>CM029450.1:41474308-43974308 GCA_017140165.1 Eucalyptus shirleyi
ATTGAAAATATTTCAAGGTCTAAAAGCTATGTGAATTGCGAAACAGGGGAAGCTGAAAGATGGGAAAGAGGTAGCTGTGAAAAGACTTTCCAGTACCTCAGCCCAAGGCGTTGAAGAGTTCAAGAATGAGATCATCCTTATATCGAAACTCCAACATCGAAATCTTGTTAAACTCATGGGTTACTGCATTGAAGGAGAAGAAAAGATTTTGGTATACGAGTACTTGTCGAATAAAAGCTTGGACACCTTTCTTTTTGGTTGGTTGTTTTTATCTCGGAATAACTATTTTTCTATAATGCATTTTCTGCCATGGCATTAAAACTTGAAAACTATTCTTGTCTGTCATGTCTGCTAGATTCAAGAAAGAAGGCAGAACTTGATTGGGGCAAACGATTTCAAATAATTCAGGAGATTGCAAGGGGCTGCTCTACCTCCATCGAGATTCTTGCCGTAGGGTCAAACATCGAGACTTGAAAGTAAGCAACATTTTCTTGGATGAAAAGATGAACCCGAAAATTTCAGATTTTGGGCTAGCACGAATGTTTGAGGGCACCCAAGTTTTGGTGAACACACGAAAAATTGTTGGAATACTGTAAGCTCTCTAGGCCTATTTGAATTATCAATTCATTGAGTCAATCTCTTCAAGCAGACAGAAATGATTGATTTACCACAACTAACATCTTTGTTCATGCATGTTTTATCCCCATTGTCTATCGATACAATCAAAGAGTACATAACATGTTTAACTTAACTGCGGTGGCTATATGTCTCCTGAGTACGCCATGGGTAGAATATTTTCCGAGAGGTCCGATGTCTATAGCTTTGGAGTGCTGCTACTGGAGATAGTAATCGGCAAAAAGAACACAGCCCTGTATGACCAGGGACATCTGAATCTCCTTTCCTATGTAAGTCCCAAATTCCAAACTTTGTCAATATCGTAAGGTTGCTGCAATATTATGATAGCGTTCTTACTTACAGGCATGGCAATTGTGGAGTGATGGCAAAGCATTGGACCTAACGGATGTAGCAATGGCTTTTAGCTCTCCATTGGAGGTAACAAGATGCATCCATGTTGGGCTTCTCTGTGTTCAGGACCATGCCACGGATAGACCAAACATGTCGAATGTGGTTATGATGTTAAAATGGCGAATTAGATCTTCCTTAGCCGAGGCAGCCCATATTCACTTTCCAAGCCGAAATGCCAAATCGTTCTATTCCATCACCGCAAGAAAGCAGCCGGTCTGTTAACACTATCACAAATACATTGGTCGAAGGAAGATGACAACTATTTATTTTCATTTTTATTTTCCTCCTTTTGGAGATGATGTATTTTTGAAGATTTTAGTGTTAATTCAATTCAAGGATGGCTTTAGTCCACTCTGAACAAAAGGTCGAATGGGCTACTCCACTTTATACATGGATTTTAGGTTGCAAAGTAGGGGTTTAGAATGTATACTCTTTTGACAGCATAATCAACGCAGCATTTTGTTCTAATTAAGGAGAACTACCAAGTAATTGCCATCACTCTCATCACTAGTTGCATTTTGAAGATTCGATTTCTTGGGTTTTTGGGCGAAAGATATCATTACCAAAGATAGACTAAAGTCCCCCCAAGAGAAGCATGAGCATTGGCACAGGACAAAGTATTTCCAGCTTTAGTATGATTCCCAGAGATGATTTACTTTCTTCAATTTGATAAGAAGTCATCTATGCCTACGACAATTAAGGCGTTGTTTGGTAACCATCCAAATAGTGCTTGATTTTGATTTTTGTTCTTGAAATCAGTTTGGGAACAGAATCGCGGTTGGTAAATTTTTTGTTCCCGGGAACAAATTGGTTTCGAGAATCAGTTTTGGACAAGAATTGAGAATAAAAAAAATATATATATGATTCTTGGTCTAAGAATCAAAACCAAGAAAGTCTTCTTCTTCCCTTCCACTATCCCGCGATCGTCGTCCACCACTGCCCACCGCCGCCCGCCGCCGGTTGCCGTCCACTGGTCCGACAAGCTCGCCAGAGGAAAGCCTAGCCACCGGCGAGGCCGAGCCTCACGGGTGGCCATGCAAGCCTCGCCGGGGCTGGGCGAGGCCCGTTAGTGAGGCTCGCCTAGCCACGCCGGAGGCTAGGCGGGCCTTGCCCAGCCTCGGCGAGGCCGAGCATGGCCAAGGCTAGGCAAGCCTCACAACGCCCAGCCTCGCCAGTGGCCAAGTGGGCCTCGCGCAGCACCGGTGAGGCTCCCCTGGCCTCGCCAGTGGCCAGGCAGGCCTCGCCTAGCCCCGGCGAGGCCAACCTGGCCACCAGCGAGGCTCGGCCAACGAGGGCCGGCGACGCTCTGGTGAGGTCGCCGACCCTCGTCTGGCTGGTCGTCGAACTGCAAGAAGAAGAAGAAGAAGAAGAAGAAGAATAGGAGAAAAAGGAAAAATAAGGAAAAATAAAATAATTATTTTAAAAATTGAAAGAAATTGATTTGGAATAGAATCAATGAGCACGGTACCAAACGCAATTCTATTCCAGAATAAAAAATTTTGGACAATTACTAAACGCGTTCTTTTACTCAGAATCAGTTCCTGAGAACAGAATAAAAAGTAATCATTTCATGTCAGAATCTGTTCCCAGGAACAGAATCACTACCAAACACATCCTAAATGTCAACTAGTGATCAATTCAATGACTGAACAATTCAATTTGGATAAGCTTCGCATGAAAATGGAAGGCTAATGTCAACTAGTGATCAAAATCGGAGCCATGTGATCCTTAAACTGAAGAGCTGAAGAGTTCTTGGTTTGCTTGCAACCCATATAATTTCTAGCTTCATTGTACATTAAACTTGTGGGGAAAATTACCTTATTAATCCTAAACCTACTATAGAAATGCGAATTCAATCCTAAATTTTTTTTATTTTGCAAATATAGTCCCTGCGCAAAATTCCAATGTAGTCATTCTGGACAATTTTTGTTGGAAATCGCTAGCGTGCCACATAGGATGACGATGACTAGAATATTATGTTAGTGATTTTTAGCAAAAATTAGCCAGAAAGACAACGTATTTTTTCGCAAAGGTTAAATTGGCAAAATTGAAAAGTTTTAAAAGGAATCAACATTTGTTTAACAGATTTAGGATTAATTGGACTATTTCCACGAAACTTGTGTTATTGCATTGACAAAACATTTGGCCAACAAGTTTCATCCGAAGTCGCTTTGACCCCTCTTATTATTATTTGTACATTTTAAAGTACAGTCAACTTGGATGGCACTATTAGGGGAATTCGGCTAAATAGTAGATGTCCCACTCTCTCACATTTACTCTTTGCGGATGACTCAATCTTTTTCCTCCATGGATCAATCCTAGAGTGTCAAAACTTGGCCACTATTCTTCATGAGTATTGCTACGCCTCAGGTCAGGCCATCAATTTAAACAAATCTGGTATATATTTCAGCAAATGTTGTCCACTGACTTTGAGGCACAATATGGCCAATGAATTGAGAGTCCCAGAAATTGCAAAAACGGGGAAATATTTAGGGCTACCGACAGATTGGGGCTGCTCAAAAAAGGATATGTTTGCGTGGTTGCAAGGGTGAACAAAAAATTAGAAAGCTGGAAGGAGCATTTGTTATCAAAAGCAGGGAAGGAGATCTTGATAAAATTAGTTGTACAGGCCATTCCTCAATACGCCATGGCTATCTTCAAGATTCCTGTTTCCATATGCAAAGCTATCGAGAGGAGGATTGCAAGTTTTTGGTGGAAAACTAATAGTAAAAAGGCTGGAATTCACTGGAAGAGTTGGGAAGCTTTGAAAACCAGAAAAACTGAGGGAGGCTTAGGCTTTAAAGACCTAATCGATTTTAATACAGCTATGTTGGGTAAACAAGCGTGGCGCATTTCACAAAACCCCCAGTCTTTATTGAGTAGAGTGATTAAAGGCCTCTACTTCCCAAATGGAGACTTCTGGAAAGCTGGACATGGATCCCGACCTTCATGGGGATGGCAGAGTATAATTCGGGGTAGGGATTCTATCAGGCCACACATTATGTATTCAGTTGGGAATGGCAAAACTCTATCAATCCGAGAAGACAAATGGATAACAAGTGGTCCAATTGGAGGTCCGGCAACAGAAAATGAACCAGAACATGTTGAGGCTTTAATCGAACCTAGTAACAGCAAATGGAAAACCCAGCTGGTGGAATCGATGTTCCAAGACAGAGTCGCTAAGGAAATACTTGCCACACCTATTGGAGGGCCTAATTCAATAGATAAACTTGTCTGGATGCACAGCAACTCTGGTCTTTACTCAGTAAAAAGTGGCTACCACATAGTAAGAAAACATACAGCGAGCATAAGCCCTGCAGTGACCTCATCGCATCACACCAATCCAGATCTATGGAAACAAATTTGGCAACTAAAAACCATCCCAAAAATCAGATTTTTTATCTGGCAAGCTTCTCAGAATGCTCTCCCTACACGGGAAAACTTATATAGAAGAAAGATCGTACCGAATCCCATATGCCCCATCTGCAACAAAGAGACTGAAACCGTAGAACATCTTCTGCTTCTCTGTCCATGGACATCTCAGATTTGGAATTCCGAATTTCTGCAGATCAAGATATCAAGACATGGGTTAACTCGCTTTGAAGAATGGTTCGCTAAACTTAAAGCCAACCCTAACCATGTGAAGAAGCTCGAACAAGTTGTGGCTGTTCTATGGAGCATCTGGAAGGGCCGCAACATGTTCCTATTCGAGCGGCGTCCCCTGCACTCACAGCAGATCGTTTTTCAAGCGAAAGTCATCCATGATGCTGTTATTTCCGAGATCCAGCCGCAACAAAAAGAACGCACGCTTACCGACAAGCCTGATCGATGGCTACCTCCGCCTCCTCTAAAGCTAAAGGTAAATATAGACGCCTCTTATGCTGAGCAAATCGCCGTGGAAACAGAGACCAGCGGAAATCAACAAAACAGAGCAGCAGTGGCGTGCATTTGTAGGGATCACTGAGGGTGTATGGTAGATGGACTTGTGAAAGTTGTGGAGGCATCTTCAGCGGAACAGGCGGAAGCTCTAGCTCTATTGGAAACCCTAGATCTGCTTGCAACTCGTGTGGAACTCCCTCTGGAAGTACATACCGACTGTACTGTGCTCGTGCAAGGGATCTCCAATGCGACTGAAGTGAACTGGCGCACTCAAGTTCTCCTGGACTGGGCCCGAGAAAAAATGAAGACATTTCGGGATATCTCCTTGGCCCACTGCGGCCGAACTTCAAACTGGCCCACTGACTGGCTTGCAAAGGCCTGCCGGTGTAATTTACTTCCCTCCAATTGGCTCTTCCAACCCCCGCTTGCTTTACTTGATTTATTATGCTTTGATGCTCCTGATATAATCGCCTTAAACAATGGCTAAGTATTTATAGTATATCGCATTTCTCGTTCAAAAAAAAAACTTGGAACAACGGTCAAGAGAAGAACGCCAATTTTATTGGCTTCTCATCCAAAAAAATACAGTTTTTAAAAGCCAACATTTGACTCACGATGAAGCTTCTATTGCATAATCTAGACTAACTTGTCAAAACTGCAATGACATCCTGATCTCTTGGCATTCTGGAAATGCATATGAACTGGCATAGGCATCATTTGCTTCCCATTTAAATCTAATTTTGTACGATAACAAGACATCTGAAGCTATCTCTAAGAGGATTTATGGCCTCACACCTTTGGCAAAGTGTATCGGTTTGTAGAAATCTCGCCTTCCTATAAGATTTGTAGGCAAAACTGAAAGGCGAAGAATCGGGAGCCCCTTAACATCCTGAAGTAAGCAACAATCAAACACAGTAGGCTCCTATTACAATGTTGCTTAAGATGTGTCTCTACCCTTCCTTGGTCATGGTCTTCCTTCTTCAGGCACGTCATAGCACTGCAGTTTATAACATTATTGCAGCCAAACCACTCTTTCAAAACCAAACTCTTGTCTCCTCTAATCAAACCTTTGAGCTCAGTTTCTTCACCCACAATGGATCAACTAATCAATATGTGGAAATATGGTACCAAAATGCGACTCCTTCCAAGATTGTCCGGGTCACCAATAGATATACACCCCTTGCATATTTAGATCATTCGGCAAAATTAACAATAGGCAAGGATGGGAATCTGAAGCTTCGTGGATGAGCAATAGAAAGTAGTTTGGTCCACCAATGTTTCTGTTCAGTCAAACTATACTACAACAATGCTTTCAGATGTAGGGAACTTTGTTCTACAAGATGGGAATTCCATTGAAATATGGGCAAGCTTTGATGATCCAACTGATACTTGATAAAGCTAGTACTAACACCTAGAGGGGATTAATAGGTGTTTGAAAGAAATCTTAACAAATAAAATAAATTGCTTGCAAAGTCTAGATGAAGATCAGAAAGACGGGATTCCAGAATTCTACGATATTCAAAAAGTGTGCAACGGACTTTAAATAACGGAGATAAAAGAGAGAAAAGTGCACACAAATTTTTTATAGTGGTTTGGCTTAAATCAAGCCTACGTCCACTCTCCCATGTTAACAGCCTACTGGTTGGATTCCACTATATGATAAATCAAGAAATTACAAATTAGTGAGCAAATAGTCAATGGGAGAAATTTTCAAACTCACTAAGACACTCTTTTTTTGTTTTCTCTCTAGATCACACTTTTTAAAAGTTCATAGATGAAAACTAGTAAAATGAGAGTAACCTTAGACTTTGGAATCTCAAATTCACGTTCCCACCCACTTCTAGACCGAATAAACTCCTTTAAATACTCTTTCACCCCCATACTAGCCGTTGGTAATCTTTGGAGAAACTTTCTTTTTAATCAAGCTATTGGACAAAATCAATTAAAGGAATCTTGTGGCCGTTGAAGTTAGGAATAGAATTTCCACTTGATTATGTTCACCCATACAATCAGAATATTAGTTTTCATAAGTAACTTTCCAAAAAGAAACATGTCTTCAAGATTGATTTCATCAATTTGTGATTGATTTTATCAACGAATTTTTATAAGGTAAGTGAAATCCTTCACTAGAGAGCTAGACGATGTAGAATAATTTCCTAATAAGTTCATTCTGGATCTGTGTCGCAAAATCAATAAGTTTGAATCTATACTCTTTCTCATTTTGGACACGATCTTGTTCTAGACTTCGTTAGAATGGGAAGAGT
Source organism: Eucalyptus shirleyi (assembly GCA_017140165.1). NCBI lineage: Eukaryota > Viridiplantae > Streptophyta > Magnoliopsida > Myrtales > Myrtaceae > Eucalyptus > Eucalyptus shirleyi. Next base: position 41,481,478 of record CM029450.1, read on the forward strand.
TTCTAAGAATGAATAGACTGTGGCAAAAGTCTTCAATAGATCCTTGGAAATAACTTTAAATGCATTATGTTCTTAATATAAAAGTAAGAACCATAAAATTTTCTCAACTTCAAAACTTGGTAGGAGTTTCCTCAACAATCTTCCAATTGTTATGATTTTTAAAAATATTTTTTTATTATTTGGATTTTTTTTTATGATTTTTGTCTTTTATTTCCTTCTTCCTTCTTCCTTTTTTTTTTAACATTTATAATTTTTAAAAATATTTTTTTATTATTTGAATTTTTTTTTATGATTTGTCTTTTCTTTCCTTCTTTTTTCTTCCTTTATTTTTCCTTCTTCACCTAGGCGAGAGTCATCGTTGCCTGCTAGAGTCAAAGCCTGATTAGTTGAGGGCAAACCCTAGTGAGGGATCCCCTCACCCAAGCCATGGCAACCTTGTTGGGTGCCACCTTTGTTTAAGCGACGCTTAGCGAAGGTCGGCCTTGCTAGATCTAGCAAAAGGAGCCCTCATCTGGTCGAGTGTTGCTTTTGGTGAGTGACGGTAACCCTTGCACAAGTGAGGCCAACTTACCCAGTTATAGCCAGTGGCTAGTCATTGACAAAATGAAGAAGAAAAAAAGAAAATATATATTATTAAAAATTATTCATGTCAACAACATCCATTTATAATTAGTTAAATTGACACTAAATCAAAAAATTTATAACTAAATTGACACAATTAAAATGTTTAAAATTAAATTGGCACAAATATAATAAGTTTATGACTTTTCAGATATTTTTCCCTTGATTTTTTTTTGTATCATTACTAAACTCTTATGTCTAATGTACACACCAAATCATAATTTGTTTTAGGGTGTAGTTAATTTACAATGTTAAGATTTTTATGAAATGGTTTTCCAAACTTTCTTGTATTTAGTTTGTTGAGAGTACTATAAAGAGAAACGCTTTCATGTTTTTGGATTGCCAAAAAACTCTCTATTGGCATTCCCTCCTCTTTGTTTATTTATCGTGGTATAACTCTTCAATTTCCTTTTTGGAATGGAGAACCATTCTCATGTGAAGTTTTATGTGAATTGAAAGATTAAGGCCCCATTTGGTTCAATTTTGAGAGAATGTCTTTGGGAACTTACAAATACCTTTGAGTTAAGGGAGTTTTCCGAAATGCAAATGACGTTTGGTGAAATATAATTTTAAAATGTATTGTGAAACAATTTTAGCTAAAATATTGTCTGGTAAGTATTGCATTTATAAAGGACTTTTACTATTTTTTTTCAAAAAAGATTTTTGTAAATTTTTTTTGAGGTCCATTGGTCGATTGGCCAGATTTGGCCGCTGAACCATCAGACCTGGCCATCAGATGGCGAGATTTGGCCCTCGGATGGCCTCACCTAAGGTCACCCACCTTAGGTGGCCATCACCTAGGATTGCTCGACCCAGGCGACTATCGCCTGGGGTCACCCGACCTCAGGCGACTGTCGCTTGGGTTGCACGATTCAAGCCATCAATTGCCTAGGTCGCTTGACCCAAGCATCACCTGAGGTCCGGCGACGGTCGCCGAGGTTGAGTGACCCTTAGGTAGTGGTCACCGGCACGCACGACCCCTTGGCCAATAGTCGTCAGCCTCCGATTGGCTTTCTGTGCAGCGATCTTCGGAGAAGATGAATAGTAACCAAGGCCAACACTTGTATTCCAAATGCAATACCTCAAGACCTACTTTGAATTAAAGGCCCGTAGGATGTGTTGGGTTCAGCATTCTGAAAGTTCATTGGGGTCCTAAAGCCCCTTGAGGAAAATTTAGGGTGTTTGGCAACTATTTATAAAGAGCTTTCAAGTGAAAGCTTAGCCTTGGGAAGACTGGAAGCTCAAAGCGAGTTTTCGGAATGCCGACTGAGTCAATCAATGAAAATTAATCATTTGCCCATTTTGGCCTCAAAAACTTACTAAAAATCCTATTTTGCCCTTTTTAAAATTGGAACTCTAGGTCCAACGTAGCCTTCACTCCTTCTCTTCTCCGCCCTTCGCCTCCACCTCTTCTTTGCTTTCTTCGCTCGACTTTGCGCATTCGCTTCACTCTCTTTTTAAGTTTGCTTATCCTCCGGCACTTCAATGTTCTCTTCGTCTCCGAGAAGAATTACATGTGGGTATCTGGTTCTCCATCTCAATTGTAGTTTCGATCTGTTCTCAATCGTTCTCAATCCTCGTCAATTTACTCGCCCTTTGCAAGAATTTGCCCTCTTCAATTTGCTCGCCCTCTGGCACTTCGATCTTCTCTTCATCTCCAGGAATTGCAGGTGCGTATCTGGTTCTCCATCTCGATTGCGGCTCTGAACTATTCTCAATCGTTCTCAATCCTTGTCTTTGTCGTGCGTCTTGTCCGCTCACGTTCACGTTCGCGTTCGCTTTTCTTCAATCTAATCGTGCATCCTGTGCATTCATGTTCAATTTTCTTCGAGCTAATCGTGGGATGGTCATCGAGTTATTTTTTTAATCGCCTGTGGTTGTTGTCTAAGTTGCTGAGGACTTCGCTCGATTTATCTCGATAATTTTGCAGAAGATGTGAATTTGTGGATTCTAATGTTGTGGTGCTCCTTTTAGTGCTTTTATTGGTAATCCCTTTGATTGAAAGTATATGGGCTGAGCTTGCGCGATCTTGCTTGTCATGCTTAGCTTGAGTTGTTCTCATTCAGAGTCATTGATTGCTGACTTCCACATTTCGGCACTGATTCATTTGTGTCGAACATTGTGAATGTGGGAGAGGTTTACACAGATTGAATTGTGAATCAGGAAAAGTCCCATTTGTAACTTTCAAATAGGTTTCGTGTGTTTAATGGGGATTATGTAGATAGAGGGGCTTGGGGTTTGGAGACTCTCTGGCTCTTTTTGGCTTGGAAGATGAGTTGTGATGCTACAAATGTGCATATCGCTTGATTTACATGTACACTGTGTTATAGGTATGGAAGCTGCACAAGAAAGAGGAGCTAATGAGCTTAGTGGACACATCTCTGGATGGGGAACATCATGGGTAAGAGGCATGCCTATTCATGACGATTGGTCTTCTTTGCAAAGGGTATACCAAGGCTTCAACAAACCATGTTGACTATCATGAAGATGCCGATGGACTTAGCAAAGGTTAATGACAGTGAAATATCGGGACCCCAATCACTTTCAGAATTCATGAATCTAACTACTGAGGAAGGCCTGAATGGTCACTCAAAGGATTCATCTTCCACTTCATCTGGGGAGTCAAGCGGGCTAGACGAATCATCTTTATGGTTGAAAGATGATGTGCTATAATGACCTTCAATTCTATCTATGATAGGAGCATTTGAATTTTTATGTAGGTTTTACATGTATAGAGAGAGTAGATATATGAGAAATTGTGTTGTATCAAGTTCGTTGTACATAGTATTTTGGCTTTGATCAAATAGCTATAGGAGATATTTAAGGATGTTTATACTTTTTGAGGATAATGAATTTCTTTCCTCGAGGCATATGTTACTCTGTTTATTGTAATGAAGGTATTCATTTTTTAATTAAGAATTTGAATTTTTTCCATTTAAATTTTTTAGCATTGTTGTCAAAATTTGTATTAAAAAATGCATACATTATTTTTTTCAATTTTAAACAAATAAAAATTGAAAAGCTAATATTAATCACTAAAATGAGCTTTTAAAATGTATTTTTTACTAAACGACATTTCTCTCAAAGTTGATTTTCAAAGTGTAATTTAGCAAACAGTCTTTGTATTTGCTCAAAGTCCTTTACACTAAATTGTTTTGCATTTCCCCAATGGATTTTCAAAATACTGAACCAAATGCCAATTGGAAATGCAATTATATTTTCCCAAAGTTGAGCAAATATATGAACCAAACACGTTTGCATTTGACCAGGGGATTTTAGAGTCCCAAAGCCCATTGCAAATGCCAAACCATACGAGGTCTAAGTTTGTAAATTATTACATTTATCTTTTTTTGGCATCTTTTTTAGGTTGCTTTATTTCAATAAAAATGAAGAAGTAATATTCATAACTAAAATATTAGTAATATCATCTTAGTATCTTATATTAAGGACAAAATATAATTATCATAAAAATGATAATTTTTTAAAATAAGAACTGAACACTGAAACCCGATTCAAGCGAGAGTTTCTCTAGTTGGGGTCATGGTACAATCAACGTCCCTCTGTCAAGAAGGCTGTTTCTATGGTCGCTCAGTAATACACATCAATTGAGTTGAGAAAAGGGCACTATACTTTATCTAGCAAGCACTCTCACAAACCTTATTTCCAAGAATTGTTGGAGCAAGGACTACAAAAGGGGCTTGGGATATATACCAAACGAATTTATCTTCCAAATCTACTCCCAGGAACAAAAAAATAGAAATTACTATTGTTTGGCAAGTTGCCAAACAGAGCCTAATCCCTCAATCACATAGATTTGATGCATATTACATTAATTAGTGGTGAAATTTCCTCAATATCATAGAGAACATAAAATTCAAATGCTAATAGGTCTATTCAGGGCTGAAAATGATTCCTCAATCTCACCCTGAGTTTCAAATAGATAGAAATGCTCGCCAAAAGCTGACAACGACGTATACTGCTCACCCTAAACTGATAAATCAAAGCCCTCAGGCTGATATATGCACCCTAATATATTAGCTAGTGAATATAGATCTATGTTCATCAACTAATATATTTGTAGATCTACTCATGTACCGAATCAACTATGAGAGTAGCAATGCACTAGGTGAAGACTTGGGTAGGAAGTGGAGGGTGCAAAGGGCTTTGCAGGCTAAGCCTAGAGCGATTTTTTGGCAAGTCCAAACAAATCGAGACTAAATTTTACGGGCTCAATCAGTGGCCTAGACCTAAATCACAAATTATTTGGATGAATCTATTCAATTCAATGGGGCTATTTCAGGTCAAAGCATCACTTTTCCAATAATGAAGTTGGTTTATTTATTGTCAAATTTGAAAACTTCGACAAGCAACGAACTAATTAATGTGAAGTTACTTATAACTATATAAATGTCACCTAAAGAAATGATATCTACTCACCTCGACTTTGATGGGACATAAGCTTAGATTAGGGTAGAGTTAATTCTCGTGCAAGCACAATCAAAATAAGACACTGTTAGAACTTGTTTAAGGTTCGATAATCAAATATAACTCATCTACTTAAATGGCTTAGTGAACTCATCTCAAAGTTTGGTTTGATATAAATTCAAAGTAATTAAAAGTATAGGGGCAATATTGCACATTGAACATATAATTAATAATGATAGTACGACTAAAAGGCCATTGCTTTTGGTTGGAAGAAGTATTCAAAGTTCATGTACAATCACGTGAAAGTGATGTAGACCCGAAAAGATAATAAAGATGTGGCCTTTCCTTAGCACGGCTGAGTTTACGTATGGAACTATCGCGACCTAACCTCAGATAAACCACTTAGAATTTGACTAATGGATTACTAAATCTAAACTTAACTCGAGCTCTCCCAAGCTCATATCAATTTAACACAAAAAAAAAAAAGAATTTAAATAAATTATGAGACTTACATCATAGCAACAGAAAGTATCTACAATGTTATATTAGAATTCATATCAACAGTCTTAGATATGATTTCTAATTAACACACAATTATTTATTTATTTTTAAAGATTTTCTCTTATTTAAATGAAGTCTAGAAACTTTGTGCAATGCAATGCAATGCAATGACGTACGAAATATTTAGCTAAAATGAGATGCAACATGCAACCAACTTGCAAACTATATGTCATGTGACGTTTATTAAATGACCTAATCTAATGATAGGAAAAGATTAATGCAGCTATTCTAACATATATACATTTAGGTGACGTGCAATGAATGACCTAATTCTACATGACACATGCATGATAATTTTTGTGTTTTCATTTATTTTTAATTAAATTTCGAAATTAAAATTACCCTATAATTACACATGCAATCTAAGTTAATAAAAGGAAAAACTAACATCCTAAATTAATTAATTTTTATTTATAAAAATTCGTAATTAAAATTTTCCTATTCTAAACATGCAAAACTATCCTAAAATAGATAACGTCCTAGCATGAACCTAATCTAACTCAAATATATATTTTTTGGTGATAAATGAGGCAATTAAAAGCGAGATGAGCAAGTCATTCACGGCCATCAAAGATATTATCCATTGTTCGAATTTGGAAACAATATCTAATCAGCTTGATTATTTCGCTAATAAAATCGATAAATTGATCTTAAGCCTTAAAGATCAAAATATCAATTTTATTCTTGCGTGATTAATTATTCCATCTAAAACCTTATAAATTGAATAAAAATTTGACGTATGGTTGCGAATTAGTCAATAAATCCTAGTTGGGAAATATGTCTATCAATTATAAATGTGCACATTATATACTAATGGACATACATTAGGTAGTAAATATATTAGGCACGCATATCTTACCTAAATTTGGGCCGAAGGCAATTAGATCGGGATCACAATTGGCTCCTTGGGCGGAGGGCAACGATGGCAACGACGAGGGGGCTCGGGCTGCCGGTGTTGGCAGCAACGGTGGCAGGTGCTGCAAGTCACATTCAGAGCTGGGATCGAGCTGCTAGCATTGTGGTTTGCTGCAACAAGAGGCGTGGGGACCAGTGAAGCGATGGCATCAGCAGTAGCAGCAGCTGGTGTTACAATAGGTAGGGGTGTGCAAAATACCCGAGAACAGCCCGAACCGCCCAAAACTCGACTGAAATCGCTCGAAACCGGCGATTCTTGAGGGAACCGATCCGATTCTCGATTCCTATTTATGGGAACCGGCGGGTACCGGTCCAGTTCTCGGTTCCGTGGGCGGATCCACCCACCCACCCACCCGGACTAGACTGGAACCTTTTTAATATTTTAAAAAAAAATTACTAAAAGAAACCCTACGTCTTGCGTCTCATCTCTTCGTCTTCAGTTCTCTCTCTCTTAGTCTCTTCCTCAATCTCTTCGTCTTCGATTCCTCCTCGAGCATCGATGTCGCCGCCATTGCTCCTCCTCCGCCACTCGCCACAGCTGTTGTTCCTCCGCCTTTGTTGTCCGCCCCCCTCGCTTAGTCTCTTTGTCTTCGATTCCTCCTTGAGCGTCGACGTCACCGCCGTTGCTCCTCCGCCGCTGCTATCAGCCTCCTCGAGCCGATCGCCACCCATCACAGCCGCTGCTCCTCCGCCTCTACTGTCCATCCCGCCAAAATTATTTCGCGTTAAGATTGGTTCCATGGATCCACCCGGGAACCGGACCGAACTGGCAATCCAATTCCCGAGTGGATCCATGCAACAAACGGGTGGATCCCATTTCCAATTTTTTTGAACCACCAGCCCGGACCATGCACACCTCTAGTAGCAGGGGGGGCGGAGACCAGCTTGGCAGAGGGGGATCAGGAGTTGCAAGATGCTGCAATAGGGTGCGAAGGGGCAACAATCGGCGCGGCGAGGGGGATCGAGCTGCTAACGCGATGATCGTCACGGTTGCAGGTGCTGCAGCGACGTCGGGGGGCTCGGACTGCAAAGCAAGGGCGGAGATGAGGCGGAGCTTTGGCAGCAACGGCATCGAGTGTTGGGGGCGGCATTCCGACGCGGCAAAGCGGGGCTGCATGGCGGTGTTGTGGGATGAGATGGTGGGCAGCGGTGGCATTGCAACTTTAGGCAAAGACAATGACGCGAGGTTGCAGGTGAGGGGGAACCTCCGGCGGTAAACAAAACGGCGGCCGACTCGGGCAGGCTGGCGGAGCAGCGGTATTGCTTGGAGTCTGGCAACGGATGGCTTAAAACGTCGGCACAGGGGATCGCCACCGTGGCGGAGGAACTCGCGAAGAAGAATAGTGCTTTTTTTTTTTTTCTGTTTTGTCTTTTTTTCTTCTTTTTTTTTTCTCTGTCCCTCACGTCACTCTCACGTCCCTTGTTGCACCCACTCTCTGCACACTTTCAGAATTTCAAAACCCCACTTTGGTGTTGACTTTGACCCAAAAACCAAAATAGAACCCCCCTATGAACTTGTGAAGTGATAAAAAGAGAAGACCCCCTTGTCCGTACACGAGTCGGCTTTTATAAGCAGGAAACTTAATTTTTGTGGAATAATTTATTTCCTTTTTCGATACACATTAAAATCAATTTTGGTTGTGCATAGCCTCCTGAATATATCATTGAAATATATGCACTCATGTACAATATTCTCTTTTATCTTTTCTCTAATATTCCATCTGAAACACTCATTTTTGCCAAAAAATAAGTACCTCAGTATATATTGCCTGAATATATGAAAAATCTCCCATCATATTATTGAATATTGGAAAAATTAACATTCATCTATCGTTGGTCCAATGCAAATGGAACAAAGTAAAATAAAATAAAATAAATGCTCCTAAAATTATGTTACACAATTTAATTATAATATTTTTGTTCAGGGATTAAAAATTAATCCCTAATTTTTAATGCGATAAATAAATGACTGGGTCGATAAAAATTTAGGTGTCAACAGGAACCTTCACCCGTGTTCTCTCGCCAACCCAAATCACACGGCCTTAAGTCATTTGATTGCACCACACTGGGACTTCGTTTGATGTCTTGGATGACACGTAAGGAATTCGAATTTGTGGACTAAGATGTGTAACTGTGACGCTGAGTCAAATTTGAACAGTGGCGAGGAATAACCCTCACATCGAACGGGTCTGTTCATTTCACATAAAATATTTTCTAGGAAATCATTTTCTTGGAAAATGATTATATTTTCCGGTATTCGGTTGAAACCTGAACTTTGAGTGAAAAATATTTTTCACCGTTTGTTAGCTAATTTACTTTTTTGGATAAAATTATTGAAAAATTGAATTTTAATATGTTTAATTGACCAAAAAATTAGTTTTATTTTTTATATTTAAAAAAAATTATTTATTTGTATTTTTAAAAAATAAATTTTTTTATTACTTTTTATTCTTTTCCTTTTTATTTTCCTTCCTCCTACCTCCTCCTTCTTCCTCCTCCTTCCTCCGTCGCCACATGCCTGACGATGGCCGGCTGCCCGGTTGCTGACCAAGACTCAATCATCAAATCTGGTGAGCTTGAGGCTCAGTCGATCTTGCCCAAGCTTGCCCGAGATCACCAGAGTTTCGTCGGGTTCTAGCGAGCCGTGAGCTTGCCGAATATGGCGGCAGAGCTCGGGCTCCCGAGCCCCACTCAAATTCGGTGAGCTTGCGGCTCGCCAAAGCTCAGCGAACCTCTAGCCAGCTTAGGCAAGGCTCGAGCCCCACCGAGCTTACCAACTTTGGCGAGGCCCGAGCTCCACTCCAAGCCAGCGAGGCTCTGCCTAGCCCGATCTGGCGAAGCCAAGCTTGCCCTGCATCGGGAGCCCGAGCTCCGCCGCTAGATCCAGTGAGCTCGTGGCTGGCTAGAGCCCGGCGAACCTCTGGTGAGCTCGAGCGAGGCTCGAGCCCCACCTAGCTTGCTGAATCTAGCAAGGCTCGAGCTTCACCCCAAGCCGGTGAGACTCGAGTTGGCTCGCGGCCGGTCACCGACCGCTGCTGTGGCCGGTGACCGGCCAAGGCTAAACAAGAAAATGAAAAGGAAAGAACTAAAAGAAAAGGAAAAAAAATTCAAACTAGATTTTTTAAAAAACAAAAAAGAAAAAAAGAAAAAGAAAGCATAAAAAAAAAAAAAAAAAAGTGTTGGTGAAAAGAAGTAAGGTGGAAGAAGTTATGGAAACTTTTGAAGGTTGTTTTTTCCAATGATGAAAATTAGTATGTTGGCATATGGTACAAGAACTTGACGCCTTCTAAGATCATGTGGGTGGCCAATAGGGAACGGCCGCTTGCGTGCACGGATCAGTCTGCAAAATTAACGATAGGCAGTGATGGGAATTTGAAGCTCATGGATGGACAAGAAAATATAGTTTGGTCTACCAATGTCTCTAGTCAGTCCAATTATATGTTGTCGGCGCTATTAGATAGTGGGAATTTTGTTCTGCAAGATGGAAATTACGACGAAATATGGGGAAGCTTCGAGGATCCGACAAACCCTCTTCTTCCAACAATGAAGGTAGGAGTAAACGTCAGGACTGGAGTGAAAAAGTTTTTAATTTCCTGGAGAAGCGACAGTGATCCATTCCCTGGAAGTTTCTCGACACGAGTGACATCCGAGACACCACCTCAAGCTTTCACTCGGAATGGTTCGACCCCTTACCGGAGAAGCGGGCAATGGGACAATTCGAAATTTATCGGCCTACCAACTATGGACCAATCATACAGGAGTGGCTTCACTGTCCAGCAGGATACTCAGCAGGGAACCACTTACCATTCAATAAATAGATACGATATCTTTGTATACATGTTCATTTCTCCCAGAGGATCTCTCACGATAATGCGCTGGGATGATGGAGCTAAGGCATGGTTGATGGATTGGGCAGCACCGAACAATACTTGTGAGATGTATGGAACTTGTGGTCCATTTGGAGTTTGTAACTCATTGAATTCGCCTATTTGCAGATGCATAGATGGGTTTGTGCCAAAGTCAAATGAAGAATGGAACAGTGGAAACTGGACCAGAGGATGTGTAAGAGAGATGGAATTGAATTGCCAGAAAAATACAATCACATCGACTTCTACAAATGTAAAGGAAGATGCATTTAGGCAAATGAGCCAGATGAAACTACCCGACTCTGGGGACTATTTATTATACATTGGATATGAAGAAGGATGTGAAAGCTGGTGCAGGAGAAATTGTTCTTGCTTGGCTTATTCTCATGTCAGAACCATTGGGTGTATGGTTTGGAGTAAAGACCTCATTGATCTTCAGGAATTTTCCACAGATGGGGAAGATCTATTTGTTCGAGGTGCACATGTAAAAGCGGGTTAGAAAATTTTTTCATTAAGATGAATTTGAGTCGACACGAATCATCTTTTACATAACTCTCTTTCCTATTTCGGGAGGATCGCAAAACAAAGCAATTATCATGTGCACCGTACTATTGCGGGGATTATGTTCTTTGCAGTATTTGTTTTTGTTCTTTGCAAATGGAGAGCTAACAAAAGAGGTACTATTGAAAAGCTATATCAGTGTTGTCAGAGGATTGTGCAGGCTATGAAAAAAGTAAGCTAATTCTTCATCAATGATAAACACAGGACATGCATGGCAAGAGCAGTTGACCCTTTATAGTTTTGATCGCATACTACTTGCTACAAACAAGTTCAGCACGACAAGTAAACTTGGGCAAGGAGGGTTTGGCTCTGTTTATAAGGTAAGACCATTCTGCAGGACATTGCTAATGAAAATATTTCAAGGTCTAAAAGCTATGTGAATTGCGAAACAGGGGAAGCTGAAAGATGGGAAAGAGGTAGCTGTGAAAAGACTTTCCAATACCTCAGCCCAAGGCGTTGAAGAGTTCAAGAATGAGATCATCCTTATATCATCGAAATCTTGTTAAACTCATGGGTTACTGCATTGAAGGAGAAGAAAAGATTTTGGTATACGAGTACTTGTCGAATAAGAGCTTGGACACCTTTCTTTTTGGTTGGTTGTTTTTATCTCGGAATAACTATTTTTCTATAATGTATTTTCTGCCATAGCATTAAAACTTGAAAACTATTCTTGTCTGTCATGTTTGCTAGATTCAAGAAAGAAGGCAGAACTTGACTGGGGCAAATGATTTCAAATAATTCAGGGGATTGCAAGGGGGCTGCTCTACCTCCATCGAGATTCTTGCCTTAGGGTCATACATCAAGACTTGAAAGTAAGCAACATTCTCTTAAATGAAAAGATGAACCCAAAGATTTCAGATTTTGGGCTAGCACGAATGTTTGAGGGCACTCAAGTTTTGGTGAACACTAAAAAAATTGTTGGAACACTATAAGCTCTCTAAGCCTATTTGAATTATCAATTCATTGAGTCAATCTCTTCAAGCAGACATAAATGATTGATTTACCACAACGAACATCTCTGTCCATTGCATCCCCATTGTCTATTGATACAATCAAAGAGTACATAACATGTTTAACTTAACTGCAGTGGTTATATGTCTCTTGAGTACGCCATGTGTGGAATATTTTCCGAGAGGTCCGATGTCTATAGCTTCAGAGTGTTGCTACTGGAGATAGTAAATGGCAAAAAGAACACGGCCCTGTATGACCAGGGACATCTGAATCTCCTTTCCTATGTAACTCCCAAATTCTAAACTTCATCAATATTGTAAGTTTGCTGCAATATTATGACAATGTTCTCACTTACAGGCATGGCAAATGTGGAGTGATGGCAAAGCATTGGACCTAACGGATGTAGCAATGGTTGTTAGCTCTCCATTGGAGGTAACAAGATGCATCCATGGCGGGGTTCTCTATGTTCAGGACCATGCCACGGATAGACCGAACATGTCGAATGTGGTTATGATGTTAAGTGGCAAGTCAGATCTTCCTCAGCCGAGGCAGCCTATGTTCACTTTCCAAGCTGAAATGCCAAATCGTTCTATTCCATCACAACGAGAAAGCATCCGGCCTGTTAACACTATCACTAATAGAGTGGTCGAAGGAAGATGACTATTTATTTACATTTTTCTTTTCCTTTTTTTGGACATGACTTTTGTGGCATCCCAAAAAATTCAAGACAACCCCTAAGATGTATTAAAGCCCATGATTAGGTAATGAAATTACCTATGGTTTATGTTTTAGCCATTAGTTTTCTCTTAAGACTAAGAGTTATATGCTTGTGTTCATGAGTTTTTAAAATTAGTATTATAGGATAAATTAATAAAAAGAATTTATTCTTGGCTATGCACCTCATAGATTTAATCCCTATAAATTAAATGTTACAAGATTATGGCCATATGAAATTGGAAATTTGGAATCTATAAAAGAAATAATTAAAAGTGAATTATTAAAAGTAAAATTGGGATTTAATTAGGCTTGGGTCTTAGGCCCAAGAGCATGGACCTTTGATGGGCCAAAATGGCCGGCCCATGAAGCCCAAGGAAGAGCTGTCGTCGGCCACAAGGGAGAGGCCGGCCCAAATTCTTCCAAGCCCACTCCCAAGCCCATCTTGCATGTCTTGCCAAATGGCAAAAAGAAGACCCCGTGCATTGGCCATTGGGGAGGCTACTAATCATGACTAATGATGGGGTTTAGGGGAAACAAAAGAGAGGTAGAGTGGCCGGTGGAGGCGCTTTTGCCCAGGCCAAGAGAGAGAGAGAGAGAGAGAGAGAGAGAATTGTGAGAGAGAAGAGAGGAACCGAGAGAAGAGGAAGGAGCCGCTCACCCGCCCGCCGTCCGTTCGTCGCCGACCATGTGCCTTGTTTGCTCGATTTTGGAGGCAAGTTAGGATCCATTTTCTACTCTTGCATGTATTTCTTGCATGTGTGTTTGAAATGGTGCTGAATTTTGGAGTGAGAAACCAAACCTAGTGTGTTTTGTTTTTGAAATAGCTTGCCATTTTCGTGTATACCGACTGACCCAGAATATTGTAGAGGCTTGCATGCGTGTTTTTAGTTGGATTTTGACTTCGACTCCTTCATGAAAGTTGTAGGCAACATCTCAAAGTATTACATACTAAAATTTGAGACAAAATATCTGAGTTTTAGTGGGGGAAAACCCTCCTCCTACGAAGACACTAGATCTGGAACTGCTTTGTTGACCTTTTGATGGTTTTGTGTGTTGCATGTTACTTTTTACCGAGAATCTTACTTCGACTTCTTCATGAAAAATGTATAGAACATCCTAAATACTAACATACTCAAATTTGAGGCAAAATGAGCAAGTGTAGCCTAATGAAACGATTTTCTTTTGAAGACGGTAAATCTGGAAGTACGGTACTGGACTCCCGAGAATTCTTAGACTATATGGTGACTATTCTTTGGGAATCTTACTTAGATCCCTTAATGAAAGTTGTAGGGGACCTCTTGAGGAAAAATATATCAAAATTTCATAGGAAAAGAAGAAATATAAGTAGGCGAAACCTCGATTTTTCGGAAGATAGCTAAACTGGACTGTTCGGTACTAGGAACAGGAGCTTCGACCGTCTATAGTTAATTATATAGAGCGAATCTGGCCTAGATGTCTTTATGAAAAATCTACCTTAGGTTCTTGACTATAACCTGGTAAAATTTCATAATTTTTGGAGGTCATTCGTGTATTTTAATCGAAATATTTCAAGAACTGCGCAATCTGACTTTGTCCGAATTTTGCATGTTGTAATGTGTGAGCTATATCTTTTTGTGTGAAGCACTTTTGGGCATGTGTTCTTTATGAAATTGTTACCTTTATGTCTTGTCTATTACATGCTCTGATTGTGTGATTTTTGAGGATCATATGGATATTTAATTTAAATGTTTTCCAAAATTGTGCAAACTGGAATTTAGTAATTTTCAAAAAGGCATAATATATGGACTATTCTAAGTTGTATGGACCCCATGGATTGTATTGTCATTAGTGGTTGTATCTTGCTGCATGTATGATGATGATTGGAAATGCATATAAGAATTAAAATGATGAAAGTAATCTTGTTTGCCATTACATTATGTGCCATGCTGATTTTGAGACATAAATTGGTGAACATGAATCATGATAAATGAGGAAACTGTTGGAGGCAGTTGATAATGCCCTAGGAGTGTCAGGATGTCCGGGATGGGGGGTGTCGGATGCCCGGATTGTATTGAGATCCATGCCTGGATGTCGGGAGTTTTGAAATGCCCGGAATGGTTGGGTGCCGAAAGCCTTGGAGGTTTGTGCCCGAGGGGATGCCTCGTGATACCAGTTGGGATGCGAGATGCCCAGAATATGGGGGTGCCGGATGCCCGGTGGTGTGTGTCGGAGGTTTTTCTCGCGATGCCAGGTTGGGGTGCGAGTGATAAAGTGTGGGATGCAAATACTGATCTCGGGAAAGAGAAATGTGGTGATCAAATTGAAAGATAAAAAGTGAAAATTGAATCATGCACATATGATGTGATGACATATGTATGGATGTGTGTGACATGATGATGATCACCTATGGCATGATATATGCGTGACATGATGAGGATCACCTATGGCATGATGATACGTGTATCACATGATAGTGATGAGTACATGAGGATGTATGTACATATGGTATGATGACATATGCATGGCTACAAGATAAGTTATGCTTGGATGCATGAATTGCATGTACCATGCTATGATTGTTATGATTGTATTGTGTTATGCATTGAGTGGTTTATTGGATCTTTTACCAGCTGAGTGGCTGTACTCACCCCTTCAGGGACCAACATTTCAGATTAGAAAGATGCCGCTCCCTACCGTTACGCGGGGCACTTTCTATGGCCTTCCGTTGGATGTAGAGGTAGAGTGTACGGAGATCGACTGTGTTACCATCCCTAGACTGACATATGTGCGAGTGCGAGTGCTAGTTATGTACGATGTGGGCCTGTCATTCAAGAGTTTCTTTCAGTTCACGTCCGCCGAGATGGAGTGTTTAGGAGGATGTTGCCGCCACCACCTCCCGACGCACTAGGATGGGTGTGATGGCCGCATGAGGGGTAGAGCTGATGTCTCTTTTTGGGAGTAGCCACCACTATTAGATGGAGAATGTCACGTGATCACTATAGGGGTCGAAATATACTTTTGGGGATGTGGCCAAGTGTAGCTAAAAATCTTGGCTTTCTTTTGTTGTATCGACCCGAGAAAATCCATCATGAAAATATGTAAATAAAAGTAGCTTGGCTTTATCTTTTCCTATGGTGCTTAGTGGTGTGCATTGTATCATGATTGTTGGAGGGAGAGATGGCGATATTGAATTATGATTCCCCTAATATGTTGCGCTAGGACCATTTTCAAAAAAAAAACAAAAAAAAAAAAAAACAAATGTATGCCTATGAACTACGATGCTCCCAATAAGAGATGTAACTAGTGTTCATTAGGTGCGGCGATAAGTAACTGTGGCGACCTGTGGTGGTTTAGGGGTGCCACAACTTTGTTGTTATTTTTTAAGATTTTAGTGTCAATTCAATTCAAGGATGGCTTTAGTCCACTCTGAACAGAAGGGTCGAATAGGCTGCTCCACTTTATACATGGATTTTAGGCTGCAAAGTAGGGGTTTAAATTGTGTACTTTTTTGACAGAACACAATTGACGCATTAATTTGTTCTAATTTACAGTAGCCAGAACTGATGTTATAATTAAGGAGAACTACCAAGTAATTGCCATCACTCTCATCACCAGTTGCATTTTGAGGATTCGATTTCCTGGGTTTTTGGACAAAAGATATCATTACCAAAGATAGACTAAAGTCCCCACCAAGAGAAGCATGAGCATTGGCACAGGACAAAGTATTTCCAGCTTCAGTATGATCCCTAGATATGAATTACCTTCTTCAGATTTGATAAGAAGTCATCTATGCTTGCGGCAATTAAATGTCAGCTAGTGATCAATTCATTAACTGAACAATTCAATTCGGAAAAGCTTCGCATGAAAATGGAAGGCTAATGTCAGCTAGTGATCAAAATCGGAGCCATGTGATCCTTAAACTGAAGAGCTGAAGAGTTCCTAGTTTGCTTGGAACCCATATAATATCTAGCTTCATTGAACAATAAACTTGTGGGGGAAAATTACCTTATCAATCCTAAACCCATTGTAGAAATGCAAATTCAATCCTAAAATTTTCAATTTTGCAAATTTAGTCCTTGTGCAAAATTACAATGTAGTCATTTTGATTTTTGTTGGAAATCACTAGCGTGCCACGTAGGACGGCGATGACTGGATTACAACGTTAGTGATTTCTAGCAAAAATTAGCCAAAAAGACAACGTATTTTTTTTCGCAAAAGTTAAATTGGCAAAATTGAAAAGTTTTGGATAGAATTGACATTTGTATTGCAAATTAAGGATTAATAGGACTATTTCTATGAAACTTGTGTTATCGCATTGACAAAACATTTGGCCAACAAGTTTCATCCGAAGCTGCTTTCACCCCTCTTATTATTATTTATACATTTTAAAGTACAGTCAACTTTGAACAACGGTCAAGCGAAGAAGGCCGATTTTATTGGCTTCTCATCCAAAAAAACAGTTTTTAAAAGCCAACATTTGACTCACGATGAAGCTTCTATTGCATAATCCAGACTGACTGGTCAAACTACAATGACATCCTAATCTCTCGGCATTCTGGAAATAAATATGAACTGGCATAGGCATCATCTGCTTCTGATATAAAGCTAATTTTGTACGATAACAAGACGTCTGAAGCTATCTCTAAGAGGATATATGGCCTCACGCCTTTGGCAAAGCAAATTGGTTTGCAGAAATCTAGCCTTCCTGTTAGATCTACAGGCAAAACCAAAAGGCGAAGAATTGGGAGCCTTTTAACATTCTGAAGTAAGCAACAACCAAACACAATAGGCTCCTATCACAATGTTGCTTAAGATGTGTCTCTACTCTTCCTTGGTCATGGTCTTCCTTCTTCTAGCACGTCATAGCACTACAATTTATAACATTACTGTAGCCGAACCACTCTTTCAAAACCAAACTCTTGTCTCCTCTAGTTAAACCTTTGAGCTCGGTTTCTTCACCCCTAACGGATCAGCTAATCAATATATGGGTATATGGTACGAGAATGCGACTCCTTCCAAGATCATATGGGTCACCAATGTTACGAAATCGCACGTCGATTCCAGAAAAATAACGCTCACAAATAATTCACTAGGCAAAATATAATAATAAAATAACAAAATCAGAAGAATACGCCAGAAAATTTGTTATCAAAGTTCACTCAAACCTGAGCTACATCTCCGCGCAAAGGCACTCTGCAAATCCACTAGATTTCGAGAAAGTTGGAATACAACGATTATCTTCTCTCAAGATTAAGACACAAAGAGATTGAGAACCCCCATAAAGAAAAAAACTCACTTTTTTCTTCTCTCTTTTTCTTGCCTCTCTATTTCCTTTTTTAGCGTCTTGACGACTAGCGTATTGTTATTGCTAATATAAATGTATCACTTTTAACCTAAAAGCAAATCTAATAGAAAAGATTAAAAAAAAAAGCCCCTACAAACAAATATTTGGCTTCATTTATAACAATCTCCCACTTGAAGACAAATATATCCAAGCACCAAGCAACTTTGCATCCATCTTCAAAAAATATATATATTTGAAAAACTTGTGCCTCTGCGATACTTCTCATCAATCAACATGGAGTAATACCAATGTTAGTAGTACAGAAAATATGCTTCTCTTTGTCTATTACCTTGGTCAACATGTCAGCTGGATTTTTTGAGCCATCAATCTTCTGTAACTTTAACTCATTATCTTTCAATGCTAATCTGATAAAGTGATAACGCTTCTTGATATGTCTAGTCCTTGAGTGATAAGCTGCATTCTTTTCTAAGTGCACTGCACTTTGACTATCACTCCACAATGTACTGACCAGTTGTTTTCGATGTAGCTCCTTCATATAATCTTGTAACCATATGATTTTCTTGGAGGCTTATGTGATCACCACGTATTTTGCCTCTGTCATCAATAAAGCCACTACTTTTTGTAGTTGAGATACCCAACACACTGTTGTACTTGCAACTGTACAAATATATCCAGTGGTACTCTTACCACTATCTCGATCACCCAAATGATCTGTATCTACATAACCTTGTAACTCTAGAGATATACCACCATAACATAGTGAGTAATTGGAAGTACTTGCTAGATATCTCAATATCAATTTTACTGCATTCCAATGCTCTCTGCCTAGGTTCTGCATATATCGACTCACAACTCCCACTGCTTGTACAATGTCTAATCTCATGCTTACCATGGCATACATCAAACTCCCCACTGCTGATGCATATGGAACTATCGCCATCTCATCTTTCAAAGTCTGAGCACTTGGACAGATATCCTTGAAAAGTTTGAAGTAACTCGCTAGAGGAGTTGCAACCAATTTTGTCTTGTCCATGTTAAATCTCTTTAACACCTTGTTCACATAGTCTTCCTGCGATAGCCATAATTTCTTACTTTTCCTAACCCTGATGATTTTCATATCTAAAATATTCTTAGCCTCTTCCAAGTCTTTCATAGTAAACTGTGATAATAACATCTTCTTCACTTCTACGACTCTCTTCATATTAGAACTAGCCACCAGCATGTCAATGTCACCATCATCATACTTGCGAAAATAAACACAGTTGTTGACACCTAAATTTTGGCGACCCGTTTAGTTATTCATCGCATCAAAAAATAGGAGTTAATTTTATCCCCGGAAAAAAATTAATTGCATAGCATATAGTTTTAGTTGCATTTATTTTTTAATTTGATGAGTTGGGTTAAGCCCAGGAAGAGAACAAATCGGCCCAAGCCCATATCCTCAGAGAGATTTTACAGATTTATTTGTGCGAAATTTCAAATTTAAGAAATAATCCTCTTGCAATTCTGAATTATATCAAAAACAAATATTGCGTTTGGAAAAGCAAATATTGCGTTCGAAAAAAGGAATTTTCGTGGATATGGATTTGGAAAAATTAAAACCCTAACTCGTGGCCTATAAATAGGTTAAATGCATAAGGTTTAGAGAGGCCACACGATCGATTCATACAGCCACAATTCGGAAAGGAGAGACATATACGTGAGAGAGAAAAGAGAGGGACTTCTCTCGGCTGAACGAAGGAGCCCGTTCATTCACGAAAAAGGGGAGAAGTGGGGGTCTTTAAGCGTGAAGCTCGGTGCTTACAATTTCGACACCTACGACTGCCGATTCATGGTTGACCACCACCTACTGCTACCCCAACTACTGCCGTCGCTACTGCCCAGACGTGCCACGAGCCCTATACTCTAAGTTCCAGCAATTCCATCGAGATCTTCGTCCAGTTTTCAAACGATCTTGCCACGGTCTAGCAAAATCCAGTCCACAGTCAAAGTCAGTCGTTGTCCAACGTCAGTGGAGTCCCTCGACAATTTTGTAGTGGTTCAGGCCTGATGCCGTGACATTGCCGTTGCTCTTTCATGACTAATCTGCTATCCTTGACGAGCGGCCACGGAACCGTCGAGCACCTGCTGATTCTTTCACCACTATTGAGCTCGTCCCCAGATCGAGTTGGACGAATGAGTTTTTGTTTTGTTTTGTAGGTAATTGGCCAGCCCCTTGCTGTGCCGAATTCGCTGACCCGTTTGGCGAGCCTAAAGTTCACGATCAAAAGAATTACTAGAATCTCAATTGAATAATTCCAAGAGGTGAATTTATCTTCTTTTACATGTTGTCCAGATTGGACAATAACACGTGTGATTCTTTGTGATTTTACTTCATGCATGCAAAAGAATCTTCTTTGGCCAGATGAGCGTGAGCAGCTTAGGCACATGGCGATGTGCAAATCTCAGTGAAGAAAAATAGCCATACTATCTTTGTCCGCCATCCTCGCAACGTCATTATAAGCCATGCCATGAGCAGCAGCGAAAGTCCAGCCATGCCTTGTTGTCCTAGTCCGTGAGCCGTCCGTCGCAGCTACCAACCACACCACCATGAAGCATTGTCGCCATGCACATAACGCTTGCCGTTGTTTGCCGTTGAAAAGCCGGTTGCGACCCCGATCGCGTTAAGCTCGGATTTGGAAATTATCTTCAAATTTAGGTAAAATACTCAAGCATAATCTATTTACTGCCTAATATATGTCTATTCGTATATAATGTGCATATTTATAAATAATAGACGTATTTCCCAACTAGAGTTTACTGCCTAATTCGCAACCGCACACCGATTTTTTATTTCATCTATAAGGCTTTAGATGAAATAATTAATCACGTGGGAATGAAATTGATATATTGATCTTTAAGGCTTAAGATCAATTTATCGATTTTATTAGTGAAATAATTAAGTTTGATTTAGATATTGTTCCCTGATTCAAGCGACAGTTGATATCTTTGATGATTCTTAATGGCTTGGTGCTTGTCTCGTCTCGATTGTTTTATTCATCTTGAAATATGTTTAAGCTAGATTAGGTACACATTAGAATGTTGCATACTTTAGGGTTATTTGCATATTTAGATTAAGCATTTTATTTATCATGAATTTTCGAAATAAAAAAGATAAATTTAGGATGTTAGTTTTAAATTTGAATTGCATGTTTAATTATTTGGCAATTTTAATTTCGAATTTCATAAAAGAAAAGGAAAAAAAATAGAATTAGGGCATCCTTTGTACGTCATTGCACATTAGGATAAAATTGCATATTTCATTTTAAATTTAGATTGATTTAGATAGACTGTATCTTAGGTTAGAGATTGTTAAGTTAAGATAATATCTTGGTTTTAATTAGGGTTTAGCCTGGCTTAACCCTTAATATAAATTGGATAGAATCTTAATTTAGTTAGATAAATTTCACATTTTTCTAATTTCGAAATTCATAAAAAAAAATACAAAAAAAAAAAGTCTTAGAATAAATGAGTTTCAATCTTTAGGATAGATTGTATTCTTTTAAGAAAAAGAAAATAAAAAATGTCATGTGCATGTCATTAGGATTAGATTCATGAAATGCATGCCATTTAGTGGTTATTGCTAGGTCCTTTCAATTAGAAATTGCATTGCATTAGAACTAGGTCATTTATGGTGCGTTTGGTAACATTTCTTTTTAAAAATTGTTTCTGGGAACAAAAATAGAAAGAAGTATTTTTGCTTCATGAAACAATTTTTGAAAAAAAAAAAAACACACGTTTCGTAAATCTGTTCCGAAATATAAAAAGAATAGAAACACGTTTGGTAAATTTGTATAATTTTTTTATTTCTTTTAATTTTTTAATATATTTATTTTCTTTCTTATTTTTCTTATTTTCTCATTTATTTTTCCTTTTTTTCTTTTTTCTTTTTCCTTTTTTCCTCTTTTGACTTGTTGCTGGCCTCGACCATGGCCGGCGACCGGCCAACGAGGGCTGACGGCCTCACCTAGCCACAACGAGGTCGAACTCGCCCAGCGGCCGGTGAGGCTCGGCGTCGCTGAGCCACCGTCAAGCGACACCGACCTGGCGATGGCCCAACAAGGCTCAGGGCCAAGCTTGGCCTCACCGGATCTAGGCGAGATCGAGCTTGCACAACCCGGCGCGAGGCCGAGCCTCTCTAGGGGCTGGCGACGCTCGGCCTCACCGGGGCCCGGCGATGCTCCGACAAGGTCGCCGGCCCTGGACGGCTAGTCGCTGGCCATGGCCAAGGCTGGCAACCGGCCAAAGAAAAAAGAAAGAAAAAAAGAAGAAGAAAAGAAGAAGAAAAAATAGAGAAGAAAATGGAAGAGAAAGAAAAAGTGTTCCTAAATTTGGTTCCAGAAACAAGAAACAAAATTTTTTTTGTTTCTTGTTTCTATTCCAGATGTGTTTCTGGGAACAAAAAAAAATAGATTTGGAACAAAAATGCAAACAAACGCATTTCTGTTCCTTTTTTGTTCCAGGAACAAAAAAACAAAAAAACTGTTTTTAAACAGAAAAAAGAAGTGAAAACAAACAGGCCCTTAGTTAATATTGTATTGCATATTACATGATTTTCATTAATTAAGTGAAAACAAACAAAAAAAGAAATTGTGTGTTAATTAGAAATCATATCTAGGGTTATTGATGTGGATTCTAATTTAACATTGCAGATGCTTTCGTTGCTTTGAGGTAAGTTTTTTTTTTGTAATTTATTTATTGCTTTTCTTGGTTGTTAAATTGGTGGTTTATACACCCGTATTGTCACCTCACATGTTAAGAAAATAGATTTAAAATCAATTCAAGTTGCTTGCCAAACATTTTTTTTTTTAAACAAAAGAATGGTACCGAAAGGGCATTGGAGAAATTTAGTGTAACCAAGTCCCCGTACTCATAGTCTATCGTTCGTAGGAGTAAAGTAAATTTCTCGTCACTTTACTTGGGTTTCTAATCAACCTACCAAAAATATATTAGTGGCAACTCCTAACTGAAATATCATTTGCATGTTAAGAACTTGAACCTAAGTCATGAATTAGTATGGGTTTGGGAGAGCCCGAGTTAAGTCTAGGCTTAACAATCAATTAGCCAAATCCTAGGTGGATCACCCGAAAATTTGGTCGCGACAATAGTGATCAGACTCACAATGTGCAAATCCTTTTTCTTTCATGAAACCATCAAATTTTAGGTACCATTGCTGCGGAGCTTGTTTCAAGCCATACAAGCTTTTCTTCAAGCGACCTACCATGTGCTCCTTACCTTTAACTTCAAAACCCTTAAGTTGTGCCATGTATAATTCTTCATATAATTCACCATGTAAAAACATTCTTTTTTACATCTAACTGCTCAAGATGAAGATCCTTCACTACAACTATACTCATCAGAACTTTAATTGATATCATTTCACTACATATGAAAATATCTTGGAGTATTCGATCCCTTCTTTTTGAGAAAAGCCCTTGACTACAAGTCTCGCCTTGTATCTAATACTACCATATGCTTCATTCTTAATCATGTACACCTATTTGTTTAATAAAGCTTTTTTACTGTTGGCAACTTGGTCAACTCCCAAGTTTTGTTCTAAAGTAACAAGCTCATATCGTCTTTCATAGGACACTCCCACTACAAGTAAGACGTGTCAGCCTTTGCCTCATTGTAAGTCTCTGGTTCCCCCGAATCTGTTTATAAGCCATGGCTCAAAATAGTATTAGTTGATGGATCAAAAATTGCCTTTAGCTTTCTCACACATGTAGACCTTCTCAAGACAAGTACTCCAGGGTCATTAGTTTGCTCCGAATCACTGTGTTCCTCTTGAACTACCTCTTCACTAATAATAAGCTCATCTTGAACCTCTCTTTCAAGTGCACTTTGATCTACTGGAAACATCTTCACAGGCATTATGTCTAATTCAACATATTTTGGTTGTACTATTTTCTCATGCTCTGTCTGACGATCCTTGTACATCTTTTCTTCATGGAATACCACATTATGACTGCGGATGACTTTGTTATTCTCATAATCTCAAAGCCTATAACCATACTCGTCATCACCGTATCTGATAAAGATGCACTTCTGGGACTTAGCATCAAGCTTTTTCCTATCCTTCCTGTCAAGCAAAGCATATGCAATACAACCAAACACCTTTAGATGTGAATAATTAATCTTTTTACTTGACCACCATTTTTATAGTATTTCTCCATCCAATGCATTAGATAGACTTTTATTGATAAGATAAATAGCTGCATCAATTGTGGCAGCCCATAAGTGTAGCAGGAGACCCGCGTGTAGCCTCATGCATCTCGCACGTTTTAGAATAGTCATGTTCATCCTTTCAGCTACACCGTTTTTTTTAGAAGTTCTAGGAACAGTCTTTAACCCCTACATGCCTTCTCGACTAAAATATTTTGCAAATTCCTTACTCGTGTATTCACCACTATTATCAAACTTCATAACTTCAATTTGATAACCTGTCTCTTATTCTACCATGGTCTTCCACATTCTGAACATCTCAAATACTTCTTATTGTTCTCTAAGAACATAAACTCAAGTCTTTCTTATTGCATCATTAATGAATATGACAAAATATCTCTTACCACCATAAAAGAGTTCTTGAGTAGGTCTCCATATATCAATATGGACAAACTCTAGCTTTTGACCTTTATTTTGTCGCCCATTCAATTGAAAACTAACAACCTTCTATTTTCCATAAATGTAACTCTCACAAAAATCTAACTCAACTTTTTGAAAACATGGAAGTAATTTCCTCAAGTGTAACTGCTTTACACATTTTTCACCAAGATGTCCCAAACGATAATGCCAAAGAGTAGATAAGTTACCTGTAGTCATTGTAGTTGCAACCATATCACTGATATTGTCTCCTTGCAGAAGGTAAAGTGTACCCGTACGCTTTCCCTTTGCTATTACTCTTACCCCTGAGGTTATCTTTCACTCTCCGCAACCAAAGGTTATTACCAAACCTTCTTGGTCAAGTTTACTAGTTGAAATCAGATTTTTCTTTAATTTCGAAATATGCCTAGTTTCACGCAAAACTAGACGTCCTCCACCTGAGATGTTCACAGTCACAATTCCTTTCCTAACAATGGGCCACGTGTAGCCGTTTCCCACAACCACTTATTTGAAGTCTCCACTGGCATGATCATCAAATATGTCTAGGTCCATTCATGGTATCAGAGCCATGATTTCGTCTGTAATGTTATCTGTTCCATGCGCTTGGTAAGAGAATCCAGTGCTAAGAAGATCTCTTCACATCATGTCCACAGAACCAGAAATCCTCAAAGCACCCGTTTCTCTTACTTCATCTCCTTCATCTTCAACTTATCCAGAATTTCGTGTTTCCAACGCTTCTAAAATAGATTATCTTTATGAAATCTCTCTTAGCGATGAAACCAAGATCTCTGAAACCCAACTTTCCCTCATGAACCCTTACTCCGCTTTTGCCAAACCACACTCATCTTTCTCGCCTATCTGCTCTATCCCCCAACTTATTCATCAAACCCCTAAGTAAGTAAAGAAGTACGTCCAGTCCTCCAAATTCAACTAGCATCCCATTCCTACTAGTGAAAAGGAGTACTTTGTTACTCTTCAGATTCCTCCAAAGTTTCCCAGACTTTAGGCTCAACAAGGATATACGCATGTCCATTATGGCGCTGTTCATCTTGCTCTTACCTTCCATGGTCGTAAAGGTTTGCCAATTGTGGCAAGAATTGCGCTGTTGGATACTAGGTTTTTACAGAACCAGCATGTCTGCATCGGTATTGTTCAAACTACTTTGAATGCTGGAACAGTCTTTGTGACTTTGTATCCAAATTTCAACATCGCTCTTTCAGACCCTTAGCTACTTTCTTTCTCAAAAGTCTAAGTTCAGTTCACCGAAGCCCCCCAAACTATTGACTCTGTAGCTGCAACACTCTATTACCATATGGTTTATCGAGTGTAGAACCATGCTCTTGATCTAAACTTCAACAATGGTAATGAAGATGCTTTATTCATCTCCATGCAGAATGATCAGGCGTCCTGTATCCATGTTCCTAGGCAGATCCCAAAAGATACGTTGGCTAAGCTCCTTCTAGAGACTTGGATTACCAACTACGAAAAGCTACACCAACATAACAAGCCTTTCCAGTCTATGGACTCTGAGTTCGTCCAAAAAAAAGATGGAACTGTTTCCATCAAGTTCGGGAAGGAAAAGAAAGAAAGTCCTTATATCTTCCAAACCCTCTTCATGATTGAACCATGTGTTCCTAAATCAATTTTCAAGCTAGACCCAAAACAGCTTGTTCGACACTTCAACAGTGATGGACATCTTGTCCATTACTACAAAGACATATATGGTCATTGTTTTTGGGATCATTTTTGCCAATTTTCCCATTGTACGAATTCCCCTGATGAGGTAGATCCTTTTGCAAAACCTCCACCTCAGCGGAAAAGGCCGAAGAATAAGGTGTACTAGAGATACTCAAACGGAGGTCCCTCCATCAACACTCTTGGTGAATGTGATAAATACTAGTTCATGGTTTCTTATGCACCACCTCCACCGCCAGAATTCAATACTACACCCCCAAGATTTTCCAAATCCACCAAAATCACCTCCATCATCTCCTTCTCAGAAAAAAACTAGCTCTCTTCCCATTTTATAAGCCAATTTAAAAGTGGGCCAAGAAACACTCCTACCCACTTGAAGCTCCAACAGAAACACCATCCACTTCTTCCATTACTATGTTTCATAATACAGACTTTCCTCCTCTTGTCCGAGAAAGTTCTAAACTCTTGTTTACTGCTTCAGAAGAATTCATTGATCCACACGGCAAATATCATCATGTTCCTAAGATACCTACCCCCACTAATGTGGATGAATATGGGAGACAGAGAAGAACTCCTGCTACTGAAGCTATCCTAAATTGGCAATCCGAGACTTTGTTAGCACAAAACAATACTTTCAAAGCAATTAATTCTAGAATTGGGAATGTGTAACAAGATCTTCGAAAATATGATGAGACCACCAAGAAAATGGTTTCTGAATTCCCAAAAAGGATAAATGCCTTGGAATCAGGACAACATTTAGGGTATCATCATCTTGAGAGCTCAAAGCCGGAGATAGAAAAGCTTAAAAGGCAAATTCAACTCCTTGAAGAAGGAAAGTTCAAACCTTTTGATCCTTTTGCAACTACTGTCAAAACTAGGTACTTACCTCCACCACCACAAACGTCTATTTTTGCTGCAATCCTAGAAGATTCTTTCAGAAAAGAACCAGATATGGCAGAAATGCGTAATCATCTCAAAAATCTACAGAAGGACAAAGGAAAAGAGAAAATACCCATAGAATCAAGTTCGATTGTCATAAAAGAAAGGCCAAATCATATGATGCTATCCAATCTATTAGAATCTTTTCTAAAGGATTTGGGTATTCAAGAACAACTTGACCCTGTTATCCAATAGCCTGATCCTACTTTTCCAAATGATCAAACTCTATTCCCAACTGAACAAATTGTTCTTACCACATCTGAAACTAAATCAGAATCAGTATCCTTTTCCTCCTCTTCATCCTTTTCAATTCCTGATGTTGATTTCCTTCCTATTGCACCAGTAACTTCATCTATATTCATGGCTGATCCTCCAGATCAAGAAATGGAATTAAACTATTCTGAGCCAGAGATTGTTCAGAACAATCCAGGACATCATGTGTCCATGGCTTCAAAACAGTTTTTCACCATAGATGACATCTTTTACCATAAATGGCCAAAAAGACTTGAGGAATTTCATGCTTGGTTAAATACTCAGTCTATCACCAACCATGATATGAATGATGTCATTTACAATTTTGTCACGAGGTTCACAAGAAGCCTCAAACTTTGGTGAAAATCAATGTCAGAACAAGACCAAATTCATTTTTTAATGTCACCTGATTTTAGCCATACCATCACTCTCTTATATCATTTCTTTGTGGGAAAACCCACTGATCTCATAGAGATGAAAAGAAGAGAATTTTTCGAAAGAAAGTGTTACTTCCTCCAAAAGAAATATCTTGATAAGCATTATCGGGAAATGCTTCAACTTTTTTATCAGATTGGAGCTGATCCAAATTTGAAACATGTCTTCCTGACTTCCATCCCTAAAGAACTATCCCAAATGGTTGAAAGATCTTTTTTTGGAAGACAGAGGAGAGTACAAGATATTCTCTTGAGAGAAATATAGCAAGAAATCCATCTATGCCTTGAAGAATTGTGCCTAAAGTGATAGATGGTCCGGACTTACATCACAGATGATAGAGAACTTGAGACAGCTTGCTCTCGCCATAAGTTAAAGATCAAATGTTCCAAGAAAGATTGTGATGGTACTTATGGAAAGTTTTCTAGGAAAAAGAAGCACTACAAGAATTTCTAGTTAAAAAAATCCAAGCGTGGCCATAAGCACATCCGAAGAAAGAAGAAATGGCGATACATACACAAAAGGAAGGCTCGTACAGGCCACAAAAAATCAAATCGCTGCTTCATTTGCAATCAAAAAGGACATTTTGCAAAAAATTGTCCCCAAGCCAGAAAAGGTCAGCATCATTTGATACATCAAATTGAGAATGAAACAAGTATTTCTCTTGAAAATGATAATATCGAATCACTATTCTTTGCTGATGAAGAACCATCTGAACAAACTCTTTGTATCATTCCATATTATCCAACTTCTAGTGAAACTGAGTCAGATTTTGAGTTTGAAGACATTTT
The DNA here is from genome assembly GCA_017140165.1 of Eucalyptus shirleyi. Taxonomy (NCBI): domain Eukaryota; kingdom Viridiplantae; phylum Streptophyta; class Magnoliopsida; order Myrtales; family Myrtaceae; genus Eucalyptus; species Eucalyptus shirleyi. Next base: position 41,510,130 of record CM029450.1, read on the forward strand.
TCACATATCACCCACATCTCCAGAACCAAGCCTTAATATGTTCTCGAGCCAGACTCATTGTCCCCGTTTCCCTGTAAAAATCCTCACCTCAAAGTTTGCCAAACCAATCACTATTATTGCTCTTATTGATACCGAAGCAAGTTGTTTAATTCTGGACACCAAAGTTCTTCTTAAAGAATATTGGACTCCTTATGTCCGATATTTCAATTCTGCCTCATGAGACACTTTTTCTACAAATGTCAAAACCACCCCTATGACTATCCAATTCTTTCCCAGTGCTCCTTAACCACAAAGATATTTGGATCCAGTCTTTCCAACAAAGACTTGATTATTGATTGGGATATTATGACTCAGATCTCATAACTTCGCATCATTCCTGGAAAAGGTCTTAAGTATAAAGACCAATTCTCTGAATTCGTTAATATCCAGAGACTCTTTTCCATTCAAATGAGTCTATTAGATCCAATCATGCAAAAGTTGTTGGAATCTTGTTCAGAATCTCACTCTGAATTTGCTCATAAATGTTCTCATCCTCTATAGGAAAATCTAGAGTTCTTTGTCCACCTTCCATTAAAAAAGAATGAAGACATCAATCCGACAAATGTGAGTCATATGGGAATGAAGCCAGAACACTTGGCTTTGGCTCAAAGGGAATGCTCAGAACTATTACAACAAGGCCTTATTGGAACACTTGGCTTTAGCTTAGAGGGAATGCTCAAAACTATTATAATAAGGCCTTATTGAAATCTTCAATTCTCAATGGGCTTGTGAAGCCTTTTATGTCAACAAACATGCTGAGCAAAACAAAGGAAAAATGAGGCTGGTAATCAATTACCAACCCTTTAACTTTTTCCTTCAAGATAATAAATTCCCTTTACCATCCAGAAATTCCCTTTTTGCTGGACTATCCAAGGCTCAGATCTACTCCAAATTCGATCTCAAAGCTAGATTTTGACAATTAGGCATTCATCCTGAAGACAAACCCAAAACAAGATTCTGTATCCCAAACCGGCACTTACAATGGAAAGTTTTTCCTTTTGGCTTAAAAATAGCACATTCCCTTTTCCAAAAGGCCATGTGTAGAATTTTCTAACCAATCCTGTCAAGTGCAGCATTATACATTGATGATATCCTGCTCTACAGCCCTGATGAATAATCTCATTGCCAGCTTCTCGAACAATTTGCAAACATCGTGAAAAAACATGGTATCATGCTTTCTCAAAAAAAGATGAATATTGCTTAGACAGAAATTGAATTTCTTGGTATGCACTTGAACAAAGGAACCTACTACCTAGGGCCACATATTGCTCAAGAATTATTGAAGTTTCTTGAAGATAACTTCACAACAAAGTAAGTTCAGCAATTTCTTGGGATAATCAATTATCTCAAAGATTTTGTCCCAAATATTGCAAAACTTCTTATTCCTTTGCAATCCATACTGAAGAAGAATCCCCTACCTTGGGGAAAAGCTCAAACTAAAGTAGTAGCTGAACTTAAGAAAATTATGCAGAATCTCCCATCACTACAAATACCATCAATAGGAAGGAGAATCCTTCAAACTGACGCCAGTGATGAATACTAGGCAGCCATCCTGCTTGAAGAAATTAATGCTAAGAGATACCTCTGTGCTTATAAAAGTGGAAAGTTTTATCAAACTGAAATGCATTACCATTCCACTTTTAAAGAAATCTTGACAGTGAAAAATAGAATAAAAAATTTTGAATTCCATCTCATCAGCTATCACTTCCTAGTAGAATTAGACATGGCATCTTTCTCAGATGACCAAGTTTAAGCAGAAGCAGATTTCAAATTCTCAACTGCTTTGATGGGCTGAATGGTTCTCGAAATATTCTTTTGAAACCAAGCATATTCCTAGAAAGAAGAATGTGCTTGCTGACTTCTTGTAAAGACCAAAAACACCGGTAGAAATCAATATGTACATCAAGAGACTTGCTTTCCACATACTCAACCATGGAGTAAAATACAAGATTGAGAAAATCAAATATTTACCAAGCTAGAAATATCCCTAAGAGATTATTCAACATATCCATAATGATAATCTCACTGAGAATCTTGAAAATCTCATATGGCAATGCCACACAGACCTATTCAGACTTAATGAAAGTTCGATTCTTTATCATTTTGGGTTAAACTCAGACTATCCATTTATCCATCCTCTTATCTAGAAGGAAGATGATTTCCCTAATCAACTCAAGACGTTATTATGGTACTTAACCAATAAGTACTTAATAGTTATTAAAATTCCAACCAGAAGATTCATTGCCAACCTCACAAGAATATTCTTACTCGGAAGAAACATTGAAAAGGAAAGTGATAAGAATCTTTTAGATTTTCTAAATTGGTTCTATCATCCTACTCAATGGAAACACCTCCTGGAAAAAGAATTGAGAAATATGACACCAAACCCCGAAATCTATACCATCCTGTTTTTCCAACGTCCGTGGTATTTATTCAAAAATAATGGCAACATTATCAATGCTCCACAGGAAATAGGAACCACATCCTATAAACCTCACATGGACAGTAGAGAAGCTCGGATTCACAAATCTTATCCAAGCCCGGTTGGATGTTGTGAACACCAGTACCGAGAACTCCAAAGAATTTTGTGTCAGGAAAACAAGACCATTCCTGAAGATGTCTAGAACTATAATGTACCCACTGCATGGGATCATTATGACCTAGCACCAGAAGCTAAGGAAGCACTTGAAGATTTCAAACAAGCTGCGTCATCACAGGAGCATGAAATGACAAATGCAGATAACATTGTCCAATCAACTCAGGACCCCTATGCTCGATAGGGAGGCCCTCTTTCCCAAGATCCCTATGATCAAGGACCTCCATTCTTATCTCAAAGCATGGACACGTCCTTTTATGCACAACCATCCAATTGGCCTCAGCCAAGCATTCCTGCCGACACTACAAGAAATGACACAAACTAGGCCAAAGAAGAAGCATCTCACTAGGCATATGAAGAGGGGTGTAATGAAAAGAAGCACCAAAATCAATAAATCATTTATATGTGGTCAAATCAAACCTTACAAACAAACACAAGTTATCTAGCGAAGATTCATCGCTAACCACATTAGCTCCTTGATTCTCATCTCGCTGCTTCTTTTTATAGGCTTCACACCAAAACCTTTGGTGTCCATTTTAATGACAAAACCAACACTCATCTTTTGCAACCTATTTCTTACCCCTTGATTGTCATCTGCCACGCTCGCTAAATTTTCCCCCACTTTTACTTCTTCCACGATTATCTACTGCAAGTGCCATTGAAGATGTAAATGCAAAAAAATTATCTCCACCTGAGACTTTTCTTCGCATCTCTTCATCCATGATACTGCTTACAGCATCATCAAGAGTTAAATCATCTTTCATGGTGCTCGAAATTCCCTTTATTGTGGTATTGTAGCTTTCCGGAAGAAAACATAAAAATAATAAAGCTCGAAGCTTCATATCTAAATTTATACCTACGGATTCCAATTAACCCATAACCTGCGTGAAACTATTGATATGCTCTGCCACGGAACCTCTATAAGATAACTTCATATTAACCAATTTCTTCAGCAAAAATACCTAATTTGATGTGGACGGCTTCTTATAAATATTCGTTAGAATATCCATGGCTTCTTTTGCAGTTTTTGCTTTCGCGATGTGGTACACTATCTTTTTCGTCAACCCTAGACGAATCGCACCTAATGCCTTTCGATCAAGAATTTTCCATCTGGCTTCTACAATCGGATCCACTTCCGTCATCTTGGCTTTCCAACCCTTAAGTGGTGCATAAAGATCTTTTTGATAAAGATAATCCTCTATTTGTAGTTTCCACCATCTGAAATCCTCCCCATCGAACTTATCGATTCTGATTTTATCTTCGGCCATATTGTTTGCCTTCAATCGAACGTCACTGAAAACCCTCAATGTTCTCGATTAGCCAAACCCAAGCTCTAATACCAATTGTTACGAAATCGCACATTGATTTCAAAAAAATAACGCTCGCAAACAATTCACTAGACAAAATATAATAATAAAATAACAAAAACAGAAGAATACGTCAGAAAATTTGTTATCGAAGTTCACCTAAACCTGGGCTACGTCTCAATGTAGAGGAACTTTGCGAATCCACTATATTTCGATAAAGTTGGAATACAACGATGATCTTCTCTTAAGACTAGGGCACAAATAAATTGAGAACCCCCATAAAGAAAAAACTTACTTTTTTTTTTCTCTCTTTTCCTTGCCTCTCTATTTCCATTTTTAGCATATTGACAGCTAGCGTATTGCCATCGCTAATATAAAATTATCACTTTTAACCTAAAAGCAAATCTGATAAAAAAAGACAAAAAAATCCCTAAAAACAAATATTTGGCTTCATCTATAACAGCCAATAGGGATACGCCGCTTGCATATTAAGATCAATCGGGAAAACTAACAATAGGCGGGGACGGGAATCTAGAGCTCGTGGACATGCAACAAGGTAGTTTGGTCCACCAATGTTTCTGTCCAATCAAACCATACTACAACAATGCTTTCAGATGTAGGAAACTTTGTTCTACAAGACAGGAATTCCATTGAAATATGGGCAAGCTTTGATGATCCTACTCATACTTGATAAAGCTAGTACTAACACTTAAAGGGGAGGTAAATAGGTGTTTGAAATAAATCTTAACAAATAAAATAAATTGCTTGGAAAGTCTGGATGAAGATCAGAATCATGGGATTCCAGTCTTCTACGATATTCCGAAAGTGTGCAACAAACTTTAAATGAAGGAGATAAAGAGAGAAAAGTGCACACAAATTTTATAGTGGTTACTCGTTCGGCTTAAATCAAGCATTCTACTCTCTCACGCCGATAGCCTACTAACTAGATTCCACTATATGATCAATCAAGAAATTACAACTTGGTGAGCAAACAATCAATGGTAGAAATTTTCTAACTCACTAAGATGCTCTTTTTGGTTTTCTCTCTAGATCACACTTTTTAAAGCTCACAAATGAAAACTAGTAAAATGAGAGTAGCTTCGGATTTTGGAATCTCAAATTCACGTTCCCACACACTTCTAGACTGAATTAATTAAAGGAATCTTGTGGCCGTTGAAGTTAGGAATAAAATTTCCACTTGATTCCGGTTGCCCATATAATCATAATCTTAGTTTCTATAAGTAGATATTTCCCAAAAAGGACTTTATCTTCAAGATTGATTTCATCAACGAATTTATATAAGGTAAGTGAAATCCTTCACTAGAAAGCTAGATGATGCAAAATAATTTCCTAATAAGTTCATTCTGAAGCTATGTCGCAAAATCGATATATTTGAATCTATACTCTTCCTCATTCTGGACACGAACTTGTTCTGGATTTTGTCAAAGCGGGAAGTGCTTCTAGGAATGAATAGACTTTGGCAAAAGTCTTCAATAAATCCTCAAAGACAACTTTAAATGCAATATGTTCTAAAGATAAGAGTAAGAACCAGAAAATTTTATCAACTTCAAAACTTGGTAGGAGTTTTCTCAACAATTTCCCCATTTTTATAGTGACAAAACTTTCATGTAGATTTAAGCACAATATCCATATGATCCTGCAAAACACCACTTAAACAACACGACTTATGGAATAAACAGTCACTATAGGATAAGCAAACAAGATAGATATAGATATTGTCACGCCCCAAACCTCAAGCACGCTCACATCAATCGGTGGTTGATCAAATTGCAACATTCCCATGACATGTCACCGACCCATTCATTTTATTGCACATGTGGAAGCGAATTAAACAATCTCCAGACAACAAACAAACATGGGATAGAAAAGTAGGACAACCGATAAACACAAAGCCTATTTTATAAACAAACTGGGTTTATATACAAAAAGGTCCAGACCCTCTAAGTATATATACAAGTCTAGATCAAAAAGGGGCTACGGAGCACCTAAACTTCGGACTCTCCAGTCTCAAGCTTCGGTTCCTCCACGACACCATAAGGAGTGTCGATATCCAAAGGGTGTCCTATTTCCCACTCCTCGGTCCGATGGGAGGCTGTCAAAACCACCCAAACGACCCTCCCGACTCCCATTGGGCTTATGAAGGTACCACGCTTTGAAACGATAAGGTACCAAGTGGGGTAGGCTCTTATCGACCCAAATGGTGGACTCAACTAGCTCACAAGTCAGGTTGGTCCTGGGAATAGGGAAATAGGAGCGCTGAAAGTCTACCTCTGTCACACCCCGAACCTTGAGCGCACACATATCCCTCGGTGGTTGATTAAATTGCGACATTCCAAGATGCATTGCTAATCCATTCATTTTATTGCATATGCGGAAGCAAATAAACAAAACCCCGACAGCAAACGACATGGGATAGAAAAGTAGGACAACAAATTTACAACCAAAACATACTTTTATAAATAAACTAGGTTTATATACAAAACTAGTCTGTCTACCAAAAAAGTCAGCCCTCAAAAGGGAAACTGTCCTACTATCCATTAGTCGAACACATTCACCAACTCCACAAGCTCCAGGGGCGCCAAGTCCTCCACAGTACCATTAGGAGAGTCAGCTGCACCCTCACCAAAAGCGGTGTCAACTACCACCATGGGGATCTCAAAGCACTGAAGGGAACCAACTTTATATCCATTGAGCCCGCGATAAGACCACGCCCTAAATTGATGAGGTACACTCTAAGGTAGGCCCTCAAAGACCCAAATGATGGTCACTACGAGCTCATATACCAAGTGGCCTATGGGAACAAGGAAGTTAGTGATCAGCTCAGTAAACCTCCAAGGCTGACCATAATGAACCGGCGGGGCCACCATCTAAGGACCTGAAAAGATTGAGCCCACGATATGGTGAGACAACGTCTCAACAAGTCCACCCCCTAAACTCCGACTAGAAAGGAAATACGCCTAGCCACACAATCACACAACCACAGAGACTCACCTTGTCTCATATCCTCTCTACAGGTTAGTATAGTTCAAATACACAACCATATGCAATAATCAAACTCAATCAATTGGAACGCCACCACTTTCATCTCAATAAATACAAGGGTCTCGATTATAAGGCCAAATCGTTATAACACGTCACATACCGTGTCATAAAATTTTGTCCCATAATCAGGCACGTCAATTTCACTCATCATGCATTCCAATTTTTAATCACGGCCCAATGGGCACGGTCTACTCGACATTCGGCGGTCTTCTAGCGTAACCAGGCGTCGTCTCACCCCACTGAGCACGGCAACATCTACACAAAATGGCATTCCACTAAGGAGCATCGGTCCATAATCTACTGCTACCGGCATCCCATATAAGGGCATGTCTAACCAACTCATTTTAGGGATGGGTTCTCATAACTATTCATGGATCCATACAATCCCGACCAAGACATCATGCTTTGCAGTCAAATGTCCCAATTAAAATAATATAATTGGCCAAATTTTTTCGTATTAAAAACACACGATAAAATAATCGTGTGTGGGTACACAGTCGATTTAAACTAGAAAAATTGATATTCTTCTTTTTAAAATCTCACTATTTGATATAGTCTTTAAAAACAGTTTTGGTGTCAAAATCCGACACCTGGGATTTTCTAATTAAATACCAAAATTTCACAATTCTGAAATAAATAACCAAAATTCCAATCACCACTCAGTTTACACAATTTAACACTCAATTGCATAAACTAAGCACACCAATGCAATCAACATGAAATTCCAGTCACCGGCTATCTCGATATAATTTCTGAAAAATATAAAATAATTAAATAAATACCAAAAATAATTAATTTTAATGCAATTTAAATACAATAAATACCAATTTAGGCTGGAAATGCTAATCTAACCACCTAAACAGGCCTAGAAAATTTCCACACCTATTTAGATAAATAGTACAATCTATCTAGCTCTTAATCAATCTACTCTAACCACCTAACATGCATAATTAAGCGATTAAATCATTAATCTAAACTAACCACCTAATCCTTACTTAGCCTAAACTAATTATCCACTAAGCGTCATTAACTCTTTAAGCAGAGTTTAGCAAGTAAACTCACCGGTTTAATGAGCCGGTGAGTTCACGGTGATGGCGACATGGAAGTGAGCGACACTCGAGCCTACAGCCAAACCAACGGAGGCCCAGACGGGCCTAAAAATAGGCCACAAACTCTCAGCTTAGGGCTGAGCTTCGGCTTCTGCTCTTAGGTTGCTAGGCTAGACCGAGCGGCTAAAATTGCACAGGACAGGGCTAGGTAGCTACAGTGACCTGAGGTAGTGGTTCTAGCTGGCTGGACGATGGTGAACAGCGACCAAGTGAGCTGCGACGGTGGCTAGGGAAACTCGGGACGGTGGTTGGGGTCGCGGACGCATGGGCACGGGTGAGAGAGATGGGCGCATGATAGATGAGCTTCTAGCAACTGCTCGGGCGATGTGACAGTGCTGGATAGCAACGGCAAGGGGGCAGTTGATAGGCAGGGGATGCTGGCTATTTCTCTCTATAATTTTTTAGCTCAAAACACACTAAAATGGAGAAAGGCAACCCAAGGAAGAAGACGAAGTCTGCTAAAGCTTGAGAGGGCCACAAAATATCCAAAGCTCTCAAGTTCTATGCCCCACCATGCATGCATGTCCTCCTCAGCCAAATTGCAGCACTAAAACTTCCTCAACAAGCCTCCAAATGGTCCAAATGTTGCACCCTCAAGGACCTACGAATTTTGGACAATCTCCATCCAATTACATCCAATTCCATTTCAAGACTTCTCCAATTTAGCTCAATTTGGTGTCCATAAATTCAGCCAAGGTGCCATTGTCCATCTCATGATTTTTCCTCATCAATTAAACAAACTCGAATCCCAAAAATGCGATAAAAAAACGGCCCTTTAATTTTCCTTGTCCAAAATAACCATACTTTGATTTTTCGCCGAAATCTTGGGTTTGTAGAAAAATCTTCGAAGGATAAGTCAACATTCCTAAAATGAATCGTAACATGACAGAACTTTCAAGTTTTGAAATCGAATTTAAATTCGCGGTTAATTTCAACCAGACGTGATTTTAGTATGACAAAGCCTACCGAGTAGCTTTTAGAAAGTTTTAGTGCAATTGACCCATGATCGATTATTTTCAAGCCACATTGTGCATCTTCGACATCGGTGACTCTCGATTGTCGTGAAAATCTCGAGGTTTCAAATACGAGCACGAGGTACAGAAATAACAGAAAAATTAATATAGTGCCAGTTAACAAAAATTTTGTAATAAGGTTGAATCACCTACACACTAATCACATACCTCTGTCGAATCGACCTATCTTCGGTCTCTAATCGATTTTGGCAGTGCCATATTGACCCTTGCAAATTAGCACGGTCGAGTAATTGATTTCTAATTGAATTCTCAAGTCTATTACATTAAAATCCCTTAATGACTTTACAAAATAGACTAGTTATCCCATGAGTGATCAGCTCAAGGAAAAAAATATAGGTGCGTCAATGAAAAACCCAACTTATTCAATTAAAAATAGAACCTAAAAATCAGGATGTCATAACCTCCCTCGGAACCCCATAACGTACATGGCGTGCCTCCATCTTAAGACCTGAAAATGTTAAACCATGACGGGATGAGATAATGTCTCAACAAGCCTGCACCCTAAACCCTGATTAGGAGGATAATCCACCTAGAGGCATCCTAATCATGCATCGCACCCAAACTTACCTCGCCTTAGCACCTCCTGCACGTTAGTATATCACATATATCATATGCACACAATAGACATATCTCATAATTGGAACATTGTACATCAATTATCAAATATTCACAGAGGTCTCGATTATAAGGTAAAATCGTTATGACGCATCCCATACCGTGCCACACAATTTTGCCCCATAATCAGGCGTGGCTACTCATCCACTCATGTATGTTCTAGTTCTTATGGCTCATCAACCACGGCACCCCAACTCAACGGTCGACAGTCATTCGGCATAACCAGCATCGTCCCACTTTATCAGACATGGCAATGTCTACATCTATACGGCATTCCACATAAGAGCATCGATCCAGGCTCTACTGTGACCGACATTCGTTGTCAAGGACAATTCACATAGGAGCATCGCCCCCGACTTTTATCGGGTGACAAGTTCTCATAGCGATCACACACACATCTAATCTCAGCCAAGGACATCATGCTTTGCACTCAAATGCCTCAATTTCAAAGAATGTACTTAACATATTTTCTTCATATTAAAAACACCCGGTAAAATAATTGTGCATGGGCACACGATCAAATTAAACCGTAAAATCCAGTATCCTCTCTTTTAAAAATCCCACAATTTTATAAAGTACTTAAATTATTTTTGGCGTCAAAACTCGACACCCAATATTTTTCTAATTAAATACCAAATTTTCCTATTTTTGAAATAATAATTCAAAAATCATCAATCAGCATCCAATTGCATAAACTAACACTCAATTGCACAAACCAATATAACCATGATGATCAGCACGAAATTCTAACAACCGAGTATCCCGATATAATTTTCACTAATTAATAAATAATTCAATAAATTGCAAAATAATTCAATAAATTATGTATTAATCTAATTATACTAAACTAACCACCTAATTAGACTTAATTAAACTAATCTAACCTACTAGGCTAATTAACTAAGATCACTAACCACCTAAGTGCTAAATTAACCTAATTACAAAATCTAATTAACTAACTAAACTAACTAATTTACTTTAACCTCACTTAAGCCTAACTAATCCTCTAATTAGCTCACTAATCCACCTATAAGTGTAATTAGCATCTTAATTAAGGATTAGGAAATAAACTCATTGGATTAGCGAATAAACCAACTCACAACAACGGCGACGCAACAACGGCCAAAACTTGGGTCTACAGCGACACCAAGGGAGACTAGGAAAGGGGTGAAAAAGGCCCGGAAAGCCCACTACTTGCTATTGGGCTTTCAATTTTGCTCTGGAGGGACTGAGCTGGTGTGGGCTGGTTGCTCGGTTGTGGAATGGACGCTGGATCAAGGGCTAAAGCGGGCTGGTTGGCAACAAGTTGGGTGAGCAGGGGGCCGGTGGCTTGTGGCACCCCTCGACGGCCCCCGATCCATTAGGGTCGCCACAGTTCACTCTACCTTTCACTCTCCCTATTAACATGTTACTCTGATACCATTTCAATTGCAGTGAGTCCATACAACCATAGAGGTTTACACATTTTTTTTATTTCTTTTTAACTAAAGGTCCCTTGCACAATTCATATACGGAAGCACATCCAACAACTCCCTTTCCTATATTCAGAAAACGATGCACACCTACTAAATATTTATAAGTAAAAGCCATACACTTTTATTTACTTAAATCAGATGGACATCATTCATCGGTACATCAAAATGCCGTAGTCTTTTATATTCGGCTACACTCCAAAAGATGACTGATGTTTCCTCAAACAGTCATACACTTTAAGTCCATCGATCAGTGTCGGCGTCCAAAAGCTCCTTCCCTTGCTATCCTCCTCCTCACGGTCACATCCAACCGTTCAAACCATCTACTAATCTGAAATGTTGGTCCCCAAAAGGGGTGAGTACAACCACTCAGCAGGTAAAGGAATCTAATAACAACTCAATGCATTATACAAGTCATACATGCATTGCAAGCATTACTTACCTTGAAGCCATGCACACACTGTCATGCATCATCATATCAATTTATAACACATACATGTGTATCATCATCGTATCATACATGTCATCATCATCATGACATCATTACCTTACACATGTCTTCATCATCATGGCATTATCACATTACACATGTCATATCATATATCATCATCATTATCATCACCATGCATATCATCATGCATATCATATCATGGGTGATCATCATTATTTCACATCACATATCATCATCATCATCATCATCATCATCATCATCATCATCATCATCATCATGCATATCATATCATGGGTGATCATCATTATTTCACATCACATATCATCACCATTACCATGCATCCATGCATGTAACATCATCACCATATCCTCATATCACATGTGCCATCATCATTACCATGCATCCATGCATGTAACATCATCATCACATCATGCATATATCATCATGCATAATTTAATTTCAACTTCATTTTGAACTGCCGCATTTCTCTTTTCCCGGGATCAATGTTTGCATCCCACATTCATCACTCCTGCCTAATCCTGGCATTGCGAAAAACCTCCGGGCATGTATCCAAGATACAACCGGACATCCGGCACCCCCACATTCCGGGCATCTCGTATCCCAACTAGCATCACGAGGCATCCAAGCATGTATCCAAGATACAACCGGGCATCCAAAGGGCATCGACTCATTCAAACCTCTGGGCATCTCGCACCCCACCTGGCATCACGAGGAATCTCCGGGGCTTGCCATGAAAATGGTTACCCCTACCCTCCGGGCATACATCATGATACAACCCCTCACCCTCCGGGTGTGTATCATAATACAACCGGGCATCCCGACACTCCCGGGGAAAACCTCTAGGCTTGTATTCATAATACAACCAGGCATCCAAAGGGCATCGACTCCTTCGAACCTTTGGGCATCCCGACTCCCGAGGCATCGTCGGCTCACACCTCCGACAGTATCATCATCACCACGATGCATATTCTCATACATCTCATTTCTCATCTTCCATATTTACCAATATTTTGATCTCAATTTAACATGGCACATGTCATGACATCAAACAAGTCATACTTGGCATAGCATTCACACATGCATCACAATTCAATGTCATACGTACACCAATATCTCATCATACATGCAACAATGTATAATTATTTATTAATAAATTCAATGGAATTTATGGCCAATAAAATAATCCATTTTATTATTTTTTAATAAATAAATATTAAATTCAATATCTATAAATTCCAAAATTAAAAAAATTCAAGCAATTACAATCCAATAGAATTACATGCAAAATTTATGGCCAAATCGAATTTCACAAAATTTCACAATTTCCACAAAACAGCCCATAATATTCGGATAAAACCATAATGCACAGTTTCTGAAGAAATTCGATTAAAATATCCATACGGTCTCCAAAAATTATGAAATTTTACAGAGTGATAGCCAAGGAATTTTCGTACAACTTTCATGCAGAACTTTAAGCCAGATTATTTTTAGATTATTTTATACGACCTCACGAAGCTTCTGGATCTATTACCGCATCGTCCAGTGCTTCCATCTCCGAAATATTAAGATTTCACCCATCTATTCTCTTTCCTTTCCTCTGAAATTTGGATATTTTATGTATCAAGGTGTCATTTACAAGTTTCATGAAGAGATCTAGGTCAAATAACCAGATTATAGTCCTCATTTTAGTCCTTTAAGTCTCGGGTGTTTCGGAATACTTCACCAGAATCATCGTCTTCAAGATCTAGTCGATTTACCAAGCTATACTTGTTCTTTTCACTTAAAATTTGAGAATGTTGTATTTTAGGATGTTCCCTACAACTTTCATGAAGAAACCAAAGTGAGATTCTCAACACAAACCAACATGCAACCACAAATCCAACCAAAGGTCAGTAAAATCTTTCCAGATCTGGGGTCTCCGTATAATGAGAGTTTAACCCCTCAAATCTCCATCATTTTCCACGAAATTTCAGTATGTTGTAGTTAAAGATGTTAGCTACAACTCTCATGAAGATATCACAGCCAAAATCGAACTCTAAACATACATGCAAGCTCTCACAACATTCTGACTCAAACAGTTCATACGAAAATATTCCAGATCTAGCATCTCCGTAGGATAAGGGTTTGACCCCTCAAATCTCCATCATTTTCCACGAAATTTTAGTATGTTATAGTTCAAGATGTTAGATACAACTTTGGTGAAGAAATTGCAGCCAAAATCGGACTTTAAACACACATGCAAGCTCAAACAAGTTTCTGACTCCAAACTGTTCATGCGAAAACGTTGGTGCAAGAGTAGAAAGTGGATTGCCAACTTGCCTCTAGACCTCACGAACAGCACGAGCGGACGGCACACGGCGGCGAACGGGCTCCTTTCTCTCCCTCTCGGCTTCCTCTCTCTCTCTCACGATTCTCTCCCTCTCTCCCTCACTTGGCCGAATGGCTAACCAGCCATTCTCTTTCCTCTTCCTCCCTTTTATATTGCATGCACTCTAGGTTTGCATGAGGGACAAGTGTAATTGTGGAGGAAGGCAAGTGTCCACCATGCTTCACCTCCTCCATGCCACTTGCCCTATTGCATGCATCACGGGCCTTGGAGTTGGGCTGGTCGACCACTCCTCTTGGGCCTCTATTGGGCCGGCCAACTTGGCCCATTAAAAGCTTAGGCCAATGGGCCTAACGCCCATCCTAAAAATTGACCTTTTCCTCTCTTTTTTTTTTAATTTCTTTTATAAATATTTTAAACTTTAAATTTTCCACATGGCCAAAGTCTTTCGACATTTCATTTATTGAAATTTAATTTATAAAGTGCATGGCCAAGCATAGATTATTAATTTATCCTATAGTCCTAAATTCAAAATTCATAAACACAAGCACAATAACACCTAGCCTTAAGAAAACTAATGGCTAACACATAGACCATAGGTAATTTCATTACCTAATTATAGGCTTTAATTTTTCTAGAGGATGATTTGAATTTTGGGATGCCACATGGCTGATGGAGTTGGGTGGCTCGGGACTAGGCTGAAGATGGCGAAGCGGTGCGAGGTCGAGTGGAGCTACTTTGGTGGACGTTGGGCTGGAATGTGTGTGAGCTGTAGCGAGGGTATGGGTGAGAAGTTGAGGGGAAATGGTGGGCTGACTTCGTGAGGGAAGGGGACGTCAATGAAACTATTGGAGTCAACGTCGGGAGGTTTCAACTGGGGGTTTGACTCGGTGGAGTGGTGTAGTGACTAGAAGGAAGAGAAGTAGGCTGGTGGACGCGTGGGTTACTCGATCGATGGTGGGGGTGTGTGAAGTGCAAACGATGAATTAAGGTGAGCTCGGCGGTAGAGAAAAGAAGGAGAAAGGTGAAGGGGGAATGGAAGAATGAAGGGAGCAGGGGTGCGCAAGAGGGTGCTCGGTTGGGGAAGCTGAAGGTTGGGCAAGGAGGGGGCAAGAACCTTGAAAGTTAATGAGAAATATCTAATTTCATCATTCTTGGTCCCTAAAAGTCTCCATGCCAATCTCTTGGTCCCCCAAATTCTTTTTTGCACATAATTTCCCACAAATAACCAATTTTGGACAGCAAAATAGCAATTTTCCTCACCCATCCGAATTTATTTTCTTTTTCCGAATCATCCGAAATTCATTTTCCAGAAAATCCAGAATCCGACGAAATTTCTCCGAAAGACAAGACAACATCCTATAAATGAATTGTGACACACTTGAACGTTCGATTCCCTAAACCAAATTCAATTTCGTGGTTAATTTCAACCGGATGCGATTTTAATGTGACCTAACCTACCGGATAGCTTTTAAGAATTTTTAGCGCGTTTGACCCGTGGTCGATTATTTTCGATCCACATTGTGCATCTCTGACTTATAGAAGACCCTCAATTGTCGTGAAAATCTCAAGCTTTCAATTACAAGCACTAGGTATATAATCGCCAGAAAAATCGGTTTACTACCGTTCAACAATTTAATTACATGGCTCTGTCGAATCGACCTATCTCCGGTCTCTAATCGATTTTAACGGGACCGTATTGATCCTTGCAAATTACACAGTCGAGTAGTCGATTTCTAATCGAATTCTTAAATTTGTCGCATTTATATTCCTTAAAAGCTTCCCCAAATAGATTAGTTTATCTCATGAGTGGCCAACTCAAAGAAAAAAGCTATAGGCGCATCAATGAAAAGCCCATTTCATAAAATCGAAACAGGGTCAAAAATTAGGATATCACAGATATGATATTTCTGAAAAGCAAACAACCACTTAAAAGTCTGCAGAAGTCTACAAAAGTCTGCAAAATCAGAAAAAACTATTTATGAGTAGAAATTATTTTCAAAAACAACATGGTTACCAAACATATCCTAAGACCCGTTTGTTCAAAGAAAAACTATTTTTAGAAAATTATATTTCAACTTTTCAATATTTGGGCCATCGAAAATAAATAAAAATGTTTTCCATTAATTGAAAACAACAATCCTAGATTGGGAGAAATTGAAGGAAAATTACTTTTCCAAGGCTCCTAGGCTACCAAACAAATAAAAACCAATCAATGAATTTTTTTTTTTTATGATCAGGTTTTCAGCGAAACAAATGCACCCTTATCATATTGTTGTAAAATTTAATGTATTGAACTTGCGATACCTTCTTAATTGATTTTTTGGGAAAAGTGCCAATTTAGTCTTTAACTTTTTAATTGTATCAATTTAGTCATAAAACCTTTTAATATAATGTGAGTCATAAAACTTTTTAATATAATGTCAATTCATTTCTTCTAACTACTAAGAATATATATATATATATATATATTCTTCTTCTTTTTTCTTCTTTTTTGCCTTCTTCACTTAGGTGAGAATCACCATTGCTTGCTAGAGGCAAGGCCTGATCAGGTAAGGGCAAACCCTCATGAGGGATCCCCTCGCCCAAGCCATGACAACCTTGTTGGGTGTCAACTTTGCCTAGGCAACACTCGGTGAGGGCTGGCTTTGCCAGATCTAGCAAAAGGAGCCCTCGCCTAATCGAGCGTCGCCTTTGGTGAGTGATAGTAACCCTCGCCCAAGTGAGGCCAACTCACCCAGCTATGGCCAATGGCTAATCACCGACAAAAGGAAGAAGAAAGGAAGAAAAAAATTATTAAAAATTATTCATGTCAATAATATCCGGTTAAAATTAGTTAAATTGACACTAAATCAAAAAGTTTATAACTAAACACAATTGAAAAGTTTAAAGCTAAATTGGCATAAATGTAATAAATTTATGACTTTTTTGACACTTTTCCCTTGATTTTTTTGTATCATTACTAAACTCTTATGTCTAATGTGCATACCAAATCACAATTTTTTTTGGGGTGTAGTTAATTTACAATGTAAAGATTTTTATGAAATGGTTTTTCAAACTTTCTTGTAGTTAGTTTGTTGAGAGTATGGTAAAAAGAAACACTTTCATGTTTTTGGATTGCCAAAAAAACTCTGTTGGTATTCCCTCCTCTTTGTTTATTTACCGTGGTATCACTCTTCGATTTCTTTTTGGGAATGGAGAACCATTCTCATGTGAAGTTTTACAAGAATTGAAAGATTAAGTTTGTAAATTATTACATTTATCTTTTTTTGGCATCTTTTTTAGGTTGCTTTATTTCAATAAAAAAAGTAATATTCATAACTAAAATATTGGTAACATCATCTTAGTATCTTCTATTAAGAACAAAATATAATTATCATAAAAATAATAATTTTTAAAAATAAGATCTGAACACCAAAACCCGATTCAAGCAAGAGTTTCTCTAGTCGGTGCCATGGTCCAGTCAATGCCCCTCCATCAAGAAGGCTATTTCTATGGTCGCTCAATAGTACACATCAATTGACTTGAGAACACAGTGTCAAGAAGAAATGCACCCTAGTATATTAGCTAGTGAACATAGATCTATGTTCATTAGCTAATATATAAGTAGATCTACTCATGTATCAAATCAACTATGAGAGTAGCAAGGCACTAGGTCAAAGCTCGGGTAGGAAGCGGAGGGTGTAAAGGACTTTGCAGGCTCAACCTAGAGCGATTTTCCGACGAGCTCAAACAAATCGAGACTAAATTTTATGGGCTCAATCAGTGGCCTAGACCTAAATCACAAATTTGACTGAATCAGTTCAGTTTGGTGGAGCTATTTCAAGTCAAAGCCCGACTTTTCCAAGAATGAAGTTTGTTTATTTATTGTCAAATTTGAAAACTTTGACAAGCACAATCAAAATAAGCCTTTAAGGTACTATGGGAACTTGTTTAAGGTTCAATAATCAAATATAACCCATCTACTTAAATTGCTTAGTGAACTCATCTCAAAGTTTGGTTTAATATAAATTCAGAGTAATTAAAAGTATAAGGGCAATATTGCACATCGAACGTGTTGGAATATAATACGAAGAAATGACAAAATCTTGCAATTTACGTCAACATAAAATCGTCAAAAAAATAAATGAGAAATAATAAGGATACTAGAAATTTACATGGTTTGGTCTGAATATTAGTACCTACATCCACAAGAAGAGCCGGCAGCAAATAATACACCATAATCGGAGAATTAGAGTTTAC
The DNA here is from genome assembly GCA_017140165.1 of Eucalyptus shirleyi. Classification (NCBI taxonomy): domain Eukaryota; kingdom Viridiplantae; phylum Streptophyta; class Magnoliopsida; order Myrtales; family Myrtaceae; genus Eucalyptus; species Eucalyptus shirleyi. The sequence goes on from CM029450.1 coordinate 41,528,405, forward strand.
AATCACTCACATGCTCGAATATTTCCCACACCTAGATTTAACCTCAAACCCAAAGTGTTTATAAATAAATAACTCACTTGGACATAAACTCATGATACAAAATTACCGCACACTCAAGCTCAAAACAAAACGCTCTATGTACGCCGAAACAAGAACTCCAGCATCTTTTTTTTTTCTCGCGTACGTCTCCTTTTCTTGATCGCGTGGATGGCTCCTCTTCAGCTTGACAATGTGCGGCTCCTCTTTTTCTAGTAGGGTTTCAGCCGCTCACCTCCTAGAGACGTTCTACTTTATCTTTATATGTGTCGAAGGTCAAAAGTTTGACTTGGGGCCACCATCTTTTGGCTCCACATGCAGAGGACTTCCTGCCTTATTTCTATCAGCCAAAGAAAACCCCATGGCATGGAATATGTGTGTGTGCCCTTAAGTCACATATTTGACTTTGGGCCCAACCATGGATAACCTAAAGAAGAATTCAACTCCTCCTACAAATAAAGGAAGAGAAAACCTTTGCTCCCTTTTTTTATTCTATTTTATTTCCTCTTTTGTGCGGTTATAAGGAGTCCAATAAAAGAATGCCTTTTTCATCCAATTTGAACATCTTGGGAATCTTTATCAACAAATTCGATTTAACAAATTGTTATCCGAATTTAAACTCAGGACAATAATTTAACAATTCTCCACATTGACTCGATATTTGAAACAAAGTTATAGTGCTCATCATCTATGCTACTCTCCCAACACTCCAACGGGCGCTAATCGAATCTACAAAACCAGTGGTCTAACTATCATTGCTATCCCTTTGGTACATTATCCCTAATCTATTGTCCCATTCAAATATGTGAGGATCCACTTCATAGCTTTTCAATGAGTTTTACCAAGATGCTTTATATAGCGACTAACCACGTTCATAGTTTGTGAAATATCAGGCCTAGTGCACATCATAGCACACATAATACTACTCACGGCACTAAAATAAGGAACATGGGACATATGCTCCTCCTCCTCCTCCTCAATCTACGATGATAATTTACCTAAAAGATTAAAGTGCTTCACTAAAGGTGTACTTACAGATTTTGTCAACTGCATATTAAAACATGCCATAATCTTCTCAATATATTTCTTTTAACAAAGATGTAAAACTCCTGCAATCTTGTCACGGAAAATCTCCACACCTAATATTTTCTTTGCAGCACCTAAATCTTTCATCTCAAATTCAGTATTTAACTACATCTTCAGCACATCAATATCAAACGTATTCTTAGCTAATATTAGCATATCATCAATATATAAAAGTAGATAAATCAAAGAACCATTCTTCAATCTCTTAAAGTAGACACAACTATCCATCTGACTTTTTGAATAATCTTGACTAGCAATGAAAGCATTAAAGCGTTTATACCATTGCCTATGAGACTATTTTAGCTCATACAAAAATTTCTTTAATAAGCAAACATGATCTTCCTTATCCAGAATAGCAAATCCCTCTAGTTACCTCATGTAAATCGGCTCCTCCAACTCACCGTGAAGAAATGCAATTTTCACATCTAGTTACTCTAACTCGAGATCCTGCGAAACAACTAAAGCAAGTAAAACGCGAATAGAAGCATGTCTTACCACAGGAGAGAACACCTCATTGTAGTCAATGCCCTCACGTTGTATATATCATTTCGCCACAAGTCTTGCCTTATATCTTGCTGCATCGATACTTGGAATGCCCTCTTTCCATTTAAAGACCCATTTACTTCTGACAATCTTTTGGCTTTTAGATACGTTGACCAACTCTCATGTCTGATTTCGGTGGAGTGATTCCATCTCTTCACTCATAGCCCATAGCCATTGCAATGACTCCAAACTAGCCATCACCTCAGAGTAAGACGAAAGCTCATCTGTCTCCACCTTATCACTTATAGTCAATACATAAGCAATATATATATAATCATAACGTACCAGTGATTTAATTTGCCTTTTTTTGTTTATTGGGGGCTATAATGTGTTGCAGCTTTGCTGGTTGTTCACTATCAAGGACTTTAGGAACTACGGCTTCATCTATAATCTCAATTTATGTTACCTTTGGGGTCTCTAGAGTCTCCACCTAAAGCCCCACCTCACTAATGACACCATGATCCATTTTCTCTATTGGTTGTGTCTCAGAACTCTTCTGTTGAAGCATTGCAGTCTCATCAAAGATCACATCTCTGATAATTAGAAAATCGAGTGATCTAGGATCAGTGCACCATAGCCAGTAACCTTTCACCCCATGTGCATAACCCAGAAATATGAACTTTTTCGCCATCAGCTCAAGCTTACCATCACTCTCATGAACATACGCAGGACATTCAATAAATGTAATCTAGAATAATCAATAGGTTTCCCCGACCATATTTCCTTAAGAGTCTTCCATTCGATAACAGATGATGGAGATTGATTAACCAGGTAACATGCCATGTTCATTGCTTCGGCCCAAAATTCCTTGCCAAGTCCTACATGCAAAAGCATACATCGAGCTCACTCAAAACAAAGTTTTGTTCTTTTGTTCTGCCACGCCATTATGCTGTGGTGTCTCAGGTATCATGCGATGTCTCACAATACCTTCTTTCTCGTAGAACTTGGTAAAATATTTACCACAGAACTCCATGCCATTATCGGTTCTCAAGCACTTAATTTGTTTATCTGACTGCTTCTCAATCAATGTCTTAAATTTCTTGAACCGATCAAATACATCATATTTGTGCTTCAAAAAGTATACACATACCTTCCTCAAATAATCGTTGATAAATGTCAGCATATATCGGACACCTCCTTTCGAAGGAACCGAAGATAGGCCCAAATGTTTGAATGAATATATTCAACTAGTCGTTTGATCGAATGAAGAGCTGTAATAAACTTAACTCGATGTTGTTTCCCAAAGATGCAGTGCTCATATAAGTCCTGCTTCCCTATCTTTTGACCATTCAACAATCCCCTTTCACTCAACATTGTTATACCTACGTCGCTCATATGCCTTAAACACATATGCCATAATTGAGTCAAGTTAGAATTTGACTCACCTGATGAAACTGCAGTGGTTCCGATCACAGTCTCTCCCATTAGATGATAGAGAGTATTCACTTTCTTCCCCTTCATCACTATCATGATACCTCGAGAGATCTTCAGTATTCCACCTTCAGCGGTGTACCTACACCCAATGTCATCAAGTATCCCCAAAGAAATAAGGTTCTTCTTGAGTTCTGGTACATACCTCACATCTGTTAATGTGCAAACCACCTCATAATGCATCCGAATCCAAATTGTCCATATCCCCACAGTCTTACAAACTGCGTTATTCCCCAAAAGAACTCTACCACATCTACAGTCCGGTAAGTAGTAAACCAGTTCTTATGATAGCGTCATATGATAAGAACACTCCGAATCTAACACGCATTCGTCTCTTGATGAAATAATAGTCACATATAAAACAGCTTCTGCATATCTATTGCTCCCCTCGGCAACATTTGCCACATGGCTTGTGGCATTCTGCCTATCAGCTTTATTCCTCCGCTTTGGACAATCTGTCCTGATGTGCCCCTCCTCATGACACTCAAAGCACTTCACGCATCCCTTGGATTTTCTATGACGTGATTTCAATATACTTTTACCTCTGCTGCTACTAGGCCCTCAATATTGTTCTCTACCTCGAATCGTCAATGCTTATGCTACTCATTGTGCCAGACCATCATCTCACAACTTTCTTTGCCACTCATTAGTAAATAAAGCGAACTTTACCTCTTCTAAGGTAACTATAGTACACCCTTGCAATAGTGAATTAATAAAGTGCTCCCATGATTCTAATAAAGAGGCTAACAACATCATACCCTATTTTTCATCATCGAGTATCTTACCGACGTTTTTCAGATCCATCATGAATTTATTAAATTCATCTAGATGGGTTTCGATAGATGTAGTTTTAGTAAATCTAAATTGAAACATCATCTTCAACATGTATAGGCGATTGTTCAAACATTTTTTTGCATAAAGTGTTTGAAGTTTTGCCCATAATGCTACGACATCTTTCTCCTTAGCAACCTCTATTAAGACCTCATCCGACAAATTTAACAGGATTGTACTATTTGCTCTTTCCATTAGCTCTACCCTCTTAGAGGCTTTCATTATAATCGACAACTCATCTTCACCATCCAGTGCCTTGACCAAAACTTGGGTTGTCAATAATGTCCACATCTTGATGCTCCATAATACAATATTGTTGCTCCCGTTAAACATCTCAATTTCAAATTTCCTCTTAGACATAAGTACAATAATAGAATTTTCAAATAATAATCAGACAAGCAAAAACTCCAAATCACAATCAAGAAATCCGATCCCAAGCTCTGATACTAATTGTTGGAATATAATACGAGGAAACGACGGGATCTTGTAATTTACGTTAATGCGAAATCACTAGAGAAATAAACGAGAAATAATAAGGACACCAGAAATTTATGCGATTTGGTCTGAATATGGATACCTATATTTATAGGGAGAGCCAATAACAAATAATCCATGATAGTCGGAGAATTAGAGTTTACAATCACTCACACGCTCGAGTGTTTCCCACACATAGATTTAACTACAAACCCAAAGTGTTTATAAATAAATAACTCACTTGGACATAAACTCACGGCATAAAATTACCACAATAACTCCAGCATCTATTTTTTTTTTTTCTCGTGTACGTGATGCTCCATGTTCTCCTTTTCTTGATCGCGTGGATGGCTCCTCTTCAGCTTGACAACATGTGGCTCCTCTTTTTTCTCGTAGGGTTTAGTCACTCACCTTCTAGAGACATTCTACTTTATCTTTATATGTGCCCAAGGTCAAAACTTTGACTTCGGCCCACCACCTTTTGGCTCCATGTGCAGAGCACTTCCTACTTTATTCTATCAGCCAAAGAAAACCCCATGGCGTGGAATATGTGTGTACGCCCAAAGTCAAATATTTGACTTTGAACCCCACCCCATGGCGTTGATATGTGTGTGCCCAAAGTCAAATATTTGACTTTGGGCCCCACCATGGATAACCTACAGAAGAATTCGGCTTTTCTTGTAGATAAAGGAAGAGAAAACCTTTGCTCTTTTTTTTTTTTGTTCTATTTTATTTCCTCTTTTGTGTGGCTATAAGGAGTCCAAGAAAAGAATGCCTTTTTCATCCAATTTGAAATCTATTTGGAAAATTTTTATCAACAAATTTAATTTAATAAATCATTATCCAAATTCAAACTCGAGATATTAATTTAATAAAAACACACAATTAATAATGATAGTAATAATAAAAGGCCATTACTTTTGGTTGGAAGAAATATTCAGAGTTCACGTACAATCACTTAAAGGTGATGCTTAGACCAAAATAGATACTTACGATTTGACCTTTCCTCAGAACTACTGTGTTTACGTACGGAACCTTCACCCGCGTTCTCTCGCCAACCCAAATCGCATGGCCTTAAGTCATTTGATTGCACCACAGTTGGACTTCGTTCGATGTCTTGGTTAACGAGTAAGCAATCCCAATTTGTCAACTGAAATGTGAACTGTGACGCAGTCAAATTTGAACGACGGCGGGGAACAACCCCCACGTTGAACAGTCAATGAAGATGTGGTCTTCTGAAAACCCTCGTGTTTCAGCCCCCTTTGAGCACAAAGGCCTCTTGGCTCACAGGAAATCTCGTTCATCTATCCTTAAATCTGCAGAAAGTGCAGAATCAACCGATCCAGCGAACTCACTAGGTTTATTCAGTTATTCTTACCATGCGGCTCTTGATTTCTTGGTGCTCTTGCTCGGTCATCTTCTGCCTACTTCAGGCAAGTTATAGGGCCAGCGGTGTAGCTTACAATATTACTCCATCGGAGCCACTCTTTCCGAACCAAACTCTCGTCTCCTCTGGCAATATGTTCGAGCTTGGGTTCTTCAGGCCGAGCGGGTCAGAAAATCGGTATGTTGGCATATGGTACAAGAACTTGACGCCTTCTAAGATCTTGTGGGTGGCCAATAGGGAACGGCCGCTTGTGTACACAGATCAGTCTGCAAAATTAACGATAGGCAGTGATGGGAATTTGAAGCTCATGGATGGACAAGAAAATATAGTTTGGTCTACCAATGTCTCTAGTCAGTCCAGTTATACGTTGGCGGTGCTATTAGATAGTGGGAATTTTGTTCTGCAAGATGGAAATGATAGCGAAATATGGGGAAGCTTCGAGGATCCGACAGACACTCTTCTTCCAACAATGAAGATAGGAGTAAATGTCAGGACTGGAGTGAAAAAGTCTTTAATCTCCTGGAGAAGCGACAGTGATCCATTCCCTGGAAGTTTCTCGACTGGAGTGACATCTGAGACGCCACCTCAAGCTTTCACTTGGAATGGTTCGACCCCTTACTGGAGAAGCGGGCAATGGGACAAATCGAAATTTATCGGCATATCAACCATGGACCAATCATACTCGAGTGGCTTCACTGTCCAGCAGGATACTCAACAGGGAACCACTTACTTTTCGATGAATAGATACAATTTCTTTGGATACATGTTCATTTCTCCCGGAGGATCTCTCAAGATAATGTATTGGGATGATGGAGCTGAGGTATGGTTGATGGATTGGGCAGCACCGAACAATACTTGTGAGATTTATGGAACTTGTGGTCCATTTGGAGTTTGTAACTCATTGAATTCGCCTATTTGCAGATGCATAGATGGGTTTGTGCCAAAGTCAAATGAAGAATGGAACAGTGGAAACTGGACCAGAGGATGTGTAAGAGAGATGGAATTGAATTGCCAGAAAAACACAAGCACATCGACTTCTACAAATGTAAAGAAAGATGCATTTTGGCAAATGAGCCAGATGAAACTGCCCGACTCTGGGAACTATATATCAGACATTGGAGATGAAGAAGAATGTGAAAGCTGGTGCCGGAGCAATTGTTCTTGCTTGGCTTATTCTTACGTCAGCACCATTGGATGCATGGTTTGGAGTAAAGACCTCATTGATCTTCAGGAATTTCCCACAGCTGGGGAAGATCTATTTGTTCGAGTTGCACATGTAAAAGCAGGTTAGAAATTGTTTCATTAAGATGAGTTTGAGTCGACACCAATCATCTTTTACATAACTCTCTTTCCCATTTCAGGAGGATCGCGACACAAAGCAGTTATCATCAGCCTAAGTACTATTGCAGGGATTATGTTCTTTGCAGTATTTGTTTTTGTTCTTTGCAAATGGAGAGCTAACAAAACAGGTACTATGGAAAAGCTATATCAGTGTTGTCAGAGGATTGTGCACGCTATGAAAAAAGTAAGCTAATTCTTCATCAATGATAAACACAGGAAACTTGAACAAAATTCGAAGGCTCCTTGACTCAGTAGATACACCTGAAAAATCGACCAAGCTGACACAAGGAAATGCATGGGAAGAGCAGTTGAAGCAAGATGATTCACGGGAATTGACCCTCTATAGTTTTGATAGCATACTACTTGCTACAAACAAGTTCAGCACGACAAGTAAACTTGGGCAAGGAGGGTTTGGCTCTGTTTATAAGGTAAGACCATTCTGCAGGACATTGTTAATGAAAATATTTCAAGGTCTAAGAGCTATGTGAATTGTGAAACAGGGGAAGCTGAAAGATGGGAAAGAGGTAGCTGTGAAAAGACTTTCCAGTACCTCAGCCCAAGGCGTTGAAGAGTTCAAGAATGAGATCATCCTTATATCGAAACTCCAGCATCGAAATCTTGTTAAACTCGTGGGTTACTGCATTGAAGGAGAAGAAAAGATTTTGTTATATGAGTACTTGTCGAATAAAAGCTTGGATGCCTTTCTTTTTGGTTGGTTTTTTTTTTTTTTTTTATCTTGGAATAACTATTTTTCTATAATGTATTTTCTGCCATAGCATTAAAACTTGAAAACTATTCTTGTCTGTCATGTTTGCTAGATTCAAGAAAGAAGGCAGAACTTGACTGGGGCAAACGATTTCAAATAATTCAGGGGATTGCAAGGGGGTTGCTGTACCTCCATCGAGATTCTTGCCTTAGGGTCATACATCGAGACTTGAAAGTAAGCAACATTCTCTTGGATGAAAAGATGAACCCAAAAATATCAGATTTTGGGCTAGCACGAATGTTTGAGGGCACTCAAGTTTTGGTGAACACTCAAAAAATTGTTGGAACACTGTAAGCTCTCCAAGCCTATTTGAATTATCTGTTCATTGAGTCAATCTCTTCAAGCAGACAGAAATGATTGATTTACCACAACGAACATCTCTGTTCATGCATGTTTTATCCCCATTGTCTATCAGTACAATCAAAGAGTAGATAACATGTTTACCTTAACTGTAGTGGCTATATGTCTCCTGAGTACGCCATGGGTGGAATATTTTCTGAGAGGTCCGATGTCTATAGCTTTGGAGTGTTGCTACTGGAGATAGTAAGCGGCAAAAAGAACACAGCCCTGTGTGACCAGGGACATCTGAATCTCCTTTCCTACGTAAGTCCCAAATTCCAAACTTAATCAATATCGTAAGTTTGCTGCAATATTATGACAATGTTCTCACTTACAGGCATGGCAACTGTGGAGTGATGGCAAAGCATTGGACCTAACGGATGTAGCAATGGCTGTTAGCTCTCCTTTGGAAGTAAAAAGATGCATCCATGTTGGGCTTCTTTGTGGTCAAGACCATGCCATGGATAGACCAAACATGTCGAATGTAGTTCTAATGTTAAGTGGCGAGTCAGATCTTCCTCAGCCAAGGCAGCCTATATTCACTTTCCAAGCCGAAATGCCAAATCGTTCTATTCCATCACAGCAAGAAAGTATCTGGTCTGTTAACACTATCACTAATACAGTGGTCAAGGGAAGATGACGACTATTTATTTTCATTTTTATTTTCCCTTTTTTGGAGATGACTTTATTGTTATTTTTTGAGATTTTAGTGTTAATTCAATTCAAGGATGGCTTTAGTCCACTCTAAACAAAAGGTCGAATGGGCTGCTCCACTTTATACATGGATTTTGGGCTGTGAAGCAGGGGTTTAGAATGTATACTTTTTTAACAGAACATAATCGACGCAGCAATTTGTTCTAATTTACAGTAGCCAGAACTGTTGTTATAATTAAGGAGAACTACCAAGTAATTGCCATCACTGTCTCACCAGTTGCATTTTGAAGATTTGATTTCCTGGGTTTTTGGACGAAAGATATCATTACCAAAGATAGACTAAAGTCCCCCCCAAGAGAAGCATGAGCATTGGCACAGGATAAAGTATTTCCAGCTTCAGTATGATTCCCAGATATGATTTACCTTCTTCAGATTTGATAAGAAGTCATCTATGCCTGCGGCAATTGAATGTCAACTAGGGATCAATTCAATGACTGAACAATTCAATTCGGATAAGCTTTGCACGAAAATGGAAGGCTAATGTCAGCTAATGATCAAAATCGGAGCCATGTGATCCTTAAACTGAAAAGCTGAAGAGTTCCTGGTTTGCTTGGAACCCATATAATATCTAGCATCATTGAACATTAAACTTGTGGGGAAAATTACCTTATTAATCCTAAGCCTATTGTAGAAATGCGAATTCAATCCTAAAATTCTCAATTTTGCAAATTTAGTCCCAAAGCAAAATTCCAATGTAGCATTTTGGACAATTTTTGTTGGAAATTGCTGTCGTGTCATGTAGGACGGCTATGACTAGATTACTACGTTAGTGATTTCTAGCAAAAATTAGCCCGAAAGACAACATATTTTTCGCAAAGGTTAAATTGGCAAAATTGAAAAATTTTGGATGGAATTGACATTTGTATAACAAATTTAGGATTAATTGGACTATTTCCTCCAAACTTGTGTTATTGCATTGACAAAACATTTGGCCAACAAGTTTCATCCGAAGCTGCTTGGACCCCTCTTATTATTATTCGTACATTTTAAAGTACAGTCAACTTTGAACAACGGTCAAGAGAAGAATGCCGATTTTATTGGCTTCTCATCCAAAAAAGAGGGTTTTTAAAAGCCAACATTTGACTCACAATGAAGCTTCTATTGCATAATCCAGACTGACTTGTCAAACTACAATGACATCCTGATCTCTTGGTATTCTGGAAATGCATATGAACTGGCATAGGCATCATCAGCTTCCGATATAAAGCTGGATTACTACGTTAGTGATTTCTAGCAAAAATTAGCCCGAAAGACAACATATTTTTCGCAAAGGTTAAATTGGCAAAATTGAAAAATTTTAGACGGAATTGACATTTGTATAACAGATTTAGGATTAATTGGACTATTTCCTCCAAACTTGTGTTATTGCATTGACAAAACATTTGGCCAACAAGTTTCATCCGAAGCTGCTTTGACCCCTCATTATTATTTGTACATTTTAAAGTACAGTCAACTTTGAACAACGGTCAAGAGAAGAACGCCTATTTTATTGGCTTCTCATCCAAAAAAACAGTTTTTAAAAGCCAACATTTGACTCACGAAGAAGCTTCTATTGCATAATCCAGACTGACTTGTCAAACTACAATGACATCCTGATCTCTTGGTATTCTGGAAATGCATATGAACTGGCATAGGCATCATCAGCTTCCAATATAAAGCTAATTTTGTACGATAACATGACGTCTAAAGCTCTCTCTAAGAGGATTTATGGCCTCACACCTTTGGCATAGCGAATTGGTTTGCAGAAATCTCACCTTCCTGTCAGATCTACAGGCAAAACCGAAAGGCGAAGAATCGGAGCCTCTTAACATTCTGAAGTAAGCAACAACCAAACACAGCAGGCTCCTATTACAGTGTTGCTTAAGATGTGTCTCTGCTCTTCCTTGGTCATGGTCTTCCTTCTTCAGGCACATCTAGCACTACAGTTTATAACATTACTGCAGCCGAACCACTCTTTCAAAACCAAACTCGTCTCCTCTGGTCAAACCTTTGAGCTCAGTTTCTTCACCCCCAACAGATCAACTAATCGATATGTGGGCATATGGTACAAGAATGCGACTCCTTCCAAGATCATCTAGGTTGCCAATAGGGATACGCTTGCATATTCAAATCAAGTGGCAAAATTAACGATAGGCAGGGATGGGAATCTGAAGCTCGTGGACAAGCAACAAAAGGTAGTTTGGTCCACCAATGTTTCTGTCCAATCAAACTATACTCCAGCAATGCTTTCAGGTGTAGTCAACTTTGTTAACAAAACGGGATTCCATTGAAATATGGGCAAGCTTTGATGATCCAATTGATACTTAATAAAGCTACACCTGAGGAGGGTGAATGGGTGTTTGAAAGAAATCTTAACAAATAAAATAAATTGCTTGCATGCAAAGTCTGGATGAACAAACAAAATGTGCAACGGACTTTAAATGAAGGAGATAAAAAGAGAAAAGTGCACACGGATTTTATAATGGTTTGACTTAAATCCAGCCTACTGACTGAATTCCACTATATGATCAATCGATAAATTATAACTTGGAGCAAACACTTAATGGTAAAAATTTTCTAACTCACTAAGACACACTCTTTTTTTTGTTCTCTCTAGATCACACTTTTTAAAGCTCACATATGAAAACTAGTAAAATGAGAGTAACTTCAGACTTTGGAATCTCAAATTCACATTCCCACACACTTCTAAACTGAATGAACTCCTTTAAATACTCCTCCACCCCATACTAGCCATTGATAATCTTCAAAGAAACTTTCTTCCAATTAAGCCGTTGGACAAAATCAATTAAAGAAATCTTGTGGCTGTTGAAGTTAGGAATATAATTTCTACTTGATTCTAGTCGCCCATAAAATCATAATCTTGATTTCCATAAGTAGATGCTTCCCAAAAAAGAACTTGTTTTCAAGATTGATTTCATCAATTTGTTATTAATTCCATCAACAAATTTATATGAGATAAGTGAAATCCTTTGTTAGAAAGCTAGACGATGTAGAATAATTTCATCATAAGTTCATTATGGATCTGTGTCATAAAATCAATAAGTTTGAATATGTACTCTTTCTCATTTTGGATTTTGTCAGAATGGGAAGTGCTTCTGGGAATGAATAGACTTTGGCAAAACCCTTCGATAGATCCTCGAAACAACTTTAAATGCAATATATTCTTAAGATAAGAGTAAGAACTCGAAAGTTGTATCAACTTCAAAACTTGATAGGAGTTTTCTTAACAATCTCCTCATTTTTTATGGTGACAAAACGTTCATGTAGATTTAAGCACAATATCTATGTTATCCTACAAAACAACATGACTTATGGAGTAAAAGTCATTAAAGAATAAGCAAACAAGATAGATTAGATATAATATTTCTTAAAAGCAAACAACCACTTAAAAGTTTGCAAAAGTCTGCAAAAAAAACTCACAATCACGTCAGCACACCAAGTAATTAAAATCTGCACAAAGTCTCTCTCTTTTTGTCAATAGCAAGAGGATCCAAAAAGTCTACAGATTTGAAAAGACTCAAAAACACAGATCAAAGGCAGATTCCAAAAATCAGGTGTTTCTAGGAAGTCGGACAAGACAGAAATCTTCCAAGTTTTGTATAGTTTCCTCAGGCTTGGTCATGCATTGACCAAAGGTAGTTTTAATCTTAGCCAAATCCTGGATAGCTTGTTGCTTGTTGTTCTGAACATTTTCTGCAAGAGACTAAACTTGTCCACTCAAAAATTGAGTTGTGGTAGCAAGAGAAGCGTTCAACTTTTGTAGTTTGAACTCTGTGCCATACTGCTGTGTTTTGATCTCCAAGAGAAGTTCAACTATGCAAGGATAATTTGTATCTAGTTCGGTCTGAGCACTAGCCTCCACAAAGTGAATTGGAGGAATATCCAAACTTGAAGGCAAATCAATGTGTACCTTGGAAGTATTATCCTCCCCTTGAACGTTAGCCCGCTGTTCCTTGTTGCCAAAAGAATCCTCAGGGAAATGAGAGGCATAGATGTCATCTACAATTGGTAGAGAACGACTAATGCCATCACTAAGAATTGGTTCTACATGCTTCTCCTGAGGAGTTTTCTCAACAACTTCCCATGTTTCTATGCCATCAGTCTGAGCAACCAAATAGCTTCATGATGTATCACGATCCTTTCCAAATTCGTGCTATTGCGGTTCTTCACCATCTTGTTGTGGATTGTACGTACACCAGCAATTGAAAATCAACAATTTTTTAATGATTTTCAAGAAAAAAAATTATTCTCCATTAAAAAGCTTTCGATCAAGCAAACATACTCTTTTGACCAAAAAAAAAAAAAACTCAAAAAGATGTTTACTGCACTTAATAATTATGGTGTAGGTTGATTCCCTATTAATTTTTTTATCGAATTTTTTCTTTTATATTAATCATAAATCTTTTTTATTATCGACATTGTTGAGAGACTAGATAGTCCCCGTAAATTGTACTTTTGCACCATGTCTCATATAGTTACACTATGCTTCACCGATAGTAAAAGGAGATTTACAAATTGACCAACTAATGTAATTTACCTCCCTCCATTTCTCACCCACACAAATTTTCATTCCGAGCAGTGGCGGATTGAGACCGCATCACCCCAAGATGTTGATTGGAGGGTTCGAAATAATGCACGTGCTTCAACTACAATACACGTCGCTTCCATAATTGTTAGCAGTAAATGGGCGAGCCATCGGCCCGCAAAAAGGGAAAGAGGAAGTGGCCGAATGGATTCGTATTCGATCGAAGTAGGGTTCTAAGATCTTCAATCTTACTTCTTATCGAAAGGGATTGTTATTGATAAGATAAGGCGAGTCCAATGTAGTCAAGCAATTAAGGGCGCATTTGATAACCATTATTTCTCAAGAATAATTTCTGTTGAGAAATAGTTTTTTTCTGAATTCTCTTCCTTGAATGAGTTTCTAAGCATTCAAAGGTGTTTAGTAATTGCATAAAATTTCAATTTTCAGAATAGAAATGCGTTTGACACAACCTTAAAATTTTTATGACTTCAAATTTATTTTAACTTTTTAATAATTTCATTATATTTTTTCTTTTTCTTTTTTTCTTTTCAAGTCAAGCGACCTCATTGAGATGATGGCCGATGGAACATCTCTTAATTCAATCCATTTCACACATTTCACCATATCACAATCTTACATTAAGGTACACTTGTATCATCACTAGCACACATATACTTTTCCACATAGCATACTCACATGCTAATCACAATACCATGCCATGTACGTGACAGAAATGCCCTACATAGTCATCCTCACTAATTACACACTATTCCACTTACACAGCAAGCATCACTCGTGCACAGCCATCAAACAAAGGTCCACAGCATACTAGGCTCACAACAATCACAAAATACAAGCATTTCAGCAAGAGGAATGTCCAAGATACCAACTAGGCCACCAAAAGCACTTACTATTGTGCGGCTTTATAATTAATTCTAGAAACTTAACCAAACAAGTCTGAAATATTCTCAAATTTTAATATGTTGTATTCATCACTTAAATCAACGTTTTTCATGAAGAAAGCCGAACCTAGTTCCCCCTAGATTAAGAGCAGTAAATTGCACAAAACAGCCACAAAACTATCTCAGGAACTAGATTATACATCCGTAAAAAAAAATTACCATACCATTTTGATGCCCAAAACTCATTCATTTGCTATGAAATTTAACTATGTTGTACTTTAAAATGTGCTAAACAACTTTTATGAAGAAACAATTTTAAAAATCGAATCACAGAATTTTATAAAAACTCGACAGACTTTAAATGTCACCAGTTCCAACCCTAAACAGCATATTAACTTGCACGAAACAAGGCTTATAACTTGGCTCTCTAAATCCAGAAAACTCCAAGTAAAAAGTATGTTTTAGATTAGGATGTTTAAAACAATTTTGTGAAAAAAGCTCTAGCTGATTCTATAATCCGAAATTTCAAGGATGTTATAGGGCTGAACTTCTAAGTGGCCGAGAGCATGCCCCCTTCTCCGCTTTGGTGAGTAACTTTAGTTGCTCCACTCTCATCGGCAGGGCAAGGTCGACTTTACCGTGCCATCACGAGGTCGGCGTCGTCTGGCCATGACCAAGGTCAACAACCAACTAAAGGAAGAAGAATAAAAGAAAAGTTTGATTCTAAAATTGTTCCTAAAAATAAAGAAATAGCTTCTTCTTTTTTTTTTTTCAATTTTGTTCTAAATCTATTATCATGAATAACAAAGTTTTTAAACGTATTTTTTTCTTTTTTTATGGAAAATAAAAGAATAAAATTAGGTATTATTTAACACATTACCAAATATGCCCTAAATAAGATGGTAATATTTTTAGGCCGGGGCCACACCAGGTCCCCAACGGAAGACACAAACGTAATTGCCGCCCCAACCGCTACGCCGTGCGCGGCCCCAAAAGTGGCGTCGGCGGCGTTATTTAATCGCCTCAGCTAATCCACACGCAACGCATTCTCTCTCTCTCTCTCTCTCTCTCTCTCTCTCTGTGCTGTTCCCACGACGGCGATCATCACGACGACCCTGCCGCGTCCTCTCTTCCCTCTCCGTAAGCTCTCTCTCTCTCTCTCTCTCTCTGGGGCGAAAGATGTGATCTTTTGGGCACCTGGGCTTCGATTTTTCTTGTGGGTGGGAAAGATGTGATCTTTTTGGGCACCTAGGCTTTGATTTTTCTTGCGGGTGGTGATGATGTGAGCTGAATCGCCAGTTACGGATGAGTCTTGATCTGGGCTATTATAGCTCCGATGACGTGTGACGATGGAGGTGATGAACGTCGATGGTCGTGAGTTTTTGGGGTGCATAGGACGTGGGTTGAGATCGAAAGGCATCTCTTTTGGGTTTTTGTCTTGTCTCGTGCTTCTTATTGAAATCAATATTATTGCACTTTGTAACGTTTAGCTAGAGGGTTCGCGCTGATGGTGTTCCCGAGTGGCGATGGGGGTCGGCCTTGCTTGCTTGAGATCGCATTGCGAGGTTCTTGTTTTAGGCATTCGACCCTCGGTTCTGCTTTGCTCTTGCCCTGGTTTGTGTTTTTTTCCCTGAAGCGATGAAGCTTTGTGAGTTGTTGCCATTGGGTTTGCTCGATCATGTGCACGACCATGTCGGTTATCGTATTTGTGTTTGTCGAGCGTGTCAATTTTTGGTGTTTCTAGCGAGATAGTAATTTTTTTTCTTGGCATTTGTTTTATCGGTGAAGGCTTGGTTTTTGCGCGTGTCCTGTTATCTTCTCCACTCCTCCGCCCCTGCCAGGGATTCCCACTTGCTCTATTGATCCCCTTGTGTAACGAGTAAATCTGCGTGCCAATTTTATCCACCTGAAATGGAGGTGAAGCTGTGGAATGACAAGCGCGAAAGGGATATGTATGAGAACTTTGCTGAGCTCTATGCTATAATTCGAGCCACCGAGAAGTTAGAGAAGGCGTATATTCGTGACATAATACCTCCATCCGAGTACGAGATCGAGTGTCAGAAGCTCATTACTCATTTCAAAACCCTGGCCTCCACATTGAGAGACATAATTCCCAGCATTGAACGGTTTGCTGACACTTACAAGATGGATTGTCCTGCGGCCATAAACCGCCTGGTGGTGTCGGGTGTCCCCGCCACAGTGGAGCATCGGGCCGCATCAGCTACATCTGCAACCACCTCAGCTGCCATCGTTGCAGAATGCGTGCAGAACTTCATCACAGCAATGGATTCACTTAAATTGAATATGGTGGCTGTGGATCAGGTGCATCCACTGCTTTCAGATCTCTCTGCTTCTCTCAATAAGCTGACCATACTGCCTCCAGATTTCGAGGGGAAGACAAAGATGAGGGAGTGGATCTCAAGGCTCTCCAAGATGGGGGCAGCAGATGAGCTGACAGAGCAGCAGGCCCGGCAACTCCACTTTGATTTGGAGTCCTCATACAATTCATTTATGGCAGCTTTGCCCAATTCCGGTGCTTGATATCTTTTGGCTTGGAAAAACAAGCAGGGCAGTTTTCTCCTTCTTGTGGATAATAATTACACACTTGGACTACTCTCAGATGTACAAAATGGTCGCTCCTCTTGTATCATAACATTAGAAAGCGATCACCTGGATGGCTTTAATTTTGTAAAAATGTGACCGTGGAATGATGGTATTATTGATCTAGAAGCACTTCGAGATAGTTTCCTTTCTTCTGATGCTTGCATGAGTATTATTATGGGAGATGACCGATGGACTTTCTATATGGATAAAATCCTTGTCTGAGTGCTGAAACTTGTGGTACTTGTCTTTCAGGAGAATCTTGGCTTCAGTTGAAGTCATTATACCAAAAGAAAACTAAAATCATAATTGGTCGTTCAACAAATCCTTGAGCCCGGTAGTTATCCTTAGTTCCTAGGTTACAGGGGTGTTGACATGCTGCTTATTTTGAGTCTTTAAATGTCTGTAAGTGTTGTACTTGAGGTCTACCAGAGCTCATAGACGTTTTCATCAAAATCACAAAGGATTAGTTTGCTTATCTTGCTTTAAACTGGCTTTGGATGATAGTCGACAGGTTATTATTATATGTTGCAATTATAGGAAGCATTGGTCTATTACCTACAAGATATAACGCCATCTTTTACTTGATGCTCCGGATTTACATTTATTGATAAGGGAGGCTATAATTCTGCATCTTGTGGTAATTTGTCTTGTCAAGGGCAAGAAAAACTATCGACTGACTAAAGCAGCAGAGGAAATGCTCTGCATTTATATTCTGATCGACTTGTATCCATTGGTTTCTCTCCGCCATGGCAATAGCATTGATAACGATTTACTATCACCCAATATCGCAGTAGGCACTTTGCTTTACTAGGGTGGTTACTGCAATTTGATCAGTAGACTGATCTTTTATTCAGTTAAAACATGTCATTTTTGTTCATATCTCAGTCGTTGGCTTCGGTGACTTCTCTTCTGGTTTTACCAGATAAAAGTTCACTCTGGAAAGAGGAGATGTGATTGAATGCCAAATGTCAAACTTCCATATTTGCAATTGCAGGATAATACAGAAATTCAGATGCTCGGTCCATGTTTAGTTGGCAAAGAATTGTACAAATCAGGTTATCTAGGGAATTGCTGAAGGAGAGGGGACGAAACAAACAAATTAGACAGAGAAAAGAGAAATGGAGGAAGAAATGAAGAACAGACTATAATGGACCTTCCATGTGTGAGAAAATCCTTAGCTGATTTTCTCCCCTTGGATTCTGCAAAACTCCGGCACACGACTTAACTGGGTCTTTGCACTCACATTCCCTTTCTTCTTGTTTCTGTTAGTGACTAATTGATGTTAAGATTGGTATTATCAGGAAGCAGACTATAACAGCACCAAGAATAATGGCAATGCACGTCCACTTCCTAGAGCTTTTCTTATATTCCTTGGCTACTTGAAGGTGATCTGCTCCTCGCCTCACGAACGAGCTGGCCTGAAGAACCTGAGACTCAATATCATTGAGCTGGTGACCTTGTGCCTCCACCAGTGCAGCCATATCCAAGAATATCTGGTGCAACTCTATCAGGTTCTTCTCTATCTCCTTAATTGCATCGCGCCTTTCTTGAATCTCTGATATCGTGTCCAAGATTTGACCCCTCCCTTGTTCCTGAATTGCTTTTTGAACTATACTCTCACTTTCTCCACTTGATATGAGGTTATCAATGGTCTCTTCGTCTGCCTTCTGTCCCGTGATTGTAAAGTACCTTCTTCCAACGGTTTCCTTATATTCCGCATTCATTTTTGCCCTTAACTCCTGAAAATCATCCATCATATCTTTGAGCTTTTTCCCCAGCCCAATAACCACCGAGGTCCGGGTCCGGTCTGCTGATGAACCAGGGCCACACCCTGGAAGATTCCTGTGGGCCTCATTAGAACGTTCAAGGGCTTCGAGCTTGCCTTTGATGATTTTGACTTGTTTCAAGGCCTGTTGGACATCCGAGTCCATACAAGCCCGGACCTGCTTGATTGTTTTGCCGTGATGGATGGCTTTGCTCTCCTCATTCGATTCCTGCAATCTCTTGTAGAGTTTCTCGACCTGAGCCATGTCCTCCTTCACTCTTTCGACATCTTCGAAGAAATTGTCAAGGTTGACAGTTTCCTTCTTGGAATCGGTGTCATCTAGGTACACCTGCTCCCTCAGGTCGCTGTATCGCTTGAACGAATTGGAGAACAAATCATTCATCTTCACCAAGCCTTTTCGTCACCCTCTCGTGCCCTTTCTTGTGGTGGAGTTGATCTGAGTGTATTCTCAACAATGCAGAAATTTCAGAGTAACTGACTGTGCACAGCTTGGGGGACCGTAGGAAATGATCCTACTCTCCACATTCTGTATTTATGCTTCTCTAGGAAGAAGGATGAAAGAACAGAACTATCACCAGGCAATGCAAAATGGGAGAACGTTAAGCTGCTTATTCTTTTCAGTTTGACCAACTTAAGGGATCTGAAGTCTGCTTAAGGAGGTTTTGTGGGTGACTTGTGAATGCGTGGGCATACACCCTTTGGAGATTGCAAGAAATAGATGGGGAAGCAGCTAGGATTGACCTGGTTGACCCCCTAATGCTAGCTCATAGCAATACAAGTTCACACGTATAATGTCAACTCTCTGAGAAGAAAAAGCTTCAATGTGGGTCGTGTAGGGCATTAACAGTTCCTGGTCAGACCACCGAAACCTTAGTGGGGCTTATGTTTCTCTGCTGACAGCATGTCTCAAAGATGCGGTACCGAAACTTCGTGAAATCTAGGCTTTGATTCGTCAAGAAATTCCAAAAAAAAAAAAAATCTTATGCTGCAGCTGGCTAGGGAGATGGTAATTGCCTTCTGATCTTCAAAACAACTTGAAAGTACTTCAGTAAATTATAGCGTCCCTCCCCTGAGACTGGTTTGGGTTCGTGCTGACTTACAGGACGCAAAATTCGGACGTTAGGTTCTGTTGAAGGAAAGCAACTTTGCAACCAGTTGGATCGTGAAATTTGGACGCTAATGTGCATTGTCTATGCTTATTAAACTGGAATGGGTGTGACAATCCACTTTCCAAAGTGGTCAGATCCCGATTTTGATCGTCATGAACGAGAATGTAAAGGTGTGCGTACTAAGTTCTGGAAAAATGCAAAGTCTGAAAATGGTTCTATAGGCTGATCAAGAATCATTTTGAGAGGGTGATATACGGATCGCATTTTATGTGAATTTGAATTTTGGGATGCTTTGCTGGGGATCACTCTCACTTAGTACCCGTTATTTTTCTACGCCATTGACGTCATCGATGAATCTCGCGTCTTTAGAGCATGCGAAGCATGGGCAAACAACCAGCTATAATGAGAAAAGGATAGATAAATCTTCAGTGGCTATACTCATCGTATCCACCGTAACAATCTTCAGTGGTTATCCTCATCGTATCCACTGTAACTTGGTCACGGCATTATCACTGCAAACGCCCGGTTTTCTCTCTTAAAAACTACAGTGATACAGGATCGCTCCTCCGAGACTTGATCCACAAGTCCGATTTTATCTGAGCCAATGCATAAAAACACATCGCTCACGCCTCCCGCAGCATGTATTAATTTCTACTCTTAAAAGGTCAGAACAATGGGCTGGTTAGGTCCCCGTTGCTTCAAGCAAGCACCGCAACGACCACTCAAGAAGGAAGAAAAAATGGTAAGCGTATCAGTTTAGCTCTTAAAAACTCCGGAAATCAGCTGATATTACAGCGACAGGGGCAACAATATCGTGTATAAATTAGCAAAATGAATGGACTTTTAACCATTCGGTCTAATTCCTACTCTCTTCCTATGTACAGGAACTAAAATAGCCCAATCTCAAAATGGATGAATGTACAACTACAAATACCTGTCCCAACAGTCTAGTAACCGACTGGTCCAGTTACCTCCCCCGGTTAGTAGACTGTGCCGTGCCATGGAAACACAGCAAAAACCCTACATCAGGATCAATACAGCGATGCGTATTAGGTACACAATGTTTCATTCATGCGCCGTAGATGCCAAAGCTTTAGCTCGTTCCTCGTTGACCTCTTGCTGACCACTCTCTACCGTGTCACTGACAAGCCTCTCGCCTCCATCTAGATCCACCACAGCAGGATCACCTGTGGAATTCCTGAAGCTGTCTTGGGTCAAAACCCTCTGCCTGAGATATTTCTGGGGGGCATCATGTAGCAACTTCATCATAACACCAGAATCTGACCCAGGCGAGAGCTCCTCCTCGCGCTCTGGCTGAATATTAAGATCGATCTGACCTTTAAAAGGTGAACCCGAGCTTTTAACCCTGTTCATTTCGTCGTCAGAACCATCATTGCCCACCTTTTTCTGGCTTGGGCTGCCATTTGCAATGTTGTTATTGCACTGTGAAGGGTCGTCTTCTGGTGATTTTTCTGCAAGTGATAGGTTCTGATGTTGCAGCTTCTTGCGCGAACCTTCCGCTTCTTTCTCCGACTGTTTCTTTTCACGCCTCAGCATCAAGGTGCGGAAACGGCGCTTTACGGTCAGACAGACATTACATGTGCATGTTTGCTTGTGTTTTGGGCCCTTTCCACTGGGGGGTTGTATACAAACAATACATGAACACCCTGGTCGGTGTCGAGGGTGCTTTGTTGTGGC
Source organism: Eucalyptus shirleyi (assembly GCA_017140165.1). NCBI lineage: Eukaryota > Viridiplantae > Streptophyta > Magnoliopsida > Myrtales > Myrtaceae > Eucalyptus > Eucalyptus shirleyi. The sequence goes on from CM029450.1 coordinate 41,549,977, forward strand.
TTGAGATGATGAAGAAGATGATGGGAGCACCTCACCTTCTCCTAAGATTGCTAGGTTGGCGAGAGTATCCAGCCCCTCCAGTGCTTCCATATTCTCTTGTTTAGGAGCCTTGGCTTTCTTAGAAGGTGCTGCACGACCATAATGATGGATTGATTACAAGGAATCAGATCAAAGTCAAAAAGACCACCAAACTGTAAAGTACAAGTAATTCAATATACCAAACTTAAGTCAATTTCCTACACATGAACAAAATTAAACATACTGGCCCGTCCTTAGGGGAAAAATCTCAGTTCAATATGGTGAACTAGAATAAAGAAAAGTTAGGCTTGATGTAATTCCGTCACTTTGGATTTGGACCTTGTACTATTACTCAAGCCCTTCAACAGAATCCCAGGCAGGTTCTCTAATGAACCATATAGAAGTTTCCATCAATTTAAGATAAATCAGGGTCAAAGGTCCCACGGCACCTTGCTTTGACCTGAGCTATGCAACAACCAAATACCCCTGATCTGTGTGTGCATTGATGGTCCCCACTACACCGTTCACTTGGGAGTTCTTACTCCATATTACCAAACTAAAGGAAGTGAGTGGGCTACTGTCAAGGAATTTTGTCAGGCATTTCATACAAGATCCTAGAAATAGCACCCATCCATGAGGATCCCCCTATGCAATGGTTATTCATTGTTTGCGGCTCTCCTTGCTATTCTCCAAAGAGGCTTCTACGTCTCAAATCTGCAAGTTTTAGCCTCATTTTTTGTTAATCTAGTCACTCAAGACAGGCTATCCCCAGATGACCCAACAATATTACTATGTTCAGCACCCTTCAACTGCCATTAGTTTGACGGTAAAACGAATCCTGGGCTGTAAACAGTGATTAATCTGCATGAACCATATTGCGTGTACTTATGCTAACAGGACATTAAATATTCATAATAGAAGACTCTGGCCTTCTTTAAGCAAAAAAAAATTTTCTTTGCTCTCTCAGACTCCGAATAATATCATGAAACAAATAATAATTTTTATGCCTTGTATTATCTTTTAGATAAATAAGCACATGTACTAGCATACAGCTATGAATATGGCAAAAAAACATTTGTTTGTGTTTAAATACCGGTTTGTGGCAAATTAATTTGCTTCTGTGCATATTTGGCTAAGCCATGGAAAACTACTCAAAACATATCCAAACTTCCCCTCCTTGAAGGATCTCTCATTTTTGTTTGCACATTGCAATATCGGTCCATTTCCCAGATTATAATGGAGCACCATTGAAAGACAACATGACAAAGTCATAGGCCACAACAGAGGCAATCTGTAACCTTTATTTACTAAGAGTGTAGGCAGTCGTATTGTAATAATTTTTTGTCTACTTTAAACCAAAGTACAGGAAGTCTATCCATCTATCAGTGTCCCAAGCAAACCATACCTGGATTATTATTAGATAGCATATCTTCAAGCTCTTCTGCTGTCAAGTCTTGATCCGCCGAGCAAGATGATCTGATGAAACATAATTCTTAGAGCTATGGAGCTAAATAAGCAAGGTAATACACATTTTTTAATCAAATGTGAAGGTTAAATGGCCAAATGACCAACTTTTAAAAGAGGGAAGACATTCTCTAATGAGTATGGCATAACAGAACCAGAGGCTCCAAAAACAACACCAGGAAAAAAGCTATAGATCAGCAATCAGAGAAGTATCATATCACTCAAAGCTCCCAATTAGTAAATAGAGTTGCAAATAGCTTACCAGTCCCCACCATAGAGAGAAAAGGACTACTGTCAATCTACGAGTCTAATGTATCCTACAACTTATAAATAAGAATGGGTTTCAAACAGCTCATGGGTACATTAATATTTATGGATGAACATTAAGGCATGACAGCTGTATGACCCATTTCAAGGAAAGAGTGGAATCTACAGTACCTTTCTGGATCCCAACTATTATCAGCACAAGTCCATTTTGAGGGAAGAAGGGCATCAGCTGGCAATTTCCTCCATTTCAAGCAGTCTTCGCATTGAGCCCATTGAATCTTTTTACTGATACACATGAAATACAAAAACATGCCTCAGAATATATTTGACCAAAACAAAGACAAACTGAAAACACTAACCATTTGGATATTGCTTTAATATATAGAGCGATAGGGATTTCCTCTCAGCAGAGATAGCAGCATCCCAAAAAGAAATTCATAGGGATGATGAAGAGCCTAAACAAATCTCTCATTTTAGATAGTGATCCTTAAAAAATGCCACTAGCGTTTCAGGTTTACGAGCTTTTATGCTAACTAGTTTCCATGCTTAACATATATATACATCCATAATCTCTAAATTACGCGTTCAGAACACCAACTCCATTTAGGATGCGTTTGAAAAGACTTTTGGGAAAAGTCCTTAAGAAAATGTAAAGGCGGAGTTTTTCAAAATAAATCTATTTATGAAAGTCCATTGTAAAGTATTTTTGTACAAAATAGTGTTTGGGTAAATCAAATTCGCAAAAGACTTTTTTATTAAAGAAAAAGAAAAAAAAAAGGAGAGTTAGCCGGCCAAGGCTTCGCCGGTTACCGCTGACGAAGGGTAGGCAGTCTGGCGAGGGGGAGGCTGCGCGGTGAAAGGCAGCGTCCGGCTGGGGTCACCGTGCGGAGGACACGGCGACCCTCGCCACGCCGTCGCGCGACCCACCGCGCCGCGGAGGTCGCCGGCGACCCAGGCGACCTCCGCGACCCAGATCTGGGTTGCGGTGAGGTCGCGGAGGTCGCGCGGCGAGGTCGCGGAGGTCGCACGGCGCGACCCAGGCGACCTCCGCTACCCAGATCTGGGTCGCCGCGAGGTCGCGGGGGTGGCCTGGGTCGCCGCGACCTCCGGCGATCCCCGTGACCCAGATCTGGGTCGCCGCGAGGTCGTGGGTCGCAGGCCTCGCCGCGACCTAGGCAACCGACGCGGCCCAGATCTGGGTCGCGCGACTGGTCGGCGACGGTCGGCGGGGTGCCGCGACCACGCCGGCCTCTCTCCAGCCCGTCAACGACCCATCGCAACCTCGCCGTCCGACGTCAGAGAATCCGACGAAGAGGAAGATGAACAGTGCGACCGACCCTTCCGAAAATGCTGAAATGTAACAAGATTCAGACATGAACAGTATAAAGAGCAACTTTTGGAGCACTAAACAAAGTAGTTTACTCATGTAAAAAGATTCTGACATTAACATAAACAAAAGCAATGGTTGGAGCTTTAAACAGAGTACTTTACCCCACAGTATCCGTCCTAAAAACTGTTGGCTTCCCAAGTACTGGAGCATCCTGCCATAACAAACGTGTCAATTTCCAAACAAGGATGAAGCCTTTCCATTGCAGCATAATTTATCCTGCGTCATATCTCAGAGCTAAAGAACCACCGCCCACAACCCAATACTTGCATACCAAAAACTTCATTCAATTCTTGGTCCCTTTCTGTTCACCCAAACCACAAAAGACAAAGTGCCGGGTATTGGTCAGCCAAGGTAATTAGACTCTCGATAGTTCTGGCTTTCCAATAGAACTATTATTAGGTAGAGGTGGACTCCATCCTTTTGGTAAAGGGGAAAGCATTCATGTACATAGCCAATGTGTAAAATTGATAACAGTTCATCTCGTATGAAAGAACATGAATAAGTATTTTACCTCATACTCCTCAAACTCAAAGCCCTCAATTACCACTACACTAGGAATGTGATTAGGAGGAGGAGGTGGACGAAGCAGTCCTTGAGCTTCTTCCCATGTTAGTTTCAGCTCTATAACATCCTCATTTTCAATTCTTAGTCGCTTACTTTTTGAACCCAAGGTACTACTCTTCCGTTTTCTGGGCAAGGCAGATTTAGCCCCAAGAACTTCTTTTGCAATGTATCCAGATTTATCAACTTTAGACCATGAACTAGGATCTGCCAATTCAGCCTGCCAGAGTGGGGAAAAAGGCTTAAAATTCATGGACTGCTTTTGGAACAAAAGATCCCAAATTTAAAATCTCAACTATTGAATTGTACTCACGTCTTGCACAGTAATTCCACTGCTACTCTTAGCTGTTTCATTCTCCTGCAGCAAAACAAAAATAATAATTTACATTTCAATTTAATCTTGAGCATATTGAAACAGACATGCTATATAAAACTTTTATTTCTTCTAGAATATCCAAACAAAATGATTGGCATAGGATTCAGATAATCAATAGTATAACTAAGCAGCATAAACAACAAGTTCCATTTACATTGCAGGAAGCCGATAAATGATATCTCTGAGGGCTAGCATGTACACAAATAAAGCTGGGAAAAGTCAATTATTGCGTGAGTCCTGACCTGATCAGATGGGGGAGCAGTTGATGCCTTTCTGAATCCCATGACCAATTTTCCCTCTGGTTCTAACCGACTAAATGTCACTAAAAGGGAACAAAATCAAATCTCAGTCCTAGAGCCAGAAGGATATGAAACTCAAGAGTAATAAGGCAATGACATTTTGTCAGTAGCAGTAACCCTGGACAAAAGGTTTTGTCAACAGCAACATTGCTCCCACTCATTATGCCAGACAAGTCTTAATAAGTGTAGTATCACACTATCCAATCATGTAAAATTCCTAGAGAGCAAAATATCGAGTTTGCTGCATCCTATTCCGCAAGTTTCAGTATTTTACCTATGTCTCCTGCTTGCAACTGCATGGACTGTATGCACGGTGTGACTCCTTCCAAAACATACATTCTACTGTTATTATTGGGCCAGAATCGAAATTGAAATATCCACTCCGAGCCTTTGGCATCCTGAACTTTGAGTGGCAATCCTTCAGGCTGAGAAATAGACGGAAAATAGGCCTGTACAGTTCCAAAATTTCACTTGTAAACTTTTTTTGCAATAAGTAAAAACAAAAAATTTCAGAAGAGGTTCTAAAGGAGAAATAACCCATTTCACAACTTCAGGAAAATGGAAAAACTGTAGAAAGATCATATATATTCATATATATCTGAAATCAGAGTGCAATGCCAACACCCAAGAACCTTGGTGAAGATATCCTTCAAGATTCAAATCATAAACAAGAGATGATCCAAGTTTTTGAAATGCAAGAGACATTCCAAAGTTCTCAAAAGCCCTTATTTATTTAAAATTGAAACAAGCACAAACAAATAAATAAAAAATTTGTATTCTCATAACTCAAGTTTAGCATTGTCTAGACCAGTTCTTTATCACATGGCCCAAGAATGGGTAAACCCTGCCGATTTTTCACATTGGTGTTTATCATGCTATCTGTTGGTGGCTTTAGCAATTTTGACATCCTTTGAATGGACGAATTAACAAAACAACCCAGATAGAATTACAAAACTCTCTAACAGTGTATGAGAGCCTTTTCCAAAATGGCAGGTTTTCAAATCATCAAACAAACTTCCATCGCGTGAGCACAAATCCCCACCTCAATTCTTTATGGTCAGACCTCATTGTAGCTTTTTTTTACAACTTCAATTCCATTGCCAAGGGGAAAAATGCCAAACCACCCTATCCAATTTTGGATCACTTGCTATTTTTCCCCCTGTTCTTTTATTTTTTCAGTTATCCATTGTTAAAATTTACTGCAAATAGGCACCCAGATCATTAAGTGTCAAAAGTACCCTTAAAGTCATTGCAAACTCCCTCTTGGACTATTAATTAGATGGAATCACCTCATGCCCCCTTCCTTAACCCAAATATCTCCATAATTTCCAGTAATCTCATACATCTTTAGATCTTTGGACCTTAATAACTTGGTCAATTAATATATAAACTAATGACACACCTTGGGCTGCTGTCTTTGGCAACCCAAAATAAAGCAAATTTGAAGATAAGCGTTGGCCAACAGGTACTTCATTTGACAAAAAAGAAGGAAGAAACTGCAATGTGTCTTCTAAACTTTCCATGAACGAGAACCTTTCGAGCTTTGACATATGCTTCCATAGGTCCAAGCTGGGTCATTGTGGGGTCTATTAAGCAAGAGCTATGAGCATGGAAGGGTATTCAGATCACTTGTCACAAAATAAAATGGCTTGCCTCAATTCCCATTTCTGTTTGCCCAGTGGCCTAGAAAGACCAAAACAAGAGGCCCTTTGAAGGGGAAAAACCCTACTATCTAAACACTGATTGAAAATTGCTTTGAAACCATATACTTCTGGTGTTGTGGGGAATGGGTTGATTTGAATTAGAGGTATAATGGGGATCTACACTTGCCACAAATGCTATAAATTATGCCGTATATTTATTGTCTTGTATTAGAGCTCTCATTTGGCTTTGATCTTTTCTCATAAGGGTTAGCATCTTCTTGATGCAGTTAATTTTTCTTGACTTACAGGGGAAAAAAATGTAATGATTCTTCAAATGGCATAGAGGTTGCATCGTAGCACATTCCTTCATGAAGTAAAACAACTTTGAGAAGTTCAACTAAGTTAAGTACTAGGATCAGCTTTTCTATTTCTTAAACTATTCAAAGACACGAGGGATTAGTTGCAGCAAGATAGGAGGCAGTTTGCAATTGACCACAGTTGAGAGAGGTTACGTACAATTTTCCCCAATAATGGAAAATAAAATGATTTCGAAAGGAAAATGTTAAATATAGAACTACAGGTCTTTCTCTTTTGGCAGGCTTCAGAAATACCAATCTTCCAAAGACTATTTGAAATGCTATAATTTTTCTTTGCTCAATTTTTTCCCTTCTTATGTTCGACTTTATTCTTATCAGTCATTGTGCGCAAACAAGTCCAAAGTTACTACTGTAGGTATGTCATATCAAAAACCAGCAGTCCTACTTAATCCTCTAGGGCCCAAATAACTGAATTTCCTTCCCACTTATTGATCAGTTCGATCTAAAACTTGTAATGATGAGTGTAATCTCAAAAAAGTTCATAAGCGATTATTAATAGAGTTGAAACAACCAAATTCTGACTGGTCAACATAAATTTATACCTAATTGCTCCATGTATAGTTCCTCTAATCACCTTTATTAAACAAACTAGAGCCAACCTGGAGTAAATTGAAACTATCTAAGAGCCTGCAAGGGAAGCGAAAGAAAAAGGACTTGTTACATCCTTCTCATCATATTTTACTCTCTTGTCAAACGGTGGACAATAATTGTAATTTTGAAAATCATGTACGAAAAATCCCAGATAATAATTTTTTTCATGTTTTGTGGCATTAATGTTGAATAAAGGTCAAAGTCCAAATGCTCAATTAAAAGCCAAAGACCAAAGACATCCCAATCACCTTACCTCTAAATTTGGTTCAATAAGCAAGCTCAACCACTAGTCTAAAGCAATAGAGGAACTGCTTAAATAATGTCTACGTCCATCACAATGGAAAAATTCCCAATCTCTCTTCACTTCTTGTAAAGCAGGAAGTTCAATTTTATAATTCTAGTTTATTCGAAATGTTAGAAATAGTCCTTTGTGCAAAATTTTTTATATGGGTGGCTTCTACTCAAAGCCATTTTGTATAGGGGTGGCCCCGCCACAGATAGAGGAGGACTTATTCAATCACATAGTTTGGGCCCCTAGAATATGGCGCCCTTGGGGCTTTCTATTTGATTGTATCAAAAGGCCTAATTCATTGGGATTTACCTACTCGGCCAGGTCATTTCGAGGCGAGCGGATCATTTATGATGAAAAGGAGGAGCTTCAAGATAATGATTCGGAGTTCTTGCAAAGTGGAACCATGCAGTACCAGACACAAGATAGATCTTCCAAAGAACAAGGCTTTTTCGAATAAGCCAATTCATTTGGGACCCTGCAGATCCACTCCTTTTCCTATTCAAAGATCAGCCCTTTGTCTCTATGTTTTCACATCGAGAATTCTTTGCAGATGAAGTGATGTTAAAGGGGCTTCTTACTTCCCAAACAGATTCCCCTACATCTATATATAAACCCTGGTTTATCAAGAATACGCAAGAAAAGCACTCCGAATTGTTGATTCATCTCCAGAGATGGCTTAGAACCAATAGTTCATTATCTAATGGATTTTTCCGTTCTAATACTCCATCCGAGAGTTATCAATATTTATCAAATCTGTTCCTATCGAACGGAAGGCTATTGGATCAAATGACAAAGACACTGTTGAAAAAAAGATGGCTTTTCCCGGATGAAACAAAAATCGGATCCCCTTGGTACCTACATAATGAAATCTCATTAATCATTCAAAACAAAAGATTCCTAGACCTGGGCGCACTACTTAAACCAAAATGCAAGAAAAGTAAACACAAAAATAACATATTCCAGCAAGCTTAAGTTTTTCGTGTCATTTGTCTTAAGACAAGTCCACAGGAAGTAGGGAAACATATCAGACTGAAAGTCATACAGAAATCTGAACATCAAAAAGACATACAAAGAACTTGAATTCCAAAATGTTTCTCCTAGGTAAAATGAGGACAACAAAAGCTCTATAAGAATCTAGACAGAAGGTCTTACCTCGGCACATTTTTTTGGCAGCACTAAACGTCCAATTTTACCTGCATCACTAGCACTCAACATTTTCTCGAACAGAGGAGTGATTACAGAGTTTGGGCTTATAAAAGTTAAGGAATAGGATCATGAATGCTAATTATTAGCAGAGGTGAAATTGAACCTTCCACCCTGCTGATATTGTACTGAACAGGTAATAGAAGTAAAATACATGATGAGCCAAAGAGTTGGATTTTAAATGATAAACAGTTGCCAAAAGTCATTTTCATCCTATCTATTGAAATTGTAACCCTGTTCTATTGACGCATGATAATTACTTTCTTGGAGAAAACACCAAAAACAATAACATAGAGAATGGAATAAAATTCACCTTTCTAGGAGTTGCTATAAATCAATCAAAGCACATAGAACAAAAGGATACTCTCCAGAGATTTGTTGTAGCTCTTGATCTGTTATCCTGGGCCAGTAACGAGGAATTATCTGTCTTCCCTTGGCATCTCCTCGTGGCCTTCCATTACGTGTATGACTTTCACCAGATGAGTTAGTATCATTGAGCATACTTCCATGGAAATGCCTTGTTAGCGGAGGGGATGGAGCTGGCCGAAAATGTGGCCCCACAGGTCCTATGTGACCATTTGGTTCATTGCCTGAAGCATGTGGCACAGCCAATAAATATGGTGGAGTAGATGGGTCCTCTTTCACAGAGGTCAACTGTTGAGGATGGATCTTGCATGGATTTAGGTGCTCATCGCTGTTAGGTCCTGTAAGAAAATGTCAAATGTGGGAGTTTATCTCAAGAACCCTCTAGATTGTCCTCGCATGGTCATCAGAGTATGAGAAGCAATACCTGCAATGCCATTTTCAAGTTTCTCGACTGGACCAAGCTTCATATTTCCATTCATAAATCTGTTGGAGAAATTGTCCATGGAAGAAATAGGATACCGTTCACCAACTCCAAATCGATCATTGCTTGTGGATGCATCATGTGGCGGCCTAGGCTGCAGCTCAGGACGGGAAATAGACGTATTGAACAGAGCAGTTGCCTGCCTCCAAGGTACAGGACCTGATCCAGCTAATTGATTCCAATTTTTCACAGGAAGTTCCTTAAATCTATCAGAAAAATGTGGAGGGAAAAGCCAAGGTGACCATGCTGAATTTGGGAGTCTGAAAAGGTAAACATGAATTGGTACTTCAGTTAAAGGAGGCATCATCATTTCCGTGTCATGTCACACAAGTGAAGGATGGTGAATAGGACAAATTATATCATGCACATATGCTGGTCAAATGGTACAAAAAAATGACCATGCCAGAAACAAAGCTCCACTGAGGTTGGATGATCTATGGAAATAATACTTCTAGCTTTACCAGAGGACTGGAAGAGAAGTGGAGCGGGAGAGAGGTAGTAAAGTCCAAGCAGGAATAATAGCTTAGTAGTTTTTTTTTCTCATCACCAAAGAATAAGGACCTTATTAATTGTTACAAAAAGCTAAAATAATTATTGTAAAGAACAATGTGTCCAAAATTAGCTGTAGGCACGTAAACTCATAGATAACAGAATTTTGGCTTCATCCTTAGTCATATAGCAAGAAACATGTTTATGAATGACATCTTGTGATGGCAAGATAATCACTGTACAACAAAGCACAATATTGGAAAAGCTTCACATGTTAAGCTACAAATAGACATTCATAATATAATCAACAAATTTATCAAACTGTAACTGACACTCATGGTTTATCTTGCTAAACTCCTCTTTTATTTTGCAACTGTATTCAGTTTTCATTTTGTGTACTTTGTAATGCTCAACGAAACTGCTAGTTATATATACCAACATCGCATATGATCCGACCTCCAAGACCAGGCATATCCCACCAATTTGAGGAACTTCAGTCTCTGTACTTTCAACTATTATGCTTATTTGGGAACTAGAGAAGTGGGGAAATTTGGGGGTTAATAAAAATTGGCAAATATTAAAAAAATTTCCCTCTGCATCTCTCTCCAAAAATTTTGAAAACATGCATATTTTCCTCATCCACTTTCATTCCCTCCTCTTTCCTTAGTTTACCAAAAGCAGTCTTTGTACATCAATAATGTTCAATTCAGCTCTCTCAGAGATACATCTCAAAAGGACATCGGTGACCAAAACAACTCATCTCAACATCTGCGCTCAGCAAAACACTAACAAAGAAAGTATACACCAATCATAACAACCACACAACATGATCAAAACTTAAGTACTTTTCCACTTTTAGGTGGATAGATGAGAAGATGAAGGTTCATAAGTTAAGACTTGCCCAAGATACCCAATAATAGTGAAATTCATAATTACCAAGACTAAGTTCTTCCGAGCACATGACATGCACTCAATTCCTCCAGGATCCAACAGGGCAAATGCAAGAGCTGAGACAATACATCCACAATGTACCTTCTGCAAAAGAATTTTAGCGATTATGGTGACATCTAACACAACAGAATGAAACCATGACTTGACATAACTTGTATCAACTAAATAGCATAAATCATTGGGTTTAGTTTTCTCCTCACCTTCCCACATGTTTCACAACTTCTCCAACCAGAAGCACCTGGGTGAAAAGTTTCGCAATATCTGCCTTCCTCATAAAGAGTCCTGAAGCAGAGAGAGTAAGATCTTCAGCAAAGCCATTATTTGAGATATCCAAATTGCTGAAATAAAGACAACCTTAACTATAAAGTGCCCCCAGATATTAGAAAGGAACATTAGGAAAGTTCTTTCAAGATACCTTAATTCCGGATCAAGATTACATGTTTACCATTAGGCTTTTGTGTTTCTGCATCCCAAATGAACTAAAAAGTCAAGGTGGTATTGTGACTAAATCTTACATAGATCACGGTAGAACTTGTTCACTCCCGATTAATTTACGAAGCTCAAGTTTACAACATGAAAAATTTTACAATTAATGAAGACAAACATCATAAATCTAAAGGAAAAATCTATTTGTAGTCCTCCAGCTGAATAGAAGAAAGAAGTTAAGGAAAGAGAAAATTCTCATAGCAAGCCTATGCATGATTAAGATATCAAGTACACAAACTGAATAGCAGAAAGAAATTAAGGAAACAGAGAACTGTTTTAATCAAGAAAGTGATTTAAGGTAAGTATGGCAAAACATCTTAAAAGGAGCTTTGAGCCCATTTAGCTATTTGGGACGACAATGAGGTGTTGCGAATATCCTTGAAAGATAACAATGAGTTGTTGGAAACACCGTGTGAAAGACCATGAGCCTCAAAGACACTTTGATAATGCCCTAAGTGCAAGCAGGTCTCCCCATGCCTTGGCTTTAACGCATTCTAGGGAATGCCACTCCAATTGGCAATCAAGTTTCAATATTCCCATTTCACCCATAGTGAAAAGTGATTATTCCAAATGTGCCCCTTCAACCGGTTTCTTCTCTTCCACAGCAGTTACAGTACCAAAATGTGGCAAGCATGGAGTGGCCATGGGAACGGTGAATGGGATGATGGTTGAACAGTGAATGGAGAAAAGAGAACAGCAAACTGCAACTAGTGATGTTTGATGAGGTGATACTTATGTTTGCAACCTCTGATGAAAGTATCAAGATTCAATTAAAGAAAAAATTCTAGCCAGTAATTTTTGAATGGTTTGCGGAGCCAGGTACTAAGTACTTGCTTCAACTGATATCAAGTGAAATGCAAACTCTCTGCACAGTGCAAACTTCCAGGCGGAAGTAGTCAAAATGCTAAAGTAACTGAACAAGGCCATGGAAGGGAACACGGCAAATATTTCCCATTAGCCAAAACTGTTTTCCGCCTCGAAACACACTTCCACTTCCTCAATCCAGACTTACTAGGTACCACTCCGAAATGGATTGTATTAACCCGTGCAGATGACCACACAGAAAGTTCACTCAAACTGCAAAAGGAGCAATTTTGATCTCTTCCCGGATTAAAAGTTAATCTTTTGAGGGGAGCAAGGCCTAGTCTCGAGTGTATGACTTGCCCGCCTCCCAGTAAACCACACGCTCTCCACAAGTGACGAAGCCCTCCAAAGTCTGAGAGAGCAATTCAAGCTGTTTCCCGCTTCTACTACTCAGCTCCAAGAGTGGAGGCCAACGTACCAAACGGGTACAACACACTAGAGTTCCGTACTTCAATGACATTCTTTCCATATTAGACTCCATTACCACAAAAGGCACTGAATCTCCCTCAATCCTTTCACGAAAATTAACATCACCACGTGACCATATCACCGCACACGAAAGCGCCCCGGTAGCAATAACTCCAACCCGAGTCAACGAACGTAGTAAACCCAAGAACTCCCGTCACTCCCCAGCTCAAGCGCCGCACACACACTGACCCAAAAACTGAACTAACAGAAAACGCCCCGACCACAAGACGACGGTCAACAACACCGAAACGGGTCAACACTGGCGTTAAGGTAGGGTATGCAAAAGGAAGGAGAGAGAAGCGCGGGCCTTACGCGCATCGATCGCAGAGCTCGGCGAAGTCGCCGGCGCGGAGCCGCCAGCCCTTCCTGGGCCTCTCCGGCTTGGCCTCCTTGCACTCCGGGTTGAAGCAGGCCTTCGCCGGGGCCGAGCTCGCCGCCGAGCTCGGGTTGAAGCAGGCCTTCGCCGGGGCCGAGCTCGCCGCCGAGCTCGGGTTGAAGCAGGCCTTCGCCGGGGCCGAGCTCGCCACCGAGCTCGCCACCGAGCTCGGGTTGAAGCAGGCCTTCGCCGGGGCCGAGCTCGCCACCGAGCTCGCCACCGAGCTCGCCGCCGAGCTCGCCGCCATCGCCGCGGCGGCGGAGGATGCGGTCTCCTACGACGGCCGGGCGCAATGCATAAGCCAACGCGAATTTTCGCGACGGGACAGTGGCCGCGTGGAGACAAGAGGTCGGAGATGCGCGAATGGAGTGGCGTGGGAGCCTGATCTGCAATCACAGAGGAGAGAGAGAGAGAGAGAGAGAGATCGAAGAAGAGAGAGAAAGGGTTTTCGGAAGAGAGAGAATAAAGGCTTCAGTGTCGTGAACTCGTGCTGCGTTGTGCCTATGCGAGAGGCTTTAAAAGCACGTCCCAGTCGTGCCTTAATTTTGGCCCTCTCTCTCTCTCTCTCTCTACTTTCTCTCTCTATCTCTACTTTCTCTATCTCTACTTTCTCTCTCTATCTCTATCTCTGTTTCTATCTCTCTCTATCTCTGCTCTTTCTCTCTCTTCTGATGCTTTTCTTGTTTCGGTTTTTTCTTCTCTCTCTCTCTCTTTCCTATGTTCTTTTTTTTCAAACTCTCTCTCTCTCTCTAGGCGACGACGCCGTCTGCGCTTGACGCGCAGTTCAGCATTATCTGCATCTACCAATAAAATAGGACTCGCCTCGATGTGCGTTACGCCCTTAGTAGTTTCTTCTATTAACATCCCACAGACTAATTTTTACTTCACAAAAAATCTTGATACACTCACTCCACACATGTTAGACGTGGCTGGTGTATTTAGCGGCTCCTGTTGTGTTAGGTTTCTTGGTAACCTCTTACCCCTCATCACAAACTCGCTGATTGCTCTAACCTAATTCTCTCCGAACCAATATTTTCAGCCCGAATCTGAAAATGAACCCTCTTCAAAGACCATCCGTGATCTTTTAACCTTCCATAGATGGTCTCTTGTGATGATTTTCGAAAGTATCTTCTAGTCATAGTTTGATCTCTAGCTAACTGAACCACCATTTGCTGGGCGATGAGCTGTTTTTGGGGACCTATGGAGGCCATTTTAAATTGTGGAATGGTGAGGTAAACATTGTCTGGGGCACTATGAGTAATTTAGAATCTTCCAATACATGCATAGTGATAGTGATGATGGAGTAACCAATTTGGGTTTAGATGCCAATTGGACTCTTTTTGTCAAATGAAAATTAGTTTTAGGTAACTATGTCATGAAATGATTGTGTTTAGAATTTTTTATGAAACGAAAATTAATTTGAGATAAATATATTATGGTATACTTATGTGAAATTTCTCATTGTATTACCCTATTCTATAGAATACTTACCAATTACAAAAAAAAAAAAAAATTAACTCAATTGTTTAATAATTCATTACACTAATGAGAGAAACGCTAGTATATAAAAAAATATTAAATTTTCTTAATTGGTTACTTAAAACACTCTATGAGTCTCTTTCTAATTTGTCTAATTTGACTTTAATAAGTAATTTTTTTCACAAAAAGATTCTAATTTGCAACTATCATTATTAACATTCAAATTTAAAATTTGTACCATATCCAATTCATTTTTGTCACAAATGTAAACACATTTTGTTGAATTGAATTTTGGACTAACTTTAAACTTTTTGGTGGGAAGTCAAAGAGATAGTTTTTTGCTTGAATTTAATTGAAAACAAGCAGGCAAAACGATTTTGTAAAAATATATATGGATATATGTATTATTATAAAAATATTCATAAATTTACGTGTCAAATATGATATGAAAATATTTGGCTTTCAAACTTAAAAAAAAAAAAGGCATAGTGCATGAGCTAGAGATTAAGGAAAAAAATGATAAAAAAGTTAAAATCAATCTACATAAAAGATATATATCTCTTGACAAGACTTATTTACAGAAAAATGAAGTATCACTTCGGATGTCTTGAATGCATTTATTAAGTACATTCAATTAATTCAAAACATTGATTAACCAAAAAAAAAACAAAAACAAAAATCTATCCGCGGAAATTCGCGCAGTTTTTTATTCGGTTGCTTGTTTGCATTTTTCCAACTATATAAACATCCAACCAAAAAACCGATCCAAGGGCTTTCTCGTAATTTCGCCCCGGAGGCGGACACGCGTTGATCGGCTATTTACCGAAAATGCCCCCTCACCCAAAACTCCCACTCCACGTCGTGCAGCGACACGCGCGGCGAGACCAAAGAAGGGACGGCGAGCGTGCACACGGACGCGCGTGGGCGGAGGGCCACGCGCTTGCGAATGTCGTTGCGTGCGCTAACTGCGCGGGGCCCGCCAGCAGGAGGAAAGAGAGCGGCGGGGCCCGTCGCGCGGATCACACGTAAGCGGCGACGCTTTGCTTCCGCAGGTGGGAACGCGCACGCGCTCGCGCCCACGCGGCGGCGGGCGTCGACGTCCGTCCCCGACCTCCCACGCTTTGGTTTCAGACGGGCGAAACGACAAACGACAAGTCGTTTCGCGGCTTCTGCGCCTTACGTGAGAATGGGGTAGAGAGCACGAGTCTGGCTTTCGTACTCTAAACGTGGGAACATAGTCTCCTCGTAATTGGAGGCCATGAATGCTTCCAAGTTGATTGGTTTTCCTGAGGCGACGTCGATGTAGCCTCCACGACAAAAGCGGTTCTCGATCCATGTGCGGAATGCGGCTCACGAGACGGTAGTGCTTCACGGGCGACTCAATGTGATTACGTTCCGATGGGACTTGCTTGATATGGCATGATGGCATTAATAATGAATTAAGCGAAAATTTCAAATAAAATGTGAAGTAAAGGCAGCTTTCTAAAAACAAGACTTGTTTTCAATCTTATCCTGTAGAAGAGTTTGAATTCAACAAATTTGTCTTAAATAAAGATATGAAATGAAGTCATCTCCATGAAAAGATGGCTCGGAATTGATTTCATCTTCAACAAAGGGTCTAAGTTGCCAACGTAATGTCAAGATCTTTATTTGAGGTAAATTCTATTATTGACTTTCTTATGAAGAAAACGGCTCCACTTTAGGCCATTCTTTAAAATTTTCCATCAAATTGAAGATAAGATGAAGCAACCTCAGGGTTGTTGAATTTTGCAGCCAAAGATCACAAGTTCAAATCCCATCGATTAGTAAAAAGTCCAGACTTAATTGGTCCATAGAATTTCAAAGGGCGTCCGACGAGCTCCTACATACTTAGACCTCCGCGCTCATGCTCTTGGACTATACAAACGAGAACATAGAGATACAAGTTCCCGGAGGCGTGGCAATCTCCACGATAGTGGTTGAGGACCACCGCGACGACCACCTAACAAGGACAAAATAAGAGCAAGGGCAGGAGAGGAGATGTCGCCGTCTTGATGGCGCGAAAGGCGTAAATTACTTGAGCAAAACGTCCTTGACTCGTCCGGCGCACGCAAGCAATCGTGTTCGAGGAGCAAAACGCCTTCCATTTTGCCAGGTATCGTCCAATGATTCATGCAAGACTAATCCTCCCCACCAAAAGAAATTGTGACGGTGACTGATTTATTTATTGAGAGGTAGGCTGGTTTTGCATATGGGAATAGGGATGGCAACTTGAAGCGGATTTTGGACCCATGTCGTTTCCATAAGATGGTAATCGTTTTTGGTATAGTAAGACAAGTTTAAAGTCCCGTCCAAAATGGAGAAAGTTGTCCAAAAAGGTCTACTCTTATTATACTTTTGCCAATTTAATTATAAACATTTTTAATTTTGACAATTGAGTCATAAACATTTTTACATTTTATCAATTGAGTTCATTCAACCAATTTTGATCGAAAGTTACTAAAATAGACGCTAGCCATCTCATGCAACATGGTCGGAGCCAATGTGAACAAATTTTAATAATATTTTCAAATTTTCAAAATTTTCATTTTAATTAATTCTTTTCTTTTTTTCCCCTCCCTTCCTCTTCTTCCAATCAGTCAAGCTTGGGCAATGGCCAATGATAAACTAAAGGAAACAACCAACGAGGTCACCCTCATCGAGATTTGGCAAGGGGCAACCTTGTTGATTTTGGGCTAGGGGTCACCGTCACCAGAGGCCAATGAGCGCTAGCCTTGCTAGCCTTTAGCAAGGTTGCCCCTCACTGGTGGTTACCTTTGGCCAGTCGCCAACCATTGCCCATGCTTGATGTGACCGGTTAGAGAAAAAAAGCGAGGAAAAAAAAAAGAAAAAGAAAGAAAATTAAAGAAAAAATGAAAAATTAAAGAAAAATTAAAATAATTATTAAAACATTATTGAAATTTGTCTAACAACTATGTTATGTAGAATGGTCAGTATCCACATTAGCGATTTTCCATCAAAATTAACCAAGTAGATTTAATTGGCAAATTTAAAAAATTAGCAAAAATTAGCAAATAAGTTTACAAATTTTTAAACAAATTTCTCGTTCAGATTGCCCTATGGACTATAAAGTTAGAAGTTGATTTAGATTATAGTTGGCCAGTAACTTAGACACCCAGCAAATTATAATCCCGATATATGTCCAATTCATAAAATTAAGCCAACAGATGGAAGGAGAACAAAAGTATATAAACTCAATAAACAAGCAACGTGAGATACTTTTTTAACATCCACCCTCACACACAAGCCAAATTAAAAACTACATGTGCAATTCAAGGAACATAGGATGGGATAGGTTCCCATATGGATAAGATCGATCGTGTCGACGATGGTAGAACATTGCCACCCAAGAGCCGCATTTGTAAAATCATATCCTAAATCATGTTCTTTCCTTTCGCCTTGTGAAAGCCGTGAGTCAACATAGAAGGCATCAGCTACTCGAAAAAACCACGTGTTTTATTCACTTGAAGACGACAAAATCAACCGAGCGTGTTCATGCACGACACGCCAACATTCTTGTCTGAAAAGACTGAAGAAATCGAAGTAGAGAGGCCTAGGGAAGTACTTCGAGAACCCAAGAAAGGATTGAAGATCGAGAGCATGCGACGTGACGACCCATTAAGACCGAGCGCGATCAGGTTTGTTGCTTCCGCAACTCATCGGGAAAGACTAGATTAGGGTTTGGACAAAGCAAGAAAAAGATCAAGAGCTGCCATGCAAGTTTTGTATTTACTGGTAACTGCTAAAGACGAATGTGTGTTGGCCACGCCGTGAAGATCTAGCGCGATCAGTTTGTTGCTTCCGCAATCCATCGGGAAAGACTAGATTAGGGTTTAGACAAAGCAAAACAAAATCAAGAACAGCCATGCAAGTTTTGTAGTTGCTGATAACTGCTAGATTCAAGCGTGCCTAGGCCCCGCCATGACGATCGAGCATGCGATGTGATGATCCGTTAAGATCTAGCGCGATCAGCTTTGTTGCTTCCGCAATCCATCGGGAAAGACTAGATTAGGGTTTGGGCATGCATCGTGCATAGGACAAAGAGCGAGGCAAGACAGACGTGGAATCGATCAAGAACTGCCATGCACTTTTCGGAGTTACTGGTAACTGCTGAACTCGAACGACTCTAGGCCACGCCAAACGATGCCTTTGGGTTTTCTTGGTTTTCCCCAAATGAGGAGAGTCGAACAAGGACGAGCAAGCGAGCTCTCTTCGATGACGGACGCCTCCGCAGTGATTGCAAGAATCGACGGTTCCTATCATCTTCCGTTTCTTGCTTCTTTTGTCTTCTGGGACAAGACACTACAGGTGACAGTTGATGCAGTTGTTGAATATATCTATGAATTTGAGTGGTCTTGAGAAGTACTTGAAACTATGAATTTGGGTGTGATTGTTTTACGAGAGATGATGACTAATTTGAGAAACATATTCCTAAAAATAATTGTATATACCATTTGAAATAATTAATTAATAAAAAATATTTTTATTATTGATGACAATTTATATATAATTATTTTTGTGAATGATGAAAATATATTTTGATTATAAATTATCATTTTTAAGAAAATATTTTTGCATTATCTATTTTTATGAAACAAACACAGCCGAAATTCAAAAATTGTGTTATATCTATGGAACAACAAGTCTCTCAATATCTATCCTAAATATTTTCATCATCCCATCACCCGTGGAATCACACACGTTGTACGCATGGGCATAAAATCATAAGTCTAAAGTTTAGAAATGGTAAAAAGAAAAAATTTTGGGTGATGCTTTGGAGAGTCCGATAGAGATAGGAAGCGCATGCACAATGGCGTCTACGGCCTTCTAGTTTGACAAGACCTATAAATCTTGTGTAAATCTCAGGCGATTTGATCTTCGTGGATTTAACAGAAATATATTTTTCTATTTCTATTTCTAGACGAGTTTCGAGCAAAAAAATGCATTTGATAACGATACAAAATTTCTGTTTTAGAAATAGAAATTCGTTTGATAACGAAGATAAAATTTCTATTTCTTAAAACAAATTTATCTTTTTTTGGAGCGAATGAGATGTCAATTTTTACAAATTTCATATGCTTATGAACCCATTAACCCAAATACAAAGAGTTTTTTTTTTAGTAAAGTCTCTCTTTTTTGAAAAAAAAAAATACAAAGTAAGAGTTGTTATATCAAATTTTCTAAATTTTCACACAAAATTCTTTAGCATCCACCTAGATAGGCAATTACGGTCAAACAATATACTTATCAATAGTCTCCATACACTAGAAAAAAGAAATCAATATGCATTACTTTTGAGCATGATAGAAGGTTCCCAAAACTCTAGTAGAATGAAGGTGGGCAACCATATTCTAATCCCCTTCATGCTAGCATGTTATCTCGATCACCGCCACGATTTACGATATCGAGCAATCGTTTTAGAAAGAAACACAAAGAAGTGTATTGGGCAATTTGCGGCAAATTTTACAAAATCGGCGAATTTTACGAAGTGTAATAGAGCTTGTCATAAATGACCATTACAAATAAGGGAAATCCTCAAGTAAAATATCACATTACAAAAATTGAGATAGGAATCATTAAATATAGTATCACATTACAAAAGCAAAGATTGGGAATCCCCAAATACAAAATAATAGAAATACATTACAAAAGTTGAAAACACGATCTCATGGAATCTCCTGCATATTATGATCTCTTGCCATCTTATTAGCAATAATTTTTCTAAGCATATTCATCTTAGTAAAAAATTTCATAGAGAAATTATTTCGATTTACTTTCTAGAAATAGAGAAGTAGAAAATTTCTATTTCGATTTCGATCAAAATCTATTTCTCGAACAATCTATTCCGAAAATAAAAAAACGGAATAAGTTTATCAAACGGATTTCTATTCCGAAAACAGTCGGGAATAGAAAATTGTTTCTGAACAGAAATTTTGGTTTGTCATGCACCCCCTTAACCATCGATGACTTCGTTGACTTTTGAACTGGGTTGGACTGAATGACGTCACTCTCTGGTTCTTTTCCACTTCTATCTATCGAGAATTCCACCCACAAAAGTCATGGAAAGTATCTTGCTTCGAATTAGACATCAAATACTTAAAATAAAGTTGAGAAAAAAGAGAATAGAGAAAAAATCACTTCGAACTTCGTAATTATAATTTATGCTTTGCAAATATGGATATATGTCGCTACATCTATCGTGGTTAACTTTCTCTAACCAGAGATGGAAAATAACACAATCCTTTATTTTCATCCAAGGTCTAAATGGTCAATGAATGAATTGCAAGATTTAGATTTAGCTCAAAAAAAAAAAAAGAATTGATATCATGAAAACCCAAAATTGGTATTTTTCTGATTAATTTGTCCAAAACTAATTTTCGGATAACCAGAAACCCTACACTAGTATATTTATAACAAATTTACCTTGAACTAATTTTAAGGTTTCCAAAACTCTAAATTGTTACATACATAACACATTTATCTTCTATTAATTTTCATCAGATTTTACTGTGTAATTGCTAAAAATGGAAGACACATGACAATAACTCAATTTATGTATAAGTCAATGTGGAAATTCATAATTCTCTCTCTTTGATTCTTCAATTATTCATAATTTGAAAACAAATAGGGCTCATTCTTTGTCTCCCTCAAAACATGAAAAACCCTAGATCATCTTTCGAACTTTGTTGATGGAGCTAAACAATGACTAGCTTCTTTTTGAACCACTTCCAATTAAAGCCATTGAACATCCTAATTTGTTGATTCAGATAAGTTAGCCAAACAAACTCAAAAGAAAAAAAATCAAAGGTTAGAAGATTATTAGAGATAAAAGTGTGCTCGAACAAGTTCCAGTACCTAATTAAGGGAGATAAAAATTAGGGGTGTGCAAAAAAATCGAGACTCACCCAGACTGCCGAAACTGGACCGGAACAACCCAGAACCGTTGGTTCTTAAGGGAACCAGTCCGGTTTCCAATTCCAATTTATAGAAACCGGTGGGTGCCGATCCGGTTCCCGGTTCCATGGGTGGATCCACTCACCCACCTACTTGGATTAGATCGATTATATTATAATAATATATTAATTTTTAATATTAAAAAAATCAAAATTAGCAAATCTAAAATTTATAACTCTAATCACCATATTATTTCAATTAACTACTATCCTCCTCCATCTCATCTCTCTTAGTTCAAAATCTCCCTGAGCTCCCTCTTCCTCTCCAATTCACCTCTAGATCTACTCATCTCCCTTCGAGTCCAAATCTGAACTCGGCGAAATAGTGAGTTGATTCTCTTTTCCCCCCTCAAACTTGAACTCTCTCTCCATGTCATTGCCATCCTCGTCGCCACCTCCGCATTCACCATCACTATCGTCCTCTTCGTTGTTGGGCGTCCTACTTCTACCTCCCCTCTTCCTCCTCCCCCTCCTCAGGCTTGCCCCCATTGTCCTCATTTTTGGGGACAAGGGTGAACTCCAAGTCTAAGAATGGCTCATCGAGGGAGGAGCGGGAGACGGCAGAGGTAGTGGCGAAGATGGTGGCGGTGGTTGGGACGAGAAGCGGTGCGAGGGTTACAATCGCCGCCACCGCGGTGCTAGTACTTGAGGAGAATAAAGCTACCATGGTCAGGAGAGCTAGAATAAGTAGATGTGGGGAGGGCGAGAAAGGGAAGGCGCGGAGGTTGGACCGGTTCTATGGATCCACCCAGGAACCAGACCGAACCGGTGATCCAATTCCCGGATGGATCCATGCAACTAACACTCGGTTCCCGATTCCAATTTTTCGGAACCAGTTCTTAGCAGGTGGTTCTCAGTTCTCGATCGAAACCGCCCACCTAGACCATGCACGCCCCTAATAAAAATGATGATGAAGGAGTGTGCTCAATGAAAAGGAAGATGAAGAAGAATTAGAATGCTTAGAGGGAGAAAGAGAATGAGCCATATTTGCTTTCAAATTGGATGGAGAGAGAGAGAGAGAGAGAGAGAGAGAGAGAGAGAGAGAGAGAGAGATGAGTTTTCACATCAAGTAGTTTATTGCCATGTGGCTTGAAACTTTGTAACTTCACGGTAAAATTCAACAAAAGTTAATGGAGAGTAAATATTTCACACATGTACTAGTTTGGGTCTTTTAGTGAATCAAAAATTAGTTTGAGCCAAAGATGTCACACATATTCCAGTTTAAATTTTTTGTGATGCAAAAATTAATTTAGGATAAATTTGTCCTAAGTGTACTAGTTTCGAGTTTTCATGATATTGACCCAAAAAATAAAAAGTGAAAATCAATTTAGAAGATCGTAGTGGAAAGAAAAATGAAAAACGCTTCCAATTTCATGGTGATTCTATTAATTAAGGCTATATCTTTTTTAACCATTTTTCAATTAATAGATTACAAATATAGATATAAATCACATTTGGTTGTGTTTGTTTTGTTGAAAACTAAATGATAAAGGCAAATATTTTCTACGAAAATCATTTTAAAGAAACTTAGTTATTTTTCATTTGTTTAGTATGTTAGGGAAAGTGATTTATTTCTTTCTAGAATAGAAAGCCATTTCCCCTCAATCTATGCTCTTTGCTCTTTGCTTTTAATCAAAAGAAACTTTTCCATAAAATGATTAGTTTTCTATCATTTAAACATTGAAAAATCAAAAAAAGAATAGCTCGAAAACAGCTTTTCTTTAAATTAATGGACCCTTAATTTCAATATTAAGAAGTTTCATTATTCCGCTTGTGTCAATGTAATGCGCTTGCACCATCGGAGGTCAACCCGCTAATGGTGAATTCACATGACTCGACTTCATGTTACAAGTTTTTGCACAATTAGGATTTACACTCCTAGTTTCATCAATGGCACTTGCTTTTACTTTTTTTTTTAAAGATTATATATTATAGATAATACCATTGCAAAGTAATTAGTTTCTGTCCATTCGATTAAGCTAATCCTAACTTTTTCGCGAGTCTCGAATACATATTTCATCAAATATGAGAAAACCCGTGTAACTATTTTGAAAGGTTTTCAGTATTTTCTGTTAACTAAGAGCCAAATTGCGCGAGCACAAAAGTTAAAAGTAGATCGGGAAAAATCTTACCCGTAGTCAACGGAGAACTTTCCAAAAAGTCAAGATGCGACAAAAAGAGCACTCAACGGCGTGGAGCAAAAGTCAAAAGAGTAATCGGATGGAGATGTTCGAAGGTGCAGAGGGATGGATTGGGTCATGTTCCACTGCCTGCTGTTTGGGTTACTATATCTCGATCAATTCTCCGCCCTTGATATTTCAATAGATATGCATCAACAATTAAGATGTTTGTGAGAGTATGACGAGCGATGGAGAGTCCACGGCTGCACAAGGAATGGGACCTGTTAATCTTCGCATGCATAGAAAGGAGTGCATGTACGATAAAGATAGGTGAAAGCGATAAACGACATGATGCCAAGAGAATCATTGAAGAAATTCACTTACCTAACCTCGTACCACATGATATCGGAGTACATCAATTGTCAAATTATGCTGGATTACAAGCGAAATTCACATAACTTGATGGTTAAAATTGATATGCTCATATACGCCAAATTGGCCCAATAATTTTACCATGGAAAGATGAGCTAAAGTCATGAAATGACCCGTTCCTAGACGATACGGCAAGTTAGAATATTTAAATACTCTAATGTTTTTCCCTAACCTATGAATTGATGGCCTATAATTATGGCGTGAAAACTATGAAAAGTGGATAAACTAATCACTGAATTTTGAAAGAACTGAACACATACATCCTATTGGAATATTGTATAAATTTAGTGAGATCATTGTCAAATGATTTAATTAAAATGTTTAAATAGTTAGATGAATGCAAGATTTCAATAGCTTTAATGGGATGTGATTCATTTAAGTCAAATCGAACCCCACTCAAAGTTGACACAATGCGAATTAGGGGTGAATATCGATCTAGGCATCCAAAATGGTATAAACAGCTCATTATGGCATTATCCTCTAATATTCATTCACTTTTGTCTTATTTGTCTTTTTAGTTTTTAATTTGCCAAAATTGAGAAAAAACAACTTCTTCGCTTGCCACTCAATACTCGCCTCGCTCACTTTAGGTCACTTGTGCCACTCGTCGCTCAATGCTCACTTAGCTTGCTCCTTGCATGACACTCAATGCTCACTCTGTTCAACACTCACCCAACTCAACTCTCACCACTTGCCTTTTTTAGCTGACCTCGCCTGTCATCAAACCCATTAAATCGGTTCAATCCTAAGTTGCCCTTTTAAGAAATACAAAAAATGAAATAATAAATTATTGATTGGTCCCAGGTTGACTTTAAAATAGGATTGGTCCGGTTTTCAATCACTTTTTAAAAAGTATTAAAAATGAAAAAATGAAATAAAAAATTGTTAGATAGTCTCGAATTGACCTTGAAACCGGAATGAACTCACTAGATTGGTCCGATTCTCATTCCCAAAAATTGAGAATCAGCAATGTGCGAGTTGGTTCTAAGGTTAGAGGGTAAATTGGCCCAACCCACCATGCTCACTTCTAATGCAAATGCTCAAGAGCTTGATGCTCGATTTGAACTTGTTGTAACTTGATTTTTCTAGAGCTTTTAGCGTGATGAAGAAGTTCATTACAATTCAAGCTTAATTTTAGTTTCAAGAGCTCAAGCTCATTTTTTTTCTTTTGAAAGTATGAATCAAACTTGTCTTCGCAATGGAAGTACAACAAAGCAAGTTAAAACAGCTAGGCTGATCGATCAATGCATGATATCGAAATTTAACCGACGCTCAATCGATGCAGACGAGCTATCATGGGACGTGCCGAGAGCGATTAAGATTTCCCGATATCTGATACTGCTAGCCTAATCGCAGAGCTCGGCGAAGTCGCCGGTGCGGAGCCACTAGCGCTTCCGGGGCCTCTCCGGAGTGGCCTCCAAGCACTCCGGGTTGAAGCAGGCCTTCGCCGGGGCCGAGCTCGGCGCCGGAGAGGGGGCCGGCGCCGCCATCGCCGCGGCGGCGGAGGATGCGGTCTCCTACGACGGCCGGGCGCAATGCATAAGCCCCCGCGAATTCGTGCGACGAGACAGTGGCCGCGTGGAGAGAGGAGGTCGGAGATGCGCGAATGGAGTGGCGTGGGAGCCTGATCTGCAATCCCAGAGGAGAGAGAGAGAGAGAGATCGAAGAGAGAGAAAGGGTTTTTGAAGAGAGAGAGAGAGAGAGAGAGAATTCGAGCGTGCGTGGTGCGTCCTGCGTATGCGAGAGGCTTAAAAAGCACGTCGAGTCGTGCATCAGTTTTGGCCTTTCTCTCTCCTCCTCTTTCTCTCTCTCTCTCTACTTTCACTCTCTATCTCTATCTCTACCTATATCTCTCTCTATCTCTACTTTCTCTCTCTTCTGGTTCTTTTCTTGTTTCGGTTTTTTCTTCTCTCTCTTTCCTACGTTTTTTTTTTCAAACTCACTCACTCTCTCTCTAGGCGTCGACGCCGTCTGCCCTTGACGTTGGAGCGAAATTCATTATTATCCGCACCCACCAATAAAATAGGACTCGCCTCGCTGTGCGTTTTGCCCTGGGCAGTTTATTTTAAATTAATATTAAAAAAGTTATTCTATTAATATCTCACTACATTTATTCGGAACTAATTCTTACTTCACAAAAAATCCCGATGCACCCATTTCACGCATGTTAGGTATGGCCGATGTTTTGGCGGCTCCTGTTGTGTTAGGTTTAATAATAACCTTGTATCCCACATAACAAACTTGTCCGATTGTTCCAATCTACTTCTTCCCGAACCAATAACCTCAGCCCATATCTGAAGATGAACCCTCCTCAAAGACCATCCGTGATCTCTAAACCTTCCGTGGATGGTCTCTTATGATGATTTTTGAAAGCATCTTCCCATCATAGTTTGATCTCTAGTTAATTGAACCACTATCTACAGGGCGATGAGTCGTTTTGGGGGATCTCTAAAGGCCATGTTGAAATTTGGGATTGGCGAAGCAAACACTGTTTGGGATACTGACAGTAGTTTAGGCTATTCCAATACATGCTTAGTAATAGTGAAGTAACTAGTTTGGGTTCAAGATGCCAATTGATTTTTTTGTCAAATGAAAATTAGTTTTAGATAAATATGTCATGGAATGATTGTGTTTATAATTTTTTATGAAACGAAAATTAATTTGAGATAAATATATTATTTACTAATGTGAAATTTCAATCCATTACCTAATTAGAATATGTACCAATTACAAAAATATTTAACTCAATTGTTCAAGCATCCGTTGCACTAATAAAATAAAAGCAAAATATTAAATTTTCTTAATTAGTTACTTAAAACACTCTAGGAGAATCTCTTTCTAATTTGACTAATTAATAAGTACCATATCCTCTTCTTTTTTCACATAAAGCATGTTTGTTTTCACTTAATTCAAAGCTGAAGACAACTTTTTTATCGTGACAATGTGCATGTGGATTAACATCCACTTTTATTTTTAGTAAAAAAAAATGTGAAGTATTCATATCATGTGAATGTCGACCTATTGATTTGCATGTAATCTTTTTCATAATTTTGTCAAAAATTTGGACAATATTTAAAATTTTCGATGGGAAGTCAAAGAGATAGCTTTTGCTTGAATTTAATTGAAAACAAGTAGACATATCGATCTTGTAAAATATATATGGACATATATTATTATTTTAAAAAATATGAATAAATTTATGTGTCAATATTAACATAATATGGAAATATTTGGCATTTCAAACTTAAAAAAGGCATAGTGCATGAGCCAGAGATTAAAAGAAGAAAAGAAAAAAAAAATAAAAAAGTTAAAATCAATCTACATAAAAGATATACATCACTCGACAAGACTTATTTAAAGAAAAAGTAAGTATTATTTCGGATGTCTTAAAAGTTAAAAGTATTTATTAGTGCATTAATTAATTCAAAACATTGATTAACCAAAAAAAAAAAAAACAAAAAAATCTATCCGCGGAAATTCGAGCAGTTTTTTATTCGGTTGCTCGTTCGCATTTTTCCAACATCCATGATCCAACCAAAAAACCGATCCAAGGGCTTTCTCGTAATTTCGCCCGGAGCCGGATTCGCGTTGATCGGCTATTTACCGAAAATGCCCCCTCACCACGTGGTGCAGCGACACGCGCGGCGAGACAAAACAAGGGACGGCGAGCGTGCGTACGGACGCGAGTGGGCGGAGGGCCACGCGCGCTGCGAATGTCCTTGCGGGCGTTAACCGCGTGGGACCCGCAAGGAGGAGGAAAGAGAGCGTGGGGGCCGACGCGCGAATCACACGTAAGCGAAGACGCTTTGCTTCCGCAGGTGGCAACGCGCACGCGCTCGCGCCCACGCGGCGGCGGGCGTGGACGTCAGTCCCCGACTTCCCACGCTTTGGTTTCAGACGGGCGAAACGACAAACGACGAGTCGTTTCTGGCTTTTGCGCCTTCCGTGAGATCGGGACTACGCCTCGTTTGGACGGACGTAAAAAGGGGTAGAGAGCACGAGTCTGGCTTTCGTACTTTAAACGTGGGAACATTAGTCTCCTCGTGAATGGAGGCCATCAATGCTTCCGATTTTATTGGCTTTCCTGAGGCGACGTCGATGTGCCCTCCACGAAGAAAAGCGGTTCCCGATCCATGTGCGGAATGCGGCTTGTGAGACGGTAGTGCTTCACGGGCAACTTGACGGGATTGTGATTACATTTCGGTGAGACTTGCTTGATATGACGTGACGGAATTAATAATGAATTAAGCGAAAATTTCAAATAAAATGTGAGGTAAATGAAGCTTTCTAAAAGAAGACTTACAGTCGATTTTAGCTCATATAAGAGTTTGAATTTGTCAAGTTTATCTCAAATAAAAACTTGAAATGGAATTATCTTCATAAAAAGAGGGCTCGGAATTGACTTCATCTCAAACGAGAGCCTGAGTTGCCAACTTAATCTTTAAGATCTTTATTCGAGGTAAGGTTTATTATGGATTTTCTTATGATAAAAGGGTTCACTCTAGGCCATTCTTTAATATTTTCTGTTAAATTGAGGATAAGATGAACCAACCTTGGGGTTGTTGAATTTTGCAGCCAAAGATCACAAGTTCAAATCCCATCGATTAGTAAAAAGTCTGGATTTAATCGGTCCAAAGAATTTCAAAGGACCTCTGCGCTCATGCTCTTGGACTATACAAACGAGAACGTAGAGATACAAGTTCCCGTAGGCGTGACAATTCCCACGATAGTGGTTGAGGACGACCGCGACGACCACCTAACAAGGACAAAATAAGAGCAAGGGCAGGAGAGGAGATGTCGCCGTCTTGATGGCGCGAAAGGCGTAAATTACTTGAGCAAAACGCCCTTGACTCGTCCGGCCCACGCAAGCAATCGTGTTCGAGGAGCAAAACGCCTTCCATTTTGCCAGGTATCGTCCAACGATTCATGCAAGACTAATCCTCCCCACCCAAAGAAATTGTGATGGTGACAGAATTCTTTATTGAGAGGTAATCTGGTTTTGCATATGGGAATAGGGAAGACAACTTGAACCATATTTTGGACCCATGTCGGTTCCATAAGATGGTAATCGTGTTTGGTATAGTGAGACGAGTTCAAGGTCCCGTCTCAAATAAGAAAAGTTGTCCAAAAAGTTCTACACTTATTATATTTTTGCCAAATTAATCATAAACATTTTAATTTTGACAATTGAGTTATAAACATTTTCACATTTTATAAATTGAGTTCATTTAACCAATTTTGACCGGAATTTACTGACATAGACGCTAACCATATTATGTGACATGGTTGAAGCCAATGTGGGCAAATTTTAATAATATTTTGATATTTATCAAATTTTATATTTTTTAATAATTTCTATTTTTTTTTCCATTTCCTTCTTCTTCGTTCAGTTGTCACCAAGCTTGGGTAATGGCCAACAATCAGCCAAAGGAAACAACCAGTGAGGTCAACCTCGTCGAGATCTAGCAAGGGGCAACCTTGTTGGTTTTGGGCGAGGGGTCGCTATCACTAGAGGCCAATGAGGGCCAGCCTTGCTAGCCTTCGGCAAGGTCGTCCCTAGCCGATGGTTGCCTTTGGTCGACCGCCGACCATTGCCCAAGCTTGGCAACTAGTTGGAGGAAAAAGAAATGAGGAAAAAAAAGAAGAAATAATTTTTTTTTAAAAGAAGGAAAAAATCAAAGAAAAATAAAAAATAAAAAAATTATTAAAATATTATCTAAATTTGTCCTCCGGCTATGTCACATAGGACGGCCAATATCCATGTTAGCAATTTTCAATCAAAATTGATCAAATGGACTCAATTGACTTATTTAAAAAGTTGGCAAAAATGCAATAAGTTTAGGACTTTTTAAATAAATTTCTTGTTCAAATTGCCCTATGGACTATAGAGTTAGAAGTTGGTTTAGATTATAGTTGGCTAGTGACTTAGAAACTCAACAAATTATTACCCTGAAACTACTCTCGTCATATGTCCAATTGATAAAATTGAACCAACAGGTGGAGAGAGACCAAGAGTATATAAACCCAATAGACAGGCAACACAAAATACTTTTTTAACATCCACTCTCACACACAAGCCAGATTAAAAACTACAAGTGCAATTCAAGGAATGTAGGATGGGATAGGTTCCCAAATGGATAAGATTGATCGTGTCGACTATGGTAGAACGTCGCCACCCAAGAGCCGCATTTGTAAGATCATATCTTAAAATCATGTTCTTTCCTTTCACCTTGTGAAAGCCGTGAGTCAACATAGAAGGCATCAGCTACTCGAAAAAACCACGTGTTTTATTCACTTGAAGACGACAACATCAACCGAGCGTGTTCATGCACGACACGCCAACATTCTTGTCCGAAAAGACCGAAGAAATTGAAGTAGAGAGGCCTAGGGAAGAACTTCGAGGACTCAAGAAAGGATTGAAGATCGAAAGCATTCAACATGATGACCCGTTAAGACCTAGCGCGATCAGTTTCGTTGCTTCCGCGACTCGTCGGGAAAGACTAGATTAGGGTTTGGACAAAGCAAGACAGAGATCAAGAACTGCCATGCAAGTTTTGTAGTTACTGGTAACTGCTAAATTTGAACGTGTCCAGGCCACACCATGAATATCGAGAGCACGCGATGTGATGACCCGTTAAGATCTAGCGTGATCAATTTGTTGCTTCTACAACCATCGGGAAAGACTAGATTAGGGTTTAGACAAAGCAAGACAAGATCAAGAACAGCCATGCAAGTTTTGTAGTTACTGATAACTGCTAGACTTGAGCGTGTCTAGGCCACGCCATGACGACTAAGCATGCGATGTGATGATCCGTTAAGATCTAGCGCGATTTAACTTTGTTGCTTCTGCAATCCATCGGGAAAGACTAGATTAGGGTTTGGACATGCATCCTGCATCGGACAAAAAGCGAGGCAAGACAGACGTGGAATCGATGAAGAAGTGCTGTGAACGTTTCGGAGTTACCGCTAACTGCTGAACTCGAACGGGTCTAGGCCACGCCAAACGATGCTTTTGGGTTTTCTTTGTTTTCCCCAAATGAGGAGAGTCGAACAAGGCCGAGCAGCGAGCTCTCTTCGATGACGGACGCCTCCGCAATGATTGCAAGCATCGACGGTTCCTATCATCTTCCGTTTCTTGCTTCTTTCGTCTTCTGGGACAAGACCCGACAGGTGACAGTTGATGCAGTTGTTGAATATATCTAGATGCTTGTGCAAAGCTATTGGTGATAATGCCGAGACGGGCCTCCGAATTCTAAGCCGATGCTCGATTCAAAGCTATTGGTGACTACTAACATGTACACGGCCACCTCAGCAAAAAGGTGGAGCGATCCTCATTGGTTTGAGAGTATAGTCGATTCCAACTCCCAAATGATAAGCCTTTCAACATTAATTGTTTACTTTATAAACATCATATATGAGAAAGACGGGGAGAGAATGCTACAAGTACTATAATTTTTATACGGTGCTTACTTTAATATTGTAACTTTTTAATTAATCAATTGAAATTCGCAACTTTTTAGTCGATTACTTAAATGTCATAATTTTAAGAAAACTAATCACAAGTGCTATAAATTTTAAAATACATAGAATTTTTCAGCTAGAGAAATTGCCAACCTAGTTCTAGTGAACACTTATTAACCATTAATACACCCAAGTAATTGATTGAAAAATTAGAGCACTACAATGAGCACCGAATGATAGTGTCCTTTTCTCGAGAAAAATGTTTGAGCGGTCTTGAGAAGTAATTGAAACCTAAGAAGTACCGACACTCTCCGAAAGCCTTCGTGTCGTGTCCAACACTCCTACACATGTCCGACACGCTCCGAAACGTAGTTAACGAGTGTTGAAAAATCTGACATGAAGTCAACTCTTCCTGACACGCTTCGACAAGTGAGTCCGAAATTCCGACACGCGACTCCAACACGCATTGGGTCAATTTTTGAAAATTTTTAATATTTGAGAGGTCAAAATATAAATATATAAAAAAATGAAAATAACAAAAATAAAGGGGAAATAAGAAAATTTTCACTCTCAAACTTCTCACTTATAAGTTTTGACATTCCCGTGAGTGACAATGGAACACCACTCTCCTCGACGGTGTCACTCCACTTGTCCCCGCAAAGTTAAAGTTGTGATTTTTTTTTAACTTCTTTCCACCTCTCATAAGTGTCGCTTGCAAGTTATCTCTTTTGGTCATATTTTCCATGGCAAAGTTAGTTATTTCCTTTTTCTTTTGGTCATACTTTGAGAGTTCTTGTCCTGGATTTTATTTTTCTCGAACCTTATTTTGCAAAGGAGCTCAAGCCAATCTATATCATGAACTCTAAACTCAGTCCGGGACTATAAGGGCGCGCATGACAACATTTATGTTTTTCTATTTCTCTATTTTTCTATTTTCCAAAATAGGTTTGGAACAGAAATTTATTTGGTAACACAATTTCATTTTTCTATTTCTGGAATAGATTTCTATTCCGGAAATAGATTTAAAGCAGAAATCAGAAGTTAAAATTTTTAGCTTTTCTATTTCTAGAACAGAAATGAGAAATCAAAAATTTTCTCATCGTTCACCTTCGTCACCGCCCATCGCCCACTTGTCGCTCATGGGATGCCGGATGCCCGCCACCGGTTGTTGGCCGTCCGCCATCGGCCCCGACCCCCAGCTGCCAACTGTCAGCCACCGGACGTTGGCTGCTGGCCATTGCACTCCGGTCGCCCGTCGCCAACCGCTGGTTGCCAAATGCCAAATGCCCACTAATCGTTGGATGCCAAATGTCAAACTTTAGACTTTGGCCGCCTTCCATCAGTCACCGGACACCGAATGTTGGACTCCGGCTACCGGACGACAGTCGTTACCGCTTTTAGAAATAGAAATTTTATTTTGTTATCAAACGAATTTTTATTTCAGAAATAGAAATTTTGAATTGTTATCAAATGCGTTTTTCAGAAACTCGTCCATGGAATAAAAATTGATTTTTATTTCAGAAATTTTGTCATACATGCCCTAAGAAATCTCGTTAATTTCCGACAAATGTAAGAAAATAGGATATGTTCCTTCAAATTTACTGTTGTGTTTGCAATTTTTGAATTTCTCATTCAATCTCTATCAAATTAGAATAATAAATGATATTCACAAATTCTATGCTCTTTTTATTATTATTTATTTATTTTTGCATATATATATAAATATATATTTAATATTGTTGACACCTAAATTTTGACTAATCATTTAGTGATTAATTGCATAAAAATTTAGGGATTAATCTTTAACCCCTAAGAAAAAATATTAAAATTACATCTCATGTAATCGCATTTGCATCGGTACTAAGAAAACAACAAGAAGCAGGGGCTCGCGGTCGATTGCATACACAAACTCGGTGGAGTGCGGACTCGGGAGAAATCTTCAAAGAAGCAAAAGCAGCTCACAACATGCCCATATTATATTATACAATATGTCAGCTTTAGTAACACCAAGAAGAAACCTCCTCATTAATGCATCGCCATGCACGCACGAAATGGGACAGGCGCTTGCCTTGCTGAAGATCAGGGGGGGAAAAAATAAAATTCATTTCGGAGGTCTGTGAGGGGAGCGAAAGTTCACTGGACGAGGTCTTTAAAAAAATGGTGGAGGGCTTCTCCTTCGTGTACGCAAGCGGAGAGAAAGGTGGGGGGATTAAAAAATAGGGGCTTGTCAGAGAAAGAAAAGAAACAAATCAGGTTCAAAAGCTAAACAAAAACAGAAAAAGTGCTCTGAGGAGAAGAGAGAGAACTGCGAGCAAAAGAAAAGAGAAAAAAGCAGAGCGAGAGGTGAAGTCGTGCAGCGGGGGGAAAAGGGGAAAAAGCAAAAGAAAAGGGAAAAAAAGCGGAGAAGCGGAGAAACGAGAGGGAGACTGTTCATCTTCCCCATATAAAACCGGTGCCGCTCCTCATGCCGGGGGAGGTGATCTTCGAGCGGCGAGACCCGAAAACCGAACCCCGCTCGTCCCCGTGTCGGTCGCCGCCACGGCCCGGAGGCTGGTACCTCCTCGCCGGAGCACCAGCGGCCGGACGACCCGACGCCCGGAAGAACCCGCGCCGCGCCTACACCTCCGTCGACGCCGTACGCACCTTCTTCCGAGCGTAGACCCGACGACGCCTCCGCCCGCGACGCCTATCTTCTACCGCGAGATCTGCAACGCCCATCGCTCCATCCCGCTCACCGCCCAACGCCTCGCTCGACGTCCCGCCCGCGCCTGCACTTCCGCCCCGGCGTCCCGAGCTGCTCCGCCCTCTGCCCGGCATGCACCGGTCGCCGCACTTGCCTGTCGTCCGCCGCCGGTCTCCTCGCACGTGTTCCGACGCCAACAGCCGCCAGCTCGCGCCGTCCACCGTGCCGAAGCTCGCCGCGGTCCGCTCGAGCGTGTCGCCACGCCGCCTCCACAACCTGCTCCGTCCGTGCCGCTCCGACCGGCGACCCGACGCCGGCGGCACACCACCCCGCGACTTGCCGCCGGTCCGCCCGCCGCCGGTCGCTGTGGCCGGTCCCCGCCGGAGCGCTGCCCGGTCACCCACGAACAAACCGGTGCGTGGGAAAAAGAAAACCAAAAAAAAAAGAGAAGAAGAAAAAGACAAAAGGGGATTAGGTAGTTTTTTTTTACTATTATTATTATCTTATCTTTATTTTTTATAGTTTATAACTTGTTTTTATATAGTTTTTTAGTGTGATTATTCATGCATGATTGAGGTTTCAATGTGAAATAACCCCTCAAACTAGGGATTAGGAGTTTGATTTTCGCACCCGAAATCCGACTCGTAATCATTTGAAATATCGCCAATCTGATCTCCCGCCCGAGATTCGATTTGCGATTTATTTAAAATTGGCCAACCCGATCTCATGTGCGAGATATGGTTCGTCAATTTGGATATCAATCTTGCTCTGATTTGCTGTCGTGCCGTTTAAGTTAATTTCGCTTTCATAAAAAAATTGCATTTGCATTCCATGTAGGTTAGAATTAGGTTTATTTCCTTTTTATGGCTTGCATATTAAGAGTAGGAATTTTATTCCGATTTTTCAAAAAATGCAAAAATCAAATCAATTAATTTAGGTTGCTAGTTTAGTTTTTTTTTTACTTAGGTTTCTTGTTTAACCGCTTGACTTTTTTTAATTTCGAAATCAATACAAAAACATAAAAAAAAAACGCAAGTTAGATTAGGGCCAGGGCTAGCATATTTAGTCATTTCATTTTTTTAAAAAAAATAATAATAATAAAAAATCCAAAAAAATGCATTCAAGATATTAGTTTTTTTTTTTTAAGAATTGCACGTGTCATTTTAGAATAGGATTTTTGATTTTAATTTTTTACAAAAAAAAATCCAAAATTTTTTTGATTAATTAATTTAAGATGCTAGTTTTTTTAGGTTGCATGTTTAATTGTGTGCAAATTTTTAAAATTTCGAATTATAAAAAAAAACAAAACAAAAACAAACAAGCAAAAATCGTCATGCATTTTAGAATAGGATTACATGTCTCATTTTAAGATTGGATCAATTTGCATCTTAGGTTAGAAATTGCTAGATTAAAATAACGTCATAGTTTAAATTAGGATTTAGCATGACTTAATCCTAAGTTTAAATTGGATGGAATTTTAATTTAGCTAGGTAATTTTTGCATTTTTTTTTTAATTTTGAACATCATGAAAAATACAAAAATTTGTCTTTAGATAAACTAGTTTCAATTTTTAGGATAAATTGCATTTTTAGGAATAGAAACATCATGGGCACGTCATGTAGGATTAGGCTCATATAATTAAAAATTGCCCGTCATTATAATTAGGTCATTTTGATTTGCATATTTGATTATTGCATGTTCATTAAGAAAACAAAAAATTTTACTCATGTCATGTAGTTTAGAACGCATTGTCATGCCATTTCATGTTAGATTAGATGCACTGCATGGTTCGCATTGAAAAAAGTGAAAACAAAATAAAGAAATTGCGTGTTAATTAGAAATCATATCTAGGGTTGTCGATATGAATTCCGATCTAACATTGCAGATGCTTTCGTTGCTATGAGGTAATCCTGTCATTTATTCACTGATTTATCTGGGTGTTAAATTGGTGGTTTGTGCATTCGCATGATCACTTCACATGTTAGGGAGGTAAATTAAAATCAATTCAAGCTGCCTGCAAAACATTTTTTAAAAAAAGAAAAGGTACCGAAAGGGCATTAGACAAGTCTAGTGTAACCAAGTCCCCGAACTCATTTAATCTCTGGTTCGTAGGAGTGAAGTAATTCTCCCATTACTTTACTTGGGTTTCTAATCGACCCACCAAAAACAGATTAGTGGCGACTCCTAATTGAAAATCAATTGCATGTTAAGAACTTAAACCCTAAGTCGCGAATTGGTATGGGCTTGGGAGAGCTCGAGCTAAGTCTAGGCTTAGCAATCCATTAGCCGAACCCTTAGGTGGTCCAAACCCGCTTCGGGGAGGTCGCGACAAATATATAACGTGTTGGAATGTGTCGGAATTCTCTATTTTTTGAAAAATAACATGTCGGCGTATTGTGTCATGTTGTGTCGTGTGCTCATGTCGGTGCTACATAGTTGAAACTATGAATTTGGGTGTGATTGTTTTACGAAAGATGACTAATTTGAGAAACATATTCCTAGAAATAATCGCATGTACCATTTGAAATAATTAGTCAATAAAAATTATTTCTATTGTTGACGACAATATATATATAATTATTTTCAAGAATGATGAAAATATATTTTGATCATTCACTTTTGTAAGAATATAAATGATCACTTTAAGAAAATATTTTCCGCATTATCTATTTTTATGAAACAAACATGACCGAAATTAAAAATTGTGTTATATCTATGGAACACCGAGTCTCTCAATATCTATCCTAAATATTTTCATCCTCCCATCACCCCTGGAATCACACACGTTGTACGCGTGGGCATAAAATCATAAGTCTAAAGTTTAGAAATGGAAATAAGAAAAACTTTTGGATGATGCTTTGGAGAGTCCGAAAGAGATTGGAAGGAGGCATGAGCGCATCCACGATGGCGTCTGCGGCCTTCTAGTTTGACAAGACCTATAAATTTTGTATAAATCTCAGGCGATTTGATCTTTGTGGATTTAACCATCGATGACTTCGTTGACTTTTGAACTGGGTTGGACTTAATGATGCCACTCTTTGGTTTTTTTCCACTTCTGTCTATCGAGAATTCCACCCACAAAAGTCATGGAAAGTATCTTGCTTCGAATTAGACATCAAATACTTAAAATAAAGTTGAGAAAAAAGAGGAGAAAAAGAGGAGAGAAAAAATCACTTCGAACTTCAATTATAATTTATGCTTTACAAATATGGATATATGCCGCTACATCTATCGTCATTAACTTTCTCTAACTAGAGATGGAAAATAATGCAATCCTTTATTTTTATTGAAGGTCTAAATGGTCAAAGAATGAATTGCAAGATTTAGATTAAGCAAAAAAAAAAAAAGTTTGATATCATGAAAAATCATAAACTAGTATGTCTGTGGTAAATTTGTCCAAAATTAATTTTTGGATAAACAAAAGCCCCACAATAATATACTTATAACAAATTTATCTCAAATTAATATTTGGGTTTCCAAAAACTCTAAATTGCTACACACATAATACATATTATCTTCTGTTAGTTTTCATCAAATTTTACCGTATAATTGGTAAAAATGAAAGACGCATGACAATAACTCAATTTATGTATAAGTCAATTTGCTTAAGCTAATCCTAATTTTTTCGAGTCTCGAATACATATTTTATCAAGTTTGAGAAAATCCGTGTAATTATTTTGAATGGTTTTCAGTATTTTCTGTTAAGTAAGAGCTCAATTGCGCGAGCACAAAAGTTAAAATAAATGGGGAAAAATCTTAGCCGTAGTCAACGGAGAACTTTCCAAAAAGTCAAGATGCGACAAAAAGAGCACTCCACGATGTGGAGCAAAAGTCAAATGAGTAATCGCATGGAGATGTTCGAAGGTGCAGAGGGATGGATTGGGTCATTTTCCACTACGCACTGTTTCGATTACTATATCTTGATTAATTCTCCACCATTGATATTTCCATAGATATGCATTGACAATTGAGATAGATTGAAATTTTTGTGAGAGTACGTCGAGCGATGGAGAGTCCACGGCTGCACAAGGGATAGGACTTGCTAATCTTCGCATGCCTAGAAAGAAATGCATGTACCATAAAGATAGGTGAAAAAGATAGACGACATGATACCAAGACAATCATTGAAGAAATTCGCTCACCTAACCTCGTACTACATGATATTGGAGTACATCAATTGTCAAATTATGCGGAATTACAAGTGAAATTCACATAACTTAACGGTTAAAATTGATATGCTCATATATGCCAAATTGGCACAATTTTTCCCATGGAAAGATGAGCTAAAGTCATGAAATGATCCATTCCTAGACGATTATTCAAATATTCTAATGTTTTTCCTAACCAAACCTATGAATTGATGGCCTATAGTTACGGCGTGAAAATTACGAAAAGTGGAGAAACTACTCACGAATTTTGAAAGAATTGAATACATACATCCTATTGAAATATTGTATAAATTTAGTGAGATCATTGTCAAATGATTTAATTAAAAGATGAATGCAAGATTTCAAAGGCTTTAATGGGATGTGATTCATTTAAGTCACATCAAACCCCACTCAAAGTTGACTCAATGCAAATTAGGGGTGAACATCGATCCAGGGTTAACCCTGAACCGACCCTAGACCGGCCCAACCTTGTCGGTCTTAGTCCGGTTTCCAAGGAAATTGGATTGGTTATTGGTCATAAGATTCTTGAACCAACACTGTGGGTCGGTTCTTGATCCTAATAATGTAGAGTTGATCCAACCCAAACCAACCCTGATTATATATTTTATATATAATATAATATTTATAATTTTTTTATATAGATAAAATTTTAAAATAAACAATATCAACAACATTAAATAACTATTTAGTGAGTAGTTTAAGTAATTTTACATTGTTGTTTAATAACTTAGATTTTCAATGTCATTTACGATGTAAACAATCATAATTTATGAAGGAGGAAAGTATTTTTGTGAGGAGTCCTCATTGTGTCCAAAATTGCATAAACAACTCTTTACGACATCCTCATCTAGTACTTATTCTCTTCTGTCTTATTTGTCTTCTTAATCTTTAATTTACCAAAATCAAGAGAAATAACTTTCCACTTACCACTCAACACTTGCCTCACTCGATTTGGGTCACTTGTGTCACTTGCCGCTCGATTCACTTAGCTTGCTCTTTGCTCGACACTTGATGCTCACTTTGTTTGACATTCACCCCATTTTCAACCTTTACCGCTTGCCTTTCTTAGCTGATCTCACTTGTCATCAAATACATTGGGTTGGTCCGATCCTCATTAGGCTATTTCAAGGAGTACAAAAAATGAAATAAAAAATTATTGGTTAGTTCGTGTTGATTATGAAATCGGACAAACCCATTAGGTTGATCCGATCCTCAATCACTTTTTCAAGAAATATTAAAAATGAAATAAAAAATTATTGGTTTGTCTCGAAAGTTAACCCTAGAATCGAACCGAATCCACTGGGTCGGTCTGGTCCTCATCCCAAAAATTGAGAATTAGCACCATGCGGGTTATAGCTAGGGTTAGGGGGTAGACCGGCTCAACTTAGACCATACTCATTTCTAATGTGAATGCTCAAGAGCTTGATGCTTGATTTGAACTTGTTGTAACTTGATTTTTCTAGAGCTTTTAGTGTGATGAAGAAGTTCATTATAGTTCAAGCTTAATTTTAGTTTCAAGAGCTCAAGCTCATTTTTTTTCTTTTGAAAGTATGAATTAAACTTGTCTTTGCAATGGAAGTACAACAAAGTAGAGGTGTCAAAAACTGAATCCAAAATCAAACCGAACCGAACCAAACCAAACTGAAAAATTCAGTTTTTTCGGTTCGGTTCGGTTCTCATTAAAAATCAATATTTTTTTTTATTGGTTTAGTTTTTATTGGTTAACCGAACTGAACTGAACCACAAATTGATAAAATCCACAAAGCGTTTTTATCTCTCCCGATTCCCATCTCCTCCTCTCCCCTTGTGACTCATCTTGGTTGGCGATCGCAACTGCGACTGCGATAGCAACTACGATTGCAACGGCGATGGCGACGGCAACGGCGACGGCGATGGCGACTAAGAAGAATTTGTAGCGGCCACGTGCCCAAGCATGTCTTGTGCAGTCAAGTCTCTAATCCCGTCTTCATTGCTCCCCGCCATTTAATTTAATCCCATGCTTGCGTGCCTAGCTTCCTCCTCTCGGGCTGAGGCGAAGAGGGTTTTTGGGGACATGGGCGATAAGAGGGATTGGTTTCTTGGAGTTCCATGATCACATGGAGTTTGAAGCGGTGGATAGGTTCGTTCATATGCTCGAGGATGGGTTTTTCCCTAATGATTATTGTTCCGTGGTGGTTGCTCAGGCTTGCTTGGTCCTAGAGAATGCATCGATTTGGTGATACGGTTTTCGGGTTTATTATCAATAGCGGCTATCTTGATTCTGATGTGTGTTGGGTGTGCATTGATTGACATGTTTGCAAAGGGTAGTGCTGATTTGGTTTCGGCTCGTATGGTGTTTGAGAAAATGCCCAAGAGGAATGCGGTTGCTTGGACTTTGATGTTGATGAGATGTACTCAGTTGGGGTAGTCCAGAGAAAGCTGTTGATTTGTTTTTGGATATGCTGATGAGTGGGCTTATGCCAGATAGATTTACACTCACGGCTGTTTTGTCTGCATGACTGTCGACCAAGGAAATCTTAAGACTGTTGCATATGTTTTACATGAGTCAACCTGTAGATATGTTATGTTTCTGATAGTTTCAATTATACAAATTTAGGAACCCGTCATGGATAAGGTCATAGGTTTGATGAGTAGAGTTTTTTACTAATGGAGTTGAGGTATAACTTCAGTCAGTATATTTACATTTGCTTTTCTGTTGGATACAGAGGAGGTGAAGTCCAAATGTCCGAGGATTACAATAGCAGGTGAAAAGACTGTGTAAAGGTTTGGTTCTTCTGTCTTACATAGTTGGCTCCCCAAATAGGCGGACAAAATCATTGCTGATATAACAAGCTTAGTTTGAAAAAGACTTCGAATTCTTGCCATGTAACTTTGATGTTTTTTGCCCTCCAGCATGCAACATCTTCAAAACTAATATGCATGCACGTAGTGAAGCCCTTAATTGGCATAACCCACAAACTCTCTATTTTCATATGCTTTAGGAGCAAATCTTTATCTATCTTATTTTCTCAGTCGCTTATAGGAAATCTCCTCTGTGTCTAGTTCAACTGGTATTTTTCTTGGTTGTTTAGCGGTTGAATAATGTTAAATTTTAGCTGATCAATTCTAGTGGTTACTATTAAAAATGGTCTATCAATTGCGAGTATCGATCATTAGGAGTGAAATGCCTGTTTCAGCTAGCAGGAGTTGTTGCAGTAGAAGTCACCGGAGGTCCCACAATCGACTTTGTTCCCAGAAGAAAAGTCCTCTGTTTTAGTTGTATGTGAGCAAAATAATTCTTACGAGAGTGCCTTATTCATTAAGTTTTTTTCTATTTGCAGGATTCAAGAGTTTCTCCAAACGAAGGAGACTTCCACACTAATTTAGATTATTTTGAGTTGAAACAGAAAAAAAAAAAAAAAAAAAAACGAAAAAAAGAATGCCAAAATCGAAAATCGAAAAACTGAACTGAACCCAATCGTTTTTTTTTTTTTTCCATTCCAGTTTTATTCTGTTTGGTTCATATAAGTTTTTTCTAACGGTTCGGTTTGATTTGGTTTTTCAAAAAAACCAAACCGAACCTAACGGTTTACACTCTACAACAAAGCAAGTTAAAACAGGAGGCTGATCGATCAATGCATGATATTGAAATTTAACCGACACTCAATCGATGCAGACGAGCTATCATGGGACGTGCCGAGAGTGATTGAGATTTCCCGATATCTGATACTGCTAGCCTGATCGCAGAGCTCGGGGAAGTCGCCGGTGCGGAGCCACCAGCCCTCCCGGGGCCTCTCCGGCTTGGCCTCCGAGCACTCCGGGTTGAAGCAGGCCTTCGCCGGGGCCGAGCCCGGCGCCGGAGCGGGGGCCGGCGCCGCCATCGCGGCGGCGGCGGAGGATGCCATCTCCTACGACGGCGGGGCGCAACGCATAAGCCCCCGCGATGGAGAGAGGAGGTCGGAGAAGCGCGAATGGAATGGCGCGGGAGCCTGATCTGCAATCACAGAGGAGAGAGAGAGAGAGAAGAGAGAGAAAGGGTTTTCGAAGAGAGAGAGAGAATTCGAGCGTGCGTGGTGCGTTGCGCGTATGCGAGAGCCTTCAAAAGCACGTCCAGTCGTGCCTTAGTTTTGGCGTTTCACTCTCCTCCCCTTTCTCTCTCTATCTCTACTTTCTCTCTCTACTTTCTCTCTCTATCTCTCTCTCTGTCTCTATCTCTCTCTATCTCTACATTCTCTCTCTTCTGATGCTTTTCTTGTTTCGGTTTTTTCTTCTCTCTCTCTTTCCTGTGTCTTTTTTCAAACTCACTCTCTCTCTAGGCGATGACGCCGTCTTTGCTTGACATTGGAGCGAAATTCATTATTATCCGCACCAACCAATAAAATAGGACTCGCCTCGCTGTGCGTTCTGCCCTGAGCAGTTTTATTTTTAAATGAATATTAAAAAATTATTCTATTAATATCTCACAATGCATTTATCATGAACTAATTCTTACTTCACGAAAAATCCCAATGCACCCATTTCATGCATGTTAGGTGTGGCCGATGTATTTGGCGACTCCCGTTGTGTTAGGTTTATTAGTAACCTCATACCTCACATGATAGACTCGCTGATTGCTCTAACCTAATTTTCCCCGAACCAATAACCTCGGCCCACATCTAAAGATGAACCCTCCTCAAAGACCATATGTGATCTCTAAACCTTCCGCGGATCATCTCTTATGATGATTTTCGAAAGTATCTTCCCATCATGGTTCAATCTCTAGCTGATTGAACCACCATTTGCAAGGTGATGAGTCGTTTTGGGGGATATGTAAAGGCCATGTTGAAATTTTGGGATTGGCAAAGCAACACTTTTTGGGATACCAAGAGTAGTTTAGGCTCTTCCAATACATGCATAGCAATAGTGAAGTAACTAGTTTGGGTTCAATATGCCAGTTGGATGTTTTTCGTCAAATGAAAATTAGTTTTAGAT
Organism: Eucalyptus shirleyi; assembly: GCA_017140165.1. NCBI lineage: Eukaryota > Viridiplantae > Streptophyta > Magnoliopsida > Myrtales > Myrtaceae > Eucalyptus > Eucalyptus shirleyi. The sequence goes on from CM029450.1 coordinate 41,593,225, forward strand.
AAATATGTCATGGAAGGATTGTGTTTAGAATTTTTTACGAATCGAAAATTAATTTGAAATAAATATATATGATGATATACTAATGTGAGATTTCTAATTGTATTACCCCATGCTATAGAATATTTACCAATTACAAAAATATTTATCTCAATTGTTTAAGCATCCATTACGCTAATGAGAGAAACACTGATATATATATGTATGTATGTATGTATGTATGTATGTATGTATGTATATAATATAAACTTTTCTTAATTGGTTACTAAAACACTCTATGAGAATCTCTTCTTAATTGGTTACTAAAACACTCTATGAGAATCTCTTTCTAATTTGACTAATTAATAAGTACCATTTCCTATTCTTTTTTCACATAAAGCATGTGAAGTATTCATATCACGTGAATGTCAACCTATTGATTTGCATGTATTCTTCTTCATAATCTCGTTGAAATTTTGGACAATTTTTAAACTTTTTGGTGGGAAGTCAAAGAGAGAATTTTTGCTTAAATTTAATTGAAAACAAGCAGGCATATCAATCTTGTAAAAATATATATGGTTATTTATTATTATTTAAAAAATATGCATAAATTTATGTGACAACATTAACATAATATGAAAATATTTGGCATTTCAAACTTAAATAAGGCATTGTGCATGAGCCGGAGATTAAGGAAAAAAAGAAAAAATAAGAATCAATCTACAGAAAATATATACATCACTTGACACTTATTTACAAAACAAGGAAGTATCATTTCGGATGTCTTAAAAGCATTTATAAAGTACATTTAATTAATTCAAAACATTTATAAAAAAACAAAAACAAAAACAAAAATCTATCTGCGGAAATTCGAGCAATTTTTTATTCGGTTGCTCGTTCGCATTTGTCCAACCATAAACATCCAACCAAAAAACCGATCCAAGGGCTTTCTCGTAATTTCGTCCAGCAGCCGGACTGGCGTTGATCGGCTATTTACCGAAAATGCCCCCTCACCCCCCAAAACTCCCACTCCACGTGGTGCAGCGACACGCGCGGCGAGACAAAAGAAGGGACGGCGAGCGTGCGCGCGGACGCGAGTGGGCGGAGGGCGGACGCGAGTGGGCGAATGTCCTTGCGGGCGTTAACTGCGTGGGACCCGCGGGGAAGAGGAGGAAAGACAGAGGCGGGGCCGTCCCGCGAATCACACGTAAGCGGCGACGCTTCGCTTACGCAGGTGGGAACGCGCACGCGCTCGCGCTCGCGCGGCGGCGGGCGTCGACGTCGGTCCCGACTTCTCACGCTTTGGTTTTAGACGGGCGAAATACGTGAGAAAGGGGTAGAGAGCACGAGTCTGGCTTTCGTACTTTAAACGTGGAAACATAGTCTCCTCGTAATTGGAGGCCATGAATGCTTCCAATTTGTTTGGTTTTCCAGAGGCGACGTCGATGTGCCGTCCCACGAAGAAAAGCGGTTCTCAATCCATGTGCGGAATGCGACTCGTGAGACGGTGGTGCTTCACGGGTGATTCAACGTAATTACATTCCGACGAGACTTGCTTGATATGACATGATGGATTAATAATGAATTAAGTGAAAATTTAGATAAAATATGAAGTAAAGACGGCTTTCTAAAAAGAAGACTTAGATTCGATCTTATCTCATAGAATGATTTGAATTTGTCAAGTTTATCTCAAATAAATATCTGAAATGAAATTATCTTTATAAAAAAAAGGCTCGGAATTGACTTCATCTCAAATGAGGGCCTCAGTTGCCAACTTAATCTTAAAATCTTTATTCAAGGTAATCTCCATTATTGACCTTCTTATGAAAAAAAATGGTTCACTCTAGGCCATTCTTTAATTATTTCCGTTAAATTGAGGATAAGGTGAATCAACCTCAAGGTTGTTGAACGTTGCAGCCAAAGATCACAAGTTCAAATCCCATCAATTAGTAAAAGGTCTGGACTTAATCGATCCAAAGAATTTCAAAGGGTGTCCAATGAGCTCCTCCATACTCGGATCTCTGCGCTCATGCTCTTGGACTACACAAACGAGAACATAGAGATACAAGTTCCCGGAGGCGTGATAATTCCCACGACAGTGGTTGAGGACGACCGCGACGACCCCCTAACAAGGACAAAATAAGAGAAAGGGCAGGAGAGGAGATGTCGCCGTCTTGATGGCGCGAAAGGCGTAAATTACTTGAACAAAACGCCCTTGACTCGTCCGGCGCACGCAAGCAATCGTGTTCAGGAGCAAAACGCCTTCCATTTTGCCAGGTATCGTCCAAAGATTCATGCAAGACTAATCCTCCCCACACAAAGAAATTGTGATGGTGACTGATTTTTTTATTGAGAGGTAGTCTGATTTTGCATATGGGAATAGGGATGACAACTTGAACCGGATTTTGGACCCATGCCAGTCCCATAAGATGGTAATTGCGTTTGGTACAGTGAGACAAGTTTAAGGTCCTGTCTCAAATGGGGAAAGTTGTCCAAAAAATTATACTCTTATTACACTTTTGTTTATTCAATCATAAACATTTTAATTTTGACAATTAAGCCATAAACATTTTCACAATTTTATTAATTGAGTTTATCTGATTAATTTTAACTAGAAGTTACCGACATAGATGCTAGCTTCCTATGTGGCATGGTCATAGCCAATGTGGAGAAATTTTAATAATATTTTGATATTTTTCAATTTTTTATATTCTTTTATTTTTTTCCCTCCCTTCTTCTTCGTGTAGTCAATCATCAACTTTAGGCAATGGCCAAAGATCTGCCAAAGGAAACAACCAATGAGGTCGCTCTCATTGAGATCTAACAAGGGGCAACCTTGTCGGTTTTGTGGTGAGGGTCGCCGTCATTAGAGGCTAATAAGGGCCAACCTTCCTAGCCTTCGGTGAGGTCGCCCCTTGTTGACAGTTGCCTTTGGCCAGTTGCTGACCATTGCTCAGGCTTGATGACCAATTGGAGGGAAAAGAAGCGAGGAAAAAAAAAAACAAAAAAGAAAGAAAATGAAAAGATGAAAAATAAAAATAAAAATTATTAAAATATTATTGAAATATGTCCTATGGCCATGTCATATAGGATGACCAGTATCTACGTTAGCGATTTTCGATCAAAATTGACCAAATAGACTTAATTGGCATATTTAAAAAGTTGCCAAAAATACAAGAAGTTTAGAACTTTTTAAATAAATTTCTCATTTAGATTGCCCCATGGACTATAGAGTTAGAGGTTGATTTAGATCATAGTTGGCCAGTAACTTAGATACCCAACAAATTATAATCCTGAAACTACTCTTAGTAGTATGTCCAATTCATAAAATTGAGCCAACGGGTGGATGGAGACCAAGAGTATATAAACCCAATAGATAGGCAATGCAGGATATTTTTTTTAACATCCACTCTCACAGACAAGCCATATTAAAAATTACACTTGCAATTTTAGGAATAGGATGGGATAGGTTCGCATATGGATAAGACCAATCGCGTTGAAGATGGTAGAATGTGGCCACCCAAGAACCGCATTTGTAAAATCATATCCTAAAATGATGTTCTTTCCTTTCACCTTGTGAAAGCCGCGAGTCAACATAGAAGGCATCGGCTACTCGAAAAAACCACGTGTTTTATTCATTTGAAGACGACAACATCAACCGAGCGTGTTCATGCACGACACGCCAACATTCTCGTCGACTGAAGAAATCGAAGTAGAGAGGCCTAGGGAAGAACTTCGAGGACCCAATAAAGGATTGAAGATCGAGAGCATGCGACATGATGACCCCTAAAGACCTAGCGCGATAAGGTCTGTTGCTTCCGCAACTCGTCGGGAAAGACTAGATTAGGGTTTGAACTAAGCAAGACAAAGATCAAGAACTGCCATGCAAATTTTGTAGCTACTGGTAACTGCTAAACTCGAACGTGTCTAGGCCACACCATGAATATCGAGAGCATGCGGTGTGATGACCCGTTAAGATCTAGCGCGATCAATTTGTTGCTTCCGCAATCCATCGGGAAAGACTTGATTAGGGTTTAGACAAAGCAAGACAAGATCAAGAACAGCCATGCAAGTTTTGTAGTTACTGATAACTGCTAGACTCGAGCGTGTCTAGGCCACGCCATGACGACTGAGCATGTGATGTGATGATCCGTTAAGATCTAGTGTGAAGGAAAAATATTTTTTGAGTCTTTTTCTCATAAAAAGCATTTTTTGGATTTTTGATCTTTTTTTCTCAAAAGATAAATCATTTTTTGGCTTTTTTCTGACTTTTTTGATTTTTTTTGGGAAAATACAAATCTTTTTTGATTTTTTTATTTTCTGGAAAATAATTTTTTTTATTTTTTAAAATATTATTTTATATTATAATATATACAAAACAAACCGGGTCGGATCCCTAGGTTGGGTTCGACTAGGCCGTTTGCCCAGAACGTGGATGGGCCTGCGTTGTAGGCCCGACTCATTTTTTTTAGTTGCAACCCAGTAGCCTACTGCTTGAAAATGACCCGACTCGACTCGATGACCCAGTACTGGTGAAACCTTACCCAACCCGACGACCCAGCTTCGCGAGAATCCTAGAGCTCGACGATTTGCGGCGCCGAGAAGGGGGAAGCTGTGACGTCACCCGGCAGTGACTCGACGGCCACGGCATAGATGAATGGTGGCTAGGGTTTCGACGGTGACGGCGCGAGCGAGACCCGTCATTACCTGTTTGTAGAGAAGGCGCGGTGCAATGGTGAATGGTGGCGGGACGGTGTTAGCTACTATGATGGCGACGGGGCTACAATGGATGGCAAGTGTCGACTAATACCTGGTTGTAGCGACGGTGTGACATGGTTGCAAACGGTGGCGGTGACCGACGACAGGGCAGTGACGGTGGCCCTTCAGCTTCCAGATCTGGCGTGGCGTTAGCGTCGGGCACGGTCTAGTCGGCTCCCCCTTGTTTCCCTTCTCTCCAGCAACCCCCTTCGCAGATCTGGAACTTCCTTTGCTCAGTCCTTCGGTCAAATATGAGATCTTTGGTTGCTCGCCTTCAAACCTCCCTCGAAGTCTCTCAAGGAAGGTCTTCGAAACTTGCTAACGATGATCCCTCACTTCGTCGTGCTCTCTCCCTCTCCGCGTGAGCTCTCAGATCTCGGCCTGCTCATCCTTAGCCCCCCTTTCTGAAGTCTCTCAGTGGGAGGTTTCGAAGATTTGCAGCCGTCGATCCTTCGCCGCTTCTTTATGTCTTTCATTGACGGAGGTGCTCTGCTATTTATAGGTGATGAAATCCGGTTGACGGAGGGGCTTGGCCGCCGGTCTTTGGCTTGTCGACCGGACCCCCACAGTTGAAATGATGTCTCATCTCAACATTAAAGGCGTGCATTGAAGGCACATGCATGTCGTCCTCTCCTTCGGCGTCCTACCTCTGTTCCTCTCTACCGTAGGCTACCCTTGAGCATGTTGCTGGCCGCCGCGCGTGAAGCACAGAGGCACGAAGAAGAAGAAGATAGGAAGAAGAAGAAGAGAGGGGGGGCCGAGCCGAAGCTGAAGAAAAAGAGGGCTAGGCCCTAGGCTTGCATGGAAAAAGAAGAGGAGGAGGGGGCTAGGCGCGAAGGCCTAGCCTTGATGGGTTGCTTTTTTTTTTTTTTTTTGTTTTTGTTGCTTTTATTTTTTTTTTTGTTGTTTTTTTGTTATTTATTATTTATTATCTAAAAAAGGAAAAATAAAAGAAATTAAGGCCTAATTAATAACCTAATCAAAATTTATGTGTCAACAGCTGCCCCTTTTTGAAGGTAAGCTCGTAGAGGTTGTATTCAAAGACAAACTGATACCTAAATTTTGTCTATTCATATGTAGTAGATTATCTTATTTAGGACCAAGTGTCCTATGCAAGAAAGAGCAATATAATATTATATGTAGTAAAACAGATAAGAAAATAACTGTAATTACTTACCAGGCACGAGTGAGATAAAGGTGCAAATCTCGAGCTTGGCAAGTATCAAGGCATGCTCTTACCTAGTAATGTGAGGAGATTGCTCCTCCAAAACCCGAACCTTTCTTCGGTTGCCTTGATGGGAAATTGCTCTTGTAGGACTCGAACCATTCTTTAGTCGCCTGTTAGAGCAATAAGTTGTTTACTTGACCTTTCTCGAGGGATACACGTAGACCTTTCTCAGGGCATCGATTTATGGGGTGCTTGATCTTTGTTAAGGACACTAGTTGGTACTCGACCTTTCTCGGGAGATGCGCCGACCTTTCTCAAAGCATCGATTTGTTGGGGGTGTCTAACCTCAATCGAGGACACCAATTGGTACCCGAGCTTTCTCGGGAGATGTACCGACCTTTCTCGAGGCATCAATTTGTTGGGGTGTTTGACCTCAATCAAGGACACCGGTTGGTACCCGACCTTTCTCGAGAGATGCGTCGACCTTTCTTAAGACATCGATTTGTTGGGGTGTTTGACCTCAGTCGAGGACATTGGTTGGTACCCGACCTTTCTCAGGAGATGCGCCAACCTTTCTCTGGGCATCGATTTGTTGGTGTCTGATCCTCATCAAGGACATCGGTTTGTTCTCGACCTTTCTCGGGAGATATGCCGACCTTTCTCAAGGCATCTGTTCTGGAAGATGCTTGGACATTCATAGGCATTGAAAGAGTACTTGGATATTTACAAGTACTAACCTGGAAGATAGTTGGGCCTTTGCAGGCATTGAAAGGGTACTTGGATGATCACAAGTACAAACTCTTGAGGATACCTAGACGTTCGTAGGTCACAAAGAGGTACTTGGATAGTGACAAGTACTAGATGCTGGAAAATACCCGATTGCTTGCAAGTATTGAAAGAGTACTTGGATGTCACAAGTACGAACTCTGAAGGATGCCTAGACCTTTGCAAGCATCAAATGGGTACTTGGATGATCACAAATACGAATTCTGAAGGGTGCCTGGATGTTCGCAAGTGTTGAAAGAGTACTTGGTAGATGGAATATCGATGACGTACTTGAGATATTAGTAAATGTCTCTCACCTCATGGTATGTGGGAATATCAAGGACTTGCCTCGCATATTCATGAAGATCTCTCATCTCCTGGTAATTGGGAATATTGAGGATGAGCCTTGCATATTCATGAAGGTCTCTCACCTCCTAGTAATTGGGAATATCGAAGACGTACCTTGGATATTCATGAAGGTATTTCACCTCATGGTAATGGAGAATATCGAGGACATACCTTGGATATTCGTGAAGGTTTCTCATCTCATGGTAATTAGGAATTTGAATGTAGCACGAGGCTTACCTGGGTAATTACAGGTGCATAATGTGGTGGAATACTTGAGCAACTGCTAGTATTCAAAAACACAATTTTGAAGACAACTCGGGCAGGTCGAGTGTCATAAAAAGGGAGTATCCAAATAGTGGCCAGTACTCAAAGACAAGAGGATATTTCGATAGTCATGAGCGTCCAAACTTTAAAGACAACTCAAACAAGTTGAGTGTCAATAGAGGGAGTACTTGAGTAATGGCAGGCACTCAAAAATAGGGGGATACCGGCAAGTGGAAAGTACTCCAAGATAAAGGATATTTAGACAGTTGCAAGCACCCAAACTCAAGGGATGACTCGAATAGATTAAGTGTTAATAAGAGAGTACTTGGACAATGGTAGGTATTTTAAGACAAATGGGGATAGGGATATGCTTACTTGGAAATATCTCTGATCTCTGAGAGTATGTCTGCTATTTGTACAATATGCACACATGATTGTATATGTTGTAAATTCATGAATTTAAATGTGATTCATGCATGACAATTTTGTCAGTTTTGCATCATCTGAGTTTTACTGGGGAAGATTTTGAAAGACAACATTTATTTAGAATGTAGATGTCTTAAGCATGCTAAATGAAGGACTTTTAGTTTGAAAAGACTTTCCGCTCACTCTCATGAAAAATGCTATCCTGACCATTGATGCAGGATTTATAAGGACCACTTTATCTCACTGTCATCATGTTAACAGGGGTCTAAGTATTCTCGCAAGTGGTACAACTTTACCAATGTGAGAGGTATTTGTTCAAATTGTGATGAAGACTTGGTCACCAGCTCATCAAAGGGGATCATCAAGGTCAGGGCTTTTGGAGTGCTACACGATCATTTCCATGTTTGCAAGTTAGGAATCTTGCGAAAAGAGATAGAATAATCTTGCTTGTATTTATTCGAGCGATACTTATGTATACATGAAATCCTACGTTAATTGAAGTGCTCTATTCTAAAGAGACTTTTACAATGGGATGCAATATAGACTTAGCTCACGTGTAAGAGGATGAGAGTTGGTGATTGTCTCGGCATTTGTTACTGGTCTTTCTTGTCATATGGAGGTTTTATGGACCACAACAATAACTTTTTCTTAAATGTATTTTTTATTAGGGAGCATTGGCCTTACTTTTACCAGACATACTGCTTTTTCATGTCCTTATTTTTATTCCAGTTCTTCATTTATGAGCATTTAACCTTGCTTTTACCAGGTACACTGCTTTTTTATGCCCCTAGTTTTTTCATTTTTGTTGCTTGAGGAACTGATCTAGGCAAGTTCAATCGAAGCACCGTTATTTTGACTCTTGAGTCTTCATCTTCAGCCGTCGCTCTAGGCTATGGCAATGACTTCTGTTTTGTCTCAATGTGAGGGTAAAATTACAGACTCACTTGGGCTGTATAATGAATACAAGTGCGTAGAGAAAGAATTGCTCTTTTGTCATTCTAGGGCACTTAAATTAACGCGAGTGTTCATATGCAATAAAGACACCCAAAAATTGATGCAAGAAAATTTCTATCTATCTTCTCACCTTTTGATGCTGCTTCGCCTCTAATCTACCCCAGTGTGGGGTGGTTGTTGAGAGAAGGAGGGGCTATGAGCAATGAAATGCATCTCATTGTTTTGGTTATCGTACCATTCGTGAGAGAACTCTTTACCCTGCAGTCATGGGATCTTCTGCACTCATCTCACAAGTGTATAGATGGGGGACTGTGTGTAGGATATTGCTTGCCTTTCATCATTCTGACTCGCCTCATCCAACATGCTTAGTTAGTTATGTCCTTCGTTCGACTGTCTATTCTAATAGTCTCCAACGGAATTAGTGATCTAGATAGACAAAATCATCATGCAAAAATCCATTTGGAAAAGGCATGCATCATTTTAAATATGAGAGAGTTTGTACTCTCAAAACAAGTGAGTGGTTTTGGCTAAAAAAAGACCTTATTGACAACTTTAGGAGTTAACATAATGGTGTTTCCAAATATGTTAAATTTTGAACATCAAAAGGTTATTCACAAGTGAGTGTTGATGGTTGTCCCTATTGATTAGGGATATGACACATGAATGATCAACCAAGGATTGGGAATTTGATCGGCATCTTTGCTTTTGCCCCTATAGAAGAGAAGATGTACAAATAGATCATTTAGTCTAGCCAAAATCAAATGTGAGTTGAGGCCTGAAGATTTTCTGTTATTTGCTTTGGCAATTACTTAGGATGCCATTTCGCTTAGGAGAGTTTGTCATGCCTCTCATTAATTTGTTATCCTTGTTTTCGATAGTCAAGTGATCCTACAAAAGATAGGAAAGAATGTGTCAGTCACGAATTCTCTTAGAAGTTGAACAACCGGGAACAATACAGCATTACCCTTCATTGGTTTGCAATTGATTGGATAGACCTGAGGCATCAGGAGGATATGAAGTCCACTAGGCTAAGGCGTTGGTGGTGTCCGTAGGGCGTTTTCCTTTTCATTTAATCGAACTGGTTTCTGGACGACACGTCCTTTGATACCAAGTTAGGTAAATTGATATGGATCTCTTGATTTGCCCAAATTAACCATTAAGCTTGGTTCTTGAATCCCAATGCTTCATGTTAATAGGGAAAATATGTTAAAAGCGGGTTCAAATAGTGGGGGTATTGGAAACGATACCAAGTTACCCTTCCCCAGAGTTTGTATTTGTTGACTCCTAGGGATATTTGAATGTCAATGACGGCCTTTTGTCTTTGATACAGTTTAATGTCTCTTTTGATTGGCCCTCCTCATTTGTGGCCATGTATGCATGATTGATGGTTATTGATTCATCTTCAACGCCTTCCTTTTGTGGAATTTTCTTTTGTCTTTGACTATATGACATTAGCAACATTGGGCAAAGTCATATACTTCAAGCTTCTATGGAATTTGAGATGGACAATCAAAACCTCAAATTCTCTTATGGCAATTACTTATTGCGAGAGCATGCGTCTGGAGCACGAAGTGAGGTTTCTAGGCCCTAAGTCATCGTTTGCATAGGGGCTAGAGATCGCTTCAACTGTCTGGATTTTCTCCTTGTTAACAATAGTCAATTCAAAGGAAGAGAAGAAATTCCTTTTTTGCGCTTCTTGGCTTGTCAAAGCTGGAAATCCCATTGATGAAACCACAACATCTAGTTGCTCGGGCATGTTGTGGGGAAAAGATATTGCTCCGGCTTGAGAAGGAGTTGGGCAGGAGCGAGGTGGAGTGCATAGAGCTCTTGGGAACGGCTTGATTTCAATCGTATGCTTGTACCTATTACATCCTATCTTTGGTTTCCTGTAAATAGAAAATAGAAGACATCATTTCCAAAATTAAATTTAGAGAATAAAACTTACATTCTTTAAAGTGGGATGCTCTCTTCTATTTGCCCCACTGCCTTCTTGGAAGGGTGTCTTTGAATTTGACGAGTTCACATGATGTGCCAGCTTCAAATGTCCCCTGTCACACTAAGTCAAGGGGGATGGGGATGATATTCTGAGACACGAAGTGAGTGAGTTAGAAAAATAAACATGATTTAATCATCTTGTTTTGACGAAAGCTTTTGAAACATTTTTTGTTTTCAAAAGTATATATCTTTGGGGGGAAAGAAAGCATGAGAAAGCCCAGCCCTCAGTATTTTCCTTGGATGGTATTTTCTTTTCATGGTTGGATAGCATCACCAGGCTGGTTTGGAATACATGATAAGAAATATGAAATTATTAGAACTGTACATTAGATTACTGTAATGGAAAATGCAACAGTAGCACACTAGACATGATAAGAAATATGAAATTATAAAAACAAGCAAAACCCATGAAAACTCCTATGAGAAAGGAGCACTTTGATAGTGTTGATTTTGAAATCAAGTGTCTGAGAGTTCCTTACCTCCAGTAGACTCGAAGTATTCGCATGAGAGGACCACTTCATTGAAGCTATGGAAGTGCAAACCATGTAACCAACAATGATGCTTGCGAGGTAAAGCTCCTATGAACAGCTTCATCATTTTTTCTTCGGCCAGTTGAGGGGAGGTTTGCATCATAAAAGCCTTCCATTCCACCTCCTTGCATATGCTCGAAAATCTTCCATTGGTCTTCTTCTAAAGTGAACCAAGTTCTCACAAGGTAGTTTAGTTCCAATTTGGCTTTGATACTGAAGTAGGAATGCAGAAGATAGCTCATTCCAATCTCTCATGAGGTAGATATCTGCTGTGATGAACCATTGCAATGCAGGCCCAATAAGACTTTCTTGGAATGCTCGAGTTGCGAATGACATCAAGCTATAGTACCAGCTCATTTCGGCGTGTAGATATTACAAATGAGTCATAGGGCAAGTCGTGCCATTATATTTGCGGAGATTAGGTATCTACATTTCTTTGGGGGTCATGATCCTATGAGGGCAAAGACCCGGTGTGTCTTGGTTAGGCCACTGGTTTTCCCATTGCATATTCATTGCAGTGGTGAATTTTGCTGCTTCAGGAAAGCTGGACTCTACCGAGATCATCCCATTGCTTTCTTCTAGGTCAAAATCACCAAACGATGGCAAGGCATTTAAGCTATCTTCATGGTCAGGTAACAAGCTTAGTAGTTCATTGGGATCATTGCGGATAAGGATGAATGTTCCCTCTTCTGACAGGCTTTCGACCCTGTGTGTGGGTAGGAACCAGTTATACGATGAATGACCAATTTCATCTGTATAACACTGGTAGTCCTTGGGATTGTATCCTAGGGATTGGTAGTCTTCAGGGTTGTACTCTAAAGGATGCTCGAGGTTTTGGCATGGTGGCTCATTGGCTATTAGATTTTGCCTATACTTAGTGACAGATGTTGAATTGAATTGTTTAGGCTTTCTTTTCTTGGCTCCTGGTCCAAACCTTTTAAGTAAGGCCCTTTGTTTTGCCAGTTGGACTTTGTCAAGGGGAGTGAGAGATAATGGAGCTTCACTCTCTGCTTCACTCTCTAGGTTGACAGGGGTTAATATTCTTTGGATCCTAACTCTTGCAGTAAGCTTGGGGAGCTGTCCTGTTGTGCCCTGGTCTTGAACAGGCTTTGTATCTTTGACCTCGTACACAGGCTCCTTGCCTTTCCCAGTGGAAAACTTTTCAACAATATGATATTGCTCAATCGTCCATTTATCATGTGAGGCTTCATTGACATCTTCTTCTCCTATCTCAGCGACTAACGACTCCTCGTGCTCCGCGACCATCGGTTCTTCGTAGGGCAAAGCGATGCCAGGCTGATGTCAATATTATATTCTTGGTGGAAAACATGAATTAGTTCCCCCCAGGTCTTAAGGGAACTAATCTTCCTGATAATGTACCATCGCAAGGCGGGGCCAGTGGGGCTAATTAAGCTTGATTGGTACGATTGAATTACCCTTCAGACTAGGTAGGCCTACAAGTAGGTCTCTAGGTAGGAGGTATCAACATACCTTTCGCATTTAGGTGCTTTGAGCTCTTTAAGGATCTCAATGCTTGCGTAATTGGACAGGTCCATGGGATTCTGCCCCTGCAGCTGGTTTAACTTTCATGATCTTTTCAAACTGTCTATGGTGTTGGTTATTCTTTGGCAAATTCGCGGGTGTCATGACGGTGCTTAAAGCAGCTATGGAGTTGAGCTCAGCTTGAGTGGATTCCATTTGCCTCGAGAGTCGTCGAAGGACAACGGACATCTATCCTACGCCGTCTTGAATGTTGGTGAGGCAATTTTGTACATCATTCTTATCGGGTCCTATCACGTGAGACCATTCGCAGGTGGATGATATCTAGCGATTCATAATTACCTATCGTTGTGAAAACAATGAATGAGCACAAGAGTAGACCAAGATTGACCCATGGCAACGATCTATTTGCTGTTTACTTATCAAAAGAGGATTTTATAAACCACATACTTCTTACACCCAGAAAATAATAGAATGAAATACTCGGTATTAAACAAAAATTCTAAACAATGGGACAAAAATTTCATAAAATAAACACTAAGAGGCACATGACTGCCATTTTATATGTGACGGGGAGCCTTGTTCTTGCAAAGGTGCTTGCTTTCTTGGACTAGCTCAGAGACGAGTATCCGGCCTATTCCCATATCCTTTGCATAAGCTCTACTTGCTCGTGCTGGCTTCTCTCGCTGATTGAGTGAGGGACTGATGGCTTCCATTTTGTCGAGATACGATAATTGTGGATGTAGGACGTAGAGGCGTGGTGGGCTTTTTCTTCTCCCTCAAGCCCTTTAGGTACCACGATCCTTTTGCGATGGCACTTGTCCTAGGTTTCCTCAATGATAGAAATTTCGATTGCGTAGTCACAGCTTGTGTTGAAAAGGACTGGAGGGATCCTCCTTTTGAAAGGCAGTGGGATCTCTTGAAGGACTCCATATTGTTTTACCACCTAATATGGGTAATAAGGAACGGCGCTGGTGAGGCTGAGCAACAGAATTGGGCGGCAACGTTTGTCAGCGAAGCGAGCTCTCTTTTCATGGAACCAACCAGCACACCATTGAAATGCCTCGGGAGCTGGGTCTCTTAAGAAATTTATCAAATTTAAACAGCTTTGATTAGGAATGTATGGTCCTAAAATTATAAATTTTTTTAATGGATTTTCAAAATCATTCGTTTCAGACGATCACATGAAGCCTCAGAATTTGCTTAGGTGAGAAAAGAACCAAACTTGTAAAATTTCCGGAGAGACCCGCATGATTTTTTCCGTGTTTTCTTTAAAACGATTAAAGGACAATAATGTTTTAGTTAAAATCAAGTTGATATAATAATTTTGCCCCCTCAAGATCTGATAAACTATCCATGCCATCTTAGGATTTATGACATTTCTTTGATAGGGGAAAATGATGAACCCAAAAAAAGCCAGGAGGAATATCTCACTTTTTTGGGTCATAGGCTGATTTTGAAAACATGCATTCATAAATTCTAGTGGGCAGGTATTATGGTTGTTTTAAGAATTTGCCTTATAACATAAACTTCAGTTCTTAAAAGTCGCGCTAACCCATGCAACGGGATGATGCCTGTTGATGGCCTGACAAGTTTATTCTTAAGAGGCATTCCAGTGATGATGCTGTATTCTTCCAGAGTTGGGGTTAGCTCAAACCTACCAAACATAAAAGTAGTCGTCTTCGGGCACCAGAAATGCGCCATGGCTTGTATGACTTCGGGATGAATAGGGATTTGGATCAACGATAGAAGATGACATACTTTGGCTTTCACGCGCTCTTGGGTATACTGGTCCAATTGACCCCACCATCTGAAGAGCTCTACTTTGGGAGCAGAAATCGTCTTCTCCCATCGCATATAAACTAGAACTCGAAAAACCTACCATAAATTGCCATGGGCCAATAAAAATGATTAAGTAAAAGTAAAGAAATTACTTTGCTTTTAAAGAAAATGACAAACACAAGGACATGCGCATGGCATGTGCGGCTCGATTTCTAACTGAGAAGGTTTGTTGAAATTAAAAGGGTATCCGCCTGTTGCAGTCTCGCGTTAGCAGCGTACTCTCTAAACCTCGGCTAGAGAAATTCGGGGAAAAGAAAGGCAACCTCATAACGCAGTCTTGTGTTTAAAGCCGTATATTTTTTAACACCATCCTAAATATCCTATGGCAGCCTAGGTCCAGCGGCCAGATTGTGTGTGCCATGTGTAGTGTTAAAATAATAAAGCATGAATAGCAATTTATAATCACAAAACAATATATTTTAACCAAAATTAAAATAAACCTCTAAGCTACAGACTTGCATAAAAAAAAAAAAACAAGTCAATAAAGTGCTTAAACAAGATAAAACGACCTAAGTCCTTAAATGTCTCCAACGGAGTTGCCAAGCCGTCGCGACCTCTTTTTTTCTCCGGCGCCCGATCGGGGCGAGCGCCTAAAGGAGGCTAATGGTTTGGCTATGTCTATTTTAGCTTAGACTCTTCCAAGTCCAACAATTCGCGACTTAATGGTCCAAGTTTTTTAACCTATAAATTAATTTTAAAACAGAGTCGCCACTAATCAATTTGGGGTGGGTCGATTAGAAACCCAAATGAAGTATCAGGAGAAATACTCGCTCTTGCGCAACTAGATAAATTAGAATCAAGGACTTGATTACACTAGTTAATCACTAATGCCATTTCGATACCTAATCTTGTTTAAACCCTAAGACTTTTTGGATTTTTAAGGGATTTTCCATTTATTTGTGAAGGAAAAATATTTTTTGGGGTCTTTTTTCATAAAAAGCATTTTTTTTGGATTTTTTTTCTTTTTTCTGAAGAGATAAAACATTTTTTTGGTTTTTTCTAACTTTTTTGGCTTTTTTGGGAAAATACAAATCTTTTTTGATTTTTTTGATTTTCTGGAAAATAAATTATTTTTTGATTTTTTTTTATTTTTTAAAATATTATTTTATATTATAATAATATTGAAAAAAAAAAAAAAAAAAAAAAACCGGGTCGGATCCTTGGGTTAGGTCCAACTTAGGCCGTTTGCCCAGAACGTGGACGGGCCTGCGTTGCAGGCCCAACTCATTTTTTTTAGTTGCGGCCCAGTAGCCCGCTACTTGAAAATGACTCGGCCCGACCCGATGACCCGGTACGGGTGAAACCCTACCCAACCCGACAACCTAGCTTTGCGGGAACCCTAGAGCTCGACAATTCACGGCGCCAAGAGGGGGAAGCTGTGACGTTGCTCGACGGTGACTCGGCGGCCGTGGCACGGATGGACGGTGGCCAGGGTTTCGACGATGACGACGCGAGTGAGACCTGTCGTTACCTGTCTGCAGAGAGGGCACGGTGCAGCGATGAACGGTGGCGGTACAGCGTTAGCTACTATGATGGCAACAGGGCTACGGTGGATGGTGAGTGTTGGCTGATACCTAACTGTAGCGACGGTGCGACGTGGCGGCGAATGGTGGTGGTGATGACGACAGGGCAGTGACTGTGGCCCCTCAGCTTCCAGATTTGGCATGGCATTGGTGTCAGGCATGGCTCAAGGTGACTCCCTTTTGTTTCCCTTCTCTCCAGCAACCCCCTCGTGGATCTGGAACTTCCTCGGCTTAGAACTCCCCTCCTCCGGTCAGATCTGAGATCTCCGGCCGCTCACCTTCAAACCTCCCCCGAAGTCTCTTGAAGAAAGGTCTTCAAAGCTTGCTACCAGTGATCCCTCACTTCGCTGTGCTCTCTCCCTCTCTAGCCGCGAGCTCTCAAATCTCGGCCTGCTCGTCCTTGGCTCCCCTTTCTAAAGTCTTTCAGTGTGAGGTTTTGAAGATCTACAGCCCTCGATCCTTCGCCGCTTCCCTGTGTCTTTCATCGACGGAGGTGTTTTGCTATTTATAGGCGAGGGGATCCGGTTGACAGAGGGGCTTGGCCGCTGGTCTTTGGCGACCAGATCCCCACGGCTGAACTGGCGTCTCATCTCAGCATTAAAGGCGCGTATTGAAGGCGCATGCACGTCGTCCTCTCCTTCGGCGGCCTACCTACGTTCCCCTCGCCGTAAGGCTGCCCTTGAGCGCATTGCCGGCCACCGCACGTGAAGCACAAAGGCACGAAGAAGAAGAAGATAGGAAGAAAAAAGAAGAGAGGGGGGGTCGGGCCAAAGCTGAAGAATAAGAGGGCTAGGCCCTGGGCCTGCGTGGAAAAGAAGAAGAGGAGGGGGCTGGGCACGAAGGCCTAGCCCTGATGGGCTACTTCTTTTTTTTCTTGTTGTTTTTGTCAGTTATTATTTATTAGCTAAAAAAAAGGAAAAAGAAAAGAAATTAAGGCCTAATTAATAACCTAATCAAAATTTAGGTGTCAACAAATAAAGGCAAAAAAATATTTGTGTAATTGATTGAAATAAATTCCTAGCTAATTTATGCACAATCATAATTGAACATGATTCCGAGAATATCTCTGGGATCTCATCCGATGCATATCTTCCAACACTCCCCCTTAAGCTAGTGGTTGGTAGATGTCCAAGACACCTAGCTTGCTTAATAGATATGCATGTTGTATTTGACACAGAGGCTTGGTAAAAATGTTGGCAGGTTGCTCCACCATTCCAATTCCTCTTGTTTCAATTATCCCTTCCTGAATTTTTTCACGAGTGAAATGATAGTCCACTTCTATATGCTTCGTTCTTTCATACATTATGGGGTTTGCTGCAAGTTTGAGTGCTACATCGTTGTCACAAAACAATCTTGTCGGACCCTTCAAATTAATCCCAAGATCTTGAAAGTAATCCTCGTATCCATACAATCTCAAAGGTAGTCTTTGCCATGGCTTGATATTCTGCTTCAATTGAAGATAATGATACGGTTGCCTGCTTCTTGGTCTTCCAAGAAAGAAGTGATTCTCCAAGCTTAATGCAAAAACTTGTAATGGATCTTCAGCTCATAGGACAAGTCGCATAATCTGCATCACAATATGCCGACATTTCCATGTTGCATTTTCTGGATAAGAGGATCCCTAGTCTTGGACACTTTTTAAAGTACTTCATGACCTTTAAGGCAACATTCATGTGAGACAATTTCAAATTGTGTATAAATTGACTGAGAGTTTGCACTGCATATCATATATCAAGTCTGGTCATAGTTAAATATATGAGTTTTCCAACAAGCTTTTGATAACTTGAAGGATCATTGAGAACGGGATCATGATTTTCAGATATTCCTACATCGTAATCTTTGGTGGTCAATTTTGTATTTTGCTCAATCAAAATAACTGATAGTTTGCATCCCGATAAACTTGCTTATGATATGATCTCTAGCACAAACTTCCATTGACTTAAAGAAATCCCTTGATCAGACCGAGCAATCTCAATTCCAAGAAAATATTTTGGTGCTCCCCAAGCCCTTAATATGAAAAGTGAAATGCAAATACTTTCTTGAATCTTTCTATTGCACTTTTATCATTGCCCATGATAAGAATATCGTCAACATATATTATCAAGTAGATCGATGACATTCCTTAGGTCCATGTGAATAAGGCATAATCATATCTAGATTGTTTGAATCCTATAGATGTGAGAGCATTGGCAAATTTGGCGTACCATTGGCTGGAAACTTGTTTAAGACCATAGAGGGATTTACAGAAACGATATACTCTATTCTCCCCATATCTCCGTAAACCCTAAGGGATGTCCATGTAGATTTTCCTCATCTAAATCTCCATGTAGAAAAGCATTATACACATCCATTTGATGTAATAGCCAATCATTAATAGCAGCAACAGATTGAAAAGATCTTACAGTTACATCTTTGGCGATTGGGGAAAAAGTTCCATGGTAATCAAAACCTTCCCATTGAGTAAATCCTTTAGCCACCAACCGAGCTTTGTAACGCTCAACGAAACCATCAGCTTGGTATTTGATTTTATAGACCCATTTGCATCTAATAGGCTTTCTGTTCAGAGATAAATGGACCAAATCCTAGGTTTGATTTTCAATTAGTGCCTACACTTCTGCTCCCATAGCTTCTTGCCATTTTGAGTCAGCAACTGCTTTTTCATAGCTGGATGGTTCTTTGTCCTCCGATATTCAACTAACATAACATCTATATTCCGGCGAAAGTCTATGAAACGAAACATAAAATGATATTGGGTAATGAATACCTGGTGAGTTGAGGGCTACACAAACATAGTCCTTTGTCCAAGCCGGTGGACGTGTAGAGCGACCATATCGTCAAGGAGGATCCACTTGTGCTGGAACAGAAGATGGAGATGCTCTTTCTTCAATCCCAATCTCTTTAGAATGATCTTCTATTTCGGAGAAATTCTCTTGCACTGAATCTACAACAATTTCTTGTGTAGAATTCTCACAAGAAATTGCAGTCATTACTGGAATTGGAGTTCTCGTCAGAAAATATCCAGGAGTGGAGTCTTCTATAGATAGGGAGTGATCTGGACGGCATGAGATATCCGGTGTTTCTTCCAAAGAATCCTTTTCATAAAATGGGAACACGTCCTCATGAAAGATAACATCTCTGCTAATGAAGAACTCCCCGGTTGTTTGTTCGAGGACACGATATCCCTTCTACAAATTTGGATAGCCCATGAAGATGCAACGTCGAGCGTGGGGGCCCATTTTTTCACGGGGGTTTAATATTGTTGCATAGCACAGGCATCTGAATATCCTTAAATATTCCAGTTCTGGTTTCTTCTTGAAAAGTAACTCAAATAGAGTTTTTCCATTGAGTACCCGAGTGGGCATACGGTTGATGAAATAGGCCGCAGTGATGATGCATTCACCCCAATAATTTTCCGAAATAGATGCTTAAAATTTTAATGCATGTGCAACTTCCAGAAGGTGGCGATGTTTGCGCTCCACTACCCCATTCTATTGTGGGGTGTATACACATTAACTTTCATGGAGAATCCCATTGGATAAAAGAAGGAAATTGCAATCATTGCTGAAGAATTCTTTCCCATTATCTATCCGGATTTGCTAAATAGATTTCCCAAATTGATTCATGGACAAGGCAATAAAAGTTTTCAAATTTGAGAAAACTTGTTCTTTTGACTGCATCAAGAACACCCATGTGGCACGAGAATAGTCGTCTACAATTGTTAAGAAATAATGTGACCTATCATGATGTAATGTATGATAAGGACCCCACACATCCATATGAATCAAGGAAAAAATATCATTTGCATGGTTTTGGCTAGAAGGAAAATGAATACGAGACTCCTTTGCAAGAGGGCATATTTGACATTTAGAGTAAGGGAATGAAGCACTATGACCCAATCTTGAATGCATAAGGAATTCTTTATCATTGGTAGTCATGTTACACAATGACATTTTATTTTAAAAAATGGATGACAAATCAAGATTACTTGAAAAATTTGTCCAAAGGAACGGTCCTTCAAAGAGACTACCCAAGTCCATCACTCTACCAGTCGAAAGGGCCTAAAAGAAGCAAGTGTTAGAATCAAACAATACACGACATGAATTTTCTTTGCAGGCTTTGGACACAGAGATAAGATTAAATTGAAATTCTGGGACATAAAGAACATTTTGGAGTGTGATTTGTGGGCTAAGCTGGACTTTTCTTGTAATTGTAACATAAGTGACATTCCTATTGGGTAATTGCACAGAAACAAGGAAATCCAGGTTCTCATGCATATCTAAAAATAATGCCTTCTCATAAACTATATGATCACTTGCCCCAGAATCAATTATCCAAGCTTTCCTTGAGATATTATTAACCAAACAGCAAGAGATACCTGAGAAATTTCCTCCCTTGTTGAAGGTGTCCAATTTCTGCAATGCTTGCATCAGTTGTTTGTACTATTCATATGTTATGGATTGATCAACATTAGGATTGCTAACTTGATAAGCTGCAAAAAATTCCTTCCTTTTCCCTTTTTCTCCGAGTTTGCCATGCAATTTCCAACAATTATCTATTGTATGGTGTGGGGGTTTGCAAAATTTGCAATATAATTTACCTTTTCCCTTTGAATTAAAGTTTTTTGCATAGGTTGAAAAAATTCCATTGTCGGATCCTTTTCCACTCGGCTCATCTCCACCTTTCGATCCCATTAAGTGAATCGATCCCTTTTGGCTATTTGATCGTCGTCCAATCATCGTAAGTGATTTGGACCACCCATCCCTTCTGCTTTAAAGGGCAGCGTTTCTTCAATCTGAAACCCTAGCGCCTCTTGCAGTGCCCCTTTTTTGTGCACTAGGGTTTTTGCTCTTGGGTCTCGCTTTTCACCGCGGCTCACTATGGCAAAACTTCCTCCTCCTTTCGTCGGCTCCGAGGATGCGAGCCGATGGCTCTCTTCCTAAACGGCGATTTGAAAAATCCATCCAAGGGGTGGCGCCGGTTCCATGGCCAAGATCTGTGAACAAAAAGTCAAGTACGATTCGTTCAAAATAAAAATAAAAATCGAGTTGCATTTTCCCTTTCTTTCATAGATTGGTACTATGCAAGTGTCTCCTTTGGACTCTTGAGCTTTTCTTTTGTGGCTTCGAGGTTGTTCCACAGGGATGACAACCTGTTGGAGCAGGCCGAGATAGTCACGTTTCCCTGTTTGAGTTCACCGAGTTCCTACATAAGGGAGAAAATTCGTGCCCAATCTAACTTGTCGTACATTTGTTTGATGTTTTCCCACATGTTTTTCAAGTCCTTCGTCGGTGGAAGGCCAGTCGCGACATTTGGAGAAATGCAGTTGTTGATCCACATTCGAATGAGCTGGTTGCATTTCCTCCAGTGTCGGGCTAGTCGGTCATTGGTAGGAATTAGAACAGTTCCATCAAGGAACCCATCTTTGTCCTTTATCAGAAGGGCATGTCGGAAGTCTCAGGACCACCTAGAATAGTTCTCTAGCTCGATTAATGTTACGAAATCGCATGTCAATTCCACAAAAATAACACTTGCAAACAATTCACCAGACAAAATATAATAATAAAATAACAGAATAAGATTAACACGACAGAAAATTTGTATCAAAGTTCACCCAAACCTGGGCTACATCTCCGTGCAGTGGCACTCTGCAAATCCACTAAACTTCAAAAAAAGTTGGAATACAACGACGTTCTTCTTTCAAGATTAGGGCACAAAGAGATTGAGAACTTTCATCAAGAAAAAAAAAACTCACTTTTTTCTTCTCTCTTTTTCTTGCCTCTCTATTTCCTTTTTCAACGTCTTGACGGCTAGGGTCTTGCCATCGCTAATATAAAGATATCACTTTTAACCTAAAAGCAAATTTGATAGAAAAGACAAAAAAAAAGCCCATAAAAACAAATATTTGGCTTCATCTATAACAATCTCCCACCTGAAGACAAATATACCTAAGCACCAAGCAACTCTGTATCCATCTTCTTCAAAAAATAGTAGTTGAAAAACTTGTGCCTCTGTGATACTCCTCATCAATTAACATGGAGTAATACCAATGATAGTAGTACAGAAAATATGCTTCTCTCTGTCTACTACCTTAGTCATCATGTCAGCTGGATTCTTCGACCCATCAATCTTCTGTAACTTTTAACTCATTATCTTTCAATGTTGACCTGATAAAGTGATAATGCTTCTTGATATGTTTAGTCCTTGAGTGATAAGCTGCATTCTTTGCTAAGTGCATTGCACTTTGACTATCACTCCAAAGTGTACTGATTGGCTGTTTTCGATGTAACTCCATATAATCTTGTAACCACATGATTTCCTTGGAGACTTCTGTGATCGCCACGTATTTTTCCTTTGTCATCGATAAAGCCACTACTTTTTATAATTGAAACACCCAACTCATTGTTGTGCTTGCAACTGTAAAGACATATCCAGTGGTACTCTTACCACTATCTCGATCACCCGAATGATCTACATCTACATAACCCTGCAACTCTAGAGATGTACCACTATAACAAAGTGAGTAATTGGAAGTACTTGCTAGATATCTCAATATCCATTTAACTACATTCCAATGTTCTCTACCTGGGTTCTACATATATCGACTCACAACTCCCACTGCTTGTGCAATGTCTGGTCTCGTGCTCACCATGGCATACATCAAACTCTTCACTACTGATGCATATGGAACTACCGCCATCTCATCTTTCAAAGCCTGAGTGCTTGGACACATATCCTTTGAAAGTTTGAAGTGATTCGCTAGAGGAGTTGCAATCGGTTTTACCTTGTCCATGTTAAATCTCTTTAACACCCTGTTCACATAATCTTCCTGCGACAACCATAATTTCTTATTTTTCCTATTCCTAATGATTTTCATGCCTAAAATATCCTTGATCTCTCCCAAGTCTTTCATAACAAACTGTGATGATAACATTTTTTTTTTCACTTCTACAATTTTCTTCATATTGGAACTAGCCACCAGCATGTCATCCACATATAAAGAGAGATACACAATGTCACCATCATTATACTTGCGAAAATAAACACAGTGATCAGATTCACAATGTGCAAATCTTTTTTCATTCATGAAACCATAAAATTTTAAGTACCATTGCCGTAGAGCTTATTTCAAGCCATACAAGCTTTTCTTTAAGCGACATACCATGTGCTCCTTACCTTTAACTTCAAAACCCTTAGGTTGTGCCATGTATAATTCTTCATCTAAGTCACCATGTAAAAACGTTATTTTTACGTCTAATTGCTCCAGAATAAGATCTTCTACTGCAACTATACTCAGCATAACTCTAATCGATGTCATTTTCACTACAGGTGAAAATATCTCGGAGTAGTCGATCCATTTTTTTTTTTTTTTAAGAAAAGCCATTGACTACAAGTCTCGCCTTGTATCTAATATTACCATATGCTTCATTCTTAATCATGTACACCCATTTGTTTAATAAAACTTTTTTACATGTGGGCAACTTAGTCAACTCCCAAGTTTTGGTCTGAAGTAATGAGCTTATTTCGTCTTTCATAGCACACTCCCATTGCAAGTGAGACGTGTCTGCCTTTGCCTCATCGTAAATTTCCGGTTCCCCCGAATCTATATATAAGACATGTCTCAAAATAGTATTAGCTGATGGATCAAAAATTACCTTTGGCTTTCTCACACGTGTAGACCTCCTCAAGACATGTACTTCAGGGTTGTTAGTCTGCTCCGAATCACTGTGTTTCTCTTAAACTACCTCTTCACTGATAATAGGCTCATCTTGAAACTCTCTTTCAAGTGCACTTTGATCTACTTGAAATATCTTCACGGGCATTGTGTCTAATTCAACATACTTTGGTTCTACTACATTCTCATGCTTTGTCTGACGATCTTTGTATATCTTTTCTTCATGGAATACCACATTGCGACTGTGGATGACTTTGTTATTCTCATAATCCCAAAGCCTATAGCCATACTCGTCGCTATTGTATCCGATAAAGACGCACTTCTGGGACTTAGCATCAAGCTTTTTCTTATCCTCCCTGTCAATCAAAGCATATGCAATACAATCAAACACCTTTAAATGTTAATAATTAATTTTTTTGCCCGACCACCGTTCTTGTGGTATTTCTCCATCCAACGCACTAGATGACTTCTGTTGATAAGATAAACAACTGCATCAACTGTGGTAGCCCATAAGTGTAGCGGGAGACCCGCATGTAGTCTCATGCATCTCGCATGTTCTAGAATAGTCCTATTCATTTTTTTAGCTACACCGTTCTCTTGAAGAGTTCTAGGAACAGTCTTTAACCTGTGTATGTCTTCTCGACTCAGATATTTCTGCAAATTCCTTACTTGTGTATTCACCACCATTATCACCATTAACCTCTTTTTCTACCATAGTCTTCCACATTTCATCCCGAATACTTTAAAGAGCATAGACCCAAGTCTTCCTTGATTATCAATGAATGTGACAAAATATATCTTATCACCATAAGAGAGTTCTTTTTTAACAACTAAGATTCAATTGTAACAACCTTTTGTTTTCCAAAATGCAACTCTCACAAAAATCTAACTCAACTTTTTACAAACCCGATAATGCCAAACTAAGATGTAGATAAAAAGAGTTAAATTACCTATAGCCATTGTAGTTGCAACCATATCACTGATATTGTCTCCTTGGAGAAGGTAAAATGTATCCGTACGCTTTCTCTTTGCTACCACTCTTACCCCTGAGGTTATCTTCCACTCTCCACAACCAAAGGTTATTACCAAACCTTCTTGGTCAAGTTTATTGGTTGAAATCATATATATTTTTTAAATTCCAGAATATGCCTAGTTTCACGTAAAACTAGACGTCCTCCACCTGAGATGTTCATAATCACGGTTCCTTTTCCAACAATGGAACACATATGGCCGTTTCCCACAACCACTTGTCCAAAATCTCCATTGATATAATCATCATATATGTCTCTTTGCGAGGTGCAACATTAGCTCCTTGATTCTCATCTTGCTGCTTCTTTTTGTAGGCTTCACACTGAAACCTCCGGTGTCCGGTTTTGTGACAAAACCAACACTCATCTTTTGCAACTTGTCTCTTACCCCTTGATTGTGATCTGCCACGCTTGCTGAAATTTCTTTTACTTTTACTTCTTCCACGATTCTCCACTACGAGTGCCGTTGAAGATGTAGATGCAGAAAAAATTATCTTCACCTGAAACTTTCATTCGCATCTCTTCATCCATGATACTACTCATAGTATCATCAAGAGTTAAATCATCCTTCATGGTGCTCGAAATTCCCTGTACTGCGGTATTGTAGCTTTCTGGAAGAGAACAAAAAAATAATAAAACTTGAAGCTTCATGTCTAAATTTATGCTTGTGGATTCCAATTGACTCGTGACTTTCATGAAACTATTAATATGCTCTGCCACAAAACCTTTATCAGATAACTTCATATTAACCAGTTTCTTAAGCAAAAATACCTGATTTGATGTGGACGGCTTCTCAAAAATATTCGTTAGAAATCCATGGCTTTTTTTTTTTTTTTCATTTTTTTGCTTTTGCGATGTGGTACCCTGTCTTTTTCGTCAACCCTAGACGAATCGCACCTAATGCCTTTCGATCAAGAATTTTCCATCCATATTCCGCTGTTGGATCCACTTTCGCCATCTCAGGTTTCCAACCCTCAAGTGGTGCATAGAGATGTTTTTGATAAAGATAATCCTCTATTTGTAGTTTCCACCATCCAAAATCCTCCCCATTGAACTTATTGATTCTGATTTTATCTTGTGCCATCTTGTTTGCTTTCAATCGAACGTCGCCAAAAACCCTCAATGTTCTCAATTAGCCAACCTGGCTCTGATACCAGTTGTTACAAAATCGCACGTCGATTCCACAAAAATAATGCTTGCAAACAATTCATCGGATAGAATATAGTAATAAAATAACAGAATCAAATGAACACGATAGAAAATTTGTTATCGAAGTTCACCCAAACCTACGCTACGTCTTTGTGCAGAGGCACTCTATGAATCCACTAGACTTCAAGAAAAATTGGAATACAATGATGATCTTCTCTCAAGATTAGGGTACAAAGAGATTGAGAACCCTTATCAAGAAAAAACTCACTTTTTCTTCTCTCTTTTTCTTGCCTCTCTATTTCCTTTTTCAGCGTCTTGACGGATAGGGTCTTGCAATTGCTAATATAAAGATATCACTTTTAACCTAAAAGCAAATTTGATAGAAAAGACAAAAAAAAGCCCCTAAAAACAAATATTTGGCTTCATCTATAACAGTTAACTGCAGGTTGATTAGCCATAACTCAGGACCGTCGGCCATCAAGACGTACAGGGGGTCACTAAGCTCTGGTCACCCGATGACGGCTACGACTAGGAATGGCAGGAAGCTAGGTGCGAAGTTCGGGTAGGGATTTGTCCCTTGACTCGGTTCACCCAATCCGAATTGATAACCCACATTTAAAAATCCTGGGTAGGGATTTGTTCCCATCCCGGTTCTTCCAACCCGCTCGTCTGCTCCAATTCGGAGGTCGGGCTTGCCCCACTCACAGTTGGTGGGCTCCCTTGGGATTGGACATGGGCTCCTTGTGGCCCACATAAATAGGCGATGATGAATTTGAGCTTGGCCCAAGGTACCATGGGTAAGGTACCCACTGGAAAGTTTGGCCCGCAATGGGTTACCCCAGACTAAACTGAGCCTATGTGGGTCTCCACTGTACAAGCTATGCCTAGAGTGGTTGTTGTTACACTGTCGCAGGTGGACTTTGGATCTGCGATTGCGATGGACTGGTCATTAGCCATTGAAGGTAAAATAAAACATAAGCTCTTATCTTCTTCCTCAAGGGTGATTCCTATACCACATGGCAGATTTGTTTTATAGGTCAAAACTCCTTTGGTGGGCAATCAAGAGCAGAAGCAAGGAAAGGTCAGAAGCCTGGCAGCTCTGATACCATGAAAGAAAACAAAGTGTCGAGGAAAGATGAGAGAATTATGGGAAATTGTATTTCATTGTCTATTCTCATTGCACAAAGTCCTGTAAATATAATACATAAGTGATACAATAAAGGCAAAAAAATATTTGTGTAACCGATTGAAATCAATTCCTAGCTAATTTATGCACAATCATGATTGAGCATGATTTCGAGCATATATTTCCGAGATCCCATCCAATGCATATCTTCCAACATCAATCCTCATTGGTTTGAGAGTATTGTCAATTCCAACTCCCAAATGATCAGCTTTTCAACATTAATCGTTTACTTTATAAACATCATATATGAGAAAGATGGGGAGAGAATGCTACAAGTACTATAATTTTTATGCGATGCTTATTTTAATATCATAACTTTTTAATTAATCACTTGAAATTCGCAACTTTTTAGTCAATTACTTAAATGTCATAATTTTAAGAAAACGGATCACACGTGCTATAAATTTTAAAATACATATAATTTTCAGCTAGAAAAATTGCCAACCTAGTTCTAGTAAACACTTAGTGTGTGTTTGGCAAAATGTGTTTATGTTCCCTGGAGCACAAATTTTTGTTCTTTTGTTTCGAGAAACAAAAAAATAACAGAAACACGTTTGTTTACACTTTTGTTCCCGGGAACAAATTTGGAATAGAAACAAGAAATAGAAATAACTTTTTTCTTGTTCGCGGGAATAATTCCAGAAACACTTCTTCTTTTTTCTTTCCTTCTTCTTCCTTTGGTCGGTCGCCGGCCTCACCATGGCCAGCGACCTCGTCAGAGCATCGCTGACCCTCGGCGAGGTCGACCTCGCTCCGCCTGGGCGAGGCTAAGCCTCACTGGTGGCCTCAATGGCTAGGCGAGGCTCGACCTCACCCAGGCGACGTGAGGTCGGCCTCGGCCTCACCTTGGTTGGGCGAGCTCGAGCTTGCCCATATTTAGCGAGGCCAAGCTCGCCTAGCCACCAGTGAGGCTTGGTCTCGCCGGGCCACCGCTAGGCGACGCCAACCTAGCGGTGGCCCAGCAAGGTCGCTAGCCAGAAGGAAGAAAGAAGAAAAAAAAATAAAAAAAAAAAAGAAAATTTTAATAAAAATATTGAAAAATTAAAAGAAATTAAAAAAAAAATACACAAGTTTACCAAACGCATTTCTATTTTTGGAGTATAAATTTTTTGCAGTTACCAAGCGCATTTTATTTTTGGATACTAAGAAATTAAGAAATTTTTTTATTTTTATTTTTTGTGAAAATTATACTAAAAAATTATTCCCTAGAACATAACAAAAAAAAACTATTTATGTTCAAAAATTGTTCCTGGAACAAAAACGTTACTAAACACGCCCTTATTAACCATTAAGATGCCCAAGTAATTGATTGAAAAATTATAGCACTACAATGAGCACCGAATGATAGTGTCCTTTTCTCAAGAAGAATGTTTGAGTGGTCTTGAGAAGTACTTAAAACTATGAATTTGGGTGTGATTGTAATTATATGTACCATTTGAAATAATTAGTCAATAAAAAATATTTTTATCATTGACAACAACTTATATATAATTATTGTTGTGAACGATGAAAATATATTTTGATCATTCATTTTTGCAAGCAATATGAGTGATCATTTTTAAGAAAATGTTTCCTGCATCACTTATTTTTATGAAACAAACATGGCTGAAATTCAAAAATTGTGTTATATCTATGGAACAACGAGTCTCTCAATATTTATCCTAAATAGTTTCATCGTCCCATCACCCGTGGAATCACACAGGTTGTACGCGTGGGCATAAAATCATAAGTCTAAAGTTTAGAAATGGAAATAAGAAAAACTTTTGGGTGATGCTTTGAAGAGTCCGAAAGAGATAGGAAGAAGGCATGAGCGCACGCACGATGGCGTCTACGGCCTTCTAGTTTGACAAGACCTATAAATCTTGTGTAAATCTCAGGCGATTTGATCTTTGTGGATTTAACCATCGATGACTTCGTTGACTTTTGAACTGGGTTGGACTTAATGATGTCACTCTTTGGTTTTTTTCCACTTCTGTCTATCAAGAATTCCACCCACAAAAGTCATGGAAAGTATCTTGCTTCGAATTAGACATCAAATACTTAAAATAAAGTTGAGAAAAAAGAGAAGGGAGAAAAAAGCACTTCGAACTTTCTAATTATAATTTATGCTTTGCAAATATGGATATATGCCGCTACATCTATCGTGGTTAACTTTCTCTAAGCAGAGATGGAAAATAACGCAATCCTTTATTTTCATCAAAGGTCTAAATGGTCAACGAATGAATTGCAAGATTTAGATTTAGTAAAAAAAAAAGAGAGAGTTGATATTATGAAAAATCCTAAACTGGTATGCTTATGATAAATTTGTCCAGAACTAATTTTTGGATAGCCAAAAACTCTAAATTGGTACACACGTAATATATTTATCTTCTGTTAGTTTTCATCAAATTTTACCTTGTAATTGCTAAAAATGGAAGACACATGACAATAACTCGATTTATGTATAGTCAATATGGAAATCCATAATTCTCTCTCTTTGATTCTTCAATTATTCATAATTTGAAAACAAATTAGGCTCATTTTTTGTCTCCCTCAAAACATGAAAAACCCTAGATCATCTTTCGAACTTTGTTGGAGCTTAACAATGATGCGCTTCTCTTTGAACCACTTCCAATTAAAGCCATTGAACATTCTTATTTGTTGATTCGTATAAGTTAGCCAAACAAGCTCAAAAAAAAAAAAAAATCAAAGGTGAGAAGATTATTAGAGATAAAAGTGTGCTCGAATAAGTTCCAGTGCCTAATTAGGGAGATAAAAATGACGATAAAGAAGTGTGCTCAACAAAAAGGAAGATGAAGAAAAATTAGAATGCTTTGAGGGAGAAAGACAATGAGCCATATTTGTTTTCAAATTGGAGAGAGAGAGAGAGAGAGAGAGAGAGAGAGAGAGAGAGAGAGAGAGAGAGAGAGAGAGAGAGAGAGAGAGAGAGAGAGAATGCTTTGAGGGAGAAAGGCAATGAGCCATATTTGTTTTCAAATTGGAGAGAGAGAGAGAGAGAGGAGCTTTTACATCAAGTAGGTTATTGCCATGTGCCCTAAAACTCTATAACTCAAAGTTAATAGAGGATAAATACTTCATGCATGTACCGGTTTGGGTCTTTTAGTAAACCAAAAATTAGTTTAAGCCAAATATGTCACACATGTTCTAATTTAAAATTTTTATGGTATTAACCCAAAAAATAAAAAGTGAAAATCAATTTAGATGTTTGAAGTGAAAAGAAAAATGAAAAACACTTCCAATTTCATGGTGATTCTATTAATTAAGGCCATATCTTGTTTAACCATTTTTTAATTAATAGATTACAAATATGGATATAAATCACATTTGGCTATGTTTGTTTCATTGGAAACTAAATGATAAAGGAAAATATTTTCTACAAAAATAATTTTAAAAAAATTAGTTATTTTTCATTTGTTTATAGGGAAAGTGATTTACTTCTTACTACGATGGAAAGCCATTTTCCCGCCAATCTATGCTCTATGCTCGTTGCTTTTAGTCAATAGAAACTTTTCCATAAATCAATTAGTTTTTTATCATTCAAATATTGAAAAGTCGAAAAAAGAATAGCTTGAAAACAGTTTTTCTTTAAATTAACAAACCCTTAATTTCAATGCACAAAAGTTAAAAGTAAATCAGGGAAAATCTTACACGTAGTCAACGGAGAACTTTCCGAAAAGTCACAATGCGACAAAAAGAGCACTCAACGACGCGGAGCAAAAGTCAAAAGAGTAATCGGATGGAGATTTTCGAAGGTGCAGAGGGATGGATTGGGTCATGTTCCACTGCGCGCTGTTCCGGTTACTATATTTCGACCAATTCTCCGCCATTGATATTTCGATAGATATGTATTGACGATTGAGATAGATTGAGATGTTTGTGAGAGTACGCCAAGTGATGGAGAGTCCACGGCCGCACAAGGGATGAGACCCATTAATCTTCGCATGCCTAGGAAGGAATGCATGTACGATAAAGATAGGTGAAAATGATAGGTGACATGATGCCAAGAATCATTGAAGAAATTCACTCACCTAACCTCGTACTGCATGATGTTGGAGTACATCAATTGTCAAATTATGCAGGATTACAAGCGAAATTCACATAACTTGACGGTTGAAATTGATGTGCTCATATACGCCAAATTGGCACAATAATTTTCCCATGGAAAGATGAGCTGAAGTCATGAAATGACCCTCTCCTAGATGATATGGCAAGTTAGAATATTCAAATACTTTGATGTTTTTCCTAGCCTGTGAATTGATGGCCTATAATTATGGCGTGAAAGCTACGAAAAGTGGAGAGACTAATCATCAAATTGCAACAAAACTAGTCACATACGTCCTATTAGAATATCGTATAGATTTAGTGAGATCATCATCAATTGATTTAATTAAAATGTTTAAACGGTTGGATGAATGCAAGATTTTTAAAGGCTTCAATAGGATGTGATTCATTTAAACCACGTCGAACTCCACTCAAAGTTGACTTGACACGAATGCTCAGAGTTTAATGCTTGATTCGAACTCGTTGTAACTTGATTTTTATTAAGTTTTTAGCATGATGATGAAATTCATTACGGTTCAAGCTTAAATTTAGTTTCAAGAGCTCAGCTCAAGCTCGGTTTTAACTTTTGAAAGCATAAATGATACTTGTTTTTGCAATGAAGTACAACAAAGCAAGTTAAGAAAAGCTAGCCTGATCAAGCAATGTGCAATCGAAAGCGATCGAAATTTAACCGACACTCAATCGATGCAGAGGAGCTATCATGAAATGCGCCGAGGGTGATCGAGATTTCCTGATATCTGATGCTGATCAAAGCTATAAAAGCTAGCCTGATCAAGCAATGTACAATCGAAAGCAACTGCCTGTGGCCAGCAAGGCTCTTCCATAGCCTTCTTTATGGCTAAAGGGTAGAAGCAGAAAGTTTCAAACTAGCTCAGCCTGTAAATTCTCCATTCATGATTCCAGTTTTGGGTCCTTCAGGAAGGAGAAGGACGCTCTTGTTCAGCAAATGGGATGATGGTTAACTGAACTTGTGACAACCAAAATCTGCTGCAAAAGACGTTCAAACCGAAAGCAACCGATAAACTGCGAACGCTTACATTGAGGATACTCAATATGCCTATGAAGCCTGTTCAACAAAAAGACTAGCACGAATATTATTCCGCCGCATTTCTTTTGCATAGTGCCCCATCGGGGTTATGTGAATTAATCAATACAGCCCGTGTGGTAACCATTAATAAAAGGAAATTATTTTTTTTGTGATAATGAATAATAACTGATTGAAACTATCAAAATGTGGACCGGGAAGTTTTCAGATGGAGGAAAAGACGGTAGCTAAACCTTGGTCCACAGTAATTAAAAGCCTATCATATGCCACTATTGCCTTGTGCTTGGACTCAAATGTTCCTTTCCCTCCAGCCAAAACTTCGCCATCCGTATCTATGATGCCTTCCTTAAACTAGGTCTATCAAATTGAACTTCCAGGTTCCAAGACAAAGGCTTTGACCTTTTCCATTGGAAGAACAAATATGCTTGCTTATATTAAGCCATTTCACAGTATGAGACAGTTACTTAGAGTGATTATATAGAATTCAAGTCTCTGAATGGACAAGGAGAAATCAACCCATGGGAGTTTCTATATTCTTCGGAAGCATAGGAACTGGTATGCTCTCTGCCGTGCACATGCAATTGCCTCACGATCACAGAGCATACCAGTTCCATGCAATGCCAGTAATCTAGATTTTTCATTTTTGTTCTGGAGTTTTTCTTTCCTAATCGGTAGTTACACTGATGAATTTTTCAGCTCAGTTTTGAGTAGCGGCTTTAATAGTTCATAATAGTGCGTTCAAACCATCTTTTGTATTTATCCGTCCTAAGCCCCCGATGTTGTTTTGACGCCTTTGTGATTATTGTTCCAGGTGGAGAAGCTGGGAACGAGCAGCTTCTTCTTTCTCAGTGGGTCATTTCCTTTCGATGAGCAGTGCTTTGACGCCTTTGTGATTATTGTTCAGTGCTTTGGGAAATTTTCTCAGTGGGTCATTTCCTTTCGATGAGCAGTGCTTTGGGAAATTGTTAGATTGTGTACCCTCCAAGAATCCGATGGTGGTATCCAAGTCCATCTCGTATGTTTTTTGCATGTGCCCTCCTGCCGGTGTCGTATCGGATGATTTCCAAGCAGGAAAGGATCAAGGTTTCTCGAGAGCTGCAACCCACGAGGTGTAACTTATACTTGCGTCATTTCTTGAGAAAGGAGACAATTAGTTGTCCTCCATGGTGCTTTGAGCTACCCCGCAGAGACAGAGAGAAGACAAGGATCAAGGTTTCTCGAGAACTGCAACCCACGAGGTGTAAAAAACCACTTATTTTGGCTTGCGTCATTTCTTGAGAATGGAGACAATTAGTCCGGCGTCCTCCATGGTGCTTTGAGCTCGGCCCGCCGCAGGGACAGAGAGAATAAAAAGAAAGGAAAAATAAAAAATAAAAAAATGTTTAAAAAATTAAAAGAAACAAAAAAATAATAAAATTTACCAAACGTTAGATTTTTTATTCCCGGACCTGGGTTGCCAAGTGTGAAGAGCAGCACCATGACATTATATAACAGAGAGAATACAACTTAGATACCTTGGTTGGCTTTTATATTTTAATAAATTCGGTCGTTTGATTCAGGTTGTTTGCTCCCTCTTGCTTTGTTAACCTTTTGGGAGAACAATTGATTAGTCTATTTCATCTAAACAATACCATAGGCCACAATATAACCGCATTCAATTTTGAATATGTTTTTTTTTGTTTTCTTTTTCCAATTTTTTTGTGCTTTTTAGGACATGCTGTGTTTTTCTTGAGAAATGCAGGTCGAGCTTTAAGTTATGTGATGCTCAAAAGCTTTAGAACCTAAACTTTACTCTCTTCTATTCATGCTGAGGCTCGTATGAGGTGCATTATGGAAATTCGATCGATGTATAACACGGCTCAAATGGGTCAATGTTGCCTACTTCTCAATCTAACCCTTTAACTAATGCCTCGTGGAGCCGATTCTTCCTAACAAATCAAATTAGGTCGCAAATGTTTATTGCTTGAGAGCAATGGCTTGAAGAAACCTACATCCTCTTGGTTTGACTTTTCATTCCATTGATTTTCTTTTCCAATATTACCTTTGTCTCACACTTCCAACCTCTACTTTCCCACGATTTATATAAGATACTTTGGAGTCTTCACAAAGAGGATATAAAAACCTAATTCATCAATTTCAAATTTAAAGAGAGATGAAGACAAAAAATATAAAAAAATAAAATATCGAAAAAGGCCATTCCACAAACCCTTATACTTCTATGTAACGTTCATAGATTGTTTTTTCTTTTTCTTTTTGTATTTTCATTTCTACAATAAAAGCCCATTGGTCCATCGTCTCCAAGAATATGAGAGAAGCTTGTAGTAGAAAATATCTCTTTTTCCCACCCTTCTCACATGGGTATCATCAACACCACACACAAGATGGTGACTACTGATCCCTGAGTCCCCATGGCAATTGAAAATTCCATCACGTGATGTGGTCAAGTGGTACTAACTGTATTCAGATGGTATTGGCCTCCTCTACGTCCTCTTCCCCAGCCTCAGCCTCGACTCCGCCCTTCCCCTGCATCGTTATGGAATCCAAGTTTTCAAACTGATGCTCAACCAATAGCGCTTCCATGCAGAAGTCTAACCAAAGGTCCAAATTTGCAATTTAATTTGGCATCATTTTAGTTTTAAGATTGAGACAACACTCACCACATTCCCCTGGAAGTGAGCATCAGATTGCTCAAAAGACTCCTCAAGTTGTTGCTCTGGTCGTTGCTCAGATATAGAAGCATCTTCTTCTTCCCGGGGTTCTTCTCCATCACGTCCCTTCTTATCCCAGTTTAGCAGAGTGCATTAAACCCAAACAAATCTTCAATCAATATTTTATTAAAATCTCAAATGCATGCACATAACACAGTATGAAGTGAAGATCCCCAGTCTTTGTCACCCAGCTTTCAGCAAGACTGCAGTAGAAATTACCATACATAGAATGAGAAGTGCCATTTACATTGCAGGAAGCTGATAAATTATATCTCTGAGGTCTAGCGTGTACACAAATAAAGCCGGGAAAAGTCAATTATTGCGTGAGTCCTGACCTGATCAGATGGGGGAGCAGTTGAAGCCTTTCTGAATCCCATGACCAATTTTCCCTCTGGTTCTAACCAACTAAACGTCACTGAGAGGGAGCAAAATCAAATCTCAGTCCTAGAGCCAGAAGGATATGAAACTCAGAGTAATAAGGCAATGACATTTTGTCAGTAGCAGTAACCCTGGACAAAAGGTTTTGTCGACAGCAACATTGCTCCTACTCATTATGCCAGACAAGTCTTTATAAGTGTAGTATCGCACTATCCAATCATGTAAAATTTGTAGAGAGTAAAATATTGAGTTTGTTGCATCCTATTCCGCAAGTTTAAGTATTTTACCTATGTCTCCTGCTTGCAACTGCATGGACTGTATGCACAGCGTGACTCCTTCCAGAACATACATTCTACTGTTATTATTAAGCAAGAATTTAAATTGAAATATCCACTCCGAGCCTTTGGCATCCTGAACTTTGAGCGGCAATCCTTCAGGCTGAGAAATAGATGGAAAATATGCCTGTACAGTTCCAAAATTTCACTTGTAAACTTTTTTGCAATAAGTAAAAACAAAAAATTTCAGAAGAGGCCTTACCAAAAAAAAAAAAAAAAAAAATCAGAAGAGGTTCTAAAGGAGAAACGACCCATTTTACAGCTTCAGGAAAATGGAAAAAATGTAGAAAGTTCCCAAAAAAAAAAAAAAAAAAAAAAAAATCTGAAATTGGAGTGCAATGCCAACACCCAAGAACCTTGATGAAGATATCCTTCAAGATTCAAATCATAAACAAGAGATGATCCAAGCTTTTGAAATGCAAGAGACATTCCAAAGTTCTCAAAAGCCCTTATTTATTTAAATTTGAAACAAGCACAAACAAATAAATAAAAAAATTGTATTCTCATAACTCAAGTTTAGTATTGTCTAAACCAGTTCTTTATCACATGGCCCAAGAATGGCTAAACCCTGCCGATTTTTCTCATTGGTGTTTATCATGCTATCTGTTGGCGGCTTTAGCAATTTTGACATCCTTTGAATGGACGAATTAACAAAAACAACCCAGATAGAATTACAAAACTCTCTAACAGTGTATGAGAGCCTTTTCCAAAATGGCAGGTTTTCAAATCATCAAACTTCCATTGTGTGAGCACAAATCCCCACCTTAATTCTTTATGGTCAGACCTCATTGTAGCTTTTTTTTACAACTTGAATTCCATTGCCAGGGGGAAAAATACCAAACCACCCTATCCAATTTTGGATCAATTGCTATTTTGCCCCCTGTTCTTTTATTTTTTCAGTTATTATTGTTAAAATTTACTGCAAATAGGCACCCAGATCATTAAGTGTCAAAAGTACCCTTAAAGTCATTGCAAACTCCCTCTTGGACTATTGATTAGATGGAATCACCTCATGCCCCCTTCCTTAACCCAAATGTCTCCATAATTTCCAGTAATCTCATACATCTTTAGATCTGTGGACCTTAATGCCTTGGTCAATTCATATATAAACTAATGACACACCTTGGGCTGCCGTCCTTGGCAATCCAAAATAAAGCAAATTTGAAGATAAGCATTGGCCAACAGATACTTCATTTGACCAAAAAGAGGAAGAAACTGCAATGTGTCTTCTAAACTTTCCATGGACGAGAACCTTTCAAGCTTTGACATATGCTTCCATAGGTCCAAGCTGGGTCATTGTGGGGTCTATTAAGCAAGAGCTATAAGCATGGAAGGGGATTCAGATCACTTGTCACAGGATAAAATGGCTTCCCTCAATTCCAATTTCTATTTGCTCAGTGGCCTAGAAAGACCAAAACAAGAGGCCCTCTGAAGGGGAAAAACCCTACTATCCAAACACTGATTGAAAATTGCTTTGAAACCATATACTTCTGGAATTGTGGGGAATAGGTTGATTTGAATTAGAGGTATAGTGGGGATCTACTCTTGATACAAATGCTAGAAATTATGCCGTATATTTATTGTCTTGTATAGGAGCTCTCATTTGGCTTTGATCTTTTCTCATAAGGGTTAGCATCTTCTTGATGCAGTTAATTTTTCTTGACTTACAGGGAAAAAAATGTAATCCTATGATTCTTTAAATGGCATAGAGGTTGCATCATAGCACATTCCTTCTAGAAGTAAAACAACTTTGAGAAGTTCAACTAAGTTAAATATTAGGATCAGCTTTTCTATTTCTTAAACAATTCAAAGACACAAGGGATTAGTTGCAGCAAGATAGGAGGCAGTTTGCAATTGACCACAGTTGAGAGAGGTTACGTACAATTTTCCCCAATTATGGAAAACAAATAGATTTCGAAAGGAAAATGTTAAATATAGAACTACTTGTCTTTTTCTTTTGGCAGGGCTTCAGAAATACCAATTTTTCAAAGACTATTTGAAATGCCATGATTTTTCTTTGCTTGATTTTTTTCCCTTCTTATGTTCGACTTTATTCTTATCAGTCATTGTGCGCAAACAAGTCCAAAGTTACTACTGCAGATATGTCATATCAAAAACCAGCAGTTCGCCTACTTAATCCTCTAGGGCCCAAATAACTGAATTTCCTTCCCACTTATTGATCACTTCGATCTAAAACTCGTAATGATGAGTGTAATCTCACAAAAAGTTCATAAGCGATTATTAATAGAGTGGAAACAACCAAATTCTGACAGGTCAACATAAATTTATACAAACTAGAGCCAACCTGGAGTAAATTGAAACTATCTAAGAGCCTGCGAGGGAAGTGAAAGAAAAAGGACTTGTTACATCCTTCTCATCATATTTTACTCTCTTGTCAAATGGTGGACAATCCTACTGCTTAGTTGACTGTGATCGAATCTGCTATAATTGTAATTTTGAAAAATCATGTACGAAAAATCCCAGATGATAATTTTTTCATGTTTTGCAGCATTAATGTTGAATAAAGGTCAAAGTCCAAATGCTCAATTAAAAGCTAAAGACCAAAGACATCCCAATCACCTCACCTCTAAATTTGGTTCAATAAGCAAGCTCAACCACTAGTCTAAAGCAATAGAGGAACTGCTTAAATAATGCCTACCTCCATCACAATGGAAAAATTCCCAATCTCTCTTTACTTCTTGTAAAGCAGGAAGTTCAATTTTATAGTTCTAGTTTATTGGAAAGGTTAGAAACAGTCCTTTGTGCATAACTTTGTATATGGGTGGCTTCTACTCAAAGCCATTTTGTATAGGGGTGGCACCCCCTTGGTAGCTACATAATGAAATCTCATTAATCATTCAAACAAAAGATTCCTAGACCCGGGCACTACTTAAACCAAAATGCAAGAAAAGTAAACACAAAAATAACATATTCCAGCAAGCTTAAGTTTTTCGTGTCATTTGTCTTAAGACAATTCCACAGAAAGTAGGGAAACATATCAGACTGAAATCCATATAGAAATCTGAACATCAAAAAGACATACACAGGACTTCAATTCCAAAATGTTTCTCCCAGGTAAAATGAGGGCAACAAAAGCTCTATAAGAATTTAGACAGAAGGTCTTTACCTCGGCACATTTTTTTGGCAGCACTAAACGTCCAATTTTACCTGCATCACTAACACTCAACATTTTCTCAAACAGAGGAGTGATTACAGAGTTTGAGCTTATAAAAGTTAAGGAATAGGATCATGAATGCTAATTATTAGCAGAGGTGAAACTGAACCTTCCCGGCTTTTCACCAAAAACAATAACATAGAGAATGGAATAAAATTCACCTTTCTAGGAGTTGCTATAAATCAATCAAAGCACATAGAACAAAAGGATACTCTCCTGAGATTTGTTGGAGCTCTTGATCTGTTATCCTGGGCCAGTAACGAGGGAGTAATTGATTCCTTCGCCTGGCCTGACTTCCAAAGAAACGCGTTGCTAGCGTAGGGGATGAAGCTAGGGCCGGCGCCGCCATGGCGGAGGATGCGGTCTCCTACGACGGCGGGGCGAATTCGCGCGACGGGACAGCGGCCGCGTGGAGAGAGGAGATCGGAGATGCGCGAATGGAGTGGCGCGGGAGCCTGATCTGCAATCACAGAGGAGAGAGAGAGAGAGAGAGAGGGTTTTCGAAGAGAGAGAAGGAATTCGAGCGTGCGTGGTGTGTGGTGCGCATGCGAGAGGCTTAAAAAGCACGTCCCAGTCGTGCCTAAAGTTCTGGCCTCTTTCTCTCTCCTCCTCTTTCTCACTCTTCTTTCTCTCTCTATCTCTACTCTCTCTCTCTTCTGATGCTTTTCTTGTTTCGGTTTTTTCTTCTCTCTCTCTCTCTCTTTCTCTTTCCTATATTTTTTTTTTTCAAACTCACTCTTTCTCTCTCTAGGCGACGACGCCGTCTGCGCTTGACGTTTGACGTTGGAGCGAAATTCATTATTATCCGCACCCACCAATAAAATAGGACTCGCCTCGATGTGCGAACAAAAATTAATTTTAGGTAAATATGTTATGAAACAAATGTGTTTAAAATTTTTTATGAAACGAAAATTAATTTAAGATAAATATATTATGATATACTAATGTGAAATTTCTAATTATATTACCCAATTTTATAGAATACTTACCAATTACAAAAATATTTAACTCAATTGTTTAATCATCCATTACATTAGCAAGAGAAATGCTGATATATGAAAAGAAAATTATTAAATTTTCTTAATTTGTTACTTAAAACACTCTACAAGTGTCTCTTTCTAATTTGATTCTAATTTGACTAATTAATAAGTACCATATCCTATTCATTTTTCACAAAAAGCAAGTTTGGTCTCGCTTAATTCAAAGCTAAAGGCACCTCTCTCTCTCTCTCTCTCTCTCTCTCTCTCTTTGTTAAATCGTGATAAGGTGTGGATTAACATTCACTTCTTTTGTTCAATTTAAAATTTGCGGTGTACTTATTTTGATTTTTTTAGTCAAAAAACATGTGAAGTATTCATGTCATGTGAATGTCGACCTATTGATTTGCATGTAAACTTTTACGTAATTTTGTTGAATTTTGGACAATATTTAAACTTTTTGGTGGGAAGTCAAAGAGATAGTTTTTTCTTGAATTTAATTGAAAACGAGCGGGCAAGACGATCTTGTAAAAATATATAGATGGATATATGTATAATTATTTTTAAAAAATACATAAATTTATGTGTCAACATCAACATGATATGGAAATATTTGGCTTTCAGACTTAAAAAAGGCATAGTGCATGAGTTGGAGATTAAGGAAAAAAAAAAGATAAAAAAGTTAAAATCAATCTATAGAAAAGATATATATCCCTTGATAAGACTTATTTACAGAAAAATGAAGTATCACTTGGGATGTCTTGATTGCATTTATTAAGTGCATTTAATTAATTCAAAACATTGGTTAACCAAAAAAAAAACAAAAACAAAAATCTATCCGCGGAAATTTGAGCAGTGTTTTACACGGTTGCCCGTACGCATTTTTCCAACCATAAAAATCCAACCAAAAAAACGATCCAAGGGCTTTCTCGTAATTTAGCCCGGAGCCGGACTCGCGTTGATCGGTATTT
The DNA here is from genome assembly GCA_017140165.1 of Eucalyptus shirleyi. Classification (NCBI taxonomy): domain Eukaryota; kingdom Viridiplantae; phylum Streptophyta; class Magnoliopsida; order Myrtales; family Myrtaceae; genus Eucalyptus; species Eucalyptus shirleyi. Next base: position 41,633,960 of record CM029450.1, read on the forward strand.
ACCGAAAATGCCCCCCTCCACCCAAAACTCCCACTCCACGTGGTGCAGTGACACGCGCGGCGAGACCAGAGAAGGGACGGCGAGCGTGCGCACGGACGCGAGTGGGCGGAGGGCCACGCGCTTGCGAATGTCGTTGCCGGCGTTTTAACTGCGTGGGGCCCGCGAGGAGGAGGAAAGAGATGGTGGGGCCCGTCTTGGGATCAGACGTAAGCGGCGACGCTTTGCTTCCGCAGGCGGGAACGCGCACGCGCCCACGCTCGCGTGGCGGCGGGCGTCGACGTCGGTCCCCGACTCCCCACGCTTTGGTTTCAGACCGGCGAAACGACAAATGACGAGTCGTTTCGCGGCTTCTGCGCCTTACGTGAGATCGGGATTATGCCTCGTCTGGACGGACGTAGAAAGGGATACAGAGCACGAGTCTGGCTTTCGTACTTTAAACGGTGGAACACAGTCTCCTCGTAATTGGAGGCAATTGAATGCTTCCGATTTGATGGGTTTTCCTGAGGCGACGCCGGTGTGACGTCCACGAAGAAAAGCGGTTCCCGGTCCATGTGCGGACTGCGGCCCGTGGGATGGTAGTAAACCCATTAAACGAGTGAATCCGGTCAGATTTGGGTTGAATCATAAATGGTTCGATCCAAATCAATTCATTTAATCCATTTATGACCCATTTATTATAATACAAATTTTTCGACTCATATCCAATTCATACCCGACTCATTTAACGAAACCTAAAAAAACTTATATATATTTTTAAATGGTATTAATAACATGATTTTATACAATACAAATTTAATGGATAATTTTTATATTTTTAAAATAATAATAATTTTTTTTATTTTTTAAAAATTAAATTTTTAATTTTGTTTTTCTTTTTTCTTTTTCTTCTTCCCCTTCTTTGGCCGGCCGCTAGCCACGACGACGGCGTGACCAACCACTCGCCCGGCTCGCCCGGCTCGCCCCTCATCGAATCGGCGAGGCTGGAGCCTCACCCGACACCGGCACATTTGAGTCTCGCCCGAACAGCGAGGCTCAGGCCTTAGCGGATGTCGCCAATGCCTCCGCCTCACCAGATCCGGTGAGCTCAAGGCTCGCCTGGCCGGTCGTCGGCCATCATCGTGTCGGTGACCGGAGGAAGAAGAAAGAAAGAAAAAAAAAAGAAGAAAAAAATAATTATAATTTCGGTTTTTATAAAAAAAATTTAAAAAAAAAGATTGTAAAGTTAAAGAGAAGAGAGAGAGATAGTGAGGTTTTGAGTGAAAATCAATGGTTCATTTTTAATGGTTTGATAAATTGGTTATAAATGGGTCAGAGAGCTAACCCATTTAAAACCCATTATAGGTGCTTTATGAAATAAAGCTTGACCCATTAATGACCCATTTAACCATAAATGGGTTCATAAATGGGTTGCACAACCCATTTAAAACCTCTAGACGGCAGTGCTTCACGGGCAACTCGACACGGTTACATTCTGACGAGATTTGCTTGATATGACATGGCGGAATTGATAACAAATTAAGCAAAAATTTCGGAAAAAAATGTGAAGTAAAGGCGGTTTTCTAAAAAGAAGACTTAGATTCGATCTTATCTCATAAAAGAGTTTGAATTTGATAAATTTGTCTCAAATAATGATCTGAAATGAAGTCGTCTCCACGAAAAGATGACTTGGAATTGACTTCATCTCAAACGAGGACTTGAGTTGCCAACTTAATGTTAAGATCTTTATTTAAGGTAAAGTCCATTATTAACTTTCTTATGAAAAAAACGACTCCACTCTAGGCCATTCTTTAATATTTTCCGTTAAATTGAGGATAAGGTGAACCAACCTTAGGGTTGTCGAATTTTGCAGCTAAAGATCACAAGTTCAAATCTCATCAATTAGTAAAAGGTTTGGATTTAATCGGTCCAAAGAATTTCAAAGGGCTTCCAACGAGCTCCTCCATATTTGGACCTCCGCGCTCATGCTCCTGGACTATACAAACGAGAACATAGAGATACAAGTTCCCGGAGGCGTGGCAATCTCCACAATAGTGGTTGAGGACGACCGCGACGACCACCTAACGAGGACAAAATAAGAGCAAGGGCAGGAGAGGAGATGTCGCCGTCTTGATGGCGCGAAAGGCGTATATTACTTGAGCAAAACGCCCCTGACTCGTCCGGTGCACGCAAGCAATCGTGTTTGAGGAGCAAAACGCCTTCGATTTTGCCAGGTATCGTCCAAAGATTCATGCAAGATTGATCCTCCCCACCCAAAGAAATTGTGATGGTGACTGATTTCTTTATTGACAGGTAATCTGGTTTTGCATATGGAATAGGGATGGCAACTTGAACTGGATTTAGGACCCATGTCGGTTCCATAAGATGGTAACCGTGTTTGGTATAGAGAGACGAGTTTAAGGTCCCATCTCAAATGGAAGACGGGGAAAGTTGTACAAAAAGTTCTACTGTTATTATACTATTCAATCATAAACTTTTTAATTTTGACAATTAAGGCCCTGCATGGCTGCACCCTATTTCTGTTCCCAAGAAAAAATTTCTTTTTTTGTTCCCGGAACAAAAAAGGAATAATCGCGTTTGTGTGCGTTTCTGTTCTTTTTTGTTCTTTTGTTCCCAGGAACAAAAGGAACAGAAACAAGAAACACAAATTTTGTGTTTCTTGTTTCAAAACACAAATCGAAACATTTTTTTTCTTTTTCTTTTATTTTCTTGTTCTTCTTTCTTTTGGCCGGTCGCCGGCCTCGGCCATGGCCGGCAACCGCCGACGAGGGCGGCCTCGCCCGCCCCACGGCGAGGCTCGCCGGCCCCGGCGAGGCCGACGCTCGCCGTCCCCCGGCGAGGCCGAGGCTCGCCGTAGCTGGGCGAGGCCGAGGCTCGCCGGCCGCTGGGCGAGGTCGGCCTCGCCGGATCTGGGCGAGCTCGAGCTCGCCCAGCCATGGCGAGGCCGACCTCGCGCCGGCCTGGGCGAGCTCGATCTCGCCCAGATCCGGCGAGGCCGAGCTCGCCTTAGCGGCCGGCGAGCCTCGGCCTCGCTCGCGGTGGCCCGGCGAGGCCGCGCCTCGCCGCCGGGGCGGCTCGGCCTCGCCGGATCAAGGCGAGGCCGACCTCGCGCCGCCCGGGCGAGCTCGATCTCGCCCGGATGCGGCGGCGAGGCCGAGGTCGCCCGGCGGCCGGCGAGCCTCGGCCTCGCTGGCGGTGGCCGGCGAGGTCGCGCCTCGCCCGCCGGCCCAGGCGAGCTCGGCCTCGCCGGATCAAGGCGAGGCCGACCCTCGCCGGCCGGTCGCCGGCCAAGGCCTTGGCGGCGACCGGCCAAAAGAAGAAAAAAAAATGAAAAAGAAAAAAAAAAAATAAGAAAAAAAATAGAAAAAATAAAAGAAATAAAAAAATTATCCAAATTTACCAAACATGTTTCTATTTATTTTTTGTTCCCGAACAAGTTTACCAAACACGCTTTTTTGTTCAGAAATTGTTCCTAGAAACGAAACACTTTTTTCTATTTCGTTCCCCGGAACAATTTTTAAACGAAACGTTACCAAACGCGCCCTAAGTCATAAACATTTTCGCAATTTTACTAATTGAGTTCATTTGATCAATAAGTGGCATGGTCAAAGCCAATGTGGAGAAATTTTAATAATATTTTGATATTTTTCAATTTTTTATTTTTTTTATTATTTTCTTTTTTTTTTTCCTCCCTCCTTCTTCGTGCTTCAAGCTTGGGCAATGGCCAACGATCGATCAAAGGAAACAACCAGTGAGGTCGCTCTCATTGAGATCTAACAAGGGCAACCTTGTTGATTTTGGGTGAGGGGTCACTGTCATCAAAGGCTCGACGAGGTTGCCCCTCGCAGATGGTTGCCTTTGGCTAGTCACTGACCATGCCCAAGCTTGGTGACCAATTGGAGGGAAAATAAGCAAGGAAAAAAAAAAATAAAAGAAAATTAAAAATAAAATATTATTGAAATTTGTCCTATGGCCATGTCATGTACGACAACTAGTATCTACATTAGCAATTTTCAACCAAAATTGACCAAATTGATTTAATTAACATACTTAAAAAGTTGCCAAAATTGCAATAAGTTTGGGACTTTTTAAATAAATTTCTTGTTCAGATTGCCCTATGGACTATAGAGTTAGAGGTTGATTTAGATTATAGTTGGCCAGTAACTTAGACAACAAATTATAATCCCGAAACTACTCTTGTAGTATGTCCAATTCATAAAATTGAGCCAACAGGTGGAGGGAGACCAAGAGTATATAAACCCAATGGATAGGCAATGCAGGATATTTTTTTTAACATCCTTTCTCACACACAAGCCAATTAAAAACTACACGTGCAATTTGAGGAATAAGATGGGATAGGTTCCCATATGGATAAGACCAATCGTGTTGAAGATGGTAGAACGTGGCCACCCAAGAGCCGCATTTGTAAAATCATATCCTAAAATCATGTTCTTTCCTTTCACCTTGCGAAAGGCGTGAGTCAACATAGAAGGCATCAGCTATTTGAAAAAATCACGTGTTTTATTCACTTGAAGACGACAACATCAACCAAGCGTGTTCATGCACGACACGCCAACATTCTTGTCGACTGAAGAAATCGAAGTAGAGAGGCCTAAGGAAGAACTTCGAGGACCCAAGAAAGGATTGAAGATCGAGAGCATGCGACGTGATGAATCGTTAAGATCTAGCGTGATCAGTTTTGTTGCTTCCGCAACTCGTCGGGAAAGACTAGATTAGGGTTTGGACAAAGCAAGATAAAGATCAAGAACTGCCATGCAAGTTTTGTAGTTACGGCCTTCTAGTTTGACAAGACCTATAAATCTTGTGTAAATCTCAGGCGATTTGATCTTTGTGGATTTAACCATCGATGACTTCGTTGACTTTTGAACACGGTTGGACTGAATGATGTCACTTTTGGTTTTTTTCCACTTCTGTCTATCGAGAATTCCACCCACAAAAGTCATGGAAAGTATCTTGCTTCGAATTAGACATCAAATACTTGAAATAAAGTTGAGAAAAAAGAGAAGAGAGAAAAAATCACTTTGAACTTCGTAATCATAATTTATGCTTTACAAATATGGATATATGCCACTACATCTATCGTGGTTAACTTTCTCTACCCAGAGATGGAAAATAACGCAAACGAATGAATTGCAAGATTTAGATTTAGCAAAAAAAAAAAAAAAAAAAAGTTAATGTCACAAAAAATCCTAAACTAATATGCTTATAATAAATTTGTCCAAAACTAATTTTTGGATAAACAAAAACCCTACACTAGTATACTTATAACAAATTTACCTTGAACTAATTTTAGAATTTCCAAAAACTCTAAATTGGTGCACACGTAATATATTTTTTTTTTCTGTTAGTTTTCGACAAATTTTACCGTGTAATTGCTGAAAATGGAAGACGCATGACAATACCTTGATTTATGTATAGTCAATGTGGAAATCCATAATTCTCTCTCTTTGATTCTTCAATTATTCATAATTTGAAAACAAATTGGGCTCATTTTTTTGTCTCCCTCAAAACATGAAAAACCCTAGATCATTTTTCGAACTTTGTTGGAGCTTAATAACGATGCGCTTCTCTTCGAACCACTTCCAATTAAAGCCATTGAACATTCTAATTTGTTTATTCATATAAATTAGCCAAACAAGCTCAAAAAAAAACAAAAATCAAAGGTGAGAAGATTATTAGAGATAAAAATGGGGAAAAGTGCCAAAAAAGTCATAAACATTTTATTTTTATGCTGAGTTAGTCATAAACCTTTTTTGGTGCCGATTTAGTTCTAAACATTTTTACGTTGTGCCGATTCAGTCATTTCAAGCCAATTTTGGCCAAATTTTGCTGATTAGATGCCGGCCCGGTGACGTGGCCCGATCGACGTTGATGTAAATAAATTTTGATAATATTTTATTTTAAAAAATTCTTTTTTTTCTTCTTCCTCTAACCAGTCGTTGAACCTCGGTGATCGGCTAGAAGCAACGGCTGGCGAGGTTGAGGTCAACCTTACCGGCCACCTCGTTAGTGGCCGCAAGGCCACCCTCGAGGCTTGGGCAGTGAGGGTGAGCCTCGCCAGCTTGGCGCAAGGAGGCGGCCTCTAGCTGGCGAGGCTTGCCCTTCCGCTCAGGCCTCGAGGGCGGCCTCACGCTGAGGCTCGCCCTTGCCGAATCTGGCGAGGTGGCCGGCGACCTCACCAACCATCGCCTTTGGTTGGTCGCCGAGGTCCGACAATCGGATGTAGGAAGAAGAGAAGAAGAAAAAAAGAAAAAGAAAAAGAAAAAAGAAATAAAAATATTAAAATATTATTAAAAGTTGTCCACATCAGCGCCGATCAGGTCACGTCAGCCGGTCGGTATCTAGTCAACAAAATCCGGCCAAAGTTGGCCGGAAAGGACTGAATTGGCAGAACGTAAAAATGTTTAGGTATAAATTGGCACAAAGACAAAATGTTTAAGACTTTTTTAGCACTTTTCCCAATAAAAGTGTGCTCGAACAAGTTCCAATGCCTAATTAGGGAGATAAAAATGACGATGAAGGAGTGTGCTCAATGAAAAGGAAGATGAAGAAGAATTAGAACGCTATGAGGAAGAAAGAGAATGAGCCATATTTGTTTTCAAATTGGAGAGAGAGAGAGAGAGAGAGAGAGAGAGAGGAGTTTTCACATCAAGTAGGTAATTGCCATGTGCCTTGAAACTCTATAACTTCACGGTAAAATTCGACAAAAGTTAATGGAGGATAAATACTTCCTGCATGTACTGGTTCGGGTCTTTTACTGAACCAAAAATTAGTTTGAGCCAAATATGTCACACATGTTCCAGTTTAAGAATTTTTGTGATGAAAAAATTAGTTTAAAATAAATTTGTTTTGAGTACCAGTTTCGAGTTTTCATGATATTAACCCAAAAAATAAAAAGTGAAAATCAATTTAGAAGATCAAAGTGAAAAGAAAAATGAAAAATGCTTCCAATTTCACGGTGATTCTACTAATTAAGGCCATATCTTTTTTAACCATTTTTTAATTAATAGATTACAAATATGGATATAAATCACATTTGGTTGTGTTTGTTTCATTGAAAACTAAATGATAAAGGAAAATATTTTCTATGAAAATCATTTTTAGTTATCTTTCATTCATTTAGTATTTTAGAGAAAGTGATTTACTTCTTACTAAAATGGAAAGCCATCCCCCCCCCCCCCAATATATGCTCTATGCTCGTTGCTTTTATTCAACAGAAACATTTTCCATAAATTGATTAGTTTTCTATCATTCAAACATCGAAAAATTAAAAAAAAAAAAAAAAGCTTGAAAACAGTTTCTCTTTAAATTAACGGACCCTTAATTTCAATATTAACAAGTTTCATGAGTCTGCTTATGTCAATGTAATGCGCTTGCGCCACCGGAAGTCGAACCGATCTAATGGTGAGTTCCCATGACTCGACTTCATGTTACAAGTTTTTGCACAACTAGGATTTACGCTCCTTGGTTCATCAATTGCCCTTGCTTTAAATTTTTTCAAAAAAATTATTTATTATAGATAATACAATTGCAAAGTAATTAATTTCTGTCCGTTCGATTAAGCTAATCCTAACTTTTTCTCGAATCTCGAATACATATTTCATCAAGTTTGAGAAAACCGTGTAACTATTTTGAAAGGTTTTTTCTGTTAAGTAAGGGCTAACTTGCGCGAGAACAAAAGTTAAAAATAAATCGGGAAAAATCTTACCCGTAGTCAACGGAGAACTTTCCGAAAAATCAAGATGCGACAAAAAGAGCACTCAACGACGCGGAGCAAAAGTCAAAAGAGTAATCGGATGGACATTTTCGAAGGTGCAGAGGGATGGATTGGGTCATGTTCCACTGCGCGCTGTTTCGGTTACTATATCTCGATCAATTCTCCGCCATTGATATTTCGATAGATATGTATTGACAATTGAGATAGATTCAGATGTTTGTAAGAGTACGTCGAGTGATGGAGAGTCCACGGACGCACAAGGGATGGGACTCGTTAATCTTCGCATGCCTAGAAAGGAATGCATGTACGATAAAGATAGGTGAAAACGATAGACGACACGATGTCAAGAATCATTGAAGAAATTCGCTCACCTAATCTCGTACCGCATGATATTGGAGTACATCAATTGTCAAACTATGAGGGATTACAAGCGAAATTCACATAACTTGACAGTTGAAATTGATTTGGCACAATAAATTTCCCATGGAAAGATGAGTTAAAGTCATGAAATGACCCATTCCTAGACGATATGGCAAGTTAGAATATTAAAATATTTTGATGTTTTTCCTAGTCTGTGAATTGATGGCCTATAATTATGGCATGAAAGCTACGAAAAGTGGAGAGACTAATCATCGAATTGGGGAGAATTACTAAAAAAGTCCTAAATGTATTGCAATTGTGCTAATTTAGTCCTAATTTTTTTTTTTGCCAATTTAGTCATAAACCTTTTATAATTGTGCCAATTCAATCATTTCGGTCAAAATTGGCTGAACAGAGCTAATGTGGATGCCGGCCTAAGAACAATTTTTTAATAATTTTTAAAAAAAAATTTCGAATTTTTAAAATTTTTCCAATTTTTATTTATTTATTTATTTTTATTTTTACCTTCTTCTTCCTCCGGCGTCGGCCGGAGACAAGGGCCGGTGAGGCTGACCTCGCCGGCCATTGGCGAGGCTCACCCCCACCGACCACTAGCGAAGGCAAGCCTTGTACAGCAACGGCGAGGCCACCGTCACCCAGCCAAGGCAAGGCTCAGCCTCGCCCAGCCATGGCGAGGTTGAGGCTCGCCAGATCTGGTTACGGCCTCGCCCGTGGCCGGCGAGGCCGCCGTCGCCAGATTTGGTGAGGCTCATTCTCGCCATGGCTGGGCGAGGCCAAGCCTCGCCTTGGCTGGGCAAGGCTCACCTTTGTCAGTGGCCGGCGAGGGCGAGCCTCGCCAGTGGCCGGCGAGGTCAGCCTCACCAGCCCTCACCTCTGGCCGGCCAGAGGAAGAAGAAGAAGGTAAAAAATAGAAATAAAAAATTAAAAAATTGTTCGCCGGCCAGCTGTCTCCGACAGGCGTCCACGTCAGCATCGGCCGGCCAATTTTGGCCGGAATGACTGAATTTGCACAATTATAAAAAAAATAAATAAATAAAGGTTTAGGACTAAATTGGTAAAAAAAATGGTTTATGATTAAATTGGCACAATTGCAATAGATTTAAGACTTTTTTAGTAATTTTCCCCACCGAATTGCGACAAAACTAATCACATACGTCCTATTGGAATATTTTATAGATTTAGTGAGATCATCGTCAATTGATTTAATTAAAATGTTTAAACAATTGGATGAATGCAAGATTTTTAAAGGCTTCAATAGGATGTGATTCATTTAAACCACGTCAAACTCCACTCAAAGTTGACTTGACTCGAATGCTCAAAGTTTGATGCCCCATTTGAACTCGTTGTAACTTGATTTTTATTAAGTTTTTAGCGTGATGACAAAATTCATTACAGTTCAAACTTAAATTTAGTTTCAAGAGCTCAGCTCAAGCTCTGTTTTAACTTTTGAAAGGATAAATGATACTTGTTTTTGCAATGAAGTACAACAAAGCAAGTTAACAAAAGCTAGCCTGATCAAGCAATGTACAATCGAAAGCAACTGTCTTTGGCCTGGAAGGCTCTTCCATAGCCTTCTTTATGGCTAAAGATTAGAAGCAGAAAGTTTCAAACTAGCTCAGCCTGTAAATTCTCCATTCATGATTCCAGTTTTGGGTCCTTCAGGAAGGAGAAGGACGCTCTTGTTCAGCAAATGGGATGATGGTTAACTGAACTTGTGACAACCAAAATCTGCTGCAAAAGACGTTCAAACCAAAAGCAACCGATAAACTGCGAACGCTTACATTGAGGATACTCAATATGCCCATGAATCCTGTTCAACAAAAGACTAGCGCAAATATTATTCCGCCGCATTTCTTTTGCATAATGCCCCATCGGGGTTATGTGAATTAATCAATACAGCCCGTGTGGTAAGACCATTAATAAAAGGAAATTATTTTTTTGTGATAATGAATAATAACTGATTGAAACTATCAAAATGTGGACCGAGAAGTTTTCAGATGGGGGAAAAGACAGTAGCTAAACCTTGGTCCACAGTAATTAAAAGCCTATCATATGCCATTATTGCCTTGTGCTTGGACTCAAATGTTCCTTTCCCTTTAGCCAAAACTTCACCATCCGTATCTATGATGCCTTCCTTGGTTGGGTCATCAACACGCGGGCCAGGTTCCAAGACAAAGGCTTTGACCTGCAGCATAGGAAGAACAAATATGCTTGCTTACATATTAAGCCATTTCACAGTATGAGAGACAGTTACTTAGAGTGATTATATAGAACTCAAGTCTTTCTGAATGGACAAAGAGAAATCAACCCATGGGAGTTTCTATATTCTTCGGAAGCATAGGATACCTTGATATAAATAACATGAGGCGATTTGACATGACCTCCATTATTTAGCTCGGTCATCAATGATAGCAAAGACAGCTTTGGGCAATCCCGGATAGCAATTAAGTCCAAGCAACCGTCAGAAAACTGTGGGAGTCCAAAGAAGAGGATTGTCATCTTTTGTCCTCAAAACATGTGAATCTTATGAGAAGATTTAACCAAAAAAAAAAAAAAAGGACATGCTAAGTTGTTAAACTTGCAGCTTAAAAGATCACGTAATGGGGGTAAAAACTCATTCACCTCAAACACTCAAATTAGTCATGCATGTTATGATTGACTTAAACATACCATACATCATGTGCATTCAACTTACATCTCAACTGCCTTATGAAGTATCTACACTTCTAGAAAACCATAAGATGAACTTCAAAGTTTAAACTGATCCTATGCATTGCAGATTGAACATATACTTCCTGCTGACACATGAACCAGATTAGAAAAACAACTTGGGTCATCTAGAGAAGTATGCCAGATATGAACTACTCGATGTACAATGTGGTATCGTGTTCAGTGAACTTCATGCATACATGTTTTGTGTTTTACTTAAATAATGCAAATAAAAGCTAGACCATTCATAAAGCACTGTGAGCATGTTTTGCTCAAGCCATAAGATCCATCAATCATCACTTTGGTGCCATAATATGCATGTGTGCAGACTTTAAAGGTTTCCCTTCAACTTAATTGTGCTTCCCTTATGCTCTGCTCATAATATGCGATGATGCTGCTTATATGAATAAGAACTTGTGAAGATGTGCACTTTGCACACTGATTGGGAAATTACTTTGTTTTCCTATGGAAGACCAAACTAAAGAATCACCACATGGGAGCCAAGGAAACTAATAAGAACTTTTATATCCCAACCTTTGCATCAGGTGCTGCCATAATGTCTTCACCACCCCAAGGAACATTATGGAGCCAGATTGAAACAAATGGGCCATCAATACTTCTCCAGCTTAATTCCTCCAACTTAACATCAGGTCCTTGGTAGCCTTGTCCTTCAACCTTAGCAGAGCTTCCTTCACTTTTCTCAAAGACAATGTCCTTCCCACCAAAGTTGCCACTATAACTAGTAGGCTCCCCATGAGTTTCATATCCAGGAGCAGGCACAAAGGAAATGCGCCCGCTATATCTTCTCAGATGAAGTATACGTTGAAGTGCCTACACAAAAATCCATCAATATCAAATACTCCAGCACTTAATATAACACAAAGAACCATGCTAATTTAATGATGGCGTGGATTCAAATCAGGGAAACAAAGTAATAAACTTGGGGAAGTGTATTGGGCATTTATATGTGAGATATATACCACAAGTAAGTAAAAATTGGTAGGTTTACCTCCCACTAACTTCTATAGCAATAAAACATTGAGACTGGAGGTTTCAGGGATAATAGGTAGATGGAATGGTAGGTTTACCTCCCACTAAGTTCTATAGCAATAAAACATTGAGACAGGAGGTTTCAGGGATAGCAGGTAGATGCAATGTAGCTATTGACTACAAACTATATCACAGGCCCACTTTTACCATCTGTAAGTGTAACTCTTTGAAGATCATATAATAAAAGCTCAGAATAATGGAATTGAAGGACTCTCCATTAGATATGCTTCCGAGGGAAAGTGTTTCACAAGGAAGTAGCACATGCAACCACTGCAACTCACTTCATAAACGAAAGTCCTCTGTGATCAAGTAGCATAGCAAGTTAAACATGAGCTAGAGGACTGAAGTTCAATCTTTGGGTTGAGAGAGAGAGAGAGAGAGAGAGAGAGAGAGAGAGAGAGTTTGGTAGCATCATGCCAAAACTTACATAAAAATCTAGACGAGCACTTCCCATCCATCTATACTTCTCAGATTCAATATCAATGTCTGCAACAAGACCTGAAACGAAACAAATACATTCATAAAAAAAGATCATAAGCTGCCAATATAATGTCCTTTCTGCCTCTTCTATTACAAAAAACAATGAGCTCAAAACAGGGGCCACAATGCATGCCAGGTCCAATTATACAAACTTTTCACAGCACCGACATAATCAAGAAGTCAAGCTCTTTTGGAGGAGTGAATGGAGCTTAAGACAGCTCTAGATGTCCTGTCATTCAATGTCAGGACTGAGTATTTGCACTGTGAGAATTACTTTATAGAGAAAAGGTAAAAAAAAAAAAAAATTGTACCAAGACAGATAACCTAAACCTAGCACATGATCACATGAATTCGGCATACCCCAGGAGAGCATTAAAATGCTGAAAAATTTGGCATCGCCTTGCTTGATGGTGGTCACATCCAGTGATTTCTTGTGTCCTATAAATAGTCAAACCACAAATACCATTTAAAAAGAAAGATCCAATAGTTAAGACACAGAACAAAAAAGGAAGAGAAAGTGAAGAATCGAGCAAAGCTACAACACTGAAATGCAAAGAAAACAAAAACATTAACCTCTAATAATGGCAAGAGTAGCATAAGATGCTGTACATGGTTCACCGACAGAATCCAAAAGAGATTTTACCATGCCATTTCCAGTACCTATATAATGCCACATGTGTTAGATGCAGGAACAACACATCCAAGATCCATGTCAACCAAAGAAAGAGCAGAAATCCTGTATTTAGTTACTTCCAATGGTGCCCCTCTAAGATGTTACTGATTAAACGGGAAATTCCACCACTGAAAGCCCTGGAACAGAAAGACTGCTATTTTAACTTAAGCATAATCTGTACTATCTATGTAGGAAGGATGCTATGAAACCAAAGTCCTCTCTTCAATTACTATACTCAACAATAGGGGCAAAGAGCAAACCTGTAGGAACCATTCCGATAGGAACTTTTATTGCTGCCTCCCAGTCCTCTCGTTCAAGCAATCCATTTACTACCTACTAAAAGTTTGAGAAGTTTGTCACTGAAGAGAATAATAGGACAACTAACTAAGATCAATCCACGATACTGTTAACTACCATATAAGACACATAAAGTTAAAATCATTGTGGCTCCTAAACAGTTTAAAGGCTGTGAACAACCTTCAAAGAAAAGTTGACAAATTGCAGCCATTTCATACAAGGTCTCCAACTATACCAAGAGTATATTATGACATCTAGTATCTGCACCTAAATAACTAACCTCAACTAAGATTCCATCTCCGCTTACACAGACAATGCCATCGTACTTTGATAGATCCAGAGAACGAGCAACTTCCTTCGCATGGAACTGGTGTTGAGTCTCTGAAATTGCAGTAAAAAACTTTGCGTGAGCAATCAGCAAACATGAGGTAAAGCTGTAAGAGCAGTATACATTTGCATTGATGACCTCAAACCTTGTATGTCAAATTGAATGCTGGCATCCTCAAGAAGAGGTTTTACAACATTGGCCAAAGTCTTGGGAGCCAATTTCTTTCCTCCAAAAGGATTTAATAGTATGAACAACTTTTTGGGACGGTCTGTCAAAAGGAGCAGATGTGAATAAAAGCAACAAGAGAAAAATTAGTACCAGTAACTGCTGAAACAGAGTGCGTCTTAAATGACTCTGGCATTAAACCCCCTAACACCATACAGCTCCTCTTTGATTGCCTAAAATCGAAACTTTTTCAAGCAACACAAAAGCAAGTTCTGAAACAGAGTGCATCTTAAAGGACACTAGAATTAAACCCCCTCACTCCCCTCACTCCATACTACTCCTCTTGGATTGCCCAAAATCAAAACTTTTTCAAGCAACACAGAGTAAAAGCTACTGTTGCAGTACTCCCACTTCTTCCTCAAATCACTCCTGTTTGTCGGGCACGCACCAAACTACAAACTTAATGTCCTCTTGTAGTTTATACCAACAAACTGTATAATGGGGTGTTGTAATTTACTTCCTTCGATACCATGTTGGATAAAAACAGAAAGCCACAAAAGCAAACAACATTCGCAAATCAAGACAACCTAAGACATCCATTTGCAACTCCAAGTGAGCCTGCCACAACAATTCAACAAGACTCGGATATATTCTAAATTGACTAAGCACACCGACGCACAAATGCAATGGCGCGATAAAATCGCATCACAGCATAATCCTTCCGGATTGACACAATTCAAGCGAGGCACCATGGTCAACTCGGCAGCAACATCAGAGAAACACAATTCACAGGTTTCTACCACATTCCTCCGTTCCCAGCATCAAGCAAACGGAAGCGAAATTCGAAACCCGCGGCGAAAACGTCGACCACTCACCTAGAGAATCGAGGCAGCCCCGGAGCTTCTCGCACCAGAGTCTCCTCGACTCCTCCGACAGCGGCTCGAACACGACGTCCTTCCTCACCAGGCCGCCGCCGCCACCCTTGCTCCCGGCCCAGCAGGCCCGGTCGCCGGCGCGGTCGTCGACGAGGGCCTTGATCCTGATCCGGGGCCCCTCCGCGTCGACGCCGAGCACCTCCTCCTCGATGCTGAGGCTCCGGTGGCGTCCCCGGGCCAGACCAGGCTCCCGTCGGCGGTCAGGGTCACCGGGTCCACGGTGCCGCCGATGAGGACGCGGTCGGAGATCGCCGGGGGCGGCGGCGGGTTGCCGGCTCCGGGCGGGTCCATTTTCGCGGGTCGTCGCAGGCGGACTTTTCCGGGTTGGTGGGTTGGTTTCGGGTCTTGTTGGGAGAGAGAGATGGACAATGGGATTCTCGTTGACTTTTGGACGTCTGGGACGGGTTGTTGACACCGTCGCTTTCACAGGTTTGATGGTTGGCTGTTGTGCGCGCGTGGGGTAAGATTGACGATTGACATTCTACCTCGATCCGATTCGACATTTGGAGTGATTATATTAGACCATCAAATAAGTGGATTGATCGGGTTTGGGTTTGGGTTTGGACAAAACTGGATCAATCCATATTTAACATATTTAAACCATTTTGATTCATATTCATGTAATGTAAATCAAGTGACTTATATCCGACTCGACCCATACCCAATACATACCCGACCCTTAAAAACTTATTAATATTTTAAAAAAACCCACATTTACTATATGTTAATTGGATTAAAAAAATAATAAATAAATAAAAAAAGTTTAAAAAAAACTATAAATTGAAATATTTATAAAGAATTAGACCATGTATATGCTTCTTTATTTAAAGTGAACATACCATTGAATAATTAAAAACTATAACATGAAATTTTTTTAACTAAACCTATAAAAGCTCATTTTTTTTTATTTTTTATTAAAAAAAGTATTGTTAAAACATTTTTATGCAATAAAAATTTTTTAATAATATTTATGCAATTACAAATTTAATGGAAAATTTTTATAATTATTTTTAAAATATTTTTTAAATCGAATTTTTATTTTTTAAACATAAAATTTTTAATTATTTTTATTTTTTAAAAATAAAAAGTTTATAATTTTTACTTTTTAAAATATAATTTTTAATTTTTTATAATTATTTTTTTCTTTTTCTCTTTTCTTTTTTCTTCTTCTTCGACTGGCCACCCATCACGACGACGGTCGGCAATTGGCCATAGGCGAGCTCAAGCTCGCCGGTGTCGGCGAGGCCAAGCCTCGTTGATTTTGGCAAGACTTGAGCTTGCCAACATCGGGTGGGGCTCAATCTTGTCGATCTAGCAAGTCCGAAGTCTTATCCAATGCCGATGAGCTCGAGTCTTGCCAAATCCGGTGAGCTTGAGCCTTGCCTGGGTTGTCACGGCCATTGCCCCCGGTCGCCGATTAAGGAATGAAGAAAAAGAAAAGAAAATTGAAATATAAATAAAAAATTATAATTTGATTTTTTTATAAAAAAAAATTTTTTATAAAGTTAAAGAGGGAAGGCCATGGCCCATGGGTTCAAAGTGAGTTCCTAATAACCCATTTAAACCCATTTCTTTTTGTGCTTTATTTTCTCAGACTCATTTTAGACCCATATTTAACTTTCACTTGACTCATATATGACCCATTTTGCCAGCTCTAGATGATATGTTTGTAAATTTTACGATAAAAAAAAAAAAAAAAAGAAAAGAAGAAGACGGTTTTCTATTTTAAAATTAAGGAATTGATTATGAGTTAATATTATGAAAAGTCCCAAACCAATACATTTGTAACAAATATATTTCAAATTAATTTTTTGACTAGCAAACCTTGTGCACATAGACAGCGACATGCTTGAATGTGCTGCTAGGCGTTCGATCTCAAATGTCTATTTGAGCCATGAACATCTAGAGAGAAGGGAAACCTCAATTTTCATCCACCCTCAAAGTGGATGGATCTCGATTATTAAAAGGGATTCGGGCGCTATATGGCACAGGAGTAACACATGGCATACTCCTGGATAAGCTCAAATGACGTTTCCATAAAAAGTTACCTATACTTGAAACAGATAGAATTATGTATGTAGAGAATACCTAACGGCGTAACCGAGATAACTCTCTGTTGCAACTGTGTAATTGTTTGTTCATTGTTCTTCAATGGACCTAAGGAATTTTGGCAAGGTGTTGTGTTTTTTTAGTTGCTAGTAGAAAAGTTTGGCAACGTCAAATGAGGATTCCTCCCCCTTCTCCCCAAAGAAAAGGAAGTTACTTTGAAGCTTTGCGGTATGTGGTTGCGCATGTTCATCATTGGTGAATTTTCATCAGGTAAGGGAAGAGTTGGAGCACGCAAGTTCTCAATCTGATCAACTTGGAAGTTTAGTGTATACTTCAATTGCTTTGGGCATTGATATACTGTTTGATGTTTCTTATCTATCGAGCTGTCAAACTAGTTTCTCTTTGTCATCTTCACACAAAACACCATACATTTGAAATCCCCAAGCACATAACATTGAAAGAATTGCACATGGGTAGTACACTGTTTATGCTTTTATAGGTTCAAACATGGATAGAAAATATTGAAGGAAGTTTATTGCAATTAGTTTTAGGTAAATGATCCTGCAGGGCTCATGTAGGGTGCACATTTGATTTGGCCCGTGACTAGTGCAAACATTGCTATCTCAAGGCTGAGTTCAAAAAATACCATAACATTGTTTGAATAAGTTAACACTCGAATGCAAAAGGTCAATTGGGCGGTAGCAGTATGACATAGGTGTTGTAGTTTTGGCTCAAGCACTTTGAAAATTGATCTTGTTAAAATGAAATATCAAACTAAATTGATTAATGTCCATGTTTGAACACTATCCAATTCAAACCGAGGTCAATTAAAATTAAAATTCAAAGGATAACTTTCACTTGTTACATACCTTTACCAAGTTTTTGATCACTTCCTTATTTCCGACAACACATTTTCTTGGTTGAGCTTGGGTATTTCAATGCCTTATAATTTCATTGATGAGGCAATACAGATCTTTTGGCAAATTATAAGAGAATGATGAAGGGAGAAACTTGCAGCTTCAGTTCAAAACCAGGCTCTCCCTTTTTGTCTTTACTAGGCAGAAACTAGAAGGAGAGCAAGGCATCCTGTTGAAGTCATGTTAGTCAATACAAACATAGGAGATATCATCAAAACAAGTCTGGAGTCCTCTATTATTTTAGAAGTTGTGGTGCTTGAAAGTGATTTCAAGACAGACAATGATGCTAATTGGACCATGGAAGAATTTGAGAAATACATAGTGAAAGAGCGCAAAGGGAAGAGACCTCTGCTTACTCGACACCTTGAAGTGATTCTAGAGAGAGACATGGGTGCTGGGTGAGGTCGAATTCAAGAATTAGAGAAAAAAGTTCATGATAGGATTGTTTTGAGAATATTTGCATTAACAAAGCAACAATTTTGTTCACTGTGAGCATAGAGTAGAGCATAAGTTCATGGCGGTCTTTATTTTTAGCTCTAAGAAATAAGTATGCTTATATTTTACTATCGATAACTACAAAGTAAAGCGTGAAGCCTTGTTTTATCTTTTGGATCGTTGGAGCACCTAAGCCAAGCTTCTTAGGATCCTTAGGATTGATCACCTAAGCCCAGAAGAAGCTTGGCTTCTTTGGGATTGATCACTCACTCACTTGCTCACTCAGATCTTAGCCCAAGCTTCTTGGGATTGATCACTCACTTGCTTGCTCACTCGAATCTTAAAGAGAGAAAGTTTATAGAGAGAGAAGGATTTTGATTATGAAATAGTTGGATAGATAAAATGAGGAGAATGGCACCCTTTTTATACCAGTGGCTCTTGAATTACAACCATTGATTGTTCTTCGATCCAACGGACAAGATCGTGCCTTCTTACCTACCACCTATTGATATTTATGTCGAGAGAATTCTAGATCCTCGACACAATTACTGTCTTGTCCGCCCTTGGAAGTATTTCAAAAGGTCTTGAGGAAAATTTAGGTGATCTTGAGAGGTCTTCTTCAATTATGCATGGTCCTTTGGTCATGGGAATCTCGTGATCGAGACACTAGCATATAATGAAAAGCAAATTGCAAAGACTAAGAAAAGTGTCATGATAGAAAATGTTAGCAAAATCAATGGTAAAAAAGAAAACTGAAAATCAAATAATTCACTATTTTATCTAGTCAATAATTTACCAAGAAATGATGTGCAAGAAATCAAATTAAGGTAATCAATGAGATATAGAGGTGTAGCCTTTTTTTAGAGGATTCATTGAGTTGAATTTGGAATTTTTCTTTTGCCTACAAAGAAACCAAAGAGACCTCTTTGATTTAAATATCAAGTTCTTATGCGTGATATAGATTATAGACACAAATAATTATTGTAGAATACTGTTTAGGAAACATTCTTTCCTTGTCATTGTCAAGTACCTTTCAAACTCTAGATATGGGTTTTGAGAGAAGACTCTTAAAGCCTTTAGGCTACAATAAAACATTGTGAAGGGTGCTGTTAAAATAATGATTAATATTCAATGACGCCTATGTAGAGCAGAAAATTTGCTCTTGCAATCCCACTGAGTTGCCCCTAGAAAATTTTGCAAACTAGGCAAAATGTATACTATCATGACAATATACATGATCGAATAGTTAGTAATGCCACATACGGGAAGGATCCACCCCTCCCATGTGTTCTGTTTTTTTTCCCCTGGTTATACCGGTTTTGTTATTTTTTGCAGTATTAATCTAATTTAATTGAGGGTATCAATATTGAATTTTTGGTCATTGAAAAATTAGTTTGAAAATAAATTTATCACAAGTGTATCAATCTATAGTTTTTCATGGTCATTTGAGATAAATTTGTTATAGATGTATCAATTTAGATTTTCATGGTATTATCCTTATGTTTAATCATATATGTACATTTTTTTTATTGTAACTAATTTTCCATTGACGGATTACTTTTAGAAATTAAACAGAAGAAAGCCCAAAAAACTAATTCACGAAAAATTATTTCAATTAGACAAACATACCAATCTAATGAATTCTTTGGTACTATTCATAAGTAAGTGTATTACTTTATTGTCCGTATTTTGGAGTGTCTTTTCTTTTCAACTCATTTTCCTTAGTCAACATAAAAAAAAAAAAAAAAAAATGCTGTTTTTTTTATTGTATTTTTTATATTTTTTTGTCAATATAAATATTACTATAATTTTATTTAAATATATATTAACTTATGATATATATAATTGTAAAAGAAGCCTCATTTAGAGTTGTATATTAACTTCCTAATCTACATATCTAACTAAATTTAATTGTAAATACGCAAAATAGAAAAGCTTGACAATTTTATGTATCTAAAAAATTAGGAACGAGATTGAGATTTATATAAGTATGATTATGTATAGATAAATTAATATTATTTTTAGATATCCTTATGAAATCACTCAGTGTATTTATCTTCATTTTTATCTGGCAAAAGGCAGAAAAAAGCAAGCAAAAAAGGAAAAAGAAAAAAGAAATTGCGCGTGCAGCTTCACATGCGTAAGGGGCCAAATTGCTCAAGGGCGAAGGCTGTGAGCCCCATCTTGGTTCCTCCTCCTTCTTCTTGTATTTTTTTTTTTAAATATTTAAATATTTAAATTTATAAATATTATATTATAAAATTAACTTAATTTTAAATGGTTTAATAAAAATTCTATCATAAAATCTAATTTGAACCAAAACGGTATTGTTCTAATCACATCAACACCACATAAAAGATAGAAAATAGTAAAATAAGCTACATAAGCATTTTTCGTTAACCAAATTATATAGAATTAACATAAAAATTCGATTGAACCAATTTAATAATTTTTATAATTTTATTGTACTTTTAATAAGTTTTATATTTGACTTTCGAAAATTTAAATTTTTAGTGTATTTATCATAAAAATTGCACGATTGAACCAATTTAATAATTTTTTTATAATTTTTCTATTGTACTTTTTTCTCATAAGTTTTAGGATGATTTCACTTTTGTGACAAATTTAGAATTTTTAGTGTATTTGTCATCATTTTTGTCAGGCAAAAGACGGAAAAAAGCAAGAAACAAAAAGAGAAATTGCACGTGCAGGGCAAAAGGGGTTCACACGCGTAAAGGGATGAAGAAAGCCAAATCGCTCAAGGGGCGGGTGGAGGGGGGAGGTCTTCAACGCAAGCCCTCTCTTGATTTCCATTTTTTCTTAATCAACTTAATTTTTAATATAATTTAAAATTCTATCATAAATAATAATAAAGAATTTGAACCAAAACGGTATGGTTTTAATCATGTAAAAATGATAGAAAATAGTAAAATAAGCTATGTCAACATTTTTTTGAGAAAATGATGGCGTTAAATTTTCCCTAAATTCTAATTTGAACCAAAACGGTATGGTTTTAATCACGTAAAAGATAGAAGATAGTAAAATAAGCTATGTCAACATTTTTCGTTAGCTACAAACTTAACGGAAGAAATTGATTGCACTAATTTTATAAGTTTTAGGACTTAATTGTATTTTTTCATAAGTTTTAGGATGATTTCACTTTTATGATAAGTTTAGGACTTTTACCGTATTTATCCTTATTTTTATCAGGCAAAAGGCGGAAAAAAGCAAGAGAAATAGTAGAAATCGCACCTGCAGCTTCACACGGTTAAGGGGCCAAATTGCTAAAATCGGCAATAAGGAAAGAAACAAATTATAGAAACTGGCTTGCCTCCCGCAAACGTACATGAAGTTTCTCGGAACGTTATGCTCCCGTTCCTCCTTCAGACGTGCCTCCCGCTTGTCACCTCTCTCCCTTTCTCCTCCTCCTTTTATTTGCTATGCGTCGTGCAAATTAGGGGACTGCAGGTGTACTTTGCCCTTCAGGAACCGAACAACCTTATGTGCTCCAATCAGTATTGGCCATCCCACCTCTTCTTCTTCCATGCTCCGATCTCATACCTGTCGTTGTTCTTCTTCTTTCTTCCATATATCAAGCTGCTGTTCGAGTGAACGGGACAAAACACACATGGTACTGGAATTCCCACCTCTCTCGTTTACTCCAAGATCCTGCGGGATAGGCCGTCTAAGAGGAAGCATTTGGATCCATTCGACGAGTAATCTCTTCGTTTTCCCTCTGTTTTTGCTGTTGGGATTTCTATTTCCATGGGTTGTTTGCATCCTTAGTGTTTTGGTTCTTTGTTGGTGCTTTTGATGTTTCTTTGATCTCCCTTTTTAATTTTTTATCTCCACATTGCTGACTTCTGTTTAACATTGGATGACCACCCTTACTTCTGGTTATTTGGTCTGTCCATTTCGCAATGGTTGGGGCCTTTCATGTATTTCGTTTTGGACCCTCCTTGGGTTCCATGACAATGTTTTCACAGTGACTTCTTCAGAATGTTTTCTCAGTGACTCTTCTTGTTGGAAAATTTTGTCCGAAGAGCTAACATCAGAGTCATGGTTTGCCGTGTTATGTATGGATATTGGTCCATCTTCTCCAACTGTATAAGAGTACTATATATATATATATATATTGAAAATCTTCTCCAACCGTACATATTGTGAAGAGTGATGTTTTCTTTTCCATTTGGCTACTATTTTGTGTGAATATTGTTCCTAAAAGACTGATTATGGTTCTGCGGTGAGACATCAAGCAGACTTGAAAATGATGATGTGCCGAAGGAAATCCACTAAAATGAGTAGAAATTGCAATGGTTTCGTTATGCAAACTATCTATTTCCGTGTCATTTGCTGATTTCGATGATGAGGGATCAAATGATTCATTGCATTATCATCCGGTCTGTTTTTTATCCAATGCAGGACATTAAAACTACCTTACTACCCGTGTTCATTTTTCTTAATAGGAGTGCTGCCACACGTGGCACATTTTTTAGGCTGGTCATGTCATCTTCATCTCGATTGTAAAATAATGCTGCTGATTGTAAGACGTTTTAATGAATTAAACTTTTGTTTAGATATGTTGTGCGTCAACTCTGAAATTGATGAAATGTTGCACCTGACAAATTGAGGGAACAAGATTTAGAGATAAGAGGCAACTTCTATACAGTGGATTTATAGATCATGCTTGAGAGAATTCACATTCTCACCGATTGTCTTGGGAAAGAACCAAATTTTGTAAAATATGACCTGAAAATGGTCTGGAAAGAACAGAAGCTTTTCAATTCTCAGTTGGCTGATCTTGTCAGGAGGTACTAATACTTTTCACTTGGAGGAAAAGTAACTGTCTTGTGTTTATCGTGGCTACTCTGAAATTTTTCTGGGTGAGTAGATCGGGTTCTTCGGAAGGTAGAGTTGAAAAGCTAATACAGAGGTTCAGAAACCTGTTTGCTGCCATCTTAACAGCAGTTGAGCGGGTTTGGCGACCTCATCTTTCTATGCCTTTGCATTTTATTTAATTCTATGTACTCTTGATGTTCATTTTAGACCTCTGATTATCCTTTTCACTTGGTGCAAAGTCACAAAATCGAACTGCATTCCATCCGAAATGCATACAAGCGACGTGAATTAGCGAGAATTCTTCCAAATCAGTCTAAAACTTGATTGCATTCATGCACACTTGAAGTGCAAGATCTTAAAGGTTAGGCATCATAAATTTCATAAGACTGAAGAAATCTAAAACAATGAATACAATTTAAAATATGATGTTAGAGTTATAATTATTCATATTTTTGTTTTCACCATGACAACTCCATTGGATTCCAATTGCTGAGCAAATTTTCTTCATGCAGTTGCATCCATGGTACTCTCAAAGAGGAAGTTATGCCTATCATTTGCTCATTGCTGGAAAATACTAGTCGGAGAGTGGTAAGATGATTGAATGAAATCCCTACATTTTCTTTTTTGTAGTTCCGGTTCACCTATTGGCCATGAAGTGGTTAGAGTTGTATTACCAGCTAGTCAGTTGCTAATGAAAATGCTGCAATGTATGGAAAGCTATTGTCATGAATCTTCGGCTTGGACTAATGGCAATGTTGAGAACCAGATTCTAGTATTTGAATGACATCTTTTAAGAGGACGTACATGTATCAGCTTAACCATTTCAAAACCTTGTGCACATAGACAATGACATGCTTGAAAGCCTGAACTATATCACTTCAAGTTGCCTAAATGTGTTACTGGGCAGAAACTAGAAGGAGATCAAGGTGTCCCGTTGGAGTGGTGTTAATCAATACAAACACAGGCGATATTGTCAAAACAGCCCCGGAGTCCTAAGTTAGAAGAGCTGGTGCTTGAAAAGGTGGTTTCAAGACAGATGACGATGCTAACTGGACCAAGGAAGAATTTGAGAAATACATAGTGAAAGAGCGCGAATGGAAGAGACCTCTGGACACCTTTATATTTAAATCAAACAGGTCTTTTGGTTTGTTTGTAAGCAAAAGTAAAATTCCAAATTCAGCTCAATAAATCCTCTAAAAAAGAGGCTACACCTCTATATCTCATTGATTACCTTAATTTGTTTTCTTGCATATCGTTTCTTGGTATATTATTGACTAGATAAAATAGTGAATGATTTGACTTTTAGTTTTCTTTTTTACCATTGATTTTGCTAACATTTTCTATCATGACACTTTTCTTTTCTCTGTAGTTTTCTTTTCACTATATGCTAGTGTCAACCGTCACAAGGTTCCCATGACTAAGAGATGTGCATAATTGAAGAAGACCTCTCAAGATCGCTCAGGTTTCTTCAAGAGCTTTTGAAATGTTCCCAAGGATGGATGAGATGGTAATTACGTCAGGATCTAGAATTCTCTCGACATAAATGTCAATAGGTGGAAGGTGAGAAGGCATGATCTTGTCCGTTGGATTGTAAAACAATTAATGATTGTAATTTGATAGCCATTAATATAAAAATGGACCTCTCCCCCTTTTTATCTATCCAACTATTTCATAATCAAAGTTCCATTCTATAAGCTTCTCTTTACAAACTTTCTCTCTCTAAAATCTGATCAATTCCTGAGTGGGCAAGTGAGTGCAGCTGAAATTTTTATTCCAGAAAACAATAAAAAAACAAGATAATAAAATTCTATATTAAGATTTGTTACAGGTCAACTAAACTATAAATTGGCAAGGCTTCACTTAAAATAGAGCTTTACTTTATAATTGTTGTTGACATTTGATTTTTAGTCAATACATCATTAAAAAATATGAGTCCAAATTTTGTTACGGATTTTATGAAAATCATAAATTGACCTTGCATGTTATGAAAAATAAATAAAATAATAATGAAATAAAAATTAATAAAAAATAAAGAGAAGACCCCAATTAGCTCACAATCGATCGTCACCGTTCATCAAAAATGCATTGTGACCATTGAAATGAGCATGTGCTCAAATAGAGGTGTTCTTAACAACTTTAAGATCCAACCCTAGCCCTTGGATTAATCCAATAGCTAAGATTTGATCTTGCTTTAGACTGTATAACAAATTTTCCCTCCAAAATTGAAAGGGGGCATTCAAGGGATCCGTTTCTCTTTCTCTATATCCAGTTTCTCTCGTCTGTTTCTCTCTCTCAGGCTTTTCGTTTTCCTCTTTCACGAACCTTCTTCTCCCTCTTTTCCGGTGGTTCCTCGCGGTGGCGGAGCTCAATTCGGCCTTGTTCATTCTCACCCGATCATCCCTTCGCATCTGCAACATCGCCTCGAGCGTTAAGCTTTGAGCTTCTCGCCTGCAAAACCTAGCGGACTCTGTCTACCCCTCCACGCTTGCAGCAACACCGAACGAAGATACTGTTGCCGTCCAAAGAAAGTGTGCTTTTGAAATTATCGGCTTAATTTCAACATCCGGGAAAGAGCGAAGGATTTCTTGGCCGGTGGTCTCGCTCACAAGAAGAATCTCTAGGAATTGAAATGTGAATGCCTGATGGTGCTCTTCCTTAAAGAGATGCAAGATACAATCTATTTGAATTTAATGAGGATTTGACTGCTAGTGGAGTGGAGTTTAGATTTGGTGCTTCATGATAGTGGAATATTGTGGGATTGAATAGTTGTTCTAGAAAAGCTCTTTGATGTGTTTTGGATTTGAGATTATGGTCATTTTCGGGCTCCATAGGACCGATAGATATATCCTTGCATTTGACTTTCCTATTTTGCCATGTTCAGAGATGTAAGAAAGGTGGCAAGCTAATATAAGAAAGGTGGGTTGCTTTTCTTACCTCTTTTTATATGTTGATGCTGGTGCCATATTTTGGTGTTACCCAAGCTTTTCAGCATATCCATCTTAGTCCAAAGAAGTCCTGAATTTTTCTCATCTATACAGACGCTCGCTTTAAATACATGTGGCTTATTTTGATTGCTTTACTTCTCATCTTGATCAAAGTTGGTAGATCGCCTTATTTGATTTCAAGATCATCATTTCTGAGGATCTAGAACTATCATTAGAGAAGTTTAGCCTCGCATTTAAGCGATCAGCTTCTTCTCTTCAAGTTGGGGGGTTAGGAAACTGGTTAAACCAGTTCCTTGGCGGACCCCCCGTGGGGAAGGAATCTTTTTCCAGCCCCTTACCTGGCTGTACCCGGACTTTTCCAGTGATCAAGGTCTTGCTAAGGACCAAGGTCTTCTATTGATTTGAAGTAGACTTCTTGAGCTTTTCATAGACATATAATATGCTTGATTTGGCAATCGTTTGCCCTGTCATATGTCTGTTGCAAAATAGAAGTCAGACGTCTTCATGAATTCTGCTCCTCATATCATGGTCTGTGTTTTTGTAAAATTGTTAAGTCAAATGAAACTCATTAATTTAATGAGAACTGCCTTGAACTGAATTTTTTTTTTTTTTTTTTTTTGTCTAAAAGTTTGCTGTTATAGAATGACCTTTGTGTGTTCATCGATTTTTATAAAATTGTGTGTTCTAAATCTGACAATAAAGTCATATGGCTTGATTGGTTATGTTATACACTTCGCATGTGATCATTAGATGGATGATTTAGGTGTGACACATAATAATGCTAAACCTTGGGAAATCACCTAGAATTTGACCTAGAGACTTTGTGACTTTAGTTACTCTTTTTTTGAACACAAAAGATGTCTTGTTTTCGGTTGTTTTGATATGTTTGCTTGTTTCTTTCCATTGTATGCACCTTTCTTGGATTAGGTTTAGAATAGGACCTGGAACATGGATAAAGCGTGAAGATGGTGGAGGTCGATGTCCATTCCGATCATCATCATGTATCATTCATTTTTCTCGACATATGTCTCGAGTTCCATTTGTTGTATAAAATCCGACGAGTTGCGGGTTTTTCTCTCTTTCTCTCATATATTTCTCTTTTATATATATATATTTAGGATTGCATGATAGATTTACTGCTCTTCTTGATTATTTACTTCATGTCTTGCAATTTCAATTTCATTGAGTGATTCATTTTCTTGCTTTTTTTTTTTTTTTTTATAGAAATAGAATATAATGAAAGTAACCAATCATGCATGATCACTTAGTTTAGAACTGATGATCCCGAAAATGTAAAAAGAGATGCATGGAATGTAAGAATCGAGGGAACACTCTCGACTTTTGATTGGGTTTTCTAGCCGACCCCCAAAACGAGACTAGTGGCGACCCCCATCTATTTTAGGTTGTCATAAACAACTAGATCGCATAAATAAACCCGCTGTCGAGTGGGGTACAAGTTTGGAAAAGCTCGCAATCTCGTGAGGGAACTTTTGTGATCAAGTACCCCTTAACCCGACATTTTCCCCTTTTTGACTCGAGGGCCGTGAGATCGAGTTGCGACAGTTACCGATAGTAAAATATAAGCACACTTATTTGTTAGAGCTAAAAATGAAGACCACCATGGACTTTTGCTCTACTCTAATGACTCCATTGTCGCTTCATGAATGCAGATATTCTCAGAATAGGGTAGGCTTATTATGATCTGCTCTATGACTTACTATAGAAAACGAGGGGAAGGTCACTAAAACATTTGACATGTGAGGAACGGGACAAGTTACATGCTGTCTCACCTTTGATTTAGTGATTAGATCTAGTTCTGCATGTGATATCTCGGTGATATTGATGTTTTTTTTTTGCATTAGGAGGACCCTTTAGATTTTTTCCTGGAATTTGAAGAGTCTTTTCCAAGCACGGAGGGAACAATAATCCATGCAAGAAATACGTGAGTATTCTATTCTGTTTTTTTCAAGGTTCCGTGAAAAAAAAAAAAAATTTACTGAGATAAATTGTGTTTAGGTTCATGACAAAAGAATGCAACAAGCTGCCCAAAAGTGTCCTACAATCCTATCTTGAACTTCTTTCTCTGAGTCCAAGTCCAGCTTGAATTGTCTTTGAATTCAGCCTCACCTGGCACCAGAATTCACCGACAATTCAAGCTGGACTTGGACTCGGAAAAAGAAGTTCAAGATAGGATTGTACACTCTTGGCAGCTTGTTGCATTCTCTTTGCCATGAGCCTAAACACAATTTATCTCAGTAAATTTTTTTCACAAAACTTTGAAAAAAAAAAATAGAATACTCATGTATTTCTTGTATGAATTATTGTTCCCTCCGTGCTTGGAAAAAACTCCTCAAATTCCAAGAAAAATCCTAAAGGGTCCAAAAAAAATCAATATCACCGAAATATCACATGTAGAACTAGATCTAATCACTAAATCTTACCTCTCCCGAAGGTGAGACAGCATATAACTTGTCTCATTCCTCGCGTGTCAAATGTTTTAATGACATTCTCCTCGTTTTCTACAGTAGTCATAGAGCAGATCATAATAAGCCTACCCTATTATGAGAATATATGCATTCACAAAGAGACAACGGAGTCATTAGAGTAGCGTGAAAGTCTACGATGGCCTTCATTTTTAGGTCTAGCAAATAAGTGTGCTTATATTTTACTATGGACTCAATTGACCCGTAACAAATCTTAATATAGAAGTTTATTATCCTGTCTTTTTTATTGTTTCCTGGAATAAAAATTTCTTTAGCTAATTTGCCATAGAACTCGAACTCTTGATAATCTATCTATAGCAATTGCACTCGCTTGCCCACTCGGGGATTGATCACTTGCTTGCTTACCCAGATAGAGAGAGAAGCTTATAGAATGGAACCTTGATTATGAAATAGTTAGATAAAATGAAGGGGAGAGCACCCATTTTTATACTAGTGGCTATCGAATTACAACCATCGATTGTTTTACGATCCAATGGACAAGATCGTGCCTTCTCACCTACTACCTATTGGCATTTATGTTGAGAGAATTCTAGATTCTTGACGTAATTACCATCTCGTCCGTCCTTGGGACCATTTCAAAAGCTCTTGAGGAAATTCTGAGCGATCTTGAGAGGTCTTCTTCAATTATGCACAATCTCTTAGTCATGGGAACCTTGTGACCATGACACTAGCATATAGTGAAAAGAAAACTACAAAAACTAAGAAAAGTGTCATGATAGAAAATGTTAGTAAAATCAATGGTAAAAAGGAAAACTAAAAATCAAATCATTCACTATTTTATCTAGTCAATAATATACCAAGAAACGATGTGCAAGAAATCAAATTAAAATGATGTGCAATAAATCAAATTAAGGTAATCAATGAGATATAGAGGTGTAGCCTCTTTTTTAGAGGATTTATTGAGCTGAATTTGGAATTTTACTTTTACTTACAAAGAAATTAAAGAGACCTCTTTGATTTAAATATTAAGTTCTTATGCGTGATATAGATTATAGACACGGACCTCAGGCGACGCTCGGATCTTGCGACCCAGGCATCGGCCGCCTAGATCGCGCGACCTAGGCGGCCGCCTGGGGTCATGCAACCCCAGGTGACAACTGCCTGAGGTCACGTGACCCAGGCGGCTAGATCTGGCCATCCGACTGCCAGTGCGACCTCGGTGACCATCGCTTGAGGTCGCGCGACCCATGCGATGGTCACCTGGGTCGTGTGCGGCCGTCGCCTAGGTCGTGCGCAGCCGTCGCCTGGGTCGCGCGACCCCAGGCGGCTAGATCTGGCCATCCGACCGCCAGCACGACCCAAGCGACCGTCGCCTGAGGCCGCGCGACCCAGGCGACCAGATCTGGCCATCCGACCGCCGGATCCGGTGGCCGAACTTCAAAAAAAGAAAATAGAATTTTTTTTGTTTTTTTAATTTAATAAAAGTCATTTACAAATGTAAATTTTACCAAACGGTATTTTGGCTAAAGTTGTATCTCAATGCAAATTTTACCAAATGTATCTTAATGCAAATTTTACCAAACGATATTTGAATTTCGAAAACCTCATTCACTCAAAGGCGTTTGCATTTTGACAAATGCATTCCCTAAAAGTCGAATCAAACGGGCCCACAAATAATTGTTATAGAATACTATTTAGGAAACATTCTTTCCTTGTTATTGTCAAGTACCTTTCGAACTCTTGATATGGGTTTCGAGAGAAGACTCTTAAAAAGCCTTTAGGGTACAATAAAGCTTTGTGAAGGGCGCTATTAAAATAATGACTAATATTCTCCTCTTTAATCAGATTTACTACCGTTCAGGAAAAAAAAACACAAAATTCAATGACGGTTATGTAGAGTAGAAAATTTGCTCTTGCAATCCCACTGGGTTGCCCCTAGAAATTTTTGCAAACTAGGCAAAATGTATCCTATTATGACAATATACATGATCGAATAGTTAGTAATGCCACATACGGGAGGGAGCCACCCCTCCCATGTGTTCTGTTTTTTCCCCCTCGGTTTGTAAAGAAAAAATAGAAAAAGGAAAAGACTTAAAAGACGAAATTGTCCTTTACCAAATAATGAGTTTAGACCTTTATTTAAAATTGATATAACAATTTCAAGCCATTATTTGAGAAAATGAGAGTAGTTCAAGTCTTTATTTGAAACAATGTTAATTTTATACTTTTATTTGATAAAATGAAAGTATTTCAAGTTTTTATTTGGAATTTTTCCTAAGTCAAATTAAATAAATTGATCATTATGAATTAGATTGGATATTTTTAATGGTTCACGAATTACATTATATAAACTAATTTTTTTAGATATTTTATAATGGTTCATGGATTACATTGAATAAACTAAATCTTTGGGAATGGCATTGCAAAGTGGGTTGAAAATTTGTAACCAAAATTTTATGGACTATAATGTCATTTTCCTTGGAAAAAGAAAAAATAAGACAAAAATGAAAGAGATAAGGACATAAATGGTTTGGCAGTATAGTGTGTAACATGGTCCTTAAAATTTTAATTTATTTAATATAATCTCTAAATTTTAGTTAAATGTTCAATGTGATTTTTTAGCTATTAATTTGTTCACTTTGGTCCTTAACTTTTTGGTGCATATTCAATTTAGTTCATGAATTATATTAAAATGTTTAAAGTGGTCTTTCCATATGCACATCGGGCTAAATTTTAAGAATTATAATGAATAAATTAAAAGTTGAGAGATCATATCATATATTGAACTAAAATTCAGGATTATTTGTGTCATATTCCCATAATAAAAGATAAAAAAAAAGGCAATTAACTCGGTTCGAACCGGTCCGGTTCAGTCCATCCATGGCGACGTCTCTGCACCCTTCCGAACTCTCCACCAAGCACCGAAGCTAGAGCGACTCAAACTCCGATCGGCGGCTTCGAGAAATCCTCTCTCCGCACCCGCCGTCGCCTCCGCCTCGAGATCGCCAGGTACGACGTCCGCTCCGAAACCTCGACCTCCTCGTCTCCGATTCCGGCCGCTCTCGCGATTCCCGAGGATCGTCGCCGGCCGGCCGGCGGGCGCTCGATCGGCGGCGATCCGAGGAAAAAGGAGAGGCCGCATTCGGATCGGACTGGCCATCGGGCGCCGCTCCAATAGCTTGCTTCGCGTGCTTTGCCACGCGAAAAGCCGATGGGGGAAGGAAGGGGGGGGGAGATTGCGATCGGCGATGGCGGAGTGTCTTTTTCTGCCGGATTTCTAGGGGGAGGGTTTCGATTGTAATCGGCGATGGCGACTGTTCCGTTCGGTCGCCAGTGTTCATTTCGCAATGCTTCTGTTTTTTTTGCTTTTCTATTGCTAAATCGCGTATGTTTCGCTGCGTTGCCTTGCTTTTCGATTGAGTTTCGAACACTTCCGCGTCTGTGGTTGCGCATGTTGTCTTCGAGGTTTCGTTGGCTGATGTGGTTGTGGAATTGAGAGACTTGTGCTGTGGGTTTTGCTGACTGGGGTGTTAGATGTGCTCGTAGATCGAAATGCCTGTGATGCGGGGTGTTAGATTTTGGAATGTAATGTGTTCTGGCTCTCTAATGTCCCCTCTTTGCAGGTCGAAAAGATAGTCGATAATTCGTCGCTATGGCGACAACGGCTTGTTTCATCATTGTCAGTAGAAACGATATACCCATATATGAAGCTGAAGTTGGATCTGCTGTTAAAGTATGTCTTTCTTGAGACTATGATGTGGGCTTTTGTTTTCCTTTCAGCTCCTTTTTTGTTTGGAAATAGTAATGATACTTCAGATTGTGATATGATGTGGATGCACATTTGTCCGAACTCTTGCTTGATTTGATTGTGAACATTTAATGTGTAATGGTATACTTAGTAACTCATCTTACATGATTAGCGTGATGGTTTCATGCTATACCCGGGGAAGGGAAGAAGTTTACTTTTTTCTTGTTATCCTGGACATTTTGAGTTAAACCTGGCCGAAAGGGATATTGTTTTTGAGTTCCTGTTTGTTTATATCTTTTTTCGTATTTGTTTATAAATTAGCTGTTTGTTAAATCCAATAAACTTTTCTTTCCCTGATCAGAGAGAAGATGCAGCACATTTGCATCAATTCATCCTGCATGCAGCCCAAGATATTGTTCAGGACCTCGCATGGACAACTAGTGCCATGTGAGTTTGTTTACTTTCAAATGGTTGCGCTATGTTATCTCTTCACTGCCATGAGCTTCAGTTTCTGCTCTTTTAGATCCCTTTCATAATTGTGCGCTAGAAGTTTTGCTAAAAATTGGTTTTCATTCGTTGTGCAGGTTTCTGAAAGCAATAGACCGATTTAATGATCTTGTGGTTTCGGTGTATGTCACAGCTGGTCATATCCTTTGATAGCAACTACATATTTTCTTATCTGCCGTTTATGCTTTTATTGCTGGCAGTTTGTTCTTCCTTCCCACCCAAAAAAGAAAAATTCTGCTATCAAAGCAGAGTAAATTTATGCAGCTTTAAACTCCTTGAATTACTCCTCATTCTTTTGTCTCGACTCACAATATTTCTCTTGTTCATTCTTTTGCATTATTGACTGTATACCCTTGACTCCTGTATCTCACATACACGATTTATGCTACTTCATGACTCGCGTAACGATGATGGAATTAAGAGCTTTTTCCAAGAGGTTCATGAGCTTTATATCAAGGTAATATGCTGTTCTTTTTTCCACTGAACTTTTTCCTTACGTTGATGGTTTCTAGTTATTTTGCATTTTCATTACCTCGTAGATTACTGAGGAATTTTCTTTCCCATGTTTGGATTATTGCAGTTTGATGTTAATTTATACAGTTCATTTTTTCTTGAGTTCATTACTACTGCTGACAGTGTTTCTGCACAGAGGAGATCGACATTTCTTTATTTACTTTTGTCATAGTTTATTAAATGCTCAAATAGTTAGACAATTGAACCCAGGTCTCAGTATATGTATATCCGAATTATACATGAGGTTGTATCGACAAGTTGTTGGAGTTTGCAGAACCATAACTACTTCCAACTTTTGACACCTTACATGCACTCTTTCATCCCTAGGTTTTGTCCAATAATCTGAGACTTTTTTTTTCTTTTGAATGTTCCTACTAAACCAAGTCCTTGAACTTTACTTCGTGGTCCATTTGAGTACCCATGGTTTTAAATGATTAGAGGCCGTCCTTTAGTCTTTGACTGTCAATGACCTTCTAATGACAGCTACTGTCAACTCCTTTTGGTTCATATCAACACTCGTAATATGGAACTTAACATTATATGGGATGAATCAGTTCAAATATGCATGCCCATGATTTCTTCATTTTCACTTCATACTTTCATAGCCAATCTCTGGCTCCTCAGTTGCATATCCAGATTTTTCCCCAGTTACTGTTTTTCTTCTTCATTCTACACTGCATCCTATACTTGTCTAATAATTTTGCTCACAATGGCGACCTTTGAAGCATCTAAGTGTACTAAATCAAGGTTCTAACAACTTGTGTTCCCACAAGAGCTTCTGAGGTAAAGCCTGTGTAGAATTAAGATTCACTCAAATCTCCCATCGGCTGCTTCTAGCAGCTTGATCACCCTTAACTATGATTATACATGCCTTTGAGGTTTTATATTAAGTGACACATGCCCTCTACTAATTAAAGGTCTGCAAGGAATCAAATTTCTGCGTGAGAGTTGATTGGTGGGGAGGCCAATAGATGATATGGAACGTTAGTTTGGATATATTACCTATTTGCATAATGTTTTGGTCTTTCAAATTGTATTTGGTGCAATTGGGCGTTTGAAGACTTTATTGGTGTTCAAATGTGGGATGTCCCTCTCTTTATGACTGGCATGTGAAATCCCCGTCTCAAAAGAAAAAAAGAAAAAAATGAGAGATGGCATTTGAATGCCTTACCTAAAAGATGATGAAAAATATTCCCGCACTCCACTAAAATGTTCAGTTATTTACGGCATAACTGTTGCAGGTAGTCAGCTAGTGCACTAATACGGTAGAAATGATCTTATTAGACCGATGTTACTGGACTCACAATATCGAATTAGTAGCATTTTTTGCTATTTGATAGTTTGATTTAATTGAATAACCAAACTAATGTAGGGTCTTGTTTGCATTTTGTCCATTCTCTTATCATTAGCATCAAATGTCATGATTGCATGCTCAGTTTTTCTGGGGTCACAAGTTTGAAAAGGAGATCGTGGATGTTACTGCCATTATCACCGTGATGAATGGATGAATCTGTGAGTTATTTTTCACTTCTCAGAGTTTTTATTCCTGATTTTGCAGATAATTCTGAACCCGCTCTACTTACCTGGTTCCCGCATTGCATCTTCACATTTTGACACAAAGGTCCGCGCTCTTGCAAGAAAATACTTATAAAAGCCAATTTTTGGGAACAAGCCAGTGATGGAACAGTGATGAGCTTGCAAGATTTGACCACTAAGGACTAGCGGACTCCTAATAGCCTGTCATCAATCATGCGCTTGCTGATTTACTGGTGGAAGCAAGCGTGTTGCAGTTATGTGCTCATGTTGTTGCATGAGAATTAAAGCAGTTGATTCATTTTGCTGATCGATGATGCCATGTTGGCCTGATTATCAGCAACGGGACCTGCTGTTTCTCTCTCTCTTTTTCTTTCTTAGAAGATTGCCGTGTCTTTTGTTCAAGGTATCGAATGTGGTTTATATTTCTTATTGCTGATATCTGCGATTTGTGAAGTGGATAATCTGTGACTTGTAAATTGGACGGCTCGTAGAAAAAAGGAACTGGGTGGCATTTGAGTAACGATTGAATTCAGTGTAGTTTCCGATGAAAGTTCCCGTGTTACTCTGGTTTCTTTCTTGCGTGTGTGCGCATGTTAATCTGGGCCCATTGGACATTTCCAGCTTTTGGTATGATTTGTTATGTTGTGACCGTGGTTATGACAGGCATTTTGAGGGGGGTAGAGATGGCTATAATTCTGGTAGCAAACTCCAGGCAAGGGGATTTCGGCAGTGTTGTAGTAATTAGAAAGTACTTTCTCGGGAATTTGACACGCTGCACTAGCTTGTTCATGAGTCAAATACAAGGCAAGATATATTCAGAAGACTTCTACATATTCGTGACAGGCTATGGCATCATTATTCTCTATTCAAATCTCTTTCTTCGTCTGGGCTTTGATGTGAGATGTAAGAGCTGATAGTCAGGTTGGTGGTTGTATTTCAAATGAACCCCATCTTTTTCTCGTATATTTGGCCTTCTCTGTGTTCCTGTTGTTTAAATCTGAGCCCCATCCTTAAACCAAATAAGACTGTTGGATTCGATCTTCAAAAGGAAAAAAGGACTTTTGATACGAGAAAAATCGATGATATGGACAGTCATGAATGCAAACTGAACGAGCCCCTCACTGACCAGAACTTGTTGGTGAGCAAACCTGTTTTTGTAGAACTAGACAGGAAAACTTGCAAATCACATTTGTCGCGAAAATTCTGGGGCCTTATTTTATCATCACGACCCGATGCTGGAGAAGATTGTAAAATAATTAATGATTTTTTATGAACATAGATAACAAGATTGTGTGATAATGATTCTAACACGAGAGAGAAAGAGAAATATATGAAGGGACAAAAAGGAGATTCAATGGGGTGAGAGAGGCTCGAACTCTCGACCTCAGGATAACTCAGAAGCTATGAGACCTACGCGCTAGCCAACTGCGCCACCCCCCATCCGTGGCTACTTGACTATAACTATATTTATATTTTAAATATACTTTACTTATTCTTCCTTCCCGCCTGTGCTATTAAACGGCGAATTGGTTGATTTGTTTTCCTCTTCTACGATCGAAGAAATTAGGCTGCATTTAGTCGTCCGGGTTTATGTTGTTATAAGATAGGATAATGTGGGGATTGAAAATTATCGAAATTGTAAAAAATTCATTACAAGTTTGATTAAATTTTTTTAAGAATCTTCGAAAATAACACTTGCCCTGCATAATCTCCCGCATGATCTCCAGATCTCCTCTTTAAGGCCCCCTTCGTTAGGCCCACTCTCTCCCTCTCTCTCGGACGTCTCCTTCACCGCCAACTTCACCAAATCCATAAATTTCCACCTCCACGACGAAGTTCTCACTCAACTTCATCGCGTTGGAGGCGATCCGGACGCCAACAAAGATGAGCCTCGGATTGCCGAGGGCGTTGCAGAGTGACTAGGGAGGTAGCAAGCGCAACCATTCCGTAAGACGAGGCGATAGTTGCCGATGCAAAGACGAAAGGTGGCGACGGGATGGCAAATGCCATGAGCAAAGCTCTAGTGCCCATTGACATCAAAGGTCAACGACGATGGAAATGAAGCAAAGGCGAGGAAAGGAGGTGGATTGATACTTACCAGTTGATGAACCCGGGACAGCGAGTGATGAGGGCTCAAAGGATCTAGCGCACTCATGACTTATGAGGGGAGTCGAGTTCTTAGATAGTAATAGTCACGTGACGTATAACTTCTCATTTTCACCATCATTCGTCAAAACATGATTGACCGATCAGCGATGGAATCAACGGTAATCCGAAGGGAAGACAATTGCATGATGGTGAAAAGTGATGACAATAAGCATGGTGATGTGTCACTTCATCACTCAATCCTCGTAAGATAGTAGAGTTTGTTAAGTTACTTTAAGTATTTTTTAATCCAATTTAGGTTTATCCTACTCTTATCGCACATTTCTCATATGACATTTTATTTGGATGTACATGAATTTACCCGGTTTGCCAAATACTAGATAGAATAATTTATTCTATCCTTATTCAAATCTAAACTACTATATGCAAACTTAAATTCCTTTCAATTTTTTGGGAAAATGAAAAAAGAAAACGAAAAGTTGAGCCAGATTTGGATAGGTCTATGAAGAGTCGAAGTTTTTGAAGTTAATTTCTCCCGGGTGTAACCAAAAGTATCACCAGCGAGTGACGTGTCCTCCCTCGATTGTCGCTGCATCATCACTCCGAATTTTAAATACGGAATGCCTATTCAATTCATCCGTATGTGGCCTCGCACGGGTTAAAATCATTAAGTCTCTTTGTACGAGTTCGTAAACGTCCAAAACAAAAGCCGATAAAGGATTAAGCAAAAGCAATAATAAATTTTCACATTTAAACTCCCGCTTAAAACTCTCTCTGCTCTTTTTAATTTTCAAGTGCTTTTTACATTCTCCCTGAGGAGAAAATTTATTCAGTGTTTGCGAAGCATCACGTTAACCGTTGAGATGGTGTCTTTGCACCGTGGATTCCTATCCAGGGCCCATGGGCTATCGAACCCAATCAATGGACCTCTGGGTTCCGTCAACAATGGACGAACTACAGCCCATAGCACCCGAGCGAAGATCTAGACTGGACTTCTCCGGGTCACAGACCCGAGTTGAACTCGGGTGGGTCGGGAGCAAATCCCTACTCAAGTTCTTGCCCATTTCTAACTTAGATAATATTCCACTTTTGGCGCATTTCTATTTTAATTTATTTAGAGTTACGAATTTTAATACAAAAACCAAAAAATGTCATATGCATTAGTGACATCATCATATGCCGTGTCATGTAGAGTAGCCACGTCATTGTATATTATGTCATACAGTTTAATTGCATCACCATGCCACACCATGTCATACGTCATGCCATATAGTTTAGATTATGTTATTAATGTTAATATGTCATATATGTAGGTCATATAGTGATTACATATTTAAGGACATTTAATGAGAATTGCAATTTATATTAGAAATTAGACCAATTAGTTATAATTGGACAATTCTTTCATAAATAGAAAATCTTAAAAACTTATCAAAACAAGTGTTTTGTCAAGTAGGTGAAGTCCTTGTGGGCTTCCCAATCTCTTGTTTGATGGGTTCGATGAGTCAAATTCCTTTTCTTGCAATATGTGTAGAGGGTATTGTTATGTTGTGATTTATCCCGTGAAATCCTTCTTTCTTATCTTTTGCAGATCAAAAGACATCTTCCATATACATAAACTTTGCCATAAATCAACTCTTGACCCTTTATTCACCAACTAATCCAAATATTGAAGTGACCCTCTATGAGGAGCAACACCCGACTAATCCAAATATCAGTATTAAGTACCTTCATGCGTGTTTAGGAGCGAAACCTTGATAGAATTCTAAAAATGGAGGGCATGCTTTCTTCTTCCATTTGTCTTCCAAAATTGAAAAGCTTATCTTGGAACTCACTTTTATAGATAATGGGTTAGTTGCCTGAAAAGCTTATCTTGGAACTCACTTTTATGGATAAGGGGTCAGTTGCCTGAAAAGCTTATCTTGGAACTCACTTTTATGGATAATGGGTTAGTTGCTTGAAAAGCTTATCTTGGAACTCACTTTTATGGATAATGGGTCAGTTGCCTTAACTATATTGATGGCTCTTATATTGGTGGCCTCTTATCCAAGTATGACATATCTGCCACTTCCATGCTAATTCTATCTACTTTCGTGCTAATTCATGCTCTCTTGCAATGCTAAGCGGCCCTACTTTCTTTTATTAGCATTTGACAAGTTAACTTTCATGCCGTTATTGTTTCCTCTTATTGCATTCAGTGTTAATTATAAATTCTTTATAATTGTGAATTAAGGCTTCAATTTAGGCTTCCTTGATTGTTGGATCGATTACTCACTTGCTCACAAGGATTGTAGAGAAAGAAGCTATGGGAGAGAAGGGAATTTTGTTACTAAAATGATTACATGGATACAATAAGGAAGAGAGCGCCTCTTCTTATACTAGAGACTCTTTCACTACAACCATTGATTCATGTTCAATCTAACGGACGAGACCGTATCCCCTCTCCTTCCAAGTACCTGCATTTAAGCCGAGAAAGCTCTAGAATTTGGCACAATTACTGTCTCGCCCATTCCTAAGAACGTTCCAAAAATCCTAACTGAACCCAAGGAAAACTTGGACGGCCTTCCGCAATTAAGCACAATCTTTTAGTCACCGAGAACCTCAATGAAATGCTAATACTGTGGTTGTGCGATTGATTAATAAATTATTTGTTACCAACTCTCCCAATGGAGTAGGCATTGATATTCAAATTATATCATAAAAATCTCTAGGGTTCTTCATTGTCCTTTGTTTATTTTATTGGTGATTTTGCGTTTATTTGATTAAAAGGCCGATAGTTTCCACATTATTATACAACACGAAGTAAAGAAGGAAAAGTGACAATTATGTGAAGAAAAAATAAACAAAGCAGTTTGGGGGCATTAGGTCTTTATGGATTGCAATTCTTATCTTTAGAAATTTTGACACAAGTTCAGTCGAAAAATTCGCATGATAGTGCTTGCTTCAATTGCCCGACAAGTTCAAGACACATTCGAGATTGATTTTGCCACTTGAAGCCCACCACAACCCTTGTTTGGGTCTCTCTAAGGGTACGTTTGGTTTAGTATTTTGAAATCCCATTAGAAAAATGCAAAGCAATTTAGTTTAAAGGACTTCGGGCAAATGCCAAAATCGTTTGCTAAATTATGCCTTGAGAAGCAATTTTAAGAGAAATACCATTTGATAGAAAATATAAAAATTAATAGACATGTGTTTGCTGAGGTGGATAAAAAAATAAAATTTTAATTTTTCTCTTCTTTCACTTCCACCTTCTTTTTTTTTTTTTTTTTTTTTTTCCAGTGAGCACCGTCCATGGCCATCAGCGCTGTGCTCCGAGGCGTTTCGGCTGGCTCTTGAGACATGGCCGTCCATGGCCTCTCACATTAAAACGAGGCAACGTTGCCCGGCTCCAAATCTAAAGGTTTGGCTGAGCCCAGATTTGAAGGCTTCTCTTGAAAACAAATAAAATAAAAAAAGAAATTGAGAATTAATCATGAAGCTTTCGTCTTCGTTTTCCACAACTAGTGGCTCATCTATGGCTGCGAGACGTCGATTTCCAGACTTGCAACGACGACAAAGATGGTTGGACGAGCGGTAGTGGTTGACCTTGTCTTTTAGCGGCGGTGACTCGTCTATGGCCGAGAGCGACGTCGATCAACCTTAAGAATTGTAACTCCGTCGCTACGACTCCAAAATATGATTCGCGGCATTGAAAGTAATGCCGACCGTTAAGACGACGGAGAAGGTACGATGCTCAGCAGTGGTCGCCTTGAATGTTGCGCTGGCAACTTCGCGGATGGCGAAGTCGGAAGGAGGCAGGGAGGTTAGGGTCAAGGCGGCTGGAGATGGTCAATTTCTAATTGGTTCAGAGTGAAAAAATGCGCGTGACCTCAGCTATTGAGGTGGCTCTTGCAAATCAGTAAATAATTTCTCCCCAAGAATAGTAGAGATACATCCTCTCTTTCTTTCTCTAGCATGTCCCACCGCCTTTGCCTCCTTTAAATCCCCGTTGGTCAAAATTATTGCCCAGAAATGCCTTTAGCACATCGCCTCCCCAAGAGTCCCATCAGTCATAGCTACTAGGTCTCGAGCCCCCTTTGCCTCCACCTCTGAAGCCCCATCAGCGGCTATGATTTCATGAGCTAACCCTGTTCACTTTAATTCTCTCGATCATTTGGTAAGGTTTCACTAGTGAGAGAAACTGTATGTATATTTTGTGTTCTCTTTAGAATTGATTAGAGTGAACGATGTGCGCTTGTGACGGCTATTCGCATCATATGTTGAGCTCCATTAGTACGCAAGCTCATGTTGTATCTAATCTTGATGAGTTGCTTACTTATGTACGGTGAAACAAGCAGGGAGGGAGGTTCAAATGTGGGTACCAATGAGAGAATCGGTCTAGTGATTAAGTCGATCATCCATTTCACACATTGTCCAATTCTTCTTACGTAGAGGATTATCGTGGTTTGCTTGTAAGGGTGGAGGAACATTTGGTGGGTGTAGCCAAGTGAAATATGAATTCTTCATCAAGAGTTTGTAGGTGTGTATAAGTAGAGATCTTATCATGGTTATAATTATATGAAAAATTGATTATGTGGATATCAAGCATTAGTGTTCATGTATCTAAAGAAAAAAAAAAGATTAGTGCTACTGCTCAAGATAGAAGTATGAAATTTTTGGTAGGTATATTCCTTTACATGGAGAAGTGGACTTATTAAGGATTTTTTTTATAATCTGGAAAGGACTATCTTAACTAAAAGTGTATTAGTCAGTTGTGTCTCTTCATTGTCACTCTAGTCTCAACTTCGCATCCAATTTTCAATTCTTTCGCTGCTCTAGTGGCCTGTTAACGTGAGTTCTCTTTGTCATGTTGTTGATACATTGCTTTCTTCAACACCTTTTAATTGTAACTTGCACTGTACGACTTATGTTCCTGGTGAGAAAAAAATGCAAGTAGAGGCCACGTTGTTGTTGTTGCATGAAGAGACCATGAGAGTCCCTCAATAGCCTGGTTAGAGTAGTAGCAAGGCGGCTCACATTGTCGAAGAGAAAGCGATTTCATCATTAATGACCTATCTATGGTCATTAAGTTATTAATCTCCCTATAACTATCGAGTTATACAATAATAATGACCATAGAACTTGCATCATAACTATAGGGAGATTGATTAATTAACGAGCATAAATGGTTTATAAATGATCCAATCACTTCCTTTTTCGACAATGTGACCCTCCTCTCTACTACTTCGTAACAAGACTATTAAGGGACTCTCCCAATCTCTCTTCATGTAACAGAGACATGGCTTCTGATCCCACTCGTTCCTCACTAGACATATAAGTCGCACAGTGCAAGTTACAAGTAGAAGAGTTGAAGAAGGTAATGTATCAACAACATGATGAAGATGACTCATATTAACATGCAACTAGAGCAACGTAAAAGTTGCAAATTTGATGGGAAATTAGAAATGTGACTAGAATGACAATGAAGCGACACAATTGACTAATACACTCTAGGGTAAGACAATTCTTTCTACATTGCAAACAAAAAATCCTTAGTAAGTCCATTCATTCTACATGTTGACAATGAATCAACAATGTTGATTATGTTGATATCAAACATTAGTGCTTGTGTACTGAAAGAAAGAATATTGATACTCAAGATAGAAGAAGTATGGAATTTTTGGTGGGTATGTCTCTTTAGATGGAGAACAGACTTGCTAAGGAATTCTTTTTTTTTTTTTTTTTTTTTTTTTTTTTTGCAATGTAGAAAGGAGTGTCTTAATTGAGACTGTATTAGTCATTTATGTTGCTTCACTATCATTCTAGTTAGGAAAATTACCAAAAAAGTCATAAACCTATTATAATTGTACCAATTCAATCATAAACTTATTTTTTTTGATCAATTGAGTCCTAAACCTTTTACAATTATTCTCGATCAATCCATCAGGCCAAAATTAGCTGGTCGATGCTGACATGGCAATCAGTCGGTGTCGGCGAGTTTTTTTTTAGTAATATTTTACTTTTAAAATTTTTTAAATTTTTTTATTAATTTTTAAAAATCTTTTTTGTCCTTTTTCCTCTTTTTTCCCCCCTTTCTCCCTCTTCCTCCCTCCTCCTTTCTTTGGCTCTGGCAATCGGCTAGGCTAGCCAATCATCGGATTGAGGCGATCCAATGAGCTTGCCTCACTAGTCGGCGAGCTCATGCCAAGTGATGGCAGGACAAGCCCCCGCCGGATCTGGCGAGGGCTTGCCTCGCGGTCGTTAGGTTAGGTGAGCCCTTGCCAATTCGACAAGGAGGCCTCACCAGATGCGACGTTGAGCCCCCCTTGCTGGATCTGGTGAGGGGGGCTCCTAGTTGCCTTGCTAGATTCGGCAAGAGGGGCTCCCAAAACCCTGCCGAATCTGGCAAGGCGATCCGGCGGGGGCTCGCCCCACCGGATCGCCTCAGTTCGGCCCAACTAGCCTGGCCGGTTGCCGGAGCCAAAGGAAGGAGGCGGGAGGAGGGAGGAAGAGGGAGGAGAAGAAAAAAAAAGTGGAAAAAGGAAAACAAAGATAAACAAATTAATAAAAAAATTTTAAAATAAAATATTATTAAAAAAAGCTCGTCGCGCCAACCGGCCAATTTTGGTCGGATGGACTGATTGGAAATAATTGTAAAAGGTTTAGGACTTAATTGGTCAAAAAATAGATCAATTGAGTCATAAACTTATTTTTTTGACCAATTAAGTCTTAAACCTTTTAAAATGGACCAATTAATATTTTTTCTTTTCAGTACCTGAACACAAATTCTTGATGTTAATGGAATCAACTTTTTGTATAATTGTAATCATGACAAGATCTCTAATCGTACACACCTATAAACTCTTGACGATGTATTCATCTTTACTCAACTACACCCACCAAATATTCCTTCACCCTTACAGGAAACGGATCATCGACTCAATCATTAGATTGATTTTCTCATTAGTACCTCCCTCCCTCCTTGTCTCACCATACATCAATAAGCAACTAATCAAGATTAGATGAAGCTCGACCATGCGTGCTAATGGAACTCAACATGAAGAATAACAAAATGCAAACAACCATCACAAACGCTAGCCATTTGCTTTGATCAATTGTAAAGAGATTGAAATCAACATACACATATAGTTCCTCTCACAAGTGAAATCTTACCAGATGATCGAGAGAATTAAAGTGGATAAGATTGTGGACGGGGTGAGGCATAATGACGAGCTCATTGTAGGGGCACAATTCAACGAAGGCGTAGAAGTTATTGAGGTTGAAAGAGATGGTGTGGCCATAATAGACATCACTAGGATTCCCCGAGGGACCAACCAAGTATACACCTTGTGCTTGATCGTTGTGTCTAAAACAGCCAGGGATTCGGCACCTTCCATGGCATGCCAATGTGATGGTGTATGGAGAGAGGGAGAGAGATAATGAATTGTAGCTTCTGATGGACTCTAGAGGCGACAATGGAGGTGGAGGGGGCTCAAGACCTAGCAATTGTGATCACCATGGCTTTTGGGGGAGGCAACGTGCCAAAGGTAGATCTAAGCAATAGTCACGATCGATGAGGCTTTGAGGGAGGTGGCGGCGGCGGGTTGTGTTGGAGAAAGAAAGAGATAATGTATTCTTATTGTTCTTCTCTAGGGTAGAATGTAAAATGCCCTTGAAAATTGAAAAGAAGAGAGAGTTTTAAGCGGTAATTTAAATGTGAGCATTTAATGTTACATGTATTCAATCCCTTTTCAATTTGCCAGCTAGGGAAGAAATAAAAAAAAAAAAAAAAAAAAAAAAAGCCTCCGATTTTAGTTTTACAAACAATTGATACATGTCTTCTCATACATATTGCCTTTTGAGTGGAGCTTACTAGCTCAGGCATGTCACGAGAGTCGATGATATAGCGGTCACTGGCCACCGAATAT
Source organism: Eucalyptus shirleyi (assembly GCA_017140165.1). Taxonomy (NCBI): domain Eukaryota; kingdom Viridiplantae; phylum Streptophyta; class Magnoliopsida; order Myrtales; family Myrtaceae; genus Eucalyptus; species Eucalyptus shirleyi. The sequence goes on from CM029450.1 coordinate 41,678,659, forward strand.
TTTCTCATTGATTAGGCTATTGCCGCAAGGGTGGAATTCAAGTCAAAGATAAGGAATAACAAAAGAAAAAAAAAATGAAAGGGTCAAAGTCGTGATGATTACTAAAGCCGAATCAAACGGCCGCTGTACCATCGGCGCACGGTAGCCACTAATCCTCCACCCCACGCAATCACGGACGGCTTTCTAGACTGATTCCCCACGTGGATAAATTCCTCTTTGTAATATTCAAAGGTCCTTATCTTCACCCAAAAAAATAATAAAATAATAAAAAAACCGACGGCCCCAGATTAGCTCGATCCTTAGTACTGACCATCTCATGCAAATCCAACCGTCCAACCGCGCCGATGGAGATTGGAGACCAGCATGGATTTCAGGATCTTTTAAAGTCTTCTTTAGACATTCATTACGGATAAACCTCAGAAAGTCGCAGCTTTAATTCTTAAATCCCATGATTATTAATGTCACCTATGCTTTTTTTTTCTTGCAATTAGTGCAATTTTCTAAGTGTTTTAGTTTTCAACTTTCGTGATAGGGCTTGACGTAATAAAAAAGGATGATGTCAGCTCCCCCTTTTTTTCCCCATCGATTTTGTGGTGATCCGTTCAATGATGAGCGTAGACAAACTTGTGAATTTAGTCTAAGAATTGCCACTAACTCGGGCATCATGGAGAATGGCAATGGAATCAAGCCTTGAAAAGGAAAAAAAAAAAAACAGCTCTCTAAGATATCGTCAGAGTCTATTTGTAATGAGACGAGATTGCCATCCTAACTTGATTGGATTGATGGGGTACTTTTAACACACGAGTTTATGGCATCCTAGCCTGCTCAAAACCACTCGGGATGTGTGGAAGCATTTCATTTTTGAAAGGAAATAATAAAAATCAATAATGTTCGTTATGTAATAATTGATTTGGATAGATAGGTGGTTCATCAATCAATTCTGAGAACACAGCTGAGCAGATAAGGTGATTGGAACCTTATCTAGTATAAAGCGAGATGTCTTGTGTCTATCCAAGGTTGTACGGATCATTGTATCTCACAACTTGTGATATGATGTGATTAACTTGTTTTTCATCGATCCATAATAGGAATTTGGTATATACAAGTTGATTGAGGAAATTACTTGAATATGTTTGAATTGTCCCTTAAACTTGATAACTTTGATAGATTTTCCAAGTGGATCGCAACACATCATTCCAAGATACAATCCTATACAAGACATTGTGAAGCATAGATTATGTTTAAACTTTTAACTTATAGCTCTTATGTATAATTTCAAGAAAAAAAATCTAGAAAGCTATAGCAATTCTTTTTGCCCAGACATCCGTACATGAATTCAATCAATTCTACGGTCGGTACTCTTTCGCTATCAGACAAGTGAACATGTACATGTCGAGATAGCTGTTTAGCTAAACTTATCCTACACGTCACCTATCCAATCGCGAATGCATATGGAAAATTTCCACTTCAGAAGTAGACACAATGGTTATTTGCATATATTCGAAAGATTCTTATCACACTTCACATCAAATAAGTGTCGAAGCTCGAGGGGAAAATTACCAAATCAACCTTAAATCCATCATAAATAGACCAATTCGGTTACAATTATTTGGAAAGCTTCGAACAAGATTCCAACAAATCTTTCATTTGAATCGAAAGAGCAAACCTCCGCGCCTTTGAGATTTGTGTGAAGTGTTCATGATTGAATTGACAAAATTATAATATTTAAAGAAAATTGAAAAGCGAAAAAGGGGAAATAGAGTGAAGATTTGAATCTAAAAAGGGCGCGTCCGTACACACAAGCCCCCAAAAAATATAATCAAAGCCGTCCCCCACGGTCGCTGTTGCACTCGTCCGTGCAAGGACTCCAATGGCAAGCTGCGATGGCAACAAAGCCGGCCCCTCCAAACCTCCACGAAAATTCCCCGACGCTTCCCGGAAATTTCTGATTTTCCACCCCGCAATTTCTTTTTCATTTTTATTTTCAACCCCCCCCTCCCCAACTGTTTTTTTCTCGCCCTTTCCCGCTCGCCTTTCTTTTATTTTCCTTTTCTCTTGTCACTTTTTCCTCCTCCTCGCCAATCAGAATTCCCGAGAAAATCTCTCTTCCTCCTTCTCTCTCTCTCTCTACTCTACTCGGGCGTGGCTCAGCGGTCGCCGTCACTGGCCACTCGCGGCTAAGCGCTCGGGGAGCTTCCCGGAAGCATCCGCCTCGGCAGCTGCCGCGAAAGCGCGCGGAAACGACGCCCCCCCAGACACCATTGGGCTCTTTTCTTGAAGGGGTGCCGGGGCCTCTGGTTTTTTCGGTCGCGGAGAGGTGTCTGTCGGCGAAGCGGTTGGCGCAGGTTGTTGTCCGGTTCGAGGGCGTTCGTGGGTACGAAGCGGTTTTTCTTCTCGTTCTCGCGAAACGGGGTGGTGGGTTGTTTGTTGTTGGAGGGAGGGAGGGAGGGATGCAGACGAGGTACATGGAGAGGACGAACAGCATGAGCAGGGGGAAGCGGGGGCTGGACTCGAGCTCCGGCGAGGAAGGGCAGCCCGATCGGAAGCGGCCCGCTCTCGCGAGGTAAAGTTCTCGTTCTGGGTTTTCTTCTTTTCTTGAGCTTCTGCGTGCTTCGGGGATGGGTTGTCGTGTAGGCGAAGGCGAAGCGGTTTTTGGCGTCGGCGAGGTCGTGGGTTTTGCCGCCTTTGCAGGTGGAGCCGTCGCTTTTTGAGCGTCTGTCAAATCGTGGGTTGGTCGGAGTTTTTGGTGTGCGGACTGCGTCAGCTGCTGAGTGGTGGTTGACGGGGGGAGTTCGATTGTACCGGCGGTTTTTGACCTGCTGATGTCAGCGAGAAGTACTTGAGTGTGAATTCGATTCGGGGTGCTTCGTTACTTTCTAAGTGTTTTTCTGTACCATGTTGCTTCGATAAAGTACGGCGGTGTGAGGTCACTAAAGCGAGCATGCGCGCGCATGCATTTTCGCATGAACAAACCAGTGAATTTAAAGATGTAGGGGTGGTTTTATAAGTATGTTTGTACGAGTTGAGATTAATTGTTTTGATGTTATCGTATTGGGCAACATGTAAATGGAGCGAGACTTGGACTGGGAAGTTGCAAGGCTGCTAATTGTATATTGCGTGTGGTTTATTGGATAATTAACGAATTTTTGCTGAAGAACCCTTTTTGCATTGTCGGTGTTATGTAACACAGACTGCTAGTAGATCCAACATAAATATTGCACCAAGTTTCAAAGTGGTCAAATGCTTGCGGTGGTTGACTTCAAGGTTGATTTCATTTTTAGAAGGTGCAAAGTAACGCAGGTTCTTGCTATTTTGTATGGTGTTAGTGTTCTGGCTTTGATTACAGATTCTTAAAATGCCCTCTTTTTTGCTGTGTTTGGCTTAAATTATCTCTCTATTCCTAATATAGTTATGTTTGCCTTTCTGAAAAGGGTGTCCTGACTTTTTTTTTGTGGATTCCTGACTCTTTTCATCTCTTTTTCTTTTTCCCTTTGTCTCTTTATCTGTGTTTGGCTTATTTCTTTTTCACAAAAGTATCAAGTTCGACAATTGGAAAAGGGTGTTCCAACTTCTCATTGTAGATTCTTGACTCTTTTCATCTGTTTTCCTTTTTCTTTTCTACACGAACTTGAATTCTACCATCTTCCATAGATAGCATCTAATGTAGCTAAAAGTTTTGGGCCCTGGATCTGTCTCTGTTTTGTGTCGTTGCCTTCTTCAGAGGGAACTTATCTATAATTATGCATCTTATGTAAAAATGGTTGCTCCTTTGAGGTTTATAAATATATTAATGTTCCTTTATATTGATGCAGTGTCATTGTTGAAGCTCTCAAGGTGGATAGTTTGCAGAAACTTTGCTCATCATTGGAGCCCATACTTCGGCGTGTGGTAAGATAATGCAGCCACATGCTATTCATTTATTGTGTTTCCATGTTCTTTTCTCTTGGTTAATGGAATAGTAGTAAAATTGGTTGATGAAGAAACTAGAGTTATCATGATTCGTGGGAGTGAGTGATATTCTGATTCTATATGTATCACTGTCTCCTTAAATTGGCTTGAGAGCCTTGAGAGGTGAAAATCTCATGTATAGTGTTGTATGTTCGCGGTAAGGGTGACTATGCATTAGCAATATCATCTTTGATTTTGCCAAACATCATGTAGTGACTATGATAGTTTAGTTTACACTTTTAATTTGGAACTGAGGGAATGGATCATGCTTTTTCCTGCATAACGATATAATGTTCCTCAGAATTGGTCATAAAGGAATTTGCTATGTTTGAAGTTTTTAATGTAGCTTAAGAACTTGCTTTCTGAAATATTGACCAGGTAAGTGAAGAAGTGGAGCGAGCTCTAGCAAAATTGGGCCCTTTCAAAATTGCTGGGAGGTATGCTATTTTTTAGCTAGGTGGAACCATAGTGATGACATTTTTGTATTGGCTTGATGCTCTGAGTTGTGAATCTGGTTTGCATGAGAAGATACTCATTAGCTCTGTAGGGGTGGGTATGAATTGCCTTGAAGGCTAAGCTGGAAACATGTTTGTGCATAAAGTTCTTCCATGGTTTATTTATTTATATGGTTGACCTTGCTCAGTGGGATAAAGCTTAGTTGTTATTGTTGTTTTTTGTTTGTTTGCTTGTTTGTTTATTCATACTTGACTATACAAGTTATTGAAAACAATTTGTTATTGCGTCATTGGTGGAGAATTCCCAGGAATCTTATAATTGTTGTGGAAGGATTTGTTGTAGCTCAATATTATTAAATTAAGTCTCTAAGTTGGGAAGATAGATCAATACCAGTGTAAATATTGAAAGGGGGTCATTGGTTCATGCTGTGGATCATGTTTTAGCAACTACCACGATTATGTTAGGGATGGGATACATTGTCTGCTAACCAGCAAATGTGAGGTTGGTTGCTGTTTCTCTGATATGACCAACAGAATTTATAGTTGTGCAGCATTATGTTGGCCAATGTAAGCTTTGCCTGTGTGTTTGAGTTTCTTGTCTTGCCCGCTATCACACATTTCTGTGGATTTTTCCACTTAAATTTCATGGTGCATCTGTCTAAGGCTTGTGAGAATTTAGGTCTTCTCCTAAATGCCTAGAAGGATCCGATGGAAGAAATTTGCAGCTACAATTCAGGACCAGGTTGTCGCTCCCGCTCTTTACTGGAGGCAAAGTAGAAGGCGAGCAAGGTGCTGCAATCCATGTCGTCTTAATGAATGCAGATACAGGCTGTGCTGTCACATCAGGTCCAGAGTCCTCTGTGAAGCTTGATGTTGTTGTCCTTGAAGGGGATTTCAACAATGAAGATGATGACACTTGGACTCAGGAAGAATTTGACAGTCATGTAGTGAAAGAACGTGAAGGGAAAAGGCCTCTTCTAACTGGGGAACTGCAAGTGATACTGAAGGATGGCGTAGGCACGCTAGGAGAGCTAACGTTTACTGACAACTCAAGCTGGATAAGGAGCAGGAAGTTCAGACTCGGTTTGAAGGTCTCACCGGGCTGTTGTGAGGGCATACGCATACGTGAAGCGAAAACGGATGCTTTCACCGTTAAGGATCACAGGGGAGAATGTAAGTTATGACAATCTTTCACATCCTATATAGCTGGGGCTCTCTCGGGCAAGTTCTCATTTTCTTTTCAATTTACAGTGTACAAGAAACATTATCCACCTGCACTGCATGATGATGTTTGGAGATTGGAGAAAATTGGAAAGGACGGCTCCTTTCATAAAAGGCTAAATAAGGCCGGTATATATACAGTTGAAGACTTTCTTAGACTTGTGGTCAGAGACTCACAGAGACTGAGGAATGTAAGAATCAAAGAATGACGTGGTTAAACTTGGGATACTTTTTTCTCTCTCTTTGTTAATTGCTTCTTTTTTGCTTTTTTGTAGATTCTTGGCAGCGGCATGTCAAACAAAATGTGGGATGTTCTTGTTGACCATGCGAAGACATGTGTCTTAAGTGGGAAGCTTTATGTGTATTATCCGGAAGATGCTAGGAATGTAGGGGTTGTTTTCAATAACATCTATCAATTCACTGGCTTAATCGCAGATGGACAATATATCTCTGCGGATTCTCTTTCAGACGATCAGAAGGTAATTCTGCTTTTCTGTTGCTGCATTATAAACTGATCCTACATGCTCTAAAGTGCGTCATTTTGAAAGGAAGGACAATGGGATGTTATGATTATTGCCTTTACATCTTTTGGTCCCTTCAGGTCAAAAGATACCAGTTCCTTTGCTTGATGAACTGCCTTTTCTTGTTCCTGTCTACCACATTCTGTTTTTGTGAGCAATGTTTGTAACACAAGATGCAGCATATCTTTTCTTTTTTTTGCCTACCTTTCTTGTCTCAATTATAGTAACATTGCAAAAACTGAAATGGCTCAATTTCTGAAGGTTCATGTGGACACCTTGGTAAAGAAGGCATATGACAATTGGATGCACGTGATTGAGTATGATGGCAAATCTCTGGTTGATTTCAACAATGAGGATGCTGGTGCATCTTGCTCTGAATTTCCCATGGGTCAACAGGAGTATTCAAACATATATGATCAGCAGATTACTCCACCAAGCCTTTCAGTTCCGATTTCCATGGACCAGCCTCCTGCTGATTCAGGTAATACTAACCTTTCCATATCTAATGTCATTGTAATCATGATTTCCTGAACGGTTGATTCAGGAAACTGACAGTTTTGGAGATCGTTTTGTGAATCGCTGTTCTTTTCAACAGTAAAATGTCTGGAATCTTGTCAAATCTGTTTGATCTAATAGTGTGTTCCTCTTGGCAGAAACTTTATTAATCCTACATGAAAGTTGTAGGCTTCAAGGAGATAAAAGGAGAAATTAATTTCTTTTCCTTTTTTTTAAAACTCCATAGGGTTAATAACATTTGACTCCTATGCTTTCATGGCTGTCTTAGTCTACCCTGATAATCTTTTTCTTTCTTTTCTCAGTCAACACTCCATTTATCCTTTAATTCAATTTGGTCCTAAATCTGAATTTAGGCTTTGACTAGACTGATACTAATGCACGTGACATCAGGATCATGAAATCTGACCATTCAGTAGTTGTAATATAGTTGGTACAAGTTCCTTTATGTTCAATAAAAGTTGCAAACTGATTTAAATGTCTCTTCCCTTGGTCTAACTTGGAGTGATTGGAAAATAAAAACAAGACTTCCGAATGGCTTGAATTTGCTCATGTGATGCCATGTTCGTTAGACTCTGCTGTGCCAAAAATTAGAACCAATCTTTTGGGCTAAACTAGACAAAATCAAACTATAGGGGGCTGATGCATGGTTTCTACTATTTTCCATGTATGATCCATGCTAGATTTAACTAATCACCCTCCTACCTCCTCTATTTTCTTAAAACGCGTCTGTCTCAATAGCCTTCCATCAGTATGTATTGGTTATCTTCCAATATAATTCGAAAAATTGAGCCATGAGGTCAGGTATAATACCTCTTGGACAGTTAGACATCCAACCTGTAAATGCAACCACCCAATTGCAAGGGCATAGGGGTTGACTGATATAACCCTGAAATTAGAGGGCAAGATGTAATAGTACTGACATCCCTACTACATAGTTTAAATCACAGAAAAATAAGAGCCATGAGTAATGATTTGGTGGCTTCTGCAGACAATTCTTTATTTTTTTGTTTTGTTCTTCAAAGTGTTGGTCCAACATTTAGATAGGCTCTCACTCTCATGATATTCATTCTTATATCCTTTTGGGGCTACTTCAGAGGGCAAACTACTGATCTTCCATCACTCACTGATTTATACTTGCTCATTCTCTCTCCAATCTTGACAGGGTACAATGACAGTATCTCTACCAGATATCAGATGCAGCCACCAAGCGTCAATGTCAGTATTCCTCTTCAGGTTGATGGCTCTTCATTCCCTCTTCAGAATCCATTAATCAGTTCCTCGCACCAAACCCAGCTTTTGAGCCTTGGTCCATCACAGGCATCGGCATCTGGCTTTCATGCTGCGGGCCCATCGGGTCTTCCTCCTTACAGGGGAGCTGAGGAGCTTTTCCCGGAGGAGGAAATTCGTATGAGAAGCCTTGCGATGCTTGAGAATGAGGATATGCAGCATCTCCTCCGTATCTTCAACATGGGAGGCCATACCGAATCCTCATTCCAGGCCACTGAGGATGGGTATCCATGCTCATCACCATACATGCCCAACCTATCTCAGAATTTCGGCTTCAATGAGGACCGGAGCCGCTCATCTGGCAAAGCTGTTATTGGGTGGCTAAAGCTTAAGGCAGCATTGAGATGGGGCATTTTTGTTAGGAAGAAGGCTGCAGAGAGACGGGCGCAACTTGTAGAGTTGGATGAAACGTAGACAAGGAATGAAGATGAAGCCGATCTAGCTTTGATGTTTATATGTTCCTCTCCTAGCCCTGCCTAATTCCGGTCAACCATAAGTTCGTGCCGGTGCAGGGAATTACGGGCATAACCTCAGATTATATCTATCAAATCTTACACATCAAGCTCTTGCAATGGATCCTGCTCCCTATAAATGGTCAACATGTGTATGGGTTCTGTCCCTGCACAAAGCTTGATATCCATGAGCGGCTATTGTTGCAGTAGTCTCTGCATGGCATTGCTGCCTCATTTGCAAAGATGGACCAAGTTGGAGCCATATCAGCTGGAGATGTTTGATTGGTCAGAAGCTGAAACTGAAGTTGATTAGTCGGAGGAGCCTTTCTAGAAGCTAGATAAGTTAGCACAAGGGTCTATTTATGTCAGTCCTAGTGTCGGTTGTATGTCAGTCCGCTTGTGTAGGCGCAGTAAGATCCCGAACCTGTAGATTTGGTTTTTGTGGGTGGACTAACGACTGCCTACACAGTAAATGTATTTAGACTTCTTAAGCTTGTCGGTTTAGCCTGTATTATTCACTTTCTCACAAAATGAAGCAAGACTTCTCGCGACATTGTTTGGGATTTGCATCGATATTGCTGTGAGGTCCTCTTTTGGTCTCTCACTTTCTGTGGCTAGAGATATTGCACCAGATTTACAGCAAGCCTCATAATAATGTAGCTGTAATAACGTATCAGGCATGGCATGCAGATTGTGTGGAGCTTCATGATTGTCGGCATAATGTTGTATCACTTAACAATGAATACGTGTATATGCATTCTCAGAGCTCCAGCAGGCCTCGTCTTTATGATCACGGGTGTCACATCTCATGACAGATGGGTTGGGATTTGTCAGTAAAAAAGTTGTGAACTCGAAGGATCACCGAAGACATCCACTTTACTAGCAGTTGGCCGCATCGTCTTTGAACTTTCTTTTTCCCTTCAATCAAGTCTTATAACTTGCTTGGTTTGTGTAGTCTTGTTCAGGGTGGCGAATTTGATTGGAACAATGGAGTCCTTTCATTATTTGCCATTGAAAACCTTCGTCAGTTTTGCTGATGTGGTGTGTTGTAACAACGATGCAAGAAAAGCGGCATTAAAATACCAATAATCCTTGAATTTTCTAGCCAAATATTTGATTAGGTCCTGATTATATTTTGTCCAAGTGAAGTCGTTGAACATGATGTCTGTCATTCACATTGATTCTCAAGATTGAAATGCATATAGAAATGTTGGCATAACTGCTGAGCATTGTGTCGAGAGAGAGAGAGAGAGAGAGAGAGAGAGCCTCGCCACTGTGCTTGGCACGGGCCGCCACTTCGCTGCAGTGCTCGATAAGGAGCGGCGACGAGCGACCATGGGGGGACATGAGCTCGAAGCTCAAGCGTTCATGGCAATGAACCTTAGAGCTTGAGTGGCAAGGACATCTGCGAGCTCTTAAAGATGGAGCGACCAAGGCTGACATGAGCTTGAAGCTTGAGCGTCCATCGGTGCAGGCTTAGAGCTCATGCACGAGCAATCATGGGGGACGTGAGCTCGAAGTTCGAGCGTCCTTAGCAGCAAGCTCGAAGCTGGAGTGACCATGGCGGCCACGAGCTTTGTAACCTTGCTAGTTATGATCTTAGACGACGACCGGCAGTTGATATGGATCCACAAACTCTCTCTCTCTCAATTTTGGTTTTTTTTTTTTTTTAATGTCTATATATACCCTGATGTGACACCTATGTGATAAATTTGAGCGGAGCATAACACAACACGATACTCCGATGTCCATGTCAGCAACTGGATGGTCCATGCCGGCGAAAACCAGCCGAGAAGTGAATAAGTACATAACGGAAGGATTGCCGGTGGTACATTTCAAAGAGGCGATGGAATTTCTCTAACAAATACAGAGCAGTTAGACCGATCTGATCTTCATATGGAAGTACAAGGACCGCCGGTGATCTTAACCCAAAATTTAAGAACCCCATTGAACGTTCAGCAAAAAGTACATTTCCTTTGAATTTTCAAAGATGGAAAAAAGAAGATAAAAAATGAAATGAAAAGCTGGGGTCTCCTTCATACAGCGAAGGGTCCCATTGCGGATCACCGGAATGCTCGACCATCCGAGCATCGCGCACCTCGCAAGTCAAATTTCTTCGCTCGCTCTCGCTCTCAAGCTCTTCTAGAAACCAACCAAATCGACAAAGATGCTACATTTCAAACTCCATCCACATCCACCGCGTCAACGGCCATGCATCTTCTCAGTAAAGAGAAAGTTTTGTTGGACCTGCGCAGGGCTCAAGGGAGAAATGACGGGGAAGAACCCATAAGGGGTGGGACTCCCCACTACACGCTCATGATGTATTCCCTCCTTTCTGGCAAGAAAAATATGTGAAGGGAAATTGAGGAGATGTTGGGAATCCGCGTATCGACGCATCAAGATAAGAAACGGAGTCCTGTCAACCTACCTGAGTTACTAGATAGGCGGGCAGCCCCAACATGAGACGTCAAACTCTTTGCTGCTTAGTGAGGTTACCCCAATAGTAAAAATAAAGTTTTGTGATGTGGTAACGCCACATAATTAAATAAACTGAGAACAGAAATATTGATTTTGCAAATCAAACAAAATTGGGGACTTGAAAGCACAGGGATTAAAAAAAAAAGAAGCACAAAGATAATACGCAAACCCAATTGCAAGATTCGAGCATATTGGGAGACTTGCAAGTGTACTTAGCCCTTCAAGAATTTAGCTTCGTCTACCTGATTATGTAATTAGGTTCAGTTGAGCTGATATAGTGGTGATGGGGGAATTGCCAAGAAAATTGTGTTGTAAATGTACTAATTTAATCATAAATTTTTAAATTTGGTCAATTAAATCTTAAATCTTTTCATTATTTGCTAATGTAGTCTACTGGCGCCCAACAAGGCTGACCCTTGCCCATGGCCAATGACCATTTGTTGGCCATTGGCTAAAAAAAAAAAAAAAAAAAAGAAAGGAGAAAAAAAAGAAAGACAAAAAGAAAAGACAAAAAAGAAAGAAAAACATTCAGATTTTTTTTTTTTTTAAATTATTCACATTAATACTGATTATGCTATATAGAATGGTCAATGTTTATGTTAGCAATTAACGGTCAAAATTGGCTAGATGGATTGTATTGATAAATCGTCAAAATATTTATATCTAAATTGGTTAAATTGAAAAATTTAAAACTGAATTGACGCAAATCTAATAGATTTAGGACTTTCTTGATAGTTTCCTTCGGTACTAAGCTTGAACTTGACTTGCATTCTCTATTGAGTATTAAGATTTTTGCTTTATCTCCATTTAAATAAGAATCGAGCTCTCGAGTTCAACTCCACTTGTCACGATTATAGCAACTTATGAAGCAACTCTAGTTGGAGCTCAAGCTCAATCTACAGAGCTCGAATACTTTCCTTGAATGTATGTATGTATGTATGTATGTATGTATGTATGTATGTATGTGCGGATATATTATGTAATATGAAGTATTTATGAATTTATTCTCCTAACTATAAGATAGATTAAAAAATAATAGAAACTTGATTAGGCTTACGAGCCTGTGGAGCTAAGTTTACTAAATAAGAGTTAGTAAGTTATAATAAGTTAGTAACTCAATAGGAAAAAGAGTTTACTGAATTCAAGTTGATAATTCTGTATAATAAAATGTTAGTAAACTTAGTGGTTGTAAATTGTTATAGAAATTGGTAATTTCAAAAGCAACCGGATAAAATCTTGTTAACAAATTCAAACAAAAATTGCTAAGATAAAATTGGTTGGTATTTTAATGAGAGAAAAATTAGTAGATCACTCAAATTGAGAATAGTAATCTCATATAAAAGTTATTAGATGCTATAGTAAATAACTATTAACAAGTTGTCATGGAAACTCGTAATTTTGAAGAGATGAAATAAAATTTGTTGAGTAAATCAAACAAAAGTTTGAGATGTAAAATTGGTCACTTACTCAGTAGGGTAAAAGTCGATGAATTACTCAATCTAAGACAAATAATTTCGCATATAAATCAATAACTTTAGCACGCTAGTAAGTTACAGAAACAAATGTTGGTGAGTTGCTAGAAAAAAGGTCGTAACTTCGGAGTGACCAAACAAAACCGGTAAGCTACTCGCATAAGAGTTAGTACATTAGAACTAGCTGATAACTCCAATTGGGCCGTAAAATTTTAATAATTTTAACGGTCCAGAAGGTAAGCAAATAAATGGAACATGAAGTTGTCGAGATAGTTGGCATTTTCAAAACAATTAATTAAAAGTTGATAACTTTGAACTAGTCCTAGTAACTTTTCAGACATGTCCTGCAGCGCCACCGCCCATGTTGGCTTTCGGTGGAAGGAAAGCATATAAAATGACCGTTAATGAACGGTCAGCCCCCTCGAACAAGCCGATCAGGCACGCCGCCGCGTTGGCCGGAATGACCCAACAAGGCAAGAACCAATCAAATTTTGTCATGCGCTGCGTTCAAATGGTCGTTCTCTTTCTTCATTCATGTAGTGCGACAAGACACTTGGTTCTCGTCTGTCTCGCCTGTCGCATGCAGGTGCTGAGAAAGTGCGCGGGACAAAACGAGTACGCCACTCCATGAGGGAGCCCTAAATGGAATTTTTTCTAGGAAAAACATTAAATAAATTAAAGATTCAGCGAGCATACCACACATGAAATGAAAGTTCAAGAATTATAATTAACAAATTTAAATTTTAATAATGACATTACACTTTAGACCAGAAAATTATTCAAAAAGTCCCAAATTTTATTATGTTTTTATTGATTTAGTTATAAATTTTTAAATTTTTCCAATTAACTTTAAATTTTTTGTATTTTTTTGTCAATTTAGTTTATCCGACCAATTTATGTCCAAAATCACTGACGTAAATGCAAGTCATTTTGCGTGGCAAGACCAATGTTGATGTGGACAAAATTTATTAACTTATTAATATTTTTTGAATGTTTTATATCTTTCTCTTTTCTCTTTTTTTTTCTTTTTCCTTTCCTTTTCCTTGCTTCTCTAACCGATTGGTTGATTTGTTGGCCACTGTGGCAAGACGATAAGATCGAGGCTCACCCTAGCTAGTGAGAGGGTGAGGTTGACTTCGCCTAGTCACCGACAAGGCTTGACCTTGCTTGATGTAGGTGAGGGTGACCTTCCTTGATAGTTGCCATTGGCTGGTCGTCAGCCATCATTGATGACCATCATTGATGCCCAATGATCGGCAGAGGAAGATGAAAAAAGAGAGAAAAAAATGAAAATAAAAATATAAAAATGCCTGTTGAGTATAAATGTTTACCCATAAATCACTCAACAGAATCTTTTCCATCGAATTTGTTCTTTGGAAAGTAGCACAAAATGTGAAAATGCATGGAATGAAGTTAGTTGGCGTCGAAAACGCGACAACGAGGATAAGAATATAATGGAAGGACTGACGACAACACATTTCAAAATGGCGATGGAATTTCTCGAACAAAAACAAATCAGGTGGACTGATATGATTTTTGTTCAGAAAGTACAAGGACCATCGGTGATATTTTCCCAAAATTTAAGGCCTTGATTGAACATTCAGCAAAAGTATATTTACTTTGATTTTTCAAATATGAAAAATAAAATAAAATAAAATGAAAATGCTTGGTCTCGTTCATAGACCGAAGGGTCCCATTGCGGATCACGGGAATGCTCGGCTTTTAGAAACCGATCAAATCGACAAAGATGCTACATTTCAGACCCCATCCACATCCACCGCATCAACGGTCCATGCATCTTCTCAGTAAAAAAAAAAGTGTTGGGAGAGAGAGAGGGAGGAATTGTTGGAAAACTATGAAAATGAGAACATGGGAAAAACTAAGGAAAGGGTTCCTCCCCTCTCTCTCCCACCCTTTCTTTTTTCGTGTTATTTTATTTGCCATGATAAAAAAAAATTGCGCCCGGTAATGGGGATGACCATCCTAATTGCCTCTCGAATTACATATTTTCACATTCTAATCTTAAGTCAAAGATGCCAAAGATCAAATCAACTTATGCGAGAAGGGGAGTGTTTATCTATCCGTCTCCTGACATAGACATCGGACAAAGTACGTCCGTCAAGGAGATCCCAAATTTAAAGAAAAGAGAAGGCATCGAGAGATGCTGCTAAAATAGGCCACATCGTTCCACTCTCTAATTTGATAATCACTTTGACTCTGCGCTTTACATTTTTCGTGGCGCTCAGTGCAATGTATGCTGTCATCATGTACGCATGGATATCAGACAAGAACTTTCCGATCGAAAGGTGAATGACACCCGTGCGTGCAAGCTTTCACTTGGAGCCAAGCCACGCACGTTCGAGCTTAACTAGCTGCAATCTCTCTTCGTGATTCTTCGTGACGAGTGCTTTGGGAAATGTTCAGGCCGTGTTGATAAAGATTTGCAAGGAAGCGGACCCCTTTGCAAGCTCTAACACTGGAGAAATTTTGTTGGAGCTAAAATTATCACCTAGAGAGGGATTGAATATGTGAATATGCTGAATTTTAAAAATAATTGAAACTAATATTGTAATAGAACAATGTCTAGTGACAAATCATGCAATGTTCAGATCTTATCGGTGTGCAATAATTTATCTCAAGAAATAAAAACAAGTTTAATGAATATATTAATACACATAACAATTATAATAGTTCAGCTTTGACAAATCTATATCCACTCTTTCGGCACATCCACTCTTTTGTGCCGAAAGTCCATAAGCTAGATTCCACCATCTACATGTTAGATTTTTATATTGTAGATATAATATGAATCCATATTTGGGAAAATTAATTCAGCGTAATTGAAAAATTCTATATCTAATTAACAATTGGAAACTTATCTAAAATTGAGAGTTCTTATGAAAATGATACATCAAGCATCCCTTAATCATCTCTTTGAAAATGATGGCCTTTGTCTGACGAAGAAAAACAATAGAAAAAGAGAAAAAAAGAAAAGAAAAAGTTAGAAAAAAAAGAGAGTTAGAAATGGAGGACACAAGCTCAAGTACAAACAACGCGGAAACACAGAGCATTGATGTCTTGCCGTTCTATTATATGGCGAGGAAGGCAGCATGGAAAGCCTCGCCCTACCGAAGTTGACTTACCGCGCGCCTAGAAAGACGGAGGAATCTCGATGCTTTGAACCGGAATCGAATGATTGATGGATACCCTCTTTCCCTGGGTTGGAAAACTACCGGTTTCTAACAGTAGGAGCCGTCAAGCATGGAGTACTCATCTTGCAAACCGTGAAAGATTATCCTAAAACCAAAATAATGACGTATGGATAAATGGGTGGCTACCTTGAAGGAAGAGTTCCAAGCAAAGAAGAAAAGTTTACGCGCAGCGCGTTTCCTGGAAATGTAGATGATGGCACTTTCCTGGAAATGTACACTGCAAAACTAAACATGATTGATAACTCGTTGCTTTGGCTGCATTTTGATCCCGGCAACCAAGCACCAGATCCTTTCTGGCTTCTGGTTAAGCTCCACGGAAGAGAAGAGAAATCATGTCGGCGCAGAAGAGAGATTCGGCTTCCCCTTCTTCGAATCAACCAAATCAGCCTAAGAGGCCACGTGACTCTCGAATCAAGTAAGTTCGCTCTTCCCTTTTAATGTTTCGATGCTTGTTTACTTGTTTGATGATCGTCTTGGTCTTAGCTTTACTTGAGGGAAGTTCAACGAAGAGTTCTTGAGTTAGAGACTCTTGAAATGAGAATTGTGTCGAAGCCCAGGTTGGCGTGTGGCATGGATTAGCTTTTACCTCATGACTGTTCTAAATCGCTTTCCTTCAGGTTTTTGTTTGTGGGTTTGTGCTTTAATGCAATGTATTAATGACCTAAAAAGGTTGTCGTCTTGGAACTGTTGTGCGATTTCATGGTGGCAAACTGCGTTACTTCCTCCTTACTCGGACTGGACATTTTAAAAATCTTTTACCCTAGCATGTGCGCTGCTGCTGTTACCTGGTTACTTTGCTATCCTGTTTGCTAAGTTATCCTATCTTGCTTGTATTTTTGTGCTGATCTTCACACAGTCAAGAGAGGAGCTGTTTGACGGAAGAGGATGTCCAGAGAGTGGTAAGATGAGTAAAGTAGCCAACTTGGACACAAAAAATGCAGTCTTCATTGTATTTTAATTGCCGATCTCTTCAATTAGAAGCCGTTTGGATGCATTTCTGACATTCCAGTCAGTTTCTGAATAGAAATCCGCAGGAGAAATTGCTATGAGATGTATAAAGAATTATTATTGAGTTCTAACAATGACCCGCTGACTGTTCTATGCCTTTTCCATGAAGCAATCCCACTAAGACACATGATTTAGGCTTTGCATTTTGTTTTGGACAGCATGGATCACTAAAAGATACAAATTTTTATCGAAGTGCCTGGACATAATTATCTTCTTGAATCCTGGAAAAAGTGGTCAATAACAATTTGCATGTAGGAGGACAATAAAGATACCTGTTATGTGAAACTTGAATGTGACGCACACATGACAGATGACTCTTGCAACGTAATTCTTTGCTTTTGCTTTCCGCTGGACAGTTCAGGACAGAGGTGGAGCGGGCTATGTCTCCCTTGGCTGAATATTGTCAAAGGTGAATATATTTTATTTGGTTTGTTGGCGGTATCTCTTATCTTTATAAACTGATTCCTCTGGTGGAATTTTCTTTATTTATTGCCTTGCCAGCTAGAAATATTATCTGAGTATCATACACCATCAATCTGCGATTCTGTTCAGGACAGTGTAATACCTGCAAATACATTTTCTGTCAATCACTAAAAGGACGGTGCAATTGGAGATAGCCGCTAATACTCGCTTCTGTTATCAATGTACTGGATAAATATTTATTCCAGCTTTACGTTGGCTTTTTCTATGTCGCCTTAGATTAAGGGAATGCAATTGATGAGTCTGGTATCTTTCTATACTTTCATCAGGTCTGACATTCATTTGTGCTAGTAACTAAAATGGCGCATATGCATATTTGTCTATTTGTTACAAATAAGTCCAAAAGACAGCAGTTATTCACGGTGTCATTTTTCATGGTGTAGTTACATCAGAAATGCTCTCCAAGATGTAATGCAACGAATGGACTCAATGGAGAATGCTCTTCGAGAACTGGTAAGCGGAGTCTATGAAAGTTCTATTTTTTCTCGGACAGTACTCTATCAACACCATGAAATTTCCAGTTTGTCTTGAGCATATCTCCATCGACACTTCAGATATGAGTTTTCAATCTGCATGCTGTGAAGTGATCAAATAAACTTACTATCCTTAAGTCCATTGCTAGTTAGTTGATTCATGCCGACTGATTGAACAACATTCTTTTTTTTTTTTCCTTTGGTCGGAGTTTGAACAGTATTCATTGAGCACGAACTTCACACAATTTTCTTTTATAAAAAATGTTAATGTTATTCACGCTTCACTAAGTTCTTCTCTCTCCAGAGATGATAAACTGTTGCATTCCAGGCTGAATTTGCTCCCTACTAAATTCGAACTATTCCCCTCATGTTCAGCAAGGGACAAGTAAATTGATCCTTCCAGTCACCCGCAGATCCAGGACAAGAGAGATGCTGTAAAACTTGCCCCCATAATCTGATTGGAGAATGCACACTTAAAGAACAAGTGCATTCGAGATTCCTCATGTTGTCTGCCTTGCACGCAAGTGCCATCAGTGTCAGACCAAGTTTTCATCCGGTCCAATGTCTGCAACCTATTCTGATCACCAGCCAAGTTATAAAGCCATATTTTTGCACATTAGGCTTAAACCATACAAGCATAAGCCAAGTCACATTGTCCCCACTTTTCCCCACAAGCTTCCGTTCTTACAGAGGAAGAGCCCGTAGATGATCCAGTAAATACCACTTTATCTACAGAGCCAGATTTTTGAACAATCCCACCCAAAGCCATCTGAGTTTCATGCAGATCATTAGAGCTTGCTGGAGGCCATCTCCATTCATTTTCCTCTCTAACATCTGAAACTGTGGCTTTGTCACCTGAAGCTGAATCATAACCATTCTAAGCACATGTAACATCTTGCATGGACATGGAATGAAGGGCGAAAATAAAAAAATGCTTAGGATTGTTCATATGAGCAATATATACAACTTCTTTCGGTAAACACCGTGATTTCAATTGTGCCTGAAGAACTTAGCTCAATAAGGTGTTAGATAAGTTGTTTTTCAGAAGGAAGTTTGTCAACTCCTTATGATGGAATGGACTGATTTTGCATCCCTTCTGCTTCATTCTTTTTCTTTTTTTTGGTAAAGATTCTGCTTCATTCTTTTGATGTCTCCAACTTTGACAATTCTGCTGTGGGTGGTTTTTGAACAGAAGGAAGCAGTGGAGCTTGAAAAGATGCATTGTCCCCACCTTGGAAGGTATGAATGCACTCCTCCCGTGATGACATTGAGAAAGGTTTCTGTGCAGTATTCACTGGTCATGCATTGTTGATGTTTTTGGGAATAATGGTCCTACCTAGCACTGCCACCCCACAACAGGCAGCCGGAGCTCAGTGAGCGTCAGGCCACAATGACTCAATCGTGCGCCGAAATGTCAATGCTTCAACTTAGAATATACTTTTTGTTGCTTGAGAGCAGTGGATCATTTCATGTTATTTTATTTTTGAAAATTTGCAATTAAACTCTCTGAGACAACGGATGTATTTATACTCGTAGTTTTTCCCGAAGTAAGACTCGTCCGAGTGAGATGTTCGGTAGTTTCTCTCTTTATCATTACTTTTCCAATTTTCTGCTTCCATGCTTGTTCCTATTTCTAATGGTTGTTTTCCGGAGAGAATGCAGGGCAACTACTAAATCTACGGCAAACAATGATACAAGAAACTTACAGCTTCAACTTCTAACCAAACTGTCACTACCTGTATTTACTGGGGAGAAACTAAAAGGAGAGGGGGGTGCTTGCATTGAAGTTGCCTTGATCGATCCAAAAACTGGGGCTGTTGTTACATCTGGCCTGGAATCCTCCATTAAGTTAAAACGTTGCTGTGCTTGAAGGTGACTTCAACAAAGATAATGAGGATAACTGGATCCGCGAAGAGTTTGAGAACCATGTGGTTAAAGAACGTCAAGGAAAGAGGCCGCTTTTGATAGGAAATTCCCGAGTGACACTGAAGGAAGGTGTTGGGCAGCTGGGAGAATTGACATTTATAGACAATTCCAGCTGGATTAGGAGTAAAAGTTTCAGGATAGGGCTTCAGATGGCATCGGGTTATAGTGGGACTACACGAATCCAAGAAGCAATAACAGATGCCTTTGCTGTCAAAGAACATAGAGGAAAATGTAGGTCCTTCACAATCATTTTAGTCCTTTATGACTGACCATAAACGTGGTTTTGGACATCCACAGTTCATACGGAGCTTTAAGTCTCAAATGAAAATTCAGATAAATAATAGATGATCGGTTTCTTTGTAATTAGCAAATGTTTGCATCAGTTTCGGGAGAGAGTTTTGCTCACCTTATCAGAAGTTTTCCTCTACTTTTATCTTATGGTGGCTGGGACCTTACTCTATGTTACCCTCATTTTACAGCATGCAAGAAAAGTCGCCCGCCTAAATCTGATGATGAGGTCTGGAGGTTGGAGAAGATTGCCAAAGATGGGAAATCTCACCAAAAACTAAGAGAGGCCGGAATAGATAGAGTGGAGGACTTTCTTCTGCAATTGTTTACTGACCCCAACAAACTGAGAGAGGTAAGCACTTAAATAATGTTTCTCAATGAGGATTTAATTGACTGCCAAGAATGTAAGTCGTGTGTTCTCATCATAGATTCTCGGAACGAGCATAATATCGAAGAACTGGGATATCCTCGTAGATCATGCAAAGACTTGCAAAACAGATTGGAAACTTTATTTGTACTATTCTGATGGCATGAAGCATGGTGCTGTATTCAACCCCGATCATGCAAAAAGACTCATCGATTTTCAAAGTTTCGTCAAGCCAGTTCAGACTGGAAAAGTCAAAGATTTCTCACATGTTGAAGAAATTTCTGGTGTACGTTGAAAAGTCAAGAAGAGTGGCTGGAAGTTGCAAAGAATAGAAAAATAGAGAAAAAGGGAGCTATTCTGATGGCATGAAGCATGGTGCTGTATTCAACCCCACAAGATGGTCAACTGATCGTTGCGGCTCCTTCAGGGTCTTCTCGCCTAATCAAAGACGTTGAGGGTCTTTTCTCCAAGGCACATGAATCTTTTGCTACTTGACATCGACTTTCTGCCCAAGAACCTTTTGTCTTGTGTAAATATTTTCTAAAAATGGTCAGATTCATTTTCGTAAGGAGTTCCTACTGAGTTTCGTCAAGCCAGTTCATGCGCTGCACACCATCATGCAAAATTCAAAGAACATATAAGTTTCATTAGTTGGATAAAATAATTTTACAAGGAAGTGTCGGAAGTGTTATCCCCTTACATGCCTTTTTTTTGTTATCCACTTAGGCTTATTCTAGGAAATTCTAGATTCTAGAATGTTCATCTAATCACTCACTATCAGTAATTTGATGTTTACTTGTAGCTGTGTATCTTAATAGGTGTTAGCAATGATCGAGGATATGGAAACTCGAGAAGAGCAGTTGGTTGGACATCTAGATGCTTTGGGTTTCTTCTTTTTTTGATCGGTAGAAATAATATGCAGTGCTTGTGGAGAATATAAAAAAAATAAAAATCAAGATGTTTAGTTTCCATCCATAATAGTGACTTATTATAAATAGAGTGATTTGAGCTTTCGCTCTTCGCAATGCAAAGTTGAGGATAGTGACCTTGTAAATCTAAGTGGCCTTGTGCACTCCATGGTACGAGTAAATTGGAGAGCACTTTCAGCAGTTGATTCGCTATCATCATAAAAATCTGAGGTACTCATAATCATATTGTAGTTTGATTGATTAACATATTCATGTTGCAACGATGACTTTTCAAGACTGAAACTATGAAGATCTTAATTACTTGCACAACAAAAGTTGTCGTGTGTTTTATTTCTTCGCTAGTCCTTTCTCAATCAACTTTGCATCTTTACCCTGAGGACCCTTCCCTTCATTGTACTCTCCATTACATCTTTCGAGCACCTGACCTTCATGTGGTGGAGAAATGAGCCACAATGGGCGTAAATTGAATTGTGGTTCTTCAACGTAGTTTTTTGTATTCATCTTTCTCTGTGCTGCACCAATGTACTTACTTTGAACACAACTTCATCCATTAGAATGCAACATTACTTGCCGAAAAAAGAAATTACTGCTTGAAGTCGGAGCGTGTACCTTTTTTTTTTTGGTCAGAACAGTGTACCTTCAATAGCGGATATAATTACTCCTGTTAGTCCAGCTTGAACAATGTAACGAGTGCTTTTCTTCCAGGAACTTGGAGACACAATCGTGAAAAGGGCCTTTGATAACTGGAATGATGTTAGGGAGTTCAATGGTGAGACCTTTTCTGGTTCAATGCTGAAGAAAAGCTCAAGCTCTTTTCCATCTCAAGTTCTTGGAGGACAAACTGATAATCTCACTCCACGAATCTCTGCCACTCCAGTTGGTCTGGAAGCTCCTCCGGCAAATGCAGGCTTCACTGCCGAAGGTACATGCTCTAAGACACAAAACTCTCTCTCTTTTTAAGCGCATGCAAGATGTGGCCAGTGGAATAACGATGAAAACAAGACTTTCCACTTCATTGTTGAGCTCTAATAAATAAAAGCAAATGTTCCAGATCCTTAAGATTTAGGTTCCACATAATACGAAGACGTTTCTTTGTCAATATACCCTTGAAATGAGCTTGCATCCAAGGAGATTTTACTAAGTTTGCCCCGTTGTTGGCACTGACCTGTAACATGTAGAGGATTCTCCTTTGTTAGTCAGGCTTTAACGTGTCTTTAGAAGTGACCAAAAATGCTCAGAAATAGTATTTGCTGATGAAGAACAACCAAGAGGAGTAGGTTACTACCAAAAGCTGTGATCTAATAGATTATCAGTACGAAGGCAAAAGGACAACAATGAAGAACTTCATTTTACCAGGGTTTAATCTAAGAGGTACAATTTGAATTTGGACATGAAAGATCTAAGAGTTAAAGCATGAAAATGGCCTAAAAAGACATGCAATGTGGAGAATAGTCAATATCCAATGCTAGTTATACAGGAAAAAATATATTCTGTAAGCCGTGATTGATGCAAAATGTGCCCCATTCATTTCACTCTATTTGGCCATATATGTTTGTGTGTATGTATGAATGTATTTATGTATGTGTCCTGTCCAAGCAATTAAAAAGTTACTAAACAATTGGTTGGTAAGATACTATGGTGACCGGAAGATCATATTAGACAAATAAAGGTTTGCTGGTTAAACCTATACAGCACTGAAAGATTACAAAGACCAGAGGCAAGAAAAACTAATGAGATGTGCAGGGTAAGGCAAAATAATTAATAGCACTTTTCATGATTTCAGAATGGTAAAAGCTCATGACTATTCATTCCAAAACTTTTAATGAGATCTTAAACCTATGCTCACGTTGGCCTATGTTTACTAACACATTAATGTTCTTGTCCTTTCTGCGGGACATAAAATGGAATTTCAACCGATGAAAGTGTTCCTCTTGCTGCACATCAGCCCATAATTTCAGACCGCTCTAATATTCTAATTTCTTCAGGATATTATGGTATCACTACTGTCGGATTGCCGATACAGCACCATGACACGAGTATCCAATGGGCTATCCATAGCCCAATGATCGATTCTTCGAGCCAAACGGACTATACAGTAAATCAAAATGTTCTCCCCTCTGGATCACCCTATGCCTATTATACAAGCTCCCCATCTTGCAGTACACCTCTTTCCGGAGTCAATCCCGTGACGGAATATTTCCAATCATCCGTTCCACGTCATTTGTGGGATGACTTCATGGCTAATGATGGCAGATCCTTTCAGACCCCAACACGGGGAAACATGGGATGATGGTTTTGTTCGGTACCCCCAAAATTGTTACTGGCTGGCTCAAACTTGTTACTGTCGCATTAGGTAAGATTTTCTCGGTATATTATCCTGATAGAATTGATGGTAATCTTTTCTTAGATGAGAGCATACTGATTACATATCTGTAAATTGCGCAATGTCGCTCTTAGACTACTTGTAGGTATACAGAAATATAGTGATGGTAATACGAGAGAATTGTAATTGTCAACTTGACATATATTTTATATACCAAATTACAGAATAAGTATAACACTTAAATAATATCTTGCACAACTGTTACAATCTACTTTCTCTCACCACACTCAAAACACTCAATGTAATACACGCTCGCTTATAGAGGAGCAGCTCTCTCTCTCTCTCTCTCTCTCTCTCTCTCTCTCTCCATACTTGGTCTCTATCGACTGCTGTCTGTCTCTACTTTCTGTTCCGAGCCTCTCTTCTTTGGGCACTGGGCGCGCACGAATAAGCAGCAACGTGCGATGTTGACTTTTCTTCTTTGACCAACAGTTTGCACCTGGAAATTGGAATGCACGATTTTGTGTTTAAATGGGTGATCCTAGGTGATCATTTTGATTTACCAGCGTCACTTTTTTAGGCCAATTTCCTTTCTGATGGAATGTCAAGCGTTGCTAAAATCTGCTTGCTCCTTAAAAACAAATAAATATATTGACTCCAAGATGACAGGGTGAGTTTATTTCTTGCCATGCTAAAAACTCGTTCACCTGGATAGGGAGTACGTACACGTAGACATGTCAGATAAGGATGATCACCTAGGGTGAATTTGTTTCGTAAGTTTGTATGCACGCTATTTAGGATGATCACCTAGGATGAATGAGTATAATAGGAGTTACAAGAATATCTTCGAAAATGAAAATGAACATTTGCACATGGATAATGTCCATAAACCAACCGTTCATATCATCAATAAAGTGGTCCCTAATCATATCATAGAACATTAATTAAACAAGGTCATAGAAGTTAAGAGTCCCATGGAAAGGCCCATTTTATCTTCATGACTCGAGCTTCACTACTTTTTTGTTTTTACCTGCAATACCATCACACGCACCGAACACGAAAGGTTTGCATGGAAAATCACGAGTTACTAGAGAGACGAGAGTATTACATCGAGTCAATCAAACCCTGATTAGAAAGAACCCCAGATGTGATCATGGGTCTGGTTAAAGAGCCACGAGGCCCGGTCAGGCCGAAAGGCAAATTGGGCAGGTCTAGACAAGCGTTTGATCATTCAAAGAGTATACTTGGATTCTGCGCTTATTAGGCCCTGTTTGGTAACTATCCAAACGGGGCCAAATTCTGATTCTTTGTTCCCGGAATCAGTTTCGGCCTAGAATCGCGTTTGGTAAAATTTTTGTTCCCAGGAACAGATTGGGAACAGAATCAAGAACCAAAAAAAAGTTGATTATTGTTTCGGGAATGAATTTGAGAATTAAAATCAATAAATTTTCTTCTTCCCTTCCGCCATCTCGCAACTGTCGTCCACCACCGCCCGCCCCTGTCCGCCATCTGCCACCGCCGTCCCGCCGCCGCCTGCCGCCGGTCCGGCGAGGTCCAGCGAGCTCGTTGGAGGCAAGCCCAGCCACCGGCGAGCTTGCCGGAGGCTTGCCCAACCACCGGCGGGCCGGGCGAGGCCCGCCTGGCCACCGGCAGGCTCTGCCTCGCCGGGACTGGGCAAGGGTTGGGTGAGCGAGGCTCGCCCAACCCCACCGGTGGCCAGGCGAGGCTCGCCCAGCCCGCCGGTGGCTTGGCAGGCCTCGCCCAACCCCGACGAGGTCGGCCTGGCCACCGGCGGGGCTCGGCCGAGCCTCGGCGGGGCTAGGCGAGCCTCGCCCGACGAGGGCCGGCCTCGCCGAGGGCCGGCGATGCTCCGGTGAGGTCGCCGGCCCTCGTTTGGCCGGTCGCCGGTCCGACGACCGGCAAGAAGAAGAAGAAGAAGATGAGAAAAAGAAAAGAAAAAAGGAAAAAAAGAAAAAGAAAAGAAAAAAAGGAAAATGAAAAGAAAAAAATGAAAAAAAGAAAAGAAAACAAAGGAAAAAAGTAAAAAAAATTATTTAAAAATTAAAATAAATTGATTTAGAACAGAATTAATGAACACGGTACCAAACGCAATTCTATTCCAGAATCATAAATTTTGGACAGTTACCAAACGGCTTAAAATGCTTATAATCAGTTCTCGGGAACAGAATAAAAAAGAATCAGTTATGATCAGAATCAGCTCCCGGGAACGGAATCGTTACCAAACGTGCCCTTATGCATCAGACCTGTGACCACGTCCATCCATCGAGTCTATGTATTAAATGAAGCTATCCACATGCAATAAGGCTATTTTTAGGAGCACATACCTTGTCAAATTATGATGCTAAGTTCTCTCGATATTCTCCATTCATTCAGACACCTAGTTTAATAACGATGTCAAGTTCTGTTACCAATGAAAGAGTAGAGGATATTACAAGGCTAAACAGTGGATATTAATAGAGGGTTTAGCCAAAAGTGTTTTGCGTGACAGACACGAATCATCTTCTGTCCATTTCCTGTAAGGAAAAGGGCTTCTTTCCATCGTGCACGTTTTCCTAGCCTTCTCTTCTTCTTTTCTCGATCCTTTTGATTTTAACTATAATTACTCCAACGGCTCATGAATTGATCTAGAATGGGGTTGCCTTTGCAATGGACCTAATAACAATAATATATTTTTCTAGTAATATTATTGTTTCAACTTATAAGTAATTTTCAATGTCACTATTTCGGGAAAATTGTCCAAAAAATTCTAAACATATTGTACTTTTGTTAATTTAGTCATAAACTTCTTAATCGTGTCAATTAAGTTATAAATTTTTTTACGTTTTGCCAAGTGAGTTTATCCGCCGATTTTTGTTGGAAATCATTAACATAAATGTTAGCCGTTTTACGTGGCATGGCTAATGTTGGCGTGGATAATTTTTAAGAATCTATTTTTTATTTTCCTTTTATTTTATTTTCTTCTCTTTTCCTTCTTTACTTTTTTCATTTTCTCTTTTTTCCTTTGCCGGCACAAAGGGCCGCCCTCACCTAGTCTAGTGAAGGGCTGCCATTGCCTAATCCAGTGAGGGTGGCCTTTGCTTGAGGCCTTCAACCTCTGCTAACAATTGACGAGGCCCAACAATGGTTTGGCGATGGTGGGTGGAGGGAAAAAGAAAGAAGAGAAAAGAAAAGAAGAGAAATGGAGCTATGTTGTATGTGTTCAAGTACTACAACTTGTTAACATGTTTGTCAAGTTAGACGGAGTCAATGCAATGACTTGATTGTGCCAACTCGATAAAATTTAGAATTTGATTGCATTTTTTAAAATTTTAGAATTCAATTGCATTTTTGTGATAAGTAGTAGGACTTGATTGTATTTTTAAAAAGTTTTAAGATTTAATTGCACTTTTAAAATAAGTTTTAGGATTTTTAGTATATATATCCTTTATAAGAAGAGCATTTATTCTCTAAATCATGGGTATGATTAGGGATGTGATAGTAGGTGAGATCCACGTGAGCGCACGCTTTTTTCTACCAAATGGACAAGCATGGAACCTTGAAAAGTCAACCCAAGAAAGACTAGGGGTGAGCAAATTAGAGTGACCTAACTGAGAACCGCTTGGATTGGACTAGATTGGCTGATTGGTTCGGTTCTCGATTCCATAAAATGAAATTGGTGACTTTGGTCTTGTTCCCAATTCCCTAGGGGGAAGAACTAGACTGGATCGACTATTTTTTAAAATATATTTTTTAATTTATTAAAAATAGCAATAAATCCTAAAATATTAATAACTCCATTTTTTTTTTTTATGTGACTGGTTCCATTAGATTGGATTAGACTGGTTTAGTCCTCTATCTTAGGACCATCTAGTCTGGTCCCCAATCCAAAAAACTAGGAATTGGTCCTCCCAACTTGGTTCTCGGTTCCTAAGTGAAATTGGATGGATTGGGAACCAATCACCCATAAGAAAGAAGATGACTTACAAAAAAATAAAGAAATTATATCCATAATAGCCTAAACTTTAGATTTTATCCGACTTTCACTTTGGCCTCCTTGGTTAGCCCCTTGGAATTGCCTTTTTTGGTTCGCAAGTGATGAGAATATCAACAAACTTATAATTATTGAAAAATAAAGGGTTAATAGCATGAAAAATCCCAAACTAGTATACTTGTAACAAATTTATCCTAAATTAATTTTTTGACAATAAAAACTCCAAATTGATACACCATAATAAATTTATCTAAAAATAATTTTTTGACTATAGAAAACACCAAATTGATATACCCATGACAAATTTACCCCAAATTAATTTTTTGACTATGAAAAACTTCAAACTAATACACATGTGACAATTTATCTTATGTAAACTTCCGTTAGATTTTAGCATTAAATTAGATGATGTGGATGACACATGGTGATATGGTATGGTGATCATGTGAAAATCCATAAGATTAATATCACGAAAAACCCCAAATTTATCATGGTTGTACTGTTAAATTTGTTATAAGCATACCCCATGGATTTTTATGTGGACTTGTGATGTTATCACGGTGTCATCCACATCAACAAATTTAATGGTAATATTTGATAGTAGCTAACGGAGGGTAAATTTATTTGTTTATGATTTTTGGTGGTTAAGAAATGATTTTAGATAAATTTGTCATGAGTATTGAGTATACCAGTTTGGAATTTTCTATGATAAAAAAATTAGTTTGAGGTAAATTTCTCACAAATACCAATCTATGGTTTTTTGTGATAAAAAAATAGTTTGAGATAAATGTGTCATAGGTATATTGGTTTATAGTTTTTCGTGGTATTAACCCAAAAAGACAAGTCCGCAAATTATTCTTCTAGAAGAATAAAAATATTAATAAATTTATTACAATAGCATGAAAGATTATAAAAGGAATGGTTAATACCTTAAAAAATTCCAAACTGGTATACGGGCGACAAATTTACCCCAAACTGAAATGAAAAACCCAAAATTGGTATGCATATAACAAATTTACCTCACCTAATAATAGAAACCGTAAATTGGTATATTTGTGACAAATTTACCCCAAACTAATTTTTTGAAAATGAAAAACCCCAAACTGGTATGCGTATAACAAATTTACCTCAACTGATAATACAAAACCCTAAACTATTATATTTGTGACAAATTTACTTCAAACTAATTTTTTGAAAATGAAAAACCCCAAACTGGTATGCTTATAACAAATTTATCTCAACTGATAATAGTAAACCCTAAAATGGTACCCCAAACTAGTTTATTCAACGGTCAAAAGTCCAAAATTGATATATTTGTAACAAATATGGGAAAACTACAAAAATTATATCACTATTACAAACGAAGAGTAAAATCCTAAATTAATATATCGGTCAATTGTCATGTATTATTCAATTTAGTAATTTGATAGTAAAATTTAATGGAAACTAAATGAGTAGATTTGTCACAAGTGTGTCAGTTTCGGATAAATTTGTCAAAGAT
Organism: Eucalyptus shirleyi; assembly: GCA_017140165.1. Lineage (NCBI taxonomy): Eukaryota > Viridiplantae > Streptophyta > Magnoliopsida > Myrtales > Myrtaceae > Eucalyptus > Eucalyptus shirleyi. Next base: position 41,707,507 of record CM029450.1, read on the forward strand.
GTACCCGTTTGGGATTTTTTATGATTAAAAAATTAGTTTGAGATAAATTTGTCATTGGTGTACTAGTTTGAGATTCTTAAAGGTATTAACCCTAAAAGGAATTCCTCCAAATGAACAATGCCTTGAATGATTGGGCATGTTTTCACGTAGAAGTTCAATGAAAGTTGCACGTTCGTAGGGCATGCAAGTAGAGATATGATAGCGATGGTGACAATGATTGGGCATGTTCTCACGTAGAAGTTAAATGAAAGCTGCACGCTTGCAAGGCATGCGAGTAGAGATATGATCGCGATGGTGACAATGAGGAAGTTGATGTTGGAGGCCATTTGGAGAGAGAATGGGTGAATGTTTTTGGAGTGGGTCGGTTTCCACTCTCGAACATGGAATCGAACCAAGCACAATCAATTTCCAGTTTGTGAAATCATGAACCTGCCCATAGATTTTAGAATTGGACCAATCAGCTCATTTTGGTTCTTGAGTCGGTCGTTATTTCTTTTTCTTTCTTTTTGGTTTAAAATAATTTACTAATTAAGATATGCTTTAGAATAAAAAATAAAAAATATTAAGAAATTTTGGGTGATTTGTTGATTTGATCAGTCCGATTCCTTACGTGGAATTGAAAATTGGACCGCCTCCTGAGAACTACCCAAAATTGACCAATCTAGTTGGTGATTTCTTTTTCTTTCTTCTCGGTTTCTTCTATCCCCTATAAATGGGAGTTTCCACATTAAAAATATAATTCACTAATTAGGGTTTTCTTTAGAATAAAAAATAAAAAAAATAAAGAAATTTGGGCTGATTTGTTGATCTGATTAGTCTGGTTCCTTATGTGGAATCGGAAATTGAATTGCCTCCCTGGAATTACCCAAAATTGGTCGGTCTAGTTAAGTTATCGTGTTATATCAGGATCGATGAACACACCTTGGAGGGAGGGAGTATTCTAACTGGCATGTGGCTAATAGAGAGATTCAAAATTTGCTGCTATACGCGTTTACACGAACTTTTTGAGTTTACTTTGAAGTTTTTTTTGCCAAGGAGGACAGCTAGATATTCATGTGGGAGGGGGGGGGGGGGGTGAAATAAAGACAAGAGGCCGACTTCGGCCAAGGTACATGCAAAGGAACAGGTTCATAACGCTTTTGCAAGAATGAATTAAAGAGCCATCTCTTTTTGACCACCAAATGAGCATAGAAGTCCAAAAGAAGTCGGGGATTAGGGGGCTAAACCAAAGGATAACTAGAGCTTCTAGTTCTAGCCAAAGATCACTAATAAAGATCGGTCACCCCTAGATTATTAATTAATTTAAATTGGATATTAGAGTTGAAGTTTATAATAAATTTAGGACTTTTTTGGTACTTTTTCCAATTGACTAATTATGACGTATCAAATCAAGAAATCATAAAACATCTTGACATCATCAATTTGATGGGGAGCCATACTAATTTGCCTTCAATATTCCTTGAGCTGATATATAGTGCATATATCAACCGAGTCAACCCAAGAGGCCCTGCGTCGCTCCGATCGAGTAAGTTCACTCTTCCTCGAAACGAGAAACACGGCTGAGTATAATATTGATTTGCTTTTACCTCCTGACTGGCCTAAATTGCTTTCGTTCAGTTCTTTGTTTGGCTGTTTGGGCTGCGGCTCCAATGCGAAGTAGTAAGCACCTCAAATGTTGTCGTCTCGACTCTGTTATACGATTTTGCGGTTGGCCAACTGCAGTACTTCCTCCTCATATAGTTGCTAATTTATCCCCTGTTGCTTGTAATTTTGTGATGATTTTTACACAGACAAGAATGGACTGGGTACAAGAGGAAACTCGAGCCAAGGAGCTGCTTGATGGAGGAGGATAGCCGGAGTGAGGTAAGATGAATAAAGTAGCCAACTTGGACATACAAAATGCCCTTTCTAGTATTTCAATTGCTAATCTCTTCAATTAGAACTGGTTGGATGCATTACAGACATTCCAGTCTATTTCTGAATGGAAATCCGCGTGAGAAATTGATGCAAGATGTATAGAGAATTGTCGTTTGAGTGGTAAAAGTGACCCGCTGACTTTTTTAGGCTATTCATGTGAAGCAATTCCACTAATAACACGATTTAAGCTCTTCACGTTGTTCTGGACAGCATGGATCACAAAAGAATACGAATGTTCAATCAAACTGCCTCAAGCATAACTGTCTCCTGGAATCTTCGAAAATGTGGTCAATGACAGTTTGTATCTAGAAGACAACAACAAAGATACCTGTGATTTGAAACTTGAATGCGATGATGATTCTTGCAATGTAATTCTTCACCATTGCTCTTTCCTCAACAGGTCAGAGAAGAGCTGGAGCTTGCTGAATCTGACTGGGTCGAATGTTATGGAAGGTCCATATATTTCGTTTGGTTTGTTGGCAGTATATTATCTGCATCAACAGATTCCTCTAGCAGAATTTCCATGTGTATTGTTTCCGCTTCCATACCTGTTCCTGTTTCTGATAAGTTTTTTTCTGGAGAGAATGCAGGGCTAATGCTAAATCTACCGCAAAGCATGATGATAGAAACTCGCAGCTTCAACCTCAAACCAAACGGCTCAGACCAAAAAAAAAAAAACCGAAAAAAAAAAAAAAACCTCAAACCAAACTGCCACCTCCTGTTTTTACTGGAAAGAATCTAGAAGCAGAAAGAGATGCCTTCCCTGTCAAGAATTTTAGAGGAGAAGGTAGGTCCTCCATAGTCCAAACCTTGTCCTTTGTAACTGACAATAAACATGGTTTTGGACATCCAGAGTCTTCAATTTTTTTAATTGAGAGCTTCGATTTATACGGACCTTTACATCTCGAATGAAAATTCTGATAAATAAGAAACTATCGGTTTCTTTGTTATCAGCAAATATGGCCTTTGGATCAGTTTCAGGATAGATTTTGCACACATATCAGAAGTTTACTTCTACAAATCAATCTAATGGTGATTATGACCTTCATTTGACAGCGTACAGTAAACATAATCCATTGGCAACTGATAATGAGGTTCGAAGGATAGAGAACATTGGGAAATCTCACCAAAAACCAAGTATAGAGCGATATACCAAGGTAAGCACTTGGTTAATGATTCTCAATTAGGATTTGATTGACTATCAAGAATGTAATATTGTATACACTCATCATAGAATGATGGAATGAGCTACAAATCGGGAAATGAAGCAGAGATTTGTGAAACACATTCGAAATATCATTTATACTGTCCTGATGGCGTGAGGAACTATTGCGTTGCATTCGATGATGGTCGGAAACTGATTGGCCTATTCAAAGATGGGAGATGGTTTCATGCTGCTCGACTTTCTGCCAATGAGAAGGTAAGTAACTAAGGAGTTCCTGCTGAGTTTTGTCAAGCCAGTCCGTGGGCTGCTCGCCATCATGCTGGATACATAACATTTGTCCTATATTATCTATATGATGAAGTAATTTCAGGTTTGCTGGTAGCTGTGTTGGCTTTAAGAGGTGTTTGAATTGATCAGAGATATGGTAACTTGAAACGAGATGCTTTGTTTAGATCCGCAGATAGACTTTTTATGTAAGTGCAGAGTTGAAAATTTAAGTGGCCTCCTGTACTCTATGGATAAAATTATACCAAAAAAAAAAAAAAAAACGCAGTGAGTCAGAGAGCACTTTCAACAGCTGATTCGCACTCAGAATATAAGTTCATCCATTGGAATGCAACATTACTTGCCGAAGACAGAAATTGTTGCGTGAAGTCAAGAGCGTGTACCTTTTAGTATTGGAGATAAATACTTCCATTATCCAGCTTGATCGATGTACCGATTACCGAGTGTTTTTCTTCCAGGAATATGGAGAGGAAATCATGAGAAAGGCCTTTCCTCACTGGAAAGACTTTATGGTGTTCAGCGGTGGGAGAGCAAGGGCGGTGGAAGATATGCAAAGTTTTATGAGTTAAAGAAAATATTAATTACTTCTCCCCCTTTTCTTAAGGAAAACAAATAGTTTTTTTTTTAATGATTTAAATGAAATTATTTGGAGAGAATGTTTGCTCTATAATTTTCTTTAGAGTTTAAGAGACCAACGAAAATTAGTGGCAAAGTTAGAACATCTGCGTTTTGTCAAATTTCTAATTTTGAAACATTCTATAGCCAAATTAATGTAAATGAGTAATTTCTTCTTTTTTTTTTTGGTCATAATAAATGAGTAATTGAGTACTTAGACTCTTTAAAAACGTCTACTAAAATTAGTCAGGTTAGCCACACAAGATTTTTCAGCAAACGAACTTACCAAATCACTCAAGTGATTGCTTTTTATAAGCATGATACTTAATTGATCATTTGAAAAATCTAGTATTAGAAGGAGCACAGTACAAAAGTGTGGCACTAATTTTTCTCGTACCTTGAGGAACCAATTCCGTTTTCAACCAAAGGTCTATGCTTTAGAGAACCGTGCAAAATATGGATTTTGATGTCTGCAATGGTATTTCCTCCAAGTTTATATTTTTTTTTCCGTTTAGAAGAAAGTTGAATAACACGAGGTTCTTCACCATTTCAAACTTTGTCGATTCTTCTCACTCAAGTTAGTGTTAGCGGTTCACCTCAAGCGTTTCTCTTGGTAACTCTTCTTCAGAATGTTTCGGGCTTGCTTTGTCTTTTCAAAGAGTTTTGTCTGAAGAGGTCACGTCAGTGTTGAAACTAGATATGGGGTTGTTGTCCTATGCATAGATATAGTTTAACCTTCTCGAACCATATAAGAGTACGTGATATATCTTGTGAGGAGTGATGTATTTTCATCCATTTAAGCTCCTGTTAACTGTGAAGATTGTTCCTAAAAGACTGATTATGCTTCTGCCGTGAGACATCAAATGGACATGAAAGTGATCTCTTGCCCAAGAGTTTCTTGATAGAAGAGGGCATCGGAAAAGTGGTAAGATGAATAGAAATCACAATTGTTTCTGTCATACGAACTATTTGTCAGCAACATTTTCTTGTCATTTGCTGATTTCAGTAATGAGGATCATATGATCCATTGCATTTTCATCTGCTGATGAGTTTTGGATTATTTGCAGGACATAAGAACTACCCTAATAACAGACAGCTCATGTTTCTTAATAGAGGTGATGCCACACTTTGCGGCACATTTTTTAGGCTATTGATGTCGTCCTTACGTTAGTTCTAAGTTAGTGCTTAATATGGGACATTCCAATCAAGCAAACATTTGTTTAGATATGTTGGAAGTCAACTCTTGAAACTGATGAAATGTTGCATCTGACAAATTGCTTGAGGGAGGAAGGGAAAATAATGAGATAGAAATGTTACTTCGATGAAGTGGATTTCCTAGGCTGTAGATGTATTCACATTGTAAACAATTGTCAATGTTAAACAGGTCAGGAAACAACTGGAGCTTGTAGAATTTTGCATTGTTAAACGATTTAGGGAAGGACTGGAGCTTGTAGAATCTCGCATTGTAAACAGATCAGGGAAGTACTGGAGCTTGAAAAACCTAACTTAGCTGATGAGGTACTGGGCACATCATTAAGATGAGTAAACGCATGTTCCTTGGTTCCTATACTGGAAGGAAAAAGGTAGAGTTGAAAGGCAAATATTAGGTCCAGAAACCTGTTTGCTTACCTCATATTTGAGCTTTTCGTATCAAATGGGGTTTGCCAATCTATCTTTTTATGCCTTTGCATCCTATTTCATTCTCTCTACTCTTTAACATGTTCATTTCTTCTTAGACCTCTGATTATCTTTTTCACCTGCTGCAGAGTCACAAAAATCACTAGGGTTCCAGTGAAAATGCATACAAGTGATATGACTTAGCGGGAATTCTTCCAAATCAGTCGAAAACTTGATTTCAGTCATGCGCACTTATAGTGGAAGATCTTGAAGTTTCAACATCATACATTTCACGAGACTGCAGTTGTAATTGTCTATACCCTTAAATACAAGTGAAAAGATGGTTTAGAGTTAATAGTTATTTGCATTCCTGTTTGTACCATAAACAACTACATTGGATTCTGATCGCTGGGCAAATTTTCTTGATGCAGTCGCATCTGGAACACTCTGAGGAACTAGTTCCAAAGATTTGCTCATCGCTACAGGACACTAGTCAGAGAGTGGTAAGATAATTGAATCATGTAGATTACTGCTTTGTAGAATTTGTACGTACTTTTGTAGTTAACTTTCACCTAGTTGCTAATCATCAGTCATGAAGGGGTTAGTATTGCGTTACCAACTAGTCTGCTGCCAATGAAAAGGCTAAAATATCTGGAAAGCTATTGTCATGAATTCTGCTTGGACTAATGGCAATGTCGAAAACCAGATTTTAGTATCTAAACGGCATTTTTCAAGAGTTTATATGTACAACTTTACATAATTCTTCTTGCAGAAAATTCTCTGGGGTGTACATGCATCATCATAACCATTTCGAAAACCCTGTGCACATAGACAATGACATGCTTGAAAGTGTGAAAATGTATCACATCAGGTCGCCTAAATGTGCTGCTAAGTATTTAATCTCCAATGTCTATTTGAGTCACAAACATGTAAAGAGAAGGGAAACCTCAATTTTCATCCATCCTCAAAGTGGGTGGGTGTACAATGATAAAAGGGATTCAGGTGCTATGGCGCTGAACTAACCCATGCCATACTCCCCGAATAAGCTCAAATGACCATTTAATAAAAGGTTAGTATACTCAAAACTGACAACATGGGTATGTGGAGAATACCTAGAGGCATGATATAACTCTGTTGCAACTATGTATTTGCTTGTTCATCATCCTTCTAAGGACCTAAGGATTTTGTGCTAAATGTTTTCAACAAGTTTCTAGTAGAAAAGTTTGGAAACACCAAAGAAAATAAAATTCTTCCAAGCTTTTTTGTATGCAGTTGTGCATCCTCATTCTTAGTGAATTTTCATCAGGTAAGGGAAGAGTTGGCGCATGCAAGTTCTCAATCTGCTCAACTTGTAAGTTTAGTGTACACTTTTAGTTGCTTTGGTGGCATTTTGGATATTGCCTAATGATGTTTCATATCTATCAAGCTGTTAAGCCAGTTTCTGTATGACATCTTCATACGAAATGCCATACACCTGGGATCCCTCTAAGCCTATATTGAAAGAATTGCACATAGGTAGTACACCAGGTTTATGCTTTTATGTAATCAAACATGGATACAAAATCTGAAAGGAAATTCATTGCTATTAGTCTTAGGTAAATTGTCCTATAGCTGGGCTCATGCCACTCCAGGGTGTGCCATCGCGGCTCTGGTGATGTCAGGACAAAAAACATTAATCTTTCTCGATGTTGATTGGGTCTGTGACTAGTGCAAATACTGTTATCTCAGGGCCGAGTTAAAAAAAAAAAGCTGTAACTTCATTTAAAAATGTCAACACTCAAATGCAAAAGGTCTTTTGGGCAGTAAGAGTACTTTTTACTGACCATAATTGAGAAAATTTTGGCTCAAGCACTCAAAACAATTCCTATTAGAATCGAATATTTCATCAAACTGGATTATTGAGTTTGCTGACCATTACTGTTCATCCTTGTTTGGACCAAAGTCAATCAAACCACAGTATAATTCAAAGAAAAACTTTCAGCCTTACGATTCCTTCTTTCCAGCAGCACATGTTTTCTGGCTTGAGCTTGGGTCTTTCAATGCTTGATGAGGTAATGTGGATCTGCTGGCAAATGTGGAAAGGAGGATGAACTATGAAACTTGCAGCTTCAATTCAAAACCAGGCTCTCCCTCTCTCCCTTTACTGGGCAGAAGCATGGTGCGCCATTGTTGTTGTATTAATCAATGCAAATACAGGCGATATTGTTGAATCAGGTCCAGAGTCCTCTGTTAAGTTGGATGTTGTTGTGCTTGATGATGATTTCAAGAAAGAGGATGCTAATTACTGGATCCAGGAAGAATTTGAGAAATATGTAGTGAAAGAGCGGGAAGGGAAGAGGCCTTCTGGAAACCTTAAAGTGATTCTAAAGGGAGGCACTGGCGTGCTGTTAGAGTTCACTGACAATTCAAGCTGGAATCGGAGCAAGAAGTTCGGGCTAGGATTACGGGTGTCACCTGGATATTGTGACAATGTTTGTGTTTGCGAAGCAAATATGGAGGCATTCACTCTGAAGGAGCATAGAGGACAGTGTAAGGCCAGGGTTGTCTTTATCTTTTAGCTCTAAGAAATAAATGTTCAGAATTCTACTGCCCTCACGGTAGTTACAAAGTAAAGCTTCATTTCTAAGTGAAGCCCTTACCTTATCTGAAACCAGGAGCTGCTAACAATTCAACTAACTTGTAACAAATCTTAATTCACCTGTTTCTAGATTGTTTCCTGAAGAAAGAAACAAGGGCTTCTTTAGTTAATCTGCTCTAGCATTTCACACTGTAGTAGAGAGTTTTTAGTTGCACAAGTTTGTTTGGCCTATTGATCCTAGCGTTGCTGCAATTTTCTTCCTCCAATATGTTCTTCTAAATTTACAGCATACAAGAAACGCTATCCACCTGCATCGGATGACGATATCAGGAGATCAGCAAATATTGCAAAGGATGGATCATCTCGCAAGAGGCTGAATGCAGCAGGAATATACCAGGTGGTAGAGTTTTTATGACAACTCTCCATGGACTCCAAGAAACTGAGAAGTGTGAGATTCGGCACATGGTTCTCTAATTTGGGTTGAACTCTCTGAATCAAGAAGAATAATGTTGTGTTTGCTCACTGCAGATTCTTGGAAAGGGCATGACAGACAAGAAATGGAAAGTCCTCCTAGATCATGCAAAAACTTGCACTCTGAATGGGAAACTTTACGTGTATTATCACGATAATGGAAGTGACCATGGTGTTATATTCAACAATGTTGGTCAGCTCACCGGCCTTACTGCGAACTGGGTGTTTTGTGCTATTGACAGATTTTCTCTCCAGCAGAAGGTAACTGGGAAATTCTACCTTTTTTGATATTTACCATGCAATCTACAAGGGACAACCCTTGACCTTAGATTATCAGTTAAAATTTTATCTACATTGTCACTATAGCATAGGTATGACAGTTGATCATGGGGCAGTTCCTAACAATTTGATGCATTTAGTTATGTTGCATAAATGATTATTTTCTGCTTATGATCTCAATTTTGAGTTCCGAACAAGGTGTCTGCGATGCTAAGCCGATTCAATTAGCTATGCCAAGGAAAAAAACAAAAGGAAACAGAAAAAGGAAAGTCTGATGACATTCGCTACATTTTTTTCTTCTGATCGGAAAAAGAATAGATTAGTAAGGGGCAACCAAGAAAAGAGGGGGGAATCCCTTACCAAAGGAGCTCCTTTACTAGAGAAATCATCTCCAATGTGGATTGAAGCATTTACATATGCAGATAAGTTTTCACTATACCAAAAGTGTAAGATTTTTGAACCAACTTTCGGAAATTACAAAAAATGGGCATTTCCTCTCCAATGAAAGCTCTTTGATTCCGCTGTTCCCAAACCAACCAGAAAATAGCAGGAGGGATTGAAGAAATCCTACTTTTGTTAGCACAAGGCAGATGCAGTCCTTTCCATGCCCATGATTCTTGTTCAAATGATCCTCCTCTAACCTAAGATAGCCCAGTGCACGCATAAGAAAAGTAGGAGGAGACTCCCTGTCTCTGCCTCTCTCTAAAAAAGAAATTTCTCATGGACCAGCACACTCCCTCGTTTCGGTAAATTGTCCAATGTGAGATTACATTCCCAAGATGCTTTCTCAACCAAAAATGAAACTCTAGCTGGTACTCTTACTTTCCACGGGACCAAAACCACCATGTGCAACATCAGGAGCACAGTTAGCAGCTTAGGTGCACTCTATGCTCTATTGAGTTCTAATTTTTGACTCATTTGGCATATTGTGGTACTTTTCACTGGAGATGCTTTTTGTCGCCTCCATCAAATTCTGTGAACTTGATGTCCTTGATTTTTTTATTTATTGATATTTTGACCACTAACTTTGCATCTTCCTTCCTTATTTGATCTGTCTGAAAAAAAACGAAACATATTAGACACATCTTCTTTGTGCCTTTGTTGTCTATACAAGTCCAGACTGAATTCTTTGAGTCACCTTGGGTATAAGATAAGCCTGATAATCTGATTGGTTGAGGAAGTAGTAATTTTCAAGGCTTCCAGGACTATGCAGATAGATTGGTGAAAAAGGCCTACGAGAATTGGAATGATGTTAGACAATTCGATGCTGAGGCTTCTTCAAGTTCCGTGTCGGAGAAGATCTTATGTTCTCTCCTAACTGAAGTTCTAGGAGATCAACAATGCTGCCGTCCAGTTCCCGCAACATGCCTACACTGCAATTGGCCAGTCAAGTTGGTCTGAAAGTACCTCCAAGAAGTTACAGCATTGACAGTGGAAGGTATATGCTCTCACTGGCTATGAGGAAAAGAAAAAGTTGCCTATAATTAAACACTAGCTGAGATATAGCCACTTCTTTTGTGGTTTTAGATATCAAAGTGACATGGCGCAGCTAAAACGTTTCACAGTATTTTACACCTTCAGGAGAAAAGTATGCAGGCTTCCAATGATGTGGCTTTGGAGGTGATGAAAATCAACTGTTCCATAGGTAGCATAGTCAGACAAGTAAATGATGAAATATTATACAGGATAGGAGCATTGGAGTCTGTTCTCTTTTCTCATGAAGCACATGATCAAAATGTCCTAATTATTGGTTCTTCAGATGCGTTCTGGTGCCTATATCTATTTAGTCGAATTGTCTGTAGAACTCACATTGTTAGGAATTTATGGGCTCCATGTTGATCCACACCTAGGAGACTCGCTTCGACTTGCCCAGATTCATGGTGTGGATCGATGGTCAAATCAGCGCCTAAAGGTTGCCACATCTATTCTCCCATGTATGAGGTATATGGGGAAAATGCATTGTGTCCTTATCTTTTGAAAACCATTTAGGCTTGTAAAACAACAGGTTCACTTGGTCACACTCAGAAGAACTTCACTTGAATATCTGCAGGATATTACTTTCTGTGTTTTCCTCCCTTCATGTAGAGTAAGACATACAGCACATATTTGTGAGTCACAAGGTGTTCAATGTAGCTCTACTTATCTCTTTGCATTTAGCTTATATGGTTGTTTGAAAATGGTTCATCATAATGTTGAGGTTGGTTTCATGTCGCATATACTGGAAAATCGATGTAACACTTCTAATTATAGAAAACGTGCTAAATGGAAGAATATGAAGATAAACAAGATATGAAGTGGGGAAAAGCATGATGTCAAAGTGGTGAAAGATCACAGTTCATGGACAAAATTAAAGAACACAGAAAAGGATTTGGCGTTTGTTGGCTTTGTACAACATCATGGAAGTACCCATTTTTGTTTTCTTTAATAGCTCAATATGTCTATTTGCAGCAGAATGCTGATCGTTTCAATTCTCTCCGTCTCTCTCTTCAGGAAATAGTGGCATTACTGCTGCTCGCTTGCTGTTGGCTGGGTCCACCTTCATGTGGGGCCCAGCCAGCATTAAATTAAAAAAAAAAAGATAAAACAAAACAAAACAAAAAGAAGTGCATTGTCGTACGTGGGTGTGTGCCCGAAAAAATGAAGACAGGTGAGAGAAAACAAAAACTGCTGAAGCGAGGGAGAACAAAAGAAAGGAAGAGGATTGCAACTTTGTGGCTTTGATTCGAAGGCCAAATATTGATGGAATCGGTTCAAATTTCAGTATGTTGTTCATGAGACTGAGGGCTACAAGTTGATAGTTTTTGTTCATTGAGAAACCGTCTCTGAATTCTCCAATTGCGGTTAAGGTTTTCTTACTCCAAACTTATTTGTCTACCTATGTGGTGAGAAGAAGATGATTGTAATGTTGATGTTGAGTCTCTAATGTGTGACTAGAGAAAAATACTTTGTGTATTTTGCTATTCTTGGTGATTAGTGGATTTTTTGGGCGGTCCGTGGTTTTTCCCACATCGGGTTTTCCACGTTAAATCTTTGGTGTCGTTATTTGCTTTATTTACTTATCATTTCGGCGTTATATTTGCATATTGTGAGGCTATACATTGCTGGTTATTGCTGGGGGCTAAGAGGTTTTAAGTTGATTTAGTATCGAAGGAGAAATTGATCCTGGATTGTGTTTGGCCGTTGTCACGCCCCAAACCCCGAGTGCGTGCCCATCCCTATCTGGTCGATAATAATTTGCGACTTTCCATGACGAGTCGCCAACCCTTTCTGTTTTATTGCACATGCGGAAGCGAAAAGAAATCCCCTGACAGTAATCATCTCGGGATAGAAAAGCAGGACAATAGATTTACAAACAAACATGCTTTTATATATACACTGAGTCATGTACACAAGTCTATGGCCAAAAGACTACAAAAGACTGGCCTTCCAAAAAGAAGCGATCCTAACTGATCTACGCTTCCAATCACCTCCTCTTAGCTCCAGGTCCTCCACTCGACGACCTTGAAAATGTTGTCCCACAACTGGGTGAGATATCATTTCAGCGAGTCTACGCTCTATACCCCAATTAGGAGGGAAATACGCCCAAAAGTGTCCTAATCACACAAGCATACAATCAAGGAGACTTACCTCGTCTTAGATCCACCCTGCAAGTTAGTACAATTTATCCCACAGACAACATGAGAGCATGAGCAACAAATAAGCTCCAATAACTGAATGCCACACTCAATTAATCATGCGTTCTTAGTTTTGATCTCGGCATATAGCACGGCCTACTCTCAGTTCAGCGGTCTTCTGGCATTGCCAGGCTTCGTCTCACCCCATTGAGCATGGCAACGTCTCTTTATCAGACGGCTTTCCCGAAGGAGCATAGGGTCCATAATCAACTGCGATCGGCTTCCTGTTGTCTAAGGGGTATCCTAAATAAGGATAACGTCCAGCTCAACAGCCCGAGACGATTTCTCTTGACCATCACACGATCACTCAAATATGGCCCAGGGCACCGTGCATTGCACTCAAATGCTTTAATTAAAATGGTGAGCCTGTCCTTTTTCTTCGTATTAGAAATTCACATGAAATTACTCGTGTGTGGGTACACGATCAACTTGATCCAGAAAAATTGATATTTATCCTTTTTGAAATCCCACTATTTCATATAGTATTAAAAACCATTTTTGGTGTCAAAACCCGACACCTGGGATTTTTTGACTAAATATTGGAAATTCACAATTTTTGGAATTAAATACCAAAAATCAAATCAGCACTCAATTTGCATAATTTAACACTCAATTGCAAAAATTAACCACACCATTGCAATCAGCACGAAATTCCAAATCATTGGCTATCCCGCCTAATTTTCGGAAAAATAATTAATAATTAAATAATTAATGAAATTAAATAAATAAATCAATTTAAATTCTAAAAATACTAACGTAGGCCAGAATCATTAAATTAATAACCAATACGGACTCGGAAAAATTCCCGAACCCTTCTAAATAAATAGTACAATTTATTTAGGCCTTAACTAAACCATGCTAATCACCTAACATGCTCAATTAAATAATTCAATTTCTAATTTAATCTAACTAACAACTTAATTCCTAATAAAATAAATCTAACATCCCTTAAACGTTATTAACCTACTAAGCAGAGTTTAGAGTATAAACTCACCGGTTAATTGCGGAAACCGGTTCACCGTGACGATGGCGCGACGGCGGCCGAAATCGAAATTTTCGGCGGCGTCGACGAACTTGGGCCGGGCCTAAACTCAGCCCAAATCTGAGATTTGCTTTTGAAATTGGACTGGGCTTGAGTTGCTTCGCGGGCTTCAATTAACACGGGCTTGGAAAGGCTGAGTTGGGCTTGATATCAAGTGGGCCTTAAGCTTGCAATGGAATTGGGCCTGAGCTTGAATCACTTGGGCTTTGCTGGGTTGAACAAAATGGGCTTCTCTGGTTTCTTGGACGGGCCCAACTGCTGGGCCGTGAAATCCGTAAAGATGGGCTGAACTCCATGGCTAGATGGGCTGCGGGCTTTGCTGGCCTTCGCTGAAGGAGTCTCGCACGAAGGAGACGCGGGCGAAGAAGCAGTTTTGTCCGAGTTGCGGGGGACGCGCGGCAGCTTGCACGCGGTCTTCTTCGCTGGCGTTGAAGGGGAACGGATGAAAGTGGAGCAGGGAAGCAGCTGGCGGTGGAGTCTTCGAGCGGATGAAGTCCACGGCGTTAATGGGTTGAAGAAATCGAGCAAAGGGACTTCGGTGGTGGTGAGTCACGGACGGTGGCAGCTTCTGCCGTGAGCTGCTTCAATCGGCAATTGGCAGATGGAGTCAACGAAGAGAACTCCGCTGGTGGACTTGGACGCGTGGAGAGGCAGCTTGATTTCGTGGCTGGACTTTGGTGAGTTGTGGGGCTTCTTCAGTCAATTAAACTTCAATGGTTGACTTGAGGTATGAGCTACGGACGTGGGGTGATGGTGGAAGATGGGATGATGATGATGGTGGGAAGACAAAACTCAGTGGAGATGGGTGAAGGGAGAGAGATCGTGGGGCTGTGGTCTTCGGTGGAGCTGCAGGTGTGCAGCGTGGACGACAAAAAGGGGAAACAGCCAAGAGAAAGAAAAATGAAAGAGAAGGCAGAAGCTGAGAGAGATAAATGAGAGCGAAGGAGCAACGTGAAGGAGGAATCGTGCGGGAGAAGCCAAGGAGGGGAGGAAGCCCAAAATATCCAACTAAATATCTCACATTCATAATTGTTTGGTCCCACTAGGCCTTCAACATTATCTTCATAGTCTCTTAATACTTTCTAGCTAAATTTTCCATAAATGGCTCAAATTAAAGTCTAAAATACAGCCCCCCAAGCTTAATCCGAATTTCACTAAAAATGAGCTTCAATCTCTCCACTCAATTTCTCAAATTAAGGTCCGATTTTGGTGAAGAAAAATCCTGTATAATTTTCTATAAGTCCCCAACACTCAAAGGCTCGTCTTGGAAGTCCCAATTTCCATCGATTTAGCCTATTTGAATTTCTGCTGATTTTCCGCAACGTCGGTATCGATTTTCCGCAAAAATCCCGGAATCTCTGAAAATTTCTCAGAGAATGAGTCGACGTTCCTAAAATAGCTTGTGACACCTCAGAACTTTCAATTTCTAAAATTGGGTTGAAATTCGCAATTATTTTCAATCCGGCGCGCTTTAAGCGTGACCTAGTCTATCGGATGATTTTTAGGAATTTTCGGTGCAATTGACCCGTGATCGATTTATCTCGAGTCACAAAGTACATCTTCGACACATTAGCAACTCTCAATTGTCGTGAAAATCTCAAGGTTTCAATTACGGGCACTGGGTACTAAAATGACAGAAAATCAATTTAGTGCCGATCGATGAGAATTTTTCAATCAAGTGGAATCATCCACAATTTGATCACATATCTCAGTCGAATCGACCTATCTCTGATTTCTAATCGATCTCTGACGGTGCCATAATGACCCTTGCAGATCAACACGGTCGAGCAGTCGATTCTTGGTCGAATTCTCAAGTCCAATTGCATTTAGATTCCCTAATTGCTTCCCCAGATAGTCCAGTTATCTCGTGAGTGATCAGTTCAGAGAATATCAATATTAGCGTTTCGATGAAAGGCCCGATTTATTTAATCGAAAACAAATCATGAAAATTCAGGTTGTCACAGCCGTGGTGAATTGTGTCCTCGGGTTCTCCCCAACAAAGTGGTATCAGAGCTAAGGTTGAAATTATAATGTTAAATGGAAGAAACTAGGCAGCACCATGTTTAAGTTAAATGCCTCGAATTATTCTATTTGGAAGCCTCGGATGGAAGACATGTTATATTGCAAAGACTTATTTGATCCTTGATGAAGCCAAAGGAGATAAAGAAGACAAAGAATGGGAGAGAATGAATCGGAAAACAGTTGGGTTTATCTAATAATGGATTGATGATAGTGTGTTTCATCATGTTGCTCAAGAAACGAAGGCGGACACTTTGTGGAAGAAATTACAAGATCTCTATGAGAGAAAAACTCCACAAAATAAAGCTTTTCTAGTTAAGTGACTTGTGAATTTGAGATACAAGGAGGAGAGTAATATGGCGGAACACTTGAGTGAATTTCAAGATGTTGTAAATCAATTGACAAATATTGAGATTGATTTTGGTGATGAATTACAAGCATGCTTATTACTTGGTATTCTTCCTGATAGTTGGGACACTTTGATTGTGGCATTAAACAACTCGGCTCCTTTTGGTGTGCTTTTTATGAGCATGGTTAAAGAAAACTTGTTCAATGAAGAAACAAGAAGAAAATGCTTGAATTATGCTTCTACATCGGATGCTCTTGTTATAGAAAACAGGGCGAGAAGTCAATCAAGAAGGTTTCAAAGAAATGATACCTGAGACAAGTCAAGAGGAAGGTCGAAATCAAGACTGAGGAGGAGTGTCAAGTGTTATAATTGCAGCAAAATTTGACATTATGCAAAAAATGTTGGTTACCAAAGAGAGATAGATCCCATGATAGAAATGGAGATCGAAAAAAAGAAGAGAAACAAGCTACAATAGCGGTTGCATTTGATGGCAATATTGTGTTTGTATGTGATGATGGATATGTGAATTTTACATGCCAAGACCCTACATGGGTTGTTGATTCCGCGGCTTCTTTTCATGTCACCTCACGGCATGATTACTTTGCTTATTATCGCGGCGGCGACTTTGGTTGCATTATGATGGGAAATAGTGATGTTTTCAAAGTTAATGGCATGGGAGATGTTTATTTGGAAACCGATGTCGGATGTAATTTGCTTTTGAAAAATGTGAGACATGTTACTAATATTTGACTTCACTTGATCTCTACGGGTGCCTTAGATGATGATGGTTATTGTAATTCCTTCTTTGATGGCAAATGGAAGTTGACTAAAGGTTCCATGATAGTGGCAAAAGGTAAGAATACATGCTCTTTCTATACCATGCAAGCTGACTTGATTAAAGAAGAGGTAAATGCAGTGGAAGATTCCTCAGTTGATTTATGGCATATGAGGCTGGGTCATCTTAGCAAGAAATGACTTGAAACTCTTGCTAGAAAGAACCTTTTACCTTTAAAGGAGAAAAATCTAAAGGAATGCACTCATTGTCTAACTAGTAAGCAACATAGATTCTCATTTCATAGTTCCTCTCCACACACGAAATTAAATGTACTTGATTTAGTTCACACCGATGTTTGTTGCATGGATGCTAGAACTCTTGGATGTGCATTATACTTTGTGACATTTATTGATGACTGTTCTAGAAAAGTGTGGATTATTACTTTAAAATCTAAAGATCAGGTACTTGCGGCTTTCAAGCAATTTCATGTCAATGTGGAAAGAGAAACTGGGAAGAAGCTGAAATGTGTTTAGGCTAACAACGGTGGTGAATATAGAGGCCCATTTGAACACTATTGCAGGGATTATGGTATCAAGCTTGAGAAGACTGTTCAAAAACACCACAGCATAATGGAGTGGCAGAGAGAATGAACCGGACAATTAATGATCGGATTCGGTGTATACTTTCTCATGCGAAGTTGCCTAAGTCATTTTGGGGTGAAGCGATGAGAACAACAATAGACTTGATAATCTTTCTCCATCGGTTCCTCTTAAGGGGGATGTTCCGCAAAGAGTTTGGAGTGGCAAAGATGTTTCCTATAGCCATCTAAAAGCGTTCGGTTGTCCGGCATTTGTGCATGGGCCAAGAGATGAAAGATCCAAGCTTGATGACAAGTCTAAACAGTGTATCTTCTTAGGTTATGGACATGAAGAGTTTGGTTACAGGTTATGGGATCCAGTTGCAAAGAAAGTCATTAGAAGCCGAGATGTAGTGTTTTGTGAGTATCAAACTATTGAAGACATTGACAAGGTAGAGAGACCAAAGAATATAGCTCAACGTTCAGTTAGGTTCAGCCCAAATCATTCTAATATTGATAGAAATCATGGGGGAGAAGTGTAAGGAAATTATGAAGATGGTGAATCCTCACATAATGTTGATTCTTCAGTTGAGACGGGTGAAATAGTTGAGCAAGAGCAATCTATCCTATCTCAAGTTGGAAGATCTGAAAGAGAGCGTAGGCCTTCTAAAAAATATTTGCCGCATGAGTATGTGTTACTCACTAATGCAGGAGAGCTAGAAACTTATGATGAGGCTATATCATGTGAACTAAAGAATGAGTGGCATGAAGCCATGCAAGAGGAGCTTAAATCCTTGCATGAGAAACACACATTTGAATTGTTGAAGTTGCCTAAGGGTAAGGGTAAGAGAACACTCACAAATAAGTGGGTGTACAAGTTGAAGACAAAAGAAAATAGTTTAAAACCACGATACAAGGCTAGACTTGTTGTGAAGGGCTTTCGTCAAAAGAAGGGCATAGACTTTGAAGAGATTTTTTCATCGGCTATAAAGATGTCTTCTATTCAAGTTGTTCTTGGGTTGGCCGCCAGTTTGAATTTAGAAATTGAACAACTTGATGTAAGGACGGCTTTTCTTCATGGAGACTTAGAAGGAGAGATATATATGGAACAACCAAAGAGTTTTGAAGTTAAAGGCAATGAGCACCTTATATGTAGATTGAGGAAAATCTTATATGGTCTCACGCAAGCGCCAAGGCAATGGTATATGAAGTTTGAATTATCCATGGAAGAACAAGGATACGGTAAGACAAACTCCGATTCTTGTGTCTTTATGAAAAGATTTTCAGATAATGATTTTCTTATTCTTCTACTTTATGTGGATGATATGTTGATTGTTAGGCATGATGCCAAGAAAATCAAGAGCTTGAAAAATGAGTTGAGTAAAACTTTTGTAATGAAAGACCTAGGCTTGGCTAAGCAAATTTTAGGCATGAGAATTACTCGCGATAGGAAGAATAAGAAACTGTGGTTATCTCAAGAGAAGTATATTGAAAAGGTGCTTGAAAGATTTAACATAAGCACGTGTAAACCGGTGAGTACTCCACTTGCAGGCCATTTCAAGTTGAGTAGTAATGAGTGTCCTTCAAATGAGAAAGAGAAGGTTGAAATGATGAAAATTCCTTATGCATCGGCCGTTGGTAGTTTGATGTACGCCATGGTTTGTACAAGACTGGATATTGCTCATGCAGTTGGTGTTGTGAGTAGATTTCTCTCTAATCCAGGTAAAGAGCATTGGATTGCTGTTAAATGGATTTTGAGATATCTTAGAGGCACTTCTACACTTTGCTTGTGTTATGGAAATGCGAAACCTGAGTTGAGTGGCTACTCGGATGCGGACTATGCCGGTGATGTTGATTCCCGAAAATCCACATCGGGTTTTATAATAATCTTTATAAGGGGAGTTGTTTCATGGCAATCGAGATTGCAAAAATATACCGCTTTGTTTACAACTGGAGCGGAGTATATTGCTATTACTGAATGAGGTAAAGAACTTTTGTGGATGCAAAAATTCCTACAAGAGTTGAGTTTGAAGCAAGAGAAGTTTGTTCTATATTGCGATAGCATGAGTGCCATCCATCTTAGCAAGAATCCGGTATTTCATTCAAGATCGAAGCATGTTGATGTGAATTATCATTGGATCCGAGAAAAGCTAGAAGAGAAGCTCTTCCTACTTGAGAAAGTTCATACTGACAACAATAAGTTCGACATGATGACCAAAGCCTTGCCCGTGGTGAAGCGTGACTCTTGTAGAAGAAAAGCGGACATGACGAACCTTCCTACATGGGGTGGAGGGGGAGATTTATTGGCTAGGTCCACCTTCATGTGGGGCCCAGCCAGCATTAAATAAAAAAAAAAAAGAAAACAAAACAAAACAAAAAGAAGTGGAGTGTCATACGTGGGTGTGTGCCCGAAAAAGTGAAGAAAGGTGAGAGAAAACAAAAATTGCTGAATTGAGAGAGAAGAAAAGAAAGGAAGAGGGCTGCAACTTTGCAGCTTTGATTCAAAGGCTAAATATTGACGGAATTGGCTCAAATTTCAGTATGTTGTTTGTGAGACCGAGGGCTACGAATTGATGGTTTTTGTTCGTTGAGAACCGTCTTCGAATTCTCTAGTTGCGATTAAGGTTTTCTTACTCCAAACTTGTTTATTTACCTATGTAGTGAGAAGAAGATGATTGTAATGTTGATGTTAAGCTTCTAGTGTGTGTAACTAGAGAAGAATACTTTGTGTATCCTGCTATTCTTGGTGATTAGTGGATGTTTTTGGGCGGTCTGTGATTTTTCCCGCATTGGGTTTTTCACGTGAAATCCTTGGTGTCGTTATATGCTTTGTCTACTTATCATTTCGGCGTTATATTTGCATATTGTGAGACTATACATTGCTGGTTGTTGCTAGGGGCTAAGAGGTTTTAAGTTGATTTAGGGTGCGAATGGTAACGCTTCTTGGCTAGGGAAGAGTTATTTTTAAGAAATAGTTCTTTTCTATTTCTATTCCGGAGAACAATTTCTGAGTAAAAGAACCTATTTGGTAACTACACAAAATTTCTACTCTTGAAATAGAAAAAGAATAGAAATGCATTTGGTAACGCAACAATTTCTCTTTTGTATTTATTCGTTTTCTATTCTTGCTCACGGATCGCCGCTGCCGCCGCCGCCTCCGTCCGCAGCCGCCGTCGGCGGCCGATGGGCTGGGCGGCAGCGGTTGGTGGAGGCGACGGTGGCCGGCGAACGTGCAACAACGGCGGCAGCAGTGGATAGAGGCGACGGCAACCGACGGCGGCGGCGGCAGCAACTGGCGGCGGTGGGGGGTGGTGGTCGACTGCGGCAGCAAGAGATGAATAAAAGAAAAAAAATTCACTTATTTTTGAAACTTATTCCCGAGAACAAGAAGCAACTTTTTTTTTTACTTCTCATTTCTATTCCAAAACCATTCCCGGCTAACTTTTTGTTCTCGGGAACAAAAAATTAACTTGCCGTTATCAAACGGGTTTCTATTCTTTTTTTGTTCCGGGGAAGAAAAGATTAGAAATTCTTGGGCTGGGGAATGTTACCATGCGCAGCCTTAGTATTAGGAGAAAAATTGATCCTGGATTGCGTTTGGCTGTGGTGAATTGTGTCCCTGGGTTCTCCCCAACACTTGCCAACATAGTCCAAAGTCTCAATTCCCAAAATGCCCCTTGGAACCAATCTATTGACTGTATCAACCAAATGGAGCCTTCAGCAGGTAAAAATGCACAACCATTCGGACAAGTGTACGAGTCACCATCAAGATTCCCAGCTTTCGGTATGTTGAATTTTCTCCCTGTAATGTCGATTGCTTCATGCGATGGCATTGTTTTATCCTGTCTTGTGGAAAGATAGAGAAGAAAGTTCAGGACTTTCTATACTGAAAATATGCAGTATTAACATTCGCCGTGATAATGAATGTGGTGTGCGTATGACTTGCTGGAATGAAGTAAATTGCGATTACCTCTTTGGCTTTAATATTTCGGGTCGTGATCCATTTTCATGGAACAGATTCGTGTTTGTGTATATAGAAGACTAGGAATTGCACCAGCTCTGATCTTCTCATTAAGGAAAGCAGTTTTGTTCCTTTTCTTTCTCTTTTCTGCCAAGAAATGGACGAAGAGCAACCATAGAGAGAGTAACAATAAGAACCCAACAGTCTACAGCTCTGGAATTGTGAAATTAGTGTTATAAATCAATTAAATGAGTTTGAAGAGATGGATATTTTTGTGATATCTGCTATGATCGGTCCCTTTTGAGGGCTAAACAAGTAAATGTGAAGCTGGCTCAAATGAGACCCTAAATCATTTGGCATCTCAAATATGATACTCGACTCAATTTTGTCACACCGATAAGCTCTTATTATGGGTTTGATTGGATCTAATCAAATTACCAACTTTTGAAACGGCATACAAAGAGAGTTACACAGGTGCTTTCTAAGATATTCCTTTTGATCATCTCTCTGCAGCAGCTGCATGATCTCATAGGAATTTTAATACTACTTGTCTTGTTATAAGGACTGATCGAAGTGTAATTATCGTGGCAAATTATGCATGCTTAACTTTTTGGAAAACCTGTAGATAGGGATGGCCTTTTTGCTAGCATGAGATTCGGCAAATGTTGATCTATGGTTCCAGAGAAATTAGCAAATGTGGTGTTTGAAGTGTGGTCACATTTTGATGTTATCTATGTTCCTCTTTAGATATTGAAGATGATGGGATTGATTGGTTAACGGGATTGATTGGCTGCTACGAGGTGAATAAGGGCTTGAATCATGCAGCTACCTAACAAGCGCAGCTTGCTGCCCAACAAACATTTTGGATTCGACATTCAGGGCATCGGCTAAGTAGACTTTTTATTTATATCAGTAATGTGAGTCCAGTCATGTTTACATATAGTCGAAGCTTGTGGGTTCCTAAATGAAACAATGAAATTTCTGTTTCGATTATTCAAAGTATGAGCACCATGCTTTTTGGTATCCTAAATTCTAATGCACATATCCGGATACAACCGGTTCTATTTTTGTTTGTCATTCTAGTTCTACCATGCCATGGCCTGAAAAAAGGGATTGAATTTGTGTACAAATTGCTGGCAATAATTGGCGGCCGAGAACTATATCGTAAACATTCTCTCTCCTCTCATTATCGGAGTAGCTACTTTCGAACTCTTGAAATGGGTTTGAAGAGAGACTCTCAAAGCCATCACGGTGGTAAAAACCGAGTGAAGGGAGATGTCAAATTACGATAAATTTTCGCGAACCATGCAAACTGACGAATCCAAAAGTTTTTGACTGTAGAAGAACATTAGAAGTGTAAAAAATTATATATGACGCTCACGTTAGGGCCAATTTTTTTTGACAAATCACTCAATTGCCAACTTTTAAAAAATAAACGATCTTTTAAGTGTCAATTTGATACTAGTCATCGGAAATCCAACATGGCATTTATTTATTAATTTTTTAGGCTAACGTGGCTCGCCGGCATGTCTAGTCAACATCTAACCATTGAATGATGTCGTCTACTAACTTTCCTCCAAATAAGAACCTTCTATTGCCAAATTGAAAGAGAAACCCCAATTGGAAACCCTAATAACCATTCAACCAAAAATAACACCTTATTTTGGTTTGCCCTCAAAATTAAAAGTTCAATTTTGCAAATGAAGGGCAAAAGCTTGAATAGCAATTCTAATTTGTTTCAATGAAATAAAGAAGAATGTGAGTGCTCTATAACTTGAGCTCAGAGAAGGAAGTTGAGACCTAATTTTGGTCTTTTAGCCCTAATTTTCCTTCCACTGAACGACTTAGTTAAAGAGGACGAACTTGAGTGAATGGGGGCAATCGAGGCAGCAAGCGACGACAAATGACGATGGGTGACAACGAGCAAGAGAGAGAGAGACAGCGAGAGGTAGAGTGGTGTCATTGGAGCCCTAGTTAGCTGCTGTGCTGCAACGGTTTTTTTGGGCATAGACATTAGGGCTAAGCATGATTCCAGGATAGAAGTTGGAACCTAAGAATTGGACCAATGGAAACCTATAGGGTCTAAATTCCAAGGTATGTATGGTAGATTCCAAAAAATAAGGAATGTACTTTGACTAATAGGTTCAAGGTTCTTAATTGAAGGAATTTGGAACTTGAAACCTATAATCCAAAACTTGGAACAAGTTTTAATGTTTCTCTTGGCTCATATTTTCGCGCAATCTTGCGATATTCCATGCCATTCAATAATGAATATATAATTTGAAAGCATTGGTCCGAGTTTTTATTTTATGACTAAGACTTTTACTTTATTAATGTTTATATTTTTTGTGTCATTATATTTAGTGAATTATAATGGTAAGTGGTGATCATTAAAGGTTTAAATTAACTGCAATTGTTCAATTTATTATATAGGTGAAACCTGGGTAGATTTTGGACCCCGGAAACTTGTGATAGGGTAGGTTCTAGGGTATGAACGGTAGGTTTTAAATTCCAAAATATGAGGAACCTATTTTAATAAGTAGGTTCCAAGCTCTAGGTGGAACTTATACGGAACTTGGAATTGCATACTCCTAATGGACACTAGAACAAAATCATTTATGCCCCTAGCTGCATTGGACAGAGAGACAACATTTTTTATGTTCACGTGGAATGCTTTTTCTAAAAAAATATGGTGACTTAGCTTAATTTTTGAATTATAGATGTCACGTACTCATTTTGACATAATTTCTCACCAAAGGCACTTAAATGATCATTTTTTCTTCAATTTGATACTTAAATGAGCTGACGAAAACTTTTACCATTAAAATGAGTGTCATATATAAATTTTGGCATTTATGCCCTATTTTGACAATTCAGAATCAAATAGTTAGTAATGCTCTACTAATCTCTCTCTCTCTCTCTCTCTCTCTCTCTCTCTCTCTCTCTCTCTCTCTCTCTCTCACTTTTAAGATACATCTATTATACGGTACAACTAAGTATAATTGTACACATAAATCTATGATGTTATAACGCTTTGTTCATAATCAAATTTAAATTATGTAATTGAACGGTCAGTGAAAGAGCAAAAAATCTAGCTTATGAGAAGCAAGATTACTAGCACATTTGAGTTTAACTTAACGAAAATTCCAAATAAGGGACCAAAGTGTCATCATTTTTTTTTTTTTTAGATAAGAGTCTGAAATTGATATTATTTCAAATAATAATCCAAAATGACCACATTTGTTTCAAAGAAGGGTTTGAAGTGGTTATGGCTATTTTAAATAAGTGCCTAAAGTGATTATAATTATTTCAAATAAAGGCTTAGTCTTGTCAGCTGGTAAACAATTTTGGCCGATCAAGGATATTTTCATCTCAATACAATTTAAATTAGATTAGGTTATTAAAAAAGTAAAAACAAGGTGGGAGGGGCCACCCATCACTGATAAGGTAGTGGCAATGGTCAATAGGGTCGCCAACACTTAGGCGAGGGTCGGTGACACTCACTAACCAAAGGCGAGGGTCGTTGGCTCTCACACAAGCTTGGCGGCTCTTGCCTAATGCCCCCAAGGCAAGAGTCGCCGAGCCTGTGTGAGGGTTGGCAACCCTCGCCTAGATCTTGGAAAAGGTTGCCACCCTCTCTCATCTCTAGTAAGGGTTGTAGGCTCTTGCCTGAGCGCTGGTGAGCCCACCATCTATTGTCGCCAACCCATCTGCGATGAGGCAGCAGCTGTAGGCCTTACCACCTTTTTTTTTCTTTAGTTTTTTTTTTTTAATGAAAAAAAAGGAAAAACTTGAAAAGATGAAGTTGTCGTTTACTAGCTTGTGAGTTTAGGCCCCTTGTTATATTGATATGGATACTTCATGCCATTATTTGAAACAAGATCTACTTTGTATCATTATTTAAGATAATGTGGGCACTTTGGTCCTTATTTAAAACAATATTCACTTCAAACCATTATTTAAGAAAATAAGAGCATTTTAGGCTATTATTTGAAATTTTCCCTTTAACTTTAATCTTGAGTTTTGGTAATGGTGGTATTAAGTAACAACTTAATTTATTCATTGCTAATAATAAAAGAAAAAGCCCATGAAATTCATGGGAGCATAATGTTCAATCGCAACGTAATGAAATAGTAATAGTGTGTATTTGTAAACATTGGAAAAAATTTTGCTAGGGATTTAATAAAAGGAAGCATAAATTATGAAAAAAGTTAATACTACAAATAACTTCAAACTAGTATACATATGACGAATTTAGTCTAAACTATTTTTTTTAATCATAGAAAATCTCGAACTGGTATATTTGTGATAAATTTATCCCAAATTAATTTTTTAATCTTCAAAAACTCCAAACTGATATTATGTAACAAATTTACTCTCAATTAATTTTAGTTTAATTGGATAATATTATGAAAAATCACAAGTTGATACACCAATAACAAATAGAGGGTAAAACCCCCAAATTGGTATACTCGTCAATTATCATAGTTATTTAACTCAGTAATTTAACGGTAAAATTTAACATAAATTAACGGAAAGTAAATTTGTTATAAATGTATGGGTTTCTAATTTTTTATGGTTAAAAAATTAATTTAAGATAAATATTATATATATATATATATATATTAATTTGAGGTTTTTTGTGGCATCAAAAGAAATTTAGAAGACCGACTTAGAGTTAAGCATGGGACCACTCGCATAAATCGTCGGCCGCTCGATTGATCTGACTTCCTAAAAATATTCAATGTCCTAGGGACACGTTGAGCTTTTTGCTCTCGAGGAGGCGGCAGGCATTGCTTTTTCCTCGTTGACTCAATAACCGTGACTGTACCACATCATGCCTGATGAGGAGCAAGTAAGCCGGTCGCTCTCTCTCTCATTTTCAATTGATTGGAAAAAGAGTCAACTGAGGAAACAGGAAACCCTAAATTTTGAAACCCTAAATCACAAAAAGTAACGAAAGTACTAATTTCCAAATTGACTTCACATTACCAATTCATTTTGAAGAAATTCCTCTTTGTTGGATTGAAGTTGTTCCTGTTTAAAGTTGTCTACCAATCCTAATCTCGTTAAGTGCTAAACTTATGAATTTTCAGAAGTTAATGCGGTTATCAAATCGGTCCTATATACGACTTTTGCCTTTGAAAATCTCTGTGAGTCTAACCATCTACCGATCTGTAATTGATCTCGTATGATCCAAAAGGTCTTAAATAAACATTGTCATTTCCTAGTTCAACCAAAGCATTTTTTTTTAGTAGTAGTAGATCGGTAGTGGCTGAGCAATAGGGCTCCCTTTGTTAATGTTTCTATTTCTCTATTTTTATTTTATTTTTATTTTTTTGAGCTTTGAAATAAAAACTACCGAATATGCTGGTTTTTTGGCTTGTAGCACGTCGGACGAGGCTGTGAAATCATGTGAATCCAAAATTTTTCAAAGCAGGAAACGTACAGCATTTTCCAAAAAATTGATAGGACCTAATTTTCACGGAAAATCACCCATTTCGGTCGTGCCGCTACATATATATCATTTTCTTCTTCTCTCTCACGCACGCAACAGCCAGCCAATCCAAACTAGCAAGGAGATTCGAGTAAGCAAGAGGCCGAAGTTCGACTGCCATGACGAGACGAAAGAGAGCTCGCTTAAATCCGCTATTCTTTTCACGGATTCCTATCTCCATCGAAGTTAGTTCTCTTCATTAACTAAGAAAATACTTTTCCAAAGGTACTGTCGATGGACTTCATCCGTGCAATTCCATCTGGTCACGATTAAATTCCTAATTTCGGGTTTTTTAATCAGTTTTATGGAAATTTTTGTTGATATTCGTCCTTCAAGACGAAGCACGCACATCCATGCCCTTTAATACTAGTGACCAATTAAGTAAAATCCTCCTTCAATGATATGCGGACCGGAGGTATATGATGTATGAACAGATGTATATATACTTAAAAGCATGTCAGGACTTCTCAGGATCAAGCTTTGCGAGTGGCGGGGTGAGTTCGCCTTCACCTCCTAGCCTAGCAATGGTGAGAGCTGGGCCTTGGTTACCTAGATCGAAAAAAATAAAATAAAAAAATAAAAAATATTAAAATATTATTAAAATATTATTTACTTTAGTGTTGATGATATCATCTTTCTTACGTGACATAGTCGATGTTGATATTTATATTAGTAATTTTCTATTAAAATTCGGTGAATAGATTTGATTGGCACAATTATAAATAATTTAGAACTTAATTTATAAGGAAAATTTAAAATTGAATTAGCATATAAGAGTTTGATTGGTCAATGGCGGCTTTAACCACACCCTCGGGCGCATCCCAATAATGAAGAAGCCGCCCACTAAAACTCTCTTTGCCCCTGAATGCATCGTCCGCCCTGTCGCATATCTCGGTCATCCGATTCTTTTCCAAACAATTGAAAATGAGAGAGAGACCCAATCGCTTACCTGCTCCTCACCTTGCACACATCAAAATATTTACAAAATAATAGTCCTCATTTTTTTTATTATGTCAATATCTATCTAAATTTTTTTGCGGAATTTCAATATAGTCTTTTTAGATACTTGCCACCTAAAAGTTGCTGATACGGCATCTAGTCATAATTGGCAATCCTACGAGACATATCGATGTGGACAATTTTACTCAAAGTGACATCTTATGTAGACTGTTTTGTTAGAGATTTCTGACGACAATTAATCAAATGGCTACCGTGGAAGTAGAGTAAAGCTTTAAAACATATTAGCAAAACTAAAAAAAATTAGAATTGAAATGACATCCGTATAATAAATTCACTATTGAATTAGTAATTTTTGCTTTGCTCCAAGCATTGCAGCTCCCTTCGGCCGTGATCATGGGGTAGTTCAAGCTTCGTTTAGTGGTAAGACCGCAAATAATTGATGGTCGAGCTTAATCTGCCTTGCTTATGTGACCCTAGAATTTTAAAAGTTGTAAAGTCAAGTTCTTGAATTTGTAAATGTTCTTTTACAATTAAGTCTCCTCGCGCCTATCCGAAATAATTGAATGTAATGAGACCATATGTGCCGACTAAATGTTTAATATTGAAGTAAATAATTTATTTGGCGTGGAAATCAATATCAAGAAGCCCACCCTACTGAAGTTCGTTTGTTTATGTGTTAAGCTCACGAATACCTGCTGAGTGACCTAGATTTCTCTCGGCCTGTAAGGTTTTCTTGGGCTGGCAATATATAATTTTTTTTTTCCTCTTGTAATTGAGAGTTGTTTATAGATGTATGGTGTGGTAATTATAATGAAATCCACTATTGGATATAAATTTAGTTTAAGGATGAATGAGGATAAGAAATTATATCTTAGTTTATCTTTCTTGTCTTTACTTTCTATTTTGTTGTGTTTGTGTACCTAATCCTAATATATATGAGAAGACGAGAATCTTTCTGCTAGAGTAGGAGTGATACCCTATTTCCTCTTTTCCTTTTTTTGGTTATCTCTTTTTTCAATTGCAAACTGTGATTAATTATTCGAAATCAAAATGATGACACGTAAACAAGTAGCCGATCACGCAACGCATTTCCTGGAAATGCACATGAAGTCACTTTTCCCGGAAAATCATCTGCTTACTACTCCTATGGACACGACAAAACTGAACGCATTATAGTGATTACTAAGTGTGTCATTTGCCAATGAAAAATATTTCTATTATTATCTTATTGATAACAATTTATGTCTAAATATTTTTGACAAAATATTTTTCTGTTAATTTATTTATGTAAACAATATAAATGATATTTTTAGGAAATTAATTTTTAAATTATTCATTTATTACGAAAACAAACGGAAATAAATTACCAAAAATATTTCCGGGATTTAGTCAAAAAGTCAACACTGTCAGATTCCGTCGTGTATTGCCACCGCCCAGAGGATGCTTTAGGTGGAAGTTGGGTGGAAGGAAAGCATATAAACGACCGGCAACGACAGTCAATCCCGTGTACGAGCCGATCAAGTCCACCGCCCCCGCGTTGGCCAAGATAACCCTACGCAAGACACGGACCATACGAATGTTCCGGCAACGCGGATGCACTTTAGCTAAAGAAGACAACCACCGCACTTGTTCTGTCCATCTCTCACTTGGCTTGTTGCATGCGGCTGCTGAACAGGTGAACGGGACAAAGCAAGCATGTCACTGCAAGGAAAACCTCACCTTTCTACTTCAAGCTCCAGCCAAACGCGGCAGCCCAAGAGGCAGCGTTTGGATTCATTCGTCGAGTAATGTCTTTGCTTTCCCTCTGTTTTCGCGTGTTGGGTTTGCATTTCCATGGATTGTATACATGCGTTGGTGTCTTTGATTTTTTTGGTGCTTTCTTTTTCTGGTAATACGGCGGTGCTGATCTCTATTTGACCACTGGATGATCGCTTGCTTCTAGTTAGTTGATCCGTCCATATCGCAGTGCTTTGGGTCATCCAAGAAATTTCTTCTTGGCTCCCGGATCGGTTCCATGAACATGATATCCTTAAGTGGAATCATATTCTGCCTTGAAGTAAGATTCGTTTTCAATTGTTTGGATGACAGAAAGAAAAATTCTGGCCTCCCAAAAAGGAAAACTTCACACCGTGGTGGTGACCGGTGATTGGTCATCGTCCTTGCCAACTGCGTCAGCCATTGGGAACCATGGTGACGGCGACAGTGATGGAGTTGGGTTTTTGATAGATTTTTGAACGTGGAATTGGAATCTCGGTACTAACTGTTGCTAGGTAATATAATTCGGCGTGATTAATTCATGTGAAATCCAGAATCCCACTTTGATCTCTCTCTAGGAATTGGAATCGCATATTTTGAGGAACCCAATTTTGAATTGAACCAAAAGCTCGAGTTGTTAGAGAATGGCGCGGAATATGTTTTTGGATTTCATTTCCGCCAACGGTATTAACTCCGAGTTCTTATATACCTTTTAGAAGAAACTTGTATAACTTGAGGTTTCTCCAATTTCCAATTTTTTGGCTCTTTGAACTCAAGTTAGAGTTAGCAATTCACCTCAAACATTCCTCTTGCTAACTCTTCTTCAGAATGTTTCTGGCTTGCCTAATCTTGTTGTAAATTTTCTCGAAGAGGTCATATCAGTGTGGAAACTAGACACGCAAAGTGATGGTTTGAGGTGTTATGCGTCGATATAGATCTGTCTTCTCAAACCGTATAAGAGTGATATGTTTTTTGAAGAGTGATATGTGTTCATCCATTTGGCTACCGTTTCCTGTGAATTTTTTTCTTAAAAGACTGATTATGGTTCTGCAGTAAGACAGCAAATGGACTTGAAAGCAATGTTGTGCCCAAGTGCTTGACAGAAGAGGACATGCAAAGAGTGGTAAGATGATATCGATCTGTCTTCTCAAACCGTATAAGAGTGATATGTTTTTTGAAGAGTGATATGTGTTCATCCATTTGGCTACCGTTTCCTGTGAATTTTTTTCTTAAAAGACTGATTATGGTTCTGCAGTAAGACAGCAAATGGACTTGAAAGCAATGTTGTGCCCAAGTGCTTGACAGAAGAGGACATGCAAAGAGTGGTAAGATGAATAGAAATCGCTATCTTTTCTGTCACATGAACTACTGGTCAGTGCCGTTTATTCAGTTTTTGATTAGACGCCAGACATTGAAACTACCATAGTTCATATTATTAGTAGGAGTCATGCCACACTTAGCAGTCTTCATGTCAGATTTTAAATAGTGCTGATTGTGGAGCAAACTTTTCTTTAAATAAGTTGGATGTCAAGTTGCGAAATTGTAGAAATGTTGCTCTGACAAATTACTTGAGGGAGGAGGGGAAAAAGAATGAGATAGAAATGCAACTTAGATGAAGTGGATTTCCTAGTGTGATAGATCATTCTTGAGATATTCACATTCTCTTCGATTATCAATGTTAAACAGGTCAGGAAACAACTGGAGCTTGTAGAATCTTGCATTGTTAAACAGTTCAGGGAAGAACTGGAGCTTGTAGAATCTCGCATTGTTAAACAGATCAGGGAAGAACTGGAGCATGTAAAACCTAACTTAGCTGATCTTGTGGAGAGGTACTAGTACTATTCATTTGGAGGAACAATAATTGTCTTTGTTAATCATGGCTATTGTGCTGCTGTGAACTTTTTTCAGGGCACTAAGATTTATGAGTAAAAAGTATGTTCTTGGAACCTTAATTAGAAGGAAAAAGGTAGAGTTGAAAAGCAAATACCTTAGGTCCAGAAACCTGTTTTGCCTTCCTCCATAACATTATTTGAGCTTTTCCAATCACATGGGGTTTGGCAATCTCATCTTGCACTGCCTTTGCATCCTAATTTGATTCTCTGCACCCTTTTAAGATGTTCATTTCTTCTTAGACCACTCTGCTAATCTTTTAGCCCACTGCAAAATCAAAAAAATCACTTGGAATTCATTCCAAAATGCATACAAGTGATATGAATTAGCGAGAATTCTTCCAAATCAGTCTAAATGCACACTTCAAGTGCAAGATCTTGGAGGTTCAACATCATACATTTCGCGAGACTGCAGTTATAATGGTTTAGAGTTAGTTATTCACATTCTCGTTTTTACCATAAACTACTCTGTTGGATTCCAATCGCTGTGCAAATTTTCTTGATGCAGTCGCATCCGGAACACTCTCAAAGAGGAACTAGTTCCAAAGATTTACTCCTCGCTGGAGGATACTAGTCGGAGAGTGGTAAGATAATTGAATGTAGATTACTGCTTTGTAGAATTTGTACATACTTTTGTAGTTCACATCCACCTATTGGCTAATCATCAGTCAGGAAGGGGTTAAAATTGCATTACCAACTAGTCATCTGCCAATGAAAATGCTAAAATCTCTGGATGCCATTGTCATGAATTCTGCTTGGACTAATGGCAATGTTGAAAACCAGATTTTAATATCTAAGCAGCATTTTTCAAGAGTTCGTATTTAAAACTTTACATGACTCTTCTCATAGAAAACGCTTTATGATGTACATGCATCATCTTAAGATATGTGCACATGGACTTGAAAGTGTGAAATTGTATCACTTCGAGTCGCCTAAATGTGCTGCTAAGTATTTAAATTTCCAATGTCTCTATATGTAGAGAGAAGGGAAACCTCAATTTTCATCCATCCTCAAAGTGGGTGGGTTTCCAATGATAAAAGGGATTCAGGTGCTATTACGCAGAATTAACCCATGCAATACTCCCTGAATAAGCTCAAATGACCTTTTAATAAAAAGTTAGTATACTTGAAACCAACAGAAAGGTATGTGAAGAATACCTAGAGGCGCAATATAACTTTCTGTTGCAACTGTGTAATTGCTTGTTCATTGTCCTTCTAAGGACATAAGGAATTTCTGCTAGACGTTATTTTCAACAAGTAGCTAGTAGAAAAGTTTGGAAACATCAAAGGAAATAAAATTCTTAAGCTTTTTCGTATGTTGTTGCACATCCTCATTCTTAGTGAATTTTCATCAGGTAAGGAAAGAGTTGGAGCATGCAAGTTCTCAACCTGCTCAAGTTGTAAGGTTAGTGTATGCTTTAAGTTGCTTTGGTGGCATTTTGGATAGCTGTCAAGCTGGTTTCTCTATTACATCTATTACATCTTCACATGAAATACCATACATCTGGGATTCCTCTAAGCCCATCACATTGAAAGAATTGTACATAGGTAGTACACCAGGTTTATGCTTTTATGTGATCAAACATTGATACAAAATATTATAGGAAATTCTTTGCTATTGGTCTTAGGTGACTGATCCTGTAGTTGGGTTCATGCCTCTAGGGTGCGCCATCGCAGCTCTGGTGATGTCAGGCCAAGAAACATTGAGCTTCATCGATGTTGATATGGTCTGTGCTGGTGCAAATACTGTTATCTCATGGCCGAGTTAAAAAAAAAATTGTAACTTAATTTAAATAAGTCCACACTCGAATGCGAAAGGTCTTTTGGGCAGTAACAGTACATTGCACTGATCACAATTGATGAAATTTTGGCTCAAGCACTCTTAAAACAATTCTTGTTAAAATCGAATATTTCATCAAACTTCATTGTGTAGTTTGCTGATGATTACTGTCCATCCTTGCTTGAACCAAAGCAAATCAAACCACGGTATAATTCAAAGAAAAACTTACAGTCTTATGATGTCCATCTACTATATAGTAAGTTTTTGATCACTTTCATATTTCCAGCTCTTGCTTGAGCTTGGGTCTTTCAATTCTGCTATTTTAATGCAGATCTTCCGGCAAATATGGAAAAAAGGATGAAGTGAGAAACTTGCAGCTTCGATTCAAAACCAGGCTCTCCCTCCCTCTCTTTACTGGACAGAAAGTAGAAGGAGAGCATGGCGCGTCCATTTTTGTCGTATTAATCAATGCGAATACAGGTGATATTGTTGAATCAGGTCCAGAGTCCTCTGTTAAGTTGGATGTTGTTGTGCTTGATGGTGATTTCAAGAAAGAGGATAATGATTACTGGACTCAGGAAGAATTTGAGAAATATGTAGTGAAAGAGCGGGAAGGGAAGAGGCCTCTGCTTACTGGAAACCTTGAAGTGATTCTAAAGGGAGGCACTGGGGTGCTGGGTGAGTTAGAGTTCACTGACAATTCAAGCTGGAATCGGAGTAAAAAGTTCAGGCTAGGGTTACGGGTATCACCTGGATATTGTGACAATGTTTGCATTTGCGAAGCAAAAACGGAGGCGTTCACTGTGAAGGAGCATAGAGGAGAGTGTAAGTCCACTGTAGTTTTATCTTTTAGTTTTAAGAAATAAATGTTTAGAATTCTCTGCTAGTTACAAAGTAAATTTCATTTCTAAGTGAAGCCTTACCTTATCTGAAACCAGGAGCTGCTAACAATTCAACTAACTTGTAACAAATCTTAATATGGAAGTTAATTCTAGATTGTTTCCTGAAGAAAGGAAAAGGGCTTCTTTAGCTAATCTGCCTTAGTATTTTGGACAGTAGTAAAGAGAGTTTTTAGTTGCACAAGTTGGTTTGGCCTCTTGATTCTAGCGTTACTGCAATTTTCTTCCTCTAATATGTTCTTCTAACTTTACAGCATACAAGAAACACTATCCACCTGCATCGGATGATGATGTCTGGAGATTGGCAAATATTGCAAAGGATGGATTATCTCACAAGAGGCTAAATGAGGCAGGAATATACAAGGTGGAAGAGTTTTTACGACAACTCTTCATGGACTCCAAGAAACTGAGAAGTGTGAGGTTCAGCACATGGTTCTCAAATTTGGATTGAACTCCCTGAACCAAGAAAAATAATGTTGTGTTCACTCATTGCAGATTCTTGGAAAGGGCATGACAGACAAGAAATGGAAAGTCCTCCTAGATCATGCAAAAACTTGTACTCTGAATTAGAAACTTTACCTTTATTATCGCGATAATGAAAGTGACCATGGTGTTATATTCAACAATGTTGGGCAGCTCACCGGCCTTACTGTGAACGGGGTGTTTTGTGCTATTGACGGATTTACTCTCCAGCAGAAGGTAATTGGGAAATTCTACCTTTTTTGATATGTAGCATGCAATCTACAAGGGACAACCCTTGACCTTAGATTATCAGTTAAAATTTTATCTACATTGTCACTACAGCATAGGTATGACCGTTGATCACTGGGCAGTTCCTAACAATTTGATGCATTTAGTTATGTTGCATAAATGATTAATTTCTTGCTTATGATCTCAATTTTAAGTTCCGAACAAGGTGTCTGCGATGCTAAGCCAATTCAATTAGCTCTGTAAAAGCCAAGGAAAAAAACAAAAGGAAACAGAAAAAGGAGAGTCTGATGACATTCGCTACATTTTTTTCTTCTGATCGGAAAAAGAATAGATTAATAAGGGGCAACCAAGAAAAGGGGGGAATCCTATACCAAAGGAGCCCCTTTACTAGAGAAATCATCTCCAATGTGGATTGAAGCATTTACATACGCAGATAACTTTCCACTATACCAAAAGTGTAAGATTTTTCAACCAACTTTCAGTAATTACAAAAAATGGGCGTTTCCTCTCCGATGAAAGCTCTTTGATTCCGCTGTTTCCAAACCAACCGGAAAATAACAGGAGGGATCGAAGAAATCCTACTTTTCTTAGCACAAGGCAAATGCAGTCTTTCCATGCCCATGATTCCTAAGATAGCCCAGGGCACGCATTAGAAATGTAGGAGGAGACTCCCTGTCTCTGCCTCTCTCTTGAAAAAGAAATTTCTCATGGACCAGCACACTCCCTCTTTTCTGTAAAATGTCCAATATGAGATTACATTCCCAACATGCTTTCTCAACCAAAAATGAAACTCTAGCCGGTACTCTCACTTTCCACGGGACCAAAACCACCGTGTGCAACATCGGGAGTGCAGTTAGCAGCTTAGGGGCACTCTATGCTCTATCGAGTTCTAATTTTTGACTCTTTTGGCATGTTATGGTACTTTTCACTGGAGATGCTTTTTGTTGCTTCCATCAAATTCTGTGAACTTGATGTCCTTGTTTTTTTCTTCTTTTCTTTTATTGATATTTTGACCACTAACTTTGCATCTTCCTACCTTATTTGATCTGTCTGAAAAACAAAACGAAACATATTAGACAAATCTTCTTTGTGCCTTTGTTGCCTATACAAGTCCAGACTGAATTCTTTGAGTCACCCTGGGTGTAAGATAAGCCTGATAATGTGATTGGTTGAGGAAGTAGTAATTTTCAAGGCTTCCAGGACTATGCAGATAGATTGGTGAAAAAGGCCTACGAGAATTGGAATGATGTTAGACAATTCGATGCTGAGGGTTCTTCAAGTTCCATGTTGGAGAAGATCTCATGTTCTCTCCTAACTGAAGTTCTAGGAGATCAACAATGCTGCCGTCCAGTGCACGACAACATGCCTACGTCACAATTGGCCAGTCAAGTTGGTCTGAAAGTACCTCCAAGAAGTTCTGCATTGACAGTGGAAGGTATATGCTCTAACTGGCTATGAGGAAAAGAAAAATTTTCCTATAATTAAACACTAGCTGAGATATAGCCACTTCTTTTGTGGTTTTAGATATCAAAGTGACATGGCGCAGCTAAATACAGTATTTTACACCTTCAGTAGAAAAATATGCAGGCTTCCAATGATGTGGCTTTGGAGGTGATGAAAATCAACTGTTCCATAGGTAGCATAGTCAGACAAGTAAATGATAAAATATTATACAGGATAGGAGCATTGGTGTCTGTTCTCTTTTCTCACGAAGCACACGATCAAAATGTCCTAATTATTGGTTCTTCAGAGGGGTTCTGGTACCTAAATCTATGTAGTTGAATTGTCTGTAGAACTCACATTGTTAGGAATTTATGGGCTCCATGTTGATTCCACACCTAGGAGACTAGCTTCGACTTGCCCAGATTCATGGTGTGGATCAATGGTCAAATCATATTTCATTGCGCTTCTGAGAGTGCCAAGAGGTTGTCACATCTATTCTCCCATGTATGAGGTATATGGGGAAAATGCACTGTCTCCTTATCTTTTGAAAACCATTAAGGCTTGTAAAACAACAGGTTCACTTGGTCACATTCAGAAGAACTTCACTTGAATATCTGCAGGATATTACTTTCTGTGAATTCCTCCCTTTATGTAGAGTAAGACATAAAGCACATATTTGTGATTCACAAGGTGTTCAATGTAGCTTTACTTATCTCTTTGCATTTAGCTCATATGGTCGTTTGAAAATGGTTCATCATAATGTTGAGGTTGGTTTCATGTTGCATATACTGGAAAATTGATGTAACACTTCTAATTAGAAAAAAAACGCGCTAAATGGAAGAATATGAAGATAAACAAGATATGAAGTGGGGAAAAGCATGATGTCAAAGTGGTGAAAGATCACAGTACATGGACAAAATTAAAGAACAAAGAAAAGGATTTGGCGTTTGTTGGCTTTGTACCGCATCATGGAAGTACCCATTTTTGTACTTTAATAGCTCAATATGTCTATTTGCAGCAAAATGCTGATTGTTTCAATGCTCTCCGTCTCTCTCTTCAGGAAATAGTGGCATTACTGCTGCTCGATTGCCAAGACAGTCACAAAGTCTCAATTCCCAAAATGCCCCTTGGAACCAATCTATTGACTGTATAAACCAAATGGAGCCTTCAGCAGATAAAAATGCACAACCATTTGGACAAGCGTATGAGTCACCATCAAGATTCCTAGCTTTCGGTATGTTGAATTTTCTCCCTGTAATGTCGATTGCTTCATGCTATGGCATTGTTTTATCCTGTCTTGTGGAAAGATAGAGAAGAAAGTTCAGGACATTCTATACTGAAAATATGCAGAATTAACATTCACCGTGATAATGAATGTGGTGTGCGTATGACTTGCTGGAATGAAGTAAATTGCGATTACCTCTTTGGCTTTAATATTTCGGGTCGTGATCCATTTTCATGGAACAGATTCGTGTTTGTGTATATAGAAGACTAGGAATTGCACCAGCTCTGATCTTCTCATTAAGGAAAGCAGTTTTGTTCTTTTTCTTTCCCTTTTCTGCCAAGAAATAAACGAAGAGCAACCATAGGGAGAGTAACAATAAGAACCCAACAGTCCACAACTCTGGAATTGTGAAATTAGTGTTATAAATCAATTAAATGAGTTTGAAGAGGTGGATATTTTTGTGATATCTGCTATGAGCGGTCCCTTTCGAGAGCTAAACAAGTAAATGTGAAGCTGGCTCAAATGAAACCCTAATCATTTGGCATCTCAAATATGATACTTGACTCAATTTTGTCACACCGATAAGCTCTTATTAGGGGTTTGATTGGGTCTAATCAAATTACCAACTTTTGTAACGGCATACAAAGAGAGTTACACAGGTGCTTTCTAAGATATTCCTTTTGATCATCTCTCTGCAGCAGCTTCATGATCTCATAGGAATTTTAATACTACTTGTCTTGTTATAAGGACTGATCGAAGTGTAATTATCGTGGCAAATTATGTATGCTTAACTTTTTGGAAAACCTGTAGATAGGGATGGCCTTGTTAGTAGCATGAGATTCAGCAAATGTTGATCTACGGTTCCAGAGATTTTAGCAAACGCAGTGTTTGAAGTGTGTTCACATTCTGATGTTATCTATGTTCCTCTTTAGATATTGAAGATGGCAGGATTGATTGGCCGCTATGAGGTAAATGAGGGCTTGAATCATGCGGCTACCTAACAAGCGCAGCTTGCTGCCCAACAAACATTTTGGAACCGACATTCAGGGCATCGGCTGAATAGACTTTTTATTTATATTAATAATGTGAGTCGAGTCATCTTTACATATATTCGAAACTTGTGGATTCCTAAATGAAACAATGAAAATTCTGTTTCGATTATTCAAAGTATGAGCACCATGCTTTTTGGTATCCTAAATTCTAATGCACATATCCGGTTACAACCGGTTCAATTTTCGTTTGTCATTCTAGTTCTACCATGCCATGGCCTGAAAAAAGGGATTGAATTTGTGTACAAATTGCCGGCAATGATTGGCGGCCGAGAACTATGTAGTAAACATTCTCTCTCCTCTCATTATCGAAGTAGCTACTTTCGAACTCTTGATATGGGTTTGAAGAGAGACTCTCAAAGCCATCAGGGTGATGGAAAGCGAGTGAAGGGAGCTGTTAAATTACGATAAATTTTTGTGAACCATGCAAACTGATGAATCCAAAAGTTTTTGATTGTAGAAAAACATTAGAAGTGTAAAAACTTATGTACAACACTCACGTTAGGGCCAAATTTTTTTGACAAATCACTTAATTGCCAACTTTTAAAAAATAAACGGTCTTTTAAGTGTCAATTCCAATACTAATCGTTGGAAATCCAATATGGCCTTTTTTTATTAATTTCTTAGGCTGATGTGGCTTGCCGGCATATCTACTCAACATCTAACCGTTGAATGATATCGTCTACTACTAACTTTCCTCCAAATAAGAATCCTCTTTTGTCAAATTGAAAGAGAAACCCCAATGGGAAACCCTAATAACCATTCAACCGAAAATAACACTTTATTTTGATTTGCCCTTAAAATTAACAGTTCAAATTTGCAAATGGAGGGCAGAAGCTTAAGTAGCAATTCGAATTTGTTTCAATGAAATAAAGAAGAAGGTGAGTGCTTTATAACTTGAGCTTAGAGAAGGAAGGTCGAGACCTAATTTTGGCCTTGTAGCCCTAATTTTCCTTCCACTTAACGAAATAGTTAAAGAGGACGAACTTGAGTGAATGGGGGCAATCGAGGCAGCAAGCGACGACAAATGACGATGGGCAACAACGAGCAGCAGAGAGAGAGAGACGGCTAGAATTAGAGTGGTGCCATTGGAGCCCTAGTTACGTTTGTGCTACAACGTTGTTTTGGGCATAAACATTAGGGTTGAGCATGATTCCAGGATAAAAGTTGGAACCTAAGAATTGGACCAATGAAAACCTATAGGGTCTAAATTCCAAGGTATGTAGGGTAGATTCTAGATTCTAAAAAATGAAAAATGCACTTTGACTGATAGGTTCAAGGTTCTTAGTTAGGTTCTTAGTTGAAGGAATTTGGAATCTAAAACTTGAAACCTACAATCTAAAACTTGGAATAAGTTTTAATATTTCTCTTGGCTCATATTTTGGTGCAATCTTGCGATATTCCATGCCGTTCAATGATGAATATATAATTTGAAAGCATTGGTCCAAGCTTTTTTATTTTTTTTTTTATTTTATGACTTAGACTTTTACTGTATTAATGTTCATATTTTTTGTGTCATTATATTCAATGAATTATAATGATAAGTGGTGATCATTAAAGGTTTAAATTAATTGCAAGCATTTAATTTATTATATAGGTGGAACTTGGGTAGGCCTTAGACCCCGGAAACTTGTGATAGGGTAGGTTCTAGGTTTTAGGATATAAACAATAGGTTTTAAATTCCAAAAAATGAGGAACTTATTTCAATGGATAGGTTCCAAGCTCTAGGTGGAACTTATATGGAACTTGGAATTGCATACTCATAATGGACACTAGAACAAAATCATTGATGCCCCTAGTTGCATTGGACCAAGAGACAACATTTTTTATGTTCATGTGGAATGCTTTTTCTAAAAAAATATGGCAACTCAACTTAATTTTTGAATTATAAATGTCACGTACTCATTTTGACATAATTTCTCACCAAAGTCACTCAACTGAATTTTCTTTTTTCAATTTGATACTTAAGTGAATTGATGAAAGCTTTTGCCATTAAAATGAGTATCATATATAATTTTTGGCATTTATGCCCTACATTACAAAAATATAATAGAGAGAATAGAGAGATTGAGTAAAGAAAATCAGACATCAGAGATTGTAGAGAAAGTTAGAGGAGAGAATTTTATTTTAGTACCATTATATCACTGTTGTGTGACTGTTATTCATTTGTACATCAAAACTAAACTCTATTTATAGGAGAACAAAAATGTACTTATCATTAATATCAATGTATCGAATGATACGTGTATTGAACAGGGAGATGAACATTCATTGCATAGGGAGATGTACTTTGAATGTATGATACAAATGTACCATAATAAGTACATTAGATAAGATGGCTATAATTAATATTCATTCATGTATTTCATAACAAGAATCAAATAATTAGTAATGTCCTACTAATCTCTCTCTCTCTCTCTCTCTCTCTCTCTCTCTCTCTCTCTCTCTCTTCTCTCTCTCTCTATATATATATATATATCACACTTTTAAGATACACCTATAATACGGTACAACTAAGTATAATTGTACACATAAATCTATGATGTTATAATGCTTTGTTCATAATCAAATTTAAATTATGTAATTGAACGGTCAGTGAAAGAGCCAAAAATCTAGCTTATGAGAAGCAAGA
This sequence comes from Eucalyptus shirleyi, assembly GCA_017140165.1. Lineage (NCBI taxonomy): Eukaryota > Viridiplantae > Streptophyta > Magnoliopsida > Myrtales > Myrtaceae > Eucalyptus > Eucalyptus shirleyi. The sequence continues at coordinate 41,748,670 of CM029450.1, forward strand.
TTACTAGCACATTTGAGTTTAACTTAAGGAAAATTCCAAATAAGGGATTGAAAAGTCATCTTTTTTTATATTTTAAATAAGAGTCAGAAATTGATATTATTTCAAATAATAGCCTAAAATGACGACATCTGTTTCAAAGAAAGGTTTGAAGTGGTTATGGCTATTTCAAATAAATGCATAAAGTGATTATAATTATTTCAAATAAAGGCTTAGTTTTGTCAGTTGGTAAACAATTTTGGCCGATCAAGGATATTTTCATCTCAATACAATTTAAATTAGATTAGGTTATTAAAAAAGAATTTTTTTAAAAGAGTAAAAACAAGGTGGGAGGGGCTACCCATCACTAATAGGGTAGTGGCGAAGGTCGGCGACACTTACTAACCATAGGCGAGGGTTGTTGGCTCTCACACAAGCTTGGTGACTCTTGCCTAGTGCCTCTAAGGCAAAGAGCCGCCAAGCCTGTGTGAGGGTTGGCAACCCTCACCTAGATCTTCAAAAGGGTTGCCACCCTCTCTTGTCTCTAGTAAGGGTTGTAGGCTCTTGAAATATTATTTGAAATTTGTCCCTTAACTTTAATCCTGAGTTTTGGTAATGGTGGTATTAAGTAACAACTTAATTTATTAATTGATAATACTAAAAAAGCCCATGAAATTCATGGAAGCATAATGTTCAATCGCAACGTAATGAAATAGTAAGAGTGTGTATTTGTAAAAATTGGAAAATTTTTACTAGGGATTTAATAAAAGGAAGCATAGATTAAAAAAAAAATATTGCAAATAACTCCAAACCGGTATATATATAACAAATTTACTCTAAACTAATTTTTTAATCATAGAAAACCTTGAATTGGTATATTTGTGATAAATTTATCCCAATTTAATTTTTTAATATCCAAAAACTCCAAACTGATATTATGTAATAAATTTACCCTCAATTAATTTTAGTTTAATTGGATTAATACTATGAAAAATCACAAGTTGATACGCCAATAACAAACAGATGGTAAAACCCCAAAATTAGTATACTCGTTAACTATCATAGTTATTTAACTCAGTAATTTAACGGCAAAATTTAATATAAATTAATTGAAAGTAAATTTATTGTAAATGTATTGATTTCGAATCTTTTTTATGGTTAAATAATTAATTTAAAATAAATATCATATATATACTAATTTGAGGTTTTTTGTGGCATCAAAAGAAATTTAGAAGACTGACTTAGAGTTAAGCATGGGACCACTCGCATGAATCATCGGCCACTCGATTGATCTAACTTCCTAAAAATATTCAATGTACTAGGGACACGTTGAGCTTTTTGCTCTCGAGGAGGCGGCAGGCATTGCTTGTTCCTCGTTGACTCAATAACCGTGACGGTACCACATCATGCCTGATGAGGAGCAGGTAAGCCAGTGGCTCTCTCTCTCTCTCTCTCTCTCTCTCTCTCTCTCTCTAGCAGGTAAGCCGGTGGCTCTCTCTCTCTCTCTCTCTCTCTCTCTCATTTTCAATTGATTGGAAAAAGAGTCAACTGAGGAAACAGGAAACCCTAAATTTTGAAACCCTAAATCACGAAGAGTAACGAAAGTACTAGTTTCCAAATTGACTTCACATCACCCATTCATTTTGAAGCAATTCCTCCTAGTTGGATTGAAGTCGATCCTGTTTAAAGTTGTCTACCAATCCTTATCTCATTAAGTGCTGAACTTATGAATTTTCAGAAGTTAATGCGGTTATCAAATTGGTCTTATATATGACTTTTGCCTTTGAAAATCCCTACTAGTCTGACCATCTGCCGATTTGCAATTGATCTCGTCTGATCCAAAAGGCCTCTAAATAAACATCGGCATTTCCTGTTTCAACCAAAGCATTTTTGTTAGTAGTAGTAGATTGATTGATAGGACCTGATTTTCGCGCAAAATCACCCATTTCGGTCGTTTTCTTCTTCTCTCACGCGCGCAACAGCCAACCAATCCAAACTAGCGAGGAGACTCGAGTAAGCGAGAGGCCGAAGAGGCCGAAGTTCGACTGCCATGACGAGACGAAAGAGAGCTCACTTTAACTCGCTTGTGTTGAATTTTTTTTCTGGAAAATGCTTTACGTTGACGAAAGAGAGCTCACTTAAATCCGCTAATTTCTTTTGGCGGATTTCTATCTCCATCGAAGTTAGTTCTCTTCATTAACTAAGAAAATACTTTTGCGAAGGAACTGTCGATGGACTTCATCCGTGCAATTCCATTAGGTCACGATTAAATTCCTAATTTCGGGTTTTTTTTATTATTCAGTTTTATGGAAATTTTTGTTGATATTCGTCCGTGAAGCATGCACATCCATGCCCTTTAATACTAGTGACCAATTAAGTAAAATCCTCCTATAATATGCGGATTGGAGGTATATGATGTATATGTATATACTTAAAAGCATGTCAAGACTTCTCAAGATCGAGCCTTGCTAGTGGTAGGGTGAGCTCGTCCTTGCCTCCTAGCCTAGCAATGACGAGGGCTAGGCCTTTGGGTGGTTACCAAGACAAAAAAAAAAAAAAAAGAAGGAAAAAAATAAATAAATCTAAAATATTAAAATATTATTAAATTTATTTACGTCAATGTTGATTGTGCCATCTATCCTATGTGGCATAATTGATGTTGATGTTTATACAGTAATTTCCTACTAAAAATGGATGAGTAGATTTTTTTTTTTTGGTAAAGGGTAAATATATATTAACTTTTGAACCAATGAGCTACACAAATGTACAACAACAGACCCTGGCACCAAGGCTTACACTCAGAAAACAACCAGTCAAAAGAGTGGAAGAGTGCTGGGGAAGGGGGGGGGGAAGGAGCTGTACAAAGAGGAACGAAAGAACGGTAGCTAGAACCAGGCTAAACAGCAGCCAAAAAAGAAGAGAAGGGGAAAGACGAATGCACCAGCGCAAGGGAGAAGGAATACAACTAGAAAACTGAAAAACAACGAGCTAAGGACACCATGGAAGCATCCAAAGCTAAAGAAACCAGATGCCGCATCACGCAAGGGGAATATCTTGGAAGCATCGGAGATAGCCAGCAACCAGCGTCGAGCAGAAAGCGAACAGCCAACGAATGAGAACCCTCCGGGGAAAAACGGAGAAGGAGGGAGGGTGTCCTTAGAAGGTAACGCCTTAGTCAAAGATCGAGGGAGGATACCCCAACTGAGTTGTAGTCTTTTATTATGGGTCATATCCGGGACCTTCGAAAAGGTAAAGGCTCTATCCTTGATAGCCTTGCGAAGATGTTCCTTTAAAGCCGGGAGGAAGAAGGTTTGGTTACGGAAGATAATGTTATTCCTCTCCTTCCAAATAAGGTAGCATAAGGTGGTAAAGCCAAACCGAGCCACCGATTGATAGAAGCTAGTGTCGGAGAGATGCTTGATAACTCAATCTAAGTTATCCTTCCACGTAGAATTCCGCCATGGTAGATTACATTTATTCGCCCAAAACGCACCAAGTCTAGCCGTAACCGAACATCCTAAGAATAAATGATCAATAGAGTCGGGTCTAGAGGAATAGAACACATAAGAGGATACTGGAATTCTCCCATGAGCAAACAAAATTACCTGGGTCGGTAATTAGTTGCGAGTGATCAACCATAAGTGGGTTTGATAACGGGGGGGAGGGGGGGGGGGAGAGAAGAATTCCAAATGAATCTTGACCAAGGCACAAGCTGGCCCCTCGCCCTTAGAAGCGTCCAAGCAGAAGCCATCGTAAACACCCCTGAAGAATGGCCCAGCCATAGGAGTCGGTCATCATTATCGTTGAGGTTTGGGAGAGGATCATCCCAACCCATAATGGCTGCCGAGACTGTAGAGGGAAGGGGGAGGGCAGTAATACCAGCAGCAGCAGAAGCAAGCCGAGGGATGTTAGAACAGTATATGTTCCGATCTATGAAAAGCTTATAGAGCGGCCCCGGTGATGCCAATGATAGAACCAAAAGGATGTAGATAATCCATTGCCTATGCGCCACATAAATTGATGCTGAATTAAGTCTCGAAAGCCTAGCAGTTTTTTCCAAGACCAAGAGCATATAGTAGGTCTAGGAACGACCCAAAAATTCTTATGCTTGATGAAGTTGTGGATGAATAGATTTGATAGGCACAATTACAAATAATTTAGAACTTAATTGATAAGGAAAATTTAAAATTAAATTGACATATAAGAGTTTGATTGGTCAATGGCGGCTTTAACCACACCCTCGGGCGCATCCCAATAATGAAGAAGCCGCCCACTAAAACTCTCTTTGCCCCTGCATGCATCGTCCGCCCTGCCGCGTATCTTCCTCATCCGATTCTTTTCCAATCAATTGAAAATGAGAGAGAGACCCAACCGCTTACCTGCTCCTCACTCTGCACACATCAAAATACTTACAAGATAATAGTCCTCATTTTTTTTTTTTGAATTATGTCAATATATATCTAAATTTTTATGCAAAATTTCAATATAGTCTTTTCAGATACTAGCCACATGGAAGTTGCTGATACAACGTTTAGTCATAATTGGCAATCCTACGAGACATACCGATGTTGACAACTTTACTCAAAGCGACATCTTACGTAAATTGTCACATCAGAAATTTTCGATAACAATTAATCAAAATGGCTACTGTGGAAGTCGAGTAAAGCTTTCAAACCAAATTAGCGAAATTTTTTTTTTAAAAAAATAGAATTGAAATGACATCCGTATAATAAATTTATAATCAAATTGGTAATTTTTGCCTTGCTCCAAGCATTGCAGCTCCCTTCGGTCACGGTCATGCGGTAGTTCAAGCTTTGTTTAGTGGTAAAACAGCATTGATGGTTTAGCTTAATCTACCTTGCTTATGTGACCCTACAATTTTAAAAGTTGTAAAGTCAAGTTCTTGAAATAGTAAATGTTCTTTTACTATCAAGTCCCCTCGTGCCAATCCGAAATAATTGAAGGTAATGGGACCATATGTGCCGACCAAATGTTCAATATTGAAGAAAATAATTTATTTGGCGTGGAAGTCAATATCAAGAAGCCCGCCCTACTGAAGTTCGTTTGTTTATGTGTTAAAGCTCATGAATACTTGCTAAGTGACCTAGATTTTTCTTGGCCCGCAAGGTTTTCTTGTGCGACTCATATATAATTTTTTTTTTTCTCGCGTGTAATTAAGAATTGTATAGAGAGATATGATGTGGTAATTATAATGAAATCCCCTATTGGATATAAATTTAATTTAAAGATAAATAATGATAAAACATTGCATCTTAATTTCTCTTTCTCATCTTTACTCTCTATTTTGTTTTGTCGTATGGTATGACAAGACGGGAATCTCTATCCTAGAATCGGAGTAAATGATTCTCTATGATACCCTATTTTGTTTTCTCCCTTTTTTTTTGTTATCCCTTTTTTCAATTGCGAACCGTGATTGATTAAATGTTCTCGAGGTGGGGCCGGCAGCCCGTACTTGCCCCTCCTGGCTCCTTATTGGTAGGTTTTGTCAATATATTGGATTACCAGTAATTTTTTTTTTCTACGAGTTAATTAACTCCTATACTTACCAGATAAAGTAGATTTTGGACTAAATGCAATCATATAAGTCAATTTTATTTAAAGTTATCAAATAAGTTAAATCTAATTAAAGTGTTGGATTTTTAATTATTTAGTTTACCTTCGAAAAATCTCTGCGAGTCCACTCATCTGCTGGTTGGTGCTCCCCTAGGAATTCGTAATTTGATCCAGTCCGATCCAAGAGGCCCATAAAGCATTGCCATTTTCCGGTTCGACCAAGGCTTTGTTTTTGTTTTTGTTTTTGTGTTTTTTGTTCTTTTGCAGTAGCAGTAACCTGGTTGTGTCCGTGCAAACCGAACATGTTGGTTTTTTTGTCATTGCACGTTCGACGAGGCGTGAAATCATATGAAACCGAAAATTCCAAACATTGGAGGCATGAAGCATTTTCCGGGAAAATTACCAAGACCTGATTTTCCCGGAAAATTACCTATGTCACGCCATTCTCCCTCTTTGTGAGACACGCAAGTGTGTATACACACTAACAGCAGCGACTACGACCAGTTAAAACTTAATCTAGGATTACATCCAGCCATAGATTCCATCTAGCTGCTCCAATTTATTAGAATGAGGTGCACAAACATAATGGGATTAAGATTAGAGATGAGAAAGAGAAATTGACTTATAAAGTTTTATCTGATTCACCATTAAATGAGGACTACATCCTGTCAATAATTCCATTATAATTAGTTACTTTCCACCTTTCTGTTACAACTCTTAATTACAAGAGAAAGAGATTATATATAGACGGCACAAAAAGACCCTAAGAGCTTAAGTGTCTTCCTGTCCATAGGAAGTATGAACCACACTTGAACACTGTTTAGGTACACAAATGTCCCTTTTCTTAGTCATGGGGATGGCATTTTCATGGTCCGAGTGTCGTGCTGTGATTATTTTCATTATTCTCAAGCAATACCAAGTGGTGTTTCTCTTCCTTGCTCTGTATGTGCTGGCATTGCACCAAGAGAACATTTGGTTGGGGAAAGAAACGTGGGGGATGAAAAGAACAAAAGAGGGATAAGAGTACAGGAATAATCCAGTGTGGATGGGCGAGTTAGTGGAAAGTGAGGATTAAAAGGAAAAAGGAAAGAGAGGGTGAAGATTTGTGTTTGACAGAGTTGCGTGTCATGGCTTTTAGGTAACGAGTTGTGGGCGTAAATATTGACATTTTATCCGAATTATAGTGCACTACTTTCCATTGGTCATAATTGGAGCTATGCCGGAGCAAGAAGCGTAGTCGACGGTGTAAAACTACAAGCGGTTCTTGCTGGTCAGATTAGTTTGGTGCATTTAGTATAGTCAGATTTAAGATTTAAGTCTTGCATGCCTTTAAATAAAATAATAAAAGATGGAAATTTTGAAAATGATAAAAAGTAGTTTTACTTAGACTATACGTCATTTAGAGAGTGAACTTGGTGTTTGTTTCCTCTTTGATTTTCATTTAGCGGTTCTCTTAATGAGTAGGTCTCCATGGTTTAGGATTAGGCTTAGACTTGAATTCTCATTTAGCTCTTGAGAAATCATGTCCTTGGACTCTATAACAAGGCTACGTCTATGCTTTGCCTGACTCATATTGGATTACTTTATTGCACTTTATCTTTTGCTCATCCTTTATTATTTTTGATGCATTTGTTGTCATGGCTTTTATATCACTTTTGAGTTGTGATTTATTTTCTTGGTTGAATGGCTGTGTTTTGTTTTAGGCTCATATCTAACATAATAAACCCTAAAAGAACCTTTGATCTTCAAGACTTATAATTGACAAAAAGCTGTTTGATCACTTAGATGAAAAATCATACCAAGTTATAGTTATTGAAAGGGCGCAAATTAAATCATTAGCGTAACTAAGTCTTTGAACTTAGGAATTTCTAGTTGTGTTAAAGAAATACTAAACTCTTATGTTTCGTTTGATTTCTCACAATCCCAAATGACTAGTGGTGACTCCTAAAATTTTTAGGCTAAAAGCAAACTTAAAATTAATCTAACATTGCGTGAGATGACATTAGACATTACTCTAAACCTCAATTCTTCCGACAGGTACAACAACTTGTTCTATCTTTGTTTGTCATTCTAGTTCTACCATGCCATGGCCTGAAAAAGGGATCAAATGGTAAGTGATGCCCCACTACTCTTTCTCTCCGCCACACTTCTCCGGTATACCTATTGTACGGTACAACTTTACGAAGTCAAGCCATAACTAAGTATAGAAATGTTATACACATAGATCTATAATGTTAGGACTCTTCACCCTTAATCAAACTTAAGTTATCTAATTGCAGGGGCGATGAAAAGTCAAGCCATAACTAAGTATAGAAATGTTATACACATAGATCTATAATGTTAGGGCTCTTCACCCTTAATCAAACTTAAGTTATCTAATTGCAGGGGCGATGGAGAAGCTCGAACTCTAGCTTAGAGGGTGTGAGATTTCTAGCGCATTTGAGTTTATCTTTCGATCCCAAGTTTTGGTAACAACTCAATTAACTTATTAATTAATCGATAATGCCAAAAAGTGAAGATATTCATGAACATGTAATATCAAATAAAGAACGGTATGCCCATAAGGCCCTCCACCTTAATCTATAGACAACTAACCACCATTCTCACGGATCGGGCTGGTGGGCTGATGGTCTCCTCCTAAATAGTAACAACTCATAAATCATTAATTTGGCTAAAAGAGATATTAGAAAAAATTATGATCAATATCACAAAAAACTCCAAACTGATATATTTATGATAAATTTATAAAATACTAATTTTTTTACCATTAAAAAAAAAAACTCAAATTAGTACATTTATAACAAAATTACTATTTATTAGTTTCCGTTAAATTATTAAGTTTAATAACACATGACAACTAATATGTACCTATTTGAGATTTTATGCAATTTATGGTTTATCATGTTATCAATCCAATTTAACGAAAATTATTAAAAGGTAAATTTGTCACGAATATACTAGCTTGGAGTTTTTTATGTTAAAAAAATTAGTTTATAAAATTTTCACATATGTACTAATTTGGTGTTTTTGGTGAAGAAAAAAATTAGTTCAAAGTAAATTTGTTGCAGATTATACTAATTTGGAGTATTTAGTGATATTTACCCAAAATTTATAATATCCGGTCTCTACTATTCAATAGATTTGCTTCAAACCGACTGGATTTTCTAGTTCCGTTGGTTTCTTTTACACTGTGACTGCCCAAGATGACTTTCGAATCATTTAGGATTTTTGTTTTTTTTGGGTGTTCAAAAGGCATTTTGGAGAGGTTGAGAGATTGAGAAAGTATGATTGAAAGAGAGGATAGCTCCAGCGATGACTCTCGGCTAAGAAGGCGACTCTGGTGATAAGGATGGCAACAATATGGAGGACGTTGCAAACGTGGGTTGAGGAGTTGTGAGCCCGGTTGAAGTACCTTGTGTTGTAATTATGGTTATAATTATGGTTAATTGATCAACGAAAGCCAATAAATTAATATACATTTTTTCTATTCACGTATCTCTTTTGGATTCATGAATTTCCTCAACTTTTATGTTCACGTATTTATTGAATTCATGAATTTCCTAGATTCATGTATCTTTTAGTTCATGTATTTATAGAGTTCACAAATCTCTTGAATTCACGTATCTCTGGATTCATGAATCTCTTGAATTTATGTATCTCTTGATTCATGAATTTTGTGGATACATGCGTCATTTCATTCATGTATCTCTTCCGTACATGAACTAAAATCTCTATAAATAGATGGGAACATAGAGCTTCATTATGGTTTTTCGGTTTTGGTTTTTCCGACTCGATTCCAAAAAGGCTTTGATATACTTTTCTACTCCTCTGATTTTTTTGAGTGTGCTGGTTCAATTGAACGATTCAACTGAGTCTTGTTTGCATAGTGCTAATCCAAACAAGTTCAAGGTATTGTATCTTGGGAGGCATAGTTCGTGAATCTATGGAGCACCTTTGGCAGGAACTAATCGCTTTAAAGAGATTCGGATATCCGTACCTCACCTCCAATTTGATGTTCTTATTATAACAAATAGTTTGTGTTTTCTCTAGATGTAATTTCCAACACCTTGAACAAAGGAAAATTACTAAAAAAATCCTAAACCTATTGCATTTATGCTTATATAGTGCTAAATCTTTTAATTGTGCCAATTTAATTTTAAACTTTTTAACAATTTACCAATTTAATCACCCAATCAAAATTGGCGGGAATAGCTTACATGGCAATCTAGTTAGCACCGGCTATCCTATAGCCAATGTTGATAATATTTTTAAATATTCTACTTTTTTATTATTCTTTTTTTTTTCATTCTTTTTTTTAAATCTAACTTAGGCTAACAAGGTCACTAGACAACCCTCGTTCATTGGCTGGCAAGGGTCGCAATGCCATCAAGTAGTCTGGGCGAGGGCCATGACCCTTGCCCATTGGCCAACAAGGACATCATAGCCCTCCCTTGGATTTAGGTAAGGGTGGATGCCTCCCTCATGGTCGGCGAGAGAGCGGAAAACCTCACCAAGGTGTCATGAATGTTCAGCAAGGAATTTACAATGCTAGCAAGAGTATTGCCAACACCATGGTGTTGCCCAAGGTGACAAGGTTGAGCCTCGCTTGTGGCCTATTGTTGGATGTCATCTAAGTAACACCGACACCAACATGCAACATGACACGTCGACACGTCATTTCTAAAAAATAGACAATTCCAACATGTTAGAATACGTTGTATATTATATGTATATTTTATTTATAAATAATAAATTATTATTTTTAATATGATTCAAATTCACAAATAAATAAATAATAAGAAAAACCTATAATAAATTTACACTAAAAACATTAATCCACAATTTATTAATATCCTTCATTGTTTTAATTTGATGAATTCAACTTCATTTCAATAAATTCATAAAACTTAGGGAAAAAAAAGTAATTCACGTTCTAAACTTACGTGTCAGACATATTGAAAGAAAAAAAAAAAAACTTAAGGGTAAATTGTGTATCATGAAAAATGAGAGTCCAAAGAGGAGAAGAAAATATTAGATTTTTTTCTTTCATAATTTTTTATTTTTATTATTGATTTTTATTGTTTTTACATATATATTTTGACCCTTCATTTATTGAAAAATTTTAAAATTGACTTTGCATGTTGGAATTGTGTATTGAAAACTCGCATGTCGAAATTCCAACTTGAGTGTCAAAGAGTATCGGAAAAATTGACCAGGTGTCGGATTTTCCAACACGTATTGATCGAGTGTTGGAGAGTATCCGAGAGTGTCGGACACGTGTCGAAGTGTCCGACACGACACAAAATCTCCCGGAGAGTATTGTTGCTTCCTAGGTTGTCGTTGAGGCCTAGCGACCAATGCAGGAAGAAGGAAAGAGAAAAAGAGAGAAAAGAAAAAATACAAATAAAAATTATCTAAAAATTCATTTTTTGGGCTTGAGATAAAGTTATGAGATTGAAATTATTTTCCAAATGAAATCCAAACAATAAAAAACATTTTCAATCACATATTACTATATAGAGGAAATGATCCACTTAGCGTAAAATGAATAATTTGAAAAAAATTTCTTGAAAATAATCGCTTGTATTGTGTAAAAAAGTGAAAAAATAAATAATATTTTAATCGTCCATGAAAATGTTGAAATATAATTTGTTGTTAATAATGAAACATTTCTTGTCGACTAATTATTTTAATTGATATAAGCGATCCTTTTAAGGAAAATATTGTTTAATTTATTTATTTTTTGCAAAATTAATGGAGTCAAAGATAACACAATCTTCATCTTTCCTCAACCAGTCACATTTGACTATTTTGGAAGCTCAACACCACCAAAAGAACACAAGACAAGATGCTTATTTTGCGACGTAGTTTAGTCACGTGCGTGTTTGAGTTTTTAATCATAGTGGCCGACAAAAATCTTCCAACTACAATGAAGCCCGCATTCAAGTGTCATTTCGCAGAACCTTCCTATGATCTATCCAAAGGAATGGAGGAACTGAGCTGTTTACCTAATAAAGCCGAGATAATCAATTTTTCTTTTGGGTGGTGGATAAAGTCAAGGGGCTTGTGAATTCCTGAATCAACCGATAATTTCTATTCCAATTATTCAAAGTATTTGCATTGTGCTTTTTGGAATCCTAAATAATGCCCACATCCTGATGCAGCCGTTTCTGTATTTGTTTGTCTCTTTAGTTCTTTTACTGTTTTGTTTGAAAACTGTCCCTGTTGAAAGGGCGGTATGTGGCTTAGTAGACTAGCATATAGCGAAAAAAACAAACTGCAAAGACCAAGAAAAGTGTCATGATATAATATGAAAATCAATGGTAAAAAAGAAACCTCAAAATTATTCACCAATTTTATCCAGTCAATAATTTACCAAGAAACCATGGGCAAGAAATCAAATTAAGGTAATCAATTAGATATAGAGTGGCTTCTTTTAGAGGATTTACTGAACTGAATTTGGAATTTTCCTTTTGCTTAATCTCTTTGATTGAAAAATATGAAGTTCTTCTTATGCATGATATAGATTATAGACACAAATAATTACTGTAGAATTATCTGGCAAACATTCTCTCCTTTGTCATTAGCAAGCACCTTTCAAAACCTTGATATGTGTGTCGAGAGAGAATTTCAAAGCCATTAAGCAACAATAAAGCTTTGTGAAGCGAGCTATTAAATTATGATTAATATTTTTCACCTTAATCAGATTTTCTACTATTTAAAAAAATCTAATTTTTAAGACAAGAATAAAGTGTTTAAAAAATTCTAAACCTATTGTATTTGTGCCAATTTAATCACAAATCTATTAAAGGTGTTAGTTTAGTCTTAAATATTTTGACCAATAGCCAATTTAGTCATTTCGGCTAATTTTGGTCGGATATTACAAACATGGATGTTGGCTGACCTACATGATATAGCGCTGTCAGTGCTAATATGGACAAATTTAGCAGTATATAAATAGTTTTTGAATTATATATTTATTTATTTTCCTTTTCTTTCTCTATCTTTTTTCCTTCCCCTTCCTCCGGTGATTGACCAGAGGCAAGCTTGCCAGCCTTTGGCGGGCCGGTGAGGCTCAACCCTCATCAAATTCAGCAAGGGCGAGCTCACCCACCCACGCTCGTTGAGCTCGCCCGCCCTCACCACCGAGCGTGGGGCCACCCTCGTGGCCTCTAGCATGGGCTCAAGCCTCGCCATGCCTCGCCAGAGGCTAGGCAAGGCTCACCCTCGCTAGAGGTTGGTGAGGTCCCTCACCTTGGCTGGCATATGGTTGCAAGAAAAGGAAGGAAAAAAATTAAAAAAAAAAAAAAAAAGAGAAACAAAAGAAAGAAAGGAAAATTGAAAGAAAAATAGATAAATAATTCAAAAAATTATTAAAATACTATTAAAAGTTGTGCACATCAGTATATCAATATTTGGTCAAAATTAGCGGAATGACTGAATTAGCTCTAGATCAAAAGGTTAATGACTAATTTGGCACAATAAAAAAATTTAGGACTAAATTAACACTAATACAATATATTAAGAACTTTTCTAACACTTTTCCTTCAATGATGCTTATATAGCATAGAAAATTGCTCATGCAATCCTATAGAGTTGACTCTACAAAATTTTGCAAACTAGGCAAAATGAATAATAGTATGACAATATTCAGAATCAAATAGTTAGTAATGCTCCATTAGTCTCCCACTCGCTCACTTCTACATTAAGATAAAATGTTAGAAAAATCCTAAACTTATTGAATTAGTGTCAATTTAGTCATTGAAGAAGCGGGTTTGTTTTAAATATCTATTGAAGGATCATCTTCTGGGTTTTTGGGTCTAGGAGGGGTTGAAGATGTCGAAGACTACATCTAGGCACGTGAGAGGGAAGGGTTGTTGCCTAAGGACTGGTTTATCATGCCTTGGATTTTTTGCAAAATGGAAACCAACCATTTCAATATAATCATCTTGAATCATTTGAACAATCTTCGATAGCCACCCACCAGCCATGGTTGGATGAGGGCTGGTCTTGCTAGATTTGGCAAGGGGAGCCCCCACTGAGGCTCGCTCTTGCCCAGTCAAGCCTCACTTGTGGCAAGTGACGATGACCCTCGCCCAGGCAAGGCTTGCCTACCCAACCATGGCCATTCTTCTCCTATGGCCAGTGGCTAATCATTGGCAGAAGGAAGAAGAAATGAAGAAATATATTAAAAAAAAAAACAAAAAAATATTATTAAAATTTGTCCATATCAGCGCCAATAGTGCTATGTAGGATGGCCAACTTCCACGTTAGCAATATCTAGCCAAAATTAGTCGGAATAACTAAATTGACACTGAGAAAATGTTTAGGATTAAATTGGCACCACCATAATATGTTTAGGGTTATTATGATACTTTTCCCTCTACATTACACCTATTTTATAGTACAATTTTATGACCTAGAGTTGTAACTAAGTACAAAAATGTCATACATGTAAATTTATGATGTTATGACGTAGTTGAGAAAATAAGAGAGTGATTGTGTATAATTCGATATACCATGACAAAAATTATATCGGTCTATTTATAAGTTTTATGAGAGACTATCAAATGTAACATATATTGACCAAAATATGCACAATCAGAAGAGATATTCATACAATCTTGATTGACATAAATAATGAACAGTAATATAATAATTGTCTATAACATAGGATATTATTCTATAGAAAATCTTAAGAATCTTTAATATAATATCACTAACTGACACTTTGCCCATAATTAGATTAAATTTATTTGATTGTACTGTAGCTGAAGGAGCCAAAAATTTGGTTGACAAAGAGTGAGGTTTTTATCATTTGAGTTTGATTCTTAATCTCAATTCTCGGTAAGAATGTATTAAGCAATAGCAACTTGATAGATTAGTTGTTAATGCAAAAAAGAAAAAAAAAAAAGATATTCATAAAGATGTAATATTCAATAAAAAAATGTAACAAAATATTAAATTGTGTATATGCGAAATATTTAAAATTAAAATTTTATAATTGACTTATTAAACATTTTAGAAGAATGACTTAAAGAACTAGGTATGGAAAGATTCACTATTATATTCGGGGGCTAAATTGATCGAACTTCCTAAAAACCGTGAGATAAACATAAGCATAAAAAAGCCAACATTGAGCTTGAAGCTGCTCCACGCATCGCTTGTGCAAACATAAGATTGTCTAGTAAATTATATAGGCAGGAAATTCATAAAAATGAAAAAGAAATGTATAGGCAATCGAGCTATGATAAATAATAGAGTTAATGTCACGAAAAAATCTCAAACTGATATATATGTGACAAATTTACCAAAAACTAATTTTTTTACTACCAAAAACCCATAAATTGATATACCTGTGACAAATTTACTCAAAAATAATTTTTGATGACAAAAAATCACAAATAGGTAGATTTGTGATGAATTTACCTTCTGTTAGTTTTTGTTAAATTAGATTAATATAATGAAAAACTACTAATTAGTTACACATGTGACAAACGAATAGTAAAATTCCAACTTAGCAATTTGATGATAAATTTAATGAAAATTAATAATAAGTAAATTTATCACAGTTGTATTGGTTTAAGATTTTTGTGGTTAAAAAAATTAATTAAAGGTAAATTTGTCACATGTACTAATTTAGAGTTTTTGGTGATGTTAATACTAAATAATATGAAGTGTGCCAATATGTCGGTCCATCTTTCATACGTGAATCCATTCAACTAAATGCATGGCACGCCATTTAGCTTCTCTTCCATGGATGGTCATAGCATTTTCTTTTGTGTTTGACTTTTTTATTTTCCTTTTCTTATCAACGAGAATATATCATTACTTAACAAATATTCCATGATCAACAGCCGCACAACATGACGTTAGGCAATCAATAAAATCTTCGAACGGAAGAACTGATTCTTTCAAATGAGCGGTGGAGAATTGAGCAACAACTCCAGGTGTAGCATTACTAATTTAGACAAATTAGATTATGTGAGACCAAATTAAGAGGGTGGGTTTTAAGCTAGGGGATGTGGACGTGCAAGATAGATTGGTTGCTTCAACATTTTATGGATTCACGAAGCCTAAAAAATTAGAGCGTAGTCAACTTTCTCATGCGATAAAATTTTTTTTTTACAACTTTCATTCACGTGAGATGCACGTGTGATCATTACTAGTATCAAAAGAATGATCCACAGCAACTTCTTATATCCTGACCAAATGTCCCCCACTATTAACTTCAAGTCAGTCTTCTAGACAACATCATCGCAGTTAATAGCCAAATTTATCCGAGGAGTAACTTCAGTTCGCATTCTTATTTATTGTAGGAGTAATGCCAGTAATAACTTCTCTCTCTTTCGCTCTCTCTCTCTCCTTCTCATTCTCTCTCTCTCCCCCCAATGGCAAACCCTTTGGAGAACCCATTCAATTTACTAATTGTGAATGTTTCGTCCCACCATCGGGGCCACAG
The DNA here is from genome assembly GCA_017140165.1 of Eucalyptus shirleyi. Taxonomy (NCBI): domain Eukaryota; kingdom Viridiplantae; phylum Streptophyta; class Magnoliopsida; order Myrtales; family Myrtaceae; genus Eucalyptus; species Eucalyptus shirleyi. Next base: position 41,764,682 of record CM029450.1, read on the forward strand.
CTCCTTGATCGAGGTCTGCAACATCCTCCTTGTCGATCCATTATTGGGGCCACGGCTCCCCGATCGAGGTCCACGGCTCCCTCATTATTGGGGCCATTATTGGGGCCACGGACATCCTCCTCGTTATTCCCCTATTGGGTTCACGGCTCCTCGATCGAGGTCTGCAAAACAAAACAAATTGGACCATTTCCATGCAATGCACGCGCACTGCAATTTTAATCATTACTAGCATGAAAAGTATTGGGAGGTAGCTTATTTTTAAACAAGATCCACGCGCTTTTCAGCTTGTTCAACACAATCCTTAAACAACAATGAAGCATGCATGTGTCACGGACCGATCGATTGGGATCGTGACCGCGCGGCGACTCGGGTAACTATGGATCACCCAAGCTAAGCCTTGTTCGATCGAACGCCTACCCGCTCGTTTACTCGGATTGTTGAGAGAGAAAGTAAAAGAGAGAAGCTCTGGAAGGAAATGATGATTGGATTGTATGATTATAAATGGATGAGGACACCCCTTTTATAGTTAAAGGCCTCGGCTTACAACCGTTGACCTACTTTTCATCCAACGGGCGAGATCGCACCACCTCAACTACCGACATAAATATTCAACTACCGTCTACCAACATTAATGAAAGGGAAACTTCTAGAATCAAGTGAAATGACAGTGTCGCCCGCCCTTGGAAACTTCGGGGAGCAGGCTTGGTGGAAATCCGAGTGAGAGCAGGAGGTCCACGAGCAAGTTGGGATCAACTCTGGGGAACCTCTCGGGTCGACTCTCTTTAGGCCCGTGACACATGCAAGTGACATTTCAGAGAAACTTCCTTGATCCGCAACCACCACTTCTCATATATTGACCAAATGTCCTCCATTATTAGAGTGACATGAAAGATTATGGATGGAATTCCTCCGAACTTACCATTAACACGACTGACTTATAGTGATATGTTGGAAGTAAAGAAAAAAAAAAAACATGATCAAAGTTTAGAAACAAAATGAAACGTTAAATAGGACATGAAGATATTGACACTCGACTATGACAAAACAAATATCGCAATTATCAGTGGTAATAGACACGTAGCATATGCTTGATTTAATTTTTAATTATCAACCACCTAATCCCTTTTACTTAAGCTTGATGAAAAAGACTTTAATGGAAAATTGTCTTCGGTGCACTGTATGTTGATTCTTCCATTGGCTCTTTCACACGTGCATTTCACCACTTCTACCGTTTGAAAGTGACATTATTGATGATGGATCATTTTAATAAAGTTTAATCAGAATAATTTATGAAATGATGATGAGATCAACACTTTGGGGATTATAATGAATAAAGTCATGTATCAGGCAGCCAAATGTCATTTTTTCAGTATTTGCTTTTAATTTGCACGATAAATTTATTTCACATGGCCATGGAGTCAATGCAAAAATTATAATAATAACAATAAAATTTATAGCTTGCATTAAAGATTTTTGTTCAAGTAGTTGAAATATTATCTAAGATTGAGAGTTCCTATGAAAATGATACATCAAGAATCACTCATCTCTTTGCAAAGAAACCTTGTGGAAAACACAGGTAAGAAAACCAGAGAGTTCTCATAATCAAAATGATTTTAACTGCATACGATACATGTGGCATTCTAAACCTTTGGAAAATAACAACCTTATGACAAAATCAAGAAAAAATAAATCGTTTTGACATCATCAATTTGATGAAGAGGCATACTAATTAGCCTCTAATATTCCTTGAAGCAATTTGTAATACATACATTTTCTTAATAGATAACCAGAAAACACATTTTTTCACCATTATAATTTATGAATTATAGCTATGCTGGATTAGAAGTGATTATTCGAAATACTATGTCGCTTGGCACCTAGATGATAATTGATATTCGAGCATGTGACCATTGAAGATTTACGTTGAACGTTGAAGGGAAAAATAACTCAATTATTTAATAGGCAAATGTAGAAAAAAAAAAAAAAAGCAAAAGAAAAAGTACATGCAGCTTCATAACTCATAAGGTTAAGGGGGCAAATTAGTAAAGTTAGAGAGAAGAAAAAAGAAAAATTCAACCGACATAAATCTTATTTTGGGAGGAAGCTTATTTCCAAGCGCTTTTGAGCTTTTAAACATCGTGGCCGACATAAATCCTCCAACAACATGAAGCATGCATGCAGGTAACATTTCCCAGAACCTTCCTATGATCCTCAACCACCATTTCTCATATATTGACCAAATGTCCTCCACTATTATAGTAACTTGAAAGATTTGGACGGAATTTCTCCGAACGAAAATGAGACCTCATATGGCAATTACATTTCTCATTTTTTTTCCTATACGATTTACTTATGGTGAAACGTTAGAAGTAGAAAAAACATAACCAAAGTTATAGCAATTATTTTTAGGAAAAACCGTAAAACAAACGGAGCGTTGATTTCTTCATCAAATGGAATGTGAACGAGACAAGAAAAGAATTATATATGATGTGGTGTGCATAAAAAAATCAACCGAAGGCATGCACCGTTTAGAAGCTGTGCGGTTAATTGGAATTTTATGGCGCATGTTCAAAAGCTGCACCTAGATGATAATCGATACTCAAGCATGTGACCCATTGATTAGAGATTAGGTTGAGAAGATTTACCTTGGTATGTTGAAGGCAAAAATAGCTCAATTATTTAATAGGCAAAAGTGGAAAAATTAACAAAAAAAAAATTCTGCTTCATAGCTCATAAAGTTAAGGGGAGTATCTAGCAAAGTCTGAGAAAAGAACAAAGAAAAAAAAATTCTAAAACTGGCAATCAAACCGTATGTTCAGCAATAAATCGTTTTGGCATCATCAATTGGACCAACATTCCTCGAATGCGTATCTTAACACACATTCGATAGTTGTTATAAGTTAATACATAATAGTCATGTGTAATTGATAGTGATTAATTAAATGGACAAGTCCTAAAAATTTTCATTAAAGTACAATTAAGTCTTGAAATTTTCAAAAAAGTGCAATCGAATTCTATAATTTGTCAAAGTGATATAATCAAGTCCTTAAATTTGTTAACATTTCTTGTTTGTCAAATTGGACGGAATTAATGAAAGGACTTGATTGTACCAACTTAATAAATTTTAAGACTTGATTGTATTTTTTTAAAGTTTTGAGATTTAATTACACATTTGTGTTGAATTTTAGAACTTTCAATATATTTATTATTTAATTGAATTTTTTTCACTTCCTCAATATACTGGAGCATGTGATCGATTGGATCAAAGATCAGGTTGAAAAGATTTACCTTAAACTCTTGCCGATGGCAAAAAGAACTCAATTATTTGATAGGCCAGGAAATTGCTCGGCCAGCTTCACGAGGTTAAGGGGGGCAAAAGTGCTAGAATCCAAGAAAACAAAAGACAAAAAAAGGTATTTTAAGACCGGCACCCTTTCCCGGAAATGTACAGCACTCTTCTCGGAAAAGACGTGCCCTCTCCGGAGACTACATTATAAAACATCCCCCCGTGACTCCAAACTCGTTATTTTGAGTTTGAGCTTGAGTTCGTACATTGACTGTTCATCGTCTCCTTCATTTCTGCTATACATTTGTTCCCGTTTGTTCAGCAGCCAAATCTTTCCAAGTTCTCGATGAGCTCCGCAAAAGCAAAGAAAATCATGTCGACGCAAAAGAGAGCTTTGCCTTCCACTTCTTCAGGTCAAGCAGGTCTACTCAAGAGGACACGCATCGCTCGAATGAAGTAAGTGCGCTCTTCCCTCTCAACATTTCGATGCTTGATCGATTATTTGATGATCGTGTTCGTTTTAGCTTTATTTGAGGGACTTTTAATGAAGGGTTCTTGAGTTGAAGATTCTCGGAATGAGAAAATAGGGCAAAGCCTTCGTTGAAGCATAACATTGATTAGCTTTTGCCTCGTGACAGTTCTAAATCGCTTTCGTTCTGTTTTTGGTTCTTGCGATTGTGCTGTAGATTAGATACGAAGCATAAAGATCTCCAATGTTGCCATCTCGAATTTGTTTTGTGATTTCGGCGTGGGCCAATCGCAGTATTTCCTCCTCATTCGAATTAAACTTTCCTGGAACTTTTACCTAGCCAGTGAGCTGTTATTGTTACTGGGTTACTTTGTTGTCCCGTTTGCTAAATTTTCCTACTTTGGTTGTACTCTTGTGGTGATCTTCACGCAGTCGAGTATGGCACTGGTCCGAGAGGAATCTCATGCCGAGGAGCTGCTTAATGGAGAAGGTTGTCCGGAGAGTGGTAAGATGAGTAAAGTAGCCAAACTGGACGTACAAAGTAGTCTTTATTGTACTCCAATTGCTGATATCTTTGATTAGAAGCGGTTGGATGCATTTCTGACCTGCCATTCAGCTTCCGGATAGAAATCCGCATGAGAAATTGCTGCGAGATGCATATCGTTTGAGTGGTAAAAATGACTCATTGAGGCCCTCTTATCGAAACATGGCCAAATTTTGATTCTTTGTTCCCATAATCAATTTGGGCCTACAATTATGTTTGGTAAAATTTTTGTTCCGGGAATAGATTGGAAATAGAATCAAGAACAAAAAAAAAGTTGATTATTGTTCTGAAAACAAATTTGAGAATCAAAACCAATAACTCTTCTTCTTCCCTTCGGCCATTTTGCGATCGCCGTCCACCACCGCCCGCCGCTGTCTGCCGCTGTCGGCCAGCGTCTGCCGCCGCCGGTCGCCAGTCCAGCGAGCTCGCTGGAGGCTCTCCAGACTAGGGCAAGGTCTGGTGAGCTTGCCGAAGGCAAGCCTAGCCACCGGCGAGGCTCGGCCTCCCTAGATTTGGCGAGGCCGAGCCTCGCCAGGGCTAGGCAAGCCTCGCGATGCCCAGCCCCACCCCGTCAGTGGCCTGGCAGGCCTCGCCTAGCCCCGGCGAGACCGGCCTGGCCACCAGCGGGGCTAGGCAAGCCTCGCCCAACTGTCGGCGAGGCTCGACCGATGAGGACCGACTTTGTCGAGGGCCAGCGACGCTCTGGTGAGGTCGCCGGCCGAAGAAGAAGAAGAAGATGAGAAAAGGAAAAAAAATGAAAAAAAAAAAAGAAAAAAAGGAAAAAAAAAAAAAAAAAAAAAAGGAAAAATGAAAAGAAAAAAAAAAAGAAGAAAAGGAAAAAAGTAAAAAAAATATTTAAAAATTAAAATAAATTGATTTGGAACAGAATTAATGAGCACGGTACCAAATGCAATTCTATTCTAGAATTAGAAATTTTGGACAGTTACCAAACGGTTTAAAATGCTTAGAATCAGCTCCCGGGAACAAAATAAAAAAGAATCAATTATGATCAAAATCTATTTCCGGGAACAGAATCATTACCAAACGCGCCCTGACTGTTCTATGCTTTTCCTGTGAAGCAATTCCACTAATAACATGATTTAGGCTTTTCACGTAGTTTCGGACAGTATGGATCACAAAAAGATGCAGATTTTCAATGAAGTGGCTTGGACATAAATTTTTCCTTGAATCTTGGAATATGTGGTGAATGACAACTTGCATGTCGAAGGAGGACAATGAAGATACCCGTGATGTGAAACTTGTGTGAGATGAAGACGTGACAGATTACAATGTAATTCTTGGATATTGCTCCTTGCTGAACAGGTCAGGGAAGAGCTGGAGCGTGCTAAATCTGACTTGGCTGAATACTGTCGAAGGTGAATAAATTTTATTTGGTTTGTTAGCTGTAGCTCATCTGCATCAACTGATTGTTGTAGGAGAATTTTCATGTGTATTGTCTGGACAACTAGAAATATCATGGAGTATCATAAGCCATCAGTCCATAATTCTGTTCAGCTAAGTGTAATACCTGCACATACATTATTTTGTCAATCACTGAAAGGAAGTTGCATTTGGAGATGGCTGCTAATTAACTCTACTTGCTTCTGTATCAATGTACCGGATAAATATGTATTGCAGATTTGTGTTGACTTTTCTATGTTGCATTACATTAAAGGAATGTATTTGATGAGTCTGGTAGACTGGTATCCATCTTTTTATACTGTAATCAGGTCTGACATTTATATGAAGTGGTAACTAAAATGTTACACATGGATATTTGTCTATTCGTTACGAATAAGTCCACAAGACAGCCGTTGTTCAAGGTGTCAGTTTTTAATGGTGTAGTTGCATTGGGGATGCTCTCAAAGATGTGGTACAACAGGTATGCTCAACAGAGAATGCTGTTCAAAAACCGGTAAGATAAACAAAGTTTATCGAATTTACACTTTGTCTGAGACATATCCCTTCTGCTTAACTTTTTCTGAGGTCTCCAACTTTGGCAATTCTGCTGTTGGTGTATCTGCCAGACGGAAGCAGTGGAGCTTGCAAACATTCACTCCTCCCACCTTGCAAGGTACGAATGCATATTCATAGTTCGTAGTTTGTCTCTCTTTATAGTTACTTTTCCAATTTCCCGCTTCTGTACCTGTTCCTATTTCTGATGGTCGTTCTCTCGAGAGAATGCAGGGCTATTGGTAAATCTACGGCAAAGAATGATGCGAGAAACTTACAGCTTCAACTTCGAAACAAGCTGTCACTTCCTCTATTTACTGGGAAGAAACTAGAAGGAGAGGGTGGTGCTCGCATTTCCGTTGCCTTGATCGATGCAGATACAACGGATGTCGTTACAGCAGGGCCAGAAGCCTCCATCAAGTTGGACGTCGTTGTGCTTGAAGGTGACTTCAACAGAGACGATGAGGAAAATTGGGCTCCGGAAGAGTTTGATAGCTACGTGGTTAAAGCACGAGACGGAAAGAGGCCGCTTTTGACAGGAGATCTCCAAGTAAAGCTCAAGGCAGGTGTTGGGGAGCTGGGAGACTTGATGTTTACCGACAATTCCAGCTGGAATAGGAGCAAAAGTTTCAGGATAGGGCTTAAAGTGGCATCGAGTTATGGTGGGAATACACAAATCCGAGAAGCCAAAACAGATGCCTTCTCCGTCAAGGAGCATAGGGGACAAGGTATCATTTTTACAGTACTGCATAAAATGGTTTTGGACTTGCAGAAAATGGTTTTGGACTGCCGCAGGGACAAGGTATAATTTTTACAGTATTGCATAAAATGGTTTTGGACTCCCGTACTTTTCAAAAAATGTAATCAAATCATAAAATTTGTTAAATTGGTGCAGTTGGGTACTTATATTAGCTCTGCTCAATTTGTCTAATGGAAAAATCTGAAGTAGTTTATTTATTTATTTATTACAATCTTAATAACAAGTGTCACATCAAAACTAAACTTGCAGTTTAAAAGGAGAAAAGAAAAAAAAAATGAAAAATTTTAAAAAATAGAAAAAAAAAATGATAAGAATAAAACAGTGTTAAAAATATAAAACGACCGGTTCAACTGCATCGCTGGCTCGCTGCCACCGCTTCTGCAATGGGGCTACCGCTCCCGCCGATTCGTAGAGATCGTGGACATGGCCACTCAAGAGCTTCATTTCATGGAATTGTAATAGTCGAGATGCTCGACATCAGTGAAAGATTTTTCTATTACTAGCGATTCTGTATTCAACCCCCCCAAAAAAAAAAAGAGGGTCGGCATTTTTCTAACAGACCAAAAACAAGATAAAGGGTCTGCTCTGTAATAGTGATAAAGTGTCCTGCTTCGGAAGAGCTTATCTATTACTGGAGAATGTTGACACTTATGGATCCTTTCCAGAAGGGGTTTGAATGCCTATCAGATGTTTGCTGCTGCTCATAAATCTAAAAGCGACTAAGACCTTACTGACTTTGTTATCTTCACCTTGCAGGGTAAATGTGAATGCATTTGTGGATTTTTGGCTCTACCGGGTTTGCCTGTTCCATCTTCACATAATAGAAGAGAGAACTTTTAGTTGCACTATCTTAGCGTTACTGTAATTCTCATCTTCTATTCGCTTTACAGCATATAAGAAACACTATCCACCAGCATCTGACAATGAGGTCTGGAGATTGGAAAGTATCGCAAAGGATGGATCATTTCACAAGCGGCTGAATGAAGCAGGAATACATAAGGTGGAACAGTTTTTACGACAACACTCCGTGGACTCTGAGAAACTGAGAAATGTGAGATTTTGCACATGGTTCTCAATTTGAATTGAACTCCCTAAACCAAGAGGAGTATTATCGTGTTTGTTCATTGCAGATTCTAGGAAAGGGCATGACAGAGAAGAAGTGGAAAGTCCTCCTAGATCATGCAAAAACTTGCACTCTCAATGGGAAACTCCACGTGTACCATGATGGTAATGAAAATGATCATGGTGCTACATTCAACAGCGTTGGTCAACCCAGTGACCATACTGTGGGCGGACTGAATTATGCTGCTGACAGATTTTCTCCCCAGCAGAAGGTAACTGGGAAATTCTACTCATTTTTCATGCGATCTGCAGGGGACAACCTCTCACCTCAGATCATCAGTTAAAATTTTATCTACATTGTTATTATAGCATAGGCATGTTAGTTATTCAGGGAGATGTTTCTAAAAATTAGGTGCATTCAGTTATGTTGCATTAGTGATTATTTTATGTTGATGATCGCACTTTCGACTTCCTAATAGGGTGTCTTCAATGCTAAGCTGTTTAAATCAGCTTTGCAAATGCCAGGGGAAAAGCAAGAACAAACACAAAAGAGAGTTTCTCTGATGATAATCTTTTTTTTTTTTTTTTTTTTTTTTTTAGGTAAAAGAAAATATCACTAAAAGGCGCCAAGTGGGGCAAAGCCATGTAGAGAAAAGCTTAGCACCAAAAGAGCTCATTTACAATACAAATCATCGACAATGTCGTTTAAAGCATTTACATGCACACCTAACTTTTCATTATACCGAGGTCTCAGAATAGAGTTTTCCCAGCAACATCCAACTGACAATCTTCCATTTCAGTCTCCTAATGACACTATGTCCCGTCTCCATTCTTTGATAAAAATTTTCATCGCCACTCTCTTGCCTCCATCATTCAACCCCCTGTCAATCCAAGACGTAATATTGACCTGTATATAAACAAAGAAGAGCCCTTTCCACTGCTACCACTCACGACTTCCTTTTTCTGTCGGGAGTTTTATCATTACTGGAGGAACACTGAAGGCGTTTCAATTCCTTGATTTTTTTTAAGGACTTGAAATGCTCAGGGCCATCATTTCCATTCTCAAGCTCCTCGAAAAGACTCATGGCCATATCTTGGAACCCTTGGAAGGAGACTCCAAGGACCTGGCCAACAGCCTTGATATTGATGAGTACCCAAAAGGAGACATCCTCCTCAATGTTTACCTCAAAACGATTCAACAATGGAACTGATAAAAAGAGGATCTTGCCTCATCAACCCCCATCAGCACCAAGACCAGTGAATCTCCATTCACATCCAATTCAAACTCCTCCATAGGATGCCCCCTTCTTTTGCTCTCACCCCTTGAGAAGATGTCACCAGAAGCGCCCTCCATGGGACCACAATCACCATCCGCAACATCAGGAGTGCAGTTAGCAACTTAGGAGCAGTCTATGCTCATACAGAGTTCTAAGTTTTTGACTCATTCACCATGTTATGGTACTTTCAGGTGGAGATGCTTTTTGTTGCTTTCATCAAATTCTGTGGACTTGATGTCCATGATTTCCTTATTGGTATTTTGACCACTAACTTTGCATCTTCCTACCTTGTTTGATCTGTCTGAGAAAAAAAAAGGAAACATATTAGACACATCTTCTTAGTGCCTTTGATATCCATACGAGTCCAGCTTGAATTCTTTGAGTCACCTAGAGTGTAAGATAACCCTGATGAATTGACTGATTGAGGAAGTAGTAATTTTCAAGTTTTCTAGGTCTATGCAGATAAATTGGTGAAAAAGGCCTATGAGAATCTGAATAATGTTAGACAGTTCGATGCTGAGGCTTCTTCAAGTTCCATATTGGAGAAGATCTCATCTTCTTTTCCATCTGAAGTTCTAGGAGATCAACAATGCTTCCGTCTAGTTCACAACAATATGCCTCCGCCAAGATTGGCCAGTCATGTTGGTTTGAAAGTACCTCCTAGAACTTCAGCATCCACGGTGGAAGGTATGTGCTCTGACTGGCTACGAGGAAAAGAAAAAGTTGCCTATAATTAAAACACTAGCTGGGATGTAGCCACTTCTCTTGTGGTTAAGATATCAAAGTGACACCGTCCAACTAAAACATTTCACAGTACCACACACCTTTGGGAGGGAAATATGCAGGCTTCCACTGATATGGCTTTGGAGGGGATTAAATTAACTGTTCCTTAAATAGCATAGAGTCAGGGCAGGAACATTGGTGTCTATTCTCATTTCTCATAAAGCACATGATTGCGATGTCCTAATTATTGGTTCTTCAGAAGGGTTTTGGGACCTAAATCTATTTAGTCGAACGTTCCTATAACCCACACTCAGGCGACTTGCTTTTGTTGGCTTGCCACATCGGTATTGTGGGCTTCATCAATGGGATACTTATTTATCTTAAATCTCTCCCTCTCTCCAGGAAATAGTGGAATTACTGCTGCTGGGTCGCCAAGACAAGCACAAAGTCTCAATCCCCAGAATGTTTCGTTGAACCAGAATATTGACAGTTTTTACCGAATGGAGCCGTCAGTAGATACAAATGTACAGCCATTCGGACAACCGCATGGGTCACTATCAAGCTTCCCAGCTTCCGGTACGTCGAATTTTCTCACTCTAATGTCGATTTCTTCATGGTATGGTATTGTTTATCCTGTCTTGTGGAAAATTGAGAATATACTTTGGGACTTCTACACTGAAAATATGCAGAATTAATATTCGCTGTGACGATGAATGAGGTGTGAATATAACTTGCTGGAACAAAAGTAGATTGTTATCACCTCTATAGCTTTGGTTTAGGGTTATGATCCTATTTCACTGGACAGATTCGTGCTTGTGTAATGAAGAGTAGGAATTGCATCAGCTCAATTCTTCTCCTTAAGGAAAGCAGTTTTGTTCTTTTTTCCGCCAAGAAAAGGACAGAGTGACCATAGAGAGAGTGCTAATAAAAACTCAATACCCCACAACTCCGAAATGGTCAAATTAGCATTTGGAACCCATTTAACGAGTTTAAAAGATGGATATGTTTGTGATATCTGCTATAATCAGCTCCATTTGGGGACTAAACATGTAAATGTGAAGCTGGCTCAACAGAGAGGCTAAATCATTCGGCATCTCAAGTATGATACAGGACTCAATTTTGTCACACTAGTAAGCTCTTATTAGGGGTTTGATTGGGTCAACTTACCGAGAGTTATATATGTGCTTTCTACGATATTCCTCATGGTCATCTCTCTGTAGTAGTTGCATTATCTCATTAATATGAATTATCCGATGATTAGGATCAATCAAAGTGTAATTTTCATGGCAAATGCAAACTAATTTCTTGGAAAACCTATAAAGGGTGTAGTGATGGCCTCGTTAGTAGTGTGACATTCAATGATTTCCTCTGTGGTTTCAAGAGCAATAAGCAAACATAGTGTTTGATGTATGGTCACATCCTAATGTTATTTGTATTGCTCTTCAGGTACTGGATATGAATGGATTAATCAGCTACTATTGGAGGACTAAGGGCTTGAATCTTGTGGCTATGGATCAAACGCCGCTTGCTTCTAGACAAACTTATGGATTTGACATTTAGGCTACTGGTCGTGGATCTTCTTATTTATCTCAATAATGCAAGTCAAGTCATGTTTAGTGTATCAAAAGATTGTGACTTCTTGAACTATCCGATGATTTCTATTCCAATTAATCGAACTATATGCACTATGCCTTTTGGTATCCTTAATTCTAGTGCACACAACTGGGTACAGCCGGTTCTATAACTGGTTTTTACTAAGATTACCCTTCTCATAGAGGGATGATTTGCATGCTAGCATGTATCATGATGAAAATGGTAGCAAAATCAATGGTAAAAGAAGAACACTAAAAATCATTCACCTAATTCATCTCATTAAGGTAATCAATAAATATGGAGGTAGGGCTCCATTTGCACGATTTTTTTTATAGGTGAACTTGATATTTTCCTCTTGCTAAAGAGGTCAAAGAGACCTCTATAATTTAAATATCAAGTTCCTCTAGTAAGAAGGTTAAGGATGTAGTTTAAAGAAACTTAAAAGGAGAGCCTATTTTTTTTTTAAATTGTCCTATATGGAAAATATTCAATTAAAAATAAAAATACCACATCTTTACGAATATTCGTGAAAGTTAAAATTTTTAAATCGTAATCTCTGTTTTTTTTTTTTGGTCGAAAATGCAATATCTATTCATTTACTTAGATAAGTTTGAAGCAATTATATCAGAAACACCGGCACATAGTAAATCGATTAAGGCTATCGGGTGGTTGGTTACCCAGTTTTGAGGGAGATAGTTTGCTCTTTGGGCTCTTGCAATCCAATTGGCGGGCTTGTTGGCATCTCTACTATAGTGGGCTAAGGACAGGCTTGAAAATAGTTTAATTTTTTCTCAAATCCGGTCCACCAGCCTTGCCACTTCCCAGCTTGGTTTTGTCTCTTCCTGAACTACTTGCACAAGCAGCAAGCAGTCAAAGTGTACTTGGAGAGTTTTGTTCGAGCCGTTGGAGAGGAAATCTTGGGTTTCCAAGAGAGCTATGGTTTCCGCATGTTCAGCTGAGGAGGTAGCGACCATCCTGGAAAATCCGTCCACTAGGCGGCCTCGAGAATCACAGCAGATACACGCAATGGCGGCCTTATTCTCATTCCCTCCTTTGTTGTCCCCCAGACCTGGTGTTGATTTATTAGCTCTGGTTGCCGCATCTCTATGCTCCTCTAGATCTAGTGATGTGCCTGCATTTCGGACAGAGGAGACATCAAAGGCACCCCTGTTCTCGGCCACTTCTCTATCTTCCTCGAGAGCTGGTGTTGTTCTCTTCTTGGCCACTTCTCTGATCTCTTCCAAATCTAGTGTTGCACCTTCATCCCAGACAAAAGCGTTGAAGGCACCCCTATTCTCAGCCACTTCTCTATTGTCACACCCCAAAACAACAAAGAATGGGGATGACATGGCCATCCTTCCACACGAATGATGCAGCCTCAAATACAACCAACAACCTGATATCAACTTATATATATATCGGATAAACTTTCAAATTGGTTGCAACATCAAAGTTTCTATAATCCACCAAAAGATATAAACATTTAAACTCAGACAATCCAACCACTAGCAAGGATCGTATGTACCACTTCCTTAAAACATACCAAACAAAAATAGAACTCCCCCAAAAGTTTTCCACCGATGACCCTCTCACTCTATTCGCCACTAATCGAGGAACTTGAAAAGATTAAAGGAAGAGTGGGATGAGCAACCACAGCTTAGTGAGTAGTACATATCTTTTAAGCAGATCGAACAACCACTATGCATGTATACAAAGCAATATCAAACTTCATAACGCCAACTCAATATATAAAATACATATCAAATCTTATAAGAGTTATTTCTTATCATCAAAGTTTTATACCAATATGGAAAACTCATTTAAATTGCCATCAAAAGTCAAGTATCAATGGTCGAATCCATTAAATAATCTCCATAAAAAAAAAAAAAAAATCAATGGTCTATCCATTGATCAATCTTTTACTCAATAACTAACCATGGTCACGACACAACGCTTTGTGACAAGGCAACCAAGATTCTCCCCTTGGTAAGGTCTTCACCTACAAAGCCGATGGCTGGGCCCAAAAAGATATCCTAAACTTGGTATGTATATCCCAAAAACCCTCACTAGGTTCACAGTCATATTGAGCATAAATAACCATCCTCCAATACTAGAAATCCAATCTAGAAATCAATATCTTAAACCAAACAAATAACATTTTGCAACATAGCACATCATCCATTTCATATCCGTTTCTCAAATCATCATAAACATTTCCATAAATCAGTTGCAAAGCAATTTCATATATGTTTTTCCACAAACCTTATATAACATGCTTTTCAAAGATTCACAATCAATCAAAGGGTAACAATTTCTCAATGTGGCTTTTATGTAATAAAAATGCTCTTCTCAATTCAATATATATACATACATATATGTACCACTCACCTTGTCATCTACGACCAAACGACGAACGATACTTGTATCGTCGAACTCAATGCCCTATCAAATAACCAAAGAAAAATGTTAAAATCTAATAAAATTCTATCTCGACTACAAAATGACTAAATTACGCCTTAATTCTAACAAAAGAACTTCTATGTGCTAACAAATCGCATAACCAAAGCAATTGTTCAAGCCATTCGCAACATAGAGTTTAAGCACAAAACTTGATCGCACCTTAACTTTCTCTTCCTCACCCCGATCCAAATGTATTTATAGCAAATAGAGAGCCCCTGACACATATTACAAGAATCCCAACTTGGCCGCCCCAAAATCAAACCGAAAAATGAAAAATATGGGTCCCGAAGCTGCTGGACGAGTACTGTTCACTACGCGCGAGAAACTTTGAAATTTTGTTTCAACAAACCATAAGCTCAAATCACGATCCATAAAATCCCATGGCTCCACAACATCCTAAACTACCATTCCTACAAAAATACACGGCTCAACGACTCCAAAATCAAACTTCGCCACTCGATTTTCCAAAAATTTCGAATTTGAGCCATAAATCCAAAAATTACTTCAATTGGACGAATGAGGGGCTTGATCTCTTACCGGGTGCTACGTTATGGAGTTGAGTTGGCTTGGCAAGGCATCTGAGGCGTGCACATGCCAAAACCCCTTTCTTTTCTTCCCTTTTCTCTTCTTCTTCTTCTTCTTCTTCTTTCTTTCTTTCTTTCTTTCTTTCTTTTCTTTTCTTTCTTTTCTTTCTAGTTGAGGACCCCTCGGCTTCTATTTAACCGAGCCCTCTCCCTTCTCCTTTTTGCTTTATTGACTTTTCAACTTCTTTTTCTATTTCTTTTTTTTTTCTTTTGGGGCCCACTAACTTAATATTACATCTATCTTCCTCAAGAGTTGGTGTTATTTTGTTCTCGGTCGCTTCTCTACTCTCTTCCAGATTTGGTGCTTCGCCTTCATCCCAGACAAAGGAAGTGTCGAAGGCACCCCTGTTCTCGGCCACGTCTCTAAGTGTTGTTCTATTCTAAGCCACTTGGCTAATCTCCTCAAAATCTGGTGTTGTGCCTTCATCCCAGACAAAGGAAGCGTCGATATTGATGCTTAGAGCATTCGAGTGCGGTGGTTGCCATTGATGCGTGTGGGTGTCGTTTTTCTTTGCTGTTATTTTCTTGCTATAGTAGGTTGTGTAGTTCTCATTGAGAGCTATTGATTTGGACAGGGTCTGATGCGGATACAGGGGGTGATGTTCGAAAACAAACCGGTTCCAATCTTTCCAAATGCACCACATAGTAGTGGCAATGAGGTCGAATTTTTTGTCACTACTTGGGTCTTCTTTTTTCGAGTATAGCCACTCATCGAGTCGTGTCAACCCGAGTTTTGATATCTGGATGTGGAAAGGACTAGCTCGCGATAACTTGATTGTCCAAGGGTAGAGCAATAAAGCATGTTCAATGGTTTCGGCTTCCTTTTTATAGATTGGGCATAGCGGATCAGGTACAATTCTCCTCCTGTGCAAATTGTCCACTGTAGGTATTGCATTTTGGCAAGCATTCCAAATAAACTGTTTAACTCTAGGTAGAGTGTTAGATTTCCAAATAAATTTCCAGAGATCTAGCTTTGTTTGGTGAGAGAAAGATGATGTTGTGGTTATTGGGTTAGCTACTTGATTTCTATTGTAGAGATAGCCGCTTTTCATCGAATAGACCCCTGATTTGTTGCTCATCCACACCATTTTATCTACTGTAGAAGGTAATCCTATAGGAGCTGCAAGGATTTCCTTAACTACTTGGTCATCGAACAATAACTGTAACATTGTCTCATTCCATTTCCCATCCCTTTGTTCTATTGATGCACCCACTTTCTCTGGCTCATGTCTTGTTGCTGGCCCACCAATAGTTCCTCTTTTTAACCATTTATCTTCCCTAATCGAAATAGTCTGTCCATTGCCAATAGTCCACATAACTTGATGGGCTATCAAGTCTCTCCCCAAGACAATGCTTTGCCATCCTCATGAAGGTGTGGAACCTTTTCCAGCTTTTCAAAAATCACTTTGGGGATAGTAGAGACCCTTCATTAGTTGACTTAGAAGTGAAAAGGTTGCTGAGAAATACGCCATGCTTGCTTACCTAACATTGCCTTGTTGAAAGCTAGGAGGTCTTTAAAGCCAAGACCTCCTTCCTCATTTCTAAGTTTCATTTTTTTTCCCATTTTTCCAATGAATTCCAGCAACTTTGTTGTCATTCTGCCACCAGAAATTTGCAATTTTCTTTTCAATAGGTTTGCAGATTGACATAGGGATTTTGAAAATGGATATTGCATATTGTGGAATAGCATGCACCACTGATTTAATCAATATCTCCTTGCCTGTTTTAGACAGCAAGTTATTCTTCCAACTCTCCAACTTCATATTTACTCTTGCAAGAATCCATGCAAATATGTCTTTTTTTTAGCTTCCTTAATCCGAGGGAATACCTAAATACTTCCTTGTTTTATCTATTTCTGGGACTCTTAGCTCTTCAGCCGTATTCCTTCTCAGATTCGGTGGACAACTTTTGCTGAAATGGATTCCTGATTTGTTTAGATTAATAGCCTGTCCTGTTGCGAAGCAATATTGATGTAGGATAGCTGCCAAATTCTAACATTCTAATACAATTCCATGAAGGAAGAACATGGAGTCATCCACAAAGAGCAAGTGCGATAAAGTAGGGCAGCTTCTATTTAGTTTAATTCCTCTTAGAGTACCATCCAAAACTATTTGTTTCATTAGGTGGGATAGAACGTTGGCCACTAAAATTAATAGATAGGGGGAGAGTGGATCACCTTGTCAAATTCCTCTAGTGGGCTTGAAAAAAAGGTAGAGGATCGCCGTTGAAGTTGATGCTAAATGAAACCATCGACGCACATTGCATCACCCATTGCACCCACTAATCACAAAATCCCATCTTAGTCAAGCATGCTTGTAGGAAGTCCCATTCAATTCAGTCATATGCTTTTTGCATATCAAGCTTTAGGACAGCTTGGAACTTGCTCTTCCTCTCCCGAGTTTGCAACTTATGTAATACCTCCTGTACAATCAATATATTGTCTTGAATTTGTTGCTCCCCACAAAGGCACTTTATTCTTCAGCAATGAGGCTTGGTAGTAAAGGTTTTAGTCTATTTGTCATTACTTTGGATATGATTTTGTATACAAAATTGCACAGACTGATTGTCACGCCCCGAACCTCGAGCATGCCAACATCCCACCATGATCATACAAATGCGACATTCCCAGGTAGTGTTGCTCGACCCCATTCATTTCTTATTGTGTAAACGGAATGTATTATAAAAACCCCTGACAATGAAATACGAGATAGAAAAACAGGAAGCAAAACCACAACATAACACTTTCATAATTCAATAGAATTACAAACAGCAGTCTACGGCCAAAAGTCTACAGAAGATTGACTCTTAAAAATGAACCGTCTTATGATCTATAAGTCGGACACATTCTCCAATCCTTATGACTTCACTTCTGCAACTCCTCAAGGTCAACCAAAGCTATCTAGTCGCTTCGTCCACGAGGGACCTGAAATTGTAATCCCCAAATCGGGATGAGACAATGTCTCAGCAAGTTCAACCCCCTAAACCCCTATTAGAAAGAACATATGACACGGGTGACCTAGCCACATCACACAGAAGACTTACCTCATCTTAATTCATTCCTACAGATTAGCACAATTTGAATCACACAACCTCAGGTAGTAATAATAATTCAAACAATTGGAACGCCATCACTTTCATATAAATCACAATCGCACTTAGCACACATTCCAATTATTATTCACTGCCACACAAGGGCATAGCCTACTCGCAGTTCAACTATCTTCTAATATTAATGTCACACATCGCCTCCCCCCTTGGAGTGTAGCTTCGTCACTACGTCGATGGCATTCCCAAAGGAGCATGGGTCCAGTTGGCCTAGCCTCTATTGCGACCCGAGCCACGTCACTCTTTTGACGACATTTCTAAAAGAATAAAGGTCCAGTTGGCCTAGCCACTATTGCGACCCGAGCCACGTCACTCTCTTGACGGCATTTCTAGCAGAATAAGGGTCCAGTTGGCCTAGCCACTACTGCAACCTGAGTATTTCCACTAGCACACGACAATTCAATAATCAATTGCACAAATCATCACTTAATTTGCAATATCTAACCATCAAATTCATAATCTGAATACACAGTAGCGATTAGCACGAAATTCTAAGAATTTAGGGTCCCCAAATAATTTTTGAAATTTATTAATAATTAAATTTATTCCGAAAATTAATTAAATAATAATATCCATATTTTTCACAATCCACACTTAATTTATAATATACAACCATCAATTTCAAAATACGAATACACAGCAACGATCAACACGAAATTTTGAGCAAATAAGGTCCCGAGATAATTTTCGAAATTTATTAAATAATTAATTTTATTCCGAAATTTATTTAAAAATAATATTTTAATAATTTCAAATAAATATATATTATTAAATTATTTAATAATTTCGGAATACTTAAATAAATCAAAAACAAATTCCTTTAAGTCACATCAAAGTTTATATTAATATAAACATTCACTTATCCTTAAATTAAACACACTTCAAGTTAATCAAGCACCTTAATATAATCTACACTTAAATAAATTAAATTAACCACCTAATAACACTTAACATAAAATAAATCTCCCTAAGCATAATTAACCCTCTAGCGAGGTTTAGTGAGCTAAACTCACCGGATTAGTGAGCCGAGCGGACCAAAACGACGGGGACGCCAAGGGGAACAACTTTCCTCAAAGCGGGCCAAGCACTCAGGGTCGAGAAGCCGGCCAAAACGGGCCAAAACCAAGCTGGAATACCCATTTTCTTGGCTGCTGGTTAAGGCCAACGAAGGGATGCACGGCGGCGGTTCGCGCGCAAAACCAACGAAGGAGGATGGCGGCTGCTCAAACGTTGCTGGCGATGGCTCTGGCGGCGGAGGGAGCTCCGGCGGTGGCTTGAGTTGCTCGAGAAAGTTGCTGGAACTTGGTTGAAGCAGGGATGACGACGGAGCGAGCTACGGTGGTGGCTTGCGACTGCACACGGCTGGGCGCAATGGGCGAGGAGCAGTGAGCTACGACGACGGGGAGCTCCGACGATGTGAGACAGCAACGAGCGAACAGCGAAAGGGGCGTCGAGTTTGGCTGGTGCGCGGACGAGGGCGACGTCAAGCGGTGGTTAGATGTGTGGGCAATGCGCGTGCGATCAGGCGGCAACAACGACGGCTCCGGCGATGTGCGGCGGCGTCGAGCGAGCGGAGGGGCGTGCGTGCAGGCTGGGCGAGCTGCTAGTTCCGTACGCAGCTTTTTCTCCTCTCCTCTCTCTCTCTCTTCCCAATTTCAAAATGAAGAAGATGATGTTGATGGGTCACCTTTCCCAAGGCCAATCCCCACCATCCACTTGTCAACATCCTAGCCCTTCTTGTCCCACACCATCATGCTCCACTATCTCAATTTCTCCCACAACAATATTCAATAGGTCCAATTCCATCCTCCGCCGTGGCATGAATTCTCCATAATCTTGTACAACACAATTCATTCAATTTCCTTCCAATTGAATTAAATTGAAGTCCATAAAATTAATCCACTATCACCACATTTCAATTTATATAATCACTTGACCATAGAACCAACTTGAGTCCCAAAAGCACGACCAAAAGCGGGCCTATTAATTTCTCGAGCCAAATTAGCCATTCTCTGATTTAATTGCTAAAGAACTTGGCTTGCATGAAAAATCTTCTGAAGATGAGTCAATGATCCTAAAATGATTTGTGACACACCCAGACTTCCAATTTCTGAATTCGATCTCAATTCCACGGTTAATTTCACTTTGGCATGATACTAAAGCGGCCCAACCTACTGGGTAGCCTTTAGAAATTTTCATGCATTTGACATGTGGTTGATCATCTCAAACCACAATTTACATCTTTGAAACATTAGCAACTTTCGGTTGTCGGGGTAATCTCAAGGTTTCAAATACGAACACAGGGTACCCAATCGACTGAAAAGTCGATCCAGTGTCAATCAACAAGAATTGTGCGATCTGGTGGAATGACCAACACCTAATCACATGCCTCTATTGAGTCGACCTATCTCCAATTTCTAATCGATTTTTAATTGTGCTGTAATGACCCTTGCAGATTAGCTCGGTCGAAAAATTGCTTCCTTGTCAAATTCTCGAGTCTGATATATTAGAAACTCTTAATGGCTTCACCCAATAAACTAGTTTTCACATGAGTAGCCGACTCAAGGAAAAGAACTATATGCGTGCCAATGAAATACCCATCTCAATTTATTGAAAATAGA
Source organism: Eucalyptus shirleyi (assembly GCA_017140165.1). Lineage (NCBI taxonomy): Eukaryota > Viridiplantae > Streptophyta > Magnoliopsida > Myrtales > Myrtaceae > Eucalyptus > Eucalyptus shirleyi. The sequence goes on from CM029450.1 coordinate 41,785,119, forward strand.
ATTGAAAAATCGGGATGTCACACTAATGGGACGGAATTGTTCAAGCTTTCCAGGATTTGGGACTTTGGGAATGAGGGTGATTTGGGTTTTGTCCATGTCAGGGTTCAAGTGTCCTGTTTCAAAAAAATTATGCACTTCGCTGAAAATTCCCTGACTTATATCTGGCCAATGATTTCGGTAAAACAGCCCACTAAGCCCATCCGGTCCTAGAGCTTTGATAGCTCTTAATTGCTGCATTACATTAGTAATATCCTCCATTATAACAGATTTTACTAACCTCTGGTTCATCATTTCATCTACTGTGGTTGGTATTTGTTGTATGACAGGCTGAAAATTGCGAGCTCCCACTGACAAGTATAGGTTTTTGAAGAAAGTTGTTGTCATCTCCTTTAAAGGCTAATTTTCTCACACCCATTCATCTGCTGCATTCTTTATGTTGACGCCTTATTTTTATTTAGGTATGTTTTAGTTTATTTATTAAGTTACTATTTTCTTTATTGGATAATAAATAATAAAAAAAATGATGAAAAGAAAAGCGAAAAAAGCGAAAACGGGAAAGAAGTAAAGAAGCAGCCTCCACATGGGCCCTCGGCCCATTTCCACCTTGGCCCGGCCCCGCCAGGTCGTCTCCTTCCTCGCGCCTCTGCAGAGCACGCGTTGGGGCCGCGACGAAGGGGAAGGGGATGAACGGACGGCGATGGGACGTGGAGCAGGGGGGCAGCTGGTGTCGGATGGGACGCCGGTTCAGTCGGTTCGGCCGTGGCGATCGGCAGTCGAACTCCTTCGACCGGCCGCCCCTCACCTATAAATACCTCCCCCGACGACGATGACGGACACACCGAGATCGTGGAGAGAGAGAGGGAGCCAGATTGAGTCATAGCCCTTGGACACCCCACTGAGAGACTTCAGGGGGGCCGAGGGCTCGCGGCCTCTGATTTGAGCCCCGCCGGAGGGAGGAGTAGAGAGAGAGAGAGAGAGAGACGCCGGAGAGGAAGAGATCCGCGGGCGGGTCTCATTGTCATCGCCACCCTCGTCGCGCCGTCATCACGATTAGGTACCGCGCCGTCGTTGCCGCGGTCGTAGCCCTCTCCGTTGTCCCGTTCACGTCATGCCGCCGCCACTACTGTAGTCACGATCGCCGCCAAAATGCCAAGGTTTGTCCCCGGCGCCACGGATTCGCAAACCCTAGGGTTTGCGATTTTCCGGGTCACGAAGCGGATCTGGACCCGGAAAATCGGGTAGGGTTCGCGATCCACGGGCGTCGGGGGTCGGGTCGGGTGTTGGAGCTGAGTTGGGTTGGGAGTCGGGTCGTCGGGCCGGGCCGGGCGTCCCCAAACGCTCGGCCACGGCGTCGTTTTGAAAAAAAAAAAAACGATGAAAAAAATCCGAGTCGGGCCCGCAACGCGGGCCTGTCCTCGTTCGGGTCGCCGGCCCGGGTCGAACCAACCCGTGGATCCGACCCGGCCGTCAGTTTTATTTTAAAATAATATTTTAATAAAAAATAAATAACTTATTTTCCAAAATGCCAAAAAATATATTTTCTTTTCGAAATATATTTAATAAAAATTAATTTCCAAAAAAATCCAAAAAATATTTTATTTTCCAAAAAATCAAAAAAATCAAAAATATTCCATATTTTCCAAAAAATGCCAAAAATCTAAAAAGGCCAAAAAATTCATGAAAAAGCCAAAAAGACTTGTATTTTCCCAAAAATATCAAAAAAATCCCAAAAAATCCCTTTTGTGTCCAAAAAAATTAGAAAAAGACCTAGAAAATGTTTTTCCTCCCAAAAATGCATGGAAAATCCCTCGAACATCCAAAAAACCTCAGGGTTTAAATAAGATTAGGTACCGAAAGGGCATTAGTGATCAACTAGTGTAATCAAGTTCCCGATCCTAATTTCTCTAGTTGCGCAGGAGTGAGTATTTCTCCCGATACTTCACTTGGGTTTCTAATTAACCCACCCCAAATCGATTAGTGGCGACTCCAATTTAAAATTTGATTTACAGGTTAAAAACTTGAACCATTAAGTCGTGAATTGGTGGACTTGAGAGAGTCCGGGTTTAATAAATTCAGCCAAGCCATTAGCCTCCTTAGGTGCCCGTACGCGATTGCGGGCGCCGAAAAAAAAAGAGGTCGCGACACTTTAGTAAGGTAATTTTGTTTCTATTTCTTCTCTGGATAGGTGTTGCATAGAAAAATTTTGTATTTTTATCGCCCCATTTTAACCAATTGATTCTTGAGCACATACCCCAAAACATTTCCTCTTACCGTCAAAGCTTTTCAATTTCCTAGTTAATCCGCTTTGCTACCTCACTTTCTTTATGTACATCATTTCCATTTGTCAACCTTTATAATTTGTTCTTCAGCTCATCAATTCTCTTTTTTGCATTATGGAACCTGTTTTTACTCCACTTTGCCAATTGTTGAGCTACCAGCTACAACTTTTGTACTATATTTAGCCTTTAGGATTCACCTTCGGCCCATACCTTCTTTACTAGCAGGATACTTTCCTCATCTTCTGACTATAATGATTCATATCGGAACACCCTCCTCTTCCTGTCTTTCCTCGAGTATAAAGATATTACAATAGGGCTATGATCAGACCCTATAGCCAATAGTGCTATGCATTCAGCATTAGGATAAGTTATGCACCAGTCTAGATTGCACAATCCCCTATCAAGTCTCTCTTTAACGAATTGATCACCTACTCAGTTATTTGTCCATGTGAAAGCATAGCCTTTAGATTCCAAATCCATTAAGGAGCATTAGCCGAGAAAGTCCCTGAAGGCTGTTAACCAGTAATTTTCCGCTCGTTTTCTGCCCACTTTTTCCCAGTAATACAATACTTCATTAAAGTCCACCAAGCAAAGCCAAGGTAGATGGTAGTTTCTACTTGCTCTATGTATAGCCTCCCATAGTTGTACTATTTCTTGAAAAACATCAGGAGCATGTATGAATGTGACATGCATCTGCTGACTGGTTTCCTTCACTTGGCATTGTACATTTATGTAGATGTTTGAGAATGAGTTGATTGATAGCACTACTTGATCATCCCAGAATATAGCCAAGCCCCCTGCAATTCCTTCTGTATTCATTAAGAAACAATTCTAAAATTTCAACCTCCTCCTTAACTGATGAACATTTTGCTCCCGATTCTTTGTCTCCATTAGAAATATAATACTGGGCCTTTCCCGAGTCACTAAGACTCACATAACTTAAATTGTCAAGGGTGTGCCCAACCCTTGACAATTCAAACTTAGTAGTTTCATGGCTTTTTCGGTGGCTTATTAGGGCTAGCCACCAAAGCCCACTGACATGACTTCCCCGCCACTTTGATGGGGGTTTCTACTAGCTATGTACTGTCTAAATCTGTTGTTTTCAAGCTTTGTGCACCATATAGACAAAAACGCTTACCTTTTTTGGCTGTTGGGTGCTTGGTACCTTTAGACTTGTGCTTGATCAACCCTTCCTCACATGTTGAGGCCTTTAGCATGTCGACTTCCGCTTCCTTTTGTTGTTCCATGTATAGTACCATAACAAATTCTTCATCTATATAGCAGCTCCCTCTCTTTTGTGGGCTTTTCTCTCCCGTGAGTTGTAGTGCTAACTGCTGTGTGGATAAACTAATTTCCTTTTGAGTTAGTTGTGCAGCATTCTTTTATCCCCAAATGATGTTTAAATTCTGATCCTGCTGCTGGTTGTCATTTTCAGAAACATAATGCATGAGGGTCTTTGGAACACTCTCAGTATCTTCTAGGATTGTCTCTTGTTTGCCATAGAAAATGTTACCGTACAGGCTAAGTTCATGCACATCCGCTCGGAGCCAATTCCCAGATCTTCCCGGTAAATCTTCTGGCAACCCTGACTTTTCATAAGGAATTTCTTTACAAAAAGTAGCATAATGCCCTATTTTACCACATGAGTAACAATAATGTGAGAGTCGCTCGTATTTAAACTCTAACCATAATTTCTTCCTCTCCAAATTTACAATTACTCCTGTCTTTAAAGGATTTTCCAAATTCAGCTTCACCTTTGCCTTGCCAATCTTGTAGTGACTATTGCCTTTTGCTTCTAATTTCACATCTATTACTTCCCCCAATTTAGAAGCTATGTCCCTGATAACTTCATTAGTGAGTCTCCCAAACGGGAGGCCGTAGAAATTCACCCAAAATGCACAATGGGTAAATTCATAACAAATCTCGGGAGTATCAGGGTCACATTGTTGTAGAACTAGTAAATTACTAGAGAAACATCATGGCCCAATATCTAATATCCTCTGTTTTTCTTCTTCCGACTGGAAAGCAAAAAGGAAGTAGCTTGGTCTAAGCTGAGTACATGTAACATTGTTGACCCTCCAAACTCTTTTAATAGTATTCACGAAGGCTGTAAAATTCACATTCGGTCTAGAATACAACTTCCCAAATATTGTTTTCTGACATTCAATCAATTTCTCTTCTGAGACATCGCTTTTTATATCTACAACATCATCCTCAGATCATAACTCACCTAAGCTTTTGCACAGGGTTGCTAAACGCCTTTCTTCCTCGAGCGGACCTACCATCTCTTGTTCACCAGTATCTGATTCACAGGTTCATTCAGCGGTTTGGAACCATTGGGAGAGGAGGTTGATTGAAGGGAGCTCCGGACCGATTTGTGAAGATGGGGAATGGCAAATGAGGGTTTCAGCGAATACGGGGAATGGCGAATGATGTTTCAGATGGTGTATGGTTTATGGGCATTTCAAAGAGGAAGCGGGCAAAGGGATTATCAATCTGATGGAAAAGACCTACTATCATAGCCGACTGGAAGAAGATGGGATGAGCATTAGGGTTTCTTTGGGGCTGAAATTTGTATTGGTATCTTGTAGAGAACAAAATGGGGTTTTTGTGGGATGATTTAGGGTTTTACATTAAAGGAGACAAATCTTACCTTGAAGATGGGGAAAGCTACCCAGCTGGTAGAGAAGAACTCGCCATTCCGCAAGAGAAACCGGTGCCTGTGTTGTCATTTAAATAGATCCTCTAGTAATTAAAAAACTCAAAAAATTTTGCTTCGTGGTGGAATTTGGAACAGAGCGAACTATTATTTCGCCTTTTAAACCGTAGTCTCAAAGCAACAAAAATAAGTAAAGCCTGTCAATGCAACAGACAAGACCGAAAGTCCACTTATATGAGTGAAAACGTCCATCGTAGAAGAATGTCATTGGGCCTAATCTTCTTGGACTCTTGTGCATATTAGACAGTTTTTTTTTTTTTTTTTTTTTGGGGGGGGCTCTAGAACATTTTGCAAAATAGGCAAAATCAATACCATCATGACAAAATTCAGGATCTTCTTGGACTTCTCGTGTGTATTAAACATGATTACAGTTCTGCGTTACACCTATTAACCAGTACAATTTCACTCAATACCATCGTGACAAAATTCAGAATCTTCTTGGACTTCTTGTGTGTATCAAACATGTTTACACTTCTGTGGTACACCTATTAACCAGTACAATTTCACGATGTGGAGTTGTAACTAAGTATAGAAACATTATGCACATAGATCTATGATGTTACTACGATGCTTTGCTTGTAATCAAATTTGAATTGCCAATTGTACAGTCGGCAAAGGAGCCGAAATCCAATAGTGGGTGTGCGAGATTTCTGGCACATTTGAGCCCAACTTTTAATCCTGACTTTTGGTAACAATGGTATCAAGTAATAACAACGTGATGGATTAATCCACAAGGCAAAAAGAAAAAAAAAAGAAAAAAAGAAAAAAGGAAAAAAAAAGGAGATATTCATGAAAATGCAATGTATAATCAAAACGTGATAAAATAATAAGACTCCGTAGATGTGAGAATGAAAAACTTGAACCTAAAATTTAATAAAAAGGATGCATAATTTTTTTTTAATGTAGAATGTTATTAGAGCTAAGTGCAACACGACTCAATATATTTTGCAAGATTAGATTACCAGTAACTTTTTTTTTTTTTTATTTGAACGAATCAATTAACTCCTCCCATACTTACCAGATAAAGTGGATTTTGTATTAAATGCAATCATATAACTCAATTTTGTTTAAAACTAGCAAATAAGTAAATCTAATTTAAGTGTTGGATTTTTAATTATTTAGTCTACCTTTGAAAAATCTCTCCGAGGCCAATCATTTGCCGGTTCGTGCTCCTCTAGGAATTCGTAATTCGATCCAGTCTGATCCAAAAGGCCTATAAAGCATTGCCATTTTCCAATTCGACCAAGGCCTTGTTTTTTATTTATGTTTTTTTTTTTTCTTTTTGCAGTGGTAGTAGATTGGAAGTTACTGGGCAAACCGAACACGCTGGTTTTTTGCTCGTTGCATGTTCGATAGGCGCGAAATCGCATGAAACCGAAAACTTCAAAAATCTGAAGCTGACAGATTTTCCAGAAAAATTACCAGGATTTGATTTTCCCGGAAAATTACCCATGTCACGCCACACTCTCTTTGTGGGACCCGTACCGACATTAGCAACAACAACTAGTCAAAACTTAAGCTAGGATTACATCCAATTAAGGATTCCATCTAGCTACTCTAATCTATCAAGATTAAGCGTACAAATATGATGAAATAAATAGTAAAATTGATTTATCATTAAACCGGGGTTACATCTAGACGATAATTTCATTATAATAAACACCTCCCATCTTTCTGTTACAACTATCAATTACAAGAGAAAAAGCTTACATATATAGATGGCACAAAAAAACCCCTAAAGGCCAAACTGTCTTCCAATTGATGGGAAGCATGGATCACGTCTGAACACCTTTCAGGTACACAAATGTCCCTTTTTTTAGTCTCGGGGATGATATTATCGTTGTCGGAGTGTTGTGCTGGGAATATTTTTATCATTCTCAAGCAATACCAAGCGGTGTTTCTCTTCCTTCCTCTGTACGTTCTGGCATTGCACCGGGAGAACGTTTGGCTGGTGAAAGAAAAGTTGGGGATGAAAAGAACAAAAGAGGGAGAAGAGGACAGGAGTAGTCGAGCGTGGATGGGCGAGTTAGTGGGAAGAGAGGATTATAAGGAAAAAGGAAAGAGAGAGAGTGAAGATTTGTGTTTGACCGAGCTGCGTGTCTTGGTTTTCAGGTAACGAGTTGTGGGCGTAAATATTGACTTTTCGTCCGAATTTTAGCGCGCTACTTTCCTCCGGATATGAACCACACCCTAATACCATTCACGTGAAATGCCTTCTTTTAGTCACGAGGATGATATTATCGTAGTCCGAGTGTTTGTGCTGTGATTTTTGTTGTTCTCAACCGATACGAGTGTGCTTCTATGCATCCTTTTCCCCGGCTCCCTGCCAAGTGGCGTTTCTCTTACTCGGTCTGTATGGCCTGAGGATAACTTTCGGTTGGTAGAAAGTGGGGATGAAAAGAATAAAAAAGGGAGAAGAGGATAGGAGTAATCGAGTGTGGATGCGCAAGTCGGTGGGTGGTGAGGTGTAAAAGGAAAAAGAAAAGAGAGCCTGAAGACTTGCTTTACGACTTGTTAGTGTAATTCTTTTGATAAATATTGATTAGTAATTGTTAACGTAGATGCTCATCGTTTTACGTGATATGAGTCATACTAATGTTGACACTTTTTTATTTTTTCAAAGTTTCCAAAACTTTTTTATAAGTTTTTCTTTTCTTTCTTTTCTTTCTTTGCTTTCCATCTTCATATATAAGTTTTCTAAATTTATAAATTTGTCTTTTTCTTTCTTTTTTTCCATTGACCATAGGCGAGAACTGTGACGCTCATCGACAACCGCTTGTGGGCCAGTGAAAGAGGAAAAATGAATTAAAAAAAAAAGAAAGAGGAGAGAAAACAGAAAAAGAATAGAAAAGAAAAACTTGAATTCCCTGCGATGATAATGGATAGAGTAACTGGATCCCAATGAACCAATCATATTCATAATCTCGCCCCAAACTTTCGCCAAAAGGGCCCAAAGATGGGTCTTAAAGAAATAAACATTTGGAACCGATGGGCCTCGATTAGCCGCCATTCTTGACGTCGCAAAATAGTGCGCGCTAGCGAGCCAATGCAACGTACCATTTCGCATAATCTTTCCCATGATGCTGCGCCACCACCCACCGCCACCACTTCTCATATAATGACCAAATGAGTACTCATACGGAAATTATACATTTTTATAATTATCAATACGACTGAGTTATAGTGAAACGTTAGAAGTAGGGTAAAAAAAAAAAAAAACATGATCCAAATTTAGAGGCATGCATAATGAAACGTTAAGTGAGTTTTCATAATCGAAATGATTTTGACCGCGTATAATATGGTATCCTAAACATTCGAAAAAAACACGTTATGACAAAATCAAGCAACAGTGAATCGTTGACATTATCAATTTGATGAAGAGCCATATTAATCCGTGTATAACTCTTCTAAATTCCTCATCCTTCCAATAATGCTTGGCATCGTGCTGCAAAATGACACCCATATACCAACTTGAATACTCATAATGATTCTAAGTTTACCATGAAGTCGGGGCATTCCTAAATCACATTGGGACTTACATGGAAAGATGAAAGTCTCTGTAATCCATAGACAGAATTTGGAAATTCGGCAATCGGTGTGAATGAGATCTTTGTTTCCAAATGTGTTAGTCTACCAATAGAATCAGGTAATCTTGTAACTATCATGGATGATAAATCCAGCTTGATCAACAATGTTAATTGCAAAATCGAGTGGGGGAGTTCACTCAAGCTGGAACAATCCCTCACAGAGAAGTATTGCAAATTTATTAGAGGACAGCAGCCCATTTGCATTAAATGCATTCCCTACTCGCCTTTTGTCTTCTTTGTCAAAAGGCCGTGTGAACGTGCAAGTAGAAAGAAGAAAATGAGCAGCGTTTCGTTCTCTGAAGAAAGAAGAACAGCGAGCCATCATTGTTGACTTTGACAGAGAAGAGAAGAAATGAAAGAGCTAAGGAGTGCTCTCTGCGCATCGAAGGAAAAAGCCCAAAATGGAGCACGTGATTTCTTCCGAGAAAGACGGTTCTTGCATTGAATGATGGGTGGGTTCTCTTGGTTATAAGTAGGAGAGGGCCATCGGAGTAAAAGCGCGCCCAGTCCTCGGTGGCCGGAGAGAGAATTCTCAAATGGCCTAAAGAGGAGTATGTAGAGAGTTCTTCTCATGAGAATTTGCTTGTAATTACATTTGATAGTGATTTAGCCGGTTAAATTCTTGTTAATAGAATTTATATAATTTATCAAGTGAGATTTCACTAGGAATTGTGATGAATTATACACTGTGTAAGTTTTTAGTATAATTAGGGGTTGGAAAACACTTAGTACTTAAGTAATTGGAGTCCCAATTATATCTCTTGTTCCTTTAGTGAAATTTCGTGTTACTTTTATCGTGGACATAAATTCCGATATTAAGAACGAATCACGTAAATTGATGTTCGATTTTCTTTTCTTTTCGATTATTTTATTTGATTCGCTTGCCCTCCATATTAACAAGAAGTTGATCCGAAGAAGTGGAAGTCAAAGCTCTCTTTTGAATCTGACACGATCTTTCCTTCTGGTTGTGGAGCTTGAAGTATATCTTACTTTGATATAAGCGTAATTCCAGTAATTCCTCTCTCTCCCCATTTCTCTCTCCAATGACAGACCCTCCAGAGAACCCAATCAATTTGCTCAAAGTGTTGTTTAGTCATCGGGGCCACGACTCCTTGATCGAGGTCCACAATGTCCTCTCCATCGTCGCCATGCGCGCGATAGAATAATTTCTACATCTTTCATTCACTGCACCTGTACTCACTATTGAGACAAAAATTTTGGGAGGTCCCACGCGCTTTACAGCTTTATAACATGGAGGCCAATTTAAATCCTCCTACAATGAAGCATGCATGCAAGTAACATTTCCCAGAACCTTCCTATGATCCACAGCCACCACTTCTCATATACTCTTCAATAAACATCATGGCAGTTCACATTGCAGAAAATCGATGTGACATTTCTAATTAGAGAAAACGCGTTAAACGGAAGAATATGAAAGATAAACAAGATATGAAGCGGGGGCAAAAGCATGATGTCAAAGTGGTGAACAATCAGAGAGTGCATAAATAAAGTTAAAGAACAAAGAAAGAAGGATGTGGCGTTTGTTGCCTTTGTACCGCATCATAGAAGTACCCTTTTTTGTATCCTTTAATAGCTTATAATGTGTATATGCACAATTCCCAAAATGCCCCTTGGAACCGATTTACTGACCGTATCAACCACATGGAGACTTCAGCATAGAGTAATGCACAGCCATTCGCCATCAAGCTTCCCAGCTTTCGGCGCATTGAATTTTCTCCCTGTAATGTCGATTGCTTAGTGGTGTGGTATTTTTTTTTTTTTTTGGTGATCGAGAATCTATCATAGCATGCCTTTGCCGGCTTACACCGTTTCGAATTTTCACGGGCCTTCGTGATCATTTAAAAATATATATTTTTTTAAATAATTTATTTTTCGTAAAATAAAGAGAGCTGATAAAATATTCATCTACGATCAACCGGTCACACTTGGGGTCTATTTAGGAAGCTCAACACAATCGAAAGAGCAGTAGATGAGTTACTAATTTTGGGGCGTCACTTCATCTACAACAATGCCCATGTGCGTTTGAGCTTTTTTAGGGCGCGCATGATAAAATTTCTACTTTTCTTTCTCTGATTCTCTATTCCTTAGAACAAATTTGGAATAGAAATCTGTTTGGTAACGTAATTTGATTTTTCTATTTCTGGAACAGATTTCTATTCCAAAAATAGATTTGAAGAAGAAATTAGAAACTAAAATTTTTAACTTCTCAATTTCTAAAATAGAAATTAAGAAATCAATTTTTGGCCAGAAATCAATTTATGTTCTAGAAATTTTATTATGCACACCCTTAGTTTTAACGTTAATGGCCGACATCAAATGAAGCACACACGCAAGCGAAATTTGGGAGAAACTTCCTATGACCCACAACCACTATTCATATGTTGACCTATTGTCCTCCACTATTGTGAATCTCCTAGACAGCAACATCGCAATTCACATTTAAATTTATTCGATGTTTAATTTCACTTCAAGCGAGTTTCACCATTCTTATGGTTTTGGTCAAATTTGCGTCGCACCGTTATTGAAAGGAAAAGTCCCACGTCATGTCATGGCACGTATTTTGAGAACGGATGAAAATAAAATTATTTTGAGCAATGCCATTTCATAAAATAGGATTTGGATGGATTTTCAAATTGGTTGTTATTTTGATTAGGGATCGAAAATGATCACATAAGTGAATTATTTCAAGTAATTTATTAGTATGTTTGATGATGCTCATGGTCAACCAATGTATTGACATATGATATATACTCACACACCGAATATGTTTTGAGTTTAAGACTTCATTCGTTTCACGGAAAAAACAAGTATTTCCAATTTGAGAAGCCATTTTTCAAAAAAATAACCATATTTTTTGAAATTTGACTAAAATTTATAAATGAGCTAGAAAATATTTTCCACCAATCAATAAGGAAAATATTTTCCTGCATGTACTCATTTTCAATAATTTTTAATTATTTAATTTTTTCCTTTCCTTTTTTTCTTTTTTTTTTTCTTCCGTATACAAGCTGGTGAGGCTCGAGCCTGTCAGCCTTGCCCAAGATCACTCGAGCCTCACCAACCTTTGGTGACCTCGGGCCAAGCTCAAGCCCTACCCAACTTGCTTGATTAGGCAAGGCTCAAGCTCGGCGTCACCACTTGTACCGTTTGAAAGTGACATTATTATTGATGGATCATTTTAATAAAGTTTAATTAGAATAATTTATGAAATGATGATGAGATCAACACTTGGGGATTATAATGAATAAAGTCATGTATCAGGCAGCCAAATGTCATATTTTCAGTATTTGCTTTTAATTTGCACGAGAAATTAATTTCACTTGGGTATGGAGTCAATGCAAAAATTATAATAATAACAATAAAATTTATAGATTGCATTAAAGATTTTTGTTCAAGTAGTTGAAATATTATCTAAGATTGAGAGTTCCTATGAAAATGATACATCAAGAATCACTCATCTCTTTGCAAAGAAAGCCGGTGCAAAACACAGGTAAGAAAACTAGCGAGTTCTCATAGTCAAAATGATTTTAACCGCATACGATACATGTGGCATTCTCAACCTTTGGAAAATAACAACCTTATGAAGAAATCAAGAAACAATAAATCGTTTTGACATCATCAATTTGATGAAGAGGCATACTAATTAGCCTCTAATATTCCTTGAACCAATTTGTAGTACATACATTTTCTTAATAGATAACCACAAAACACATTCTTTCATCGTTATAATTTATGAGTTATAGCTACGCTAGATTAGAAGTGATTATTCAAAATATTATGTCGCTCGGCACCTAGATGATAATCGATATTCGAGCATGTGACCACTGAAGATTTACGTTGAATGTTGAAGGGAAAAATAGCTCAATTATTTAATAGGCAAATGTAGAAAAAAAAGAAAAAGAAAAAGTACATGCAGCTTCATAACTCATAAGGTTAAGGGGGCAAATTAGTAAAGTTAGAGAGAAGAAAAAAGAAAAATTCAACCGACATAAATCTTATTTTGGGAGGAAGCTTATTTCCAAGCGCTTTTGAGCTTTTAAACATCGTGGCCGACATAAATCCTCCAACTACAATGAAGCATGCATGCAGGTAACATTTCCCAGAGCCTTCCTATGATCCTCAACCACCATTTCTCATATATTGACCAAATGTCCTCCACTATTAAAGTAACTTGAAAGATTTGGACGGAATTCCTCCCAACGAAAACGAGACCTCATATGGCAATTACATTTCTCATTTTTTTTTCCTATACGGCTTACTTATAGTGAAATGTTAGAAGTAGAAAAAACATAACCAAAGTTATAGCGATTATTTTTAGGAAAAACCGTAAAACAAACGGAGCGTTGATTTCTTCATCAAATGGAATGCGAACGAGCCAAGAAAAGAATTATATATGATGTGGTGTGCATAAAAAATCAACCGAAGGCATGCACCGTTTAGAAGCTGTGCGATTAATTGGAATTTTATGGCGTATGTTCAAAAGCTGCACCTAGATGATAATCGATATTCAAGCATGTGACCCATTGATTAGAGATTAGGTTGAGAAGATTTACCTTGGTCTGTTGAAGGCAAAAATAGCTCAATTATTTAATAGGCAAAAGTGGAAAAATCAACAAAAAAAAATTCGGCTTCATAGCTCATAAAGTTAAGGGGAGTATCTAGCAAAGTCTGAGAAAAGAACAAAGAAAAAAAAATTCTAGAACTGGCAATCAAACCGTATATTCAGCAATAAATCGTTTTGGCATCATCAATCAAACCAGCATTCCTTGAATGCATATCTTAACACATGTTCGATGGTTGTTATAATTTATACGTAATAGTCACGTGTAAATAATAGTGATTAATTAAATGGACAAATGTACTAGAAATCCTAAAAATTTTCATTAAAGTACAATTAAGTCTTGAAATTTTCAAAAAAGTGCAATCAAATCTTATAATTTGTCAAATTGATATAATCAAGTCCTTAAATTTGTTAACAGTTTTTGTTTGTCAAATTGGACGGAATTAACTGACCAAACAAAAAAAAAATTGGACGAAATTAATAAAATGATTTAATTGTATCAACTCAATAAATTTTGAGACTTGATTGTATTTTTTTAAAGTTTTGAGATTTAATTACATATTTATGTTAAATTGTAGAGCTTTCAGTATATTTATTCTTTAATTGAATTTTTTTCACTTCCTCAAGTTATTGGAGAATGTGATCGATTGGATCAAAGATCAGGTTGAAAAGATTTACCTTAAACTCTTGTTGAAGGCAAAAATAACTCAATTATTTTATAGGCCAGGAAATTGCTCGTCCAGCTTCACGAGGTTCAGGGGCAAAAGTGCTAGAATCCAAGAAAAGGAACGACAAAAAAAAAAAAAAGGTATTTTAAAACCGGCAACCTTTCCCGGAAATGTACTGCACTCTTCTCGGAAAAGACGTGCCCATTCCGGAGACTACATTATAAAACACCCCCCAATGACTCCAAACTCGTCATTTTGAGTTTGAGCTTGAGTTCGTACATTAACTGTTCATCGTCTCCTTCGTTTCTGCGATACATTTGTTCCCGTTTGTTCAGCAGCCAAATCCTTCCAAGTGCTCGATGAGCTCCGCAAAAGCAAAGAAAATCATGTCGACGCAAAAGAGAGCTTTGCCTTCCACTTCTTCAGGTCAAGCAGGAATAATCAAGAGGACACGCATCGCTCGAATGAAGTAAGTTCGCTCTTCCCTCTCAACATTTCGATGCTTGATCGATTATTTGATGATCGGTTCGTTTTAGCTTTATTTGAGGGACTTTTAATGAAGGGTTCTTGAGTTGAAGATTCTCGGAATGAGAAAATAGGGCAAAGCCTTCGTTGAAGCATAACATTGATTAGCTTTTGCCTCGTGACAATTCTAAATCGCTTTCGTTCTGTTTTTGGTTCGTGTGATTGTGCTGTGGATTAGATACGAAGCATAAAGACCTCCAGTGTTGCCATCTCGAATCTGTTTTGTGATTTTGGCGTGGGGCAATCGCAGTATTTCCTCCTCATTCGAATTAAACTTTCCTGGAACTTTTACCTAGCCAGTGAGCTGTTATTGTTACTGGGTTACTTTGTTGTCCCGTTTGCTAAATTTTCCTACTTTGGTTGTACTCTTGTGGTGATCTTCACGCAGTCGAGTATGGCACTGGTCCGGGAGGAATCTCATGCCGAGGAGCTGCTTAATGGAGAAGGTTGTCCGGAGAGTGGTAAGATGAGTAAAGTAGCCAAACTGGACGTACAAAGTAGTCTTTATTGTACTCCAATTGCTGATATCTTTGATTAGAAGCGGTTGGATGCATTTCTGACCTGCCATTCAGCTTCCGGATAGAAATCCGCATGAGAAATTGCTGCAAGATGCACAGAGAATTATCGTTTGAGTGGTAAAAATGACTCACTGACTGTTCTATGCTTTTCCTGTTAAGCAATTCCACTAATAACATGATTTAGGCTTTTCACGTAGTTTCGGACAGTATGGATCACAAAAAAGATGCAGATTTTCAATGAAGTGGCTTGGACATAAATTTTTCCTTGAATCTTGGAATATGTGGTGAATGACAACTTGCATGTCGAAGGAGGACAATGAAGATACCCGTGATGTGAAACTTGTGTGAGATGAAGACGTGACAGATTGCAATGTAATTCTTGGATATTGCTCCTTGCTGAACAGGTCAGGGAAGAGCTGGAGCGTGCTAAATCTGACTTGGCTGAATACTGTCGAAGGTGAATAAATTTTATTTGGTTTGTTAGCTGTAGCTCATCTGCATCAACTGATTCTTGTAGGAGAATTTCCATGTGTATTGTCTCGACAACTAGAAATATCATCGACTATAATAAGCCATCAGTCCATGATTCTGTTCAGCAAAGTGTAATACCTGCACATACATTATTTTGTCAATCGCTGAAAGGACAGTGCATTTGGAGATAGCTGCTAGTTAACTTTACTTGCTTCTGTTATCAATGTACTGGATAAATATGTATTCCAGATTTGCATTGACTTTTCTATGTTGCGTTACATTAAAGGAATGGATTTGATGAGCCTGGTAGAATGGTATCCATCTTTTCATACTGTAATCAGGTCTGACATTCATATGAAGTAGTAACTAAAATGTTACATATGGATATTCGTCTCTTCGTTATAAATAAGTCCACAAGACAGCCGTTGTTCACGGTGTCAATTTTCATGGTGTATTAGCATTGGGGATGCTCTCAAAGATGTAGCACATCAGTCGTGCTCAATTGAGAAGGCTGATCAAAAACTGGTAAGATAAACAAAGTTCATCGAATTTGCACTCTTTCTCAGACATCCCTTCTGGTTGTCTTTTGAATGACGTCTCCAACTTTGGCAATTCTGCTCTTGGCTTTATTTGCCAGACAGAAGCAGTGGAGCTTGCAAACATTCACTCTCCTCACCTTGCAAGGTACGAATGCACATACCTTGTTGGTAGTTTTTTTTTTTTGGTAAGGATACCTTGTTGGTAGTTTGTCTCTCTTTATTGCTACTTTTTCAATTTCCCGCTTCTGTACAGTTGCTATTTCTAATGGTTGTTTTCTCGAGAGAATGCAGGGCTATTGCTAAATCTCTGGCGAAGAATGATGCGAGAAACTTACAGCTTCAATTTCGAAATAAACTGTCGCTTCCTCTGTATACTGGACAGAAACTAGAAGGAGAGGGTGGCGCGTGCATTAACGTTGCCTTGATCGATGTGGACACAAGGAATGTCCTTACATCAGGCCCGGAATCCTCGATCAAGTTGGACGTCGTAGTGCTTGAGGGGGACTTCAACAAAGACGATGAGGAAAACTGGGCTCGAGAAGAGTTTGATAAATACATGGTTAAAGAACGAGAAGGAAAAAGGCCGCTTTTGACAGGAAACCTCCAAGTGACGCTCAAGGGAGGTGTTGGGGAGCTGGGACAACTGATTTTTACTGACAATTCCAGCTGGAATAGGAGCAAAAGTTTCAGGATAGGGCTTAAGGTGGCACCGGGTTATTGCGGGAATACACGAATCCGAGAAGCAAAAACAGATCCTTTCACCGTCAAGGAACACAGGGGAGAAGGTATGTATACTTTTTACAGTATAACATAAAATGGTTTGGGAAATCTACGCTTTTAAAAATTTACAATCGAATTGTAAAACATCCAAAAAAAAAAAAATAATAATAATAATCATATCGTAAAACCTGTTAGTTTGATGCAGCCAAGTACCTATAGTTTTTCTATTACAATCTTAATAGTAAGCGCTGCATCGGAAATAAACTCGAAACTTTAAAAGGAAAAATGAAAAAAGAAAAATTTAAAAGAAAAGAAAAGAAACCAAAGGATAAGACCGAAACAAGTTTAAAAATCTAATAGTGAAGACCTTTCGCTCTATAAAACCTGTCCTGATTTCTGCCTGATATGGCCTCCCGACAAAGCGTCGAGCTTCCCTTTTGACTCTGAAGACGTTTCGCTCGTATGAGCTTCACTCTTTATTAGCAATGTTGTTGTTGGCTCTTGACGACCTTCCACTCTTTTGAGCTTCACTCTTTATCTGTGAATTTTGTCATTGACTCCTGACGACCTTTCGTTTACATGAACTTCATGCTCATTAGCAATGTTGTCTTGGCTCATGACGACCTTCCGTTCTTACAAGCTTCACTCTTTATTAGTGCTGAAATATTATCCCACATCAATTGACAACGGGTCGTAAATGCTCTTTATATTCATTTGGTCTCCCCCTTGTTTGCATAACTTGTTGGGTTGAGACTTTCGAACAATTAGTGATGTTGTTAGCTCTTGACAACCTTCCATTCTCATGAGCTTCACTTTTTATTAGCGAATGTGCTGTTGTCGACTTTTCGTTCTTATGAGCTTCACTCTTTATTTGTTGTTGTTGGCTCTTGACAACCTTCCATTCTCATGAGCTTCACTTTTTATTAGCGAATGTTGACTCACTTCACTCTTTATTAGCAATGTTGTCATTGGCTCTTGTCTTCACTCTTTATTAGCAATGATGTCATTGGCTCTTGTCGACTTTTCGCTCTTATGAGCTTCACTCTTTATTAGCAATGTTGTCGTTGGTTCTTGACAACCTTCTTGAAGACCTTCTACTCTTATGAGCTTCACTCTTTATTTGTGAATGCCGTTGTTGACTCCTGACGACCTTTAGTTTATATGAGCTTCATGCTCATTAGCAATGTTGTCTTGGCTCGTGACGACCTTCCGTTCTTACGAGCTTCACATAGTGTTGAAATATTATTCTACATCGATTGACAACAGGTCCTAAATACTCTTTATATTCATTTGATCTCCCTCCACTTATTAGCATAAGCTTTTAGGTTGGACTTGCTAACCATTAGCAATGTTGCTGTTGGCTCTTGATGACCTTCCGTTCTCATGAGCTTCACTCTTTATCAGCATTGTTGTCATTGGCTCTTGACCTTCCACTCTTTATTAGTGATTGTTGTCGTTGGCTCTTCTTCGCTCTTTCATGAGATTCACTCTTTATTAGCAATGTTGTCGTCGGCTCTTGACGTCCTTCCCTCTTATGGGCTTCACTCGTTATTAGCGAATGTTGTCGTTGACTCCTGAAGAATTTCACTCTTATGAACTTCACTCTTATTGGCAAATGTTGTCGTTGACTCCTGAAGACCTTCCCTCTTGTGGGCTTCACTCTTTATTAGCGAATGTTGTCGTTGACTCCTGAAGACCTTTCCTCTTATGAGTTTCAAGTGAATGTTGTTGTTGACTCCTGAAGACCTTCACTCTTATGAGAGTCAATTTCTGCAATTTTCATATTGCTATTGTGACGCGATTGCTCTATCAGTAGCGAATTATCTATGGATCCTTTCCAGAAGAGGTTTGCGCGCCTATCTATGTTTGCTGCTACTCATTAAACTAATAGCGACTGAGACCTTACTGACTTTGTTCTCTTCATTTTGCAGGATACAAAAACATCATCCGCCTGTATCGGATGATGAAGTCTAGTGGTTGAAGAGTATTGCCAAAGATAGGAAAATCTCACTGAACTGAGTGAAGCCGGAATGAGGGCTTCCTTAGCTAATCTGTCTCAGTTCTTCACATAATAGCTTTGAGAGTTTTTAGTTGCACAAGAATCTTCGTTTGGCCTATTGATCTTAGCGTTACTGAAATTTTCTTCTTCTATTCGCTTAACAGCATACAAGAAAAACTATCCACCTGCATCCGACGATGAGATCTGGAGATTAAAAAGTATCGCAAAAAATGGGCCATTTTGCAAGAGGTTGAATGAAGCAGGAATACATAAGGTGGAAGAGTTTTTACAACAACTCTACATGGACTCTGAGAAACTGAGAAATGTGAGATTTTGCACATGGTTCTCAATTTGGATTGAACTCCCTAAACCAGGAAGGGTAATGTGGTGTTTGTTCATTGCAGATTCTCGGCATGACAGAGAAGCAGTGGAAAGCCCTCCTAGATCATGCAAAAACTTGCACTCCGAATAGAAAACTCTACATTTACAATCACAATTATGAAAATGATCACGGTGTTATATTCAACAGTGTTGGCCAAGTTAGTGGCCTAGCTGCGGATGGGGCGTATTATGCTGCTGACATATTTTCTCCCCAGCAGAAGGTAACTAGGAAATTTGAACTTTTTTGGTATTTGCCATGCAATCTGCAAGGGACAAACCCTGACCTCAGATTATCAGTTAAAATTTTATCTACATTCTCAATGTAGCATAGGCATGACAATCAATCAGGGAGCTGTTTCTAAAAGTTAGGTGTTTTCAGTTATGTTGCATTAGTGATTATTTTCTGTTGATGATCGCAATTTCAACTTCCTAAGGGGGTGTCTCCGATGCTAAGCTGTTTTAATCAACTTTGCAAACGCCAGGGGAAAAGCAAATACAAACACGAAAGAGAGTTTCTCCAGTGATAATCTTCTACTTTTTTTATTTTTTATATAGGTAAAAGAAAATATCACTGAACAGCACCAAATGGGGGCAAAGCCAAGTAGAGAAAAGCTTAGCACCAAAAGAGCTAATTTACAGTACAAATCATCTACAATGTCATTTAAAGCATTTACATGCACACATAACTTTCCATTGTACCAAATTCTCAGAATAGAGTTTTCCTGGCAACATCCAAGTGACTATCTTCCATTTTCGTCTCATAATGACGCTGTGTCCCGTCTCCATTCTAATAAAAATCTTTATCACCACTCTCTTGTCTCCATCATTCAACCCCCTGACTATCCAAGACCTAATATTGACCTTTATATAAACAAAGAATAGCCCTTTCCACTGCTACCTCTCACAACCTCCATTTTTCTGTCAGGAGTTTTATCATTTTTGGTGGGACACTGAAGGCATTTCAATTCCTTGACTTTTTTCAAGGACTTAAAATGCTCAGGGCCATCATTTCCATTTGCAAGCTCCTCGAAAAGACTCATGGCTGTATCTTGGAACCCTTGGAAGGAGACTCCAAGGACCTGGCCAACAGCCTTGATATAATTAAGTATCCAAAAGGAGATATTCTCCTCACTGTTCACCTCAAAACAATACAACAGTGGAACTGATAAAAAGAGGATCTCGCCTCATCAACCCCCATCAGCACCAGGACCAATGAATCTCCATCCACATCCAATTCAAACTCCTCCAAAGGCTGCCCTCTTCTTTTGCCCTCACCCCTTGAGAAGACATCACCAGAAGCACCCTCTGTACCACAACTGCCATTTGCAACATCAGGAGTGCAGTTAGCAGCTTAGGAGCACTCTACGCTCGTACAGAGTTCTAAGTTTTTGACTCATTCACCTTGTTATGGTACTTTCAAGTCGAGATGCTTTTTGTTTCTTTCATCAAAATCTGTGAACTTGGTGTGCATGTTTTCCTTAATGGTATATTGACCACTAACTTTGCATCTTCCTATCTTGTTTGATCTGTCTTGAGTTAAAAAAAAGGGGAACTTACTAGACACATATTCTTAGTGCCTTTGATATCCATACGACTCCAACCTGAATTCTTTGAGTCACCTACAACGTAAGATAACCCTGATGAACTGACTGGTTGAGGAAGTAGTAATTTTCAAGTCTTCCAGGTCCATGCAGATAAATTGGTGAAAAAGGCCTTTGAGAATTGGAATGATGTTAGACTGTTCAATGCTGAGGCTTCTTCAAGCTCCATGTCGGAGAAGATCTCATGTTCTTTTCCATCTGAAGTTCCAGGAGATCAACAATGCTTCCATCCAGTTCACAAGAATATGCCTCCGCCAAGATTGGCCAGTCATGTTGGTTTGAAAGTACCTCCTAGAACTACAGCATCCATGGTGGAAGGTATGTGCTCTAACTGGCTACGAGGAAAAGAAAAAGTTGCCTATAATTAAAACACTAGCTGAGATGTAGCCACTTCTCTTGTGGTTTAAGATATCAAAGTGACATCGTGCAACTAAAACGTTCACAGTACCATACACCTTGGGGAGGGAAATATGCAGGCTTCCAATGATATGGCTTTGGAGGGGATTAAAATCAACTGTTC
Source organism: Eucalyptus shirleyi (assembly GCA_017140165.1). Classification (NCBI taxonomy): domain Eukaryota; kingdom Viridiplantae; phylum Streptophyta; class Magnoliopsida; order Myrtales; family Myrtaceae; genus Eucalyptus; species Eucalyptus shirleyi. The sequence continues at coordinate 41,806,228 of CM029450.1, forward strand.
CATAAATAGCATAGAGTCAGACAAGAACACGCTGAAATATTATACGGGGCAGGAGTATTGGTGTCTATTCTCTTTTCTCATAAAGCACATGATTGCAATGTCCTAATTATTGGTTCTTCAGATGGGTTTTGGGAGTTAAATCTATTTAGTTGAACTGTTTTCTATAACCCACACTTAGGAGACTTGCTTTTGCTGGCTTGCCACATGGGTTTTGTGGGCTTCATCAATGGGATACCTATATATCTTAAATCTCTCTCTCTCTTTCTCTCTCTCTCCAGGAATTAGTGGAATTACTGCTGCTGGATTGCCAAGGCAAGCACAAAGTCTCAATCCCCAAAATGCCACGTTGAACCAGAATATTGACAGTTTTTACCAAATGGAGCCTTCAGTAGATACAAATGTACAGCCATTCGGACAACTGCGCGAGTCACTATCAAGCTTCCCAGCTTCAGCTTCCAGTACGTCCAATTTTCTCCCTCTAATGCAGATTTCTTCGTGGTATGGTATTGTTTATCCTGTCTTGTGGAAAATTGAGAATAAAGATTGGGACTTCTACACTGAAAATATGCAGAATTGACATTTGCCGTGATGATGAACATGATGTGAATGTAACTTGCTGGAACAAAAGTAGATTGTTACCACCTCTACGGCTTTGGTTCAGGGTCATGATCCTTTTTCATCAGACAGATTCGTGCTTGTGTAATGAAGAGTAGCAATTGCATCAGCTCATTTCTTCTCATTAAGGAAAGCAGTTTGTTCTTTTTTATCTGCCTAGAAATAGGAGCAACCACAGGGAGTGCCAATAAAAACTCTTAACACCCCCACAAATCCGGAATGGTCCAATTAGCATTAGGAATCCATAATATGAGTTTAAAAGATGGATATTCATGTGACGCTATGATCAGTTCCCTTTGGGCGCTAAACAAGTAAATGCAAAGCTGGCTCAAATGAAAACTAAATCATTTGGCGTCTCAGGTTTGATACTTGACTCAACTTTGTCACACCGCTAAAGCTCTTATTAGGGGTGTGATTGGGTCCAGTCAACTTACCAACTGTTGTAACTGTATACAAAGAGAGTTATATAGGTGCTTTCTAAGATATTACTTCTAAAAATTTATCTAGAGCAGCTGCATTTTCTCATTTATACGACTTTTTTTATGATAAGGACTGATCAAAATGTAATTATTGTGTCAAACTCTGCATACCATCTTCTCAACCTGTACTAAAGATAGTGATGGCCCCATTAGTAGCGTGACATTCGACAAATATTCATCTATGGTTTCGGAGAAATTAGGAATCATGTGTTTGAAGTGTGATCACATTCTGATATTATTTGTATTACTCTTCAGATACTGAAGATGTCGAGATTGATTGGGAACAGTTAATGAGGTTTGAATCTTGTGGATCAAACCCTACTTGCTTCTGAGACCCTTTTCGGATTTGACGTTCAGGGCCTTGGTGCGGAGGCTTCTTACTTATCTCAATAATTTCAGTTGAGTGATGTTTGTTGTGACTTATCAAAGTATGAATACCATGGTGGAGACTTCCTACTTATCTCAATAATTTGAGTTGAGTGATGTTTGTTGTGATTTCCTAAATCAAAGTATAGACACCATGCTTTTTGGTATTTTAAATTCTAACGCACATATGCAGCTACAACCGGTTTACCCGGTCCTACTTTACCGAGAAGCACTGGGCAAGAAATCAAATTTAGGTCATCGATGAGATATAGAGGTGTGGCTTCTTTTAGAGAATTTTATGGAGCTGAATTTGGAATTTTCCTCTTGCTTACAAAGAAATCAACCTCTGTAATACAAATATTAAGTTCTTGCATGATATAAGATTATAGGCACAAATAATTACTGTAGAACTATTATGTTGCGAACATTCCCTCCTAGGTCGTTACCAAATGCCAACGTTCAAACCCTTGGTATGGGTTTCGAGGAAGACTCCTAAAGCCATTAAGGTAGAGGGAAATTTGTGAAGGGCTTAACCGTGTAGAGTAGCAAGTAAGAATAAAAACACTGTAGGCTTAAATTTATAATGTTACGATGTTTCGCCCTCAATCAAATTTAAATTTCTCTGATTTGCAGCCAGGGAAGGAGCTGGAAATTTGGCTTACAGGGAGTGAGATTTCGAGCATGTTTAGGTTTAATTAAGCAATAACAATTTAATTGATTAATCGACAATGCCCAACAAAATTAAATTATTCATGAAAAAATTTAATGAAATATTAAGATGGTGTATGTGCGAAAAAATCCAACCTAGAATTTGATAGTGGATTTCTTAGAAAAATGTTAAAGATAAATCAGAAGCGTGAAAGGCCTAACGTTACAGGTCACGAGGCCCAACACAGGCTTGTAGCTTGCAAAAAGCCGAAATTGAGCTTGAGCTTCGATGAGTGGTAAGACCGCGGCTGACAATGATTAAGCTTAAACTACCTTGCTTATTTAAACATAAGAGCATCAAGTAAATATTTAAAGGATGGTGTCCCATTTAGCTTGTCTTCCATGGTTGATTAGAGTATTTAATTTTAATTTTCTTTTCTTATAAATGAGAAAACATGATTACATAACACATATTCATTAATCAATGCCACACAACATGATGCACAACGGTCAATATAATTGTAGAATGGAAGAATTAAATCTTTTGAATGAATGGTGGATATTTAAACAACAACACATAACATTCCTAATTTCGATAAATTTGATCAGGTGAGACCAAATTGAGAAGTGGGTTTTAAGCTAGGCAACTGGACATGCAAGATGATAGGTTGCTTAATGTTTTATGCTTAAAAATTTTCTTACGGCTTCCATTCACGTGAAATCTCTTAGACGAGATCATCGTAGTTCACATCCAAATTTCATTCGAGTAATTTGAGTTCACATTCTTATTTAGACTCTGTCCTTTTTATGGAAAACGTGACAATTCTAAAAAATATTTTCAAAGAAGCCATTTTCTAAGAAAATAATTTTTTTTTTCCGATGTTCGATTGAAACTTGAAAATAAACTAGAAAATATATTTCACTATTTAGTATGGAAAATTTGATTTGATTTTTCTCAGTATAATCCTTTTAATAATTTTTTATTTTTAAAAACAAATTTCTATTTATTGTGAATTATTTTCTTTTTCTTTTTTCTTTTCCACCTTCTTCTTCTTCGGCCGTGCCCATTGAGGTGTCAGGCCTGCTAGATTGAGCTTGATGCTCGGTGATCTAGCCAACAGTGAGCGGCGAACTCAAGGCTAGCTTGTGATCAGTTGCCGACTGTCACCGTGGCCGGCAATTGGTTGAGAAAGATGGAAAAATCAAAAGAGAAAGAAAGAAAGAAGAGAAAAAAAGAAAAAAAAATCAATTTTCTTTAGAAAAGAATAAAAGAAATAAAGGGGGGCTAATAAGGGTGTGAGATAAGAGAGTGAGTGATGAAAATATTTTTCCCTATTTGAAAAGTGAAAATTATTTTCTCATATAAAATATTTTCTTTAAGTAGTTCATCTTTCATTAAATGAATGTCGAAAAATTAAAATATATATATTAGAAAAATACTTTTCGTAAAACGGACGGTAGGTTATTGTATAAGTAATTTCTGTCTGTCTCTCCCCCGCGCTTTCCAATGTCAAACCTCCCGTCATGAATGGCGTGTAGAAAGATCAACTGGAGTCATTTTCCCATGGTCGCTCAAACCCATTTGAAGGATACGTTATTGATGAGATCAACGTCGTTTTGCAAAGTTCCAGTATTTGCTTCAATTTGCTCGAGAAATTAATTCTAATCGGCCATTTTTATTTTTTATTTTTGGTGAAAGGTAATAAATATATTGAGGAGAGGCCAAATATACACAAGATCACAGTATCAAAACTTGCACTCCAAATGAGAAGATCAAACTAGGTGGAAGGATGTCGTGATGTAAAAGCCATGGACACGCGGCACACACCCTACAACGCAACGCCAAGGACAAGCACGGCAAAGACAACCAGCAATCAAAAACAAAAAGCAACAGCGGGGGAGGAGAGTAGCCCACGGCTCCAAAGCAAAGAGACTCCAACAAGGCTACGGGCCCGGAGAAAATGATCGGGTCAATACCCCAACTTCGTTGCAACTTTCTATTCCTAAAATTATCTTGAACGTTCCTGAAGGTAATAGCTTTGTCTCAAACCATTTTGAAAAAATGGTTCTTCATGGCCGGGACCGAAAGAGACCGATCTCTGAAGATGATTCTATTCCTATTTTTCTAAATGATATGACAAAGAGCATTGAATGAAAAATGGGCAATGCATTTATAAAAATCTTTACCCATCAAAAAGGTAGCGAGCCAATGTAAATTCTCCCTCCAAGACCTGTTGCGCCAAGGCAAATTACATCTAGCAGCCTAGAAGAAAGTGACATTAGTCATGACGTCGCAGCCAAAAAATAGATGATTAATCAAGTCAGGCATACCCTTGCAAAAAGCGCCCCACTAGCTATTCTTCCATGAGAGAGTAGGAGAGCTTAGGTGGGAAGCCTGCGTTTGGCAATGAGCCAAAGGTTAAGTTGATACCAACGCGATATAGCATTGTTCCAGACAAAGGCATGCCAGTAGACTTGGGCCCTCTTCCGTCTGACGGAATCCCATGCCAAAGCCACCGTGAAACGGCCCGATGGGCTATCCCTCCGGCAGCAACGTGTAATTGGCCATTAATAACCAATTCAATGCAAATAAGATAAATAATGCCTTGCGTTAAATATTTTTCATTAGTAGTATATTGGCGCAAATTTTAATTGATTAAAGTTCCATTTGTTTGGTGAAAAATAAATAATTTGAAAGACATTTTTTTAAAAATAATTGGTGATATCACTAGAAAAAAAATTATTAGTGAAAAGTATTTTCACTATTAATAATAATTTCTATCTAAACATTTTCATAAACAGTTAAAATATATATTATTCATTCAACTTTTTAAATAATACAAGTGATTATATTCAGAAAATATTTTCTAATTTGTTCATTTTACATGAACCAAACACACCCTAATTGGTGATTCTTTCCCACTTAAATCGGTGAAATATCAAATTCCTAGACAACTGCATCTTTATGTACAATTTCTAGGAAATTTAATTGACTAATTAGTTGTTCTCTTTCCCTAATATCTATCATTCACGTTGTTTAAAATAAATGATTTTAAGTCAATCTCTTTAACATTTTCGAAGTTGGGTGGAAACCCGAACCACGGTACAATTCAATACTTAATTTAGTCTTATCTATAATATTAATGTCCCAAAGAGCACAAAATTCAACGATAAAGCTCTTAAAATAGACTTTTTACTCACCTTTTCATTACCTATAATCGACTATTAAATGTCTCTGAGTTTCTATTCCGTTGTCTATAGCAAGATTTGGTTTCTGTGAAGGTTGCCTCACGGTTTTCTACATTTTATAAGTTATATTACAGATTTTGCAGGAATCCGTAGTTGGGAATATAGTTCACAATTATCTATTTAAGTAATTCAAAATTATCTAAGATTGATAGTTCTTATTAAATCGATACATCAAGAATCACTTATCCATCTCTGTGCAAAGAAATTCTGTGCAAAGCACGGAAGATAACTAGTAAGTTCGAAGTACTTTTACTCAAGTATAATACGACATATGCTTTGCATTTTATTCCAAAAATTTTGGTATCTTTCCATAAGTTCAACAAACGAGCGGGAAAAGATTTTTTTTTTTTTAAAGAAAAATTATGTAGGTATATGTACTAAGTTCGAGTATTTCACTAACCGAGGTAAAACCTTCGAAAGGGAGAAAAAGACCTAAGGATAGGATTCATAAAAGTATCATTATAGTGTGATTCATAACACATTCAACATTCAAGGGGAGAAATACCCTAAAAATCCTAAACCTACTGCAATCGTATCAATTCAATCTTAGACATTTCTCTTTTACCATTTCAATCATAAACTTTTTACAATTATGTCAATTAATTCATTCGGCCCATATTGGCTGGTTAGTGCTGATGTGATGGTGGTCTAGCTAATATTGAGATGGATAATTTTTAAAAATACTTTATTTTATTTTGGGAGTTTTTTATTTTTTTTCTCTACTTCTTTTTTGTTTGGTCCCCATAGGAGAGGAGGGCCTCACCCAGATTTAGGCAACACTTGGGGGCCGCTGGAGAGGTGGCTTCACCCAAATCCCACTATAGCCTCAACAGCAATAGGTGGGCCTCACCTGCAGCTAGCAAGGTCATGGATGCCTTCGCTGGCAATGAGGCTGGCTTTGCCCATATTTGAATGAAGCCACCTTGCTAATAGCCTCTACGTCGAGTGATGTAGGGGTGTCAAAAACCAAATCAAAAAATTCGATTTTTTTTTTCGGTTCAGTTTTGATTAAAAACTAAAACCTTTTTAACTAGTTCAGTTTTTATTGGTTATGTTAACCAAACCAAATCGATAAAATCTAAAAAAATCATTTTATTTTTTATTTTTTTTCTTTCTTTTTCTTTCTTTTTCTTTATTGGCCGATTGTTGGCCACCGGCTAGAGGTGAGCTAGAGCCTTGTCACAGGCCAGTGAGGCTTGAGCTTGCTATATTTCGACAAGGTAGAGCCTCGCCTAGTTCGATGAAGCCAAGCTCATTCGACGTCATCGAGCTGGGCGAGGCTCGCACCTCATCGGAGGTCGCTAGAGCCTTGCCAACATTTGGTGACCTCCCACGAGGCTCGAGCCTCGCCCAAGTGGCCAGATTTGGTGGGGCTTGAGCTCATTGGTGTCGGGTCTTGCCCAACCACACGAGGCTTGACCTTGCAAGAATTTGGAGAGCTCGAGCCTCGTTGGTTGCCACTGTGCCCAACGATTGGTCAATGAAGAAAAAGAATAAAAATTAATTTAAAATTATTTTTTAAAAAATAAAAAAATTATTGAAAGGGGTGCATGTAGGGAAAAAACAAAACAAAAACAAAAACAAAAGTAAAAACAAAAAAACTAATCTAAACCAAACCAAACTAGGTTTACCCTAGCGACCACCCTTCCAACATGGAAGGGGGAGGTGACGGGTTCGAATCCCCACCTTCTTAGGGGATTAGAGTGGGGGCGATTTAGTTTAAAATGTGGATTTCGACTCTCATGCTCTACAAGGAGGCATGACCAAAGTCTGAGAATTAGAATAAAACTAGAGTGGATTTCTGTTTGATTTCAATTCGGATCAGATTTTGATTCAGTTCATTAAATTTCCTTATCGATTTGGTTTGGTCCAATTTTCCAAAAAAAAAAAAAAAAAACCGAACTGAACCAAATCATTTACATCCCTAAGATGAGGGCTGCAACTCTCGTTAGAGCCCTCGTCACCCTTGTTAACCAATGTGGTGAACAAAATGAAAAGAAGAAGAAGAGTAAAAAAGAAAAATAATAATAATAAAAGGAAAGATAATAAAATTTGAAAAAAATTACTTATTATAAAAAATTATCCACATTAACATCAGTTAGCATTGACTTATCAAAAAAAAAAAATCAATTAGCATTGGTCAACATCTATGTTAGCATCAGTTAGTCAAAATTGATTGGATAGATTGAATTGACATAATTGTAAAATATTTATTATCGACTTGGCAAAAAAAAAAAGTCTAGAAGTGAATTAGTACAATTACAATAGGTTAGCACTTTTTTTTTTTAATTTATAATTCTTCCAAATTCAAGTGCACAAACATGGCAATGTCGTCCTTGAAGCTTGAGAAGATGTTTTATGGACAATAATATTGCAAGATAGTGAAGCGGAAAGGAGTAAACTTTTTCAACATCAAAAGCAAATTTGGTTGAGATTTGTGTAATAATGGCATTGTGACCAATTATGATGGATCTAATTAAGCAACAATAGATCATTTTGACATTATCAAAATTTGATGAAGAGCCATACTAATTTGCCTATCACATCCCTTGAGTTGATATATAGTACATATATTTTCTCGATATATAACTATAACATACACTTCTAGGTTATGTTTGGTTGTTTGAATTTCCGGTTAGGATATACTTGATAGAATATGATATGAAATCAATATATTTCACTATATCCTATCAATTACTTAGTGAATTACAGTAATAAAGCCAGAGTTGTTCACATTTATATTTTCTCAAGATACTCTTGCCTACTTTATTTTTATTTGCTTAATTTTTTTTTGGTTATTTTCCTCTCTCTTTTTATTTTTTTCAGGTTGCATTATTCTCTAATAAACCTTTATTAGATAGTAAAATACACTAATATATATTAAATAGTAAACTACATTGATATATAGGGTTTTTTTTTTTTTTGGTAAAGGCATTGATATATAGGGTTAATACCTTGAAAAATCCTAAAATGGTACACGTGTGACAATTTACTTTAAACTAATTTTTTGACCACCAAAAATCCAAAACTGGTACACCTTTGACAATTTTATCTTAAACTAATATGTTTGTGATAAATTTACCCTCTGTTAATTTTGTTAAATTATTGAGTTGAATAACACATGATAGTTGACTAATATAGTAGTTTCGGATTTTACTCTATATTTATCACAATTAATTTTTTTTTTTGGTATTAATCCAATTTAACAAATGGTATATTTATCATGAATGTACTAGTTTGGGATTTTTGGTTGTCGTATAAATTAGTTTGGTGCAAATTTGTTACAAATATACCAATTTGAATGATCAATTATGATAAATTTGTTACGGGCAATACCGGTTTAGTGTTTTTCATAATTAAAAAAATAGTTTGGGGGTAAATTTGTCATATATGTACCAGTTTGGGATTTTTCAGGGTATTAACCTTAACATATATAATAAGATAGAAATAAATTCAAATATCTAAATAAAAAATAGGAATAAATAAAAACGAAATTGTAGTATTTTTTATATTCAAATATAACTTTACTTTTATTAGTTTAAGAAGTTTGTTATTCAAGAAAATAACTTATATACCACGGATATAAGAAATTTTATCTGCCGTTATCCCACATCTTTTGTGGAATAATTTTATTTAGGTTATGTCCTTCTTATATCTGACTGTATCCTATTTTAAACAGACATCAAATATATAATTGAATAAATTTTATTATGTCTCGAATTTTATGGTGATCAACAAACATAACCCTAGTATTACAAGTTACGTCGTTTGTTCAAAAGTCGCTCCTAGATGATAATTGATATTTGAGCATGGGACCCATTGATAAGAGATCGGGTTGAAAAGACTTATTGCACTCTTTGGGTTGAAGGAAGCAAAAGGCGGAAAAAAGCAACAACAATAGAAAGGTCCATGCAGCTTCCTAAGGTTAAAGGGGGGATATTAGCAAAATTGGAGAAACGAAAAAGAACATCTAAAACCCGCAACGTGTCCCAGAAATGCACATGAAGATGAAGTTACTTTCCTCGGAAAGTGACGGGTCCCCTGCTTCGGACTTTACAAAAAGAAATGCCATAGTGATTACAAACTCATCATTTTGAGTTGGAGTTCGCGTATAAACTGTCCATTTCCTCATTCTTTTCTCTGCATCATTCTTTCAGCAACCAATCGCTCCCAAAATTCAGACCCTCTAGTACTTCTTGTCAAGCGATGCCAAAGAGAGCTTTCGCTTCCACTTCCTCAGGTCAACCAAGTCAATCCAAGAGCCCATGTTTGGCTCCAATCAAGTAAGTTCACCCTTCCCTCTCAGTGTTTCGATGCTTGATTAGTTGTTTGATGATCATGTTAGTTTTAGCTTTACTCAAGGGAGATTCAATGAGGAGTTCTTGAGTTGAAGACGTAAGAGTTTTCCTAATGTGGACTAAATTAATTGATATTGTAATTTACTATTTTTACGGTTACCGTAAAACAGGGTTGGTCTTAACAGAGATAGAAGGTTTCTTAATTAGTCTAATATGGGCTGGCTAGTGTGGGCCGAGTTGAGCCTGGCCCGTAATGAGGGGGACTAGCTAGAAACTCTATAAATAGTGCTCAAGTCTCTCCTCTAACCCGAATTCTCACATGTATCCTCACCTAAGGGGCGTTTACCTAATGCTAAACGTGAGGGGGGTCGCCTCATTGAGCCAGTGATACGGAGGGCAATAGAGGAGAAGGACTTGATGCGTGGATCCCCTTGATATATGCGGGTAATCCTTTTTCTGCTTCCGCTTTATGTTCGATAGATCCCAAAACAGGTGCGTTAATCTTTCTACTCAATTATGCATGTTTTTGTTATAGTTATGGAGGTCTTGGGTTTGCGCAATTTGCGTCCAACATGTGGTATCAAAGCAACCATAACCCTAGAACTCGAACGCAATTGGTTTTGCCCTAATTTGTACGGATTTACTGTAATTTGTACGGATCTACCCTAATTTGTATGGATTAGCCCTAACTGGTACTGATCTTGCCATAATTTGTGATTTTCGAGACTTTTTGTTCAATAAAAATAAAATTAAATCACAAATTCGGATTGGGCTCAACGAGACGAGCAAGACGGTCGGCGGCGCGTTGCCGAAGGAGGCCGCACGCGCCCCCACGGGCGGACACGCGTCGCCTGGGTGTCGAACGCGCGCCGCACGTGAGCTCTATGCGCCGCACACTCAGGCGGCGCATGTGGGCGCGTGGAGGCTCCGATCAGCGCATGGCTGGTGGCGTTGGACTTGTATGGTGATTTCCTATCTTGTGGTATATTTATTTTATATGTTTGATGGTTTTATTGATGTGAAATTGCATATAGGATCCTAAATACGTGTATTTTTTGTGTATTTTTGCGTATTTTTCTTGTATTTTCTGTGATTTTGGAAATACAGGTGATGGGTTACTAGTATGTTATCACATAATAAAAATGTGTGATTCATCAATAAAAATCAAACTTTATTGTGAACTAAAACTGGCTTAATAAGATACAATTCGTATGAGATTGTATTGGAGCTATGTATTGAGCTGATGAGAAATAATAAAGATTATAAAACTTTTGTTACTCAAGTATACTCCTTTATACACTGGTAATCTTTGAATGATAGACGATTTAAGGACTCGTGACCAAACTGATGTACTGATTAACACATCTGCTGAATGTGGGTAATGCATGTCAATTAAGTTACTACATATTGTACATGAACTCATCTGGTCACTTGTTAATGTCTATCAAGTTGAATATTTTTTATGGTTAAGGAGTATGACAACATTTATGCAGAGCAATAGTATCTACTGTTATAGTTTAGATATTTAGTTCTGTGGTTTGACGCAATTTATAGGCCACTGGTTGAAGTAATGATATTTGTTATCTAAAATTGATTAATAAATCAGTTGTTAGCCTTAGAGTCATTTTTGCCTTATAAACTCATGAGTGATAATGGATCAGCTGTCAAGCTTGTCGATTTGGTGTACCCTATATTATTATTGATGTTAATTTGTGAGAGATATTTTAGATCAACATTTTTTTATGTTGTTCTGGTAATATGTAATTGTGGTGCATAAGAGATGTTTTATTCTCTGTTATGAGAAGTTTCTTGTGTTAATGTGATCAATGATCTCATTGGAATCTGTCTAACAGGTTCGCTGTATATATATATTTATATATATGTATGATTAATTTTTATTAATGGATAAAGCAATATAATTAGCATGATATGTGATTTTAGTGATAACATGCCCCTATCTCTAAAGTTAAAATCACATGTATATGATGAATGTGAGTAGTAAAGATTATATCCCTGGTATGAGAGAATTTCAAGAATTCAATTGAGTTGTGACCGCCAAAGTGGCACACTTAATTGGGTTTGAGAAATTTCGATCTCGTATATTTGATTGGGATGTCTCCTGGTCTAATGCATAGTTATACTCCCAAAGGAGGTGATTGTGTATTAGTTCATAGAGGGATACATGATAGTGTGGTGGAGGAGTGACTGATTCTAGTGATTCATATGTCCAAAGGTGATGAATTCACGAAGAATTGGAACATATTCTCATAACCCTTATCATGTGGAGAGTGTACAATTGCATGTCATGTATTCTGCTTAAAGGTGATTATGTGATTTTTCATGTAACTCTCTAGATGTATACTTGTACGTCAAGTTACACAATGCTCACATGATGCTAATTATATACTGCTTGTTTTTCAGTCACCGTTTCTGTAAATGGTAATTCCGTCATCATTGAGGTTTTTACTGCTTCAAATTTTAATTTGTGAACATGTGATTTGTTTCTTGAGAAAAGAGCAATTGAATTTGCTTACTGTCCATGAAGCGTTCCATTCTAGAACACTTGAAAAGAGGTTTGCCTGCGGACTGCACTGCTATAAGATAATGGAAGCCCTAGTTGCTTGAAATTATGTCTTGTCTGATATTGAAATTAGGACACATCTGCAAAAATTGTGTTTAAGTCCTAATGACATATACATCTCGTATATGATTAAAAGGTTGTCAGGTTTAACAGTGGCAATGAGTATTTTGGCAAGTATGACAATACGAAATAGCTTAAAGGGTCATTTGTTAAATACTTGGTAGATTCTGGGGTGATAATTTAATTACTATACCCGAAAATTCTGACAAAAAGATTTGGACGAAAGGCATAAATGCACCATATTGAACATGGTGATGAGTATGATTAGTAAGACTAATTTATTTGGTCTTTTGTGGGCTGATATTATGAAAGCAATTTTTTTATATACAAAAGGGGTATTGATTTTATGACCCTAAAGAAGGTATAAGAATTATGGAATCACATACTCTAAAGTTTCTAAATATTGACGTAATTGTAGAGGATAGCTGCTCTCAGATTATTAAAGATAATAGTATGATGGAGGTTACTATGTTTTTGTCTTTACCTACACAGATAATTATGAAATCTCCTGTACCATAGACTAAACTTGTTGAGGTTCAAGGTCTTATTCTTGATATAGTTTATAATGAAATTTCTTAAACCTCTCAGGTGCAGAATAAAATGGTTGCAGCTTTATTAAGGAGATTTGTTAAGGAAAGACGATCAGTTATACCATCAGACTATATAGTCTATTTGTGAGAGCATGACTATAATATCCACTACATGGTTGATTTAGTGACATAAATAAATGTCGTTTCTTATCATTAATCAAGTATGTGATTAGATGCCATAAAATGCGATATACAATCTATGAAACATGTTTGGAAACTTACTGACTTATCTAAAGATCCCAAATTTATTAGTTGCAAATTGGCGTACAAAACTAAAAGAATTTCAAAGAAAGATTGTGGAATTTAAAGCCAAATTGGTAATTAAAGTTTTCACTCTGAAAGATGGGTGGATTGTTTATAGTGAAGAAATAACTATTTCTTTAAAAAAATTCTTTCAGAGTGAATACGTCATTAATAGTTTATTTATTTATTTATTTATATATGGAATTACGCCAAATAGATACAAAATCTATACTGTGCAACTGGATGATTTTGCAGCAGATTCAAGTAAACTTGTGTGCAAACTGAAAAGTTCTAATTCATGGTCTTAAGCAAGTTTCCAGACAATATTATTAAAGTTTCATAGTGTTGTTAAGTAATTCAATATACTGCAAGGTCAATGGGAGGAAATTTATTTTTTCTCATACTTTATGTACATGATGTTTTGCTTACAAGTTGTGACCTTGAGACATCTTATATCATTTGTACTGAGGTCTATAAGGATTGTTTTTTGCCATATTATATTAAATTTTCTTGGAGGACATTTGCTGATTGTATATTGGAAATATTCAATATACATCATTGCAAGCCAGGAATCGCTCCTGTTGTTAAAGGTGATGGACTAAATCTATAACATTGTCCTTATTTAGATATTGAGAAAATCTAATTAAATGGTGTACCTTGTGTCAGTGCACTTAAAAGTATAATATATGCTCGAATTTGCACTAGACTAAATGTTGTCTTTGTGACGGGACTTCTAGGCAGATATCGGTCAAATCCAGGACATGATCACTGGGTTGCCGTCAAGAAGGTTTTAAGGTACTTAAAGAAGACAAGAGATTATATGCTAATTTATAGACATGTTCAATTCTTGCAGTTAGTAGAGTATTTAGATGTAAAATTTGCTGGCTGTTCTGATGACATGCAATCAATAACGGAATACAGATTTATGTTAGTAGGAAGTGCAGTAAATAAAGTTCTTTGTTATCTTTTACTATGTATGCAGTGTTAGTAACATTCTTTTAGGTTGTTACTTGGGCTATTAGGCTCCAAAATCTCATGACGGAATTGATCATTTTAACTTGATGGATAGACCCATACGGTTGTATTGAGATAACAAATTTGTAGTATTATTTATTTACTATAGAGGTTTCAAGGGGTCTAAATATATGGTGGTCAGCATAAAGAAACGGTACAGAAAGGTGACTTATGATATAACATATTTTCACAGATGATGTGGTTACAGATCCACAAAGTAAAGGCCTACGCCCATGTATATTTTAGTAACATATCGTTAACATGGGCCTAGGAGTATCTTCGGATACTGTTGTTTAGTGGGAGCTATTTTTGCTTTACTCTGATAAAGTTCACATCTGTGGTTCGTTACACTTAGTAACGGTTTGGTATGTATCAACTTTTGCATTCAATAAAATATTTTGAATGTGTTGTTACTATGTTGAATACATATTGATAAAGTTTCAAGGGATTGTATAGACCTTGAGTGAAGGCTAGGGGCATCCGGACATCCGGTTATTAGCCTTGTGCATATGTGTTGTGATACATAAAGAAATGTTAACCATAAGGACAAGACATATGTAGGTTCATTGGAACCATAAAACATTCTCTAGTGGCACAAGTTTTTTGTGACACCTAAGGTAAGAGAATGGTGACTGACAAATGGGATCTCTCTATGAGAGATGTTATCCATTTGCCACACTACCATATTGAATCCATATCAATAAAGTTGAGAACATTCATGACCATGGAAGGCTCTGTGTGTATACATACAGTTACCGCCATGATTCGGTGTTTAAGACTTTATGGGATAGGATTGACTATTAAGAATTATCTCTGGACCAAATGTGCGCATATACGGTACGATTTCAATTAATATAGTCCAAGTGGGAGAATGTAAGAGTTTTCCTAATGTGGACTAAATTAATTGATATTGTAATTTACTGTTTTTACGGTTACCGTAAAACAGGGTTGGTCTTAACAGAGATAGAAGGTTTCTTAATTAGTCTAATATGGGCTGGCTAGTGTGGGCCGAGTTGAGCCTGGCCCGTAATGAGGTGGACTAGCTAGAAACTCTATAAATAGTGCTCTAGTCTCTCCTCTAACCCGAATTCTCACATGTATCCTCACCTAAGAGGCGTTTACCTAACGCTAAACGTGAGGAGGGTCGCCTTATTGAGCCAGTGATACGGAGGGCAATAGAGGAGAAGGACTTGATGCGTGGATCCCCTTGATATATGTGGGTAATCCTTTTTCTGCTTCCACTTTATGTTCGATGGATCCCAAAACAGGTGCGTTAATCTTTCTACTCAATTATGCATGTTCTTGTTCTGGTTATGGAGATCTTGGGGTTGCGCAATTTGCGTCCAACAGAAGATTCTTGAAATGAGAAATATGGCGAAGCCTGCGTTGAAGTACAACAGTGATTAGCTTTTGTCTAATGTAGTTCTAAATCACTTTCATTCAGTTTTTGGTTTGTGGGTTTGTGCTGTGGCTTCGGTGCAAAGAACTAAAGACCTCAAATGTTGTCGTCTCGAATCTGTTATTCATAATTGTGTTGGCCAATCGCAGTATTTCCTCCTTATTTGAATTGACTTCTGCTTGAAATTTTACCTAGCAAGTAAGCTGTTATCATTTGACTTTGCTGTTCTGTTTGCTAAATTACCCTATCTTGATTGTACTTTTGTGCTGATCTTCACACAGTCAAGTATGGCACCTGTGTGAGAGGAATCTTGTGCTGAGGAGCTTTTTGACGGAGGATGATGTTCGGACAGTGGTAAGATGAGTAAAGTAGCTGACTTGGACATAAAAAATATAGTCTTTATTTTATTTCGATTGCTGATCTCTTTGATTAGAAGCGGTTGGATGCATTTCTGACCAACTAGTCAGTTTCTAGATAGAAACTCGCATTAGAAATTGCTGCAAGATGTACAGAGAAATATTGTTTGAGTGGTAAAAATGATCTGCTCACTGTTCTAGGCTTTCTCTGTGAAGCAATTCCATTAAGAACATGGTTGTGGCCTTTCATGTTGTTTTGGATGGTATGAATCACACAACGATATGAATTTTCAATGAAGTGCCTTGGACATAATTATCTCCTTGAATCTTGTTTTAGCCGGTCAATGACAATTTGCATGTCAAACATGCTTGTGATGTGGTAACTTGAATGTGATGAATACGTGACAGATGATTCTTGCAATTTAATTTTTTGCCTTTGCTCTTTGCTGGACAGGTAAGAGAAGAGCTGGAGCATGCTAAATCTCACTCGGCCAAATATTGTCAAAGGTGAACATATTTCATTTCGTTTGTTGGAAGTAGCTTATCCGCATCAACTGATTCCTCTGGTAGAATTTTCATGTGTGTTGTCCTGCCAACTAAATCAAGTATCACGTGCCATCAATACATGATTCTGTTTGGCAAAGTGTAATACCTGCAGATACATTTTTTGGCTAACGGTGCATTTGGAGATAGCTGCTAATTAATGTTACTTGCCTTCTGTTATCAATGTATTGGATAAATATGTATTCCAGCTTTACATTGATTTTTCTGTGTCACCTTAAATTAAGGGAATGCCTGATGAGTCTGGTATCCATCTTTTTATACTGTAATTAGGTCTGACATTCATTTGTATGAGTAACTAATATGTTATATATGGATATTTGCCTATTTGTTACTAATAAGTCCACAAGACAGCAGTTGTTCATGGTGTCAATTTTCATGGTGTAGTTGCACTGGAAATGATCTCAAAGATACAGTGCGCTCATTGGAGAATGCTAACTGGTAAGATAAACAGAGTTTATAAAATTTCCACTTTGTCTCTGACATATCTCTATCAACACGTTAGATATGAGTTGCTTATCTCTACGTCATGAAGTGATCGAATGAACTTATTGATCAACAAAGTCTGTTGCTAGCTAATTGATTTATGCTGACTGTTTGAACAGCATTTATTGAGCATGGACTTTGCACAATTTCTATTTTATAAGTAAATATTCATTTTATTGGATAACCTATGGAAAATGAAAACAGGGAAGGACTACATCCCATACAAGTCCATTACAGCATGTTGTCCTACACATACAGCCGATATCAAGGTGCCAACCCTTTCCATCAATGTGAACTCTTGGGAAAGATCATGCTATTATCCCTAGAGTAACTTTTATTTGTTGAGCAACGGTCCTTCCACTCGGCACAATCGGATCACTAAGGCCAACTTAGTGCATGGTCGATGGGGAGAAAGGGAATACTTTTGAACAACTTGTTATAATAAGAAAGCCTCATATCTTGAAATTAATTCATCAAGTTGACTCTGAATCTAATGACACCACACACCAAATGACAACATGACATCATAATGTCCTGCATCTACACTGCAAGTACCAACAGCAAAACGCTACCTAGAATAACAAGATGCAAACTCAAAACCATGCCACCAGATAACAGTGACATGAGTCAACATGAACTTGCCAATTCTACACAAACACTTAACATCCGCAATAAGAGCCTTATTTCCTTCCCGAATCATAGCATCTAAAGAGACATTTACAGAGAAAAACAACTGCATCAAGCACACCACAAGCTGGAGGGGATACATTTTCATGCTTCACTAAGTTCTTCTCCCTCTGGTGATAATAAATTGCTACATTCCAGGCTAATTTCCTCACTAATACCTTCAAACTATTCCCCTTCATGTTCAGCAAGGCCCAAGTAAATTCATCTTTAGTCAATTGGAGATCTAGGACAATGGAGTAGCTGTAAAACTTGTTCCCACAATCTGCTTTGAGAATTCACACTTAAAGAACAAGTGCATTCGAGATTCTTCATGTTCTCTGCAATGAGTATGTGACAGATGATTCTTGCAATGTAATTCTGCACTATTGTCTTTGGTGGACAGGTGAGAGAAGAGCTGGAGCGTGCCGAATCTCACTCTGCTGAATATTGTCAAAGGCGAATATAGTTCATTCGGTCTGTTGTCGGTATCTTATCCGCATCAACTGATTCCTCTATTAGAATTTTAATGTGTATTGTCTCGCCAACTAGAAACATCATTGAGTATCATATGCCATCAATCCATGATTCTGTTTGTCACAGAGTACTACCTGCACATACATTTTTTGCTCATCATTAAAAAAATATGCACTCAAGATACCTGCTAATTAACTTCACTTGCTTCTGTTATCAATGTACTGGATAAATTTGTATTCTAGCTTTAAGTTGACGTTTCTATTTCAACGTAGATTAGGGGAATGTATTTGATGAGTGTGGTACGTATCTTTCTGTGCTGTAATTAGGTCCAACATTCATTTGTACCAGTAACAAAAATGTAATATATGGATATTTGCCTTTTTGTTACTATTAAGTACACAATACAGCAGTTGTTCACGGTGTCAATTTTCATGGTGTAGTTGCACTGGGAATGCTCTGGAAGATATAATGCAACAGATAAGCTCAATGAAGAATGCTGTTCAGAAATTGGTAAGATAAACAGAGCTTATAATATTTCCAGTTTGTCTCAGACATATCTCCATCAACACTTCAGATATGAGTTGTTTATTTGCTTGTCATGAAGTGATCAAATGAACTTATTGACCAACGATTGTGTTGCTAGCTAACTTATTATGCCGACTGTTTGAACAGCATTCATTGAGCATGAACTTTGCACAATTTTTTTTTTAATTCTTATAAGTAAACATCCTTTTTATTGCACGACCTGTGGAAAGAAACACATGGGAGGACCACATCCCATACAAGTCCATTTATGCCAATGTCCCACATAAACAGCCAACATTGAGGTACCTGTTAAGTTGCTTTAATTGAGTTTCCTTTATTATCAAAGTTTTATTTCCTTTTTTACTTACATAAGGGTATTATTGTAATATACAGTTTATAGTCAATATAAATACAATGGGTGTAGGGTTTCTGTGACTACAGAAAATCTACAGCCCCTCTTTCTTTCTTTTACATTCTCCTTCTCTTCTTCTCTATTCCTTCTCTCTTCTTCTTTCTCTCTTACTATTCGATGCGAGTTCTCTAATCAGCTTTGTGACATGGTATCAGAGCGGTTCTAACTATCTAATTACTTAATCATATTGCTGGTTTGAGAGTCCCCTAGTAACCCTACTTCTTCTCTGGTGCGTTGCTACCTAAAGCTGCAATTTTTATCTG
The DNA here is from genome assembly GCA_017140165.1 of Eucalyptus shirleyi. NCBI lineage: Eukaryota > Viridiplantae > Streptophyta > Magnoliopsida > Myrtales > Myrtaceae > Eucalyptus > Eucalyptus shirleyi. The sequence goes on from CM029450.1 coordinate 41,825,513, forward strand.
TTTTCTCTTCAAGTCTCAATACATATGAGATTAGAAGATATTGGATTCATCAGGTTCGGTTTATGAACATGGATTACAACACTTGCTGATCAACGGATTCAAGAATCAGAGTATTCTATTGATTATGGTTGACTGGTCTTGCTGGTTTTCCATCAAACATATAATTATTTGAATCGAGATTTCTGGTCAGATATTTTCTTCTATACAGCAGTCTCTATTTATGAGTTTTCTTCTATCCCTTTGGTTAATTGATGGAGCCAATTACATGTGATTATACATTAGCGTTGCTGCTTTGCTAAAGTTGCACTAAAGTTTCGGCCTTCTTGATTAGTGGTAGATATACTTATATTGAGATTATCATCATGAGTGATACTAAGGCTCCTACAGATAGTGTGAACGTTCAAATTACCACTATTAAATTAAATGGATCCTCCAATTACTTGTTATGGGCCCAAGCTGTGAAGGTCTATATTAATGCCAAAGGGAAACTTCATTATCTTACCACAGACCCTCCTGCTGAAAATTCTGGAAACTATAGTGGTTGGATGAGAGAGAATGATACACTTCTGGTGTGGTTATGGAATAGCATGGAACCATCTATTGCTGCTAATGTCATGTTCCACACAACTGCTAAGGGAGTGTGGGATGATCTTATGGAGAGTTACTCACAAGACAATAATATGTCTAGAGTTTATGAACTATATGAGAAGATCTTTAATTTTAAACAGGGAGACAAGTCTCTTGGAGAATATTATAGTGTTTTGAAAGGTATGTGGGAAGAACTCAATCTTTATCAGCCCATCACTACTGATCTTGAGAGACTAAAGACACAAGGAGTTGAATTTCAAGTGGTCAAATTTTTATCTGGCTTGAATGCTGACTTACAGCTTGTGAAGAGTCAGCTTCTTGCTGGAGAGAGTTCCTTCTATGAATAAAGCATTTTGTCGAATTCAGCGCATCGTCCCTCCGTCTTTTATGTCATCTAAAGACAATTCAGCATTTGTGGCTGGTAGTGGTGGTCGTGGTCGTGGTGGATTTTCCAATAGAGGTCGTGGTTTCGGAGGAGGTCGTAGTCGTGGTGGTGGACGTAGTGGACAAAGTTCTGATCGAGATAGCCATCAGTGTATACACTGCGGCAAATTCGGTCATATTGTTGACACTTGTTGGGCCAAGCATGGCAAGCCTGAGTGGGCTCAAAAATCAGTTACTGCAAATACTATTATGTCTGAAGGGAGTGCTCGAAATGTGTCTTACAGCGACATGAACCCATCTCTCCCACCTGGGGGTAGTTCTTCTGAGTCTACGGCTCGAGATGATATGGTTGCACAACTCATCAAACGTGTCCAACAACTAGAGGCTTCCAATTTCTGATCCACTGCTACTCTTGCACGTACAGGTAACATGGCCTCTTCCTCTACTTTGTCTCCTAACACCTCTTGGGTCATTGACTCGGGGGCTTCTAGTCATATGACAGGTAAGCAAGAACTATTTTCTTCCCACACTAACTCTAGTCCTTCATCCGAAGTTATTTTAGCTAATGGTTCATCGACTCAAGTGGTTGGATCAGGGACCGTTTCGCTTACATCTTCCTTATCTTTGTCCTCTGTTTTACATGTTCCCAAACTTCCTTTAAATTTATTATCCGTTAGTCAGTTAACTAAAGCTTTTAATTGTTCAGTTACATTTTATCCATCTCATTGCATTTTTCAGGACCTTCAGACAAAGAAGATGATTGGTGGAGGGCATGAATGTGATGGACTCTACTATCTCAATGGTGTCTACACTGCTGACGCCAATGGTCTAGCTGCTAGTTCTATTACCCCCCCTATTATGGCATTCTCGTTTAGGGCATTTATCTTATTTAAGTTACAACAAATAATTCCCGAGTGTAAATCAATTTCTACTCTTGAGTGTGAGGCTTGTGAACTTGGGAAACATCATCGTAGTTCCTTTCCTAGTCGTAATAATTCTCGTGCATCTACTTTACTTGAACTTGTTCATTCGGACATATGGGGACCTTCCCGTATTGCTAGTAGAAATGGTTTTAAGTACTTTGTTACTTTTGTGGATGATTATTCTCGTTTAACATGGCTCTATATGCTTCATGACCACTCTGAATTTTTACATGTTTTTCAATTATTTCATCGTGAGGTTACTAATCAGTTTAATACATCCCTTAAAATTTTGCGAACAGATAATGCTCTAGAATATACACAGAAATCAATTTCTTTGTTTTGTTCTAATCTTGGTATTATACATCAAACAAGTTGTACTTATACCCCTCAGCAGAATGGTGTGGCCGAGAGAAAATACCGTCACCTTCTAGAAGTTGCTCGTTCACTCTTATTTCATATGAATGTGCCAAAATCATTTTGGAGTGATGCTGTCCTTACCGCATGTTACCTCATAAATCGTATGCCTTCCACCGTCCTCAATCATCAGTCACCAATCAGTGTTGTATTTCCTGACAAGCCGTTATTCCCTCTTACCCCACGCGTCTTTGGGTGTGTCTGTTTTGTTCATAACCTACGTTCCGGTTCTGATAAACTATCTCCTCGTGCTACTAAATGTATTTTTCTCGGGTATTCACGTACACAAAAGGGATATCGGTGTTATGATCCTACAACTTATACTCAATACGTTAGTGCTGATGTTACTTTTTTCGAGGGCACACCATACTATTCTACTGAGGGTAAAGAGTTTTCAACTGACATTGTAGCTGATCCTCCTATCCCACATCAAATCCCCCTAGATTCTATTAGTCCGTCTCTAGTATCTCCTCCCTTGCAGGTGTATCAGCGGCGAAAGCAGTCTACGGCACCACCAGTCTCCAGCTCTTCAATGCCCTCCAATCAATCTTCCTCCGTGTCTCCTGGTCCAGACAATCTTCCTATTGCCCTTCGCAAAGATACTCAGTCTTGCACACAAAAATCCTCTTTGGCTTACCCTATTGAGCGTTATGTGTCTCTCTCGCATCTTCCTTCTCCATTACATGACTTTGCTCTATCATTACACACTCACACAATTCCTACTTCTACCACTGAGGCTTTGTCTCACCTTGAGTGGAAGAAAGCTATGGATGTGGAAATGGAAGCTCTAGTGTCTCGCCAAACATGGTCATTGGTTGATCTTCCCCTTGGGAAAGATGTGGTGAAGTGTCGTTGGGTGTACACTATCAAGTACAATCCGGATGGCTCAATCGAGCGTCTTAAAGCTCGACTCGTTGCTAAAGGTTTTACTCAAACTTATGGAGTGGATTATTTTGAGACTTTTTCCCCCGTGGCACGTCTTAATTCTGTTCGTGTTATTATTTTTCTTGTTGTGAATTTCGATTGGCCATTATATCAATTGGATGTCAAGAATGCTTTTCTTTATGGTGATTTGTCTGAAGAAGTATATATGGAGCAACCTCTTAGGTATGTTGCTCAGGGGAAGAATTGTAATAAAGTATGTCGACTACATAAGGCCATTTATAGGTTGAAACAATCTTCAAGAGCATGGTTTGAAAAATTCAGTTCGGTGATTTCCAAATGTGGTTTCCACCAATGTTATTCTGATCATTCTGTTTTTGTTCGCAAGAAGAAATCGGGGGTGGTCATTCTTGTGGTATATGTGGATGATATAATTATCTCTGGTAGTGATATGACTGGTATTTCTGAGATTAAGTCCTTTCTTCAGCAGCAATTTCAGATTAAAGACTTGGGAACTCTTAGATATTTTCTAGGTATTGAAGTTTTACGAAGTAAAAAATGTATTAATTTGTCTCCGCGAAAGTGTGTTCTTGATCTTTTGTCTGAGACAGGTACACTAGCTGCCAAGCCAATTGATACTCCCATGGATCCAAATCAAAAGTTTGGAGTTGATGATGGAAATGAAATTGAAGACAAGCATCAATATCGATGTCTAGTTGGGAAACTAATTTATCTTATTGTTACACGTCCCGATATTTATTTTGCTGTTGGTGTGGTGAGTCAGTTTATGGAGTCACCTAAGAAGGCTCATTGGGATGCTGTATGTCACATTCTTCGATATCTTAAAAGCTCTCCTGGTAAGGGATTAATTTATAAATCTGGTTCTTCCACTTTGGTTGGCTATTCTGATGCTGATTGGGCTGGGTCAACATATGATCGACGGTCTACAACTGGGTATTGCACTTTTATTGGTGGTAATTTGGTTACTTGGAGAAGCAAGAAACAGACTACCATTGCCAGGTCTAGTGCAGAGGCTGAATATCGTGCTATGGCACATACTGTGGCTGAATTGTTGTGGTTGAAATCTCTTCTCCAGGAGCTTGGATTTTCTATTAATCAACCTATTGACATGATGTGTGATAATCAAGCAGCTATTTATATTGCTGGGAATCCTGTTTTTCAAGAGCGAACTAAGCATATAGAAGTTGACTGTCACTTTGTTCGTGATGCTGTGAAGCAGAAGTTGGTTGCTACTCCTTACGTTGCCTCTAGAGATCAACTTGCTGATATGTTTACCAAAGCATTATTCCGTCCTGCTTTTGTTGCTGGTTGCTCCAAGCTGGGCATGGGTGACCTATATGCTCCAGCTTGAGGGGGAGTGTTAAGTTGCTTTAATTGAGTTTCCTTTATTATCAAAGTTTTATTTCCTTTTTTACTTACATAAGGGTATTATTGTAATATACAGTTTATAGTCAATATAAATACAATGGGTGTAGGGTTTCTGTGACTACAGAAAATCTACAGCCCCTCTTTCTTTCTTTTACATTCTCCTTCTCTTCTTCTCTATTCCTTCTCTCTTCTTCTTTCTCTCTTACTATTCGCTGCGAGTTCTCTAATCAGCTTTGTGACAGTACCCAATGTTCTTGTCGATGTGAACTCTTGGGAAAGATCAGCTGTTATCTTTAGAGTAACTTTTATCCGTTGAGCGATGGCCCTTCCACTGGGCACCGTCGGATCACTAAGGCCAACTTTTGTCCCTGCTCGGTGTGAAGGATTTGAACTACCTGTTAGAATAGGGAACTCTTATAACTTGAAATATTTTAATCAAGTTGACTTTGAATCGAATGACACCACACACCAAATGAAGCATGACGTCATAGTCTTTGGCATCAACACTATCAGTACTAACAGCAAAATACTACCCAGAAAAACAAGATGCAAACTCAAAACCCATGCCACTAGATTACAGCAAAATTAGCCAACAAGGACTCGCCAATTTCTCCGCAAATACTTAACATCAGCAGTAAATGTCTTATTTCCTTCCTAAATCATAGCTTCTAAAGAGACTTTAGCAGAAAAAGAACAACTGCATCAAGGTCATGACAAACTTGAGGGGATACATTTTCATGCTTCACTGAGTTCCTCTCTCTTCAGAAATAATAAATTGCTGCATTCCTAGCAAATTCATCCTTCCAATCACTTTCAAGGAATTGAGAGTAGCTGTAAAACTTGTTCCCAAAATGTGCTTTGAGAATACACACTTAAAGAACATATGCAATTGAGGTTCTTCATGTTGTCTGCATGGCACAGATGTGCTATCAATGTCAGACCAAGTTTTCACCCTCTCCAATGTGTGCAACCTTTTGTGAGTGACTATCCAAGTTGTAAAGCCATATTTTGGCACATTAGGCTTAGACCATACAAGCCTAAGCCAAGTAACTTTGTCCATGCATTTCCTCACTAGCTTCCAAGCCTCCTTTACAGAGAAAGAGCCCCTAGACAATCCAGTAAATACCACTTTGTCTACGGAGCCAAAATTTGGAGCAATCCATCCACACAAAGCCATCTGAGTTTCAAGCAGGGCATCAAATCTTAGAGGAGGTCACCTCCATTCGTTTTTGCCTCAATAACATCTACAACTGTGGTTTCATCACTAAAGCTGAATCATAACCATTCCAAAGCACGTCACATTTTACATGGACATTGAATGAAAGGGGATATTCAAAAGCTTAGGATTGTTCATATTGGCTATGTATACAACTGCTGTTTGGCAAATACTGTGATTTGAAATGTGCCTGAAGAGCTTAGCTCGATAAGGTGTTCGATAAGTTGTTTTATAAAAGGAAGTTTTCAACTCCTTCCGATGGAATGGATTAGTTTTGTATCGCTTCTGCTTGATTTTTTTGATGTCTCCAACTTTGGCAATTTTTCTCTTGGTGGTTTTGGACAGACGGAAACAGTGGAGCTTGCAAATAATCACTCTCCCCACCTTGGAAGGTATGAATGCACTTCCCCCATGATGCTGGCTTTCTGTGTAGTATTGACCGGTATGCATCATTGATTTTTTGGGGAGTAATGGTCTGATTTACTGTTAACACCCCAAAGAAGGCAGTCGGAGATCAGTGAAAGTCAGGCCAGAGTGACTAGGTCGTACGCCAAATTGTCAATGCTCCAATTTAGAACATAATCATTTGTAGCTTAGAAGCAGTGCAGCATTTTATTTTGTTTTATTCTATTTTTAAAAAATCTGCATTGTTATACTCTCTAAGACAATGCATCTATTAATCCTTGGAGTCTCCCTGGCAATAAGATTTGCCCAAGTGAGATGTTTGCATTGTCTCTCTGTGTCACTACTTTTCTAATTTTCTGCTTCTATACCTGTTCGTATTTCTAATGGTTGATTTCCAGAGAGAATACAGGGCTAATGTTAGATCTACCGGAAAGAATGATGTGAGAAACTTATGGCTTCAATTTCAAACCAAACTGTCAGATCCTCTATTTACTGGGAAGAAACTAGAAGGAGAACGGGGTGCTCGCATTTCCGTTTCCTTGATCGATGTGAATACAGGGGATGTCGTTACATCTGGCCCAGAATCCTCCATCAAGTTGGACATCATCGTGCTTGAAGGTGACTTCAACAAAGATAATGAGGATGACTGGGCTCAAGAAGAGTTTGAGAACTACGTGGTTAAAGAACGTGAACAGAAGGGACCACTTAAAGAACGTGAACGGAAGGGACCACTTTTGATAGGAGATCTCCTAGTGATGCTCAAGGGAGGTGTTGGGGAGCTGGGAGATCTGATATTTACTGACAATTCCAGCTGGAATAGGAGTAAAAGATTCAGGATAGGGCTTAAGGTGGCGTTGGGATATTGTGGGAATACACGAATCCGGGAAGCCAAAACGGTTGCCTTCCGTGTCAAGGAACATAGGGGCCAATGTAAGTCTGTCTTAGTCCTTTACAGTACATATAAACATTGTCCTTCCTTTATGACTGACCATAAACATGGTTTTGGACATCCAGTCTTCAATTTTTCAATTGAGAGCTTTATTTCATGCAAACCTTTACATCTCCAAAGAAAATTCTGATAAATAAAAAACAATTGGCTTCTTTGTTATTGGCAAATGCTGACACTTTGGATCAGTTTCAGGAGAGAGTCTGCACACCTACAGAAGTTTGTTTTCACTCATCAATCTAATAATAACTGGAACCTTATTGTATATGTTCTGTCCAATTACAGCATCCAAGAAACATGATATACCTGCATCTGACGATGAGGTCTGGAGGTTGAAGATGATCACCAAGGATGGGAAATATCATCAAAAAATGATTGAAGCCGGAATACGTAAAGTAGGGGACTTTCTACTGCAATTGTTCACGGACCCCATGAAACTGAAAGAGGTAGGCACTTAGAAAATGATTCTCAATTAGGGTTTGATTGGCTACTGAGAATGTAAGTCTTGTGTGTTCACTCATCATAGATTCTTGGGATGAGCTCAAATTCAACAAGCTGGGATACCCTTGAGAATCATGCAAAGAGTTGCAAAATAAATTGGAAACTTTATTTGTACTATCCTGATGGCGTGAGGAAGCCTGGCGCTGTCTTCAACACTGATCATCAACTGATCGGCCTAATCAAAGATAAGATATATTATGCTACTTGTCAGCTTTCTGCCGATGAAAAGGTAAGTAACTGGGAGTTCCTACTAAGTTTTGCTAAGCCAGTTCATGTGCTAAACACTATCATGCTTAACTCATATAATTTGTCTTGATATTTACTGCAGTCGTGTGGCTTAATAGGTTTTAAAATTAGTCACAGATATAGAAACTTGAAAGGAGGAGTCGGTTGGACATCTAGATGCTTTTGTTTTTGCTTTTTGTCTGTGAAAGTAGTATAGTGCCTGCAGAGAGAATAAAGAGAAAATCTAGATGCTTTGTTTAGATCCATATTTGAAACCTTTTATTAATAGATTGATTTTGAGCTTTTGCTCGTTGCCATTGAAAGTTGAGGCTAGTGAAATTGTATATCTAAGTGGCCCTCTGTACTCCGCAATTAAAATTATACAAAAAAGCATGAGTAACTTGGGGAGCACTTTCAGCAGTTGATTCAGTGTCATCCATGAAAATATGAGGCACTCATCATCCTAATGTCATTTGAACGATTAACACATTCATGTTGCAACTATTACTTTTCAAGTTTAAAACTATGAAAATCTTAAGTACTTGCACAATACAAGTTGGTGCGTCTTTTTATTTGGTCCTTCCTCGATCAACTTTGCATCTTTACCCTTGCCTTGATTGTACTCTCCTCTACATCTTTCGAGCACCCGACATTTATGTGGTGGGAAAAGTGGGTGGCGATAGGCATAAAGTGAATTGAGGTCCTTTCAATGTTACTTTTATTCTTCTTTCTCTGTGCTGCACTTATGTGCTTACTCTGAGTACAAGTTCATCCATTGGATTGCAACATGACTTGCCCAAAAAAAGCCATTGCTGCTTGAAGTCAGCCCATGTACCTTCCATAGGGGAAATAAGTAATTCCACTAATCCAGCTTGAGTGATATTTTGAGGGTTTTTCTTCCAGGAACTTGGAGATACAATCATGAAAAAGGCCTTTGATAACTGGAATGATGTTATGGAGTTAAATGGAGAGACCTTTTCTTGCTCAATGCAGAAGCAAAGCTCAAGCTCTTTTCCATCTCAAGTCGAAAATTTCACCCCCCTTCCAAGTAAATTGACTTCACAAATCTGTGCCGCTCTGGTTGGTTCGGAAGCTCCTCTGGAAAATGTGGGCTCCGCTGCTGAATTTTCGTGCTCTAAAACTCAAAACTGTCTCTCCCTTTAAACACAAAACTATACTATAAGCTGTGATTGATGCAAAATGAGCCTCATTCAATATGCTCTATCCATTTTGCCGTATATGTATGAATTTATGTATGTGTTCTGTCCAAGCAATAAAAAAGCAACAAAAATTAGTTGATAACATGTGGCTGTTTGAGTGGGCGATTGGAAGAGGTGGAGGTTAGATTTCCATAATTCCTTCTGCTAAAAATGGAATTTTCTTCCATGGATGGTATATAAGTAACGCGGATAGTAAATTTTAATATAGATGATGAGTTAGTGACCAGTAATTTATTAGTCCCGTCAACCATTGTAAGTTATGGATATCACAATTTTACCATCCACAAACCCAATAGTAGATTACCACTTATTTGTAAATTTTACAAGTGCCCACCTCTTTTGCTGTTCTTGCCCTTTGAGAAGACATCACCAAAAGCACCCTCCATGGGACCACAACCACATTCTGCAGCATCAGGAGTGCAGTTAGCATCTTAGGAGCACTCTATGCTCTACACGGTTTTAAGTTTTGACTCATTCACCAATGTTATGGTACTTTCAACTGGAGATGCTTCTTGTTGCTTTCATCAAATCCTGTGAACTTGATGTCCACGATTTCATTATTGGTATTTTGACCACTAACTTTGCATCTTCCTGCCTTGTTTGATCTGTCTGAAGAAAAAAAAAAGAAACATATTAGACACATCTTCTTAGTGCCTTCGTTATCCATACAAGTCCGGCCTGAATTTTTAGTCACCTAGGGTGTAAGATAAGCCTGATAAAGCGACTGTTCAGGAAGTAGTAATTATCTAGCCTTCCGGGTCTATGCAGATAGGTTGGTGAATAAGGCCTATCAGAATTGGAATGATATTATACAGTTCAAGGATGAGGCTTCTTCACATCCCATGTCATAAGAGATCTCATGTTCTTTTTTTATCTGAAGTTCTAGAAGAGCAACAATGCTGCCACCCAGTTCATGACAATATGCCTCCTCTGAGATTGGCTAATCAAGTTGGTTTGAAAGTACCTCCTAAAAGTTCTGCGTCCACAGTGGAAGGTATGTGCTCTAACCAGCTATGAGGTAAAGAAAAAGTTGCTTGTAATTAAATCACTAGCCAAGATGAAGCCACTTCTTTTGTGGTTTTAAATTATTAAAGTGACATGGTGCAGCTAACACATTTCATGGTACCATACACCTTTGGGAGGGAAATATGCAGGCTTTCCATGATATGGCTTTGAAGGTGAATAAAATCAACTGTTCCATATAGAGTCAGACAACAAACACCACATCCTTTCCTTGATTCTTTTATTTTGTTTATATGCAGTGATTTTTCACCACTTTGAGATCATGCTTTTTCCCACTTTCATTTCTTGTTTATCTTCATATCCTTCCATTTAATGGGTTTATTCTAATGAGAAACATTACATCGATTTTCTGGTATATGTGACATGAAACCAACCTCAACATTATGATGCACCATTGTCGAAAAACTATATAAGCTACATGCAAAGAGATAATGTAAAGGTAAATTGAGCATCTTGTGAATTACAAATATATGCTGGATGTCTTACTCAACATAAAGGGAGGAACATACAGAAAGTAATATCCTGCAGATATTCAAGTGGTGTCTTCATCAGATGAAAATGTACAGCCATTCAGAAAACCATATAGATCATCATCAAGCTTCCTAGCCTTCAGTACGTTGAATTTCTCCCTGTAATGTTGACTGCTTCAGGTATGGTATTGTTTTATCCTGTCTTGTCGAAAAATTGAGAAGAAAGTTTAGGACTTCTATATTGAAAATACGCAGAATCAATATTAGCTGTGATGATGAATGTGGTGTAGGTGAAACTTGCTGGATCGATAGTAGAATGTTATCACCTCTGTGGCTTCGGGTTTGGGCCAAAATCCTTTCATCGGACAGATCTGTGTGTGGGTAGAAGAGTAGGTCAGGGATCAAATGCTGATCGTCTAAATTTTCTCCCTCTCTCTCCATAGGATATACTGGCATTACAGATGCTGGATTGCCAACAAAATCACAAAGTCTCAATTCCCAAAGTGCCTTGTGGAACCAAATTGAGAGTTTGAACCAAGTGGTGCCTTCAGCAGATGAGAATGTACAGCCATTTGGACAACTGTACGGATCACCATCAAAGCTTCCTAGCCTTCAGTACATTAAATTTCTCCCTGTGATGTCGATTGCCTCGTGTTATGGTATCATTTTATCCTGTCTTGCCAAAAAATTAAGAAGAAAGTTCAAGACTTCTATTCTGAAATTATGCAGAATTAATATTATCTGTGATGATGAACGTGGTGTGTGCGAAACTTGCTAGATTGAAAGTAGAAATCACCTCTACAGCTTCGGTTTTGGGTCATAATCCTTTTCATTGGACAGATTCCTGTGTGTGTAGAAGAGTAGGAGGTTCATAGCTCATTTCTGCTCATTGAAGAAAGCAGTTTGTTATATTTCTTTCTGTTTTTGGCCAAGGAATGGACAAAGAGCAAACATAGAGAGAGTGCCAATGGAAACCCAACGCCCCACAACTCCGAAATGGTCAAATTAGCATTGGCAAGCCATTGAATGAGTTTAACAGATGGATATTTTTGTGATATCTGCTGTGATGAATTCCATTTGGGAGCTTAACAAGTAAATGTGAAGCTAGCTCAAATGAAACGCTAAATCATTTGGCATTTCAAGTATGATACTCGACTCCATTTTGTCACCCTGCTGTTATTTTATTTGAGGTTTGATTAGGTCTAGTCAACTTACGAACTGTTGTAACTGCATACAAAGAGAGTTATATAGGTGCTTTCTGATATATATCTCCTGATCATCTCTGTCTTTATTATCTACTTGATGCGAGTTATGTATAAGGACGGATCAAAGTGTAATTATCGTGGCAAATGCATATAACTTCTCGGAAAACATGTGGTGGACACAGCGACAGCCTCATTATTTGTGTGAGATTCGGCGAATGTTCATCTATGCCTCTACCGAAATAAGAAAACATAGTGTTTGAAGGGTGGTCACATTTTGATGTTATCTGTATTGTTCTTTAGATACCTATTGTTCTTTAGATACCGAAGACGGCTGGATTGATTGGCCATGAGGTGAATGAGGGCTTGAATTTTGTGGCTACAAGTGCAGCTAACTTGCGGACGGCCTTTTGGGTTTGATGTTCAGGGCATTGGCCGTGGAGACTTTCTATTTTTCTCAATAATGAGAGTTAAGAGTCAGTTTTTGTTGGAGGTAATAGGTTTGAGAGAGAAGAAGTAGTTGCTTGAAGTATTACACCAAGAGACGTCAAGTTTGGAACGCTCAACAGTGTTATCTCCAGCGTAGGGAAACCCTAGAATTTTTATATGCACATTATTGGGCTTTGGCCCATATGAACCCAAATAACCATGCTTTTATTTATTGGGCTTGTATGTGAACATATTATTTTGGACTATATTAATAATATATCCAACAATCTCCTCCTATGTTAACCATACAGCACAATCCAATAAGTTGGTCAGTGTAATGTTCAAACAAACATGAATCATCCACATTCAGTCCAAGACAACCAACTCGGATCGGTCAAAGAGTATTCCAGCAGTAAAGTATTAAACTAAATCATCATGTGCAAACTAAATAAGTGAATCATTCTTATCATGAATCTGTTCTGAGATTAAAATTCAAATCCCAAAAATAATTCTCAGATTCAGTTCACAACCAATATATGCATATTAATCAAGTATAAGTAGGCTAGTCAAAATAGTCTAAGGCCTTACAAATATAAGAAACAAGCATAATAATGTCCACAAAATAGAAATAGCAAAATGCAAGTTTCAAGTAAACGGACTTCATCAAAATAGGCAATAGCAGGTAAACTGTCAAGTCCCCACACGCTCTAAGTGATATATTGATCCTCAATGTGAATATACCTCTTTAATTCATCCAGTCCCATCTGTACCTTCAGTCTGTGCATTTCAGTCTTGAAAGAACTCCATTCAGTTGGCAGTTTGCTCAACACAAGACCAACAAAGAGATTATCGGACATATCAGAATTATCATCTTTCAGCTTGTTCCTCATGTTCTCAAATTCAACTAACGAGAGGTGATGCTTGAATTCATAGTGAATTTAAAGTCAAAAAATTTCTCCGCTAGGAGGGTTTTAGATAACCCTCTTGTTTTTGGAACCGAGCGTTCAAGTGATCCCATATCTCTTTCGCCGTCTTATACTCACTATAAGTCATAGCCAAATTAGGATTTAGAGAGTTCAACAAGTAATCTCTACAAAAATCATCATCTTTGTTCCATTAATATTCATTCACATCTTCAGTGGTAGATGTAAAATCGCTCAATACAGTATAGAATATGTCACGTTCTTTCATGCCAAATTGAACGTGTAATTTCCAACCATGAAATTCAGTAACATCAAAAGATTGCAACTTTATAATATCATAGGAACTACGCTTTGCCATTTTAACCAAAGCAAAGTGTTAGAAAGAGTGCACCTTGAAGTCCTCAGAGCAACAAAGTTGAATAACTCCCCTAACCTTGATCAAACCGCTCTGTAGAAATGGAATTTGCCAAAACAAACCCCAAAAACGGATTTGGAGCGCCCAAAAACCTTAAGATGGACTGCTCTTGTCGCCGAAACTCGTTGATAAATTTCGCCCCCCGAAATTCGCTAGAAATTTCGTCCCCAAAATTCGCTAGAAATTCAGATGGAAACTTCCAGGTGCTGTAACTTCTTCGTCCGACCTCCGATTGACGCGAGTGACCACTCAAAACGTCCATAGCGATGATTAGATCAAAGCCCAAGTGGTTTCACCCTCTTAAATTGGCTATAATTTTTGGGTTTTTGAATCAAAGATTTCGGTCACCCGAATCTTCAAACTTAGATCCCGGCCAATATCACCGTCGAAATCGAAAGTAAATTACAGCCGCGAGTTCGTCTTGACGAAATCTTCAAGAACACACTTTACTCGCTCAAATCCGACACACGAACCTAATACTTCAAGATTGTTTGAGGTAATAGGTTTGAGAGAGAAGAAGTAGTTGCTTGAAGTATTACACCAAGAGACGTCAAGTTTGGAACGCTCAACAGTGTTACCTCAAGTGTAGGGAAACCCTAGAGTTTTTATATGCACATTATTGGACTTCGGCCCATATGAACCCAAATAACCATGCTTTTACTTATTGGGCTTGTATGTGAACATATTATTTTGGACTATATTAATAATATATCCAACAGTTTTAGCATATCAGACGCGTGAGTTCCTGAATGAAACGATGACTTCTATTCCAATTAATCGAACTGTGTGTACCATGCTTTTTGCTGTCCTAAACTCTAATGCATCTGGTTTTTACTAAGTTACTGAATACGTTTGTCTTTCTAACTCTTTAACTGGTTTTAACTAGATTACCGTCCTCGTGGATGGGACGATTTTCATGCATCTGTTGAAAGGTAGCATGTTGCAAAACACAAAACCGAAAAACCCAACAAACGTATCGTGATACAAGATGTTAGCAAAATAAATGGTCAAAAAGAAAACTAAAATTCATTCATCTATTTTGTCCAGCCAATATTTTACCAAGAAACAATGTGCAAGAAATCAAATCAAGTTAATCAATGAGATATAGAGGCGCGGCCTCTTTTACAGGATTTATTGAGCTGAATTTGAAATTTTCCTTTTGCTAATGAAGAAATCAAAGAGACCTTTTCATGTAGAACGTGTTTAAATTGTTACAAAAATTAAAATTCCAACGAATGTAAGTGTCGATGTCACGTTGTTTCATGTTCACTGGGCCTAATCTTCTTGGACTTCTTGTGCATTGGGGGACCTGCCTCTAGAACATTTTGCAAAATAGGCTAAATTTATACTATTATTACAAAATTCAGAATCTTCTCAGACTTATCGTGTGTATTAGGCATGTTTACACTTCTGTGGTACACCTGTTGTATCGTACAACTTTATGACGTGAAGTCGTAACTAGTATAAAAATGTTGTACACATGTATTATAATGTTGCGATGCTTCGGCCATAATCAAATTTCAATTATTCAATTATATGGTCAATCGGAGAGTCAGAAAGCTGGCTTATGGTAAGCGAGATTTCTAGCATATTTGAGTTTAACTTTTAATCCCAAGTTTTGGTAACAATAATATCAATTAATAACAACTTAATCAATTAATAAATAAGACAAACAAAAAATCGAGATCTTCATGAAAATTATAATATTAAATCAAAATGCAATAAAAATAAAAGACTGTGTATGTGTGAAAAATGAAAATCTTGTACTTAGAATTTTGAAAAAAGGAAGCATTGATTTTTCTTTTAAAGAAAAATGTAGAATGTCTAAAGAGTTTTTTTTTTTTTTTTTTTGGTCGGTAAACATCAAAATATATATTAATGCGAGTAACCCATACAACTAGCTACTAAAGCATCCGCACATAACAAGTTCAAGAGAGGAGGGGGCGGATGAAGAGACCAAGTACGAGTCATAGGAGTCCTATGATGGGCCTTGCAGGCCCAGTCAGCTACTGTGTTAGCCTCCCTTGGATAGAACCCTAGCGAAAGATTGGAGAAAAGCATTAACAGGAAAGCTGCCTCTGAGAAGAGAGCGCGATCCGTCCATGGCGGCTTTGTTCGATGATTCAATGATTCCACCAGGGTGAGATTATCAGATTCCACGAGGAGCTTTGCGTTTCGGAGCCCCTGATCAAGGAGATGCCAAAGTGTCAAGGAAAGGGCTTGGATCTCGACCCGCAGAGCAAAGGACGCAGTGACGCCTATGGAGAAACCATCAGTAAGTCTGCCCTAGTGATCACTGCAAATACTAGCTATACTGCCTTGATTACTTCCTTGATTACTTCCTTGATGATAAGATCCGTCACTATTAACCTTCAGAATGCCGGGATCTGGGGGACGCCAAAGATGTGCCTTATTTTTGACCAAGAGATTCTGTTTTGTGTAGGAGGGCGAAGACAATCGATCGACCTGGGTTTGAGTCAAGGTTGCTTCTGTGACCTGGATCGGATCAGGAAAAGTTCCTCGGAAGAGGAAGGCATTCCGAGCTCGCCAGATCTGCCACAAGACATTAGAGATAAGCGCCAGTCGAGGTAATCGGTTGCCATTCCCTACCGTGGACACAATCCATGAGTCCAGCCTCTGGATATTTTTA
Source organism: Eucalyptus shirleyi (assembly GCA_017140165.1). NCBI lineage: Eukaryota > Viridiplantae > Streptophyta > Magnoliopsida > Myrtales > Myrtaceae > Eucalyptus > Eucalyptus shirleyi. Next base: position 41,841,718 of record CM029450.1, read on the forward strand.
GGGTTGATAGAGATCCCGATTTGGGAGTGAGACCAAACCCGATTTGTCCACGAACAGAGTAAGAACAAATATTCTAAAGTTTCTGGAATCTGTTTTTTACATAGTGAGCAACAAGGGCTTTCGATAATGTGCCTTCGATGCAGGTTGTCTCTCGTTGCTAAGGAGTTGCTGCAGATGGACCAGAGAAAGATACGAATCTTAGGAGCTGCAGGCATCTTCCATAGATTACACCAAAGCCAGGTAGGAATTTGGTACGATGTCGAAGCACCAGTCGTTGAAGTACTTGATTTAGTCTGTGTGATTGTATGGTATGCTGATTTGACCGTGAATGTGCCTTGATTAGTAGCTGTCCATATGAGTGCATCTTTGGTGAAGGTAGGTCTAATCTGAATGTCTGTGATTTCTTGAATGATTGGCAAGTCGAAAAAGTTGTGCAGTACATCTGTTTTCCATGAACCGGTAGACTGATCAATAAGATCAGCTACTAGAAGGGGTTCTTCTTGGGCCTTTGGTCCACCTAGAATACCCATAGGTAGCCATCTGTCTTCTCTAATTCTGATGCATTGTCCGTCCCCTACTGACCAACGAACGTTGGGTAAAATGGCTGCTCTTCCACTCAAGAGACTCTACCAGCCCCAAGAAGGGCGAGAGCCCTTGACAGCTTTAACAAAAGTGGAGGAATGAAAATATAAACCTCTAAAAAACTTTCCCCATAATGATAAAGGTTGTTGTATAAGACGCCATGCTTGCTTGCCAAGCATGGCTTGATTGAAACATATCAAATCTCTGAAGCCCAAACCCCCTACTTCCTTTCGATTCTGTAGTGATTTCCAACACTGCCAATGAATTCCAGACTTGCTTGTATCATTGTTCCACTAGAATTTAGCCATACGTTGTTCAATAACTTTGCATAAGAAAATAGGAATCTTAAAAACAGACATGGCATATTGTGGAATAGATTGAATCACAGTCTCAAGCAAAACTTCCTTCCCTCCCTTAGATATAAGTTTCTCCCCCTCTAATTTGGACTGAATTCTAGTTAGAAGCCAAGAAAACATATCCCTTTTAGAGCTGCCCCAATCAGTAGGTATCCCTAAATACTTACCACATCGCTGTAAAACAGGTACCCGTAATTCACGAGCCAAATTTTCCTGGAGAGACATAAGACAAGATGGACTGAAGAAAATGCCAAATTTGTTTCGATTGATAGTTTGTCCAGTGGCCAGACAATACTGATTTAAGATATTAGATAAATTCTGGCACTCCATCAAGGTACCATCAAGAAAGAACACAGCATCATCAGCAAAAAATAAATGTGATAAAGTAGGACACCAGTGATTCAATTTAATGCCTTTGAGTAAGCCCATATCCATAGCATTTCGAATTAGGAGGGATAAGAGATTAGCAATGAGAATAAATAAGTAAGGGGATAAAGAATCACCCTGTCTAAGCCCTTTGGTAGGATGAAAACTCTGTAAATATTCACCATTCATTTTGACGCACAAGGTTGTAGTTGAGATGCATTGCATAATTAGCTGTACCCAGTGAGAATGAAAGCCTAGTCGAAGTAAATAATCATGAAGAAAATCCCATTTAACACGATCATACGCTTTCTGCATATCTACTTTAAGAATAGCTTGAAAATGACGTTTCCTTCTTCTGGTCTTAAGCTGATGAATGACTTCCTGTACCATGAGAACATTATCTTGAATCTGTCCTCCAGCAACGAAAGCACTTTGTTCCTCAGAAATTAAGGTAGGCAGTAGGGGTTTTAACCTATTAGCAAGCACTTTAGAAAAAATCTTATATGCATAGTTGCACAAGTTAATAGGACGATACTGATCCGAGCATTCGAGGTTTGGGGTTTTGGGGATCAAAGTAATAGCAGTTCTATTTAAAGCTACAGGTAATGAACCAGAATTGAAAAATTGCTGAACTGCCCAATAGATATCCTCTTTAAGAACTTCCCGATGAGATTGATAAAACATTCCATTCAAACCATTCGGACCCGGGGCTTTTGAAGCACCTAATTGAAATGTGGCCTCTTTTACTTCTTCAAGAGTGACCTGGGCTAGAAGCATGGCATTCATTTATGCATTAACCACCAGTGAACACTGTTGTAAAACCTGTTCATAACAGCGAGGGCCGGAGGCTGTATAGAGGAGCGAAAAATAATTGGTAGTCATTTGTTGGAGCTGTCTAGGATCCCAAACCCATTGTTGATGTTCATCTCGCAATACTGAAATATGATTACGTTGTTTTCTTTGGAGTGTAGTGGCATGAAAAAATCTAGTATTGCGATCACCCCACTTTAACCAGTTTATTCGAGAACGCATCGCCCAAAATTGCTCTTCCCTCAGCCATACTTTTTGAAGTTCTATTTTTAAAATTCGTTGCTATGATTGATTTGATGAAGTAGGATGCTGATTTGTCATAATTTCTAACCGGTGCTCTAATTGTATTGCCTGTTGCCAATTATGAGAGAACTTCTTGCGACTCCAAGTTGATATAGCAGTAGCAACCGCACAAAGCTTTACTGAGAGAGGAGAGTCCTACCTCGAAACAGATTGCCAAGAGGTTTGAATAACTAAGCAACAGTCAGGATCCTAATTCCAGAAAACTTCAAAGGTAAAATGCCTCTTTCTTCGAACCGTGCAAGGTTTCGTATCTAATACAAGTGGACTGTGGTCTAATCCTATTGTAGGGAGAGCAAGCACTTGAGCATTCGGGAAAGTAACACGCCATTCAACAGTACATACAACCCGATCAAGACGTTCCTTCACTAAGGCATCCCCATCTCGATTATTGGACCATGTGAAAGCGCAGCCATGAGAAGGAAGATCCAACAAGCAACAGTCATTAAGAACATCTCGAAAAGAAGACAGACGGTAAGAATCAGCAGGTCGAGATCCCATTTTCTCCCAACAGTTTAGATTTCATTAAAATCCCCAAGCCAAACCCAAGGGAAAATATTGTAACTGCTAAACTGTCGAAAATTCTGCCAAAGATACTGACGGTCATGAAAAACTGCAGGTGCATGAAGACAAGTAATCCGCATGGATCTGCCCTCCGAAATATCCTGGTAGATGAAGTCAAAAAAATGAGGAGTGGAGGTAATGTCAGTCAACCTTAAATCATCATTCCAAAAAAGGGCTAAGCCACCTGCAGAGCCAATAGGGCTGAACACGTGAAGATGCAAAAAATGCAAGGTACGTTTCAGACGAAATAAAACTTCATCACCATTCTTGGTTTCCATCAAAAATAACAAGTCAGGCTTTTCTTTAGCCATTAGGGCTTTTAAAACTTGGACTGTCAGGGGATTGCCCAAACCCTGACAGTTCCAACTGAGGATTTTCATCTTTGACCAAGTGGCTGTTTAGGGCCAGCCACCGTCGCCCACAAACTATCTTCAGCCGCCTCAACAATTGGCATATCCAACAAAAGCGAATCATCAAAAGCTTCCGGTTGCCTTCCAGGTATGTCATATGGTGTATTGCGTCTAGGTTTCTTAGCAGGGCCTATTGTAATACTCTGACGAACACTTTTGCCTTTCTTTGCTTGAGGAACTGAGGTCTACATTTGCACTCCTTTAAGCTTGTCCTCCGCAGGAATTAAAGCAGTATTGATATTGTGGCGTGTCAAAGGAGCTGAGCCCAATATGGTGGACTTAACCTGCTGTGGAGAAGCGGTCACTTTGGGGGTAGGTGGAGGTAGAAGAGGGATGGGGTGAGCGTTAGTAGGAGGCGTTTCAGGTATGGTTTCCTCCCACTCCTCCTCCGTATGTTCATAATAAAATTTCCAGTATGGACTAGATTGCTTAACTTCAGCTTTTAACCAGGGGCCATAAGGGGTTTTCTCAGAGTCTGTGATCATAGTCTCCTCAAAAGGTATTGACGGATAGGAGTCAGTGTAATGGCCCACTCGACCACAGGAGTAACAATAGTGAGGTAACCGTTCATACCTGAAATCCAGCCAAAGAGTTTGATTGTTGAATTTAATGAGTCTACCTACCTTTAAAGATTCAGATAAAGCCAGCTCTACTCTTGCTCGGCCTACTCTTATAGTGGAACCAGATACAAAATCAGATTTTACTTGCAAAACAGCACCTACCGTACTTACTCCCTTACGAATCATGTCATCTATACAGCATTCTAAGGGCAGACCGATGACCTGGACCCAGAACGCACAGGTAGAGAAGTCATAACAGTGCGGAGGGGTGTTGGCTGCCCAAGGTTTAAAATTAATCAGATGTCCCGAGAATTGCCAAGGTCCAGTTTCTAGGATCCTTTGTTTTTCAGCTTGAGACCGGAATTTTGCTAAATAAATACCCACTTCTCTCTGCAGGATATCAACTTGCTCCGACCTCCATGCCCTCTTCAATACCGATTGGAAAGCTTGGAAATTAAAGGAAGGATTGGAAGGAACTTTACTGGTTAACGTTAACTTGCACTCCTCAACTGCTTCAAGTGCAAGTTGAACATGCGATTCTTCAATTTCCTTTTCTGAGCATAATCTGCCCAATTTTTGACAGAGTGCAGCAACTCAAGATGCATCGGGATCGTCTTCGCGAGCCATTACTAGAGTGGGTATGTCGCCTTAGAAGAGGGAAGGCATACGCGAAGAAAATTTGAACATGCAGATGAAAAAAGGGGACCGATAGTCTGAAAGACCGAAAATCAGCAAAAGATACACTAAGGGGAGGATAGGTTAAGGTGTGGGATGTGGGTAATCTGTTTAAAGAGTGGAAAAGAAGAAGAGAGAGGAGGACCATGAGGAATTGCAGCCCGCATGTTTACAGCAAGATGTTAAAAACCTGAGGAAGAAACAGGGTTAATAGAGAAAAGAACTCTACCCAGCTGATAGAGAGGAAACTTGACAAGACGAGAGCAATGAATTTTGTAAGTGCGGTTGATTTACTTTATGAATGTCTAAAGAGTTAAGTAGGGGACAACGTTTACATTGATCAAACTTCCTAAAAGTATTCAAAATAGCATTGATCCACTCAAATAACCATTATTGCTATCAATATAGTTGGCAAGATTTGATTACCAGTAATTATTTTTTTATTTGAACGAATTAAGTAACTCATTCCTTATTCACCGGATTAAGTGGGTTTCTGACTCAATGTAACCATTTAAATCGGTTCTATTTAAAGTTTATCAAACAAGCTTCATCTCATGTAAGCATTGAATATTTAAATTTTAACACTTAATTGAACTATCAAACCGGCCCTACGAACTTTTACCTTTGAAAAATCTTTACGAGGTCAATCATCAGCCGGGATACGCTCATCTAAGAATTCGTAGTCAACTCGATCCAGTCAAAAAGGCCTATAAACCATTGCCAATTCTCGGTTTGAGTAGAGTTCTCCTTTGTAATAGGGGCAGACTAGTTAGTTCCTGGGCAAAGCGATGTCTAAGTAAAACCTAACCTATCGAACGTGCTGATTTTTTAGCTCGTTGCACGTCTAATGAGGCGTGACATCATACGAAAGCTGAAAATTTCAAGATTAAAAGCATGGAAATTTTCCAAGAAAATTAACAGGATTTGATTTTCGTGGAAAATTAGCTATGTTAGTCATGCCGCTGTACATTATGTAGCTTCCTATGATCCACAACGTCGATTCTCATAAATTGACTAAATGTCTTCCACTATTTAAATCTCCTAAACAACGTTGTCGCAATCCACATTCGAATATGTTATTATATTTCCTAGGAGAAAGGTTTGGTTAATTTTATTTTTTTTTGGTGGTAAAATCACTATTTTTAATTGAAGACTTCATAGTTTATTTTTATATAGGATTACCAACCATTCGCTAGGTTCTAGATGTGAATTTGGGAGGTGACAGTGCTGCTAGGTATCAAATGGACAAATATCGAACCTCAAAAAGTCAAACCAAGAAAAAAGAAACGAGGACTTAACAAAAAAATTAAAGAAATAATGATCCGTAATAGCCTCAACTTTAGATTTTATTTAGCTTTAATTTTGGCTTTACCTGGTTACGTGGGTGGAGAGTATAACAACAAACTTATGATTTTTGAAAAGGGAAACTTTTAGTAATTTTCTCTTCTAGAAGTAACAAAACAAAAATAAAAAGTTATTACAGTAACATGAAAGATTATATAAGGTATTCCTCCGAACGAAATTGGGAAAAATGCCTTCATATTTGGGTAAAAATCCAGTTTTGGGTGAAACAAAAGAACAACTGGGTGTTCTTCTGGGAGACTGAGCTTTTTAATGTCAAGTGAAAGCAAAAGAATCTATTTTTCTATAGACACGTGCAACGGAGCAAAGTGGAGGGGGTTAACTTTTACCGGAGATGTACATGAAGATGAAGTCACTTTTCTCGGGCATGGGCCCCCGATGCAAAATAGAACACACTCCAATGATTACAGACTCATTAGTTTGAGTTCGAGCTCGTTTGATAAACTTTTGTTGTCTCAATCTTTCTCTGCTACATTTTCTTAATACATTAGAACCGCCTAACAAATTTCAATTCATATTCTTATCTATTGTAGAAGTAATTTCAGTATTTCCTTTCTGATATGGCAAACCTTCCATATGTTCGCATCGTTGTCCTCGTCATTCCCACCTTATCAAATACTATTCTAATCTTGATTGTAGTCTGACTTATACGGGCGATAAAAATCCTCCAACGCCAACTCCATTCACGTGCATTGTACATGTAATCATTACTATTATCAAAATTGCTAATTTTTCGAGGTGGCATATTTACCAAAATACCCACATGCGTTTAAGCCTCTTGACCCTAGTGACCAACCTACATCCTCCGACTACAATGAAGTGACGAAACGCGCAAGCGAGCAACATTTCCTGGAAACTTCCTATGATCACATGAACTATTCGACTCAAGTAAATCTACAAAGACCACATCGTGGCAGTTCACATCTAAATTCGTTCGAGGAGAAATTTCAGTGACCCTTCTCTGTCTTTCTCCAATGAAATATAGCAAAGACTGTCTTTTGTTCGTCCAAGTTGGCTGACTTGGGAATTCCTGCGGTCCACAACCATTAACTCTCATATGCTGATCAAATGTCCTCCGCCATTACAGTAACATGAAAGGTTAATGGATGGAATTCCTCCGATGGAAAAGAAGAACTCATACAGCAATTATATTTCTAATGATTACCAAAACGAAGTAGAAAAGGCATGATCCGAATTTAGATGTAAAATGAAACGTTAAATACGAAAATAATATATCAAAACTCAACTGCGATAAATTCCGCAATTATAAGTGGCAGCAAACATTTAACATATGGTTGGTCACCTAATCCCTTTCCCTTAAAACTTCATGAAAAATGCTTTAACGGAAAGACAAAAAGAAAAGGGAAAGAGTCGTGGAGAGAGAGAGAGAGAGAGAGAGAGAGAGAACGGTGACCACATGAGTTTCGGATGTGACGGGACGAGTGGGCGCCAAATGGACAAATTATCGAACCTGAAAAAAAGAAGAGGACTTATAAAAAAATTAAAGAAATATTGATCCCAATTAGAATAAACTTTAGATTCTATTTAGCTTTAACTTTGGCCTCCTTTGTTAGCCGCTTGAAATTGCCTTTATTTGGTTACGTGGGTGGAGAGTATAGCAACAAACTTATAATTATTGAAAAGGGAAAAGTCGGTAATTTCCTCTTCTAGAAGTAACAAAAAAAAAAAAATTATTACAGTGACATGAAAGATTACAGAATGAATTTCTCCAAACGAAAATGGGGACAATGCCTAAATATTTGGGTAAAAACCATTTTTGTGGAACTGCAGAACAACTAGGCGTTGCTCTGGGAGATTGTGAGCTTTTTTTTTTTTATGGCAGATAAAGCCAAGAGAATCTATGTCCTGCATGGAAACATTCTTTATTTCTGTTTCTGAACAATTTTTTTATTTTTTATTTCCGGGAACAAAAAAATAACAGAAACGCGTTTGGTTGCGTTTCTGTTCTTTTTTTTGTTTTTTTGTTCCCGGAACAAAATAAGAACAAAAAAAAAAGAAACAACAAATTTTTACTTCTTGTTCTAGAAACAAAAATGAAGAAACATTTCTCTTCTCTCTCTTCTTCTTCTCTTCTTCTTTTCTTCTTCGTTTTTTCTTCTTTTTTCTTTCGCCAGTCGCCAGCCTCGGCCATGGCCGGCGACCGGCCGTCGAGGACCGGCGCCGCCGTCGAGGGTCGGCGACCTCGCCGGAGCCTCACTGGCCCCTGGCGAGGCCGAGCCTCGCCTTGGCTGGGCGAGCTCGGCCCCGCCGGATCTGGGCGAGCTTGGCCTCGCCGGATCTGGGCGAGGCTGCCGGCCCCGTCGGCCGGTCGCCGGAGGCCGGAGACCGGCCGAAAAAAAGAAAGGAAAAAATGAAAAATAAATTAAAAATGTTTAAAAAATTAAAAGAAACAAAAAAAGAATAAAATTTACCAAACGTGTTTCTATTCATTTTTTATTCTCGGAACAAACGTTACCAAACGCATTCTTTTGTTCAAAAATTGTTCCCCGGAACAAAAATACTTTTTTTTGTTTCTGTTCCCTGGAACAAAAAAAGAATAGAAACGTTACCATTCGCACCCTATATTTCTTTGGACACATGCAACGGAGCAAAATAGGGTTCACAATATTTCTGGTGGCCAGCATAAATACTCCCAACTACAATGAAGCATGCATGCAATAACATTTCCTTGACCTTTCCTATGATCCACAACCATCGCTTCTTATATGGTGACCAAAATTACTTCACTCTTCACTTCAAGCAAATCTCCTAGACAACATCATTTCAGTTCACATCCAAATTTATTCAAGTAGTGATTTCTTTTTTCTTGGGGAAAGGAATAATTTAAGTTCACATTCTTATTTATTGTAGGAGTAATTTTGGTAATTCATGTCTCTCTCCAATGGCCAAGCCTCTGGATAACCCAATCAATAGGCTCAAGGTGTTGTACAACCATCGAGGCCACGATTCCTTGACTACGGGCCACAACATCCTCCTCATTGTGGCCACCCCATTAGATACCTTATTCATCTTGAGTGGGTCATCTACTTAAGTGTGCCATAAAAATTTCTATGCATCAACTCCCATTTACATGCATTGTAAGTGCATCGCTCGTGTGATAATTACTACATTGAAGCATGCATGCAAGTAACATTTCCCAGAACTTTCATATGATCCACAGCCATCACTTCATCTTAATATTATTCATTTCAAGCGAATCTAGTAAGACAGCATCGGTGCAGCAGTTCACATCCAAATTTACTCGAGGAGTAATTTTAGTTCACATTTTCATTTATTGTAGAAGTAATTTCAGTAATCCCCCTCTCCCTCTCTCCCTCTCTCTCTCTCTCTCTCTCTCTCTTAAAATGCAAAATTGAGAATGGATAATGTTGGTGGACCTAACAGTGAGTAAGTCGTGTGTTAATCACTGATTAAATCACTCCTCTCTCTCTCTCTCTCTCTCTCTCTCTCCCCCTCTCTCCCCCATCCTTTGTGGCCAATCAAAATTAATCTGATGAGAAAAAGCCAGGACTGGCTCGCGGGGGACAAGGACGTACGATGATGGAGAGTGGAGAGATGGGACTCGCATTGGCCAAAAGTACTGCACCATTCCCCCATTTATGGAGAAATATTAAGTTCATTTAATGTGGGAAAAGATGGTTTTGACAGTATGAAATAATTGCAGCTAATAATGGCGTTTGAGGCAAGTGCCTAAATTGTATTTTTGACATAAAAATGCGGGTCTTAAAAGAAATGAGCATTTGGAACCGAAGGCCTCCCTTAGCCGCCATTCTTGAAGTTTCAAAATCATTGTGGGCCAGCCAGCCGATCTAATTCGATTCTCTAATGCGTATCTTAGGATTAAAGAGGAAGAACAATCCAAAGATGTGGCAATTGCCAATGCGACTGTCTGACAATCATACTCTACTCGAGAGCGAAAACTCAACTGTCAATTGAGTACCAGTTGTTGATCCTTCTTTTAACTCTAATGTACAACTGAATTCATTGTAAACAAAATCAAATGCCTTTTCATTTAAGATTTTATTATTAGTATTACATTAATAATTAAATTTAATTGATTAATTTATTGATTTTTGTTCTTCAAATTGGTGAATTAGTATCAAATTACTAGACAAATGCATCTCTATCTAAATATTCCAGGAAATTGAGAAAATGCTCCTAAGGCTTCCTCATGTTCTCTCACGAGAGAGGAAAAAATAAAGAAGGGCAATGCGTTTCATTCTTTTCTTTGCTCTCTATTACACAACAACAAAACAGATCATTCGTAACACTAGCCAAAGCTAATTACTTGTTCTCTTTCCCTTATTATAATTATTTATGTTGTTGATGATAAATTATTTTGAATAAATCTCCGCCACACTTTTGTGGTTGGGTAGTGAGTTATACCATTAGGGTGTCAAAATCGAATTGAAATGCAAATTGAATTTAACTTTTGTACATTTTTTGTTTGGTTCGATTTTTGATTTGGATAAAGGAAAAAACCAAATTTGATTTTATCGATTTGGTTGGGCGAATCGAATTGAACCATCTGAATCCGAAGCCCTAAAAAGTGAATCCCGTCTCCTTCAATCTACTAACCCTAAAAAAAGGAGCGAAATAACCGGAAAAACAAAAAGATATGCATTCGCCCTCTGATGCGCTTGTGAGTGCGGTTCATTTCCGGTTTCTGAGCTCCTATGCGACAGTATCCCGTCAATGAACGTGTCGAATTCACGGAGCTCGATGCTTTCCGTGGTCCGGCGTTTGTTAGCGCTGCCGAACCTGCCGAATCCTCTTCGCCTCAGCTTGTTTCGATTTGAGGTCGTCGTCGTCGTTTAATCTCGTTCTTGCTTAGATTTATTAATTTCTAGCCTTCGCACGTTGATCGGATCGCTCGTGGTCAGTTGATCGTCATGGTTGAGTAGAGATGTTAAATGGATCGTTAATAGATCGGACTTATTTCTTAAGGCACTCGTTAATGGGTTTTAAAATAAAAGGAGTAAATTACGTGGGTAAGACCCATTCCCCAACCCACTGAAGATGAACCAGTAACTCACGAGGACCACGAGTCTACCCTACCCATTTTCGCTTTTAATTCGCCGCCACCTTCATGTTAATCCACATGTGGCAGGATGGTCCCGATGACTTGTTTGATCGATCACTGGTTGCTTAGGGTCGTCAATTTGTTTGCGGAAGTGGTGATTTTGTTTGAGTCGAATCGACGGTGGAAGTGGTTTGTTCTGTGCTAGGTTGATGTGTGTTTTTTCTGCTGCGAATTTGGAAGGGTGCCTGAATTGCATTGTTAGAGCAGATTGTCTTTTCATCTTAATGGTTCCATTGGTCTGATAGTGTTGCTAATGTCCATTTATAGTTTGTTATTGTCAATCCTTTCCTTGTTGAGCTGTTGTCGTTGGAGAGGGTGTGCAGGTATATAGATGCTCTTGATTACGGTCTGCCTCGTGGGTTTATGACTAGAGAGCGTTTAACTGAAATGATATTTGGGTTTTGTGGGAATCTAGATTTGGAACAGAGCACGGTTTAAGAGCATTGCTAATTAGCTAACCTTAGAGCCAGATAAGGCGCAGCTTTTTCTAGTGTTATTGCCATGGGGAATACGTTTGCTGGTACTGACGATGCAACGCCAGTCTCTCTATGCCCTTTTCTTTTCTTGGGGGGAGGAAGTCTTAATCTTTAGTAGCATCTCTTCCAATCTTAAGGAGTCGAAATCTTTGGTACTTCAGAGTTTACTGAATTTCTCCATCTGCAAAGCTTGTACCTTTGCCACAAAAGGGATTAACATTTGTTAGAAGGAACCACTTCCGTATTGGAATTGTTAGTTAGATATTGCTTCCAGGATGATTTGAAAATGAACAAATGCTTGTAAAGTAGAAAGCAAGAGACTTAGATGTTCTCTTAATGTTGGAACCCTTGTGAGAATACTTACATAATCTGCTTGATCATATTGCAGAAAATGTTATGCTCCTTGTTTACATTTGGCAGAAAAGGTTACATGAATTTGCTATATATATATATATATATATATATATATATATATATATATATCCTCTAGAGTTTATTTTCTGTTTGCTCCTTGTTTACATTTGGCAGTTGATGTTATGCAGGTAGTCGTTTGTGGCCTCTATAGGACTGGGAAGCTACGGTTCCATCCAAGTGATGATGAGATTGTGCAACAATGTGACAAAGTAATGAGGACATTAACTTTTATAGTTCTAAGTTCCCCTTGAGATTCACATAATCCAGCATATTTGTTTTGGTTTTTGATGTGCATAGTTAATATCTTGTTGCGCTTAATATTTGCTTCAATAATGCACTTTTGACATGTAACTTCTTGTGGCTTTTTTATGCTTAAATTTTGTGGATGAGGGAAAATGTAAGAGAAGTCCACTTGTTGGCCAAATGCATTATTAAGTGACTGACAAATTGCTTCTCGAGTCACTTCGAGACATCAACATCTACTATTGAACTAAACTTTCTTTTTTGGGGCTTTTGTCAAGGATTAGGTGATGTGGAGCCAGACGTGTTGGGTATTGTGTGTATCATCAAATGTGGACTCCACACACATTATGTCACGTCTATTTTAAAAAAAAAGTTTAAATTGGTCATAAATGAGTTGTTTAGCATTTTTTTTTTTTTTTGGTCAGTGGATGCTTAGCAATTTAATGGAGGTTTTAAATAAGTTGGCTGGCGAACCTCTCTGGATGCAGAAGAAATAAAGGAAAAGAAAGAAAAAGAATTTTTTTTTGAAAAAATATAAAAAATTGAAAAATTATTGATTAGATTTGTATTGCTTGAAAGTATTTTAGTAATATAATCTTTAAAAAAAAAAGGTAAAAATAATTTTTCCTATGTTTGGTTAGATATGAAAGTATTTTATTAATATGGGCCGGATCGAGTATGGATCGGGTATGGATCGAAAAATTTACATTAGGCATAAATGGATCATACATGGGTTAATGGGTCAATTTGGGTCGGACCATTAATGATCCAATTCAAATCCGACTCGATCCACCCATTTAACACTTCTATGGTTGAGCGGGGCGAGGCTGCGTGGTGATTCCTAGGACATAAAAATGCAGGTCTTAAAAGAAATGAACGTTTGGAAACGAAAGGCCTTGACTAGTTGCCCCTCTTCAAGTCGCAAGAGAAGTGCGGGCCAGCCAGGCAAACCTAACTCAATTGTCTAATGTGAATTTTAGGATGTAAGGGAAGAATATTCTAAAAATGTGGCAATCATCTTTATTAAATCTTGCTAAAAAGATCACCTCGCTCGATTCTTTCATAAATTCTTTTACCTACTCATAAACAGATGTCAGGAACAGTTACCATGTCAATAAAATTGCATAAGACCGAAACACGCATGCCGATTATTTTTTACAAAATAAAAACTATATAAAAGTACGGAATATACCAGGTTCCTCTTCGACCAATTTTAGATCCAAAGCAATTGATTGAGTACCTAATTTAAGGCAATTTACGTAAGTCATGCATATCTAAGGATTATCTCTGTTCCAGAAGAGGGCTATAGTGTCAGGAATCTTTTGTCTTTCTTTTGTTTTTAATAACGAATGGCAGGCGTCTCCATAGGCTTATAAGTAGTAACATGAGGATCGGTCTTTGGTCATTCAAACCTTCGAGACTAATAAGTAAAACAGTATATATATAACATATGGCCAAAAAAGAAAAAAAAAAAAGACAGGTATATTCAATATATACTGTTTGCATATGAGGATGGAATCTAAGCCGTGAAAACGTCATGCCCATTGTCGCTCTTATGCACTCGGTTTGGCCATTCGGAAATTTAGAAATTGTTTTGTTCGATGAAAGACATGCCATCTTTTGTTGACCGTGGGCGGGCACTCATCTTTATAGATTTCTATCACTGGAGTCTCGTGGCTAAGATTTCGACGCACGGCATCCAAAGAATTATGCAAAACATGCATCTACGTACTGGTGCCGGAGACAGTGGCGGTATTTCAGTATATATATATATATATATTTTGGTACTTTTGGTCAAAGCATTCGAGTTTGTTTAGGGGTTAATGATTGAGATAAATGGGATTATACGAACACTTCTGGGATTTTTTTTTTTAATTCTGTAAATCGTGTGTTAATCACTAATTAAATGACTCTCCTCTCTTTCTCTCTCCCTCCCTCTCTCTCTCTCTCTCTCTCTCTCTCTCTTTCTTTGGGGCTAATCAAAGTCAAATCTCCTGTTGTTCAAAAAAAAAAAAAAGTCAAATCTCCTGAGAAAAAACCACGACTAGCTCGGGGCTCTGAAGTTTCTGGGTTGTTTATGTGCCTGTCTAACTCCTTCGGACATGCCTCCCGCTTCCCACCTCTGCGTCGTGCAAGCGAGAGGCCTGCAATTGTTCTCAGCCATCCAAGTACGTACAACTATATATATGCCCCAATCATCTTGGCCAAGGCACACCTTAAACTGAACCATTCCACTTCTGCTTCTTCTTTCTCCTCTTCCTCCATATACTCCGATGTCATACTTGTTCTCCTTGTCCTTTTACATGAAACTGCCAAGCGAGTGAACGGGACAAAACAAGCATGGATCGGAAAGTCAAACATCGCTTGCGTACTCCAAGATCCTGCGACATGGGTCATTCTAAGAGGAAGCATTTGGATCCATCGGACTAGTAACCTCTTCGTTTTCCCTCTGTTTTTGCTGCTAGGACTTGCATTTGCATGGCTTGTATGCATCGTTTGGTGTCCTTGTTTTTACTTGGTGTTTTTGATGATTCTTTGATTTCTTTTATTTCTGTCACGACATTGCTGATCTCTGTTTAACATTGGATGACCACTCTTACTTCTGGTTGGTTGGTCCGTCCGTTTTGCAATGCCTGGGGGTCCTCCAAGACCTTATATTTTGTCTTGGATCTCGTCTGGATCCATGAACAAGAGAAAAGCTCCCGTTCAGTTCCAGCGGCCCGCCTTTATTCATCTATAATTCGTATTCCAAGTAATGTCACTCTTTCCTTTTCAATCGTTTGATATGAAAAAACTTGGCTTTTAGAAAAGAAAACTTCACAGCAACCGGTGGTCAGCGACCTTTTGGGGACCAGCTACTGGCGGCAACCGACAGCAAATTTACATTTAATTCGACACTTTTTGAGGACAAATTCGTGTGAAATCCAAATTTACATTTTGATTTTTGTAGGAATTGGAATTCCATTCCTCAAAGAACCTAATTCTGCATTGAACAAAAGCTTAAACCTTTACTGAACCACCTGAAATATGTTTTGGATTTTGATGCCCGCTGATGGTATTACTCCAAGTTCTTTCATTTCTTTTGGAAGAAAGTTGATTAAAATGAGGTTCTTCTCCAATTCAAACTCTGTTGGGTCTTTGCATTCAAGTTGGCGCTTCACCTCAGGCATTCTTCTTAGCAACTCTTCTTCAGAATGTTTCCGGGCTTGCCTAATCTTGTCTGAAAATTTTGTTTAGAGAGGTCACATCAGTGTCGAAACTAGATGTTATGCATAGATATAAATCCATCTTCTCGAACCGTATGAGAGTACATGATATATATATATATAGTCAAGAGCGAAGTATTTTCATCCATTTGGCTACTGTTTCCTGTGAACGTGCTTCTTAGAAGATTGATTATGGTTCTGCAGTGACATGTCAAGAGAACTCGAAAGTGATGACATGCCCAAGAGTTGCTGGATCAAAGAGGAAATACAGAGAGTGGTAAGATGAGTAGAAATTGCAATCATTTCCATCATGCAAACTATTTGCTAGTGCCATTTCCGTGTCATTTGCTGATTTTAGTAACAAGGGATCAAATGATCCATTGCATTTTCATCTGCTTATCTGTTTTTTATCAGATGCAGGACAAACTCTAGTACCCGCCAATTAATTTTTGTCAATAGGAGTGATGCCACACTTTGTGGCACATTATTCAGGCTGGTGATGTTGTTTTATGTCAGTTCTAAAACAATGCTGATTGTGAGACACTCCAATGAAGCAAACTTTTGTTCAGATGTTGTACGTCAACTGTGAAACTGATGACAAGTTGCACCTGACAAATTGCTTGGGAGGAGGGGAAAAAGAATTAGAGATAGGAATGAAACTTAGGATTCCTAGTGTGATAGATTATGCTTGAGAGTATTCTCATTCTCCCTTATTGTCAATGTTAAACAGGTTAGGGAAGAACTGAAGCCTATAAAATCTGACTTGAAAGAGGCCAAGAAAGATTTGAAGCTTTTAATTTCTTGCTTGACTGATATATTTGGGAGGTACCAATACTTTTCATTTGGAGGAACAACAACTGTCTTTTGTTTGTCCTAGCTATTATGCTGTGAATTTTTTTCTGGGCACTTCTAAGAAAATGGTAGAGTTGAAAAGCTAACACAGAGTAGGGGTCCAGAAATATGTTTGCTTATCAACATAACCAGCATTTTAGCTTTTCCGGGTTTGGCAACCTCATCTGTATATGCCTCTGCGTCGTGTTTACTTCTCTGTACTCTTTAAGATGTTCATTTCTTCTTAGACCTCTGATTATCCTTTTCACCTCTCACAAAAATCACTGGGTTCCATCTGAAATGCATACAAGTGGCGTGAATTAGGGAGAATTCTTCCAAATCTAGTCTTAAACTTTATTTCAGTCATGCACGCTTGATGTGCAAAATCTTGGAGGTTCAACAGCAGCCATTTTGTGAAACTAAAGTTAGTTGTCTATAGTATTTAGTACCAATGAAAAGATGGTTTTAGAGTTATAGTTATTCATATACATGTTTGCACCATAACAACTCCATTGGATTCCAATTGCTGTGCTAATTTTCTTGATGCAGTTGCATCCCGAACGCTGTCAAAGGTAAAAAAGTGCAACCGATTTGCTCATCGGTGAAGGATGATGATACTATTCAGGGAGAGGTAAGAATCATGTAGATCACTGCTTTGTAGACCGTACATATTTTTGTAGTTCAGGTTCACCTATTGACTATGAAGGGGCTAGAATTGCATTACCAACTTGTCAGTTGCCAATGAAAATGCCGCAATATGGAAAGCTGTTGTCATGAATCTTCTGCTTGGACTAATGGCAATTTTGAGATCCAGATTCTAGTAACCGAATGGCATCTTTAAAGAGGTTGTATGTACAACGATTCTTCTCCTAGAAAATGCTCTAGGATGTACAAGCATCATCTTAACCATTTTGATAACCATGTGCACATTGACAATGGGATGCTTGAAAGTGCAAAATGTATCCCTTCAGGTTGCCTAAACTTGCTTCTAATTAATCAATCTCCAATGTCTATTTGAGCCACGAACATATAGAGAGAAGGGAAACCTCAATTTCCCTCTACTCTCAAAGCAGATGGGTTAACAATGATAAAAAGAGGTTCAGGCGCTATGACACCGAAGTAACCTTGCCATAATCCTTGAACAAAGCTCAAACGACCTTTCAATAAAAAATTATCTATACCCAAAACCGACAGAAGTGTGTATATAGAGAATACCTAGAGGTGCGAGATAACTCTCTGTTGCAACTATGTAATTACTTGTTCATTGTTCTTCATTGGACCTAAGGAATCTTGGCTCGAGATGTTGTGTTCAACAAGTTGCTAGTAAAAAAGTTCGGAAACGTCAAATAAGGATGCTTCCCCCCCAAAAAAAGGAAAAAGAGAATAAAAGAAAGTTCTTCGTAGTTTTATTGTATGCTATTGCACGTCCTCATTATCGGTGAATTTTCATCAGGTAAGGGAAGAGTCGGAGCACTCAAGTTCTCACTCTGTTCAACCTGTAAGGTTAGAGTATACTTCAATTGCTCTGGTGGCATTGATGTACTTTTTTATGTTTCCTGTCTATTGAGCTGTCTAGCTGATTTGTCCATGACATATTCACACAAAATACCATGTACCTGGGATCCCCTAGCCCATAACATTGAAAGAATTGTACATGGTAGTACACTGGGTTTATGCTTTTATATGGTCAAACCTGGATAGAAAATATTAAAGGAAATTCGTTGCTATTAGTTTTAGGTAAATGATCCTGCGGCTGGGCTCATGTCACTCTAGGGTGCACCATCGTAGCTCAGGTGATGTCAGGCCAAAAGACATTTTGCTTTATGTTGATTTGGCCTGTGACTAGTGCAAACACTGTTATCCTGTGGCTGAGTTCAAAAATACTGTAATGTCAT
Source organism: Eucalyptus shirleyi (assembly GCA_017140165.1). NCBI lineage: Eukaryota > Viridiplantae > Streptophyta > Magnoliopsida > Myrtales > Myrtaceae > Eucalyptus > Eucalyptus shirleyi. The sequence continues at coordinate 41,859,872 of CM029450.1, forward strand.
TTGAATAAAACACTCATGTGCAAAAGGTCATTTGGGCTGCAATGATACTTTGCACTGACCATATGTATAGTAGTTTTGGCTCAAGCACTCTGAAAACCAATGTTGTCAAAATGTAATGGTTCATCAAACTGGATTGTGGAACGATTTCCCTTCCTCCTTGTTTGAACCAAGGTCATTTAAAACACAGTAAAATTTGATGAAAAACTTTTAGCCTTATGACATTCCTATGGTAAGTTTTAGATCACTTCCTTATATCCAAGCAGCACCCTTTTCTTGCTTCAACTTGGGTCTCTCAATGCTTATAATGCTAATTGATGAGTTAATACAGATCTCCTGGCAAACGTCAAAAGACGGACCAAGCGAGAAACTTGCAGCTGCGATTCAAAACGAAGCTCCCCTTTTTGTCTTTACTGCACAGAAACTAAAAATTGAGTTCGAGTTGGTCGATGGAAACACAGGCACCATTGTCAAAATAGGTCCAGAGAACCCTGCTGAGGTAGAAGTTGTTGTGCTTGATGGTGATTTCGGGACAGGTGGTTATGATAACTGGACCCACGAAGAATTTGAGAAATCTGTAGTGAGAGAACGCAAAGAGAAGAAGCCTCTGCTTGTTGGAATACTTGTAGTGAATGTTAATGGAGGCACTGGGGTGCTGGGTGATGTACAGTTAACCGATAATTCAAGCTGGACTAGGAGTGGGAAGTTCAGGCTAGGACTACGGGCATCGCCAGAATATCGTGAGATTATTCGTGAAGCGATAACGGATCCATTCCGTGTGAAGGAGCAAAGAGGACAGTGTAAGTCCATGGTAGTCTTTATCTTTTACCTCTAAGAAGTAAATATGTTTAGATTCTACTACCCACAAGGTAATAACAAAATAAAGCTTCATCTCTTTGCTTACTTTATCTGAAAGCAGGAGCCAACTAACAATTCGACTGACCTGTAACAAATCTAAATATAGAATTTAAAAGACCTGTTTGTAGATTGTTCCTGAAGAAAGGAGTAAGGCCTTCTTAATCTTAACGTACCTTAGTACTCCAGACGGTAGTAAAGAGAATTTTAGTTGCAGAAAAAGTTCTGTTTGGCCTGTTGATCTTAGCGTTACTACAATTTCTTCCTCTAATATGTTCTTTTTTCTTTATAGCAAACAAGAAACATTATCCACCTCTACCTGACGATGATGTCTGGAGATTGGAAATAATTGGAAAGGATGGACCATTTCACAATAAATTGAATGAATCAGGAATATACAATGTGGGACAGTTTTTACGGCTTCTCAAGCAGGACTCCAAGGAACTGAGAAAGGTGAGATTTAGCACAGGGTTCTCAAATTTGGATTGAACTCCCTGAAACCAAGGAGAATGATGTTGTGTCTGTTCATTGCAGATTCTCGGACCGAAGATGACACAAAATAAGTGGGATAAACTCCGAGAACATGCAGAAACTTGCCTTCTGGATGGGAACCCTCACGTGTCCATTGATAATGAAAATGTACATCAAAATAGCCGTCAACTCACTGACCATACTGCAGACCAAGTGCATCGTGCTGCTGACAAAGTTTCTCTCAAGCAGGAGGTAACTGGGAAATTCAACTCTTTCTGATAGTTGCTATGCAATCTGCGAGGGGTAGCCCATGACCTCAGAGTATCAGTAAAATTTACTCTCTATTGTCAGCTCATATAACACCTTTTCTTGCGGTGTACAAATGAATTGAGGTAGTTCAATATAGCATACAATTGATCAAGGAACGGTTTCTAACAATCAGGTGCGTTCGATTATGTTGCATTAATGAGTGTTCTCTGTTGATGATGGCAATTTTTAGTTCCTAAGAAGATGTCTTTGTTGCTAAGCTGTTTCAATTAGCTTTGTAAATGCCGAGGGGATAGACGAAGACAAACCCAAAAGAGAGTATGCCTGATGATATCCGCTGACCCTTTTTTGATTGGTAAAAGAAAATACTACTAAAGGGATGAATTCTCACGTTCTAGTTTGAACGATTGACACATTCACGTTGCAACTATTACTTTCCTGGTTTAAAACTACACGAGTTGATGCGTTTTAATTCTCCACTTGTCCTTTCAAAATCAACTTTGCATCTTTACCTGAGGACTCTTGCCCTGATTGTACTCTCCATTACATCTTTTGAGCACCTGACCTTTATGGATGGAGAAATGGGTGTTGATAGGCGTAAAGTGAATTAGGGTTCTTCCGATAATTTTTTTTTTCTTCTTCTTTCTCCATGCCGCCCCAAGTACTTAGGGCCCGTTTGGTTCAACTTTGGGAAAATGCCCTTGGGAGAATGCAAATACCTTTGAGAGAAAGGGGTTTCCCGAAATGCTACACCGTTTGGTAAATTTAGCTTTGAAAAATAATTTTAGCAAAAACACCGTTTGGCAAAACTTGCATTTCCAATTAGCTTTTGCTATTTTTTATTTATTTAAAATCTGAAAATAAAATCCGGTGGCCGGCGAACCGCCGGTGAACAGCCGGCCAACTGCCGGACGGCCAATCTGGCCGCCGGACCGCCAGATCTGGCCACCGGACCGCCAGATCTGGCCTCCCGACGGCCAGATTTGGCCACCGGACCGCCAGATCTGGCCTCCCGACGGCCAGATCTGGTGGCTGAGGGTGGGACCTCAGGCAGCGGCGCCGCTGGTCGCGCGGACCTGCGCGCGCCGCTGAGGTCGCGCGACCCGACCAGGCAACGCCGCTGGGTCTGCGCGACCTCGGCGGCGTCGCTGAGTTCTCGCGGACCCGGCGACGCCGCCGGGTTGCTGGGTCCGCGAACCCAGGCGGCGTCGCCGGGGTTCGCGCGCGCCAGGCGGCGCCGCCTGGGTTCGCGCGACCTCAGGCGGCGTCGCCTGGTTCGCGCGCGCCAGGCGACGCCGCTTGGGTCGCGATGCCGCCTAGGTCGCGGTCGCGCTACCCGGGCGGTGGTCACCCGGGACGCGCGACCCCCACGCGGTGGTGGTGGTTGCCGAAGAAGCCGAAGGCGGCGGGAAGGCGAAGACGAACGGAGAAGAAGATGAGCCGAACGGAGAAGAAGATGAACAGGAACGACGATGAACAGTAAATTTGTATTTCTGAAATGCTCAATGCTCAATGCTGGTCCTACCCAGCATTCAGCTTTCAGCTTGTAGAATGCTTGCATTTCACAAATGAGCATTCGAAAGTCATTGCCAAACACACAAAATTTTCCCCAGGGGGCTTTGGGGGCTCAAAGCCCCTTGGGAAAGCCCAACCAAACGCCCCCTTACTCTGAATGCAAGTTCATCCATTGCGAAGCAACGTTACTAGCTGAGAAAAGAAATTGTGGCTTGAAATCAGAGGATGAATTTTCAATAGTGGAGATAAATACTTCCATTAATCCAGCTTGAGCGATATACTGAGTGTTTGTCTTCCAGAACCGAGGAGACCCAATCGGGAAAGCCTCGAGCTCTTCTCCATGTCAAGTCTCTGAAGGACAAACTGAAAATCCCGCCCCCGATCAACATAATATGGCTTCAAGAACCTGTGCTGCTCCAGTGGGTCCAGAAGTTCCTCCGGCGAATGCGGGCTCCACTGCTGAAGGTACGTTCTCCAAAACACAATACTATCTTTCCCTATAAGCACATACATACAAGCACATACGACGAAGATGTGGCCTGTGAGGTAATGATGAAAATAGGACTTTCCAGTTGATTGTTGAGCTTTAATAAATAAAAGCAACGTGTTTCAGATCCTTATAATTCGGGTGCCGCATTTATGAAGACGTTTATTTGTCCAGCTACCCTATCAATTCAACGTGCACCTGAAAATGCTGAGAAATAGTTTTTACTGATGATGAACAAACAAGAGTAGGTTGCTGCAGGTCACTACCAAAAGCTGTAATATAATAGATCCAGTACAAAGGCAAAAGGGCAATAATCAAGTACTTATATTTTGTTAAGGTTCAATTTAAGAGATGCAACTTCAATTTGGACATGAAAGATTTAAGAGTTGAACTAACAAAATGACCAATAATGACGTGCAACATAAAGAACATTCAATATCCAAATGCTAATTGAACATGAAAAGATATATTCTGTAAGATGTGATTGTTGCAAAATGAGCCTCATCCAATACACTCTATCAATCAATCAAAAAATACACTCTATCCATTTGGCCAAATGTATGTATGTATGTATGTATGTATGTATGTATGTATGTATGCGTGTGCATGCGTGCGTTCGGTCCAAGCAATTAAATGCATTTAAAAAATAAGTTAGATGTAATAAGTATACAGCGATGTGTTTGTATGGGCATTTTTATCAAATGGTGTCCGAAAGATCATATTAGAAAAGAAGTTAGGTTGGTTAAATTCATATGTCTTAAATTCAGATGTAAAATGTTCAATCCGTGAAGGAAAAGGGCCTCGTCAATTGAAGCACATAAAGATTAAAAAGACCAGTGGTACGAAAAATTAAAAGAGATGTCCAGCACTTTCCATAATATTGGAATAGTAAAAGCTCATTATCATACATTCCAAAAATATTAATGTTCTACTTCTTTCTCCAGGACATCAAAATGGTGTGACTGCTTTGCCATTGCAAGTAGACTCACAAAATACCAATTGTGGGGATGCCATGGAGTTTCCAGTTGATACAAGTGCTCCTCATGGTATTACTATAAGAGTTTTCCTAATGTTGACTAAATTAATTGATATTGTAATTTACTGTTTTTACGGTTACCGTAAAACAGGGTTGGTCTAAGGTGAGATAGAAGGTTTCTTAATTAGTCTAATATGGGCTGGCTAGTGTGGGCCGAGTTGAGCCTGGCCCGTAATGAGAGGGACTGGCTGGAAACTCTATAAATAGTGCTCAAGTCTCTCCTCTAACCCTAATTCTCACATGTATCCTCACCTAAGGGGCGTTTACCTAACGCTACACGTGAGGGGGGCCGCCTCATTGAGCTAGTGATACGGAGGGCAATAGAGGAGAAGGACTTGATGCGTGGATCCCCTTTATATGTGGGTAATCCCTTTTTCTGCTTCCGCTTTATGTTCGATGGATCCAGGTGCGTTAATCTTTCTACTCAATTATGCATGTTCTTGTTCTGGTTATGGAGATCTTGGAGTTGCGCAATTTGCGTCTTACAAGTGGTATCAGAGCCGACTCCCGACCGCGTGTGGGACCACAGCTTGAATGCTGTTCTGACGCTCGTGGGGCCATAGCGAGGACGCTATTCTGTTAAGAGGTGGAGAGTGTAACAACCTCATCTCTTTTCCCACATCACCTAGGGAGGGAGATCTTGGTTAGCTTATAAGGCTTGGGTCCCTCTCACCTGTGTAACGCGTTTTAAAACCGTGAGGGAAGAGACCGTGGCTGGGATGGTGGTTCGTCCGCGCCAGGGCGGGTGACCCAAAGCGGATAATATTACACAGTGGGGCCCGGGTCTAACATGTGGTATCAGAGCAACCATAACCCTAGAACTCGAACGCAATTGGTTTTACCATAATTTGTACGGATTTACCATAATTTGTACGGATCTGCCCTAATTTGTATGGATTAGCCCTAATTAGTACGGATCTTGCCATAATTTGTGATTTTCGAGACTTTTTATTCAATAAAAATTAAATTAAATCACAAATTCGGACTGGGCTCGATGAGACGAGCAAGACGGTCGGCGGCGCGTCGTCGGGGGAGGCCGCACGCGCCCCCACGCGCCGCCACGCGCCGCCTTGGCGTCGAACTCGCGCGGCGCGTGAGCTCCACGCGCCGCGCACTCAGGCGGCGCGTGAGGGCGCTTGGAGTGTAGGATCGGCGCGTGGCTGGTGGCGTTGGAATCGTATGGTGATTTCCTATCTTGTGGTATATTTATTTTATATATTTGATGGTTTTATTGATGTGAAATTGCATATGGAACCCTAAATACGTGTATTTTTAGTGTATTTTTGCGTATTTTTCTTGTATTTTCTGTGATTTTGGAAATACAGGTGATGGGTTACTAGTATGTTATCACATAATAAAAATGTGTGATTCATCAATAAAATTCAAACTTTATTGTGAACTGAAGCTGACTTAATGAGATACAATTCATATGAGATTGTATTTGAGTTATGTATTGAGCTGATGAGAAACAATAAAGATTATGAAACTTTTGTTACTCAAGTATACTCATTTACACACTGGTAATTTTTGAATGATAGACGACTTAAGGACTCGTGACCAAACTGATGTACTGATTAACACATCTGTTGAATGTGGGTAATGCATGTCAATTAAGTTACTGCATATTGTACATGAATTCATCCGGTCACTTGTTAATGTCTATCAAGTTGAATATTTTGTTATGGTTAAGGAGTATTTCAATATTTATGCAGAGCAATAGTATCTACTGTTAAATTTTAAATATTTGGTTCTCTGGTTTGATTCAATTAATAGGCCACTGGGTGAAGTAATGATATTTGTTACCTAAAATTGATTAATAAATCAGTTGTTGGCCTTGGAGTTATTTTTGCCTTATGAATTCATGAGTAATAATAGATCAGCTGTCAAGTTTGTCGATTTGGTGTACCCTATATTACTATTGATGTTAATTTGTGAGAGATATTATAGATCAGCATTCTTTTTATGTTGTTCTGGTAATATGTAATTGGGGTGCATAAGAGATGTTTTATTCTCTATTATGAGAAATTTCTTGTGTTACTGTGATCAATATATATATATGATTAATTTTTTATTAATGAATAAAGCAATGTAATTAGCATGATATGTGATTTTGGTGATATGATGCCTCTATCACTAAAGTTAAAATCACATATATATGGTGAATGTGAGGAGTAAAGCTTATATCCCCGGTAGAGAGAATTTCAATGATTCAATTGAGTAGTGACCGCCAAAGTGGCACGCTTGATTGGGTTTGAGAAATTTCGGTCTCGTATGATGATTGGGATGTCTCCTGGTCTAATGTGTGATCATACTCCCAAAGGAGGTGATTGTGTATTAGTTCATGGAGGGATACATGATAGTGTGGTGGAGGAGTGACTGATTCTAGTGATTCATATGCCCAAAGGTGATGAATTCACGAAAAATTAAAACATATTCTCATAACCCTTATCATGTGGGGAGTGTACAATTGCATGTCATGTATTCTGCCCAAAGGTGATTATGTGATTTTGCATGTAACTCTCTGGATGTGTACTTGTACGTCAAGTTACACAATGCTCACATGATGCTAATTATATACTGCTTGTTTTTCAGTTACCTTTTCTGTAAATGGTAATTCCGTCATCATTGAAGTTTTTTACTACTTCAAATTTTAAATTGTGGACATATGATTTGTTGCTTGAGAAAAGAGCAATTGAATTTGCTTATTGTCCATGAAGCGTTCCATTCTGGAACACTTGAAAAGAGGTTTGCCTGCGGACTGCACTGCTATAAGATGAAGGAAGCCTTAGTTGCTTGAAATTATGTCTTGTCTGATATTAAAATTAGGACACATCTGCAAAAATTGTGTTTAAATCCTAATGACATATACATCTCGTATATAATTAAAAAGGTTGTCAGGTTTAACAATGGCAATGAGTATTTTGGTAAGTATGACAATGCGAAATAGCTTAAATGGTCATTTGTCAAATACTTGGTAGATTCTGGGGTGGTAGTTTAATTACTATACCTGAAAATTCTGACAAAAAGATTTATGCGAAATGCATAATTGCACCATATTGAACATGATGATGAGTATGATTAGTAAGACTAATTTATCTGGTCTTTTGTGGGCTGATATTATGAAAGCAATTTTTTCATATACAAAAGGGGTATTGATTTTATGACCCTAAAGAAGGTACAAGAATTATGGAATCACATACTCTAAAGTTTTTAAATATTGACGTAATTATAGAGGATAGCTGCTCTCAGATTATTAAAGATAATAGTATGATGGAGGTTACTGTGTTTTTGTCTTTACCTATACAGATAATTATGGAATCTCCTGTACCATAGACTAAACTTATTGAGGTTCAAGGTACTATTCTTGATATAGTTTATAATGAAATTTCTTAAACCTCTCAAGTGCAGAATGAAGTGGTTGCAGCTTTATTAAGGAGATTTATTAAGGAAAGACGATCAGTTATACCATCAGACTATATAGTCTATTTGTGAGAGCATGATTACAATATCCACTCTATGGTTGATGTAATGACATATTTATAAATGTCGTTTCTTATTCTCAATTAAGTATGTGATTAGATGCCATAAAAGGCGATATACAATCTATGAAACATGTTTGGAAACTTACTGACTTGTCTAAAGATCACAAGTTTATTAGTTGCAAATTGGCGTACAAAATTAAAAGAATTTCAAAGAAAGATTGTGGAATTTAAAGCCAAATTGGTAATTAAAGTTTTAACTCTGAAAAATGGATGGATTGTTTATAGTGAAGAAATAATTATTTCTTTAAATATTCTTTCAGAGTGAACGTGGCATTAATAATTTATTTTGATATAAAGTTACGTCAAATAGATACAAAATCTATATTGTGCAACATGATGATTATGCAGCAATTCAAGTAAACTTGTGTGTAGACTGAAAAGTTCTAATTCATGGTCTTAAGCAAGTTTCTAGACAATATTATTAAAGTTTCATAGTGTTGTTATTTTGTTCAATTGGGAACAAAGTAATTCAATATACTGCAAGGTCAGTGGGAGGAAATTTATTTTTTCTCATACTTTATGTACATGATATTTTGCTTACAAGTTGTGACCTTGAGACAATACTGAGGTCTGTAAGGATTGTTTTTGCCATATTATATTAGATTTTCTCGGAGGACATTTGCTGATTGTATATTGGAAATATTCAATATACATCATTGCAAGCCAGGAATTGTTCCTGTTGTTAAGGGTGATGGACTAAATCTATCACATTGTCCTTATTTAGATATTGAGAAAATCTAATTAAATGGTGTATCTTGTGTCAGTGCACTTAAAAGTATAATGTATGCTCGAATTTGCACTAGACTAAATGTTATCTTTGTGACGGGACTTCTAGGCAGATATCGGTCAAATCCAAGACATGATCACTGGGTTGCTGTCAAGAAGGTTTTAAGGTACTTAAAGAAGACAAGAGATTATATGCTAATTTATAGACATGTTCAATTCTTGCAGTTAGTAGAGTATTTAGATGTAAACTTTGCTAGCTATTCTGATGACATGCAATCAATAATAGAATACAGATTTATGTTAGTAGTAAGTGCAGTAAATAAAGTCTTATGTCATTTTCTGATATGTAAGCAGTGTTAGTAACATTCTTTTAGGCTGTTACTTGGGCTTTTAGGCTCCAAAACCTCATGACGGAATTGATCGTTTTAACTTGATGGATAGACCCATACGGTTGTATTGAGATAACAAATTTGTAGTATTATTTATTTATTACAGAGGTCTCAAGGGGTCTAAATATATGGTGGTCAGATATTTTTTACCATAAAGATTCGGTACAAAAAGGTGACTTATGATATAACATATTTTCACAGATGATGTGGTTGCAGATCCACAAACTAAAGGCCTACGCCCATGTGTATTTTAGTAACATATCGTTAACATGGGCCTAGGAGTATCTTCGGATACTATTATTTAGTGGGAGCTATTTTGGCTTTAATCTGATAAAGTTCACATCTGTGGTTCGTTACACTTAGTAACGGTTTGATATGTATCAACTTTTGCATTCAATAAAATATTTTGAATGTGTTGTTATTATGTCGAATATATATTGATAAAGTCTCAAGGGATTGTATAGACCTTGAGTGAAGGCTAGGGGCATCCGGGTATCCGATTATTAGCCTTGTGCATATGTCTTGTGATACATAAAGAAAGGTTAACCATAAGGACAAGACATATGTGGGTTCAATGGAACCATAAAGCATTCTCTAGTGGCACAAGTTTTTTGTGACACTAAGGTAAGAGAATGGTGACTGACAAATGGGATCTCTCTATGAGAAATGTTATCCATTTGACACACTACCATATTGAATCCATATCAATAAAGTTGAGAACATTCGTGACCATGGAAGGCTCTGTGTGTATACATGCAGTTACCGCCATGATTCGGTGTTTAAGACTTTATGGGATAGGATTGACTATTAAGAATTATCTCTGGACCAAATGTGCGCACATACGGTACAATTTCAATTAATATAGTCCAAGTGGGAGAATGTAAGAGTTTTCCTAATGTTGACTAAATTAATTGATATTGTAATTTACTGTTTTTACGGTTACCGTAAAACAGGGTTGGTCTAAGGTGAGATAGAATGTTTCTTAATTAGTCTAATATGGGCTGGCTAGTGTGGGCCGAGTTGAGCCTAGCCCGTAATGAGAGGGACTGGCTGGAAACTCTATAAATAGTGCTCAAGTCTCTCCTCTAACCCTAATTCTCACATGTATCCTCACCTAAGGGGCGTTTACCTAACGCTACACGTGAGGGGGGCCGCCTCATTGAGCCAGTGATACGGAGGGCAATAGAGGAGAAAGACTTGATGCGTGGATCCCCTTTATATGTGGGTAATCCCTTTTTCTGCTTCCGCTTTATGTTCGATGGATCCAGGTGCGTTAATCTTTCTACTCAATTATGCATGTTCTTATTCTGGTTATGGAGATCTTGGAGTTGCGCAATTTGCGTCTTACAAGTGGTATCAGAGCCGACTCCCGACCGCGTGTGGGATCACAGCTTGAATGCTGTTCTGACGCCCGTGGGGCCATAGCGAGGACGCTATTCTGTTAAGAGGTGGAGAGTGTAACAACCTCATCTCTTTTCCCACATCGCCTAGGAAGGGAGATCTTGGTTAGCTTATAAGGCTTGGGTCCCTCTTACCTGTGTAACGCGTTTTAAAGCCGTGAGGGAAGAGACCGTGGCTGGGATGGTGGTTCGTCCGCGCCAGGGCGGGTGAGCCAAAGCGGATAATATTACACAGTGGGGCCCGAGATGTTACAATTACTACTGACGGATCGTCGACACGGTCCTCTGATGTAATTTTAGATTATTACGTGCCTTGCCAAATGTTCGATACTTCGAAGCAAATGGACTCAATAGGAAATGAGCTTCTTCTCTACTCTGAACCACCCTATGGCCCTTGTCCTGAAGGCGATGACGAGTGGTTTAATTCCCTGTTCGAAAACCCAGCAAACGTCCTTTCAGGTCCCATCCCACCATGGGATAACGGTGATGCTAGGCGCCAGCAAAGGCGTTAATGGCTGGCTCGAGAGAAAGGCAGTGATGCGGTGGGGTTTCTTCATCAGGAAGAAAGGCGTCAGAATTGTGCAGTCAGATGGACCACCGGTTGAAGTCCAGGCCTGCTATGATTGATCTCACTGTCGCCTTAGATAAGATAATTCTTGGATTACTATCTTGATAAGATCGATTGCAGTTTTCTCTTAGACGAGGGCATATTAGTTATTTATTGGATCCTGTCATCATTGCTAAAGTTATTCATATGTGTATCGAACAGCTTCGTTTAACACTTTGTCAAGCTGACTGACTTTTGCATCGGAAATTGTCTCTCCACTTCAGTTCTCTTAACATCTTTCTTCAAAAGTTCTCTGGTTTTTTCACATGCAATGAATGCAAGGTATATATCATTCAAAGAGGACACTTTGATTCTATTGCGACCTTGTCCATGGAGTCCTATATACTTGATCATGTACTTCGACTCCTACGTACTGAGTCTTGCCTGTTTGCTGCTTTTTACAGGCAATGAAGCAATTTTTCAGAATACATAGGACTGTTAAGTTAGGATGCTAAGTTCTGTCGATATTCTCCATTCATCCAGACTGCTAGTTTTATAATGAAGTTTAGAAGTAAATTTTACAAGAAAATGATCAAAAATCGGAGGTATGTAGGGCTAAATACTCTCTGTCCATGTACGGTGCAACATTGTGCCATGGAATAACAACAAATCGATCAGAAAAATTAATAAGGCTACAATTAACAACAAATTGTTTCACTCAAAAATGATTATCCACTGTTGCGCCGATTTTTTTTTTTTCCCTAACATCATATTTTTTGCTATTATTGATAGACACGTGACCACATTTCCCAGGGTCAGAGACTGCAGCTCGCTTAGTAAAACTGAAAAATAAACGTTGAAAATTTAAGTGTTTAAAGTCCTATTCCTGAAAATTTGAATTTTAAAGTTGTTTCATGACAATTACAAAGTGATAGCTGAATATAATCGAATTCTTGCCGAAATATATACCAATGATGCTTATTGTAGTAAAATATATGCAGCAAGATTCTAATTACCGTCGTTTATTTTTCTGTTGAATGAATTAAGTAAGCCATTCCACATTGGAGTTCACTCAACCCTCGATACAATATACAGTTCAACGCAGTCATGGAATTACTCAACACCGGCATTAGGTGTTTGGAGAGCTAGTATCTGGTAGTAGTTTATGTGGTAAAAAAAATCTCGTCACGTTTTTAGGTGGAATTTTTATTTAATTGATTCTTTTAAGTCAATCCATGTTAAGCTTATGAAAAAAGCTTAGCCTTATTAATTGTTGAGTATTCAATTTTTAGCGCTTATTTGGGTCACCGAAAGGCCTTAAGATACTTTATCAGAAATTTCTTTACAGGTTTAATGATTTGATTGCTCATATCATAAGTTCGAGGGCCACATGAAAAAGCGACGGATGGAGATTATGATCACGTGCGATAAAATTGAAAATTAACCGATGAAGATTATGATCGAGAAGGAGCCCTGAAGAAAAGGAAGCAGATAGAAGGATCCGACGGCCCAGTGAAATTCATTATGTCCTTAATTGTATTATTCCCCCGCACACAAACTCATCGAAATCCATCTGGTGCAGAAGGAAAAACGGGAAAAAAGCTGTACAAGAAAGCTTCTCTAGCTAATTTTTAGCTTTACACGAAACCTAATAGTTTGGTTAAGCTGTAGGACTAAAATAGTTTAGACTGCAATACAGCACAAACACAATTTGTCCTCCAATGAGGCTCCCCATTAGATTAAAGAATTAATATCACCAAAAAAACTAAAATTAGTATACATGTGACAAGTTTACTTCAAAATGATGTTTTGTTCACATAAACCTCTAATCCGATACACTCGTGATAAATTTATCCTAATTAATTTTTTGACTTACAAAAACCCCAAATTGATACATTTATAATAAATTTACCTTACATTAGTTTTCATTAAATTGAATAAATACAACGAAAAAAATTACAAATTAGTACACCCGTAACAAATGAGGATAAAACCTTAAATAGATACACCAAACCGCCACATGTTATCCAATTTAATAATTTGATTATAAAATTTAACGAAAACTAATTATGGGTAAATTTGTCGTAGATATGTTATTTGAGATTTTAATTTGGAGTACATTTGTCACAGATATATCAATTTAATATTTTCATGGTATTAACCTTTATTAAAACGTATACAACTGACCACCACACTAAGTGGTGCTGCTAGCTTCAGGCTTTTTCCCCCTCACAAAGGGGAGAAGTTCGAATCCCCAGCACGTCGCAGGTGGATTTACCCGTTTCATAAAGGAGGTGGATTCCTCCGTGGGCCCTAGGGTTTGCCCGCCGGCTGTCGGCTTACAAGTTTCCCTAGGTTATCAAAAAAAAAAAAAAAAACATATACAACTGGCTTTGTTTGGGCCCGTCATTTATTAGCAATTTAGGCTTGGACATAAATATCTATTGAGTGGCCTAGGGCTTTCTCAACCCTCAAGGTTTTCATGTGTAGCCTATATATAAACTCTTTCTCTTGTTATTAAAAGGTGTAATAGAGACGTGAAATGTGGCAATTATAGTGGAGTCTTCTGCTAAATATAGCCCTAGTTTTAGGAGTGAACTTGGATAAATCTCATGTCTCACTTTCTCTTTCTTGACTTTACTCTCTATTCGTTGTGTTTATGTGCCTAATCCACACGCACACTTTACTATCATTGTGTCTACGTGTCCTAGAACTCCACCATAATTCATCACATTATGATATTGTGATAGCCCAAGCGGCGGTGGTAGGGAGGAGGGATGGTGGTGCATCTACGCCTCAGTCCCCGGACATGCGCAAGGAGGAGGCATGTCTCTTGTCTCACATCACCTAAGGAGGAAGTTCCGAGCTGTTTTATAAGGCAATGGGCTCTCTAATTGTATACACGCATTTTATTGGAGTAGTATGGGCTGCCTTGAGAAGAACAAAACCGTGAATACTTAGTGTCCAAAATGGACAATATGTTTATATTGACTCGCACACAGGAAAACAAGATGAACAGAAATTTCAGCGCTGCGCAAGCTCAGGAGAATAGTCATGTCTTTGTTGATACAGATCAGATCAACCTGATTCCAAAGCCAAATGAACAAAGACTTATGGATCTACAATTTCTCTGTTTTGGGTTTTCTGAAATAAGCACTATAGGATGGTTGAAATTGGGTTGGAAATAACAAACAGAACATGAAAATATAGAAACTCTGATGGTTGCTCTTCTAGGCCTCCAAGGAAGTTGAGGGGGCATCGATTCTTCTAGATCGATGACTGCAATTCTTCAAAGATGTAGATTTCGAAAGCTCCGACTCTTCAAGGATAGAGTAAAAACTCTTCTAGGTTTTCAAGGGCATGAACTCTACAAGGTTCACGATACTTGCTTCAAAGCAAAGTTTTCATTCATCAAAAGTCGTATGTCTTCTACAAGGAATTGGATGGCTTATATCATCAAAGAAACAAAGACAGAGCATTGAAACTAGGAGAAATAATGGAGCATTGCAACTAGGAGAAATACTAAAGAGCATGGAAACTATAAACTAGTAAAAGCGTAGTCATGCGAGCTCCCAAGGTGTCTTTCAAGCTTCCGGAATGGACTCAAGATGTCGATACGACTTCACGGTTTCGTCAAGTTTGAATGCAGGCCGATCTTCTTGGTCGAGAGAGTTGGTCTTCAATGTAGGCTGCATTAGGGCCATAGTGAGAACCTTGTGATCCTAAGGGGTGGAGAATATGACAGCCCAAGTGGTGGTATCAAAACTGACTCCCGACCATGTGTGAGGCCACAGTGAGGACCCTATGATCATAAGGGGTAGAGAGTGTGATAGCCCAAGCGGTGGTACACAGGGAGGTGGAATAGTGGTGTGCCCGCGCCTCGGTCCCCGGATGTGCGTAGGGAGGGGCATGTCTCTTGTCCCATATTATCTAGGGAGGAGTTTTTGGGCTACCTTATAAGGCAATGGGCCATCTAACTGTATACACATGTTTTCTTAGCATACTATAAGCTGCCTTGATAAAAACAAAACCATGAGAATTTAATGTCCAAAATAGACAATATATGTATCCTGGAGACCCAAGGCGTTACAAATATCAACTAATTAATCGTCTACCAACTATTAATCTTGCTTGACATTGAAAAGTGCAAACTTTTCTTTATAGTTCAAAGATTACTAATAACTTTAATAGTCTATCAATGTTTAATCTGGTGACTTACCAACACCTTTTAAATTACTAACTTTTATTTGAAATCACCGATCTTGATTTGACTGACGTACCAACGTTTGTTGCATCAAATACCAACTAATTTTAGTCACAGGTCAACTTCTTTTTTCTTCCTTAGATTCAAAAAATGTCAACGTTTCTAGAGATATTTTGCGGAACCGCCCGTCTATTATTTTAAAAGTGTGAGGCAGCTAGCTGTCAGATGATGAAGGCCTGATTTATTTTCCATTCGAAATGCGAATTCATTCGCTCGACTCAATTCAAGAGCATCCAGTTCCATGTCCTCTGCTCAACCTTAATTAATTAGCGATAGGAACATGGGAAGTAGGGTGGGATTGTTAGCTTAGTTCTCATCATATCACACTTGAATTTTCAGCATTTTTCACTCTGACTCAACTCAATGCTCCATCAAGTTTCGTATCCTCTCTGCTCAAGCCAAAGATACAAGAAATCTCAAAATTCCTAGCAATCCATCGCCAAAATCCTCCTTCAGTATTATACCGAGTGGCGCCGGGGTTCCCTCGGATTGCTAGCCGACACTTCTCTTGAAAGGAAGCAGCAAAGGTCTTGTATTGGTCCGAGTAGTTTCTCTAGTCAGACCAATGGTAGGGCCGACTTTGAACTCGACGGTCCCAGATGGCTCTTATGTCTCCTGGCTTGCAAAGGACGTACTTCACGAAGGATGTCATATCGATCGCTGAAGCACAATGTCATTGGCTTACCTTGAAAAAATGGACATTGAGTTCTCAGACCAGAGCAAGTCCCTGTTCAATATGCGTTCTTTCTGTAATACTTGTTTCTTAACAGTGATTCCCATCCAAGCTTGATGAAGACTATGGAGACCTTTAAAGTTCTATGTACCGGCCGCAGCTCATTCAGTTTCTTTAATTCCACGATTCTAATTGCAGAAATTGAAAACTTCTTAAGTTGAAAAAGCTAGAAAAGCTTGCAGATGCCGTTTAATACGCTTGAGAAAAATGCAAATCTCTCAAAAAAATCTGGTTGGGGGAGCAAATCCGTTCTTTCTGAGGTGTCGGACCTGCAAAAGCAAGGCATCATCAAGTTCTGTGAGTTGCATCAGCTCGTATGGCATGATGATAGACACTCAAAATGGATCTATTTAATACTCAAGGTGGATAATTCCGACTACCAAATGCTGTCGAACATGAGGTTGATCGCTAATTGCACGTTTTAGAATCAGTTCAACACTTGAGTAACCAAAAATAGAATTTGATTAGTATGTACAGGAGTTCTAAGGAGATTATCATCTATGCGATTATCCATCAGAAACTCCTTCCAGTTTTATGTTCGAGAATAAACGAAACAGGGGAAAGGTCGATGTCCGGTGCATACAATTTGAGAATGGTAAGTAGAAGACGCACCTTGAATGTCTCTAGCTTCTGGTACGTCGTCTCTAGTCAGCAAGGCCCTCGATGACCTGTAGCTCCGGGAGCTCCTGGAGTCTTAAATCCTTCAGGTTCTTCAAGTTTGACAAACCGTCTAGCCTTCTCATAGAATAGCACCGTTCGACTGAAAGCTTCTCCAATGATTCCAATGCACCGAGAAATTGAGTTTCAACTAGCCTTGCACTACGTTGGCTTCTTTCAGTTTCTCGAGGAGTCCATGCTTCAACACGGTCAACTTTTCCAACTACAGAAGCCCATTGAGATGCGTTTCATTCAGTCGAGTGTCAAAGAGTTTCAATCCTACCAAATTTCTCGAATTCAGTGACAGTAAATCTATCGAGTTGACGTTTTTCAGTTCCAACTCCAGCAGGGAAGATGGAAGTTCACTGATGGTTTGCAGGTCTAGTCCAGTTAAAGTAAGCTAGCTGACCAAAGGAAGAGAATTCAACTCTGTAGGCGGCAACGGGAAATTTAAAATGCACAATTTCGACTTCTTAGTTCGGGTAACTTCTCAATCCACCATAAATCACAAGTTTGAATTATATTTGAAGGGTGCCCATTTTTAGAGCCATCATACAGGAGCAATTCAACTAAATTAGTAAGGTTTGAGAGGTTAGGGACTATCTGCAGCGATGGAATTTTAGACACAAAATGATTAAACCGTCAGGAAGCCTTGGCAACTCTTGAGTCTCATCACAACCTTCTAAGTCTAGTGTTTGGAGGCGACGAAGCTTGCCAATAGTCCCGGGCACCCTAATGGTCCGAGTATACTTTAAACTTAAGTTTCTTAGCAAGGACAAATCTCCAATTTCAGGGGGAACTTCACCCACTAGCTCTGGAAAATAATCCACGTATAACTCTTCTAGATTCCTCGACCTTTCGATAATGCTAGGCAACTCTCATTGTGCTGCAAAACGACCCCCACCTACCAAATTGAATACTCGCAAAGATTCTAAGTTTACCAGGAAGTTGGGGCTTTCTTCAATCACATTGCGGCTTACACGGAAAGATGAAAGTCTCCGTAACCCATAGATAGAATTTGGAAGTTCTACAATCGGTGTGAATGAAATCTTGAGAGTTACCGAATTCGTTAGTCTACCAATAGAATCAGGTAATCTTTTAATCATCATGGAGTGGACAATAAATCCTGCTTCATCAACAATGTTAATTGCGAAACTGAGTTTGGGAGTTCACTCAAGCTGGAACAGTCCCTTACAGAGAAGTGTTGAGGATTTATTAAATTTCTAATTTTCTCAGGCAAATATTTCAGTTTCTTGCATAAATATATATATATATATATATATATATATATATATATATATACTAGGGACCTTGGATTCCCAATGGAGCAATCAATTTCCACCAAATGAGCACAATTTTGAAGCGTCAATCTTTCTAAAGTTGAGCATTTAGGAAAACTGGGTGTTCTAATTATGCCCAGACTATGTTCAAGAGCGAAAACTTTCAATTTCTTCCCCTCCTGCAAAAGAGAATGACCCATTAGACAGACAGTTAATTGCAAAAGTATTGCAAGTCAAAGGGACCAAAACCGTTTCGATTCTTTCTTAAATTCAGACAGTTTTTCTGCAATAGGTTAATGCTGGCATACCTTGATTAGGCTTTCTACCAAACCATACGTGATTTGATCTCCAGAAAGCTTTGCCACGACTAGATTCCCCAGACACAAATTAGTTGCTCTTAAAACTTGAGGAGATAACCGAGAAGAATAATCCTGTTGAGAAAATTCTTATCAAGTTTTGAAGTTAACAAAATTTTCATCTTCTTATTCTTACTCTTACACTGAAGAATATTAGACTTCTGTGTTATATCATGGAATGCTGTCAAAGTCTATTTTACATCAGAAGTCTTTCCTACTCTGACGAAGATACAGACTGAACCCAAGTCAAGAACGAAAATATAATCAGACTCGGGATCATTGATCATTCAACAAGGATTCAGTTTATGCAAGATTTATTTTTAATATCTGGCTTTTTGGCAAAAAAATCTCACTTACTTTTTTAAATATATTGTTGAAATCAATCACGGATTGGTGAAATCAATTTCGAAGACAAGTTTCTTTTTGAGAAGTATCTACTTATGAAAATCTAAATTCTGATTGTATGAGCAACCGGGATCATTGAATTTTCACCCCAATCTTCAAACGGCTACAGGATTTCCTTAATTTTTTCTGTCCAATGAGTTGATTGAAAGGAATTCTTCTGGAAAGTGCCAACGGTTTGAAAGGCACGAAGAAGTATTTAAGGAGGTCATTTGGTCCATTTGAGAAAGTGCGTGAAAATTAAAAATTCCAAAGTTTGAAGTATTTCCAATCACTTGTTCTTCATCAATAATTCTTACAATTGTACTCAAGAGATAAAAACACAAAATTAGTGACTTAGTGAGAGAATAAGAAACTCTTCACTGAGTGATCGTGCTCAAATCGTTGTAATTCTCTTTTGATTCCATAGTGAAATCCAACCAGAAAGCTATTAGCATGAGAGAGTGAATGTAAACTTGATTTAAGCCGAACCACTATAAATCTTGTGTTTAATTTTCTCTTCTCTTAACTCTCTTGATTTGTATGCTGCTATGTTTTTCTGAAAATTTCGAAAACATCTTATTTGAGTCTGAATCAGAAATCCGGTGTCAATCAGACTTTGTTTAAAGAAATAACTTTTACTGTTTTTATTTGCTTAATTTGTTTTTACACCTATTCACTTCCATCTAGGTGATATTACTAGCACTTTCACACATATCCAGGTACAACCGGTTTACTCTACACTTTACCCAGAAGCAATGGACAAGAAGTCAAATTTGGGTAATTGATGAGATATAGAGGCGTGGCTTCTTTTACAGGATTTTATTGAGCTGAATTTGGAATCTTCCTCTTGCTAACAAAGAAATCAACTTCTGCAATACAAATATTAAGTTCTTGCATGATATAGATTATGGACAAATAATTACTGTAGAACTATTATGTAGCGAACATTCCCTCCTCGGTCGTTACCAAGTGCCAACGTTCAAACCCTTGATACGGGTTTCGAGGGAGACTCTTAAAGTCATTAGGGTAGAGGAAAATTTGTGAAGGGCTTAACCGTGTAGAGTCGTGAAGAATAAAAACATTGTAGACTTAGATTTATGATGTTACGATGTTTCGCCCACAAGCAAATTTAAATTTATCAGATTGTGCAGCTGGGGTAGGAGCCGGAAATTTGGCTTCTGAGGAGCGAGATTTCTAGCACGTTTGGGTTTAAATTTAATCTTAAATTTGGTAACAGTGTATTACGCAATAACAGTTTAATTGATTAATCAATAATGCCAAAAAAAAAATTCAAAATATTCATGAAAAAACTTAATAAAATATTAGATGGTGTATGTGTGAGAAACATTAAAGATAAACAAGAAGCATGAAAGGGCCAATGTTACAGAAGGTGACGAGACCCAACACAGGCCTTTAGCATGCAAAAAACCAACATTGAGCTTGAGCTTCGATGAACGGTGAGACCGCGGCTGACGGTAAATAAGCTTAAACTACCTTGCTTTTGTAAACATAAGAATGTCTAGTAAATATTTAAAGCATGATGTCCCATTTGGGTTGTTTTCCATGGTCGGTTAGAGCATTTAATCTTGATTTTCTTTTCTTACAAACGAGAAAATATGACCGCATAACACATATTCAATAGTCAATGGTCGCACAAATCGTAGAATGGAAGAACTAATTCTTTGAAATGAATGTTTGGAGATTTAAGCAGCAATGCATAGATTCCTAATTTGGACAAATTTGATCAGGTGAGACCAAGTCGAGAAGTGGGTTTTAGATAAGGCGCTGTGGACATATGAGATGATAGGTTGCTTAGATAATGCTTAAAATTAGAGCGTAGTCGACTTACTCACACGATGAAAATTTTCTTATGACTTCCATTCACGGGAAATCTCCTGGACAACATCATCGCAGTTCACACCCAAATTTCATTCGAGGAGTAACTTCAGTTCACATATTTAATGTATGAGTAATTTCTGCAATTGCTCTGTCTCTCTCCCCCGTGCTCTCTAATGTCAAACCTCCCGACGGTTATCATGAATGGCGTGTAGAAAGGTCAACTGAAGTCATTTTCCCATGACCGCTCAAAACCATTTGAAAGATACGTTATTGACGATTGATCATTTGCATAAGTTTAAGATAATTTATGAAAATGTTGATGAGATCAACGTCATCTTGCAAAGTTCCAGTATTTGCTTTAATCTGCACAAGAAATTAATCAAATGGACAAATACCGAACCTCAAAAAGTCAAACCAAGAAAAATGAAACGAGGACTTAACAAAAAAATTAAAGAAATAATGGCCGTAATAGCCTCAACTTCAGATTTTATTTCGCTTTAACTTTGGTTTTATTTGGTTACGTGGGTGGAGAGTATAACAACAAACTTATGATTTTTGGAAAGGGAAACTTCCCGTAATTTTCTCTTCTAAAAGTAACAAAAGAAAAAGAAAAGATTATTACAGTAACATGAAAGATTACATAAGGTATTCCTCCGGACGAAAATGGGAACAATTTCTTCATATTTGGGTAAAAATCCATTTTTTGGGTGAAACAAAAGAACAACTGGGTGTTCTTGTGGGAGACTGTGAGCTTTTTAATGGCAGATGAAGGCAAAAGAATCTACTTTTCTATAGACACATGCAACGGAGCAAAGTGGAGGGGATAAATTTTACAGGAGATGTACATGAAGATGAAGTCACTTTTCTCGGGTATGGGCCGTCGATGCAAAATAGAACACACTCCAATGATTACAGGCTCATTATTTTGAGTTCGAGCTCGTTTGATAAACTTTTGTTGTCTTGTTCTTTCTGTTAGAATTATATTTAGGATATTATGTGATTTACATATTATTTTATATATTCTCATTGATTGATCATGATTTATAATTTTAGATACTTGTTATGAAAATGCTATAAATAGGCATATGTATTGTTCATTAACCAGCGAATAGAATATAATTTCTCTGTATTTATTATTCTCAAATCTGTCTCTACTATATTTTCTGTCAGCGTCGTAATTTATCAGGACGGCCTTACAATAATTTAAATTCATGTTCTTATTTATTGTAGGAGTAATTTCAGTAATTCCTCTCTCTCCCCCCATTTCTCTCCCATATGGCAAACCTTCAACGGGTCCGCATCGTCCCCCACGTTATTGCCGCCTTATCAAATACTATTCTAGTCTTGATTGTAGTCAACTTATGCGGGCGATAAAAATTTTCCTCCGCCAACTTCCAGTGTAATCAAAAGAAGACGAGATAAGTTGCTAATCTTGCAAGGTGGCGTATTTACCGAAATACCCACCCACGTTTGAGCCTCTTAGGCCCTAGTGGTCAACCTAAATCCTCCGACTTCAATGAAGTGATGAAGCACGCGAGCTAGTAACATTTCCCGGAACCTTCATATGGTCCACCACCACCACTTCACAAAAACTATTCAACTCAAGCAAATCAACTAGGAAAACATCGTCGCAGTTCACATCCAAATTCGTTCGAGGAGAAATTTCAGTATTCCCTCCGTCTTTCTCTAATGGAATACACCAAAGACTGTCTTTTGTACGTCCAAGTTGGCCGACTTAGGAATTCCTGTGGTCCACAACCATTATTTCTCATATGTTGATCAGATGTCCTCCACCATTGGAGCAATATGAAAGGTTAATGGATGGAATTCCTCCGAACGAAAAGAAGAACTCATATGGCAATCACATTTCTAATAATTACCAAAACGAAGTAGAAAAATCATGATCCGAATTTAGAGATAAAATGAAACTTTAAATTGGGAATTAATATATCGAAACTTGACTGCGACAAATCCCGCAATTACAAGTGGCACCAAACATTTAACATATGCTTGATTCAATTATCAAATTATCAATCACCTAATCCCTTTTATCCCGACGACCTGGTCGGCCACCTTATCACTTTTAAAACTTGATGAAATGTACTTTAATAAAAGGACAAAAAGAAAAGGGAAAGAGTCATGGAGGGAGAGAGGCAGAGGTGTTGGGGGGGGGGGTGAGAGACAGAGAGACAGAGAGACAGAGAGAGATTTTGCAATGCTTTAATGCTTTCAGTATTTGCTTTATTGACTTAAATTTAATTGATTAATTGCTGATCTCTTTGTTCTTTATATCGGTGAATTCCTATCATATTAGGTACTGTGGATTTTATAGGAACCATTTTTGTGAACAATAATCCATAATTATCTGTTGCAGTAATTGTAAGATTATCTAAGGTTGAGAGTTCTTATGAGAATGATAAATTAAGAATCACTTAATCGTTCCTTTACAAAGAAACCTTATGAGAATGATACATTAAGAATCACTTAATCATTCCTTTACAAAGAAACCTTGTGCAAAGCAAGGGTACGAAAACTAGAGTTTTCATAATGCAAATACTTTTAACAGTGTATAACAAATATGACATTAAGAAAAGCCTTATGACCACATATCAAATCAAGCAACAATAGATCGTTTTGACATCATTAATTTTATGAAAAGCCATATTAATTTGCCCCTTGTATTCCTCAAATTGATGTATATAGTACATATATTTTATCAATAGATGGTCACAGTACACATTCCCTACGTGCTTTTACCTCTGAAAAATCACTACAAGTTCAACCATGGGCCTGGTCATGCTCATCTAAGAATTCGTAGTCGACCTGATCCGATCAAGAAGGCATGTAAACCATTGTCATTCCCCAATTCGACCATAGCTCTCCTTTGTAGTAGCGGTAGGCTAGTTAGATCTTGGGCAAAACGATGTCTAAGTAAAAGTTACATAACATGCTGCCTTTTTTGCTCATTGCACGTCTGATGAGGTGTGGAATCAAATGAATGTAAAACTGGAACGGCGAAGTATTTTCTAGGAAAATTAACAGGACTTGATTTTAGTGGAAAATTAGTTGTGGCAGCCACGTTGCTGTTTTTTTTATGTACCTTTGTATGATCCACAACATCAATTCTCATATATTGACCAAATGTCTTCTACTATTTACTTCAAGTGAATCTCCTAGACAGCGTCATCGCAATCCACATTCAAATATGTCATTATATTTGCTCGGAGAAAGGTTTTGCTAAATTAATCTCTCTATTTCTAGTTGAAGACTTAGTGGTTTATTTTATAAAGGATGAGCAATAATTTCCTAACTTCCAGGCATGAATTTCCGATGTGACGGCCCAAGTGGGTACCAAATGGACAAATGATCGAACCTGGAAAAGTCAACCCAAGAAAAAAAGAAGAGGACTTATAAAAAAAATTAAAGAAATAATGATTCGTAATAGCATAAACTTTAGATTCTATTTAGCTTTAACGTTGGCCTCCCTTGTTAGCCACTTGAAATTGCCTTTATTTGGTTGCGTGGGTGGAAAGTATAGCAACAAACTTATAATTATTGAAAAAAGAAAGTTCGTAATTTCCTCTTCTAGGAGTAAGAAAATAAAAAATAAAAAAATTATTACGGTGACATGAAAGATTATAGAAGGAATTTCTCCGAATGAAAATGGGAACCATGCCTTATTATGTGGGTAAAAACCCATTTTTGTGGAACTAGAGAACAACTAGGCGATGTTCTGCGAGACTGTGAGCTTTTCTAATGGCAGATAAAGGCAAGAGAATCTACTTTTCTTTAGACCCGTGCAACGGCGCAAAGTAGCGTTCACATTATGGTGGCCAGCATAAATCCTCCAACTACAATGAAGCATGCATGCAAGTAAAATTTCATTGAACTTTCCTATGATCCACAAGTCGTGTGTTGATCGCTCTCTCGCTCTCTCTCTCTCTCTCTCTCTCTCTCTCTCTCTCTCTCATCCTTTATGGCTAATCAAAATTAATCTCGTGAGAAAAAGCCAGGACTGGCTCGGGGGACAGGGACTTATGATGATTGAGACTAGAGAGATGAGAAAAAGCCCAAAATGGAGCACGTGATTTCTTCCGAGAAAGACGGTTCTTGCATTGAATGAGGGGAGGGTTCTCTTGGTTATAAATAGAGAAGGGCCATCGGAGTAGAAGCGCGCCAAGTCCTCAGTGGCCAGAGAGAGAATTCTCAAATGGCCTACAAAGGAGTACGTAGAGAATTCTTCTCATGATAATTTGCTTGTAATTACATTTTATAGTGATTTAGCCAGTTAAATTCTCATAAATGGAATTTATATAATTTCTTGAGTGAGATTTAATGATGGATTAAACACCGTGTGGGTTATTTAGTATAATTAGGGATTGAAAAACACCTAGTACTCGAGTAATTGGAGTCTCTATTGTATCGCTTGTTTCTTTAGTGAAATTTTGTGCTGCTCTTATCGTGGATGTAGATTCCGTTATTCAGGCCAAATTACATAAATTTAATGTTCGATTTTTTTTTCTTCTTTTCGATTATTTTATTTGATTCGTTTGCCCCCGATATTAACATCAAGTTGATCAGAAAAAGCGGAAGCCAAAGCTCTTTTGGAATCTGACATGATATGCCCTTTTGGTTGTGGAGCTTGAAGTATCTTACTTTGATATACGCGTAATTCTAGTAATTTATCTCTCCCCATTTCTCTCTCCAATGACAGACCCTCCAAAGAACCCAATCAATTTGCTCAAGGTGTTGTTTAGTCATTGGGGCCACGACTCCACAATGTCCTCTCCATCGTCGCCATGCGCGCGATAGAAAAATTTCTACATCTTTTATTCACTGCACCTGTACTCACTATTGAGACAAGTTGCTAATTTTGGGAGGTCCCACGCACTTTTCAGCTTTATAACATGGAGGACAATATAAATCCTCCTACAGTGAAGCATGCATGCAAGTAACATTTCCCAGAACCTTCCTATGATCCACAGCCACCACTTCTCATATACTCTTCAAGTAAATCTCCCAAACATCATCGCAGTTCACATTGCAGAAAATCGATGTAACATTTCTAATTAGAGAAAACACGTTAAATGGAAGAATATGAAAGATAAACAAGCTATGAAGTGGGGGGAAAAGCATGATGTCAAAGTGGTGAACAATCAGAGTGCATAAATAAAGTTAAAGAACAAAGAAAGAAGGATGTGGCGTTTGTTGGCTTTGTACCCCATCATAGGAGTACCCTTTTTTGTATCCTTTAATAGTTAATAATGTGTATATGCACAATTCCCAAAATGCCCCTTGGAACCAATATACTGACTGTATCAACCACATGGAGACTTCAGCATAGAGTAATGCACAGCCATTCGGACAAGTGAGTCACCATCAAGCTTCCCAGCTTTCGGCGCGTTGAATTTTCAACCTAAAATGTCGATTGCTTAGTGGTGTGGTATTATTATTATTTTTTTAGTGACCGGCGATTTGCCAGAGCATGCCTTTGTCGGCTTACACCGTTTCGAGATTTCACAAGCCTCCGCGATTATTTAAAAATATATATATATATATATATAATTTTTTTAATTTATATTTTGTAAAATAAAGAGAGCTGATAAAATGTTCATCTACGGTCAACCGGTCACGCTTGGGGTCTATTTAGGAAGCTCAACACAGCCGAATGAGCAGTAGATGAGTTGCTAATTTTGGGGCGTCACTTCATCTACAGCAATGCTCATGTGCGTTTGAGCTCTTCTAGTTTTAACGTTAGGGGCCGACATAAAATGAAGCACACACGCAAGTGAAATTTCGGAGAAACTTCCTATGACTCACAACCACTATTCATATGTTGACCTATTGTCCTCCACTATTGTGAATCTCCTAGACAGCAACATGGCAATTCACATTCAAATTTATTCGATGTTTAATTTCACTTCAAGTGAGTTTCACCATTTTTATGGTTTTGGTCAAATTTGCGCCGCACCGTTATTGAAAGGAAAAGTCCTACGTCATGTCATGGCACGTATTTTGAGAACGAATGAAAATAAAATTAATATTGAGCAATGCCATTTCATAAATAGGATTTGGATGGATTTTCAAATTGGTTGTTATTTTGATTACGGATCGAAAATGATCACATGGGTAAATTATTTCAAGTAATTTATTAGTATGTTTGATGATGCTCATGGTCAAACAATGTGTTGACATATGATATGTACTCACACACCAAATATGCTTTTGAGTTTAAGAGTTCGTTCGTTTCGTGGAAAATTGGCCATTTTTGAAAAATATTTCCCCATAAGTCATTTTTCAGGAAAATGACAATATTTTCTGGTGTTCGGCTAAAATCTGAAAATATTTTGGAAAATATTTTTTGGTGTTCGGTAAGGAAAATATTTTTTAAGATTTCACCACTTAAACATGCATCACTTACCAACTTATAAATCCATCAAATATGAACTTGCTTTTTAATCCAGGCAAACTTACTTCATAACTTTGTTCCCTCACTGTCGCCAAACGTTAATCTACTCTAAAAAATGTTCATATGGATTTTTAAAAAGAAGCAAAAGTGAAAAGAAGCAAAGTATGTATAGCCCTCATAAGAATCTTTCAATTGAGTGGCTTGTTTTCTCCCTGCATCTTTTGTGTTCTAATAAACAAAAGAAAAAAGAAGCAAAGCATATAGTGCCTTTTGCTCGAGCAATGTACAACTGCATGGTAAAATAAATAAATGAAAAATGAAAGGGAAGAGTGCAGATCGTGAGCTTGAGATTGACGAGCTCGAGGTTTGTCTGGCAATGGCCGACAACTAGCCAAGAAAGAAGAAAATGGGAGACAAAGAAAAGAAAAAGAAAAAAAAAAGAAAAAGAAAAAAAAAGAAAAAGAAAAAGAAAAGAAATAGAAAAGAAATAGAAAAGAAAAAGGAAATTAAAAATAATTCGAATTAAAAAAAGAAAAAGAAAATTAAAAAATAATTCAAATAAAAAAAAGAAAAAGAAATGAGAAGAGGAAGTAAGGATTTGTAGAAGTGTGAGATAAGAGAGATTAAGTGAGGAAAATATTTTTCATTTTTCAAAAGTGGAAAACATTTTCTCTTAATTTAGAAGACTTTTTTTCTTTCATGGAAAACATTTTTTTTTCAGGAAATTCATTTTCTTGTGAAATAAACGCTGGAAAATCTAGGGGTGAGCGGTTTCAGGTTTCTTACAGGTTTCGTATAGAACTTGGAACCTACTCTCAGATACAGGTTTTTCATTTTTTGGAACTTAAAACCTACTTGTTGGTTCGGTCGGAACTAAGAACCTGGAACCTATCTTGTCACAAGTTCCAGGGTTCAACAGGTTCCTTTTTTTTTTTTTTTAATTTTTAGTTAAAAAAACAAAAATGAACGCAACAATAATAGATAAGCTTATCATTCATAAAAGAGAATACAAAATGACAATGGTATCAACGGAGGAAAAATAATTCTTGGCAAAGAATTCAACTAAATAAAAAAGAGGAGATTGAAGATAAGTCTGCAAAAGAAACTTTATTGTCGAGCATCCCTTGATACATTAACTTCAAATATACACAACAATAATGTCCTCTTATAGTCATTTTGGGTGAAAGACCAAGAGTTCATT
Source organism: Eucalyptus shirleyi (assembly GCA_017140165.1). Classification (NCBI taxonomy): domain Eukaryota; kingdom Viridiplantae; phylum Streptophyta; class Magnoliopsida; order Myrtales; family Myrtaceae; genus Eucalyptus; species Eucalyptus shirleyi. Next base: position 41,888,227 of record CM029450.1, read on the forward strand.
CTACGAACTCCAACTTCATATACGATGTCAGTACGTGCTCAATTACAACATCTAGACAAACGATCAAAGATGTCAGTTTTCTCTTTGCTGGTCATTTAAAAAACTGGGAGTACATCATAAATCGAAATCCCTTGCTTGTGCCACCAATTGTGGGACCAGCCTCTAATGGCTCTTCTTCATGATGAAAACTGCTCTTTGGACAAACAAGCATACAGAGGAAACGCCTGCTATTTCTCTCATTTTCTTTTCATTGTTATTTTGCTGAATCTTTCATGCGATTATTATATAGATTTTCCTTTCGCATATTAAAAAGTTATAGCTTATGAGTGCCAGCATGTGTTCTCTGCAAAATATTACGTGCATAGTTGTGGCCGAGTTCTTATCGGCAATTATGGATAAAAGCCTATGTAGATATACAGTTAATCCCCGAAATTCTATTAAGTTCTAATTAGGTACAGCTGTAATGCTTGGGAACATCCGTTGACTATAATCTTTGCGAGAAAATATTGAATAGGTTTTACACTTGAAATGTAAGACCATAGAGAAGTCGACACGTGGCAAATTTGGGCCCCCCTGTCAGGCTCCACTTCTCCGTTAACGCTCCCTCTCTCTTCCCTTTACTCTCTCTCCTCCCCTCCGTTTCTGCCGACAACTCTCTCTCTCTCTTCTCTCTCTACTTCTCTTTTTTTCTGCCTGCGACGCTCCCTCTCCCTCTTCTCTCTCTACTTCTCTTTTCTCCAACCGCCACCACCGTCAACAACTCTCCTCCTCCTTCCGTAATAGACTCGCTCCAAGCGCCGCCGCCGCCGCCGGACTCGTGATCGTCCTCAAGCAAGACGATCGTCAAGGCGGTGGCGGCCACTGTGGCCAGCTCGCTGGTCCGCCACGCTGTTCTTCTTCGCAATCCAAAAGCGGAGACGCCGAAAGGGTCCGGACCATGGACAGGCGGAAGAGGGAGGCTTCACGCCGATGCCTCGCGGGGACTTTGCGCGGTTTGGAGGGCATATGATCAAGGGACTTACAAGCACGCCGACGCTCATACATGGCTGTTACGGCCTGTGCGGGGAGGGGAAGGGGGGGGGGGCGGAACGCAAGGACTTGCTCAAGAAGATCAGACCCATCTCCCAATTGGTCTTTGGGACGACAACCAAACGGGCAGACGGACAAGGATAGATGAAATGAAAAATAAAAACCCAAACTTTCTTGAAGAATTTCAGCAGGCAGGGTCGGACGCGGAACTGGGAGGAGTAAATGAGCAAATGGGTTTTGTAAACGGGCGCGTAGGCGTATCGGGTCGGCTTGTGTTTCCTTATTTAATGCGATTTCATCAAGTGGGTCGTCCTCGCCTGTTCCTGGGTATTGTTTTTTCCCGTCCACCATGGACGACACTCGCAGCTAGCCATGGACAACACTCGCTCAACCTCAAACTCGGAGCTTTGGTTAGTGCTCGAGTTTCGAGCTCGGCCTCAAGCCATCTCACCGCAAACGAAGCTCAATGCGGTCTCCGTCCGGCGGCGCACCGTCCCTCCTCGACCTGAAGCGGCCATGAGCAGACTCGAGCTCGAGCCATGGCAGACGCAAAGAGAAAGAAAAGAGAAGTGGAGAGAGAAGAGGGGACCGAGGGAGTTTTGCGCAGAAACGTAGGGGAGGAGAGAGAGTAAGGGGGAGAGAGACGGAGTTAATGGAGAGACGCGCTGACAGGTGGGCCCAAAATTTGCCACGCGTCGACTTCTATATGGCCTCACATTTCGCCTACGTGGACCATTTTCCTGTAGTGATCTCACTATTAGGTTGAGAAATAGGAGAACCAAATCTCAACACCTCCCCCGGTTTTTCAGCACCCACCGCCCACAAAGGCTGCGTTTGGATTCCGCTTTGCAAAGCTACTTTGGGCTTCCAAAGCCCCTTGGGCTAAAAACAGGCGTTTGGGAAAAAAATTTCTAAGGATCCTTAGGCGAAAGTTTGCCTTTTGAAGGCTGAAAGCCCAAGGCAGGGGGAGACCTGCCTTGGGCTTTCGGCATTTTCGGCATGCCACGCCGCACTGTTCATACTTTTTTTTTCCAAAATTATTCTCACGAATTTTTGGATTTTCCAGATGCGTGCCCTTGTCGAGCACTGTTCATCTTCTCCGGGCGTAGAGAGGCCGCGACCTACGCGATCTTCGTCGGAGCTTCGGGCGACCTCCGCAAGTCGCAGCTCTGGTGGCCAAAAGGCATGCGGTCGCCGGCGACCGTTGCCTGCCGCACCGCGACCTCCGCACGGAGCTCACCGACGCCGCGCGACCCACCTAGTTGCAGGTCTGGTCGCGACCAGATCTGGTGCCGGAGGCTCGAGCGGCGACCAGATCTGGGTCGCGCCTCGCCGTCCACGGATCTGGGTCGCGGTGGCGCCGTGCGACCTCCCGCGACCTCGCCGCCCCAGATCCGCGGGCGGCGAGGTCGCACGACCCCCGCCGCGACCCGATCCGGGGCGCGAGGTCCTCCGCGACCCGACGCCCGGATCGAGGTCGCCGGAGGTCGAGGCGGCGTCGCGCGACCTCGCCGCCCGAGATCCGGGGTCGCTTGAGGTCGAGGCGGCGTCGCGCGACCTCGCCGCCCCAGATCCGGGGTCGCCGGAGGTCGCGACGGCGTCGCGTGACCTCACCGCCTCATATCCGAGGTCGCCGGAGGTAGTCGGAGGTCGCCGGAGGTCGCCGGCGGTCGCTGCCCTTGCCGGTCAATTTTTTTAAATTTTTCTTTTGCCAATTTTTTTTTTTATCACAAAGATCTTTGTAAATGCAATTCTCCAAACACTATTTTGTTCAAAGTACTTCACAAAGGGGCTTTCAAAGTACAATTTACCAAACACATTTGCATTTTAAAAAACACCTTTAACTCCAATGTCTTTGCATTTTCCCAAGGACTTTCCCCAAAAATAGTTCCCAAACCCACCCAAAAATTACATGAATCAAATGCTGTAAATTCCAGAACTTTCAGAACTTTCATCGGAATCGACGAGCAAAGGACGTCGCTTTAAGAGCAGAGGACACAAGACACGATTCCGAATGGCACTGATTTTACTTTTCCAGTTATTCGACTAATCATGATAGCCAAAGCCCCAGTTCAATAACCAAGCCGCAAACAGACCAGACCCATTTCAACCCTCCCCACGAATCACCAAATGAACAAACTACTCGTCACACCAACAAACAATAATCCTTGGCAACAAAAAAAGAAGGACAAAACACGTTGGTCCAGAAAACACGAGAAGACCACAAGATCATGAAGAGAGGCGTCAAACAGATCAAACTCATGGGGACACAGCTCTCTGTCCAAAATCGAAACAGACTCCCCGGACCCTGATTGGCGTATTGGACGGAGAAGACTCCCACACCAAGAACTAGAGAGAGAGTACCAGGAGCTCGAGAAAACGGAGGAAGAAGGGTGACAAAGGTCGAGGGAAGCGAGGGGGCGAGCGGCGTCATGTCGTCATCGAGGGCGTCGCGGAGCGAAGTGGGGCGTCGCCGAGCGGAGGGGGGCAAGTGGCGTCGAGGGGGCTGAGCGGGGTTGAGCGGCGTGGCCAAGCAGAGGGGGGCGAGCAGCGTCGAGTCGTCATGAAGAGCGTCGCCGAGCGGAGAGAGCCAAAGGAAAGAGTCCAGAGTCGAGGTTAGGGATAGAGTCAGAGAGAGGAGACAGATTGGAATAAAATTAGGGTTTTAGAAATAAGGAACCGAAAACCGAACAGGACCGCCGATTCCGAAAAAAATGGTAGCAAGGAACCGGAACCTCTCTCATTGGAACCGGAAAAGGTTCTCTGTTTTACCCGGAAATCGCGCTCACTTCTATAACTTCATGGATTGATCCATTAATATATAATAAAAATATGATGAAATAATAACTGTACATGTGTGAAAAATGAAAAAATCGAACTTAGAATTTAGTAAAGAGGAAGCGTCGTTTTTTTTAGAAAAAAATGTAGAATGTTTTTAGAACTAAATATGGGACGACTTGCTAAAAAAAAAAAAAACTATGGGACGACTCAATTATGTTTTCGGCGACTAAAATGGTCAAACTTTCTAAAAGTATTCGAAATCGTAGGTCCGTAGGGCTAAATGTTCACGAGGTGGGGCCCACAACCCTTAGTTGGCCCTCCTTATTGGTAGGTTTTGTCAATATATTTTGCAAGATTTGATTACCAGTAATTTTTTTTGTTTGAACGAGATAATTAACTCCTCACATACTTAGCAGATAAAGTGGATTTTGAACTAAATGCAATCACTGACCAAAAAAAAAAAAAACTAAATGCAATCATATAAATCAATTTTGTTTAAAGTTAGCAAATAAGATAAATCTAAATTAAGTGTTGAATTTTTAATTATTTAGTTTACCTTTGAAAAATCTCTACGAGTCCAATCATCTGCTGGTTGGTATTCCTCTTGGTGGTAATTCGATACAATCCGATCCAAAAGGCCTATAAAGCATTGCCATTTTCCGGTTCGACCGAGGCTTTGTTTTTGTTTTTATGTTTTTTTATTTTGCAGCAGCAGTAGACTGGCAGTTACTGGGCAAACCGAACATGTTGGTTTTTTGCTCATTGCACATCGGACGAGGCGTGAAATCATATGAAACAGAAACTTCCAAAAATCGGAGGCATGACGTATTTTTCATGAAAATTACCAGGACCTGATTTCCTGGAAAATTACCCACGTCACAACACTCTCTTTGTGAGACACGCAAGTGTGCACACACGCTGACAGCAACGACAACAACTAGTCAAAACTTAAATTAGGGTTATATTCAGTTAAAGATTCCATCTAACTACTCCAATTTATTGGGATTAGACGCACAAACAGAACTGAATTAAGAGTTATGGCGAGGAAGAGAAATTGACACATAAGGTTTTATCTAATTCACCATTAAATTAGAGTTACATCCAGTCGATAATTTCATTATAATCAGCACCTCTCACCTTTTTATTACTACCTCTTAATTACAAGAGAAAGAGCTTAAATAGATCACAAAAAAATCCTAAGGGCTGAAGTGTCTTCCTATCGACGAGGAGTATGTACACAAATGTCCCTTTTCTTAGTAAGGGGGATGATATTATCGTGGTCTGTGTTGTGCTGTGATTATTTTTATTATTCTCAAGCCATACCAATTGGTGTTTCTCTTCTTTGCTCTGTATGTGCTGCCATTGCACCAGGAGAAACATATGGTAGGTGAAAGAGAAGCGCCGCGGGGAGGGGGGGTGGTGTTTGAAAAGAATAAAAGTGGGAGAAGAGGACAGGATTAGTCGAGAGTGGATGGGCGAGTTAGTGGGAAGTGAGGACAGAAAAAAGGAAAGAGGGAGTGAAAATTTGTGTTTGAGTTGTGTCTTGGCGTTTAGATAACGACTTGGGGGCGCAAATATCGACTTTTCATCAAATTTTAGTGCGTTACTTTCCAATGGTCTTAATTGGAGCTATACGTGAGCAAGAAGCCTAGTCGACCGCGTAAAACTGCGAGCGGTGCTTGCTGGTCAGATTAGTTTGGCGCACTTAGTATAGTCAGATTCAACATTTAACTCTTGCTCCCCTTAAAAAATAAAAAATAAAAGATGGAAATATTGAAAATGATAAAAAGTAGTTTTACTTAGACCATACGTCATTAGAGAGTAAACTTGGAGCTCATTTCCTCTTTAGAGTTTCATTTAGCGGTTGTCACTTAGTGAGTAGGTCTCTACAGTTTAGAATTAGGCTTAGATTTAAATTCCCATTTAGCTCATGGGATCCTATAATAGGCCTCTATAACGAGGTTACATATATTCTTTGTTTGACTTGTATCGGTTTATTTTACTGCACTTTATCTTTTACTCGTCCTTTGTTACTGTTTTTGATGTTTAGTTGTGATTACTTTTCTATCATTTTTATGTTGTGATTTATTTTCTTGGTTGAGTGGCTGGGTTTTATTTGAGGCCCATAATGAACATGAAAAACCATAAGAGAACCTTGCATGAACACATAGGTTGAGAAAAGTTACGATCAGAACACTCAACATACACTTTTTTCTTCTAAAGTTACAAATGTAACTCAACACCAATCAACTGTTCGATGTCTCATTTGTAGAATGAAGCATCACAATTCTGTAAATCGAGGTAGACGGCAATGACTAAAAGACTGGCGACAAAGGTGTATGCTATCACGTATAAAATAGTTCCTATAGCAACCAGATAACAAGTCCACCCACATTCATGTCATGGACTCGTGGTGACTGTCTTCTAGAGCAATTGTCCTCAAATCATACAGTGTTTATAAGTTTTTGATCCTTTTGGGTATGCATATTCTATCCTTAGCTTTGTTTGCATTAGAAATACTTTTCCATAGTGGGTGCTAGTGACTGTTCAAAATAAGCACAGTAAGGGAAAGGCTTCCCCGTGTAAAAAAACACTCAGAAAACAGCTGTGGCAACAATTCACAACCACAAAGTCCTCAATAGCGGATCGTCGAACCGTGCCAAGTTAAGACTGAAGAGCAGAAATGACAAGATGGCAAACCCTCTAGAGAGCCCGATCAATTTGCTCAAGGTGTTGTAGAACCACTGGGGCCATAATTCCTTGACGGTGGTCCCCAACATCATGGTCGTGACCACTTTAAATACCGCATCAATCTTGAGTTCTAGTCAACCTAACCGTGCAAAAAAGAAAATTCTATACAACAACTTCCTTTCATATGCATTGCACGTGCACCCAGCGTGCGATCATTACTAGAATCAAACGAACATGAGATAAGTTGCTGATTTTGCGAGGTAGCATATTTACAATTATACCCGTGCTCATTTGACCGTCTTAGCGTTAGACAATAGTGGCGGACATAAATCCTCCAGCTGAAATGAAGCATGCGTGCAAGTAACAATTCCCAGAAACTTCCCGTGATCCACACCCACCACTTGACCTGACTACTCAGTTCAAGTGAATCTAGTAAGATCACATCGTCGCAGTTCACATCCAAATCTATCCGACGAGTAATATCAGTAATTCCTGTGTCTTTCTCTATTGAAATACAATAAGACTGTGTTTTGTACGTCCATGTTGGCTGCTTTGCTCATCTGGCTCTCTGGACATCCTCCTCCGCTGAACAGCTTCCCGCCATGATTTGCTGTCAGACCTAATTCCTTCCTAGACTGTGTGAATGGACAAGTCATAATTTTTTCAATTTAATCAATTTAATATTAAACATTTTTGCGTTAATACAAATTCAGTTCATTATCTAGTGACCGGCTAGATTGCATCGACATGTGGACATATCATTTTTCAACAATAAAAAATTTCGATATGTTGAGACATTATATCTTAAAAAATAATTTTATTTTTAATTAATTTAAATCTAATTTATAAATAAATAATTAATTAAAAAATAACTTATTATAAATTTATACTAATCATTCAACATTTTCGGTAAGATTCAACATTTTCGGTAAGATTCTAAGTTTTTTTTATTTCATTATCCCAAAATTACTTTTATTTCTTTAAAATCAAACCTCTTCCCTCCCAAAAAAAAAAACCCGCGGGCCCAAACTCCCTCCCTTTACAGACCCCACCCCAAACTTTTTCACTTTTTTCCCTCCCCACCACCTGACAGCCGTCCCCTCCCCTTCCTCCAGTCATTTCCTCCTCCCTCCAACAGCAAGCCCCTTTTTTAATCTTTTATTTTCCTTCTCAGTTCTCAAAACCCTAGCAACAAGGCACCTTCTTCTTCTCCTCCTCAGTCCTCGTCGCACGACGCCTATCTCTGAAAGCATCGAAGACTCGCATGAAAAGCACCAGCATTCGTCGAAGGAGCAGAAAAGGAAGTAACCCAGAAAAAATTTCAGTGGAAGGGATCGGAAAAGAAGGCGGAACGTGCGGTCCCTGTGCGCGGAAAGGCTGCATACCCCCGCGAACTCCTCCTCCTCCCCCTTGCCGCCGCCGCCGCCCCACTCGATGACGCGGCCCTCCCCCACAAGTGCCTCCCTTGTGAAGTTCCTCCTCACGGCACTCGCCTCACTCTTTTCTCTTTCTCTGGCTGTCTCTCACCGTCGTGGGCTCGCCTTCACTCGCGGCCTCCACCCTTTCGGATGTTGTAGCGTGTCGACAAGCGTTGACCGCGTGTTGGATTTGTCGACACGTGTCGGACACGGTTCGAAAGCTCTGGGAACGTGTTGGTTCTACTTAGGTGACTGGTGAGCCTTGGCGAGAAAAGTAGAAAAAGAAAAGAAAAAGGAAAAATAAAAGAAATAATTAATATAAAATTTGAAAAAATAAAAAAAAATTTAAAAAATTGCTAGTTTAGAATTTGGCTATCGGCTACCATTCACATTAGCATTAGCTGATCAAAATTGACCGAATAAATTGAATTGATATCGATATGAAAATATTTAAGATTAAATTGATCTAATTAAAATAATTAAAATTGAATTAGTATCAATGTAATAAGTTTACGACTTTTCAGATACTTTTATTTTGTGTGAATATCAGCCACAAACATACAAGCATGGTAGGCTAATTTATTAAACAGAATTAACCTGGTAACTTGACATTGAGAATCACTTAATCATCTCTTTGCATTAGAAAACTTATTCAAAGCAAGGATAAAAAAACTAGTGAGTTTTCATAATCAAAATACTTTTACTCGAGTATACTACTGTGACATTCTAAGCATCTGAAGGAAAACCTCGAAGTGTGGGGTGAAGCAACAATAAATCGTTTTGACATCAATAATTTGATGGAGTTCCATATTAACTCGCTTGTAATTTTCCTAGTATTGATGTAAAGTATGCATACTTTCTTCATAGATAGTTATAATATGCATTTCCAAGTTGTTGCAATTTATGGTCGCATGGTTTGATGCCATTAAATGAATTTTCCTTGCTGAAAGCCATACATAGATCATAACTGATATTGAAGCATGTCATCTGGAGATCGAGCTCAAAGGATTTGGCTTTAAACTCGAGTCAAGGGCCAAAAAAAAAAAAAAAAAAAAACAAACTCATTTATTTTTATTGGGCAAAAAGGCCGAAAACAGCAAACAAAAACTTTGCCCATGCAGCTTCGCAGGCTTCGAGAAGGGTTTTATTTTATATTTTTTCCCGGGGGAGGTGTTTAATTGCTAAAACGAGTGAAAAAGAAAAACAAAATTCAAAGAGTGCCCAAAACTACATGAAATTTCAGGGAAACTTTCAGGGAATCTTTCAGGGAAACTTCTTTGGCTTGCCCACCTGCTCCAAGCCCCGGCTTAAAGCGTCTCTCTCGTCATGCTCCTCTCCTCTTATCCTCCCCCTCCTCTTGATTTGGACACCGTTGTCGTGCAAGCACAACTATATTACGCTCCGATCATCTTGGCCAAGGCACATCTCTTCTTCTTCGTCCTTCTTATGCTTCTGCTTCTCCTTCTTCCATATACATTTAACTGCTGATTGGGTGCCCGGGACTGAACAAGCATGACACGAAAAGTCACACCTCGTTCGAGTCCTCCAAGATCCCGTGAGAAAGGTCATTCTAAGGAGAAGCATTTGGATCTGTCGGACAAGTAACCTCTTCAGTTTCCCTATGTTTTTTGCTGTTGGATTTGCATTTCCACGGGTTGTACGCTTCTTTGGTGTCTTTGGTTTGTTGGTCCGTCCATTTCCAAGACCTTGTATTTTGTCTTGAACCCTCCATGCACTTAAGAATAGCTCCCAATCAGTTCCAGCGGCCCGCCTTTATTCATTTATACCAGCTACGAGTAGATTCGGATTCATGTAATGTCATTATTTCCTCTTTAACTGTTCGGATATCAAGAAAATTTGGCCTTTTAGAAAAGAAAACTTCTCACTGTGACGGCAACCGGTGATCGGAGCTATTGGGGAGCAGCGATTGGCAGCAACTGACAGCAGTGACGGTGATGAAGTCGAGATTTTGATAGTTTTGTGGTAGAAGGAATATGGAATTTGAATTTGAATACTAACTACTGTTAGGTAATCCAGTTCGACACTCTTTGAGGATTAATCAATCTGAAATCCAAATTCAAATTTTGATTCTCTTGGAATCCTCTTCCTTGAGAAACCAATTCCGCATTGAACCAAAAGCTTTAAGCCTTTACAGAACCGCGTAATAAGTTCCGGATTTTGATCTCCACCGATGTGTTACCTCCAAGTTCTTTCATTTCTTTTGGAAGAAAATTGAATAAAACGAGGTTCTTCTCCACTTCAAACTTTGTTGGCTCTTCGCACTCCAGTTGGTACTTCGCCTCGGGCATTCCTCTTAGTAACTCTTCTTCAGAATGTTTCTGGCTTGCTTATTCTCGTCGGAAAATTTCGTCGAAAGATGTCACATCAGTATCGAAACTAGATATGTAGAGTCATGGTCTGTTGTGTTATGCATAGATATGTTGGAGGTTACAGGTTTGAGAGAGAAGAAGCGCTTGCTTGAAGTATTACACCAAGAGACGTCAAGTTTGGAACGCTCAATAGAGGAAACTAGAGTTTTTATATGCAATAGTTTTGAGCCATATGGACCCAAATAACCGTGCTTTCACCTATTGGGCTTGTATGTGAACATATTATTTTGCACTATATTAACAATATATCCAACAAGATATAGTCCCACCTTCTTGAACTGTACATATATTGTGAAGAGTGATGTACTTTTATCCATTTGGCTACTGTTTCCTGTGAACATGCTTCCTAAAACACATGGTTCTGCAGTAAGACGTTAAGGGGACTCGAAAGTGATGATGTGCCCAAGAATTTCTTGACCAAAGAGGAAATCCAGAGAGTGGTAAGATGAGTAGAAATTGCAGTTGTTTCCATCATGCAAACTATTTGTTAGTGCCATTTCCATGTCATTTGCTGATTTCAGTTATGAGGGATCAAATGATCCATTGCATTTTTATCTGCTGGTCTGTTTTTATCAGATGCAGGACAAACCCTAGTACGCGACAGTTTGTTTTTCTTAATAGGAGTGATGCCGCATTTGAGTCACGTTTTTTAGGGTGAGGTTGTGGTCTTTACATCATTTCTAAAATAATGCTGGTTGTGAGACATTCCAATGAAGCAAACATTAGTTTAGATATGTTGTACATCAGTGAAACTGATGAGATGTTGCACCTGAGAGCTTGAGGGAGGAGGGGAAAAAGAACTAGAGATAGGAGTGAAACTGCTATAAGGATGTGATAAATCATGCTTAAGAGTATTCTCATTCTCACTGATTGTCAATGTTAAACAGGTCAGGGAAGAACTAGAGCCTGTAAAGTCTTACTTGAAAGAGGTCAACAAAGAACTGAAGGATGTAAATTCTCGCTTGGCTGATCTTTTCGGAAGGTACTGATACTTTCATTTGGAGGAACAGCAAGTGTCTTTGTTTATCTTGACTATTATACTGTGAAATTTTTTCTGGGCAATTCATTTATGAGTAGAACGCCTTTTCTTGAGTTCTTATATTAGAAGGAAAATGGTAGAGTTGAAAAGCTAACACAGACTTGAGGTCCAGAAACTTGTTTGCGCTTTTCCTACTATAATGGGGTTTGGCGAACTCATCTATATATGTCTCTGCATTCTGTTCATTTCTTCTTAGACCTCTCCCGTCGTTTGCCTATTAATTACTCCTATTTTTTTATTTTTTATTTGTAAATAAAAGGAAAGAAATTAGATTTTCTCCCCTATTTACTATGGCAACAAAGAATCAAATTATCACTATATTTCTTGTTTTTTCTACTTCTTCTTCCAAGTGCAAGATAACCCCAAGGGGTTGTGGGTCTTTTTCTACCAATTGGGGCTCTCCCTTCACCACCCCATGATTATCCTTTTCACCTACCGCAAATTCACAAAAAATTAATCGGGTTCCATACGAAATGCATACAAGTGACACAAATTCGGGAGAATTCTTCCAAATCTCATCTAAAACTTGATTTCAGTCATGCACGTTTGAAGTGCAAGATTTTGGAGATTCAACAGCATTCATTTCGTGAAACTGATGTTTTTGTCTATAGTATTGAGTACTATAGATGGTGTTAAAGTTATAGTCATTCATATACTTGTTTGCACCATAACAACTACATTGGATTCCAATTGCTGTGCTAATTTTCTTCATGCAGTCGCATCCTCGACACTGCCAAAGGTAAAAAAGTGCAACCGATTTCCTCATCGGTGAAGGATGATGATACTATTCAGGGAGAGGTAAGAATCACGTATATTACTGCTTTGTAGACCACACATATTTTTGTGTTCACGTTCACCTACTGACTATGATGGGCTAGAATTGCATTATCAACTCGTCAGTTGCCAAAGAAAATGCCGCAATATATGGAAAGCTGTCATCATGAATCTTCTGCTTGGACTAATGGCAATTTTGAGATCCAGATTCTAGTTTAAGAGGTTGTATGTATAGTGATTCTTCTCCTAGAAAATGCTCTAGGATGTACATGCATCATCTAACCAATTTGATAACCATGTGCACATCGACAATGAAATGCTTGAAAGTGCGAAAAGTATCCCTTCAGGTTACCTAAATGTGCTGCTAGGTAATTAATCTCCACTGTCTATTTGAGCCATGAACATATAAAGAGAAGTGAGACCTCAATTTCCATCCAGCCTCAAAGCAGATGGGTTTACAATGATAAAAAGAGGTTCAGGCGTTCTGGCACTGAAGTAACCATGCCATAATCCCTGAACAAGCTTAAATGACCTTTCAATAAAAAATTACCTATACCCAAAACTGACAAAAGTGTGTATGGAGAGAATACCTAGAGGTCAAGATAACTCTCTATTGCGACTATGTAATTGCTTGTTCATTGTTCTTCAATGGACTAAGGAATTTGGTCCTGAGATGTTGTGTTCAACAAGTTGCTAGTAAAGAAGTTTGGAAACGTCAAATAAAGATGCTCTTCTCCACAACCAACACCCCCCCCCCCCCCAAAAAAAAAATGCAAAAAAGAAAAAAAGAAAAAAGAGTCGTAGCTTTGTTGTATGCTATTCCACGTCCTCATTATTGGTGGATTTTCATCAGGTAAGGGAAGAGTCGGAGTCGGAGTCGGAGCACCCAAGTTCTCCATTTGTTCAGCCTGTAAGGTTAGAGTATACTTTAATTGCTCTGGTGGCATTGATTTGATGTTTCTTATCTATTGAGCTGTCATTCTCATCTTCACACAAAATACCATATATCTGGGATCCCCTTACCCCATAACATTGAAAGAATTGTACATGGGTAGTACACCGGGTTTGCGCTTTTATATGGTCAAACCTGGATAGAAAATATTAAAGGAAATTCATTGCTATTAGCTTTAGGTACATGATCCTGTATTTGCACTCATGTCACTCTTGGGTGCACCATCGTAGGTCAGGTGATGTCAGGCCTAAAGATATTCAGCTTTCTCGATGTTGATTTGGCCTGTGACTAGTGCAAACACTGTTATCTCATGGCTGAGTTAAAAAATACTGTAATCTCATTTGAATAAGTTTAGCACTCACATGCAAAAGGTCATTTGGGCAGTAACAATACCTTGCACTGACCATAGGTGTTGTAATTTTGGCTCAAGCACTCTAAAACCAATCTTGTTAAAATGGAATGGTTCATCAAACTGGATTGTGGAACGATTCCATTCGTCCTTATGTAGCACCTATTTCTTGCCTGAGCTCGGGTCTTTCAATGCCTTATAATGCTAATTGATGAATTAATACAGATTTCCTGGCAAACGTCGAAAGAGGGATGAAGGGAGAAACTGGCAGCTTCAATTCGAAAAGGGAATCCCCTCTTTTATCTATACTGAGCAGAAACTAACCATTAATGTCAAGTTAGTCGATGCAAACACAGGTGATATTGTCAAATCAGGTCCAGAGTCCTCTGTTAAGGTAGAAGTTGTGGCACTTAAAGGTGATTCTGAGATAGACGGTTATGATAACTGGACTTGGGAAGGATTCGAGAAATCTATAGAGAAAGAACGTGAGGGGAAGGCGCCTCTACTTAATGGAAGGTTTGTGAATCTTAACAGAGGCACTGGGGTGCTGGATAATGTACGGTTCACCGACAATTCAAGCTGGACTAGGAGCAAGACGTTCAGGCTAGGATTACGGGCATCACCAGAATATCGTGAGATTATTCATGAAGCAATAACGGAGCCAATCCGTGTGAAGGAGAATAGAGGACAGTGTAAGTCCATGGAGTCTTTTATCTTTTAGCTCTAAGAAATAGTATGTTTAGATTCTACTACCCTCAAGGTAATTACAAAATAAAGCTTCATTTCTTATTGAAGAAAGCGGTAAGCCTTCTTAATCTAATCTACCTTTGTACTTCGGACGGCAGAAAAGAGAGTATCAGTTGCACAAAAAAATTCTGTTTGGCCAGTTGATCGTAGCGTTACTGCAATTTCTTCCTTTAATATGTTCTTTTCACTTTATAGCAAACAAGAAACATGATGAACTTGCACCTGGCGATGAGGTCTGGAGAATCAAAACTATTGGGAAGAATGGACCATTTCACAAGAATCTGAGTAAAGAAGGAATATGCAATGTGGGACAGTTTTTCCAGCTACTCAACACGGAGTCTGATAGAATGAAAATTGTGAGATTTTTAGCACAGGCTTCTCAAATTTGGATTGAACTACCTGAAACAAAGAAGAATGATGTAGTGTTTGTTCATTGCAGATTCTCGGAACAACGATGACACAAAAGAAGTGGGATAAACTCCGAGGACTCGCAAAAACTTTCCTTCTGAATGGGAACCCTCACGTGTCTCTTGATAATGAAGATGATCATCAAAATGGCCGTCAACTCACTGACCATACTGCAGACCGGGTGCATTGTGCTGCTGACGAATTTCCACCCAAGGAGGTAACTGGGAAATTCTACTTTTTCTGATATTTGCTATGCAATCTGCAAGGGATAGCCTCCAACCTTGGAGTATCAGTTAAATTTACTCTATATTTGTCAGCTCTTATCACACCTTTTCTTGTGGTGTATAAATGAATTGAGGTAGTTCAATATAGCATAGCATACGATCGACCCCGCGGTGGGGGCGCCGGTGGGAAGAGAGAACCGGGGTAGGAAAAAGCTTAGCACCAACAGAGCACATTGACGAGACAATTAATCTACAATGTCGATTAAAGCATTTACATGCACACATAACTTTCCATTATGCCAAAACTGTCAGATTTTCAATCAACTTTTAATAATTTTAAAACGGCCATATCCTCTCCAATGAAAAGTCCCCAAAGTTGAGGATGGTGACCTTGTAAATCTAAGTGGCCTTCTGTATTACGGAGTAAAAATTATACACACAAGCACAAGTAAGTTGGAGAGCAATTTCAGCAGGTGATTCGATGTCATCGTGAAAATCTCAAGCACTCATCATCATATTGTAGTTTGAACGATTGACACATTCACGTTGCAACCATTACTTTCCAAGATCAATATTGCACGAGTTGATGCGTTTTTAATTCTTCACTTGTCCTTTCAAAATCAATTTTGCATCTTTGCCCTGAGGACCCTTGCCTTGATTGCACCTTACTCTCCATTACATCTTTCGAGCACCTGGCCCTCATGTGGCGGAGAAATGGGCAGCCATAGGCGGAGATTGAATTGAGGTTCTTTCAATATATTTTTTTTATTCTTTATCCATGCTGCACTAAGTACTTACTTCGAATGCAACTTCATCCATTGCAAAGCAACTGTAGCTTGAAGTCAGAGCGTGTACCTTGAATAGTGGAGATAAATACTTCCATGAGTCCAGCTTGAGCGAGATATACTGAGTGTTTTTCTTCCAGAACCATGAAGATACAATCGGGAAAGCCTCAAGCTCTTTCCAATATCAAGTCTCCGAACATCCCGCCCCTGCTCAACATAATATGGCTCGAAGTACCTGTGCTGCTCCTGTTGGTCCCGAAGCTCCTCCAGCGAATGTGGGCTCCACTGCTGGAGGTACGTGTTCCAAAACACAAAACTCTCTCTCCTTATAAGCACATACAAAGATCACAAAACTCTCTCCCTATAAGCACATACAAAGATGTGGCCTATGAAATAATGATGAAAATAGGACTTTCCACTTGATTGGTGAACTTTTAATACATAAAAGCAACGTGTTTCAGATCCTTATGATTTGGGTTCCGCGTTATATGAAGACGTCTGTTCATTTCAATTTTTTTTTATAAGATCGTACACTTGTGCTCATGTTGGCCCATATTTACTAACCACATTAATGCTCTAGTTCTTTCTCCAGGTCACGATGTTGTAACTGCTTTGCCATTATCAGAACAGTCCCAAAATGCCTGTGTCGGAAATCCCACGGTGTTTCCAGCTTCACATCAGCCCATATATACAAACAATTGGAATAATCCAAGTTATCTGGGAGATGATGCTATTACTCCTGGCGGATTTCCAACACAGGTTCATGATATCAATTTACAATGTGCCATGGCTAGCCAAACGATCAGCCCTCCAAGGCAAATGGACTTTACGGTAGATAAGTATGTTCTCCTCTCTGGAACCTGTGCCTCAGTATCAAGCTTCGAAAATGGTAAAAGCTCATAAGCAGTTATTCTAACTTTTTTTTATAAGATCGTACACATGTGCTCATGTCGGCCCATATTTACTAACCACATTAATGTTCTGGTTCTTTCTCCAGGACACAATGTTGTAACTGCTTTACCATTATCAGAACAGTCCCAAAATGCCTGTAATCCTAGGGAGTTTCCAGCTTCACATCAGCCCACATATACAAACAACTGGAATAATCCAAGTTATCTGGGAGATGATGGTATTATTACTCCTGGCGGATTGCCAACACAGGTTCATGATATCAATTTACAATGTGCCATGGCTGGCCAAACGATCAGTCCTCCAAGGCAAATGGACTTTACGGTAGATAAGTATGTTCTCCCCTCAGGAACCTGTGCCTCAAGCTTTGGAAATGGTAAAAGCTCATAACCAGTTATTCGAATTTTTTTTATAAGATCGTACACCTGTGCTCATGTCGGCTCATGTTTAGTAACCACATTAATGTTTTAGTTCTTTCTTCAGGACATACTGGACTTGCTCCTCTCGCTTCACATCAGCCCATATCTACAAACAACTGGGATAGTCTAATTTCTTCAGGAAATTATGGTGCTGCTACCGGTGGATTGCCAACAGAATCGCATGGTATGAATTCACAATATGCCATGCCTAGCCAAATGTTCGATTCTTGGAGCCAAATGGACTCTTCAGTAAATCAGCATGTTCTCCTCTCTGGATCAACCTGTGCCTCAATATCAAGCTTTCAATCTAGTAGTACACCTCCTGTTCCTGGAGGCAATGCCATGATGGAAAGTACCAAATCAAACCTTTCAGAGGAGGATTTGCAGCAGATGATAGCTAGCCTTATGCACCAGATGTTGACATGCCCTTTCAGCTGCCATGATCTGGTTTGATGGGTTGATGGCTTTTTTAGAGGTCCTGGTGTTAAAAAGTGATCCATTTTTGGAAAGCTCTAGACTACACCAGACTATACATGCTTAAGATTCTTATATGTTGGAGAAATTTCTAGTACTATGTGAGCAGCAAGTAAGAAAAGCCAGCTGGAAGTTGGCTGAATAAAGTTAACAAAAGTGGCAGGGAGCTGCAGAGAATAGAAAAATGGAGAATAAGGGAGAAGCAACCAGAAGATCCAAAAGAAGCCGCAACAAGCAGGAGACAAAGAAGCAAGCTTGTAATTTTATATTAATTTTGTACTCAAAGTCAGTAGAGGAAGGCGGTGACTCACGCCTATAAATAGGAGTTGTGGATGTCTGTTCTATGCAGCAGAAAAAACAAGAAATGCTCCCTCTTTTGTAATACCAACTATCGTAATAAAAGTTTTTACCCATACTTCCTTGCCATAGAAGTCCACTTATATCCACCCATACTTCACACTTGCACATGCACGCTTCCGCAAACATCAACACCCAGCAAGGTGTTGATAGTTGGGTTATAGAATTGCAGTGGGGTTTCTTCATCAGGAAGAGAAGCGTCAGAATGGTGCGGTTAGATGGATCACCAATTGAAAGCCTAGGCTTTGAAAACACCCCCAAAAGAAAAAAAAAAAAAACAAATAAAGAAACTAAAAAATTTAAAAAATTGAATTGCAGGCTTGATTTGGTCGTTCTTACTGTCGTATTAGGTAAGAGGATTCTTGGATTACTATCTGATAGAATCGATGGCAACTTTTTCATAGATAGGGCATATTAGTTACTTATGTATTGGATCCGGTCATCATTGATAATTGTATTCATTTGGGTATTGAACAGCTTCGTTTAATGCTTTGTTAAGCCGACTGATTCTTTCATCGAAAAATGTCTCTCCTCTTCAATTCTCTTAACATCTTTCTTTAAAGGTTCTCTGGTTTTTTCACGTGTAAAGAATGCACAGGCAATGAAGCTATTTTCAGAACACAAGGCACTGTTAAATTAAGATGCTTAAGTTCCCTCGATATTCTCTATTCATCTAGACTGTTAGTTTTATGATGAAGTTAGCTTTACAAATTAGTAACTACTGACAAAAGTAGCAGAAGTAAATTTTACAAGATTCCCAATCAAAATCGTAGGTATGTAGGGCTAAATACTCTCGAGGAAGCGACAACCCCGACTAGCCCCTCCTTAAGTATATGTACATGTACGGTGCAACATTGTACCATAGAAAATTTCTCTTGAACATAGACAAATAACCACAATTCATTAATACCCAAAATGATCAGAACAACATAAACAGGCTGGTGGCGTGTGTTGGAAATTATGATCCATTTTCTCTAAAAATATCTAGAAACTACTAACTTAATCATGAAGGTGAGAACCTTCTAGAATTGTTGAGAATGGAGATTGCTAGTTGAATCTAGAAGATTCACATGGGAATGCAAGCAAGTAAAAGCCAAGCATCAAAGAAAATCCTAGAACAAGCAAGAGAAGTCTAGAGAAGTCCATGCTTCAAGAGAAGTCTAGAATTCTCCATCTTATGTTAGTAGCTATTTGTAGAGAAGTCTAGAGACTTCATCCACCTACTTTGGCAACCTATATAAAGGAGCAAGTGCTCCATATTTTGGTGTGGGAGCTAATCATAAAAACCACATCATGTAGCTCCCTCACCAACACATCCTTCAACTATTGTAAAACTATTTTGATAAACTAGTGAAACTATCGTTCTCCCATAAACCTTCTCCAAATATCCTATCCTTGTCCCTTGTCCATCCTCTATCAAATATAAACTATACCATGCTTCCGCGCTCAATTAAATTTTTTAATAGCGTGGAATAACCCGACGTTAAGCTTTGAGCTCCGCCGAGCATCTGCAGCTCCGATGAGCGCTGGTGATGATAGTTCGAGCTTCATCAAGCGATAAGACTGCGAGCAAGTGAAGGTTAAGCTTAACCTACCTTTGCTTATGTGACTCGAATTTTCAATTTTCAAGATCGAGGGCTTTATCTTGTAGATATTCAAGTTCTTTCATTGCTCGTCCCAAATAATCAAATGTAATGTGCCGATCTAAAGCTCAATATTGACAATCCACTAATTTCTGCAATTTACTTAATTGTATCTTTCATTATTGTTTTCACAACTTGTTTCACTTCACTCAAAAATGATTATCCACTGTTCCGCTGATCTTTTTTTTTTTCAACATCATATTTTTTCCTACTATTGATAGACACACGATCATTAATTTCCCGGGATCAGAGACTGTCGCTTGTTTATTAAAACGGAAAAATAAATGCTGAAAATTTACGTATCTAAAGTCCTCATCCTGAAAATTTGAAATATAAAGTTGTTTGATGACTTTTACAAAGTGATAGCTGAGTATAATCGAATTCTCACCGAAATATATAACGATGATATTTATTGTAGTAAAATATTTGAGAGACGATTCTAATTACCATTGATCATTTTTCTATTGAATGAATTAAGTAAGCCATTCCACATTGGAGTTCACCTTGCATTAGTATAGTTTACAGTTACAACGCAGTCATGGGATTACTCAACACCGGCGTTAGTTGTTTGGAGCCCTAGTATCTGTTAGTAGTTTATGTGGTAAAAAATAAATAAATAAATTCCCTTCCTTATCGTGGAATTTTGATTTAATTAATTCTTTTAAGTCAATCCACGTTAAACTTATCAAACAAGCTTAACCTTAGTAATTCTCAATAATTCAATTTTTAGCGCTTAATTGGGTCATCAAAAGGCCTAAAGAGACTTTATTGGAATCTTTTTTACAAATTTAGACTTAGTTTGTTTCAGCGGAAAATGTGGCATTACTTAAAAAATGATTTCCAAGAAGTAATTTTTTTTAAATGACAATATTTTCTAGTGTTCGATCGAAATTTGAGAAAGAACTAGAAAATATTTTTTATCGTAAGTGAGGAAAACCTTTTCCTCCATGCACTCTTTTCAATGAATTCTTTTATTATTTTATCTTGATTTTTAAATTATTTTTTATTTTTTATTTTCTTTATTGTTTTCTTCTTCTTCCTCAGCTGGGAAGAAGAAAACAAAGAAAAAGAAAAAGAAATTAAAAACTCTATATTTTAAATGACTAAAAAACGAATAATAATAATAATAATAATAATAATAATAATAATAATAATAATAATAATAATAATAATAATAATAATAATAATAAAAGGAAAAGATATTTTGTGAAAAGAGGTGAGATGAAAGAAGATATGGAAAATACTTTACCCCATTTTAGAAAAAAAAAATTGTTGATGGAAAATGTATCATGAGTTTAAAGGCCACATGATAAAGCAACGGATAAAGATTATGAGTACTTGCGATAAAATCGTAAACTAACGGATGGAGATTATGATCGAGAACAAGCCCTCGAGAATCGAAAGCAGATGGAAGGATTTTATGGCACAATGAAGTTCTTTATTATTTCCTTACTGAATTATCCACCCGCTTACAAACTCATCGAAATCCATCCGGTGCAGCTGGAAGTACGGGGAAAAAAAGCTGTATAAAAAAGCTTCTCTAGCTAATTTTAGCTTTACATTAACATGCGGCTACACCTAATAATTTGGTTAAGCTGCAGGATTAAAATAGTTTAGACCGCAATACAGTACAAAGGCAATTACTCTTCCAATCGAGGCTCCACATTAGATTAAGGGGTTAGTACCACAAAATATTCCAAGTCGGTATATCCATGACAAATTTACCAAAAACTAATTTTTTGATCACTAAAAACTATAAATTAATATATTTATTTCAAATTTACTTTATGTTAGTTTTCATTAAATTTGAGTACTACCATAAAAAAAAAACTACATATTGGTATATACGTAACAAATGGGGGGTAAAACTCTAAATTGATATGTCTATTAATAACCACATGCCATCCAATTTAGTAAATTAATAGTAAAATTTGAAAGAAATTAACGAATAATAAATTTGTCTCAAATATATTAGTTTAGGATTTTTAGTGGTTCAAAAATTATTTTGGGTATAAATTTATCATACATGTATCAATATAGGATTTTTTATTATATTAAGTCTTGTAAAAATGCATACAGCTTGCTTTGTTTGGGCCTGTATTTATTGGTAATTTGGGCTTGCGCATAAATAGCTACTGAGTGGTCTAGGGCTTACTTATGTATAATATCTTTCTCTTATAATTGAGAGATATAATAGAGACGTGAGAAGTGGTAATTATAATGGAGTCTTCTACTAGATGCAGCCCCTGTATAATGTTGAATTAGGATAAACCTTAAGTTTCGATTTCTCTTTCTTGCCTTCACTCTCTATGTAGTTGTGTTTGTACTCCTAATCCTAATAGGCTTAACATATACACAATTTACTGCCATAGTATCTATGTGCCTGTAACTCCACACAATTACTCACATTAAGACATCAACTAATTAATCATCTACCGACTCTAGATCTTGCTTGACATTGAAAAGTACAAACTTTCTTTATAATTCAAAGATTTCTAACTACTTTAACAGTAGCAATGTTTATTCTTGTGGCCTACCAATGCCTTTGAAGTTATTAACTTTTATTTGAAATTGCCGATCTTAATTTGACTAACATACCAACATTTGTCATATCAAATACCAACTAATTTTAGTCGTAGATCAACTTGTTATCTTGTTTAATTTTGAAATTGTGGAACCAACTGTCTATTGTTTTAAAAGTGTGAGGTAGTTAGCTATTAGATGAAGCTCTGATTATTTTTCATTTGAAATGCGAATCACTTGCTTCACTCAATTCAAGAGCATCAAGTTTCATGTTTGCTGCTTGACTTTAATTAATTAGCTATGGGAACATGGGAAGTAGGGTGGGGTTGCTAGATTAGTTCTCATCATGTCACACTTGAATTTTCAGCATTTTTTTGCTCTGACTCAACTTAATGCTCCATCAAGTTTCGTATCCTCCCTGCTCAAGCCAAAGCTGCAAGAAATCTCAAAATCCCTAGCAATCCATCGCCGAAATCCTCCTTCATTATTATACAGAGTGGCGCCAGGGTTTCCTCAGATCGCCGACTGACACTTCTCTTGAAAGGAAGCAGCAAAGGCCTTGTATTGGTCATGATGATTTTTTATTTGATAGGCCAATCCACCCGTGTTGGGCCAAAACCTGGCCCATAAATGAAGGGCTCATAAGAGGAAATGACGGTTATTTTCTAAGTGAAAATAACTGCAATATATAAAATAAAAGGAAAAGGATAGTTACCTATAGCGTTTAAGAGAAAAAAATACACTTGTCCATTTTCTTCCCCCTGAAGGAGTTTACTCCCTCTTGAATAATGGAACTCTAGGGTGACAAACGATTCTTTAGAGAGTGCAACGATACTTAATCTGTGGCAATCAAGGTATATCCGTCTCCATGATATGCCTTCGATCAATGTTACATGTTCCCCAGACATATTTCCGCCTTCGTTTTCAATATTCGATTGTTTGAGTATCGGTTCGATTTTTAGGAATCTATTTTTCCTA
Source organism: Eucalyptus shirleyi (assembly GCA_017140165.1). Lineage (NCBI taxonomy): Eukaryota > Viridiplantae > Streptophyta > Magnoliopsida > Myrtales > Myrtaceae > Eucalyptus > Eucalyptus shirleyi. Next base: position 41,911,117 of record CM029450.1, read on the forward strand.
TATTGGTATCTGAGCAATGTTGTTCATGTTTCCCAATCATTGTTGATGTTTATAAATTGTTTTTGGCTGAAATTTTGAGAAACATTACTGTTGGACACTCGGGGACGGAAATCTGAACACGCTCGTACTGTTTGCCCCCCCCCTCCTTTTTGATTTTCGGTGAATTAAAACTCGTTTATGATAGTGCAAGGTTGTAATTTTCGTCAAGACAAGAAAAATGATAAGTAGCCTGTTGCCGAGGGCTGCTGGTTGCGTTGCCATGCACGGCCAAAAGAAAAGGACTTGTCGGCACGTACAACGCACGCGCCAAGGCGGTTTCCAGGGCACGTTCGTGCCACATGCGGGGGTAACCGCCCCGTGTGTGTGCCACACATGCCAATTGACGTCATCGTAATGTCAACCAACGATTGCCCACACGTGCGTGGGGCACGTGTTGGTGATGTCACCTAGTCAGGTCGGTTAGTTTAACCCCACTCGGTCTCCATTAACCATTGACTTCGTTGACCGCACTGACTGTTGACTTGTTGACTATTGATTGTTGACCCATGTTGATTGTTGACCCAAAAAGAAAATGGAGAATTTGTTTCCTTTTCAATTATGTCTCTATGGATTATAAGTAATCCTTTTTTGTTCTGCATTTGTTGTAGAAACAATGTCTTTCCTCCGTATGTCTACACCTATTTGTGCATGGTAAGAAAGACAAAGGACGAGATTTGTAAGGATGATAGCTGAGTTGGCTGATTATCGATGGAAAAGTGGTGATTTGATTGTGTATGTTCTCGAGGTCAATAAGAAGATTCAAGAAGTCATTTGAAAGGATTATCCCATGCCAGCTTTTGAGATGGTGCGATTCTTCATTAACACTCTTCCATCTGAATGGCAAGAAATGTTGAATTGCCTATGGGAGGTCAACGTGGTTCTTGATTATAAGAAGCTTGTAGTGGCTTTTTTGAAAGGATATTATGGGATTGAAACCACGAAGACTTTGACCCAAGAAATGAGTTCAATCTGGCGGGGGATAAATGTGCAAAGAAGATATCTAAAGGATTTTTGTCTACTTTTCTGTGGTTGCCAAATGTGCCTAAAGAATTTTCAAATGAAATTTGAGAAATTAAAAGAATCTTTCCCTATTCATATGTTGACTCGACGTTAGCTGTTCCCAGTAGTGTTTACTTAGTATGTTTTATGGATATCTTATGTAGATAATTTCTACTATGTTGATGTCATTGTAGCAATTGATGTATTGATTACATTATGTGAAAATATTTTTATTCTATCATTAATGAACATTTAATGTCAATTGCTTCTATTATTATTAATTGTTGTGAGAAGTTCATAGAAGTTTCGTAGTTTCAAAGAACTTATTTTGAATAGAATATTATATTAACGATAATTTCAAGTTAGGACTTTTGGATGGTGATTGTAAATATAGTGATTTTTTTTTTGAAATCTTATTTGAAATTATTTATTAATATGATAAGTTTATACAAAATGGATACATAAATGATAGGCATTAATAATTCGTGCATATGTGTCTTATATGTTCAGATCCAATGGCTTCGGCAATTAAGAGCATAGTTGTTGAATTGAATAAATGTGAGAAGCTGAATGGCGATAATTATGATATATGACATATGAAATTCCAATATGTGCTGGAAGAGCAAGAGGTACTAGAAGCTCTTAACCTGATTATGAAAGAACCTAAAGATGAGAACATTGCACAACATAAAAGAGATAATGATGCATTTACTGCATAAAATAGAAAGAACTCTCTTGCTCGCATGCGAGAGTTTCTTCAATGCAAAACGCGCGGTTTACCCGCGTTTGGGGGTCAGCGGTGGGATCCCCGGCGCTCCAGGGTTTACTCTCCCCGCGAAGCGGCGTCCGGAGGTTCCCTGGGTCACAAAAAAAAAATAATAAAATAAAAATAAATGTGGAAAGTATTGGCAGCAAGATTTGGTCATACATCAGTGACCAAACTGAGGCAATTCACTATAAGGTTTGACTCTTACAAGAAACCTCATGATTAGACCATGAAAAATCATCTGAGAAATATGTTAAATATGATTAATGAGTTGAAGGATGCTGGTCATGTCCTAACTGACGAGCAATAAGTGCAAGCAGTAATCCATTCATTGCCTTAAAGTTGGGAGCATATGAAGGTGCACCTGACACACAACAAAAACATTAAAACCTTTAAGGATCCAGTGCGCCATCTTGAGCTAGAAGAATACCGCTTCCTGGCAGCTAAGTCAGAAACTGACATTTATTATGTTGATTTTACCTCACAAGGAGTTTCGAGCTCTAAGCGTAAACATCTTAATTCATTTAAAATGTGGAAAGGCAAGAGAGTAAATTTTTCAAGAGATAAATCAAAAGTTGATCAACATAAAAGAGTAAAGCGTCATCGAATGAAAAAGTTATTAAGGGTGAAATGTTATAACTATGATAAGAAGAGTTACTATGCTCGTGACTGTCCCGAGCCAAAGAAGGTAAACACCCCTTGCATTTTTGAGAATTTTGCTTATGTATCAAGTTCCATATTCTTAACTAAATCTAATTTTTTGTAGACTGTAAATTCGGGAGCAATATACCATGTAGCAAATGATAGAGAATATTTCGTGGAATTCCAATAAGTATCAACCAGAACTAAATGGATCAATGTAGGAAACAATTCTAGAGTTGAAGTAAAAGGGAGTGACACATGCAAATTAAACATGCACGATGGACACATCTTGTTCTTACATGATGTATATTATATGCTCTAGAAATTCGTCGGAATTTACTGTCCGTTTTAGTGTTGGTAAAATTGGTTTTAATATGAACTTCCATAATAATTGCGTGGTTTTGTATTTGAATACAAACTATTATGGTTGTGGTTATTTTCTATATTGTTTTGTTTACTTTTCATTTCTTCTAATTCATATGATAATAATGTGAATGTGTTGTATGCTAGATTTGGTCATATTGACCAACAATATATGAATATGCTAGTCAAAGAGAGCTTGTTGAGCAACATTGAAAAAGTCAATTTACCTATATGTGAGCATTGTCTATAAAGGAAAACGATAAGGAAACCATTTGTAAAAGGTAAAATAGTTGAATTTTCTTTGCAATTAATTCATTCTGACATTTATGGTCCAATAAATATGAGAGAAAGGTATGAGACTGTTTACTTCATCACATTTATAGATGATTATGCTCGATTCAAACATGTCTATTTGATTTCTCATAAATCTGAAACGTTGAGTTGTTTTAAAAAGTTTATGAGTTTAGTAAAAAATCAATTAGATAAGAAAATAAAAGTATTGAGATCTGAATGGGATTGTGAATATTTATATGATAAGTTCAGAAATTTATATGATTAAAAAGGAATAGAAAGACAATTATATATTTCCTATACTCCTCAACAAAATGATGTTGCGGAAAGAAAAAAAAACAGAACTCTACTGAAAATGGTTAAGTCTATGATATCGCATGCTAACTTAACGATCACCTTTTGGAGTGATGCTTTATTAGATACTGTCTATATACTTAACCGTGTATCTTCCAAATCAGTTACTTCCACTTCATATGAGTTATGGACGGGTAGAAAACCTGACTTAAGTTTTTTTTAACCGTGTGATTGTGCTGCCTATATTCATGAGCCCTATTACAAGTATGAGAAATTGGGTCCTAAAGGCAAAACTAGTATTTTCACAGGATACTCAGAACACTCGAAAGGGTATATATTTGTAAGTGAGCAGAAAAGTGGAAGTATAATTAAATTTGAATAACGAGATATCACATTCTTAGAAAATTAACATAAAGACGAAATATGTGAAGACTACTTCATATTTGAAACATCGAATCAAGATAATGAATATAGTAGGATTTGTCCAAGTGAGAGTAATATGAGAAGTGATAAATTAAATTCGACTTATTTTTAATTACAATCATTTGATGTGACGATATCGTCATTATCTAATCCGAGTTTGAGTATAATGGAGAATAATGTGCAAAGTATATAATTTCTCGTACGGCAAACAAGTTACAAAAGTATTCTCCGTTAACATTTTGACATTAAATGAGAAATTTTTATAATTGTTCCACAAGATGAAGATGAGCCAAGAAATATAAATGATGGTTTAAATTGCCCTAGTAAGGAAAAATGGATGCACGCAATAGAAAATGAAATTGAGTTAATGAAGTCAAATCATATTTGAGAATCGATTAATCTTCTAAAAGGACGCAAAGCTATTGAGAGCAAGTGGGTTCTCAAAATAAACGTAAAGTTGATGGTTCAATAGAAAAATATAAGACTTGTCTTATGACGAAGTGGTATAATCAACAGGAATGAATTAATTATAAAGAAACATTTTCTTTTATAGTGAGATTTACCTTAATTACAATTACTCTGACAATAGTAGCTAGTATAGATCTTGAGTTATATCAAATGGATGTAAAGACTACATTTCTTAATGGAGAATTAGAAGAAGAAATATATTTGGAACAACTTGTTTGTTTCATTTTGAAAAGCCAAGAACAAAATGTATATCAACTTTTGAGATCGATATATGACCTTAAGCAGTTGTTAAAATAATAATATATACGCTTTCATAATGCCATAATGGCATATAATTTTTCAATGATTAATGATGATCATTGTGTATATATCAAAAGATCCAAAGATCAAATCGTGACCATATCATTATATGTTGATGATCTATTGATTGTCGGAAGTAATATAGAGTTTGTTAATACAATCAAAAGTTGGTTATCTTCGAACTTTAAGATGAAAGACATGAGTGAAACTGCCTATATTCTTGAAGTTAATATTTCATGGATCATTCGAAGAGATCATTGTCTCTTTCATGAGAAACTTATATAAGTAAGGTTCTTGAATGATTTCGTATGTAAAATTGTAAATCCATAGATACTCTTATTGCAAAAGGTGAATGATTGAGATATAAAATATGTTAAAAAACTCTACAAGTGAATGAATTAATGCAACATGTTCCTTATGCTAGTGCTATTGGAAGCTTAATTTACGCTATGATTTACAAGACCTAACATATGTTTCACAGTTAGAATGGTAAGTAAATACCAATCCAATCCAAATCAAACACATTGGAAAGCCATAAAAAAAAAATACAAAAGTATCTGAAGGGAATTGCTGATTATATGCTAAGTTATCAAGGAAAGAATTTGTGACTTGAAGGCTATTTAGATGCCGATTGGGGAGGAGATTTAATTGAAATGAAATCTACATCTGATTTGTTTTTTTTAATTAAAAGATGGCACCATATCTTGGAGTAGTAAGAAACAAACGTATATAACTTTGTCTACGATAGAAGTTGAGTTTGTGTCATTATCAATAACAATACAAGAATGTGTTTAGCTTAAGAGATATTTAGATCATTTAAGTGTTATTAAATATGCTGCAAACTCATTGTTAGTTAATTGTGATAGACAAGTAACAATAGCGTACACAAAATATCCAAGATATCATGGTTTGATCAAACATATAAATACCAAGTATAATTTTGTCAAAGATATGATTGCACAAAAATGTGTGAACTTACAGTACATATCCACACATAAAATGGTAGCAGATCCTATAACAAAACCGATACTTAAAGATTTGTTCAGTAGCTATGTAAAATTTCTAGGACTACATAAATGCTGCTATATTGAATATTATGATTTCCCTTAAATGTTCACATTTACTGAATTTATGTTTTCATTATTAATGCCTCTGAATCTTTATTTGACGTTTATGCATTTTAATGCTTAGTGCATCATATAAAATTGTTAAGTATGTCGAACAGATTAGCTCACTCACACTAGTAATCGCCTATATTTATTATGAGATAAATAAATATGAGACGATTTTTAAACTTATTATCTAAGCTTATTATTTAAGTGATATAATCGATGGCTTAAGTTTTATATATATGTCACATTAATTGAGCATTAAGATAATGACATAATATTTATCATGTCCGAAAGTAAAATAACCAACATATTTTACTTTATCTGTTTTTTTTATGCTAGATATGAGTTCTGATGAATTCCATGAAAGAGTAGATAGGTGAATTCAAGTTAGACATTAGGCATATTTGAATTATCATCTATACGATATTGAAGGTGTAGACATACACTTCATGGGAAATGAGTTAATACTGTAATACGTATTTCATACTATATATGCATGAGATGACCAACAAAAATGGTAAAAATTTTGATCTCAACTTTTATATCGTGTGAGACTCTTAAGGAAAATAGTTAATCAATTAAGTGTCTTCATGACTTTTACTTATTCTCAAGATTTATATTCAGTGTTTGCTATCTTAGAATGTTGCCAATGATCATGAATTGATTCGATTTAATGGACATTCCTAGAAAAGAAAGTTGAATTGAAATTGAGAGTTTCAAGGAAAGAGTAAGATAGAGTTTGAAGCATCACATTCTAGTTTTATAATCACTGGTCGACCAATTATGATTGTTTTGAGATAATAATAATTGTAAATACAATATATCATTATTAAAAATGGATCAAGGGAGATGTAAATATGATCGACTAATTTAGGGTACTGTGTATTATATCTACTCAAAAATATGATGCTCATTATGAGTTACTAAATATTACTAACAAATTTATGGCAACGAGTTTTTAAAGTATGCTGGTCATACGGATTATTTACTAGTATAAATGTTGTACAGAGATGAAGAAAAAGTTATGTTCGGCCCACCATGTGCGAGTTAGCGATGATTATTTTTTATTTGATGGGCCAAATTAAACCCCTCCACCCATGTTGAGCCAAAACTCAGCCCATAAGAGGAAATGTCAATTATTTTCTAAGTGAAAATAACTGCAATATATAAAATAAAAAGAAAATGAGATAACGTTGTAGCATTTCAAGGGAAAAAAAAAAAAACAATCTTCTCCATTTTCTTACGCTTAAAGCAATTTACTCCCTCTTGAAGAACAGAACTCCAGGGCTTCAAATGATTCTTCTAAGACTGTAATAGTACTTAATATGTGGCAATCAAGGTATGTCCGGCAACCACTGGGGGTTCGCCCCAGTGGCCACCCTTCCAACATGGAAGGGGGAGGTGAGGGGTTCAAATCCCCACCTTCTCAGGGGGATGGGGATAGGGACGCGTAAGTTTCGAGAGTGGGTTGCGACTCCCACGTCCTGCAAGAGGCAGGACACAAGTCTGCGAGTGAGTGTAGCATAGGAATAGAGTAGGACTGACAAAAAAAAAAAAAAAAGGTATGTCCGGCTTCGTGATATGCATTCGGTTGATGTTACATGTTTCCCGAGCACGTTTCCACCTTCATTTTCAGTATTCGATCGTTTGAGTATCAGTTCGATTTTTAGGAATTTGTTTTTCCTACAAGTCACAGTAGTTTATCTAGTCAAACCAATGGTAAGGCCAACCATGTCCTAGCTTGCGAAGGACGTGGTTCACGAAATTTATAATTCTGATGACCAAATGTTGTCGAACAAGAGATTGATCGCTAACTGCCCATCATAGAATCAATTTGACACTCTGAGTGACCAAAAATAGAATTTGGTCAATATGTACATGATTCTAACAAGATTATCATCTATGTGATTGCCCGTCAGAAACTCCTTCCAGTGGACCTTCTAGTTTTATGTTTGAGAACAAACAAAACAAGGGAAAGAGCAATGTCCAGAGCCTACAATTTGAGAATAGTAAGTTGAAGACATGCCTTGTATGTCTCTGGCTTGTAGTACGTCATCTCCATTCATCAAGGCCCTCGATGACCTGTGGCTCCAGGAGCTCCTCGATTCTTAAATCCTTCAAGTTCTTCAAGTCTAATAAGTCGTCTAGCCTCCTCATAGCATAGCACCCTTCGACTGAAGTCTTCTCTAATGATTCCAACACACCAAGAAATCGAATTTCAACTAGCCTTGCACAAGAAGATACCTTGACTTCTTTCAGTTTCGCTATGGTCAACATAATGCACAATCTCTTGAGGAGTCCACACTCCAACACGGTCAACTTTTCCAATCGTGGAAGGCCATTGAGATGTATTTCATTCACTCGAGCATCAAAGAGCCTCAATTCTATCAAATTTCTCAAGTTCAATGACAGTGAATCTATTGAGTTAATGTTTTTCAGTTCCAACTCTAGCAGGGAATATGGAAGTTTCCTGATGGTTTGCAGCTCTAGTCCAGTAAAAGTAGGCTCGCTAAGCAAAGGAATAGAAATCAACTCTATAGGCGGCAACGAGACATTTAAAATGCACAATTTCAACTTTTTCAGTTTGGATACTTCTTAATCCACCTTGAGTCATAAGTTTGAATTATATTTGAAGGGTGCCCATTTTTAGAGCCATCAGATAGGAGCAATTCAACTAAATTAGTAAGGTACGAGAGGTTAGGACTATTTGTAGCAATTGGATTTTAGACACAAAGTGATTAAACTGTCGGGAAGTTCTTACTGTTGGAGAAATCTTCTTGAAGTGTTTTGAAGCTGACAAAACGTTTCCATCAGTCTAGTCTAAAGGCTTGCAGACTTTGCTATTTAAAGTCTGAAGACCTCCGGACAGCCAGACTCAAGACTCAAAGTCTATCCTCATTGACAGTCTCTAATCCGTTGAAGAAAGGTTATCCAGAACTGAATGTTTCATTAAGGATATGACCTTATCGACCTGAGAAGATCTCTTGGCTGGAAAAGACATAATATAATTCTTTGATTGATCGAGATTGACTCGAAGATTAAGGATCCGATAATTGCCTAAATATTATTGGAATGTTTTACTTATGGAAACCAAGATCCTGATTGTATGGGTGAACATGATTGATGGGCTATCGACACGTTCCTTTAATAGCTCGAATAATCTTCTTAATTGATTCTGTCCAACGGGTAGATTGGAGGAATTCCTTTGGTAAGTGCCAACGGGTATGATGGCGTAAAGGAGTATATAAAGAAGACGTTCTAAGCTATTCGAGGAGTGCGCGATAGAAGAATTCCAAAGTCTGAAGCTCCCTGTTGTTTAGACAATTCATTTGAGCGAAACTTTGTATACAAAAGAGAGTCTATATTTGTGAGAAACCTTGAGGAGGTGTGGTAGAACATCTACACTGTGGAATCAAGGAAAAGCTGTGCTATAACTTCTCTTTTGTTCATAGTGAAATCCAGTCGGTAGGCTGTCAGTGCGGAAGAGTGGATATAGGCTTGAAATAAGCCGAACTACTATAAACCTTGTGTTCAATTTTCTCTTCCTTTACTTTGATCGTACTTCATTTTGTTAATCAATAGTGAACTTCTTTTCTATCGGTTGCCTAGAATCGCTTCCGTATCTCGATAAATTGTTTGTGCACCTATTCACCCCCCTCTAGGTGGTTATACTAGTATATCACTTACAACTCTTGAATCTTGTCACAACCTTCTAATTCCAGTGTTTGGAGGTGACAAAGCTTGCTAATAGTCCTAGGCGCCCTGATGATTTCAGTATACTTTAAGCTTAAGATTCTTAGCAAGGACAATTCTCCAACTCCAGGAGGAACTTCACCCTCTAGCTGTGGACAATATTTCATGAATAACTCTTCTAGATTCCTCAACTTTCCGATATTGCTAGGTAACTCCCACGTACCAACTTGCATACTTGTAACGATTCTTAGTTTACCATGAAGTCAGGGCGTTCTGCAATCACCTTGGGGCTTACCTAGATAGATGAAAATCTCTGTACTCCATGGATAGACTTTGGAAGTTTGATAATCGGTGTGAATGAGATCTTGAGAGTTACCAAATGTTTTAGTCTACCAATAGAATTAGGTAATCCTGTAATTAGCGTGGACAATAAATCCAGCTGCATCAACAACGTTAAATGCGAAATCGAGTTGAGGAGTTCACTCAAGTTGGAACAGTCCCTTTCAGAGAAGTGTTGAAGATTTATTAGATCTCCAATTTCCTCAGGAAAATATTTAAGTTTTTTGCACGGATATATATTCAAGTGAACAAGAGACCTTAGATTCCCAATGGAGCAATCAATTTCCACCAAATGAGCACAATGTTGAAGAATTAATCTTTCTAAAGGTGAGCATTTAGGAAAACTTGGTGTTCTAGTTATGCCTGAAACATGTTCAAAAGAGCGAGAACTTTCAATTTCTTTCCCTCTTGCAAAAGTGAATGACCCACGGGACCGATGGTTAATTGTAAAAGCATAGACCAAAAACCGTTTTGATTCTTTCTTAAATTCAGATAGTTTTTTTGCTATAGGATAATCTTGGCCTACATTGATTAGGCTTTCTACAAAACCATATGCGATTTGATCTCCAGAAAGCTCTGCCATGACTAGATTCCCTAGACAAAAATTGATTGCTCTTAAAACTTGAGGAGATAGCCAAGAAGGATAATCCAAGTAACGCCAACGAATCCATTTCAATTCGAAAGACAACCTATGAAGTCTCCCTCACAGGATACGTCTTTTAACCGAAGGAACCACAAATATAGAAAGCATTTAATCTTGTTTGGAGTAATGATGACACAAGCATCTTCCCAAATTTCTCCTTGCAGTTTGAGTGCTTGAACATTTTCCTTACTCTGCCAATCCAAACAAACAATGAGGATTTGTCTGTAAAATTTGTGTTAGACTTCATTTCACTTCACATGTATGATAACGCAATGATTTTGAAGTAAAGGCATGCTTTACCTTTGTTGATTTCAATATGTTAAGGACATCATCGTCATTCCTCACACTGTTTTACTTGATTGTGTGCTTCATATTTTTTTAACGAACAGTCGCCCATCCAAAATCTCTAAATTGATCATGCATCCAAACTTACCATCATCCAAAACCTTTATCATGGACATGTTGATGAGGAGATCAATACTATGTTTGGGGCTAAAGTCATAATCCTTCCACGCGTAAATTGGGTTAATCTTCTCCTCATTGATGAGAAAGCATGCGATGTCAAAAAAAATCTTTTGTTCATCACTCTCTAAGGCATTATAGCTGATCCTCAACTTTCCCAAGACATCCTTATGTGGCGTTCTCCTTGATTTGTCCAATGTTTCTTCCCAGTATTTTCTCTTTTCGTGATGAGAAAGCAATGCACCTATTACTTGAAGAGCTAGAGGCAACCCTCCTGTGGTAGAGACAGTTTCTTTTGAAAGACTGTAGTAAGGATTTGGAGGAGAGTCTCTGCCAAATGCATGTCTAGAGAAAAGCTTGTTACAAAATTGCACGTCAATTCCAGAAAAATAACGCTCGCAAGCAATTCACTAGACAAAATATAATAATAAAATAACAAAATCAGAAGAACATGCCAGTAAATTTGTTATCAAAGTTCACCCAAACCTGTGCTACGTCTCCGCACAGAGGCACTCTACGAATCCACTAGACTTCGAAAAAATTTGGAATACAACGATGATCTTCTCTCAAGATCAAGGTATAAAGAGATTGAGAATCCTTGTAAAGAAAAAAACTCACTTTTTTCTTCTCTTTTTCTTGCCTCTCTATTTTCTTTTTCAGCGTCTTGATGGCTAGCATATTTCCATCGCTAATATAAATGTATAACTTTTAACCTAAAAACAAATTTGATAGAAAAGACAAAAAAAACCCCTAAAAAATACTTGGCTTCATCTATAACAATCTCCCACTTGAAGACAAATATACCTAAGCACCAAGTAACTTTGCATCCATCTTTTTTACAAAATAGTAGTTGAAAAAACTCGTGCCTCTGCGATACTCCTCATCAATGAATATGGAGTAATACCAATGGTAGGAGTATAGAAAATATGCTTCTCTATCTACTACCTTAGTCAACTGTTAGCTGGATTTTTCAAGCCATCAATCTTCTGTAACTTTAACTCATTATCTTTCAATATTGATATGATAAAGTGATAACGCTTCTTGATATGTCTAGTCCTTGAGTGATAAACTGCATTCTTTGCTAAGTGCACTGCACTTTGACTATCACTCCACAATGTGCTAGTCATGTAATCTTGTAATCATATGATTTCCTTGGAAGCTTCTGTAATCGCCATGTATTATACCTCTGTCGTTGATAAAGCTACTACTTTTTGTAGTTAAGATACCCAACTCACTGTTGTACCTGTAACTGTAAAGACATATGTAGTGGTACTCTTACCACTATCTCGATCATGATCTGTATCTATATAACCCTGCAACTCTAGAGATGTACCACCATAACAAAGTGAGTAGTTGGAAGTACCTGCTAGATATCTCAATATCCATTTTATTGCATTACAATGCTCTCTACCTGAGTTCTACATATATCGACTCACAACTCCCACTACATGTACAATATTTGGTCTCGTGCTCACCATGGCATACATCAAACTCCCCACTACTGATGCATATGGAACTACCGCCATCTCATCTTTCAAAGCTTGAGTGCTCGGATACATATTATTGGAAAGTTTGAAGTGACTCACTAGAGGAGTTGCAACCGGTTTTGCCTTGTCCATGTTAAATCTCTTTAACACCTTGTTCACAGAGTTTTCCTGTGACATCCATAATTTCTTATTTTTCCTGTCTTTGGTGATTTTCATGCCTAAAAATATTTTTAGCCTCTCTCAAGTCTTTCATAGCAAACTGTGATGATAACATCTTCTTCACTTCTACGAGTCCTTATTGGAACTAGCCATCAGCATGTCATCCACATATAAAGAGAGATACGCAATGTCACCATCATCATACTTGTGAAAATAAGTACAGTGATCAGACTCACAGTGTGCAAATCATTTATTTATTTATTTATGAAACCATCAAATTTTAGGTACCATTGCTGCAGAACTTGTTTCAAGCCATACAAGTTTTTCTTCAAGCGACATACCATGTGCTCCTTATCTTTGACTTCAAAACCCCTAGATTGTGCCATGTATAATTCTTCATCTAAGTCTTCATGCAAAAATGTTGTTTTTCCGTCTAACTGCTCAAGATGAAGATCTTCCATTGCAACTATACTTAGCAGAACTCTAATTGATGTCATTTTCATTACAGGTGAAAATATCTCGGAGTAGTCGATCCCTTCTTTTTGAGAAAAGCCCTTGACTACAAGCCTCGCATTGTATCTAATACTACTATCTGCTTCATTCTTAATCCTGTACACTCATGTGTTTAATAAAGCTTTTTTACCTGTGGGCAACTTAGTCAACTCCCAAGTTTTGTTCTGAAGTAATGAGCTCATCTTGTCTTTCATAGCACACTCCCACTGCAAGTGAGACTTGTCTACCTTTGCCTTATCGTAAGTCTCCGGTCCCTTGAATTTGTAAAATGCAACTCCTACCCGAAATGAAAGGTACATCGTTGAATACTTATGTTGACTACATTATAGGAAAACAACATAGATTAGCATTTCGCAATTCCCCACTATCTAGAAAAGCTAAAATTTTAGATTTGATACATATTGATGTATGCACAATGCAAACTAGGACACTTGGAGGTGCGCTTTATGTTGTAACATTTATTGATGACCACTCTAGAAAGGTGTGGGAATTTGCCTTGAAAACTAAAGATCAAGTGTAGGAAATCTTCAAGCAATTTTATATGAAGGTTGAAAGAGAAGCAAACAGGCGATTGAAGTGTGTGCGCTCTAATAACGGTGGCGAATACGGAAGACCTTTTGAAGATTATTGCAAAAACCTTGGGATCAAACTAGAAAGATCCGTACCAAATACACCTCAACACAACAGTGTCGTGGAGCGGATAAATAGAACCATATGTGAAAAAATTATATGTATGCTCTCCAACGCAAAGCTATCAAGCCACTTTTGGGGTGAGGCAATGAGGACGACAGTTGATTTAATAAACCTATCACCTTCAGCTCCACTTAATGGTGATGTACCACAAAGTGTCTGGAATGGTAAAGATGCTTCTTATGGCCACTTGAAGGTGTTCGGTTGTAGAGTATTTGTTCACATTCCAAGGGATGAGAGATCAAAGCTTGATGGGAAATCAAAGCAATGTATTTTTTTTTTTTTTGGGTGCGCACATGAAGAATTCGGTTACAAACTCTGGGATCCCGTTAACCGGAAAATAGTCAAAAGGCAGTTGATTTAATCAACCTATCACCTTCAGCTCCACTTAACGGTGATGTACCATAAAGTGTTTGGACTGGTAAAGATGCTTCTTATGGCCATTTGAAGGTGTTCAGCTGTAGAGCATTTGTTCACATTCCAAGGGATGAGAGATTAAAGCTTGATGGAAAATCAAAGCAATGTATTTTTTTGGGGTACACACATGAAGAATTTAGCTACAAACTCTGGGATCCCGTTAACCGAAAAATAGTCAGAAGCAGGGACGTGGAATTTCTTGAAGATCAGACAATCAAGGACTTTGAGAAGCACGAGAAATCTCCATTAATAGACGAATACTCAGTTGATCTTGGCCAAGTCGCTCCTCCTATCAACAAGCAAGCTAAATCTAGGATTAAAGGTAAGACTACTTCAACTGAACTTGAAACAATTGTTGAACAGGTCCCATCAGAACCTCAATTGAGGATATCAACTCGTGCACGACAATCTAGTCATAGATATTCTCCCAATGAGTACGTGATGCCCATTGACGGGGGAGAACTAGAGAACTACCAAGAAGTTGTATTCCACGAGCATAAAGAGGAGTGATTAAAAGTTATGCAAGAGAAGATGAAATCCTTTGACGAAAATCATACTTATGATTTAGTCAAGTTGCCACAAGGAAGAAAAACTCTCAAGAACAAGTGGGTGTTCAGATTAAAGACTAAAGAAGGTAACTCATAGCCACGATACAGAGCAAGATTGGTTGTGAAGGGATTCGCTTAGAAGAAAGATATCGACTTCAATGAGGTATTTTCTCTTGTAGTTAAAATGTCCTCTATCCAAGTTATCCTTGGCTTGGCAACAAGCTTGAACTTGGAGGTCGAGCAACTGGACGTGAAGACCGCGTTTTTACATGGAGATCTAAATGAGGAGATCTACATGGATCAATTGAAAGGTTTCAAAATCAAAGGCAAAGAATATCTTGTGTGTAGATTGAGGAAGAGTCTTTATGGGCTCAAGCAGGCACCAAGATAGTGGTATAGAAAATTCGATTCTTTCATAGAAGAAAATGGGTTCAACAAAACTACCGCTGATTACTGCGTTTTCGTCAAGAAATTTACTGATGGTAATTTCCTCATTCTTTTGCTTTACGTTGATGACATGCTAATTGTTGGCTAGGATAAAAGCAAGATCAACAACTTAAAGAAGGAATTAAGCAAGTGCTTTGCAATGAAGGATTTGGGACCCACAAAACAAATTCTTCACCCATGGCCAGTGAGGCTCGACCCTCATCAAATTTGGCGAGGGCGAGCCTCACCTACTGAGTGCAAGGCCACCCTCATGGCCTCTGGCAAGGGCTCTACAAGGGCTCAAGCCTCGCTGGCCCTTGCCAGAGGCAAGGCAAGGCTCACCCTCGTTAGAGGTTGGCGAGGTCCTTCGCCTCTAGTTGGCAATCAGCTAGAGGAAGAGTAAGGAAAAAAAAGAAAAAGAAAGAGAAACAAAAGATAGCAAGGAAAATTGAAAGAAAAAATAGATAAATAATTTTAAAATAATTAAAATGCTATTAAAAGTTGTACACGTTAACATAGCAATATGTGTAGTTAGAAGGACCGAATTGGCTCTAGATCAAAAGATTTATGATTAAATTGATACAATCAAAAAATTTAGAATTAAATTGGCACAAATACAATATGTTTTGTCCTTTTTCTTTCTTTTTTCTGTCAAGAAGTGCAGAAAGAGCAACCATTGAGAGAGTGCCAAAAAAACACTCAACACCTGACCACATTAGGAACCCAGTTAACGAGTTTAAAAACGCTCAACACTCAACTCGAACGAGGGTACACCCTTAGTGAGTGTTACAAGAATGCCGATGATGATGATATGGTTTCGGAGGTGATTGAAATCAATGGTTCCATTAGTGGCATGAAGTCAAACAAGAATATGCCGACATATTTTACAAGGGAGGAGCATCAGTGACCGTTATCATTACTCATGAAGCACGTAATCGCAATGTCCTGATTATTTGGCATTCTTGAGGTGCATTTCGGGGCCTGTATCAATTTAATCAAAATCGATGGATGATGCATCTTCGAGAAGGGAAATTAGTCGTAATGTCATAATTATTGGTTCTTCATATGTATTTCAGGACCTATTTTTGAATTCTTTAATAGCTCAGATCGTCTATATGCATCAAAATGCTGACCGTTTAAATCTCACTCCCTCCCCTCTTTCTCTCCACAGGAAACAGTGGTAGTACTGCTGCTCGATTGCCAATACAACCACAAGGTCCCAATTCCCAACATGCCACGTGGAACCCGATTATTGGTGGTTTGAACCAATTGGAGCCTTCAGCATATACATACGGAAGTTTCCCAGGTTTCAATGAGTTGAATTTTCCCCCTCTAATGTTGATTTCTTTGCGGCATGGTATTGTTTTATCCAGTCTTCTGGAAATTGGGACTTCTATATGAAGTTATGCAGAATCAGTATTCGCCATGGTGATGAATGGGTGAGAGTATGACTTGCTGGCACGAAAGCAGAAAACACTATCACCTCTAAGGCTTTGTTACCACGTCATAGAAGTAGAAAATACCGAGAAATTTATTTTTATTACTTTAATAGCTCATATCCATGTCTATATGCGACCAAATTCTGATAGTTCAAACTCTCTCTCTCTCTCCAGGAAACGGTGGTATTACTTCTGATGGATTGCCAATACAATTACAGAGTCTCAATTCCCAAAATGCCACGTGGAACCAAATTATTTACAGTTCGAACCAAAAGGAGCCTTCAGCAAATACAAATGTACAGCCATACGGACAACTCTACGGGCCATCATCAAGCTTCCTAGCTTCCAGTAAGTTGAATTTTCTCCCTGTAATGTAGTCGATTGTATTGTGTTATGGTATTGTCTATACTGTCTTGTGAAAAAAATTGAGAAGAAAGTTTGGGACTTCTATACTGGAAATAGGCAGAATTACTATTGGCCGCGATAATGAATGTGGTGAGAGCATCATTTGCTGGAGTGAAAGGAGAACGGTATCAACTCTACGGCTTTGGTTTCTGTCGCAATCCTTTTTCAGCGGACAGATTCGAGTTTGTGTACCGAAGAGTAGGAATTGCATTAGCACATTTCTTCTCCTTACGGAAAGCGGTTTTGTCATTTTTCTTTCTTTTTTCTGCCAAGAAATGCACAAAGAGCAACCATAGAGAGAGTGCCAAAAAAAAACTCAACACCTGACCACATTAGGAAACCATTTAATGAGTTTAAAAGAGGGATATTTTTGTGATATCTGCTATTATCAATCCCATTTGGGAACTAAACAAGTAAATGTGAAGCTGGCTCATTTGAAGGCTAAATCATGTGGCATCTCAAGTATGATACTCGACTCAATTTTGTCACACTGGTAAGCTCCTTTTAGGGGTTTGATTGGGTCTAGTCAACTTAGCAAATGTTGTAACTGCATACAAAGAGAGTTATATAGGTGTTTTCTAAGATATTACTTCTGATTATTTCTCTGTAGCAGTTGAATTATCTCACTTATCTGATGGTAAGGACTGATCAAAGTGTAATTTCCATGGCCAATGCATACTCATCTCGCAAAAGCAGTAGTGGACATAGTGATGGCCTCATTAGTAGTGTAACATTCATTGAATATTCATACATGGTTCATGAGAAATTAGCAATCATGGTGTGTGAAGTTTGGTCTCATTCTAATATTATTTGTATTGCTCTTCAGATAATGAAGACGACGAGTATGGTTGTGAACAGTTCTTTGAGGACCCGAATCTTGTGGCTGCTGATCAAGCACTACTTGCTCCCGGACAACCTTTTGGGATTTGACGTTCAGCGCATTGGCCATGGAGACTTCCTATTTACCTCAATTGTTTAAATTGAGTCATATTTATTATGAGTTTTTAAATCAAAGTATGAACACTATGCTTGTTGGTGTAATGCACACATCCATGTACAACTGGTTCTATATCTGTTTGTCATTTTAGTTCTACCATGCCAAGGGCTAAGAAAGGGATTGAATTTGCGGACCAAATTACTGGCGATCACTGGTTTTTACTAGATAACTGTCCTCATAGATGGGTCGGGTTCCATGCATCTGTTGAAAGGGAGGGATCCCACGTTTGTGGCTTGGGTTGAAAGTAACGAGATTTTAAACCCTTGATATGGTTTTCTCGAAAGACTCTTAAAGACATTAGGCTAGACAAAAGTTAGTGAAGGGAGCTGCTAAATTACGGTTAACTTCTTTCAGGAAAAAAGAAAGAAACAATGCCCGTTATAGCGTATTGTATTTAGTCTGGAAATACCGTAGAGTTGCCTCTAGAAAATTTTGCAGACTAGGCAAATTGAATACTATTATGAGAATCTAGAATAAGATAGTTGGTAGTGCCCTACTAGCACAACAAAATTACGGTTCATGGAAGTGAATTCATGATTCTTCGTTTGTTTCGTCAGCCAAATTTTCCGCTGTTTGGCTCAACGAGAATGAATGGATCAAGAAAAATAATTTCCGTCAACCGGGGAAAATCCTTCAAAAAATATGAGAAAATGGATGTAAATCATTTTCTTTTTCCCCGCGTTCTGAGACGAAGCCTCCTCCCTCCTCTGCCTTCTCGCTCATCTCTCTCCGCCTCGAGAGCTCCTCCTCCTTGTCGCCCCGGGCTTCTCTTCAGCGATTTCCTCAGCTCGAGAGGAGTCCACGTGGACGAGGCGTAGCCCCGGCTCGGCAGCGGACGAGCTGGTAGGGGCGGAGGCGGCGCGGGGAGGAAGGCGAGGGGGTGGGAGGAGGATGGCGGAGGCGGAGTCCATGATGTGGTGGCTGAGGGGGACGTGCTCGACCGATGCTGTTGAGGGTGACGACGAGGGGTGGGGCTGGTGATGCATCACCGGGAGGGAAGATCTGGTCAGTATCTCGGCGGTGGTGGTTGGCAGGGGCTAGTGGAATTAGGGTTTAGTGCTCGAGAATTTGGGGCATTTTTCAGGCCGAGGAAGATGGTGGTGGTTGTTGTTCGGATCTTGCTCGACGCAAAAGCGTTCGGGCGCTGAGAGATTTGGGTGTGGCGCTCCTTTGGACACAAAAGCTTTCGCGGAAAAATAATAATAATAAAATAACAATTAATCTTTCAATTATATATGTACCCTTCAATACATGGGATGACCTCTCAACCGGACAATAGAATCTGTTTTTTTTTTTTTTCCTCAAAAAATATAATTTCTTTTGCAGTAGTAGTAGATTGGAAGTTACTTTGCAAACCGAACACGCTGGTTTTTTGCTCGTTGCATGTTCGATGAGGCGTGGAATCATAAGAAACCGAAAACTCCAAAAATCGGAAGCTGATGCATTTTCCAAAAAAATTGCCAGGACCTGATTTTCCCGGCAAATTACGCATCACGCCACACTCTCTCTTTGTGGGACCCGCACGTGTGCGTACACACCCACAATATAAACATAAAAAATTAAGCTTGGATTACATCTAATCGAGGATTCCATCTAGCTACTCCAATTTGTTAAAATTAGGTGTACAAACACAATGAAATAAAGAGTAAGTTTGAGAAAGAGAAATTGAGATATAAAGTTTTATTTGATTTAATATTAAATTAAGGTTACATGTAGTAAATAATTTCATTACAATCAGCACCTTCTACTCCTTTGTTACCGTAACGACCTGGTCCCATTATGTAATATTGTTCACTTTGGACACTAAGTTATTACGGTTTTAAATGCGTTATACAGATTAGAGAGATCAAAGCGTTATAAACTAGCCTCAGGACTCCCCCCCTAAGCGATGTGGAACAGGAAAAATGCTCTTAGCCTCGCTCGTGTACTGCCAAGGCGATTTTAGTCCGTCCCTCCGTACTGTCCTGGTTCTGGGTCGTCATAGTTACAATTATCAATTACAAGAGAAAAAACTTACATGTATAGATGACACTAAAAAGCCCAAAGGCCAAAGTATCTTCCTGTTGATGGGAAGCATAAACCACGTCCGAACACCTTTCATGTACACAAATCTCCCTTTTATTAGTCACGGGGATGATATTATCGCTGGGAATATTTTTATTATTCTCAAGCAATACCGAGTGGTGTTTCTCTTCCTTCCTCTGTATGTTCTGGCATTGCGCCAGGAGAACATTTGGTTGGTGAAAGAAAAGTGGGGGATGAAAAGAACAAAAGAGGAAGAAGAGGACAGGAGTTGTCGAGCGTGGATGGGCGAGTTAGTGGGAAGTGAGGATTATAAGGAAAAAGGAAAGAGAGAGAGTGAAGATTTGTGTTTGACTGAACTGCGTGTCTTGGTCTTCAGGTAACGAGTTATGGGCGTAAATATTGACTCTTCGTCCGAATTTTAGTGCGCTGCTTTCCATTGGTCTTTTAATTGGAGCTATATGTGAACAAGAGGCTTAGTCGACAGTGTAAAACTACTTTTATCGGATGTCACCGAAGAGACGACAGAGTAAAACTACAAGCAGTGCTTTCTGGTCAGATTAGTTTGGTGATTTAGTGTAGTCAGATTTAAAATTTAAGTCTTGCATGCCTTTGAATGAAATAATAGAAGAGGGAAACGTTGAAAATGATTAAAAGTAGTTTTTCTTAGACTAGATGTTATTTAGAGAGTAAACTCGGTGCTTGTTTCCTCTTTGAGTTTCATTTAGCGGTTGCTCTTAATGAGTTGGTCTCTATGGTTTAGAATTAGACTTGGATTTAAATTCTCATCTAGTTGTTGGGAAATCATTTTAACTTGGGATTTAATAAAAGGAAGCATTGATTTTGAAAAAAAAAAAGGGTTAATTCTACGGAAAACCAAAAATTGATATATTTATGATAAATTTATCAAAAATTAATTTTGACCACCAAAAATTGATAAATGGCACGCTTTTAATGAATTTACCTCAAGCTTATTTTTTGACCACAAAAAATACAAATGGGTATATATGTGGTAAATTTACCTTTCATTAGTTTTCGTTAAATTGGATTAATATAATAGAAAATCAAAAACTAATAAATCTATGACAAACGGATGATAGAAATCCAATTTGGTATACTCAACAATTAGTGCGTGTCATTCAACTTAGTAATTTGACAGGATAATTTAATAAAAATTAGTGGATGGTAAATTTATTACAAAGATATTAATGGAGTTTTTCTTAGTATTAACTGGAAAAAAAATGGAGAAGAATGACTTAAGAGCTAAGCATGGGACCGCTCACATAAATTGCTGGCGACTGGATTGACATGGCTTTCTAAAATTATTCAATGTCAGTACAACATCGTACCTACCATTTTCACGTGTGCATGGTAAGGATCAGGTAAGCATTTGGCTCTCTCTCTCTCTCTCTCTCTCTCTCTCTCTCTCTCATTCATTTTCAATTGATTGGAAAAGAGTCAAAAGCGGAAGAGGAAACCCTAATTGACTTCACATCACCCATTAATTTTGAAGTAACTCATCTCTTAATTCGATTGAAGTTGATTCTGTTTGTAGTGTTTAAAGTTGTTTAACAATCTTAATTGTGTTAAGCGTGGAACTCATAAATTTTCAGCAGTCAATTGGGTAATCAAATTGGTCTTATGTATGACTTTCACCTTTGAAAATTTTTACGAGTCCAATTATTCGTTGATCCGCAATTGATCCCGTCCGAGCTGGTAGGGGCGGAGGCGGCGCGGGGGAGGAAGGTGAGGGAGTGGAGGAGGATGGCGGAGGCGGAGTCCATGGTGTGGTGGCTGAGGGGGACGTGCTCGACCGATGCTGTTGAGGGTGACAACGAGGGGTCGGGCTGGTGATGCACCACCGGGAGGGAAGATCTGGTCATTATCGCGGCAACGGTGGTTGGCAGGGGCTAGTGGAATTAGGGTTTAGTGCTCGAGGATTTGGGGCATTTTTCAGGCCGAGGAAGATGGTGGTGGTTGTTGTTCGGATCTTGCTCGACGCATAAGCGTTCGGGCGCTGGTGTGGAGCTGCTTTTGACGCAAAAGCTTTCGCGGAAAAATAATAATAATAAAATAATAATTAATCTTTCAATTATATATGTACACTTCAATACCTAGGATGACCTCTCAACCGGACAATAGAATCTTTTTTTTTTTTCTTTTCTTTTCTCAAAAAAAAATTTCTTTTGCAGTAGTAGTAGATTGGAAGTTAATGGGCAAACCGAACACGCTGGTTTTTTGGTCGTTGCATGTTCGATGAGGCGTGAAATCATATGAAATTGAAAACTCCAAAAATCGGAAGCTGATGCATTTTCCAAAAAAAATTACCAGGACCTGATTTTCCCCGGAAAATTACGCATTACCACACTCTCTCTTTGTGGGACCCGCACGTGTGCGTACACACTAACATTAGCAACAACAACCAGTCAAAATTAAGTTAGCATTACATCCAATTGAGGATTCCATCTAGCTACTCCAATTTATTAAAATTAGGTGTACAAACATAATGAAATAAAGAGTAAGTGTGGGAAAGAGAAATTGAGATATAAGGTTTTATTTTATTTATCATTAAATTGGGGTTACATCTAGTAGATAATTTCATTACAATCAGCACCTTCCACTCCTCTGTTACAACTATCAATAACAAGAGAAATGTTATGAAATACATGAATGGATAGAATACATGAATGAATATTCATTATATTCATCTTATCCAATGTACTTATTATGGTACATTTGTATCAAATGTTCTAAGTACATCTCCCTATACAATGAACGTTCGTCTCCCTTATCCCGTACATGTATCATTTGATACATTGATATTAATGATAAGTACATTCTTGTTCTCCTATAAATAGGAGTTTAGTTTTGATGTACAATACACAATCACACAGAATTATAATACAGTGAAATATCTAGCTTTCTCTACTATTTCTGGTGTTCACTTGCTTTCTCTTCTTAAATCTCTTCTCTATTATATATTCGCCACGCGATATTTTACAACACGTTATCAGCACGATGATCTACCAATTGAGTAAGTAACTTTTGCAAGCACGAAGATCTATCGACTGAGTAAGTAATTTTTGCAAGGTGGGTATTGTTATTATTGATCAACTTATACTTCATCTTCTTCTATCAATTCTTCATTTTTATTTTTCTTGGCCCAAAGCCAAACTTTTAAATCTAAAAGTATCCTTCTGCTCCTGAAGTAGTGGTGGATATTTGGAAATCCTTTTAATTAATTTAAGGATTTATTTTTGCAAGGATTATGGCAAATATTGAAAAGCCCAAATTCCACATCCTGGAAGTGAGTGGAAAGAATTATCTATCCTGGCGCCTTGACATGGAAATGCACCTCCAAGGGCAAGGTCTCGCTAATACAATTACAGAGGATGGAACCTCAAATGAAAAGGATAAAGCAAATGCGCTGATTTTTATTCGTCGTCATTTGCATGAGATCCTGTAGACTCAATATTTATCCGTTCGAGACCCGCATATCTTGTGGACGAGGTTGAAGGATAGGTATGATCATACAAAAACCGTTATCCTCCCTCAAGCACAATATGATTGGCAAAATCTCAGACTGCAAGATTTTAAATCAGTGTCTGACTATAATTCTGCTTTATTTGATATCGTTTCTCGACTTGAATTATGCGGTATCAAACTCACTGATGCAGAATTGCTTGAGAAAACTTTCTCCACCTTTCATGCTTCGAATATTGTATTGCAACAGCAATACCGGCAACGTCGTTTGCCACATATTCTGAATTAATTTCTGTGCTTCTTACTGCCGAGCAAACTAATGAATTGCTGCTAAAAAATCATGATCTTAGACCTTTGGCTCAAAAGCATTGCACGAAGCACATGCTAATTTTGAGAAAAATACTGGCCATTTTAAGGGCTATAAGCGCGAGCAAGAATATAATCCTAGAAGGGATGGCAAGAAATTTAACCGCCCTAGGAAATCAAACTTTGGCCTGAATCATGGCAAAGAAAAGAAGCAAAAGAAGGTGATTAATGAAAGTATTTGTCATCGCTTGTGGCATGACAGGCACCGGTCACGTACACAATCGTACGCCAAAACATTTTGTTGACCTATACCGGGCATCTTTAAAGCATACGGAGCAAGCGTGGTGAATCTCATGCCATTGAAATCAATCCTACTGCCATAACCACCGTTGAGGCCAACAATATCTCCGTTGGTGGGACTCCTCTTGCTCCTGAAGTAGCAAATGCATCATTGGATGTCTCGATTTCTTTGAGGACCTCGATTACTTTGATGAATCAGATTGGTGGATGATAATTTGAACTTTGAATTTTATGTTATTTCGCTTTAAATGTATTATTTTTTTTATTGTTCTTTATGAAATACTTTGACACCTGAAGTTGTCAATATAAATGCAAATGGAAAATACCGAGAAAAAGGAAGATGTTTGTTTGCTTGATAGTGCAACAACACATACTATATTTTGTAGTAGACACTTTTTCTCGAGTATGACATTGCGTAAGGCACAAATCCATACAATATCAGGTCCTGTTTCGATTATTGATGGTTTTGGGAATGCTACAATTATTTTGCCAAATGGTACAATCCTGCATATTGAGAATGCGTTTCTAAGCATTCGATCAAAAAGGAATCTGCTCAGTTTCAAAGATGTACGCCGTAATGGGTACCATATTGAGACTATTTATGAGCAAGATAAGGAATATATTGGCATTTCCTCTTATAAGATGGGCCTGAAGACCATCCATGAGAAGCTAGAAGCTTCTTCTATGGGTTTGTATTGTGTCATGATTAAAGCTGTTGAAACCTATGCTACCACATCTTGGAGATTGGTAAGCCCTGATCAGTTTGGACTGTGGCATGATCGCCTTGGTCATCCTAGCGCTTCAATGATGCGTAGGATAATTCAAAATACAAAAGGGCACCTTTTAAAGGATATAAAGGTATTGTTATCCAAAGATTATAATTGTGAAGCTTGCTCACAAGGAAAGCTCATTATTAAACCTTCTATAACAAAGGTTAATTTTGAATCTCCTTTATTCTTGCAAAGAATTCAGGGTGATATTTGTGGACCAATACAACCACCAAGTGGACCATTTAGATATTTTATGGTATTAGTGGACGCATCCTGTAGATGGTCCCATGTTTGCCTACTATCTACGCGCAATGTCGCATTTGCACGTTTACTTGCGCAGATTATAAAGCTCCGGGCACAATTCCCTGATTATCCAATTAAGAGCAAAATGATGGATAATGCTGGTGAATTTACATCAAAGAGTTTTGATACATATTGTGCTTCACTCGGAATAGAGGTTGAGCACCCGGTTGCATATGTTCATACTCAAAATGGATTGGCAGAATCCTTGATTAAACGTATCCAAATCATTGCCCGCACTCTATTATTGAGAACGAATCTCAACGATACAGCATGGGGTCATGCAGTTTTGCATGCGGCAGCTATAATAAGATTACGCTCCACTGCTAGTATTTTACAATCTCCCCTTCAAATGGTTCTTGGTTATGAACTAGATATTTCACATCTACGCACCTTTGGTTGTGCAGTACAGGTGCCTATAACACCGCCAAAAAGGACGAAAATGGGTCCCCAACGCCGTTTGGGCATTTATGTTGGGTTTAATTCACCATCTATCATTAGGTTCTTAGAACCAACTACTGGTGATCTTTTTACTGCCAGGTTTGCAGATTGTCATTTCGATGAGACTAGGTTTCCATCAATTGGGATACCTACAACTTCCATATTTACAAAAGAAAAACCTGATTAAGGTTTTCTCTGGAATGAGAAAAATTTATCTCAATTAGACCCAAGGACTCTTGAATGTGAAAACGAGGTGCAGCACATAATCCATTTACAAGCTATGGCCAATAGACTTCCTGACGCATTTAATGATGCTACTAAGGTAACGAAGTCTCATATTCCAGCTGCAAATGCTCCAGCTGGGATAGCTGTTCCCGAAGAACAGGCTAAAATGGATCAAAATCCCCCGCACTTGAAGCGTGGCAGACCGATAGGATCAAAAGATACTGCTCCTCGAAAACGAAGGGGAAAGAATCAAGAATCCGCTCCGGAAGAGCCTAGCGTTGTGCTTACTCCCAAAGAGCTTATTGCCCCTGAAGAGGCGCAAACCCATGAAAGGAGCACTAGCCCAGGAATACGAGAATTCCATTACATATTGTAATGAAATTTGGGATCGAAATGAAATCATCATTGATGATGCTTTTGCATTCTCGGTTGCTCATCAAATTATGGATGATGATTGTGAACCACAATCTATTATTGAATGTCGTCAAAGGCAAGATTGGCATAAGTGGGAGGAAGCAATTAAAGCTGAATTAGCTTCCTTAACTAAACGAGAGGTTTTTGGACCCGTAACTCGTATCCCCGATAATGTAAAGCCCGTTGGATATAAATGGGTATTTATCCGAAAACGAAATGAGAAAAACGAGGTTGTTAGGTATAAAGCCCGACTCGTTGTCCAAGGATTCTCCCGGAGACTTCAGGATTGATTATAATGAGACATATTCACCCGTGATGGATATGATTACATTTCGTTTTCTCATTAGCCTAGCAATCTTTGAAAGATTGGAAATGCGTCTTATGGACGTTGTGACGGCATATCTATATGGCTCATTAGACTCGATATTTATATGAAAATTCCCGAGGGATTCAAAATGCCCGAAGCATGCACTCCCGCAATTTATTCTCAATAAAATTGCAAAGATCCTTGTACGGGTTAAAGCAATCCAGTCGCATGTGGTATCAACGCCTAAGTGAGTACCTAATTAAGGAAAGGTATAAAAATGATCCTATCTGCCCATGCGTGTTTATTAAGAAATCAGAAACTGGATTTGCTATTATAGCAGTTTATATCGACGATATAAATTTAATTGGAACTCCAGAAGAGTTAGCTGAAACTGCTGAATATTTGAAAAGGGAGTTTGAAGTTAAAGATTTGGGTAAAACCAAACTTTGTCTTGGTCTAGAGCTTGAGCATAAAGCAAATGGAATAATCGTCCATCAATCAGCATATGTTGAAAGATTGCTTAAACGTTTCAACATGGACAAAGCTCACCCATTGAGCACCCCTATGGTTGTAAGGTCTCTAGATCCCCAAAAGGACCCATTTCTTCCTAGAGAATCTGATGAAGAGATACTTGGTCCTGAAGTATTATATCTCAATGCAATTGGGGCTTTGATGTACTTGGCACAATGTACGAGACCAGATATCGCTTTTGCGGTAAATTTATTGGCACGTTTTAGTTCTGAGCCAACTCGGAGACATTGGAATGGAGTTAAACATATTTCTGTTATCTCCGAGGAACCATAGATTTGGGATTATATTATTCCAAGGATTTCACTAACTCTGGTTTAGTTGGATATGCTGATGCTGGATATAGATCCGATCCACGTAAGGCTCGCTCTCAAACCGGGTATTTATTTTGTTATAACGGCACCGCTATTTCTTGGCGTTCTACGAAGCAATCGCTAGTAGCTACATCTTCTAACCACTCTGAGATTATTGCTTTATATAAAGCTGGAAGAGAGTGTGTTTGGTTAAGATCCGTTATAACACATATTCATAATTCCTGTTGCTTAATACCGGTTACCAATTCTCCCACTATAATTTATGAAGATAATGCTGCTTGTGTTGCACAAGTCAGGGGAGGATATATCAAAGGTGATAGGACCAAGCATATCTCGCCGAAATTTTTCTATACTCATGAACTCCAAGAAAGTCGACAAATTGATGTTAAACAGACTCGATCCATAAATAATCTTGCAGATCTTTTTACCAAATCATTGCCAACATCAAGTTTTGAGAAATTAGTATATGGCATTGGTATGAGGCGAGTTCATAAGATGTGAGATTAATTAGCCCCAGAAGTGGCTATATGGCTCTATTGAGGGGGAGATATTATGAAATATGCATTGCAGCATTGATATGCGGCTAGTTCACAAGATGCAATAATGATTAGTCCCAGGAGTGGCTATATATACATTGCACTCTTTTTCTTTATGTCCGGTTTTTTCCCATAGGGTTTTTCCGGCTTAAAGTTTTTAACGAGGCAATTAATGCATCCATAAAAGGGAGATATCATAACATTTGTGCTCTGCACTCTTTTTCCCTTTTGTTCGGTTTTTATCCCACTGGGTTTTTCGGCTTAAGGTTTTTTAATGAGGCAGTATCATTCGATGCACATTTGTAATGAATATGATGAATATTCAAGGGGGAGTGTTATGAAATACATGAATGGATAGAATACATTAATGAATATTCATTATATTCATCTTATCCAATGTACTTATTATGGTACATTTGTATCAAATGTTCTAAGTACATTTCCCTATACAATGAACGCTCGTCTCCCTTATCCCGTACATGTATCATTTGATACATTGATATTAATGATAAGTACATTCTTGTTCTCCTATAAATAGGAGTTTAGTTTTGATGTACAATACACAATCACACAGAATTATAATACAGTGAAATATCTAGCTTTCTCTACTATTTCTGGTGTTCACTTGCTTTCTCTTCTTAAATCTCTTCTCTATTATATATTCGCCACGCGATATTTTACAATAAGAAAAAGCTTATATATATATATATGGATGGCACAAAAAAAGCCCAAAGGCCAAAGTGTCTTCCTGTTGATGGGAAGCATACACCGCATCTGAAAGGTAAAAAATGATGAATGGGATTGTGGCACTCCACTCGCCGCCAATGCGGAAGGATGCCGCCGAAAATAATGGAAGGCTGCTTCGCTCTGCTGGATGCGTCGGATTTCATATACACAAATGTCCCTTTTATTAGTCACGGGGATGATATTTTCGCTGGGAATATTTTTATTATTCTCAAGCAATACCGAGTGGTGTTTCTCTTCCTTCCTCTGTATGTTCTGGCATTGCGCCAGGAGAACATTTGGTTGGTGAAAGAAAAGTGGGGGATGAAAAGAACAAAAGAGGGAGAAGAGGACAAGAGTTGTCGAGCGTGGAGGGGCGAGTTAGTGGGCAGTGAGGATTATAAGGAAAAAGGAAAGAGAGAGAGTGAAGATTTGTGTTTTTCTTAGACTAGATGTCATTTAGAGAGTAAACTCGGTGCTTGTTTCCTCTTTGAGTTTCATTTAACGGTTGCTCTTAATGAGTTGGTCTCTATGGTTTAGAATTAGACTTAGATTTAAATTCTCATCTAGCTCTTGGGAAATCATTTCCTAGGGCTCTATAACAAGACTACATATATTTTTTTGCTCGACTAATATCGGGTTACTTCATTACACTTCATATTTTACTCGTCCTTATAACAATGTTTGATTTGCTGGTTATGATTGCTTTGATATATTTTTGTGTTGTGATTTTTTTTTCTTGGTTGAGTGGATGGGTTTTATTTTAGGCTCATAATGAACATAATAAACCCTGAAAGAACCTTGCATGAACAAGTAACGACATCAAATGATCCTTAGGACTCATAAAATTGATAAAAAGCTGTTTGATCGCTTAGATGGAAAAATCACCCCAAGTTAGTTACCAAAAAAGCACTAATTAGTCATTAGCGTAATCAAGTCTCTAAAATTAATAATCTTTGGTTGTGTTAAAAACGAGACAAAACTCTTGTATCACGTTTGATTTTTTGGTGATACCAAATGGCTAGTGGTGACTTTTAGAATCTTTTAAACTAAAAATAAGCTTAAAATTAATCTAACATCGCGGGAGATATAGGCTGGGAAAGGCCCGCACTTAATTGAGGATTGTTGGCCCATCTTTGAGCATTACCTCTAAACCTCATCTTTTTATGTGGTCACGACAACTACATCAATTTGTTCTATTTTTGTTTGTCATTCTAGTTCTACCATGCCATGGCTTGAAAAAGGGATTAAATGTATGGAGCAAATTACTGGCGATAATTACTCTAGAACTATTTAGCAAACATTCTCTCTCTTCTCATTACCGAGTAGCAACTTCAGACCCTTGAAGGGAGCTGTTAAATTTTGATTAATTTTCTGCAGGAATGTTGCTGTACCTCTAAAAAAAATGCAACTAGGCAAATTGAGTACTGTTATGACAATTCAGAATTAAATAGTAAGCAATGCCCCAGTACTCTTCACTCTCGGCCACCCTTCTACGGTATACTTATTGTACGGTACAACTTTATGACGTCGAGTCATAACTAAGTATGAAAATGTCATGTACATAGATCTATGATGTTACGACTCTTCACCCGTAATCAAACTTAAGTTATTTAATTGCAGGGGTGGAGAAGGAGCCAGAACTCTGGCTAATAGGAGCGAGATTACCAGCGCATTTGAGTTCATCTTTTAATCCCAAGTTTTGGTAACAATGTAATTAACTTATTAATTAATCGATAATGCCAAAAAATGAAGATATTCATAAACATGCAATATCAAATAAAGAATATTATGCCCATAAGGCCCTCCCCCTTAATCCATAGACAAATGACCACCATTCTCGCCTATCGGGCTGGTGGGCTGATGGTCCCCTCTTAAATAGTAACAACTCATATATCATTAATTTGGCTGAAAGAGATGTTAGAAAAAATTAGGATTAATATCACAAAAAATCCCAAACTAATATATTCACGACAAATTTATCTAATAATAATTTTTTATCACAAAAAATCTCCAACCGGTACACATATAACAAATTCATCATCCACTAGTTTTCATTAAATTTTTCTATTAAATTGTTGAGTTGTATGATACTTGACAATTGACGAGTGTACTAGTTTGAGGTTTTATTCTCCGTTTGTCACGTGTGTACCATTTTCTAGTTTATCATAGTAGTAATCCATTTTAGTGAAAACTAAATTTGTTACAAATATATCAGTTTGAGATTTTTTGTGATCAAAATATTAATTTTGAATAAATTTATTATAGATGTACCGGTTTGGGGTTTTTGGTGGAGAAAAAAAAGTTAGTTCAAAGTAAATTTGTTATGGGTATATCAATTTAAAGTTTTTCTTGATATTAACCATAAATATTAATAAAGGTCGGATCTCTACTATTCAATAGAATTACTTTTTTTTTTTGTCAGTCCTACTCTAATCTTACTCTAACACACACTCTCAGACTTTTGCCCTGCCTTCTTGCAGGGCGTGGGAGTTGAAACTCACTCCTGAAATAAAATTGTCCCCACCCCAATCCTCTATAAGAAGGTGGGGATTTGAATCCCCAATCTCACCTTTCCAAGTTGGAAGGGTGGCCACCAGGGCGAACCCCCAGTGGTTAATAGAATTACTTCAAACCGACTGAATTTTCTAGTTCCAGTAATTTCTTTTACATCGTGGCTACGCAAGATGACTTTTTGAGGCATTCGGGAGAGTTTCTTCTTTTCTTTTATTTTCCTTTTTTTTTTGGGGGGGTTCAAAAGGCATTTTGGAGAGGTTGAGAAAGTACGATTGAGGAAGAGGACAGCTCCGCTGGTGCCTCTCGACTAGGAAGGCAATTGCTATGATGAGAGCGGCAACAATAAGGAGGACATTGCAACTCTCGGTCAAGGAGTTGTGGGCTCGATGGAAGCACCTTGAGCAAAAAGGACATTATCACAAAAGTCTTAAATCTATTGTATTTACTATTTAAGCCTATAAACCTTTCAATTGTGTCAATTTATCCTAAACTTTTTGATAATTTGTCAATTTAGTCACTGACCAATATTGATAAAAAATAATCATGACAATCTAGTCATCGTCAACCATCCCATATGGCATGGTCAACAATAATATCAACATATTTCTAAATTTTTTATTATTTTTTTCGTTTTTCATTCTTTTCTTTTTCTTTTCTTTTTTATTTATCTAACCCGAGGACAGCAAGGGCCCTAATGCCATCAACTGGTTTGGGTAAGGGCCACAACCCTCGCCCACTAGCCAACGAGGGCATTGTAGGCCTCGCACGGATTTAGGTAAGGGCCAACACCCTCACTCGTAGTCGACAAGGGAGCGGAAGCCCTCGTTAAGGTGTTGCGAATGTTCAACAAGGAATTGGCAATGCTGGCAAGAGCATTGTCAACTCCAAGGTGTTGTCCAAGTCGAGCCTCGCTTGTGGTCTATTGACAGCTATTGTCGAGGCCTAGTGACTATTGGAGAAAGAAGGAAGAAGGAAAAGGAAAAGGAAAGAAAAGAATTAAAAAAAGAAAAATGATTTAAAAATTCATTTTTTCGGGTTGAGATAAAGTCATGCTATTGAAATCATTCATTTTTTAAATGAGATCCAAACACAAATATATATATATATATACATTATTATTTTTTTCTTTTTTTTAATTACATATCACAAAATAAAGGAAAACTACTCATTTCCTTGAAAAATGATATCTTGAAAAATATTTTTCCTGTATCATTAATTTTCCTTATTTAGCGGAAAATGAGTGATTTGAAATTTTTTATCCTCAAAATGATCATTTGTATCACAAAAAACTTAAATAAACATAAATTATTTTCATTGTTTATCAAAATGTTGAGATACTACTTTGTTGTCGATAATGAAAATAATTTTTGTCAACTATTATTTCAATTAATAAAAACAATTGTTTTTAGAAAAAAATATTTTTCATATTATTTATTTTTTACGAAATAAATTGAATCTAAAGTAATAAAATCTTCATCTGTTGTCAAGCTGTCACACTCAGGCTCTAGTTTGGAAGCTTAAAACCACCAAAAGAACACGAGATAAGTCGCTAAGGGCCTGTTTGGCAACTTGCCAAATAGTGTCAGATTCTGATTTTTTGTTCCCAGAATCAGTTTGGGACGAGAATCGCGTTTGGTAAACTTTTTGTTTTCGGGAACAAATTTGTTCCTGGGAATGATTTTGGACAAGATTTGAGAATAAAAAAAAAATTGATTCTACGTCCGAGAATCAGAAAAAAAAAAAAATCGAAACGTTAAAACCCTTGTTCTTCTCTTTCAACATCTCGGTTACCGTTCGCCATCGCCCACCGCCGTTCGCTGCCGCCCGCCGCCGCCGGTTGTCGCCGGTCCGGCGAGGTTGCCGGAGGCTCACCAGGCCAGGGCGAGGTCCGGCGAGCTCGCTGGAGGCAAGCCCAGCCACCGGCGAGGCTCGACCTCGCCCGATCTGGCGAGGCCGAGCCTCGCCCAGTTGCTGGTGAGGCTCGCCTGGCCATCGGCGAGGCTCGCCTGGCCATCGGCGAGGCTCGCCTGGCCACCGGTGAGGCTCGGCCTTGCCAAATCTAGCGAGGCCGAGCCTCGCCCAGTTGCCAGCAAGGCTCGGCTGACGAAGGCCAACCTCGCCGAGGGTCGGCGACGCTCCGGTGAGCGTCATCGGCCCTCGTCTGGTCGGTCGCCGGTCCGACGACCGGCCAAATGAAGAAGAAGAAGAATAGGAAAAAAGGGGAAAAAAAGAAAAAAAAGGAAAAAAGAAAAGAAAAAAGTAAAAAAGTAAAGAAATTATTTAAAATTTATTTGAAAATCAAAAGAAATTAATTTGGAACAGAATCAATTAATACGGTACCAAACGCAATTCTATTCCAGAATCAAAAATTTTGAACAGTTACCAAACACGCTTTTTTACTCATAATCAGTTCCCAGGAACAGAATCAAAAATAATTATTTATAGTCAGAATCAGCTCCCGGGAACAGAATCATTACCAAACGCGAATATTTTTCGACGTAGTTTATTCACGGCATGCGCGTTTGTGCTTTTAAACAAAGTGGCCGACATAAATCTTCCAACTACAGCGAAGGACGCATGCAAGTGTCATTTCATAGGACCTTCCTATGATCGGTCCGAAGGAATGAAGGATCTGAGCTTTTTACCGAATTAAGGCAAGATAATCAATTTTTCCTTTTGGGCGGCGGCTAAAGGCAAGAGGCTGACTTCTGTCAAGATGCATCCAAAGGGACAAAATGAGGTTCACAACATTTTCTATAAATAAGAGCGCATCTCTTTTTTACCTCCTCTTCGTTTTTCAGAATTTTTTTTTATTTGTCCAAGTTTAACTCTCTTCTCTCTCTTTTTATTTTTTACTCTATCCTTTTGCAAAACATGAAAGTCCAAACTTGCATCTAAAACTAGATATCTCCACCCAATATAATTTCCTTATCATTGGGCCAAATGCCTAATAGATTTCATTTTCTAGTTGACTAACTAAGTCGTGATTGGATCTATAATGAATCGATGAAAAAGAACTTAATTGAAGGAACAAAAGAATACTGAAAGAGTTGGAGAGATATATAGAAAATAGTCATCACAAGTTGAATATGAGAGCCCAAGGTTGCATCAATTTCTTCACCAAATTGGCCATTGAAAATATATTATCTGATATCATAAATGGAACACAAATGGAATGCAAAGAAGCTAAGAGTTAAATGAAGGCATATAAATTTGCCTCAAATGTTCCTCAAATCAATGCATCATATTTTCTCTATAGATAACTCTAACACACATTTCTTACAATTATAATTTATAAGTTATAATTGCGTCGATGAGAAGCGATAATTGAAATATCATGTTGCTTTTTCAAAAGCCAGACCTAGATGATATTCGATATTCGTGCAATAGGATCCATTGATTAGAGATCAATTTGATAAGATTCTCAACTATTTAATAGTCAAAAGGTGGAAAAAAGAAAAAAGAAAAAGAAAATGTACACGCGGGTTCATGACTTAACTCATAAGGTCAAGGGGGCAGATTAGTAAAGTTAGAGAAAAGAAAAAAGAAAAATTCTAAAGCCGCCCACGTTTCCCGGAAATGTACGTTGCTCTTCTTGGAAAATTATGTCCCCCTCCTCCAGAGATATAAAAAGAAACGCACTCCAGTGATTACAAACCCATTACACTGCGACGTTCTTTCAGCAACCAAACACTCCCAAAATTCCGACACTTTCTCAGTTCTTGTCAAGCTCTACAAAAGAACAGAAAAATCATGTCCATGCAAAAGAGAGCTTTGGATTCCACCTCGTCAGGTGAACCGAGTCAACCCAAGAGGCAATGCTTGGATCCAAACAAGTAAGCTCACTCTTTCCGTCTTAATGTTTCAATGCTTGACTAATTGTTTGACAATCGTGTTGGTTTTAGCTTTACTTGAGTTCTTGAGTTGAAGATTCTTGAAACGAGAAATATGGAGAAGCCTGCGTTGAAGTATAATATTGATTA
Source organism: Eucalyptus shirleyi (assembly GCA_017140165.1). Taxonomy (NCBI): domain Eukaryota; kingdom Viridiplantae; phylum Streptophyta; class Magnoliopsida; order Myrtales; family Myrtaceae; genus Eucalyptus; species Eucalyptus shirleyi. Next base: position 41,946,201 of record CM029450.1, read on the forward strand.
GCTTTTGCCTAATGACTGTTCTAAATCGTTGTCGTTCAGTTTTTTATTTGTTGGGTTGTGCTGCAGCTTTAATGTGAAAAATTAAGGACCTCAATATTGTCATCTTGAATCTGTTATGCGAGTTCGCATTAGGCCAATGGCAGTACTTCCTCCTTTTAGGTTTTTACACCGTGCAAGTGGGCTGTTATCATTCCCTTGGATATCATGTTTGCTAAATAATCCTATCTCTGCTTTTTTTGTTTCTTTTCTTTTCCCTTTCTTTTTTGGTTGCTGATCTCCACACAGTCAAGTATGGAACGGGTCTGAGAGCAATTTGCTGAGTAACTGTTTGACAGTGGAGGATGTCCAGAGAGAGGTAAGATAAATAATATAGCCTACTTACACATACAAATACTGTCATTATTGTTGTTTAATCGCTGATAATCTCTTCGATTAGAAGTGGTTGGATGCATTTCTGACCTTCCAGTCAGTTTCCAGATAAAATCTGCATGAGAACGTGCTGCAAGATGTACAAAGAATTGTCGTTTGAACATTTCTAGGGTTTTATTGTGAGGAACATGATTTAGGCTTTTTGTTAAAAAAATTTTGGATTTGTGAGCTGCGGAAGTATGATTTTGGTATTAGTTATAGTTTTTGGTTAATGATGTGTGCAAGTGTATGGTATAGTTTGTAGTGGATGGACAAGGGATAAACTAGGATAATTGAAGGACAAAGAACATAGGATATGGGAAATAGTTTCGTTAGTTGGATAAAATAATTTTACAATAATTGAAGGAAGTGTTGGTGGAGGAGTTTCATGATATGGAGTATTATCTCATGCTCCTCTCACTCTTTTACATTTGTTGTTCTACTATGCTCTCCCCTCTAAATAGGGTGCTCTACCAACATTCTAGATTTGTGTAGAATGTTATCCACTTAGGCTTAATCTAGAGAGATCTACACATGTGCTTCTACATTTTTCTCTTTTTTTCCATAAACTTCATCTAGGGAATTCTAGAAGTTTAGCAACTTTAGGAAATTCTAGAAAATGAATCACCATTTCCAACACTTTTCATATCGTTTTGGACAGTATAGATCACAAGTAGACACAAAATTTAAAGGAAATGCCCTGGACTTAATTATCTGCTTGAATCCTGGAATATGTGGTCAATGACAGTTTGCGCATAGTAGGAAGATGAAGATACCAGTGATGTGAAACTAGAATGAGATGAATACGTCTTGTGTATGTAATTCTATTGCTCTTTGCTGAACAGGTCAGGAAAGAGGCGGAGCGTGTTATATCTCAGTTGGCTGAAAATTTTGAAAGGTGAATATAATTCAATTGGTTTGTTGGCAGTATCTTATATGCATCAACCGATTCCTCTAACAGAAGTTTGATCTGCGTTGTGCGGCTAACTAAAAGAATCATCAAGTATCATGTGCCATCAATCCATGATTCTGTTCAGCAAGGTGTAATACCTGCACATACATTATTGTGTTCATTGCTGAAAGGACAGTGTATGGAGATGGCTGCTAATTAACTTTACTTGCTTCTCTTATCAATGTACTGGATAAATATGTATTCCATCTTTGTGTTGACTTCCCTACGTCACATTAGATTAAAGGAATGCATTTGATGAGTTGGGTATCCATCTTTTTATACTGTAGTTGGGGATCCTCATGGGGTGCACTTGACATGGGTCTGATCAGTTTCATCTTCAGCTCTAAGAATCACAGAGAACAAGCCATTGAGAAGCTCACCTTTCCTATTTATTACGAATAAGTCCACAAGACAGCCATTGTTCACGGTGTCAATTTTCATGGTGCAGTCACATCAGGAATGCTCTCCAAGATGTAGTGCAACGAATGGACTCAATGGAGAATGCTGTTCAGAAACTGGTAAGATAAACAAAGTTATTGAATTTGCACTTTGTCTCGGACATATCCCCTCTGCCTCTTTTTTTTTTTTTTTTTTTTTGGGGTCTCCAACTTCTGTAATTCTGCTGTTGGCGTTATTTGCCAGGCGGAAGCAGTGGAGCTTGCGAACATTCGCTCTCCCCACCTTGCAAGGTACGAATGCACATTCATTGTCAGTAGTTTGTCTCTCTCTATACTTACATTTCCAATTTCCCGCTTCTGTACCCGTTGCTATTTCTAATGGTTGTTCTCTCGAGAGAATGCAGGGCTAATGGTGAATCTACAGTGAAGAATGATGCAAGAAACTTACGGCTTCAACTTCGAAACAAACTCTCACTTCCTCTATTTACTGGGGAGAAACTAGAAGGAGAGGGTGGTGCTCGCATTTCCGTTGAGTTGATTGATGCAGATACAGGGGATGTCGTTACATCAGGGCCAGAAGCCTCCATCAAGTTGGACGTCGTTGTGCTTGAAGGTGACTTCAACAGAGACGATGAGGAAAATTGGGCTCCAGAAGAGTTTGATAGCTACGTGGTTAAAGAGCGAGAAGGAAAGGGGCCGCTTTTGAAAGGAAAGCTCCAAGTAAAGCTAAAGGCAGGTGTTGGGGAGCTGGAAGACTTGATGTTTACTGACAATTCCAGCTGGAATCGAAGCAAAAGGTTCAGGATAGGGCTCAGAGTGGCATCGAGTGATGGTAAAAATACACGAATCCGAGAAGCAAAAACACATTTATTCTCTGTCAAAGAACATAGGACAAAAGGTATATATGACTTTTACAGTGTCGCATAAAATGGTTTTAGACTCTAGCACCTTTCAAAAAGTACAGTTAAATCATAAATCTTTAGTATAGTTCAATCCTTATATTGGCTCCCTTCCATCTATCTAATGTAAAAATATGAAGTAGTTTTTTTAATTTTTTTAATTTTTTTATTTCAATCTTAATAACAACCGCCACATCAGAAATAAACTTGCAAGAGCTCATGGACATGGCCACTCAAGAGCTTCATTTCACAGGTTTGTAATAGTCGAGATGCTCGACATCAGTGAAAGATTTTTCTATTACTAGCGATTCTGTATACGACCCAAAAAAAAAAAGAGGGTCGGCTTTTTTCTAACCAACCAAAAAAAGGATATAGTGTCTGCTCTGTTGTAGCGATAAATTGTCCTGCTTGGGAGGAGCTTACTTATGGATCCTTTCCAGAAGAGGTTTGAACGACTATAAGATGTTTGCTGCTACTCATTAATCTAATAGCGACTGAGACCTTACTGACTTTGTTATCTTCACCTTGCAGGATACAAAAGCTTCAAACACCTGGAGAATTTTGGCCAGGGCTGGGTTTGGAATAAGATCTTCCTTAGCTAATCTGTTTCATTTCTTCATACAATAGCTTTAAGAGTTTTTAGTTGCGCAAGAAGCTTTTTTTGGATCTCACCTTCCATTCATTTTATAGCAACCCAGAAAAACTATCCACCAGCATCTAATGATAAGGTCTGGAGATTGGAAAGTATCGCAAAGGGTGGACCATTTCACAAGCGGCTGATTGACGAAGGAATAGATAATGTGGAAAAGTTTTTACGACAACACTTCATGGACTCTGAGAAACTGAGAAATGTGAGATTTTGCTCATAAAAATCTCAATTTGGATTGAACTCCCTAAACCAGGAAGGGTAATGGGGTGTTTGTTCATTGCAGATTCTACGCATGACAGAGAAGATGTGGCAAGCCCTCCTAGATCATGCAAAAACTTGCACTCCGAATGGGAAACCCTACGTGTACTATCACGATAATAAAAATGATCACGGTGTTATATTCAACAGCATTGGTCAAGTCTGTGGCCTAACTGCGGGCGGGGTGTATTATGCTGCTGACATATTTTCTCCCCAGCAGAAGGTAAGAAATTCTACCTTTTCTGGTGTTTGCCATGCAATCTGAAAGGGACAACCCCCGACTTCAGATTATCAGTTAAAATTTTATCTACATTGTCTATATAGCATAGGCATGATAGTTAATCAGATAGCTGTTTCTAAAACTTCGGTGCATTCAATTATGTTGAATTAGTGATTATTTTCTGTTGATGATTGCAATTTCGAGCTCCTTACGGGGGTGTCTCCAATGCTAAGCTGTTTTAATCAGCTTTTGCAAATGCCAGGGGAAAAGCAAAAACAAACAAAAAAGAGAGTTCCTCTGATGATAATCTTCTACTATTTTTTATAGGTAAAAGAAAATATCTCTAAAAGGCACCAAGCGCAGCAAAGCCATGTAGAGAAAGGCTTAGCACCAAAAGAGCTCATTTACAATAAAAATCATCTACAATGTTGTTTAAAGCATTTACATGCACACAAAACTTTCCATCATACCGGAGTCTCAGAATAGAGTTTTCCTGGCAACATCCAACTGACAATCTTCCATTTTAGTCTCCTAATGACACTTCATCCCGTCTCCATTCTTTGATCAAATTTTTTATTACCACTCTCTTGTCTCCATCATTCAACCCCCTGACAATCCCAGACCTAATATTGACCTTTATATAAACAAAGAAGAGCCCTTTCCACTGCTACCTCTCACAACCTCCTTTTTCTGTCAGGAGTTTTATCAATATTGTTGGAACACTGAAGGCGTTTCAATTCCTTGAGTTTTTTCGAGTACTTAAAATGCTCAGGGCCATCATTTCCATTCTCAAGCTCCTTGAAAAGACTCATAGCTGTATCTTCGAACCCTTGGAAGGAGACTCCAAGGACCTGGCCAACAGCCTTGATATTGTTAAGCACCCAAAAGGAGGCATCCTCCTCAATGTTTACCTCAAAGCGATTCAATAATGGAAATGATAAAAAGAGGATCTTGCCTCATCAACCCCCACCAGCACCAAGTCCAGTGAATCTCCATCCACATACTATTCAAACTCCTCCAAAGGTTGCCCCCTTCTTTCGCTCTCACCCCTTGAGAAGACATCACCAGAAGCGCCCTCTGGGACCACAACCACCACCCGCAACACGAGGAGTGCAGTTAGCAGCTTAGGAGCACTCTATGCTCATACAGCGTTCTAAGTTTTTGACTCATTCACCATGTTATGGTACTTTCAAGTCGAGATGCTTTTTGTTGCTTTCATCAAATTCTGTGAACTTGATGTCCATGCTTTCCTTATATGTATTTTGACCACCAACTTTGCATCTTCCTACCTTGTTTGGTCTGTCTGAGAAAAAAGGGAACACATAGACACATCTTCTTAGTGCCTTTGGAATCCATACGAGTCCAGCCCTATTTGAGTCACCTAGGTTGTAAGATAACCCTGATAAAGCGACTGGTTGAGGAAGTAGTAATTTTCAAGTCTTCCAGGTCTGTGCAGATAAATTGGTGAAAAAGGCCTATGAGAATTGGAATGATGTCACACCATACGAAGCTGAGGCTTCTTCAAGTTCCATGTCAGAGAAGATCTCGTGTTCTTTTCTGTGTGAAGTTCTAGGAGATCACCAATGCCTCCATTCAGCTCACAACAATACGCCTCCACCGAGATTGGGCAGTGATGTTGGTTTGAAAGTACCTCCGAGAACTTCAGCATCCACAGTGGAAGGTATGTGCTCTAATTGACTACGAGGAAAAGAAAAATTTGCCTATAATTAAACACTAGCTGAGATGTAGCCACTTTTATTTTTTATTTTATTTTTTATTATTATTATTATTTTTTTTTTTTTTGTGATTTTAGATCATCAAAGTGATATGTTGCAACTAAAACCTTTCACAGTAGCGTACATCTTTGGGAGGGAAATATACTGGCTTCTAATGATATGAGTTTGGAGGTGATTAAAATCAACTGTTCCAAAAGTAGCATACAATCAGTCAAGAATATGACGAAATATTTTATGAGGGAGGAGCATTGTTGTCTATTCTCGTTTCTCACGAAGTATGTGATTGCAATGCCCTAATTATTGGTTTGGGTTTTGGGACCTAAATCTATTTAGCTGAACGATCGGTAGAAATCACAACATTAGGAACTTATGGACTCCATGTTGATCCCACACCTAGGAGACTTGCCTTTCCTGGCTTGCCACATTTCTATTATGGGATTCATCAATCGGATACTAATTTTTTTTTTTAATCTCTCTCTCCAGGAAATCCGGGCATTACTGCTGCTCAATTTATAATACAATCACAAAGTCTCAATCCCCAAAATACCCCGTTGAACCAAATGGAGCCTTCAGCAGATACAAATGTACAGCCATTAGGACAACTGTACGGGTCAACATCAGGCTTCCCAGCTTTAAGTACGTCGAAATTTCTCCCTCCAATGTCAATTTCTTCGTGGCATAATATTTTTTATCCAGTCTTGTGGAAAAATTGAGAACAAAGATTGGGACTTCCACACTAAAAATATGCAGAATGAATTTTCTCTGTGATGATATATGTGGTGTGAATAAAACTTGCTGGAACAAAAGTAGATTGTTATCACCTCTTCGGCTTTGGCCTAGGGTTATGATCCTATTTCATCGGACAGATTCGTGCTTGTGTAATGAGGAGTAGGAATCGCATTAGCTCAATTCTTCTCCTTAAGGAAAGCAGTTTTGTCCTTTTTCTTTCTTTTTTCTGCGAAGAAATGCACAAAGAGCAACCATAGAGAGAGTGCCAAAAAAACACTCAACACTCAACTCAAATGATGGTACACCCTTAGTGAGTATTACAAGAATGCCAATGATGATGATATGGCTTCGGAGGTGATTGAAATCAACAGTTCCATTAGTGACATGGAGTCAAACAAGAATATGCCGAAATATTTTACAAGGGAGGACCATCAGTGACTATTATAATTTCTCATGAAGCATATAATCGCAATGCCTTGATTATTTGGTTTTCTTGAGGTTTATTTTAGGGCATCAATCAAATTAATCGAAATTGATGGATGATGCATCTTCGAGAAGGGAATTTAGTCGTAATGTCATAATTATTGGTTCTTCAAACGTATTTACCGTTTAAATCTCTCTCCCCGTCCCCTCTTTCTCTCCACAGGAAACAGTGGTAGGACTGCTGCTCGATTGCCAATCCAACCACAAAGTCTCCATTCCCAACATGCCACGTGGAACCCGATTATTGGTGGTTTCAACCAAATGGAGCCTTGTGTACAGCCATCCGGAAGTTTCCAAGGTTTCAATAAGTTGAATTTTCCGCCTGTAATGTTGATTGCTTTGCGGCGTCGTATTGTTTTATCCAGTCTTGTGGAAAATTGGGACGTCTATAAGAAAATATGCAGAACTAATATTCGCCATGATGATGAATGGGGTGAGAGTATGACTTGCTGGCACGAAAGCAGAAAACACTATCGCCTCTAAGGCTTTGTTACCACGTCATAGAAGTAGAAAATACCAAGAAAATTTTTTATTACTTAAATAGCTCATATCCATGTCTATATGCGACAAAATTCTGATAGTTCAAACTCTCTCTCTCTCTCTCTCCAGGAAACCGTGGTATTACTTCTGATGGATTGCCAATACAATTACAGAGTCTCAATTCCCAAAATGCCACGTGCAACCAAATTTTTTACAGTTCGAACCAAACGGAGCCTTCAGCAAATACAAATATACAGCCATACGGACAACTCTCCGTGCCATCATCAAGCTTCCCAGCTCCCAGTAAGTTGAATTTTCTCTCTGTAATGTAGTCGATTGTGTTGTGTTATGGTATTGTCTAATACTGTCTTGTGAAAAAATTGAGAAGAAAGTTTGGGACTTCTATACTTGAAATAGGCAGAATTACCCTTAGCCGCGGTAATGAATGTGTTGAGAGCATCATTTGCTGGAATGAAAGGAGAACGTTATCACCTATACGGCTTTGGTTTCTGTCGCAATCCTTTTTAAGCGGACAGATTTGTGCTTGTGTATGGAAGAGTAGGAAGTGCATTAGCTCATTTCTTCTCCTTAAGGAAAGCAGTTTATCCTTTTTCTTTCTTTTTTCTGCCAATAGAGAGAGTGCCAAAAAAACACTCAACACCTGACCACATTAGGAACCCATTTAATGAGTTTAAAAGAGGGATATTTTTGTGATATCTGCTATTATCAATCCCATTTGGGAACTAAACAAGTAAATGTGAAGCTGGCTCATTTGAAAGGCTAAATCATTTGGCATCTCAAGTATGATACTTGATTCAATTTTATCACCCTGGTAAGCTCTTTTTAGGGGTTTGATTGAGCCTAGTCAACTTACCAAATGTTGTAGCTGTATACAAAGAGAGTTATATAGGTGTTTTCTAAGATATTACTTCTGATTATTTCTCTGCAGCAGTTGCATTATCTCACTTATCTGATGATAAAGACTGATCAAAGTGTAATTTCCATGGCCAATGCATACTAATATCTCAGAAAACCTGTAGTGGACATAGTGATGTCCTGATTAGTAGTGTAACATTCACTGAATATTCATCTATGGTCATGAGAAATTAGCAATCATGGTGTGTGAAATGTGGTCACATTCTAATATTATATGTATTGCTCTTTAGATACTGAAGACGAGGAGTATTGGGAACTCTACTCGGATCTCGTGGCTGATGATCAAGTGCCATTTGCTCCCGGATAACTTTTGGGATTTGAAGTTTAGGGCATTGGCCACAGAGACTTCCTATTTACATCAATAGTTTGAGTTTTCATGTTTATTATGAGTTTCTAAATCGAAGTATGAGCACTATGCTCGTTGGTGTAAAAGCACACATCCGTGCACAACCGGTTCTATATCTGTTGGTCAGTTTAGTTCTACCATGCCATGGGCTAAGAAAGGGATTGCATTTGAGTACCAAATTACTGCCGATCACTGGTTTTTACTTGATTACTGTCCTTATAGATGGAGCGGTTTCCATGCATCTGTTGAAAGGGAGGGATCCGACGTTTGGGCTTGGGGTTGAAAGTAACAACATTTTACACCTCGATATGGTGTTCGAGAGACTCTTAAAGCCATTAGGCTAGAGGAAAGTTAGTGAAGGGAGCTGCTAAATTGCGGTTAACTTCTCTCAGGACTCACTATAGAAGAAAGAAAGAAAGAAAATTCAATGCCCTTTATAGCGTATTGTATTTTAGTCTGGAAATACCGTAGAGTTGCCTCCAGAAAATTTTGCAGACCAGGCAAATTGAATACTAGTATGAGAATTTAGAATAAGATAGTCGGTAATGCTCCACTAGCATAACAAAATTACGGTTTATGGACGTGGATTCATGATTAAGGCTTCATTTGTTTCGTCAACCAAATTTTCCGCTGTTTGGCTTAAAGAGAATGAATGGATCAAGAAAAATGATTTCCGTCAACCGGGGAAAATCCTTCAAAATATGAGAAAATGGATGGAAATCATTTTCTTTTTCCCCACCGTTCTGAGACAAAGCCTCCTTTCTCTTCTCTGCCTTCTCGCTCATCTCTCTCCGCCTCGAGAGCTCCTCCTCCTTGTCGCCCCGGGCTTCTCTTCAGCGATCTCCTCAGCTCGAGAGGAGTCCACGTGGACGAGGCGTAGCCCCGGCTCGGCAGCGGACGAGCTGGTAGGGGCGGAGACGGCGCGAGGGAGGAAGGCGAGGGAGTGGAGGAGGATGGCGGAGGCGGAGTCCATGGTGTGGTGGCTGAGGGGGATGTGCTCGACCGATGCTATTGAGGGTGACGACGAGGGGCCGGGCTGGTGATGAACCACCGGGAGGGAAGATCTGGTCATTATCGCGGCGGCGGTGGTGGGCAGGGGCTAGTGAAATTAGGGTTTAGTGCTCGATGATTTGGGGCATTTTTCAAAAGCGTTTGGACGCAAAGAGGGTTGGGTGTGGAGCCGCTTTTGACGCAAAAGCTTTCGCGGAAATATAATAATAATAAAAATAACATTTAATCTTTCAATTATTATGTACACTTCAAGACATGGGATGACCTCTCGACCGGACAATACAATCTGTTTTTTGCAAAATAAAATAAAATAAAATAAAATCTTTTTCCAAATTGGTACACTCACATTTATTCTCGTGTTATGAAAAATTTCAAATTTTACACTCATACATTTATCTAGAATGCTTGTCACAAAATATTTCAAATTAGTACGCCCCGTACCAAATTTATCCCAAATTACCAATTTTTGAAGTTTTTTGTTATATAAAAGTCAATTTGGGATGAATATGATATGAATATATTAATTTGAGATTTTTTGTAACACAAAAATTAATTTAGCATAAATGTGACACAGATGTACTTTTTTGGGATTTTTTGTGACACAAAATAATTTTTAGATAAATTTGACATGGGTGTATTGGTTTGAGATTTTTTGTAATATTAGTATTTAGATAAAAACAAAAATGCTTAGAAATTGTTTTTACGGATGACAAGAGAAGGTTATTACATGCGGCTACCGAAAGCGGTAATCTATTAAGGAATGGTGGAGGACATTTGGTTAATATACGACAATGGTGGTCGTACATCATTGGAAGGTTCTGTGAAATGTCACTAACATGCATGCTTCACTACAAAAAATTTAGACTGGTGGCGACCCTTGCTGGCTCTTCCTGCCGGTGGTGGGGAGCTATGTTTTCCTTTTTTTTTTTTTTTTTTTTTTTTTTTGGTATTTTTGAAGTTAGCTTATTTTTAATATAATTTAAATAACATTTAAAAAAATTTGGACGGCATTACTCCTCGACTGTATTTTCCTTCTTTTATTTCCTTTTTTTCTGAATTTATTTGAAGTTACCTTATTTTTTAATATAATATAAATAAAAGGTATTAAAAATTTAGATTTAGACCACAATGACATTGTTTTAACCTTATATTTCGTGCATGAGTCACATCATTGCTATTTAAGAGAGAGAAAATAATATAAAAAAAGTCATGTTAGCATTTTTTTAATTAGTCAAGTTGACGAATTAACAAATTGATTTGATTGCATCAATTCGATAAATTTAGGATTTAATTATATTTTTAAAATTTTATGATTTAATTATATTTGCATGATATATTTTAAAGGAGACACACTCCAAAAGTTATGTACTTTGACTTGGTGGATGAATGGATTGTTGTCTCGTTCCCTAAATTCTAGGGTAATTATAAAAAAATGCAAATCTATTATTTTATATTAATTAAGTTTTAATTTATTTAATTTGATCAATTTAATCATGAATTTTTTAATGATTTGTCAATGTAATTCTTTTGATCAATTTTGATTGAAAATCATTAATATAGCGATTCGATTAGTGCGAACTGTCTTACGCAACGTGACCGATCGACTTAGATAATCTTTATACTTGTTCTTATTTATATATATAAATTTTTCTGTATTTTCTTTTAATTTTTCCCTTCTTCCCACACCCACCACAAGTGAGGGCCACTAGCAACTGGATCCCGACTAACCAATCATATTCATAGTCTCGACCTAATCCTCGTGAAAATGGCCCAAAGCATATGATTAAAAAAAAAGAAAAAAAAGTGGGCCTTAAAGAAATAAACATTTGGAACCGAAAGTCCTCTATTAGCCGCCATTCTTGAAGTCGCAAAACCTTTGCGGGCTAACCAGCCAAACCTAATTCAATTGTCTACTGTGTATCACAAACAAATGCTTTTTAGTAAAGATTCTGTTGTTAGTATTACATTAGTACTTCAATTTAATTGATTCATTCATTGATTTTTGTTCTTTGAATCTGTGAATTCGTATTCAAATTCCTAGACAATTGTATCTTTATCTACGTTTTCCAGGAATTTGAGAATTACTCCTTAGGCTTCCTCATGTTCTCTTTCCCTAATTACAATTATCTACATTGTTCATGATAAACTATTTGGAATCGATCTCTGTAACATTTTGGAGGTCGGGTGCCATGCTGTACCTCGGTGCAATTCAATACTCAATTTAGTCTTATCTATAATCTGTCTCTTCTTTCTTGCTCACTCTCTCAATTGCACGAAACAGACCACTTTCTTTTCTTTTGACTCTTTTTTTCCCTTTTTGTTTCGTGCTGGCTGGGCTGCCCGTGGAGGTGGAACCAGCCAACACGTCGCTGTTACTTGAATTCAAGCCGGAGATGTCCTCTGCAGATCTCGTCAAGTTGGCTCGCAATTTGACTCGATTTGATTCACGGTTCTATTCCTCCAGCTCATGTGGAGGGTTTGCCGAGGCAATACAGGCCGTCGCCGACCATCCTAAAGGGTTGCCGGAGGTGGCACACGGTGGTGGTGGGGCAAGCCGTCCCTCCTGCTCAAATATATATATGGGAGTATGCTCGTCTGCGTGTGATGATGGAACGATGTTGTTCCTTGTGGGATGAGGGACCGCCCGCGAGGGGAGGGACACATGAGATTGTTAAGTATAAAAAAGGTTGTACACATAAATCTATGATGTTGGGACATATAGTTCGTAATTGAAAGCTTTATTTAATTAATTAAAGGGCTTAAGGCCCTGTCCGCCCAAGCTGGGCCCAGAAGGCCCGGCCCATGGGAATATGGCCCATGGGAAGGGAGAGGTATAAAAGGGAGAGAGAGAGAGAGAGAAGACGTTGATTGAAAATCATTCTCACGTACGTCTTCCCTCTCCGTATTCTCTCTCTCAAAAGAAAAAAAAAGGAAGAACAGTGGCGCTTCTTCCCTTTCAAGGCTTCATCGAATTGAACAAATGACAAATTCTCTCCCTCCATTGGCGTCGGTGTTTAATCTCGTGGCTAACAAGGTACGCTCGAATCCGTGGTGTCTTTTACGATCGGTGATACGTGTTGTTTTCTTGGGCTACGCTTCCGCTTGAGTTTAGGGGTTCGATTTAGTGTCGAATCCGGGTTTTCGGGGATCAGTTATTCCCAACATTGGTATCAGAGCCCTAGTTCACGTTTTCCCGATCAATTTGATGTGTTTTTGATTGATTTTCGCAAAAAAATACCTTTGGCCGTACGGATCGGGCGAGCAATCCCGACACCCGAGACTTCTTCGGCCATTTTCCGACTTTTCGTAAGTCGAAATCAAAGTCGATTGCACGGGAAGAAGCGCGACGTCGAGATGAGTCCGCGACGTGTCGAACGCCGCCGGAGCCGCCGCCGACGCGCCCACACGCTGGCCGGGAAAGCGTATGCGCGTGGCGCGACGCGCCGGGCGCGACGCCAGCGCGTGCGGCACACGCCGGTCGGCGACCGGCGCTGCGCGCCGGGCCGGCCCGGACCGGCAAACGCAGCCGGTCCGCGGACCGATAGCGTGCGGCGTCATCATGACGTCACCCAACGGTAAATAACGGCCAGGGTGACGACATCGATGACGTCAGCAATGACGTCGGTTCACCGACCCGACGACCCGACCGAATCCGACCCGACCCGACCATGGACAGGCACGCTCGGCGCGTGCCGGATGACGTCGCGTGACGTCATCCTGCGCACGCGCACGGCACGCGTGCGGGTCGATCCGTTCGACCGTCCGACCGCCCGAGCGGTCCGACCGGCCTGTCCAGTCCGACCGGTCCGGCGACCTTGACCGTTGACCTCCGTTGACCGTTGACCGACGACCGTTGACCGTTGACTTTGACCGTTGACTTTGACCGTTGACCCAAAAAAAAAAAAAAAAAAAAAAGAGGAAAAGAATGTGTTTCTTTTTCAATTAAGTCTATGTGGATTATATGTAATCCCTTATTTGTTCTGCATTTGTTGCAGGAACAATGCCTCCCACGAGGGTGCCACCTATTCGCGATTCTGCAAGTGAACAAAAGGAAAGGCCTCTAAGCCGATAGCCGAATGGACCGATCATCGATGGGAGAGCGGTGACTTAATTGATCACGTCCTTGAAGTCAACGCGAAAATTCAACAGGTCATATGGAATGGTCGTCCAATGTCACAAATGATCGAGAGATGGTGCGATTTTTCATATGCACTCTTCCACGAATGGCAAGATGTGTTGAATCGCATATGGGATGTCAACGGAGCTGCTTCCTATAAGAAAATTGTGATGGATTTTGCAAATGAATATTACTGTATTGTTTCAAAAGAAAAGATCAAGAAATTGAAGAAAATAGGATCTTTCCCAGTTCGTGTGTTGACTTGGTGTTAGTTGTATTGACTGATATATGTTAAGTGTGATTTGTGAACATATTATGTAATGATTACTACCTATTTGTATTGATTGAAAGCATTATTGTTTTATTGGAATTCAATTATTTGTTGCTTTCTGTTAATTCTGGTTCTTTGTGGGTAATTAGCGTGGGTAGTAATAGAAGTTTTTTGTAATTTCATAGAATTTATTTGCATAAGATAATTATATTAATAATAATTTTAAGTTAGGATTTTTGGAGGATGATTGGAAACATAGTGACTTTTTGATTCTGAAGCCTTACTTGAAATTATATATTAATATGATGGGTCTATGCAAATAGGGATGCATAAATGATAGGCATTAATTATTCGTGCATGTATATCTGATGTGTTCAGAACGATGGTTCAGCAACTAAGAATGTAATTGCTGATATGAACGGCAATAATTGTGAAATATTGAATATGAAGATTCAATATGTGCTGAAAAAGCAAGAAGCATTAAAAGCTCTTGACCATGTTATGGAAGATCTTAAGGATGCCATGTACCACCTTGAGCTAATAGAGGACCGCCTAACGGTATTTGAGCCGAAAATAGACATTTGCTATGCTGGTTCTAGCTCAGAAAGGGCTTTGTGCTCTAAGTGCAAGCATATTGATTCGTTCAATATGTGGAAATGCAAAGGATCAAGTCCTTATTGCAAGAAATCAAGAATTAACCAACAAGAGAGAGGAAAGCATCTTCAAGTGAAGAAAATGTCAAGGGTGTGATGTTACCATTGTGACAAGAGAAGGTCACTATGCTCGCACTTGTCGTGAGCCAAAGCAAGAATGCACCTCTTGTACATTTGAGAACTTTGCTTATGTGTCAAGTTCTGCATTATTGGCTGAATTCAATCCTTTGTGGACCGTAGATTCGAAGCGATAGACCATAAAGGGAAGGATAGAGAATCCTTCGTGGAATTCCGACGAGTACCAACTGGAACTAAGTGGATCTATGTTGGAAACAACTCTAGAGCTGATGTAAAGGAATTTGCATCGACCAATAGAACATGAGAGGTGGACGCATCTTTAATGTTCTATACGCTCTGAGATTCGTCGAAATTTTGTGTCTGTCTTAGTGTTGGTTAAGCTTGTTTTTGGTATGAACTTCCATAATAAATGTGTAGATTTGTGTTTAGATACAAACTACTATGGTTGTGGTCACTTTCTAGATGGTTTTATTGTACTAAATGTTGACTGTGATGATGTCAATATGTCATCCCCTTGTTTCACGTCTTCTATCTTATATGATAATGATGTGAATATGATGGCATGCTAGATTTGGTTATATGGGCCAACAACATATGAAAAGACTAGCCAAAAAGGGCTTGTTGGGCAATATTGAAAAAGTTGATTTGTCCATATGTGAGCATTGCCTAGTAGGGAAAATGACAAGGAGACCATTTGGAAAAGGTAAAAGAGCTGAATTTCCTCGGCAATTAATCCATTTGGACGTCTCGTGGTTCAATGAATGTGAAAGGAAGGCAAGGGGCTGTTTGTTTCATCACTTTAATAGATGATTCTACTTGATTCGGATATGTCTATTTGATTTCTCATAAATCTGAAGCATAAGTTGTTTTAGAAGGTTTATGAACTTGGTAGAAAATCAATTAGACAGGAAAATAAAGGTATTGAAATCCGATCGAGGTTGAGAATATTTATCTGATAAGTTCAGAAAATTATGTGATGAAAAGGAATAGAAAGATAGTCGTCTATTCCATATACTCCTCAACAAAATGGTGTTGCGGAGAAAAGAAACAGAACCCTACTTGAAATGGTTAGGTCTATGATGGCGCATGCTAACTTACCTATCACCTTTTGGAGTGATGCATTGTTAACTGCTGCCTATATACTTAACCGGGTGCCTTCCAAATCAGTTATTTCTACTTTATATGAGTTATGAACAATTAGAAAACTAGACTTAAGTTTTCTTAAGCCATGGGTTGTTCTGTCTATACTCATAAGTCCTCTCACAAGTTTTGGGAAATTGGGTCCCAAAGAAAATATGAGTATTTTCATGAGATACTACGAACACTCAAAAAGGTATGTGTTCATGGGTGAGCGGGAAAGTGGGAGTATAACTGAATTTGAATCACGGGATGTCACATCCTTAGTGGATGAATTTTCTAAGAGGGGCGAAATAAGGGAAGATAACTTCCTGTTTGAAACTTTGGATCAAGATAATGATGTCAGTGGAGTTCGTTCAAGTGGGAGTAATATGAGATGTAATGAATTGAATTCAACTCATTCTCAATTGCAACCACCTGATGTGACGACATCATCATTACCTAATCCAAGTGGGAGCATGATAGGGAATGATGTGCTAAGTGTACAATCTCCCATACGGTGAACAAGTCGCCAAAGTATTCCCCGTCGATGTTTTGACATTGAAAGGGAAACTTTTATGGTTGCTCCACAAGATAAGGATGAGCCAAGAAATATTAATAAGGCTCGAACTGCCTAATAAGGAAAAATGGATTCATGCAATGAAAGAGGAAATGGAGTCAATGAAATCAAACCAAGTCCGGGAGTTGGTTGATCTTCCAAAAGGACGCAGAACTATTGGGAACAAATGGGTTCTCAAAATAAAGCGAAAGGCTGATGGCTCGATAGAAAGGCATAAGGCTCGCCTTGGGCGAAGGGTATAATCAACAGGAAGAAATTGATTATGAAAATACATTTTCTTCTATAGTGAGATTTACCTTGATTCGCATTATTCTGGCAATAGTGACTAGTATGGATCTTGAGTTACATCAAATGGATGTAAAGACTGCTTTCCTCAATGGAGAATTAGAGGAAGGAACATATATGGAACTACTTGCTGGTTTCATAGTGAAAGGCCAAGAAGATAAGGTATGTTGACTTTGGGGGTCGATATATGGCCTTAAGCGATCATCGAGACAAAGGTATATACATTTTCATAATGCCATAGTGGCATATGATTTTACAATGATTGACGAGGATCATTGTGTATATATCAATAGATCTAATGATCAATTTGTGATCATATCATTATATGTTGATGATATACTAATTGCCGGAAGTAATATGGAGTTGGTTAATACTATCAAGAGATAGTTGTCTTCTAACTTTGAGTTGAAGGATATGGGATCGTAAACCCATAGACACTCCTATTGCAAAAGGTGAAGCATTGAGCCATAGTCGTGTCCGTGGACTCCACAAGAAAAGGAACAAATGAAACATGTTCCTTATACTAGTGCTGTTGGAAGCTTGATGTATGCTATGATGTGTACAACACCCGACATATGCTTTGCAGTTGGAATGGTGAGTAGTTACCAATCCAATCCAAGTTAAGCACATTGGAAAGCCGTTAAGAGAATACTGAGGTATCTAAAGGGGACTGCTGATCATACGTTGAGTTATTAAGGAAAGGATCTGCAACTCAAAGGCTATTCTAATGCGATTAGAGAGGAGATATAGATGAAAGAAAATCTATCTCGGGTTTGTTTTCTTACCGAATAATGGCACCATATGTTGGAGCGAAGAAACAAAAGTGTATAGCCTTGTCCACGATGTAAGTTGAGTTCGTGGCATTATCGGCAACGGTGTAAAAGAGTGTTTGGCTTAAGAGATTTTTGGATCATTTAGGTGTTATTAGAAGTGCTGCAGATTTATTGTTGGTTAACTATGGTAGCCAAGCAGCAAAAAGCGTATACCAAAGATCCAAAATATCATGGCAAGACCAAACATATAGATACCAAGTATAATCTGTCAAGGATATAGTTGCACGAAAAGATGTGAACTTAGAGTACATACTACGCATGGAATGGTAGCAGATCCTATGACAAAGCCAATACCTAGAGATGTGTTTTGTGGTCATATGAAATCTCTAGGATTGCGTAAAGACCGATGTACTTGAATATTATAATTTCCCTAAATGTTCACAATTTGATGAATTTGTGTTTTCATCATTAATGCCTATGAATCTTTATTTGATCTTTATGCATCTTGATGCTTAGTGCATTACTTTAAGTTGAGAAGTATGTCGGACAGATATAAAGATTAGCCCACTCACACGGTAATCGCCTGCATTTCTTGTGTGATAAATAGAGATGAGACTGTTTATAAGCTTATTATCTAGGTGATAATCGAGAGCTCAAGCTTAAAACACGTATATCGCCTTAACTAGGTGTTAAGATGAGGATATAATACTTACTATATCCGAAAGTAAAATACCCCACATGTTTTACTTTATCTCGTCTAAGATGCCGATGTGAGTTACGATGAATTTTGTGATTGAGTAGATACGTGAACTCAAGTTAGACATTGGGTATGTCTGAACTATCATCTCGTACGGTATTGAAAAGTGTAGACATACGCTCCATGGGAAAGGAGTTAATACCGTAATACGTATTTCATACTACGTATGCATGAGACGACCAATAAGAGTGGCAAAAAGTTTGATCTCAACTTTTATGACGTGTGAGACTCTTGAGGAAAAGAGTTCCTCAATTTTTAGTCCCCCTCGGGACTCTTACTTATTCTCAAGGTTTCTATTTAGTGTTTGCTATCTTAGGGTGTTGCCAATGGTCATGAGATGATTCGATCTAATGGGGCATTTCTAGAAAAGCAAGCTGGACTGAAATTGAGAGTTTGAAGGAAAGAGGAAGATCGATTTTGGAGAATCACATTGTGGTTTTGTATTCACCGGTCGACCAATTATAACTGTCTTTGTGATAATTATAATTGTGAATGCAATATATATATCATTGTTTAAAAGAGATCAAGAGAGATATAAATGTGATCGATCGATCTAGGGTACTGCATACTAAATCTACTCGAGTGTGACGCCCAATTATGAGCTGCTATATATTCCTAACAGATGTATAGCAACGAGCTCTCAAAGTATGCTGGTCGCACGGATTATTCACCGGTATGAAAGTTGAAGAGAGGTAAAGAGAATACTGTTCGGCCCACCTTGTGCGAGTGGGAGATGAAAGCTTTATTTAATTAATTAAAGGGCTTAAGGCCCCATCCGCTCAAGTTGGGCCCAAAAGGGCCCGGCCCACGGGAATAGGGCCCGTGGAGGGGGAAGGTATAAAAGGGAGGAGAGAGAGAGAGAAGACGTTGATTGAAAATCATTCTCACGTACGTCTTCCCTCTCCCGCGTATTCTCTCTCTCAAAAAGAAAAAGGAAGAACAGTGACGCTTCTTCCCTTTCAAGGCTTCATCGAATTGAACAGCGACAAATTCTCTCCCTCCATTGGCGTCGGTGTTTAATCTGTGGCTAACAAAGGTACGCTCGAATCCGTGGTGTGCTTTACGATCGGTGATACGTGTTGTTTTCTTGGGCTACGCTTCCGCTTGAGTTTAGGGGTTCGATTTAGTGTCGAATCCGGGTTTTCGGGGATCAGTTATTCCCAACAGTAATCAAATTTAAATTATCTAATTGTACGG
Organism: Eucalyptus shirleyi; assembly: GCA_017140165.1. NCBI lineage: Eukaryota > Viridiplantae > Streptophyta > Magnoliopsida > Myrtales > Myrtaceae > Eucalyptus > Eucalyptus shirleyi. The sequence continues at coordinate 41,965,533 of CM029450.1, forward strand.
TAGGGGAAAGAGCCAGAAATCTAACTTATCGGGGGCAAGATTACCAGAAAATTGGAGTTTTAACTATTATTCCCGAGTTTTGGTAACGGTGGTATTAAGTAATATCAATTTATTAATTGATAATACAAAAAATAGCCCAGGACATTTATGAAGGTGTAATGTTCAATCGCAACGTAATAAAATAGTGAGACTACATATCTATGAAAAATGAAGAATTTTAACTTGGGATTTAATATAAGGAAGCATTGATTTTTGAAAAAAAGGGTTAATTCTACGGAAAACAAAAAATTAATACATTTATGATAAATTTACCAAAAATTAATTTTGACCACAAAAAATCCATAAGTAGTACACCTGTGATGAATTTACTTTAAACTTATCTTTTAACCATTAAAAATCACAAATTAATATATATATATATATATATATATATATATATATGTGTGTGTGTGTGTGTGTGTGTGTGTGTGTGTGTGTGTGTGTGTGTGTGTGTGTGTGACAAATTTAACTTTCGTTAGTTTCCGTTAAATTGAATTAGTACAACAAAAAATCAAAAACTGATAATTTTATGAAAAACGAAGAGTAAAAATCCAATTTGATATACTTATTAATTACTATGTGTCATCTAACTTAATAATTTGACGATAAAATTTAATAAAAATTAATGGATGATAAATTTATTACAAATGTATGAATTTGGAGTTTCTCTTAGTATTAATAGGAAAACAATTGTAGAAGAATGACTTAAGAGTTAAGCATGGGACCGCCCACATAAATTGTTGGCGACTGGATTGACTTGACTTTCTAAAAATATTCAATGTCGGTACAACATTGTACCTCAGACATTTGCTATCACCTACCATTTTCACGTGTGCATGGTAAGGATCAGGTAAGCATTTGGCCCTCTCTCTCTCTCTCTCTCATTTTCAATTGACTGGAAAAGAGTCAAACGCGGAAGAGGAAAATTTTAATTGACCTCACATCACCCATTAATTTTGAAGTAACTCATCTCTTAATTCGATTGAAGTTGATTCTATTTATAGTGTTTAAAGTTGTTTAACAATCTTAATCTTGTTAAGTGTGGAACTGATAAATTTTCAACAGTCAATCGGGTTATCAAATTGGTCTTATGCATGACTTTCGCTTTTGAAATCCCCTCCGATCCAGAAGGCCTACAAATAAACATTGCAATTTCCTGGTTCCACCAAAGCATTTTTGGAGTGGTAGTCGTAGTAGTGGACCGATAGTTACTGGGCAATCCAACATCTGAAAACTACCAAACATGCTGCTTTTTTGGCTCGCAGCACGTCGGACGAGGCCGTCAAATCATATGAATCAAAAAAGTTTCAAAACAGGAAACATAAAGCATCTTTCAGAAAAAATTGACAGGACCTGATTTTCACGGAAAATCATCCATGTTGGTCGTGCCGCTGCATATATGTTGCTCTCTTTTTCTTCTCTCTCGCACGCGCGATGACCCACCGGTCTGCAACAACCAACGAGTTCAAACTGGCGTGGAAACTCGAGCAAGCGAGAGGCCGAAGTTCGACCGCCATGGCGAAACGAAAGAGAGCTCACTTAACCCGCTTGTGTTGAAATTTTTTTCTGGAAAATGCTTTACGTTGACGAAAGAGAGCTCACTTAAATCCGGTTTTTTTTTTTTTTTGGAAATTTTTGTTAATATTCGTCCTCCAGGATGAAGCATGGGCATCCATACCCTTTAATACTAGTAACCAATTAAGCAAAATCCTCTACTAATAATATGTGGATCGGAAAGTATATGATATTAAACAGATGTACATCTGCTTGCAAGCATGTCAAAGTGATAATATCATAATCGTAAAATAATGTTATAATAATTTGTCGTCAATTGTATTATAAACCAAAAAAAAATCTTGCATAACCAATCAAGCAACGATATATATATATTTTTTTTTTGACATCATCAATTTGATGAAGAACCATATTAATTTGCCTACAACATTCCTCGAGTGTACATATATATTCTCAATAAATAACTAATAACGCACATTTATAGTCGTCATCGTTTACTAGTAGTAGGCTAGTAGTGACGTGTGATTGGAACCGGCGAATAGGATTCCTTTTTCGGGTCAATTGCTAGGACGCGGGAGAAAAAAAAAAGATTATCTCTTAATCGGGCAGCGTTTCCGGGAAATGTACTACTTCGCTTTTCTCGGAGAAAGACGGGCCTAACTCCTTCAGACGGTACAGAAATAAAACTCCCTCTACTGATTACCGAATCATTGCTTTGAGTTTGAGCTTGAGTTCGTGCATAAATTCTTCATCGTCTCTGCTACATTCTGTTCTCGTTTGTTCAGCGACCAAATCCTTCCAAGTTCTTGAAAAGCTCCACCAAAGAAAATAAAATCATGGTGATGCAAAAGAGAGCTTTGGTTTCCATTTCTAGGGGTCAATCAAGTCAACTCAAGCGGCCACGCACCGCTGGAACGAAGTAAGCTCTCTTTTCCCTCTCCACGTTTCGATGTTTGATCGATTATTTGATGCTGGTGTTCGTTTTGCGTTACTCGAGGGATACTCAATGAAGAGCTCTTGAGTTGAAGATTCTTGGAATGAGAAAATATGGGAAAGCCTGCGTTGAAGCGTAACCTTGATTAGCTTTTGGCTCGTGACAGTTCTAGATCGCTTTCGTTCAGTTTTTTGTTCGTGGGTTTGTGCTGTGGCTTAGATATGAAGCATTAAAGACCTCCAATGTTGCCGTCTCGAATCTGTTTTGTGAGTTCGGCATGGGCCAATCGTAGCATTTCCTCCTTGTTCGAATTAAACTCCATTGGAAACTTTTACCCAGCTAGTGAGCTATTATTGTTACTGGGTTACTTTGCTGTCCTTTTTGCTAAATTTTCCTATCTTGATTGTACTTTTGTGGCGATCTTCATCTGGTCAAATATGGCACAGGCCTGGGAAGACAAGGAGCTGGTTTATCGTGAAGGTTGTCCGGAGAGTGGTAAGATGAGTAAAGTCTTTATTGTTCTTCAATCACCAATCTCTTTGATTAGAAGCGGTTGGATGCATTTCTGACCTTCCGGATCACAAAATGATCCAGATTTTCAATGAAGTGGCTTGGCCATAATTTTTTCCTTGAATCTTGGAAAATGTGCTCAATGACAACTTGCATGTTGAAGGAGGACAATGAGAATACGTGTGATGTGAAACTTGAATGAGATATATAAGTGATGGATTGCAATGTAATTCTTCGCTATTGCTCTTTGCTGGACAGGTCAGGGAAGAGTTCAGGGAAGAGTGGGAGCGTGTTAAATCTGACTTGGTCGTGTGCTGTCAAAGGTGAAAATATTTTCTTTAGTTTCTTGCTAAATCTGCACCAACTGATTCCTCAAAGGGAATTTCCATGTATGTCGTCTCACCAACTAGAAATATCATCTAGTATCATCAGTCGTTGATCCATGATTCTGTTCAGCAAAGTGTAAAACCTGCACATACATCTTTTTGTCAATCACTGAAAGGACGGTGCATTTGTAGATAGCTGCTAATTAACTTTACTTGCTTCTTTTATCTTTGTACCGCATAAATATGTATTCCAGCTTCATGTCGGCTTTTCTCTGTCGGCCGTATGTTAAGGGAATGCATCTGATGAGTCTGCTAACTGGGTCTGACATTCATATGTACTAGTAACTAAAGCGTTCCCAATGTTAATTCCCATGGTGTAGTTCCACGGAGAATGCTCTCAAAGGGATGATGCAACAGACAAGCTCAATTAAGAGTGCTGTTCCAAAACTGGTAAGATGAACAGCGTTCATAAAATTTCTGCATGTCGATTGTTTGAACAGCATTGATTGAGCATGAACTTTGCACATCTTTTTTTATAAGTAAATTTTCATCTTATTGGACAACCTGTGGAAGAAAAACAATGGAGGTCACATCCCATGTGAGTCCATTGCAGCATAATGTCCCACATATACAGCCAAGTCGAGGTGCCAAACCTTCCTGTAGATGTGAACTCTTGGGGAAGATTAGTCTGCTATCCTTAAAGTAACATTTATCTGCTGAGCGATGGCCCTTTTACTTGGCACCGACGGATCGATGGGACATCCTTTTGAGGAACCTACTATAATGGGAAAGCCTGATAATTCATCAAGTTGACTTTCAATCTGATTACACTAGACATCAAATGACAACATGACATCATAGTCTTCCCCATCTACACTACCAATTGCAAAAACAAAATACTACCCATAAAAACTAGATGCACAACCATGCTACCAGATTACAGCAAAGTTAGCCAACAAGAACTCACCAATTTCTCCACAAACACTTAACATCAGCAGTTAGTGTCTCATTTCCGTCCAGAATCATAGCTTCTAGTGAGACTTTTATGGGGAAAGAAAAAAACAACTGCATCAAGATCACGACAAGCTCGAGGGGATACATTAAGTTCCTCTCTCTCCAGAGATAATAAATTGTTGAATTCCAAATAAGTTCATCCTTCCAATCACTTGCAGATCTAGGAATTGGGAGTAGCTGTAGAACTTGTTCCCAAAATATGCTTTGTAAAAACACACTTAAAGAGCAAGGGCATTCGAGATTTTTCTTGTTGTCCGCATAGCATACAAGTGCTATCAATGTCAGATCCAATATGTGCAACCTATTGTGAATGACTAGCCGAGTTATAAAGCCACATTCTGGCACATTAGGCTTAAACCATACAAGCTTAAACCCAGTAAGTTTGTATACATTTCCTCACGAGCTTCCAAGCCTCCTTTATAGAGAAAGAGCCCCTTGATGATCCAGTAAATACCACTTTGTCTACGGAGCCAGAGTATGGAGCAATCAACCCACACAAAGCCATCTGAGTTTTAAGCAGATCATCAGAACTTGCAGGAGGCCATCTCCATTCATTTGTCTCAATAACATCCACAACTGTGGCTTTATCACCTATAACATTTTACATGGACATGGGATGAAAAGGGATAAAGAAAATGCTTAGGATAGTTCGTATAAGCGCTGATTGGTTTAGCATCCCTTCTGCTTCATTTATTTGATGTCTTCAACTTTGGCAACTCTTCTCTTGGTGGTTTTGGACAGATGGAAACAGTGGAGCTCACAAATGATCACTCTCCCCACCTTGGATGGTATGAATGCTCTTCCCCTGTGATGCTGTCTTTCTGTCTAGTATTGACTGGTTATGCATTGCTGATTTTTTCTGGAATAATAGTCCGACTTTACCACTAACCACAAAGCAGGCAGCCAGAGCTCAGTTTACAAGTTAGCCAGAATGATTAGGTCATGTGCCAAATTGTCAATGCTCCGATTTAGAACATAATCATATGTATCTCGAGAGCAGTGCAGCATTATATTTGGTTTTATTTTACTTTTTAAAAAATTTGCATTGTTAAACTCTCTGAGACAACGCATCTATTTATCCTAGTAGTTTCCCTGGCATTAAGACTTGTCCAAGTGAGATGTTTGGTAGTTTGTCTCTATGTGTTATTACTTCTCCAATTTTCCACTTCTATACCTGTTCCTGTTTCTAATGGTTGTTTTCCCCGGAGAATGCAGTACTAATGCTAAAACTACGAGAAAGAATGATGTGAGAAACTTCTGGCTTCACGTTCCAACCAAACTGTCCAAAGATGTATATACCGGACAGAAACTAGAAGGAGAAGATGGTGCTCGCATTTCTGTTGCCTTGATTGATGCAGATACAGGGGAAGTTGTTAAATCAGGCCTGGAATCCTCCATTAAGTTGGACGTCGTTGTGCTTAAAAGTGATTTCAACAAAGATGATGAGGACAACTGGGCTCAAGAAGAGTTTGAGAACTATGTGGTTAAAGAACGTGAAGGAAAGGGGTCACTTTTGACAGGAGTTCGCCAGGTGACGCTCAAGGGAGGTGTTGGGGAGCTGGGAGAACTGATATTTATGGACAATTCCAGTTGGGACAGGAATAAAAGATTTAGGATAGGGCTTAAGGTGGCATCAGGTTATTGTGGGAATACACGAATCCAGGAAGCAAAAACAGATGCCTTTCGTGTCAAGGAACATAGAGGAGAATGTACGGCTTTCATAGTCTTACAGTACATAAACCTTGTCCTAATTTATGACTGATAATAAACATAGTTTCGGACATTGCGTCTCCTATATTTTAATTGAGAGCTTCATTTCATATGAACCATTACATCTCAAATGAAAATTCTGATAAATAAAATATGATCTGTTTCTATGTTATTAGAAAATGTTGACACTTCAAATCAGTTTTGGGAGAGGGTCTGCACGCCTATTAGAAGGTACTCATCAATCTAACAGGGACTAGGACCTTACTGTATATGTCCTCTTCATTTTACAGCAAACAAGAAACATCATCCACCTGCATTTGATGATGAGGTCTGGAGGCTGGAGAAGATTGGCAAAGATGGGAAATCTCACCAAAAATTGAAGGAAGCCGGAATACCTACAGTGGGGGACTTTCTACAGCACCGGTCTACAGGCTTCAAGAAGCCGAGAGAGGTAAGCACTTAGTTAATGATTCCCAATTATGGTTTGATTGACTACCGAGATTGTAAGTCTTGCGTGTTCACTCATCATAGGTACTTGGAAAGAGCATGACACCGAAGAACTGGGAACACCTCATAGCTCATGCAATGGAGTGCAAAGACTTGAAAACTCATTCGGAGAATCCTAATGTCATGAGGGAGGATGCTGCTGAATTCAGCACTGATCATCAACCAACCGGCCTAATCAATGACGTGGTATATTCTGCTACTGATCGACATTCTGCCCAAGAGAAGGTAAGAAACTAAGGAATTCCTCATGAGTTTTGTCAAGCCAGTCCATGCAGTGCACACCATCATGCTGAGTTCATATAAAATGTCCCATATTATATGTGTCATCAGTAATTTGAGTTTACTTGTAGCGGTGTGGCTTAATAGGTATTAGATTTGATATGAGATATGGAAATTTGAAAAGGGAGTTGGTTGGACATTTAAATGCTTTGTTTTTTATTTGTCAGTAAAAGTAATATGAAGTGCCTGTGGAGAGAACAAAATGAAAATCTAGATGCTAGTGATTTTGAGCTTTCGCTCTTTGCGATGCAAAGTTGAGGATGGTGACCTTGTAAATCTAAGTGGCCTTCTGTAGAGAGCACTTTCAGCCGTTGATTTGCTGTCATCCATGACAATTTGCAACCATGACTCTTGAACTATGAAGATCTTAATTATTTGCACAATACAAGTTGATGAGTGTTTTAATTATTCACTGGTCCTTTCTCAATCAACTTTACATTTTTACCCTGAGGACCCTTGCCTTGATTGTACTCTCCATTGCATCTTTGGAGCACCTGAACTTTGTGTGGTTCTTTCAATGTTATTCTTTATTCTTCTTTCTCTGTCGTGCGCATACGTGCTCACTCTGAGTGCAAGTTCGTCCATTGGAATGCAACATTACTCCAGATTAAGCGGTGTACTGTGTTTTTCCTCCAGAACCATGAAAGCTCTTTTCCATCTCAAGTCTCTGAACAACAAACTCAAAAACCCGCGCCTGTTCAACATAGAATGGCTCCAAGTACCTGTGCTCCAGTTGGTCTGGAAGCTCCTCCGGCAAATGCGGACCCCACTGCTGATGGTACGTGATCCCAAACGCAAAATTATCTCCCTATAAGCACATACAAAGATGTGGCCTGTGAAATAATGATAGAAAATATGACTTTTCACTTGATTGTTCAGCTTTAATACATAAAAGCAACGTGTTTCAGATCCTAATGATTTGGGTTCCGCGTTATCTGAAGACATTTATTTGTCCAGCCACCCCATCAATTGAACTTGCATCTGAAAATGCTGAGAAATAGTTTTTACTGATGATGAACAAACAAGAAGAGTAAATTGTCGCAGGTCACTACTGAAAGCAGTAATATAATAGATTAAGTACAAAGGCAAAAGGCAATAATTAAATACTTATATTTTGTCAAGGTTCAGTTTCGTAGATGCAACTTCAATTTGGACATGAATGACTGAGAAGGACATGTAATGTTGAGAATATTAAATATCTTAATGCTAATTGATCAAAAAGAGATATATTCTATGAGATGTGATTGTTGCAAACTGAGCCTCATTTAATAGACTCTATCCATATTGCCAATATATATATGTATAAATGTATGAATGTATGTGTTCAGTCCAATCAATTAAAATGCAATTAAAAAGTTAGATATGAATAGATATAATAAGCACACGGTGACATGTTTGTATGGGCATTTTTATCAAATGGTGACTGAAAAATCATATTAGAAAACGTTAGGTTGTTAAACTTTTATCTGAAATTGAGATATAAAATGTTCAATCTGTCAAGGGCAAGGGCCTTGTCAGTTGAAGCACTTAAAAGATTACAAAGATCAGTGGCAAGAAAAATTAAAGAGATGTGGAGGGTGAGGAATATTAAATGCTCATGACCATTCATGGGAAAAAATTTTATAAGATCGTACACCTGTGTTCATGTAGGCCCATATTTACTAACCAAATTAATGTTCTACATCTTATAAAAAATTTTCTGCAGGACATAATGATGTAACTGGTTTGCAATCGTCCATAGAGTCCCAAGATACAATGAAGGATCCAGCTAATGCAGCTCGCCATGGGATCGGTTCATTAAGCCGAATGGGCTGTACATCGAATGAAAATGTTTCTCCCCCTATGTCACAGCGAGCCTCAATGTCAAGCTTCCCGGATGGTAAAAGCTCATAACCATTCATTTGAATTTTTTTTTATGAGATCGTACACTGTGCCCGTGTTGTGCCCATGTCGTGTATATTTGTGTGGGCATTTTTATCAAATAGTAACCGAAAGATCATATTAGAAATGGAGTTAGATTAGTTAAATTTACATGTCTGAAATTGAGATGTAAAATGTTTAATTGATGAAGGGAAAGGGCCTTGTCAATGAAAACACTTAAAAGATTACAAAGATCAGTAGCAAGAAAAATTAAAGAGGTGCTGGATGAGGAATCGTAAAAGCTCATAATCATTCATGGGAAATTTTTTTTATAAGATCACACGTGCTCATTTCGGCCCATATTTACTAGCCACTTTTAATGTTCTACTTCTTTCTTCAGGACATAATGATGTAACTGCTTTGCCATCATCAGTACAGTCCCAAAACACCTCCTTTGAAAATCCCATGAAGTCTCCAGCTAATGGAAGTGCTCCTCTCGCTCTGCGTCAGCCCACACCTGCAGAGTACTCGAGTGCTCCATTTTCCATAGGAGAGAATGCTATTACTACTACTGTCAGCCAGTTCCAGGGCTTCCCTCCCCAACCTACCGTGCCTAGCCATGTGATCGGTTCACCAAGCCCAATGGACTATACATGCAATGGAAATGTTCCTCCCTTTGAACCACGCCATGACTCATCATTAAGCTTCCAAAATGGTAAAAACTCATAACCATTCATTGAAAAATAATTTATCAGACCGCGCATCATGTAGGCCCAAATTTATTAACCACATTAATGTTCTAGCTATTTCTCCAGGACAACTGCTTTTTCATTGCCAGTACAGTCCCAAAATACCTATTTTGGAAATCCCATGGAGTTTTCAACTGATGAAATTGCTTGTCCCGCTGCAGGTCCACCCCAATCTGCAGAGCGCTTGAAAGGTCCAACTTTTCCAGAGGATAATGGCAATACTACTTTCGAATCGCCACCACTGTTCCCTTATGAGAAAGTACCGGATGCCACGCCTAGGCAAATGTTCGGTCTCTGTGAGGAAATGGCCTTTCCAGATTTTGATCCCTTCTCCAAAGCCTATGATTGTCCACCTGGAGGCGATTACGTGATGGAATGTTTCCCATCCAACGTTGCAGACGATACCGCGGATCTACAAAATATGGACATCTCCTTTCACACCTAACTATGGGACGGTGGTTTTGTTTAGGCACCAGCAAAGGTGTTATGGCTGGCTCAAGATGCAGTGATGCAGTGGGGTTTCTTCCTCGAGAAGAGTTGGGGGTCTCCTCTGATTGATTGTATGAATTCTTATTATTAGCTTTAGTCAAAATTAGTGCACTCAGATGGGATCGCCAATTCAAGTCCATGGCTCTTAAGCAGATTTATTCTTTCATTAGAAATTGTCTCTCTACTTCAGTTCCCTTTTTTAGAATGAATATAAACTAAAAAACTGGCGATCCCGATTTATCAATAACAAGTAAATTCATACAGAATTCAAGATCGAATTGCGGGAATGTAAATATCAACATACCTCTAGTCATTGATAAAATCTGGAAGTGGGAAACCTCAAAACCTTTGATTGATCCACACAGCACGATCGATCTACAGTATAGGAAACGTACGTCCTATTCTACTAGCCAATACCTCTCAAATCTGATGGTGTGTTTTTTTGTATTAATAGGGTTTGAACTAGACGACCTGACATTTTTATTCCATTGGTTATGTTATCGATATCTTCCATCAAGACCATTATGGTAATATAATAACGGACAAATATCACGTAATACGTGGGTAATAAATTGGGCAATAAATTGGAATTTATATAGGGAATTTATTGGGAATTTATTGAGAATATAATATTGGAATGATATTTAGAATAATAAAATATATTACATATTTTAACATTCTCCCACTTGATCCCAATATTCCTTCAAATGAATTATTAACCCAAACCCACAAAATTTCATACTGAAATAAAACAAATGAATCACGGCGATGAGTCCTCTTAGAGCGAGTATTATCTTCCGTGTATCACAATGTATTTCATCAACTCATATGTGATCAAATAACTTAATGAATAAACCTTATGTTTACTCCAGGCCAAACGTAATTATTTTTCTCATAATAACTGAATGTATTTGAGAAAAACATTATAAATGAATAAAAGTCTCATAAATTCTTCCATATAAAGAAAAATTTACATGATTGGACCAATGCCCATTCTAGAAACATGATCCTTATAACTCATTGGTGGCATGTCTTTAGTTAAAGAATCAGCTATCATCAATCCAGTGCTTATGTGTTCTATGACTACTTTCTTCTCTTTAACATGTTCTCTGATGGCTAAATATTTGATGTCGATATGCTTGCTTCGACTACCACTTTTGTGGTTCTTAGCCATAAAAATTGCAGCTGAATTGTCGCAAAATATTCTTAATAGCCTAACAATGGAATCCATAACTCTAAGCCCCAATATGAAACCTTTCAACCACATACCATGTGAGGTGGCCTCAAAACATCAAATGAACTCTGCCTCCATAGCGGAAGTGGCAACCAAGGTTTGTTTTGCACTCCTCCAAAATACAGCTCCGCCAGCAAACATAAAAATGTATCCCGATGTTGATTTATGGGAATCAACGTAGCCAGCAAAGTCTGAGTCCGAGTAAGCAACTACTTCCAAGTTGTCTGTCTGTCTGTACATAAGCATGTGTCCCTTTGTTCCTTGAAGTTACCTCATCACCTTCTTTGCAGCTCTCCAGTGGTCCATACTTGGATTACTTTGGTATCTTCCCAACATTTCCACAATAAAGGCTATGTCAGGTCGAGTGCAAACATGAGCATATATCAAGCTTCCAACAACAGAAGCATATGGGATGTTCTTCATTTGTTCCATTTGAAAATCATTCTTCGGGCATTTGTTTAAATTAAACCTATCACCCTTTATGGGATGTTCTTCATTTGTTCCATTTGAAAATCATTCTTCGGGCATTTGTTTAAATTAAACCTATCACCCTTTACTATGGGTGCTATACTTGGTGAACAATCTTTCATCCGAAACCTCTCTAAGACCTTATTGATATAGGTTTCTTGAGATAGTCCTAATATACCTCGAGGTCTATCTCTATGGATCTTAATACCAATAACATAAGACGCTTCACCCATATCCTTCGTATCAAAACTCTTAGAGAGAAATTGTTTCACTTCATATAACAACCCCTTGTCATTGGTTGCAAGTAAAATGTCATCTACATATAGCATAAGGAAACAAATTTTGCTCCCACTAACATTCTAGTATATACATTGATCCATAACATTCTCTTTAAAATCGAATGAAGAGATGATCTCATGGAATCTTAAGTACCATTGGCAGGATGCTTGTTTCAAGCCATATAGAGACCTTTTAAGCTTGCATACCAAATGCTCACCAACATTAGAGAAGAATCCTTCTGGTTATTTCATGTAAACCACTTTTTCCAATTTTTCATTAAGGAATGTCGTTTTCACATCCATTTGATGGAACTTCATATCAAAATGAGCAACTAATGTTAAAATAGTACGAAGAGAATCTTTTTTGGATACAGGAGAAAACGTCTCCAAGTAATCGATTCCCTCCTTTTGAATAAATCATTTGGCAACGAGTCTGGCTTTGTATCTTTCTATATTGCCTAATGAATCCTTCTTAGTTTTGAAGACCCATTTACAACCAATGACCTTTGCACCATCAGGCAATTCAACTAAATCCCAAACTTCATTTGATGCCATAGAATTCATCTCTTTCTTCATGGCATTGTACCATAAATTAGATTTATCACAACTTATGGCTTATGAAAATGACTCAAGATCACTCTCAGCTCCAACATTATAGTCAGATTCTTGTAGATACACAATGTAGTCATTAGGAATTGCTGATTTCTTCATTCTAGTAGACCTTCTTAATGTCGCATCAACATCCTCCTGAGGAGTATGCTGTTCTACTGGAAGTTCAATAGTATCTGGTAATTGCTGAACAATTTGGTCTACCGGATCAATATCAGCAGGTTGTGGATCTTCAATGACTAGTTGCTTAGTAACCGGTTGAACTCAAGGGGTGCTGTAAGTAACAACTGATCTAGTATCTAAGATGAAAGGTTGAGTATTTGAATGATCTTCTTCAAGAACAAAGTCCTTGAATTGATCGCTCCCACTAATTAGATCATTTTCAAGAAATTTAGCATTTCTTGATTCCACAAACCTAGTTGTATGAGATGGACAAATAAATCTGTATCATTTGGACTTTTCGACATATCCAATAAAATACCCACTTATAGTCCTTGGATCTAACTTCTTTTCCTGTGGATTATAGACTCTTACTTCTAATAGGCATCCCCAAACACGTACATGTCGCAAACTCGGTTTCCAACCTTTGAATAATTCAAAAGGCGTCCTTGGAGCAGCCTTGGTTGGAACTCGATTTAATATGTACACAGCCGTTTTAAGAGCCTCAGTCCACAAAAACTTAGGAAGTTTGGAGTTGCTAAGCATACTCTGCACCATATCCAATAATGTCCGGTTTCTTCTTTTTACGACACCATTTTGGTCCGGTGAACCAGGCATAATGTATTGGATAATAATCTCATGCTCTTCAAGAAACTTTGCAAATAGACCAGGTGCTTGTCCATCTTCAATGTATCTACCATAATATTCTTCACCTCTATCCGATCTCATGATCTTAATTAGCTTGTCGCATTATTTCTCTACTTCGGTTTTAAATACCTTAAAGGCATCCAGTGCTTCGTGCTTATTACGAAGCAAGTAGAGATACATGAATCGTGAATAATCATCTATGAAAGAAATGAAGTATCTCTAACCATTTGAGTCCATATTTGGACTACAAATATATGTATGTATGATTTCTAATATTTATGTACTCCTCTTAACACCTTTCTTTGACTTGTTGGTCTGTTTTCCCTTTATACAGTCCACACAAGTGTCATAATTAGTAAAATCTAGAGTATTAAGTACTCCATCATTTACTAGTCTCTTAATTCTATCAATGGAGATATGTTCCAACCTCCGGTGCCACAACATAGAGGAATCCTTATTTACAACACATCGTTTTATCCCAGCATTATCATGAACATGCATCGCATTATTAATGGCATTGTCTTATAAATTAATTCGAAAGAGACCATTAGACAAAATACCACTCTCAACAATTTTAGATTTATACGATAAATTGAATGTTGAATCTGAAAATTCAAAGGAGTATCCCAAATGTACAAGTCTTCAAACTGAAATTAAATTCCTAGAAAAACTAGGAATATAAAAGGTCTTTTCCAAAATTAAAACAAAACCACTATTGAGAACTAATATGCATATCCCAATAGCTTCCACACGCGAGCGTATCTTGTTTCCCGAATAGATGCCTTGTTCACTTCCCACTAGTTTCCGCTGGTTCTGAAAACCCTACAAGGAATTCGAAATGTGGATTGTAGAACTAGAATCAATCCACCAAGTGTTGTGACTCACATCAACCATATTAGTTTCATAACATACACATGTGAGTTGGTTACCTTTCTTTTGAGCCATGCCTTAAATTTGGTGCAATCCTTCTTCATGTGCCCCTTCTTTTTACAGAATAAGCACTTGAGTTCCTTCTTAATGCCAGCTTGGGGGAGGTAGAGGCATCTTACCCTTTCCCTTTTGCTTGCCTTGCCCTTTATACTTATCCTATGTTGCCATATGAGCACTTTCTCCTTTCTCTATTAGTAGCCTTTCTTCCTCTTGAACACACATGGTCATGAGTTCATTAATTGACCATTTAGTATTATGTGTGTTGTAAGAGATTTTGAAGGGGGCATACTCTTGTGGGGTATACAAGAAAATATTATGATATCCCAACCTCAAGATTCTTCAGCTGAGCTGCAATGTCCCTCATCTTCATGATGTGCTCACGCACACCTCTTACACCGGTAAGCTTCAATGATGAGAACTTCATAATTAGGGTCATGGCATGCGCCTTCTCTGAAGACTCGAATTGTGTATCAATAGCCTTCAACAATTCCTTGGCATTATTATGCTGAATAACTGAACCACAAATGCTAGTAGAGAGTTTTGCCTTTATGTACATCACACTGAGACGGTTGGACCGCTCCCATTGAGCATAATGAGTATGTTCAGCATGAGTACTATTCTCAGTAGGTTCAGGTGGTTCGTCTGACCTAAGAGCATAATCAAGATCCATGCACCCCAATTGAAGAAGAACTAATTTTCTCCATTCTTTAAAGTTATTTCCATTAAGCTCGGGAACAATTATACCAGAACTAATCGTAGGTGGTAAGATTGTATCATAATCAAGGAAAACTTATGTATCAATATATTTGAGGCAAATAAACTTAAATCATATTTTACCAATGTAAAACATGTTTTAAAATATGAATCACATAACATCAAAAACTACATGTGGGCTAAGTTTCTAATTTAAATCGATTCATAATTACTTCATGATGAAACTATCAAATTATATTCCCTTCATTAATCCCTGTGGGTAAATTAAGAAAGATAAAATAATATTTCATCATAATTAATCACATTAATATATTGAAAATTTCTGTGGGATAAAATTCATAATATTAATGTGAATAATTACAATT
Organism: Eucalyptus shirleyi; assembly: GCA_017140165.1. Lineage (NCBI taxonomy): Eukaryota > Viridiplantae > Streptophyta > Magnoliopsida > Myrtales > Myrtaceae > Eucalyptus > Eucalyptus shirleyi. Next base: position 41,980,870 of record CM029450.1, read on the forward strand.
ATTGTCTTTAACTATACGTGATCCAAAGGCTCTTAATGGATATAATTTAATATAATCAAAGATGCTATGGCTAATCCTTAATTGATTAAATATATATGGATCACTAGACATTTAATTTTATTAAAAAAAATTCATGAAATTGCACTTTAGGGTAGAACAGTAAAATCACGTGCAAAAGGGGTAAAACTGGAATTTTGCTCCCAAGGCCAGAATTAGAATTTTACTTTTAAGGGGTAAAACATGAATTTTACACCCAAAAGGGCAAAATCGTAAGTTTACACACCCCTGGGGCCAAAATCGGAATTTTGCACGGGCAAGGGCAGAATCGCAATTTTCCTAAAGGCGGAGGGGCAAAATTAAGAAACCGTTGCACGCACGCTTTTCCCTTTCGGGTGCGTGCAACGCATGGGCCCGCTTCAGCCCATCGCACGCGCCCACTTTAGCCTCTCAGGCGCGTGCATCACACGCACCCGCTACTGTGCTCGGGCGCATGCGTCACACGCGCCCAAGGTCTTCTTTCGGGCTCTCTTCCGTCGCTTCTTCCGCCACAACCGACTCTGTTCCGCTGTCTGGGTCTTCTCCCACAGCCCATGTCCGACCAAATTGGTTGATGGGTTTCAAAGAGAACACCGGGACGGACGAATAAATTCGAGATCCGGCAAAAACGACCATGTATGGACCAAAATTAAGCCAAAAACAATATGTCCTATAAAACCCTAACCACCAAAATTTCACCGCTCGATTAACCTTCGACGATCAGTAATATGTCAAAAAAATTTAAGGGTTTCTCTCCCTAATGGCGGTGTGATCATTCAGATCCATTATCACGTGGTGGGTAGCCCGAATTTGGCTAGAATTCTAAATTCTGATCCAAGCCATATACAAATCTGAAATTTACCCACATATAATTCAATAAAAATAAATTCCAAAAAGTTTTACCAAGGCAGAGATTGCAAACATGCTTTGATACCAACTGTTTTTTTTTTTTTTTGGTAAAACGCTTTGATACCAACTATTAGAATGAATATAAACTAAAAAACTGGCGATCCCGATTTATCAATAACAGGTAAATTCATACAAAATTCGGGATTGAATTGCGAAAACGTAAATATTAACATACCTCCAGCCATTGATGAAATCTGGAATTGGGAAACCTCAAAACCTTTGATTGATCCACACAGCACGATCGATCTGCAGTACAATAAACATACGTCATGTTCTACTAGCCAATGCCCCTCAAATCCGGTGGTGTGTTTTTATGTATTGATAGGGTTTGAACTAGACGACCTGACATTTTTATTCCGTTGGTTACATTACCGATATCTTCCATCAAGACCATTATGGTAATATAATAACGGACAAATATCATGTAATACACGCGGGTAATAAATTGGGCAATAAATTGAAATTTATATAGGGAATTTATTGGGAATATAATATTGAAATCATATTTAGAATAATAAAATATATTACATATTTTAACACTCTTAACATCTTTCTTTGAAAGTTTTCTAGTTTTTTCACATCTAAAGATTGCACAGGCAATGAAGCTATATCAGAACACAAAGCAATGTTAAATTAAGAAGCTTAAGTTCTCTCGATATTCTCTATTCATCAGGACTGCTAGTTTTATAATGAAGTTAGAGCTACAAATTAGGAGTACCTACTGAAGAAGTAGCAGAAGTAAATCCTACAAGTAGACCGATTAAAATCGTTGGTATGTAGGGCTAAATGCTCTAGAGGGGGTGACAGCCCTGACTAGCCCCTCCTTAATGCTATGTCCGTTTACAGTGCAACATTAGACCATAGAAAATTTCTCTTGAAAATAGACAAATAACCACAATTCGTCCATACAGAAAATGATTAGAACAACATAAACAGGCTCGTGGCATCGAAAACGCCGACCTTAAGCTTTAAGCTCCTTCGAGCATCTACAGCTCCCTTGAGCGCCGGTCATGGTAGTTTGAGCTTCCGAGTGATACAACTGCTGGTAACCGAAGATTAAGCTTAACCACCTTTACTTACGTGATTCTCGAAATTTCAATTTTCAAGATCAAGGGCTTTTATCTTGTAGATATGTTTTGCAATCAAGTTTCCTCATTGCCTGTCCCAAATAATCAAATGTCATGTGTTGATTCATGATGATCAAAAGCTCAATATTGATTATCCATTATTTTCTACAATATTACTTAATTGTATCTTCCATTACTGTTTACATGACCTGTTTCACTCAAAAATGATTATCCACTGCTGCGCCGATTTTTTTTTCTAACACCATACTTTTTGCTACTATTAACGGACGCGCGACCATTCATTTCCCGGGATCAGAGACTATAGCTTGTCTATTAAAACTGAAAAATAAATGCTGAAAATTTAAGTGTTTGAAATCTTAATTCTGAAAAATATAAAGTTGTTTGATGACAATTACAAAGTGATATATAATATAATCGAACTCTTGCCGAAATATATACCAATGATATTTATTGTAGTAAAATATATGCAGCGAGATTCTATTTACCATAGATTATTTTTCTATTAAATGAATTAAGTAAGCCATTCCACAGTGAGTTCAGTCACCCCTCGGTACGGTAAACAGTTCAACGCAGTCATGAGATTACTCAACACCGGCATTAGGTGTTCGGAGAGCTAGTATCTTTAGTAGTTTTTTGGTCAGTAGTATCTTTAGTAGTTTATGTGGTAAAAAAAATCTCTTACTTTTCACTTTAAGTGGAATTTTTATTTAATTGATTCTTTTAGGTCAATCCACGTTAAGCTTATGAAACAAGCTTAGCCTTATTAATTGTCGAGTATTCAATTTTTGCCGTTTAATTGGGTCATCAAAAGGCCTCAAGAGACTTTATCAGATTTTTTTTTTGCAAGTTCAATTATTTGATTGTACATATCATAAGTTCAAGGGCCACATGAAATGGAACGGATGGAGATTATGAGCATGCGCGATAAAATCTCATGATCGAGAGTGAGCCCCCGAGAAAAAGGAAGCATATAGAAGAATTTTTTTTTTGTCAGTCCTATTTTACTTATATTCTAACACTCACCTCAGACTTTTGCCTTGCCTCCTTGCAGAACGTGAGAGTCAAAACAAACATTTGAAACTAATTCGTCCCCACCTCAATCCCTTGTGAATGTGATAATTCGAACCTCCTATCTCTCCCTTCTATGTTGGAAAGGTGGCCACTAGGACAAATCCCAATGGTTAGATAAAAGAATTTAACGGCGCAATGAAGCTTTATTTTCTCATTGTATCATTCACCCGCTTACAAACTGATCCAAATTTATTTGGTGCACTGGGAAAGGAAAAAAAAAAAAAAGCTGTACAAAAAAGCCTTTCTAGATAATTTTGGCTTTTTACATTAACACGCAGCAACGAGACCTAATAATTTGGTTAAGCTGCAGGATTAAATAGTTTAGACTACAATACAATGCAAATGCAATTAGTCTTCCAATCAAGGCTCTGCATTGGATTAAAGGGTTAATATCACAAAAAACTCAAAACTAGTACATTTGTGATAAATTTACCATCAAATTAATTTTTTGGCCATCAAAACTCTATACTAGTATATTTATGTCAAATATACTCTCTGTTAGTTTTTGTTAAATTTGATTAATACCATGAAAGAATCTACAAATTTGTACATACGTGACCAATGGAGGGTAAAACCTTAAATCGATACACCTGTCAACTATCATGTGTTATTCAACTTAGTAATTTGACGGTATAATTTAATTGAAATTAACGAATGATAAATTTATTACAAGTGTACATGTTTGGGATTTTTTGTGATATTAACACAATATTAAAAATGCTTATTACATGGCTATTTTCTTGGTGGAGTTGAATCATATTATCGTAATTTCAATTGTTTTGGAACATTTGCGCGTCACAAAGAATAATCGAGACAAATAGATGGTGTATGAAACATCAGCTTGGTGAAAGAGAGAGATTGTGACAACTAGGAATGACCAAATTAGATGAGCATGGGATGCCGCCAGGGGTGCTTTGGTTATCCTGATGTCCATGGAAGAATCAATTTGTAGAAGGCCCGTAAAAAGAGTTAACATCATGAAAAAATCCAAACTAATATATCTTTTACAAATTTACCTCCAATTAATTTTATGACCATCAAAAACTCAAAATTGATATATTTGTAATAAATTTACAATTTGTTAGCTTCCGTTAAATTGGATTAATATTATGAAAAATCATAAACTAGTACACTTGTGAGAAACGGATGGTCAAATCCTAAACATATCATCTAACTCGGCAATATGAAGATAAAATTTAATCTTTCAATTATATACGTGCACTTCAATACATGGGATGACCTCTCAACTAGACAATAAATTCTGTTTTTTTTTTTTAATCTTTTCCCAAATTGGTACACTCACGTTTACATTCGTGTCACAAAAAATTCTTAATTTTACATTGATTATATATATCTAAAATATATTTTTAAATGTCACAAAAAATTTCAAAGTGGTATGTCCATACCAAATTTATCCCAAATTACCAATCTTTGAGACTTTTTGTTATATAAAAGTCAGTTTGGGATAAATATGATATGAATATATCAATTTGAGATTTTTTATAACACAAAAATTAATTTAGCATAAATGTGGCATAAATGTAACGTTTTGGGATTTTTTTGTGATACTAATGTTTAGATGAAAGCAAAAATGCTCAGAAATTGCTTTTACGGATGACAAGAGAAGGTTATTACATGCCACTGCCGAAAGCAGTAATCGATTAAGGAATGGTGGAGGAGATTTGGTTAATGTACGACAATGACCATCGTAGATCATAGGAAGGTTCTATGAAATGTCACTAACATGCATGCTTCATTGCAAAAAATTTAGACTAGTGGTGACCCTTGTTGGCCCTTCTCGGCGGTGGTGGGGAGCTATGTTTTCCCTTTTTTTGTATTTTTTAAAGTTAGCTTATTTATAATATAATTTAAATAACACTTGTATTAAAAAAATCAAATTCGGACCACATTTGTCCTCAATTATATTTTCCTTCTTTTCTTTCCTTTTTCTATATTTATTTGAAGTTACCATATTTTTTAATATAATATAAATAAAATGTATTAAAAATTTAGATTTGGACCAAAATGACATTATTTTAGCCTTATGTTTCGTGCATGAGTCACATCATTACTATTTAGGAGAGAGAAAATAACAATAATAAAAAAAGTCATGTTAGCAATTTTTAGTTTGTCAAGTTGAACGGAGTTAACAATTGACTTGATTGCATCAATTCGATAAATTTAGGATTTAATTATATTTTTTGAAAATTTTATGATTCAATTATATTTTCAAGATAAATTTTAGTATTTTTTTTTTGGTAAGGATAAATTTTAGTACTTTAAGTGCATCTATCTAAAAAAATATTGCAGATGCTACTTCAAAAGGTTGAGGGGGCCAATTTCCTAAATCGGAGAAAAGAAACTAAGAAGAAATCTCTGAAACGGCAAGGTTTCCCGAAATGTTCCATAAAAGTCGCTTTTCTTGAAAAATCATGCGCCGTGAGCCCACTCCTGCGGACATTACAAAAGGAGACACACTCCAAAAGTTATGTACTTTGATTTGGTGGATGAATGGATTGTTGTCTCGTTCCCTAAATTCTTGGGTAATCATAAAAAAAAGATGTAAATCTATTGTGTTAATATTAATTAAGTTTTAAATTTTTAAATTTGATCATTTTAATCATGAATCTTTTAATGATTTGTCAATGTAATTCTTTTGATCAATTTTGATTGGAAATCATTAATATAATGATTCGATTAATGCTAACTGTTTTACGCGGTATGAACAATACTGACATAGATAATCTTTGTATATTATTCTTATATTTTTTTCTGTATTTTTTTTTTTCAATTTTTCCCTTCTTCCCACACCCACCAGTCACCACAAGCGAGGGTTACTAGCGCCTGGATCCCGACTAACCAATCATATTCATAGTCTCGACCCTAATCCTCGTGAAAAGGGCTCAAAGCATATAATAAAATAGAAAAAAAGGGGGTCTTAAAGAAATAAACATGTTCTCTTTCCCTAGTTACAATTATCTACATTGTTCACGATAAATTATTTGCAATCAATTCTGTAACATTTTGGAGGTAGGATGCTGAGCTGTACCACGGTGCAATTCGATACTCAACTTAGTCTTATATATAATCTGTCTCTTCTTTCTTGCTCACTCTCTCACTTGCACGAAACAGCCCACTCTCTTTTCTTTTACTCTTTTTTTTTTTTTCCCCTTTTTGTTTCGTGCAAGCTGGGCCGCCCATGGAGGTGGAACCGGCCAACACGTCGCTGTTACTTGAATTCAAGCCGCACATGTCCTCTGCAGATCGCGTCAAGTTAGCTCGCAATTTGACTCGATTCGACTCACGATTCTATTCCTCCAGCTCATGTGGAGGGTTTGCCGAGGCAATACGGGCCGTCGCCGACCATCCTAAAGGGTTGCCGGAGGTAGTGCACGGTGGTGGTGGGGCAAGCCGTCCCTCCTACTCAAATATATATGGGAGTATGCTCGACTGCTTGTGATGATGGAACGATGTTGTTTCTTGTGGGATGAGGGACCGCCCGCGAGGGGAGGGACAAATGAGATTGTTACGTATAAAAAGGTTGTGCACATAAATCTATGATGTTGGGACGTATAGTTTGTAATCAAATTTAAATTATCTAATTGTACGGTAGGGAAAAGAGCCAGAAATCTAAGTTATCGGGGGGCGAGATTACCAGCACATTTGAGTTTCAACTATTATTCCCGAGTTTTGGTAACGGTGGTATTAAGTAATAACAACTTAATTTATTAATTGATAATACAAAAAAAAAAAAAAAGCCCAAGACATTCGTCAAAGTGTGATGTTCAATCGCAACGTAATAAAATAGTGAGACTGCATATCTATGAAAAATGAAAAAAATTTACTTGGGGTTTAATAAAAGGAAGAATTGACTTTTGAAAAAAAAAGGTTAATTCTATGGAAAACCAAAAATTAATTAATTTTGACCACAAAAAATCCATAAATGACCTTTTTTTTTGTCAGTCCTATTCTATTCCTACTCTACACTCACTCTTAGACTTTTGCCATGCCTCGTGCAGGGCGTGGTAGTCGAAACCCACTCTTGAAACTTACGCGTCCCCACTTGAGAAGTGAGAAATTAAACCCCTTACCTCCCCCTTCCATGATGGAATGGTGGTCACTGGGAAATCCATAAATGACCTTACCAAAAATGAAATCCATAAATGACACAATTGTGATGAATTTACTTCAAGCTTATTTTTTGATAACAAAAAATACAAACTGGTATATGTGTAACAAATTTACTTTTCGTTAGTTTCCGTTAAATTTGATTAGTACAACAAAAAATCAAAAATTGATAAATCTATGACAAATGAAGGATAGAAATCCAATTTGGTAAACTTGTCAACTAGTGCGTGTCATCCAACTTAGTAATTTGAGAGTATAATTTAACAAAAATTAATGGATGATAAATCTATTACAAAGATATTAATTTGGAGTTTTTCTTAGTATTAACAGGAAAAAAAAATGTAGAAGATCCTTACCAAAAAAAAAAAATGTAGAAGAATGACTTAAGAGCTAAGCATGGGACCGCTCACATAAATTGCTAGCGACTGGATTGACATGGCCTTCGAAAAATATTCAATGTCGGTACAACATCGTACCTCAGACATTTGCTATGACCTACCATTTTCACGTGTGCATGGTAAGGATCAGGTAAGCATTTGGCTCTCTCTCTCTCTCTCTCATTTTCAATTGATTGGAAAAGAATCAAACGCGGAAGAGGAAACCTAATTGACTTCACATCACCCATTAATTTTGAAGTAACTCATCTCTTAATTCGATTGAAGATGATTCTGTTTATAGTGTTTAAAGTTGTTTAACAATCTTAATTGTGTTAAGCGTGGAACTCATAAATTTTCAGCAGTCAATTGGGTTATCAAATTGGTCTTATGTATGACTTTCACCTTTGAAAATTCTTACGAGTCCAATTATTCGTCGTCGATCCGCAATTGATCCCGTCCGATCAAAAAGGCCTACTAATAAACATTGCAATTTCCTGGTTCTACCAAAGCATTTTTGGAGTGGCGGTCGTTGCAGGGGACCGGTAGTTAGTGGGCAATTTAACATCTGAAAACTATGTTGTTCAAAAAAAAAAAAAAATCTGAAAACTACCAAACATGCTGTTTTTTTTTTTTTTTGGCTCAAGCATGTCGGACAAGGCTGTCAAATCATATGAACCAATTTTTTTTTTTGGGAATATAATACGCAAAAATGACAAAATCTTGTAATTTACGTTAATGCGAAATTACCAGATAAATAAATGAGAAGTAATAATAACACCATAAATTTACGTGATTCGGTCCGACTATCGATACCTACGTTCATGGGGAGAACCGACAATAAATAATTCACCATAATCAAAGAATCAGAATTTATAATCGTTCACACATTCGGGTATTTCTCACACCTAAATTTAATCCAAAATCCAAAGTATTACTCAATTGAACATAAACTTACGGCACAAAATTATCGCCATTCAAGCTCAAAACAAAACGTTTTACGCACGCCGAAAACAAGAACTCTAGATTTTTTTTTTTTTTTTTTGTAGTAGGGTTTCAACCGCTCGCCTTCGAGAACGTCCAATTTTATCATTATATGTGCCTAAAGTCAAAAGTTTGACCTGAGCCCACCAACTTTTGGTTCCACGTGCAGGGGACTTCAAACTTTCTTTCTATCGGTCAAAGAAGAACCCATGCCTTGGAATATTTGACTTTGGCCCCACCATGATAACCTACAGAGGAATTCGGCTACTCCAGATAAAAGAGGAAAATTTTATTTTATTTTATTTCTTCCGTTATGCAACTATAATGAGTCCAAGAAAAGAGGCTTTATAATCCAATTTGAAATTTACTTGAAAAAATTTTATCAATAAATTCGATTAATAAATCGTTATCTGAATTTAAATTTGAAATATTAATTTAACACAAAACATGAAACATAAAGCACTTTCCAAATTGACAGGACCTGATTTTCACGAAAAATCACCCATGTTGGTCATGCCGCTGCATATATGTTGTTCTCTTCTTCTTCTCTCGCACGCGCAGCGACCAACTAGTCTAAACTGGCGCGGAGACTCCAGCAAGCGAGAGGCCGAAGTTCGACCACCATGGCGAGACGAAAGAGAGCTCACTTGTTTGTGTTTGAAAATTTTTTCTGGAAAATGTTTTACGTTGATGAAAAAGAGCTCAGTTAAATCCAGGTATTTTTTTTTTCAGTTTTATGGAAATTTTTGTTAATATTCGTCCTCCAGGATGAAGCACGGGCATCCGTACCCTTTAATACTATTGACCAATCAAGCAAAATCCTCTTTCAATAATATGCAGATCGGAAAGTATATTATATTAACCAGATGTATATTTGCTTGGAAGCATGTCAAAAAGTTGTAATATCATAATCGTATAATAATATTATAATGATTTGCCATCAATTGTATTATAAACCAAAAAAAAAAAAATACTTGCATAACAAATCAAGTAACAATAATTTTTTTTGACAACATCAATTTAATGAAGATCCATATTAATTTGCCTACAAAATTCCTCGAATGTACATATATATTCTCAATAAATAACGAATGACGCACATCTAAAGTATTAGTCACCATTTATTAGTAGTAGCCACGTGTGATTGAAGGCGACGAGTAGGATTTCTTAATGCGGCAGCATTTCAGGAAAATGTACTTCGCTTTTCTTGGAGAATGAAGGGCCTAGCTCCTTCAGACGGTACAGAAATAAAACTCCACTGATTACCGAATCATTGCTTTGAGTTTGAGCTTGAGTTCGTGCATAAATTCTTCATCGTCTCTGCTACATTTCGTTCCCGTTTGTTCAGAGACCAAATCCTTCCAAGTTCTTAAAAAGCTCCACCAAAGAAAAGAAAATCATGTTGTCGCAAAAGAGAGCTTTTGCTTCCACTTCTTGGGCTCAACCAAGTCAACTCAAGCGGCCACGCACCGCTGGAACGAAGTAAGCTCGATCTTCCCTCTCCACGTTTCGATGTTTGATCAATTATTTGATGCTGGTGTTCGTTTTAGCTTTACTTGAGGGATACTCAATGAAGAGTTCTTGAGTTGAAGATTCTTGGGATGAGAAAATATGGCAAAGCCTGCGTTGAAGCCTAACAATGATTAGCTTTTGGCTCGTGACAGTCCTAGGTCGCTTTCGTTCAGTTTTTTGTTCGTAGGTTTGTGCTGTGGCTTAGGTGTGAAGCAGTAAAGACCTCCGATGTTGCCGTCTGGAACCTGTTTTGCGATTTCGGCATGGGCCAATCGCAGCATTTCCTCATTGTTTGTAATTCAGGCATCACAATATCCATAAGATCAATTACAATTAGACCTATTATTGAGAAGTCAAGAATATATGTGACGGGTTTATAGTTAAACTAAATTTTTAAATCGTCCCCGGTCAATGGATTATTGAGTGGATGTTAATAATCCTATTGAGACCGATGTGTTCATAACTTCATCATTAAGTATTGGATACTTAAGAGAATGATGAGTCACAAGTCATTGGATATTGTGATGCATGAATTAAGAACACAAGTGTTTGTATTAGACAAGTTCACTAAATATGACGCATATAGAACGATTAGCGACATGGAAGTTTTTAGTGTGGTCAATGTCTAATTATTCATGTTTTGGTATTGTGTAAATAATCTTTAGACCTGAGGCACAATATTAACTTGTATGTCGAACAACTATGGTTCACAGGTGCACGTAATGCCGGTCGTTGATCCATCTTTATACCTGATGATCATAGTTTGTTCATATACGAAGTTACACGTGTACGCAATATGGAATCCATCTCCTTGTTATATGCAAGGTAAAATAATGATGTCATATATAATCTAATTATGACAATGTATTAAAATCCTCGGCCGGGATTGTAAACGAGAATAAATTGTTTATGTCTCGAATAAAATACACGTCAATTAGATTTGTGCATATGATCAAATTTGTGACTTGACAAATATTCCATAATCTTTGTTTGATCAAGACATAGTAAGATAAAGGGATTAAATTACACTATAGCCGAAACGGACATGTTCATTATGTTCTTAAAATATTCACAATATCTAGGTAGCCATGAGATATTGCTAGATGTCAATCATGGTTTGTGGGACCCAAAGATTAATCGGGACAATTAATTCTTTTGGGAGTACTAATGTGTTAGTACAAATCTTACTACCAGCTTAATGATGATTCTGAGAATATTACACACCATAAATAATTAGAATAACGTGAAACAAGAGAGAAATAATATTGCAAATGTGTTTGCAATCACTACAATCGAATTGAAATTAAATTAAATGAGATTTAATTTAATTTGTATTATAGTCATGAGCCTACGTGCACAAGCATGCCCAAAGTGAATATATGTTAATGTATTCCAAATACACACATAAAGATTATGTCCTCTTTATAAATGGATTGATTAATTATTTTATTTTATTAATCAATGTGGAAGTTTCTTTTTTAAAAAAAATAAAAATAAAGAGGGTGCATCATGCATGAATGGTCAGCAATTGAGCGGTTTGCTCATGCACGGTGCATGAGCAAATCGCTCATGTACAACCGAGCAACCGCTCATGCACGATGGTTGTGCATGAGCAGTTATATATTTTTATTTAAATTCTTTTTTTAGAGGACAGAAAAAAAAAGTTGCTGAAAAACAGAGAAAAAGGTCCGTGTTCTTGTGTTATTCTAGAGAAGCTAAAAAGAAGAGTGTTCTCTTGTTCGGGCCGTGAATATAATACATTAAGAACACGGCAGATTGTCTCCACAAGATTGCTAGCACAATCATAGTGGTGAATATCCAAAAGTTCTCTCTTTCGTTCGACGTCCAGTATTGGTGTGTCTGAACTAAAGGTCCGACATTTGTGGGGCTCAAACTGTAGAATACCCAAACCAATTTTTATAAAGCGCGCTTCGAGAGGTAATTCGTTTAACTCCCTTTTTATATTCAGATTTTTTATTAAAACACACAAACAACGCATTCAAAGAATCATGTATAAAATATATCATTTTTTGTTTCCGTTGCATTCTTTTTGTTAATTTACCTATACATAATTCATGAAACCTCAACAGTGGTATCAAAGCCAACCTTAGGCATTTTTCGCGCGTTTAATTGATTTATAGTTCAAATATATTTTTGCATTCTAATGGCCAATTTATTAAGAGAATCTCTTGCTCTTATGTGGCATATAGAAGTTGATTAATTTATGTGATAAATTTAATCAACTACGCAAAAATTAGAACTAAATCAATTCTGAATAAAAATTCATAATTTTTTATACTTTGTGTTTATATTCTACAAATGATTCGTGATTGTGAATTTAAAGTTGACAACACAACTTCCGTTCGAAATCACGCTTGTAAAATTTGTTTCATCGATTTTGATTTCTTGACGTGGTTTGCGTTGTTCGACTTTAAATTGGGTTAAATGCATAATTTTATCTATGCCTTCTGGAGTTTTAAATTTTGAATTTATGGCTCGTAAGGAAGGTTGGTGATCATGGAAAAATCCTTAATCATTATGATTGTTGTATGGAAGAATGTATGATGATTACAAGTATTCTTTTTGGGATGTAATTATTAAATGGAAGCTGCATCATTCCTTTTATTTTATTTTAATTTTTCATGGGTATAGTTTAGTATTTCAATTGTTGATGTAAATGCTACAAAAGAGGAAGAGCCATTAAGCTGGTGAGCTCTATGGGCTCGGTCTTTGAAGAGTTCAAATATTGAAGAAAAAAGTGAAGAGTAGGTCCCTATTATTAAAACATTAAAATGGTTAAATGGGTCTCTTTGGCTCGAGACCCATTGAACTATAATTCCATGATCACCACGTATGATAGATGTTTATTTGATATCTATATATTTATTGTGTTTATGTTATTGTGCATGTTCAACCGGTTAATGTGTAAAGTGAGACCATTAATAACGACTAAAATCTCCTTATTAATAATATTAAGTCAAAACGTGTTTCGGACTTGTGGCCTTCCATCGTTGTGGTTTGATCTAATATTATAGTGGTTAACTAACCGGCTATGAATACATAGGGATTAATTACCATTCATAATATTGGACCACTCCATTATGCATGTGATGCTGTGGTATTGGAGCCAAATGTTTTCTAATAATTGTCAGATGAGGAAATTGTTTGTGTTTTCGATACTTACATGAGAGGATGGGCTAGACTTAACTATGATCATGATGCCAATAACTGTTAGGTGAGGCTTTTATGGTCTAGAGGCCAAAGTTATGATTGTGACTCGCATATGATGTGTTGAACAAGTTGGTTCACTCACTAAGTTCATAGGACACCAATAACTGTTAGATGAGATGGACTTTGGGCTAGTGGAACTCCAATCCCTACTAGTAATCTTTACCCAACAAAAATTACTGCTTCCCATCTTAAGGAGTATGGAATTCAAATATAAATTTAGTGAGAGGATCTATTTCATTTAAAGGCCAAAATGAAATAATTATTTTGAAAGATACAACGGCTAACAAATTATTTTATGCAATAGATATATTATTACTCTGAAAATTGTGTCCACAGACCCACTCGCTTCTATACTTGACAAGAATTGTTTGCATGGACCCAATTTCACTGATTGTGTGAAGAATTTGAGAATTGTTTTTAATTCAGAAAAAATTGGGTATGTGCTTGATAAAAATATGCCAACCCCACCCCAAAAGGAGCCTATCACTTGTGATAAGTGGCATGACAATAACTTAAAAGTTAGGTCATATATGCTTGCTTCAATGAATAATGAATTACAGAAAAAGACTGAATCTATGGAATATGCTAGGTCAATCATTTTGCATTTAAAAGAATACTTTGATAAGAATGGTCAAACCTCTAGATATAAGATGTTTAAGGCATTGTACTGTATGAGGATGGCTGAAGGATCATCAGTTAATGATCATGCTTTGAAAATGATCTGGCACATTGAAGAATTGGCTAGGTTGAATCTCATTATGAACAACGAGTTAGCTGTGGATTTAATCCTCGATTCTTTACCCAATTCCTTCTCTAGTTTTGTCCAAAACTTCCACATGCATAATATGGAGAAAACTCTGGCAAAGTTACATAGCATACTGGTAGTTTATGAGAATGAAATGCACACCACGAGACCAAATGTAATGGCTAAGGCTTCTTCTTCAAGGGGTACGACTATTTTAAAGAAAAAGAAATGGAATAGGCCTGTCAAACCTATTGTGCAACCAAAACCCAAGATTGATAAAGGGAAATGTCATTACTATGGTGTCAAGGGGCACTGGAGGAGGAACTGTAAGAAGTACCTCGCGAGCTTGAAGGTCAAGCCCAAGGACCAACCTTATGAAGGTATGGTGTCTATGCTTATTGAAACTAATCTTATGATTAGTGCTGAATCCAACTCATGGGTTCCAGATTCTATTGCGACTTCACATATTTGTATGTCTTTACAGAATCTAGAAACAAGTAGGATGCTAGGGCGAAATAAGATTGTCCTAACATTTGCCAATGGAGCAAGAGTTGCTGCGTTAGTTATAGGGACTTTTCGTTTATGTTTGCCTTCTGGACATGTATCGGTTTTAAATAACTATTTGCATCATAAGAATGTTGTTAGGAACATCATTTCTATACCTCGTTTGGGTAAAGAGAATTATGAATTTTCTTTTGCTGATGATGTATGTTCTATTTATCATAATAGAAGATGTGTTGGTTCTAGCTTATTAACCAATAGTCTTTATACCATTACAATGTCCGATAATGTGATTACCGATGTCAATAAACAAAATAGAATTGATATAAATGCCATAACTAATAAATGCCCTAGAGATGGTCCAAATAAAATGTATATTTGGCATCTTCGATTATGTCATATTGAAGAAGACAGAATTAACAAGTTGAGTAATGATGGGTACATTGATCCATCAAATTTTGAGTCATACTCGACTTGTGAGGCATGTCTTCTAGGAAAAATGACCAACATATTAGGATTAATACATATGGATGTATGTTGACCAATTAATGAAACTGCTAGAGGTGGTTATAATTACTTCATTACCTTCACCAATGATCAGTCACGGTATGGTTATTTATACATCATGAAGTACAAATCTAAATCATTTGAAAAGTTCAAGGAATTCAATGCAAGGCCGAAGTTGAGAAACAAACAAGAAAATGTATCAAGGCTCTTTGATTGGATTGAGGAGGTGAATACCTTAGTAATGAATTCCTGGACTATCTTTAAAGAGAATGTCATTTTATCACAATAGACACCTTCTAGAACTCCAAAACATAATGGTGTATCTGAATGAAGAAATCGTACTTTACTAATATTGTGTGATCTATGACGAGTTACTCAATTTGCCAATATCCTTTTGGGGATATGCCCTTGAGACAACTGTATATATACTGAATAGAGTGCCATCTAAATCTGGGGTTGTTCGGAAACCTAGTCTTAATTATATTAAGATTTGGGGTTATTTGGCTTTCGTGAAAAAAGTTGAAAATAGAAAAATTGGAGGCAAGATCTAAACAAGGTTGCTTCATTGGATATCCAAAGGAAACTCTTGGATATTATTCATATTTTCATTTAGACCAAAGAATTTTGATAAGCAAACACGCTTCTTTTCTGGAAAATAAGTCCGTCCAAGAAGGTGGTGCTAGGTGGAAAATAGTCTTACAAGAATGAAATAATGAAGTACCAAACAATCAAGTTCAGATACCAATCTCTAATTCAGTGAGAGCTTCTAATACATGAAGTGCGAGAATGTCTCGCCTACCTACTCGTTATAGACACTCGGTTGATCATATTGAACCATTATTCATTGTGAATGATAGTGATCAACCTGGTGATCTTAAAACCTATGAGGAGGCGATGTCGAACATCGATTCTAGTAAATGGCTAGAAGCCATGAAATCCAAAATGGATTCAATGTATTCTAATGAAGTTTGGACCTTAATTGATCTGCCTAATGGTATTATATCAATTGGTTGTAAATGGATCTTCAAGAGGAAGATGAATGCCGAAGGTCAAATTGAAGCTTACAAAGTACGATTGGTGGTGAAAGGATATTGATAAAAAGAACGAATTGATTATGACAAAACTTTCTCACCTATGGCCATGCCAAAATCCATTCGGATTATGTTGGCTATAACTGCATACCTTGATTATGAGATATTTCAAATGGATGTCAAAACGGCTTTTTTAAATGGTTTTCTCGATGAGGATATCTATATGAAATAGCCATGGGGTTTTGAATCCAATAGTAAAAAACGGAAGGTGTGTAAGCTTAAGAGATCCATTTATGGACTCAAACAAGCCTCTAGAAGTTGGAATATCCGTTTTGATGAGGTAGTCAAATCATTTGGTTTAATCAAAAATCCAGATGAACCTTGTGTATACAATAAGATCAATGGGAGTGCAATTGCGTTTCTAGTTTTGTATGTCGATGATATACTTTTAATTGGAAATGATGTACCGATGATATCATCGATAAAAGTATTCTTGTCACAAAAATCTCCATGAAAGATTTAGGAGAGACAACCTCCATTTTAAGTATTAAGATCTATAGAGATAGATCAAGACGATTGATTGGCCTCTCACAGTCTATGTACATAGATAAAGTGTTAACACGTTTTAACATGCAATGTTCTAAGAGAGGATTATTGCTTTTTAGGCAAGGGATCCGTCTTTCTAAGGAGATGCATCTCAACACTCCTAAAGAAAGAGAGCGGCTGGCGAAAATACCATATGCATCCGCTATTTGAAACATAATGTATGCTATGCTATGTACTAGACCTGATATTGCGCATGCTGTAAGTATTACTAGTAGATATCAGTCTGATCCAGGAGAAGAGTATTGGATAGCAGTCAAGAATATTCTTAAGTACTTGCGAAGAACTAAGGATCTATTCTTAATATATGGAGAATGAGAATTTAAAGTTATAGCTTATATTGATTCCGATTTTTAATTGAATCCTAATGATTATAAGTCTACGTATGGGTTTGTCTTTACATTCAATGGTGGCGCAGTTAGGTGGAAAAGTTCCAAACAAAGCATAACTGCCAATTCCACCACTAAAGCAAAGTATGTAGCCGCTTTCAAAGCAGCAAAGAAAGTCACTTGGATGAAGAAGTTTATTTCTGAACTTGGAGTCGTTCATTCAATTGAGCAACCTATTACATTGTTTTGTGACAACAATGGGGCAATAGCTCAAGCTAAGGAATCAAGGTCTCACCAGAAGTTCAAGCACATTGAGAGACGCTTCCATCTCATCAAAGAAATTGTTGGGAGAGGTGATACCACCTTACAGAAAATTGCCTCAACAGAAAACGTGGTAGATTCCTTCACTAAGGCCTTACCCCAGTCTTCTTTGGAAAGACATTGACAAAATGGGTTTGAGGTACCATATAAGTTGGCTTTAGTGCAAGTGGGAGATTGTTGGAAGTATGCCCTAAAGCTACTATGTGATAGTTATATGTTAGGGATTTCAGTTGTACTATCATTATTATTATTTAATTAATGGCAATGACGTACTCATTCATTTGTCCAATATTTATGAATGATTCTATAAGATCAGTTGCAACTAGATTATTTATTGAGACGTCAAGAACATATGTGACGGGTTTATAATTAGACTGAATCTTTAAATCGTCCCCGATCGATGGATTATTGAGTATATATTAATAATCCTGTTGAGACCAATGTGTTCATAACTTCACCATTAAGTATTGGATACTTAAGAGAATGATGAGTTACAAGTCATTGGGTATTGTGATGCCTGAATTAATAACACAAGTGTTTGTATTAGACAAGTTCACTAAACGTGACGCATATGGAACGATTAGCGATATTGAAGTTTTTAGCGTGGTCAATATCTAATTGTTCATGTTTTGGTCTTGTGTAAATAATGTTTAGACCTGATGCACAATATTAACTTGTGTGTCGAACAATTATGGTTCACAAGTGCACGTAATATCGAGTCGTTGATCCATCTTTATACTTGATTGTCATAATTTGTTCATATATGAAATTGCACGTATATAGAATTTGTCTCCTTGTTACATGTAAGGTAAAATAATAATGTCCTATGCAATCTGATTATAACAATGCATTGAAATCCTCGGCCGGGGTTGTAATCGAGAATAAATTGTTTATGTCTCGAATAAAATGCATGTCAATTAGATTTGTGCATATGATCGAATTGATGACTTGACAAATATTCCATGGTCTTTGTTTGATCGGGATATAGTAAAACAGAGGGAGAATTACACTATAACTGAAGCTGATAGGTTCATTATGTTCTTAAAATATTCACACTATTTTGGTAGTCATGACATATTGCTAAATGTCAATCATGGCTTGTAGGACCCAAAGATTAATCGAGTAGTATTAATGTGTTAGTACAAGTCTTATTACCAGCTTAGTGATAAACCTGAGGATGTCACACACCATAAACAATTAGGATAATGTGGAATAAAAGAGAAATAATGTTACAAATGTGTTTGCAACCACTGCAATCGAATTGAAATTAAATTAAATGAGAGTTAATTTAATTTGTATTATAATCATGAGCCTATGTGCATGTGATGCACACGCATGCCCAAAGTGAATATATGTTAATGTATTCCAAATGCACAGATTAAGATTATGTCCTTTTTATAAATGGATTGATTAATTATTTTCTTTAATTAATCAATGTGCGTTTCTTTTAATAAAAAATTAAAGAAAAATAAATAGGTGCATCATGCATGAATGGTCAGCAATTGCTAACCTTGCTCATGCACGATCGTGCATGAGCAACCGCTCATGTACGACCGAGCAACCGCTCATGCACGATGGTCGTGCATGAGCGGTTATATATTTTTATTTAAATTCTGTTTTTAGAGGATAGAAAAAAAAAGTTGTTGAGAAACAGAGAAAAAGATGCGTGTTCTTCTAGAGACGCGAAAAAGAAGAGTGTTCTCTCGTTTGGGCCCTGACTCTAATACATCAAAGATACGGCGGATTGTCTTTATGAGATTGCTAGCACGATCATAGTAGTGACTATCCGAAAGTTTTCTCTTCCGTTCGACGTCCATTGTTGGTGTGTTTGAATTGGAGGTCCGACGTTTGTGGGGCTCGAATTGTAGAACACCCGAACCAATTTGTATAAAGTGCGCTTCGAGAGGCAATTTGTTCAACTCCATTTTTATTTTTTTTGTAAAGATCATTTAACTCCATTTTTATATCCAAATATTTTATTAAAATGCACGAACAATGCCTTTAGAAAATCATGTATAAAATGTATCATTTTTTTTTTGTTTCCACTGTGTTCTTTTTGTTAATTTTACTTATACATGATTCATGAAACCCCAACACCCGAGCCCTCTCGGCCTTCACACGCGGCTCACTTTGTTCGTCGCCGTCATCGCCTTTCTGGTGTTGGTTCTGCACATTTTCTGAATGCTTGGTTCACTAATTTTTAGTTCTTATCTTTGTAAAATTCTGGTGCTGTGTAGTTGTTGGTTTCGGCCCCACTCACATGAGAAATGAGCTTGTGTGAGCCAAAAGAGAGGAGCTGTGTAGGGATTTGCGAAGATGGGTGTTGGGAATAATTGATCCCTGAAAACCGGATTCGACACTAAATCGAACCCCTAAATCAATGCGGAAGCGAAGCCCGGGAAAATCACGTATCACCGATCCTAAAGCACACCACGGATTCGAGCGTACCTTGTTAGCCACAGATTAAACACTAATGCCGAAGATCGAAGAAGAAATTCTGATCCGATGATGCCAATTTGCCTTGAAGGGAAGACGGTATCGCCGTAAGCGTTTTTCTTCTTTTTTCTTGGAGGGAGAGAGGGAGAGGAACGTACGTACGTTCTTATGCCAAATGGTGCCTTCTCCCTCTCTCTCCTCCCTTTATATACGTTCCTCCAAAAAGGAATCATATCCCTTCATCCATGGGCCCTAATCTAGTGGGCCGGACTTTTAGGCCAAACATGGGCGGACGGGCCAACTCAGGCCCATCAATAAAGAAAAAATCTATCATCTCTCACTCGCACATGGTAGTCCAAAACCAACATGGGCGGACATTCCCTATTCATCCCCATTAGAGAAAAATGCATCATAGACTCTCACTTAACATGGTGGGCCGAACTGAATCCTCATTTCCTCTCTTCAACATTCATACCGGTGAATAATCCGTGCGACCAGCATACTTTGAGAGCTCGTTGCTATACATCTGTTAGGAATATATAGCAGCTCATAATGGGCATCACATCCTGAGTAGATTTAGTATGCAGTACCCTAGATCGATCGATCACATTTATATCTCTCTTGATCTCTTTTAAACAATATATATATATATATTGTATTCACAATTATGATTATCACAAAGACAGTCATAATTGGTTAACCGGTAAATACAAAACTACAATGTGATTCTCCAAATTCGATTTTCCTCTTTCCTTCAAACTCTCAATTTCAGTTCAGCTTGCTTTTCTAGAAATGTCCCATTAGATCGAATCAAACTCATGACCATTGACAACATCCTAAGATAGTAAACACTAAATAGAAATCTTGAGAATAAATAAGAGTCATGAGGGGACAAAAATTGAGGAACTCTTTTCCTCAAGAGTCTCACACGACATAAAAGTTGAGATCAAACTTTTGTCATTCTTATTAGTCGTCTCATGCATACGTAGTATGAAATACGTATTACGGTATTAACTCATTTCCCATGGAACGTATGTCTACACCTTTTAATACCGTACAGATGATAGTTCAGACATACCCAATGTCTAACTTGAGTTCACGTATCTACTTATTCACAAAATTCATCAGAACTCACATCTGGCATCATAGACAGATAAAGTAAAATATGTGGGTTATTTTACTTTCGGACATAGTACATATTATGTCCTCATCTTAACACTCAGTTAATGCGACATACGTATTTTTAAGCTTGAGCTCTCGATTATCACCTAGATAATAAGCTTAAAAACAGTCTCATCTCTATTTATTACACAGTAAATAGAGGCGATTACCCATGTGAGTGGGCTAATCTTATATCTATCCGACATACTTTCTCAACTTAAAGTAATGCACTGAGCATTAAGATGCATAAAGATCAAACAAAGATTCATAGGCATTAATGATGAAAAACACAAATTCATCAAATGTGAACACTTAGGGAAATTACAATATTCAGTACATCAGGCTCTATGCAATCCTAGAGATTTCATATGGCCACAAAAACACATCTCTAGATATTGGCTTTGTCATAGGATCTGCTATCATTCTTTGCGTAGTATGTACTGTAAGTTTACATTCTTTCGTGCAATCATATCTTTGACAAAATTATACTTGGTATCTATATGCTTGGTCTTGTCATGATATTTTGGATCTTTGGTGTACACTTTTGCTACTTGGCTATTATAGTTAACCAATAACAAATCTGCAGCACTTCCAATAACACCTAAATGACCCAAAAAATCTCTTAAGCCAAACATCTTCTTATACTGTTGCTGATAATGCCACGAACTCAACTTACATCGTGGACAGGGCTATACACTTTTGTTTCTTACTGCTCCAACATATGGTGCCATTATTCGGTAAGAAAACAAAGCCAGAGGTAGATTTTCTTTCATCTAAATATCCTCCCCAATCAGTATCAGAATAGCTTTTGAGTCGTAGATCATTTCCTTAATGACTCAGCATATAATCAGCAGTTCCCTTTAGATACCTTAGTATTCTCTTAACGGCTTTTCAATGTGCTTGACCTGGATTAGATTGGTAACTAGTCACCATTCCAACTGCAAAACATATGTCAGGTCCTGTACACATCATAGTGTACATAAAGCTTCCAACAGCACTGGCATAAGGAATATCTTTCATTTGTTCCTTCTCTTTTGGAGTCCTTGCACACAGTTTATGGCTCAACCATTCACCTTTTGTAATAGGAGTATCTATGGGCTTACAATCTTGAAATCTTAATTCCAAGAATGTATGCAACATCACCCATGTCTTTCATCTCAAAGTTGGAAGATAACGAATTCTTCACAGTATTAACAAACTCCATATTACTTCCGACAATTAGTATATCATCAACATATAATAATATGATCACAAATTGATCATTGTATCTTTTGATATATACACAATGATCCTCGTCAATCATTGCAAAATCATATGCTATTATGGCATTATGAAAACGTATATACCATTCTCTCGACGACTGCTTAAGGCCATATATCGACCCCCAAAGTCAACATACATTTTCTTTTTGGCCTTTCACTATGAAACCAGCAGGTTGTTCCATATATATTTCTTCCTCTAATTCTCCATTGAGGAAAGCAATCTTTACATCCATTTGATGTAACTCAAGATCTATACTAACCACTATTGCCAGAATAATGCGAATCGAGGTAAATCTCACTACAGGAGAAAATGTTTCTTCATAATCAATTCATTCCTGTTGATTATACCCTTTCGCAACAAGGCGAGCCTTATGCCTTTCTATCGAGCCATCAGCCTTTCGCTTTATTTTGAGAACCCACTTGTTCCAAATAGCTTTGCGTCCTTTTGGAAGATCAACCAGTTCCTAAACTTGGTTTGATTTCATTGACTCTATTTCCTCTTTCATTGCATGAATCCATTTTTCCTTATTAGAGCAATTCAGAGCCTCATTAATATTTCTTGGCTTATCCTTATCTTGTGGAGCAATCATAAAAGTTTCCCTTTCAATGTCAAAACGTCGACAGGGAATACTTTGGCGACTTGTTCGCCGTATGTGAGATTGTACACTTAGCACATCATTCCCCATTATGCTCCAACTTGAATTAGATAATGATGATGTCATCTCGTCATGTGGTTGCAATTGAGAATGAGTTGAATTCAATTCAACACTTCTCATATTACTTCTACTTTGACGAACTCCACTAATATCATTATCTTGATCCAAGGTTTCAAATATGAAGTAATCTTCTCCTATTTCGCCCTTCTTAGGAATTCATCCACTAAGAATGTGACATCCTGTTATTCAAATTCAGTTATATTCCCACTTTCCTGCTCACCTATAAACATATACCCTTCTAAGTGTTCGGAGTATCTCATTAAAATACTCTTCTTTCCTTTGGGACCCAATTTTCCAAACTTGTGAGAGGATTCATGAGTAAAAGCAGCACAACCCCATGGCTTAAGAAAACTTAAGTCCGATTTTCTACCTGTCCATAACTCATATAGAGTGAAAATAACTAATTTGGAAGGCACCCGGTTAAGTATATAGGCAGCAGTTAACAACACATCACTCCAAAAAGTAATAGGTTAATTAGCATGCGCCATCATGGACCTAACCATTTCCAGTAGGGTTCTGTTTCTTCTCTCTGCAACACCATTTTGTTGAGGAGTATATGGAATAGACAACTGTCTTTCTATTCCCTTTTCATCACATAATTTTCTGAACTTATCAGATAAATATTCTCGACCTCGATCGGATCTAAATACTTTTATTTACTTGTCTAATTGATTCTCTACTAGATTCATAAACCTTTTTGAAACAACTTATGCTTCAGATTTATGAGAAATCAAATAGACATATCTAAATCGAGTATAAACATCTATAAAAGTGATGAAATAAACAGCCCATTACCTTCCTCTCACATTCATTGAACCACAGACGTCCAAATGGATTAAATGCAGAGGAAATTCAGCTCTTTTACCTTTTCCAAATGGTTTCCTTGTCATTTTCTCTACTAGGCAATACTCACATATGGACAAATTGACTTTTTCAATATTGCCCAACAAGCTCTCTTTGGCTAGTCTATTCATATGTTGTTGGCCCATATGACCAAGTCTAGCATGCCACCATATTCACATCATTATCATATAAGGTAGAAGACGTGAAACAAGGGAATAACATATTGACATCACCACAGTCCACATTTAGTACAATAAAACCATCCAGAAAGTAACCACAACCATAGTAGTTTGTATCCAAATATAAATCTACACATTTATTATGGAAGTTCATATAAAAACCAAGCTTGACCAACACCAAAACAGACACTAAATTTCGACGAATCTCCGGAGCATATAGAACATCATGTAGGAACAAGGTGCGTCCACCACGCATGTTCACTTGATAGGTGTCAATCCTTTTAACTTCATCTCTGGAGTTATTTCCTACATAGATCCATTTAGTTCCAGTTGGTACTCGTCAGAATTCCACGAAGGATCCTCTATCCTTTGCTACATGGTCTGTCGCTCCAGAATCTACATTTCACAAAGGATTGGATTCAGCCTATAATGCAGAACTTGACACATAAGCAAAGTTCTCAAACGTACAAGAGGTGTATACCTTCTTTGGCTCATGACAGTCGCGAACATAGTGACCTCTCTTGTCACAATTGTAACATCTCACCCTTGACATTTTATTCACTTGAGGACGTTTTCCTCTCTTGTGTTGGTTAACTCTTGATTTCTTGCAATAAGGACTTGATCCTTTGCATTCCCACATATTGAACGAATCAATACGCTTGCGCTTAGAGCACAAAACCCTTTCTGAGCTAGAACCAGCATTGAAAATATCTATTTTCGACTCAAGTGCCGTTAGGCGGTTCTTAGCTAGCTCAAGATGGCGCATGGCATCCTCAAGATCTTCCATAACATGGTCAAGAACTTCTAGTGCTTTTTGCTTTTCCAGCACATATTGAATCTTCATATTCAATATTTCACAATTGTTGCCGTTCATATCAGCAATTACATTCTTAGTTGCTGAACCATCGTTCTGAACACATCAGACATACATGCACGAATAATTAATGCCTATCATTTATGCATCCCTATTTGCCTAGACCCATCATATTAATAAATAATTTCAAGTAAGGCTTCAGAATCAAATGATCATTATGTTTCCAATCATCCTCCAAAAATCCTAACGCAAAATTATTATTAATATAATTGTCTTATGCAAATAAATTCTATGAAGTTACAAAAACTTCTATTACTACCCACAGCTAATTACCCACAGCAACCAGCAATAATAGAAAGCAAATAAAATCTAACATCCAATAAAATAACAATGCTTTCACATGATACAACTAACATATTGGTTGCTACATCAACAACAATCAGATAGTAAACATTACATAATTAATCAAAGAAATAAATAGGGAATGTCCCTTCTAATCTATCAGTCAAAACATCTGAGAAAACTGAAGGCACATTTGCTAATCATGGAAAAACTTTTAGAGAGCATTCATGTCGCCACCAAGGCGCATTCACTCTGCGCTATGTGGCGCTCAACCTAAGGGTTAAAGTTTTGGTTAACTCAATCCTATAGTGCTCTCTTACAAAAGCTTCCACCAGCCTCCTATAACCCGGGACCACGTTGACCTCTCATAGCCGATCTAACACTGCTTACCATTCAAGTGGAAGAGTGTTCATCAAAGCCGGCACCTTCTCAAAATCCGACATAAGATAACCATTATTGATGATTTCTTGTATCATCAGATTGACCTTGACCATATGTGATACTAAATCACCATCAAGCCACCGATAATCAGCTAACTCTTTCATCAGCCTTTTCAGTCTAGCTCTTTCTTCGTCCGTTCTCGGGATTGCAGGTATCCGTGCATAACGCATCGTAGTTCCTGCAACAAATGCAAAACTAAAATGGATCACTTTTAATCCATAATAAATAAAATGGAAAATACATAATTTTCCACGATTCATGCAACAAATGTAGAATAAAAAAAAATGGATTACCTCTAACCCACACAGACATAATTGAAAAAGAAACAAATTCCTTTTTTGTTTTTTTTTTTTTGGGTCAACAGTCAACGGTCGGTCAACGGGTCAACGGTTAGGTCGCCGGTTGTCGAACCGGTCGGGCCGGTTGGACCGGATGGGACGGTCGAGCCGGTCGGATCGGGCCGGACGAACCGACTGCACGTGCCGCGCGTGTGTGCGCTGATGTCACGTAGACGTCAGCCGGCACGTGCCACTTGCGTGCGTGGGCTAACGTCATGCAAACGTCAGCCGGCACGTGCCACGCGCATGCCAGGAGTCCGCGGGTCGGGTCGGGTCTCCGTCGATTCGGGTCGGGTCAGGTCACCGCCGGCCAACGGTCGTCGGCGATGACGTCACCGATGACGTCATCCCGGCGGTTACCATGACGTCATGGTGATGTCAGCACGCGTCGGTCCGCCGACCGGCGCGTGCCGGTTCGTCGGCCGCCGGCGCGCACGTGCCGATTCGCCACCGGCGCGTGTGGCGCACGCGCTGGCGAAGCCAGCGCTTCCGGGCACGTCGCGCCCACGCGCAGCGGCTTCTGGCCGCGTGTGTGGGCGCGTGCGGTGTCTCCCGGTGGGGCGCGATATGTCGCCGGACTTGTCTCGGCGACCTCTTTCACCCAGTGCCTTCAGAAATTGATTTCGACTTATGGAAACTCAAAAAAAAGGACGAACAGTGCTCGGGTGTCGGGATTTCTCGCCCCAATCCGTACGGCCGAAAATTTTCACGAAAAATCAATCAAAAAAAATAATCAAACAGGTCGGGAAAACGTGAACTAAGGCTCTGATACCAATGTTGGGAATAGTTGATCCCCGAAAACCGGATTCGACACTAAATCGAACCCCTAAATCAATGCGGAAGCGAAGCCCGGGAAAATCACGTATCACCGATCCTAAAGCACACCACGGATTCGAGCATACCTTGTTAGCCATAGATTAAACACCAATGCCGAAGATCGAGGAAGAAACTCTGAGCCGATGATGCCAATTTGCCTTGAAGGGAAGACGGTGTCGCCGTAAGCGTTTTTCTTCTTTTTTCTTGGAGGGAAAAAGGGAGAGGAACATACGTACGTTCTTATGCCAAATGGTGCCTTCTCCCTCTCTCTCCTCCGTTTATATACGTTCCTCCAAAAAGGAATCGTACCCCTTCATCCATGGGCCCTAATCTAGTGGGCCAGGCTTTTAGGCCCAACATGGGCGAACGGGCCAACTCAAGCCCATCAATAAAGAAAAAATCCATCAATGGGGTTTTTGGTTTTTTGTTTCTTCATTTTGATATTGTGCTTTTAAATTTGGGGTTTCATTGCATACTTTGATTTTGGTGACTTTAAACATACTGGATCATGTTGAGGTTTTGCCTATCCACTCAGCTACAGATAATGGAGTTTTGTTCCCTTCTGATAATCAAGTTGTTGATTTTGGATGGCTGAGCTTCCTCCATATACTTTTTTGCTGTGGTACTTTTACTTAAATTGCATGTGTTATGTAATGTCCGTGTTTTTTTGGCATATAGAATTGATCGGCCAAGACTGAGAGTGGTGTATGTTAACGGCTTGTGTAGGAGTCTGCTGTCCAGAACTAGGGCACGACAATGGCATCTTTTGCGAGCATTTTGGCAAGAACACGTTGATTCTTGTTATTGATGGTCGGCTTTTGCAGCTCATTGATGCCAATATGTGCCATGCATGATGTTGGAATTTAATTAACTGCTATGAGTCCTAGGACCATCTAAGCTGCTCCGGTGTCGGCTCATGGCCATGATTATTATTTTTTTAAATTATACAATCGGTGAATCCGATGTTTAGGTTTAAAGGTTCAGTTTTGTGGAATTCCAGAAATTTAAAATGATGCAGCAGCACGGTGCTTTAGAATTGATATGATGCAGCTACTGGTCAATACTTTCAATTGTCGATTTTTTTTTTTTTTTTGGCTGTTGGATTGGTTTATAACGTGAACAGACAAATCCTTATTGTTTGTTTGGCTTGGTAGAGTAAGGAAAATTTTAAAGCACTCAAATTGTAAGGAGAAATTTTGGAAGATGCTCGTGCTATCGTTACTCCTAACAAGATTAGACGCTTTCAACATATGTGGTTCCTTTGGTTAAAAGACGTGTCCTGCGTGGGGGACTTCACAGGTTGTCTTTCATAATTGAAATGGATTCGTTGGCGTTACTTGGATTATCCTTCTTGTTTATCTCCTCAAGTTTTAAGAGCAACCAATTTGTGACTGGATAATCTAGTCGTGGCAGAGCTTTTTGTAGATCAAATCAGAGATGGTTTGGTAAAAAGCCTAATCAAGGTATGTCAGCATTAACTTACAGCAGAAAAACTGTCTCAATTTAAGAAAGAATCAAAAGGGTTTTGGTCTCTCTGACTTGCAATACTTTTACAATTAACCATCTGTCCTGTGGGTCATTCACTTTTGGAGGAGGGAAAGAAATTGAAAGTTTTCACTCTTGAACATAGTTTGCGCATAACTAGAACACTAAGTTTTCCTAAATGCTCAACTTTAGAAAGACTGACTCTTTAACATTGTGCTCATTTGGTGAAAATTGATTGCTTCATTGGGTGCAAGAAACTTAAATATTTGCCTGAGGAAATTGGAGATCCAATAAATCTTCAATACTTGACTGTTCCAGCTTGAGTGAACTCCTCGACTCGGTTTCACAATTAACATTGTTGATGAAGCTGGATTTATCATCCACGATGATTAAAAGATTACCTGATTCTATTGGTAGACCAACACATTTGGTAACTCTCAAGATCTCATTCACACTGATTACCGAACTTCCAAACTCTATACATGGGTTACAGAGACTTTCATCTATCCATACAAGCCACAAGGTGATTGAGGAACGCCCCAATTTCAAGGTTAACTTAGAATTGTTACAAGCATGCAAGTTGGTACGTGGGGGTTACCTAGCACGATGGGAGTTACCTAGCATTATCGAAAGGTTGACGAATCTAGAAGAGTTATACATTGATTATTTTCCAGAGCTAGTGTGTAAAGTTCCTCTTGAAATTGGAGAATTGTCCTTGCTAAGAATCTTAAGCTTAAAGTATAGTCAGATCATTAGGGTGCCTGAGACTATCGGCAAGCTTTGTCACCTCCAAACATGAGACATAGAAGGTTGTGATGAGATTCAAGAATTGCTAGGACTTCCTGACAGTTAAATCATTTTGCATCTGAAATCCCAGTCATTCTAGATAGTCCCTAACCACTCAAACCTTAATAATTTAGTTGAATTGCTTCTATTTGATAGCTTTGAAAATGGACAACCTTCAAATATAATTCCAACTTGTGACTTACAGTGGATTAAGAAGTTATCCAAACTGAAAAAGTTGAAATTGTGCATCTTAAATGTCCTGTTGCTGCCTCCAGAGTTGAGTTCTCTTCCTTTGCTCAGCCAGCTTACTTTAACTGGACTAGACCTACAATCCATCTGGAAACTTCCATCTTCCCTGTTGGAGTTGGAACTCAAAAATGTCAAGTCGATAGATTTACTGTCATTGAACTTGAGAAAGTTGATAGAATTGAGGCTCTTTGACACTCAAGTAAAGAAAATACATCTCGATGGCCTTCCACAGTTGGAAGGCTTGACCATGGTGGAGTGTGGACTCTCGAGAGATTGTGCATTCTGTCAACCATAGCGAAACTGAAACAATCCAAGGTATCTTCTTGTGCAAGGCTAGTTGAAATTCGATTTCTCGATGCTTTGGAATCATTGGAGAAGCTTTTAGTCGAAGGATGTTATTCTATGAAGAGGCTAGTCAGTTTATTGAACTTGAAGAGCCTGAAGGATTAAGAATCCGGGAGCCCTGGAGCCACAGGTCATCGAGGGCCTCGATGAATGGAGACGACATACTACAAGCTGGAGACATACAAGGTGCGTCTTCTACTTTTCTCAAATTGTACGCATTGGACATCACCCTTTCCCCTGTTTTGTTCATTCTCAAACATAAAACTAGAAGGTCCCCGGGAAAGAGTTTCTGACGGACAATCGAATAGATGATATCATCGTTAGAACTTCCATACATACTGACCAAATTCTATTTTTGGATACTCGAACATTGAACTGATTCTAAAACATGCAATTGGTGATCAATCTTATGTTCGACAGCATTTTCTAGTTAATCAAGTTAGACAAAGTTAACGAAAAGACTTGGTTGTATCAATTTGAAAGTTTCAGGGTTTACTTGCATTTTCATTATAAATTTTAGGATATTGAGTATATTTATCCTAAAAAAAAATTGTGGATGCGGCTTCATAAGGTTGAAGAGGCCAATTGCTAAAATTGGAGAAAAGAAACTAAAAAATTCTCCTCGAAACGGGTCGACTCCTCCAAACATTATAATGGTTATAAACTCAATACTTTTGATTTTGTGGATGAACCAATTGTTATCTCATTTGAGACTTATTTTATTTTATTTTTATTTTATTTTTTGAACATCTTTTGCTTTATACATATGATCGATGATTCCCTAAATTCTGAGGATAATTATTGAAAAAGAGAATTAGACCTATTGCATTGACACAAATTCAATAGTAAATTTTTTTTTCATTTAATCAAATTTAGTCCTAAACTTTTTAATAATTTGTCAATATAGTTTTTATATCCAATTTTGACTGAAAATTATCGACGTGGCAGTCCAACGCCCATTTTATGCCACATAACCAATGCTAACATACTGCATTTTCCCCCTTTTTTCTTGTTTTTCCCCCTTCTTCCTCCATCGAGCTATGATGCCTTGGCTGGATGTTATTAGCACTCACCTTGCAATGATTATAATAAATAGAGCAACTAGATCCCAATTAACCAATCACAATCATAGTCTCGTGCCTAGATATTCATGAAAAGGTCCCAAAGCATATTATTAGATGATAACTATTTACTTGTTATAACTTATGGTCATGTGTGATTAGATACAATTAAATGAATATTCTATTGCTCATTCATAGTCACACATAGATGATAACCGACATTTGTGCACGTCACCCATTGATTAGAGATCTAGCTCAAAGGATTTTTCTTAAAATTGCATGCAAAGAAATAGCTCATTTATATATTGGACTAATACTAAGAAAAACCCTAGATTGGTAGATATGTGACGAATTTATCCTTCATTAGTTTTCGTTAATTATTATCGTCAAATTACTAAATCGAATGAAACGTGACGGTTGATGGATATATCAATTTGATATTTTACACTCGATTACAATTTGTAGCTTTTTGTAGTATTCATCCAATTTAATAAAAATTATCGAAGGGTAAATTTATCACATATGTATTAGTTTGAGATTTTTGATAATAAAAAATATGTTTGAGATAAATTAGTCATGTGTATACGACTTTAGGGTTTTTGATGGTAAAAGTATTAATTTTGGATATATTTGTCACGTATGTATGGGCTTGAGATTTTTTGTATTATTAACACTTTATCTATTATGTATAAAGCAGGAAAAAAAACAAAATAAATAAATAAAATTGTGGAAGCAGACTTCCCGCCTACTTCGCACCTCTCTGCATCGCTTTCCACCTCTTTGCATTGGTCCTCCACCTTTCTTCTGCCTTACTCCTCTTTTTCGACTATAAGGTCGTTAGCTTTGGGGAACCCGAAAACAACTCGAAGGTATATCATTCTTCTTCTAATTCTTCTTCATTTTCTATTCTCTGATTCTCCTTCTTCTCTGATGATCTAGTGAACAATAAAACAAGCATCTTCCTTCTCTTTTTCGACTGCAGGGGTCATTAGCTCTCAAAAACCATAAAACAATTCGAAGGTGTATCGCTCTTCTTCTAATTTTTCTTATTTGTCTTCCTTTACTCTGATTATCCTTCTTCTCTAATGATTTAGTGAACAGGAAAACAAACATCTTCCTCTCTTTTTTCAACTGCAAGAGTCGTCTTCTTCTTCTTCTTCTTCATTCCATTACTCTGATTCTCCTTCTTCTCTGATGATCTAGTGAATTGGAAAACAAGCATCTTTCTCATTTTTTCGACTACATGGGTCATTAGCTTTCAAGAACCATAAAACAACTCGAAGGCATATCGTTCTTCTTCTAATTCTTCTTCTTTGTCTTCCATTACTCTGATTGACCTTCTTCTCTAATGATCTAGTAAATAGGAAAACAAGCATCTTCCTCCTCTTTTTCGACTGCAGGGGTCGTCTTCTTCTTTTTCTTCTTCTTTCCATTACTTTGATTCTCCCTCTACTCTGATGATCTAGTGAACAGGAAAATAAGCATTTTCCTCCTCTTTTTTTACTGCGGGGTCATTAGCTTTCAAGAACCATAAAACAACTCGAAGGTATATCGTTCTTCTTCTAATTCTTCTTTTTTGTCCTCATTTACTCTGATTGTCTTTCTTCTCTAATGATCTAGTGAACAGGAAAACAATCATCTTCCTCCTCTTTTTCAACTGTAGGGGTCGTCTTATTCTTCTTCTTTGTTCCATTACTTTGATTCTCCTTCTTTTCTGATGATCTAGTGAATAGGAAGGTATCGTTCTTCTTCTAATTCTTCTTCTTTGTCTTCCATTACTCTGATTGTCCTTCTTCTCTGATGATCTAGTAAACTAGAAGACAAGCATCTTACTCCTTTTTTTCGACTGTAGGGGTCGTTAGCTTTCAAGAACCATAAAATCGAAGGTACATGTTCTTCTTCTAATTTATCTTCGTCTTCCATTACTCTGATTCTCCTTTGATGATCGAGTGAACAAGACAAGAAGCATGGCATTCAACTCCAAGAGGGAGTGATCAGATTCATCTTATGAGTAATGCATTTCATGTTTGCATGCATTCTTTGGTGTTTTGGTTCTTTCACGGCGTTTTTGAAGAGTGATGTGTTCTTGTCTATTGTTTCCTATGAACTGCAGTGAGACGTCAGTAGGACCTGAAAGTGATCGCTTGCCCAAGAGTTTCTTGACTGAGGAGGAAATCCATAAAGTGGTAAGATGAGTGGAAATTGAAGTCGTTTCTAGCAAACTAGTACAATTAGGCTTGTGATGTTGTAGTTATAAGATAATGCTAATTGATGAAATGTTAAACAAATTGGAAAAGAATTGGAGCTTGTAAAATCTGAATTGAAAAAGGTCAAGAATGAGCAAAAGCTTTTCAAATCTCACTTGGCTGAGCTTATTGGAAGGTACTCTATTGTGGCTATTAAGCATTTCATACTAATTGGGTTTGGCAACCTCATATTTCTATGCATTTGCATCCTATTTAATTCACTATACTATTTAAGATGTTCATTTCTTCTTAGACCTCTAATTATCCTTTTCACCTACCACAAAAGTCAATTGGGTTCCACCAAAATGCATACAAGTGACACAAATTAAGGATAATTCTTCCAAATCAATCTAAAACTTGATTTCAGTGCAAGATCTTAGAGGTTCAACATCATAATCCCTTCACGCTCTTTCATTACAAATTCCTTAACTTTAGTCTCATGAAATTATGATGTTGAACCTCTAAGATCTTGCATTGAAATCAAGTTTTAGATTGATTTGGAAGAATTCTCCTTAATTTGTGTCACTTGTATGCATTTTGGTGGAACCCAATTGACTTTTGTGGTAGGTGAAAAGGATAATCAGAGATCTAAGAAGAAATGAACATCTTAAAAAGTACAATGAATTAAATAGGATGCAAATGCATAGAAATATGAGGTTGCCAAACCCAATTAGTATGAAAAGCTCAATAGCCACGATAAAGTACCTCCCAACAAGCTCAGCCAAGTGAGATTTGAAAGACTTTTGCTCAGTCGTAACCTTTTTCAATTCAGATTTTACAAGCTCCAATTCTTTACTGATCTGTTTAATATTCCATCAATCAACATTATCTTATAACTACAACATCACACAAGCTTAATTGTACTAGTTTGCTGGAAATGATTGTAATTTTCACTCATCTTACCACTTTCTGGATTTCCTCCTTAGTCAAGCAACTCTTGGGCAAGCGATCATAGGTCCATGGACGTCTCACTGCAATTCACAAGAAACAGTAGACAAGAACACATCGCTCTTCAAAAACGCCATGAAAGAACCAAAACACCAAAGAATGTATGCAAACATGAAATGCATTACTCATTAGACGAATCTAATCACTCCCTCTTGGAATTGAATGCCATGCTTCTTGTCCTATTCTCTCAATCATCAAAGGAGAATCGGAGTAATGGAAGACGAAGATAAATTAAAAGAAGAACCATGTACGTTTGAATTGTTTTATGGTTCTTGAAAGCTAACGACCCTGCAATCAAAAAAGAGGAGGAAGATGCTTGTTTTCCTGTTTACTAGTTCATCAGAGAAGAAGGAGAATCAGAGTAATGGAAAGAAGAAGAAGAAGAAGAAGAAGAAGAAGACGACCCCTGCAGACGAAAAAGAGGAGGAAGATGCTTGTTTTCCTGTTCACTATATCATCAAAGAAGAAGGACAATCAAAGGAATGGAAGACAAAGAAGAAAAATTAGAAGAAGAATGATATACCTTTGTTTTATGGTTCTTGAAAGCTAATAACCCATGCAGTCAAAAAAGAGAAGGAAGATGCTTGTTTTCTTGTTCACTAGATCATCAAAAAAGAAAGAGAATCAGAGTAATGGAAAGAAGAAGAAGAAGAAGAAGAAGAAGAAGAAGACAACCCCTATAGTCGAAAAAGAGAAGGAAGATGCTTGTTTTCTTGTTCACTAGATCATTAGAAAAGAATGACAATTAGAGTAAAGAAGGACAAAGAAGAAGAATTAGAAGAAGAATGACATACCTTCGAGTTGTTTTATGGTTCTTGAAAGCTAATGATCCC
The DNA here is from genome assembly GCA_017140165.1 of Eucalyptus shirleyi. Lineage (NCBI taxonomy): Eukaryota > Viridiplantae > Streptophyta > Magnoliopsida > Myrtales > Myrtaceae > Eucalyptus > Eucalyptus shirleyi. Next base: position 42,015,541 of record CM029450.1, read on the forward strand.
TGTAGTCGAAAAAGAGGAGGAAGATGTTTGTTTTCTTGTTCACTAGATCATCAGAGAAGAAGAGTAATTAGAGTAAAAGAGGACAAAGAAGAATAATTAGAAGAAGAGCGATATACCTTCGAGTTGTTTTATGATTTTTTAGAGCTAATCACCCTACAGTTGAAAAAGAGGAGGAAGATGCTTGTTTTCCTGTTCACTAGATGAAGAAGGAGAACCAGAGTAATGGAAAGAATAAGAAAAAGAAGAAGAAAAGGACGATCCTGCAATTGAAAAAGAGGAGGAAGATGCTTGTTTTCCTGTTCACTAGATCATCAGAGAAGAAGGAAAATAAGAGTAATGGAAAATGAAGAAGAATTAGAAGAAGAACGATATACCTTTGAGTTGTTTTCAGGTTCTCCAAAGCTAACGACCTTGCAGTCAAAAAAGAGGAGTAACGCAGAAGAAATGTGAAGGACTAATGCAGAGAGGTGGGAAGCAGGCGGGAAGTCTGCTCCCGCAATTTTATTTATCTACTTTGTTTTTTTTTTTTCCTGCTTTATACATAATAGATAATGTGTTAATAATACAAAAAATCTCAAGCCCATGCATACGTGACAAATATATCCAAAATTAATATTTTTACCATCAAAAACCCTAAAGTAGTATACATGTGACTAATTTATCCCAAACATATTTTTTATTATCAAAAATCTCAAACTAATACACATGTGACAAATTTACCTTTCAATAATTTTTATTAAATTGGTGAATACTACCAAAAGCCACAAATTGTAATCGAGTGTAAAATATTAAACTGATATATCCATCAACCGTCACGTTTCATTCGATTCAGTAATTTGACGATAATAATTAACGAAAACTAATGAAAGGTAAATTCGTCACATATCTACCAATCTAGGGTTTTTCTTAGTATTAGTCCAATATATAAATGAGCTATTTCTTTGCATGCAATTTTAAGAAAAATCCTTTGAGCTAGATCTCTAATCAGTGGGTGACGTGCACAAATGTCGGTTATCATCTATGTGTGACTATGAATGAGCAATAGAATATTCATTTAATCGCATCTAATCACACATGACCATAAGTTATAACAACTAACTAGTTATCATCTAATAATTTGCTTTGGGACCTTTTCATAAGTATCTAGGCATGAGACTATGATTGTGATTGGTTAATCAGGATCCAATTGCTCTATTTATTATAATCATTGCAAGGCGAATGCTAATAACATCCAGCCAAGGCACCACAGCTCTCGCTTGTGGTCGGTGGAGGAAGAAGAGGGAAAAACAATAAGAAAAAGGGGGGGAAATGCAGCATGTTAGCATATTATGGAGCATAAAATGGGCGCTAGACTGCCACGTTAATGATTTTCAGTCAAAATTGGATATAAAAAATATATCAACAAATTATTAAAAAGTTCAGGACTAAATTGATTAAATGAAAAAAAATTAATATTGAATTTGTGTCAATGCAATAGGTCTAATTCTCTTTTTCGATAATTATCCTCAGAATTTAGGGAATCACCGATCATTGTATAAAGCAAAAGATGTTCAATAAAAATAAAACAAAATAAAATAAGTCTTGAATGAGACAACAATTGGTTCATCCACAAAATCAAACGTATTGAGTTTATAAGCATTATAATGTCTGGACAACAATTGGTTCATCCACAAAATCAAACGTATTGAGTTTATAACCACTATAATGTCTGGAGGAGTCGGCCCGTTTCAAGGAGAATTTCTTAGTTTCTTTTCTCCAATTTTAGGAATTGGCCTCTTCAACCTTATGAAGCCGCATCCACAATTTTTTTAGGATAAATGTACTCAATATCCTAAAATTTATAATGAAAATACAAATAAATCCTAAAACTTTCAAATTGATACAACCAAGTCCTTCCGTTAACTTTGTCTAACTTGATTAACTAGAAAATGTTGTCGAACATAAGATTGATCGCCAATTGCACGTTTTAGAATTAGTTCAACACTCGAGTATCCACAAATAGAATTTGGTCAGTATGTATGGGAGTTCTAACGAGGATATCATCTATTCGATTGTCCGTTAGAAACTCCTTCCACAGGACATTCCAGTTTTATGTTTGAGAATAAACAAAACAGGGGAAAGGGCGATGTCTAATGCGTACAATTTGAGAAAAGTAGAAGATACACCTTGTATGTCTCCGGCTTGTAGTACGTCGTCTCCATTCATCGAGGCCCTCGATGACCTGTGGCTCCAAGAGCTCCCGGATTCTTAATCCTTCAGGCTCTTCAAGTTCAATAAACCGACTAACCTCCTCATAGAATAGCATCCTTCGACTGAAAGCTTCTCCAATGATTCCAATGCACCGAGAAATCGAATTTCAACTAGCCTTGCACAAGAAGATACCTTGCCTTGTTTCAGTTTTGCTATGGTTGATAGAATGCACAATCTCTCGAGGAGTCCACACTCCGCCATGGTCAAGTCTTCCAACTGTGGAAGGCCATCGAGATGTATTTCATTCACTCGAGCATCACAGAGCCTCAATTCTATCAACTTTCCCAAGCTCAATGACTAAATCTATTGACTTGACGTTTTTTAGTTCCAACTTCAGCAAGGAAGATGGAAGTTTCCGGATGGTTTGTAGGTCTAGTCCAGTTAAAGTAAGCTGGCTCAACAAAGGAAGAGAACTCAACTCTGGAGGCAGCAACAGGACATTTAAGACGCACAATTTCAACTTTTTCAGTTTGGATAACTTCTCAATCCACTGTAAGTCACAAGTTTGAATTATATTTGAAGGTTGTCCATTTTCAGAGCTATCAGATAGAAGCAATTCAACTAAATTATTAAGGTTGGAGAGGTTAGGGACTATCTAGAACGACTGGGATTTCAAATGCAAAATGATTAAACTGTCAAGAAGTCCCAGCAATTCTTGAATCTCATCACAACTTTCTATGTCTCATGTTTGGAGGTGACGAAGCTTGCTGATAGTCTCAGGCACCCTAACTATCTAAGTATACTTTAAGCTTAAGATTCTTAGCAAGGACAATTCTCCAATTTTAGGAGGAACTTTACACACTAGCTCTAGAAAATAATCAGCGTATAACTCTTCTAGATTCCTCAACCTTCTGATAATGCTAGGTAACTCCTATTGTGCTAGGTAACCCCCACGTACCAACTTGCATGCTCGTAATGATTCTAAGTTTACCCTAAAATTGGGGCGTTCCTCAATCACCTTGTGGCTTGTATGGATAGATGAAAGTCTTTGTAACCCATGTTTAGAGTTTGGAAGTTCGGTAATCGGTGTGAATGAGATCTTGAGAGTTACCAAATGTGTTGGTCTACCAATAGAATCAGGTAATCTTTTAATCATCGTGGATGATAAATCCAGCTTCATCAACAATGTTGATTGTGAAACCGAGTCGAGGAGTTCACTCAAGCTGGAACAGACCCTTATAGAGAAGTATTGAAGATTTATTGGATCTTCAATTTCCTCAGGCAAATATTTAAGTTTCTTGCACCCAATGAAGCAATCAATTTTCACCAAATGAGCACAATGTTGAAGAGTCAGTCTGTTAAAGTTGAGCATTTAGGAAAACTTAGTGTTCTAGTTACGCCCAAACTATGTTCAAGAGTGAGAACTTTCAATTTCTTTCCCTCCTCCAAAAGTGAATGACCCACAAGACAGACGGTTTAATTGCAAAAGTATTGCAAGTCAGAGAGACTAAAACCGTTTTGATTCTTTCTTAAAGTGAGACAGTTTTTCTACTATAAGTTAATGCTGACATACCTTGATTAGGCTTTCTACCAAACCATCTCTGATTTGATCTCCAAAAAGCTCTACCATGACTAGATTATCCAGACACAAATTGGTTGCTCTTAAAACTTGAGGAGATAGACAAGAAGGATAATCCAAGTAACGCCAATGAATCCATTTCAATTATGAAAGACAACCTGTAAAGTCCCCCTCGCAGGATACGTCTTTTAACCAAAGGAACCACAGATGTTGAAAGCATCTAATCTCGTAAGGAGTAATGATAGCACAAGCATCTTCCCAAATTTCTCCTTGCAATTTGAGTGCTTGAAAATTTTCCTTACTCTACCAAGCCAAACAAACAATGAGGATTTGTCTGTACAGTTTGGCTGCGTTTGGCAATCGGGATTAAATTCGGGATATGATATGATTTATCCTATCCTATGTTTGGTGCTCACTCATGATAGGATAAAGTCGGATATAAGAAGGATATAAGCAGGATAAAATTATCCCATGGGGGGTGGGATAAAGGTGGATAAGATTTCTAATCTCCATAATAGGAAAGTTATTTTTCTCGAATAACAAACTTATTAAATTAACAAAATTGAAATTATATTTCAATATAAATAACATATGAATTCCAATTTAAGAAATTAAAAAAATTATAATTAATCTTATTTTAATTTATATATTCAACTTTAATTATATATTATAATAAACATTCAATCTATAAATTAAATATTTATATTCATTATATATTTTAGGTATTTTTGTATTTTAGGTATGTTAGTACAGTTTACTATTTGATAAAATTTTATTAAAGAATGATGAAAGGGGAAAAAAGAAATAATAAAGAAAATAATATAAAAAAGGAAAAATAAAAATAAAAATAAATTAAGCAATAGTGTTACGAGAGATTTTCATCATATCCATTTATGAACATTTAGGTTCATTTATAATGATATGCCATTTATATAAAATAAAATAAAAAATGTACATGATATGATGTGGATATTGTTAGGGAAATATCTAATGCTGTTTTTGATGAAACAGACTCAGAAAATGACATGGACGATGAAGAACTTGCCTTTATGGTCAAGAAATTTAAAAAGCTTAGTAGAAAAGGAAGGAAATTCAATGGAAGAAATCAATACAAGCAGAATGGCCATAAAATAATCATGAAAGGAGATGATGAGCAAGAAAATATATGCTTGACGGCACATTTAGAATTTGAGTCTGATTCGATTACGACTCGAATCAAAGTCCGACTCGATATCTGACTCAAATCAAAGTCTGACTCGGACACAGACTCAGAATACGATGAGGAAATCAAGGTAAGTCATTCAACAATTCCTTTCAAAGTTTCAAAATATATAAATGAGCTTTGTTCAAATCTCAAATCTTCTCTTAAAATGATCTCCAAACTTAAAAAGGAAAATTTTCGACTTAGGCAACAAGATCTTTCTCAAGTCTGGAGACCTATTAAGAAAAATTGGATAAAAGCAGCATATTCTGCTAACTCTCATGGACCCAAGAAAAAATGGGTACCAAAGAAAAGATAAGTTATTTTTGCAGGATATAAAGAAGAAAGAAGAAAGAGGATTTGGTAAGGAATTTTTTATTCTCAATTTCTCATTATGCTTGATATTCGATATATCCTTGGTTGATTGAGACTTTATAATGATCATATTTTGCTTTATGGAAGAAAGAATCGTATGATTTATTTTTGTGATTTGTGAGTTAAGATTTGATTTAGTACGTGTGATTATTTGAGATAATTCAGATTATTTGGTTTAATTTTATGCTCTCAAATTGTCATATTTTGCAAAGTAAAAATCCGATTCTACGTTATACTAATTTTGCAAGATATTTTTTTCTGAGGTATTCAAGGATTTTATTCTCTCTGATTTTATTGTACTATGGCTAAGTGAGAATTTATTTTTTTTTAAATATCATTGTGCATAATATTCTTTCTTTGAATACTTTGTTACGATGAATTAAGAAAGAATATTTGATTATGGAGATTTTTTATTTTACTCTAACGTCAAGGAATGATCCAAATTGATGGATACCAAAAAGGGAAATGAGTTGATTGCAGGAAATTCTTTAAGGGAAGGATGATTGCGAATCTACGTAGATTTTGGTGCAATCAGAAAATATCTCCTGCGACAATTGCAACAATTGTTTCTATCCGCAAATATTGTCATGATCACAGGGGGAGAAAGCGAATCCAAAAGAAAATGAAAAGAATCGTGATCATCTCAAAAAGGCAACAAATTGAGGGGGAGCTTTGATCAATTATGGAAAAATCTTTTTTGATTGATCGTGATCTTGTTATGAAAAGAAGGAAGGTAAATGTGTCAGAATTGTTAAGATCTACAAAATCCGATTAGTGCATCTTTTATTACATTTTGTCATTAACAAATCTCTTATTGATATTATCATTTTATTATGACAAAAATGGTACGTAAATTTTATGATGCATCCGTGATTTTTATTGGATATTTGCTGATATAATCGAAGTGAGCTATATTGCATATCTTTAATAGTCGATAAAAAAAGCTGATTTTTGGAAATTGTGATTCATGCAAGATATTGATTATCATTCTCTACGTGAATCTATTGTTATCGCTTTTTGATTATGACAAAAAGGGGGAGAAGATATGAATATGCATATGTGCTGATTGGTTGATATTATTTATTGCATAATATTGAGCTGCGATTATTTTTCTATATATTCTTATGCTCAATCTATTTGTTATCTTCTGATATCCTTTGATTTAAAAGTATGTTTACAAATCTGCATATTCAGAGATTGTTTTGTCATCATCAAAAAGGGGGAGATTGTTAGGGAAATCCCTTATGATGTTTTGAAGATGACAAAATAAATCAAAGGCTACTAACATGTTTAATGGTTAAGTAATAGACCATGCAGATAATAGAACATGTAAAGGATATTATCAAAGTCAGAAGACGGCCAGAAGACTGAACGTAACATATGTCCAAAGTATATTCTGAAGATTTCCAGACTTCTGTGTCAAAGTCTGAAGACTGCCAGACTCAAGACTCAAAGTCTGAAGACTGCCAGACTCAATACTCAAAGTCTAAGACTGCCAGACTTTAGTGTCGAAGTCTGTTCTACATCAGAAGTCTGCTCACTCTGACTAATTCCATACTGAACGTGAATGATGAACCAGAAGACAGACTATGCTAAAGCTGAACCAGAAGACAGACTCTATGCTGAAGCTGAACTGGGTACAGACCTTAAAGCTAAATCTGTTCAGAAGCAGACATGTTCAGACCCAGATTGTAAAGTCTATAGACTCATATTGTAAAGTCTACAGACTCAGACTTTACATCTAGATTCGATGAATCGTAACTCAAGCCCAATCATACAACGGCTAGTGATCTGGTTTGGATTCCATATCAAGATTGATTTGATTGATTCAATCTAATTGATTGACGATTGGATCTTGAAGACAAGAGCTTTCTATACGAAGAAGCTTTACTTATGGAAACCAAGATTTCGTTTGTATGGGCGATCGGAATGAATTTGGGATTTTACCTTTGTCACTCAACGGCTACCAAATCTTCTAGATATAGAGCTGTCCAATGGGTATATTGGAAGACGATTCTCCAGGATACTGTCCAACGGGTAGTTTGGAAGTGGAGGAGTATTTAAGGAGATCATGGACCGATGAGCAAAAAAGAGACGGAGCGTAGAATTTATAATTCCAAAGTCTGAGCGAAATACCAAAAGAGTGACTTAGTAAGATAGTGTGATCTACTACTAAGTGTTTGCACTCGAAGTTGTAATCTCTTGTTGATTGCATAGTGGAATCCAGCCAAGAAGGCTGTTAGCGTGGGAGAGTGGACGTAGGCTTAGATTAAGCCGAACCACTATAAATCTTGTATTCTTATTTTCTTTCCTAACTCATTTATTTTGTTCATACTAGCACTCTCAGATATATCCGATTTTAATATTGTGATTCACTAAACAATGAACAGGATATAAAAAAAAAAAATCCAATGATTTTATATCATATCCTATCCAATTCTATCCTGATTAGAAATTCGGACAACCAAACGTAGCCTTTGTGTTGACTTCATTTCACTTTACATGTATCTTAAAGCAATGATTTTCAAGTAAAAGGCAAGCTTTAACTCTGTTGATCTCAATATGTTAAGGGCATCATCATCATTCCACACCCTGCTTCGCTTGATTGGGTGCTTCAGATTTTCTTGACGAACAATTGCCCTTCCAAGATCTCTAAATTGATCATGCATCCCAACCTTACTGTTATCCAAGACCTTTATCATGGACACGTTGATGAGGACATCAATACTATGTTTGGGGCTAAAGTCACAATCTTTCCACACGTAAATTGGGTTGATCTTCTTCTCATTGATGAGAAAGCATGCAATATCAAGAAATATCTATTATTCATGTGGTGTTCTACTTGATTTGTCCAATGTTTCTTCCCAGTATTTTCTCACTTTGTGATGAGCAAGCAATGCTCGTATTACTTGAAGAGCCAGAGGAGACCCTCCCGGGGTAGAGACAATTTCTTTTGAAAGACTAGTAAGGGTTTGGAGGAGAGTCTCTGCCAAATGCATGCCCAGAGAAAAGCTGAAGTGCGTCGTCATCATTCAATGCCCCCATTTCATAAGATAGGATTTTGTACTCAAATCCTTAATTTTCAAAACCCTTTTTTCCTAGTGGTAACAAGTATCCTACTTCCAGGATACAGCGAATTTCAAGTATCCTAGTTCCAGGATACAGAGAATTTTTCCCAATGAGATCCTCGATTTGCTCGCTCTCATCAATGTCACTGAGAACAATGAGCACCTTTTTATTGCCAAGTATTTCTCCAATCATGTTCATTCCATAATTAGTTATGTCGATGTTGCGAGCCACTCTAGAATTAATGATATCATATAACAGTTGTTCTTGCAGCTTGGCTAATCCCTCATTTTGCGACTTTTTTTGTATGTCATCAAGGAAACTACTGTATTTTCCAAAATAAGGAGTTGATTGAAGATGATCTTGGCAAGAGTGGTTTTCCCAATACCACCCATGCCATGAATTCCCACAAGCCGCATGCCACCGGAGTTCATGTCTAGTAAAGTGTTTATGGCCGAAAACTGATCTTCAATCCCAACCAAATCATCAGTCACTTTTCTTTGTCTCGACTTAAGCTTATACATAACCTCATCAACAACCAACTTGATAAGCTCCCCATGTCTGCCGCAAAGTTAAACCATTAGAGTTGAGACACAGATAATAATTCCTGTATGCAGCTGGACCCTCAACCAAGTAGGAGGGGATTAGCGAGATTGTTTAGAGTCTCACGACCTTAAAACTTTGCTAAATCTAGCAGAAATATTTTCTCTATGCAACGTCAAAATTATTTGGAAAGAAATCTATAAGGGCTTTTGTCTTTCGAATGATTAAAAAAATAAAAAGAAAGAAGAGTCCAGGAGTAGGAGACCCAAAGCTGAAGTCTTACAAGTATAAAAGTGAAAAGGATACTTGGAACAGACAATTTTGATTTTTGAAGACAGATTTTGATGTCTTATCATATATAACTAGCTATTTCTCACATTTTATTGCACAGTTTTATTTTCCGATAATTCGACCTAGAAAACGAAAAATAAATTATAAATTAGTTACCCTTATAGTTCTCCAGCTCCCATCACTTGGTGTCGTTGACTTCCCGGAGAGCCCTTCTCAACTTCTTTACTTCCTCCGGGCTGAGCTTGTTCTTCTTCCGTTGCTTCAAATTCAATATGGCCTCGCTGTACAGGGCCATCTTCAGCTTCACATCATCGGATTTCACGTCATAGAAGATTGGAAGCATCACCTTCTTATTTCCATCTTCTTCAGATTCTGATTAGAGATATTCTCCATCATTTTCGCAAGCTCCCGGAGGCACCGGTGACTCAAAGCATAGTTCTTAGAGAAGATGGGCGTGTAGATTTTTGAGTTGTCAATTGTTTGCGGAAGCTATTGGCTGCTTCTTTCCCCAGGTTAAAGCTCTTCATCATCCATGAAGATGTGGATCTCAGCATTGGTCATGCCATGGCAAAGGGTATTGGTGAATTCGCAACGAGTATCGAACCCTCTAAAACTCAGGAACACCTGATACTTAACTCCTAGTGGATTGTGGCTGCTAGCTCCTGTTTGAGGTTTGTTTGTTAAAACAAACAGAGTGTTTTCTTTGTCCCACATAGGAAAAGTGAGAGGGAGTGGGCTAATTTAAAAGTGCGGGTTTTTCTTTATGTACTTAAAAGAAATTGTGTGGTCATTTTTCGAGTCTTCTTTTTGAAAAACAACAGCCAATTTTTCAATTGTTTTTTTTTTTTTTTTTTTGGTAAGGTAAGAAAACATTAAGCTAAGAACCAAAATATACAAGAGGGATCGGCACCAAAAACTTACACTCATAAAGACAACCAGTCAGGACGAGTGGAAGGGAGCTGAAGAAAACAAGAAGGACCGCAAGACAATTTTTCGATTGTTTCTTAGAGAGACCTTGAAGAAATACTTGAATTGCTATCTAGTATTCACATCCGAGACTTTGTTGTATCCTGGAGGATTTTTGCCGGTGACCATTAGCAACGTTATGGGGCAAATAAATTCTTAAAGAAAGTGATATCACGCCTCAAAATCCGAGTTGTTTTACTTGATCCGATTTCATTGTTCTACCCAATTTCAAAGTCATATTACTAACAGCTCCTGCCTCCAAGTTCGCCATAAGGACTTCTTTCCCTTGGTATAAAGATCAGGTTTCACTTTGGTCCTACAAATGTGAAAGAAGAGGCGGACGAACACGAAAGGAAATTCCGCAGCAGGCCAAGGTATTTACTAAAAGTTTGTTGACGAACTCGATGGCATTGTTCAATTTTAATTACTAACAGCTGTAGTGGTATTATTAAAGCAAAGTCAAGACAGCTTTACAAGTAACTGATCAGATGGAGATGGAGTCATATTAGATTATAAAGTGCCGAGCCCCACAACGTGAAGTTTGCTCTTCATGGCCCTCGACGGGCGAAAGCGAGTCGGGCTAGATCTGAGCGGCAAAGGGACTCGCCTCACTTTTGGAAAACCTTATCTCACGGCGCCCTCGGAATCAATGCCGATGGGTTCATCTGTAACAGGCTCGGGCGAAGGCGCACCATCTCCGGAGTGAGCCGCGACAGCCGAGGCATGTCGGTCGACGGGTTTAGAGTATAATCAAAAGATAATATTTTCACATCTAAAATGCAAAGTAAATGCTTGACCCAATTTATGCAAGGAATATAATCCATTTTACTTTGAAATATGGGTTTACAAACTCAAAGAATATATAGTATTACTCACCTAGGAAAAACCAAAAGTCAACCCACAGTGGTTACTCAAACCGACGCATTTGTACTCCTATCAATTAATCAAAAAATGATTAAAAACTCAGTAATACACAACTCTAACAAACGATGCGACTAAACCAAGTTCAACCATCAACATATCAACTCCTAAGTGCTACAAAGAAGCTTGTTTATGGCATACATTTGTTATTCACCGTTACACCTAACTCACACGCAAGACTTCGGAACTTGGTTCCAAACAAACCATACTTTGATATTGAGTTTTGTCAAAACCTACTGCTCTAAAATGCCCTAGATTACTATTTCCACAAAAATCGTAGCTTTAAAAACTCCTTAATCAAATCTCGTAGTTCAAAATTTACATAACTTCAAATGTGTGCCCTAACTTTCAAAATTACTCCAATTAGACAAATAATCTACTTGAATACTTACTAGGCGTTACGATTCATAGTTGATTCAAATAGTCGAGGTGTCTAGATCGGCTACGCGTGACAATGTCTTTTCTTTTTGTTCTTTCCCTCTTTCCCTCCTCGTTTTCTGCTTCAGCTTCTTCTTTTCCTTATGTGCTTCAATTGCACGAGGTCAAATAAGAAGGGAGAAAAAGAGGGTTGGGCTTGGGCTTGACTTTTTGGAGACATAGGCTGGCTGGTCCATATATTACACCCCCACAGGCTTGTAGCATGCAGAAAGCCGACGTTAAGCTCTATGCTGCTCCAAGCATGTGCAGCTCCCTACAGCGACGGTAATGGTAACTCCACCTTCGTGCAGTTAAGACTCTGGACCGCGACCGTAAAGCCTAATCTACCTTCCGTATGTAATCCTCGAATTTTGTAAAATTCAGTTCAAGATTTTTACAATCAAGTCCCCTCATCGCCATCACAACATAATTGAATGTAATTTGTCAATCGGTCATGATCAAAAGCACGACATTGGAGTAATTAATGCCACTGCAGAATAAGAAACCATATCATAGTATATGAGAAGCTATTGAAAATTTTCTTAATTGTATCCTCAATTATGTTTCCACAACTTGGTTCACTCAAATTGATTATCCTCCCTCGTGCCGACTTTTTCAGCATCACCATTTTTGTATCCACAATTACCTTTAATCTGTTGGAATTAGTAACTATAGCTTGTTTCATAAAACTGAAAAATAGATGTCTAAAATTTTAGTACTGAATATTTAGTGTTGAAGATTTTAAATCCTGAAAATTTGAAAAATAAAGTCGTTTGATGACAATTAGAAAGTGATAGCTGAATATAATTAAAATTCTCACAAAAATGTATACCAATGATAAATATTTATAGATATTACTAATATATGCGGCAAGTTGCGAATTACCATGAATTATTCTTCTATCGAATAAATTAAGTAAGCCATCCCACATTGGAGTTCACCCTTCCCTTAGTACACCAATGTTTTGCGTTTTGACCCGTAGTATTTGTTAGTAGTTCATGTGGTAAAAAAAAAAAAAAATCCCTTACTTACCACCTTAGGTAGATTTATGACTTAATTGAGTCTTTTAGGTCAATCCAAGTTAAGTTTATCAAACAACCTTAGCCTCATTAATTGATGAATATTCAATTTTTTAGCGACATTAAAAGGGCTTAAGAGACTTTACTAGAAACTTTTTACAAGCTATAATGATTTGATTGCACAAATATAAGTTCGAGAGCCACACAAAGAAGTAACGGTTGGAGATTGTACACCCGTGTGATAAAATTGAAAATTAAGTGCTAAAGTTTTAAGTACTATTTTTGAAGTGTTGATTACTCTAACCGCCAAAAATAGGATGATATTTGAAAATCGATAGTTGAATATTATTAATCCTTTACAAACATAAGAAAATGACCATTATTGGTAGGCTTTGTAAATATATTTGGCAAGATTTTAATTACCAGTAATTATTTTTTATTTGAGCGAATTAAGTAACTCCTCCCTTTCTTACAAGATAAGTTGGAATTTTGATCAGATGCAGTCATTTAAATAAACTTTATTGAAAGTTCGCAAACGAGTTAAATCTCATCTAAGTGTTGGATTTTTAATTATATAGCACTTAATTTGGCTATTAAACAAGGCCATGACAAAGACAGAGGGGTCAAATCCCCATCCTTTTCCTTTGTTCAATACTTTATTGAAAATCTCAACAAATTCAATCACCTATTGGATCATGCTTTTCTTCCAGTCATAAGAAAAAGAAAAATAGGCGATAGAGTGAAAGAAATCATTACCCAACAGAATTTCAATGCCTATCTCATCCAAAAGCCCTATAAAACATTGCCAATTTCCCGGTTCAACCAAAGCCTCTTTGCATTTATTAGGCAAAATGATGTCCAAGAGCAAGCTAGGGATGAGCATTAGGTCATGCTTATCTAAGAATGTGTAAACCCTAATCCAAAAGCCTTAAAACATTGCCAACTTCCCGGTTCATGCAGTTATTTATTGTGATTCCAAGGGGCTAGGGATCAATCCTTAATCAACCCTAGGGGCCCACTCTTGGATCCTATATTGTGCAAGTTGATCATCGATCTTGAGAGTTTAGGATTTTGTCCAATCCAGACTAACCATCTACATGATATATATTATATCTTATATGTTTTTGTCTACTTTAAATTATGGCAGCACTTCCTCTATTCACTTTATAGTTCAATTTGTCGTGTAACTTAAAAAGTGGAAAGAAACCCAACCTTAATTCAACAAAAGAAAAGAGAAACCCTTTTCACTCATCTCGGCCTCGCTCCTCCAACTTGTCTTTCTTCACTTGCCTCACTCGCCTTGTTGTTCATCTCTATTCACTCACCTCACCACTTGCCTCGTGCGTTTGGTTTTATGGTTTATTGCTTTTAGCAAGTGTAAATTTTTGTTGTAATCTTATCTCATATTTATATTTGATAGACATTGGTATTCATAATTTGGGTATTTAATATTGCATTAATGATGGATATGTATTTTGAAATAGTAAGTTTGTCTTTTTAAGGAATATAAAAATGAAACAAAAAATAATCTATTAGTCTTGAGTTGACCTGAAATTGGAATGGATGACCAGACCCATGGGTGCTATCTAATTCTCGGTCCTAGGCTCAATGAAGTTGGTCCTTGATTCCAAAAATTGGTGACCAACACTGTAAGGTTGCTCACCTCTAGTGTGAACTGCCTGGTTTTTAGCGCGTTGCACATCCAACGCGCCCTGGAAATTTCAAAGCCGGAACCATGAAGCATTTTCCAGGAAAATTAACTGGACTTGATCTTCGCGGAAATTTATCAGTGTCGGTCCCGCCACTGTCTATATGTCAGTATCTTCTTCTCTCTCTCCCACGCAACGACGACCAGTCCAAACTGCATTGTGGGACTGAGATGTCATTTGCACAGGCGCTTTTCTACGAACCGGACAAATATCGAATCTTGAAAAGTCAACTAAAGAAACAAGATCGAACTTACCATATACTAATAAAGAGATAACATCAATGATTGGCTGAAATTCAGATTTCATTTTAGCTTTCGCTTTGGCCTCCCCTGGCTAGACGCTTGGAATTTGCCCTTTTATTTTGTTTGTGTAGGTCCAGTATATTAACAAGTTCATAATTATGGAAAGAGAAAAAATTTGTGACTTTCTTGTTAAGAGAAGAGATAGAACAAATAAGATATCAATGTAGCACGAAAAGAAAAATTATGAAAGGAATTCCTCCAAACGAAAATGAGAACCCATATGGCAATTATATATTTGGTTAATACCACGAAGAACTCTAAACTAGTATACATATGATAAATTTATCACAAACTATTTTTTATATAAAAAAAAAACCCAAATTATTACACGTAATCACCTAATAGCCCGTTAACCTCCTTACAACTTGACAAATTTACCATTCCCTGAGTTTTCATTTAATTTTAAAAAAATCCCAAATTAGTACAAATTTTTTATATAATTTTATTGCTAAATTTGATGACATGTGATGGTCAACAGGTATACTACTTTGGGGTTTTACCATTCGTTTATCATGGGTATACTAGTTTATGACTTTTTATGATATTAATTCAATTTAACGGAAATAATGAATAGTAAAATTATTATAAATGTGCTAGTTTAGAGTTTTTTGTATTAATAAATTAGAAAATTAGGGGATAAGTTCATTATAAGTCCTAAAATTATTACGAAAGTGCAATTAAGTCTTTGAGCCTTCGTAGAATATAATAAATCATAAAACTTGTCAAATTTGAACAATCAAATCCTTCTATAAATACGGTCAATTTTTATAACAGAAAATGCTGACATGGCATTTTTATATTGATTTCTCTTTCCTAGTTATCATTTTTTTATTATTGTCTTCTCTAAATCTTATTTAAATTTAATTAAAAACTCAAAAAGGCCCAAATTTTATTTTTTTAAAACTAGGAAAAAAAGAAAAACAATGACAGTGGCCTTTCTAATGGGGCGTCACCACCACCCATTGTCGGAGGGGCCTGCGGATGTCATCGACCTTGGGCAAGCATGACCAACTTCGCCCAGCCCTAGGCTAGGGAAGCAAAGGCTCACCTCAAATTGGGTACCTCGATCTAGGTAATGTCAGCTCACCTTAGAGTTAGCGACCTTCCTAACCCCAAGCAAGCCATTGTCACCCAAATTTGGGCTCCTTCAACCCCAATCTAGGCAAGTCTTGCCAACCTTCCCCTAGGCTAGCAAGGCCTTGCTTGGCCTAGAGAGGATCATCAACTTTTGCTAACCCCTATCATCAAGGGTTGCTAGCCTCAGGTGACAATCAATGTCGCCTAGGTGAGGTGGCTGACTTGCCAACCTTGGGTGAGGCCTCACTAGCCCTAAGGCCGAGCCAGCTAGCCTCATTACGAGCTAATGACCTCCGTCACCCCTCTGGTGACAAGTGGTGATAGGGCCCCATAGGAAAGCCCTTTTTTTTTTATTTTTCTTTTCAGTTTTATTTATTTGTCAAATAAATTTTAGCCTTTTTTAGTTTCTTTTATTTTAATTTAAATAAGATTAAAAAAGAAAATAATTACAAATGACAAATAGGAGAGAAAATTAATTAAAAAAGCCACATTAGTATTTTCTGTTATTCAAATTAACGTTGTTAACGGAAAAATTTGATTGCACAAATTTAATAAGTTTTAAGATTTGATATCGGTTTTTAAAATTTTATAATTTAATGGCACTTTCAAGACATATTTTAGGACTTTTAGTACATTTGTCCCAAAAATTAGTTAGTCCAAGTTTAAGGTTTTTTTTTTTTAATTTTTGGGGTATTGACTGATATATTTCATAATTACCGATGGACTTTACTAGTTATTAGGATGATGGGTAGAATTTCGATTTTCGATATTTTCGCATTATCCATCACACGTCATCCACCGCACTATGAAAACGCGTCGGAGGACTGACGTTGAGCTCCAAGGTCTTCGCAACGTAATGACAGAAACGAAAGCTCCAGGCTCTTGGCAACGTACGACAGAAAGCGAAGCTGCCTGAGGCGTCGACAAAAGCGAATCTAGTGGACCCCACTCCAGAATCCACGCGCATTGAATTTTTTATTTTCTCTTTCCTCTTTTTTATAATATCTATCGCCATTGGAGTTGGCTTTCTTAGTTAACCAAGAAAGCACTTTTTCAATTTATCGTCGTTGAACTTTATGCGCGCAATTCCATTGGTCACAATAAATTTCTAATTTTTTGTACTTTTATGGAATACTTGATTTTCGTTCACACTCATTAAACCACGCGCATTCATGTCCTTTAGTGCCACTGACCCTTTAAATAAAATAATCTTTTTAGTAATATATTAGATAGAAAATATAAGATATACGGACCTATGTATATTGTCAATTGTCGTTTTGCTTAAAAGTAAAAATTTTGGCGTTAACATAACCAAATTGTAAAGTAATCTTATATTGATTTGTCATCAATAAGAAAACTTATATAATAAATCAAGCAACAATAAATCATTTTAACATCATCAATTGGATGGAGAGCCATATTAATTATTAATTTCCCTCCAACATTCCTCTAATGCGTATATATTTTCTTAGTAAATAACTGTAACACATTTATTTATCTTTGTTGTTATTTATAAATTGCAATCACTATGATTAGAAGCACTTAATTGAATTGTTTTTGTTACTGGCTCAAAGCCTTACATAGAAAATAAGTAATATTTGACCATGTGATCAATTGATGAAAGACCAATGTGAAAAGATTTATCTTAAGACTTTGTTTGTTTCTTGCAAAATAAATGATTTGGATTTTTCTAAAAACGATTATTTGCATCATTTAAAATAATGAGTTAACGGAACATGTTTCCATTATGATAAAAATTTATATTTAAACATTTTTGTAAACAATTGAAATATTTTTTGTTTATTCGTTTTTGTAATTGATATAAATGATTTTTTTAAAAAAATATTTATTTTTTGTGAAATAAATGGAGTTTAGATTTTGATTGATGGCAAAAAAATAGCTCAATTATTTATTAAGCGAAAGGCAGATAAAAGCAATAAAAAGACAAAAGAAGAAAGAAGAAGAGGAAGAAGAAGAATAAGAAAATCGTACGGGCAGATCCAAAAGACTAAGTGGGACAAATTGCTAGAATCTTAGAAAAGAATAGACGTAATTCTAAAACCGGCCACTTTCCCGGTCACTTTCCCAGAAATGTTCTTCCCTCTTCTCGGAAAATGACGAGCCTACTCATTTTTTTTTTTTGGGTCGGATACGAGCCTACTCCTTCAGACAGTACAGAAGAGAACGCACTCCCGTGATTGCGAACTCATTACTTTGAGTTTGAGCTTGAGTTCGTGCATCGACTGTTCATCTTCTCCTCCATTTCTGTGCTACTTTTGTACCCTTTTGTTCAGCAACCCAAATCCTTCCAAATTCAGACACTTTCGCAGTTCTTGAAAAGCTCCACAAAAGGAAAGGAAATCATGTCGGCGCAGAAGAGAGGTTTGCCTTCCACTTCTTCAGGTCAAGCAAGTCTGCTCAAGAGGCTGCGCGCCGCTCGAACGAAGTAAGTTCGCTTCTCTCTCTCTCTCTCTCTCTCTCTCTCTCTCTTGACATTTTGATGCTTGCTTGATTATCTGATGATCATGTAAGTTTAGGTTTACTTGAGGGATATTCAATAAAGGATTCTTGAGTTGAAGATTCTTGGAATGAGAAATATGGGAAAGCCTTCACCGCAGTATAACATTGATTATCTTTTGCCTCGTGACAGTTCTAAATCGCTTTCGTTCAGTTTTTTTCGGTTTGTGGGTTTGTGCTGTGGCTTTAATGCGAAGTATTAAAGACCTCAAAGGTTGCCATCTCGATTCTGTTATGCAATTTTGCATGGGCCAATTGCAGTATCTTTTTTTCCTTATTTGAATTGGACTCTGTTGGAAACATTTACCTATCCAGTGAGCTGTTATTGTTACTGGGTTATTTTGCTGTCCTGTTTGCCTAATTTTACCATCTTGATTGTAATTTTGTGCTGATCTAATCTTCACACAGTCAAACATGGCATCGGTCTGGGAGGAATCTTGTGCCCAGGAGCTGGTTGATGGAGGAGGATGTCCTGAGAGTGGTAAGATAAGAGTAAAGTAGGCAACTTGGACATACAAAATACAGTCTTTGTTGTACTTCAATAGCTGATCGCTTTGATTAGAAGTGGAAGTGGTTGGATGCATTTTTGACCTTCTGGTCAGCTTCCGGACAGAAAAATCACATGAGAAACTGCTGTGAGATGTGTATAGAATCATCGTTTGAGTGTTAAAAATGACCCGCTGACTGTTCCAGGCTTTTCCTGTGAAGCAATTCCAATAAGAACACGATTTAGGCTTTTCATGTTGCTTTGGACAGTATGGATCACAAAAGGATCCAAATTTTCAATAGTGGCTTCGACATAATTGTTTCTTGAATCATGGAAAAGTGGTCAATGACAATTTGCATCTAGAGGGAGGACACTGAATATACTTGTGATGTGAAACTTGAATCAGATGAATACTTGACAGATTGCATTGTAATTCTTCACTATTTCTCTTTGCTGGACAGGTTAGAGAAGAGCTGGAGCGTGCTAAAAATTCTCACTCAGCCGAGTATTGTCAAAGGTGAATATATTTCATTTGGTTTGTTGGCTGTAGCTTATCTGCATCAATTAATTCCTATAGTAGAATTTCCGTGTGTATTGTCTCGCCAACTAAAAATATCATCGAGTGTCATAAGCCATCAATCCATGATTCTGTTCAGCAAAGTGTAATATTTGCACATACATTTTTTTTTGTTAAACACTGAAAGGGCGGTGCATTTGGAGATTGCTGCTAATCAACTTTACTTGCTTCTTCCATCAATGTACTAAATAAATATGTATTACAGCTTTATCTTGACTTTTCATGTCACCTTAGACTAAGGGAATGCACTTGATGAGTTGGTATCTATCTTTTTATACTGTAATTAGGTCTGACATTCATTTGTACTAGACTGAAATGCTACATACGGATATTTGTCTCGTTGTTATGCAAAAGTCCACAAGACTGCAGTTGCTCACGGTGTCTATTTTTCCATGGTGTAGTTGCCCCAGGACTGCTCTCGAAGGTATACTGCACTCATTGGAAAATGCTGTTCAGAAACTGGTAAGTTAAACTGAGTTTGTAAAATTTCCACTTCGGCTCATACATATTTTTGTATCTCCTTCAACACTATAGATATGAGTTGTTTATCTGCATGTCATGAAGTGATTGGGTGAACTTATCTACCTATAAAGTTGGTTGCCAGCTAATTGATTTATGCCGACAGTTTGAACAGCATATATTTAGCACGAACTTCACAGAATTTCTTCTTTTTTGTAAGTAAATAATTCATCTTATCGGAAAACCTGTGGAAAAGAAAAACATGGGACTACATCCTATACAAATCCATTATAGCATTAACGTCTTACATAGACAGCTAACATCAAGGTGGCAAACCTTCCCATTGATTTGAACTCTTGGGGTACATTAGCCTGTCATCATAGAGTACATATTATCCATTGTACGACAACCCTTCCATTCGGCACCATCAGATCACTAAGGCTGAGTTTTGTCCCTGCTCAATGGGAAGAAAGGTAGATCCTTTGGAACAACTTGGTATAATAGAAAACCTTATATCTTTAAATTAATTCATCAAGTTGACTTTCAATCTAATGACACCACACACCAAATGATAACATGCCATCATAGTCTCCCGCTGCTACACTTTGGCAACAACAGCTTAATATTAACCAGAATAACAAGATGCGAGCTCAAAACCATGCCCCCAGATTACAGCAATGTTATTCAACATGACCTTGCCAATTTCGACACAAACACTTGACATCACAGTACTTTTCCAGGACATGCAAGCTTGAGGAGTTACATATTTATGCTTCACTAAGTTCCTCTCTCTTTATAGATAATAAATTGTTGTATTCCAGGCTAATGTCCTCACTAATACCTTCAAACTATACCCCTTCATGTTCTACAAGGCCCAAGTAAATTCATCTTTCCAGTCAAATGTAGATCTAGGACATGAGAGTAGCTTGTAAAACTTGTTCCCAAAATCTGCTTTGACAATACATACTCAAAGAACAACTGCATTCAAGATTATTCATATTGTCTGCATAGCACACAAGCGCTATCAATGTCCCACCAAATTTTCATCCTGTCCAATGTGGGCAACCTATAATGAATTGCCAGCCAAGATATAAAGCCATATGTTGGCACATTAGGCTTATACCATACAAGCCTAAGCCAAGTCAATTTGCTCCCACATACCTCACTGGCTTCTAAGCCTCCTTTACAGAGTTTGGAGCAATCAATCCACACAACGCCATCTGAGTTCAAGCAAATCATCAGAACTTGCTGGAGGCCATCTCCATTCATTTGCCTCAATAACATCTGCAACTGTGGCTTTGTCACCTAAAGCTGAATCATAACCATTCTTAAACACATGATAAAGCTTTTCAGGGACACGAAATGAAAGGTGAAAACGAAAATGCTTAGGATTGTTCATATTAGCTATATAGACAACTACTGTTTGGTAAACACTGTGATTTCAAAGTGGCTGAAGAACTTAGCTCGTTCAGTAACTTGATATTTAGGAGTAACACTGAATAGGTTTTTCAACTATTTTGATGGAATGGATTGGTTTTGGATCCCTTCTGCTTAAATTTTTTATTTCTCCAACTTTGGTAATTCTGCTGTTGGTGGTATTAAACAGGAGGAAGCAGCGGAGCCTGCAAACAGTCACTCTCCCCACCGCAGAAGGTATGAATGCACTTCCCACCATGATGCCATTGAGAAAGGCTTTTAGTGTAGTATTGACCCGCTATGCATCGTTGGTTTGGAGGAACAACTGTCCTACCTACCACTGCCACCCCGCAGCAAGCAGTCAGAGTCTAGTGAGTGTTGGGCCACAATGACTTGGTCGTCCACCAAAGTGCTAATGCTCCAATTTAGAACATAACTTTTGTAGCTTGAGAGCAGTGAACCATTTTATTTTGTTTTTTAAAAGTTTGCGTTATTAAACTCTCTCAGACAAGTGATCTATTTATCCTTGTAGTTTCTTCCGCCAGTAAGATTTGCCCAAGTGTGTTTGTTAGTTAGACTCTCTTTATCGTTTCTTTTTTGAATTTTGTTCCTGCATACCTGTTCCTATTTCTAATGGTTGCTTTCTGGAGAGAATGCAGGGCTAATGCTAAATCAACAGCAAAGAGTGATGCCAGAAACTTAAAGCTTCAACTTCAGAATAAACTGTCACTTCCACTATTTACTGGAAAGAAAATAGAAGGAAAGGAGGGTGCTCCCATTCGCGTTGCCTTGATTGATGCAGATACAGGAGATGTCATTACATCAGGCCTGGAATCCTCCATTAAGTTGAACGTAGTCGTGCTTGAAGGTGAATTCAACAAGGACGATCAGGACAACTGGGCTCAAGAAGAGTTTGAGAAGTACGTGGCTAAAGAACGTGCGGGAAAGGGGTCGCTTTTGACAGGAGATCTCCTTGTAACGCTCAAGAAAGGTGTTGGGGAGCTGGGTGATATGATATTTACTGACAATTCCAGCTGGAATAGGAGTAAAAGATTCAGGATAGGGCTTAAGGTGGCATCGGGTTATTGTTGGAACACACGAATCCGAGAAGCAGTAACAGATGCCTTCCGTGTCAAAGAACATAGAGGAGAATGTGGGTCCTTTGTAGTCTTTTAACAGTACATAAACCTTGTCCTTCATCACTGACCATAAACATGTTTTTGGACATCCAGAGTCCTCAGTTTTTTAATTGAGAGATTAATTTCATGCGGACCTTTACATTTCAAATGGAAATTCGGATAAATAAGTGATGCTTGGATTCTTTGTTATTAGCAAATGTTTGAATCAGTTTCAGGAGAGAGTTAGCACGCCAGTCAGAAGTTTGCTTCTTCTTGTTTTTCTTATGGTGACTGGGACCTACATTCTCTTCATTTTACAGCATCCCAGAAAAATTATCCACCTAAATCTGATGATGAGGTCTGGAGGTTGGAGAAGATTGCCAAAGATGGGAAATGTCACAAAAAACTAGTGAAAGTCGGAATACATAAAGTGGAGGACTTTCTTCTTCAACTGTTTACGGACTCCGACAAGTTGAGAGAGGTAAGCACTTAGTTGATGATTCTCTATTATGGTTTGATTGACTACAAAAAATTTAAGTCTTTTGTTTTCACTAATCATAGATTCTTGGGAAGAGCATAATACCGAAGAGCTGGGATTGCCTAGTTCGTCATGCAAAGACTTGCCAAATAAGTCGGATACTTTATTTGTACTATGTTGATAGCATGAGGAAGCGTGGTGCTCTATTTGACGCTTATGGTAAACTGATCGGCCTAATCAAAGACAGGGTATATGTCGCTACTCATCAACTTTCTGCCCAAGAGAAGGTAAGCGACTAGTTCCTACTGTGTTTTGTCAATCCTGTTCATACGCTACCCACCATCATGCTGAGTTCATAAACTATGTCCAATATTATCTATGTAATCAGTAATTTGATGTTTACCCGTAGCTATGGAAACTTCAAACAAGGAGTTCGTTGGACATCCGGATGCTCTTTTTTTTTTATTTTATAAATATTTTTACATTGGCTATTATATGGAGACTTTCTACCTTCATCTTTTTGAATCGTTAGCTCTATTTGTAATGCCGGGGGATGTCCCTAAGTTGATGTACTTCATATGCTCTATGATACCTACATTTTCAACCTAAAAAAACTAATAATGAAGTCCCTGAGAGGGGACTAAAATGAAACTCTGGATGCTTTTTTTAGATCCATAATAGAGACTTCCTATTAAAAGAGTGATTTTGTGTTTTCGTTCTCTGCAATGCAAAGTAAGAAACGGTGACTGTGTCAATCTAAGTGGCCCTCTGCACTCCGTAATTAAATTTGTATCAGGAAAACATGACTAAGTTGAAGAGCACTCTCAACATTTGATTTGGTGTCTCCATGAAAATCTGAGACAATTGTCATCAGATTGTAGTTTGAACAATTAACACATTTACCTTGCAACTATTACTTTCCAAGTTCAAAACTATGACGATCTAAATTACTTGCACAATACAAGTTGAAGTGTGTTTTATTCACCGGTCCTCTCTAGATCTTTGCATCTTTACCCTGGAGAACCTTGCCTTTATTGCACCTTCCATGACATCTTTCGAGCACCTGACTTTTATGCGGTGGAGAAATGGGGTGGAGATAGGCGTGAAATGAATTGAGGTTTTTTCAATGGTTTTTTTGTTCTTTCTCTTTGCTGTACTTGTGTACTTACTCTGAATACATGTTCGTTCATGGGAATGCAACGTTACTTGCCGATAAAAGAACTTGAAGTCAGAGCGTGTACTTTAGTGGAGATAAATACTTCCATTAGTCAACTTGAGTGATATGCCGAGTGATTTTCTTCCAGGAACATGGAGATACAATCGTGAAAAAGGCCTTTGATAACTTGAATGATGTTATGAAGCTCAATGGTGATACCTTTTCTCCTTCAATGCAAATGAAAAGCTCGAGCTGCATTTTTAAAGGACAAATTGAAAATCTCACCCTTGTTCAACGAAATTTGGCTTCACAAATTTGTGCCGCTCCAGGTGGTCCGGAAGCTCCTCCAGCAAATGTGGGCTTCACTGCTGAAGGTATGTGCTCTAAAGAACATATATATCTCTCCTTTTAAGCTCATACAAAGATGCGGCCTGTGAAATAGTGATGAAAATGGGACTTTCCGCTTGATTGCCGAGCTTCAATAATTAAAAGCAATGTTTTTCAAGTCCTTATGATATGGGGTCCACATAATATGGAGACGTTTACCTGTCAAGCTAACCTTCAATTGAACTTGCATCCAAGGAGATTTTACTTATTTTGTTTCCTCTTTGGAACTGACTCTAAGTTATATGTAGAGGATTCCATTCGTAAGTTAGGCTTTAGTGTGTTTTTAGATGCAACTAAAAATGCTCATGAACAACTGCACTTATGTGATGCTAAATGGATATTGACTATAACTAGGTAAATATGAACAGATCTAATAAGCACACTGGCAACGTGTTTATATATTCAATTTTATCAAATGGTGACTGGAAGATCATATTAGAAAAAAGAATGTTGGTTAAACTCAAAACTTGAAAATTGAGATATACTAAGTTCAATATGTGAAGGGAAAGGGCCTTGTCAGTTGAAGCACGCAAGGATTACAAAGACCAGTGGCAAGAAAATTTAAAGAGACGTGCAGGGTAAGTAAAAAAATTAGTAGCACTTTCCTTGATATCTGAATAGTAAAAGCTCATAACAATTCACAAGATTTTTAATAAGCTCGAGCCCCGTTCTCCCATTGGCTTATGTTTACTAACCACATTAATGTTCTAGTTCTTTCTCCTGGACATAATGGTGGAAATGTTTTGGCATTGACAGGACAATCGCAAAATACCAATTTTGGAAATGCCAAGGAATTTCCAGCTGATGAAAGTGTTCTTCTAACTGCACAACGGGCTATCTTTGCTGACCAAAATGCCAATTTTGGAAATGCCATGGATATTTCGGTTGATAAAGGTTTTCCTCCCGCTTCGCATCTGCCCATATCTGCAGACCAGAATGCCAATTTTGGAAATGCCATGATGTTTTTTGCCGATCAGTCCATACCTGCAGACAACTTGAATGTTCTGTTTCCTCCAGGAAATAATACTACCGTCGGATTGCCAAACCAGTCCCACGAGATCAATTTACAATATGCGATCGGTAGCCAAACAATCGACTCTTGGAGCCCAGGGGGCTATATAGTAAATGAGCATCTTCTGCCCTCTGGAGCGACCTATGCCTCAATATCAAGCTTCAAATCTAGCAGTAGACTTCCTCCGCTCGAAGGCATTCATGGGATGGCAGATTTCCGATCACCTGATTATGGTACTGCCAACTGGTTGGCCGGTATTCAGAACCCACCAGATGATGACATGTTCTTTCAGACCTCGCCATATTCTGCTAATAGAAATGCTTGGTCACGCTGGATGAAGATATTTGTAGTGCTAAAGTGGTTTTGCCACATTAGGAAAAGACGTGCCAGAGTTTGCAGTTAGATGAACCGCTGATTGAGGTCCAGGCTTGGCTTGATTGTTCTTACCGTCGCATCGGTTAATATGATCCTCCATTTACTGTAATATAGAATTGATGGTTTATTTTTTCTTAGATGAGGACATGCCAGTTACTTATCTATATGGGACCCTATTCATTGATAATGCTATTCATTTGGGTATAGATCAGCTTTGGTTAACATCTTGTTAAGCAACTAGCTTTTTCTTCAGAAAGTGTCTCTTCTTCAGTTCTCTCGATATCTTTCTTCAAAGTTCTCTATTTTTTCACTTGTTGGGAATGGTAGGTATATCATTGAAAGAGAGCAGTTGGGTTTCTACACTTACCATGCATGGAATTGACCACGTCCATCGAGTCCCAAGAATCAAGTCTTGCCTGTTTGCTGCTATTCACAGGCAATAGAGCTATTTCTCAGACAACATACACTGTTAAATTATTATGCTTAGTTCCCCCGATATTCTCCATTTATTCAGACTGTTCGTTTAATTATGATGATGAGTTGCAAATCATAATTAGTTAGTTCTACTACTACTGAAAAAGTATTAGAAAAATATAAGAGGAACAAAGCTTCACTTTATCAAAAAATTTAACATTTCCAGTCAAATGTTGTATTGGCTGCTATGTGGATACTTTTTACCTATATCTTTTTGAATTATTAGCTTTATTTGTAATGCCGAGGGATGCTCCTAAGCTGTTGTACTTCATGTGCTCTATAATACTTACTTTTTTTTCATTCCAAAAAAACAAAAATAGTAGAAATAAATCAACTATACAACGGATATAAATAGAGGATTTAGCCAAACGTTTTTTTGTGTGATAAACACATATAGTCTTCTTTTTTGGCCTTCTGTTCTCATTTTCTCGGTCCTTGAAAACTTTAATTGTAATTTCTCTGAAATGAGTTTATGTAGGATGGCTCACGGATAGTTCAATTTATTAGGGGGTTTGCACTAGATTTTGATCCTTCTAATATAGTATTGAGTCTAAATCTTTTATTTCAGGTGTCTCATTTTCCCAAGTCTTTTTGGGCACGTATGATAATTATTTTATTCCATTCCATAACTATTTTTTTTATTCCAAAAATAAGTTTGAAACATAAATCCATTTAATAACGCAATTTCATTTTTCAATTTTCAAAACAAATTTTTAGTCTATAAATATATTTGGAGCAGGAATAAGAAGTAAAAAATTTTGCATCTTTGTTTATAGAACTGAAATGACAAATAAAAACTTTTCTCATCGCTTATCCTCTCTACTAGCTAGCTAGCCACCCGCCATTGCTTGCCACTACCGCTTGCTGCCAACATTCGCCACCGTCCATTCATGGTATCAGAGCCATGGTTTCGTTTGTAATATTATCCATTCCATGCGCTTGGTAGGTGAATCCATTGCTTAGAAGATCTCTTCACATCATGTCCACAGAACCAGAAGTCCTCGAAGCACCCATTTCTCTTGCTCCTTCTCCTTCATCCTCAACTCCCCCAGAGTTTTGTGTTTCCAATGCCTCTAAGATAGATTATCTTTATGAAGTCTCTCTTAGCGATGAAACCAAGATTTCTGAAACCCAACTCCCCCTCATGAACCCTTATTCTGCTTTTGCCAAGCCCAACTCATCATTTTCACCTATCCGCTCCATCCGCCAGCCTATTCACCAAACCCCAAAGCCCTAAAGTAAGTGGAGTACGTCCAGTTCTCCAAATTTGACCAGCATCCTATTCCTGCTACTGAAAATGAGTACTTTGTTACTGTCCAGATTCTTCTTGAATTTCCCAAACAATGGGCTCAACAGGGATACACTCATGTCCATTATGGAGCTGTTCGTCTTGCTCTCACTTTCCATGGTCGTAAAGGTTTGCCAGTTGTGGCAAGAATCGCGTTGTTAGATACCGGATTTTTACAATACCAGCATGCTTGCATTGGTACTGTCCAAACTACTTTGAATGCTGGAACAGTCTTTGTGACTTTATATCCAAATTTCAACATCGCTCTTTCAGATCCTCAGCTACTTTCTTTCTTGAAAGTCCAAGTTCAACTTACCGGAGCCCCCCAAACTGCTGACTCTGTAGCTGCAACATTACATTACCAAATGGTTTATCGAGTGCAGAACCATGCCCTTGATCTTAACTTCAACAATGGTAATGAAGATGCTTTGTTTATCTTCATGCAGAATGACCAAGCATCCTGTATCCATGTTCCTAGACAGATTCCGAAGGATACATTGGCCAAGCTCCTTCCAGAGACTTGGATTACCAATTACGAAAAGCTACATCAGCACAACAAGCCTTTCCAGTCTACGGACTCAGAGTTCGTACACAAAAAAGATGGAACTATTTCCATCAAATTTGACAAGGAAAAGGAAGAAAGCCCTTCTATCTTCCAAACCCTCTTCATGATTGAACCATGTGTTCCTCAATCTATTTCCGAGCTAGATCTAAAAAAGCATGTTCGACACTTCGATGGTGATGGACATCCTGTCCATTACTACAAAGACAACTATGGTCATTGTTTTTGGGATCCTTTCTGCCAATGTTCCTCCTGTATAAATTCTCCTGACGAGGTAGACCCTTTTGCTAGACCTCCACCTCGAAGGAAAAGGCCAAAGGATAAGATGTACCAAAGATACTTAGACGGAGATTCCTCCGTTGATACTCTTGGTGAATGTGATAAATACCATTTCATGGTTTCTTATGCACCACCTCCACCGCCAGAGGTCAATACTACATCCCAAGCCTTGCCAGATCCACCAAAAACACCCCCACCATCTCCTCCCCAGAAAAAGCAAGCCCTCTCTCCATTTTATAAGCCAATCCTCAAATGGGCTAAGAAGCACTCTTACCCCCTTGAAGTTCCGGCAGAAGCACCACCCACTTCTTCTATCGCCATGTTCCAGGATACCGATTTCCCCCCTCTTGTCAAGGAAAGTTCTAAACTCTCCTCCCCTGCTGCAGAAGAGTTTATTGATTCCCATGGCAGATACCGCCATGTTCCTAAAATCCCTACACCCACTGATGTGGATGAACATGGGAGACGAAAAAAAAAAAAAAAAAAACCCTGCCGCTGAAGCTGTTCTAAATTGGCAATCAGAAACTCTGTTGGCACAAAACAATGCCTTCAAGGCAATTGATTCCAAAATTGGAAATGTGCAACAAGATCTCCAAAGGTATGATGAAAATACCAAAAAGATACTTTCTGAATTCCAGAAAAGGCTTCACGCCTTGGAATCAGGACAACATCTTGGGTATCATTATCTTGAAAGTCCAAAGCCAGAAATAGAGAAGCTCAAGAGGCAAATCCAACTTCTTGAAGAAGAAAGGTTCAGACCGTTTGATCCATTGTCACCTCCTATTAAAACTGGGTATTTACCCCCCCCACTACCACAAACGTCTATTTTTGCCACTATTCCAGAAGATCCCTACAAAAGAGAACCAGATATGGCAGAAATACGAAATCGCCTCAAGGCCCTACAGAAGGAAAAGGGGAAAGAAAACATACCGCCTACATAATCAAGTTCCATTGTTATAAGAGAAAGGCCAGATCAGATGATGTTATCAAATCCATTAGAATCTTTTCTAAAGGATTTAGGTACTCAGGAACCTAACCCTGTTATCCAACAGCCTGATCCTGTCATTCCAGAAAAATAGATTCTGCTCCCAGTGGAGCAAACTTCTCATGATACTGAATCAGATTCAGTATCCCTCTCCTCCTCTTCATCATTCTCGATTCCTACAATTGATTCCCTCCCCATTGCGCCAGTAACTTCATCAATATTCATGGCTGACCCCTTGGATGATGAAATGGAATCAAACTATTCTGACCCAGAAATTGGTCAGACAAGCAATTCTGCTCAGCATGTGTCAATAGCATCAAAACAATTCTTCACCATTGATGATATTCCTTATCACAAATGGCCACAAAGGCTTGAAGAATTTCATACTTGGTTGAATACTCAGTCCATCACCAACCATGATATGAATGATGTCCTTTACAACTTCATTACGAGGTTCATAGGCAGCCTCAAACTTTGGTGGCAATCAATATCTGAACAAGACCAGATTCATTTTCTGATGTCACCAAATTTTGGCCATGCCATCACTCTCTTATATCATGTCTTTGTGGGAAAACCCACTGATTTCATAGAGATGAAAAGGAGAGAATTTTTCGAAAGAAGATGCTACTCCCTCCAGAAGAAACATCTTGATAAGCATTACCGAATAATGCTTCAACTCTTTTATCAAGTCGGAGCAGATCCAAATCTAAAGCATGTTTTCCTTACTTCCATCCCGAAAGAACTATCCCAGATGGTTGAAAGATCGTTCTTTGGAAAATAAAGGAAAGTACAAGATATTCCCTTGGGAGAAATACAGCAAGAAGTCCATCTATGCCTAGAAGAATTATGCTTAAAACGCCAGATGGTCCGTACATACATCACATATGACAAACGCCTTGAATCAGCTTGCTCTCGTCAAAAGCTGAAAATCAAATGCTCCAAGCAAGACTGTGATGGTACTTGTGGTAAGTACTCCCGGAAAAAGAAACATTACAAAAAGTTTTGGATAAATAAATCTAAACATGGTTCCAAGCATTTCCGGAAGAAGAAGAAATGGCGATACCTACGCAAAAGGAAGGATTGCACAAGCCACAAAAAATCAAACCGTTGCTACATCTGCAACCAGAAAGGACATTTTACCAAAAATTGTCCTCAAGCGAGAAAAGGTCAGAATCATCTAATTCATCACATTGAGAAGGAAACAGGTGTTTCTCTTGAAAATGATGATATTAAATCCCTATTCTCTACTGATGAAGAAACATCTGAACAAACCCTTTGTGCCATTCCCTCTTACCAAACTTCTAGTGAAACTAAGTCAGACTCAGAGTCTGAAGACATTTTTCACATATCCCCCACATCTTCGGAACCAAACCTTGACATTTTCTCAAGTCAAACTCACTGTCCCCATTTCCCAGTGAAAATTCTCGCCTCAAAGTTTGCCAAACCAATTACTGTCATCGCTCTCATTGATACTGGAGCAAGTTGCTCCATTTTAGATATTAAAGTACTACCCGAAGAATACTGGACTCCCTATGTCCGATATTTCAATTCCGCCTCTGGAGATACTTTCTCCACAAATGTCAGGACCACTCCTGTAACTGTCCAATTCTTTCCTCAGTGTTCCATAAATGCAAAGATCTTTGGATCAAACCTCCCCAATAAAGATCTAATAATTGGGTGGGACATCATGACTCAAATCTCTCAGCTTCGCATCATTCCTAAAAAAGGTCTTAGATATAAAGATCAATTCTCTGAGTTTGTCAATATTCAAAAACTCTTTTCCATTCAGATGAGTCTATTAGATCCAATCATGTAAAAGTTGTTAGAATCTTGTTCGGAATCCCATTCAGAATTCGCTTAGAAATGTTCCCATCCCTTATGGGAAAATCCAGAGTTCTTTGTTCGCCTTCATTTCAAGAAGAATGAGGATATAAATCCAACAAAGGCGAGTCACATGGGAATGAAGCCAGAACATCTGGCTTTAGCTCAAAGGGAATGCTCAGAACTATTACAACAAGGCCTTATTGAAATCTCCGATTCACAATGAGCTTGTGAAGCCTTTTATGTCAATAAGTGTGCCGAGCAAAACAGAGGAAAAATGGGACTGGTGATCAACTATCAACCTCTCAATCTTTTTCTCCAAGATGATAAGTTCCCTTTACTATCGAGAGATTCTCTTTTTATTGGTTTAACCAAGGCCCACATCTATTTCAAATTCGACCTCAAAGCCGGATTTTGGCAACTGGGCATCCATCCTGAAGACAGATCCAAAACAGGATTCTGTATCCCTAACCAACACTTCCAGTGGAAAGTTCTTCCTTTTGGATTAAAGGTAGCACCATCCCTTTTCCAAAAGGCCATGTGTCGCATTTTCCAACCAATCCTATCAAGTGCAGCAGTATACATTGACGACATTCTGTTCTACAGTCCTAATGAGCAGTCACACTGTCAACTCCTTGAGCAATTTGCAGAAATCGTGAAGAAACATGGTATCATGCTTTCTCAAAGAAAGATGAATATTGCCCAGATAGAAATCGAATTTCTTGGTATGCACCTTAACAAAGGTACATACCATCCAGGGCCACATATCGCTCAAGAATTATTGAAGTTTCCTCAAGATAACTTCACAACAAAGCAAGTTCAGCAATTTCTTGGGATAATTAATTATCTTAGGGTTTTTGTCCCAAACATTGCAAAGCTTCTGATTCCTTTGCAATCCATGCTGAAGAAGAATTCCACACCTCGGGGAAAAGCCTAGATCAAAGCAGTCGCTGGACTTAAGGAGATTATGCAGAATCTCCCACCATTGCAAATACCATCAATAGGCAAAAGGATTCTTCAAACTGACACCAGTGATGAATACTGGGCAGCCATTCTCTTTGAAGAAATTGATGGTAAGAGACACCTCTGTGCTCATAAAAGTGGAAAGTTTTCTCAAGCTGAAATGTATTACCATTCCACTTTCAAAGAAATCTTAGCAGTAAAAAATGGAATCAAAAAGTTTGAGTTTCATCTCATTGGCCACCACTTCCTGGTAGAATTAGACATGGCATCTTTCCCCCAAATGACCAAGTTTAAACAGAAACAAATTCCAAATTCCAACTACTTCGATGGGCTGAATGGTTCTCAAAATACTCCTTTGAAACCAAACATATTCCTGGAAAGAAGAATGTACTTGCTGACTTCTTATCAAGGCCAAAAGCACCAGCCGAAATCAATATGTACATCAAGAGGCCTGCTTTTCCATATGCTCAATCATGGAGTGAAATACAAGATTAAGAAGATGAAAGATTTGCAAAGCTGAAAATATCCCCAGGAGATTATTCAACAAATCCAGAATGACACCCTTACTGAGAACTTGGAGAATCTCATGTGGCAAATCCACACAGACCTATTCAGATTCAATGGAGGTTCAATTTTTTATCCTTTTGGGTTAAATATGAATTATCCATTCATTCATTCTCTTATTTGGAAGGAAGATGATTTCCCTGAACATCTCAAGATGTTATTATGGTACTTAACCAATAAGTACCTGATAGCCATTGAAATTCCAACCAGAAGGTTCATTGCCAACCTCACCAAGATATTCTTACTTGGAAGAAATGTTGAAAGAGAAAGTGATAAGAATCTCTTAGACTTTCTTAACTGGTTCTATCATCCTACTTACTGGAAACAACTCTTGGAAAAGGAACTGAGAACCATGACACCGAATCTTGAAGTCCATACCATCCTGTTTTTCCGACGTCCATGGCATTTTTTCACAAACAATGGAAGAATCATTAATGCCCCACAGGAAATAGGAACCACATCCTATAAACCTTACTTGGACAGCCGAGAAGCACAGATTCACAAATCTTATCCAAGATCTGTTAGACTTTGCGAACACGAATACCGAGAACTCCAGAGAATCCTGTGCCAGGAAAACAAGACCATTCCCGAAGATGTTTGGAATAATGTACCCACTACGTGGGATCATTATGACCTAGCACCAGAAGCTAAGGAAGCACTCGGACAATACAGACAAGCCACATCGTCCCAAGAGCATGAAATGACAAGCAAAGATGACATTGTTCAATCCACCCAGGACCCCTATGTGCGCTTTGGAGGACCTCTGTCCCAGGATCCCTACGAACAAATCCAAAGCATTGACACATCTTTCTATGCACAGCCATCCAACTGGCCTTAGCTAAAAATTCCTGCCGAAACTTAAGAAAATGAACACACAAACTAGGCTGAAGAAGAAGCATCACATTGGGCTCATGAAGAAGCATCCTCATCACGAAGGCTGAACCAAATCATCTCACCTGAATACCTTGAAGCCTTTGAACAGAAATACGAAGCACATCTCCTAGAAGACAGCTCAGAAGACTCAGTTTGTAGCTACAATGCTCGTGACAGACGAGACTGTTGAGTCCGTACAATTTCACTATAGCAAAATCACTGTTCACTTTTACTGTAGCACTAGGCTAGGGAAAGTACTGTTCACAGTATAGTTACTGTTCATAGTGTGTGAATAATTCCCTCCCGGAAGTTTCCGATGCCTCTGTTTGTATCTGGACCCATGAGTAAGGTCCCTGTGTGCATCCTTGTGACCTCTTATTGCCTATATAAGGCAAGGAGGGTGTATCGTTTTGGGCAGAGTCCCTCGAAATAAAGTAAGTGTTTTATGAAAACTCTCTCTATGGCTTTCTAAACTCCTCTTCTTCTTCAGCCTGGTAGGATCCTCCAAAAAATGCAGCTTGGGCAGATTAGAAACGCTTCCATCTTGGCATCTCTGAGTGTCTCTAAGCTCTGAACTAAAGGGCGAGTGGTTTTCTGCTAACAGGCTGTCCCTGAAGGGCTTGAATGGGAGTTGTTCGCCCATTGTGGGATGCATATCTGCAGAAAATTTACTCTCCTTCCCTGGTTCTAAGTTTAAGTCCATTCATATTTTTATTTTGGAAGCAAAAATTTTGTGTTGTCATCAAACGCATATTTTTACTTCAAAAACTCATCCAAAAATAATAATCTATTTTTGTTCCAAAAATCAATTTCTAACTAAAATGGTTATTATTCGTGCATTTTATGTCCTGAACTATTTACAGTTTGCCTTCATAAACCCAAAAACAGGGTAGCGTTTGCCTTCCATCGTACAAGGACCGATCATGCTTTGCGTGCAGTCTTTGAAATGATCCTTTCATGGCAATACAAGAAAACTCGGTCTTCCTATTCCTCACTCACACTCTCTTTCCTGTGTGCAACATCTACTTGAGATTACTTTTAGTCAAAACAAATTTATGAATATTTACACGAGTAAGATTTGACCTCTCAAACTAGTCATGATTTTTTCTTGCCAAGTCATAGTCAGCATTTCCGGTATCTAATCTGATACTGTGATAGAAACCATTGTAGTGACACGTGGCCTTCTCCTAAGTCGACACCTA
Organism: Eucalyptus shirleyi; assembly: GCA_017140165.1. NCBI lineage: Eukaryota > Viridiplantae > Streptophyta > Magnoliopsida > Myrtales > Myrtaceae > Eucalyptus > Eucalyptus shirleyi. The sequence goes on from CM029450.1 coordinate 42,050,190, forward strand.
CCCACTTCATTTTTTTTTGTTTTTTTTATTTGTCTTCTGTCTCTTTTCAGGACATCGATTGCAATGCTCTCTCTCTCTCATACACACTATGCTTGTGGAACTATAAGGAGTTCCACATAAATCACATTATAAGATTGAGAGTATATATGGTGGTTCATCTCGTGGGCGACGTGGTGCATTATGATGGGCATAGGTCACAAAATTGCCAAAGTTGCATTTCAATAAACTTTTTACTGGGGATGGTGTCCTATTTTACGACAAAAGTTTGGGTATTTGTAATGAAAATTTATCATAAGTGTATTAATTTATGTATTTTGATATTCAAACAATTTATTTGGAGTAAATTTTTCATAAGTGTAAATTTTTTGCGGTATTAACCCTTCCAAAATTTAAGTTTTGGTAGGAGAATCTTTTCCTTTGGTTGACTAAGAAAATATTTTGCGTTAACTCATCTTCCTAAACAATCTAAACACCAAAAAAGTGAGGAAAATATTTTCTCAAAAATATTTTTGTAGAATAGACGGAGCCTAAGTACTGAATTATATATATATATATATATATATATATATATATATATATATATATATATATATATATATATATATATATATATATTTAAGTGTTGAATATGTTAAGTTCTAAAAGTAGGACCAAAAGGTTTGATGATAATTGAAAATCGATAGTTGAATATTATGAATCCTTAACCAACATTGAAAAATGACCATTATCGAAACGTTCTATTATTATATTTAAAAAGATTTGATAAGCATAAATTATTTTCTATTCAAACGAATCAAGTAACTTATCATTTACTTACCGGATAAAATGGATTTTTGACTTAATGCATTCATTTAAGTCAATTTCATTTAAAGCTAGCAAACAAGTTGAATCTTATTAAAGTATTGGATTTTTAATTAAGGTTAATACCACAAAAAATCCTAAATTGATGCAATTATAACAAATTTACTTCAAACTAATTTTTTTATCCCAAAAAGCCCCAAACTGATGCATACGTGATAAATTTACCCAAAATTAAATTTTGGACAACCAAACCCAGTGCATTTGTCACAAATTTACTATATATTAGTTTTCACTAGATTGGATTAATATTATAAAAAATTACAAACTAGTATACATGTAACAAATTGAAAGTAAAACTCCAAATTAGTATACTCGTCAACTATCACATGTTATTTAATTGAGCAATTTGATGGTAAAATTTAATAGAAATGAATGAATGATAAATTTGTCGCAGGTGTATCAATTTGTGATTTTTTGTAATTAAAAAATTATTTTTGAATAAATATGTTGCAAGTATATCAATTTGAGATTTTTCGTAATATTAACTCTCTTGATTAATAAATAAGCTCAATAGTTTTTATCTTTGAAATTCCCCCATGAGTCCAGTCACCTACCAATTCAGGCTTGCCTAGGAATACATAGTTCGATCCCATCCGATCCAAAAGGCCTATAAATCATTGCCAGAAGTAGAAGACTAGGAGTTACTTGGCAACCAAACATGCTGGTTTTTTTGCTCGTTGTGTATGTCTGACGAGGCGTGAAATCATATGAAAGCCGAAAAATTCAAAAATTATGCAGCATTTTCCGGGAAAATTACCCGGACCTAATTTTCCTGGAAAATTACCCGTCAGCCTGTCCGTCACGCCACTCTCTCTTTCTCTCTCTCTCTGCGACACACACGTGCGCGTACACATGACGACGACAACAACCAGTCCAAACTTGGGAGGAGAATCGACTTGGTGAGAGACAAAATTTGACCGTCACGATGACAACACAAAAAAGAGCGATGGATGGAAGAAAATTTGATTATCGTGCTACTGCCATGTGCTGCGAAATTGACACAACATCCGCATCATTTCGCCATTTTTGGGTTCATCCCTTTCATTACACTTTCAGATTTTGCACTTGAGGAAACTTAGTCGAGTCGCATAGAAAAATGATACGGGATGCAACTCTATCTTAGATTACTTGACTAACGGCGATATTAAATGGGATTTCACAGAAATTCTTGTTTTTGATATTTACGCCTTCAAAATAAAGAACCTTGAATACTATATAAAAATAAAAAATAAAAAAAGCACCTATACCTAACAGGATTAAGTGAATATCTAAATGTGTGGTCATTTTATTTATATATTTCCATACTTGACCAAAGATTGGAAAAGATTCTTTAAGAGTCTAAGGGCTTTAAGGTGCATGATTAATATCGCCCTCAGAGTGTAGAACCCCAGAATTAAAGGGTGGTCATATTCTCATGTTATCTGTATTGTTCTTCAGATACCGAAGACGGCGGGAATGATTGGCCATGAGGTGAATGAGGGCTTGAATTTTGTGGCTACCAGGCAAGCACAGCTTGCTTGTTGGACTTCTTGTGTGTATTAGATATGTTTACACTTCTGCTATACAACTATTGTATTGTACAACTTTAAGATGTGGAGTTATAACTAGTATAAAAAAAAAACATTTGTACATATAAATCTATAATCTTATGATGCTTCACCCATAATTAAATTTAAATTATCCAATGGTATAGTCAGTTGAAGAGTCAGAAATCTGGCTTATGGAGAGCGAGACTTCTAACATATTTGAGTTTGACTTTTCATCTTGAGTTTTGGTAACAAATAGTATAAGTAATAACAACTTAATCAATTAATTGATAAGAAAAACAAAAAACCGAGATATTCATGAAAAGTTAATATATTCAATCAAAACGTGATAACAGTAATAAGACTGTGTTTGTGTGAAAAATGAAAAAACTTGAACTTGGAATTTAATAAAAAGGATGCATTGATTCTTTTTTTAAATAAAAATGTAAATGTCTTGAGAGGTTACTGGGGGACGACTCAACTATGATTACATTGATTAAGCACGTGGACCGCACGTGTGATCATTACTAGTATCAAGACAACATGAGATAAAGTTTTGCGAGGTAGCATATTTACATTCTTATCCACGCGCGTTTGAACTTCTTAAACATAGTGGCCGACATAAATCCTCCAACTACATAGGAGCATGCATTTAAGTAACATTTCTCATAAACTTCCTGTGATCCACAGCCACCACTTCACATAAACTATTCATTCCAAGTAAATACAGTAAGAAAACCACTTGGGGCTTCCAACTTGGAAGGGGTGGGGGTTTGAATCTCCACATTCTCAAGAGGTTAGGGTGGGGATAATTTAATTTCAAGAGTGGGCTATGCAACACCAGGATAAAACAAAAGTCTGAAAATTAAAGTAGAAATAGAGTAGGACTAATAAAAAAAAAGTAAATATAATAAGACAACATCGTCCCAATTCACATCAAAACTTATTCGAGGAGGAATTTTAGTTCACATTTTATTTATGGTAGGAGTAATTTCAGTAATTCGCCTATCTATTGAAATACAATCAAGATGGTATTTTATATGTCGAAGTTGGCGGTTTATTCATCTTACAGCTCCCGGCGCAGAATTCCTCTCGAACCTGTTCCATCCCCAATTTTTTTTTTTTTGGTCAGAACCTGTTTCATCCTTGATTGAACTTCCTCTAGTAAAGTTAAAAATGACATGGTTTTCAAACAATTAAACAAGAATTGGAACTTTAAATGGGAAGAGTGAACTTACTTGATTGGAGCGAAGCACGGCCTCTTGGGCTGACTAGAGGTGGAAGCCGAAGCTCTCTTTTGCCAATATCTTTCTTCTTCTTTTTGGTCGAGTTTACGGTGTGTACTTTTTGGGAGAATTACAAAAAATGTTTTAAATATATTGAATAGATATCAATTTAGTTTTAAATTTTTTTAATTTGATTAATTTAGCTTTATACATTTTCGACAATTTGCAAATGTATTCCTTCCGATAAATTGTGGCTAATAATTACTAAAGTTAATGTTGATTATCTTATACAGTAGGGCTATCACTGATGTAGCCTCTTTTGTGTTTCTTTTAAGTTTTCTGAATTTTTTTTTGTAAATTTTCTTTTTTTTTTCCATCTTCATTTTTAAGTTCTCTGAATTTATAAATTTTTCTTTTAATTCTCCTTTTTCCCCTCGACCATGGGTGAGAATTGCGATGCCCTCACTAGACCTGGTGAGGTTTGACCTCCCCAGCACTCGCTTGTGGGCTGGTCAGGGAGGAAAAACGAGTAAAAAAGAAGAAAAAGATAGAGGAGGGAGAACAGAAAAAAGAAAAGAAAAGGAAAAGACTTGGATTCCCCCACGATAATTACGGATAGATCTTCCGGAATATTCGTGGAAGGGGCCCGAAGCATATCATGACATAAAAATGAGGGTCTTAAAGAAATAAACATTTGGAACCAACGGGCCTCGATTAGCCGCCATTCTTGAAGTCGCAAAACCATTGTGGGCCAGGGAGCCAATCCAATTAAATAGTCTAATGTGTATCTTAGGATTAAAGGGAAGAATCATCCAAAGATGCGGTGGCACCATTCCACCTAAAGACCCTCCTTGGGTCCGGATGGCGGGGATTCCATGAAGGGTCGCTCGATGCGATCCCCGCCCGGTATCTTCTTCTTCCTCCTCCGCCGTTCAAGCCGGCGACCTGAGGGTGAAGAAACAGTGGAGGAAAGAAGATGAACAGCGGAGGAATAGGAAAGAAAGTAAAAAGGAAATAGATGAAAGAAAGAAAGAAAAAGAAAATTAAGATAGTAAGTCAAAATTATGTCATTTCATTTAAAGTAGAGGTAACCACTAAGATTGCCCTAGTGGCCACCCTTCTTATTTAGGGAAAGGGGAGGTGAGGAGTTTAATTTCCCATCTTCTCGAGAAGTTAAGGTAAGGACACTTGAGTAAGGGAGGAGGTCTCATAACCTGCACACATCACATAGCATACATGGTGGCTTATAAAATAGATATGAGATAGGACCAACAAAAAAAAAAAAAACAGAATTAAGGTAGGGGTGTTAGAATCAAATTGGAAACTTGAACAGAAACTAGAACTAAACTAAATTTTCGTGCATTTTCCATTCGGTTTAGGTTTTGGTTCAAATTATGAAGAAATAATATTTTTTTTTTTTTATTCTGGTTTGGTTTCATTAATCAAATTGAGCTGAAAAATGCCAATCTTTTTAATATTATAATTTGCACAATATCTCTCCTTTTTTTACTATACTAATTTTTTAATATTTTAAAAAAGAAAAGTGAAAAAACAGAATCAATCTAATCCGATTCAAATGGCACTTGAAAACTAATACATACCCAAATGGTTCGGTTCAATTTGGGTTTCTTGATTATCCGAACTAGTGACACCCTAATTTAAGGTCATCCACATCGAATGCCTAATTGGATGGTCACATAAGAATTTTCCAACCTAAATTGTCTAGATAGACAATACAAAAAAATCATGACAGTATTTAGGATTAAATTGAATAAATTGGCATCCGTACAAAAAGTTTAGATCCCAATATGTGATTTTCTCTTATTTGGTTACATAGGTCGAGCATATAACAGCACGGTTATATTTATTAAAAAGAAAAGCTAGTTTATAAAATTTGAGTTGATAATTTGTTATTTGAAAAAGAAGATGGGGTTTAGTTGATTAGCCAGGTCGTAACGGAATCTGCAATTTCTTGATGAAAGCAAAAATACAAACGAGAAGGAAAGAGTCGATATAAAGAAGGGTCGTCACATAAATTATTATTCAATTTAAGTTGAATACGATGGCCATCCCCATCACCTTTAGAGTTCATGCAAGTCAAATGTCATTTTGCAAAGCTTTCGGTATTTACTTTTAAGGGCTAATAATACAAAAAAATGCAAAACTGGTAAATAAGTGACAAATTTACCTTTAATTAATTTTAATTAAATTGCCATAAAATTGCTAAGTTGGATGACATGTTTTAGCCCATGGGTATTCCAGTTCGAGGTTTTGACTTTTGTTTGTCACATGTGTACCAATTAATGATTTTTTGTGGTATTAATTCAATTTAATGAAAACTAACAGACGTAAATTTATCACAAATGTATTAATTTGGGATTTTTTTGTGATGTATATTTGTCACAGATGTATTAATTTGAGGTTTTTTGTTGTCAAAAAATTAATTTTTGGGTAAATTATCATATATGCATCAATTTGGGATTTTTTATGTCAAAAAATTAATTTGACGTAAATTTATCACACATATGTCAATTTGAGATTTTTTGCAACATTAACCCTTGTTTAAATTTTCACAGGAAATAAATTTTAATCAACTCAATGCAAGCAAACTAAAAAAAAAAAAAAAAAAAAAAACCTTGCATTAAAGATTTAATTGGCCATGTATAGAAACAATAGATGTTATATATTATTGATTTTTTTATGAATCCATCTTTGGAAAAAAAAAAAAAAAACTTACTCACGAATGTTTATCAAAGTAATTGAACTATCTAAGACCGAGACTTACTACGAAATGAGACATCAAAAATCACTTAATCATCTCTTTGCAAACTAATATGTTTGGTCCATCTTTCATGTGTAATTTCATTCAACTAAAGGCACGGGGCCTCATTTAGCTTGTCTTCCACGGTTGATTATAGCATTTTCTTTTTTTGTTTTAATTTTTATTTTCCTTTTCCTATTAACAAGAAAACACGATTGCTTAACATATATTCTACAATCAATGGCCGCACAACATGACGTCAAACAATCCATAAAATCATCGAAGGCAATAATTAATTCGCCGAGATAAATGGTGGGGATTTAAGCAATCACGCATATTGTAACATTTCTAATTTGGACAAATTTGATTTAGTGAGACAAAATTAAGAACTGGTTTTAACTTTTAATCTAGGTGACGTTGACATGCAAGAGGATTGGAGCTTATATATTTTGCAGGATTTTGTTCTTTTATCACAATGCTTAATTAGAATGATTTAATTAAAAGGTTAATATCATGAAAAATCTCGAACTAGTACATCCACTAATTATTATGTGTCATTCAACTCAACAATTTGACAGCAAAATTCAATGAAAACTAATGATAGGTAAATTTGTCACAAGTTTACTAGTTTGATTCCATTTAATACATATGTACCGGTTTTTAGTTTTTCATAATATTAATTTAATTTAACAAAAATTTATGGAGGTAGATTTGTCAAATGTACTAGTTTGTGATAAAAAAATTAGTTTATGGTAAATTCATGATAGGTGTCCTGCTTTGGAGTTTTTTGTAGTCAAAAAAATTGTCTAGGGTATTTGTTATAGGTATACCCATTTGAGATTTTTCATGGTATTAATCTTTAATTAAACTTTCATATTTTGATTAGTATTGATAGCTCCATGTCGACGTGATGCCTAGTTGCTTTAGTAGTGTGCTTCAATGTTTAGGCTACATTTTAAAACATAACAAGGAGGACTACAATTAAAGTTAGAGTGTAGTGAACTTACACGCTCAACCACTGGGATCACCTTTCCTCCATGGTAAGAGAAAGGTGGGGGTTCAAATCTCCCCAATATCAGAAGAGTTTGGGTAGAGATGATTTAGTTTAAAATGTGATTTTTGACTCCTACACTTTGCAAGGAGATAAGACAAAAGTTTTAGAGTGAGAATTAGTGTATATGAGTAGAGTAAAATCGACAAAAAAAAAAAAAAAAAAAAAAAAAAAAAAAAAACTTACAAACACGGTAAAAATTTTCCAATAACAATTTTCATCCGCGTGCAATGCACATGCTATTAAAACAACAAGGAACATTCGAAATAAGAGCTTGGGGTGTGTTTATTTTCTCAAGGGTTAATACAATGAAAAATCCAAAGTTGATACATTTGTGACAAATTTACTCAAAATTAATTTTTTTATCATGAAAAACCCTAAACTATATATCTGTGATAAATTTACTCTAAATGACCACAAAAACTCCATATTGATATATTTGTGATAAATTTATTACAAATTATTTTTTTTACCACAAAAAATCTCAAACTAGTGCATTGGCGATAAATATACACTCCATTAAATTGAATTAATACCGCAAAAAAAAATTCATAAAACTAGTACAATTGCATCAAGTGGAGAGTAAAATCATAAACTAGTGCATTAGTCAACTGTTACACGTCATCCAATTCAGTAATTTGACGATGAAATTAAACGGAAACTAATAAAGAGTAAATTTGTCACAAGTATACCAATTTATGGCAAGTTTGTCAAAGATGTTCAAGTTTAGAAAGTTTTGTTGCTCAAAAAATTAGTTTATGATAAATTTATTACAGATATACCGATTTATGATTTTTCATAGCATTAACCATTTTCTTAAATAAACACATAAAGTAAATCTTATTTCAAATAAGATTATGAAGTAGGATCATTTTATTCAATAAGGATCTAAAATGGATCTTGTTTCAAATAAATACTTGACTTTTTGGTTGGTCAAAGTCATTTTCATCATTTACATTTTTTTTAGAGGGCTAGGTGAAGGTGGACATCACCAAATCTAGGTGAAAGGTCACCTCACTAAAGGCTGGTGAGGGATGGCCTCGTTTGGGCAAAGGCAACTCTCACCTAGGAGAGGCCGCCCTTGCGGCTATCGACAAGGTTGATCCTTGCCAAATCTGGGCAAGGGTTGCCTCACTAGCAGCTAACAAGGGACGACCTCACCTAGGTGAGGTGGCCCTTGCCAAATCTAAGCGAGGGCTTACAAGCCCATGCCAACAACCGCCAACCCTTGTTAGAAAATGAAAAATAAAAAAGAAAAGAAAAAAATAAATAATTAAAATTAAAATTGTATTGGGACGAAAATTCTATTGACTTGTCAAAATACTTAGTCAACTAGCAATTAGGGAGGTTAGGCCTTTATTTGAAACTACAATGACTACTTTAAGCTCTTATTTGAAACTAACATTATCATTTTAAGCCTTTATTTAATATAAAGTCCACTCATGCCCTTATTTGAAAAAAATGAGAGGAAAAAATGAGGGTACTTCATATTCTTATTTAGAATTTTCCCAAAACAAGATAAGATAAAGTTTTGTGAGGTAGCATATTTACATTAATAACCACGCGCGTTTGAGCTTCTTAGACAATAGTGGCCAACATAAATCCGTCAACTACTATGCAGCATGCATGCATGCAAGTCACATTTCCCAGAACTTTCCTATAATACTACTATGCAGCATGCATGCAAGTCACATTACCCAGAACTTTCCTATAATACACCATCAACACTTCTCATGTATTAACGAAATGAGAACTCATACGGCAATCATATATTTTATAATTATAAAAACGACTGACTTATAGTGAAACTTTAGAAGTAGTATAAAAACAAGACATGATCCAAATTTAGAGGTATAATGAAACGTTAACTAGGAAATAGCACGGGTAAGATAACTAGGGAGTTTTTGTAATCAAAATGCTTTTGACTACGTATAATACATTTGGAAGTCTAAACATTTGAAAAAAAAAAAACTTATGACAAAATCAAGCAACGTAAATTATTTTGACATTATCAATTTGATGAGAAGCTATATTAATTTGCCTCTATTATTCCTCGAATTGATTTATAGTACATACATTTTCTTCGTAGATAACTATAACACACATTCCTCACTATTATAATTCATAAGTTATAGCCATTTGAGATTGAAGTGATTAATTGGAATTTTTTGTCACCTATTCAAAAGCATCACCTATATGATAATTGATATTTGAGAGAAAAAGTACAAAAAAAGTTCTAAACATATTACATTGGTACCAATTCAATCTTAAACCTTTAATTTTGACCAATTTAGTCATAAACCTTATATATTGGTACCAATTCAATTCATTCAGTCAATTTGAATCCAAATTTTTTTATATGAACGCCAACGGTCCTATATAATATGGTCAGCATTAATGTGGACATATTTAAATATTTTAAATAAATTTTCAATTTTTTACTCTTTTTTTTCTTCTCTTTCCTTTTTTCTCACCCTTTTCTTTTCCTTTTTGGATTGTGGTTGGCGACCAGGGCATGGCCCTCGTCAAATTCAATGAGTGCGACCCTCACTTGTGGCCAGGAAGGGCCCTAACACCCTCATCGACCCTCACCTGTGTGGCTGGTATTGACCATAGTCCAAAAAGGAAAAGGAAGGAAAAATGAAAAAAAAAATAAAAAAACATTTAAAATTTGTCAATGTTAGCAATTTTGGCCTAAATTAACTGGATAGATTGAATTTGTACTAATGTAAAGAAATTTAGAACTAAATAACTTTAATTGAAATGTTTGAGACTAAATTGATATCGATATAATATATTTAAGACTTTTTTTAATTATATTTTTCCTGATATTCAAGCATGTGAGACATTGATTAGAGATCAGGTCAAGAAGATTTACAGCGATCGCTCAAGGTAAAAATAGCTGAATTATTTAATAGCAAAAGGTGGGAAAAAAAAAAAAAAAAGAGAGAGTACATAAGAATAAGGTGTCAAATTAGTAAATTTAGAGAAAGGAAGAAAAAAAAAATCTAAACCCCGCCACGTTTCCCGGAAATGCAACTCGCTTTTCTGGGGAAATTATGAACTAATCACTCTGAGTTCGAGTCCGAGTTCGAGCTCGAGTTCGATCTTTTCTCTGCAACATACTTTCAGCAACCAAACTCTCCCAAACTTCAGACACTTCATTACTTCTTGCTAACGATGCAAAAGAGAAGAAGGACCATGTCCATGCAAAGGGGAGCTTTGAATTCCGCTTCTTCCGGTGAACCGAGTCAACCCTGGATGCCCTGCTCGGATCCAAGCAAGCAAGTTCATCCTTTCCGTCTTGACTTTTCAATGCTTGATTAATTATCTGGCGTTGGTGTTGGTTTTAGCTTTACTCGAGTTCTTGAGTTGAAGATTCTTGAAATGACAAATATGGCGAAGTCTGCGGTTCTTTATTTATTTTTTATTTTTTATTTCTATTTTTTTATTTTTGGTTGGTCGGAACGAAGATGGCGCTGAAGCATAACATTTTCTTGGCACTTGCCTCGTGCTTTCGTTCAGCTTTTTGTTTGTGGGGTTGTGCTGCGGTTTTCATGCGAAAACTTAAGTATTTCAAATTTTGTCGTCTTGAATCTGCTGTGCGATTTCGCGTTACGCCAATTGCAGTACTTCCTCCTTATTGGAATTGAACCCTGTTAGAATTTTTAACCTAGCAAGTGATCTGTTATCATTCCCATCGATCTCCTGCTTTCTAAATTATCATATCTTGCTTCTTCTTTTTCTTTTTTTTTTGTTTTTTTGGTGTTTTTTTTTTGGCTGATCTCCACACAGTCAAGAACGGAACGTGTCCGAGAGAAATTTCTTGCAGAGCAGCTGTTTAACGAGGGAGGATGTTCAGAGAGAGGTAAGATGAGTAAAGTAGCCTACTTGGACATACAAATACTGTCGTTATTGTGTTTCAATTGCTGATGTCTTCAATTAGAAGTGGTTGGATGCATTTCTGACCTTCCAGTCATTTTATGGATAGAAAGCCGCATGAGAACTTGCTGCAAAATGTATAAAGAATTATCATTTGAGTGGTAAAAATGTCCTGTTGACAATTCTAGGGTTCTGCTGTGAAACGATTCCACTGAGAATATGATTTAGGCTTTTCATGTTGTTTTGGACAGTACGGATCACAAGGAGTTACAAAATTTCAAGGAAGTGCCCTGGACATAATTATCTGCTTGAATTCTGATTATGTGGTTGATGACAGTTTGTGTGTAGTAGAACAACAAAGATACCTGTGATGTGAAAGGAGAATGTGATGTATATGTGACAGATGATTCTTGCACATGTAATTCTATTGTTCTTTGCTGGACAGGTCAGAGAAGTGGCAGAGCTTGTTATATCTCAGTTGGCCAACAATTTTCAAAGGTGAGTATAGTTCAATTGGTTTGTTGGCAGTATCCCATATGCATCAAGTGATTCCTGTAGCAGAATTTTGACCTGTATTGTCTCTCCAACTAAAAAAATCATCAACTATCATGTGCCATCAATCCATGATTCTGTTCGGCAATGTGTAATACCTGAAAATACCTTTTTTTGTTAATTGCTGAAAGGACGGTGCATTTGGAGATAGCTGCTAAGTAATGTTACTTGCTTCTGCTATCTATGAACTGGATAAATATGTATTTTAGCTTTACGTTGACTTTTCTATGGTGCGTTAGATCAAGGATATGCATCTGATGAGGCTGGTAATTGGGTCTGACATTTATATGTACTAGTACCAAAAGTGTTACAAATGGATATTTGTCTATTTGTTATGAATAAGTCCAGAAGACAGCAGTTGTTCATGGCGTCAATTTCCATGGTGCAGTTCCATGGAGAATGCTTTCAAAGAGATGGCACAACAGATAAGCTCATTGAAGAATGACGTTCAGAAACTGGTAAGATAAATAGAGTTCATAAAATTTCCACAGGTTGACCATTTGTTTAAACGATATTCATTGAACATGAACTTTGCACAATAATTTTTTTTTTTTTTGAAGTAAATTTTCATTTTATTGAACAACCCATGGAAAAAAAATAAATAAATAAGGGAGGTCACATCCCATACAAGTCCATTGCAGCATAATATCCCACATACACAGCCGAATTGGGGTGCCAAACCTTCCCATAGATATGAACTTTTGGGGAAGATAAGTCTGATATCCCTAGAGTAACATTTATCTGTTGAGTGATGGCCCTTCTACTTGGCACCATTGGATCACTAGGAGGAACTTTTGTTCCTACTTAAAATGAAGGATGGGAGATCCTTTTAGGCAACCTATTGTAATAGGAAAGCCTGATAACTTGAGATTAATTCATCAAGTTGATTTTCAATCTGATGACACCACACACCAAATGACAACATGACATCATGGTCTTCCCCATCTACACTACCAGTAGCAACAGCAAAATACCATGCCACCAGATTACAGCAAAGCTGGCTAACAAAAGACTATTACATCAGCAGTGAGTGTCTTATTTCCTTCCAGAATCGTAGCTTCTAAAGAGCCTATTACAAGAGGAAAAAAAAAAATTGTACCATTGCAAGTAAATTCATCATTCAAATCACTTGCAGATCTAGGAATCAAGAGTAGCTGTAAAACTTGTTCCCAAAATCTTCTTTAACAATACACACTTAGAGCAAGTGCATTCAAGATTTTTCATCTTTTCTGCATAGCACAAAAGCACTATCAATGCCAGACCAAGTATTCGCCCTGTCCAATGTGTGCAACCTATTATGATTGACTAGCCAAGTTATAAAGCCAACTTTTGGCACATTAGGCTTAAGCCATACAAGCTTAAGCCAAGTAACTTTGTTCATACATTTCTTCAGAAGCTTCCAAGCCTCCTATGCAGAGAAAAAGCCCCTAGATGATCCAGTACATACCACTCCATCTATGCTGCCAGAGTTTGAGCAATCAACCCACACAAAGCCATCTGAGTTTCAAACAGATCATCAGAAATTGCAGGAGGCCATCTCCAGTCATTTGCCTCACTAACATCCACAACTGTAGGCTTTATCACCTAAAGCTGAATAATAACCATTGCAAAACACACGTATCATTTTACATGGACATGGAATGAAAGGGGATAATGCAAATGCTTAGAATTGCTGTCTGTTTAACACTGTGATTTGAAATGTGCCTGAAGAACCTAGTCTCAATAAGGTGTTCAATAGGTTGTTCCTAAGAAGGAAGTTTTCAACTCCTTTTGATGGAATGGATTGGTTTTGTATCTCTTCTGCTTCATTTAACTTTGGCAACTCTTCTCTTGGTGGTTTTGAACAGACGGAAAGAGTGGAGCTTGCAATTAATCACTCTCCCCACCTTGGAAGGTATGAATGCACTTCTTAGTTATGCTGGCTTTCTGTGTAGTATTGACCGGTTATGCATTGTTGATTTTTGGGGAATAATGGTCCAACTTCACCACTAACACCCCAAAGCAGGCAGTCGGAGTATAGTTGAAGTCAGGCCAGAATGACTAGGTCATGCGCCAAATTGTCAATGCTCCAATTTAGAACATGATCATATGTAGCTTGAGAACAGTGCAGCATTTTATTTTGTTTTGTTTTGTTTTGTTTTTTAAAGAATTTGCATTGTTATACTCTCTGAGACAATGCATCTATTTATCCTTGTAGTTTCCCTGGCAGTAAGACTTGTCCAAGTGAGATATTTGGTAGTCTGTCTCTCTGTGTCATTACTAATGGTTGTTTTCCCTGGAGAATGTAGGGCTAATGCTAAACCTACTGGAGAAAATGAAGTGAGAAACTTACAGCTTCAAATTCAAACCAAAGTGTCAGATACTCTATTTACTGGAAAGAAACTAGAAGGAGAGGGGGGTGCTCGCATTTCTGTTGCCTTGATCGATGCAAATACAGGGGATGTTGTTAGATCAGGCCCAGAATCCTTCATAAGTTGGACATCGTTGTGCTTAAAGGTGGCTTCAACAAAGATGACTGGGATAACTGGACTAAAGAAGAGTTTGACAGCCAACTGGCTAAAGTACGTGAAAAAAGGGGCTGCTTTTGACAGGAGATCTCCAATTGATGCTCAAGGAAGGTGTTGGGGAGCTGGGAGAACTGATATTTAGGGACAATTCCCGCTCAGATGACACTGAAAAATTCAGGATAGGGCTTAAGGTGGCATCAGGTTATTGTGAGAATACACGAATCCGAGAAGGAAAAACAAATGCCTTCCGGGTCAAGGAACGTAGAGGAGAATGTAAGTCTCTCATAGTCCTTTAAAGTACATAAACCCTGTCCTTCATTTATTGCTGACCATAAACAATTAAACATAGTTTCAGACATCATGTCTCCAATAATTTAATTGAGAGCTTCATTCCATGCAAACCTTTACATCTCCAATGAAAATTCCGATTAATAAAATATGATCAGCTTCTTTGTTGTTAGCAAATGTTGACAATTTGGATCAGTTTCAGGAGTCTGCGTGCCTATCAGAAGCTACTCATGAATCTAATAAGGACTAAGACCTTACTGTATATGTCCTCTTCATTTTACAGCAAACCAGAAACATTATCCACCTGCATTGGATGATGAGATCTGGAGGTTGGACAAGATTGCCAAAGATGGGATATCTCACCAAAAATTGAAGGAGCTGGAATACATAAAGTGCAGGACTTTCTCAGCACTGCATAAAGACTCCAAAAACTGAGAGGGGTAAGCACTTAATTGATGGTGCTCAATTATGGTTTGATTGACTACCAAGAAAGTAAGTCTTGTGTGTTCACTTATCATAGGTTCTTGGAAAGAGCATAACATCAATGCACTGGGAATGCCTCGTAGATCATGCAAAGACTTGCATGAATTGGAAAACTTATGAGAATGATCCTAATGGCATGAGCAAGCATGCTGCTGTATTCAACACTGATCGTCAACTGACCGGCCTAATTGGTGACATTTTATATCAGCTACTGATCGACTTTCTGCACAAGAGAAGGTAAGTAACTAAGGAAATCCTACTGAGTTTTGTAAAGCCAGTCCATGTGCTACACCATCATGCTGAGTTCATATAAATACCTCCATTAGTCCAGCTGGTGTGACATACCAAGTGTCTTTCTTCCAGGAACCTGGAGATACAATCATAAAAAAAGTGGCCTTTGATAATAGGAATGATGTTGGGGAGTTCAATTGTGAAATCTTTTCTGGTTCAATGCTGAAGAATAGCTCTCAAGTTATTGAAGGACAAATTGGAAATCTCATCCCTGTTCAATGTCATTCAGCTCCACGAACATGTGCCACTTCAGTTGGTCCGGAAGCTCTGCCAGCAAATGCGGGCTCCCCTGTTGAAGGTACATGCTCTAAAACACAAAATCACTTAGTGATGCTAAGTGGATATTGACAAGATATTGCTATCACTAGGTAGATATGACTAGATGTAGTAAGCACATGGCAACGTTATGTGCATTTTTATCAAATGGTTCCTGGAAGATCATATTAGAAAATAAGGTTGGAATTTAAACTTCTATGCTGGAAATTGAGATGTAAAATGTTTGATCTGTGAACGGAAAGGGCCTTGTCAATTGAACTTAAAGATTATAAAGGCAAGTGGCAAGAAAAATTTAAAGAGATGTGCAGCACTTTGCATGATATCAGAATAGTAAAAGCTTGTAACCATTCGTTCCAAAAAATTTTAGATCATGG
The DNA here is from genome assembly GCA_017140165.1 of Eucalyptus shirleyi. Classification (NCBI taxonomy): domain Eukaryota; kingdom Viridiplantae; phylum Streptophyta; class Magnoliopsida; order Myrtales; family Myrtaceae; genus Eucalyptus; species Eucalyptus shirleyi. The sequence continues at coordinate 42,066,268 of CM029450.1, forward strand.
ACATGTACTCCCATCGACTGTTTTTATTAATGATATTATTGTTCCAGTTCTTTCTCCAGGACATAATGGTGTAGCTGATTTGCCATTGCCGGTACAGTCACAAAATACCAGTTGTGGGGATGCCATGGAGTTTCCAGTTGATGAAAGTGCTCCTCCTGCTGCGAGCCAGCACCTATCTGCAAACCGCCGGAATGCTCAATTTTCTCAGGGAGATGGTGGTAGTACTTGCTTCAGACAGCCGATACAGTCGCCTGATATCATTTCACAGGAAGCCACAGGTAGCCAAATGTCCAATCCGTGCAGACAAACGGACTCTACTACAGTTGAAGAGTTTGCTCTACCCTCTGAACCACCATATGCCCCTCTTCCTGAAGGCGATCACGCAATGGAAGATTCCCAATTCGACGATGCAGATTATCCAATGGATTACTTGAGCATACTAGATTTTGGCCGACGTTTCAGACCCCACCAGGGGATGATGGTTCTGTTTAGGTGCCAGCAAAGGTCGGTAATGGCTGTGATGCAGTGGGTTTCTTCATCAGGAGGAGAGGCGTCCGAATTTGTGCAGTTAGATGGACCGCCAATTCAAGTCCAGGGCTTTCGGAAACACAACCCCCCAACCCAAAAAAAATTGTTTTTTTTTTTTTTTTTTTTTAAAAAGTTAAAAAAAATCTTTTAAAAATTAAAAAATTAAAAAAAATAAAAACTTAAAAATCAAAAAATTAAAAAAAATTAAAAAAAATCAAAAACTAAAAAAAAAAATTTAAAAAATCAAAAAATCAAAAAATTAAAAAAAATCAAAAATCAAAAAATTTAAAAAATCAAAAAATTTAAAAATTGGAAAAAATAAAAAAATCAAAAAATCAAAAAATCAAAAAAAAAAAAAAAAAATTAAAATTAAAAAATTAAAAAAAATTAAAAAAGTAAAAAAAATTAATTAATTTTTTCTTTATTTTTTTTGGAAGTCCAGGCTTGATTTGGTGGTTCTTACCCTCGCCACTAGGTAAGAGGATCCTTGGATTACTACTGTAAGATAAAAACGATGGCAACTTTTTCATAGATGAGGAGGGCATATTAGTTACTTGTCTGTTGTAACCTGTCATCATTGTATTATTCATTTTTGTATTGAACAGCTTTGCTTAACGCTTTGTTAAGCTGACTGATTCTTTCATTCAGTTCTCTTAACGTCTTTCTTCAAAAGTTCTCTGGTTTTTTCACATGTAAGGAATGCACGGGCAATGCTTAAGTTCCCTCGATATTCTCTATTCATTCAGACTGTTAGTTTTATAATGAAGTTACCGTAACAAGTTAGTAGTAATTATTGCAGAAGTAGCACAAGTAAATTCTACAAGTAGACCGATCAAAATTGTAGGCAGCACGTAGGGCTAAATGCTCTTGAGGGGGCGACAACCTTGATTAGCCCCTCCTTAAGTAAGTCATTCCATATAGGAGTTCGTTCTCCCCTTAGTATTGTTTATAATTCCACGCAATCCTAGAATTACTCAAGCCCAACCTTAACTACTAGTATTTGTTAGTAGTTCATGCGGTAAAAAAAATCTTTTACTTACCACCTTAGGTAGATTTCTGACTTAATCGAGTCTTTTAGGTCAATCCAAATTAAGTTTATTGAACAAGCTTAGCCTCATTAATTGGTTAATATTCAATTTTTAGCGGGCTTAATATTTTATGAGAAGTTTTTACTAGTTTAATGATTTGATTGCACAAATTATAAGTTGGAGGACCACATGAAGAAGCAATAGATTGAGATTGTGAGCCTGTGTGATAAAATTGAAAATTAAGTGCTAAAAATTTCAGTACTATATTTTTAAGTGCTGATCACGTTAAGTGCCAAAAATAGGAACAAAAGGTTTGATGGTAATTGAATATCAGTTGTTGAATATGAATCCTTCACAAACGGATAAAAATGACCATTGCTGATAGGTATTAGCAATATTATGTTTACTGGTAATTATTTTTCATCTGAGCAAATTAAGTAACTCCCCCTTTACTTACTTGATAAAGTGGATTTTTGACTAAATATAATCATTGACATCAACTTCATTGAAAGTTACCAAACGAATTGAAAGTTAGCAAACGACTTTACCCTCGTCAAAGTGTTGGATTTTTTAACCATTTAGCACTTAATTTGGCTATCAAACAAGCCGTACGTACTTTTTTCCTTTGGAAAATCTTTTGGAGTCTAATCACCTGCCCGGTCATGCTCGGCCAAGAATCCGTAATTTGACCCGGTCCGATCCCAAAGCCCCACAAAACATTGCCAATTTCCAGGAAAATTGACAGGACCTGATTTTCGTGGAAAATTATCGGTGTCAGTCACATCACTGTTGTATATACGTCGCTCTCTTCTTCTATCTCTCTCTCGCACACAACGACAGCCGCTCCAAACCTGCGATGCCGCATTGCGGGACTGAGATATCATTTGAGCATGCGCTTTTCTACGAACCAGACAAATATTGAACCTTTAAAAGTCAACTAGAGAAACAAGATCGAACTTACGAGATCCTGAAGAGGTAACTTCCATGATTGCCTGGACTTCAGATTTTTATCCAGCTTTCGCCATGGCCTTGGCTAGCCGATAGGAATTTGCCCTTTTTTTCGTTTACGTGGGTCGTGAGTGTATTAACAAATTTATAATTATGGAAAAGGAGAAATTCATGATTTTCTCGTTAAGAGAAGAGATGAAATAAATAAAATATCTTTACCAAAAATAAATAAAAAAATATTAGTGTGGCGTATAAAGAAAAATTATGACATGAATTCCTATGAATGAAAATGAGAACCCATATGGCAATTATAAATATGTATGTTATTAAACTAATACATTTATGAAAAATTTAATCCAAACTACTTTTTTTGACCTAAAAAAAAAAAACTCAAATTGGTATGTAACAAAATTACTATTTTTTAATTTATGTTTAATTTTATTATTAAATTATTGAGTTAGATAACACGTGATAATTTTTTTTTTTTGGCTAAAACATGTGACAATTAATAAATATACTAATTTGATGTTTTATCTTATATTTGTCACAGATATAGCAATTTATAATTTTTTATAGTATTAATCTATTTTAACAAAATACAAAATTAATGAGGGTAAAATTTTTATAATTATATCAATTTGAGGTTTTTTGTAAAAAATTAGTTTAAGGATAAATTGTCATAACTATATTATTTATAATTTTTGGTAATTAAAACAATTGATTTAGGATAAATTTGTCATATCAATTTAGAGTTTTTATTAATCCATATATAATATATATATATATCAAAATTACCTTATGGGATTTAATAGTTATACGGTCCTTGTAAGCACAACTATTATTGGATGATGGGTTCAATTTCAATTTTAAATAATTGTTTAAGCTTTATGGAAATATTTTCGCGTCACCCATCTGACGCGGTCCACCTGACGTCATCCACCACGACATGAAAACGCGTCAGAAAATTGACGTGAGCTCCAGGGTCTCCGCAACGTACGACGGAAAGCGAAGCGACCTTTGTCGTCGACCGAAGCGAATCTAAGTGGACCCCACTCGAGCCCCTGGTTTGCTCAAATCCACGCGCATTGATTTTTTTTTTCTCTTTTCTATTTTTTATAATCTCTATCTCCGTTGAAGCCGGCTCTGTTAATTAACTAATAAAACACTTTTTCAATTCATTGTGGTTGTACTTTATCCGTGCAATCCCATTGGTCACAATTAAATTTCTAATTTCAAAGAATTCTTAATTTTATAGAACACTTAATTTCTATTCATATTCATAGAACCTCTTGTATCTATGTAATTTAGTATTAGTGACCAATTAAGTAAAATAATCTTTCTAGGAATATACTAGACAAAAGAGAGGCCGTACACAAGCCTGCATATACTGTTATTTTTCTCAAAGTAAGGTAATTAATGAGATTGAGAGTCATGGCTTCTTTTGTAGGGTTTATTGAGCTGAATTTGAAAATTTTCTTTTGCTAATTAAGAAATCAAAGAGACCTCTTTAACTTAGATATCAAGTTATCCCTTTTTGATGAAGGTGTTAAAAATATCAAGTTTTCTAGTAAGAAGGTTGAGGATGTAGTTTGAAAAAACTTCAAAGAAGAGCTTATTTGTAGGTTTTCATATACAGAACAAGAGCCAATTATTACAAAAATTAAATTCCAATGATTGAACGTGTCGATATCACGTCCTTTCATGTTCACTAGGCCTAATCTTCTTGGATTACTTGTGCATTTTAGACACGTTTGGGGGGCCCGCCTCCAGAACCTTTTGCAAAATAGGCAAAATCAAATACTATTATGACATAATTCAGAATATTCTTGGACTTCTTGTGTGCATTAGACATGCCTAAACTTCTGCGGTCCACCTACTGTAAAGTACAACTTTACCATGTGGAGTCGTAATTAAGCATGAAAATGTTGTGAAGATCTATGATGTTATGATGCTTCACCCATCATCAAACTTGAATTATCCAATTGCATGGTTAGTAGAGGAGCTGGAAATTGGATTATGGGAGCGAGATTTCTAGTACATTTGATTTTGACTTTTAATCCTGAGTTTTGGTAACGATTAAATGATAAGACTAAAAAGAGAAAAAGCTGAGATATCAACGGAAATGTAATATTCAATCACAGTGCGACAAAATAATAAGTCCGTGCATGCGTGAAAAATGAAAATCTCGAATTTATAAAAAATTCAGTCAAGTCCCCTCGACGCTAATCCCAAATAACCGAAATGTAATTTGTCGATGGGTGCTGACCAAAAGCTCAATATTGAATTAACTAATGCCCCTATAGGAAAAAAAAAAAACTATGCCAATGGATAATTACAAAAAAAAAAAAAAATACTGAAATTTTCTTAAATCGAATCTTCAATTATTGTTTCTGCAACTTAGTTTGCTCAAATTGGCTACTATTGACAGACACAAGACCTTTAATTTGTTGAGATCTTTGTGGCCTGTCTTCTTGCGAAGTGGGCTTCATAGATGTATTCATTATTTTAATGTGTCGGTGCCCATAATATCTCGTGCCTCTTTGTTAGGATAGCATTATTTCATGTCCTTTACTCGACAGTACCTTCTCTACATTTTACATCCTAGAGAACTCAAGGTCCAATGCGAGGCCTAAGATGAAGTTATTTAAGGCCATGCTTAGGACTAGAGAGACCGTAGCATGTTCAAGAAAACTTAAAAAATATGAGTGTCGAAAATCTTAAATCCTATAAATTGAAATATAAAGTTGTTTGGTGACAATTAGAAACCAATAGCTTAATTCAAAAAATTTCTCACCAAAATATAGAACAATGATTTTAATCTGTAGGTTTTAGCAATATACGTGGTAAGATTCTAATGACCATAAATTATTCTTCCCTTAAATTGAATCAAGTAAGCCATCCCAAATTAGCATTCACCCTCTCCTGAGTAAAGCTTACGACCCAATGCAATACTGGGATTAGTTAGTACCAACGTTAGATGTTTTGTTTTGATATCCCTTATATTTACTAGATGTTTATGCGGTTAAAAATCCGTTACGTGGATTTTTCAACTTAATTGAGTCTTTTAAGTCAATAAATTAATTCATCAAACAAGCTTAGCCTCATTAGTTGCTGAACTCTCAATTCTTAGCGTTTAATTGGGTCGTCAAATTGGCCTTCAGAGACTAAAATCTTTTACAACGAATGAAGATTATGAGCCTGTCTGATAAAGCTGGAAATTAAGTTCTAAAAATTTGAGTGTTGAATTTCGAGTATCGATAATAGTCTTATGTGGCAAAAATAGGAAGAAAAGGTTCCATGATAATTGCAATTTGACAATCGGATATTATTAATCTCTTATCAGAAGAAGAAAAATGACCATTTTTATTAAGTTTCTTTTATATATTTACGATAGCTAATTATCATCAATTATTTATTGAACAAATTAATAACTCCTCCCTTATTTACGGGACAAAGTGGATTTTTGAGACTCAATGCAATCATTTTAAGTCAGCTCTATTTAAGGTCATCTAGCGAGCTTATTTTATTTTCATGTACGTGTTGAATTTTTAAATTTTAATACTTAATATTATCTTGAGATTTTGAGATATGAATGAAATATTTACTTTCGACAGAAAAAAAAAAAAGAAAAAAAAAGTGAACCTATGTAGTTTTGCGTTTGAAAGTCTCTATTAGTCCGATCATATGGTGATTTGTAATCGATCTAATCCGATCCAAAAGGCCTTAACATTGCAGTTTCCTGGTTCGACCAAAGCATTTTTGTAAGAGAAGTAGTAGTAGACGGGTAGTTGCCGAGAAAAATGATGTCCTGGTTTTTTTGGCTCATTGCAAGTCGGATGAGCGTGTGAAATCAAATGAACCAAAAATTTCAAAATCGAAAGCATGGAGCATTTTCCAGGATAATTAACTGGACCTGATTTTCGCGGAAAAATGTTTAAACATAAATTGTTATATCACCATAATGTATACAATTTTTGTAGGTTAATTATTTTAAAGGGATTTAAACTCGATTATTTTGAAAAATGAATAATTGAAAATATTCTTTAAATTGTTCTTTTTTATCCACAAAAAAACAAAACATAAATGGAATTCTATAAAACTCTCCATTTTGATTAATTTACAGCACTTTGCTATTATAGTAGCGAACCAAACAAAACAAATGTTTTAAAACTAAAATAGCCTAATCTTTAGATTTATCCAGCTTTAGATTTGGCCTCCCTTGGTTAGCCGCTTGGTATTGCCCTTATGTGCTTACGTGGGTCGTGAGTATGTTAACAAATTTATAATTATGGAAATAGCAAAATTCGTAATTTTCAAATTTAGAAAAGAGAGAGAATAAATAAATAAATAAATTAGTCTACCACATACACGTACCCATAACATAGACTGCTACTTATTTAATGTTAGGCTAGTCATAGGGTGTGTTTGAAGGAGCATTTTGAAAAAGCCTTGCAGAAATGCAGTTGACTTTAGTTCAAAGAGGTTTAATGAGAGGTAAATTATGTTTGGTGAACACTTTTTTACAAACTTCGAAATTTGTTCTAAAAGGTAATTTTTAAAACAAAAGGCAAAAAGAAAAAAAATGAGGGATTAGATACTTACTCGAGAGGCTCAAATCAAACCATCTCAGCACTAAGTTGTCCAACTCAAGATGAGGTCGTCGAGGTTGCATGACCTCAAGTCTCAAAGGTCGTGTGATGTTGATGGTGAAGTCATGTGACCCAAGACAGACCTTGCTTGAGTTCGTGAGACCTTTGCGATGTCATCTTGACATCGCGTGATCTCGGATTGGATGAGGGCCATCAATGCTAGATTTGATGAGGTGCCATGTTGATCATATGTGCATTGAAATGTGAAAAAGTGAGGGTAACAGTAAAATTTAGACGAATCAGTAAAAGCAAAGTGGAATTAAAAAAAAAATCATTAATCTCGAAAGTAGCATTTCGGAATTATCAGATGACAATATCAAATCGTGACCAATCACGCGTCGTTCATCGTACTATGAAAGCGTGTAGGATAAGCTTGTACGCCACCCCAGGGATGGCCACGGACGCGGAAAAGCCAAGCGGCCTTTGGCCGTTACGGAAAAACGAATTAAGTCCACCCCAATACTTCCCCCCCCCAACCTTTTCTATGCAATTTCTATCTCTATTGACATTATTTCTTTTAATTAAATAAGAAAATGCTTTTGAAGTTATCGTGGATGAACCATATCCGCGCAATTCCATTTGGCCACAATTTAGTTTCTATTTCTAAGGAATTATTTTTGATTTTATGGAACACGTGATTATCGTTAATATCTCTTAAAATCACATGCGCATGTCCGTAGAATATAGCTTAAATTCTAACAAGTGACCGATTGAATAGGATCAGGGCGAAAGGATTCACCTTAAATTTAGGTTGAAGGCAGAAAAGCTCAATTATTTATTAGGCAAAAAGCGGATAAAAGCAACAAAGAGAGAGAAAATCGCCCGGGCAAATTCAAACGGATCAGGGGGGCAAATCGACAGAATCTACGCGTTCCAAAACCGGCCACTTCCCCAGAAAATGTTCTTGCCTTTTCTTGGAAAATGACGAGACGACTACTACTTCAGACACTGCAGCATAAAGCACACCCCCGTGATTGCCAACTCATTGCATTGAGCTTCAGCTTGAGTTAGTGCATTAATTGTTTGTCTTCTCCTCCATTTCTGTGCTACTTTTGTACCCTTCTGTTCAGCAACCGAATCCTTCCAAATCCAGACACTTTCCCAGTTCTTGAAAAGCTCCGCAGAAGGAAAGGAAATCATGTCGCCGCAGAAGAGAGGTTTGCCTTCCACTTCTTCAGGTCGAGCAAGTCTGCTCAGAAGGCCGCGCACCGCTCGAACGAAGTGAGTTCGTTCCTCTCTCTCAACGTTTCGATGCTTGCTCGATTACTTGATGATCTTGCTAGTTTTAGCTTTGCTTGATGGGATATTCAGTGAAGGGTTCTTGCGTTGAGGATTCTTGGAATGAGAAAAACATGGGGAAGTCTGCGTTGAAGCATAACATGGATTAGCTTTTACCGGAAAAAGTGCCAAAAAAATCCTAAACCTTTTTCTTTGTGCCGATTTAGTCCTAAACCTTTTTTTTGGTGTTGATTTAGTCCTAAACCTTTTTACGTTATGTCAATTTAGTCATTTCCGACCAAAATTGACCGGAATTTGCTTACTGGACGCCGGCCGGCTGACGTGGCCCGATCGGCGCTGACATGGACTATTTTTAATAATATTTTAAAATTTTTTAATTTTTAAATTTTTAAATTTTTTTTCTTTTTGTCTTCTCATCTTCTTCCTCCAGCCGGTCGCCGGACCTCGGCGACTGGCCAGAGACGACGGCCAGCGAGGTCGAGGTCGACCTCGCCGGCCACCTCGCCAGTGGCCGCGAGGGTGGCCTTGCGCTGGGCGGCGAGGCTCGCCCTCGTCGGATCTAGCGAGGGTCAAGCCTCACCCATGGCCGGCGAGGCTCGACCTCGCCAGATCCGGCGAGGCTCGACCTCGCCAGATTCGGCGAGGGCGAGCCTCGCCCACCCGGCGCGAGGCCTGGTTGGCGAGCCTCGCCCTCGCCGGATCTGGCGAGGGTCAAGCCTCGCCCATGGCCGGCGATGGCGAGCCTCGCCAGCTCGGCGCGAGGAGGCGGCCGGATTCGGTCCTCGAGGTCTTACGGAAACGAGGCCTATCGTCGTCCTCCGACACGTCGACGCCCGGCGGCGTGGAGGCGAGCTTCGCGGCGCGCGCCGAGAGCGCCTTCTCGACGATTTTCAGGCTCAGGTCTTCGTTCGCTTCCTCGTCATCGTCGTCGTCGTCGCTGCCGCCGAGCGGCACGGCGGACTTCAGCTCGTGCTCCGCGTCGTCTCCTTTGCCGAGCTTCGCCACCGTCGGCTTCGAGGGCGGCCTCGCCGGCCTCGCGCCGGGCGGGCGAGGCTTGCCCTCACCGGATCTGGCGAGGTTGAGCCTCGCCGGCCATGGACAAGGCTCGACCCTCGCCAGATCCGACGATGGCGAGCCTCGCCGCCTAGTGCGAGGCCGCCCTCGCGGCCATTGGCGAGGTGGCCGGCGAGGTCGACCTCGACCTCGCCGGCCGTCGCCTCTGGCCGATCGCCGAGGTCTGGCGATCGGTGGAGGAAGAAGATGAGAAGACAAAAAGAAAAATAAATAAATAAATAAATAAATAAATAAATAAATTAAAAATATTATTAAAAGTAGTCAACGTCGGCGCCAATCAGGCAACGTCAGCCGGCCGGCATCCAGTCAGCAAATTCCGACCAATTTTGGCCGGAAAGGACTGAATTGGTACAACGTAAAAAGGTTTAGGACTAAATCGGCACAAAAAAAAAAGTTTAGGATTAAATCGGCATAAAGAGAAAAGGTTTAGGACTTTTTTGGTACTTTTCCCGCTTTTGCCTCGTGACAGTTCTAAATCGCTTTCGCTCTGGCTTTTGTTAGTGGTTTTGTGCTGTGGCTTTAGTACGAAGTGTTAAAGACCTCAGACATTGTCGTCTCGAATCTGTTATGCAATTTTGGCGTGGGTCAATTGCAGTATTTTTTCTTTAATTGAATTAAACTCTGTTGGAAAGTTTCACCTAGTAAGTGAGCTGTTATCGTCACTGGGTTACTTTGTTGTCCTGTTTGCCTAATTTTACCATCTTGATTGTACTTTTGTGCTGATCTGATCTTTACACAGTCAAAGATGGCGTTGGTCCGGGAGGAATCTGGTGACAAGGAGCTGGTTGACAGAGGACGGTGTCCGGAGAGTGGTAAGATGAGTAAAGCAACCGACTTGGACATACAAAATGAAGTCTTTATTGTACTTCAATTAGGAGTAGTTGGATGCATTTCTGACCTTCCAGTCAGTTGCCGGATAGAAATCCGCATGAGAAATTGCCGTGAGATGTGTAGAGAATTATTGTTTGAGTGGTAAAAATGACCCGCTGACTGTTCTAGGCTTTTCCTGTGAAGCAAATTCCACTAAGAACATGATTTAGGCTTTTCATGTTGTTTCGGACAGTACAGATCACAAGAAGATCCAGCTTTTCAATGAAGTGGTTTGGACATGATTTTTTCTTGAATCTTGGAAAATGTGGTCAATGACAACTTGCATGTCGAAGGAGGACAACGAGAATACCTGTGATGTGAAACTTGAATGAGATGAATACGTGACAGATTGCAATGTAATTCTTTGCTATTGCTCTTTGCTGGACAGGTCAGGGAAGAGTTCATGGGAGCGTGGGAGCGTGTTAAATCTGACTTGGCTGAATACTGTCAAAGGTGATATATTTTATTTTGTCTGTTGGCTGAAGCTCATCAGCATGTAGTGATTCCTCTAGAAGAATTTCCATGTGTATTGTCTCGACAGCTAGAATTATCATCGAGTATCATAAGCCAACAATCCATGATTCTATTCAGCATAGTGTAATACTCGCACATACTTTTTTTTTTGGTCTATCACTGAAAGGACAGTGCATTTGGAGATACCTGCTAATTAACTTTACTTGCTTCTGTTATCTATGTACTGGATAAATATGTATTCCAGCTTTACGCTGACTTTCCTCTGTTGCCTAGAATTAAGGGAATGCAACTGATGAGTCTGGTAATTGCGTCTGACATTCATATGTACTAGTAAATAAAATGTTACAAATGGATATTTGTCTAATTGTTACGAATAAGTCCACAAGACAGCAGTTGTTCATGGGGTCAATTTCCATGGTGTAGGTGCATGGGAAATGCTCCCGAAGAGATAATGCAACAGAAACTGGTAAGAGAAACAGAGTTTATAAAATTTCCACTTTGTCTCACACATATTTTTAGGAACACTTAATGTATGAATTGTCTATCTTCATGTCATGAAGTGATCGAATGAACTTACTGAGTAACAGTTTTGTTGCTAGCTAATTGGTTTTTATCGACTATTTGAACAGCATTCATTAAGCACGAACTTTGCACAATGCTAAGATAATTGGATCTTGCAATTAAATTGACACGAAATCAGTAGAGAAATAATCAAAAAACATTAAGAATTACCAGAAATTTACGTGTTTCGGTCCAAGTGTCGGTATCTACTTCACGGGGAGAGCTTGCAGCAAATAATCCACTAATCAAATCAGAGAATCAGAGTTACCATCGCTCACATGCTATTATTTTCCGCACCTAGATTACATCCCAAGCCCACAGTGTTTTGCCTCACAGAGAATCACCTCACAGTGCAGCAAATGAGTGTTTCCACTGATTACAGACTCAACCTGATAACTTAAGATTAATTCATCAAGTTGACTTTCAATCTGTTGACACCGCGCACCAAATGACATGACATCATAGTCTTCCACATCGACAGAACCAGTACAACAGAAAAATGCTGCCCAGGAAAACAAGAGGCAAACTCAAAACCATCCCACTAGACTACAGCAACGTTAGCCAACAATAACTTGCCAATTTCTACGCAGACAGTTAACATCAGCAATAAGTGCCTTATTTCCTTCCTGAATCATACCTTCTAAAGAGACTTTAACGGGGAAAAACATCTGCATCAAGGTCACGACAAGCTCGAGGGGATACATTTTCCATGCCTCACTAAGTACTTTCTCTACAGAGATAATAAATCATTGCATTCCAAGTAAATTCATCCTTCCAATCTCTTGAGGATATAGGAATTGACAGTAGCTGTAAAACTTGTTCTGAAAATCTGCTCTGAGAATACACAAGGAACGAGTACGTTGGAGATTCTTCATGTTGCCGGATAGCACACAAGTTCTATCAATGTCAGAGCAAGATTATCCTCTCCAATGTGTGCAACCTATCATGAATCACAAGCCAATTTATATAACCATATCTTGGCACATTAGGCTTTAACATACAAGCCTAAGCTAAGTCACTTTGTTCATACATTTTCTCACTAGCTTCCAAGCCTCCTTTACATAGAAAGAGCCACTAGATGATCCAGTAAATACCACTTTTTCTTGGAGCTAGAGTTTGGAGCAATCAACCCACACAAAGCCCATCTGAGTTTCAAGCAGATCATCAGAACTTGCTAGAGGCCATCTTCTTTCCATTTGCCTCATTAACATCCACAACTGTGGCTTTATCACCTAAAGCTGAATCGTAATTTTTTGAAGGCACATGTGACATTTTACATGAACATGGAATGAAAGGGGAAATAAAAATCGTTAGGATTGATTAGCTATATATACAACTGCTGTTTGGTGAACACTGTGATTTGAAATGTGCCTGAAGAACTTAGCTCAATAAGGTGTTTGATAAGTTGATTTTAAGAAGGAAGGTTTCAACTCCTTTTGATAGAATGGATTGGTTTTGTATCCCTTCTGCTTCCTTTTTTTGACGTCTCTAACTTTTGGCAACTCTTCTATTGGTGGCTTTGAACAGATGGCAACAGAGGAGCTTGCAAATAATCACTCTCCCCACCTTGGAAGGTATGAATGCACTTCCCCCGTGATGCTGGCTTTCTGTGTAGTATTGACCGGTTATGCATTGTTGATTTTTTTTTTTTTTTTTTTTTTTTTTTTTTTTTTTTTTTTTTTTTGGGGGGGGGGGGAATAATGGTCCGACTTACTGCTAAACACCCCAAAGCAAGCAGTCAGAGCTCGGTGAAAGTCTGGCCAGAATGACTAGGTCTTGCGCCAAATTGTCAATGCTCCAGTTTAGAACATAATCATTTGGAGCTTGAGAGCAGTGCAGCATTTGATTTTGTTTAGTTTTATTGTTTAAAAAATTTGCAGTTTTATACCCTCTGAGACTCTGCATCTATTTATCCTTGTACTTTACCTGGCAGTAAGACTTGTCTAAGTGAGATATTTGGCAGTTTGTCTCTCCGTGTCATTACTTTTCCAATTTTTCTGCTTCTATACCTGTTCTTATTTCTAATGGTTGGCTTACGGAGGGAATGCAGGGTTGATGCTAGATCTATGGGAATAAATGATGTGAGGAACTTGCGGCTTCAATTTCAAACCAAACTGTCAGATTCTCTGTTTACTGGAAGGAAACTACGAGGAGTTGGGGGTGCTCACATTTCCGTTGCCTTGATTGACGCAAATACAGGGGATGTCGTTACATCAGGCCTGGAATCTTCCATTAAGTTGGACGTCGTCGTGCTTGAAGGTGACTTCAATAAAGATGATGAGGATGACTGGGCTCATGAAGAGTTCAAGAACTTTGTGGTTAAAGAGCGTCAACAAAAGGGGCTGTTTTTGATGGGAGATCTCCAAGTGACACTCAATGGAGGTGTTGGGGAGCTGGGAGAACTGATATTTACTGACAATTCTAGCTGGAATAGGAGTAAAAGATTTAGGATAGGGCTTATGAAGGCATCGGGTTATTGTGGGAATATGCGAATCCGAGAAGCCAAAACAGATGCCTTCCGTGTCAAGGAACATAGAGGAGAATGTAAGTCTTTCATAGTTTGTTACAGTACATATAAACCTTGTCCTTCCTTTATGAGTGACCATAAACATGGTTCAGGCTATCCAGTCTTCAATTTTTTATTTGAGAGCTTCATTTCCTATGAACCTTTACATCTCCAACGAAAATTCTGATAAATAAAAAACGATTGGCTTATTTGTCATTAGTGAATGTTGACACTTTGGATCAGTTTCAGGAGAGAGTCTGCACGCCTACAGAAGTTCGCTTCTACACGTCAATCTATTAGTGACTGGAACCTTACTGAATTTGTTCTGTCCATTTACAGCATCCAAGAAGCATGAGATACCTGCATTCGACAATGAGATCTGGAGGTTGAAGATGATTGCAAAGGATGGGAAATATCACCAAAAACTGAGTGAAGCCGGAATACATAAAGTTGGGGACTTTCTACTTCAATTGCTTACAGACCCCATGAAACTGAAAGAGGTAAGCACTTAGTAAATGATTCTCAATTAGGGTTTGATTGACTACCCTGAATGTAAGTCTTGTGTGTTCACTCATTGTAGATTCTTGGAATGAGCCCAAATTCGACGAAGTGGGACACCCTCGAAAGTCATGCAAAGAGTTGCATGATAAATGATGAACTTTATTTGTACTATAATGATGGCCCGAGGAAGCATGGTGCTGTATTCAACACCGATCATCAGCTAATTGGCCTAATCAAAGATAGAGTATATTGTGCTTCTGATGGACTTTCTGCCGATGATCTGGTGAGTAACTAGGAGTTCCTATGAAGTTTTGTCAAGCCAGTTCATGTGCTTCATACCATCATGGTTAATTCATATAATTTGTCCCATATTATCCATGTAATTTGCAATTTGATGTTTACTCGTAGTTGTGTGGCTTAATAGGTTTTAGTATTGATCAGATATATGGAAACTTGAAACGAGGAGTTGGTTGGACATCTAGATGCTTTTGTATTTGGTTTTTTTATCAGTAAAAGCAATATGAAGTGCCTGTGGAGAGAATTAAAAGAAAATCTAGATGCTTTTTCTAGATCCATAGTTGAGACTTTTGTTAATAGACTGATTTGAGTTTTTGCTCGTCACAATGCAAAGTTGAGGAAAGTGACCTTGTGTATCGAAGTGGCCCTCTATACTCTGCAGTTAAAATTACACAAAAAAGCATGAGTAACTTGAGGAGCACTTTCAGCAGGAAAAAAGGGCGTCATCCATGAAAATGTGAGGCACTTATCATGGTATTGCCATTTGAGCGATAGACACATTCACGTTGCAACTATTACTTTCCTAATATAAAGCTATGAAGTTCTTTGTTACTTGCACAATACAAGTTGATGGGTGTTTTATTTCTTTACTGGTCCTTTCTCGATCAACTTTGCATCTTTACCCTTTCCCTGATTGTACTCTCCATCACATCTTTCGAGCACCTGAACTTTTTGTTGTGGAGAAATGGGAGGCAATAGGCATAAAGTGAATTGAGGTTCTTTTGATGTTTCTTTTATTCTTCTTTCTCTGTGCTGCACTTACGTATTTACTCTGATACAAGTTCATCCATTGGAATGCAACATCACTTGCCAAAAAAAGATAGTGTTGATTGAAGCACAGCGTGTACTTTCAATAGTGGAGATTAATACTTCAATTAGTCCAACTTGAGCGATATACTGAGTGATTTTCTTCCAGGAACATGGCAATACAATCGTGAAAAAGGCCCTTGCTAACTGGAATGATGTTTGGGAGTTCGATGGTGAGAACTTTTCTCCTTCAATGCAAAAGAAAAGCTCGAGCTACATTCCATCTCAAGTCTTTGACAGACAAATTGCAAGTCTCATCCCTGTTCAACCAAATTTGGATTCACAAATCTGTGCCCCTCCAGGTGGTCTGGATGCTCATCCGGCAAATGTGAGCTTGACTGCTGAAGGTATGTGCTTCAAAGCACAAATATATCTCTCCCTTGAAGCACATACAAAGATGCGGCCGGTGAAACAATGATGAAAGTAGAAATTTCCACTTGATTGTTGAGCTTCAATAAATAAAAGCAATGTGTTTTGATCCTTATGATATGGGTTCCACATGATATAAAGACTTTTACTTGTCCAGCTAATCTTCAATTGAGCATGCATCCAAGGAGATTTTGCTAATTTTGCTTCCTCTTTGGCACTGACTCTAAGTTATATGTGGAGGATTCCATTTGTAAGTTAGGCTTTAGTGTGTTTTTAGATGCAACCAAAAATGCTCATGAACACCTGCACTCACGTGATGCTAAATGGATATTGACAAGATATTGCTATCACTAGGTAAATATGAACAGATGTGCTAAGCACTAGCAACTTGTTTATATGTTCAATTTTATCAAATGGTGACTGGAAGATCATGTAAGAAAAGAATGTTGGTTGGTTAAGCTTAAAACTTATAATATGTTCAATATGTGAAGGGGAAAGGGCCTTATCAATCGAGGCATGTAAAGATTACAAAGACTAGTGGTAAGAAAAGTTAAAGTGATGTGCAGGGTAAGAAAAACAAAAAAAAAAAAAAAATTAGAAGCACTTTCCTTGATATCTGAATAGTAGAAGCTCATAACAATTCATTGCAAGATTTTTTATAGGGTCATGCTCACGTCGGCCTATATTTACTAATTACATTACTGTTCTAGTTCTTTTTCCAGGACATAATGATGTACGGTCTCCAAATATGATTCCTGGAAATGGCGAGGAGTTTTCAATTTATGAATTCATGGATATGGATCTAATTTCTCCAGGAGATAGTGTTACTAATGTTGGATTTCTAGCAGAGAACCCGGATCCCCATCTACTATTTGCCATGCCTGACCAAATGATCCATTCTTGGAGCCGAATGGACTATATAGTAAATGGTCTCCCCTCCGGACCAACCTCTGCCTCAACATCAAGCTCCCAATGTAGGAGGGCACTTCCTCTGCCTGCAGGCATTCACGGGATGGAAGATTTCCGATCACCTGATCCAGATGTTAGTACTGCGAACGGGTTGTCAGGTATTCAGAACCCACCAGATGATGGCACCTTTCAGACCTTGCAATGTTATGTCGGTTTTGCTACCGGAAATGCTTCTGCACACTGGATACGGATATTTGTAGTGCTCAAGTAGTTTTGCCACATCATGAAGAGGCGTGTCAGAGTTGTGCAGTTAGATGAGCCCCTGCTTGAAGTCCAGGCTTGATTTGATTGTGTTGTTACAGTCGCATTAGTCAAGATGATTCTTCATTTACTGTCTAAGAGAAGTGATGGTATTTTTTTCTAGATGAGGGTACATCAGTTACTTATCTATATGGGACCCTGTCATTATTGATAATATTATGAATTTGGGTATAGAACAGCCTTGCTTAATGCCTTGTTAAGTGAATAATTTTTTCATCAGTAGCGTCTCTCTACTTCAGTTCTCTTGACATCTTTTTTCCAAAGTTCTCTGATTTTCCCACGTGAGGAATGCGAGGTATATCATTCAAAGAGAGCACTTGGTTTCTGCACTTATCATGCATCGGGATTGACCACATCCTTCGAGTCCTGAGAGTTAAGTCTTGCCTGTTTGCTGCTATCTCCAGGCAATAGAGCTATTTCTGTTAAATTTTAATGGAGAGCTTCATTTCATACAAACCTTTACATCTCCAACGAAAATTCTGATAAAAAATGATCGGCTTCCTTGTCATTAGCAAATGTTGACACTTCAGATCAGTTTCAGGAGAGAGTCCGCACGCCTATAGAAGTTCGTTTCTACTTGTCAATCTAATTGTGACTGGAACCTTACTGTATTTGTTTTGTCCATTTACAGCATCCGAGAAACATGATATACCTGCATTCGACGATGAGATCTGGAGGTTAAAGACGATTGCCAAGGATGGGAAATATCACCAGAAACTGAGTGAAGCCGGAATACATAAAGTGGGGGACTTTTTACTGCAATTGTTTACGGACCCCATGAAACCAAAAGAGGTAAGCACTTTAGCAAATGATTCTCAATTAGGATTTGATTGACTACCATGAATGTAAGTCTTGCGGGTTTACTCATTGTAGATTCTTGGAATGACCTCAAATTCGACGAACTGGGATACCCTTGAAAGTCATGCAAAGAGTTGCAAGATAAATTGGAAACTTTATTGGTACTATACTGATGGCACGAGGACCCATGGTGCTGTATTCGACACCAATCAACAGCTAATTGGCTTAATCAAAGATAGAGTATATTGTGCTACTCATCGACTTTCTGCCGATGACCTGGTAAGTAACTAGGAGTTCCTACGAGGTTTTGTCAAGCCAGTCCATGTGTTTCATACCATCATGCTTAATTCGTATAATTTGTCCCATATCATCCATGTAATTTGCAATTTGATGTTTATTCGTAGCTGTGTGGCTTAATAGGTTTTAGTATTGATAAGAGATATGGAAACTTGAAACGAGGAGTTGGTTGGACATCTGGCGCTTTCATTTTTGGTTTTTTATCAGTAAAAGTAATATGAAGTGCCTGTGGAGATAATTACAAGAAAATCTAGATGCTTTTTCTAGATCCGTAGTTGAGACTTTTTGTTAAAAGATTGATTTGAGTTTTGCTCGTTGCAATGCAAAGTTGAGGAGTGACCTTGTGCATTGAAGTGGCCCTCTATACTGCAAGGTTCAGTGGGTGATTTGGCGTCATCCATGAAAATGTGAGGCAGTTA
The DNA here is from genome assembly GCA_017140165.1 of Eucalyptus shirleyi. Taxonomy (NCBI): domain Eukaryota; kingdom Viridiplantae; phylum Streptophyta; class Magnoliopsida; order Myrtales; family Myrtaceae; genus Eucalyptus; species Eucalyptus shirleyi. The sequence goes on from CM029450.1 coordinate 42,084,863, forward strand.
TCATGGTATTGTCGTTTGAGCGATCAAAACATTCATGTCGCAACTATTACTTTCCAAGCATAAAACTATGAAAATCTTTATTACTTGCACAAACAAATTGATGGGTGTTTTATTTCTTCACTGGTCCTTTCTCGATCAACTTTGCATCTTTACGCTTGCCTTGATTGTACTCTTCATTACATCTTTCGAGCACCCGAACTTTTTGTGGTGGAGAAATCAGCAATAGGCGTAAAGTGAATTGAGGTTCTTTCAATGTTTCTTTTATTCTTCGTTCTTTGTGCTGCACTTAGGTAGTTAATTTCAGTACACGTTCATCCATTGGAATGCAAAATCACTTGCCGAAAAAAGAGTGTTGATTGAAGTCAGCGCATGTACCTTCAATAATGGAGATAAATACTTAAATTAGTCCAACTTGAGCGATATACCGAGTGATTTTCTTCCAGGAACATGGCAATACAATTGTGAAAAAGGCCATTGATGACTGGAATGATGTTTGGGAGTTCGATGGTGAGAACTTTTCTCCTTCAATGCAAAAGAAAAGCTCGAGCCCCCCCTTTTCGTGTGAAGTGTTGGAAGGACAAATTGAAAATCTCACCCCTGTTCAAAGTAATTTGGCTCCACAAATCTGTGCGGCTCCAGGTGGTCAAGAAGCTCCTCTGGCAAATGGCATCCCTACTGGCGGATTGCCAATGCGGTCCCATGGTAACAATTTCCAATATGCCATGCGGAGCCATACGATCTATTCTTCAAGCCAAATGCACCATACAGTGAATGTGAATGCTCCCCCCTCTGAACCATCCTCTGCTGCGATATCAAGATCCCAACCTAGCAGTACACTTCCTCAAGATCCTGTGATGGCAAATTTTTCAGACGATATGGATGATTGGTTGGCAAATTTCTTAAGTCAGAGCCCATTATACGATGGTGGTTCTCTTAGTGGTACCAGTAAATGTGTTATTGGCTGGCTGAAGATAAAGGCAGTGATGCGGTGGGGTTTCTTCATCAGGAAGATCGTCATGAAGAGACGTGGCATAATGGTGCAGCCACCGATTGGAGTCCAGGTTTGATTCTATTTGTTCTTAATGTTGCGTTGGATAAGATGATTCTCCGTTTACTGTGTGATGGAATTGATGGGGCTTTTTCTTAGATGAGGTCATATTAGTTACTTAATGTTATTCATTTGTGTACAGAACAGCTTTGTTTGAATGCCTTCACAAGCGAATAATTTTTTCATAAGAGAGTCTCTCTACTTCAGTTCTTTCAACATGTTTCTTCAAAAGTTTTTTTGTTTATTTTTCACATGTAAGGGATACTAGAAATCTAATTCAAAGAGTGCACTTGCGTTCTGTGCTTATTATTTAACGATATTGACACCACGTCCATGTAGTCCAATGAATAAAGTCTTCCCCGTTTGCTGCTATCTACAGCTGTCGTTCGGAACACGTACACCATCATGATTCTAAGTTCCCTCGATATTCTTCAATCGGTAACTACTGAAAAAGAAGCAAAGTGTATTCTGCAAGGCTGGCAATAAATGCACGGTTCAGCATAGCCGAAGGTGTTTTGCGTGACAGGCACAAATCGTGCTCTGTCGTCTTCATAACCTGCTTCTCTTGTTTTCTCAGTCCATGAAAAGCTTATGTAAAATGGCTCGTGAAAAGTTATGATATAAAAAGTAGTTTTTGCATTCCATGGTACAGGGAACAATCATACTTTGCATACTTATCATGGCAATACAAGAAAACTAGTCTTCCTATTCCTCACGAGCAGCATAGAGAAGAATGACTGTGAATGCCATAATTTTCATAGGCACTCACTTATGTCTCATAACTTTTTTGTTTTGTTCACTTAAATAGATCATTTGAGTGTTATTTTTAACAAATCATCCTATTTGGATTTTTTTGAATTTTTCGAATTTTAAACTTTTTATTTACTATTTTTGAATTATTATTTTTGTTTTTGTTTTCTTATTTTTTTTCCAAGGCTGGCGAGGGTCATTAATGACCCTTGCCAACTACAAAACCCTTACTTAGATTAGGCGAGGGCCGCCTCGCCCTTGGCCATGAAGGCCCTTGCCACATTTGGGCAAGGCGGCCCTTGCTTGGTGTGGGCCACGAAGGTAGCCTTGCTCATCGCCACCCAAATCTAGCGACAGCCTTCGTGGCTATAGGCGAGGGGGCCCCTTAAGCGATGGCCACCAGCCTTAAAAAGGAGCAAAAGAAAAATAAAAAATTCAAAAAATAATTAAAAAATTAAACGATAATTAAAAAGTATCCATGTGAGGGTCGACCAAACCATGTAGGATAATTGACACCAATATCGGATTTTTTGATGAGGCAAATTGCCAATGGCATTCAAGTGAACAAAAATAAAAAGTTATGACATTCAAATAAGCATTATATGAAAGTTATGATATTTATGCTGAATTTTAAATTTTTTGGTTAATACTCTGAAAAATTCCAAGTTGGTACGTTTGTGGCAAATTTACCATAATTAATTTTTTGATCATAAAAAACTCAAAACTGATATATCCATAAAAAAAATTACTCTAACTGATTATAAAAAACCTTAAATTGATACATTTGTAACAAATTTACCGCAAACTAATTTATTCTACCGCCAAAAACCTTAAATTGATACATTTATGATAAATATGCCATCCGTTAAATTAGATTAATACAAAAAAAGTCACAAAAATTGTATAACTATAAACAAATGGAGAATAAAATCCAGAATTATTATTCTGGTTAACTGCCACGTGTCATTTAACTTAATAATTTGATAGTAAAATTTAACGAAAACTAATAGAAGGTAAATTTGTCACAAGTATACCAGTTTGGGGTAAATTTATCAAAGATGTACCGGGTTAGGATTTTTGATGGTTAGGAAATTAGTTTATGGTAAATTTATCACAAATATATTAATTTGAAATTTTTTTGGGTATTAACCCTAAATTTTTTTGTCCTAATTTTGTTATCAATCAAGCTGAAATTCTTCTACGAGTCCAATCATCCGCCAGCTCGTGCTCGTCTAAGAATTCGTAATTCCATCCAGTCCAATCCGATAGGCCTTTAAACCATTTGCCATTTCTCAGTTCGACCAAAGTGTTTTTTTGGTTTTTTATTTTTTTATTTTCTTCTGGCAGTAAGAGTAGATAGTAAGGTTCAAGGCAACTGAACACGCTGGTTTTTTGCTCGCTGCGCACGTCTGACGAGGCGCGAAGTCATATGAAAGCAGAAACTGCGGAAGCAGCATGCAGCATTTTCCAGGAAAATTATCAGGACCTGACTTTCCCGGAAAATCACCCGGTCACGCCACTGTTTGTATGTCGCCCTCCTCTCTCTCTCTCTCTCTGGGACACGCAAGTGCGCGTGCACCCGACGACAACGCCGACGACCAGTCCAAACTTCGCGAGTTGACTCGAATCAGCGAGAGAGATACAGTTCGGTCGCCATGATCACGAGACAAAAGAGAGCGATGGATGGATAGAGATGCTTCTTCCGCTGAAGAAAGTCAACCTGAGAGGAAATCTTAATAATGTGATTGTCGTGCTCCTGGCTATGTGCTGCACAATTGATGCAACGTCCAATCATTTCGCGGTTTTTTTGTCTCATCCCTTTTGTAACAAAGTACAAAAAATCTTTGGGTACATTTACTTTTGGGAAAATTTCATCATAAAAAAAGATACTTTCCTAGAGATAATTTTTCAAAAAGGTGGATAATTTTCCTTCATTTGCTGACATGTAATTGAAAATTTTTTTCTAGTATTTGATATCAATAATTTCAATCTTATGACCAAAAAATTCAAAATTTTAAATTTTGCTTTTCTTTTTTTCTTTCCTTTTGTCCATTGTCAGGCCTCCGTTGTGGCCAACCTAGGCCACCGAGGTCGAGATTTCTTGAGGTTAGCAAGCTTGAGTATCGCTGACTTGTGGGGAGGCTTGAGATTATGTGTGGCCAGTTGCTGACCATCGATTGGTAGAAAAAGGAGGAAAAAAAATAGATATAAAATAAAATACTAAAGTGAAATTAAAATACTAAAATATATAAGATGAGCAATTTCGAAAAGTATTTTCACCTTTTTAGATTTAGGAATTCATCTTCCTAAATTTAAGCATGAATATTTTTGTTGACCAAAAAGTGTTTTTGGTTAACTCATTTCGGCATCACCAATTCGATATGTTGTACACATATTTTTCAAAATAATTATTATAATACACATTCAATAATTGTTTCAATTTATAAGTTATAATCAAGTGTGATATGAAGTGGTTAATTGAATTTTTTGCTGCTTGTTTAAAGCCACACATATATAACTAATCTTCAAACGTGTTACCCATGGATCAGGATCGCACTCAAATGATTTATCTTAAACTCTGCGTTAAAGGAAAAAGGCCAAAAAAAGATTTAAAAAAAGGAAAAAAAAGAACAAAAAAATTGTACATGGGACTTAATAAGCTTAAAGGCGGCAAATTAGTAAAATCGGAGAAAAGGAAAATTTCTAAAATCGGCAACATTTCACGGAAATGCGCATGGAGTTACTCTTCCTGGAAATGCACATGTCTAGTCCTTGATGACGAAGGTCATCTCATCACTCTTCCTGGAAATGAGTAGTGAGAGGAAGCGTGAGGTGAAGTATGACATCAATTAGCTTTTGCCTCGCGACTGTTCTGAAATGCTTTCGTTCGGTTTTTCCGTTTGTGGGCTTGTGCTGTGGCTTTAATGTGAACCATTAAGGCTTTGATAATATTTCTATTTCCCTCAATTTCTATTCTTTTATTTTTCAAAACAAAAAAATTAATGAATTTCTATTTGTTTATTTTTTGAAACAAAAAAAGAATATAAATCCGTTTAGTAAGGTCAACTAATTTTTCTATTATCCAAAATAGAAAAGTAGCTTGGAAATAAATTTGGAATAGGAACAAGACGTAAAAAAAATTATTTTTGGAAATAATTTCTATAAATAAGTTATTTTTTTCTTTTTTTTCTTCTTCTTGGCAGCCGGCTAGAGGAGGAGCAAGAAGAAGAAGAGAGGGAAAAAAAGAAAAATCTAAAATAATTATTAAAAAATTAAAAAAATTAAATACTATAAAAAAATTTATGGGTCATACCAAATAATTCCTATTCTTTTTTGTTTCAAGAGTAGAATTTTGTGTAGTTAATGCGTTTTTTTTACTTAGAAATTGTTTTCAACTATAGAAATAGAAAGAAACTATTTCTGAAAAAAAAAATTTTCGGTACAGATTTGTTACCGAATGCACCTAAAGGCCTTAAATAGTATCGTCTCTAATCTGTTATGCAATTTCGCGTTGCCAATAGCGACACTTCCTCCTCATTCCAATTGAACTCTGTTAAGGGTTTTACCTGGCAAGTGAGCTGTTATTGTCATTGGGTTACTTTGCCGTGCTAAATCATCCTATCTTCTCGTATTTTTGTGCTGATCTTCTCACAGTCAAGCATGGAACTGGCCTAAGAGGAATCTCGTGCCAGGAAGCTGTTTGACAGAGGAGGATGTCCAGAGAGTGGTAAGATGAGCAAAGCAGCCAACTTGGACATACCAAAGGCAGTCTTCATTGTATTTCAATTGCTGATATCTTTGATTAGAAGCAGTTGGATGCATTTCTGATCTTCCAGTTGTTAAGCATATAGGAACAAAGTCTCACTCGGCCACTCTAAATTTAGCAAATAACACTGATGCTGGAAGAGAAAGAACTATGAAGAGAAAGAGTTATACGGAGCAGCAAAGCGAAGCAAAGAACACGTGGGAAAAACAAAAACGGGAAAGTAACAATGAGCTGATGATCAACGGTGAAGAGCTCGTGATGAAGGCAGACATGGATTGTTATCAACGATTAAGAGAGCCTGAAATAAAGAAGATGTGGGTCGCCAAGTCGTGTAGATCTTAACTGACACACGTGCTGTTATTCGGTTTAGAGTGGTGAAACAAACTAAGAAACAGTTAGTTGTATTCAGTTTTGTTGTTCTATTCTGATATAAGTAGTCTTCGTCTTCTTCGATGAAGAAGTGAGGTGAATACGGAAGCAAAATAGAGAGATAGAGCTTAGAGAGCAATCATCAATGGATGCTATGCATTGTATAGCTGATACGTGCTGTGATAGAGAGATAGAAAACAGGGGATGTAAAACAGAGGATTTGTATTCATAAGCTGCCATTGATATACAGAAGCTTTGTACTTCAATCATATTGAAATAGAGTGATTTGAAGTATTTCCTTTGCTGATTCTTCTGTATCTTGATTCATTTCTTCATCTTCATCTTCACACCAGTCAGTTTCCTGATAGAAATCTGCATTAGAAATTGCTGCGAGATGAAAGGAGAAGCATAGTTTGAGTGGTAAAAATGACCTGCTGACTATTCTACGCTTTTCCTGTGAAGTAATTTCACTAAAAACATGATTTAGGTTTTTCATGTCGTTTTGGACAGATGGATTACGAAATGACACAAATTTTCAGTGAAGTGCCCTGGACATAATTTTCTCCGTGAATCTTGGAAAATGTGGTCTGTGACAATTTCAATTTGCATGTAGAAGGATTCGATGGGATGAATTCGTCACAGAATTTTCTTGCAATGTAATTCTTTGCTATTGCTCTTTGCTGGACAGTGCGGAGAAGAGCTGGAACCTGCAAAATCTCACTCAGCCGAATATTGTCAAAGGTAAATATACTTCATTTGGTTTGTTGGTAGTGTCTTTTCCAAAACAGTTGGTTCCTCCAGTAGAATTTCCACATGTATTGTCTCGCCAACTAAAACAGTCATTGGGTATCATATACCTGCACATACATTTTTCTGTTTATCAGTAAAAGGACGGTGCATTTGCTGATCGCTGCTAATTAACTTTATGTGCTTCTGTAAGTACCAGATAGACCATCTTTACATTGAATTTTCTGTGGCACCTTAGATTAAGGGAATGCATTTGGTGAGTCTGATATCTATCTTTTTACACGGTAATGAGGTCTGACATTCATTTGTACAAGTAACTAAAATGTTCCATATAGATATGTCTATTTAATTTGAATTAGTCCACAGGACAGCAGTTGCTCATGGTGTTAATTTTCACGACGTAGTTGTACAAGGAATGCTCTCAAAGATATAGTGCAGTGGATGGATTCAATGGAGAATTCATTTCAGAAGCTGGTAAGACAAACAGAAATTATAAAATTTGCACTTTTCTCAAACATGTCTCCATCAACTTTTAAGATCTGTTTTTTTTTTTTTTTCCTGTGCATGTCAAGAATTGATTGAATGAACTTATTGACCAACAAATCCGTTGCTAGATAATTGATTTACTGTTTGAATGGCATCTATTGAGCATGAACTTTGCACAACTTTTTTCTCTTATAAGCAAGCATTCATATTATTGCATAACCTGTGGAAAGAAAAACATGTGAACTTTTGGTGGTTGATTAATCTGTTATCCCTTGAGTAACTTTAAACCATTGAGTGACGGTCCTTCCATTCACCACTCTCTGATTACCAAGGCAGACTTTCTTCCTGCTTGATCAAAAGAACAGGAGATCCTTTTGAACAACCTGTTAGAAAGCCTTATATCTTGAAATTAATTCATCAAGTTGACTTTCAATCTAATGGTACCACACACCAAATGACAACATTGTGATGCAAGCCTAGGGTAGGCTTTCTCAAACAATAGGAGCGGGAGAGTGACTCATGCACGGGAAATAGGACCGACAGAAATTTCAGCACTGCGCAAGCTCAGGAGAACAGTCGTATCTTTGTCGATACAGATCGGATCGACCTGATTTCAAAATCAAATGAACAAAGACTTCTGGATCTACAATTTCTCTGTTTTGGGTTTTCTGAAATAATCACTGTAGGATAGTCGAAATTGGGTTGGAAGTAACGAACAGAACAGGAAAAGACAGAGACTCCGTTGGTTGCTCTTCTAGGCCTCCAAGGAAGTTGAGGGGCACCAATTCTTCTAGATCGATGACTGCAACTCTTCAAGGATGCAGATTTCGAAAGCTCCGACTCTTCAAGGACGGAGTGAAAACTCTTCTAGGTTTTCAAAGGGATGAACTCTATAAGGTTCACGATACTTGCTTCAAGCAAAGTTTTTTCATTTTCATTCATCAAAAGCTATTCGTCTTCTACCAGAAATTGGATGGCTTATATCATCAAAGAAATAAAGACAGAGCATTGAAACTAGGAGAAATAAAGACAGAACATTAAAACTAGGAGAAATAATAAAAACGTAACGTCTTCATGGCTCCCAAGGTGTCTTTCCAGCTTCCGGGATGGACTCAAGATGTTGTTATGGCTTCTCGGTTTCGCCGAGCTTTAATGCGGGCTGATCTTCTTGGTCGAGAGAGCCATTCTTCAATGTGGGCTGCATCATCCTCCCCATCTTTAAAAGAATTCGTCCTCGAATTCTTGCCATCATCATTAGAAGAATCTCACACCCTACTGGGTGCCAAGTAATCTTCTTGCCTCCAAATTCAAAAGAATATGTATTTCGATAACCATCATGCATAGTCCTCTTATCGAATTGCCATGGTCAACCAAGAATAATGTGACTAGCATCCATCGGCAGAACATCACACCATATTTTGTCACTATAAACAGAACCAATGGATAGATTAACAAGGCATCGTTTTGAAACAGTTACCTCAGCACATATCTTCAACCACAACATTTTATAAGGCGTAGGGTGCGCTTTTAATTCCAACTTCAGCTTGTTTGCCGCTATTTCAGAAATTATATTCTCACAACAACCAGAGTCAATAATTAATTGACATACCTTTCCCATGATTGTGCAAGAAGAATGGAAAATATTGGTACGTAGCCACCTATCTCCAGTGTCATCTCGAGGAGTAGGAAAAATTTTCCTCACCATAAGAAGTTCACCAGTGTTAGCATGCACTATTTGTTCATCATCCGCAACTTCTTCATCATTTTTCAACTCCTCTTCAAGTGGATTCTCAGCATTCTCATCAGAATCATCATCCACCAAAAAGGCTTTACCGGCTGGTCGATTCTTATTGATTCGACAATTGCTAGCACGATGACCCAACTCCCCACAAGAATAACAACGTATTTCGGATGTAGCAGGTTGCTTCGAAACATGGGGTTGGGTAGAAGGCTTACTAGCAGATTGCTGTCTCCGAGAATGAGAGCGCTCCATTTTGAGTGCCCGTTGGTGTGCATCTCCTAAGTCCCAAATGTCGAGGACTTCCAAGGCGTCTTGAATGTAAAATTGAAGACCGTTCAAGTATTTGTTCACAAGCACATCCTCTGGGTCTTGGATATTGTTACGAATCACCAACTCATTGAATTCATTGGTGTATTGGTCCACCGTTTGCGTACCTTGTTTTAGATTTTGGTACCGTTGGTAGAGCTCTCTCTTATATCCTTTGGGAAGAAAATATTTTTGAATCTTGCCCTCCATCTTTCTCCACGAAGTGACTTGTGCTTTGCCAACGGCTTGGCGAGTTTGTTTTTCACGTCTCCACCAAGCAATTGCCTTGCCTCGGAATCACATAGCAATGATCCCAACACGACGATTCTCCGGAACATTTCGATGCTCAAACACCTCCACCAAGCAATTGCCTTGCCTCGGAATCACATAGCAATGATCCCAACACGACGATTCTCCGGAACATTTCGATGCTCAAACACCTCATTCACAAGTGTTAGCCAATCAACAATTTCATCAGGAGACTCATTACCTGTAAATTTTGGAACATCTTTCTTGACTTCCTTTTCCCAATCTGGCTCACGAATATGTTGTAAACGATGTCGAACATGCCTCTGACCGTGAATAGATTGAACACTCTCCGAAGAGGAAGAGTCACCATGGGAATCTTCAGTCCTGGAACGGGGTGGAGAATTATTTGCTTCAGCCCTCAATCGCTGAACTTCTTGCGTCAATTCGTCAATTTGTTGTTGCATATTCTCAGCGAGTGTGTGCAATTCATTGAGGGGAAGGGTTCTGCCACCACGACGCCTAGCTTGTCTTGGAGGCATTTTCCTCTCCTCCAAAGCTCTGATACCAAATGATGCAAGCCTAGGGTAGGCTTTCTCAAACAATAGGATCGGGAGAGTGACTTGTGCACGGGAAATAGGACCGACAGAAATTTCAGCACTGCGCAAGCTCAGGAGAACAGTCGTATCTTTGTCGATACAGATCGGATCGACCTGATTCCAAAACCAAATGAACAAAGACTTCTGGATCTACAATTTCTCTGTTTTGGGTTTTCTGAAATAATCACTGTAGGATAGTTGAAATTGGGTTGGAAGTAACGAACAGAACAGGAAAGACAGAGACACCGTTGGTTGCTCTTCTAGGCCTCCAAGGAAGTTGAGGGGCACCAATTCTTCTAGATCGATGACTGCAACTCTTCAAGGATGCAGATTTCGAAAGCTCCGACTCTTCAAGGACGGAGTGAAAACTCTTCTAGGTTTTCAAAGGGATGAACTCTATAAGGTTCACGATACTTGCTTCAAGCAAAGTTTTTCATTTTCATTCATCAAAAGCTGTTCCTCTTCTACCAGAAATTGGATGGCTTATATCATCAAAGAAATAAAGACATAGCATAGAAACTAGGAGAAATAAAGACAGAACATTAAAACTAGGAGAAATAATAAAAACATAACGTCTTCATGGCTCCCAAGGTGTCTTTCCAGCTTCCAGGATGGACTCAAGATGTTGTTATGGCTTCTCGGTTTCGTCGAGCTTTAATGCGGGCCGATCTTCTTGGTCGAGAGAGCCGGTCTTCAATGTGGGCTGCATCACATTGCATCATAGTCTCACTCATCCACACTGCCAGTGCCAAGAGCAAAATGCTACCCACAAAAACAAGATGAAAACTCGAAAACACGCCACCAGATTACGGCAAAGTAAGTCAACATGAACTTCCAATTTCTACACAAACACTTAACATCAGCAGTAAATGTCTTATCTCTTTCCTGAATCATAGCTTCTAAAGGGACTTTCACAGGCAAAAAAAAAAAAAAAAAAACAACTGCATCAAGGACACAAGAAGCTAGAGAGGACACCTGTTCATACTTCATTAAGTTACAATCTTTACAGAGATAATAAATCGTTGCATTCCAGGCTAATTTCCTCACTAGTACCTTCAAACTATTGTCCTTCATGCTCTGCAAGGCCCAAGCAAATTCATCCTTCTAGTCACTTGCAGATCTAGGACACAAGAGCAGCTCTAAACTAGTTACCAAAATCTGCTTTGAGAATACTCACTAAAGAACTAGTGCATTTAAGATTCTTCATGTTGTCAGCATGGCACACAAGTGCTATAAACATCGCACTAAGTTTCATCCTGTCCAATGTGTGCTAAGTCACTTTGTTCCCACATTTCCTCACTAGTTTCCTAGCCTCCTTTACAGAGAAAGAGCCCCTAAATGATCCAGTAAATATCACTTTGTTTACAGAGCCAGAATATGGATAAATCAACCCGTAGAAAGCCATCTGAGTTTCAGGCAGATCATCAGACCTTGCTGGAGGCCGTCTCCATTCATTTGCCTTAATAACATCTGCAACTGTGGCTTTATTACCTAAAGCTGAATCATAACCATTCTAAAGCACTTTTAAATTTTTGCATAGACTTGGAATGAAACAAGTCATTCATATAAGCTAAGTATAAAACTGTTGTTTGATGCACACTATGATTTCAAAGGTGCCTGAAGAACTTAGCTCAATAAGGTGTTTCGTAAGTTGCTTTTGAGAACAAATGATAATAACAGGTTTTTCAACTCCTTTTGATTGAATGGATTGTTTTGTATAAACTTGTGCTTCATTTTTTTGATGTCTTTTTAATTTTGGCAATTCTTCTGTTGGTGGAATTGAACAGAAGGAACTGGTGGAGCTTTCAATTATTCACTCTCCCCACCTCGGAAGGTATGAGTGCATTTCCCTCGTGATGCAATTGAGAAAGGCCTTGTATAGTGTTGACCGGTTATGCATTGTTGATTTTTTTTTTTTTTTTTGGGGGGGAATTATGGTCTGACTTACCACTAACACCCCAAAGCAAGCAGTCAGAGCTCAGTGAAAGTCAGGCCAGAATGACTAGGTCTTGCGCCAAATTGTCAATGCACCAATTTAGAACAAAATCATTTGTAGCTTGAGAGCTGTGCAGCATTTAATTTTGTTTAGTTTTATTTTTTATTTTTTAAATTGCATTGTTATACTCTCTGAGACTATGCATCTATTTATCCTCGTAGTTCCTCACATCAAACCAAACTGTTAGATCCTCTGTTTACTGGAAGGAAACTACGAGGAGTTGGGGGTGCTCGCATTTCCGTTGCCTTGATTGATGCAAATACAGGGGATGTCGTTACATCAGGCCTGGAATCCTCCATTAAGTTGGACGTTGTCATGCTTGAAGGTGACTTCAACAGAGATGATGAGGATGACTGGGCTCATGAAGAGTTCGAGAACTTCGTGGTTAAAGAGCGTCAACAACAGGGGCTGCCTTTGACGGGAGATCTCCAAGTGACGCTCAATGGAGGTGTTGGGGAGCTGGGAGAACTGATATTTACTGACAATTCTAGCTGGAATAGGAGTAAAAGATTTAGGATAGGGCTTAAGAAGGCATCACGTTATTGTGGGAATACGCGAATCCGAGAAGCCGAAAGAGATGCCTTCTGTGTCAAGGAACATGGAGGAGAATGTAAGTCTTCCATAGTTCGTTACAGTACATATAAACCTTGTCCTTCCTTTACGAGTGACCTATAAACATGGTTTAGGATATCCAGTCTTCAATTTTTTATTTGAGAGCTTCATTTCCTACGAACCTTTACATCTCCAACGAAACTTTTGACAAATAAAAAATGATTGGCTTCTTTGTCATTAGCGAACGTTGACACTTTGGATCAGTTTCCGGAGAGAGTCTGCACGCCTACAGAAGTTTGCTTGTACTCGTCAATCTACCAGTGACTGGAACCTTGCTGAATTTGTTCTGTCCATTTACAGCATCCAAGAAACATGATATACCTGCATTCAAGGATGAGATCTGGAGGTTGAAGATGATTGCCAAGGATGGGAAATATCACCGAAAACTGAGTGAAGCTGGAATACATAAAGTAGGGGACTTTCTACTTCAATTGTTTACGGACCCCATGAAACTGAAAGAGGTAAGCACTTACTAAATGATTCTCAATTAGGGTTTGATTGACTACCCCGAATGTAAGTCTTGCGTGTTCACTCATTGTAGATTCTTGGAATGAGCCCAAATTCGACGAACTGGGATACCCTTGAAAATCATGCAAGGAGTTGCAAGATAAATTGGAAACTTTATTTGACCTATACTGATGGCACGAGGAAGCATGGTGCTGTATTCAACACCGATCATCAGCTAATTGACCTAATCAAAGATAGAATATATTGTGCTTCTGATGGACTTTCTGCTGATGATCTGGTAAGTAACTAGGAGTTCCTACGAAGTTTTGTCAAGCCAGTTCATGTACTTCATTCCATCGTGCTTAATTCATATAATATGTCCCATATTATCCATGTAATTTGCAATTTGATGTTTACTCATAGGTTTGTGGCTTAGTAGGTTTTAGTATTGATCAGATATATGGAAACTTGAAACAAGGAGTTGGTTGGAGATCTAGATGCTTTTGTTTTTGGTTTTTTATCAGTAAAAGTAATATGAAGTTCCTGTGGAGAGAATTAAAAGAAAATCTAGATGCTTTTTCTAGATCCATAGTTGAGACTTTTTGTTAATATATTGTTTTGAGTTTTTGCTCGTTGCAATGCAAGGTCGAGGATAGTGACCTTGTGTATCGAAGTGGCCCTCTACACTCTGCAGTTAAAATTATACAAAAAAGCATGAGTAACTTGGAGAGCGCTTTTCAGCAGTTGATTTGGTGTCATCCATGAAAATGTGAGGCACTTATCATGGTATTGTCGTTTGAGCAATAAGCATATTGACGTTGCAACTATTACTTTCCAAGTATAAAGCTATGAAGATCTTTATTACTTGCACAATACAAGTTGATGGGTGTTTTATTTCTTCACTGGTCCTTTCTCGATCAACTTTGCATCTTTATCCTTGCCCCGATTTTACTCTCCATAACATCTTTCAAGCACCTGAACTTTTTGTGGTGGAGAAATGGGCGGCAACAGGCGTAAAGTGAATTGAGGTTCTTCTGATGTTTCTTTTATTGTTCTTTCTCTGTGCTGCACTTACGTACTTACTCTGAGTAGATGTTCATCCGTTGGAATGCAACATCACTTGCCGAAGAAAGATAGTGTTGATTGAAGCAGAGTGTGTGCCCTCAATAGTGGAGATAAATACTTCATTTAGTCCAACTTGCGTGATATAGCAAGTGATCTTTCTTCCAGGAACATGGAGATACACTCGTGAAAAAGGCCCTTGATAACAAGAATGATGTTATGGAGTTCAATGGTGAGACCTTTTCTACTTCAATGCAAAAGAAGAGCTCGAGCTCCATTCCTTGTCAAATATTTGAAGGACTAATTAAAAATCTCACCCCAGTTCAAAGTAAACTGGCTCCAGGAATCTGGGCTGCTCCAGGTGGTCCGGAAGCTCCTCAAATGTGGGCTTGACTGCTGAAGGTACGTGCTCTAAGGCACAATATTTTCTCTTCCTTTAAGCACATACAAAGATGTGGCCTGGGAAATAGCGATGAATATAGGACTTTCCACTTGATTGTCGAGCTTTCACAAATTAAACCAATGCTTTCCAGAACCTTATGACTTGGGTTCCACATAATATGGAGAGTTTACTTGTCCAGCTACCCTCCAAATGAACTTGCATCCAAGGAAATTTTACTAACTTGACTTCCTCTTTGGCACTGACATAGAAGCTATACATAAAGGATTCCCATTTGCAAGTAGGCTTCACTTTGTCTCTAGATGCAACCGAAAATGCTTAGAAATAGTTTTTACCAATGACAAACAAACAAGAGGAGGAGGTTATTGCCAGTTATTACCGAAAGCAGTGATCTTATAGACTATCGGTACAAATGCACAAGGGCAATAATCAATTACTTCAATTTATCAGGGTTCAATTTAAGAGATGTGACTCCAATTTGGACATGAAAGATTTAAGAGTTGAAGTATCAAAATGACCTATAAGAACATGCAATGTGGTGAACATTCTAATTATTGCAAAATGAGCCTCATTAGATATGGGTCTATCCATCGGCCACATGGGCTTTGTCCAAGCAATTAAAAAGCAGCTACAAATTGTCAATATAATGGAATGGTTTGAGTAGACCTGAAAGATCTTTTTGTCTTATCTGGATATACCAAGAAGGATGTATGGTCTAATGAGGCTACCATGAAATATTTACTCATGGGTGGGGCAAGCTCTTTTATTCTGGTTCATGATTTCTCTTGGCTATATGGTTCATCTAGGGGAGAGATCGAGCTTCAAGAAATAGTGAATGGTCTTATCAATACACAAATGTATAACTCCCCAGGAATTTTAATTGCGCTTCTATTCATCACTATAGGAATTGGGTTCAATCTTTTCGACCTTGGTTTCGTAGTAGCAAGTCAGAAAGATTGAGAAATAGAACCATCTGATTTAATTCGTTCTCAATAGCCATGAGATGATTATCTTAGGGTGATTCAAAATTCGAATATTAAAAAAATATTTGAAATGGAAATCGATTTTTTATTTATATTATTTTTCAGGACTCCATTTGCTAGCCTCACGGATAATTTCATTACCCTCACGAGCAAGATCATGTCTTTTCTTTGACACAACAAAGGAATGCAGAAATTAGGTGGTACCAGGTACTTTCTTGAGTGGGGGATGTTTTTGTGGGGCGGATACTCCTGAACACTTCACTTTTGTGATGCTAAGTGGATATTGACAAGATATTGCTACCACTAGGTAGACATGCATAGATGGAATAAGCACACGGCAATGTGTTTATATGTGCATTTTCATCAAATGGTGACCGGAAGATCATATGTTAGAAAAGAAGGTTGGTTGGTTAAACTCATGTCAGAAATTGAAAAGGGCCTTGCCAATTGAAGCACTTAAAAGATAACAAAGGCCAGTGCTAGAATAACTAAAGAGATGTGCAGGGTAAAGGAAAAAAAAATTAATTGCAATTTCCATTATAGCAAAAGCTCATAACCATTCATTCTAAAGCACTTTGTAAGAATGTAGACTGTGCTCACGTCGGCCTCAGTTTACCAACCACACTAATGTTTTAGTTCTTTCTCCAGGGCATAATGGTACAACTGCTTTGACATTGCCAGTACAGTTGAAAAATACCAATTTTGGAACCGCCATGAAGCTTTCAGTTGATGAAAGTGTTCATCCCGTTGAACTGCAGCCCATATCTACAGACCCCTTAAATGTTCTAATTTCTCAAGGAGACAATGGCATCCCTATTGGCGGATTGCCAATACAGTCCCACGGTAACAATTTTCAATATGCCATGCGAAGCCATTCGATCTGATCTTCGAGCCAAATGCACCATACAGTGAATGAGAATGCTCTCCCCTCTGAACCACCCTCTGCCGCGATATCAAGATTCCAATCCAGCAGTACACTTCCTCCCCCTGAAGGCAATCTTGTGATGGGAAATTTTTCAGAGGATATAAATTATTGGTTGGAAAATTTGTTAAGTCAAAGCCCACCATACGATGACAAGTTCCTTAAGACCCCAGTATGTGATGATGGTTCTGTCAGTGGTACCAGCAAATGTGTTAATGGCTGGTTCAAGATAAAGGCAGTGATGCAGTGGGGTACCTTCGTCAGGAAGATAGCCACAATTAGACGTGTCAGAATTGTGCAATCAAATGGACTACGGATTGAAGTCCAGGCTTGATTTGATTTGCTCTTAATGTGGCATTAGGTAAGATAATTCTCCATTTACTGCGTGATAGAATTGATGGAATTCTTTTCTTAGATGAGGGCATATTAGTTACTTAATTTATTCAATTGTGTGCAGAACGGAGTTGTTGGAACCCTTCTCAAGCGAATACTTTTTTCATCAGCAAGTCCCTCTACTTCAGTTCTTTCAACATGTTTCTTCAAAAGTTTGATTTTTCACATGTAAGGAATTCAAAGTAAATTGTTCATAGGAGTACTTGCACTACCACGCCCCAAACTCCGAGTGCGCGAATATTTCTTGATAGTCGATTAAAAATGTAACGTCCCAGGATGTATTGTTGACTCATTCTTTTTATATTTCAATTAAACGAATGCAGAAGCAGTTAAAATAAACATACAGTCAATAAACAAATAATAATAATAGTAAAACACAACAAAAATTGCCAAAAACAACATATTTATTTATCTATCGTTACCTCTAGAAAGTTTAATAATTACAAGCCTTTCTATGGCCACTTCCTATCGATCCTCTTAAAAAACTTCAGGGATTAGAGTTGACCTAAACTTCACTAACAAACGGTAGTGTCACACCCCAAAACTACAAATGATGGGGATGACACAGCCATCCTTCTTTACAAAGGACGCAGCCTCAAACACAACCAACAAACTGATATTAACTTATATATCTCTCAAACCATATATATATATAAGATAAACCAACAAATTGGTTGCAATATTAGAGTTTCTATAATCTACCAAAAAGAGAAAAGAGATATGCGTTTAAAACTCAAACGATCCAACTATTAGTAAGTATCATTTGCACCACTTCCTTAAACCATATTGAAAACAAAATAGAACTCCCGAAAAATTTCCCACTGACGGCCCACTCGCTCTATTTGCCGCTAACTGAGGAACCTGAAAAGATCAAAGGAGGAGTGGAATGAGCAACAACAGCTTAGTGAGTAGTACATATCTTCTAAGTAGATCGAACAACCATATACAAAGCAATACCAAACTTCATAATGCCAACTCAATATATAAAATACATATTGAATCTTATAAGAGTTATTTCTTACCATCAAAGTTTTATACTAATATGGAAAACTTATTTAAATCGCCATTAAAAGTCAAGTATCAATGGTCGAATCCATTGAATAATCTCCATAAAAAACACATATCAATGGTCTATCCATTGATCAATCTTTTTGCTCAATAACTAACCATGGTCATGACACAACGCCTTGTGATAAGGCGACCAAGATTCTCCTCTTGGCAAAATCTCCACCTACAAAGCCGGTGGTTGGGCCCAGACAGATATCCTAAACCTGGTATGCATACCCCAAAAACCCCTCACTGGATTCACAGTCATATTGAGTATAAATAACCATTCTCTAATACCAGAAATCCAATCCAAAAATCGATATCTTAAACCAAACAAATAACATTTTGCAACATAACCCATCATCCATTTCATATCCGTTTCTCAAATCATCATAAATCTTTCCATAAATTAGTCGCAAAACAATTTCATATATATTTCTTCACAAACCTTGTATAACATGCTTTTCAAACATTTACAATCAACCAAAGAGTAGCAATTGTTCGATTTGGCTTTTATGCAATAAAAATGCTCTTCTTGATTCAATATATACATACATACTTCAAGACATGATTTTATAAAACCAAAAAATGACGAATGATACATGTATCGTCGAACTCATTGCCCTATTAAATAACCGAAGAATAATGTTAAAATCTAATAAAATGCTATCTCGACTACAAAATGACTAAATCATGCCTTAACTCTAGCAAAAGGACTTCTACGCGCTAACAAATCGCATAACCAAAGCGATTGTTCAAGCCATTTGCAACACGGAGTTTAAGTGCAAAACTTGATCGCGCCTTAACTTTCTTCTCCGAACCCCGATCCGAATGTATTTATAGTCAATAGAGAGCTCTTGACACATATTACAAGAATCCCAACTTGACTGTCCCAAAATCAAGCTGAAAAATGACAAAATACGAGCCCAAAGCTGCTGAACGAGTACTGTTCACTGCGCGTGGAAAATTTGAAATTTTGTTTCGGACAAACCATAAGCTCAAATCACGATCCGTAAAATCCCATGGCTCCACAACACCATAAACTACCATTCCTACAAAAATACATGGCTTAACGACTCCAAAATTAGACTTCGCCGCTCGATTTTCCAAAAATTTCGAATTTGAGCCCTAAATCCAAAAATTATTTCAATTGGATGAACGATGGGCCTAATCTCTTACTGGGTGCTGCGTTATGGAGTTGAGTCAGTTTGGCGAGGCATCCGAGGCGTGCATGTGCCAAAACCCATTTCCTTTCTTCCCCTTTCTCTTATTCTTCTTCTTCTTCTTCTTCTTCTTTTTCTTTTTCTTTATGGTCGAGGACCCCTCAGCTTCTATTTAACCGAACTCTCTCCCCTCTCCTTTTTGCTTTATCGACATTTCAGCTTCTTTTTCCGTTTCTTCTTTTGGGGCCCACTAAAATAATATTACAGGTAGGGCCAGTCAAAAAGGTATTGCATCTCATGCCCACCACAATTGCACCTAATAGTTCTCCACATTGCTACCCTGAAAATAGTTAACTACAACGAGATGAGATATAAATCTTAGCGAGTTAATAGCTTAAACCTCGATTAGGAAGTTGACTCGCCTTGGGAACAGCCCAAACACGCACAACATATAAACTTACCTTGCCTTCGCACACTCCTGCATATTAACACGTGTCGCATGGTAATAATAGTGCAACATGCATAAATAACAATCATAACATACTAAAATTTCATGCGCATTACTAACATACGTGTCTCAATTATTATGACCCATCAGGCCACGGCTAAAATAAAAGTCGACGGTCTTCCAGCATGACCAGACATCGTCTCACTCCATCAGGCATGGCATCATTTAGAATCCCACCTAAATGGTATTTCCATAAAGGAGCATCGGTTTAACTTCAATCGCAACTTGGCATGCGGACTCCCGCCGGGCATCCGATAAAAATTAGGCATCTCCCCTAAACTCCCATTGGGTGACGGGTTCGATTAAATGATCATTCAAGCACACCATTAATCAAGCCAATTTTTGTTGCTGTTAATTAGCCAAGAACACAATATTTCGTTTTCATATAATAAACTTGGGCAAATTTTCATATTTAAAAATCCTAATAAAATATTCGTACATGGTCACGTATTTGAAATTAACCTGTCAAATTTTGCACACTTCTATTTTAAAACCCAATTATTTTATTTAGCACGTAAAATTTGACATCCAAATCCAACACCTTATATTTTTCTATTTTCTTATCCAAAAACCCATTTTGAAAATATCAAATAAAATTTACAATTTGGCAATCAATAGCACAACATCATACATGCAAACAACCGAAATTACACACAATCTCATTCGAGAATAAAATTATACTTAACGGCTAATCCGTCATTAATTACACTAATTGCAATTAATTAAATAAATCACAATTAATAAAACTAAATTCAATTAATTAATCCAACCACGATTAATTAACCTAATCGAAATTATTTAAACTAATCGAAATTAAACTTAATGTAAACCATCCTCAATTGCAATTAAGAATAAATTAAGATTAATTAATACTAACCGCCATTAATATTAAACTAATCACGCCTAAATGTAATTAACACCATAATCATGATTAATAAATTAACTCATGGATTTTGAGCCTCCGGCGAGCTCGCGATGATGGCGTCGAGAACATAACGCTCGTGGCTTGAATAGAGGCTCAATGATGGTGGTGGCGGCTCCTCAAGCTCACGGCTACCTAGGGTGGTTTGGCTTGGTGGTGGCCGTGGTGGTGACTTGGGTGGATGGTGGTGGTGACGGCGAAGCAACGGCAATACCAATGGCATGAGTGGGCGGCAGCAAGGGGCGGCAATGGTGGTGGGATGATGATGTTGGGTGGTGGTGAAGTGGCGTGGATGATGGTGGTGGATGGCAAAATGAGGGAGGAGGGGGGATGAAGCTTCCGCCAAATGGGGGAGAAAGAAAAGTGAGGGAG
Source organism: Eucalyptus shirleyi (assembly GCA_017140165.1). Classification (NCBI taxonomy): domain Eukaryota; kingdom Viridiplantae; phylum Streptophyta; class Magnoliopsida; order Myrtales; family Myrtaceae; genus Eucalyptus; species Eucalyptus shirleyi. The sequence continues at coordinate 42,105,748 of CM029450.1, forward strand.
GAAGAAAACTAAAAGAAGAAGAAGACGGTGAAAAAGAAAAAGAAAATGAAGAAGTTTAAGGGAAAATGGGAGAAGAAACTCTCGGGGTTGGCCTAGTAAACTATCCCTGAACTCCCACTTAAGTCGCAAGCATCCGGAGATTTAAATTTGTTCCCTCGACGATGAGGTTGTGAAGCCCAACCATCACGGCTACGTGGATGGAATTAATTCTTAACCCCTAAAAATAATAATAATAGATTTAAATTGCGTAGCATATAGTTTTAAGAGCATTTTTTTTTTATTATTGTATTTGCATCGGACTAGTAATAGATGGGTTTGAATTAATAGTTCTGAGTTTTAATTTGACGAGTTGGACTAAAGCTTACGAAGAGAGCAAATTAGCCCGAGCCTCTTGTTTTGACCCAAATGGAACTTTGATATTTTCGGTGATATGACGGTGGATTTTTCAATATCCTCGAAGAGATATTGCGAGCTCATCTTTATAAGATTTAAAATTTGAGAAAAATCCAATTACAATCTTGAATCTTTGGGAATATGTGATAAAATCGGTGGAGAATATTTCTTTAGATACAAAGGAAATCTAGAAGAGATGTCAAAAATAAAAAGAAATATTGCATTCGAAAGAAGATCCTCGTGAATGTTGATTTGAAGAAGAAAATAAAGCCCTTGTCTACTCACCAATAAAAAAGTTGCTACACTATAAAAAGCAAGGAGACCACATATTGAATATACGGCCGCACAAGAGGGGGTTCCTTTTTTATTCTACGGAGGATAACGGAGGAGGGTTCTATTTCGGAGGTCCTTTTTAGTCAACAAGGGGAGGCACACTATAGAATACCCGGCCACCACGGCAAAATCGTTAGAGAGAGCATGTGAGTGGAGAGAAAAGGTGACAAGGGTGGTCTCTTTTGGGCCCACCGATGAATAGGAAACAAAAGTAGAGGGGTTTTCTCTTGCTGGACGTACGCACGCAGAGGAAAAGAAAAGACCAGAGAAAGAAATTCTTCTTCGGTGGACCACGACTAAGCTGCCCCATTCCAGACGTTGTCAACCGCCCATTGCCACGCGTTGCTGACCTCGTCGTCGAGCTTGCACCGCTAAGGCTTGCGGCTTTGGGGCTTCCTTGGGACTGTCGTTCCGCTCCCCATTGCACCACCGGACTGAGGCGTCGCAGCTGCTGTGTCCACCTCCAACGACGACAAGGAGCTGTTACAACACCCGCCTCTGTCCCCCATAGCTAGCCGAGCGCCACCAAAATCCAATCCTGACAGCCAAGTCCAAACTGTGAGCTTTGCCAAGCATCACTATATCACGTCGCGAGTAGCCCTTCAAAGTCTAAATTTAAAAGCCAATATTCGAAATAGGTAAAAAAAAATTATCTTTTTTATTTTAATTTCCAAAAATTCTGTTTCCTTATTTGATATATCCGTTGATGTATATGACTGAAATTCCCGATATGTTGAGATAGCCATAATCTCGAGTAGTCTTCTAAGTTGGGAAATTTTCCTAATTTCACAACGTGCATATAATTGACAATCCAATTTTCACACCCGAAATTTGACTCGCAATCGCACAGAAAAATCGCCAATGCGATCTCACGCTTGAGATTTGATTGGCAATTTTGTTTAAAATTGGCCAATCCAATCTCATGCGCGAGATATGATTTGTTAATTTATGGATATCAATCTTATTTTGCTTGATTTGCTATTGTGTTATTTGAATTGATGTTGCTTTCGTAAAAGAAAACCCAAAAAATATATTTGAGTTCAAATTAGGTTCATGTTAGAGTATTTCTTGTTTTAGGGTTATTTTGCATATTTAGAATATGAAATTTATTATTTCGAATTTAAAAAATTAAAATAAAAAAAAAACATTAATTTAGGATGATGATTTGTTTTTATTAATTTAAGATGCAAGTTTAATTATGTGACAATTTTAATTTCGAATTTCATTTAAAAAAGAGAGAAAAAAGTAGAATTATGACATTTTTTGCACGTCATTGCATATTAGGATAATATTGCATGTTTATTTTTTGTTTCCTAATTAATTAAGTTTAGATATAGATAGGTTACATTTTAGGATAGGGATTACCTAGTTGAGATAACATCTTAATTTAAATTAAGATTTGGCATAACCTGATTCATAATATAAGTTGGATGATATCTTAATCTGGATAGATAATTTTCGTGATTTTTTAATTTCATTCTTTGAATAAATTAATTTCATTCTCAATGATAGATTGCATGCTCATTAAGAAAACACAAAATATTTCACTAACATCGTATAGTCCAGGTCATGTTATCATGTCATATCATTTCATGTTACATGAATTGCATAAAACATGGTTCTCATTAAATAAGTGAAAACAAAAAAGTAATTGTATGTTAATTAGAAATCATATCTAGAACTGTCGATGTGAATTCTGATTTAACATTGCGGATGCTTCCGTTGCCATGAGGTGAGTCCCGTAATTCATTCGTTGCTTTGGATTGTGTTAAATTGGTGGTTTACGTACTCACATAATCACCTCACATGTTAAGGAAGTAAATTAAAATCAATTCAAACTGCTTGCAAAACATTTTTTTTTTTTCAAAATAAAAGAGAAAGGTACTAAAATGGCGTTAGAGAAATCTAGCGTAACCAAGTCCCCGAATTCACAATCTCTGGTTCGTAGAAGTAAAGTAAATCTCCCATTACTTTACTTAGATTTCTAATCGACTCACAAAAAATAGATTAGTGGCGACTCCTAATTAAAAAATCCCTTGCATGTCAAGAACTTGAACCTAAGTCGCGAATTGGTATGGGCTTGGGAGAGCCCGAGTTAAGTCTAGACTTAGCAATCAATTAACCAAACCTTAGGTGGTTCACTCGAGATTAGGTCGCGACAGCTTGGTGACTCCACTAGGAACTTGCGTTGAAACTCTAAATCCAATTTAGGCCAATTTTTTCTTCTATTTAAAAAAATATTTGGCACTGAGGATCCCAAGTATGTCCCTAACGTTTAAGGTGTTAAATATTCTTGCAGTATATGAGGTATAAGGGAAAGTGTTTGCTAATCTTTGTTTTGCAAGGCGGGGTAGGAATGTATGGTTTATTTTTATGAACGAAGTGTTGTTTGATATAAATTGTTGTGCATGCTTATGCATTTACAATACACTTTTGCACACACAACCTGCCGTCAAACTTGGGCCGCATAGGATTAACTAGGATGGTACCGAGATGGATACCACTCTAACCGCATGCCCATGGTATGAGTCACCAATCTCAATCCCGAAATTTCTGTTTTGGTGTCAAAAGTACCCACCTTGATTTGCATGCCCATGACTCAGGTCGGCTCTTTGACCAAGCCGTTGTCATGAGGACCCAACTTAGTCCGTACATGCCGCAACTAGTCCGATCATCCTTGTGGCTTCACTTTTCTAAGCGTATCTAGAGTAGAAATCGAGTTACATCTCATGTCATGTTTATGTGGTTGCTATCAATTTTCCTTAGTGAAGTAAGTCTTTTATCCCTATACTATGCAATTTTTTTACTTTGTCATACTTTTGGTATGTCCATGACAATCTAGGTTAGTCATTTGATCTAATTCATTTGTCAATTAGAAATCAAATGAGGAAATTGTCATGCAATGAATCATTTGGAAAATAATACAAAAAACTTGAGAGAATTTGTTTTCAATTCATGTCTAAGAAATTTGGTATTGCTAGGGTGTCTATTTTTATTTTTTTAGCTATTTTTTTTTTAGAAAAATCCCTTCTTATACAAACTTTTTATGAATAAATGAAAAAATTGAGCAGATCATTGTCATGAATTGGCTCTCTATTTACACCACGTGCTTACATATTTTCATTCATTCGAATTAGGTGATAACGGATCATTCACGTTCGCTCATTATTACATGATTAAGAGCTAAGATGGCCGACCAAACTGAAATGCGTGATCGTATTTCTACTATGGAAGACCAACTCCAACAGTTGCTTATCTCTATGCAACTTATAACAGCTCAAATCCAAACCCTCCGAGTAAATTTGACTCCTACACTTGCTTTCCCCGAGATAGTAGTCCAAAAGCAGGCAAACATGGCCCAAATGGGTGATGTCGACATGCTTGAGCTGGAAGATGACCCACTATCGGTCATTGTGGAAAAGGCTAAGCTTGACAATGTCGGTTATTGTGGAAAAGGCTAAGCTTGACAATGTCCCTAAGACGAAGCAAGATGAACGCTTCACAAAGCTTGAAAAGAAAGCAGAGTTCACTCCCGTTCGACTTGTCAATTTATGAGAATGTCAAGATACTAAAGAAGTTTAAAATGCTGGAGTTCGAGAAATACGATGGTATTTCCTGCCTAAAAGCTCATTTGCAAATGTACCACGTACGCATGGCCCAATATATCAAGAATGAACATCTCATGATCCAATCATTTCATGCAAGTTTGATTATGCCCACATTGAGTTGGTATGTGATGAAGACTGTGAACCTTCTTGACACCTGGAATGAAGTGGCTGACGCATTTTTCAAGCAATATAAGTTTAATATGGATATCACACCTTCCCGAGAAGATCTTGAGTGGATGAAGAAAAAGAGTGAATCATTTAAGGAGTATGCCATCAGATGGCGAAATCTAGTAGCTCAAATTAGTCCTGAGCCTGCTGATAAAAAATTGATGAAGTTGTTTGTCAAGACCTTCCCATTTGAGTTCCGCAATAAGATGGTTAGCACATATGTCTAGAACTTTAGTCAACTCATCCTTGTGGCTGAGCAATTGAGATAGGGTTGAGAGATGGATGGTTTAATGAGCCAACCTTTACAAGCAAAAGATTTACCCCAAAGAAAGAGAAGGACCTTAAAGCTGAGATTAATGTGGCCTATTCTCAACCGAATCGTGATACATCCAATCGCACATCGACAATTAAGATTTCTACTAAGCAACAAGGTGAAGGACATCGGTTCTCTGGTCGACGACGTAATGTTAGGAGACAATTTACACCTCTTCCTAGACCTCTATCCAAAGTCTTTCTTATTCTCCAAAAGAATGGATTACTCTCTTTTGAGCCGAAGCAACCAAATCCCGAGTATTATCCTGCATATAATCCCTCCGAAAAGTGTGACTATCACATGGGAGAGGCTGGTCACTCCATTGATGATTGTTATGTTTTGAAGCATAGGGTCCAAGATCTCTTGGATACAAAGGCATTCTCTTTTAGCAGTAATCAGAAAAATCCTCTGCCCAACCATGATAGATGTGCAAATACTATCACTGAGTGAAGAAGTTCTAATTTTCATACTCTATGAAGAAGTCTTTTTCGTGCTTTCTAGGATTTCAAGTTTTTTTTTATAGGATTTCCTGCTTTTTGAAGATTCAATTATTGCATTCGTCTCTAGGGTTTACTTGTTTTTATTTTCCATTCCAATAATATAATTCATTTGATTATATTCAATGAAATTACAAGTTTATTTCCAATTTTGAGGGTATGACTAAACTAGCTTAGTGACGATGTCCAATAATGAAAAGAAAATATCATCAATGGAGAAATTTTGAAGACTAGGCTCCTTTATACTTATCCAAAAAATTCAAAAAAAAAAATTTTTTTTGAAGCCATTTCCAAAAGGATGCATTAGATTAGCACTATTTAATTTTATGACTCTTTTACTTCATGTTTTAGAGCATTATTTTCTTAGCTCGATGAGGAAGCATCTAGAAAAGGCACATTACGTTGCAATAATAGATCAATTGGCTCAATAGTTACTCAACAAATTTGAGAACACATTTCTAAAGAGTCAATATGACAAATTAGGGGCATGGTAGATTTTGGGGCAAAAATAAGAAGGGAGTATTTATCAAATCAAATATCAGGTTTTCGGTCTTAATTGATAGGGAGAATCCAAGGAGGCAATTCTTTTGTGGGGCAATACCCTAAATGAATGCTTAAAAACATGTTTTGAGTGTGATAAATTGTCTGTTTTGAAGTCTCAAAAGCTTTTCATGCTTAAAGTTGCTGGACTCTTTTGAAAAAAGAATTTCCATTGTGATTTTATCTATTTAATTCACCAATTTCATGTGAAGATGATCAATTCAATGGAGTGACATCAAATGTTTAAGAATGCTGAATGAGACGAGTCGGGATAATGAAAGGCAAACCTTATCCTATACATAGTCCCTTACCTATTCACTTGTGAGATGAATATAAAAAGTTCCATATTCGCAAGGTAGAGAGTTCTCTCGCAAAAATGTATGATGACCAAAATGATGAAGGGCAATTCATTTCTTTATCTTAAACATTATAGGTGATCCATTACTTAACCCCTTTGAACCTCATATACTTGAAGAAATTTTTTCAAATCATCCCCGTCAAGAACCACCCCACATTGGGGCGAATTGGAAGTAAGATGGCATTATGAGGTGAGGAAAATGAAAAGATTTTTTTTCTTTTTTTTTGCTCTCACTTGTATCAATCTTCAAGTCATGCTATTATATTGAATTCATGTGGTAATTTAAGTGCCTTAGGATGACAAATAGTATTTCTTTTTCTATTCTATATACTTATATCCTTTGTATAGCCCACTTGATATTGCAATTTCATTTCTTCAAACCCAATTGGTGATCATCCCCCACACTAGGGCAAGGCAAAAGACAATTGTTCAAACAGTATGGTCTAGAGTGCTGACAAAAGACGAAGACCTTCCAAGAGTCCAAATGTTAAAAAACACCATATGGTCATTCAATAGGATTGAGGGATATGAAAAAGCAGTGTGCTCAGTAAAAGTAAGGCCAATGCCCAGGAAAAAAGAAGTGAAGGAAAAAGAAAATGAATGAAAACTAGGGGCAAAAAAATAGTGTGCCTGATAAAAGCAAGATCAATGCCAAAAAAAATAATCAAATATTGTTTGTAGAAAGTCGTATCCCTCGTGAGGCGGTACATAAAGAACTCAAATGCCGAGATATTACAATCAATGGAGTTTTGATACGAAGAAAATCTTCGATGATGAAGAAGAGGATTGGTGACAATGCCTAGATGATCATCAACTTTGACCTCTATACGTATCTTTGAGCCTAACAATCTTTCGTTTCTCAACCCATGAATCTAGCTTACGTTACGTCCTTTGCAAAGTCTCTTCTGATTAGGGCACGTGAATTAATGTAGGAGTTCACATATCTTAAGAATCGTTAGAAGAAGTGCGAGTAAGATTAATTTTTGTTTTTTCATTTTGCAAGGTTCTTGACTTGTAAACCCAGAGATGATTACATAATTATTTTTTCAATCGACTTGACGCAAAGAGTCCATTTGCTAAGATTTACCAAAAAAAAGAGTCCTTTTGCCAAGCCGTTAACTAAACTCACATTACGGTCCCTATTAAAGACCTCTAAGATTGGTAAGGTCGTACTGCTTGCAAGAATACTCGAACCCTTGTTAGTATGGTGATATGAGATGTGGTGATTCTTTTTGAATGAGAGCGAGTAAAAGTCATTTCTAACTGAAAATCTCTCATTTAATATTCTTAATAAATCCATGTCATTGTCTTGAATGACAATTTTCTCATGTGGAAATTTGGGTGATGCAAATATGGTAGAGTAATTACGTATAAACCTTGATTAAATTGATGAAAATCTCATTGAATTTTGAAATGTGCATTTTAAAGTAGCTTAGATTGGATATCTCTTTAATGAATGCATACTAGTTTTTATTCTAATCGTGTCTGACATATAATATTTCCTTGAAGACTAAGTAATACTTGACGTTCAAGTTGCTCCTTGAAGTCTTGAGATTTAGCGTGCTTTTGTAGCCCAAAGCCCTTTTCACTGATTTGGTGTGCTTTCGTACCCCAAAGCCCTATTTACTGACCTGACTTGCTTCCATAGCCCGGTGTTCCTTTATATTGACTTGGCGTGCTCTCGTAGCCATAATCCCTTTTCATTGATTCGGTGTGCTTCCATAGCCGGTGTTTCTTTATATTGACTTGGCGTACTTCCGTAACCTAGAATCCCTTTCATCAACTCGACGAGCTTCTATAGCTCGGTGTCCCTTTATATTGATCTCGTGTGCTTTTCGTAGCTTAGAATCCATTTCATCGACTTTGCGTGCTTTCATAGCCCGATGTCCCTTTTTATTGACCCGGCGTGCTTCCATTAGCCCGATGTCCCTTTATATCGACTTGGTGTACTTTCGTAGCCTAGAGTCTTTTTTATCGACTTGACGTACTTTCATAGCCCGTCTCTCTTAATTGACATGGTGTGCTCTTATAGCCTGGAATTCCTGATCTGGCGTGCTTTTGTAACCTAGAGACATTTTTATCGACATGGCGTACTTTTATAGCCTAGAGTGTGACATCTTGAAATTCGACCCCGCTTCGATAAAATGAAATGGGCATTTCGTCGACGTGTTTACGGTCATTTTTCTCTGAGCTGATCATTCACGAGTTAACTAACCTATTGAGTGAAGCCGTTAAAGGATGTATCTGCAGTAAAATCCCTAAAAGCTACTCAATTTGTTGGATTGGACTAAAATCACGTCTGACCGATTTTTAACTACGAAATTGAACTCGATTTCGGGAATCGAATTTTATGCGCATCATAATCTTTTTTCTTTTAGGACATTATCTCATCGTTCATCAATTTGTTGACGAGTCCGAAATTTCAATAAAGAAATTATCGGAAGAAGAATTGAAGACCAAAAGAAAATAGAAAGGGAAAGAAAAAAGAAGAATATGAATAATGTTATTATTTAATTTCTTTTCTCTCTCTCCCTTTTTCTCTTCTTTTCTCTCTCTCTCTTTCCTTCCCTCTTTTCCCTCGTGCGTAGCCCCCTTCCCCACCGATTGCCCTCTGCCGTTTCTCATTTTGCTTCCCCTTTCACTTTTTTATTTTGACTTTTCAAACTTCCTTCTCTCTCTCTCTCTCTCTCTCTCTCTCTCTCTCTCTCTTCTCCCCCACTACCCCTCGTGACCGAACCCACCCCCCTCTTTCTTCTTCTCCTGCTTTCTTCTTCGTGGAATCGGCGAACTAGAAGCTGAAGAAGAACGGAGACCGCAGCTCACCGAAGCCGTCGCCGCCCGTCCCGCCGCCGCACCGCCGCCCGTGCACGCTGCGCACGCCCCCGCGTCCGCCGCTCGCTGCTGTCCTCCCCCTTGCGACCTCACCCCTGCTTCGCCTCTGTCCAGCTCAATCCGGCCACCTCCGGCCACCGCCTACCTCCGTCCGGCCACCTCGCAGCCCCCCGGCGTCCCCCTCGCCCTCCGCCGGCCTCCCCACGCTGCCCTAGCCACCGGATTAGCTCCGGCCAACCCAAATCCGCAACCCACGAAATGGGTTTCCAGCGGCTTTAGGCCCGTTTTGGGCCGTTTCTGGGCCCTGAACCCGAGCCCTGCTTTGGGAAGTTTTGTTCCTCACGCCGCTGCCGTCGGATTGATCCGATTTGCGCGCGATTTGTTGAGTAATCTCACTAATCCAAAATTAGTTGGCTAATTATGCTTAAGATTGGTTTAGTTTTAATTAATTATGTTTAGGTTGTTAGATTAGAATAAATTAGCAATTATTAGTCAATTGTGATGCGATTTAGATAAATTGATTGCGCAATTAACAAGTAGACGTGGTCTACTATTTATTGGGAGTATCTCGGGAATTTTCCAACCCCTAATCGGGCTTCAATTTGGCGATTCGGGCCTAAGTGGGATTTTTTGGCATTTAAATATTAATTTTCGGAATTAAATTAAATAATTATATATTTTCCAAAAAATTCAAGGGAGATGGTCCGGAACCGGAATATTATGTGGATGACTGTGGTGAAGTCCGTTTATTTAATCGGGCTTTATTTTGAGCTAAATGGAATTTTTAATATTAATTATTTAATTTTCGAAATTAATTAATTATTTATTTATTTTCCGAAAATTTAACTGAGATGGCCTGGAACCGGAAAATTATGCTGATGACCGTGGTGAAGTCTGTTTGTTTAATTGAGTTTTAGTTTGTGCTAAATTGAATTTTTAATATTTATTAATTAATTTTCGAAATTAATTAATTAATTAATTATTTTTTGGAAATTAAGATTTTGATGGCCGACGACCGAAATCTCGTGTTGATCATCGTGGCGTAGTCCGTTTATTTATTTGAGCTCCACGTTGTATGAAATTGAATAAATTGTGATATTTTAGGGATTTACCCTAAATTGATTTGGAATTGATTGAGATTGAATGATTGATTGGTAGATAGCCGAGTATGTTTATTTAGCATTTATAATGCTTTGATTGAGTTGTAAAGTGGATGGAGTTATGAGAGAATTGGAAATACTCTGGGATTGAACCAATCAGACACAGTGTATAGACCTACGTGGTTCGGTGATTGAGATATCACTGGCGAAAACGGCGCCTTAAAGAACGCACGTATCGGTCTAGTACATACATTATTGTGGATATACGTGGTTCGGTGATTGAGATATCACTGACGAAAACGGCGCCTTAAAGAACGCACGTATCGGTCTAGTACTCATATTGTTATAGGCATGTATGGTTCGGTGATTAAGGACATCACTGGCGAAAACGGCGCCTTAAAGAACGCATACACTTGTCTATTAAATACATTATTATAGGCATGTGTGGTTCGGTGATTTGGGATATCACTGGCGAAAACGGCGCCTTAAAGAACGCACACAATTGTTTATCTGAGTACATGGTTATAGGCATGCGTGGTTCGGTGACTAAGGATGTCACTGGCGAAAACGGTGCCTTAAAGAACGCACGCAATTGTCTAGTGGATAAGTCACATTGGTGAGCTTGGCGCCTGAGAGTATTGACCTAGAATGGTCCGTCTGACATGTAATCGACTAGATCGATTGATCATCACTTTGATTTGATGTTGTGAATTGATTAACTGAATGGAAATGACCGTGAGTGGTCTTGTTGGCATATAATCGACTAGGTCGATTTGATCGATACTTCGATATGTGATATGATTACTTGGGTGCCTATTGTGAATTGTACTAACATGCAGGTGGAATCTGATGTTAAGGTACGTTTTCTGACCAATGCGTGTTTAGGCAGCCTTTAGTATAATGGCTTACTAATCGGGCTTAGTGGGGTAGAACTCGCTGAGACGTAGTCTCATCCCAGTTTGGGGAAAAATATTTCAGGACCCCGATGAGGAGCTGATGAGGAGGAGTCTGAGAAGGAAAACTTAGATGTGAAACTTGAGGAGAATGATTTTTGGAAGAAGAAGATAATCCCGAGAGGGGCCTTGAGTATGGCCCAAATGGACTGAGAGTTTATCTTCTTTTGAGATCTCCTTTTTGATATGAATAGTTATGAAGTGGTTTGTTTTTTGTATAAAAGTTTGGTTATAAGTTTCAATATGAAAAATATGGCATTGCTTTTTCTATCCCATTCTTTTATTGTCTGGGGATTTATAACTGCTTCCGCATGTGCATAATAATTGAAAGGGTCGGCGATACATTGTCCTGGGATATCGCATTTTAAAATCGACCAAGTAGAAGGATGTGTGTGTGCCTGAGAATCGGGGCGTGACATAGAGCCCCTTATCAAATCAGTGTGTTTAAGAGGTATTGTCTTTCAAGTGCATCGACACTCAATTTGGTCGAGTTGTCCCCTAAAGATTCTTCTCTAGATTTAATCTGATTAAGGCAACTGAAGAAAGATTCGGAATTTGGAATTTGGTCAAATGATCCATGCCGCAATGCTAGGCAACTGAAAAAAAGATTCGAGTCCTAGCTAACCAAAACCTTACTTCAGGTGACCGTAGAGGTACAGGTCTTGGAAAAGCAGTTTCTCATTTAGGCGACCGTAGAAATATACAGATCCTAAAAAAACAATTTTTTCTGTCAAGGCGACTAAAGAAAAATACGGGTCCTAGAAAAGCAATATCTTTACAAAGTCTCGTTGCTATTCTGGGCAACTGTAGAAAAGTACGGGTTCTGGACATGTAGCACTAACTATCTTGAATAACTCTACCCTCCTTGAAAGTAAGTTATTCTAGGTAGGTTCCTTTATTATCTGCATTAGCATTACCATGCATTACATAAATTGCTTTAAAAAATGGAATTCATTTTCCAACAAAAATCATTCAATGCATGTGTATGACCAAAATTTATGTCTCAATTTATCTTGAAAGGCAATCTTTACGAGCTCACATTTAAATAGGGGAAACTGTTGACACCTAAATTTTGACGGCCCAATCATTTATTTATTACCTAAAAATTAGGGATTAATTCTTAACCCCTAAAAAAAGATAATAACATAATTAAATTGCGTAGCATATAGTTTTAGAAGCATTTTTTTTATTATTGCATTCGCATTGGACTGGTGATAGATGGGTTTAAATTGGCAGTTTTCAGCTTTAATTTGATGAGTTAGAATAAGCTTGCAAAGAGAACAAATTAGCCCGAGCCTCTTATTTTGACCGAAAATTATCTTGTGAGAAATTGAGATTTGATATTTCCAGTGAGATGAATAGATATTGTGAGCTCATCTTTGCAAGATTTAAAATTTGAGAAAAATCCTATTACAATCTTGAATCTTTGACAATATGTGATAAAATCGGTGGAGAATATTCATTTTTGCATATTCCAAAGATACAAATGAAATCTAGAAGAGATGTTGAAAATAGAAAGAAATATTGCATTCAAGAGGAGGTCTTCGTGGATGTCGATTTGAAGAAGGAAATAAAGCCCTAGTCCACTTACCTATAAAAATGTTGTTACACTACAGAAAGCGAAGAGGCCACGCATTCAATATACGGCCACACAATGGGGTTCCTTTTTCATTCTACGGAGGACAACAGAGGAGGGTTCTATTTCGGAGAGTCCTTTTTAGTCAACAGGGGGAGGCAAACTATAGAATACCCCTTTACCCAAAAAAAAAAAACTATAGAATACCCCTTTACCCAAAAAAAAAACTATAGAATACCCGGCCACCACGGCAAAATCGTAAGAGAGGGCACGTGAGTGGAGAGAAAAGGTAACAAGGGTGGTCTCTTTTGGGCCCACCGATGAATAGGAAACAAAAGTAGAGGGTTTTTCTCTTGCTGGACGTACGCACGCAGAGGAAAAGAAAAGACCAGAGAAAGAAATTCTTCTTCGGTGGACCACGACCAAGCTGCCCCATTCCAGACGTTGTCAACGCCCCATTGCCACGCGTTGCTGACCTCGTTGTCGAGCTTGCACGCTTCCTTGGGACTGTCGTTCCGCTCCTCATCGCACCACCGGACCGAGGCCTCGCAGTTGCTGTGTCCACCTCCAACGACGAGAAGGAGCCGTTACAACACCCGCCTCTGTCCCCCGCATCTAGCCGAGCGCCACAAAAATCCGGTCCCGACAGCCAAGTCCAAGCTGTGAGCTTCGCCAAGCATCACTATATCGCGTCGTGAGTAGCCGTGGTCAATAATCGGAATAGGTAAAAATTAATTTCCAAAAATTCCGTTTCCTTATTTGATATATCCGTTGATGCACATGACTGAAATTCCCGATATGCTGAGATATCCGTAATCTTGAGTAGTCTTCTAAGTTGGGAATTTTTTCCAATTTCACAAAGTGCATATGATTGACTCGAAATCTGACTCGTAATCGCACGAAAAAATTACTAATCCGATCTTACGCTCAAAATTTGATTCGCGATTTTGTTTAAAATTGGCCAATCCGATCTTATGCGCGAGATATGATTTGTTAATTTATGGATATCAATTTTATCTTGCTTGATTTGCTGTTGTGTTATTTGAATTGATTTTGTTTTCATAAAAGAAAACCCAAAAAATATATTTGAGTTCAAATTAGGTTCATGTTAGAGTTAGAGTATTTCTTGTTTTAGGGTTATTTTGCATATTTAGAATAGGAAATTTTTTATTTCGAATTAAAAAATAAAATCCAAAAAAAATAATAATTTTGGATGTTGGTTTGTTTTTATTAATTTAAGATGCACGTTTAATTATGTGATAATTTTAATTTCGAATTTCATTAAAAAAAAAAAAAAACTAGAATTAAGGCATTCTTTGCACGTCATTGCTTATTATGATAAGATTGCATGTTTAGTTTTTAGTTTCTAATTAATTAAGTTTAGATATAGATAGGTTACATTTTAGGATAGGGATTACCAAGTTGAGATAACATCATAATTTAAATTAAGATTTGGCTTAACCTGATTTTTAATATAAGTTGGATGATATCTTAATCTGGATAGATAATTTTCATGATTTTCTAATTTCAAATATCATGGAAAATACCCAAAAAAAAATCTTTGAATAAATTAATTTCATTCTTTATGATAGATTGCACACTCATTAAGAAAACACAGAATATTTCACTTACGTTGTATAGTCTAGGTCATGTTGCCATGTCATGTCATTTCATGTTAAATTAGTAGCATGCATTGCATAAATCATAGTTCTCATTAAATAAGTGAAAACAAAAAAGTAATTGCATGTTAATTAAAAATCATATTTAGGACTATCGATGTGAATTCTGATTTAACATTACAGATGCTTTCATTGCCCTGAAGTGAGTCTTATAATTCATTCGTCGCTTTATTTGGGTGTTAAATTGGTGGTTTACGCACCTGCATGGTCACCTCACATGTTATGAAAGTAAAATAAAATCAATTCAAACTACATGCAAAACATTTTTTTTTTCAAAACAAAAGAAAAATGTACCAAAGGGTGTTAGAGAAATATAGTATAACTAAGTCCCCGAACTCATAATCTAGTTCTTAGGAGTAAAGTAAATCTCTCATTACTTTACTTGAGTTTTTAATCGACCCACTAAAAATAGATTAGTGACGACTCCTAATTAAAAAATTCATTGTATGTTAAGAACTTGAACATAAGTCACAAATTTGTATGAGTTTAGGAGATCCCGAGTTAAATTTAGGCTTAACAATCTATTAACCAAACCTTTGGTAGTTCACTCGAGGTTAGGTAACAACAGAAAAGAAGAAGAGAAAGAGAGAGAGAGAAGAGAGAAGAAAAAGAAAGAAGATAAAAGAAGTTTACCAAGATATTTCCCCAAAAACTCATCATATCCTTCACCCACTTGCCCCTAAAACCCTCTATGCCAAGCATTTTGTCCCCAAATATCTTCTTAATTCTAGTTTCTTAGAAACAATAATTTTTTATCCAAAAATTCCAATTTTGCCTCTTAATCCGAATTTCCTTTTCCTTTTTTTTTGGGGTCCAATAATTCCTTTTTCGAAAAATATCAGACTTGTCAATAATTCGATGAATAATGAGACGACGTCCAATAATTAAATCTCGAAACCCTTAAAAGTTCGATACCTGAAATCGAATTAAACTTCGTGATTAAAAATCGATCAAATGCGACTTTAGTACTACCTAATCTATTGGGTAGCTTTTAGGGGTTCTTGCTCGTTTGACCCGTGATTGATAATTTTCGACTCACATTTGTGCATCTTCAAATCGTAGACGACCCTTTGTTATCATGTAATCATGAGGGTTCAATTATGTACCATGAATATAATATTAATAAAAAATCAGTTTATTGTCGACACGAATATCGTAACCATGTGAAATTATCCGCGAATCGACTATTTACTTCCATCGAATCAACTTATATCTATTCACTAATTGATTTATAACAATATAGTATTGATTCTTGTCGATTTTTATGGTCGAGTGATCGATTTTTGATCGAATTCTTTAGTCTTTCATGTTTTTAACCATTTACGGACTCATCTAATAGATTAGTTAACTCTTAAGTGATCAGTTCAGAGTAAAATAACCACAAGTGCGTCGATGAAATAAACATTTCATATATTTCAAAATATGGGCCAAATTTCGGGATATCACGTGCATTTTGTGCTCATTATTCATAGAAATTGACACTTCATCCATTGAGTCCTATGTATAAAGTCTTGCCTATTTGCTGCTATTCACAGGCAATAAAGCTATTGTTCAGAACACACACACTGTTACATGACGATGCTAAGTTCCCTCAATGTTCTCCATTCATTCATACTGTTAGTTTAATATTGATATTGAATTACAAATCAGTAAACTACTGAAATAGTAGCAGAAGTATATTCTACGAGGCCATACGAACTTACGAAGGTTATAAATGGAGGCTTTTGCTTAGCCGAAGGTGTTTTGTGTAACAGACACAAATTGTGTCCTATCGTCATCTTGGTCTGCTCCTCTTGTTTTCTGAGTCCTTGAAAAACTTATGTAAAACGGCTTGTGGATAGTTTCGATGGTATAAAAAATAGCTTTTGCATTTCATGGTACAGGGAACAACCATACTCTGCATCCTTTACGGCAATACAAGAAAACTGGTCTTTCTATTCCTTACTTGCACTGCACCAGGAGTGTTCTCTTTCCACTTAATTCAATAGGGAGAGACAAAGCAAGTGCCACAACTTTGTAAGCGCTCATTGTGTGCCATAACTTTTTTTAGTCGCTCATTTAAGTATTACGTCAAAGTAAAATATATCATTTCAGTGACATTTTGGCAAATCATTCTACGTGGATTTTTTTTTTTTATTAATTTTCCATCTGACATGGATTTTTTAAACTTTTAAAATTTTATGATTTACTTTTTTTAAATTATTATTGTATTTTTTTCAAGGCTAGCGAGGGTCACTGACAACCCTTACCAATTGCAAAGAGGCGAGGGCTGTGTCGGCCTTGGCTGTGAAGGCCCTCACCTAGTGTGGCCGCAGAGGCAGCCTTGCCCATGACCACCTAGATCTGGCAAGTGCCTTTGTGGCTGAAGGCAAGGGTCACAGGCCCTAAAAAAGGGCAAAAATAAAAAATTCAAAATTCAAAAAAATAATTAAAAATATATAGAATTTGTATACGTCAATGTCGGTCAAATCATACAAGATGACAGTGTTTACATTAGATTTTTTGGTAAGGTAAATTGCATTGGTATTCGAATGATCGATTTTTTAAATTTGTAACACTCAAGTGAGGGAAAAAAAGTTATGATGCTTATTGAGCGCCAAAATTATGGCACTTGTGCCTAATTTTAAATATTTCAGCACTTAATTTAGTTATCAAACAAGCCGAAATTCTTCTACTAATCCAATCATTAGTAGGCTCATGCTTGTCTAAGAATTCGTAATTCGATCCGGTCCGATCCAATCCAAAAAAGAGTAGAAACCATTGTCCATTTCTCGGTTTGACCAAAGCTTCTTTATTTTTTTGCCAGTAGGAGTATATTGGTAGTTTATGAAGCACGGACATGTTGCACGTGCTTTCGTGTCATGTCCGACATGTGTCGAAGCGTGTTTGACACGTCGACATGCTCGGATACGCGTTGACCGCGTGTCCGATTTTTTGACACATGATCAACTTTTCTCAACATGTTTTGACACGCATGTCCAAAAGACGATAGAGGGTCGAGGTGAGGGTGAGGGAGTAGAGACAAGGCCGCAAGTGACGGTGAGCCCACGATGGCGAGAGATGGCCAGAGAAAGAGTAGAGATTGAGGTGAGGGCTGCCACAGTGATGCTACGATGGGTCGACAATGAGGTTGTAGCTGCAAGGGAGGAATGGGCGAAGGCAAGGTAGTAAACGATTGTGACGAGGACCGAGAGCACAGATCGAGAGGAAGAGGAGAGGAGGGGGGGTCGTGTGACCAAGAGGAGGAGGAGAAGGATTGAGAGGAAGAGGAGAGGTTGTGTGACCAGGAGGAGGAGGAGAAGGATCGAGAGGAAGAGGAGAGGAAGGGGGTCGTGTGGCGAGCGACAAGGAGGAGGATGAGAAGGAGAGCGCTAGCTAGGGTTTTTGATAAGGAAACTCAAAAGGAATAAATAAAAAGGGGGGACTCTAATGGTGAGATTTTTCATTTTGGAGGGAGGGGGAAATGACAGCCTATCAGGTGGGGGAGGGGGGGGAAGTAAAGTGAAATAAATTTGGAGGTGGGAGGAAATAGATGAAGGAAAGAAGGGAGTGGGGGTCGGGGGTGGACCCCCGGGGGACTTCTTTTATCGGAAAAATAAATAAATGAAAATTAAAAATAATTTTGAAAAATAAAAGTATTAAATTTTGAAAGATGATAAATTTTGGTCATCATAGAAGACCGTGGATTTATTTCTAATTTCTTGTTAGTCATTAGTTTCATCAATAACTTTTGTTAAAGTTAAAAACATATTTCCAAATATGAATATGTATTAACTATGAATATATCTTTCGAATTTCCAATGAATTGATTTATTAATATTATTAATGTAAATTCATTACAAACTCTTTTTTAATTAATTAATTAATTAATTAGAATTTGAATCAAATTAATTAAAAACATAAATATTCATTTAATATACAACATGTTTTTAACGCTGTCGTAAATTTTTATTTTTAAAAAAATGATATGTTGATATGTCATGTTATGTTGTGTCGCATTTTCGTGTTACGTATGAATGTTACTTAGCTGATAGTGACCGGGCAACAGAAACACGCCTGGCTTTTTGGCTCGTAGTGAAAGCTGAAAGTGCGGAAGCAGCCTGCAGCTTTTCTAGGAAAATTGCCATATTTTTCCGGAAAATTACATGTGTCAGTCACGCGCTTTTCTCTCTCTCTCTCTCTCCGCGGGACACGCACGCGCGTACACACGACGGCGACGACAAACTACCTGTCCAAACTTGGGAGGAAAACAAAGTTCGATCGCCACAATGACAAGACGAAAGAGAGCGATGGATGGATCGAGATGCTTCTTCCGCTGGAGAAACTCAACCTGAGAGGGAATCTTAATAAGGGGGTTATCGTGCTCCTGGATCTGCACAATTGATGCAACATCCGCGTCATTTCGCGTTTTTGAGGTCTTCCTTTTCGTAACAAAACACGAAAAATCTAGGGGTGAATTTATTCTGGGAGAATTTCGTGATAAAAGAAAATACTTTTCAAAATATAATTTTTTAATAAGGTTGACAGTTTTTCTTTATTTGATGATATGTAACCAAGAAGATATAGTAACTTTAATGTTATGATAAAAAAAAATCAATCAACATTTTGATCAATTTTATTTTTTCTTCCCTTCTGCCGGTTGCTAAGCTTTGGCTATGAGTTGGTTATCGGTCATAGTAGTGGGCCAGCAAGGTCGAGATTGCCTGGCTAATGATTGGCAGAAGATGAAGAAAAAGGAAAATGAAAAACTAGAAAAAATAAATCAAAAGAAAAAAATGAAATTAAAATATTAAAATATTTGAGATCAGCAATTCTAGAAAGTGTTTTCATCTTTAAACATTGAGGAATTCATTTCCTTAAATTTATGCATTAATATATTCGTTAACCGAAAAGTATTTTCGATTAACTCATTTCCAATTGCACACCAAACAGTTGAAAGTCTGAAAAATAAATTCCCAAAAAATACTATCTCTCAAATAAACACATCCTTAATTAAGTCACATAAAAGCGTAATATGGGATGGGATTCTATCTTAAATTACTCAACTAAAGGCTGCTAATTGAGATTTTACGAAACTCTCAATTTGACCGGTCCACGATCCTAAGAACTTTGTTACTATATTAAATTTTTTCTTGAGAAAATGGGGACTTTCGGTTGAAGGGTCTGTCCTTCATGTTTATAAAGGGCGATCGGACATTCCCTGAATTCAAGGTATCCATATGGGTGGGTGTCGTTCGTGGGTTCGTGTGCGCGCTTTTTAACGAAATGGACATAATATCGGACCTTCAAAATGTTGACCAAAAGAAAAAAAGAAGAAGAAGTTGATGAATTACAAAATTTTAAAGAAATAATATCCTTTATAGCCTAAACTTTTGATTTTATCCAGCACACCCTTTAACTAGATGAGGGTTGCAATTTCAATTTTCAACAAATTGGGGATATTTGTCGAAATATTTTCATGTCACCTGTTGCACGCCACTGGAGCACATGTGAGGATGAGCTTGAACTCCAAGAAAGCCTTTGGCATTGACCCCACTTTTTATTTTTTTGATCTATTATTGACCCCATTTCGCTGGCTTAGGTTTTCAAATCTTTTAATTTAATCACTCTACTACTGAACTCTCTCTCTCTCTCTCTCTCTCTCTCTCTCTCTTATTTTGAAAGTATTCCTCCTCATAAATAGAAAAATAGTTTACGGCGTCTAAGAATTTTATCCATACAATTCCATCGCCTACAATTAAATCAAGGAATATATAGTTTTACGAAACACTGAAATTTTGTTTGAAGTGTATCAAAAAGATTTGGTGTTGCTGTAAGTATAATTGTAAAGGGTTAATACTGCACAAATTCTAAATTAGTATGCTAGTAACTGAAAGTAAGGACTAGTGATCAATAAAATCATACTAGTGGGGCAGGCATCTTGCTGTTCATAGTAAGCAACTCTCTTTATAAAGCTCTTTCGCATCATAAATTAATTTTTGAACTACCAAAAATCCAAAATTTAGTCTAAACTGATACACTTGTAATAAATTACCTTATATTAGTTTCCATTAAATTTTACTATCGAATTATTGTGTTGGATGACACGTGATCATTGACTTGTGTATTAATTTGCGATTTTACTCTTTGTTTCAATTTTGTGGCATTAATTCAATTTAACATATGGTATATTTGTCACAAATATACCAATTTTGAGTTTTTTTGTAGTTATTTTAAATAAATTTGTTATATGTGTATTGGTTTGGAGTTTTTCGTGGTATTAACCCAATTATAAAATTGTGTTGTCATGATTTTACATTAATAGAATTAAAAAAAGATATGTAAATCTGGCAACAATAAATCATTCGACATCATCAATTCAATATCTCATACACTTATATATTTCAAATTAATTATTATAATGCGCATTCGTTAGTTTTTTCAATTCATAAGTTATAATGAAGTGTGCTTAGAAGTGATTAATTAAATTTTCTGCCGCTTGTTTAAAGCCACACATAGATAACTAATCTTCAAGTGTGTTATCTATGGATTAAGGATCAAGC
This sequence comes from Eucalyptus shirleyi, assembly GCA_017140165.1. NCBI lineage: Eukaryota > Viridiplantae > Streptophyta > Magnoliopsida > Myrtales > Myrtaceae > Eucalyptus > Eucalyptus shirleyi. The sequence continues at coordinate 42,126,640 of CM029450.1, forward strand.
TGAAAAGATTTAGCTTAAACTCCACGTTAAAGGAAAAAATAGTTCAAATTATTTAATAGGTAAAACCGTGAAAAGGAAAAAAACAAAAAAAAAAAACAAAATTGTACATGCGGCTTAACAAAGTTAAAAGTGTGCAAGTTAGTAAAATCGGAGAAAAGGAATATTTTAAAGTCGGCAACGTTTCGCGGAAATCCGCACGAGTCACTCTTCTTGGAAATGCGTGTGCCACCGACCAATAAAAAAAAAAAAAAGAAATGCATGTGCCAACTGCTTCATGACGAGGGTTCGTCTATAAAACTGCCCCGTCTGATTCCTTTCTCTGCCACTTTCTTTCGGCTACCGAGCATTGCCGAAGAAGATTCAGACACTTTCCCTGTTTCTTGATAAGCTCCATAGAAGAACAGAAAGGTCGCGTCCATGGCAAAGAGAGCTTCGGCCTCCTCTTCTTCAGGTCAACCGACTCAATTCAAGAAGCCACGCTTCACTCCAACCGAGTAAGTTTGATGATCGTTTGTTAGTTTTTAGCTTTGCTTGCGGGAAATCCTTTGAAGGGTTCTTGAGTTGAAGGTTCTAAAAATGAGTAATGTGGCGAAGCGTGTGTTGAAGTATGATATTGATTAGCATTTGCCTCATGATTGTTTCGAATCGCTTTGGTTCAGTTTTTTGTTTGTGAATTTGTGCTACTAAGGCTCCATTTGATAATGTTCCCATTTCTCATAATTTATGTTTTTCTGTTTCCCGAAACAAAAAAAAAAACATAAATCCATTTGATAATGTCAATTAATTTTTCTATTATTTGGAATAGAAAAGTACTCAGGTAATAGATTTAGAACAAAAATAAGAAAAAAAAAAGAGTAACTACTTGTTCTCGGGAACAATTTCTATAAATAAGTCATTTTCTATAAAAAGTAACTTCTTCCTTGGCACCGGCCACTGGCTCAAGGAGGAGGACGAAAAAGAAGAGAGGAAAAAAAAAAGAAAAATATAATTTTTTTTAAATTAAAAGAAATTCTACGTTATAAACAAATTTGAAAGTCATATCAAATGTATTTTTATTCTTTTTCTATTCCAAGAATAGAAATTTTGTACTGGTTTTTTTACTCATAAATTATTCTAGGCAATAAAAATCGAAAAATATTATTTATGAAAATAAATTATTTTTCGGAACAGTAATGTTATCAAATGTATCTTAAAGGCTTGAAATGGTGTCGTCTCTAATCTGTTATGCGAATTCGCATTAGCCGATCACAGTACTTCCTTCTTATTTCAATTAAACTCTGTTAAGGCTTTTCACCTAGTAAGCGAGCTGTTATTGTCATCGGGTTACTTTGCTGTCCTGTTTGCCAAATTATCCTATCTTGCTTGTGTTTTTATGATGATCTTCACACAGTCAATCATGGAACAGATCCAAGAGGAATCTCGTGCTGGGGAGCTGCTCGATGGAGGAGGATGCCCAGAGAGTGGTAAGATGAGTAACGTAGCCAGCTTGGACATAGATTATATGGTCTTCATCGTATTTCAATTGCTGATCTCTTTAATTAGAAGCGGTTGGATCATTTCTGACCTTCTAGTCAGTTTCCTGATAGAAATTCGCATTAGAAATTGCTGTGAGATGTAAAGAGAAGTCTCGTTTGAGTGGTAGAAATGGCTTGCTGACCGTTCTAGGCTTTTCACGTGAAGTAATTGCACTAAGAACACGACTTAGGTTTTTCATGTCGTTTTGAAAAAGATGGAACACGAAAAGACACAAATTTTCAGTGAAGTGCCCTGGATATAAATGTCTCGAATCTTGGAAAATGTGGTCTATGACAATTTCAATTTGCATGTAGAAGGATTGAGGGGAATGAATACGTCACAGATTTTTCTTGCAATGTAATTCTATGCTATTGCTCTTTCCTGGACAGTGCGGAGAAGAGCCTGAGCCGGCGAAATCTCACTCAGCCGAATATTGTCAAAGGTAAATATATTTCATTTGGTTTGTTGGTAGTATCTTTTCCACAACAGTTAATTCCTCCAGTAGAATTTCCACGTGTACTGTGTCGCTAACAAAAACAGTTGAGTATCATATACCTGCACATACATTTTTCTGTTAAAACACCAAAAGGACGGTGCATTTGCTGATAGCTGCTAATTAACTTTACGTGCTTCCGTAAGTACCAGTTAGACCAGCTTTACATTGAATTTTCTGTGGCACCTTAGATTAAGGGAATGCATTTGGTGAGTCTGATATCTATCTTTTTACACAGTAATGAGGTCTAACATTCATTTGTAGTAACTAAAATGTTCCATATAGATATATGTCTATTTCTTTTGAGTAAGTCCACAGGACAGCAGTTGCTCATGGTGTTATTTTTCATGGTGTAGTACTGGGAATTCTCTCAGAGCTATAGTGCAACGGATGCATTCGGTGGAGAATTCTTTTCAGAAACTGGTAAGACAAACAGAATTTATAAAATTTGCACTTTCTCAAACATGTCTCCATCAACACTTCAGATATGAGTTTTTTTTTCCCTGTGCATGTCAAGAATTGATTGAATGAACTTATTGACCAACAATTCCGTTGTTAGATAATTGATTTATGTTTACTGTTTGAACGGTATCTATTGAACATGAACTTTGCACAACTTTTTTCTCCTATAAGCAAACATTCATTTCATTGCATAACCTGTGGAAAGAAAAACATGGGAGGACTACATCCCATACAAGTCCATTACAGCATATTGTACCACATATTCAGCTGACATCAAGCTGCCGAACCTTCCCATTGATGTGAACTTTTGGTAGTTCATTAATCTGTCATCCCTTGAGTAACTTTAAACCATTGAGTGACGGTCCTTCCATTCCCCACTGTGTGATTACCAAGGCAGACTTTCTTCCTGCTGGATCAGAAGAACGGGAGATCCTTTTGAAAAACCTGTTAGAAGGCCTTATATCTCGAAATTAATTCATCAAGTTGACTTTCAATATAATGGTACCACACACCAAATGACAGCATTACATTTTAGTCTCGTGCATCTACACTTCTAGTACCAACAACAAAATGCTACCCACAAAAACAAGATGAAAACTCAGAAGCATGCCACCAGATTACAGCAAAGTTAGGCAACATGAACTTCCAATTTCTGCACAAACACTTGACATCAGCAGTAATTGTCTTATCTCTTTCCTGAATCATAGCTTCTAAAGGGACTTTTACCCCCGGGGGGGACTGCATCAAGGACACAAGAAGCTACAGGGGACACCTGTTCATACTTCATTTACTCTCTCTCCAGAGATACTAAATTGTTGCATTCCAGGCTAATTTCCTCACTAGTACCTTCAAACTATTGTCCTTCATGCTCTGCAAGGCCCAAGTAAATTCATCCTTCCAGTCACTTGCAGATCTAGGACACAAAAGCAGCTCTAAACTTGTTACCAAAATCTACTTTGAGAATACTCACTAAAGAACTAGTGCATTCAAGATTCTTCATGTTGTCAGCATAGCACGCAAGTGCAATAAATATCTCACCAAGTTTCATCCTGTCCAATGGGTTCTAAGTCACTTTGTTCCCACATTTCCTCACTAGTTTCCAAGCCTCCTTTACAGGGAAAGAGCCCCTAGATGATCCAGTAAGTACCACTTTGTCCACAGAGCCAGAATATGGAGAAATCAACCCACACAAAGCCATCTGAGTTTCAAGCAGGTCATCAGACCTTGCTGGAGGCCATCTCCATTCATTTGCTTTAATAACATCTGCACCTGTGGCCTTATAACCTAAAGCTGAATCATAACCATCCTAAAGCACGTGCAAATTTTTGCATAGACTTGGAATGAAACAAGTTGTTCATATAAGCTATGTATAAAGCTATTGTTTGATGGACACTATGATTTCAAATGTGCCTGAAAACTTAGCTCAATAAGGTGTTTCATAAGTTGCTTTTGAGAACAAATGATATAACAAGTTTTTCAACTCCTTTTGATTGAATGGATTGTTTTGTATAAACTTCTGCTTCATTTTTTTGATGTCTTTTTTAATTTTGGCAATTCTTCTGTTGGTGGAATTGAACAGAAGGAACTGGTGGAGCTTTCAATTATTCACTCTCCCCACTTCGGAAGGTATGAATGCATTTCCCTGGTGATGCCAATTGAGAAAGGCTTTCTGTTTAGTATTGACCGGTTATGCACTGTTGATTTATTTTTATTTTTTTTTAATGGGGGAATAATGGTCCGACATTAACACCCCAAAGCAAGCGGTCAGAGCTCAGTGAAAGTCAGGCGAGAATGACTAGGTCTTGCGCCAAATTGTCAATGCTCCAATTTAGAACATAATCATTTTTAGCTTGATAGCAGTGCAGCATTTAACTTTGTTTAGTTTTATTTTTTAAAAAATTTGCATTGTTAAAGTCTCTGAGACTATGCATCTATTTATCCTTGTACTTCACCTGGCAGTAAGACTTGTCCAAGTGAGGTATTTGGCATTTTGTCACTCTGTGTCGTTACTTTTCCAATTTTTCTGCTTCTATACCTGTTCTTATTTCTAATGGTTGGCTTCTGAAGGGAATGCAGGATTGATGCTAGATCAACGGGAATAAATGATGTGAGGAACTTACGGCTTCAATTTCAAACCAAACTGTCAGATCCTCTGTTTACTGGAAGGAAACTACGAGGAGTTGGGGGTGCTCGCATTTCTGTTGCCTTGATCGATGCGAATACAGGGGATGTCATTACATCAGGCCTGGAATCCTCCATTAAGTTGGATGTCGTCGTGCTTGAAGGTGACTTCAACAAAGATGATGAGGATGACTGGGCTCATGAAGAGTTCGAGAAATTCGTGGTTAAAGAGCGTCAACAAAAGGGGCTGCTTTTGACGGGAGATCTCCAAGTGACACTCAAGGGAGGTATTGGGGAGCTGGGAGAACTGATATTTACTGACAATTCTAGCTGGAACAGGAGTAAAAGATTTAGGATAGGACTTAAGAAGGCATCGGGTTATTGTGGGAATACGCGAATCCGAGAAGCCAAAACAGATGCCTTCCGTGTCAAAGAACATAGAGGAGAATGTAAGTCTTTCATAGTTCATTACAGTACATATAAACCTTGTCCTTCCTTTATGAGTGGCCATAAACATGGTTTTGGATATCCGGTCTTCAACTTTTAATTGAGAGCTTCATTTCCTACGAACCTTTACATCTCCAACGAAAATTCTGATAAATGAAAAATGATTGGCTTCTTTGTCATTAGCAAACGTTGACACTTTCGATCATTTTCAGGAGAGAGTCTGCATGCCTAAAGAAGTTTGCTTCTACTTGTCAATCTAATAGTGACTGGAACCTTACTGTATTTGTTCTGACCATTTACAGCATCCAAGAAACATGACATACCTGCATTCGGCGATGAGATCTGGAGGTTGAAGATGATTGCCAAGGATGGGAAATATCACCAAAAACTGAGTGAAGCCGGAATACATAAAGTGGGGGACTTTCTACTTCAATTGTTTACGGACCCCATGAAACTGAAGGAGGTAAGCACTTAGTGAATGATTCTCAATTAGGGCTTGATTGACTACCTTGAATGTAAGTCTTGCGAGTTCACTCATTGTAGATTCTTGGAATAAGCTCAAATTTAACGAAGTGGGATACCCTTGAAAATCATGCAAGGAGTTGCAAGATAAATTGGAAACTTTATTTGTACTGTACTGATGGCACGAGGAAGCATGGTGCTGTATTCAACACTGATCGTCAGCTAATTGGCCTAATCAAAGATAGAGTATATTGTGCTACTGATCAACTTTCTGCCGATGATCTGGTAAGTAACTAGGAGTTCGTACGAAGTTTTGTCAAGCCAGTTCATTTGCTTCATACCATCATGCTTAATTCATATAATTTGTCCCATATTATCTGTGTAATTTGCAATTTGATGTTTACCTGTAGCTGTGTGGCTTAGGTTTTAGAATTGATCAGAGATATGGAAACTTGAAACAAGGAGTTGGTTGGACATCTAGATGCTTTTGTTTTTGGTTTTTTTATCAATAAAAGCAATATGAAGTGCCTGTGGGGAGAATTAAAAGAAAATCTAGATGCTTTTTCTAGATCAATAGTTGAGACTTTTTGTTAATAGAATAATTTCCATTTTCACTCGTTGCAATGCAAAGTTGAGGATAGTGACCTCGTGTATCGAAGTGGCCCTCTATACTCTGCAGTTAAAATTATACAAAAAAGCATGAGTAACTTGGCGAGCACTTTCAGCAGTTGATTTGGCGTCATCTATGAAAATGTGAGGCGCTCATCATATTAACACATTCAAGTTGCAACTATTACCTTCCAAGTATAAAGCTATGAAGATCTTTAGTACTTGCACAATACAAGTTGATGGGTGTTTTATTTCTTCGCTGGTCCTTTCTCAATCAACTTTGCATCTTAACCCTTGCCTTGATTGTACTCTCCATAACATCTTTCGAGTGCCTGAACTTTTTGTTGTGGAGAAATGGGCGGCAAAAGGCGTAAAATGAATAGAGGCTCTTTCAATGTTTCTTTTATTCTTCTTTCTCTGCGCTGGACTTCCGTACTTACTCTGACTACAAGTTCATCCATTGGAATGCAACATCACTTGCCAAAAAAAGATAGTGTTTATTGAAGTCAGAGCGTGTACCTTAAAAACTTCAATGAGTCCAACTTGAGCGATATACCTAGTGACTTTCTTCCAGGAACACGGAGATGCAATCGTGAAAATGGCCCTTGATAACAAGAATGATGTTATGGAGTTCAATGGTGAGACCTTTTCTCCTTCAGTGCAAAAGAAGAGCTCGAGCTCCATTCCATGTCAAGTACTTGAAGAACAAGTTGAAAATCAAGGCCCCGTTCAAAGTAATTTGGCTCCACGGATCTGGGCTGCTCCAGGTGTTTCGGAAGCTCCTCTGGCAAATGTGGGCTTGACTGCTGAAGGTACGTGCTCTAAAGCACAATATTTTCATTTTTTAAGCACATACGAAGATGTGGCCTGGGAAATAGCGATGAATATGGTACTTTGTCGAGCTTTCATAAATTAAACCAATGCTTTCCAGATCCTTATGATTTGGTACAGAATATGAAGAGTTTATTTGTCCAGCTATCCATCAAAAGAACGAAATTTTACTAAATTTGCTCCCTCTTTGGCACTGACATAGAAGCTATACGTAAAGGATTCCCATTTGCAAGTTAGGCTTCAGTTTGTCACTAGATGCAAAAGAAAATGCTTAGAATTAGTTTTTACCAATGACGAACAAACAAGAGGAGGAGGTTATTGCTAGTTACTACCAAAAGCAGTAAAATCAGGGTTCAATTTAAGAGATGCGACTTCAATTTGGACACGAGTTGAAGTATCAAAATGACCTATAAGGATATGCAATGTAGAGAACAATCAACTTTTAATGCCAATTGTACATGAAAAAGATACATTCCTTAAGGTGTGATTGTTGCAAAATGAGCCTCGTTCAATACACTCCATCCATTCAGTCAATATATGTATGTACATACGTACGTATGTATCTATAGGCTCTGTCCAAACAATTAAAAGGCAACTAAAAAAATTAGGTGGTAGGACCATCTTGAGTGGGGCATTGGGGGGAGGGGGAGGGTAGATACTCATGAGCACTTCACTTTGGTGATGCTAAGTGGACATCGACAAGATATCGCTATTACTAGGTAGACATGAATAGCTAAGTGGATATCGACAAGATATCGCTATCACTAGGTAGACATGAATAGATGGAATAAGCACACATCAATGTGTTTATATGTGCTTTTTCATCAAATGGTGACCGGAAGATCATATGTTAGGAAAGAAGGTTGGTTTGTTAAACTTATATGTCAAAAATTGAAGAGGGCCTTCTCAATTGAAGCACTTATAGATGGAATAAGCACACATCAATGTGTTTATATGTGCTTTTTCATCAAATGGTGACCGGAAGATCATATGTTAGGAAAGAAGTTTGATTTATTAATATGTCAAAAATTGAAGAGGGCCTTCTCAATTGAAGCACTTAAAGATAACAAAGACCAGTGGCAAGGAAAAGCTAAAGAGATGTGTAGGGTGAGGGAAAAAAATTAGTGGCACTTTCCATCATAGTAAAAACTCATAACCGTTCATTCTAAAATTCTTTATCAGAATGTACACTTGAGCTTACGTCGGCCTTTGTTTACTAATCACACTAATATTTTAGTTCTTTCTCCAGAACATCATGGTGCAACTGCTTTGGCATTGCCAGTACGGTTGCAAAATACCAATTCTGGAAATGCCATGAAGCTTTCGGTTGATGAAAGTGTTCATCTCGTTGCACGGAAGCCCATATCTACAGACTCCATGAATGTTCTAATTCCTCAGGGAGATATCCATTCTTCGAGGCAAATGGACTATATGGTGAATGAGAATGGTCCCCCCTCTGAGCCACCCCTTGACCCAATATCAAGCTTCCAACATAGCAGTACACTTCCTCATCCTCAAGGCAATCACATGGTGGAAGGTTTCCAATCAATTGATTCGGATGATATTCTGGGGGACCGGTGTCCTGATGACCTAGCATCATCTGACCTTCAGGTCTCATCTATAACACCTGTGATACACAAAAGAAAGAAAAAAAATGGAAAGGTTGAAAAGTCAATAAGAGGGGAAGAAGACCGAGAGTTTGCAGAAAGAGAAGGGAAGAGAGAAGAGAACGACAGGGAAAGAAATAAAAAGAAGAACAAGAAGGAGGAAGAAAGAAGAGGAGCAATTGCCATGGATGTCTCATCAAGCCGACTCAATTGTGTTATGCAAGGCTTAGTAAGTTCTTACGTCCCTTTTTCTTTCAATCAAACTAGTTTTCGATGTTAGAGCTTAAATTCGAAATTATGTGAGATTAGAGCTATGAAGCTTGATTTTTTAGTTGTTGAGCTATGAAGTTTCATGAAAATGATAGTTTAGGGTGTTGTGGAATTGTAGGATTTTACAAAACTTGTTTTGAGCTTAGGGGTTGCTCGAAACAAAATTTTGAGGTTTCCGACATATGATGAACAATGTGCATCCAAAGACTTTGGGGCCATATTTTGTTGATTTTTTACTTGGTTTTGAGTTGGTCAAGTTGAGGTTTTTGTCATACGTTGAAAATACTTTCTATTGACTATGAACACATTTGTAACAGGGTTCAGAGGAGAAAGTTATGACGTGATCAAATTTGACACTCGAGTTTTACATTGCCAACAACTTGAATAATTGCTTTGGGATTTTTTAGTGCGTAAGAGTTATTTCGTTAGCGTTTAGACTTAGTATAATCATTTCGTAATTGAGGTAGTGTATTACTCAATTTTAAAGTTGGTTCTCGCTGAGTTGAAAAGACCACGGGTCTAACAATTCAAATAACGTTTGTTATTTGTTTGTAGGCATTCCAAGGTGACCAATGCTATGTCTTCTTTAATTTTATAAAACTCATGTCTTGCAAATGATAGGATGATATATTATGAGTTAAATAAGTATTATATGATTTGATATTCTTTTGAAAAGAAATAAAAGTGGTGCTTAAGGCATATTGGATGCATAAAAGTAGACCGAGCATCTACTATCCTTTTGTTTATTGGAAATGACAAAATATATTTTGAACATAGCTTGAGCCGATTATTGTGAACGGTTCATAAAACACTTTATGAAAGACATTTTGAGGAACTTTTTATGAAAGACGTATTGAAAGTTAATACATATCGATTTGTGAATTTATTTTAAGAAGAATCATGAAATGATGTGAGGGATGCCTTGTGAAATGTATTCAGTTTAATGAACGAAGTTTATAAAGATTATGCGTTTTGTTTTGTGAAATCAATTATTGATATTGATTGTGGATTTGATTGTTGGTATTGGATGATGTGGTTTTAGTACTAAATATCGTTGTGAGGCCATTGATGGACTTGTGGATATGCATATTAGGTTTAGGATATCCTTTTGGACTGAACCATCGGTTTTATAAGTGAAGACCTTACCAAGAGCAGAATCTTGATCGCTTTATCATCAGGCATTGTGTCGTGACATAGTAAGATATTAAGCAAAAGATTGGTCAATGGATGGATTATCGAAATGTGTTTTGTCATGAGATTGATCGATGGATAAACCATTAATGTGGTTTTTAATAGAGATTAATCAATGAACTTGACTATTAATGTTTGAATTATGATGATAATTTAAATGAGTAATTCTAAATTTTATAAAACTTTTTGAAATAAAACGCCTTGTGCATGATTTGATTGATATATTAATGAGGAGGATTGTGAGTTTCTAGTAGTGCTTTATACTTATATATATGCGTAGTGATTGCTTGATTTGCTTATAATAGATGTACTACTTACAGAGTTATAGTTGCTCACCCTTCTCTTTTCCAACCTTTTCAGATCTTTTGGTTAGCAGCCAATAGAATAAGAGTGTTATCAATGGAAACTTTTGGAAGTGGACTTCTTATAAGGTTTGAGGATACACTCTTCAAGGGAAGGTCGTGTCACCCCCATCCTTATAGCTTTCGGGGTGTGACATCATCATATGATGATGGTTTTATTAAAAATACTAGCAAAGGTGTTAATGCTTGGCTCAAGATAAAGGCAATGTTGCAGTGGGGTATCTTCATCAGGAAGATGGTCACGAAGAGACAAGTTAGAATGCTGTAGTTAGTCTAGGCTTGATTTGATTTGTTCTTAATGTTGCATTGGGTAAGATGATTCTCCATTTACTATCTAATGGAATTGATGGGATTCTTCACTTAGATGATGTTATATTAGTTCCTCAGGGTATGTTTGATAACATTTTATTCTTAGAAACATTTTTTTTTCATAAATAGGTTTTTTTTTTACATTTCTATTCTCTATATAAGTTTCTAAGCATCCGAACACGTTTAGCAATTGTAGAAAATTTTTCTTTCCGATATAGAAAAAGAACATAAATACGTTTGGTATAACCCTTAAATTTTTTTAGGACATAAAACATTTTTTTAGTTTTTAAAAATCATTTTATGAGATTTTTCTACTTTTTTTGAATTGTTTTCCTCTCTTCTTCTCCCTCCCCAATTGCCTGGCCTCGGGGAGCTTTGGTGAGCAACTTAAAAAAAAAAAAAAAAAACTTGTTTTAGAAATTGTACAAGAGAACAAAGAAATAGGTTTCCACACCTTGTTTTTCTTCTAGATTATTCCTTAGCCGATTTTTTTTATCTGGGGAATAAAATTTGACTGATATTATCAAATGAATTTTTATTTTCTTATATTTCGGAGAACAAAATAATCGAAAAAAATGGAAAAATAAAAATGTTACAAAAGAGAACCTTAATGTTATTTATTTTTGTACTGAACAACGTCGTTGAACGCCTTCTCAATCAAATAATTTTTTTCATCATAGTCTCTACTCTAATTTTTTCAACATGTCTCTTAGAAAGTTTCTTTTCACATGTAAGGAAATGTAAGGTATATCAATCAAGGGGTGTACTTGCATTATGCGGTTACTATTCATCGAAATTGGCACCACGTCCATTGAGTCCAATGTATAAAGTCTTGCCTTTTTGCTGCTACTCACGGGCAATAAAAGCTATTATTCGGAACGCGTACACCATTAAATCATTATGCCAAATTCCCTCGATATTCACCATTCATTCATATTGTTAGTTTAATATTGACATCGAACTACAAATCAGTAACTACTAAAAAAGAAGCATAAGTATATTTTGCAAGGCCATGCAGCGGCTATAAATGGAGGGGTTAGCTAAGCCAAAAGTGTTTTGTGTAACAGACACGACCATGTTCTATCCTCTTCCTGGCCTGCTCCTCTTGTTTTAAGCTTATGTAAGCGGCTCATGGATAGTTTTGAATGGTATTAAAAGTAGTTTTTGCATTACTTAATTCAATAAGAAGAAGTGTAACATCCCGGGCTCCACTGTGTAATATTGTCCGCTTTAGGTCACCCGCCCTGGCGCAGACGAACCGCCATCCCAGCCACGGTCTCTTCCCTCACGGCTTTAAGACGCGTTATGCAGGGGCAAAGGCACGGCCCACTAGCCCGCCCTCTCCCAAGCCATAATATTGTCCGCTTTGGAGACGTGGCCCACCGGCCCACCCTCCCTCACGGCTTTGTTTTCAACGCAGTGGAAGCATACGTGAAACGCGTTTCACGTACGCTTTCGCTGCGTTGAAAACAAAGCCGTGAGGGAGGGTGGGCCGGTGGGCCACGCCTCCAAAGCGGACAATATTACACAGTGGGGCCCGGGATGTTACAAGTGGTATCAGAGCTGACTCCCGACCGCATGTGGGACCACAGCTCGAATGCTGTTCTGACGCCCGTGGGGCCATAGCAAGGACGCTATTCTGTTAAGAGGTGGAGAGTGTAACAACCTCCCCTCTTGTCCCACATCGCTTAGGGAGGGAGATCTTGGTTAGCTTATAAGGCTTGGGTCCATCTCACTTGTGCAACGCGTTTTAAAGCCGTGAGGACTCAGTGTCCAAAGCGGACAATATTACACAGTGGGGCCCGGGATGTTACAAGTGGTATCAGAGCTGACTCCCGCAGCGTGTGGGGCCACAGCGAGGGCGCTGTGCCTTAAGGGGGGGAGAATGTGACGACCCAGACCCGGGGCAGTACGGAGGGATGGACTAAGATCGCCTCGGCAGTACGCGGGCAAGGCTAAGGGCATTTCTCCTGTCCCACATCGCTTAGGGGGGAGTCTTGGGCCTTATTTATAAGGCTTGGGTCCCTTTAATTGTGTGACGTGTTTTAAAGCCGTGAGAACTCAGTGTCCAAAGCGGACAATATTACACAGTGCGGCCCGGGATGTTACAAGAAGAACAACGCAAGTGTCACAACCTTCGTAAGTGTTCACTTGTGTGTTACAATTTTTTTTCTTTTGCTTACTTCTCAATGTAAAATGGATCATTTGAATGTCATTTCTAGAAAATCATCTTATGTGAATTTTTTTTTTAATTTTCCATCTGATGTGGATATTTTGAATTTTTGATTTACTCTTTTTGAATTATTATATTCGTTTGTTTTTTTTTCCTTTTCTTTTAAGGGCGGCAAGAGTCATTGACGACACTCACTGATTGCGAAACTCTCACCCAGATTAGGTGAGGGCCGCCTCACCCTTGGCCACGAAGGCCCTCACCTGGTGTGGCTATGAAGGCAACCTTCCCCAAGGCTACCTATGTAACATCCCGGGCCCTACTATGTGATATTGTCCGCTTTGGACACTAAGTCCTCACGGTTTTAAAACGCGTCATGCAGGGGTAGAGAGCCATCCCTTGGGCCTTCCCCCAAGCCATGATATTGTCCTCTTTAGGTCACGCGCCCTAGCGCGAACGAACCGCCATCCCAGCCACGGTCTTTTCCCTCAAGGTTTTGTTCTCAGCATAGCGGAAGCATGTGTGAAACGCGTCACACATATTAAGGGACCCAAGCCTTATAAAGGCTTCCAGGACTCCCTCCCTAAGCGATGTGGGACAACAGGGAGAGGACCCCTTCCTTGCACACGTCCGGGGACCGAGGCGCGGACGCACAGCCATATTTGTAAGGACCCGAGCGGCGGTGCGCGGGGAGGAGGGATGGCGGTGCGTCCACGCCTCGCTCCCCGGACGTGCGCAAGGAAGGGGTCCTCTCTCTCTTGTCTCACATCGCTTAGGGAGGGAGTCCTGGAAGCCTTTATAAGGCTTGGGTCCCTTAGTATGTGTGACGTGTTTCACACATGCTTCCGCTGTGCTGAGAACAAAGCCTTGAGGGAAAAGACCGTGGCTGGGATGGCGGTTCGTTCGCGCTAGGGCGTGTGACCTAAAGAGGACAATATCATGGCTTGGGGGTAGGCCCAAGGGATGGCCCTCTGCCCCTGCATGACGCTTTTTAAAACCGTGAGGACTTAGTGTCCAAAGCGGACAATATCACACAGTGGAGCCCAGGATGTTACAAATGGTATCAGAAAAAAGTTAAATTTGAATGGTCAGACCAATGTGAACGCAGTTTTCAAGAGTTGAAGAGACGGCTAGTGTCGGCTCCTATTCTAACTCTACCGTCTGGAAGTGGTGGCTTCGTAATCTACTGCGACGCATCCAAAGAAGGTTTGGGTTGTGTTCTTATGCAAGATGGCAAAGTTGTTGCCTATGCTTCGAGACAATTGAAATTACATGAGAAGAACTACCCCACTCATGATTTGGAATTAGCGGTGGTTGTGTTTGCCTTGAAGATATGGCGACACTATTTGTATGATGAAAAATGTGAAGTCTTTACTGACCACAAGAGTCTGAAGTATATCTTTACTTAGAAAGAACTAAACATGAGGCAAAGAAGATGGCTAAAACTTTTGAAGGATTATGACTTGTCCATTAATTACCATCCGGGTAAAGCTAATGTGGTAGCGGATGCTTTGAGTCGTAACTCATCTGGAAATATGGCAGCTTTGCTCACTTCTCAGAAATCTATTCTTGAAGATATGAGGAAGTTAGACTTGGAGGTGTTGGTGTAGCAGCTTGGTGCTCAATTAGCTAATCTTCAAGTACAACCTATGTTGATTGACATAATTAAGGCTAAACAGAATGAAGATCCACAATTACAAAAAATTAGAGAATGTGTGGAAGCTGGAAGACAAGCGGATTTTGGTTTACACGTAGATGGATCCTTAAGGTTTTGTGGTCGACTATGTGTTCCTGAGGAGTCAAATCTGAAAAAGGAGATCCTGCAAGAAGCTCACAGTACTAGATTTTCAATTCATCCAGGAAGCACTAAAATGTATAAAGACTTGAGAGAAAACTTTTGGTGGATCAACATAAAAAAAGATATTATAAAATTTGTCGATCAATGTTTAGTTTGCCAGCAAGTGAAAATTGAGCATCAGAAACCAGGTGGACAGTTGAAACCCCTAGAGATAACTAAATGTAAGTGGGAGCATATTGCCATGGACTTTGTAGTCGGTCTACCGAGGACGCCAAGTGGTAAGAATGCTATATGAGTGATTGTTGATCGATTGACTAAGTCCGCTCACTTTTTGTTTGTAACATCCCGGGCCCCACTGTGTAATATTGTCCGCTTTGGGTCACCCGCCCTGGCGCGGACGAACCGCCATCCCAACCACGGTCTCTTCCCTCACGGCTTTAAAACGCGTTATGCAGGTTAGAGGGACCCAAGCCTTATAAGCTAACCAAGATCTCCCTCCCTAGGCGATGTGGGACAAGAGAGGAGGTTGTTATACCGGTTTGTCCGCGCCAGGGCGGGTGACCCAAAGTGGACAATATTACACAGTGGGGCCCGGGATGTTACAAGTGGTATCAGAGCACTTGTAACATCCCGGGCCCCACTGTGTAATATTGTTCGCTTTGGATCACCCGCCCTGGCGCGGACGAACCGCCATCCCAGCCACGATCTCTTCCCTCACGGCTTTAAAACGCGTTGCACAAGTGAGATGGACCCAAGCCTTATAAGCTAACCAAGATCTCCCTCCCTAGGCGATGTGGGACAAGAGGGGAGGTTGTTACACTCTCCACCTCTTAACAGAATAGCGTCCTTGCTATGGCCCCATGGGCGTCAGAACAGCATTCGAGCTGTGGTCCCACACACGTTCGAGAGTCAGCTCTGATACCACTTGTAACATCCCGGGCCCCACTGTGTAATATTGTCCGCTTTGGAGGCGTGGCCCACCGGCCCACCCTCCCTCATGGCTTTGTTTTCAACGCAGCGGAAGCATACGTGAAATGCGTTTCACGTATGCTTCCGCTGCGTTGAAAACAAAGCCGTGAGGGAGGGTGGGCCGGTGGGCCACGCCTCCAAAGCGAACAATATTATGGCTTGGGAGAGGGCGGGCTAGTGGGCCGTGCCTCTGCCCCTGCATAACGCGTCTTAAAGTCGTGAGGGAAGAGATCGTGGCTGGGATGGCGGTTCGTTCGCGCCAGGGCGGGTGACCTAAAGCGGACAATATTACACAGTGGAGCCCGGGATGTTACAAGTGGTATCAGAACCGACTTCCGACCGCGTGTGGGACCACAACTCGAATGCTGTTCTGACGCCCATGGGGCCATAGCAAGGACGCTATTCTGTTAAGAGGTGGAGAGTGTAACAACCTCCCCTCTTGTCCCACATTGCCTAGGGAGGGAGATCTTGGTTAGCTTATAAGGCTTGGGTCCATCTCACTTGTGCAACGCGTTTTAAAGCTGTGAGGGAAGAGACCGTGGCTGGGATGGCGGTTCGTCCGCGCCAGGGCGGGTGACCCAAAGCGGACAATATTACACAGTGGGGCCCGGGATGTTACATTGTCATATCGATTTGGCCTTTCAATGGAAGATATGGCAAAGCAATATGTTAATGAGATAGTGAAGCTTCATGGAGTTCCAGTAAGCATTGTTTCTGATAGGGATCCTAGGTTCGTGTATAACTTTTGGAAGAGTTTGCAAGGAGCATTGGGCACTAAACTCTACTTGAGTACAGCTTTCCATCCACAAATAGATGGACAGTCAGAGAGAACGATTCAAACATTAGAGGATATGTTGAGATCATGCATCATTGACTTCGGCGGTTCTTGGGAAGAACATCTACATTTGGCAGAATTTTCTTATAACAATAGTTATCATTCCAGCATTAAGATGGCACCCTTTGAAGCTTTATATGGCCGAAAATGCAGAAGTCCTATTTATTGGGATGATGTTGGTGAGAAAAGACTAACTGGCCCTGAGTTCATTCAACAGTCAGAAGAGAAAGTTAGGTTGGTTCGGGAACGTCTCAGAACGGCTTAAAGTCGTCAGAAAAGTTATACGGATGTGAAAAGACGCAAGTTAGAATTTAATGTGGGGGATCACGTATTCTTACAAGTTTCTCCTACGAAGGGTGTAATGAGATTTGACACACGTGGGAAGTTAAGTCCAATGTACGTGGGACCATTCTTGATCTTAGAGAAAATTGGTGAAGTCGCTTATAAATTGGCTTTGCCACTGGCTTTATCAGGTGTCCATAATGTGTTCCATGTCTCTTTGTTGCGGAAATATGTGCCAAATCCTGAGCATGTGCTAGACTTTACACCATTGAGATTACGGGAGAACTTGACATATGAGGAGCAGCCTATTCGCATTGTCGATAGGAAGGATCAGGTATTGCAGCGACGAACCATTCCTTATGTAAAAATACAATGGAAAAACCATACCGAGAGGGAGGCTACTTGGGAACTCGAGGAGGAGGCAAGACACAAATACCCTCACTTGTTTCATGATTAAAATACATGTAAATTTCGAAAACGAAATTTTTTTTAAGGATGGTAGAATGTAATATTATGCAATAATGTAATATTATGTTAGTAGGCCCCAAAAGAAGAAATTGAAAAAGAAATTGAAAAGTCAGCAAAGCAAAAAGGAGAGGGGAGAGGGCTCGGCTAAATAGAAGCTGAGAGTTCCCTCAACCAAAAAAGAAAAGAAAGAAAAGAAGAAGAAGAAGAGAAAGGGGGAAGAAAGGAAAGGAATCTTGGCACGTGCACATCTCGAATGCCTCGCCAAGCCGACTCGACTTCATAACACAGCACCCGGTAAGAGATCAAGCCCTTGTTCGTCCGATTGAAGTAATTTTTGGATTTAGGACTTAAATTCGAAATTTTTGGAAAACTGAGCGGCGAAGTCTAATTTTGGAGTTGTTGAGCCGTGTATTTTTGCAAGAATGGTAATTTAGGGTGTTGTGGAGCTGTGGGATTTTACGGATTGTGATTTGAGCTTATGGTTTGTCCGAAACAAAATTTCAAAGTTTCCCGCGCGCAGTGAACAGTACGCGTCCAGCAGCTTTGGGCCCGTATTTTGTCATTTTTCGGCTTGATTTTGGGATGGCCAAGTTGGGATTCTTGTGATATGTTTCAAGGGCTCTCTATTGAATATAAGTACGCCCGGATCGGAGTTCAGAAGAAAAAGTTAAGGCGCAATCAAGTTTTGCACTTAAATTTTGTGTTGCGAATGGCTTGAACAATCGCTTTGATTATGCGATTTGTTAGCGCGTAGAAGTCCTTTTGTTAGAGTTAAGGCGTAATGTAGTTGTTTCAAAGTAGAGACAGAGTTTTATTAGATTTTAACATTTTTATCGGTTATTTGATAGGACCTTGAATTTGACGATACGAGTATCGTTCGTCGTTTGGTCGTCGACGACGAGGTGAGTGGTACTATGGGCCCGTTTGGTTCAGCTTTGGGGAAATGCCCTTGGGAGAATGCAAATATCTTTGAGAGAAAGGGGTTTTCTGAAATGCTAGACTGTTTGGTAAACTAAAACTGAAAAGAGCTTTGGGGAAATGCAAAACTGTTTGGTAAACTTGCATTTGAAAGCCAACCATTTAAAATTAAGTGTTTTAATTTTTGTTTTTCTAAAATTGCAAAAAAGAAATAATGGGTATATAACATTTTACATTTTCATGTTGAGAGTAATATAAAAAATACATATTAGTAAACATATTAGTAAACTTATATTAGTTTTTTTAAAATTGCAAAAAAGAAATAATGGATATATAACATTTTACATTTTCATGTTGAAAGTAATATAAAAGATACATATTAGTAAAATTACATGTTTTTACATGAGAAATACGTACTAAGTTCACCATTTCGTCTGAACATAGTTCAGAAGAAATTATATTGCTTGAAAATAACTGGAGACTGTCATTCTTGTTAAGAATTGAGACCGATGTCCCAAAACATTTATTGAGATGCTCAAATGATGATTTCTTGACGGTTTATCATGAAATTTCTATGGTTGAACATTTGCTGCCCTTGAAGTTTTTTTGTAGAAAAAAAGAAGAAGCATTTTTTGCCCTTGATGAGCGGTAAAATTTCTTCATATTTTCTCGGAACCACAACCGACGGTTGTTCTTATTTTGATGCACATCCTGCATATGCAGGCATTGCTGCTCAAATTGTCCTCTATAGACCATGATGACCCAGTTTTAGATGAAAAGCAAAATCTACGAGATTATTATGTCGGCGACTTTTTGCAATTAGTTCATCAAATCTGCTGTAGAATCCGATTTTCAGCTAAGATGCAGTTGAAATAAGAAAACAAACTCTTCAATGTTAATTGTTCTGGTGACACGGATCCTCCACCGTTGCATTCAATTGCCTGTGAAATTGGCATGATCAGATTTCTGGGTCAATAGAAGTTAAATTACAATATATAACAGTTATCTACAGGAATGGCACTCTTAATTCTAATGTTATTGCAAGGAACAATTGTTACAATCTCGAGGAGTAAGCACCTTCCTCTCATCTTCCAAAAATGTCTGACCATGTGGCCTTCTATTTTTGAAGAAACAAACCAAGCAAGATACAAATCAAAGAATTGACAAAAAGAGACCGGAAGAATTGCTTTTCACAGTTGAGAGGATGGTATGGATGAATCCTGTTTTTATTATAGTAAAGGCTCCTACTTTGCTGGTCAAAGCCTCAAACTGGTTTCGCTATTTTTGCATCTTCACTAATAGCCTGTTTGAAGTTGAAAAGGCCGGAAAGGCCTCGTCCCTTGGCAAGTTGCTCAAGCTCTTTAAGTTTTTGCTTAAGAAGTTCCACCTCCTTCTCTAAAGCTTCATCCCTTTGCCTCATTGCCTACAAGTGGATGATTTGTAACCATTAACAGTACTGGATATGAACTTTGAAAAAACTATATTTTCTAATCCTGATAAAAGCAATTAAGCAGAGAACTATCAACTTCTTGGACTGATGATATTCCTGTTTTGACTAAATCAATTTTCTGAAACTTTTTGACCGCAAAATACATGTAATTGCTGCAGAAGGATTCCAGTCAACTTTTTAGGAAAATGATGAAAAACATAATGAACTGGATTTGGTCATTCACAATATGCACATGTATATATATATGCATCCTAAGCCCCATGTCGCCTGAAATTAACTGAAAACAACAGCTATATCAAACTTCCCATGGCACAGTACTAGACAAATACCATGAACTACTGCTGTGTTCAAGCTGAATAAGCTGAAAGACAATTCATCTCGTCTGAAAGCAACTAGGTGGTTCTGCAGTAATTATCTAGCATTTGGGCTCATTCTATTGGATCCTAATCAATCCATCTCAGGCATCCAAGAAGCCAAATCATTGGATTTTCCATCTTTTCGGTATAAGAGAAATCTTGCCAGGAAAAATTATGAAGATGAGGCAAGATATACACCTGAACGAACGAACAAGAACAGGGGGAGAAAAGAGAGAGGGATCGGGTGTGCGAGAGAGAGAGAGAGAGAGAGAGAGGGAACAAACCAGTTGCAGGGTGTGTCGAGGTCGGAATGTGAACGAGATCGGAGCACAGGGAAGCCAAGTGATCGCACCACGTCCGAGCTTCGACCCACCCGGACTCGGCACCACACAGCAACTCGTCCTTGCCTTCTTCGGTCAGGCGTTCCTGAGAGAAACGAGTTCGCACATAACAGAACGAAAGAGCCCGAAATTCAGCTAGCAAACTCCACCAAGCACACACCCATCGCACACCAAACCCTGTGTGAAATTCAAGAACTGAAAAACCGCAACATTCCTAGATCAATCGAATTCCAAACCCAATTCCAGCGACAAGGCCCAAATGCACCGAAATATTTAACACCCGATGCTCAAAACTAAAACACAGCATAGCACCACGTGGATGGGGCTGGCACTCGCACAAACCAGGCCTCAACGAAGAATAAACGAGACAATAACCAGTACTTCAATAGCAAATCAAACTCAGAGAAGGTGGTCACGGCTCCAACAGAAACATTTTCACAAGCACTTGGCGTGCGCTACCAAATCACGCGGTTCCGGCGCAAACCCAAGAAAAACAGAATCATACCCACGAATCGAAATTGAACAAACACCCGAACGGACGAACAAGAACAGGGGGAGAAAAGAGAGAGGGATCGGGTGTGCGAGAGAGAGAGAGAGGGAACAAACCGAGAAGACCGATAATAGCGTTTACCATCAAGCGACGAAAAGGAATAAAGAGGGAGGAAGAGAGAGAGAGAGGGGCATACCAGGTAGAAGAGAGAGGAGAGAAAAATAATCGGCGAGAGCGGATGCGATGCTTTGAGAATCGGCGAGAGCGGATGCGATGCTTCGAGAATCGGCGAGAGCGGATGCGATGCTGTGAGAATCGGCAAGAACGGATGCTGCGAGAATCGACGAAAAGAAAAGAGCTTCGCGTGCTGGAGGAGAGGAAAGAGCGTCTGATTCGCGTGATGGAGGAGAGGAAAGAGCGTCTGAGTCGAGAAGGTACGGTTTTGTTTTGGGGTAGGGTAAAATTGGAGTTTTAACAAAATTTTGAGGGTAAAATGGAGAATAAGCAAAAATTTATTAAGCCTCCCATCAGCATGCCGAGAATGCTGAAATGCCCAAAGCAGGTCCCCACCTTGCTTTGGGCTTTCAGCATTCCAAATGCAAACATTTTGCCAAATAGCCTTTGAAAGCCGAACCAAACACCCTTAAATTTTTCCCAAGGGGCTTTGGGGGCTCAAAGCCCCTTGGGAAAGCTGAACCAAACACCCCCTATATCTTCTTTGGTTTTATAAAATCATGTCTTGAAGTATGCATGTATATATATTGAATCAAGAAAAGCATTTTTATTGCATAAAAGTCAGATCGAACAATTGCTACTCTTTGGGTGATTTTAAATGTTTGAAAAACTTGTTATACAAGGTTTGTGGAGAAATATATTTGAAATTGCTTTGCGACTGAATTATGGAAATATTTATGATGATTTGAGAAACGGATATGAAATGGATGATGGGCTATGTTGCGAAATGTTATTTTTGATTTAAGATATTGACTTTTGGATTGGATTTCTTGTATTGGAGAATGGTTATTTATGTTAAATATGACTGTGAACCCAGTGATGGGTTTTTGGGGTATGCATACCAGATTTAGGATATCCTTCTGGGCCTAGCCATCGGCTTTGTAGGTGGAGACCTTACCAAGGGGAGAATCTTGGTCGCCTTGTTACAAGGCGTTGTGTCGTGACCATGGTTAGTTATTGAGCAAAAGATTGATCAATGGATAGACCATTGATATGTGTTTTTGATGGAGATTATTCAATGGATTCGACCATTGATATTTAACTTTTGATGGTGATTTAAATGAGTCTTCCATATTAGTATAAAGCTTTGATGAGGAGAAATAACTTTTATATGATTCGATATATATTTTATATATTGAATTGGCGTTATGAAATTTGGTATTGGTTTGTATACATGCATATGGGTTGTTCGATCTGCTTAGAAGATATGTATTACTCACTGAGCTGTGGTTGCTCATCACATTCCTCCTTTAATCTTTTCAAGTTCCTCAGCTAGCGGCGAATAAAGCGAATGCGTAATCGGTGGGAACTTTTGGGGAGTTCTATTTTGTTTTTGGTATAGTTCAAGGAAGTGGTGCAAATAATACTTACTAGTAGTTGGATCATCTGAGTTTTAAACATATATCTTTTTTTCTTTTGGTGGATTATAGAAACTCTGATGTTGCAACCAATTTGTTGGTTTATCTGATATATATATATATATATGGTTTGAGATATATATAAGTTAATATTAGTTTGTCGGTTGTGTTTGAGGCTACGTTCTTTGTAAAGAAGGACGGCCGTGTCATTCTTTCTGATACCATTTGTAAGGACCTAAGCGGCGGTGCGCAGGGAGGAGGGATGGCGGTGCGTCCGCACCTCGGTCCCCGGACGTGCGCAAGGAAGGGGTCCTCTCCCTCTTGTCCCACATTACTTAGGGAGGGAGTCCTGGAAGCCTTTATAAGGCTTGGGCCCTTAGTATGTGTGACGCGTTTTAAAACCGTGAGGGAAAAGACCGTGGTTGGGATGGTGGTGCGTCCGCGCCAGGGCGAGTGACCCAAAGCGGACAATATCACATGGTGGGGCCCAGGTCCTTACAACCTAGATTTGGCGACAATCTTCGTGACTAAAAAAACTAATAAAAAATATTTTTAAATTGTCCACATTAGTGCTGATAAAGCTGCATAGGATGACCGACTTTCATGTCAAATTTTCTAGCAAGGCAAATTGCTAATGACACTTAAACAATCGATTTTTTTAAATTTGTGACACTCAAGTAAACTAAAAAAAAAATTAATACTTAAGTGAGTGTCGTACAAAAATTATGGTACTTACATTGAATTTTAAATTTTTCGACACTAAATTTAGTTATCAAACAAGTCAAAATTCTACTACTAGTCCAATCATCAACCAATTCATGCCCGTCTAAGAATTCGTATATTCGATCCAATCCGATCCAAAAAGGCCTAATAAACCATTGCCCATTTCCCGGTCCGACCATTTGGCAGGAGGAGTAGACTAGTACATACGGACCGAGCAGCCAAATGCGCTGGTTTTCCGGGAAAGCGGAAAGTGCGGAAGCAGAGCGCAGCATTTTCCGGGAAAATTCTCCATCAACCCCCACCCCCCGTTCCCCCCCGCGTCCTTTCTCCTGTGGCGCAGGCGTACGCACGACGGCGACTGCGACCACAACGACCCGTCCAATATTTGCGAGAGACTCGAGTCGGTGAGAGAGAAAAGTTCGATCGCTAGCACCACGACACGAAAGAGCGCGACCAAGGAATGGCGCTTCTTCCACCAAAGAAAGTCAACCTCGGAGGAACTCTTAATAATGTGATTGTTGTGCTGCTGGCTTTGTGCTGCAAAATTGATGCAACATCCGCTCGCTCGCCCAAGCGTGGCTGCTCTGCTCGCTCGGCAGAGCAGGCCGCTCGGAGCTCGGCACGACCGAGCTGCGCCGCTCCAAGCGAGCTAGCAGCTCCCTCGACCGAGCTGGCGGCGCAGCTCGCGGCGCAGCTCGCTCGCCCGAGCGTGGCTGCTCTGCTCGCTCGGCAGAGCAGGCCGCTCGGAGCTCGGCACGACCGAGCTGCGCCGCTCCGACCGAGCTAGCAACTCGCTCGACCGAGCTGGCGGCGCAGCTCCGACCGAGCTAGCAGCTCGCTCGACCGAGCTGGCAGCGCAGCTCGCTCGTCCGAGCTCGCGGCGCAGCTCGCTCGCCCGAGCGTGGCTGCTCTGCTCGCTCGGCCGAGCAGCCATGGTCAAGCGAGCTGCTCCGAGCTCGCAACGACCGAGCTGCGCCGCTCAGAGCTCCGCACGACCGGCCTGCGCCGCGCCGAGCGAGCCACAGTCGAGCGAGCTGCGCCGCTTTGCTCACTCGGCAGAGCAGCTGCCGAGCGAGCAGAGCAGCTCCGGCGAGCAACCGTCGCCCAGATGTAGCAGATCTGGGCAACGGCTCCCTTTGGGGGTCGGCGTCGCTCGCTCGAGCTGCTCTGCCGAGCGACCACAGCTGCTCGAGCTCGGCAGAGCAGCTGCAGCGAGCGTTGCTCGCCCAGATCTGCAGATCTGGGCGAGTGACGCTCGCTTGAGGCTCGAGCGAGCGTCCGGGCGTGGCTGCTCTGCTCGCTCGGCTGAGCAGCCATGGTCAAGCGAGCTGCTCCGAGCTCGCAACGACCGAGCTGCGCCGCTCGGAGCTCCGCACGACCGGCCTGCGCCGCACCGAGCGAGCCACAGTCGAGCGAGCTGCGCCGCTTTGCTCGCTCGG
The DNA here is from genome assembly GCA_017140165.1 of Eucalyptus shirleyi. Taxonomy (NCBI): domain Eukaryota; kingdom Viridiplantae; phylum Streptophyta; class Magnoliopsida; order Myrtales; family Myrtaceae; genus Eucalyptus; species Eucalyptus shirleyi. Next base: position 42,151,150 of record CM029450.1, read on the forward strand.
CAGAGCAACTGCCGAGCGAGTAGAGCAGCTCCGGCGAGCAACCGTCGCCCAGATGTAGCAGATCTGGGCGACGGCTCCCTTTGGGGGTCGGCGTCGCTCGCTCGAGCTGCTCTGCCGAGCGACCACAGCTGCTCGAGCTCGGCAGAGCAGCTGCAGCGAGCGTTGCTCGCCCAGATCTGCAGATCTGGGCGAGTGACGCTCGCTTGAGGATCGAGCGAGCGTCCGGCGGTGGTCGGCGAACGTTGCTGTCGCTGAGCTCGACTTCTTCGAACGGAGATGGAGGAGCAGCGGGCCTACCTGGACTGGGAAGCTTCAGCCGGTTGACGGAGCACCACTGTCGAAGCCGGAGAGTGAGCGGAGTGGGGAGGCGCCGGAGAGTTGCCGGAGGGGGGAGTCGCCGGAGAGTCCGCCCGAGTGGGAGGCGCCGGAGAGGGGAGACGTCGGGGGAGAGAACGAGCTTCGCACGAGCTTCGCTTTGTTCCCATTTTGTTCCAATTGTGTTTTTTATTTCTGTTCTTTTTCGGTTTCCCGAAGTGTTTAGCTGAGAAGAGAAACAACAAAAAGTTGTTTCGATTTCTGTTTCAATTTTGTTCCGAAAACGAAAAAACAAAAAAAGAACAAACGCAAACAAACGCGTTTCTTGTTCTTTTTTTTGTTCCCTGAACAAAAAAACAGAAAAAGTGTTTATAAACAGTTTTGAGAAATAAAAACATGCACAGCCTAATAAAACACTTTTTCAATTCATTGTGGTTGAACTTTATCCGTGCAATCCCATTAGTCACAATTAAATTTCTAATTTCAAAGAATTTTTAAATTTATAGAACACCTAAATTCTATTCATATTTGTAAAACCTAACACGCATTTGGCGTTAGTGACCAATTAAGTAAAATAATATTTTTAGGAATGTACAAGACAAAAGATAGGCTGTCATACACAAGCTTGCATATACTGTCATTTTGCTCAAATTAAGGTAATTAATGAGATGTAGAGGCGTGGCTTCTTTTACAGGATTTATTGAGCTGAATTTTAAAAAAAATTCTTTTGCTAATTAAGAAATCAAAGAGACCTCTTTAATTTAGATATCAAGTTATCCTTTTTTGATGCAGGTGTTAAAAATATCAAGTTTTCTAGTAAGAAGGTTGAGGATGTAGTTTGAAGAAACTTCAAAGAAGAGCTTATTTGTAGGTTTTCATATACAGAACAAGAGTCAATTATTACAAAAATTAAATTCCAATGATTGAACGTGTCGATATCACGTCCTTTCATGTTCGCTAGGCCTAATCTTCTTGGACTACTTGTGCATTTTAGACACGTTTGGGGGGCCTGCTCCAGAACCTTTTGCAAAATAGGCAAAATCAAATACTATTATGACATAATTCAGAATATTCTTGGACTTCTTGTGTGCATTAGACATGCCTAAACTTCTGCGGTCCACCTACTGTAAAGTACAACTTTACCATGTGGAGTCGTAATTTAGCATAAAAATGTCGTGCACATAGATCTATGATGTTACGATGCTTCACCCATCATCAAACTTGTATTATCCAATTGCATGGTTAGTAGAGGAGCTGGAAATTTGGATTATGGGGAGCGAGATATATAGTACATTTGAGTTCCACTGTTAATCCTGAATTTTGGTAACGATTAAATGATAAGACCAAAAAGAGAAAAAAGATGAGATACTAACGAAAATGTAATATTCAATCACAGTGCGACAAAATAATGAGACTATGCATGCGTGAAAAATGTAAAAACTCAAACTTAGAATTTTTTTTTTTCAGTCAAGTCCCTTTGACACCAATACCAAATAATTGAAATGTAATTTGTTGATAGGTGTTGACCAAAAGCAAAATATTGAATGAACTACTGCCACTATAGGAAAAAAATATATATATGCCAATGTATAATTACAAAAAAAAACTTATTGAAATTTTCTTAAACTGAATCTTCAATTATAATTTCCACAACTTGGTTCGCTCAAATTGGCTACTATTGATAGACACAAGACCTTTAATTTGCCGAGATCTTTGTGGCCTGTCTTCCTGTGAAGTGGGCTTTGTAGATATATTTCTTATTTTAACGTGTCGGTGCCCACAATATCTCGTGCCTCTTTGTTGGTATAGTATTATTTCATGCCCGTACCCGATAGTACCTTCTCTACTTTTACATCCTAGAGAACTTGAGGTCCGATACGAGACCTAAGATGAAGCTTTTTAAGGCCATGCTTAGGGCTAGAGAGACCATAGCTTGTTTAAGAAAACTGAAAAAATATGAGTGTCGAAAAACTTAAATCCTAGAAATTGGAAATATAAAGTTGTTTGGTGACAATTAGAAACCGATAGCTTAATTCAAAAAATTTCTCACCAAAATTTAGAACAATGATTTTTATCTGTAGGTTTTAGCAATATACGTGGTAAGATTCTAATGACCATAAATTATTCTTCCATTAAATTGAATTAAGTAAGCCATCCCAAATTAGCATTCACCCTCTCCTGAGTATAGCTTATGGCCCAATGCAACACTGGGATTAGTTAGTACCGACGTTAGATGTTTTGTTTTGATCCCTTATATTTGCTAGTTGTTTATGCGGTTAAAAATCCGTTACGTGGATTTTTCAACTTAATTGAGTCTTTTAAGTCAATAAATTAATTCATCAAACAAGCTTAGCCTCATTAGTTGCTGAACTCTCAATTTTTAGCGTTTAATTGGGTCATCAAACTGACCTTCAGAGACTAAAACTTTTTATAACGAATGGAGATTATGAGCCTGTTTGATAAAGCTGGAAATTAAGTTCTAAAATTTGAGTGCTGAATTTTGAGTATCGATAATAGTCTTATGTGGCAAAAATAGGAAGAAAAGGTACTATGGTAATTGCAATTTGACAATCGGATATTAGTAATCTCTTATCAGACTTAGAAAATGACCATTTTTATTAAGTGTCTTTTATATATTTACAATAGCTAATTATCATCAATTACTTATTGAACAAATTAATAACTCCTCCCTTATTTACGGGACAAAGTGGATTTTTGAGACTCAATGCAATATTTAAGTCAGCTCTATTTAAAGTCATCTAGCAAGTTTATTTTATTCTCATGTAAGTGTTGAATTTTTAAATTTTAACACTTAATATTATCTTATTTTTTAAGATATGAATGAAATATTTACTTTCGATAGGAAAAAAAAAAAAGAAAAGAAGAAAGTGAACCCATGTAGTTTTGCGTTTGAAAGTCTCTATGAGTCCGATCATACGGTGATTTGTAATTGATCTAATCCGATCCAAAAGGCCTTAACATTGCAGTTTCCTGGTTCGACCAAAGCATTTTTATGAGAGAAGTAGTAGTAGACGGGTAGTTGCCGAGAAAAATGATGTCCTGGTTTTTTGGCTCATTGCACGTCGGATGAGCGTGTGAAATCAAATGAACCAAAAATTTCAAAATCGAAAGCATGGAGCATTTCCCACGATAACTAAGTGGACCCAATTTTCATGGAAAAATTAACCGTATCAGTCGCGCCACTGCTCATAAGCGCTGTCATGAACTGTCATCCTCCTCTTCTCTTCTCTATCTTATATTACTCAAGTAAAAATGCCATTTAAACTCCATTTATTTCATGAAAAATGAATAACTGAAAAATAAAAATGACCACTTACAAAAATGAATAAGCAAATAAATTATTTTATTGTCCACAAAAATGTTTAAATATAAATTGTTGTCGATAATGAATATGTTTTTCATAGGCTAATTATTTTAAGGGATACAAGCAATTATTTTGAAGAAAATATTCTCCAAATTCTTCATTTTTCGCAAAACAAACAAAACAAAAATAAAACTCTATAAAACTCTCCATTTTCATTTTGATTAATTTACAGCACTCCGAACTTTGTTATTATATTAGCGAGGGGAAATGTTTTACTAAATAGCCTAAGTTTTAGATTTTATCCAGCTTTAGCTTTGGCCTCCCTTGTTTAGCCGCTTGGAATTGCCCTAATGTGTTTACGTGGGTCCTGAGTATGTTAACAAATTTATAATTATGGAAATACCAAAATTCGTAATTTTCGAATTTAGAAAAGAGGAGAATAAATAAAAAATTAGTCTACCACATACACTTACCCATAAAAATAGATTGCTACTTATTTAATGTTAGCTAATCATAGGGTGTGTTTGAAAGAGTATTTTGAAAAAGCCTTTGCAAAATGCAATTGACTTTAGATCAAAGAGGTTTAATGAGAGGCAAATTATGTTTGGCGAACACTTTTTGACGAACTTCGAAATTTGATCTAAAAAGTAATTTTTAAAACAAAAGGCAAAAGAAAGAAAATGAGGGATTGGATGCTTACCCAAGAGCCTTGAATCAATTGACCGAGCTCAAGCACTAAGGCTGCGCATGGTAAACTTTCCCAGCTCAAGAATTTCTATTCTTCTCTTCCCCAGAACAAAAAAAGAATAGAAACCTGTTTGATAATGGCAAGTTAGTTTTTTGTTCCCGGGAACAAAAAGTTAGCCCAGGAATAATTTTGGAATAGAAATAAGAAGTAAAAAAAAGTTGCTTCTTGCTCCCGGGAACAAGTTGAAGAAATAAGTGAATTTTTTTTTTCTTTTATTCTTCTCTTGTTGACTGCCATTGACCGCCCTTGACTGCCGCCCGCCATCGCCCGCCGCTACCGCTGCCGCCGTCGACCGACCGCTGCTGGCCGACTGCCGCCGCCGGCCGACCACCACCGGCCTGTGGTGACCGGCAACAATCGGGGGTGGCGGCGGCGATGTCCGGCGGTGACTAGCGACGATCGAGGGCGGCGGCGGCGACGTGCGGTGGCTGCGGTGTCCGGTGGCGACCGGCGGCATTCGGCAGCGTTCAACGGCGGCGACCGGCGACAGCAGCAATGGTCGCCGCCAGACGCTGCCACCACCGGTCGTCGCTGGTCGCCGCGGCACGCTACCGCCACCACACGTCGCCGCCACCGCCCCCGGTATTCGCCGGTTGCCATCGGACGTTGCCACCATCGCACGTTGCCTCCGGTCGACCGCCGCCGGCCGACTGCCGCCGCCGATCGTCGTCACACAGCCCATCGGCCGCCACCTCCCGCAGCCGATGGGCCGTGCGGTGGCAGCCGACCGGCGGCGACAGTCGGCTGGCAGAGGCAATCAGTTGGAAGCAGTCGACCAGCGGCGATGTGCGGCGGCGGCGGCGGCATCCGGCGGTGGCGGCGGTCTACCAGCAAAAAAAAAAAAAACAAATAAATTTAAAAAAGAAACTATTTTTTACTAAACGCATTTCTATTCTTTTTCTATTTATAGAGTAAAAATTTTGTATAGTTACCAAATAGGTTTTTTTACATAGAAATTGTTCCCCATAATAGAAATAGAAAAGAACTATTTTTGAAAAGAAATTGTTCCCCAGCCAAGAAATGTTGCCATGCGTAACCTAAGCTACCATAACTCGAGGCGAGGTTGTTGAGGTTGCCTAACCTCAAACCTCAAAAGGTTGTGTGATGTTGACAGTGGGGTCATGTGACCAAAGACTGTTCTAGCTCGAGGTCGTGAGACCTCTATGATCGCATCTTGAGATCGTGTGATTTCGGATTAGATGAGGGCCGTCAATGCTAGATTTGATGGTATGCCATGTTGATCATATGTGCATTGAAACATGAAAAAGTGAGGGCAAAAGTAAAATTTAGACGAATCAGTAAAAGCAATGTTGGATAAAAAAAAAAATCATTAATCTGGAAAGTAGCATTTCGGAATCACCAGATGTCAATATCAAATCGTGACCAACCACGCGTCATTCATCGTACTATGAAAGCGTGTAGGATAAGCGTGTATGCCACTCCAAGGATGACCACGGACGCGGAAAAGCCAAGCGGCCTTTGGGCGTTGACGGAAAAACGGATTGAGTCGACCCCCAACACTTTTTTCCCTTTCTTTCCCCCCTCTTCTATGCAATTTCTATCTCCATTGAAATTATTTCTTTTAATTAAATAAGAAAATACTTTTCAAGTTATCGTGGATGAAGTATCCGCGCAATTCCATTTGGCCACAATTTAGTTTCTAATTCTAAGGAATTATTTTAGGTTTTATGGAACACGTGATTATCGTTAATATCTCTTAAAATCACGCATGCACTTCCCTAGAAAATAGCTGATATTCTAGTGGGTGACCGATTGAATAGGATCAGGGCAAAAAGATTTACCTTAAATTTAGGTTGAAGGCATAAAAGCTCGATTAATTATTAGATAAAAGCAACAAAAAGAGAGAGAAAATCGCCCGGGCATATTCATAAGGTTCGGGGGGGGGGGGGGGGACAGAATTTACGCGGTTCCAAGACGGACCACTTTCCCAGAAAATGTTCTTGCCTTTTCTTGGAAAATGACGAGACTACTACTACTTCAGACAGCGGAGAATAAAGCACACCCCCGTGATTGCGAAGTCATTGCTTTGAGCTTGAGCTTGAGTTCGTGCATTAAGTGTTTGTCTTCTCCTCCATTTCTGTGCTACTTTTGTACCCTTTTGTTCAGCAAACAAATCCTTCCAAATCCAGACACTCTCCCAGTTCTTGAAAAGCTCCGCAGAAGGAAAGGAAATCATGTCGCCGCAGAAGAGAGGTTTGCCTTCCACTTCTTCAGGTCAAGCAAGTCTGCTCAGGAGGCGGCGCACCGCTCGAACGAAGTGGGTTCGCTCCTCTCTCTCGACGTTTCGATGCCTGCTCGATTTCTTGATGATCTTGCTAGTATTTGCCTTGCTTGATGGGATATTCGATGAAGGGTTCTTGAGATGAGGATTCTTGGAATGAGAAAAAACATGGGGAAGTCTGCGTTGAAGCATAACATTAATTTTTTATCTTGTGACAGTTTTAAGAGTACGTTTGGTTAGACTTATGGAAAAAGTCATTAGAAAAATATAAAGGATTTTTACTCCGTTCGTTTTGCAGAAAATAATTTTCAAAAAAACATTTTTCAGATTTTTTTGCGTTTGTTTCACGGAAAATAAATTTCTTGAAAAAATGTTTTCCATCAAAAGAAAAAAAAACTTTTTTTGAAATAGGGAAAATATTTTCCACTTTTAAAGAATGAAAACATTTTCCTTCTTTGATTTTCCTTTCTTTTTGTACTTCTACAAATCTTTACTTCCTCCTTCCCTTTCTTTTTTTTTTTTTTTTTTCTATTTGAATTGTTTTTTAATTATCTTTTTTTTAAATTCGAATTATTTTTAATTTTTTTCTTTTCTTTTTTTTTGTTTCTCACTTTCTTGACTAGTCGTCGACTAGGTGAACCTTAAGTCGTCAATCTCAAACTCGCGCTTGTCGATTTGGCAAGCCTCGAGCTTAACGCCACGCTTCACCGATCTGGTGAGCGTAAAATATTTTTTTATCAACACTAAAAAATATTTTCCAAATATTTTCAAATTTTAAATTTAACACCAAAAAATATTATCATTTTTCTAAAAAATAATTTTAAAAAAATATTTTTCGAAAATAACTCATTTTCTGCAAAAATAAAGGTTGAAGAGATTTTTTAGAATGCAAATTACGTTTTGGAAATGGTGACTTCGAAATTCCTTGCAAAATACGTTTAGTTATTATTTAAAAAAATAAAATGACCGGTGAAGGGCGGCGACCGGTGGCCATTGTCTGAGGTTGCCAGACCTCAGGCGGTCGCTGGAGACCACCGGCGAGGGCCGCCTGGGGTCGGGCGACCGCCGGCGACCCAGGCGAGACCCTCGCCTGAGGTCGCGTGGCCTTGGCGAGGGTCGCCTGCGGTCGGGCAACCGCCGACGACCCAGGCGAGACCCTCCCCTGAGGGCGCGAGGGTCGCGCGACGCCGACCGAGACCCTCGCCGAGGTCGCCGACCACAGGCGAGACCCTTGCCTGAGGTCGCGCGGCCTCGGCGAGGTCTCGGCTGGGGTTGCGCGACCCCTGGTGCAGCGGCTCTTGCCGAAGGTCTCGCCTGGGTTTCGCGACCCTCGGCGAGACCCTCGCCTGAGGCCGCGCGGCCCGAGGGCTGCCTGGCGCGCGACCTCCCGGCGACCTCCGGCGACCCAGATCCGGGTCGCGCGGCCTAGATACCCGCCGGAGGTCGCGTGACCCACCGGCGACGGTCACCGTGACCGTCACCGGCCTCTCGCTAGTCCGTCGCCCGCCCTCAGCAGCCCTTCACAAAATGAATGGCTCAACGAAGGAGATGAATGAAGGGCAAAGCCAAAGCCGTCAGAAGGCTGGCCTTTGCTCATGGGGTTCCAAAATTTTTTCCAAACACCTGATACTTGGCCAAAAGGCCTTTAGGTGTCCAAAGGTACTTGGGAAAGCTGTTCCCAAACGCAGCGTAAATCACTTTCATTCTGACTTTGTTAGTGGTTTTGTGCTGTGGCTTTAGTATGAAGCATTAAAGACCTCAGATGTCATCGTCTCGAATCTGTTATGCAATTTTGGCGTGGGTCAATTGCAGTATTTCTTCCTTAATTGAATTAAACTCTGTTGGAAAGTTTCACCTAGCAAGTGCGCTGTTATCGTCACTGGGTTACTTTGTTGTCCTGTTTGCCTAATTTTACCATCTTGATTGTACGTTTTGTGCTGATCTGATCTTCACACAGTCAAAGATGGCGTTGGTCCGGGAGGAATCTGTTGTCAAGGAGCTGGTTGACAGAGGACGATGTCCGGAGAGTGGTAAGATGAGTAAAGCAACCAACTTGGACATACAAAATAAAGTCTTTATTGTATTTCAATTGCTGATCTCTTCAATTAGGAGCAGTTGGATGCATTTCTGACCTTCCAGTCAGTTGCTGGATAGAAATCCGCATGAGAAATTGCTGCGAGATGTGTAGAGAATTATTGTTTGAGTGGTAAAAATGACCCACTGACTGTTCTAGGCTTTTCCCGTGAAGCAATTCCACTAAGAACATGATTTAGGCTTTTCATGTTGTTTCGGACAGTATGGATCACAAGAAGATCCAGCTTTTCAATGAAGTGGCTTGGACACGATTTTTTCCTTGAATCTTGGAAAATGTGGTCAATGACAACTTGCATGTTGAAGGAGGACGATGAGAATACCTGTGAAACTTGAATGAGATGAATGCGTGACATATTGCAACGTAATTCTTTGCTATTGCTCTTTGCTGGACAGGTCAGGGAAGAGTTCAGGGAAGAGTTCAGGGGAGCGTGGGAGCGTGTTAAATCTGACTTGGCTAAAAGCTGTCAAAGGTGAATATATTTTATTTTGTTTGTTGGCTGAAGCTCATCAGCATGTAGTGATTCCTCTAGAAGAATTTCCATGTGTATTGTCTCAATAGCTAGAATTATCATCGAGTATCATAAGCCAACAATCCATGGTTCTATTCAGCATAGTGCAATACCCGCACATACTTTTTTTTTTGGTCTATCAATGAAAGGACGGTGCATTTGGAGATATCTGCTAATTAACTTTCCTTGCTTCTGTTATCTATGTACTGGATAAATATGTATTCCAGCTTTACGTCGACTTTTCTCTGTTGCCTAGAATTAAGGGAATGCATCTGATGAGTCTGGTAGTTGGGTCTGACAGTCATATGTACTAGTATAAAATGTTACAAATGGATATTTGTCTATTTGTTACAAATAAGTCCACAAGATAGCAGTTGTTCATGGTGTGAATTTCCATGGTGTAGGTGCATGGGAAATGCTCCCGAAGAGATAATGCAACAGAAACTGGTAAGAGAAACAGAGTTTATAAAATTTCCACTTTGTCTCACACATATTTCCAGGAACACTTCAGGTATGAATTGTCCATCTGCATGTCATGAAGTGATCGAATGAACTTACTGAGTAACAATTCTGTTGCTAGCTAATTGGTTTATATCAACTATTTGAACAGCATTCATTGAGCACGAACTTTGCACATTTTTTTTTTTGTTAGTATAAATGTTGTAATATAATGCGAAAGATAATTGGATCTTGCAATTAAATTGACACGAAATCAACAAAGAAATAATTGAGAAACATTAAGGAATACCAACAATTTACGTGGTTCGGTCCAAGTGTCGGTACCTATTTCACGGGGAGAGCTTGCAGCAAATAATCCATTAATCAAATAAGAGAATCAGAGTTACAATTGCTCACATGCTATTATTTTCTGCACCTAGATTACATCCCAAGCCCACAGTGTTTCGCCTCACAGAGAATCACCTCACAGTGCAGCAAATAAGTGTTTCCACTGATTACAAACTCAGCCTGATAACTTAAGATTAATTCATCAAGTTGACTTTCAATCTGATGACACCACACACCAAACGACATGACATCATAGTCTTCCGAATCTATGCTACCAGTACAACAGAGAAATGCTACCCAGGAAAACAAGAGGCAAAATCAAAACCATGCCACTAGACTACAGCAACGTTAGCCAACAATAACTTGCCAATTTCTACACAGACAGTTAAAGTCAGCAATAAGTGTCTTATTTCCTTCCTGAATCATAGCTTCTAAAGAGACTTTAACAGGGAATAAGCTACTGCATCAAGGTCATGACAAGCTTGAGGGGATACAGTTTCCATGCCTCACTAAGTACTCTCTCTACAGAGATAATAAATCATTGCATTCCAAGTAAATTCATCCTTCCAATCTCTTGAGGATATAGGAAATGACAGTAGCTGTAAAACTTGTTCTAAAAATCTGCTTTGAGAATACACACTTAAGGAACGAGTACATTGCAGATTCTTCATGTTGTCTGCATAGCACACAAGTGCTATCAATGTCAGAGCAAGATTTCATCCTGTCCAACGTGTGAAACCTATTATGAATCACTAGCCAATTTATAAAGCGATATCTTGGCACATTAGGCTTAAACCATACAAGCCTAAGCCATGTCACTTTGTTCATACATTCTCACTAGCTTCCAAGCCTCCTTTACATATAAAGAGCCACTAGATGATCCAGTAAATACCACTTTTTCTACGGAGCTAGAGTTTGGAGCAATCAACCCACACAAAGCCCATCTGAGTTTCAAGCAGATCATCAGAACTTGCTGGAGGCCATCTTCTTTCCATTTGCCTCACTAACATCCACAACTGTGGCTTTATCACCTAAAGCTGAATCATAACCTTTTGAAAGCACATGTGACATTTTACATGAACATGGAATTAAAGGGGAAATAAAAATGGTTAGGATTGATTAACTATATATACAGCTGCTGTTTGGTAAACACTGTGATTTGAAATGTGCCTGAAGAACTTAGGTCAATAAGGTGTTCGATAAGTTGATTTTAAGAGGGAAGTTTTCAACTCCTTTTGATGGAATGGATCGGTTTTGCATCCCTTCTGCTTCATATTTTGGATGTCTCTAACTTTGGCAACTCTTCTCTTGGTGGCTTTGAACAGATGGCAACAGTGGAGCTTGCAAATAATCACTCTCCCCACCTTGGAAGGTATGAATGCACTTCCCCCGCGATGCTGGCTTTCTGTGTAGTATTGACTGGTTATGAATTGTTGATTTTTTGGGGAATAATGGTCTGACTGACCACTAACACCCAAAAGCAAGCAGTCAGAGCTCAGTGAGAGTCAGGCCAGAACGACTGGGTCTTGCGCCAAATTGTCAATGCACCAAGTTAGAACATAATCATTTGTAGCTTGAGAGCAGTGCAGCAATTAAATTTGTTTAGTTATATTTTTTTTTTAAAAATTGCATTGTTATACTCTCTGAGACTATGCATCTATCTATCCTTTTACTTTACCTGGCTATAAGACTTGTCCTAGTGAGATATTTGGCATTTTGTCTCTCTGTATCATTACTTCTCCAATTTTTCTGCTTCTATACCTGTTCTTATTTCTAATGGTTGGCTTCTGGCGAGAATGCAGGGTTGATGCCAGATCTACAGTAATAAATGATGTGAGGAACTTACATCTTCAATTTCAAACCAAACTGTCAGGTTCCCTGTATACTGGAAGGAAACTACGAGGAGTTAGGGGTGCCCGCATTTCCGTTGCCTTGATTGATGCGAATACAGGGGATGTCATTACATCTGGCCTGGAATCCTCCACTAAGTTGGATGTTGTCGTGCTTGAAGGTGACTTTGACAAAGATGATGAGGATGACTGGGCTCATGAAGAGTTCAAGAACTTTGTTGTTAAAGAACGTCAACATAAGGGGCAGCTTTTGAAGGGAGATCTCCAAGTGACACTCAATGGAGGTGTTGGGGAGCTGGGAGAACTGAAATTTACTGACAATTCCAGCTGGAATAGGAGTAAAAAATTTAGGATAGGGCTTAAGATGGGATTGGGTTATTGTGGGAATATGCGAATCCGAGAAGCCAAAACAAATGCCTTCCGTGTCAGGGAACATAGAGGAGAAGGTAAGTCTTTCATAGTCCATTACAGTACGTATAAACGTTGTCCTTACTCTAGGACTGACCATAAACGTGGTTTTGGATATCCAATCTTCAATATTTTAATTGAGATATTCATTTCATACGAACCTTTCTATCTCCAACGAAAATTCTTCTAAATAAAGAACGATCGGCTACTTTTTCATTAGCAAATGTTGAAACTTTGGATCAGTTTCAGGAGAGTCTGCATGCCTACAGAAGTTCGCTTCTACTTGTCAATCTGATAGTGACTGGAACCTTACTGTATTTGTTCTGTCCATTTACAGCATCCAAAAAACATGATAAACCTGCATTCGACGATGAGATCTGGAGGTTGAAGATGATTTTCAAGGATGGGAAATATCACCATAAACTGAGTGAAGCCGGAATACAAAAAGTGGGGGACTTTCTAATGCAATTGTATACAGACCCCATGAAACTGAAAGAGGTAAGCACTTGATTGATGATTCTCAATTGGGGTTTCATTCACTACCACGAATGTAAGTCTTGTGTGTTCATTCATTGTAGATTCTTGGAATGAGCTCAAATTTGACGAACTGGGATACCCTTGAAATTCATGCTAAGGAATGCAAGATGAATTGGAAACCTTATTTGTACTATACTGATGGCACGAGGAACCATGGTGCTATATTCAACACCGATCATCAGCTAATTGGCCTAATCAAAGATAGAGTATATTGTGCTACTGATCGACTTTCTGCCGATGATCTGGTAAGTGACTAGGAGTTCCTACGAAGTTTTGTCAAGCCAGTTCATGTGCTTCATACCATCATGCTTAATTCGTATAATTTGTCCCATATTATCCATGTAATTTGCAATTTGATGTTTACTCGTAGCTGTGTGGCTTAATAGGTTTTAGTATTGATCAGAGATGTGGAAACTTGAAACGAGGAGTTGCTTGGACATCTAGATGCTTTCATTTTTCATTTTTGATCAGTATAAGTAACATGAAGTGCCTGTGGAGAGAATTGAAAGAAAATCTAGACGCTTTGTCTAGATCCATAGTTGAGACATTTTGTTAATAGATTGAACTGAGTTTTTGCTCCTTGCGATGCAAAGTTGAGGATAGTAACCTTGTGTGTCGAAGTGGCCCTCCAGACTGCGCAGTTAGAATTATACAAAAGAGGACGAGTAATTTGGAGAGCACTTTCATCAGGAAAAAAGGGTGTCATCCATGAATATGTGAGGCAGTTATCATGGTATTGTTGTTTAAGCGATCAACGCATTCACGTCGCAACTATTACTTCCCAAGTATAAAACTATGAAGATCTTTATTACTTGCACAATACAAATTGATGGGTGTTTTATTTCTTCACTGGTCCTTTCTCGATCAACTTTGCATCTTTACGCTTGCCTTGATTGTACTCTTCATTACATCTTTCGAGCACCCGAACTTTTGTGGTGGAGAAATCAGCAATAGGCGTAAAGTGAATTGAGGTTCTTTCAATGTTTATTTTATTCTTCTTTCTTTGTGCTGCACTTAGTTAGTTAATTTCAGTACATGTTCATCCGTTGGAATGCAAAATCACTTGCCGAAAAAAGAGTGTTGATTGAAGTCAGCGCATGTACCTTCAATAGTGGAGATAAATAATTATATTAGTCCAACTTGAGCGATATACCGAGTGATTTTCTTCCAGGAACATGGCAATACAATTGTGAAAAAGGCCGTTGATGACTGGAATGATGTTTGGGAGTTCAATGGTGAGAACTTTTCTCCTTCAATGCAAAAGAAAAGCTCGAGCCCCCCCTTTTCATGTGAAGTGTTTGAAGAACAAATTGAAAATCTCCCCCCTGTTCAAAGTAATTTGGCTCCACAAATCTGTGCGGCTCCAGGTGGTCAAGAAGCTCCTCTGGCAAATGGCATCCCTACTGGCTTGTCAGACAACATGGATGATTGGTTGGCAAATTTCTTAAGTCAGAGCCCATTATACGACGGTGGTTCTCTTAGTGGTACCAGTACATGTGTAATTGGCTGGCTGAAGATAAAGGCAGTGATGCAGTGGGGTTTCTTCATCAGGAAGATTGTCATGAAGAGACGACGTGGCATGATGGAGCAGCCACGGAATGAACTCCAGGCTTGATTCGATTCGTTCTTAATGTTGCATTAGATAAGATGATTCTCCATTTACTGTGTGATGGAATTGATGGGGCTTTTTCTTAGACGAGGTCATATTAGTTACTTAATGTTATTCATATGTGTACTGAACAGCTCAGTTTGAATGCCTTCACAAGCGAATAATTTTTTCATCAGAGAGTCTCTACTTCAGTTCTTTCAACACGTTTCTTCAAAAGTTTTTTGATTTTTCACATGTAAGGGATACAAGAAATCTAATTCAAAGAGTGCACTTGTGTTCTGTGCTTATCATTTGACGATATTGACACCACGTCCATGTAGTCCAATGAATAAAGTCTTCCCCGTTTGCTGCTATCTACAGCTGTCGTTCGGAACACGTACACCATCATGATGCTAAGTTCCCTCGATATTCTCCATTCATTCAGACTGTTGCTTTGATATTGATGTTGAATTACCAATCAGTAACTACTGAAAAAGAAGCAAAGTATATTCCGCAAGGCTGGCAATAAATGCACGGTTCAGCTTAGCCGAAGGTGTTTTGCGTGACAGGCACAAATCGTGCTCTGTCGTCTTCATAACCTGCTTCTCTTGTTTTCTCAGTCCTTGAAAAGCTTATGTAAAATGGCTCGTGAAAAATTATGATATAAAAAGTAGTTTTTGCATTCCATGGTACATGAAAAAATTATACTCTGCATCCTTATCATGGCAATACAAGAAAACTAGTGTTCCTATTCCTCACGAGCAACATAGAGAAGAACGACGAAAGTGCCATAATTTTCTTAGGCGCTCACGTATGTCCATATCTTTTTTGTTTTGCCAACTACAAAACCCTCACTTAGATTAGGCAAGGGCCGCCTGTCCCTTGGCCATGAAGGCCCTTGCCACATCTGGGCAGCGGCCCTTGCTTGGTGTGGGCCAAGAAGGTAGCCTTACTCATAGCCACCCAAATCTAGCGACGGCCTTCGTGGCTAAAGGTGAGGGGCCCTTAAGCGATGGCCACCCGCCTTAAAAAGGAGCAAAAGAAAAATAAAAAAAATTCAAAAACTAATTAAAAAATTAAACGATAATTAAAAAAAATCCATGGCAGGGTCGGCAAAACCATGTAGGATAATTGACATCAATATTGGATTTTTTGATGAGGCAAATTGCCATTGGCATTCAAGTGAACAAAAAAAAAAGTTATGACATTCAAATAAGCACCATACGAAAGTTATGGTATTTATACTGAATTTTAAATTTTTTGATTAATACCCTAAAAAACCTCAGATTGGTATGTGACAAATTTACCATAAATTAATTTTTTGATCATAAAAAACTCCAAACCGGTATACCCATAAAAAATTTACTCACATAAAAAACCTTAAATTGATACATTGGTGACAAATTTACCTCAAACTAATTTATTAGACTGCCAAAAACCCCAAATTGATATATTTATGACAAATATGTCATCCGTTAAATTAGATTAATAAAAAAATCACAAAAATTGCATAACTATAAAATGGAGAATAAATTCCCAAATTATTATTCTAGTCAACTATCACGTGTTATTCAACTTGGTAATTTGATAATAAAATTTAACATAAATTAATAGAATATAAATTTGTCACAAATATATCAGTTTGGTGTAAAATTATCAAATGTGTACCGTAGGGTTTTTGATGGTTAGAAAATTAGTTTATGGTAAATTTGTCACATATATACTAGTTTAGGATTTTTTAGGGTATTAACCCTAAATTTTTTTATCCTAATTTAGTTATCAAACAAGCTGAAATTCTTCTACGAGTCCAATCATCCGCCGGCTCATGCTTGTCTAAGAATTCTTAATTTGATCCAGTCCAATCCGAAAGGCCTTTAAACCATTTGCAATTTCCCAATTCGACCAAAGTGTTTTTTTGGTTTTTTTTCTTCTGGTAGTAAGAGTAGATAGTAGCTTCTAGGCAACTGAACACGCTGGTTTTTTGCTCGTTCCGCACCTCTGACGAGGCGTGAAGTCATATCAAAGCAAAAACTGCGAAAGCAGCATGCAGCATTTTCCAGGAAAATTATCAGGACCTGATTTTCTCGGAAAATCACCCGGTCACGCCACTGTTTCTCAAAAAATCCAACATCTACTGATAGGTATTAGCAATATTATGATTGCCGGTGATAAAGTGGATTTTTGACTAAATATAATCATTTACATCAACTTCATTGAAAGTTAGAGAACGACTTTACCCCCCGGGGTCAAAGTGTTCGATTTTTTCATCATTTGTCACGACCAAATTTTCAAGTGAACTACCTAAAATTAGGCTAATGGATTACTAAATCTAACTTAGCTCACGCTCTTCTAAACTAGTACCAACTCATGACTTAAGTTCAAATTTCTTAACATGCAAATGGATTTTATTTAGGAGTCGTCACTAATCAGTTTATGGTAGGTTGATTAGACACCTAAGTAAAATAATGAGAAAATTATTTTACTTCTACGAACTAGAGACTTTAAGTACGGGGACTTGGTTACACTAGACTTCTCTAATGCCCTTTCAGTACCAGTTCTTTTTATTTTCAAGAAAATGTTTTTGCAAGCAATTTGGATTAATTTTAAATCTATTTCCCTAATATGTAAAGTAATCATGCAGGTGCGCAAACCACCAATTTAACACTCAAGAAAATAAGTAAAAAAACACAAAACTTACCTCATAGCAACAAAAGCATCTGCGTTATTAGATCAGAATTCACATTTATAGTCCTAGATATGATTTCTAATTAACATGCAATTTTTTTTTCACTTATTTAATAAAAATTATGCTTTATGCAATGCAATATAACTAAATGACCTAATTCTAATGGCATGCAATTTCTAATCAAATGGACCTAATAAGCATCTCTAAATGACGTGCATTTCATGAATCTAATTTTATATAAATTTTTTATTTTTCCTAAAAATGCAATCTATATTAAAGAATGGAACTAATTTATCCTAAGACATTTTTGTATTTTTCATGCAATTCGGAATTAGGAAAAATGTGAAAATTATCTAACTAGATTAAGATTCTATTTGATTTGCATTAGGAATTAGGTTAAGCCAAGTCCTAATTTAAACTAAAATATTATTTTAACCTCAATAATCCTAAAATGCAATCTATCTAATATCTAAACTTATAATAAATTAAGAAAAATATTATCTAGAATTAAACTAAGTGCAATTTTACCCCAATATGCAATGACGTACAAAAGTTGCCCTAATTCTAATTTTTCTTTTATTTTTTTTGTATTTTTGTATTAATTTTTATGAAAATTCGAAATTAAAATTGGCAAATAATTAAACATGCAATCTAAGCTAAAAAAAACTAGCAACCTAAATTGATTGATTTGATTTTTTTAATTATTTTGAAATTCGAAATAAAATTCCTATTCTAAATATGCAAACCCTAAAACAAGAAATAAACCTAATCTAACTCATATTTTTTTGGATTTTTTTATGAAAACAAAATCAACTTAAACGACATAACAACATATCAAAGCAAGACAATATTGATATTCAAATTGACGTACCATATCTCGCGCATGAGATTGGGTCGGTCAATTTTAAATAAATCGTGAATTAAATCTTGGGCATGAGATCGGATTGGCGATTTTTCAAGCGATTGCGAGTCGGATTTCGAGTGTGAAAATCGGACTGTCAATCCCTAATTTAAAAGGCTCCTCGAGCTGCAAATATCATGACATATCAAATTTTTTCAATGGGATACATTAATGAATACTTCGGACAAAGAAATAAAATGAATAATAAAAAAACTGCCTAATTTGAATTTTCTCCAAATCCGGGTTTAGCAACCATGCTTATGAATCGCGATGACTTGAGGCTGTGGTGGTGCTTGCAATGCTGTCTCGGTGGAGTTCGTCACAAATGCTTGCGGTGGATGGCAGCGAGCTGTCGTCGGTGCCAGGAGGATACTCGGGCGTCTTGCCAAAAAAAAAAAAAAGAAAAGATCCGGCGTCGTGGAGGGGCTCCTGATTAGTCCCTAGCTTGGTGTTGTCTGTTCTTCCTGGTGATCGACAAAGTGGCTAGTAGCGGTAAGTGATGGTTTTATGTGATGGGCTTAAGGCCCGTTCGCCCATGTTGGACCTGAAAGCCCAGCCCACAAGATTAGGGCCCATGGATGAAGGGGTACGATTCTTTGTTTTTGGAGGAACGTATATAAGGGAGGAAAGAGAGGGAGGACGTACCCTTTGGCATAATAACGCATGTACGTTCCTCTCCCTCTCTTCCTCCAAGAAAAAAAAGGAAGACAAACGCTAAAGGCGACGCCGTCTTCCCTTTAAAGCCAATCAAAGTCATCGGATCGAATGTGATTGGTTTCTCTTCCTCACTCTTCAGCATTGGTGTTTAATCTGTAGCTAACAAGGTACGCTCGAATCCATGGTGTGCTTTAGGATCAGTGATGCGTGATTTTCCCGGGCTTATCTTCCGCATTCATTTTAGGGGGTCGATTTAGTGTCGAATCCTGTTTTCGGGGATCCGAAAATCCTAACATTGGTATCAAAGCCCTAGTTCATGTTATCCCGACCCCTTTCATGTTTAATGAATGATTTTTGATTGATTTTTCGCGAAGATATTCGACCGACACGGAACAGGGCGAGAAATCCTGACACCCGAGCACTGTTCATCCGTTTTTTCAAGTTTTTGTAAGTCAAAATCAATTTCTGAAAACATAGGGTGAAAGAGATCGTTGAGACAAGTCCGACGATATGTTGTGCACCGCCGGGAGACGCCGGACCCGCCCGAAGCGCTGGCTTGGCCAGCGCGTGCGCCACACGCGCCGGTAGGGGAACCGGCACGTGCGCACCGGCGACCGGTGAAACGACATGCGCCGGTCAGCAAATTGGCGCGTGCTGATGTCACCTTGACGTCACGGTAACCGCTGGGATGACGTCATCGCTGACGACCGTTGGCCAGCCGGTCACCGACTGGCGACCCGACCCGACCTGCGTGGAAGCCTGGCACACGCGCGGCACGTGCTGGCTGACATCTACATGACGTCAGCCCGCGCACGCGCGCGACACGTGCCGGTCAGTTCGTCCAGCTCGGCCCGACTGGTCCGACGACCCGCGCCCGCTGACCCGTTGACCATTGACCAGCGTTGACCCGTTGACCCGTTGACCATTGGCTGTTGATCAACGACTGTTGACCGTTGACCGGCTGTTAATCATTAACAAAAAAAAAAAGAATTTGTTTCTTTTTCAATTATGCTTCTGTGGGTTATAAGTAATCCATTTTTAATTATGCATTTGTTGCATGAATCATGGAAAATTATGTATTTTCCCTTATGTTTATTATGGATTATAAGTGATCCATTTTTAGTTCTGCATTTGTTGTAGGAACTATGATGCGTTATGCACGGATACCTGCAATCCCGAGAACGGACGAGGAAATTGCAACTTAAAAGGCTGATGATAGAGTTAGCTAATTATCGATGGCATGATGGTGATTTAGTATCACATGTGGTCAGGGTCAATCAGATGATACAGGAAATCATATGGAATGGTTATCTTATGTCGGATTTTGAGAATGTGCCGACTTTGATGAACACTCTTCCACCTTAATGGCAAGTAGTGTTAGATCGACTATGGGAGGTCAACGTGGTCCCGGATTATAGGAGGCTAGTGGTAGATTTTATAAGAGAGTACTATAGGATTGAGTTAACCAAAACTTCAACCCTTAAATTGAGTGCCACATGGCGCAGAGTGAATGCGCCTTGGAGGCGACATGAAAGCTCTCCAAAAGTTTTTCCATGGTTGGCAAATGTGCCTTCAAATTTCTCTGATATTTTGACTGATAGATTTGAAGGGACATTCCCTATTTATTTCTTAGATTAATTTGAGATGTTTTTTATGTGAATATCTCTTTCTATGTTGATATTTTTCCTCTGTATATATTGCTTAGTGTAATGGATAGTTGTATTATGTAAAAGCATTATTATTCTATTGGATGTCAAATATTATTTTCTTTTTGTTATTGATGAATACTGTGGGTAGTTCATAGAAGTTTTTTGTAACTTCATAGAATTTATTTTGCATAAGACAATTATATTAATAATAATTTTGAGTTAGGATTTTTGGAGGAAGATTGGAAACATAGTGACCTTTTGATTCTGAAATCTTACTTGAAATTGTTCATTAATATGATGGGTCTGTGCAAAATGGATGCATAAATGATAGGCATTAATTATTCGTGCATATATGTCTGATGTGTTCAGATCGATGGTTTCAGCAACTAAGAACGTAATTGCTAATATGAACGGCAACAATTGTGAAATATTGAATATGAAGATTCAATATGTGCTAGAAAAGCAAGAAGCACTAGAAGCTCTTGACCATGTTATGGAAGATCTTGAGAATGTCGTGCGCCACCTAAAGCTAGTAGAGGACCGCCTAACGACATTTGAGCCGAAAATGGACATTTGCAATGCTGGTTCTAGCTCAGAAAGGGCTTTGAGCTATAAGCGCAAGCATATTGATTCGTTCAATATGTGGGAATACAAAGGATCAAGTCCTTATTGCAAGAAATCAAGAGTTAACCAACACAAGAGAGGAAAACGTCTTCAAGTGAAGAAAATGTCAAGGGTAAGGTGTTACAATTGTGACAAGAAAGGTCACTATGCTCGCAACTGTTGTGAGCCGAAAAAGGTAAACACCTATTGTACATTTGAGAACTTTGCTTATATGTCAAGTTATGTATTATTGGTTGAATCCAATCCTTTGTGGATTGTAAATTCAGGAGCGATAGACTATATAGCGAATGATAGAGAATCCTTCGTGGAATTCCAACAATACCAACTAGAACTAAGTGGATTTATGTGGGAAATAACTCCAGAGCTGAAGTGAAAGGAATTGGCACCTGCCAATTGAACATGCGTGGTGAACGCACCTCGATGTTCTACATGCTCCGGAGATTCGTAGAAATTTAGTGTCTGTTTTGGTGTTGGTTAAGCTTGGTTTTAGTGTGAACTTCCATAATAGAGGTGTAGATTTGTATTTGGATACAAACTACTATGGTTATGGTTATTTTCTGAATGGTTTTATTGTACTAAATGTTGATTGTGGTGATGTCAATATTTGTTATTCCTTTTTCACGTCTTCTACTTCATATGATAATGATGTGAATGTGTGGCATGCTAGACTTAGTCATATTGGCCAAGAACGAATGAATAGACTAGCAAAAAGGGCTTGTTGGACAACATTGAAAAAGCCGATTTGTCCATAAGTGAGCATTGCCTAGTAGGGAAAACGATAAGGAAACCATTTGGAAAAAGTAAAAGAGCTGAATTTCCTCTGCATTTAATCCATTCTGACGTCTGTGGTCTAATGAATGTGAGAGGAAGGCATGGGGCTGTTTATTTCATCACCTTTTATAGATGATTATACTCGATTCGGATATGTCTATTTGATTTCTCATAAATCTGAAGTAATAAGTTATTTCAAAAGGTTTATGAACTTTGTTGAAAATCAATTAGACAAGAAAGTAAAAGCATTGAGATCCGATCGAGGTCGAGAATATTCATTTGATGAGTTCAGAAAATTATGTGATGAAAAAGGAATAGGAAGACAATTGTCTATTCCATATACTCCTCAACAAAATGGTGTTGTGGAAAGAAGGAACAGAACCCTACTGGAAATGGTTAGGTCCATGATGGCGCATGCTAACTTACCTATCACTTTTCGGAATGATGCGTTGTTAATTACTGCATATATACTTAACCGGGTGCATTTCAAATCAGTTACTTCCACTCCATATGAGTTATGGACAGGTAGAAAACCGGACTTAAGTTTTCATAAGCCATGGGATTGTGCTGCCTATACTCATGAGTCCTCTCACAAGTTTGGGAAATTTGGTTCCAAAGGAAATAAGAGTATTTTCATGAGATACTCCGAACACTCAAAATGGTATGTGTTCATAGGTGAGCAGGAAAGTTGGAGTATAACTGATTTTGAATCACGGGATGTCACATTCTTAGAGAATGAATTTCCTAAGAAGGGCGAAATAGGTGAAGATTATTCCCTATTTGAAACCTTGGATCAAGATAATGATATTAGTGGAGTTCGTCCAAGTGGGAGTAATATGAGAAGTGATGAATTGAATTCAACTCATTCTCAATTGCAACCACATGATGAGACGACGTCATCATTATTTAATTCTAGTAGGAGCATAATGAGGAATGATGTGCTAAGTGTACAATCTCCCATACGGTGAACAAGTCGCTAAGGTATTCCCCGTCAACGTTTTTGACATTGAAGGGGAAACTTTTATGGTTGCTCCACAAGATGAGGATGAGCCAAGAAATATTAATGAGGCTCTAAATTGCCCTAATAAGGAAAAATGAATCTATGCAATGGAAGAGGAAATGGAGTCAATGAAGTCAAACTATGTTTGGGAACTGGTTTATCTTCCAAATGGACGCAGAGCTATTGGGAACAAGTGGGTTCTCAAAATAAAGTGAAATGCTGATGGCTCGATAAAAAGGCATAAGGCTCGCCTTGTGGCGAAGGGGTATAATCAACAGGAATGAATTGATTATGAAGATACATTTTCTCATGTAGTGAGATTTACCTCGATTCGCATTATTCTGGCAATAGTAGCTAATATGGATCTTGAGTTACATCAAATGGATGTAAAGATTTCTTTCCTCAATGGAGAATTAGAGGAAGAAATATATATGGAACAACCTACTGGTTTCATAGTGAAAGGCCAAGAAGAAAAGGTATGTCGACTTTTGGGATCGATATACGGCCTTAAGCAATCATCGAGACAATGGTATATATGTTTTCATAATGCCATAATGGCATATGATTTTACAATGATTGATGAGGATCATTGTGTATATATCAAAAGATCCAATTCCAATGATCAATTTGTGATCATATTATTATATGTTGATGATATACTGATTGCGGGAAGTAATATGGAGTTTATTAATACTGTCAAGAGTTGATTGTCTTCTAACTTTGAGATGAAGGATATGGGTGAGACTGCATACATTCTTGGAGTTAAGATTTCAAGAGATCGTTCGAAGAGATCGTTGTCTCTTTCGCAAGAAACATATATAAATAAGGTTCTTGAATGATTTCGTATGCAAGATTATAAACCCATAGACACTCCTATTGCAAAAGGTGAAAGATTGAGCCATAAACTGTGTCCAAGGACTCCACAAGAGAATGAATAAATGAAACATGTTCCTTATGCTAGTGCTGTTAGAAGCTTTATGTACGTTATGATGTGTACAAGACTTGACATATGTTTTGCAATTGGAATGGTGAGTAGTTACCAATCCAATCCAAGTCAAGCATATTGAAAAGCCGTTAAGAGAATATTGATGTATCTAAAGGGGACTGCTAATAATACGCTGAGTTATTAAGGAAATGATTTGCGACTCTAAGGCTATTCTTATGTTGATTGGAGAGGAGATTTAGATGAAAGGAAATCTACCTCTAGATTTGTTCTCTTACCGAATAATGGCACCATATGTTGGAGTAGTAAGAAACAAACATGTATAGCCTTGTCCACGATGGAAGTTGAGTTCGTGACATTATCAGCAGCAGCAGTATAAAAAGGTGTTTGGCTTAAGAGATTTTTGGATCACTTAGGTGTTATTGGAAGTGCTGCAGATTCATTGTTGGTTAACTGTGATAGCCAAGCAGCAAAAGAGTAAGTAAAAGATCCAAAATATCATAGCAAGACCAAACATATAGATACCAAGTTTAATCTTGTCAAAGATATGGTTGCACGAAAAGATGTGAACTTATAGTACATATTACGCATAGAATGATAGCAAATCCTATGACAGAGCCAATACCTAGAGATGTGTTTTGTGGCCATATGAAATCTCTAGGATTGCGTATAATCTGATGTGCTGGATTGTAATTTCCCTAAGTGTTCACATTTGATGAATTTGTGTTTTCATCATTAATGCCTATGAATCTTTGTTTGATCTTTATACATCTTAATGCTCAGTGAATTACTTTAAGTTGATAAAGTATGTCGGACAGATATAAGATTAACTCACTCACACGGGTAATCGCCTCTATTTACTGTGTGATAAATAGAGATGAGACCGTTTTTAAGCTTATTATCTAGGTGATAATCGAGAGTTCAAGCTTAAAATACGTATGTCGCATTAACTTGGTGTTAAGATGAGGACATGATACTTACTATGTCCGAAAGTAAAATACCCCACATATTTTACTTTATCTGTCTAAGATACCAGATGTGAGTTCTGATAAATTTTGTGAATGAGTAGATACGTGAACTCAAGTTAGATATTAGGTATGTCTGAACTATCATCTGTACGGTATTAAAAGGTGTAGACATACGCTCCATGAGAAATGAGTTAATACTGTAATACGTATTTCATACTACGTATGCATGAAACGACCAATAAGAGTGGCAAAAAGTTTGATCTCAACTTTTATGTCGTGTGAGACTCTTAAGGAAAAGAGTTCCTCAATTTTAGTACTCTCATGACTCTTACTTATTCTCAAGATTTCTATTTAATGTTTGCTATTTTAGGATGTTGCCAATGGTCATGAGTTTGATTCGATCTAATGGGACATTTCTAGAAAAGCAAGCTGAACTGAAATTGAGAGTTTGAAGGAAAGAGGAAGATCGATTTTTGGAGAATCACATTGTAGTTTTGTATTTACCGGTTAACCAATTATGACTGTCTTTGAGATAATCATAATTGTGAATACAATATATATATCATTGTTTAAAAGAGATCAAGAGAGATATAAATGTGATCAATTGATCTAGGGTACTGCATATTAAATCTACTCAGAGTGTGATGCCCATTATGAGCTGATATATATTCCTAACAGATGTATAGCAACGGGCTCTCAAAGTATGCTGGTCGCACGGATTATTCACCAGTATGAATGTTGAAGAGAGGTAAAGAGAATCATGTTCGGCCCACCATGTGCGAGTGGGAAATGATGGTTTTATGTGATGGGTTTAAAGCCCATCCGCCCATGTTGGACCTGAAAGCCCGACCCACAAGATTAGGGCCCATGGATGAAGGGGTACAATTCTTTGTTTTTGGAGGAACGTATATAAGGGAGGAAAGAGAGGGAGGACGTACCCTTTGGCATAATAACGCACGTATGCTCCTCTCCCTCTCTTCCTCCAAGAAAAAAAAAGGAAGACAAATGCTAAAGGCGACGCTGTCTTCCCTTTAAAACCAATCGAAGTCATCGAATCGAACGAGATTGGTTTCTCTTCCTCAATCTTCAGCATTGGTGTTTAATCTATGGCTAACAAGGTACGCTCGAATCTGTGGTGTGCTTTAGGATCAGTGATACGTGATTTTCCCGGGCTTATCTTCCGCATTCGCTTTAGGGGTTCGATTTAGTGTCAAATCCGGTTTTCGGGGATCTGATAATCTCAACAATAAGCAAAGGACCAAGGGTTGTGAGCGGCTCTCTTTCTTCAATGGTGGGTGGAGGAGATCACTGGTGACTTCTCGATTTGGTGATCGATGACCAATTCTCCAAGGCCTGTAAAATAGAACGTGTCGCTGGCTTGGCTTGGTGAGAACTCGGTGCAGATGACAGGAACAATGGTTTCGTTGCGGGAGAAGTTGCGTTGTCGGGATGTAGGGGGCAGCACAGTGAAGCATCTCCACCGAGAATTCCGAAGTCACGATCCTTTGTCTTCAATCTCTCTGATGCTTCTTCCTCAAAAGTTGACAAGCAATTCTTCAGCATTCACCATACAATAAAAGACAAATTCCACCGTTTTGACCAAAAGCCAAAACAACCCACGATCTTTGATGATCTGCTAGACAACGACGAGCTGAGAGCTGGAGACTTCTAGGTGCACCTGGACAAAATCTCGTCTTGACTTCACGCCGAGGCTACATGATGGATTTATGAGATGGGCTTAAGGCCCATCCGCTCAAGTTGGGCCCAAAAGGCCCGGCCCACGGGAATAGGGCCCGTGGAAGGGGAAGGTATAAAAGGGAGGAGAGAGAGAGAGAAGACAACGGTTGGACAGAACAAACGTACGCTTCTTCTCTCCCGTGCATTCTCTCTCAAAAACAAAAAGGAAAAAAACGCTGAAGGCGTCCCATCTTCCCTTCAAGGCAAATTGGCATCATCGGACCAGAATTTCTTCCTCTTCTTCAGCGTTGGTGTTTAATCTGTGGCTAACAAGGTACGCTCGAATCTGTGGTGTGCTTTACGATCGGTGATGCGTGTTTTCCCGGGCTTCGTCTTCCGCATTGATTTAGGGGTTCGATTCGGTGTCGAATCCAGTTTTCGAGGATCCGTTATTCCCAACATTGGTATCAGAGCCCTAGTTCATGTTTTTCCCGATCAATTCTGATGTTTTTGATTGATTTTTCGAGAAATTACTTCGGCCGTACGGAACCGGGCGAAAAACCCGACACCCGAGCGCTTTTCGGCCTTTTTTCTGAGTTTTCGTAAGTCGAAATCAAATTCTGAAGGCACTGGGAGAAGCGCGACGTTGAGACGAGTCCAGCGATGTGTAGACCGCCGCCGGGAGCCGCCGCACGCGCCCACACGTGCGGCTGGAAGGCGCTGCGCGTGGGCGCAACGCGCCTGGAAGCGCTGGCTTCGCCAGCGCGTGCGCCACACGCGCCGATGGTGAACCGGCACGTGCGCGCCGGTCCACGAACTGACGCGTGCTGACGTCATCCAACGGTCGGTTACCGTACGGATGACGTCACCGATGACGTCATCGCCGACGACGGTTGGCCGGCCGGTCACCGGCCGGCAACTCGACCCGACGGCGACCGACACGACCCGATCAGCCTGGCACGTGCCGCGCACGTGCGGCTGACGTCTGCGTGACGTCAGCACGCTCACGCGCGAGGCACGTGCCGGCTGACGTCTGCGTGACGTCTGCCACCGCACGCGCGCGGCACGTGCGGTCGGTTCGTCCGACCGGCACGGCCGGTCCGTCCGGTCTAACCCGCGCGCCTGTTGACCCGACCCGTTGACCGTTGACCGTTGACCCGAAAAAAAAAAAAAAAAAAAAAAGGAATTTGTTTTCTTTTTCAGTCATGCCTATGTGGGTTATAAGTAATTCATTTTTAATTCTGCATTTGTTGCATGAATTTTGGAAAATTATATATTTTCTCTTATATTAATTATGGATTATAAGTGATCTATTTTTTAGTTCTGCGTTTGTTGCAGGAACTATGATGCGTTATGCAAGGATACCTGCAATCCCTAGAACGGACGAGGGAAATGCAAGACTTAAGAGGCTGATGACAGAGTTAGCCAATTATCGGTGGCATGATGGTGATTTAGTATCACATGTGGTCAAGGTCAATCAAATGATGCAGGAAATCATCTGGAATGGTTATCTTATGCCGGATTTTGAGAAGGTGCCGGCTTTGATGAACACTCTTCCACCTGAATGGCAAGCAGTGTTGGATCGACTATGGGAGGTCAACGTGGTCCCGGGTTATAGGAGGCTGGTGGAAGCTTTTGTAAGAGAGCATTATAGGATTGAGTTGGCCAAAACTTCAACCCTTAGATTGAGCGCCACATGGCGTCGAGTGAATGCGCCTTGGAGGCGACATGAAAGCTCTCTGAAAGTTTTTCCATGGTTGGCAAATGTGCCTTCAGTTTTCTCAGATGTTTTGACTGATAGATTAGAAGGGACGTTCCCTATTTATTTCTTTGATTGATTATGTAATGATTACTACCTAATTGTGTTAATTGAAAGCATTATTGTTTTTAATTGTATGTCAATTATCTGTTACTTTCTGTTATTGCTGGTTGCTGTGGGTAATTAGTCAGGTAGTAATAGAAGTTTTTGTAACTTCATAGAATTTATTTGCATAAGATAATTATATTGATAATAATTTTAAGTTAGGATTTTTGGAGGATGATTGGAAACATAGTGACCTTTTGATTCAAGCCTTACTTGAAATTATTTATTAATATGATGGGTCTATGCAAATAGGAATGCATAAATGATAGGCATTAATTATTCGTGCATGTATGTCCGATGTGTTCGAACGATGTTTCAAAGAACTAAGAATGTAATTGCTGATATGAACGGTAACAATTGTGAAATATTGAATATGAAGATTCAATATGTGATTGGAAAAGCAAGAAGCACTAGAAGCTCTTGACCACATTATGGAAGATCTTGAGGGTGTCGTGCACCACCTTGAGCTAGTAGAGGACCGCTTAACGGTATTTGAGCCGAAAATAGACATTTGCTATGCTGGTTCTAGCTCAGAAAGGGCTTTGTGCTCTAAGCGCAAATGTATTGATTCGTTCAATATGTGGGAATGCAAATGATCAAGTCCTTATTGCAAGAAATCAAGAATTAACCAACAAGAGAGAGGAAAGCGTCCTTAAGTGAAGAAAATGTCAAGGGTGTGATATTACAATTGTGACAAGAGAGGTCACTATGCTCGCGACTGTCGTGAGCCAAAGAAGCTATACACCTCTTGTACATTTGAGAACTTTGCTTATGTGTCAAGTTCTGCATTATAGGCTGAATCCAATCCTTTATGGAATGTAGATTCAGGAGCGACAGACCATGTAGCAAAGGATAGAGGATCCTTCGTGGAATTCCGACGATACCAATTGGAACTAAGTGGATCTATATTGGAAACAACTCTAGAGCTGATGTAAAGGAATTGACACCTGCCAATTGAACATGCATGGTGGACGCATCTTGATGTTCTATATGCTCTAGAGATTCGTCGAAATTTAGTGTCTGTCTTAGTGTTGGTTAAGCTTGGTTTTGGTATGAACTTCCATAATAAATGTGTAGATTTGTGTTTAGATACAAACTACTATGGTTGTGGTCACTTTCTAGATGGTTTTATTGTACTAAATGTTGACTATGGTGATGCCAATATGTTATCCCCTTGTTTCACGTCTTCTATCTTATATGATAATGATATGAATATGATGGCATGCTAGACTTGGTCATATAGGCCAACAACATATGAAAAGACTAGCCAAAAAGGGCTTGTTGGGCAATATTGATAAAGTTGATTTGTCCATATGTGAGCATTGCCTAGTAGGGAAAATGACAAGGAGACCATTTGGAAAAGGTAAAAGAGCTGAATTTCCTCGGCATTTAATCCATTTGGATGTCTGTGGTTCAATGAATGTGAGAGGAAGGCAATGGGCTGTTTATTTCATCACTTTTTTTATAAATGATTATTCTCGAGTCGGATATGTCTATTTGATTTCTCATTAATCTGAAGCATAAGTTGTTTCAGAAGATTTATGAACCTGGCAGAAAATCAATTAGACAAGAAAATAAAGGTATTTAGATCCGATCGAGGTTGAGAATATATATCTGATAAGTTCAGAAAATTATGTGATGAAAAAGGAATAGAAAGATAGTTGTCTATTCCATATACTCCTCAACAAAATGGTTTTGCAGAGAGAAGAAACAGAACATTACTGGAATGGTTAGGTCCATGAAGGCGTATGCTAACTTACCCATCACCTTTTGGAGTGATGTGTTGTTAACTGCTGCCTATATACTTAACCGGGTGCCTTCCAAATCGGTTATTTCCACTTCATATGAGTTATGGACAGTTAGAACACCGGACTTAAGTTTTCTTAAGCCATGGGGTTGTGCTGCCTATGCTCATGAGTCCTCTCACAAATTTTGGGAAATTGGGTCCCAAAGAAAATAAGAGTATTTTCATGAGATACTGCGAACACTCAAAAAGGTATGTGTTCATAGGTGAGCAGGAAAGTTGGAGTATAACTGAATTTGAATCACGGGATGTCACATCCTTAGTGGATGAATTTCCTAAGAAGGGCGAAATAAGGGAAAATAACTCCCTATTTGAAACCTTGGATCAAGATAATGATGTCAGTGGAGTTCGTTCAAGTGGGAGTAATATGAGATGTAATGAATTGAATTCAACTCATTCTCAATTGCAATTACCTGATGTGACGACATCATCATTACCTAATCCAAGTGGGAGCATGATGGAGAATGATGTGCTAAGTGTACAATCTCCCATACGGTGAACAAGTCGCCAAAGTATTCCCCGTCGATGTTTTGACATTGAAAGGGAAACTTTTATGGTTGCTCCACAAGATGAGGATGAGCCAAGAAATATTAATGAGGCTCTGAACTGCCCTAATAAGGAAAAATGGATTCATGCAATGAAAAAGGAAATTGAGTCAATGAAATCAAACCAAGTCTGGGAACTGGATGATCTTCCAAAAAGGGACGCAGAGCTATTGGGAACAAGTGGGTTCTCAAAGTAAAGCGAAAGGCTGATGGCTCAATAGAAAGGCATAAGGCTCACCTTGTGGCGAAGGGTTATAATCAACAGGAATAAATTGATTATGAAAATACATTTTCTCCTGTAGTGAGATTTACCTTGATTCGCATTATTCTAGCAATAGTGACTAGTATGGATCTTGAGTTACATCAAATGGATGTAAAGACTGCTTTCCTCAAAGGAGAATTAGAGGAAGGAACATATATGGAACTACCTGCTAGTTTCATAGTGAAAGGCTAAGAAGAAAAGGTATGTTGACTTTGGGGGTCGATATATGGCCTTAAGCAGTCATCGAGACAAAGGTATATACATTTTCATAATGCCATAGTGGCATATGATTTTACAATGATAGATGAGGATCATTGTGTATATATCAATAGATCCAATGATCAATTTGTGATCATATCATTATATGTTGATGATATACTAATTGCCGGAAGCAATATGGAGTTGGTTAATACTATCAAGAGATAGTTGTCTTCTAACTTTGAGATAAAGGATATGGGATTGTAAACCTGTAGACACTCCTATTGCAAAAGGTGAAGGATTGAGTCATAGACTGTGTCCAAGGACTCCACAAGAGAAGGAACAAATGAAACATGTTCCTTATGCTAGTGCTGTTGGGAGCTTGATGTATGCTATGATGTGTACAACACCCGACATATGCTTTGCAGTCGGAATGGTGAGAAGATACCAATCCAATCCAGGTCAAGCACATTGAAAAGCCGTTAAGAGAATACTAAGGTATCTAAAGGGGACTGCTGATTATACGCTGAGTTATTAAGAAAAGGATCTGCAACTCAAAGGCTATTCTGATGCTGATTGGAGAGGAGATTTAAATGAAAGAAAATCTACCTCTGGGTTTGTTTTCTTACCGAATAATGGCACCATATGTTGGAGCAGTAAGAAACAGAAGTGTATAGCCTAGTCCACGATGTAAGTTGAGTTCGTGGCATTATCAGCAGCAGTATAAGAGAGTGTTTGGCTTAAGAGATTTTTTGGATCATTTAGGTGTTATTGGAAGTGCTGCAGATTCATTGTTGGTTAACTGTGATAGCCAAGCAGCAAAAAGCGTATACCAAAGATCCAAAATATCATGGCAAGACCAAACCTATAGATACCAAGTATAATCTTGTCAAGGATATGGTTGCACGAAAAGATGTGAACTTAGAGTACATACTACGCATGGAATGGTAGCAGATCCTATGACAAAGCCAATACCTAGAGATGTGTTTTGTGGCCATATGAAATCTCTAGGATTGCGTAGAGACTGATGTACTAAATATTGTAATTTCCCTAAATGTTCACAATTTGATGAATTTGAGTTTTCATCATTAATGCCTATAAATCTTTGTTTAATCCTTATGTATCTTAATGCTTAGTGCATTATTTTAAGTTGAGAAGTATGTCGGACAGATATAAGATTAGCCCACTCACAAAGGGTAATCGCCTCTGTTTACTGTGTGATAAATAGAGATAAGACTGTTTTTAAGCTTATTATCTAGGTGATAATCAAGAGCGCAAGCTTAAAATACGTATGTCGCCTTAACTGAGTGTTAAGATGAGGACATAATACTAAAGATGTCTGAAAGTAAAATACCCCACGCATTTTACTTTATCTGTCTAAGATGCCATATGTGAGTTCTGATAAATTTTGTGAATAAGTAGATAAGTGAACTCAAGTTAGACATTGGGTATGTTTGAACTATCATCTGTACAGTATTGAAAGGTGTAGACATACGCTCAATGGGAAATGAGTTAATACCGTAATACGTATTTCATACTACGTATGCATGAGACGACCAATAAGAGTGACAAAAGTTTGATCTCAACTTTTATGTCGTGTGAGACTCTTGAGGAAAAGGGTTCCTCAATTTCTTAGTCCCCTCATGACTCTTACTTATTCTCAAGATTTCTATTTAGTGTTTGCTATCTTAGGATGTTGCCAATGGTCATGAGTGATTCGATCTAATGGGGCATTTCTAGAAAAGCAAGCTGAACTGAAATTGAGAGTTTGAAGGAAAGAGGAAGATCGATTTTGGAGAATCACATTGTAGTTTTGTATTCACCGGTTAACCAATTATGACTGTCTTTGTGATAATCATAATTGTGAATACAATATATATATCATTATTTAAAAGAGATTAAGAGAGATATAAATGTGATCGATCGATCTAGGGTACTGCATACTAAATCTACTCGGAGTGTGATGCCCATTATGAGCTGCTATATATATTCCTAACAGATGTATGGCAACGAGCTCTCAAAGTATGCTGGTCGCACGGATTATTCACCGGTATGAATGTTGAAGAGAGGAAAAGAGGATTATGTTCGGCCCACCATGTTAAGTGAGAGTCTATGATGGATTTTTCTCTGATGGGGCTGAGTAGGGTCTGTCCGCCCATGTTGGTTTTGCACCACCATGTGCGAGTGGGAGATGATGGATTTATGAGATGGGCTTAAGGCCCATCCGCTCAAGTTGGGCCCAAAAGGCCCGGCCCACGGGAATAGGACCCGTGGAAGGGGAAGGTATAAAAGGGAGGAGAGAGAGAGAGAGAAGACAACGGTTGGACAAAACAAACGTACGCTTCCTCTCTCCCGCGCATTCTCTCTCAAAAACAAAAAGGAGAAAAACGCTTAAGGCGTCCCGTCTTCCCTTCAAGGCAAATTGGCATCATCGGACCAGAATTTCTTCCTCTTCTTCAGCGTTGGTGTTTAATCTGTGGCTAACAAGGTACGCTCGAATCCGTGGTGTGCTTTACGATCGGTGATGCGTGTTTTCCCGGGCTTCGTCTTCCGCATTGATTTAGGGGTTCGATTCAGTGTCGAATCCAGTTTTCGGGGATCCGTTATTCCCAACACTACAGGACAAGATGATCTCACCAGGAAGGCTGCGATGTGCGCGTGAGCTTGCTGGTTTTTGCGGCAGGATCACCGGGTTAGATTGCAGGAGCGTTGGACAGAAGAATGCAGAACAACGAGCTATACACGTCAGGGGACGCTCGATGAAAGTAGTTAAAGCTGGTGGTGGTGTGAGATATAACCCCCACAGCAGGAAGGGCAGTCGCGTGAGGGCACTGCAGAACGTGATGGAACACCTCAACACAACTACGAGATTCGTGACTTTGTTTTCTCTCAATGTGTCGTGTCCTCTCCCAATGCTGGCCGTGTACGGAATCGTGTGGCCCTCAAAACTTCGTGATTGTTGATCCCCGCCAGACGAGGGGTGCACGCTGCTACTTTATCATCGGAGAGGATCGCGACAAAGCTGGCCATTGTCAATGCAAAGGACGATTGGCAGCAGGGTCGGCGTCGAGGCACGGCCACGGACTTGACAAATTCATGGCCGTGAAGGGGTTTCAACCGTGACTTGTTCAGCTCTCGCGAACGTGCCCTCTCTCGATCGTCCCCTCTCACGTGCGTCTCTCTATGCTCTCTCAGAATTGTGGCCGTCCCCCGCATGTACCAAGCCCCCCCTTTCTTGCATGAGAGCTCTTCCTTTTTAAATGCAAAACTACATGGGATCCTAGGAAGATAATGTCGGTCAATTTCTTGCACCCACCACCCCCCCCCCCCCAACGTTGACTGAATTATGGCCAAGTGCATAATTTTCCTTCACATGGATTGGCTTCCCCATGTACGAATCGATGGCCGCTTACACGTTGTCCTTCCTTTGCATTCGAACCCTTAAATGCACAAATATGTCAGTGTCAATGTGCTGGAAATTACTTAATCAACTTTTAACAATTTAGGACACCCATGTAAACGTAATATCAATCACCATGGAAGAATTATCGACTTATCCAAAGTTTAATACTCTTGTGGGCTTCAATATTCAAAGCCATTAACCTACCATTCACCACCGGCCCAACAAATATGCAATTAAAGGAAATATGCTCCTGATGATCATATGCAATTAAATTATATATATTTTTTTAGGGGTTAAAATTAATCCCTGATTTTTTTAATGTGATAATGACTAAATGGGTCACCAAAATTTATGTGTCAACATTATTTAACATTTAATTTGGCTACCAAACAAGCTGTACGTACTTTTTCCTTTGGAAAATCTTTTAGAGTCTAATCACCTGCCCGGTCATGCTCATCTAAGAATCCGTAATTTGACCCGATCCGATCCCAAAGCCCTATAAAATATTGCCAATTTCCCGGTTCGACCAAAGCTTTTTTGCATTTGCTAGGCAAAATGACATCCAAGTACGAACTATCTGGTCCTTTTGCTTGTTGCACGTCCGACATAACCTGAAAATCATAGAGAACCGAAAATTTTCAAAGCCAGAACCATGAAGCATTTTCCAGGAAAATTGACAGGACCTGATTTCGTGGAAAATTATCCGTGTCAGTCACATCACTGTTGTACATACTTGGCTCTCTCCTCTCTCTGTCTCTCTCGCACGCAACAACAACTGGTCCAAACCTGCGATGCCGCATCGTGAGACTGAGATATCATTTGAGCACGCACTTTTCTACGAACCAGACAAACATCGAACCTTTAAAAGTCAACTAGAGAAACAAGATTGAACTTACGAGATCCTGAAGAGGTAACATCCATAATTGCCTGACTTCAGATTTTTATCCAGCTTTCGCTTTGGCCTCCCTAGGCTAGCCGCTTGGAATTTGCCCTTTTTTTTTTTTAACATGGGTCGTGAGTATATTAACAAATTTATAATTATGGAAAAGGAAAAATTCATGATTTTCTCGTTAAGAGAAGAGATAAAATAAATAAATTATTAGTGTAGCGTAAATAGAAAAATTATGAAATGAATTCCTCTGAACAAAAATGAGAATCCATATGGCAATTATATATTATGTTAAACTAGTACACTTACGAAGAATTTAATCCAAACTACTTTTTTGATCTAAAAAACCCTTAAATTGGTATATATGTAACAAAATTACTCTTTTTTTAATTTCCATTTAATTTTATCGTTAAATTATTGAGTTAGATCACAAGTAATTTTTTTTTCTAAAACATGTGACAGTTGATAGTTATACGATTTTGAGGTTTTTATCTTCTATTTGTTACATGTATACTAATTTGTGATTTTTTTATAGTATTAATCAAATTTAATAAATTACAGAATTAACAAGAGATAAAAATTTTCACAATTATATTAGTTTGAGGTTTTTGTGTCAAAAAAATTAGTTTTGGAATAAATTATCATAAGTATATAAATTTAGAATTTTTGGTAATTAAAAAAATTAATTTAGAGTAAATTTGTCATATTAGTTTAGGCTCTTTCAGAGTATTAACCTTTATATATATATCAAAATTATCTTGTGGGACTTAATAGTTATACAGTCCTTGTAAGCACAACTATTATTGGATGATGGGTTCAATTTCAATTTTAAATAATTGTTTAAGCTTTATGGAAATATTTTCGCGCGTCACCCATCAGACGCCATCCACCTGACGTCATGCACCACAACTATGAAAACGCGTCAGAAAATTGACGTGAGCTCCAAGGTCTCCGCAACGTAGGACGGAAAGCAAAGCGACCTTTCTCGTCGACCGAAGCGAATCTAAGTGGACCCCACTTCAGCCCCCTGGTTTGCTCAAATCCACGCGCATTGATTTTTTTTTTTTTTCTCTTTCTTATTTTTATAATTTGTATCTCCGTTGAAGTCGGCTCTGTTAATTAACTAATAAAACACTTCTTCAATTCATCGTGGTTGAACTTTATCCGTGCAATCCCATTAGTCACAATTAAATTTCTAATTTCAAAGAATTTTTAATTTTATATAATACCTTATTTCAATTTATACTCATAGAATCTCGCGTATCTATGTCATTTAGCATTAATGGCCAATTAAGTAAAATAATCTTTTTAGGAATATAGTAGACAAAAGACAGGCTGCCGCACACAAGCCTGCATATACTGTCATTTTGCTCAAATTAAGGTAATTAATGAGATAGAGAGGGGTGTTTTCTTTTACAGGATTTATTGAGCTGAATTTGAAAATGTTCTTTTGCTAATTAAGAAATCAAAGAGACCTCTTTAATTTAAATATCAAGTTATCCTTTTTTGACGCAAGTGTTAAAAATATCAAGTTTTCTAGTAAGAAGGTTGAGGATGTAGTTTGAAAAAACTTAAAACAAGAGCTCATTTGTAGGTTTTCATATACAGAACATGAGTCAATTATTACAAAAATTAAATTCCAATAAATGAACGTGTCGATATCACGTCCTTTCATGTTCACCGGGCCTAGTCTTCTTGGACTACTTGCGCATTTTAGACATGTTTGGAGGGCCCCGCCTCCAGAACCTTTTGCAAAATTGGCAAAATCGGCAAAATCAAATACTATTATGACATAATTCAGAATCTTCCTGGACCTCTTGTGTGCATTAGACATGCCTAAACTTCTGCGGTCCACCTACTAGAAAGTACAACTTTACCATGTGGAGTTGTAATTAAGCATAAAAATGTTGTGCACATAGATCTAGGATGTTACGATGCTTCACCCATCATCAAACTTGAATTATACAATTGCATGGTCAGTAGAGGAGCCGGAAATTTGGATTATGGGGAGTGAGATTTCTAGTACATTTGAGTTTGACTGTTAATCCTAGTTTTGGTAACGATTAAATGATAAGACCAAAAAGAGAAAAAGATGAGATATTGCGCAAATGTAATATTCAATCACAGTGTGACAAAATAATAAGACTCTGCATGCGTGAAAAATGAAAAAACTCGAACTTACGGTTTTTTTTTTTTTTTCAGTCAAGTCCCCTCGACGCCAATCCCAAATAACCGAAATGTAATTTGTTGATGGATGTTGACCAAAAGCTCAATATTGAATTAACTACTGCCACTATAGAAAAAAAAAAAACTATGCCAATGGATAATTACAAAAGAACCTATTGAAATGTTCTTAAACCGAATCTTCAATTGTTGTTTCCACAACTTTTTTTTTTTTGGTCGAAACTACTGAAATATTATATTAGAGAAGATAGACATCCAGATGCTAAAGCATCAGCATACACTATATCTTGCAACATAAAAGGAGGGTAGAGGATCCAATTGCGGACCGAGCGGTGGTTCCTGTGGGCTTTTGCGGCCCAATCTGCGGCTGCATTCGCTTGTCTACGGCAATGCTTGAGAGAGAAATTAGGGCACTGGGATAGCAGATCTTGGACTTCAGCGTAAAGGAGGCGTTCCGTCCATGGCGGTTTCTTCTTCTCCGCTACCATCTCCACCAACTGTAGACAGTCCGATTCCACTATTAGTCGATCCTGGTGACGCTCATGCTGGATCAGATGTTGAATCGAGAATTTCAGAGCATAAAGCTCCGCCTGGAAAGCCGATTGGGCTGAGAAGCTTCGGGTAAACACATCAGTGAGAATTCCTTTGTAATTTCTGCAGATACAAGCCATTGAGCCTTGCAAACCCTCTGATTGAAAAGCACCATCAATATTGCATTTTAAACTTCCTTTGTCAGGAGGCTTCCATCGCTGATCGGGGCTGAGGGACGAGATTGGAAAGCTGTTGGGGGTTGGGCCGACAACCTTATCTATCCTGCTCTATGCAAGGGCATCCTCCACTGCTTGGATGGGGTCTGGACTATGGTTTTTGAAGATGAAATTGTTGCGGTGACGCCAGATCTGCCACAACAAATTTGCGATCACCTCAAATTCATGGACCTCCTTCGAAGCCGTGGCTCTGTCTGCGACCCAAGCATCAAAACGCTGCACTGAAGTAGGTAAGATCTGAACCCTGATATGAGGATGAGTCCATATCTTTCTAGTCCACGTGCAAAAGAAGAATAGATGTTCTACAGTCTCTGGCATATTTTGAGAGCATAGGCTGCAGATAGGAATGGGTGAGATGTGTCTGTGAAAAAGGTTTGCCTTAGTAGCAAGGGCATTCTGACAGGCTAACCACATAAACACTCGAATTTTAGGAGCGGTTTTCATATGCCATATTGTTCGCCATAACTTAATGGGGTTCTTATAAGAAGTTGAAGGCACACTGAGTTGGGTATTTAGGTGTGAAGACAAAAGATGGTAACTACTTTTTACTGAATAAACACCAGAGGAGGTGGCAGTCCATATCAGTTGGTCAGTAAGAAGTAAAGGATTAATAGGAATTTTTAAAATCTCTGCACTGACCTGAGAGTCAAACAGATTGGATATAAGAGTTGAATTCCACATATGATGTGAGTTATCAATGAGATCAGCCACTAAAACCGGTTCGCCTTGAGCAACTGTACCGCCCAATGTACCCGTAGGTAGCCAATTGTCTTCTCTTATTTTAATTTTGGAGCCATCCCCAACTAACCATCGAAGTCTAGGAAGAATGGCTTCTCTTCCTTTTAAAATACTCTGCCAACCCCATGAAGTACGATTTCCCACTTGTGCACACTGAAATGATGAATTCCTGAAATACAATCCCTTGAAAAGCTGACTCCATAGAGCGTTTGGTTGTTGATACATACGCCAAGCTTGCTTACCAAGCATTGCTTTGTTGAAACTGACAAGGTCTCTAAATCCCATTCCTCCAGAGTCTTTGGAGAGTTTTAAAGATGTCCAATTTTGCCAATGAATTCCTGTTTTGCCATTATTATTGCTCCACCAAAACTCTGATATCTTTTTTTCTATTAATCTGCATAAAGACAGGGGGAGCTTGAAGATCGACATGGCATACTGAGGTAATGCCTGTATAACAGATTTCAAAAGTATTTCCTTTCCACTCTTCGATAATGCTCCTTCCAGCCATCTAATTTGGCGTTTACTTTGGCCAAAATCCAGGAAAACATCTCCCGTTTCGATCGCCCCCAATCTGAAGGTATACCCAGGTACTTCCCATAACGATTCATCACAGGCATTCTGAATTCACTTGCTATATTTTGTTGTAGAGATAACGGGCAGTTTTTGCTGAAATACAAACCAGACTTATTCCTATTTATAATTTGGCCCGTAGCTAGACAATATTGGTTTAGAATATTGGCAAGGTTTTGGGCTTCAGAGATTGTTGCTTTTAGGAAGAAAACAGAGTCATCAGCGAAGAATAGATGGGATAAAGTGGGGCATGCTCTATTGAACTTAATTCCTTGTAAATGACCCATTTCCACAGCTTGAGTAATAAGCGTTGATAGCGCATTTGCTAGTAAAATAAAAATATATGGGGATAGGGGGTCACCTTGTCTAAGTCCTCGAGATGGTTGGAAAGAAGAAAGTTGTTCCCCATTGAAACGAACACTTAGGGAAGTCGTTGTGATGCAAGCCATTACCAACCGAACCCATCTGTCATTGAAACCCAAATGCAGATGTAGGCTTGGAGAAAATCCCATTCCACCCTATCATACGCTTTTTGCATATCTGTTTTTAAAAGAAGGTTGAACTTTTTCTTGCTCTTACGCACTTTAAACTGATGAAGCACTTCTTGAACCACCATTATGTTATCCTGTATCTGCCTGTCCTTAACAAATGCTGCCTGTTCTTTGGATATCAAATTAGGAAGCCAAGGTTTAAGTCTATTGGCCATAACTTTGGAAATGATTTTGTAAGCGAAATTACAAAGACTTATTGGTCTGTACTGATCAATGCTTTCTGGATGATGAACCTTAGGAACCAACACAAGTATCGTTCTGTTTAGAGAGCTAGGCATGATACCTGAAGTGAAGAAATCTCGAACTGTTTTAATGACATCTGCTTTGATAATTTCCCAGTGCTGCTGAAAGAAGAGGCCATTAAGACCATCGGGCCCTGGAGCCTTTGAAGCACCCAGTTGAAAAGTTGCCTGGTACACCTCATCTTCCGTTACTATTCTCAGCAAATGATCATTTATGTCTTTAGTTACCACTGCAGGGTATTGATTTAAGAAGGGGCCAAAGTCGCGATAGCCGACTGACTTATATAAATTAGAAAAGAAACCCAACGTTAGCTCCTTTAATTGTGCTGGTTCTCTTATCCAGTGCTGGAGATCATCTTTTAACAGACAAATTCTGTTTCTTTGTCGTCGTTGTACAGTACTGGCGTGGAAAAATTTGGAATTTTTATCCCCCCACCTCAGCCAATTGATGCGAGATCGCATAGCCCAGAACTGCTCCTCTTGCTGCCAGAGTTGTTGAATTTCGTCTCGAATTGAATGGGTCAGCTCTTTATCATCACTTTGATAATATTTTCTGTTCATGATAGTCTGTAGCTGATGTTGTAAATGAGCTATACGAAGATGACCGTTACTGAACTTTGATTTACTCCACCTTGCTAATTCATGAGAAACTGTCTGCAATTTTGCCGCCAGAGAAGTTTTGTCTCAAGCCTGGATATATTCCACGAATGTTGAATTATTTCTTTGCACTCGTTGATCTTGGTTCCGTAAAGCTTCATAAGTAAAAGTCTTCTTTCGCTTGACAGACTAGTAGATGTGGTAATCAAGAGAGGGCAGTGATCCGAACCTAAAGCGGAAGGGCTAACACTTCAAAAGCGCAGGATACAACAATCGCCATTCCAAAGAGCAAAAGACTCGATCCAATCTCTCCTTTACCAGCCCAGCCCCCGTTCGTTATTAGACCAGGTAAATTCACACCCTTTGCTTTCCAACTCTAGTAAAGAGCAAGCACTAATCACTGCTCGAAAGGAAGATAGGCGAGAGTATATAGCTGGTCTCTAACCCACTTTTTCCCAGGGGTAGAGAATTTCATTAAAGTCCCCCACGCACACCCAAGGAAAGGTATGTACAGCACTGATCTCCCTGAGTCTATCCCAAAGCTCTTGTCTAGTTGTTTCCACAACTTGGTTCGCTCAAATTGGCTACTATTGACAGACACAAGACCTTTAATTTGCCGAGATCATTGTGGCTTGTCTTCTTGTGAAGTGGGCTTTATAGACACGCTTCTTATTTTAACGTGTCGGTACCCACAATATCTCGTGCCTCTTTGTTGGTGTAGCATTATTTCATGCCCTGTACCCGACAGTACCTTCTCTAAGTTTTACATCCTAAAGAACTCAAGGTCTATTATGAGGCCTAAGATGAAGCTTTTTAAGGCCATGATGGAGACTAGAGAGACCGTAGCTTGTTTAAGAAAACTGACAAACAAGCTGAAAATATGAGTGTCGAAAATCTTAAATCCTAGAAATTGGAAACATTAAGTTGTCTGGTGACAATTAGAAACCGATAGCTTAATTCAAAAAATTTCTCAATAAAATATAGAATAATGATTTTTATCTGTAGGTTTTAGCAATATACGTGGCAAGATTCTAATGACCATAAATTATTCTTCTATTAAATTGAATTAAGTAAGCCATCCCAAATTAGCATTCACCCTCTCCTGAGTATAGCTTATAGCCCAACGCAGTCCTGGTATTAGTTAGTACCAACGTTAGATGTTTTATTTTGATTTCTTATATTACTAGTTGTTTATGCGGTTAAAAATCGGTTACGTAGATTTTTCAACTTAATTGAGTCTTTTAAGTCAATAAATTAATTCATCAAACAAGCTTAGCCTCATTAGTTGCCGAACTCTCAATTTTTAGCGTTGAATTGGGTCATCAAACTGACCTTCAGAGACTAAAACTTTTTACAACGAATGGAGATTATGAGCCTGTTTGATAAAGCTGGAAATTAAGTACTAAAAATTTGAGTGCTGAATTTTAAGTATCGATAATAGTCTTATGAATAAAAGGTTCCACGATAATTGCAATTTGACAATCGGATATTATTAATCTCTTATCAGACGTAGAAAAATGACCGTTTTTATTAAGTTTCTTTTATATATTTACGATAGCTAATTATCATCAATTATTTATTGAACAAATTAATAACTCCTCCCTTATTTACGGGACAAAGTGGATTTTTGAGACTCAATGCAATCATTTTAAGTCAGCTCTATTTAAGGTCATCTAGCGAGTTTATTTTATTTTCATGTAGGTGTTGAATTTATAAATTTTAATACTTAATATTATCTTGAGATTTTGAGATATGAATGAAATATTTACTTTCGACAGAAAAAAAAAAGAAAAAAAAAGTGAACCCATGTAGTTTTGGGTTTGAAAGTCTCTATTAGTCCGATCATATGGTGATTTGTAATC
The DNA here is from genome assembly GCA_017140165.1 of Eucalyptus shirleyi. Classification (NCBI taxonomy): domain Eukaryota; kingdom Viridiplantae; phylum Streptophyta; class Magnoliopsida; order Myrtales; family Myrtaceae; genus Eucalyptus; species Eucalyptus shirleyi. The sequence goes on from CM029450.1 coordinate 42,193,904, forward strand.
GATCTAATCCGATCCAGAAGGCCTTAACATTGCAGTTTCCTGGTTCGACCAAAGCATTTTTGTAAGAGAAGTAGTAGTAGACGGGTAGTTGCCGAGAAAAATGATGTCCTGGTTTTTTGGCTCATTGCAAGTCGGATGAGCGTGTGAAATCAAATGAACCAAAAATTTCAAAATCGAAAGCGTGGAGCATTTTCCAGGATAATTAACTGGACCTGATTTTCGCGGAAAAATGTTTAAACATAAATTGTTGTCGATAATGTATACAATTTTTGTAGGTTAATTATTTTAAGGGATACAAGCGATTATTTTGAAGAAAATATTCTTTAAATTGTTCTTTTTCCGCAAAACAAACAAAACATAAATGGAATTCTATAAAACTCTCCATTTTGATTAATTTACAGCACTTTGCTATTATAGTAGCGAGGCGAAATGTTTTACTAAATAGCCTAAGCTTTAGATTTATCCAGCTTTAGCTTTGGCCTCCCTTGGCTAGCCGCTTGGAATTGCCCTTATTTGTTTACGTGGGTCGTGAGTATGTTAACAAATTTATAATTTGGAAATAACAAAACTCGTAATTTTCGAATTTAGAAAAGAGAGAGAATAAATAAATAAAATTAGTCTACCACATACAGTTACTTATAACATAGATCGCTACTTATTTAATGTTAGACTAGTCATAGGATGTGTTTGAAAGAGTATTTCAAAAAAGCCTTTGCAAAAATGCAGTTGATTTTAGGTCAAAGAGGTTTAATGAGAGGTAAATTATGTTTGGTGAACACTTTTTGACAAACTTCGAAATTTGATCTAAAAAGTAATTTTTAAACAAAAGGCAAAAAAGAAAAGAAAATGAGGGATTGGATACTTACCCAAGAGCCTTGAATCAATTGACCTAGCTCAAACACCAAGCTGTCGCAACCCGAGGCAAGGTCGTCGAGGTTGCGTGACCTTAGGCCTCAAAGCTCGTGTGATGTTGATAGCGGAGTCATGTGATCAAAGACAAACTTTGCTTGAGGTTGTGGACTTCTGTGATATCTTCTTGAGATTGCGTGATCTTGGATTGGATGAGGATGGATGTTAGATTTGATAATGTACGATGTTGATTATATGTGCATTGAAACATGGAAAAAGTGAGGGTAAAAGTAAAATTTAGACGAATCAGTAAAAGCAAAGTTGGATTGAAAAAAAAAATCATTAATCTCGAAAGTAGCATTTCGTAATCATCAGATGGCAATATCAAATCGGACCAATCACGCGTCATTCATCGTACTATGAAAGCGTGTAGGATAAGCTTGTACGCCACTCCAGGGATGGCCACGGACGCGGAAAAGCCAAGCGGCCTTTGGCCGTTGACGGAAAAACGAATTAAGTCCACCCCAATACCTTCCCCCCCCCCGGCCACCTTTTCTATGCAATTTCTATCTCTATTGAAATTATTTCTCTTAATTAAAAAAGAAAATACCTTTCAAGTTATCGTGTATGAACTGTATCCGCGCAATTCCATTTGGGCACAATTTAGTTTCTAATTCTAAGGAATTATTTTCGATTTTATGGAACACGTGATTTATCGTTAATATCTCTAAAATCACACGCGCACATCCGTAGAAAATAGCTGATATGGTAACAGGTGACCGACTGATTAGGATCATGGCAAAAAGATATACCTTAAATTTAGGTTAAAGGCAAAAATGCTCAACTATTTATTAGGCAAAAGGCGGATAAAAGCAACAAAAATAGAGAAAATCGCCCGGGCATATTCGTAAGGTTCGGGGGGGCAAATCGACAGAATCTACGCGTTCCATTCCAAAACCGGTCACTTTCCCAGGAAATGTTCTTGCCTTTTCTTGGAAAATGACGAGACTACTATCACTTCAGACACTGCAGCATAAAGCACACCCCGGTGATGGCGAACTCATTGCTTTGAGCTTCACGCTTGAGTTAGTGCATTAATTGTTTGTCTTCTCCTCCATTTCCGTGCTACTTTTGTACCCTTTTGTTCAGCAACCGAATCCTTCCAAATCCAGACACTTTCCCAGTTCTTGAAAAGCTCCGCAGAAGGAAAGGAAATCATGTCGCCGCAGAAGAGAGGTTTGCCTTCCACTTCTTCAGGTCGAGCAAGTCTGCTCAGGAGGCGGCGCACCGCTCGAACGAAGTGGGTTCGCTCCTCTCTCTCGACGTTTCGATGCCTGCTCGATTTCTTGATGATCTTGCTAGTTTTTGCCTTGCTTGATGGGATATTCATGAAGGGTTCTTGCGTTGAGGATTCTTGGAATGAGAAAAACATGGGGAAGTCTGCGTTGAAGCATAACATGGATTAGCTTTTGCCTCGTGACAGTTCTAAATCGCTTTCGTTCTGGCTTTTGTTAGTGGTTTCGTGCTGTGGCTTTAGTACGAAGTGTTGAAGACATCAGATATTGTCGTCTCGAATCTGTTATGCAATTTTGGCGTGGGTCAATTGCAGTATTTTTTTCCTTAATTGAATTAAACTCTGTTGGAAAGTTTCACCTAGCAAGTGAGCTGTTATTGTCACTGGGTTACTTTGTTGTCCTGTTTGCCTAATTTTACCATCTTGATTGTACTTTTGTGCTGATCTGATCTTCACACGGTCAAAGATGGCGTTGGTCCAGGAGGAATCTCGTGACAAGGAGCTGGTTGACAGAGGACGATGTCCGGAGAGTGGTAAGATGAGAGTAAAGTAGGCAACTTGGACATACAAAATACAGTCTTTTTTGTACTTCAATTGCTGATCTCTTCAATTAGAAGTTGAAGTGGTTGGAAGCATTTCTGACCTTCTGGTCAGCTTCCAGATAGAAAAATCACATGAGAAACTGCTGCAAGATGTGTAGAGAATTATCATTTGAGTGGTAAAAATGACCTGCTGACGGTTCCAGGCTTTTCCTGTGAAGCAATACCAATAAGAACATGATTTAGGCTTTTCATGTTGTTTTGGACAGTATGGATCACAAAAGATCCAAATTTTCAATGAAGTGGCTTGGACATAATTGTTTCCCTGAATCATGGAAAAGTGGTCAATGACAATTTGCATGTAGAAGGAGGACAGCGAATATACTTGTGATGTGAAACTTGAATGAGATGAATACTTGACAGATTGCAATTTAATTCTTCACTATTGCTCTTTGCTGGACAGGTTAGGGAAGAGCTGGAGCATGCTAAAAAATCTCACTCGGCTGAATATTGTCAAAGGTGAATATATTTCATCGGGTTTGTTGGCTGTAGCTTATCTGCATCAATTAATTCCTCTAGTAGAATTTCCACGTGTATTATCTCGCCAACTAAAAATATGATCGAGTGTCATAAGCCATCAATCCATGATTCTATTCAGCAAAATCTAATATTTGCACATACATTTTTTTGTTAAACACTGAAAGGGCGGTGCATTTGGAGATTGCTGCTAATCAACTTTACTTGCTTCTGCCATCCAATGTACTAAATGAATATGTATTACAGCTTTATGTTGACTTTTCGTGTTGCCTTAGATTAAGGGAATGCCCTTGATGAGTTGGTATCTATCTTTTTATACTGTAATTAGGTCTGACATTCGTTTGTACTGGTAACTGAAATGCTACATATGGATATTTGTCTCTTTTTTATGAAAAAGTCCACAAGACTGCTGTTGCTCACGGTGTCTATTTTTTCATGGTGTAGTTGCACCGGGACTGCTCTCGAAGGTATAGTGCGCTCATTGGAGAATGCTGTTCAGAAACTGGTAAGTTAAACTGAGTTTGTAAAATTTCCACTCCATCTCAGACATATTTATATCTCCTTCAACACTTCAGATATGAGTTGTTTATCTGCATGTCATGAAGAGATTGGGTGAACTTATTGACCTATAAAGTTGGTCGCTAGCTAACTGATTTATGCTGACAGTTTGAACAGCATTTATTTAGCACAAACTTCACAGAATTTCTTCTTCTTCTTCTTCTTTTAAGTAAATAATTCATCTTATCAGACAACCTGTAAAAGAAAAACATGGGAGGACTACATCCCATACAAATCCATTACAGCATTAATGTCCCACATAGACAGCTAACATCAAGGTGCCAAACCTTCCCATTGATTTGAACTCTTGGGGTACATCAGCCTGTTATCGTAGAGTACCTTTTATCCATTGAACAACGACCTGTCCATTCAGCACCATCAGATCACTAAGGCCAACTTTTGTCCCTGCTCAATGGGAAGAAAGGGAGATCCTTTTGAGCAACTTGTTATAATAGAAAACCTTACATCTTTAAATTAATTCATCAAGTTGACTTTCAATCTAATGACACCACACACCAAATGATAACATGCCATCATAGTCTCCTGCTTCTACACTTCTGGTAATATTACCCAGAATAACAAGATGCAAACTCAAAACCATTTCCCCAGATTACAGCAATGTTAGTCAACATGACCATGCCAATTTCTACACAAACACTTGACATCACAGTACGTTCCCAGGACATGGCAAGCTTGAGGGGTTACATGTTCATGCTTCACTAAGTTCCTCTCTCTCTCCATAGATAATAATTGTTGTATTCCAGTCTAATTTCCTCACTAATACCTTCAAACTATTCCCCTTCATGTGCTACAAGGCCCAAGTAAATTCATCTTTCTAGTCAAATGTAGATCTAGGACATGAGAGTAGCTGTAAAACTTGTTCCCAAAATCTGCTTTGAGACTATACACTCAAAGAACAAGTGCATTCAATATTATTCATATTGTATACATAGCACACAAGCGCCATCAATGTCCCACCAAGTTTTCATCCTGTCCAATGTGGGTAACATATAATGAATTGCCAGCCAAGATATAAGCCATATGTTGGCACATTAGGCTTATGCCATACAAGCCTAAGCCAAGTCAATTTGCTTCCACATACCTCACTAGCTTCCAAGCCTCCTTTACAGAGTTTGGAGCAATCAATCCACACAAAGCCATCTGAGTTCAAGCAAATCATCAGACCCTGCTGGAGGCCATCTCCATTCATTTGCCTCAATAACATCTGCAACTGTGGCTTTGTCACCTAAAGCTGAATCATAACCATTCTTAAACACACAATAAAGCTTTTCAGGGACATGAAATGAAAGGGGAAAATGAAAATGCTTAGGATTGTTCAAATTAGCTATATAGACAACTGCTGTTTGGTGAACACTGTGATTTCAAAAGTGGCTGAAGAACTTGGCTCGTTCAGTAACTTGATATTTAGGAGGAACACGATAGGTTTTTCAACTATTTTGGTGGAATGGATTGGTTTTGGATCCCTTCTGCTTAAATTTTTTATTTCTCCAACTTTGGTAATTCTGCTGTTGGTGATATTAAACAGGAGGAAGCAGCGGAGCCTGCAAACAGTCACTCTCCCCACTGCAGAAGGTATGAATGCACTTCCCACCGTAATGCCATTGAGAAAGGCTTTTAGTGTAGTATTGACCGGTTATGCATCGTTGGTTTGGAGGAACAACTGTCCTACCTACCACTGCCACCCCACAGCAAGCAGTCAGAGTCTAGTGAGTGTTGGGCCACAATGACTTGGTCGTCCGCCAAAGTGCTAATGCTCCAATTTAGAACATAACTTTTGTAGCTTGAGAGCAGTGAACCATTTTATTTTATTTTTTTAAAAGTTTGCGTTATTAAACTCTCTCAGACAAGTGATCTATTTATCCTTGTAGTTTCTTCCGACAGTAAGATTTGCCCAAGTAAGTGTTTGTTAGTTAGACTCTCTTTATTATTTTTTTTAATTTTGTTCCTGCATACCTGTTCCTATTTCTAACGGTTGCTTTCTGGAGATGCAGGGCTAATTTTAAATCTACAGCAGAGAGTGATGCCAGAAACTTAAAGCTTCAACTACAGAATAAACTGTCACTTCCGCTATTTACTGGAAACAAAGTAGAAGGAAAGGAGGGTGCTCCCATTCGTGTTGCCTTGATTGATGCAGATACAGGAGATGTCATTACATCAGGCCTGGAGTCCTCCATTAAGTTGGACGTAGTCGTGCTTGAAGGTGACTTCGACAAGGACGATCAGGACAACTGGGCTCAAGAAGAGTTTGAGAAGTATGTGGCTAAAGAACGTACGGGAAAGGGGTCGCTTTTGACAGGAGATCTCCTTGTGACACTCACGAAAGGTGTTGGGGAGCTGGGTGATATGATATTTACTGACAATTCCAGCTGGAATAGGAGTAAAAGATTCAGGATAGGGCTTAAGGTGGCATCGGGTTATTGTTGGAACACACGAATCCGAGAAGCAGTAACAGATGCCTTCCGTGTCAAAGAACATAGAGGAGAATGTAGGTCCTTTGTAGTCTTTCAACAGTACATAAACCTTGTCCCTCATGACTGTCCATAAACATGTTTTTAGACATCCAGAGTCTTCACTTTTTTAATCGAGAGATTAATTTCATACGGACCTTTACATTTCAAATGAAAATTTGGATAAATAAGTGATGCTTGGATTCATTGTTATTAGCAAATGTTTAAATCAGTTTCAGGAGAGAGTTCGCACGCTTGTAGAAGTTTGCTTCTTCTTGTTTTTCTTATGGTGACTGGGACATACATTCTCTTCATTTTACAGCATCCCAGAAAAATTATCCACCTAAATCTGATGATGAGGTCTGGAGGTTGGAGAAGATTGCCAAAGATGGGAAATGTCACGAAAAACTGATGAAAGTCGGAATACATAAAGTGGAGGACTTTCTACTTCAACTGTTTACAGACTCCGACAAGTTGAGAGAGGTAAGCACTTAGTTGATGATTCTCTATTATGGTTTGATTAACTACAAAAAATGTAAGTCTTGTGTGTTCACTGATCATAGATTCTTGGGAAGAGCATAACACCAAAGAGCTGGGATAGACTAGTTCGTCATGCAAAGACTTGCAAAATAAGTTGGAAACTTTGTTTGTACTATGTTGATAGCATGAGGAAGCATGGTGCTCTATTTGACGCTGATCGTAAACTGATCGGCCTAATCAAAGACAGGGTATATGTCGCTACTCATCAACTTTCTGCCCAAGAGAAGGTAAGGGACTAGTTCCTACTGTGTTTTGTCAATCCAGTTCATACGCTACCCACCATCATGCTGAGTTCATAAACTATGTCCAATATTATCTATGTAATCAGTAATTTGATGTTTACCCGTAGCTATGGAAACTTCAAACGAGGAGTTGGTTGGACATCTGGATGCTTTTTTTTTTATAAATATTTTTGATATCAGTAAAAGTAAAATGAAGTCTATTTTGGTCAAGGTGCACAAAAATGTAAGAGGTAGAGCGTCCCTTTACCAAAAAATTAAACCTTCTCAGTCAAATGTTGTATTGGCTATTATATGGAGACTTTCTGCCTTCATCTTTTTGAATTGTTAGCTCTATTTGTAATGCCAGGGGATGCCCCTAAGTTGATGTACTTCATATGCTCTATGATACCTACATATTCAACCTAAAATAACTAATAATGAAGTCCTTGAGGGGGGACTAAAAGGAAACTCTGGATGCTTTTTTTAGATCCATAATAGAGACTTCCTATTAAAATAGTGATTTTATGTTTTCACTTTCTGCAATGCAAAGTAAGAAATGGTGACTGTGTCAATCGAAGTGGCCCTCTGTACTCCGTCGTTAAATTTGCACCAGGAAAACATGAGTAAATTGAAGAGCACTCTCAACGTTTGATTTGGTGACATCCATAAAAATCTGAGACACTCGTCTTCAGTTTGTAGCTTGAACAATTAACACATTCGCCTTGCAACTATTACTTTCCAAGTTTAAAACTATGAAGATTTTAATTACTTGCACAATACAAGTCGAAGCGTGTTTTATTTCTTCACTGGTCCTCTCTCGATCTTTGCATCTTTACCCTGAAGAGCCTTGCCTTTATTGCACCTTCCATGACATCTTTCGAGCACCTGACCTTTATGCGGTGGAGAAATGGGTGGAGATAGGCGTGAAATGAATTAAGGTTTTTTCAATGGTTTTTTTGTTCTTTCCCTTTGCTGTACTTGTGGACTACTCTGAATACATGTTCGTTCATGGGAATGCAACGTTACTTGCCGATAAAAGAACTTGAAGTCAGAGCGTGTACTTTAAAGTGGAGATAAATACTTCCATTAGTCAACTTGAGTGATATGCCGAGTGATTTTCTTCCAGGAACATGGAGATACAATCGTGAAAAAGGCCTTTGATAACTCGAATGATGTTATGAAGCTCAATGGTGATACCTTTTCTCCTTCAATGCAAATGAAAAGCTCGAGCTGCATTTTTGAAGGACAAATTGAAAATCTTATCCTTGCTCAACGAAATTTGGCTTCACAAATTTGTGTCGCTCCAGGTGGTCCGGAAGCTCCTCTGGCAAATGTGAGCTTTACTGCTAAAGGTATGTGCTCTAAAGAACATATATATCTCTCCTTTTAAGCTCATACAAAGATGCGGCCTGTGAAATAATGATGAAAATGGGACTTTCCGCTTGATTGCCGAGCTTCAATAATTAAAAGCAATGTTTTTCAAGTCCTTATCATATGGGGTCCACATAATATGAAGACGTTTACCTGTCCAGCTAACCTTCAATTGAACTTGCATCCAAGGAGATTTTACTTATTTTGTTTCTACTTTGGAACTGACTCTTAAGTGTGCTTTTAGAGGATTCCATTCGTAAGTTAGGCTTTAGTGTGCTTTTAGATGCAACCAAAAATGCTCATGAACACCTGCACTTATGTGCTGCTAAATGGATATTGACAAGATAATGATATAACTAGGTAAAATATGAACAGATTTAATAAGCACACTGGCAACGTGTTGATATGTTCAATTTTATCAAATGGTGACTGGAAGATCATATTAGAAAAGAAGGTTGGTTAAACTCAAAACTTGAAAATTGAGATATACTAAGTTCAATATGTGAAGGGAAAGGGCCTTGTCAATTGAAGCCTGTCAGAATTACAAAGACCAGTGGCAAGAAAATCTAAAGAGACGTGCAGGGTAAGTTAAAAAAATTAGTAGCACTTTCCTCGATATCTGAATAGTAAAAGCTCATAACAATTCACGACATTTTTTTATAAGCTCGTACCCCATGCTCCCATCAGCTATGTTTACTAACCACATTAATGTTCTAGTTCTTTCTCCTGGACATAATGGTGGAACTGCTTTGGCATTGACCGGACAATTGCAAAATACCAATTTTGGAAGTGATGAGGAGTTTCCAGCTGATGAAAGTGTTATTCTAACTGCACAACGGGCTATCTTTGCTGACCAAAATGCTAATTTTGGAAATGCCATGGATATTTCATTTGATAAAGGTGTTCCTCCCGCTTCACATCAGCCCACATCTGCAGACCAAAATGCCAATTTTGGAAATGCCATTATGTTTTTAGCCGATCAGCCCATACCTGCAGACAACTTGAATGTTCTGTTCCCTCCAGGAGATAATACTACTTTCGGATTGCCAAACCAGTCCCATGACATCAATTTACACAATGTGATGGGTAGCCAAGATTCTTGGAGCCCAGGGGGCTATGTGGTAAATAAGGATGTTCTGCCCTCTGGAGCAACCTATCCCTCAATATCAAGCTTCCAATCTAGTGGTACACTTACTCTGCTCGAAGGCATTCACAGGATGGCAGATTTCCCATCACCCGATTATAGTACTGCAAACTGGTCGGCCAGTATTCAGGACCCACCAGATGATGACATGGTCTTTCAGATGTTGCGACATTATGCTACCAAAAACGCTTGGGCACACTGGATGAAGATATTAATGGTGCTCAAGTGGTTTTGCCACATCAGGAAGAGACGTGCCAGAGTTTGCAGTTAGATGAACCACTGACGGAAGTCCAGGCTTGACTTGGTTGTTCTTACTGTCGCATTAGTTAAGATGATTCTCCACTTACTGTGTGATAGAACTGATGGTATGTTTTTTCTTAGATGAGGGCATATCAGTTACTTGTCCGTATGGGACCCCGTACATCGATAATGTTATTCATTTGGGTATAGATCAGCTTTGGTTAACGCCTTGTTAAGCGACTAGCTTTTTCATGAGAAAGTGTCTCTCTGCTTCAGTTCTCTCAACATCTTTCTTCAAAGTTCTCCGATTTTTCACATGTAAGGAATGCAGGTATATCATTCAAAGAGAGCACTTGGTTTCTGCACTTATGCATGGAATTGACCACGTCCATCGAGTCCTAAGAATCAAGTATTGCCTGTTTGCTGCTATCCACAGGCAATAGAGCTATTTCTCACAACACATACACTGCTAAGTTCCCTCGATATTCTCCATTTATTCAGACTGTTAATTTAACAATGATGATGAGTTGCAAATGATAATTGGTTCTACTATTGCAGAAAAAAGTAGGAGAAATAAATGTTACATGACTAGACGACGGCCATAAATAGAGGCTTTTAGCCAAAGGCTTTTTGCGTGACAGACACAAATCGTCTTCTATTGTTCTCCTGGCCTTCTCTTTTTGTTTTGTCGGTCCTCAAAATTTTTTTCTGTAGTTTCTCCAAAACTACCTTATGTACGACAGCTCACGGATAGTTTGATTTAGGATGTGGTTTGCACTGGAATTTGATCCTTCTAATATAGGAATGAGTATCTAAATCTTTTATTTTTGGTGTGCCATTCTACAGATCCTTCATGTCCTGAACTATTTACTGTTGGCTTTCGAGTATCGCCATTTTCCATAGACCATCCAAATAAACCCAAAAAAAGAGTTGTGCTTGCCTTCCACAGTACAGGGACCAATCGTGCTTTGCATGCAGTCTTTAAAATGATCCTTTCATGGCAATACAAGAGAACCCGGTCTTCCTATCCCTCACTTGCACTCCACATGGAGTATTCTCTTTTTCCTGTATGTAACATCTACTCGAGATTACTTTAGTCAAAAACAGATTTAAGAAAGTAGTCATGCCTTTCTGTGGTCAAATGAAAGTCTGCAGGTCTTAGCATTTCCCGTATCTGATCTGACGCTGCGATAGTAAAGCGGTGCGAAATTTGGAGACCATCGGAGTGACATGTGGCCTGCTCCTAAGTCGACACCTACCCACTTCGTCTTTTTTTTTCTTTTCTTGGTCTTCTCTTTCTTTTCCCGATGTCGATTGCAACTCTCTCTAATACGCGCCGTGCTTGTGGAACTATAAGGAGTTCCAGACGAATCACTTTATAAGATTGAGAGCATACATGGCCGCTAATCCCGCGGCATGATGCGGCGCATTAGGATGGGCATAGGTCACGGAATAGTCGGATTTCAAGAAACTTTTTACCAAGGTTGGTTTCATATCTTTTGACCAAAGATTAGTAATTATTTGTAATGAAAACTTATCACAAGTGTACTAATTTTAAGTCAATTTATCACTAGTGTAAATTTTTCGTGGTATTAACCCTTGTAAAATTTAAGTTTTGGTAAGAAATTATTTCCCTTCTGTTGACTAGGGGTACATTTTTTGATAATTCATTTTCCTAAATGATCCAAACTCTAGAAAAATGAGGAAAATATTGTTTTTAGAAAATATTTTTCAGGAAAGAACAGAGGCAAAGTACTGAAAATTTACTTACTATATTTTATTTTAAGCGTTGAATATGTTAAGTGCTAAAAGTAGGAACAAAAGCTTTGATGATAATTGAAAATTGATAGTTGAATATTATGAATCCTTAACAAACATTGAAAAATGACCACTATCAGTAGGTTTAATCAATACATAATTGGCAAAATTTTATTACCATAAATTATTTTCTATTCAGACAAATCAAGTAACTCCTCATTTAAACTTAATGCATTCATTTAATTCAATTTTATTTAAGCCTCACAAATAAGTTCAATCTCAAGAAAGTGTTGGATTTTTAATTATTTGGCGCTTAATTCAGTTATCAAATAAGCCCAATACTTTTTACCTTTGAACTTCCCTCACGAGTCCAATCATCCGCCGGTTCGCGCTCGCCTAGGAATCCGTAATTCGATCCGGTCTGATCCAAAAGGCCTATAAACCATTGACAGTAGACAGTAGTTGTGGACTAGTTGCCTAGTTGGTACTAGGCAACCGAGCGCGCCGGCTTTTTGCTCGCTGCGCATGTCTGACAAGGCGTAAAATCATATGAAAGCCCAAAATTCCAAACATTATGCAGCATTTTCCCAGGATGCAGCATTTTTCCAGGAAAATTACCAGGACCTGGTTTTCCCAGAAAATCACCTGTGTCAACCTCTCAGTCATGCCACTCTCTCCCTCCCTCTGACAGGCATGTGCGCATACACACGACGACAACAACAATAACTGGTCCAAACTTGGGAGGAGACTCGAGTTGGTGCGAGACAAACTTCTACCGTCACGACCATGACATCACAAAAGAGAGCGACGGATGGATGGATGCTTCCTCCACTGAAGAAAGTCAACCCATGAGAAAATATTGATAATGTGATTGTTGTGCTACTGCTATGTGCTGCACAATTGATGCAACATCCGCATCATTTCGCAATTTCTGGCTCATTACAATTTCGAGTTTTGCACATAAAGAAACTCAATCGAGTTGCATAAAAGAGTAATACAGGATGGGGTTCTATCTTAGATTACTCAAGAAAAGGCCTTGTATTAGAAGGGATCTCACGAAAATTCTCATTTTTGATTGGTACACCTTCGAAATAAAAGAGCCTTAAATACAAGCTATATACCTAGCAGGATTAAGTGAATATTCAAGATTGTGGTCATTTTATTTGTTACTTTTTCATATATAATCAAAGGATGGAAAAGATTCTTCAAGCATCTCTTTATGGGCTCAGGAGTGCATGATAAATTCCACCCCCAAAATGTGGAACCCCAGAAAGAGGCTGGCCCGACTTAAATGGAATATGATAGCCTTTTTATAGTCCAATATTCTTCCATTTCAATCCCCATTTAGCCCCATGAGCAAAAATCCTTGTCATTATGAATTATGTGATGTATTGGTGATGAGTATATAACGCAGCTTGAGTAATAAAATATTAGGGATATTGTTATCATATTTGTTTGGTAAAAGGTTTTATCAAATTAGTTTCCTTTTTGAAAAAAATGGGGAAAGGGTTGGTCAATCATTCCTCGAATTCTAGACATCGATATGGGTTGGTGTAATTTGTGCATGCAAGGGGTGCTTCATAAGGGTGAGCATGGTTCAAGTTGGGCCGATCCACTCTTTAACCAAAGGATCAACCCATACAATGTCGGTTTTCAATTTTGAGACTGAGAACCGACTCTATTGAGCTTGGGATCAAGAATCAAACCAACCCAATGGGTTTGGTTCGGTTCCAAGGTCAACCCATGACCGATCAATAATTTTTTATTTTATTTTAACACTTTTTAAAAAAGTGATTGAGGACCAGACTAACCAAATGGGTTCAGTTTGATTCCAAGGTCAACTTAGAACCAACAAATAATTTTTTATTTCATTTTTTGTACCCTTTGAAAAGGCAATCAAGGACCGGACTGACCAAATAGGCTTGATGACAAGCGAGGTCCGCTAAAAAAGACAAGCAGTGAGGGTTGAGTGGGATGAGTGTTGAATTGAGTGAGCATCAAGTGTCGAGCAAGGAGTAAGCCAAGTGAGCATCGAGCGGTGTCGCGACCAAATTTTCGGATGTAAACCACCTAGGGCTTGGCTAATGGATTGTTAAGCCTAGACTTAACTCGGATTCTTCCAAGCCCATACCATTTCGCGACTTAGGTTCAAGTTCTTAACATGCGATTGACTTTTAATTAGGAGTTGCCACTAATCTATTTTTGGTAGGTCGATTAGAAACCCAAATAAAGTAACGGGAGATTTACTTTATTCCTATGAACCAGCCAGAGATTATGAGTACGGGGACTTGGTTACACTAGATATCTCTAATGCATTTTCGGTACCATTATTTTATTTTTAAAAATGTTTATTTCGCAGGCAGCTTAAATTGATTTTAAATCTATTTCCCTAACATATGACTGATCATACGGGTGCACAATCCATCAATTTAACACTCAAGAAAGTAAATAAAAAATGAAAGACTTACTTCGTAGCAACGAAAGCATCTGCAATATTAATTCAAAATCAACATCAACAACCCTGGATATGGTTTCTAATTAACATGCAATTTCTCTTTTTTTGTTTCACTTATTTAATGAAAATTATGCAATATGCGATGCAATATTAACTAATTAACCTAACTCTAATGACATGTAATTTCTAATTGAATGGACCTAGCAACAACTACCACATGACATGCATTTCAATGAATCTAATCCTAATGATGTGCATGTGACATTTTTCTTTTCTTTCTTTTCTTTCTTTTTCCTAAAAGAATGCAATCTATCCTAGAAAATAAAACTAATTCAACCTATGGCATTTTTTGTATTTTTCATGAAATTTGAAATTAGGTTAAATGTGAAAATTATCTAGCTAGATTAAGATCCTATTTAATTTATATTAGGAATTAGGTTGAACCAAATCCTAATTTAAACTAAAACATTATCTTAACCTAAATAAATAAAATGCAATATATCTAAAAAAAATACCTAAACTTATCATAAATTAAGAAAAAAATATTATCTAAAATTAAACTAAGTGCAATTTAAACGTACAAAATATGCTCTAATTCTACATGACATATGCATGATGGTTTTTTTTTTTTTTTGTTAATTTTCGAAATTAGTAATTGCCAAATAATTAAGCATGCAATCTAAATTAAAATCTAGCAACCTAAATTGATTTATTTGAATTTTCATTTTTTTTAAAAAATTGAAATAAAGTTCCTATTCTAAACATGTAAACCCTAAAACATGCAATATTCTAACCTGAACATATCTCAAGATAAATAAATCAATTAAGATGAGGCAACTCATTCAAGATCATCAAAAATGTCACACATCGTTCAAATTAATGAATAATATTAAGCCTTAAAGATTAAAATATCAATTTTATTTCCACTTAATTAATTATTTCATCTAAAGCCTTATAGATGAAATAAAAAACCCTGGTACGGTTGCGAATGAGATGATATATTGGGATTTCCGATTATGCATAGATATATATTTCAACCAAAGAAAACAACATATAAAAAGATAACAATAAAGAAATAAAGAAAAATCTAAAGTAAAGCAAAAATACCTAATAAGAGAAAAGGAAAAATAAATCTTGGCCGCTGGTTTTGGGGAAAATCGCCGGCGAGGGTTTCCGGCAAGGACACCAGAAGCGGCGCGACGGCGGCGAGGCAACAGGGAGCGTCGCGGGTCTGGGTGTGGGCGTTGCGGGCGAGGTACTCTGAGCGCAGGCGGAAGCAAGGCAGAGACGGCGTCGGGGCGGCGAGGCAGCAGGGAGCGTCGCGGGCGGCACGGCGAGATCGCGAGCAGTGTCGCGGACGAACCAGGAGGTTCGGATCTTCTGGTGTCAGTCACAAGCAGGATGGAGAGCAACCCCGGGTCGTCAGGTCACTGGATCCGTGGCGTCGGGTCACCGATCGGAGGTCGGGATGAGGTTGCAGGCGGAGCACGGAGCAGGGGGCTTCGGATCGACGCGGGCTTGCGGGTGGAGGCTCGGAGCGGCGGTCTGGCGTCGCGGGTGCGGCTGAGTCGGGGCAGCGGCAGCGGGCGAGACGGCGACGGTGCGAGCAGGCGGCGGCGGCGGCGGCGCCGGCAGGACACCCCCACGAGGAAGATGAACAGTCGCGTGGGGGGGGCCTTTCCTTTTTTTTTTTTTTTCGGCTTGGTCTCTTTCTCTCACGTCACTTTTTCAACTTTTCACCTTTTGTGTAGCTTTTTTCACCCCAAAGAAAGAGCCCCTTTTACTTTGCGCTCAATGTATTTTATAGGTCCAAAAAATGTAACCTCACGACATATATATTTTTTCTTTTTTGTTTGCGCACAATATTCCTAAATATGTCATACTCAGCGCAATATTCCCTTTTGTATTTCTCGCACATTCTATCCAAAAAAATTCCCCTTTTGAACAAAATACACCCCTAGTGTATATTACTCAAAAATATGAAAAATCTAAATGGAATATGTGAAAAATCTTCCCTTCACCAGCGGCCTAAAATAAAGTAAAACAAAATAAAAATAAAACGTTTCTAAATTATATGCCATGTGTTTTTTTTTTTTAAATCAACTCCAAAAATTAGGTGTCAACAAGCGGCGAGCGGCATGAGTGACCCAAAGCGAGCGAGGCGAGTGTTGAGTGATAAGCAGAGAAGTTTTTTTTTTTTTTTTTGTGACCTAGGGAACCCCATAAGTCGACAGCTGGCGATCAAACCTTAGGGGAGCGACTGCAGAACCTACCACCACAGTACTCCAGATAAGAATTCCTAATGACGTCTTTCCAGATAAGAATTCCTAACGACGTCTTTCGAAGTAAGCAGAGAAGTTGTTTCTTTCGATTTTGACAAATTAAAGACTAAGAAGACGAATAAGACGGAAGATAATGAGTGCTAGAAAATAATACCATAAAGAGCTGTTATGTCATTTTGGATGTTGTGAGGACTTCTCACAAAAATATTTTTCTCATTCGTAAATTATGACTGTTGACGCCATAAAATATATTAAAAATTTAGGTTATTAAAGAGCAATGTAAAATTACTTAAATTAAATGTTGTTGATGTTGTTTATTTTAAGATTTTATTTATATAAAAAAATTATAAATATTATATTATATAATATATATACTCAATGTTGGATTGACCTTGAACTCTCAAGACCGAGGACCAACCTGCACAATGTTGGTCCAGAAATCTTAGGATTAATGACCGACCTAATCTCCCTAGGGATCGGACTAGGATCGGTAGGAATGGGCTGATCTAGGGTCGGTATAGGGTTGACCCTCGACCGATGCTCACCCCTAGTGCTTCCTAATGAAATGAACAAATATTGAATCTTAACAATGTCAACTAAAGAATCACAAAATATTATAGGAATAAGATCCATCGTAGCCCAAACTTTAGATTCTTATTTAGCACATCTTCTATTAGAGGTGAGCATGATTCCAACCAAAGAACCGAACCAATAGAAACTTGTTCGATTTCAAGTTTTAAGGTATATAAAGTAGTTTCTATGTTCCAATAATTAGAAAACTTATTTAGACGGGTAAATTCCAGGTTCTAAGTAAGTTGAACTTGAAACCCAAAACAAGAATTCATGTTTTTCTTGGTTTATGTTTTCATGCAATTCTGCGATATTCCATAATGTTCGATTATAAATTAATTAGTCTGAACTTATGTTTTATGATTAGAAATTTTACTTTGTTAATGTTTAATATTCTTTATGTGTCTATTTATTAGTTATGATCGGTGGACTGTACTAGCAAATAAAGATCATTAAATGTGATAATTTATTACAATCGTTTAATTAATAATATAGACTGAATTTGTGTAGAATCTAGAACCGACCTTAGACCTAATGAGAGTTTAAGTTTAGGTCAAATAAGGAACTTGTTATATGGAACGTGGAATCGCTCACTTTTTTTTATTTTCTACGGGATGATGGATACAAATTCAATTTTCCATAATATGTGGGGACTTTGGCGAAATATTTTCACGTTACCGCATGACGGGAACGCGTCACAGAGATGAGATCGAACTCCAAGACTGGCCAACCGCGTACGTCAGAAAACCAAAGCATCCTTCGGCGCTGACACAAGCAAAATTTGAGTGGACCTCGCTTCACTAGGCAAAAAACCTTAAAATAATTTAATCACCCTCCACACGCATTCGCTCTCTCTCTCTCTCTCTCTCTCTCTCTCTCTCAATTTTGATATCCATTGAAATCATTCCTCTTTGTAACATAAGAAAATAATTTACGACGTGGTCCAAGAATTTTATCCATGCAATTCCATTGCCCACAATTAAATTTCTAATTTTTAAGGAATTTTTTAGTTTCGTCAAACGCTTAGTTCTTTGTTTATACTCGACATCCGGAACAAAATCTACGCATCCATATCGTTTAAGAATATGGTATATGAATGGATGTTTGTATTGTCATTTTGCTTAAAGCATGTCAGATAAATCCAGCATTATTCTTAATAGACTTGTAAAATAAAGTAATCATGATTTTACATCAATTGAATTAAATTATAAATATTTTACATATCAAATCAAGCAGCAATAAATCATTTGGACATCATCAACTCGATATATTGTACATATATGTTCTAAAATAACAATCGTAATACGCATTCTTCATATGTTTCAATTATTTATAAATTATAATCACATGTAATCAGAAGTGATAAATTAATTTTCTCTCATTTGCTCAAAGATGTAAAAAGATAACTTATCTTCAAGTATGTCACTTATTGACTAGAGATCGAGCTGAAAAGATTTACCTTAAACTCTGCGATAAAGGCAAAAATAGTTCAATTATTTAATAGGCAAGAGCGGAAAAAAAAGAAAAAAAAAAGCAAGAAAAAATGCAAAACTGTACATGCAAATTAGCAAAAATCCGAGGAAAGGAAAATTTCTAGAACCGGCAACATTTCTCGGAAATGGTCACGAAGGGCGTGCATGGAAATGTTTCTAAGAAAGGTTTCCGGAACACTTCTATACGGATTTTGTTTTAACAACAAAAAAGAACAAAAACATGTTTGGTTGCGTTTTTGTTCTTTTTTTGTTTTTTTGTTTTCGGAACGAAATAATAACAAAAAAAAGAAACAACAAATTGTTGTTTCTTATTCCGAAAACAAAAATGAAGATTAGGGCGCATTTGTTTGTGTTTCGTTTAAAAATTGTTCTAGGGAACGAAATAGAAAAAAGTGTTTCGTTCCGGAACAATTTTTGAACAAAAATACGCGTTTAGTAAACTTGTTCGGAATAAAAAATAAACAGAAACATGTTTGGTAAATTTGGATAATTTTTTTATTTCTTTTATTTTTTCTATTTTTTTTCTTATTTTTCCTTTTTTTCTTTTTTCTTTTTCATTTTTTTTCTTCTTTTGGCCGGTCGCCGGCGAGGGCCGAGCTCGCCCGCGGCGGCGAGGCGCGGCCTCGCGGGGCCACCGCCAAAGAGGCCGAGGCTCGGGGCCGCCCGCCCGGGCGAGGCCGAGGCTCGCCGGCCGGCGGGCGAGCTCGGCCTCGCCGGCCGGCGGGCGAGCTTCGGCCTCGCCGGCTGGGTGAGCTCGAGGCCGGATCTGGGCGAGATCGAGCTTGCCCAGGCCGGCCTCGCCATGGCTGGGCGAGCTCGAGCTCGCCCGGATCCGGCGAGGCCGAGGCTTGCCGGCTCGCCCGGCCATGGCGAGGCCGACCCTCGCCCGGCCTACGGCGAGCCTCGGCCTCGCCGGACGGCGGCGAGCGGCGGCCTCGCCGGGGGCGGCGAGCCTCGCCATGGCCGGGCGAGGCCGCCGGCCCTCGTCGGCGGCCGCCGGCCATGGCCGAGGCCGGCGACCGGCCAAAAGAAAAAGAACAAGAAAATAAGAGAAAAAAGAAAAAAAAGTGTCTCATTTGTGTTCCGAAGAAACACAAAATTTGTGTTTTCTTGTTTTAACTTTTTTTGTTCACAACAAAAAGAACAAAAAAACAGAAAATGTGTTTAAAAACAAAAAAAAAAGAACACAAACAAACGCAACCAAACGTTTCTTCTCTCTCTTCTTCTTTTTTTTTTTTCTTCTTTTTTCTTTCGCCGGCCTCGGCCATGGCCGGCGACCGGCCGTCGAGGCTTGGCCTTGCCGGGGGGCTAGCGACGCTCGGCCTCGCCGAATTTAGGCGAGCCCGAGCTCGCCCTGGGCGAGGTCCCAGACCTGTCGGCCTCAGAGGCGAGGGACAGTAGAAAAAAGAAAAAATAAAAAAATGAAAAAAATGAAAAATAAAATAAAATTATTTAAAAAATTAAAAGAAACAAAAAAAAAGAATAAAATTTATCAATCATGTTTTATTCATTTTTTATTCTCGATCAAACGTTACTAAACGCGTTCTTTTGTTCAAAAATTATTTTTTGAAATAGAAACACTTTTTTTTATTTATGTTCCAAAAAACAAAAAAAGAATAGAAACATTACCATTCACGAAGTCACTTTTCTTGGAAATGCATGCGTCGACTCGCTACTACTCCTCGACAGGATTCCCAAGGCCATTCGCTTCGAGTTCCGAGTTCGTTGGTAAACTGTCTTCTGCCTCGTTCCTTTCTCAGCTAATTTCTTTCGGCAACCGAAAGCGCTCCCAATATTCCAGACGCTTTTCCTGTTTCTTGATAAGCTCCGCTGCAGAACAGAAAGGTCGTGTCCATGTCGAAAAGAGCTTCGGCCTCCTCTTCTTCAGGTCAACCAAGTCAACCCAAGAGGCCGTGTATCGCTCCAACCGAGTAAGTTTGATGATCGTGCTAGTTTTTAGCTTTGGCGAGGGAAATTCGGTGAAGGGTTCTCGAGTTGAAGGTTCTTGAAATGGGTAAGTATGGCGAAGCGTGCGTTGAAGTACGGTTTCAATTAGCTTTTGCCTCGTGATCGTTCCGAATCGCTTTCGTACGGTTTCTTGTTTGTGGGTTTGTGCTGTGGCTTCAATGCGAACTATTAAAGACCCCAAATGTTGTCGTCTTGAATCTTTTGTGCAATTTCGCGTTGGCCAATCGCAGTATTTCCTCCTTATTCCAATTGGATTCTGTCAAGATTTTTACCTAGCGAGTGAGCTGTTATTGACATCGGGTTACTTTGCTGTCCTGTTTGCTAAATTATCCTATCTTGCTTGTGTTTTTGTGCTGATCTTCACACAATCAACCATGGAACGGATCCAAGAAGAATCTCGTGCTGGGGAGCTGCTCGATGGAGGAGGTTGCCCAGAGAGTGGTAAGATGAGTAAAGTAGCCAACCTGGACATAAATTGTACAGTCTTCATTGTATTTCAATTGTTGATCTCTTTGATTAGAAGCGGTTGGATGCATCTCTGACCTTCTAGTCAGTTTCCTGATAGAAATCCGCATTAGAAATTGCTGTGAGATGTATAGAGAAGTATTGTTTGAGTGGTAAAAATGACCTGCTGACTGTTCTAGGCTTTTCCTGTGAAGTAATTCCACTAAGAACATGATTTAGGTTTTTCATGTCATTTTGTACAGATGGATCACGAAAAGACACAAATTTTCAGTTAAGTGGCTTGGACATAATCGTCTCCTTGAATATTGGATGATGTGGTCTATGACAATTTCAATTTGCCTGTAGAAGGAGAACAATAAAGATACCTGTGATGTAAAACTTGAATGCGATGAATATGTGACATATTTTCCTTGCAATGTAATTCTTTGCTATTGCTCTTTGCTGGACAGTGTGGAGAAGAGCTGGAACGTGCAAAATCTCACTCAACCGAATACTGTCAAAGGTGAATATAATTCATTTCGTTTGTTGGTAGTATCTTTTCTGCAACAATTGATACCTTTAGTGGATTTTTCATGTGTATTGTCTTGCCAACTAAAATATCATCGAGTATCATTTGAATCCATGATTCTGTTCGGCAAAGTGCATACATTTTTCTGTTAATCACTAATAGGACGGTGCATTTGGAAATAGCTGCTAATTAACTTTATGTGCTTCTGTAAGCATAAGATAGACCAACTTTACATTGACTTTTCTGTGGCGCCTTAGATTAAGGGAATGCATTTGATGAGTCTGGTATCTTATCTTTTAACACGGTAATTAGGTCTGACATTTATTTGTACAAGTAACTAGTATGTTCCATATAGATATTCATCTCTTTGTTATGAATAGATCCCCAAGATGGTAGTTGTTGACGGTGTCACTTTACATTGTGTAGTTGCACTGGGAATGCTCTCAAAGATATTCAGTTGAGAAATCTATTCAGGAACTAATAAGATAACAGAGTTCATAAAATTCCACTTTTCTCAAGCGTGTGTCCATCAACACTTCAAATATGAGTTTTTTTTTTCTTGCATGTCCAGAAGTGATTGAATGAACTTATTGACCAACAAATCCCTTGCTAGCAAATTAATTTATGTTGACTGTCTGAATGGCATTTATTGAGCATGAACTTTGCATAAGCAAATATTCATTTTATTGCATAACCTGTGGAAAGAAAAACATGGGAGGACTACATCCCGTACAAGTCTGTTACAGCATAGTGTACCACATATTCAGCCGACATCAAGGTGCCGAACCTTCCCATTGATGTGAACTTTTGGTGGTTGATTAGTCTGTCATCCCTTGAGTAACTTTAAACCGTTAAGCAACGGTCCTTCCACTCGGCACTGTCTAATTACCAAGGCAGACTTTGTTCCCGCTTGATCAGTAGAACAGGAGATCCTTTTGAACAACCTGTTAGAAAGCCTTATCTCTCGAAATTAATTCATCAAGTTGACTTTCAATCTAATGCCACCATGCACCAAAGGACAACATTACATCATAGTCTCACACATCTACACTTCCAGTACCCACAGCGAAATGCCACCCACAAAAACAAGATGAAAACTCAGAAGCACGCCACCATATCACAGCAAAGTTAGTCAACATGAACTTCCAATTTCTACACAAATACTTAACATCAGCAGTAATTGTCTTATCTCCATCCTGAATCATGGGACTCTTAGGGGAAAAAGCCAAACAATTGCAGCAAGGACACAAGAAGCTGGAGGGGACACCTGTTCATACTTCACTAAGTTACTCTCTCTCTCTAGAGATACTAAATTGTTGCATTCCAGGCTAATGTCCTCACCAGTACCTTCAAACTATTGTTTTTCATTGCAGCAAGACCCAAGTAAACTCATCCTTCCAGTCACTTGCAGATCTAGGACACGAGCAGCTCTAAACTCGTTACCAGAATGTGCTTGCGAATACTCACTAAAGAAAGTAGTGCATTCAATATTCTTCATGTTGTCAGCATAGAACACAAGTGCTATAAATATCGCACCAAGTTTATCCTGTCCAATGTGTGCTAAGTCACTTTGTTCGCACATTTCCTCACTAGTTTCCAAGCCTCTTTTACTGAGAAAGAACCCTTAGATGATCCAGTAAATACCACTTTGTCTACAGAGCCAGAATATGGAGAAATTAACCCGCACAAAGCCATCTAAGTTTCAAGCAGATCATCAGACCTTGCTGGAGGCTGTCTCCATTCATTTGCTTTAATAACATCTGCAACTGTGGCCTCATTACCTAAAGCTGAATCATAACCATTCTAGAGCACATGTAAATTTTTGCATAGACTTGGAATGAAACAAGTTTTTCATATAAGCTTTGTACAAAACTGTTGTACAAAACTGTTGTTTGATGAACACTATGATTTCAAATGTGCCTGAAGAACTTAGCTCAATAAGGTGTTCGATAAGTTGCTTTTGAGAACAAATGATATAACAGGTTTTTCAACTCCTATTGAAAGATCGGATTTTTTTGCATAAACTTCTGCTTCATTTTTTTGATGTATTTTTAATTTTGGCAATTCTTCTGTTGGTACATTGAACAGAAGGAACTAGTGGAGCTTGGAAGGTAAATATGCACTTCCCTCATGATGACACTTGAGAAAGGCTTTCTGTGTAGTATTGACTGGTTATGCATTGTTGATTTCTTGGGGAATAATTGTCCGACTTACCACTAACACCCCAAAGCAAGCAGTCAGAGCTCATTGAAAGTCCGGCCAGAATGACTAGGTCTTGCGTCAAATTGTCAATGCTCCAATTTAGAACATAATTATTTGTAGCTTTTGAGCAGTGCAGCATTTAATTTTGTTTAGTTTTATATATATTTTTTTTTAAATTGCATTCTTATACTCTCTGAGACTGTGCACCTATATATCCTTGTACTTTATCTGGCAGTAAGACTTGTCCAAGTGAGATATTTGGCAGTTTGTCTCTCTGTGTCATTACTTTTCCAATTTTTCTGCTTCTATACCTGTTCTTATTTCTATTGGTTGGCTGCCGGAGGGAATGCAGGGTTGGTGCTAGATCTATAGGAAAAAATGATGTGAGGAATTTACCGCTTCAATTTCAAACCAAACTGTCAGATCCTCTGTTTACTGGAAGGAAACTATGAGGAGTTGGGGGTGCTCGCATTTCCGTTGCATTGATTGATGCGAATACAGGGGATGTCATCACATCAGGCCTGGAATCCTCCATTAAGTTGGACGCCGTCGTGCTTGAAGGTGACTTCAACAAAGATGATGAGGATGACTGGGCTCATGAAGGGTTCGAGAACTTCGTGGTTAAAGAGCGTCAACAAAAGGGGCTGCTTTTGACGGGGGATCTCCAAGTGACGCTCAATCCAGGTGTTGGGGAGCTGGGAGAACTGATATTTACTGACAGCTCTAGCTGGAATAGGAGTAAAAAATTTAGGATAGGGCTTAAGGTGGCATCATGTTATTGTGGGAATATGTGAATCCAAGAAGCCAAAACAAATGCCTTCCGTGTCAAGGAACATAGAGGAGAATGTAAGTCTTTCATAGCCCATTACAGTACATATATACCTTGTCCTTCCTTTATGAGTGACCATAAACATGGTTTTGGATAACCACTCTTCAATTTTTTAATTGAGAGCTTCATTTCATACAAACCTTTCATCTCCAACAAAAATTCTGATAAATAAAAAACAATCGGCTTCTTTGTCATTAGCAAATGTTTGACACTTTGGATCAGTTTCAGGAGAGAGTCTGCACGCCTACATAAGTATGCTTCTACTCGTCAATCTAGTAGTGACTGGAACCTTACTGTATTTGTTCTGTCCATTTACAGCATCCAAGAAACATGATATACCTGTATTCAACGTTGAGATCTGGAGGTTGAAGATGATTGCCAAGGATGGGAAATATCACCAAAAACTGAGTGAAGCCGGAATACATAAAGTGGGGGACTTTCTACTGCAATTGTTTACGGACCCCATGAAACTGAAAGACATAAACACTTACAAAATGATTCTCAATTAGGTTTGATTGACTAAGTTGAATGTAAGTCTTGTGTGCTCACTCATTGTAGATTCTTGGAATGAGCTCACATTCAACTAGCTGGGAGACCCTTGAAAATCATGCAAGGAGTTGCAAGATAAATTGGAAACTTTATTTGTACTATACCAATGGCACGAGGAAGCATGGTGCTGTATTCAACACTGATCGTCAGCTAATTGGCCTAATCAAAGATAGAGTATATTGTGCTACTGATCGACTTTCTGCCAATGATCTGGTAAGCAACTAGGAGTTCCTATGATGTTTTGTCAAGCCAGTTCATGTGCTTCACACCATCATGCGTCATTCATATAATTTGTCCCATATCATCTGTGTAATTTGCAACGTGATATTTACTCGTAGCTGTGTGGCTTAGGTTTTAGACTTGATCAGAGATATGGAAACTTGAAACAAGGAGTTGGTTGGACATCTAGATGCTTTTGTTTTTGGTTTATTATCAGTAAAAGTAATATGAAGTGCATGTGGAGAGAATTAAAAGAAAATCTAGATGCTTTCTTAGATCCATAGTTGAGACTTTTTGTTAATAGATTGATTTGAGTTTTTGCTCATTGCAATGCAAAGTCGAGGATAATTACCTGGTGTATCGAAGTGGCCCTCTATACTCTGCAGTTAAAATTAGACAAAAAAGCATGAGTAACTTGGAGAGCGCTTTCAGCAGTTGATTTGGTGTCATCCATGAAAATGTGAGGCACTTATCATGGTATTGTTGTTTAAGCAATCAGCATATTCACGTTGCAACGATCACTTTCCAAGTATAAAGCTATGAAGATCTTTATTACTTGCACAACACAAGTTGATGTGTGTTTTATTTCTTCACTGGTCCTTTCTCGATCAACTTTGCATCTTTATCCTTGCCCTGATTTTACTCTCCATAACATCTTTCGAGCACCTGAACTTTTTGTGGTGGAGAAATGGGTGGCAACAGGCGTAAAGTGAATTGAGGTTCTTCCGATGATTCTTTTATTGTTCTTTCTCTGTGCTGCATTTACGTACTTACTCTGAGTACATGTTCATCCGTTGGAATGCAACATCACTTGCCGAAGAAAGATAGTGTTGATTGAAGCAGAGTGTGTGCCTTCAATAGTGGAGATAAATTCTTCATTTAATCCAACTTGTGCGATATAGCAAGTGATCTTTCTTCCAGGAACATGGAGATACACTCGTGAAAAAGGCCCTTCATAACAAGAATGATGTTATGGAGTTCAATGGTGAGACCTTTTCTCCTTCAATGCAAAAGAAGAGTCTCGAGCTCCATTCCATGTCAAGTATTTGAAGGACTAATTAAAAATCTCACCCCAGTTCAAAGTAATCTGGCTCTAGGAATCTAGGCTGCTCCAGGTGGTCCAGAAGCTCCTCTGGCAAATGTGGCTTGACTGCTGAAGGTACGTGCTCTAAAGCACAATATTTTCTCTCCCTTTAAGCACATACAAAGATGTGGCCTGGGAAATAGCGATGGATATAGGACTTTCCACTTGATTGTCGAGCTTTCATAAATTAAACCAATGCTTTCCAGATCCTTATGACTTGGGTTCCACATAATATGAAGAGTTTACTTGTCCAGCTACCCTCCAAATGAACTTGCATCCAAGGAAATTTTACTAAATTTGCTCCCTCTTTGGCACTGACATCGAAGCTATACATAAAGGATTCCCATTTGCAAGTAGGCTTCACTTTGTCTCTAGATGCAACCAAAAATGCTTAGAAATAGTTTTTACAAATGACGAATGTTAAGTTACTTTAATTAAGTTTCCTTTATTATCAGAGTTTTATTTCCCTTTTTACTTACATAAGAGTATTATTGTCATATACAGTTTATATTCAATATAAATACAATGGGTGTAGGGTTTCTGTTACTATAGAAATCTAGAGCCCCTCTTTCTTTCTTTCTTTTACGTTCTCCTTCTCTTCTTCTCTATTTCTTCTCTCTTCTTATTTCTCTCTTACTATTTGTTGCTGGTTCTTTAATCAGCTTTGTGACATGGTATTAGAGCATATCTAACTACCTGATTACTTAATCTTATTGCTGGTTTGAGAGTCCCCTAGTAACCCTATTTCTTCTCTGGTGCGCAGCCACCTAAAGTTGCAATTTTTATTGATATTCTCTTTGAGTCTCGATATGTATGAGATTAGAAGATATCAGATTCATCTGGTTCGATTTTTGAACATGGATTACAATACTTACTGATCAGCGGATTCAAGAGTCAGAGCATTTCATTGATTATGCTTGACTGATTTTGCTGGGTTCCCTTTGGTTAACTGATGGAGCCAATTACATCTGATTATACGTGTTAGGAAATAGTAATAAGGGTAAAATAGTCATAAGAGGGTTACTAGGGTTACTTATATATATATATATTCTTGTAATCCTTTTTTGATTAAGTTAATACAATACGTAGAATACTCTCCTTCAACATGGTATTAGAGCGAGGTTAAAACTTCAAGAGAGTGATCCCACCATCACCACAGCCCGGCGGCGGAGGCCATCACTAGATCCAGACCCTCTGCCGCCGCCACAGTGTGCTTCTCTTCTAGACAACGGAGGAGAAAGAACGCCTATATCGTCGTTCGGTCATCATACCTAGATCCAAATCTGTCTACTGGTTTTCTAAGATCTGGACAGAACTCTGCGTCAATCGCCGAAGCCCATCCAGCAAAATCGGTTTGTGTTCAGTCTTCTTTCTTGATGACGGGATTGAAAATCGATTGCACAATTTGGTCTTTGCTTGTCTTGCGATCTAGATTTTGTGCTTTTGATATATCCTGAGGATTTCGGAAGCCTTCGGTTCTGCAAGGGTTTCGTTTGGTTCTGTAGGGTTTCGCCCGACAAAAAAAAAAAAAAAAGACCCGAACTGAGGGCATCAGAAGCTGTTTTCCAGTATATTTATATGGATTCTTATTGAAGTATATTGCTTGAAGTGCTGGTTGGTATGATTTAATGGCATCCTAGTGCAGTATATTGACTCGGTGGTGAATCGATTGAACCCTTATTTATGTTTGTTGTTATGTGACTGATTGCACAACTGGAGTGAAGTGCTTGATTATTGTGTCACTCTTATTGGGTTCGGTCGATTCTTGTGTTCAACCTGTCTAGCTAATTGCATTATTGGAGTTTAATAGAGTTAATACTGATGGCTTCTACATCATCTACTAGTTTGACGCATTTCCATTTGACATCTGTCAAGTTGGATGGCACTAACTATCCATCATGGTCTAAAGCTGTACAAGTTTATCTTACTGCAACTCGACGGCATGATTATCTTACATCCACACTTCCCTCGGATAAAAGTAAAGTAGATGATTGGATTGCTGGAGATGCAATGATCCGTACATTGTTATGGAATAGTATGGATCCGAAGATTAGCCCTCACTTCATTCAATGTAATTTTGCTAAGGAAGTTTGGGATAAATGTGCTCTACTTTATTCTGGCCAAAATAATATGACACGAGTGTGTGACACGTGGGAGGCCTTGTTTGATCTTCAGCGTGGAGATCAGTCTCTATCTGAATATTATACTCGTTTCACTACACTTTGTAGACAGCTAGATACTTATCTTCCAGCTTCCGATGATCCAAATGTATTAGTCAAACGTTAGGAGGATCTTCGCGTGATACTATTTCTTAAAGCACTAGGGCCTGAATATTCCTCCCTTCGCCAACAGATTACGTCTGAAAGCTCCCTTCCTACAGTTGATGAGGTTTTCTCCCGAGTCTTACGCTCGACACCTACTGACAAGATCTCCACTACAACTTTAGAGACAAGTGCCATGATTTCTCATGGCTCTAGTGGACGTGGAGCTCGTGGTCGTGGTTATCGGGGTCATGGACGTGGGCTTATTCAAGGTGGAAGTCGTGGTGGTCGTGATAGAATTCTTGGTAGCCGTGGCACTCGATATTGTAACCATTGTCGGAGGGCTGGACACACTGAAGCTTGCTGCTACACGCTTCATCCAGAGCTTAGACCCACAGTTGCTGCATTTGCTGAAGTTGAACATTCCTCACCAGTTCAATCCGATCCTACTAATGTGCAGGATACAAAAGACTCAGTTACATTGACATGTGCAGAATATGAGGCTTGGATTCGCTCCAAACATGTGACAGGAACTTCGGCTCCCACTGCCACTCTAGTACATAACTCAAAAGGTAGTTCATCTTGTTTACTCTCTACAATGTCAAACTCTTGGGTTATAGATTATGGAGCTACTCATCATATAGCTGGTAACTCTAAATTGTTGTCTTCGTTAAATTCCACACCTCTTGAGGTGTCAAACTCTGTTACCTTAGCTGATGGTTCAATTTCCCAAGTTACTGGCACTGGAGATGCCCATTTGAGTTCCTTCCTTTCTTTATCCTCTGTCTTTCATCTCAAATCTCCCTATAATTTGATTTCCGTTAGTTCATTAACTAAAGAGCTAAATGTTCTGTAACCTTTTTTGCTTCTCATTGTGTTTTTCAGGATCTGAGGACTGGACAGATGATTGGTGGGGGACATGAATCAAATGGCCTATACTATCTAGACAGGAAGATGATAGCTGCAGCAGCTTTGAAGCACACATCCACTGATGTCTATCGGATGCATTGTCGTGCTGGTCATCCCCCGCCAAACATTCTTTGACGATTGTTTCCAGAGTCTGAGTCTGTGAGTACTTTTGAGTGTGAAGCTTGTCAATTTGGAAAACACCATAGAGTCTCTTTTCCTTCTCGCTTTCAGAGTCGTGTGTCTAGTCCCTTTGAGTTAGTTCATTAAGATATATGGGGTCCATGTCGTGTTTCTGATACATCTGGTTTCCGGTACTTTGTTACATTTGTGGATGATTTTTCCCGAATGACTTGGTTGTTCCTAATAAAAGATCGTACTGAGATTTTTTATTGCTTTCGTCAATTCTATTTTGAAGTGCTGAATCAATATAATACTTCTGTGAAAAATCTCCGATCCGATAATGCCAAAGAGTATCTTGCCGTTGCCTCTGGTTTTCAACATTTTCTTGATTCTCATGGCATTATTCATCAAACTTCTTATTCATATACATCACAACAAAATGGTGTAGCTGAACGTAAAAATCGTCATCTTCTTGACGTTGCTTGTTACCTTATGTTTCACATGCATCTTCCGAAAACATTTTGGGGCCATGCTGTTCTTACAGCCTGTTTCTTAATTAATCGACTTCCAATTTCTATTCTTCAGGGGGAGACACCTTTCTCTATTTTACATCCAAATCGTCCTCCCTTTGCATTACTTCTACGTGTCTTTGGCTGTGTTTGTTTCGTCCATTCTCTGACTCCAGGTCTTGATAAATTGGCTCCTCGTGCTGATAAATGTATCTTTGTTGGGTACTCTCGAACTCAGAAGGGCTATAAATGTTACAATCTTATTAGTTGCCGAGTGTTTGTATCAGCAGATGTGACATTTTTTTAGGACCAGTCATACTATAGTACTCAAACAGTCTTTATTGTGTCTCCTGACACTGACAAGTGTGTCTTACCAATTCCTCCACCAATCTCACCTCCTCCAGTATCATCAACAGGATTTCAGTTTGCTAATCAAACTTACCATAGACGAGGAACAGCTCCCACTACAGAGGTTCGGCCATCACTTGATTCATTTGATCCCTCATCAATTGCTGTGCCATCCTCTGATCCCGATCCTGATCAACCCATTGCTACTCGAAAAGGTACACAATCTTGTGTTGGGCGTCCTGTTGATCGTTATACACTTTATTCCGATCTGTCTGATTGTCTTCGTACTCGTCATCCTATTAACAACTTTCTATCTTATGATCGTTTATCTCCTACCTTCTCTACTTTTGTCTCGTCCTTATCCTCTATTTCTGTGCCTAACAATGTTACTGAAGCTCTTGCTCATCCTGGTTGGAGACAAGCCATGGAGGATGAAATGAAAGCACTTGTTGAGAATCGCACTTGGAAGCTTACTACCCTTCTTGTGGGAAAGCAACCTGTTGGTTGTCGTTGGGTTTTCACGGTTAAGCTCATAACCATTCATTCTAAAGCTCTTTGTAAGAATGTAGACCTGTGCTCACGTCAGCTTCTGTTTACTAACCACACTAATGTTTTAGTTTTTTCTATAGGGCATAATGGTACAACTTCTTTGACATTGCCAGTACAGTTGAAAAATACCAATTCCGGAGCCGCCATGAAGCTTTCAATTGATGAAAGTGTTCATCCCGTTGAACCTGCAGCCCATATCTACAGACCCCTTGAATGTTCTAATTTCTCAAGGGGACAATGGCATCCCTACTGGCGGATTGCCAATACAGTCTCATGGTAACAATTTTCAATATGCCATGCGAAGCCATTCGATCTGATCTTCGAGCCAAATGCACCATACAGTGAATTTGAATGCTCTCCCCTCTGAACCACCCTCTGCCATGATATTAAGATTCCAATCTAGCAGTACACTTCCTCCTCCTGAAGGCAATCTTGTGATGGGAAATTTTTCAGAGGATATAAATTATTGGTTGGAAAATTTGTTAAGTCAGAGCCCACCATACGATGACAAGTTCCTTAAGACCCCAGTATGTGATGATGGTTCTGTCAGTGGTACCAGCAAATGTGTTAATGGCTGATTCAAGATAAAGGCAGTGATGCAGTGGGGTACCTTCGTCAGGAAAATAGCCACAATTAGACGTGTCAGAATTGTGCAGTCAAATGAACTACCGATTGAAGTCCAGGCTTGATTTGATTTGCTCTTAATGTCGCATTAGGTAAGATGATTCTCCATTTACTGCGTGATAGAATTGATGGAATTCTTTTCTTAGATGGAGGCATATTAGTTAATATTATTCATTTGTGTGCAGAACAGAGTTGTTGGAACCCCTTCTCAAGCGAATACTTTTTTTATCAGCAAGTCCCTCTACTTCTTCTTTCAACATGTTTCTTCAAAAGTTCTTTGATTTTTCACATGTAAGGAATTCGAAGTAAATTGTTCACAGGGAGTACTTGCATTGTCATGCCTCAAACCCCAAGTGCGTGAACATTTCTTGACGGTCGATTAAAAATGCAACATTCCAGGATGCGTTGCCGACTCATTCTTTTTATCTTTCAATTAAACGCATGTGGAAGCACTTAAAATAAACACTCAGTCAATAAACAAATAATAAGGATAGTAAAACACAACAAAAATTGCAAAAAACAACATTTATTTATCCACCGTTACCTCTAGGAAGTTTAATAATTACAAGCCTTTTTACGGCTACTTTCTATCGATCCTCTTAAAAACCTTTAAGAATTACAGTTAATCTAAACTTCACTAACGATAAGAGCAGTCAAAAAGGTATTGCATCTCGCGCCCACCACAATCGCCTAACAATTCTACATGCTATGACCTGAAAATAGTTAACCACAATGGGGTGGGATATAAATCTTAGCGAGTTAATAGCCTAAACCTTGATTAGGAAGCTGATTCGCCTCGAGGACAGCCTAAACACGCACAACGTATAAACTTACCTCACTTCCGCACACTCTTGCATATTAACATGTCTCACATGGTAATAATAATGCAACATGCACAAATAACAATCAAAATACATACTTAAATTTCATGCGCATTACCAACACACGTGTCTCAATTATTACGATCCTTCGAGCCACGGCTAACATAAAAGTTGACAGTCTTCCGGCATGACTGGGCACTGTCCCGCCCCATCGGCACGGCATCGTTTAGAACCCCTATCTAAACGACATTCCATAAAGGAGCATCGGTCTAACTTCAATTGTGACTTGGCATCCAGACTCCCGCCGGGCATCCAATAAAAATCAGGCATCTCTCCAAAACTCACGTTGGGTGACGGGTTCGATTAAATAACCACTCAAGCACACCATGAATTAAGCCAATTTTTATTGCCGTTAATTAGCCAAGAACACAATATTCGTTTTCAAATAATAAACTTGGGTAATTTTTCATATTTAAAAATCCAAATAAAATATTCATGCATGATCACATATTTGAAATAAACTAGTCAAACTTTGCACACTTTTATTTTAAAATCCAATTATTTTATTTAGCACGTAAAATTTGGCGTTCAAATCTGACCTTATATATTTTTTTCTTATCCGAAAACCCTTTTTGAAAATATTAAATAAAATTTACAATATGGCAATCAATAGCACAACATCATACATGCAAACAACCGAAATTACGCACATTCTCATTTAGGAAAACGAGCATAAAATTCTACTTAACGGCTAATCCGTCATTAATTACACTAATTATGATTAATTAAATAAATCACGATTAATAAAACTAAATTCAATTAATTAATCCAATCACAATTAATTAACCTAATCGAAATTATTTAAACTAATTGCAATTAAACTTAATCTAAACCATCCTTAGTTGCAATTAAGAATAAATTAAGATTAACTAATACTAACCGCCATTAATATTAAACTAATCACCCCCTAAACGTAATTAACACCCTAATCTACGATCAAGAAATTAACTCACAGATTTTTTACGATGCCAAGCTTGGCAACGGCGATGCGACAGCGTCGAGAATGTAATGCTAGCG
The DNA here is from genome assembly GCA_017140165.1 of Eucalyptus shirleyi. Taxonomy (NCBI): domain Eukaryota; kingdom Viridiplantae; phylum Streptophyta; class Magnoliopsida; order Myrtales; family Myrtaceae; genus Eucalyptus; species Eucalyptus shirleyi. Next base: position 42,227,265 of record CM029450.1, read on the forward strand.
GCTCGAACATAGGCTCGACGGTGGCGGTGGCGGCTCCTCATGCTCACGGCTACCTAGGGTGGTTCGGCTTGGTGGTGGCTGCGGTGGTGACTTGGGCGGATGGTGGTGGTGACGGTGAAGCAACGACGGCACAGATGGCATGAGCGGGTGGCAGCAAGGGCTGGTGATGGTGGTGCGGCCAAGGTGGTGAGATGGTGGACGATGAGGGTGGTGGGATGATGATGTTGGGTGGTGGTGAAGTGACGTGGATGATGGTGGTGGATGGCAAAATGAGGGAGGAGGGGGGATGAAGCTTCGGCCAAATGGGGGAGAAAGAAAAGTGATGGAGGAAGAAAACTAAAAGAAGAAGAAGAAGGTGAAAAGAGAAAAGAAAATGAAGAAGCTTGAGGGGAAAATGGGAGCAAAGGAAAAGAGGATGGGCGGTTTGCAGAGGAAGGAGGGAAGAAATGGGTGAGAATGTTGACATTTAAATTTTGGCGATTCAATCATTTATTTATTGCCTAAAAATTATGGATTAATTCTTTTTTTTTTTAATGATCGAGGGACCGTTGGAGATCACATAACCCTTCAGTGCTTGGTAGCACCAGTGGGGCCTCGTCGCAAGCCGCTATTTAGGGTGGCCAAGTAAGCCACCCCTAAGACCCCCACTTAAGTCCCAAGCATCCGGAAATTTGAACTTGTTCTCTTGGCGATGAAGTAGTGAAAGCCCAACCATCACAGTTACGTAGGTGGGAGTAATTCTTAACCCCTAAAATAATAATTATAATAAGTGTAGCATATAGTTTTAGGAGCATTTTTTTTATTATTGCATTTATATCGGACTGGTGACAGATGGGTTTGAATTGATAATTCTGAGTTTTGATTTGACGAGTTGGACTAAGCCCACGAAGAGAGCAATTAGCCCAAACCCTTTTTTTGATCGAAAATTATCTTGTGAGAAATAGAGATATGATATTTTCGGTGATATGACGGTGGATTTTTCGATATCCTCGAAAATATATTGTGAGCTCATATTGGCAAGATTTAAAATTTGAGAAAAAAATCCTATTACAATCTTTAATCTTTGGCAATATGTAATAAAATCAGTGGAGAATATTCCTTTTTGCATAGTCCAAAAGATACAAAGGAAATCTAGAAGAGATGTCGAAAATAAAAAGAAATATTCCATTTAGGAGGAGATTTTCGTGAATGTTGATTTGAAGAAGGAAATAAAGCCTTGGTCCACTCATCTAAGGTTGCTACACTACAGAAAGCGAGGAGGCCACACATTGAATATACGGCTGCACAAGAGGGGTTCCTTTTTCATTCTACGGAGGACAACGGAGGAGGGTTCTATTTCGGAGAGTCCTTTTTAGTCAACAAGGGGAGGCTCTCTATAGAATACCCGGCCACCACAGCAAAATCGTTAGAGAGAGCAAGTGAGTGGAGAGAAAAGGTGACAAGGGTGGTCTCTTTTGGGCCCACCGATGAATGGGAAACAAAAGTAGAGGGGTTTTCTCTTGCTGGACGTACGCACGCAGAGGAAAAGAAAAGACCAGAGAAAGAAATTCTTCTTCGGTGGACCACGACTAAGCTGCCCCATTCCAGACGTTGTCAACCCCCCATTGGCCATTGCCACGCGTTGCTGACCTCATCGTCGTGCTTGCACCGCTAAGGCTTGCGGCTTTGGGGCTTCCTTGGGACTGTCGTTCCGCTCCCCATCGCACCACCGAACTGAGGCGTCGCAGCCGCTGTGTCCACCTCCAACGACGACCAGGAGTTGCTACAACACCCGCCTGTCCCCATAGCTAGCCGAGCACCACCAAAATCCAATCCTGACAGCCAAGTTGTGAGCTTCGCCAAGCATCACTATATCGCATCGCAAGCAGCCGTTCAAAGTCCAAATTTGAAAGTCAATATTCATAATAAGTAAAAAAATTTGTCTTTTTTTTTTTTCAATTTCCGAAAATTCTGTTTCCTTATTTGATATATCTGTTGATGCATATGACTGAAATTCCCGATATGCTAAGATATTCGTAATTTCGAGTAGTCTTCTAAATTAGGAAATTTTCTCAATTTCACAACGTGCATATGATTGACCGTCTGATTTTCGCTCCTGAAATCTGACTCGCAATTGTACAGAAAAATCGCCAATGCGATCTCACGCTCGAGATTTGATTCGCAACTTTGTTTAAAATTGACAAATCCGATCTCATGCACGAGATATAATTCGTCAATTTATGGATATTAATCTTATCTTGCTTGATTTGCTATTGTGTCATTTGAATTGATTTTATTTTATTTTTTTGATACCCAAGGAATCCCGTATAACCAGCAGTCGATAGGTAAACCCTGAAGTGACGTTAGCGGAGGATCCACCACTCCGACGTCACGCTTAAGACACCAAGCACCTCCACTGGGTTTTGAACCCCTCACTTCTGGGCAAGGATCAACGGAACTCTTATCCAGCGGAGCCACCACGACCAGTGGTTGAATTGATTTTGTTTTCGTAAAAGAAAACCCAAAAAATATATTTGAGTTCAAATTAGGTTCATGTTAGAGTATTTCTTGTTTTAGGATTATTTTGCATATTTAGAATATGAAATTTATTATTTCGAATTTAGAAAAACTTAAAAAAAAAACATTAATTTAGGATGTCGGTTTGTTTTTATTAATTTAAGATGCACGTTTAATTATGTGACAATTTTAATTTCGAATATCATTAAAAAAAGAAAAAAAAAACTAGAATTAGGGCATTCTTTGCACGTCATTGCATATTATGATAAAATTGCGTGTTTAGTTTTTATTTTCTAATTAATTAAGTTTAGATATAGATAGGTTACATTTTAGGATAGAGATTACCAAGTTGAGATAACATCTTAAATTAAATTAAGATTTGGCCTAACCTGATTCTTAATATAAGTTGGATGATATCTTAATCTGGATAGATAATTTTTGCGATTTTCTAATTTCGTTCTTTGAATAAATTCATTTCATTCTCGATGATAGATTGCATGCTCATTAAGAAAACACAAAATATTTCACTTACGTCGCATAGTCCAGGTCATGTTGTCATGTCATATCATTTTATGTTAGATTAGTAGCATGAATTACATAAAACATTGTTCTCATTAAATAAGTGAAAACAAAAAAGTAATTGTGTGTTAATTATAAATCATATCTAGGACTGTTGATGTGAATTCTGATTTAACAATGCAGATGCTTCCATTGCCATGAGATGAGTCCCATAATTCATTCGTCGCTTTGTTTGGGTGTTAAATTGGTGGTTTGTGTACCCGCATGGTCACCTCATATGTTAAGGAAGTAAATTAAAATCAATTCAAGCTGTCTGCAAAACATTTTCTTTTTTTCAAAATAAAAGAGAAAGGTACCGAAAGGGCGTTAGAGAAATCTAGCGTAACCAAGTCCCCGAATTCACAATCTTTGGTTCGTAGGGGTAAAGTAAATCTCACATTACTTTACTTAGGTTTCTAATTGACCCATCAAAAATATATTAGTAGCAACTCCTAATTAAAAAATTTCTCACATGTTAAGAATTTGAACCTAAGTCGCAAATTGGTATAGGCTTAGGAGAGCCTAAGTTAAGTCTAGACTTAACAATCTATTAACCAAACCTGAGGTGATTCACCCGAGGTTAGGTTGCGATAGCTTGCGAATTTAGGCCAATTTTTTCTTCTATTTGAAAAGATATTTGGCATTGAGGATCCCAAATATATCCCTAACTTTAAGGTGTTAAATGTTCTTGCGGTATATGAGGTATAAGGGGAAGCGTTTGCTAATATTTGTTTTGCAGGGCAGTGTAGGAATGCATGGTTTATTTTTATGAACGAAATGTTGTTTGATATAAACTGTTATGCATGCTTATGCATTTACACTATACTTTTGCACACACAACCTGCCGTCGAACCTGGGCCGCATAGGATTAACTAGGATGGTATCGAGATGGATACCACTCTGACCACATGCCTGTGGTATGAGTCACCAATCTCAATCCCAAAATTTCTATTTTGGAGTCAAGAGTACCCACCTCGGTCTGCATGCCCTTGACTCGGGTTGGCTCTTTGACCAAGCCGGTGTCCTAAGGACCCAACTTAGCCAGTATGCCCGTGGCTAGTCCGATCATCCTTGTGGCTTCACTTTTCTAAGCCTGTCTAGAGTAGAAATCAAGCCTTACATCTCATGTGCATGTCTATGTGGTTGCCATCAATTTTCCTTAGTGAAGTAAGTCTTTTATCCCTATACTATGCAATTTTTTTACTTTGTCATATTTTTGGTATGTCCATGACAATCTAGGTCAGTCATTTGGTCTAATTCATTTGTCAATTAGAAATGATATGAGGAAGTTGCCATGCAATGAATCATTTGGAAAATAATACAAAAAATTTAGAGAATTTGTTTTCAATTCATGTTTAAGAAATTTGGTATTGATGGGGTGTCTATTTTTATTTTTCTAGCTATTTTTTTAGGAAAATCCCTTCTTATACGAACTTTTTATGAATAAATGAAAAAATCGAGCAGATCATTGTCATGGATTGGCTCTCTATTTACACCTCGTACTTACATATTTTCATTCATTTGAATTAGGTGATAACAGATCCTTCACGTTCGCCCATTATTACATGATCAAGAGCTACGATGGCCGACCAAATTGAAATGCGTGATCATATTTCTACTATGGAAGACCAACTCCAACAGTTGCTCACCTTTATGCAACTTATGATAGCTCAAATCCAATCCCTCCAAGTGAATTCAACTCATGCACCTGCTCTCCCGAGATAGTAGTCCAAAAGCAGGCAAACAAGGCCCAAATGAGTAATGTCGACATGCCCGAGTTGGAAGATGACCCACTACCGGTCATTGTGGAAAAGGCTAAACTTGACAACGTCCCTAAGACGAAGTAAGATGAATGCTTCGCAAAGCTTGAAGACAAAGTGAAGTAGTTGCAAGAGCTGCAGAGTTCACTCCCGTTTGACTTGTCAATTTATGAGAAGGTCAAGATGCTAAAAAAGTTTAAAATGCCGGAGTTTGAGAAATACGATAATACTTCCTGCCCAAAAGCTTATTGCAAATGTACCACGTACGCATGACCCAATATGTCAAGAATGAGCCTCTCATGATCCAATCATTTCATGCATGTTTGATCGGGCCCGCATTGAGCTGGTATGTGATGAAGAATGTGAACCTTCTTGACACCTGGGATAAAGTGGTTGACGCATTTTTCAAGCAATGTAAGTTTAATATGGACATCGCACCTTCCTGAGAAGATCTTGAGCGGATGAAGAAGAAGAGGAGTGAATCATTTAAGGAGTATACCATCAGATGGTGAAATCTAGCAGCTCAAATTAGTCTTGAGCCTGCTGATAAAGAATTGATGAAGTTGTTCGTCAAGACCTTCCCATTTGAGTTTCGCAATAAGATGGTTAGCACATATGTTGAGAACTTTAGTCAACTCATCCTTGTGGGTGAGCAGATTGAGATAGGGTTGAGAGATGGATGGTTTAATGAGCCAACCTTTACAAGCAAAGGATTTACCCCAAAGAAAGAGAAGGACCTTGAAGCTGAAATTAATGTGGCCTATTCTCAACCAAATCATGATACATCCAATCACACATCGACAATTAAGATTTCTACTGAGCAACAAGCGAAGGACATCGGTTCTCTGGTCGACGATGTAATGTTATGAGACCATTTACATCTCTTCCTAGACCTCTATCCAAAGTCTTGCTTATTCTCCAAAAGAATGGATTATTCTCTTTTGAGTCGAAGTGACCAAATCCCGAGTATTATCCCGCATATAATCCCTCCGAAAAGTGTGACTATCACATGGGAGAGGCTAGTCACTCTACTGATGATTGCTATGTTTTGAAGCATAGGGTCCAAGATCTCTTGGATACAAAGGCATTCTCTTTTAGCAATAATTAGAAAAATCATTTGCCCAACCATGACAGAGACACAAAGAGAAGGACCTTGAAGCTGAAATTAATGTGGCCTATTCTCAACCAAATCATGATACATCCAATCACACATCGACAATTAAGATTTCTACTGAGCAACAAGCGAAGGACATCGGTTCTCTGGTCGACGATGTAATGTTATGAGACCATTTACATCTCTTCCTAGACCTCTATCCAAAGTCTTGCTTATTCTCCAAAAGAATGGATTATTCTCTTTTGAGTCGAAGTGACCAAATCCCGAGTATTATCCCGCATATAATCCCTCCGAAAAGTGTGACTATCACATGGGAGAGGCTAGTCACTCTACTGATGATTGCTATGTTTTGAAGCATAGGGTCCAAGACCTCTTGGATACAAAGGCATTCTCTTTTAGCAATAATCATAAAAATCATTTGCCTAACCATGACAGAGACACAAATACTATCACTAAGTGAAGAAGGTCTCATCTTCATACTCTACGAAGAAGTCTTTTTTGTGCTTTCTAGGATTTCAAGTTTTTTTTATTTTTTTATTTAGGATTTCCTGCTTTTTGAAGATTCAATTATTGCATTCGTCTCTAGGGTTTACTTCTTTGCATTTTTCATTTCAATAATGTAATTCATTTGATTATATTCAATGAAATTACAAGTTTATTTCCAATTTTGAGGGTATGATGGGGTATACTAAACTAGCCTAGTGACAATGTCTAATAATGAAAAGAAAATATCATCAATGGAGAAATTATGAAGAGCGGGCTCCTTCATACTTCCTTATCCACAAAATTCAAAAAAAAAAAAAAAAAAAAAAAAAATCATTTTTGAAGCCATTTCCAAAAGGATGCATTAGATTAGCCCTATTTCATTTTTTTGACGCTTTTACTTCATGTTTTAGAGCATTATTTTCTTGGCTTGATGAGGAAGCATCTAGAAAAGGCACATTACATTGCAATAATAGATCAATTAGCTCAATAGTTACTCAACAAATTTGAGAACATATTTCTAAAGAGTCAATATGACAAATTGGGGGCATGGCAGATTTTGGGGTAAAAGCAAGAAAGGAGTATTTATCAAATCAAAAATCGGGTTCTCGGTCTTGATTGATAGGGGCAATCCAAGGAGGCAATCCTTTTGTGGGGGTATTACCCTAAATGAATGCTTAAAAACATGTTTTGAGTGTGATAAATTGTCTATTTGAAGTCTCAAAAGCTTTTCATGCTTAAAGTTGATAGACTCTTTTGAAAAGAGAATTTTCTTAGTGATTTTATCTATTTAATTCACCAATTTCATGTGAAGATGGTCAATTCAATGGAGTGACATCAAATGTTTAAGAATGCTGAATGAGACGAGTCAGGATAATGAAAGGCAAACATTGTCCTATACATAGTCCTTTACTTATACACTTGTGAGATGAGTATAAAAAGTTATATATTTGCAAGATAAAGAGTGAGAGTGCTAGTATAAACACCTAGAGGGGGGTGAATAGGTGTTTAAGATAAATCTTGGCAAATATATGCGGAATAAAATAAACTTCAAACAAAGGAGTTAAGGAATAGAATAATAACACAAGATTTATAGTGGTTCGGCTTAATCTAAGCCTACGTCCACTCTCCTATGTTAACAGCCTTCTTGGCTGGATTCTACTATGCAATCAACAAGAGATTACAACTTTGAGTGCAAATACTTAGTAGATCACACTATCTCACTAAGTCACTCTTTTGATATTTCTCTCACGATCACAAATGTTTAAGCTCTCAAGAGACAAGTATATGATCGAAGGTCGCTCAGACTTTGGAATTATAAATTTTACGCTCTATCTCTTACTTGCTCATTGATCCTTCATCTTCTTAAATACTCCTCCACTTCCAAACTAGCCGTTGGACAGTATCCCGAAGAATCGTCTTCCAATATACCCATTGGACAGCTCTGTATCTAGAAGATTTGGTAGCCGTTGAGTGACAAAGGTAGAATCCCAAATTGATTCCGATCGCCCATACAAACGAAATCTTGGTTTCCATAAGTAAAGCTTCTTCGTATAGAAAGTTCTTGTCTTCAAAATCCAATTGTCAATCAAATAGATTGAATCAATCAAATCAATCTTGATGTGGAATCCAAACCAGATCACTAGCCATTATATGATTGGGCTTGAGTTACAATATGTTAAATCTGGATGTAAAGTCTGATAGCCATAGACTTTACAATCTGAGCCTGAGTGCAATAGACTTTGCAATCTGAGTCTGAACATATTATGCTTCTGAACAGATTTAGCTTTAAGGTCTGTACTCAGTTCAGCTTCAGCATAGAGTCTGTCTTCTGGTTCTTCATTCACATTCAGTCTGGAATTTGTCAGAGTGAGCAGACTTCTGATGTAGAACAGACTTTGACACTAAAGTCTGACAGTTTTCAGATTTTGACACAGAAGTCTGGAAATCTTCATAATATACTTTGAACATGTGTTACGTTCAGTATTCTGGTGATCTTCTGACTTTGACAATATCCTTTACATATTCTATCATCTGCATGGTTTATTACTTAAACCATTAAAGATGTTAGTTGCCTTTGATTTATTTTGTCATCTTCAAAACATCATAAGGGATTTCCCTAACAATCTCTCCATTTTTGATAATGACAAAACAATCTTTGAATATGCAGACTTGTAAACATACTTTTAAATCAAAGGATATCAGAAGATAGAAAATAATTGAGCATAACAATATATAGGAAAATAATCGCAGCTCAATATTATGCCGTAGATAATATAATATCAACAAATCAGCACATATGCATATTCATATATTCTCCTCCTTTTTGTCATAATCAAAAAGCGATAACAATAGATTCACGTAGAGAATATAAAATGACATATAATTTCCAAAAAGATCAGCTTTTATAAAACAAGTCGAATATTAAAGATATGCTATATAGCTCACTTCAATCATATATATATCAGGAAATATCAAATGAAAATCACGGATGCATCATAAAATTCATGTACCCTTTTTGTCATAATGATAATATCAATAAAAGATTTGTTAATGACAAAAGGTAATAAAAGATGCACTAACCGGATTTTTTAGACAAATTCTGACACATTTACCTTTCTTTCATTCATAATAAGATCACGATCAATCCAAAAAGATTTTTCCATAATTGATCAAAGCTCCCCCTCAATTTGTTGCATTTTTGAGATGATCACGATTCTTTTCATTTTCTTTTGGATTTGATTTCTCCCCCTGTCATCATGACAATATATGCGAATAGAAATAATTGTTGCTTGTGCGCATTGAACATAATATTTTTTCAGTATTTCCTTTGTAACAACAACATCTGCAATGATCACTTGCATTTTGAAATTCTAGGCAAAAATTTATTTTCTTCAATCAAGCTCATCTCAAATTCAACCTGCATAAACTTAACAAACTTTTTCCACAAATAAGCTTTCATAATATCTACGTAATATATAATGCCATTTTCTTCAAATAAATAAATTGAATAGCATATATAAAATTATCAAATATTAAAAATTCAGAACTATTCAATCTTCCGTACGACACATAAGGGATTTCCTCAACAATTTGCAAAAACTTTGCATACGAAATGGAATCTTTGAACCTCCAAAAAATAATATAGAATCTTCATAATTTTCAAATCGAGCTTTTCAAAATTCACATGGAAGATTCTTTTGTTACCTGCAAATTCTTGTATAATGGATAATTATCTTTGCAAAAATGTCACGTAATATCTTCCTTTGATTTGCGAATTAAACTTGCTAGATATAATATATCTTCTAAGAATATAGCAAGAATATCCATGAATATGCAGCAATATCTTTCAAGATCAAAGAGATTTCCTTGAGCATAAATTTCATATATGCATTTTGCAAAAGAAAAATAGATATTTCTGTCACGTGCCAAAATTGCAATACCTTATATTTATAACAAAAGATATTCGCAATATAATAAGCAATCATCCAAAATCATGATAAATGCACGTAGAGATTTGCAAGGTAGGATGAAAAATATTCTCTTACCCATGGTATATGTTTCAAATATACCATTGATATAAAAAATATCACTACCAATTTTCGCAGGAGATATTTTTCAGATTGTACCAAAATCTGCGTAGATTCACGATTGTTCTTCCCTTATAGAATTTCCTGCAATCAACTCATTTTCTTTTTGGTATCCATCAATTTGGATCCTTCCATGACGTTAGAGCAAAATATAAAATCTCCATAATCAAATATTCTTTCTTAATTCATTGTAACAAAGTACTCAAAGAAAGAATATTACGCATAATGATACTTTGAAAAATAAATTCTCACTTAGTTATAGTGCGATAAAAACAGATTTTCACTTAGCAAAATATGATTAACTTTGAGAGTATAAAATTAGACAAAATAATCTGAATTATCTCAAATAATCACATGTACTAAATCAAATCTCAACTCACAAATCACAAAAACAAATCATACGATTCTTTCTTCAATAAAGCAAAATATGATCATTATAAAATCTGAATCAACCAAGGATATATTGAATATCAAACATAATGAGAATTATTGCCCAAATCAAATTGAGAATAAAAAATTCCTTACCAAATCATTTTTCTTCTTTCTTCTTTCTTCTTTATATCCTCGATTTCCTCATTGGATTCTGAGTTTGTGTTCGAGTCAGACTCTAATTCTGAGTTTGTGTCTGAGTCAGACTCAGATTCTGAATGTGCCGTCAAGCATATATTTTCTTGCTCATCTTCTTTCATTGTTCTTTGCTGCCCATTATGCTTGTATTGTCTTCTTCCACTGAATTTCCTTCCTTTTCTATTCAGATTTTTGAATTTATTGACCATAAAGGCAAGTTCTTCGACGTCCATGTCATTTTCTGAGTCTGTTTCATCAAAAACATCATTAGATATTAAAGCAATGGATTTCTTACCTTCGGGATCTTCATCGTTGATTTGTTCAACTTCATAGGATTGAAGAGTGCCGATCAATTCATCAACGGTGAGTGGCATAATCCTTTGAGTCACCCGGATTGAGGTCTTGACATGGTTATAACCTTTTGAGAGACCTCGCAAGAGTTTGTTGACCTTCATTGGGGAAGAAATTGGATGACCTTGATATGCCAAACCGTTTACAATTTCTGTAAAACGATTGAACATATCTCCAATCGATTCTCCTTGCTTCATCTTGAAGGATTCATATTTGCCGAGAAGAAAGTTTACTTTTGTCTCTCTTACACGATCGGTCCCTTCATATGTAACATGAAGTCTATCCCAAACTTCTTTTGCTGTTTCACATGAAGAGATTTTGTTATATTCAGTAAGAGACAAAGCGCAATATAAAGAATAAATGGCTTTTGCATCAAGCGCTTCTCTTTTGGACATCTCCATCCGAGACATGGGAGTGGGGGGTTTGTTTTCTTTGTCTTTGCCATTCTTATTTGATGTGGACGTAGCGATGGGGTTGATTTCTCTTTCCACAACATCCCATTGTAAGAGATCTCTGGATCTTAGGAATGCTTTCATTTTGTTCTTCCATATGTCGTATTCATTTCTATCAAAATATGGTGGCCTTGTGTTGCTTTGCCCTTCCATAAGTCCTGGTGCCAACATACTAGCTATAAAGAATCTTTAGCTCAAAAGTAAAAACACTTTTATAAACCGAGCACTTGGCTCTGATACCAATTGAGAGTGCTAGTATGAACACCTAGAGGAGGTGAATAAGTGTTTAAGATAAATCTTGGCAAATATATGCGGAATAAAATAAACTTCAAACAAAGGAGTTAAGGAAGAGAATAAGAACACAAGATTTATAGTGGTTCGGCTTAATCCAAGCCTAAGTCCACTCTCCCACGCTAACAGCCTTCTTGGCTGGATTCCACTATGCAATCAACAAGAGATTACAACTTTGAGTGCAAACACTTAGTAGATCACACTATCTCACTAAGTCACTCTTTTGGTATTTCTCTCACGATCACAATCGTTTAAACTCTCAAGAGACAAGTATATGATCGAAGGTCGCTCAGATTTTGGAATTATAAATTCTACGCTCTATCTCTTACTTGCTCATCGATCCTTCATCTCCTTAAATACTCCTCCACTTCCAAACTAGCCGTTGGACAGTATCCCGGAGAATCGTCTTCCAATATACCCATTGGACAGCTCTGTATCTAGAAGATTTGGTAGCCGTTGAGTGACAAAGGTAGAATCCCAAATTGATTCCGATCGCCCATACAAACGAAATCTTGGTTTCCATAAGTAAAGCTTCTTTGTATAGAAAGTTCTTGTCTTCAAGATCCAATTGTCAATCAAATAGATTGAATCAATCAAATCAATCTTAATGTGGAATCCAAACCAGATCACTAGCCATTATATGATTGGGCTTGAGTTACGATCTGTTGAATCTAGATGTAAAGTCTGATAGCCATAGACTTTACAATCTGAGCCTGAGTGCAATAGACTTTGCAATCTGAGTCTGAACATATTATGCTTCTGAATAGATTTAGCTTTAAGGTCTGTACTCAATTCAGCTTCAGCATAGAGTCTGTCTTCTGGTTCTTCATTCACGTTCAGTCTGGAATTTGTCAGAGTGAACAGACTTTTGATGTAGAACAGACTTTGACACTAAAGTCTGGCAGTCTTCAGACTTTGATACAGAAGTCTGGAAATCTTCATAATATACTTTGGACATGTGTTACGTTCAGTCTTCTGGTCGTCTTCTGACTTTGACAATATCCTTTACATATTCTATCATCTGCATGGTCTATTACTTAACCATTAAAGATGTTAGTAGCCTTTGATTTATTTTGTCATCTTCAAAACATCATAAGGGATTTCCCTAACAAAGAGTTCTCTCGCAAAAATGTACGATAACCGAAATGATGAGGGGCAATTCATTTCTCTATCCTAAACACTACAGGTGATCCATCACTTAACCCCTTTGAACCTCATATACTTGTAGAATTTTTTTCAAATCATCCCCGTCAAGAACCACCCCACATCGGGGAAAATTGGAAGTAAGATGGCATTATGAGGTGAGGAAAATCAAAATATATTTTTTTTTTCTTTCACTTGGATCAATCTTCAAGTCATGCTATTACATTGAATTCATATGGTAATTTAAGTGCCTTAGGATGACAAAGAGTATTTCTTTTTCTATCTATATACTTATATCCTTTGTATAGCCCACTTAAGATTGCAATTTCATTTCTTCAAACCCAGTTGGTGATCATCCACCACACTAGGGAAAGACAAAAGACAATTGTTCAAATAGTATGGTCTGGAGTGCTGACAGAAGATGAAGACCTCCCAAGAGTTCAAATGTTAAAAAACACCATATGGTCATTCAATAGGATTAAGGGATATGAAAAAGGAGTGTGCTTGGTAAAAGTAAGGCCAATGCCCAAGAAAAAAGAAGTGAAGGAAAAAGAAAATGAATGAAAACTAGGGGCAAAAAAAAAAGTGTGCATGGTAAAAGCAAGGTCAATGCAAAAAAAAAAAATAATAATAAAACATTGGTTGTAGAAAGTCGTATCCCTCGTGAGGCTTACATAAAGAACTCCAATGCCAAGATATTACAATCAATGGAGTTTTGATACAAAGAAAATCTTCGACAATGAAGAAGAGGATTGGTGACAATGCTTAGATGATCATCAACTTTGACCTCTGTACATATCTTTGAGCCTAACCATCTTTTGTTTCTCAACCCATGAACCTAGCTTACGTTACGTCTTTTGCAAAGTCTCTTATGATTAGGGCACGTGAATTACCATAGAAGTTCACATGTCTTAAGAATCACTCGAAGAATTGCGAGTAAGATTTTTTTTTTTTTTTTCATTTTGCAAGGTTCTTGACTTGTAAACCTAGAGATGATTACAGAATTATTTTTTTCAATTGTCTTGACGCAAAGAGTCCCTTTGCCAAGATTTACCCAAAAAAAAAGAGTCCCTTTGCCAAGCCGTTAACTAAGCTCACATTACGGTCCCTATTAAAGACCTCTTAGATTGGTAAGATCGTACTGCTTGCAAGAATACTCAACCCTTGTTGGTATGGTGATTTGAGATGGAATGATTCTCCTAAAATAGCCTTTCTGAATGAGAGTGAGTGAAAGTCAAACTAACTGAAAATCTCTCATTTAATATTCTTAAGAAATCCATGTTATTATCTTGAACGACAATTCTCTCATGTAGAAATTTAGGTGATGCAAATATGGTAGAGTCATTATACATAAACCTTGATTAAATTGATGAAAACCTCATTGAATTTTGAAATGTGCATTTTAAAGTAGCTTAGATTGGCTACCTCTTTAATGAATGCATACCAGTTCATATTCTAATCGTGTCTGACAGATAATATTTCCTTGAAGATTGAGTAATACTTGACGTTCAAGTTGCTCCTTGAAGCCTCGAGATTCAGTGTGCTTATGTAGCCCAAAGCCCTTTTCACTGATCCAGCATGCTTTTGTAGCCCAATGTCTTTTTCATTGATTCGGCGTGCTTTCGTACCCCGAAGCCCTATTTACTAATCTGGCGTGCTTCCATAGCCCGGTGTCCCTTTATATAGACTTGGCGTGCTCTCGTAGCCCATAGTCCCTTTTCATCGATCCGGCGTGCTTCCATAACCTAGTGTTTCTTTATATTGACTTGGCGTACTTCCGTAGCCTAGAGTCCCTTTCATCAATCCAGCGAGCTTTCACAGAACTGTGTCCTTTTATATTGACCTGGCGTGCTTTCGTAACTCAGAGTCCCTTTCATCGACTTGGCGTGATTTCATAGCCCGATGTCCCTCTTTATTGACCCGGCATGCTTCCATTAGCCTGATGTCCCTTTATATCGACTTGGCATGCTTCCTTAGCCTAGAGTCTTTTTTATCGACTCGACGTGCTTTCATAGCTCGATGTCTTTCTTAATTGACATAGTGTGCTCTTATAGTTTGGAATTCCTGACCTGGCGTGCTTTCGTAACCTAGAGACCTTTTCATCGACATGGCCTGCTTCTATAGCCTAGAGCCCCTTATCAAATCAATGTGTTTAAGAGGTATTGTCTTTCAAGTGCATCGACACTCGACTTGGTTGAGTTGTCTCCCAAAGATTTTTCTCCAGATTTAGTCTGATTAAGGCAACTGAAGAAATGTTCAGAATCTGGTCAAATGATCCATGTCGCAATGCTAAGCGATCGGAAAAAGATTCGGGTCCTAGCCAACCGAAACCTTACTTCAGGCGACCGTAGAAAGGTACGGGTCCTAGACAATATTATTACTCTAACATGTGATCGTAGAAAGGTATGGGTCCTGGAAAAGCAGTTTATCATTCATATGGGTCCTGGAAAAGCAATTTTTCATTTAGACGATCGTAGAAATACTTGAAAAAGCAATTTTTTTTGTCAAGGCGATGAAGAAATGTATGGGTCCTAGAAAAGCAGTATCCTTACAAAGTCAACTGTAGAAAGATACGGATTTTGGACATATAACACTAACTATCTTGAATAACTCTAACCTCCTTGAAGGTAAGTTGTTCTAGGTAGGTTCCTTTATCATCTGCATTAGCATTACCATGCATTACATAAATTGCTTTCAAAAATGGAATTCATTTTCCAACAAAAATCATTCAATGTATGTGTATGACCAAAATTTAGGTCTCAATTTATTTTTGAAGGCAACCTCTACGATCTCACATTCAAAGAGGGGAAGCTGTTGACACCTAAATTTTAGCGGCCCAATCATTTATTTATTACCTAAAAATTAGGGATTAATTCTTAACCCCTAAAAAAAGATAATAACATAATTAAATTGCGTATCATATAGTTTTAGAAGCATTTTTTTATTATTGCATTTGCATTGGACTAGTGATAGATGTGTTTGAATTGGTAATTCTGAGCTTTAATTTGATGAGTTGGATTAAGCCCGCGAAGAGAACAAATTAGCCCGAGCCCCTTTTTTTGACCGAAAACTATCTTGTGAGAAATTGAGATTTGATATTTCTAGTGATATGAAGAGATATTGCAAGCTCATCTTTGCAAGATTTAAAATTTGAGGAAGATCCTATTACAATCTTGAATCTTTGGCAATATGTGATAAAATCGGTAGAGAATATTCCTTTTTGCATAGTCCAAAGATACAAATGAAATCTAGAAGATATGTCGAAAATAAAAAGAAATATTGCATTCGAGAGGAGATCTTCGTGAATGTCAATTTGAAGAAGGAAATAAAGCCCTAGTCCGCTTACCTATAAAAAGGTTGCTACAACATTGAATATACAGCCACACAAGGGATTCCCTTTTCATTCTATGGAGGACAACAGAGGAGGGTTCTATTTCGGAGAGTCCTTTTTAGTCAACAGGGGGAGGCAAACTATAGAGTACCCGGCCACCACGGCAAAATCGTTAGAGAGAGCATGTGAGTGGAGAGAAAAGGTGACAAGGGCGGTCTCTTTTGGGCCCACCGATGAATAGGAAACAAAAGTAGAGGGGTTTTCTCTTGCTGGACGTACGCACGCAGAGGAAAAGAAAAGACCAGAGAAAGAAATTCTTCTTCGGTGGACCACGACTAAGCTGCCCCACTCCAGACGTTGTCAACCCCCATTGCCACGCGTTGCTGACCTCGTCGTCGAGCTTGCACCGCTAAGGCTTGCGGCTTCCTTGGGACTGTCGTTCCGCTCCCCATCGCACCACCGGACCGAGGCCTCGCAGTTGCTGTGTCCATCTCCAACGACGAGAAGGAGCCGTTACAACAACCGCCTCTGTCCCCCACAGCTAGCCGAGCGCCACAAAAATCCGGTCCCGACAGCCAAAGTCCAAGCTGTGAGCTTCGCCAAGCATCACTATATCGCGTCCTGAGTAGCCGTGGTCAATAATCGGAATAGGTATAAATTTTGTCTTTTTTTTTTTTTTTAATTTCTAAAAATTCCGTTTCCTTATTTGATATATCTTTTGATGCACGTGACTGAAATTCCCGATATGCTGAGGCATCTGTAATCTTGAGTAGTCTTCTAAGTTGGGAAATTTTCCCAATTTCATGTGTATATGATTGACAGTCTGAAGATTGTGGCCGAAATCTGACTTGTAACCACATGGAAAAATTACCAATTTGATCTCACGCTCGAGATATGATTCGCGGTTTTATTTAAAATTGGCTAATTGGATCTCATGCGTGAAATATGATTTGTTAATTTATGGATATCAATTTTATCTTGCTTGATTTTCTGTCATGCTATTTGAATTGATTTTTTTTCATAAAAGAAAACCCAAAAAATATATTTGAGTACAAATTAGGTTTATGCTAGATTATTTCTTGTTTTAGGGTTATTTTGCGGCAAAAAAAATGCTTCAAGTGCTATAACTTACGAAATGTACATTTAAATACAACATTCGAAGAAAAACGGATCACTTGAGTGCCACTCCAGCCAAAGTCCGGCCAAAACACCGACATGGCATTTTTCTAGCGAAGCGTGCCCAAAATGACGTCATTTTGCACGCTGACGTGGCCAAATAATGCAAAAACGGCGTCGTTTTGGGCTGACGTGGTAAAAAAATAATAATAAATTAAATTATATTATATTAAATTAAATTAGTTAGAATATTTAAAATTAAAAATTTTAAAATTAAAAATTAAAAAAAAAAGGAAAGTGGGGGAGGCGGTTGAGGGATCAGCCTCAGCCGTTGGGAAGGGCCGGTGATGGCAGGGGGAGGGTCAGCTGGGGTCGCCGGGCCCTGGCCAAGGGTCGGCGACCCTAATCGACCGGCGGCAAGGGCTCACGAGCCCTCGCCCTGATTTGGGGCAAGGGTCGCAGCCCCTACCCAAATTTGGCGAGGGTTAGGGGCCCTCGCCGAATTTAAATGAGGGCTGCAACCCTTCCTGGATCTGTGGCTAGTGGCGAGGGCTCGCGGCCCTCACCCAGATCTGGCGAGGGTCAGCGGCCCTTGGCCCAGCTGGGCAAGGGTCGTCGACCCTCGCCAGATCTGGGTGAGGGCTGCAACCTCGCCCTGATTTGGGGTGAGGGCTCATGAGCCCTCGCCGTCGATCGGCCGGGGTTGCTAACCCCTGGCCAGGGCCTAGCGACCCCGGCCAACCCTCCCCCCATCGTCGCCGGCCCTTCCTAGTGGCAGCAGGGCGGTGGCAGCGGCGGCTGAGCATCGTCGCCGGCCCTTCCTAGTGGTGTAGGGGCGGTGGCGCGGCGGGCCGAGGGCCGTTCCCTCGGCCGCCTCCCCACCTTTCCTTTTTTTTTAAAAAAAATTATTATTATTTTAATATTTTAACTAAATTTAATTTTAAAATTATTATTTTTTAATATTTTAACTAAATTTAATTTTAAATGTATTATTTTTAATATTTTAACTAAATTTAATTTAATTAATTCTTTTATTATTTTTTACCACATCAGCCTAAAACGATGCCCTTTTTGCATTATTTGGCCATGTCAATGTGCAAAACGGCGTCATTTTGGGCTCGGTTTGCCGGAAAAATGCCACGTTAGTGTTTTAGTCGGACTATGGCCGGATTGACACTCAAATGATCCATTTTACTCCGATTTTGGTACTTAAGTGTACCTTTCGTAAGTTATGGCACTTAAGTGTCCCTTTGTGCAAAGTTATGGCACTCTAGGGGTTCGTACGTCCTTATTTTGCATATTTAGAATGAGAAATTTGTTATTTCGAATTTAAAAAAATTAAAATAAAAAACCATTAATTTAGGATGTTGGTTTGTTTTTATTAATTTAAGATGCACATTTAATTATGTGAAAATTTTAATTTCGAATTTCATAAAAAAAAAAAAAAAAAACTAGAATTAAGGTATTCTTTGCACATCATTGCATATTAGGATAAGATTGCATGTTTAGTTTTTATTTTCTAATTAATTAAGTTTAGATATAGATAGGTTACATTTTAGGATAGGGATTCCCAAGTTGAGATAACATCATAATTTAAATTAAGATTTGGCTTAACCTGATTCTTAATATAAGTTGGATGATATCTTAATCTGGATAAATAATTTTCGCCATTTTCTAATTTCGAATATCATGGAAAATACCCAAACAAAATCCTTTGAATAAATTAATTTCATTCTTTATGATAGATAGCATGCTCATTAAGAAAACACAAAATATTTCACTTACTTACGTTGTATAGCCTAGGTCATGTTGCCATGTCATGTCATTTCATGTTAAATTAGTAGCATGCATTGCATAAAGCATGGTTCTCGTTAAATAAGTGAAAACAAAAAAGTAATTGCGTGTTAATTAGAAATCATATTTATGACTGTTGATGTGAATTTTGTTATAACATTGTAGATACTTTCGTTGCCATGAGGTGAGTCCCGTAATTCATTCGTCACTTTGTTTGAGTATTAAATTGGTGGTTTACGCACCCACATAGTCATCTCACATATTATGAAAGTAAAATAAAATCAATTCAAATTGCTTGTAAAACATTTTTTTTTCAAAATAAAAGAAAAATGTACAGAAAAGGCATTAGAGAAATCTAGCGTAACTAAGTCTCCGAACTCATAATCTCTGGTTCTCCGAACTCATAATCTCCCATTACTTTACTTGGGTTTCCAATCGACCCACAAAAAATAGATTAGTAGCAACTCCTAATTAAAAAATCATTTGTATGTTAAGAACTTGAACCTAAGTCACGAATTGGTATGAGTTTGGAAAAGTCCAAGTTAAATCTAGGCTTAACAATCTATTAACCAAACCCTAGGTGGTTCACTCGAGATTAGGTAACGACAGGGAAGAAGAAGAGAAAGAGAGAGAGAAGAGAGAAGAAAAAGAAAGAAGAGAAAAGAAGTTTACCAAGATATTTCCCCAAAAACTCATCATATCCTTCACCCACTTGCCCCTAAAACCCTCTATGCCAAGCATTTTGTCCCCAAATATCTTCTTAATTCTAGTTTCTTAGAAACAATAATTTTTTATCCAAAAATTCCAATTTTGCCTCTTAATCCGAATTTCCTTTTCCTTTTTTTGGGTCCAATAATTCCTTTTTTGAAAAATATCGGTCTTGTCGATAATTCGATGAATAATGAGACGACGTCCAATAATTAAATCTCGAAACTCTCAAAAGTTCGATACCCAAAATCAAATTAAATTTCGTGATTAAAAATCAATTGAACGCAACTTTAGTACTACCTAATATATCGGGTAGCTTTTAGGGGTTCTTGCTCGTTTAACCCGTGGTTGATAATTTTCGACCTACGTTTGTGCATCTTCAAATCGTAGACGACCCTCTGTTATCATGTAATCGTGAGGGTTCAATTATGTACCATGAATATAATATTAATAAAAAATCGATTTATCGTCATTTGACACGATATCGTAACTATGCGAAATTATCCGCGAATCGACTATGTACTTCTGTCGAATTGACTTATATCTATTCGCTAATTGATTTATAATAATGTAGTATTGACTCTTGTCGATTTTATGGTCGAGCGATCAATTTTTGATCAAATTCTCTAGTCTTTCACGTTTTTAACCCTTTACGGACTCACCTAATAGATTAGTTAACTTGTGAGTGATCAGTTCAGAGTAAAATAACCACAAGTGCGTCGATGAAATAAACATTTCATATATCTCTAAATAGGGGCCAAATTTCGGGATATCACATGCATTATGTGCTTATTATTCATAAAAATTGACACCACATCCATTGCGTCCTATGTATAAAGTCTTGCCTGTTTGCTGCTATTCACAGGCAATAAAGCTATTGTTCAGAACACACGCACTGTTACATCACGATGCTAAGTTCCCTCGATGTTCTCCACTCATGCATATTGTTAGTTTAATATTGATGTTGAATTACAAATCAGTAAACTACTGAAAAAGTAGCAGAAGTATATTCTACGAGGCCATACGAAGGTTATAAATGGAGGGTTTTGCTTAGCCGAAGGTGTTTTGTGTAACAAACACACTGCGTCCTATCGTCATCTTGGTCTGCTCCTCTTGTTTTCTCAGTATGTAAAACGGCTTGTGGATAGTTTCGATGGTATAAAAAGTAGTTTTTGCATTTCATGGTACAGGGAACAATCATACTCTGCATCCTTTCATGGCAATACAAGAAAACTAGTCTTTCTATTCCTTCCTTGCACTGCACACGAGTGTTCTCTTTCCACTTAATTCAATAGGGAGAGAACAGAACAAGTGCCACAACTTTGTAAGCGCTCATTGTGTGCCATAACTTTTTTCAGTCGCTCATTGAAATATTATGTCAAAGTAAAATAGATCATTTTAGTGACATTTCTAGCAAATCATTCTACATGGATTTTTTTTTTATTATTAATTTCCCATCCGACATGGATTTTTTTAAAAATTTTTAAATTTTATGATTTACTTTTTTTAAATTATTATTTTTTTTTTTCAAGGCTAGCGAGGGTCATTGACAACCCTTGTTGACTGCAAAGAGGCAAGGGCTGCGTCGGCCTCGGTTGTGAAGGCCCTCACCTAGTGTGGCCACAAAGGCAACCTTGTCCACAACCACCTAGATCTAGCGAGTGTCTTTTGCAGCTGAAGGCGAGGGTCACAGGCCCTAAAAAAAGGGAAAAAGAAAAATAAAAAATTCAAAAAATATTTAAAAATATTTAAAATTTATATATGTCAGCGTCGGTCAAATCATATAAGATAATAGTGTTTACATTAGATTTTCTGGTAAGGTAAATTGTGATGGCACTCAAATAATCGATTTTTTAAATTTGTGACACTCAAGTGGGGGAAAAAGATTATGACGCTTATTGAGCGCCAAAATTATGGCACTTGTGCCTAATTTTAAATATTTCAGCACTTAATCTAGTTATCAAACAAGCCAAAATTCTTCTACTAGTCCAATCATTGGTAGGCTCATGCTTGTCTAAGAATTCATAATTCGATCCGGTCCGATCCAAAAAGGAGTACAAACCATTGCCCATTTCTCGGTTTGACCAAAGCTTCTTAATTTTTTTGCCAGTAGGAGTATATTGGTAGTTTATGAAGCACAAACACGTTGCACGTGCTTTCATGTCATGTCCGACATGTGTTGAAGCGTCTCTGACACGTCGACATGCTCGGACACGCGGTCAACGTGTGACACGTGATCAACTTTTCTCAACATGTTTAGACACACATGTCCAGAAGACGATGGAAGGTCGAGGTGAGGGCGAGGGAGTAGAGACGAGGCCGCAAGCGACGGCGAGAGATAGCCAGAGAAAGAGTAGAGATTGAGGCGAGGGCTGCCACTGTGATGATACGATGGGACATCGATGAGGTTGCAGCTGCAAGGGAGGAATGGTATAAAGCAAGGCGGTAAACGATTGTGACGAGGATCGAGAGCACACACAGATTGAGAGGAAGAGGAGAGGAGGGGGGGGTCATGTGACCAAGAGGAGGAGGAGAAAGATTGAGAGGAAGAGGAGAGGAAGGGGGTCGTGCGACCAGGAGGAGGAGGAGAAGGATCGAGAGGAAGAGGAGAGGAAGGGGGTCGTGCGGCAAGCGATGATGAGGAGGAGGAGAAGGAGGGTGTTGACTAGGGTTTTTGATAAGGAAACTCAAAAGGAATAAAAAAAGGGGGGGGACTTTGATGGTGAGATTTTTCATTTTGGAGGGAGAGGGGAAGCGACAGCCCGTCAGGTGGGGGAGGGGGGAAAGTAAAGTGAAATAAATTTGGAGGTGGGGGGAAATAGACGAAGGAAAGAAAGGAGTGGGGGTTGCGGGTGGACCCCCCGGAGGGCTTTTTTTATCGGAAAAATAAATAAATGAAATTAAAAAAATAATTTTGAAAAATAAAAGTATTGAATTTTGAAAGATGATAAATTTTGGTCATCATAGAAGATCATGGATTTATTTAAATAAGTTGATTTTAATGTTTTGTTAGTCCTTAGTTTCATCAATAACTTTTGTTAAAGTTAAAAACATGTTTCCAAACATGTATATGTATTAATTATGAATATATCTTTCGAATTTCCAATGAATTGATTTATTAATATTATTAGTATAAATTTATTACAGAATCTTTTTTTAGTTAATTAATTAATTATGAATTTGAATCAAATTAATTAAAAATATAAATATTCATTTAACATACAACACATGTTCTAACGAGTCGGAATTTTTTATTTTTAAAAAATGACGTATTGACATGTCGTGTCGTGTCGCGTTTCCGTGTTGAGTGTTGATGCTACTTAGCTAATAATGATCGGGCAACGGAAACACCCCAGGCTTTTTGGCTCGTTATATGAAAGCCGAAAGTGCGGGAGCAGCCTGCAGCATTTTCCAGGAAAATTGCCATATTTTTCTGGAAAATTGCATGTGTCAGTCACGCGCTTCTTCCCTTTCTCTCTCCGTGGGACACGCACGCGCGTACACACGACGGCGAAGACAAACTACCTGTCCAAACTTGGGGAGGAAATTCGAGTCGGCGAAAGACAAAAAGTTCGATCGCCACATTGACGAGACGAAAGAAAGCGATGGATGGATGGATCGAGATGCTTCTTCCGCTGGAGAAAGTCAACTTGAGAGAGGGAATCTTAATAAAGGTGGTCATCGTACTCCTGGCTACTTGCTGCACAATTGATGCAACATCCGCGTCATCTCGCGTTTTCTGGGCGCTTTCCTTTCCTAACAAAGCACGAAAAATCTGAGGGTGAATTTGTTCAAGGAGAATTTCATGATAAAAAAAAAAAAAGCTTTTCAAGATATAATTTTTTTAAAAGGTTGATTGTTTTCCTTTATTTGATGAAATGTAACCAAGAAGATATAGTAATTTTAATGTCATGGCAAAAAAAAAAAAAATTGAACATTTTAACCAATTTCTTTTTCTTCCTTTCTATTGGTTGCTGAGCTTTGGCGACAGCTGGTGATCAGTCATAGTGGTGGGCCAGTGAGGTCAAGATCACCTAGCCAATGACGGGCACAAGATGAAGAAGGAGGAAAATGAAAAACTAGAAATAAATTAAATTAAATTAAAAATGAAATTAAAATATTAAAATATTTGAAATCAGCAACTCTAGAAAGTGTTATCATCTTTTTAGATGTAGGAATTCATTTTCCTAAATTTATGCATTAATATATTCGTTAACCAAAAAGTATTTTCGATTAACTCATTTCCGATCGTGCACCACCCACACCCAAGTTCCATAGCCTTGTGTTCGCTATTCCAATCATGATTTTCCTACTCCCATAGGGAAAGGCCCTTCCCCTTTTGGGCCGATTGTGGGCGAGGAGGGACTCGAACCCCCGATACCGTGGTTCGTAGCCACGTGCTCTAATCCTCTGAGCTATAGGCCCTGCCCCGTCTCCACTGGACTTGTTTTCGGGAGTACCCTAAAAAAAGGAACATTTCCTCTCTCCAGCCATTTCGGGTTAAGAAGATGTGAAAGCACATTTCGGGTGCATTCCAAGGTGTAAAGTGGGAGAGAAGGATTTTAGAATTGGGGTTTTGAATAAAACGACATTTTCTTTTTTTTTTCTTTTTCAATATATATGAAAAAAGTAGTAATAAGAATGAGAGGTATTAAGCTTTTTATCATCCTAGTGTTGGGTGAAAGTCTAGAAAATAAATTCTCAATAAATACTTTCTCTCAAATAAACACATCCTTAATTGAGTTGCATAAAAGCGTAATATAGGATGAGACTCTATCCTAACTTACTCGACTAAAGGCTGCTAATTGAGATTTTACGAAACTCTCGATTTGATCAGTCCATGATTCTAAGAACTTTGTTATTATATTTGTTCGTCGAAAGATTTTATCAAATTAAATTTTTTCTTGAGAAAATCGGGACTTTCGGTTGAAGGGTCCGTCCTTCGCGTTTATAAAGGGCGATCGGACATTCCCTGAATTCTAGGTATCCATATGGGTGCGTGTCGTTCGTGGGTTCGTGTGCGCGCTTTTTAACGAAATAGACATAATATAGGACCTTCAAAATGTTGACCAAAAGAAAAAAAGAAGGATGAATTACAAAATTTTAAAGAAATAATATCCTTTATAGCCTAAACTTTTGATTTTTATTTTTTATCCAGCACACCCGCTAGCTGGATGAGGGTTGCAATTTCAATTTTCAACAAATTAGAGATATTTGTCGAAATATTTTCATGTCACCCGTTACAAGCCACGGCAGCACATGTGAGCATAAGCTTGAACTCCAAGAAAGCCTTTCGCGGTGACACCACTTTATTATTATTATTATTATTATTATTATTATTATTATTATTATTATTATTATTATTATTATTATTATTATTATTATTATTAGTATTACTACTATTATTACTATTATTATTATTATTATTATTATTATTATTATTATTATTATTATTACTATTATTCTTATTAGTATTACTACTATTATTACTATTATTATTATTATTATTATTATTATTATTATTACTATTATTATTATTACTATTATTATTATTATTATTATTACTATTATTACTATTATTATTACTATTATTACTATTATTATTACTATTATTACTATTATTACTATTATTATTATTATTACTATTATTACTATTATTACTATTATTACTATTATTATTACTATTACTATTATTATTATTATTTTATTTTTATATCTATCATTGATCCCATTTCGTTGGCTTAGGTTTGCAAATCTTTTAATTTAATCACTCTACTACCGAAGAAGTTCTCCACACCCATTCTCTCTCTCTCTCTCTCTCTCTCTCTCTCTCTCTCTCTCTCTCTCTCTCTCTCTCTCTCTCTCTCTCTCTTTGAAATTATCCTTTTTATGGTGTCTAAGAATTTTATCCGTACGATTCCGTTGCCTACAATTAAATCTCTAATTTTTAAAGAATATATAGTTTCACCAAACATTGGAGTTTTGTTTGAAGTGTATCAAAAAGATTTGGTGTTACTGTAAGTATAATTGTAAAGGGTTAATACTACAAAAATTCCAAATTAGTATACCTATGACAAATTCACCATAAATTAAATTTTGAACTATTTAAAATCCAAAATTTACTCTAAACTAATATACTTATAATAAATTACCCTATATTAGTTTCTATTAAATTTTACTATCGAATTGCTAAGTTAGATGACACGTGATAATTGACTTATGAACTAATTTACGATTTTACTTTTTGTTTCAATTTTGTGGCATTAATTCAATTTAACAGATGGTATATTTGTCACAAATGTAACAATTTAACATTTTTTGCAATCAAAAAATTAGTTTTGGGTAAATTTATCACAAGTATATCAATTTAGAGTTTTATTTTTGCAGTAATTTGAAATAAATTTGTCACAGTTTTACCAGTTTGGAGTTTTTCATGATATTAACCCAATTATAAAATTGTGTTGTCATGATTTTACATTAATAGTATTAAACAAGATATGTAAATCTGGCAGCAATAAATCATTTTGGCATCATCAATTCAATATATCATACACTTATATATTTCCAATTAATTATTCTAATGCGCATTCGTTAGTTTTTTCAATTCATAAGTTATTATCAAGTGTGCTTAGAAGTGATTAATTGAATTTTTTGCCGCTTGTTTAAAGCCACACATAGTTAACTAATCTATGGACTAAGGATCAAGCTGAAAAGATTTACCTTAAACTCCACTTTAAAGGAAAAAAATAGCTCAAATTATTTAATAGGTAAAAAACGTGAAAAGGAAAAAAAAAAATTGTACACGCGGCTTAATAAAGTTAAAAGTGTGCAAGTTAGTAAAAAACCGGCAACGTTTCGCGGAAATGCGCTCGAAGTCACTTTCTTGGAAATGCACGTGCCACCGACCAAAAAAAAAGAATAAAAGAAGAAGAAATGCATGCGCCCAGTCCTTCGTGACGAAGATCATTTCATTACCTTCGAGTTCGAGTTCGTCGATAAAACTGCCCCGTCTGATTCCTTTCTCTGCCAAGATCATTTCATTACCTTCGAGTTCGAGTTCGTCGATAAAACTGCCCCGTCTGATTCCTTTCTCTGCCACTTTCTTTCAGCTCTAAACATTGCCCAAGATTCAGACACTTTCCCTGCTCTTGAGAAGCTCCACAGAAGAACAGAAAGGTCGCGTCCATGGCGAAAAGAGCTTCGGCCTCCTCTTCTTCAGTTCAACCGAGTCAATTTAAGAGGCCACGCTTCACTCCAACCGAGTAAGTTTGATGATCGTTTGTTAGTTCTTAGCTTTACTTGCGGGAAATACTTTGAAGGGTTCTCGAGTTGAAGGTTCTTGAAATGAGTAATGTGGCGAAGTATGTGTTGAAGTATGACATTAATTAGCTTTTGCCTCATGACTGTCGCTTTCGTTTAGTTTTCTGTTTGTGAATTTGTGCTACTAAGGCTCCGTTTGATAATGTTTCCATTTCTCATAATATATGTTCTTTTGTTTCCCGAAATTAAAAAATATATATATAAATTCGTTTGGTAAGAATAATTAATTTTTCTATTCTCCGAAATAGAAAAGTACAGATTTAGAACGAAAACCAAAAATAAAAACAGTAACTTCTTCCTTGCCACTAGCCACCGGCGGAGGAAGAGGAAGAAGAAGAAGAGAGGGAAAAAAAGAAAAATCTAAAAAAATTATTAAAAAATTAAAAGAAATTCTACGTTACAAAAAAATTTGTAAGTCATACTAAATGTATTTTTATTCTTTTTTTATTTCGAAAAAAGAAATTTTGTATAGTTAACTGGTTTTTTTACTTATAAATTGTTCCAGGTAATAGAAATCAAAAAATATTATTTATGAAAAGAAATTATTTCACGGAACATAAATGTTACCAAATACATCTTAAAGGCTCCAAATGATGTCATCTCTAACCTGTTATGCGAATTCTCGTTAGCCGATCACAGTACTTCCTTCTTATTTCAATTAAACTCTGTTAAGGCTTTTTACCTAGTAAGCGAGCTGTTATTGTCATCGGGTTACTTTGCTGTCCTGTTTGCCAAATTATCCTATCTTGCTTGTGTTTTTATGATGATCTTCACACATTCAATCATCGAACAGATCCAAGAGGAATCTCGTGCTGGGGAGCTGCTCGACGGAGGAGGATGCCCAGAGAGTGGTAAGATGAGTAAAGTAGCCAGCTTGGACATAGATTATATGGTCTTCATCGTATTTCAATTGCTGATCTCTTTAATTAGAAGCGGTTGGATCATTTCTGACCTTCTAGTCAGTTTCCTGATAGAAATTCGCATTAGAAATTGCTGTGAGATGTAAAGAGAAGTCTCGTTTGAGTGGTAGAAATGGCTTGCTGACCGTTCTAGGCTTTTCACGTGAAGTAATTGCACTAAGAACACGACTTAGGTTTTTCATGTCGTTTTGAAAAGATGGAACACGAAAAGACACAAATTTTCAATGAAGTGCCCTGGATATAAATGTCTCCTTGAATCTTGGAAAATGTGGTCTATGACAATCTCAATTTGCACGTAGAAGGATTGAATGGAATGAATACGTCGCAGATTTTTCTTGCAACGTAATTCTTTGCTATTGCTCTTTCCTGGACAGTGCGGAGAAGAGCCTGAGCCTGCGAAATCTCACTCAGCCGAATATTGTCAAAGGTAAATATATTTCATTTGGTTTGTTGGTAGTATCTTTTCCACAACAGTTAATTCCTCCAATAGAATTTCCACGTGTACTGTGTCGCTAACAAAAACAGTTGAGTATCTTATACCTGCACATACATTTTTCTGTTAAACACCAAAAGGACGGTGCATTTGCTGATAGCTGCTAGTTAACTTTACGTGCTTCCGTAAGTACCAGATAGACCAGCTTTACATTGAATTTTCTGTGGCACCTTAGATTGAGGGAATGCATTTGGTGAGTCTGATATCTATCTTTTTACACAGTAATGAGGTCTAACATTCATTTGTTCAAGTAACTAAAATGTTCCATATAGATATATGTCTATTTCTTTTGAATAAGTCCACAGGACATCAGTTGCTCATGGTGTTATTTTTCATGGTGTAGTTGTACTGGGAATTCTCTCAAAGCTATAGTGCAACGGATGCATTCAGTGGAGAATTCTTTTCAGAAACTGGTAAGACAAACAGAATTTATAGAATTTGCACTTTCTCAAACATGTCTCCATCAACACTTCAGATATGAGTTTTTTTTTTCCCTGTGCATGTCAAGAATTGATTGAATGAACTTATTGACCAACAATTTCGTTGTTAGATAATTGATTTATGTTTACTGTTTGAACGGTATCTATTGAGCATGAACTTTGCACAACTTTTTTCTCCTATAAGCAAACATTCATTTCATTGCATAACCTGTGGAAAGAAAACATGGGAGGATTACATCCCATACAAGTCCATTACAGCATATTGTACCACATATTCAGAAAACATCAAGCTGCCGAACCTTCCCATTGATGTGAACTTTTGGTAGTTCATTAATCTGTCATCCCTTGAGTAACTTTAAACCATTGAGTGACAGTCCTCCCATTCGCCACTGTGTGATTACCAAGGCAGACTTTCTTCCTGCTGGATCAGAAGAACGGGAGATCCTTTTGAAAAACCTGTTAGAAAGCCTTATATCTCGAAATTAATTCATCAAGTTGACTTTCAATATAATGGTACCACACACCAAATGACAACATTACATTTTAGTCTTGTGCATCTACACTTCTAGTACCAACAGCAAAATGCTACCCACAAAAACAAGATGAAAACTCAAAAGCATGCCACCAGATTACAGCAAAGTTAGGCAACATGAACTTCCAATTTCTACACTAACACTTGACATCAGCAGTAATTGTCTCATCTCTTTCCTGAATCATAGCTTCTAAAGGGACTTTTACCCGCGCCCGCCGGGCGGGGGGTGGGGCGGGTGGAGGGGACTGCATCAAGGACACAAGAAGCTACAGGGGACACCTGTTCATACTTCATTTACTCTCTCTCCACAGATACTAAATTGTTGCATTCCAGGCTAATTTCCTCACTAGTACCTTCAAACTATTGTCCTTCATGCTCTGCAAGGCCCAAGTAAATTCATCCTTCCAGTCACTTGCAGATCTAGGACGCAAAAGCAGCTCTAAACTTGTTACCAAAATCTACTTTGAGAATACTCACTAAAGAACTAGTGCATTCAAGATTCTTCATGTTGGCAGCATAGCAAGCAAGTGCAATAAATATCTCACCAAGTTTCATCCTGTCCAATGGGTTCTAAGTCACTTTGTTCCCACATTTCCTCACTAGTTTCCAAGCCTCCTTTACAGAGAAAGAGCCCCTAGATGATCCAGTAAATACCACTTTGTCCACAGAGCCAGAATATGGAGAAATCAACCCACAGAAAGCCATCTGAGTTTCAAGCAGGTCATCAGACCTTGCTGGAGGCCATCTCCATTCATTTGCTTTAATAACATCTGCACCTGTGGCCTTCTAACCTAAAGCTGAATCATAACCATCCTAAAGCACGTGCAAATTTTTGCATAGACTTGGAATGAAACAAGTTGTTCATATAAGCTATGTATAAAGCTATTGTTTGATGGACACTATGATTTCAAATGTGCCTGAAAACTTAGCTCAATAAGGTGTTTCATAAGTTGCTTTTGAGAACAAATGGTATAACAAGTTTTTCAACTCCTTTTGATTGAATGGATTGTTTTGTATAAACTTCTGCTTCATTTTTTTGATGTCTTTTTAATTTTGGCAATTCTTCTGTTGGTGGAATTGAACAGAAGGAACTGGTGGAGCTTTCAATTATTCACTCTCCCCACTTCGGAAGGTATGAATGCATTTCCCTGGTGATGCCAATTGAGAAAGGCTTTCTGTTTAGTATTGACCGGTTATGCATTGTTGATTTTTTTTTTTTTTTAATGGGGGAATAATGGTCCGACTTACCACTAACACCCCAAAGCAAGCGGTCAGAGCTCAGTGAAAGTCAGGCGAGAATGACTAGGTCTTGCGCCAAATTGTCAATGCTCCAATTCAGAACATAATCATTTTTAGCTTGATAGCAGTGCAGCATTTAACTTTGTTTAGTTTTATTTTTTCAAAAATTTGCATTGTTATACTCTCTGAGACTATGCATCTATTTATCCTTGTACTTCACCTGGCAGTAAGACTTGTCCAAGTGAGGTATTTGGCATTTTGTCACTCTGTGTCATTACTTTTCCAATTTTTCTGCTTCTATACCTGTTCTTATTTCTAATGGTTGGCTTCTGAAGGGAATGCAGGATTGATGCTAGATCTATGGGAATAAATGATGTGAGGAACTTACGGCTTCAATTTCAAACCAAACTGTCAGATGCTCTGTTTACTGGAAGGAAACTACGAGGAGTTGGGGGTGCTCGCATTTCTGTTGCCTTGATCGATGCGAATACAGGGGATGTCATTACATCAGGCCTGGAATCCTCCATTAAGTTGGATGTCGTCGTGCTTGAAGGTGACTTCAACAAAGATGATGAGGATGACTGGGCTCATGAAGAGTTCGAGAAATTCGTGGTTAAAGAGCGTCAACAAAAGGGGCTGCTTTTGACGGGAGATCTCCAAGTGACACTCAAGGGAGGTATTGGGGAGCTGGGAGAACTGATATTTACTGACAATTCTAGCTGGAACAGGAGTAAAAGATTTAGGATAGGACTTAAGAAGGCATCGGGTTATTGTGGGAATACGCGAATCCGAGAAGCTAAAACAGATGCCTTCCGTGTCAAAGAACATAGAGGAGAATGTAAGTCTTTCATAGTTCATTACAGTACATATAAACCTTGTCCTTCCTTTATGAGTGGCCATAAACATGGTTTTGGATATCCAGTCTTCAACTTTTAATTGAGAGCTTCATTTCCTACGAACCTTTACATCTCCAACGAAAATTCTGATAAATGAAAAATGATTGGCTTCTTTGTCATTAGCAAACGTTGACATTTTCGATCATTTTCAGGAGAGAGTCTGCATGCCTAAAGAAGTTTGCTTCTACTTGTCAATCTAATAGTGACTGGAACCTTACTGTATTTGTTCTGACCATTTACAGCATCCAAGAAACATGACATACCTGCATTCGGCGATGAGATCTGGAGGTTGAAGATGATTGCCAAGGATGGGAAATATCACCAAAAACTGAGTGAAGCCGGAATACATAAAGTGGGGGACTTTCTACTTCAATTGTTTACGGACCCCATGAAACTGAAGGAGGTAAGCACTTAGTGAATGATTCTCAATTATTGGCTACCTTGAATGTAAGTCTTGCGAGTTCACTCATTGTAGATTCTTGGAATAAGCTCAAATTCGACGAAGTGGGATACCCTTGAAAATCATGCAAGGAGTTGCAAGATAAATTGGAAACTTTATTTGTACTGTACTGATGGCACGAGGAAGCATGGTGCTGTATTCAACACTGATCGTCAGCTAATTGGCCTAATCAAAGATAGAGTATATTGTGCTACTGATCAACTTTCTGCCGATGATCTGGTAAGTAACTAGGAGTTCGTACAAAGTTTTGTCAAGCCAGTTCATTTGCTTCATACCATCATGCTTAATTCATATAATTGTCCCATATTATCTGTGTAATTTGCAATTTGATGTTTACTTGTAGCTGTGTGGCTTAGGTTTTAGAATCGATCAGAGATATGGAAACTTGAAACAAGGAGTTGGTTGGACATCTAGATGCTTTTGTTTTTGGTTTTTATCAGTAAAAGCAACAGGAAGTGCCTGTGGGGAGAATTAAAAGAAAATCTAGATGCTTTTTCTAGATCAACAGTTGAGACTTTTTGTTAATAGAATAATTTCCATTTTCACTTGTTGCAATGCAAAGTTGAGGATAGTGACCTCGTGTATCGAAGTGGCCCTCTATACTCTGCAGTTAAAATTATACAAAAAAGCATGAGTAACTTGGCGAGCACTTTCAGCAGTTGATTTGGCGTCATCTATGAAAATGTGAGGCGCTCATCATATTAACACATTCAAGTTGCAACTATCACTTTCCAAGAATAAAGCTATGAAGATCTTTAGTACTTGCACAATACAAGTTGATGGGTGTTTTATTTCTTCGCTGGTCCTTTCTCAATCAACTTTGCATCTTAACCCTTGCCTTGATTGTACTCTCCATAACATCTTTCGAGTGCCTGAACTTTTTGTGGTGGAGAAATGGGCGGCAATAGGCGTAAAATGAATTGAGGCTCTTTCAATGTTTCTTTTATTCTTTCTCTACGCTGGACTTCCGTACTTACTCTGACTACAAGTTCATCCATTGGAATGCAACATCACTTGCCAAAAAAAGATAGTGTTTATTGAAGTCAGAGCGTGTA
Organism: Eucalyptus shirleyi; assembly: GCA_017140165.1. Classification (NCBI taxonomy): domain Eukaryota; kingdom Viridiplantae; phylum Streptophyta; class Magnoliopsida; order Myrtales; family Myrtaceae; genus Eucalyptus; species Eucalyptus shirleyi. The sequence continues at coordinate 42,260,374 of CM029450.1, forward strand.
CCTTCAATAGTGGAGATAAAAACTTCAATGAGTCCAACTTGAGCGATATACCTAGTGACTTTCTTCCAGGAACATGGAGATGCAATCGTGAAGAAGGCCCTTGATAACAAGAATGATGTTATGGAGTTCAATGGTGAGACCTTTTCTCCTTCAGTGCAAAAGAAGAGCTCGAGCTCCATTCCATGTCAAGTACTTGAAGAGCAAGTTGAAAATCAAGGCCCCGTTCAAAGTAATTTGGCTCCACGGATCTGGGCTGCTCCAGGTGTTTCGGAAGCTCCTCTTGCAAATGTGGGCTTGACTGCTGAAGGTACGTGCTCTAAAGCACAATATTTTCTTTTTTTAAGCACATACGAAGATGTGGCCTGGGAAATAGCGATGAATATAGTATTTTCCACTTCATTGTCGAGCTTTCATAAATTAAACCAATGCTTTCCAGATCCTTCTGATTTGGTACAGAATATGAAGAATTTATTTGTCCAGCTATCCATCAAAAGAACGAAATTTTACTAAATTTGCTCCCTCTTTGGCACTGACATAGAAGCTATACGTAAAGGATTCCCATTTGCAAGTTAGGCTTCAGTTTGTCACTAGATGCAAAAGAAAATGCTTAGAATTAGTTTTTACCAATGACGAACAAACAAGAGGAGGAGGTTATTGCTCGTTACTACCAAAAGCAGTAAAATCAGGGTTCAATTCAAGAGATGCGACTTCAATTTGGACACGAGTTGAAGTATCAAAATGACCTATAAGGATATGCAATGTAGAGAACAATCAACTTTTAATGCCAATTGTACATGAAAAAATACATTCCTTAAGGTGTGATTGTTAACTTTTAATGCCAATTGTACATGAAAAAATACATTCCTTAAGGTGTGATTGTTGCAAAAGGAGCCTCGTTCAATACACTCCATCCATTCAGTCAATATATGTATGTACATACGTACGTATGTATCTATAGGCTCTGTCCAAACAATTAAAAGGCAACTGAAAAAATTAGGTGGTAGGACCATCTTGAGTGGGGCATTGGGGGGAAGGGGAGGGCAAATACTCATGAGCACTTCACTTTGGTGATGCTCAGTGGATATCGACAAGATATCGCTACTATTAGGTAGACATGAATAGCTAAGTGGATATCAACAAGATATCGCTATTACTAGGTAGACATGAATAGATGGAATAAGCACACATCAATGTGTTTATATGTGCTTGTTCATCAAATGGTGACCGGAAGATCATATGTTAGGAAAGAAGGTTGGTTTGTTAAACTTATATGTCAAAAATTGAAGAGGGCCTTCTCAATTGAAGCACTTAAAAGATAACAAAGACCAGTGGCAAGGAAAAGCTAAAGAGATGTGTAGGGTGAGGGAAAAAAATTAGTGGCACTTTCCATCATAGTAAAAACTCATAACCGTTCATTCTAAAATTCTTTATCGGAATGTACACTTGAGCTTACGTCGGCCTTTGTTTACTAATCACACTAATATTTTAGTTCTTTCTCCAGAACATGATGGTGCAACTGCTTTGGCATTGCCAGTACGGTTGCAAAATACCAATTCTGGAAATGCCATGAAGCTTTCGGTTGATGAAAGTGTTCATCTCGCTGCACGGAAGCCCATATCTACAGACTCCATGAATGTTCTAATTCCTCAGGGAGATATCCATTCTTCGAGGCAAATGGACTATATGGTGAATGAGAATGGTCCCCCCTCTGAGCCACCCCTTGACCCAATATCAAGCTTCCAACATAGCAGTACACTTCCTCATCCTCAAGGCAATCACGTGGTGGAAGGTTTCCAATCAAGTGATTCGGATGATATTCTGGGGGACCGGTGTCCTGATGACCTAGCATCATCTGACCTTCAGGTCTCATCTATAACACCTGTGATACACAAAAGAAAGAAAAAAAACGGAAAGGTTGAAAAGTCAATAAGAGGGGAAGAAGACTGAGAGTTTGCAGAAAGAGAAGGGAAGAGAGAAGAGAACGACAGGGAAAGAAATAAAAAGAAGAACAAGAAGGAGGAAGAAAGAAGAGGAGCAATTGCCATGGATGTCTCATCAAGCCAACTCAATTGTGTTATGCAAGGCTTAGTAAGTTCTTACGCCCCTTTTTCTTTCAATCAGACTAGTTTTCGAGGTTAGAGCTTAAATTCGAAATTATGTGAGATTCGAGCTATGAAGCTTGATTTTTTAGTTGTTGAGCTATGAAGTTTCATGAAAATGATAGTTTAGGGTGTTGTGGAATTGTAGGATTTTACAAAACTTGTTTTTAGCTTAGGGGTTGCTCGAAACAAAATTTTGAGGTTTCCCACATATGATGAACAATGTGCATCCAAAGACTTTGGGGCCATATTTTGTTGATTTTTTACTTGGTTTTGAGTCGGTCAAGTTGAGGTTTTTGTCATACGTTGAAAATGCTTTCTATTGACTATGAACACGTTTGTAACAAGGTTCGGAGGAGAAAGTTATGACGTGATCAAATTTGACACTCGAGTTTTACATTGCCAACAACTTGAATAATTGCTTTGGGATTTTTTAGTGCGTAAGAGTTATTTCGTTAGCGTTTAGACTTAGTATAATCATTTCGTAATTAAGGTAGTGTATTACTCAATTTTAAAGTTGGTTCTCGCTGAGTTGAAAAGACCACGGGTCTAACAATTCAAACAACGTTTGTTATTTGTTTGTAGGCATTCCAAGGTGAGCAATGCTATGTCTTCTTTAATTTTATAAAACTCATGTCTTGCAAATGATAGGATGATATATTATGAGTTAAATAAGTATTATATGATTTGATATGCTTTTGAAAAGAAATAAAAGTGGTGCTTAAGGCATATTGGATGCATAAAAGTAGACCGAGCATCTACTATCCTTTTGTTTATTGGAAATGACAAAATATATTTTGAACATAGCTTGAGCTGATTATTGTGAACGGTTCATAAAACACTTTATGAAAGACATTTTGAGGAACTTTTTATGAAAGACGTATTGAAAGTTAATACATATCGATTTGTGAATTTATTTTATGAAGAATCATGAAATGATGTGAGGGATGTCTTGTGAAATGTATTCAGTTTAATGAACAAAGTTTATAAAGATTATGCGTTTTGTTTTGTGAAATCAATTATTGATATTGATTGTGGATTTGATTGTTGGTATTGGATGATGTGGTTTTAGTACTAAATATCGTTGTGAACCCATTGAAGGACTTGTGGATATGCATATTAGGTTTAGGATATCTTTTTGGACTGAGCCATCAGTTTTATAAGTGAAGACCTTACCAAGAGCAAAATCTTGATCGCTTTATCATCGGGCATTGTGTCGTGACATAGTAAGATATTAAGCAAAAGATTGGTCAATGGATGGATTATCGAAATGTGTTTTGTCATGAGATTGATCGATGGATAAACCATTAATGTGGTTTTTAATAGAGATTAATCAATGAACTTGACTATTGATGTTTAAATTATGATGATAATTTAAATGAGTAATTCTAAATTTTATAAAACTTTTTGAAATAAAACGCCTTGTGCATGATTTGATAGATATATTAATGAGGAGGATTGTGAGTTTCTAGTAGTTCTTTATACTTATATATATGCGTAGTGATTGCTTGATTTGCTTATAATAGATGTACTACTTACAGAGTTATAGTTGCTCATCCTTCTCTTTTCCAACCTTTTCAGATCTTTTGGTTAGCAGCCAATAGAATAAGAGTGTTATCAATGGAAACTTTTGGAAGTGGACTTCTTATAAGGTTTAAGGATACACTCTTCAAGGGAAAGCCGTATCACCCCCATCCTTATAGCTTTCGGGGTGTGACATCATCATATGATGATGGTTTTATTAAAAATACTAGCAAAAGTGTTAATGCTTGGCTCAAGATAAAGGCAATGTTGCAGTGGGGTATCTTCATCAAGAAGATGGTCACGAAGAGACAAGTTAGAATGTTGTAGTTAGTCTAGGCTTGATTTGATTTGTTCTTAATGTTGCATTGGGTAAGATGATTCTCCATTTACTATCTAATTATTGCAACGGGATTCTTTACTTAGATGATGTTATATTAGTTCCTCAGGGTATGTTTGATAACATTTTATTCTTAGAAACATTTTTTTTTTCATAAATAGGTTTTTTTTTTTACATTTCTATTCTCTATATAAGTTTCTAAGCATCCGAACACGTTTAGCAATTGTAGAAAATTTTTGTTTCCGATATAGAAAAAGAACATAAATACATTTGGTATAACCCTTAAATTTTTTTAGGACATAAAACACTTTTTTAGTTTTTTAAAATCATTTTATGAGATTTTTCTACTTTTTTGGAATTGTTTTCCTCTCTTCTTCTCCCTCCCCAATTGCCTGGCCTCGGGGAGCTTTGGTGAGCAACTTTAAAAAAAAAAAAAAAGACTTGTTTTAGAAATTGTACAAGAGAACAAAGAAGTAGGTTTCCACACCTTGTTTTTCTTCTAGATTATTCCTTAGCCGATCTTTTTATCTGGGGAATAAAATTTGACTGATATTATCAAATGAATTTTTATTTTCTTATATTTTGGAGAACAAAATAACCAAAAAAAAAAATATGGAAAAATAAAAATGTTACAAAAGAGAACCTTAATGTTATTTATTTTTGTACTGAACAACGTTGTTTGAACGCCTTCTCAATCAAATAATTTTTTTCATCATAGTCTCTCTACTCTAATTTTTTCAACATGTCTCTTAGAAAGTTTCTTTTCACATGTAAGGAAATGTAAGGTATATCAATCAAGGGGTGTACTTGCATTATGCGGTTACTATTCATCGAAATTGGCACCACGTCCATTGAGTCCAATGTATAAAGTCTTGCCTTTTTGCTACTACTTACGGGCAATAAAAGCTATTATTTGGAACGCGTACACCATTAAATAATTATGCCAAATTCCCTCGATATTCACCATTCATTCATATTGTTAGTTTAATATTGACGTCGAACTACAAATCAGTAACTACTGAAAAAGAAGCATAAGTATATTCTGCAAGGCCATGCAGCGGCTATAAATGGAGGGGTTAGCTAAGGCAAAAGTGTTTTGCGTAATAGACACGACCATGTTCTATCCTCTTCCTGGCCTGCTTCTCTTGTTTTAAGCTTATGTAAAGCGGCTCATGGATAGTTTTGAATGGTATTAAAAGTAGTTTTTGCATTACTTAATTCAATAAGAAGAAGAACAATGCAAGTGTCACAACCTTCGTAAGTGTTCACTTGTGTGCTACAATTTTTTTCTTTTGCTGTGTGCTACAATTTTTTTTCTTTTGCTTACTTCTCAAAGTAAAATGGATCATTTGAATGTCATTTCTAGCAAATCATCTTATGTGAATTTTTTTTTTTAAATTTTCCATCTGATGTGGATATTTTGAATTTTTGATTTACTCTTTTTGAATTATTATATTCGTTTTTTTTTTTTCCTTTTCTTTTAAGGCCGGCAAGAGTCATTGACGACACTCACTGATTGCGAAACTCTCGCCCAGATTAGGTGAGGGCCGCCTCACCCTTGGCCGCGAAGGCCCTCACCTGGTGTGGCTATGAAGGCAACCTTCCCCAAGGCTACCTAGATTTGGCGACAATCTTCATGACTAAAAAAAATAATAAAAAATATTTTTAAATTGTCCACATTAGTGCTTATAAAGCCGCATAGGATGACCGAATTTCATGTCAAATTTTCTAGCAAGGCAAATTGCTAATGACAATTAAACAATCGATTTTTTAAATTTGTGACACTCAAGTAAACTAAAAAAAATTAATACTTAAGTGAGTGTCGTCCAAAAATTATGGTACTTACATTGAATATTAAATTTTTCGGCACTAAATTTAGTTATCAAACAAGTCAAAATTCTACTGCTAATCCAATCATCAACCAATTCATGCCCGTCTAAGAATTCGTATATTCGATCCAGTCCGATCCAAAAAGGCCTAATAAACCATTGCCCATTTCCCGGTCCGACCATTTGGCGGGAGGAGCAGACTAGTACATACGGACCGGGCAGCCAAATGCGCTGGTTTTCCGGGAAAGCGGAAAGTGCGGAAGCAGAGCGCAGCATTTTCCGGGAAAATTCTCCATCAACCCCCACCCCCCATCCCCCCCGCGTCCTTTCTCCTGTGGCGCAGGCGTACGCACGACGGCGACGGCGACGGCGACGACAACGACCCGTCCAATATTTGCGAGAGACTCGAGTCGGTGAGAGAGAAAAGTTCGATCGCTAGCACCACGACACGAAAGAGCGCGACCAAGGAATGGCGCTTCTTCCGCCGAAGAAAGACAACCTCGGAGGAAATCTTGATAATGTGATTGTTGTGCTGCTGGCTTTGCGCTGCACAATTGATGCAACATCCGCTCGTGGCTCATCCCTTTCATTTCAAAGCCCAAAAATCTTAAGATGCATTTATTACTGGAAAAATTTCATGATAAAAAAATACTTTCTGAGAGATAATTTTTCAGAAAAATAGATAGCTTTCCTTTGTGTGTTGGTATGTGACCAAACATATTTTCTGGTGTTGGATATTAGTAATTTCGATCTTATGGGAAAAAAATCAAAATTTTAAATTTAATTTTTATTTTAACTTTTTCCCCTCTGCTAGTTGCTCGGCCTTGACAATGAGTAGTTGTCAACCATGAGCATGAGCTAGTGAGTTCGAGATCACTTGAGGCCAGCGAGCAAGCCTTGCCAACTTGGCAAGGCTCAAGATCACCTATGGCCAATCGTTGGTAAGCGATTGGTCGAAGAAGAAGAAGAAGAAGAAGAAGAAAAAGAAAAGAAAGGAAAATGAAAAAAATGAAATTAAAATATTAAATATTCAAGATAAGTAATTTGGAAAAGTGTTTTCACTCTCTTAGATTTGGGAATTCATTTTCTAAATTTATGCATGGATATTTTTGTTGACCAAAATGTGCTTTCAATTGACTCATTTTCTGACCATGAAACTTTGGAAAATCAATTTCAGAAAAACACCTTCCATCAAATAAAAACACCCTTAATTGAGTTGTATAAAAGGGTAACATGAGATGGGACTCTATCTTAAATTACTCAAGTAAAGGTTGTTAATTGAGATTTTACAAAACTCTTGATTTGATCAGTCCGCAAAACTACAATCCACAAAACTCCGGACTTTGTTATTGGGGAAATTGGGATGGGACTCTATCTTAGATTTTTCAAGTAAAAGGCTATTAATTGAGATTTTACAAAACTCTCAATTTAATTAGTCCACAAAACTCCGGACTTTGTTATTGGGGAAATTGACACAAATAATCCTTAAACTTTGGCCCAATATGTAATTTGGTCTATGAACTTTTAATTTGTTCAATATGGTCCTTGAACTTTAACCCAATATATAATGTGATTCATGAACTTTTAGTACATCTTCAACCTAGTGGTTACTAGGGATACGTTTGGTAACCATTATATTCTCAAGAACACTTTATGCTTAGAAATTTCTTTTTTTCTAATTTTGTTTCCTAGATAAGCTTTTGAGTATTTGAATTCATTTGGTAACTATAAAAAAAATTTTATTCTCGAAATAGAAAATGCATTTGGTATGACTCTCAAATTTTTTTTTTAGTTAAAAATTTATTTTGATTTTTAAATAATTTTATTACTTTTTTCTTTTCTTTTTTTTCTTTTATCTTTTACCTTCTTTTCTTCTTCCTCTTGTTGGTCGTCAGCCTCGAGGGAGCCTCATCGGCCCTCGGTGAGGTTGAGCCTCGACTAGGTACTGATGAGGCTCACTAGACCTCGTTTGGCCAATTGTTGGCTACGGCCTCATTGACCCTGATGAGGTCAAGCCTTGCCTAGCCATTAGCAAGGCTCATGGACCTCATTTGGTCGGTCACAGGGATTGCCATGGCCAATGACTGACTAGAGAAAGGAGAGGAGGAAGAGAAAAAGAAGAAAAGAAAATGATTTTGGCTTGATTTGAAGTTATTCCTGCAAACAAAGAAACAACATTTTTTTTTTACTGCTTGAATTTATTCTAAATCTATTCTCAACAACAAATATGTCATGTTCCGTTTTTTTTTTTTTTTCCTGAGAAGTAAAAGAATAGAAACAAGCGCTGATCTTTTACCTCGTTGCACGTGTTTGACGAGGGATGAAATCATATGAAAACCGAAAATGCAGAAGCAACATTTTCCAGGAAAATTACCTGGATTTTCCTAGAAAATCACCCGGCCACGCTTCTGTCTGTATGTCGTTCTCCTCTCTTTGTGGGACACACAAGTGTGCGTACACACCCCGACGACGATGACAAGACAACCTGTCCAAACTTTGCAAGGAGACTCGAGTTGGTGAGAGACAAAAGTGCGATCGCCACGACCTCGAGACGAAACAAAGTGACGGATGGATGGAGACGCTTCTTCCGCCGAAGAAAGTCAACCCCAGAGAGGAAATCTTAATAATGTGATTGAAAATGTGATCATCGTGCTACTGCCTATGTGCTGCTCAGCTGATGCAACATCCGCATCATTTCACGATTTGTGGCTCAGAGTAATTTTGAATAGTGTTTTCATCTTTTTAGAGTTAGGAAATGATTTTCCTAAATTTATGTCTGAATATTTTCGTTGATTGAAAAGTGCTTTCGATTGACTTTTTTTGAGAAAGTTTGAAAAATCAATTCTTGAAAAACACTTTCCCTCAAGTAAACGTAACCTTAATTGAGTTGCATGAAAGAGTAATATGGGATGGGACTATATATTAGATTACTCAAGTAAAGGCTATTAATTAAGATTTTACAAAACTCTTGATTTGATTGGTCTGTAGTCCGCAATACTATGGACTTTGTAATTATATTTGTTCAGAGAAAGGTTTTATCAAATTATTTTTCTTCTCGAAAAAATCGAGGCTTTTGGTTGAAGGATTCATCCTTGGTTTTTATTAAGGGTGATTGGACACTGCCTGAATTCTCGGTATCGATATGACTAAGCACAACTATTATTGGATGATGCGTTAAATTTCAATTTTAAATAATTGTTTAAGCTTTATGGAAATATCTTCGCGTCACCCGTCTGACGCGATCCACCTGACGTCATCCACCGCATCATGAAAACGCGTCAGAAAATTGACGTGAGCTCCAAGGTCTCCGCAACGTACGACGGAAAGCGAAGCGGCCTTGTCGTCGACCGAAGCGAATCTAAGTGGACCCCACTCCAGCCCCCTGGTTTGCTCAAATCCACGCGCATTGATTTTTTTTTTTCTCTTTTCTATTTTTAATAATTTCTATCTACGTTGAAGCCGGCTCTGTTAATTAACTAATAAAACACTTTTTCAATTCATTGTGGTTGAACTTTATCCGTGCAATTCCATTAGTCACAATTAAATTTCTAATTTCAAAGAATTTTTAAATTTATAGAACACCTAAATTCTATTCATATTTGTAGAACCTAACATGTCATTTGGCGTTAGCGACCAATTAAGTAAAATAATATTTTTAGGAATATACAGGACAAAAGATAGGCTGTCATACACAAGCTTGCATATACTGTCATTTTGCTCAAATTAAGGTAATTAATGAGATGTAGAGGCGTGGCTTCTTTTACAGGATTTATTGAGCTGAATTTAAAAAAAAAATTCTTTTGCTAATTAAGAAATCAAAGAGACCTCTTTAATTTAGATATCAAGTTATCCTTTTTTGATGCAGGTGTTAAAAATATCAAGTTTTCTAGTAAGAAGGTTGAGGATGTAGTTTGAAGAAACTTCAAAGAAGAGCTTATTTGTAGGTTTTCATATATAGAACAAGAGTCAATTATTACAAAAATTAAATTTCAATGATTGAACGTGTCGATATCACGTCCTTTCATGTTCACTAGGCCTAATCTTCTTGGACTACTTGTGCATTTTAGACACGTTTGGGGGGCCCCGACTCCAGAACCTTTTGCAAAATAGGCAAAATCAAATACTATTATGACATAATTCAGAATATTCTTGGACTTCTTGTGTGCATTAGACATGCCTAAACTTCTGCGGTCCACCTACTGTAAAGTACAACTTTACCATGTGGAGTCGTAATTTAGCATAAAAATGTCGTGCACATAGATCTATGATGTTACGATGCTTCACCCATCATCAAACTTGTATTATCCAATTGCATGGTTAGTAGAGGAGCTGGAAATCTGGATTATGGGGAGCGAGATTTATAGTACATTTTAGTTCCACTGTTAATCCTGAATTTTGGTAACGATTAAATGATAAGACCAAAAAGAGAAAAAAGATGAGATATTAACAAAAATGTAATATTCAATCACAGTGCGACAAAATAATGATAGGTGAAAAATGCATGCGCGAAAAATGTAAAACTCAAACTTAGAATTTTTTTTTCAGTCAAGTCCCTTTGACGCCAGTACCAAATAATTGAAATGTAATTTGTTGATAGGTGTTGACCAAAAGCAAAATATTGAATGAACTACTGCCACTATAGGAAAAAAAATAATAATATATATATATATATGCCAATGTATAATTACAAAAAAAACGTATTGAAATTTTCTTAAACTGAATCTTCAATTATAGTTTCCACAACTTGGTTCGCTCAAATTGGCTACTATTGACAGACACAAGACCTTTAATTTGCCGAGATCTTTGTGGCCTGTCTTTCTGTGAAGTGGGCTTTGTAGATATATTTCTTATTTTAACGTGTCGGTGCTCACAATATCTCGTGCCTCTTTGTTGGTATAGTATTATTTCATGCCCTATACCTGATAGTAACTTCTCTACGTTTTACATCCTAGAGAACTTGAGGTCCGATGCGAGACCTAAGATGAAGCTTTTTAAGGCCATGCTTAGGGCTAGAGAGACCATAGCTTGTTTAAGAAAACCAAAAACATATGAGTGTCGAAAAACTTAAATCCTAGAAATTGGAAATATAAAGTTGTTTGGTGACAATTAGAAACCGATAGCTTAATTCAAAAAATTTCTCACCAAAATATAGAACAATGATTTTTATCTGTAAGTTTTAGCAATATACGTGGTAAGATTCTAATGACCATAAATTATTCTTCCATTAAATTGAATTAAGTAAGCCATCCCAAATTAGCATTCACCCTCTCCTGAGTATAGCTTATGGCCCAATGCAATACTGGGATTAGTTAGTACCGACGTTAGATGTTTTGTTTTGATCCCTTATATTTACTAGTTGTTTATGCGGTTAAAAATCCGTTACGTGGATTTTTCAACTTAATTGAGTCTTTTAAGTCAATAAATTAATTCATCAAACAAGCTTAGCCTCATTAGTTGCTAAACTCTCATTTTTTAGCGTTTAATTGGGTCGTCAAATTGGCCTTCAGAGACAAAAATTTTTTACAACGAATGAAGATTATGAGCCTGTCTGATAAAGCTGGAAATTAAGTTCTAAAATTTGAGTGCTGAATTTTGAATATCGATAATAGTCTTATGTGGCAAAAATAGGAAGAAAAGGTTCCATGATAATTGCAATTTGACAATCGGATATTATTAATCTCTTATCAGAAGAAGAAAAATGACCATTTTTATTAAGTTTCTTTTATATATTTACAATAGCTAATTATCATCAATTATTTATTGAACAAATTAATAACTCCTCCCTTATTCACGGGACAAAGTGGATTTTTGAGACTCAATGCAATCATTTAAGTCAGCTCTATTTAAAGTCATCTAGCAAGTTTATTTTATTCTCATGTAAGTGTTGAATTTTTAAATTTTAACACTTAATATTATCTTATTTTTTAAGATATGAATGAAATATTTACTTTCGATAGAAAAAAAGAAAAAGAAAGTGAACCTATGTAGTTTTGCGTTTGAAAGTCTCTATGAGTCCGATCATATGGTGATTTGTAATTGATCCAATCCGATCCAAAAGGCCTTAACATTGCAGTTTCCTGGTTCGACCATAGCATTTTTATAAGAGAAGTAGTAGTAGACGGGTAGTTGCCGAGAAAAAATGATGTCCTGGTTTTTTGGCTCATTGCAAGTCGGATGAGCGTGTGAAATCAAATGAACCAAAAATTTCAAAATCGAAAGCATGGAGCATTTTCCAGGATAATTAACTGGACCCGATTTTTGCGGAAAAATTAACCGTATTAGTCGCACCGCTGTCTATATGCACCATTATGAACTGTCATTCTCCTCTTCTCTTCTTTATGTTATATGACTCAAGTAAAGTGCTATTTAAACTCCATTTATTTCATGAAAAATGAATAACTGAAAAATAAAAATGACCACTTACAAAAATGAATAAGCAAATAAATTCTTTTATTGTCCACAAAAATGTTTAAATATAAATTGTTGTCGATAATGAATATGCTTTTCATAGGCTAATTATTTTAAGGGATACAAGCACTTATTTTGAATAGCCTAAACTTTAGATTTTATCTAGCTTTAGCTTTGGCCTCCCTTGGCTAGCCTCTTGGAATTTTCCTTATGTGTTTACGTGGGTCGTGAGTATGTTATCAAATTTATAATTATGGAAATAACAAAATTCGTAATTTTCGAATTTAGAAAAGAGAGAATAAATAAAAAAATTAGTCTACCACATACACTTACCCATAAAAATAGATTGCTACTTATTTAATGTTAGCTATTTTTGAAAGAGTATTTCGAAAAAGCCTGTGCAGAAATGCAATTGACTTTAGATCAAAGAGGTTTAATGAGAGGCACGTTATGTTTGGTGAACACTTTTTGACAAACTTTGAAATTTGATCTAAAAAGTAATTTTTAAAACAAAAGGCAAAAAAAAAAAAGAAAAGAAAATGAGGGATTGGATCCTCACCCAAGAGCCTTAAATCAATTGACCGAGCTGAGGCACTAAGCTATTGCAACCCAAGATGAGGTCGTTGAGGTTGCACGACCTGAGACCTCGAAGGTTGTGTGATGGTGACGGTGGGGTCATGTGACCAAGGACGGTTCTAGCTCGAGGTCATGAGATTTCTATGATTGCATCTTGAGATTGTGTGATTTCGGATTAGATGAGGGTCATCGATGTTAGATTTGATGGCGTGCTATGTTGATCATATGTGCATTGAAACATGAAAAAGTGAGGGCAAAAGTAAAATTTAGACAAATCAGTAAAAGCATTTCCGAATCATCAGATGGCAATATCAAATCGTGACCAACCACGCGTCATTCATCGTACTATGAAAGCGTGTAGCATAAGCTTGTACGCCACTCCAAGGATAGCCACGAACGCGGAAAAGCCAAGCGGGCTTTGGGCGTTGACGGAAAAACGGATTGAGTTGACCCCCAACACTTTTTTTCCCTTTCTTTCCCCCCTTTTCTATGCAATTTCTATATCCATTGAAATTATTTCTTTTAATTAAATAAGAAAATACTTTTGAAGTTATCGTGGATGAACCGTATCCGCGCAATTTCATTTGGCCACAATCTAGTTTCTAATTCTAAGGAATTATTTTCGATTTTATGGAACACATGATTATCGTTTATATTTCTTGAAATCATGCATGCACATCCATAAAAAATAGCCAATATTCTGACGGGTGACCGATTGATCAAAGATCAGGGCAAAAAGATTCACCTTAAATTTCGTGGACCGGGCCAAGCACAAATTGGAGACTATTTCGGATCTTTCTTTAGCTCACTGTAGTAGAAATTCTAATCGGGTTACTGATTGGATTACAAAAGCCCAACGTTTTGATATTCTTTTTAACAACTGGGCGACTACTCCCTCTTCTGCTCTTTTGGATTTACTTCGTACTGATGCTCATGCTGTATTAGCTTCGCCAATTATCTAATATTATCAGCTTTGTTTCTCGTCAAAAAAAAAATTCAGGTTAAAGGCAAAAAAGCTCAATTATTTATTAGGCAAAAGGCGGATAAAAACAACAAAAAGAGAGAGAAAATCGGGGCGGGCATATTCACAAGGTTGAGGGGGGCAAATCGTCAGAATCTGAGACAAGAATGAACGCGGTTTCAAAAATGGCCACTTTCCGATGAAATGTTCTTCCCTTTTCTTGGAAATGACAGACTACTACTACTTCACACAGTGCAGCATAAAGCACACCCACCCCGTGATTGCGAACTCATTGCTTTGAGCTTCAGCTTGAGTTCGTGCATTTAACTGTTTGTCTTCTCCTCCATTTCTGTGCTACTTTTGTACTCTTTTGTTCAGCAACCAAATCCTTCCATATTCAGACACTTTCCCAGTTCTTGAAAAGGTCCACAAAAGGAAGGGAAATCATGTCGCCGCAGAAGAGAGGTTTGCCTTCCACATCTTCAGGTCAATCAAGTCTGCTCAGGAGGCGGCGCACCGCTCGAACGAAGTGGGTTCGCTCCTCTCTCTCGACGTTTCGATGCCTGCTCGATTTCTTGATGATCTTGCTAGTTTTTGCCTTGCTTGATGGGATATTCGATGAAGGGTTCTTGAGTTGAGGATTCTTGGAATGAGAAAAAACATGGGGAAGTCTGCGTTGAAGCATAACATTAATTTTTTATCTCATGACAGTTTTAAGAGTACGTTTGGTTAGAATTTTCGGAAAAGTCATTAAAAAAATATAAAGGATTTTGGCTCCGTTCGTTTCGTGAAAAATAATTTCGGAAAAACGTTTGTCAGATTTTTTTTCGACATAAATTTCTTGAAGAAAATGTTTTCTATCATAAGATAAAAGTCTTTTGAAATAAGGGAAAATATGTTTCACTTTTAAAAAATAAAAAACATTTTCCTTATTTGATTTTTCTTTCCTTGTACCTCTACAAATCTTTACTTCATCATTCCCTTTCTTCTTCTTCTTTTCTTTTTCTATTTGAATTATTTTTTAATTCTCTTTTTTTTTTTAATTCGAATTATTTTAAATTTTTTTCTTTATTTCTCATTTTCTTGACTAGTCGTCGGAGTAGGTGAACCTCAAGCTCGTTGATCTCAAACTCATGCTCGTCGATTTGGTGAGCCTCGAGCTTAACGCTCGTGCTTACCAATTTGGTGAGCAAAAAATATTTTTCTTATCAAACACTAAAAAATATTTTCCGAAATATTTTCAAATTTTAGCCGAATATTAAAAAATATTATCATTTTTTTAAAAATAATTTAAAAAATATTTTTCGGAAATAACTTATTTTCCGTGAAACAGAGACTTTTTAGAATGCAAATTACGTTTGGTAAGTGGTAACTTCAAAGTTCCTTGCGAAATACCTTTAGTTATTATTTAAAAAAAAAAATTGACCGGTGAAGGGCGGCGACCGATGGCCATCGTCTGAGGTTGCCAGACAACATTTTCCTTATTTGATTTTTCACTTTTAAAAAATAAAAAACATTTTCCTTATTTGATTTTTCTTTCCTCATACCTCTACAAATCTTTACTTCCTCCTTCCCTTTCTTCTTCTTTTCTTTTTCTATTTGAATTATTTTTTAATTCTCTTTTCTTGATTTTTTTTTTTTTTTTTTTTCTTTGGAGGAACCGTTTTTAATTTGCCGTCCACGTAAACCCCCAGGCTCATGGGGCCCCCACCGCTGACCCCACTCGCGGTTAAGTCGCGCGTTATGCGTCCGGCAAGTCTCAAACTCCTCTCCTCTCTCGGAATAGGGTACTAAGCCTCAACCAACTCGGCCACCGCGGGCGGTGGTTGATTTCTTTTCTTTGTTTCTCATTTTCTTGACTAGTCGTCGGACTAAGTGAATCTCAAGCTCGTCAACCTCAAACTCGCGCTTGTCGATTTGGTGAGCCTCGAGCTTAACGCTCGTGTTCACCAATCTGCTGAGCGGAAAATATTTTTCTTATCGAACACTAAAAAATATTTTTCGAAATATTTTCAAATTTTAGTTGAACACAAAAAAATATTATCATTTTTCTAAAAATTAATTTTAAAAAATATTTTTCGGAAATGACTCATTTCTTGGAAAACAACGTTGAAGAGATTTTTCAGAATACAAATTATATTAAATGGTAACTTCAAGGTTCCTTGCGAAATACCTTTAGTTATTATTTAAAAAAAAAGACCGGTGAAGGGCGGCGACCGGTGGCCATTGTCTGAGGTTGCCAGACCTCAGCCGGCCGCCGGAGACCACCGGCGAGGGCCGCCTGGGGTCGGGCGACCGCCGGCGACCCAGGCGAGACCCTCGCCTGAGGTCGCGTGGCCTTGGCGAGGGTCGCCTGCGGTCGGGCAACCGCCGACGACCTAGGCGAGACCCTCCCCTGAGGGCGCGAGGGTCGCGCGACGCCGACCGAGACCCTCGCCGAGGTCGCCGACCACAGGCGAGACCCTTGCCTGAGGTCGCGCGGCCTCGGCGAGGTCTCGGCTGGGGTTGCGCGACCCCTGGTGCAGCGGCTCTCGCCGAAGGTCTCGCCTGGGTCTCGCGACCCCCGGCGAGACCCTTGCCTGAGGCCGCGCGGCCCGAGGGCTGCCTGGCGCGCGACCTTAGGCGCCAGCGCGACCTCCCGGCGACCTCCGGCGACCCAGATCCGGGTCGCGCGGCCTAGATACCCGCCGGAGGTCGCGTGACCCACCGGCGACGGTCGCCGTGACCGTCACCGGCCTCTCGCTAGTCCGTCGCCCGCCCTCAGCAGCCCTGCACAAAATGAATGGCTCAAAGAAGGAGATGAATGAAGGGCAAAGCCAAAGCCAAAAGTCCTTGGGCTTTCAGCCTTCAGAAGGCTGGCCTTTGCTCATGGGGGTTCCAAAATTTTCCATACACCTAATACTTGGCCAAAAGGCCTTTAGGTGTCCAAAGGTACTTGGGAAAGCTGTTCCCAAACGCAGCGTAAATCACTTTCATTCTGACTTTCGTTAGTGGTTTTGTGCTGTGGCTTCAGTATGAAGCATTAAAGACCTCAGATGTCGTCGTCTCGAATCTGTTATGCAATTTTGGCGTGGGTCAATTGCAGTATTTCTTCCTTAATTGAATTAAATTCTGTTGGAAAGTTTCACCTAGCAAGTGTGCTGTTATCGTCACTGGGTTACTTTGTTGTCCTGTTTGCCTAATTTTACCATCTTGATTGTACTTTTGTGCTGATCTGATCTTCACACAGTCAAGGATGGCGTTGGTCCGGGAGGAATCTGCTGACAAGGAGCTGGTTGACAGAGGACGATGTCTGGAGAGTGGTAAGATGAGTAAAGCAACCAACTTGGACATACAAAATAAAGTCTTTATTGTATTTCAATTGCTGATCTCTTCAATTAGGAGCAGTTGGATGCATTTCTGACCTTCCAGTCAGTTGCTGGATAGAAATCCGCATGAGAAATTGCTGTGAGATGTGTAGAGAATTATTGTTTGAGTGGTAAAAATGACCCACCGACTGTTCTAGGCTTTTCCTGTGAAGCAATTCCACTAAGAACATGATTTAGGCTTTTCATGTTGTTTCGGACAGTACAGATCACAAGAAGATCCTGCTTTTCAATGAAGTGGCTTGGACATGATTTTTTCCTTGAATCTTGGAAAATGTGGTCAATGACAACTTGCATGTCGAAGGAGGACAATGAGAATACCTGTGATGTGAAACTTGAATGAGATGAATACGTGACAGATTGCAATGTAATTCTTTGCTATTGCTCTTTGCTGGACAGGTCAGGGAAGAGTTCATGGGAGCGTGGGAGCGTGTTAAATCTGACTTGGCTGAATACTGTCAAAGGTGAATATATTTTATTTTGTCTGTTGGCTGAAGCTCATCAGCATGTAGTGATTCCTCAAGAAGAATTTCCATGTGTATTGTCTCGACAGCTAGAATTAACATCGAGTATCATAAGCCAACAATCCATGATTCTATTCAACATAGTGTAATACCCACACATACTTTTTTTTTTTTTTTGGTCTATCACTGAAAGGACGGTGCATTTGGAGATACCTGCTAATTAACTTTACTTGCTTCTGTTATCTATGTACTGGATAAATATGTATTCCAGCTTTATGCTGACTTTCCTCTGTTGCCTAGAATTAAGGGAATGCAACTGATGAGTCTGGTTATTGCGTCTGACATTCATATGTACTAGTAAATAAAATGTTACAAAGGGATATTTGTCTATTTGTTACGAATAAGTCCACAAGACAGCAGTTGTTCATGGGGTCAATTTCCATGGTGTAGGTGCATGGGAAATGCTCCCGAAGAGATAATGCAACAGAAACTGGTAAGGGAAACAGAGTTTATAAAATTTCCACTTTGTCTCACACATATTTCCAGGAACACTTCAGGTATGAATTGTCCATCTGCATGTCATGAAGTGATCGAATGAACTTACTGAGTAACAATTCTGTTGCTAGCTTTGCACTTTTTTTTTTTTTTTTCTGTTAGTATAAATGTTGTAATATAATGCGAAAGATAATTGGATCTTGCAATTAAATTGACACGAAATCAACAAAGAAATAATTGAGAAACATTAAGGAATACAAAAAATATACGTGGTTCGGTCCAAGTGTCGGTACCTATTTCACGGGGAGAGCTTGCAGCAAATAATCCACTAATCAAATAAGAGAATCAGAGTTACAATTAATCACATGCTATTATTTTCCACACCTAGATTACATCCCAAGCCCACAGTGTTTCGCCTCACAGAGAATCACCTCACAGTGCAGCAAATAAGTGTTTCCACTGTTTACAAACTCAGCCTGATAAATTAAGATTAATTCATCAAGTTGACTTTCAATCTGATGACACCACGCACCAAACGACATGACATCATAGTATTCCGCATCTACGCTACCAGTACAACAGAAAAATGCTACCCAGGAAAACAAGAGGCAAAATAAAAACCATGCCACTAGACTACAGCAACGTTAGCCAACAATAACTTGCCAATTTCTAAGCAGACAGTTAAAGTCGGCAATAAGTGTCTTATTTCCTTCCTGAATCATAGCTTCTAAAGAGACTTTAACAGGGAATAAACAGCTGCATCAAGGTCATGACAAGCTTGAGGGGATACATTTTCCATGCCTCACTAAGTACTCTCTCTACAGAGATAATAAATCATTGCATTCCAAGTAAATTCATCCTTCCAATCTCTTGAGGATATAGGAAATGACAGTAGCTGTAAAACTTGTTCTGAAAATCTGCTTTGAGAATACACACTTAAGGAATGAGTACGTTGGAGATTCTTCATGTTGTCCGCATAGCACACAAGTGCTATCAATGTCAGAGCAAGATTTCATCCTGTCCAGCGTGTGCAACCTATTATGAATCACTAGCCAATTTATAAAGCCATATCTTGGCACATTAGGCTTAAACCATACAAGCCTAAGCCAAGTCACTTTGTTCATACATTTTCTCACTAGCTTCCAAGCCTTCTTTACATAGAAAGAGCCACTAGATGATCCAGTGAATGCCACTTTTTCTACAGAGCTAGAGTTTGGAGCAATCAACCCACACAAAGCCCATCTGAGTTTCAAGCAGATCATCAGAACTTGCTGGGGGCCATCTTCTTTCCATTTGCCTCATTAACATCCACAACTGTGGCTTTATCACCTATAGCTGAATCATAACCTTTTGAAAGCACATGTGACATTTTACATGAACATGGAATGAAAGGGGAAATAAAAATGGTTAGGATTGTTAAACTATATATACAGCTGCTGTTTGGTAAACACTGTGATTTGAAATGTGCCTCAAGAACTTAGCTCAATAAGGTGTTCGATAAGTTGATTTTAAGAAGGAGGTTTTCAACTCCTTTTGATGGAATGGATTGGTTTTGTATCCCTTCTCCTTCATATTTTTGATGTCTCTAACTTTGGCAACTCTTCTTGGTGGCTTTGAACAGATGGCAACAGTGGAGCTTGCAAATAATCACTCTCCCCACCTTGGAAGGTATGAATGCACTTCCCCCGTGATGCTGGCTTTCTGTATAGTATTGACTGGTTATGCATTGTTGATTTTTTGGGGAATAATGGTCCGACTGACCACTAACACCCCAAAGCAAGCAGTCAGAGCTTAGTGAGAGTCAGACCAGAATGACTAGGTCTTGAGGCAAATTGTCAACGCACCAAGTTAGAACATAATCATTTGTAGCTTGACAGCAGTGCAGCATTTAAGTTTCTTTAGTTTTACTTTTTTTATTTTTAAAATTTGCATTGTTATACTCTCTGAGACTATGCATCTATTTATCCTTGTACTTCACCTGGCAGTAAGACTTGTCCAAGTGAGGTATTCGGCATTTTGTCACCCTGTGTCATTACTTTTCCAATTTTTCTGCTTCTATACCTGTTCTTATTTCTAATGGTTGGCTTCTGAAGGGAATGCAGGATTGATGCTAGATCTACGGGAATAAATGATGTGAGGAAGTTACGGCTTCAATTTCAAACCAAACTGTCAGATCCTCTGTTTACTGGAAGGAAACTACGAGGAGTTGGGGGTGCTCGCATTTCCGTTGCCTTGATCGATGCGAATACAGGGGATGTCATTACATCAGACCTGGAATCCTCCATTAAGTTGGATGTTGTCGTGCTTGAAGGTGACTTTGACAAAGATGATGAGGATGACTGGGCTCACGAAGAGTTCAAGAACTTCGTTGTTAAAGAACGTCAACAAAAGGGGCAGCTTTTGAAGGGAGATCTCCGAGTGACACTCAATGGAGGTGTTGGGGAGCTGGGAGAACTGATATTTACTGACAATTCCAGCTGGAATAGGAGTAAAAAATTTAGGATAGGGCTTAAGAAGGCATCTGGTTATTGTGGGAATACGCGAATCCGAGAAGCCAAAACAAATGCCTTCCATGTCAAGGAACATAGAGGAGAAGGTAAGTCTTTCATAGTCCATTACAGTACATATAAGCGTTGTCCTTCCTCTAGGACAGACCATAAACGTGGTTTTGCATATCCAATCTTCAATATTTTAATTGAGATATTCATTTCATACGAACCTTTATATCTCCAACAAAAATTCTGATAAATAAAGAACGATCGGCTTCTTTGTCATTAGCAAATGTTGAAACTTTGGTCAGTTTCAGGAGAGAGTCTGCATGCCTACAGAAGTTCGCTTCTACTTGTCAATCTGATAGTGACTGGAACCTTACTGTATATGTTCTGTCCATTTACAGCATCCAAGAAACATGATAAAGCTGCATTCGACGATGAGATCTGGAGGTTGAAAAAGATTGCCAAGGGTGGGCCATATCGCCAAAAACTGAGTGAAGCCGGAATACATAAAGTGGGGGACTTTCTACTGCAATTGTTTACGGACCCCATGAAACTGAAAGAGGTAAGCACTTTAGTGAATGATTCTCAATTAGGGTTTGATTGACTACCATGAATGTAAGTCTTGTGCGTTCACTCATTGTAGATTCTTGGAATGAGCTCAAATTCGACGAACTGGGATACCCTTGAAAATCATGCAAAGAGTTGCAAGATAAATTGGAAACTTTATTGGTACTATACTGATGGCACGAGGAACCATGGTGCTATTTTCAACACCTATCATCAGCTAATTGGCCTAATCAAAGATCGAGTATGTTGTGCTACTCATTGACTTTCTGCCGATGACCTGGTAAGTAACTAGGAGCTCCTACGGGGTTTTGTCAAGCCAGTTCATGTGTTTCATACCATCATGCTTAATTCGTATAATTTGCCCCATATTATCCATGTAATTTGCAATTTGTTTATTCGTAGCTGTGTGGCTTAATAGGTTTTAGTATTGATCAGAGATATGGAAACTAGAAACGAGGAGTTGGTTGGACATCTGGCGCTTTCATTTTTGGTTTTTTTATCAGTAAAAGTAATATGAAGTGTCTGTGGAGATAATTAAAAGAAAATCTAGATGCTTTTTCTAGATCCGTAGTTGAGACTTTTTGTTAAAAGATTGATTTGAGTTTTGCTCGTTGCAATGCAAAGTTGAGGATAGTGACCTTGTGCATTGAAGTGGCCCTCTATACTGCAAGGTTCAGCGGGTGATTTGGCGTCATCCATGAAAATGTGAGGCCGTTATCATGGTTTTGTCGTTTGAGCGATCAAAACATTCATGTCGCAACTATTACTTTCCAAGCATAAAACTATGAAAATCTTTATTACTTGCACAAACAAATTGATGGGTGTTTTATTTCTTCACTGGTCCTTTCTTGATCAACTTTGCATCTTTACGCTTGCCTTGATTGTGCTCTTCATTACATCTTTCGAGCACCCGAACTTTTTGTGGTGGAGAAATTAGCAATAGGCATAAAGTGAATTGAGGTTCTTTCAATGTTTCTTTTATTCTTCTTTCTTTGTGCTGCACTTACGTAGTTAATTTCATTACATGTTCATCTATCGGAATGCAAAATCACTCGCCAAAAAAAGAGTGTTGATTGAAGTCAGCGCATGTACCTTCAATAATGGAGATAAATACTTAAATTAGTCCAACTTGAGCGATATACGAGTGATTTTCTTCCAGGAACATGGCAATACACTCGTAAAAAGGGCCATTGATAACTGGAATGATGTTTGGATTTTCAATGGTGAGAACTTTTCTCCTTCAATGCAAAAGAAAAGCTCGAGCTCCATTCCATGTGAAGTGTTTGAAGGACAAATTGAAAATCTCACCCCGGTTCAAAGTAATTTGGCTCCACAAATCTGTGCGGCTCCAGGTGGTCCAGAAGCTCCTCTGGCAAATGTGGGCCTTACTGCTAAAGGTACATGCTTTAAAGTGCAATATTTTCTCTCCCTTGAAGCACATACAAAGATGTGGCCAGTGAAACGACGATGAAAATAGAACTTTCCACTTGATTGTTGAGCTTTAATAAATTAAATCAATGTGTTTCAAGTCCTTATGATTTGGGTTCCACCTAATATGAAGACGTTTACTTTTCCAGCTAACCTTCAATTGAACTTGCATCCAAGGAAATCTTACTAAATTTGCTCCCTCTTTGGCACTGACATAGAAGCTATATGTAAAGGATTCCCATTTGCAAGTTAGGCTTCAGTTTGTCTCTAGATGCAACTGAAAATTCTCAAAAGTAGTTTTTACCAATGACAAACAAACAGGAGGAGGAGGTTATTGCCAGAACTACCAAAAGCAGTGATCTTATAGACTATCAGTTCAAAGGCACCAGGGCAATAATCAATTGCTTCATTTTATCAGGGTTCAATTTAAGAGATGGGACTTCAATTTGGACATGAAGGATTTAAGAGTTGAAGTATCAAAATGACCTATAAGGACATACAATGTGGGGAACACTCAATATCCAATGCCAATAGTACATGAAAAGATACGTTCTGTAAGCTGGTGATTGTTGCAAAATGAGCCTCATTCAATGCGCTCTATCCATTTGGCCATATATGTGCGTACGTACATTCGCATGTATTTATGGGCTCAGTCCCAGCAATTAAAAAGCTACTAAAAAAGTTAGGTGGCGACAGGTACCTTCTTGGGTGGGGGATTGGGGTGAGGGGAGGGCAGATATTCATGAATACTTCACTTTGGTGATGCAAAGTGGATATTGACTAGATATTGCTGTCACTAGTAGACATGGATAGATGGAATAAGCACACAGCAATGTGTTTATATGTGCATTTTCATCAAATGGTGACTGGAAGATCATATGTTAGAAAAGAAGGTTGGTTTGTTTAACTCATTTGTCAGAAATTGAAAAGGGCCTTGCCAGTAGAAGCACTTAAAAGATAACAAAGGCTAGTGGCAAGAATAACTAAAGAGATGTGCAGGGTAAGGGAAAAAAAAATTTGTAGCAGTTTCCATCATAGCAAAAGCTCATAACCATTCATTCTAAAGCTCTTTGTAAGAATGTAGACCTGTGCTCACGTCGGCCTCTGTTTACTAACCACACTAATGTTTAAGTTCTTTCTCCAGGACATGACGGTGCAACTGCTTCAGCATTGCCAGTACAGCTGCAAAATACCAATTCTGGAAATGCCATGAAGCTTCCGGTTGATGAAAGTGGTCGTCTTGCTGCACAGCAGTCCATATCTACAGAGCCCTTGAATGTTCTAATTCCTCAGCAAGATATCCATTCTTCGAGGCAAATGGACCATATGTTGAATGAGAATGGTCCCCCCTCTGAACCACCCCCTGCCACAATATTAAGCTTCGGATCTAGCAGTACACTTCCTCAAAGCAATCACTTGGTGGAAGGTTTCCACTCAATTGATTTAGATGATATTTTGCAGAACTGGTGGCTTGATAACCCAGCATCATCTGAGTTTTGCTCCTTCCTTGAGATCTCACCATACGATGATGGTTCTGTTAGAGGTGCCAGCAAAGGTGTTATTGGCTGGCTCAAGATAAAGGCAGTGATGAAGTGGGGTTTCTTCATCAGGAAGATTGTCATGAAGAGACATGGCACAATGGTGCAGCCACTGATCGAAGTCCAGGCTTGATTTGAATCGTTCTCAATGTTGCATTAGGTAAGATGATTCTCCGTTTACTGTGTGATGGAATTGATGGGACTTTTTCTTAGGGGCATATTAATTACTTAATGTTATTCATTTGTGCACAGAACAGCTTTGTTGGAACCCCTTCTCAAGTGAATACCTTTTTCATCAGCAAGTCCCTCTACTTCACTTCTTTCAACATGTTTCTTCAAAAGTTCTTTGATTTTTCACATGTAAGGAATGCAAAGTACATCATTCATGGAGAGTACGCGTTCTGCGTTTATTATTCACAGAAATTGACACCACATCCATTGAGTCCTATGTATAAAGTCTTATCTGTTTGCTGCTATCCGCAGGCAATAAAGCTATTTTTCGGAACACATACACTGTTACATCATGATGTTAAGTTCCCTTGATATTCTCCATTCATTCAAACTGTTAGTTTAATATTGATGTTGTTTTACAAATCAGTAAACTACTGAGCAGAAGTATATTCTACAAGGCCATACAAAGGTTATAAATGGAGGGTTTTGCTTAGCCGAAGGTGTTTTGTGTGACGGACACAAACTGTGTTCTATCTTCTTCCTGGTCTGCTCCTCTTGTTTTCTGAGTCCTTGAAAAACTTATGTAAAACGGCTCGTGGATAGTTTCGATGGCATAAAAAGTAGTTTTTGCATTCCATGGTGAAGGGAACAATCATACTCTGCATCCTACACGGCAATACAAGAAAACTGGTCTTCCTATTCCTTACTTGCACTGCACCAGGAGTGTTCTCTTTCCACTTAATTCAATAAGGAGAGAACAAGGCAAGTGCCACAACTTTCGTAAGCGTTCCTTGTGTGCCATAACTTTTTTCTGTCGCTCATTTAAGTGTTAAATAGATCATTTGAGTGTTATTTTTGGCAAATCATTCTATGTGATTTTTTTATTAATTTCTCATGTGAATTTTTTTTTTTCAATTTACTTTTTTTTTTAATTATTATAATTCTTGCTTTTCTTTTCCTTTTTTTTTTTTCCTAAGCCCTCACCAACTGTGGAGAGGTGAGGGCTACCTTGGCCTTGATTGCAAAGGCACTCGCCTAGTGTGGTTGCAAAGGCAGCCTTGCCCACGACCAGCCAAATTTGGCAAGGGCCTTCATGACTAAAGGTGAGGTGGCCCTTGGGCGAGGGTTACCGGCCCTTAAAAAATGGACAAAAGAAAAATAAAATATTCAAAAAAATAAAAAATATATTAAAATTATATACGTTAGCATCGGCCAAATCATATAAGGAGATCGGACATTCACATCAAATTTTCAGCTGAGGCAAATTGCGATGACATTCTAATGATAGATTTTTTTAAAATTGTGATGCTCAAGTGGAGGAAAAATGTTATGACGCTAATTGAGCACCCAAGTTATCGCACTTGGGCTGAATTTTAAATTTTTCGGCACTTAATTTAGTTATCAAACAAGCCGAAATTCTTCTACTAGTCCAATCATTGGCCAGCTCATGCTCGCCTAAGAATTCGTAATTCGATCTGGTCCGATCCAAAAAGGCGTACAAACCATTGCCCATTTCCCGGTCCGACCAAAGCTTCTTTGTTTTTTTGCCAGTAGGAGTATACCGGGCAGCAGAAACACGCTAGGTTTTTTGGCTGGTTGTATGAAAGCCGAAAGTGCGGAAGCAGCCTGCAGCATTTTTCCACGAAAATTGCCATATTTTTCTGGAAAATTACGTATGTCAGTCACGCGCTTCTTCTCTCTCTCTCCGCGGGACACGCACGCGCGTACGTACACACGACGGCGAAGACAAAACTACCCGTCCAAACTTGGGGACGAGGAAATTCGAGTCGGCGAAAGACAAAAAGTTCGATCGCGATGGATGGATGGATCGAGAAGCTTCTTCTTCTTCCGCTGGAGAAAGTCAACCTGAGAGAGGGAATCTTAATAAGGTGGTCATCGTGCTCCTGGCTAACTTGCTGCACAATTGATGCAACAACATCCGCGTCATCTCGCGTTTTTTGGGCGCTTCCCTTTCGTAACAAGCACGAAAAATCTGAGGGTGAATTTGTTCCAGGAGGATTTCACGATAAAAAAAAATACTTTTCAAGATATAATTTTTAAAAGGTTGATTGTTTTCCTTTGTTTGATGATATGTGACCAAGAAGATATAGTAACTTTAATGTCATGGCAAAAAAAAAAAATTGAATATTTTAATCAATTTTATTTTTTCTTCCCTTGCCGGTTGTTGAGCTTTGACGATGGCTGGTTATCGTTCATATTGGTGAGCTAGTGAGGTCAAGATCGCCTGGCTGATGATTGGCAAAAGATGAAGAAGGAGGAGGAAAATGAAAACTAGAAAAAAAATGAAAATGAAATTAAAATATTAAAATATTAAAATATTTGAGATTAGTAATTCTAGAAAGTGTTTTCATCTTTTTAGATTTAGGAATTCATTTTTCTAAATGTATACATTAATATATTTGTTAACCGAAAAGTGTTTTCAACTAACCCATTTCCGACCGCGCACCAAACCGGTGAAAGTCTAGAAAATAAATTCCCAAAAAATGCTTTCTCTCAAATAAACACATCCTTAATTGATTCGCATAAAAGCATAATGTGGGATAGGACTCTATCTTAAATTACTCGACTAAAGGCTGCTAACTGAGATTTTACGAAACTCTCGATTTGACCAGTCCACTATCCCAAGAACTTTGTTGTTATATTTGTTGGGCGAAAGATTTTATCAAATTAAATTTCTTCTTGAGAAAATCTAGACTTTCGGTTGAAGGGTCTGTCCTTCATGTTTATAAAGGGCGATCGGACATTCCCTGAATTCAAGGTATGCATATGGGTGGGTGTCATTCGTGGGTTCGTGTGCGCGCTTTTTAACGAAATGGACATAATATCGGACCTTCAAAATGTTGACCAAAAGAAAAAAAGAAGAAGAAGTTGATGAATTACAAAATTTTAAAGAAATAATATCCTTTATAGCCTAAACTTTTGATTTTATCCAGCATACCCTTTAACTAGATGAGGGTTGCAATTTCAATTTTCAACAAATTGGGGATATTTGTCGAAATATTTTCATGTCACCTGTTGCACGCCACTGGAGCACATGTGAGGATGAGCTTGAACTCCAAGAAAGCCTTTGGCATTGACCCCACTTTTTATTTTTTTGATCTATTATTGACCCCATTTCGCTGGCTTAGGTTTGCAAATCTTTTAATTTAATCACTCTACTACCGAAGTTCTCCACTCTCTCTCTCTCTCTCTCTCTCTCTCTCTCTCTCTCTCCCTCTAAGAATTTTATCCGTACAATTCTGTCGCCTACAATTAAATCTCTAATTTTTAAGGAATATATAGTTTTACAAAACACTGGAGTTTTGTTTGAAGTGTATCAAAAAGATTTGGTGTTATTGTAAGTATAATTGTAAAGGGTTAATACTGCACAAATTCCAAATTAGTATGCCAATAACTGAAAGTAAGGACTACTGATCAATAAAATCATAGTAGTGGGGCAGGCATCTTGCTGTCCGTAGTAATCAACTCTCTTTATAAAGCTCTTTTGCATCA
Source organism: Eucalyptus shirleyi (assembly GCA_017140165.1). Classification (NCBI taxonomy): domain Eukaryota; kingdom Viridiplantae; phylum Streptophyta; class Magnoliopsida; order Myrtales; family Myrtaceae; genus Eucalyptus; species Eucalyptus shirleyi. The sequence goes on from CM029450.1 coordinate 42,288,144, forward strand.
TAAATTAATTTTTGAACTACCAAAAATCCAAAATTTACTCTAAACTAATACATTTATAATAAATTACCCTATATTAGTTCCTATTAAATTTTACTATCGAATTGTTGAGTTAGATGACATGTGACAATTGACTTGTGTACTAATTTGCGATTTTACTCTTCGTTTCAATTTTGTGGCATTAATTCAATTTAACAAATGGTATATTTGTCACAAATGTAACATTTTAGCATTTTTGGCAATCAAAAAATTAGTTTGGGGGTAAATTCACAAGTATATTAATTTGGAGTTTTTTTTTTGTGGTATTAACCTAATTGTAAAATGATGTTGTCATAATTTTACATTAATAGTATTAAACAAGATATGTAACCTGGCAGCAATAAATCATTTTGGCATCATCAATTCAATATATCATACACTTATATATTTCCAATTAATTAGTATAATGCGCATTCGTTAGTTTTTTCAATTCATAAGTTATTATCAAGTGTGCTTAGAAGTGATTAATTTAATTTTTTTTGCCGCTTGTTTAAAGCCACACATAGATAACTAATCTTCAAGTGTGTTATCTATGGATTAAGGATCAAGCTGAAAAGATTTACCTTAAAGTCCACGTTAAAGGAAAAAAAAATAGCTCAAATTATTTAATAGGTAAAAACGTGAAAAGGAAAAAAAAAAAAATTGTACACGCGGCTTAATAAAGTTAAAAGTGTGCAAGTTAGTAAAATCGGCAACGTTTCGCGGAAATGCGCACGAAGTCACTTTCTTGGAAACACGTGCCACCGACCAAAAAAAAAAAGAATAAAAGAAGAAGAAATGCATGTGCCCAGTGCTTCGTGACGAAGCTCATTTCATTACCTTCGAGTTCGAGTTCGTCGATAAAACTGCCCCGTCTGATTCCTTTCTCTGCCACTTTCTTTCAGCTCTAAACATTGCCCAAGATTCAGACACTTTCCCTGCTCTTGAGAAGCTCCACAGAAGAACAGAAACGTCGCGTCCATGGCGAAGAGAGCTTCAGCCTCCTCTTCTTCAGGTCAACCGACTCAATTCAAGAGGCCACGCTTCACTCCAACCGAGTAAGTTTGATGATAGTGTGTTAGTTTTTAGCTTTACTTGCGGGAAATCCTTTGAAGGGTTCTCGAGTTGAAGGTTCTTGAAATGAGTAATGTGGCGAAGTATGTGTTGAAGTATGACATTAATTAGCTTTTGCCTCATGAGTGTTTCGAATTGCTTTCATTTAGTTTTCTGTTTGTGAATTTGTGCTACTAAGGCTCCGTTGGATAATGTTTCCATTTCTCATAATATATGTTCTTTTGTTTCCCGAAATTAAAAAAAATATATAAATTCGTTTGATAAGGATAATTAATTTTTCTATTCTTTGGAAATAGAAAAGTACTTAGATTTAGAACAAAACCAAAAATAAAAACAGTAACTTCTTCCTTTCTAGCCACTAGCCACCGGCGGAGGAAGAGGAAGAAGAAGAAGAAGAGGGAAAAAAAGAAAAATCTAAAAAAATTATTAAAAAAATTAAAAGAAATTCTACGTTACAAAAAATTTGTAATTTTTGTAACTCATACTAAATGTATTTTTATTCTTTTTTTTTATTTTGAAAAAAGAAATTTTGTATAGTTAACTGGTTTTTTTACTCATAAATTGTTCCAGATAATAGAAATTAAAAAATATTGTTGATGAAAAGAAATTATTTCACGGAACATAAACGTTACCAAATGCATCTTAAAGGCTCCAAATGATGTCATCTCTAACCTGTTATGCGAATTCGCGTTAGCCGATCGCAGTACTTCCTTCTTATTTCAATTAAACTCTGTTAAGGCTTTTTACCTAGTAAGCGAGCTGTTATTGTCATCGGGTTACTTTGCTGTCCTGTTTGCCAAAATATACTATCTTGCTTGTGTTTTTATGATGATCTTCACACAGTCAATCATGGAACAGATCCAAGAGGAATCTCGTGCTGGGGAGCTGCCCGACGGAGGAGGATGCCCAGAGAGTGGTAAGATGAGTAACGTAGCCAGCTTGGACATAGATTATATAGTCTTCATCGTATTTCAATTGCTGATCTCTTTAGTTAGAAGCGGTTGGATCATTTCTGACCTTCTAGTCAGTTTCCTGATAGAAATTCGCATTAGAAATTGCTGTGAGATGCTGTGAGATGTAAAGAGAAGTCTCGTTTGAGTGGTAGAAATGGCTTGCTGACCGTTCTAGGCTTTTCACGTGAAGTAATTGCACTAAGAACACGACTTGGGTTTTTCATGTTGTTTTGTAAAGATGGAACACGAAAAGACACAAATTTTCAGTGAAGTGCCCTGGATATAAACGTCTCCTTGAATCTTGGAAAATGTGGTCTAGGACAATTTCAATTTGCATGTAGAAGGATTGAGTGGAATGAATACGTCACAGATTTTTCTTGCAATGTAATTCTTTGTTATTGCTCTTTCCTGGACAGTGCGGAGAAGAGCCAGAGCCTGTGAAATCTCACTCAGCGGAATATTGTCAAAGGTAAATATATTTCATTTGGTTTGTTGGTTGTATCTTTTCCACAACAGTTAATTCCTCCAGTAGAATTTCCACGTGTACCGTGTCGCTAACAAAAACAGTTGAGTATCATATACCTGCACATACATTTTTCTGTTAAACACCAAAAGGACGGTGCATTTGCTGATAGCTGCTAATTAACTTTACGTGCTTCCGTAAGTACCAGTTAGACACCTTAGATTGAGGGAATGCATTTGGTGAGTCTGATATCTATCTTTTTACACAGTAATGAGGTCTAACATTCATTTGTACAAGTAACTAAAATGTTCCATATAGATATCTGTCTATTTCTTTTGAGTAAGTCCACAGGACAGCAGTTGCTCATGGTGTTATTTTTCATGGTGTAGTACTGGGAATTCTCTCAGAGCTATAGTGCAACGGATGCATTCAGTGGAGAATTCTTTTCAGAAACTGGTAAGACAAACAGAATTTATAAAATTTGCACTTTCTCAAACATGTCTCCATCAACACTTCAGATATGAGTTTTTTTTTTCCCTGTGCATGTCAAGAATTGATTGAATGAACTTATTGACCAACAATTCCGTTGTTAGATAATTGATTTATGTTTACTGTTTGAACGGTATCCATTGAGCATGAACTTTGCACAACTTTTTTCTCCTATAAGGAAACATTCATTTCATTGCATAACCTGCGGAAAGAAAAACATGGGAGGACTACATCCCATACAAGTCCATTACAGCATATTGTACCACATATTCAGCTGACATCAAGCTGCCGAACCTTCCCATTGATGTGAACTTTTGGTAGTTCATTAATCTGTCATCCCTTGAGTAACTTTAAACCATTGAGTGACAGTCCTTGCATTCGCCACTGTGTGATTACCAAGGGAGACTTTCTTCCTGCTGGATCAGAAGAACGGGAGATCCTTTTGAAAAACCTGTTAGAAAGACTTATATCTCGAAATTAATTCATCAAGTTGACTTTCAATATAATGGTACCACACACCAAATGACAACATTACATTTTAGTCTCATGCATCTACACTTCTAGTACCAACAGCAAAATGCTACCCACAAAAACAAGATGAAAACTCAAAAGCATGCCACCAGATTACAGGATTACAGCAAAGTTAGGCAACATGAACTTCCAATTTCTGCACTAACACTTGACATCAGCAGTAATTGTCTCATCTCTTTCCTGAATCATAGCTTCTAAAGGGACTTTTACCCCCCCGCCCGGGGGGGGGGGGTGTGGAGGGGACTGCATCAAACACAAGAAGCTACAGGGGACACCTGTTCATACTTCATTTACTCTCTCTCCAGAGATACTAAATTGTTGCATTCCAGGCTAATTTCCTCACTAGTACCTTCAAACTATTGTCCTTCATGCTCTGCAAGGCCCAGGTAAATTCATCCTTCCAGTCACTTGCAGATCTAGGACACAAAAGCAGCTCTAAACTTGTTACCAAAATCTACTTTGAGAATACTCACTAAAGAACTAGTGCATTCAAGATTCTTCATGTTGTCAGCATAGCAAGCAAGTGCAATAAATATCTCACCAAGTTTCCAAGTTTCATCCTGTCCAATGGGTTCTAAGTCACTTTGTTCCCACATTTCCTCACTAGTTTCCAAGCCTCCTTTACAGAGAAAGAGCCCCTAGATGATCCAGTAAATACCACTTTGTCCACAGAGCCAGAATATGGAGAAATCAACCCACACAAAGCCATCTGAGTTTCAAGCAGGTCATCAGACCTTGCTGGAGGCCATCTCCATTCATTTGCTTTAATAACATCTGCACCTGTGGCCTTCTAACCTAAAGCTGAATCATAACCATCCTAAAGCACATGCAAATTTTTGCATAGACTTGGAATGAAACAAGTTGTTCATATAAGCTATGTATAAAGCTATTGTTTGATGGACACTATGATTTCAAATGTGCCTGAAAACTTAACTCAATAAGGTGTTTCATAAGTTGCTTTTGAGAATAAATGGTATAACAAGTTTTTCAACTCCTTTTGATTGAATGGATTGTTTTGTATAAACTTCTGCTTCATTCTTTTGATGTCTTTTTAATTTTGGCAATTCTTCTGTTGGTGGAATTGAACAGAAGGAACTGGTGGAGCTTTCAATTATTCACTCTCCCCACTTCGGAAGGTATGAATGCATTTCCCTGGTGATGCCAATTGAGAAAGGCTTTCTGTTTAGTATTGACCGGTTATGCACTGTTAAATTTTTTTTTTTTTTAATGGGGGAATAATGGTCTGACTTACCACTAACACCCCAAAGCAAGCGGTCAGAGCTCAGTGAAAGTCAGGCGAGAATGACTTAGGTCTTGCGCCAAATTGTCAATGCTCCAATTTAGAACATAATCATTTTTAGCTTGATAGCAGTGCATCATTTAACTTTGTTTAGTTTTATTGTTTCAAAAATTTGCATTGTTATACTCTCTGAGACTATGCATCTATTTATCCTTGGACTTCACCTGGCAGTAAGACTTGTCCAAGTGAGGTATTTGGCATTTGACACTCTGTGTCATTACTTTTCCAATTTTTCTGCTTCTATACCTGTTCTTATTTCTAATGGTTGGCTTCTGAAGGGAATGCAGGATTGATGCTAGATCTACGGGAATAAATGATGTGAGGAACTTACGGCTTCAATTTCAAACCAAACTGTCAGATCCTCTGTTTACTGGAAGGAAACTACATGGAGTTGGGGGTGCTCGCATTTCTGTTGCCTTGATCGATGCGAATACAGGGGATGTCATTACATCAGGCCTGGAATCCTCCATTAAGTTGGATGTCGTCGTGCTTGAAGGTGACTTCAACAAAGATGATGAGGATGACTGGGCTCATGAAGAGTTCGAGAAATTCGTGGTTAAAGAGCGTCAACAAAAGGGGCTGCTTTTGACGGGAGATCTCCAAGTGACACTCAAGGGAGGTATTGGGGAGCTGGGAGAACTGATATTTACTGACAATTCTAGCTGGAATAGGAGTAAAAGATTTAGGATAGGACTTAAGAAGGCATCAGGTTATTGTGGGAATACGCGAATCCGAGAAGCCAAAACAGATGCCTTCCGTGTCAAGGAACATAGAGGAGAATGTAAGTCTTTCATAGTTCGTTACAGTACATATAAACCTTGTCCTTCCTTTATGAGTGGCCATAAACATGGTTTTGGATATCCAGTCTTCAACTTTTAATTGAGAGCTTCATTTCCTACGAACCTTTACATCTCCAACGAAAATTCTGATAAATGAAAAATGATTGGCTTCTTTGTCATTAGCAAACGTTGACACTTTTGATCAGTTTCAGGAGAGAGTCTGCATGCCTAAAAATGTTTGCTTCTACTTGTTAATCTAATAGTGACCGGAACCTTACTGTATTTGTTCTTACCATTTACAGCATCCAAGAAACATGACATACCTGCATTTGGCGATGAGATCTGGAGGTTGAAGATGATTGCCAAGGATGGGAAATATCACCAAAAACTGAGTGAAGCCGGAATACATAAAGTGGGGGACTTTCTACTTCAATTGTTTACGGACCCCATGAAACTGAAGGAGGTAAGCACTGATTCTCAATTAGGGCTTGATTGACTACCTTGAATGTAAGTCTTGCGTGTTCACTCATTGTAGATTCTTGGAATAAGCTCAAATTCGACAAAGTGGGATACCCTTGAAAATCATGCAAGGAATTGCAAGATAAATTGGAAACTTTATTTGTACTGTACTGATGGCACGAGGAAGCATGGTGCTGTATTCAACAGTGATCGTCAGCTAATTGGCCTAATCAAAGATAGAGTATATTGTGCTACTGATCAACTTTCTGCCGATGATCTGGTAAGTAACTAGGAGTTCGTACGAAGTTTTGTCAAGCCAGTTCATTTGCTTCATACCATCATGCTTAATTCATATAATTTGTCCCATATTATCTGTGTAATTTGCAATTTGATTTTTACTTGTAGCTGTGTGGCTTAGGTTTTAGAATCGATCAGAGATATGGAAACTTGAAACAAGGAGTTGGTTGGACATCTAGATGCTTTTGTTTTTGGTTTTTTATCAGTAAAAGCAATAGGAAGTGCCTGTGGGGAGAATTAAAAGAAAATCTAGATGCTTTTTCTAGATCAACAGTTGAGACTTTTTGTTAATGGAATAATTTCCATTTTCACTTGTTGCAATGCAAAGTTGAGGATAGTGACCTCGTGTATCGAAGTGGCCCCATATACTCTGCAGTTAAAATTATACAAAAAAGCATGAGTAACTTGGCGAGCACTTTCAGCAGTTGATTTGGCGTCATCTATGAAAATGTGAGGCGCTCATCATATTAACACATTCAAGTTGCAACTATTACTTTCCAAGTATAAAGCTATGAAGATCTTTAGTACTTGCACAATACAAGTTGATGGGTGTTTTATTTCTTCGCTGGTCCTTTCTCAATCAACTTTGCATCTTAACCCTTGCCTTGATTGTACTCTCCATAACATCTTTCGAGTGCCTGAACTTTTTGTGGAGAAATGGGCGGCAATAGGCGTAAAATGAATTGAGGCTCTTTCAATGTTTCTTTTATTCTTCTTTCTCTGCGCTGGACTTCCGTACTTACTCTGACTACAAGTTCATCCATTGGAATGCAACATCACTTGCCAAAAAAAGATAGTGTTTATTGAAGTCAGAGCGTGTACCTTCAATAGTGGAGATAAAAACTTCAATCAGTCCAACTTAAGCGATATACCTAGTGATTTTCTTCCAGGAACATGGAGATGCAATCGTGAAAAAGGCCCTTGTTAACAAGAATGATGTTATGGAGTTCAATGGTGAGACCTTTTCTCCTTCAGTGCAAAAGAAGAGCTCGAGCTCCTTTCCATGTCAAGTACTTGAAGAGCAAGTTGAAAATCAAGGCCCCGTTCAAAGTAATTTGGCTCCACGGATCTGGGCTGCTCCAGGTGTTTCGGAAGCTCCTCTTGCAAATGTGGGCTTGACTGCTGAAGGTACGTGCTCTAAAGCACAATATTTTCTTTTTTTAAGCATATACGAAGATGTGGCCTGGGAAATAGCGATGAATATAGTACTTTGTCGAGCTTTCATAAATTAAACCAATGCTTTCCAGATCCTTATGATTTGGTACAGAATATGAAGAGTTTATTTGTCCAGCTATCCATCAAAAGAACGAAATTTTACTAAATTTGTTCCCTCTTTGGCACTGACATAGAAGCTCTGCGTAAAGGATTCCCATTTGCAAGTTAGGTTTCAGTTTGTCACTAGATGCAACAGAAAATGCTTAGAAATAGTTTTTACCAATGACGAACAAACAAGAGGAGGAGGTTATTGCTAGTTACTACCAAAAGTAGTAAAATCAGGGTTCAATTTAAGAGATGCGACTTCAATTTGGACACGAGTTGAAGTATCAAAATGACCTATAAGGATATGCAATGTAGAGGACAATCAACTTTTAATGCCAATTGTACATGAAAAGATACATTCTTTAAGGTGTGATTGTTGCAAAATGAGCCTCATTCAATACACTCCATCCATTCAGTCAATATATGAATGTACATACGTACATATGTATCTATAGACTCTGTCCAAACAATTAAAAGGCAACTAAAAAAATTAGGTGGTAGGACCATCTTGAGTGGGCCATTGGGGGGACGGGGAGGGCAGATACTCATGAGCACTTCACTTTGGTGATGCTAAGTGGATATCGACAAGATATCGCTATTACTAGGTAGACATTTATAAATGGAATAAGCACACATCAATGTGTTTATATGTGCTTTTTCATCAAATGGTGACCGGAAGATCATATGTTAGGAAAGAAGGTTGGTTTGTTAAATTTATATGTCAAAAATTGAAGAGGGCCTTCTCAATTGAAGCACTTAAAGATAACAAAGACTAGTGGCAAGGAAAAGCTAAAGAGATGTGTAGGGTGAGGAAAAAAAATTAGTGGCACTTTCCATCATTGTAAAAACTCATAACCGTTCATTCTAAAATTCTTTATTGGAATGTACACTTAAGCTTACGTCGGCCTTTGTTTACTAATCACACTAATATTTTAGTTCTTTCTCCAGAACATGATGGTGCAACTGCTTTGGCATTGCCAGTACAGTTGCAAAATACCAATTCTGGAAATGCCATGAAGCTTTCGGTTGATGAAAGTGTTCATCTCGCTGCACAGAAGCCCATATCTACAGACTCCATGAATGTTATAATTCCTCAGGGAGATATCCATTCTTCGAGGCAGATGGACTATATGGTGAATGAGAATGGTCCCCCCTCTGAACTACCCCTTGACCCAATATCAAGCTTCCAACATAGCAGTACACTTCCTCATCCTCAAGGCAATCGCGTGGTGGAAGGTTTCCAATCAATTGATTTGGATGATATTCTGGGGGACCGGTGTCTTGATGACCTAGCATCATCTGAGTTTTGCTCGAACCTTCAGGTCTCATCTGTAACACCTGTTATACACAAAAGAAAGAATAAAAACGGAAAGGTTGAAAAGTCAATAAGAGGGGAAGAAGACCGAGAGTTTGCAGAAAGAGAAGGGAAGAGAGAAGAGAACGACAGGGGAAGAAATAAAAAGAAGAACAAGAAGGAGGAAGAAAGAAGAGGAGCAATTGTCATGGATGTCTCATCAAGCCGACTTGATTGTGTTATGCAATGCTTAGTAAGTTCTCACGCCCTTTTTTCTTTTAATTAGACTAATTTTCGAGGTTAGAGCTTAAATTCGAAATTATGTGCTATGAAGCTCGATTTTTTAGTTTTTGAGCTATGAAGTTTCATGAAAATGATAGTTTAGGGTGTTGTGGAATTGTAGGATTTTACAAAACTTGTTTTGAGCTTAGGGGTTGCTCGAAACAAAATTTTGAGGTTTCCCATATATGATGAACAATGTGCATCCAAAGACTTTGGGGCCATATTTTGTTGATTTTCCACTTGGTTTTGAGTCGGTCAAGTTGAGGTTTTTGTCATACGTTGAAAATGCTTTCTATGGACTATGAACATGTTTGTAATAGGGTTTGGAGGATAAAGTTATGACGTGACCAAATTTGACACTCGAGTTTTACATTGCCAACAACTTGAATAATTGCTTTGGGATTTTTTAGTGCGTAAGAGTTATTTCGTTAGCATTTAGACTTAGTATAATCATTTCATAATTGAGGTAGTGTATTACTCAATTTTAAAGTTGCTTCTCACTAAGTTGAAAAGACCATGGGTCTAACAATTCAAATAACGTTTGTTATTTGTTTGTAGGCGTTCCAAGGTGAGCAGTTCTATGTCTTCTTTAATTTTATACAACTCATGTCTTGAAAATCATAGGATGATATATTATGAGTTAAATAAGTATTATATGATTTGGTATTCTTTTGAAAAGAAATAAAAGTGGTGCTTAAGGCATATTGGATGCATAAAAGTAGATCGAGCATCTACTATCATTTTGTTTATTGGAAATGACAAAATATATTTTGAACATAGCTTGAGCTAATTATTGTGAATGGTTCATAAAACACTTTATGAAAGACATTTTGAGGAACTTTTTATGAAATACGTATCGAAAGTGAGGGATGTCTTGTGAAATGTATTTAGTTTAATGAACGAAGTTTATAAAGACTATGCATTTTGTTTTGTGAAATCAATTATTGATATTGATTGTGGATTTAATTGTTGGTATTGGATGATGTGGTTTTAGTACTAAATATTGTTGTGAGCCCATTGAGGGACTTGTGGATATGCATATTAGGTTTAGGATATCTTTCTAGATTGAACCATCGGTTTTATAAGTGAAGACCTTGCCAAGAGCATAATCTTGATCGCTTTATCATCGGGCATTGTGTTGTGACATAGTAAGATATTAAGCAAAAGATTGGTCAATGGATGGATTATCGAAATGTGTTTTGTCATGAGATTGATCAATGGATAAACCATTAATGTGGTTTTTAATAGAGATTAATCAATGAACTTGACTATTGATGTTTGAATTATGATGAATTTAAATAAGTAATTCTATATTTTATAAAAAAAAATTGAAATAAAACCCCTCGTGCATGATTTGATTCATATATTAATGAGGAGGATTGTGAGTTTCTAGTAATGCTTTATACTTATATATATGCGTAGTGACTACTTGATTTGCTTATAATAGATGTACTATTTACAGAGTTATAGTTGCTCACCCTTCTCTTTTCCAACATTTTTTCAGATCTTTTGGTTAGCAGCCATTGGAATAAGAGTGTTATCAATGAAAACTTTTGGAAGTGGACTTCTTATAAGGTTTGAGGATACACTCTTCAAGTGATGGCCATGTCACCCCATCCTTGTAGCTTTAGGGGTGTGACATCATCATATGATGATGGTTTTATTAAAAATACTAGTAGAGGTGTTAATGCTTGGCTTAAGATAAAGGCAGCGTTGCAGTGGGGTATCTTCATTAGGAAGATGGTCACGGAGAGACAAGTTAGAATGTTGTAGTTAGTCTAGGCTTGATTTGATTTGTTCTTAATGTTGCATTGGGTAAGATGATTCTCCATTTACTATCTAATGGAATTGATGGGATTCTTTACTTAGATGATGTTATATTAGTTCCTCAAGGTATGTTTGATAACATTTTATTCTCAGAAACAATTTTTTTTTCATAAATAGGTTTTTTACATTTCTATTCTCTATATAAGTTTCTATGCATTTGAACGCGTTTAGCAACTGTAGAAAATTTTTGTTTTTGATATAGAGAAAGAACATGAATACGTTTGGTACGACCCTTAAATTTTTTTAGGACATAAAACATTTTTTTAGTTTTTTAAAATCATTTTATGAGATTTTTCTACTTTTTTGAAATTTTTTCCTCCCTTCTTCTCCCTCCTCTAGCCAATTGCCTGGCCTCGGGGAGCTTTGGTGAGCAACTTTAAAAAAAAAAAAACTTGTTTTAGAAATTGTACAAGGGAACAAAGAAATAGGTTTCCACACCTTCTTTTTCTTCTAGATTATTCCTTAGCCAATTTTTTTATTTGGGGAATAAAATTTGACTGATATTATCAAATGAATTTTTATTTTCTTATATTCTGGAGAACAAAATAACCAAAAAATGAAAAAAAAATAAAAATGTTACAAAACAGAACCTTAATGTTATTCATTTTTGTACTAAACAACGTCATTTGAACGCCTTCTAAATCTCTACTCTAATTCTTTCAACATGTCTCTTAGAAAGTTTCTTTTCACATGTAAAGAATGTAAGGTATATCAATCAAAGAGTGTACTTGCATTATGCGGTTACTATTCATCGAAATTGGCACCACGTCTATTGAGTCCAATGTATAAAGTCTTACCTTTTTGCTGCTATTTACAAGCAATAAAAGCTATCATTCAGAACGCATACACCATTAAATCATTATGCCAAATTCCCTCGATATTCTCCATTCATTCATATTGTTAGTTTAATATTGACGTCGAACTACAAATCAGTAACTACTGAAAAAGAATCATAAGTATATTCTGCAAGGCCATGCGGCGGCTATAAATGGAGGGTTTAGCTTAGCCTAAAGTGTTTTGCGTAACAGACCCGACCGAGTTCTATCGTCTTCCTGGCCTCCTCCTCTTGTTTTAAGCTTATGTAAAGCGGCTCATGGATAGTTTTGAATGGTATTAAAAGTAGTTTTTGCATACTTAATTCAATAACAAGAAGAACAATGCAAGTGTCATAACCTTCATAAGTGTTCACTTGTGTGTTATAATTTTTTTTTTTTGCTTACTTCTCAAAGTAAAATGGATCATTTGAATGTCATTTCTAGCAAATCATCTTATGTTAATTTTTTTTATTAATTTCCCATATGATGTGGATATTTTGAATTTTTGATTTACTCTTTTTGAATTATTATATTCGTTTTTTTTTTTTTTTCCTTTTTTTAAGGCGAGTGAGGGTCACTGACGACACTTACTGATTGCGAAACTCTCACCCAGATTAGGTGAGGGCCGCCTCACCCTTGGCCGCGAAGGCCCACACTTGGTGCAGCCTTCCCCAAGGCTACCTAGATTCAGTGACGGTTTTCGCGATTAAAAAAAAAAATAATAAAAAATATTTTAAAATTATCTACATCAGTGCCAACAAAGCCATATAGGATGACCGATTTCCACGTCGGATTTTCTAGCAAGGCAAGTTGCTGATGACACTTAAACAATCGATTTTTTAAATTTGTGACACTCAAGTAAACTAAAAAAAAAATAATACTTAAGTGAGTGTCGTACAAAAATTATGGTACTTATATTGAATTTTAAACTTTTCGGCACTAAATTTAGTTATCAAACAAGTCAAAATTCTACTGCTAGTCCAATCATCAACCAATTCATGCCCGTCTAAGAATTCGTATATTCAATCCAGTCCGATCCAAAAAGGCCCAGCCAAATGCGCTGGTTTTCCGGGAAAGCGGAAAGTGCGGAAGCAGAGCGCAGCATTTTCCGGGAAAATTCTCCGTCGACCCCCACCCAACCCCCGTCCCCCCCGCGTCCTTTCTACTGTGGCGCAGGCGTGGCTCATCCCTTTCATTTTGCGAAGCCCAAAAAAAGAGCGCGACCAAGGAATCTTAAGATGCATTTGTTACAAGAAAAATTTCATGATAAAAAAAAATCTACTTTTTGAGAGATAATCTTTTAGAAAAACAGATAGTTTTCCTTTGTGTGTTGGTATGTGACCAAACATATTTTCTGGTGTTGGATATTAGTAATTTCAATCTTATGGGAAAAAAATTCAAATTTTTGAATTTAATTTTTATTTTAACTTTTTCCCCTTTGCTAGTTGCTCGGCCTTGACAATGAGTAGTTACCATAAGCATGAGCTAGTGAGTTCTAGATCACTTGAGGCCAGCAAGCAAGCCTTGCCGGCCTGTGGCAAGGCTCAAGATCGCCTATGGCCAGTCGTTGGTAAGCAATTGATCGAAGAAGAAGAAGAAAAAAAAAAAAGAAACAAAGAAATTAAAATATTAAATATTCAAGATAAGTAATTTTGAAAAGTGTTTTCACTTTCTTAGATCTGAGAATTCATTTTCTAAATTTATGCATGAATATTTTTGTTGACCAAAATGTGCTTTCGGTTGACTCATTTTCTAACCGTGAAACTTCGGAAAATCAATTTCAGAAAAACACCTTCCATCAAATAAAAACACCCTTAATTGAGTTGTATAAAAGGGTAAAATGAGATGGGACTCTATCTTAGATTACTCAAGTAAAGGTTGTTAATTGAGATTTTACAAAACTCTTGATTTGATCCGTCCGCAAAACTACAGCGGGATGGGACTTTATCTTAGATTTTTCAAGTAAAGGCTGTTAATTGAGATTTTACAAAACTCTCAATTTAATCAGTCCACAAAACTATGGACTTTGTTATTGGGGAAATTGACAAAAATAATCCTTAAACTTTGGCCTAATATGTAATTTGGTCCATGAACTTTTAATTTGTTCAATATAGTCCATGAACTTTAACCCAATATATAATGTGATCCCTGAACTTTTAGTACATCTTCAACCTAGTGGTTACTAGGGATACGTTTGGTAACCATTATATTTTCAAGAACAATTTATGCTCACAAATATTTTTTTTTTCTAATTTTGTTTCCTAGATAAGCTTTTGAGTATTTGAATTCATTTAGTAACTATCAAAAAATTTTATTCTCGAAATAGAAAATGCATTTGGTATGACCCTTAATTTTTTTGTTTGACTTAAAAATTTCTTTGGATTTTTAAATAATTTATTACTTTTTTCTTTTCTTTTTTTCTCTTTTTTCTTTTACCTTCTTTTCTTCTTCCTCTTGTTGGTCGTCGGCCTCGAGGGAGCCTCATCGGCCCTCGGTGAGGTTGAGCCTCGACTAGGCATTGATGAAGCTCACCAGACCTCGTTTGGCCAATTGTTGGCTACGGCCTCATTGACCTTGATGAGGTCAAGCCTTGCCTAGCTGTTAGCAAGGCTCATGGACCTCATTTGGTCAGTCACAAGGATTGCCATGGCCAATGACTGACTAGAGGAAGAAGAGGAGGAAGAGAAAAAGAAGAAAAGAAAATGATTTTGGCTTGATTTGAAGTTATTCCTACAAACAAAGAAGAGTTAATTCCCCAAGCTTCTGCATAAATTTACAATCATGAAAAACCTCAACATTTTTTATCCCGACTGACTATAAAAAATCATAAACTTGTACATTTATGACAAATTTACCCCTAACTAATTTATTCGACCGCAAAAAATCTCAAACTGGTACACCTATGACAAATATACCATCCGCTAAATTGGATTAATACCACAAAAAATCACAAAAATAAGCAAAATGTAAAATTCCAAATTGGTATACCAATTAACTGTCACGTATCTTTTTTTTTTTGGTCGAATTGTCACGTGTCATTAAACTTAATAATTTAACTGTAAAATTTAACAAAAACTAACGGAGTGTAAATTTGTTACAAGTGTACCAGTTTGGAGTAAATTTGTTAAATGAAAAGTGGTCAAAAAAATAATTTAGGATAAATAAAAAAGTTACCAAATAGATTTATGTTTTTTTTTTCAAGAAGTAAAAGAATAGAAACAAGAGCTGATTTTTCACCTCGTTGCACGTGTCTGACGTGGCATGAAATCATATGAAAGCCGAAAATGCAGAAGCAACATTTTCCAGGAAAATTACCTTGATTTTCCTAGAAATCACCCGGTCACGCTACCGTCTGTATGTCGTTCTCCTCTCTTTGTGGGACACACAATTGTGCGTACACACCACGACGACGACGACCTAGAAAATCACCCGGTCACGCTACTGTCTGTATGTCGTTCTCCTCTCTTTGTGGGACACACAAGTGCGCGTACACACCCCGACGACGACGACGACAAGACAACCAGTCCAAACTTTGCAAGGAGACTCGAGTCGGTGAGAGACAAAGCGCGATCGCCACGACCACGAGACTGAAACAAAGTGACGGACGGATGGGAGATGCTTCTTCCGCCGAAGAAAGTCAACCCGAGAGAGGAAATCTTAATAATGTGTTTGAAAATGTGATCATCGTGCCACCGGCCATGTGCTGCTCAGCTGATGCAACATCCGTATCATTTCGTGATTTGTGGCTCATCCCTTTCATTCCAAAGCAGGGAAGAAACTTAGGGTGGAAAAATTTGGTGATAAAGAAAAAAAACTAAACTTCCAGAAAGATCATTTTTTTTTTAGAAAAACCCAAAACCGGTAAATCTTACAAATTTACCCCGACCGACTATAAAAAACCATAAACCGGTAAATTTATGACAAATTTACCCCAAACTAATGGATAGTTTTCTTTTTTATTTTGGTGATTTATGTGATTGAAGACAAAAAAAATAGTTTCACAATTGATATTTAGATATCAATAATTAGTTTTCATTTTGGTGATATATTGAAGACAATTTCTGGTAAAAAAAAAATTTCAATCTTTTAAAATTTTTATATTATACTATATTATTTTTTTTTTTATTTTTTCTTCTCCTTTGTTGGTGCCATGGCTGGTTATTAGCCACAAGCATAGGCTAGTGAGGTTGAGATCGATTGAGGCCAACAACAAGCTTGAGCCTTTTCAGCCTATGGTAAGGCTCAAGCTCCTTGTAGTTGATTGCCGGTCGGCAATGTGTCAAAGAAGAAGGAAAATGAAAAAAAAATAAAAAAAATAAAATAATGAAATTAAAAAATATTAAAATATTTTATATGAGTAATTCTGAAAAGTGTTTTCATCTTTTTAGAGTTAGAAAATCATTTTCCTAAATTTATGTCTAAATATTTTCGTTGATCGAAAAGTGCTTTCAGTTTGACTCATTTTTTTTAGAAAGTTTGAAAAATCAATTCTCGAAAAACACTTTCCCTCAAGTAAACATACCCTAAATCGAGTTGCATGAAAGAGTAATACGGGATGGGACTATATATTAGGTTACTCAAGTAAAGGCTATCAAATTAAGATTTTACAAAACTCTTGATTTGATTAGTCCGTAGTCCGCAACACTATGGACTTTGTTATTATATTTGTTTAGAGAAAGGTTTTATCAAATTAATTTTCTTCTCGAAAAAATCGAGGCTTTTGGTTGAAGGGTTCATCCTTTGTTTTTATAAAGGGCAATTGGACACTACCTGAATTCTTGGTATCGATATGGCTGGGTGTCATTTGTGTGCACGTGCGATCACGTGCTTTTTAATGAAATGGACATCATATTGGACCTTCAAAATGTCGACAAAGAAAAAAAAAAAAGATGAATTATAGAATATTAAAAAAAATTTTTTTTTTGTTCTTTTGCAACTCTCGACATTTGTCTTGCTTTTTTGTGTAATATGAAAGTCAAAATTCACACATGAAATTAAACTTTTCCATTACAATTCCTCAAGAAGATAAGAATTCAACCTCCATCTCTCCCTTCTCATGTAGGAAGAGTGGACCTCAATGGTTTATAGCCTAAACTTTAGATTTTTATCCAGCACATCTTCTAAATGGATGAGGGGTGCAATTTCAATTTTCAACAAATTGATGGACTTTGTCGAAATATTTTCACGTCACCTATTACACGTCACCGTATCACAGGAGCGCGTATGAGGATAAGCTTGAACTCCCCAAAAGCCTTTGGCGTTGACCCCACTTTTTTTTTTTGGTCGGAGACCCCACTTCACTTGCTTAAGTTTGCAAAAATCGTTTAATTTAGTCACTCTACTTCCGAGAAAGTTCTCCACACGCATTCCTCTCTCTCGCTCTCTCACTATACTACCAAGAAAGTTCTCCACACGCATTCTCTCTCTCTCTCTCAATTTTCATTTAGAAAATTTTCCTCCTCATAAAATAAAAAAATAGTTTACGAAGGCAATAAATTTTATCCGTACAATTCCGTTGCCTATAGTTATATTTCTAATTTTAGGAATTTTTAATTTCATGAAATATTGAATTTTTGTTTGAAGTGTGTCGAAAAGATTCAGTGTTACTATAAGTAGAATTATAAAACGGTGTTATCGTGATTTTACATCAATAGTACTAAACAAAATATTTTAATATGTCGAATCAGGTAATAATAAATCATTTTCACATTATCAATTCGATAAATTGTACATATTCATATATATATATTTAAATTAATTATTATGATATGCATTCGTCAGTTTTAGTTGTTCCAATTCATAAGTTATAATCACATGTGATTAGAAATGATTAATTTAGTTTTCTCTCACTTGTTTAAAGCCACCCATAGATAACTAATCTTGAGAATGTCGTCCATTCATCAGGTAACGGGCTAAAAAGATTTACCTTAAACTTGCATTAAATGCAAAAATAGTACAATTATTTAATAGGGAAAAGCGGGAAAAAGCCACAAAAAGGAAGAAAGAAAGAACACAAAATATTGTGCATGCGGCTTAACACGGTTAAGGGGGGCGAATTTGTAAAATCCGAGAAAGGAAAATTTCTAAAACCAACGTTTCGCGGAAATGCGCATGAGGTCACTTTTCTTCGAAATGCAAGTGCCTTTCACGACATTCGGAACAAAATTCAATGATTAAAAAGGTCGTCATCAGTTTCAGTTCGAGTTCGTTGGTGAATCTGTCTTCTGTCTCATTCCTCTCTCTGTCGGCGACCGAAAGCGCTCTCAAGATTCCAGACGATTTCCCTGTTCTTGATTAGCTCCGCAGAAGGACAGAGAGGTCGCGTCCATGGCGAAGAGAGCTTCGGCCTCCTCTTCTTCAGGTCAACCAAGTCAACCCAAGAGGCCGTGCGTCGCTCCAACCGAGTAAGTTCGATGATGGTGTTGGTTTTTAGCTTTACTTGAGGGAAATTCGGTGAAGGGTTCTCGAGTTGGAGGTTCTTGAAATGAGTAGTACGGCAAAGCGTGCGTTGAAGTACGACATCGATTAGCTTTGTTTGTGGGTTTGTGCTGTGACTTTAATGCAAACTATTAAAGACCCCCAAATGTTGTTGCCTCAAATCTTTTGTGCGATTTCGCGTTGGCCAAGCCCGGTACTTCCTCCTTATTCCAATTAAACTCTGTTAAGGTTTTTACCTAGCGAGTGAGCTGTTATTGACATCGGGTTACTTTGCTGTCCTGTTGCTATCTTATCCTATCTTGCTTGTGTTTTTGTGCTGATCTTCACACAGTCAACCATGGAACGGATCCAAGAGGAGTTTCATGCTGGGGAGCTGCTCGACAGAGGAGGATGCCCAGAGAGTGGTAAGATGAATAAAGTTGCCAACCTGGACATAGATTATACAATCCTCACTGTATTTCAGTTGCTGATCTCTTTGATTAGAAGCGGTTGGATGCATATCTGACCTTTCCAGTCAGTTTCCTGATAGAAATCCGCATTAGAAATTGCTGCGAGATGTATATAGAAGTATCGTTTGAGTTGTAAAAATGACCTGCTGACTGTCATAGGCTTTTCCTGTTAAGTTATTCCACTACGAACATGATTTAGGTTTTTCATGTCATTTTGTACAGATGGATCACGAAAAGACACAAACTTTCACTTAAGTGCCTTGGACATGATTGTCTTCTTGAATCTTGGATAATGTGGTCTGTGACAATTTCAATTTCCCTGTAGAAAGAGAACAATAGAGATACCTGTGATGTAAAACTTGAATGAGATGAATACGTGATATATTCTTCTTGCAATGTAATTCTTTGCTATTGCTCTTTGCTGGACAGTGCGGAGAAGAGCTGGAACATGCAAAATCTCACTCGGCTGAATATTGTCAAAGGTGAATATAATTCATTTCATTTGTTTGTAGCATCTTTTCTACAACAATTGATACCTCTAGTAGAAATTTCATGTGTATTGTCTCGCCAACTAAAAATATCATCGAGTATCATATGCCATCAATCCATGATTCTATTCGGCAAAGTGCATACATTGTTCTGTTAATCACTAAAAGGATGGTGCATTTGGAGATGGCTGCTAATTAAATTTATGTGCTTCTGTAAGTATCAGATAGATCAACTTTACATTGACTTTTCTGCGGTGCCTTAGATTAAGGGAATGCATTTGATGAGTCTGGCAGGTGTCTTATCTTTTTACATGGTAATTAGGTCTGACATTTATTTGTGCAAATAACGGGTATGTTCCATAAAGATATTTATCTCTTTGTAACAAATAGATCCACAAGATAGTAGTTATTGACAGTGTCACTTTACATGGTGTAGTTGCACTGGGAATGCTCTCAAAGATCTAGTGCAACGGATGCATTCAATGGAGAATTCTTTTCAAAAACTGGTAAGACAAACAGAATTTATAAAATTTGCACTTTTCTCAAACATGTCTCCATCAACACTTAAGACATGAGTTTTTTTTTTTCCCTGTGCATGTCAAGAATTGATTGAATGAACTTATTGAGCAACAAATCCGTTGCTGGATAATTGATTTATGTTTACTGTTTGAACGGCATTTATTGAGCATTGCACAACTTTTTTCTGTTATAAGCAAATGTTCATTTTATCGCATAACCTGTGGAAAGAAAAACATGGGAGGACTACATCCCATACAAGTCCATTACAGCATAGTGTACCACATATTTGGCCGACATCAAGGTGCTGAACCTTCCCATTGATGTGAACTTTGGTGGTTGATTAATCTGTCATCCCTTGAGTAACTTTGAACCATTGACTGATGGTCCTTCCATTTGCCACTGTCTGATTACCAAGGCAGACTTTCTTCCTGTTTGATCAGAAGAACAGGAGATCCTTTTGAACAAATGTTAGAAAGCCTTATTTCTCAAATTAATTCATCAAGTTGACTTTCGATCTAATGGCACCACACACCAAATGACAACATTACATCTTAGTCTCACACATCTACACTTCCAGTACCAACAGCGAAATGCTACCCGCAAAAACAAGACGAAAACTCAAAAGCATGCTACCAGATTACAGCAAAGTTAGTCAACATGAACTTCCAATTTCCACACAAACACTTAACATCAGCGGTAGTTTTCTTATCTCTTTCCTGAATCAGGGGACTTTTACCGGAAAAAAAGAAAAAAAAAAACCAACTGCATCTAGGACACAAGAAGCTAGAGGGGACACCTGTTCATACTTCACTAAGTTACTCTCTCTCTCTAGAGACCATAAATTGTTGCTGTCACAAAGCTGATTAGAGAACCCGCAGTGTATAGTAAGAGAGAAAGAAGAAGAGAGAAGGAATAGAGAAGAAGAGAAGGAGAACATAAAAGAAAGAAAGAAGGGGCTGTAGATTTCTGTAGTAACAGAAATTCTACACCCATTGTATTTAACTATAAATTGTATATGACAATAATACCCTTATGTAAGTAAAAAAGGAAATAACTTTGATAATAAAGGAAACTCAATTAAAGCAACTTAACACTCCCCCTCAAGCTGGAGCATATAGGTCACCCATGCCCAGCTTGGAGCAACCAGCAACAAAAGCAGGACGGAATAATGCTTTGGTAAACATATCAGCAAATTGAGTTTCCAAGCATGGCAAGCCTGAGTGGGCTCAACGATCAGTTACTGCAAATACTGCTATGTCTGAAGGGAGAGTGTTAAGTATCACTCATGATGATAATCTCAATATAAGTATATCTACCACTAATCAAGAAGGCTGAAACTTTAGTGCAAGTAACAAAGCAGCAACGCTAATGTATAATCAGATGTAATTGGCTCCATCAATTAACCAAAGGGATGCTGAAAACTCATAAATAGAGACTGCTGTATAGAAGAAAATATCTGACCAGAAATCTCGATTCAAATAATTATATGTTTGATGGAAAACCAGCAAGACCAGTCAACCATAATCAATAGAATACTCTGATTCTTGAATCCGTTGATCAGCAAGTGTTGTAATCCATGTTCATAAACTGAACCTGATGAATCCGATATCTTCTAATCTCATATGTATTGAGACTTGAAGAGAAAACAAATAAAAATTGCAGCTTTAGGTGGCTACGCATCAGAGAAGAAGTAGGGTTACTAGGGGACTCTCAAACCAGCAATATGATTAAGTAATCAGATAGTTAGATCTGCTCTGATACCATGTCACAAAGCTGATTAGAGAACCCGCAGTGTATAGTAAGAGAGAAAGAAGAAGAGAGAAGGAATAGAGAAGAAGAGAAGGAGAACGTAAAAGAAAGAAAGAAGGGGCTGTAGATTTCTGTAGTAACAGAAACCCTACACCCATTGTATTTATATTGACTATAAACTGTATATGACAATAATACCCTTATGTAAGTAAAAAGGAAATAACTTTGATAATAAAGGAAACTCAATTAAAGCAACTTAACAGTTGCATTCCAGGCTAATGTCCTCACTAGTACCTTCAAACTATTGTCCTTCATTTCTGCCAGGCCCAAGCAAAACTCATACTTCCAGTCAATTGCAGATCTAGGACACAAGAACAGGTCTAAACTTGTTACCAAAATCTGCTTTGAGAATATTCACTAAAGAACTAGTGCATTCAAGATTCTTCATGTTGTCAGCATAACACACAAGTGCTATATCTATCACACCAAGTTTCATTCTCTCCAATGTGTGCTGAGTCACTTTGTTCCCACATTTCCTCATTAGTTTCCAAGCCTCCTTTACAGAGAAAGAGCCCCTAGATGAGCCAGTAAATATCACTTTTTCTACAGAGCCAGAGTATGGAGAAATCAACCCGCACAAAGCCATCTATAAATTTCAAGCAGATCATCAGACCTTGCTGGAGGCCGTCTCCATTCATTTGCCTTAATAACATCTGCAACTGTGGCCTTATTACCTAAAGCTGAATCATAACCATTCTAAAGCACGTGTAAATTTTTCCATAGACTAGGAATGAGACAAGTTGTTCATATATGCTATGTATACAACTGTTGTTTGATGGACACTGTGATTTCAAATGTGCCTGAAGAACTTAGCTCAATAAGGTGTTTGATAAGTTGCTTTTGAGGACAAATGATTTAACAGGTTTTTCAACTCCTATTGAACGAATGGATTGTTTTGTATAAACTTCTGCTTCATTTTTTTGATATCTTTTTAGTTTTGCCAATTCTTCTGTTGATAAAATTGAACAGAAGGAACTGGTGGAGCTTGCAATTGTACACTCTCCCCACCTCAGAAGGTATGACTGCACTTCCCTCATGATGCCAATTGAGAAAGGCTTCCTGTGTAGTATTGACCAGTTATGCATTGTTGAGTTTTTGGGGAATAATGGTCCAACTTACCCCTAACACCCCAAAGCAAGCATTCAGAGCTCAGTGAAAGTTAGGCCAGAATGACTAGGTCTTGCGCCAAATTGTCAATGCTCCAATTTAGAACATAATCATTTGTAGCTTGAGAGCAGTGCAGCATTTAACTTTGTTTAGTTCTATTTTTATTTTTTCAATTTTCAGTTTTATACTCTCTGAGACTATTCATCTATCTATCCTTGTACTTTACCTGGCTGTAAGACTTGTCCAATTGAGATATTTGGCAGTTTGTCTCTCTGTGTCATTACTTATCCAATATTTTTGCTTCTATACCTGTTCCTATTTCTAATTGTTGGTTTCTGGAGAGAATATAGGTTTGATGCTAGATCTACAGGAATAAATGATGTGAGGAACTTACGGCTTCAATTTCAAACCAAATTGTCAGATCTGCTGTTTACTGGAAAGAAACTACGAGGAGATGGGGGTGCTTGTATTTCCGTTGCCTTGATCGATGTAAATACACAGGATGTCGTTACATCAGGCCTGGAATCCTCCCTTAAGTTGGACGTCGTTGTGCTTGAAGGTGACTTCAACAAAGATGATGAGGATGACTGGGCTCATGAAGAGTTCGAGAACTTTGTGGTCAAAGAACGTCAACAAAAGGGGCTGCTTTTGACTGGAGATCTCCAAGTGATGCTCAATGGAGGTGTTGGGGAGCTGGGAGAACTGATATTTACTGACAATTCCAGCTGGAATAGGAGTAAAAAATTTAGGATAGGGCTTAAGGTGGCATCGGGTTATTGTGGGGATACGCGAATCCGAGAAGCCAAAACAGATGCCTTCCGTGTCAAGGAACATAGAGGAGAATGTAAGTCTTTCATAGTCCGTTACAGTACATATAAGCCTTGTCCTTCCTTTATGAGAGACCATAAACATGGTTTTGGATATCCAGCCTGCAATTTTTCAATCGAGAGCTTCATTTCATACAAACCTTTACATCTCCAATGAAAATTCTGGCAAATAAAAAATGACCGGCTTCTTTGTCATTAGCAAATGTTGACACTTTGGATCAGTTTCAGGAGAGAGTCTGCACACCTTCATTAGTTTGCTTCTACTCATCAATCTAATAGTGACTTGAACCTTACTGTATTTGTTCTGTCCATTTACAGCATCCAAGAAACATGATATACCTGCATTCCACGACGAGATCTGGAGGTTGAAGATGATTGCCAAGGATGGGAAATATCATAAAAAACTGAGTGAAGCCGGAATACATAAAGTGGGGGACTTTCTACTACAATTGTTCACGGACCCCATGAAACTGAAAGAGGTAAGCACTCAGTAAATGATTCTCAATTAGGTTTTGATTGACTACCACAAATGTAAGTCTTGCGTGTTCACTTATTGTAGATTCTTGGAATGAGCTCAAATTCGACAAATTGGGATACACTTGAAAATCATGCAAGGGGTTGCAAGATAGATTGGAAACTTTATTTGTACTATACTGATGGCACTAGGAAGCATGGTGCTGTGTTTGACACTGATCATCAGCTAATTGGCCTAATCAAAGATAGAGTATATTGTGCTACTGATCAACTTTCTGCCGATGATCTGGTAAGTAACTAGGAGTTCATACGAAGTTTTGTCAGTTCATGTGCTTCATACCAATATGCTTAATTCATATAATTTGTTCCATATTGTCTGTGTAATTTGCAATCTGCTGTTTACTCATAGCTGTGTGGCTTAGGTTTTAAAACTGATCAGAGATATGGAAACTTGAAACAAGGAGTTGGTTGGACATCTAGATGCTTTTGTTTTTGGTTTTTTATCAGTGAAAGTAATATGAAGTGCCTGTGGAGAGAATTAAAAGAAAATCTAGATGCTTTGTCTAGAATCATAGTAGAGAATTTTTGTTAATAGATTGATTTGAGTTTTCACTTGTTGCAATGCAGAGTTGAGGATAGTGACCTTGTGTATCAAAGCCGCCCTCCATACTGTGAAGTTAAAATTATACAAAAAAACCATGAGTAATTTGGAGAGCACTTTCAGCAGTTGATTTTGTGTCATCCATGAAATTGTGAAGCACCTATCATGGTATTGTCGTTTGGGCGATTAACATATTCACGTTGCAACTATTACTTTCCAAGTATAAAGCTGTGAAGATCTTTATTGCTTGCACAATACAAGTTGATGGGTGTTTTGTGTCTTCACTGGTCCTTTCTCAATGAACTTGGTATCTTTACCCTCGCCTTGATTGTACTCTCCATAACATCTTTCGGGCACCTGAACTTTTTGTGGTGGAGAAATGGGTGGCAATAGGCATAAAATGAATTGAGGTTCTTTCAATGTTTCTTTTATTCTTCTTTCTCTGTGCTCTACTTACGTACTTACTCTGAGTACAAGTTCATCCATTTTAATGCAACATCACTTGCCAAAAAAAGATAGTGTTTATTGAATTCAGAGCATGTACCTTCGATAGTGGAGATTAATACTTCAATTAGTCCAACTTG
The DNA here is from genome assembly GCA_017140165.1 of Eucalyptus shirleyi. Classification (NCBI taxonomy): domain Eukaryota; kingdom Viridiplantae; phylum Streptophyta; class Magnoliopsida; order Myrtales; family Myrtaceae; genus Eucalyptus; species Eucalyptus shirleyi. The sequence goes on from CM029450.1 coordinate 42,313,278, forward strand.
AGCGATATACCAAGTTATTTTCTTCCAGGAACATGGATATACAATCGTGAAAAAGGCCCTTCAAAACAAGAATGATGTTATGGTGTTCAATGGTGAGACCTTTTCTCCTTCATTGCAAAAGAAGAGCTCGAGCTCCATTCCATGTCAAGTTTTTGAAGAACAAATTGAAAATCTTGCCCCTGTTCAAAGTAATTTGGCTCCACAATTTTGGGCTGCTTCAGGTGGTCCGGAAGCTCCTCTGACAAATGTGGGCTTGAGTTTTGAAGGTACGTGCTCTAAAGCACAATATTTCTCTCCCTTTAAGCACATACAAATGTGTGGCCTAGGAAAAAGCGATGAATATATGACTTTCCACATGATTGTCGAGCTCTAATAAATTAAACCAATGCGTTCCAGATCCTTGTGATTTGGGTTCGACATGGTATGAAGAGTTTATTTGTCCAGCTACCCTTCAAATGAACTTGCATCCAGGGAAATTTTACTAAATTTGCTCCCTCTTTGGCATTGACATAGAAGCCATGCGTAAAGGATTCCCATTTGCAAGTTAGGCTTTAGTTTGTCTCTAGATGCAACTGAAAATGCTCAGAAATAGTTTTTACTAATGACAAACAAACAAGGGAGGAGGTTATTGCAAGTTACTACCAAAAGCAGTAATCTTCTAGACTATCAGTACAAAGAAACAAGGGCAATAATCAATTACTTCATTTTATCAGGGTTTAATTTAAGAGATGTGACTTCAATTTGGACATGAAAGATTTAAGAGTTGAAGTATCAAAATGACCTATATGGGCATGCAATGTGGAGAACATTCAATAGCTAATGCTAATTATACACAAAAAAACATATGTTCTGTAAGCTGTGATTATTGCAAAATAAGCCACCTTGTATATATATGTATGTATTTATGTATGTGTGTGTTCTGTCCAAGCAATTAAAAAGTAACTTAAAATTGAGCTAAAAGCATGTGCCTTTTGAGTGGGCGATTGGGGGATGGAGAGGGCAGATACTCATGAATACCTGCACTTAGGTGATGCTAAGTGGATATTGACTAGATATTGCTACCACTGGGTATATATAAAAAGATGTGATAAGTACATGGCAACATATTTATATCTTCAATTTTATCAAATCTGACTGGAATATCATATTAGAAAAGAAGGTCAATTGATTAAACTTAAAACATAGAAATTGAGATATAATGTGTTCAATCTGTTAACAGAAAGGACATTGTCAATTCAAGCACTTATAGGATTACAGGACCAGTGGCAAGAAAAACTAAAGAAATGCGCAGGGTGAGGGAAAAAATATTAGTATAACTTTCCTTGATATCTGAATAGTAAAAGTTCACAACAATTCATTGTGAGATTTTTTATAAGCTGGTGATCATGTCGGCCTATCTTTACTAACCACATTACTGTTCTAATTATTTCTCCAGGACATAACAATGTAACTGCTCAGGCATGGTTAGTGCAGTCTCCAAATATCCAATCCTACAAATGGCATGGAGGCTTCAGTTGATGAATTTCCCCTTGAACTGGGACCCCATATTTGGAGACATCATGAATGGTATTTTCCAGGAGACATTGGTAATACTATTTTCGGATTGCCAGTACAGTCCAATGATATTAACATCCAATATGCCATGCCTAGCCATTTGATCAATTCTTGGAACCCAATGGACAGTTTAGTAAATGAGCATGGTCTTCCCTCTGGACCAAACTATCCTCAGCATTAAGCTTCCAATCTAGGAGTACACTTCCTCTGTGTGCAGGCATTCACGGGATGGAAAATTTCCGATCACCCCATTCAGATGATAGTACTGCAAACTGGTTGGCTGGTATTCAGAACCCACCAGATGATGACACCTTTCAGACCTCACGATGTTATGACGGTTTTGCTACCGGAGATGCTTTTGCACACTGGATAAAAATATTTCTAGTGCTCAGGCGGTTTTGCCACATCAGGAAGAGACGTGCCAGAGTTGTGCAGTTAGATGAACCGCTGATTGAAGTCCAGGCTTGACTTTATTGTTCTTACTGTGGCATAAGTTGATTCTCCATTTACTGTCTGATAGAACTGATGGTATATTTTTTCTTAGATGACGGCATATCAGTTACTTATCTATATGGGACCCTGTTCATTGATAATGTTATTCATTTGGGTATAGATCAGCTTTGGTTAACGCCTTGTTAAGCAACTAGCTTTTTCCATCAGAAAGTTCTGTCTTCTTCATTTCTTCGAAGTTCTTCTAATTTTTTTCACTTGTAGGGAATGGTAGGTATATCATTCAAAGAGAGCAGTTGGTTTCTGTACTCACCATGCACGGAATTGACCACGTGCTTCGAGTCCTAAGAGTCAAGTCTTGCCTGTTTGCTGCTATCTACAGGCAATAGAGCTATTTCTCAGACAACATACACAATTAAATTATCGTGCTAAGTTCCCTCGATATTCTCCATTTATTCAGACTGTTCATTTGATAATGCATGTTACGAATCATAATTATTTATACTACTATTGAAAAAGTAGTAGAAAAATGTAAGAGGTAGAGCTTCACTTTATTAAAAATTTAAACCTTCCCAGTCAAATGTTGAATTGGCTGTTATGTAGAGACTTTTTACCTCTATTTTTTTTTAATTATTAGTGTTATTTATAATGTCGGGGATGCCCCTAAACTGTTGTACTTCATATGCTCTATAATACTTACATTTTCAATCCAAAAAAGAAAAGGTAGTAGAAAAAAATCAACTATACAACAGATATAAATAGAGGGTTTAGCTAAAGGTGTTTTGTGTGACAGACACAAATAATCCTGCATTTTTCTTTTTGGCCTTCTATTCTTGTTTTCTCGGTCCTGAAAACTTTAATTGTAATTTCTCCAAAATGAGCTTGTGATAGACGTCTCACAGATAGTTTGATTTAACTGGAATTTGATCCTTCTAATATAGGATGGAGTTTAAATCTTTTATTTTAGGTGTCTCATTTCCCGTGCATGATAATCATTCTATTTTTATTTTATAAAATCTATTTAGTAACGCAATTTCATTTTTCAATTTTTGGAACAAATTATTAGTCTAGAGATAGATTTAAAAGATAAATGAGAAATAAAAATTTTCCATATTTTTATTTCTAGAAAAGAAATGAGAAATAAAACTCTTCTCATCGCCCATCTTCTCTACTAACCGGCAGCCAATCCGCCACCACTTGCTGCTGCCGCTCACCACCGTCATTTGCCATTGCTGGGGAGCGAGAAATTTTGTGTCTTTACCAGGGAACATAAATTTTATATTGTTATCAAATACATATTTTTACTCCACAAACTCATCTAGAAATAAAATAAAATAATCTATTTATGTTCCAAAAATTAATTTCTAATAAGAATGATAATCATTAGCATCTTTTATGTCCTAAACTATTTATAGTTTGCCTTCAAGTATCACCATTTTCCATAGACTATCCAAATAAACCCAAAAATAGAGTAGTGTTTGCCTTCCACCGTACAGGGACCAATCATGCTTTGCATGCAGTAGTTTTAAATGATCCTTTCATGGCAATACAAGAAAACCCGGTCTTCCTATTCCTCAATTGCACTCTCTGTCCTGTATGCAACATCTACTTGAGATTACTTTCAGGCAAAACATATTTATGAAAATTTACATGAGTAATATTTAACCTTTGAAACTAGTCATGATTTTTTCTTGCCAAATGGAAGTTTATTAGTCATAGTCAGCATTTCCGGTATATAATCTCACGGTTTTAAAACGCGTCTCACAAGTTAAGGGGCACCCAAGCCTTATAAAGGCTCCCAAGAACCCCTCCCTAAGCGATGTGGGACAAGAGGGAGAGGAGTCCCTTCCCCTTCCCTTGCGCACGTCCGAGGACCGGAGGCGTGGACGCACCGCCATCCCTCCTCCCCGCGCACCGCCGCTCGGGTCATCACATTCTCCCCCTCCTTGGGAGCACAGCGTCCTCGCTGTGGCCCCACACGCGGTCGGGAGTCAGCTCTGATACCATTTGTAACATCCCGGGTCCCACTTGTGTGATATTGTCCGCTTTGGACACTAAGTCCTCACGGCTTTAAAACGCGTCGCACAAGTTCAAGGGAACCCAAGCCTTATAAAGGCTTCCAGGAACTCCTCCCTAAGCGATGTGGGACAAGAGGGAGAGGAATCCCTTCCCCTTCCCTTGCACGCGTCCGAGGACCGGAGGCGCGGACGCACCGCCATCCCTCCTCCTCGCGCACCGCCGCTCGGGTCGTCACACTCTCCCCTCCTTGGGAGCACAGCGTCCTCGCTGTGGCCCCACACGCTGTCGGGAGTTGGCTCTGATACCATTTGTAACATCCCGGGTCCCACTTGTGTGATATTGTCCGCTTTGGACACTGAGTCCTCACGGTTTTAAAACGCGTCTCACAAGTTAAGGGGCACCCAAGCCTTATAAAGGCTCCCAAGAACCCCTCCCTAAGCGATGTGGGACAAGAGGGAGAGGAGTCCCTTCCCCTTCCCTTGCGCACGTCCGAGGACCGGAGGCGTGGACGCACCGCCATCCCTCCTCCCCACGCACCGCCGCTCGGGTCATCACAATCTGATACTGTGATAGTAAGGTGGTGCTCTAACTAGAGACCATTGTAGAGACACGTGGCCTTCTCCTAGGTCAACACCTAACCACTTCGTTTCTTTCTCTTTTTTGTCCTCTCTCTTTTCGGGACGTCGATTGCAACGCTCTCTCTCATACGCACTGTGCTTGTCCACACGAATCACATTATAAGATTGAGAGTATATACGGCGGTTCATCCCGCCATGCAACGCGGCGCATTATGATGGGCATAGGTCACAAAATTGAGAAAGTCGGATTTCAAGAAACTTTTTACTATGCCCCGAGTAAGTCGTGGGTTCCTTTCTCATAAAGCAGACGACACAGCGATTCGAATTCAGGATTTCTTCCGAAAGGAATCTGCGCTCAATCACGATGCCGCCACCATAGGTGGTACTGAAGTTTTATCATGAGTGTACTAATTTAGGAGTTTTAGTAGTCAAATAATTAATTATAGGCGAAATTTTTTGTGGTATTAACCCTTTTAAAATTTAAGTTTTGGTAGGAAAATCTTTTCCAAATGCCAGAAAAATGAGAAATTTTTTTGAGAAAATATTTTTTGTGAAATATACGGAACCTAAGTATTGAAAATATTTTATTTTAAGTGTTGAATATGCCAAAAGTAGGAACGAAAGGTTTGATGATAACTGAAAATCGCTAGTTGAATATTATGGATCCTTAACAATCACTGAAAAATGACCATTAGCATAAATTATTTTCTATTCAAAGGAATCAAGTAACTTATCATTTACTTACTGATAATATGGATTTTTGACTAAATGCATTCATTTAATTAAATTTTATTTAAAGCTAGCAAATAAGTTTAATCTCATTAAAGCACTGGATTTTTAATTATCCTAAATTAATGCAATTGTGACAAATTTACTCTAATAAAAAAAGCTCCAAACTGATATTTATGTTATAAATTTATCTAAAATTAAATTTTGACAACTAAAAACTTCAAACCGGTGCATTTATCACAAATTTACTATATGTTAGTTTCCATTAAATTTGATTAATATTAAACCGGTACGAATGTAACAAATGGAGAGTAAAACATTCATCAGCTGTTGCGTATTATCTAATTAAGTAATTTCACTGTAAGTACCAATTTGGGGATTTTTGGAGTAAAAAAATATTAATTTTGAGTAAATATGTCATAGGTACATTACTTTGAGATTCTTTGTAATATTAACTCTTTTGATTAATAAATAAGCTTGATACTTTTTACCTTTGAATTTTCCCCGTGAGTCCAATCACCCTCCAGTTCGTGCTTGCCTAGGAATATATAATTTGATCCGGTCTGATCCAAAAGGCCTATAAACCAAACATGCTGGTTTTTTAGCTCGTTTTGCACATTTGTAAAAATTATGCGGCATTTTGCAAGAAAATTACCGGGACTTATTTTCTTGGAAATTACCCATCAACATGTCTGTCACACCACACACTCCCTCCCCACATCTGAGGAGGTGTGAAATCATATGAAAGCCAAAATTCTAAAAATTATTATGCGACATTTTGTAGGGAAATTACTAGGACCTGATTTTCTTGGAAATTACTCGTTAACATGTTTGTCATGCCACACACTCCCTCCCCACGTCCGAGGAGGTGTGAAATCATATGAAAGCCGAAAATTCTAAAAATTATGCGGCATTTTGCAGGGAAATTACCAGGACTTGATTTTCTTGGAAATTACCAGTCAGCATGTCTGTCATGCCACACACTCCCTCCCCACGTCTGAGGAGGTGTGATATCATATGAAAGCTGAAAATTCTAAAAATTATGCGGCATTTTGCAGGGAAATTACTAGGACTTGATTTTCTTGGAAATTACCCGTCAGAATGTCTATCACGCCACACACTCCCTCCCCACGTCTGAGGAGGTGTGAAATCATATGAAAGTCGAAAATTCTAAAAATTATGTGGCATTTTGTAGGGAAATTACCAAGACTTGATTTCCTTGGAAATTACCTGTCAGCATGTCTATCATGCCACACACTCCCTCCCCACATCTGAGGAGGTGTGGCATTTTGTAGGGAAATTACTAGGACCTGATTTTCTTGGAAATTACCCGTCAGCATGTCTGTCATGCTACACACTCCCTCCCCACGTTTGAGGAGGTTTGAAATCATATGAAAGCCGAAAATTCTAAAAATTATGTGGCATTTTGCAGGGAAATTACCAGGACCTGATTTTCTTGGAAAGTACCCATCAGCATGTCTGTCATGCCTCACACTCCCTCCCCACGTCTGAGGAGGTGTGAAATCATATGAAAATCGAAAATTCTAAAAATTATGTAGCATTTTGCAGGGAAATTACCAGGACCTGATTTTCTTGAAAATTACCCGTCAGCATGTCTATCATGCCACACACTCCCTCCCCACATCTGAGGAGGTGTGAAATCATATGAAAGCCGAAAATTCTAAAAATTATGCGGCATTTTGTAGGGAAATTACCAGGACCTGATTTTCTTGGAAATTACCTGTCAGCATGTCTGTCATGCCACACACTCCCTCTCCACGTCTGAGGAGGTGTGAAATCATATGAAAGCCGAAAATTCTAAAAATTATGCGGCATTTTGCAGGGAAATTACTAGAACCTGATTTTCTTGGAAATTACCCGTCAGCATGTCTGTCATGCCACACACTCCCTCCCCACATCTGAGGAGGTGTGAAATCATATGAAAGTCGAAAATTCTAAAAATTATGTGGCATTTTGTAGGGAAATTACCAGGACTTGATTTCCTTGGAAATTACCTGTCAGCATGTCTATCATGCCACACACTCCCTCCCCACGTCTGAGGAGGTGCGGCATTTTGTATGGAAATTACTAGGACCTGATTTTCTTGGAAATTACCCGTCAGTATGTCTGTCATGCTACACACTCCCTCCCCACGTTTGAGGAGGTTTGAAATCATATGAAAGCCGAAAATTCTAAAAATTATGCGGCATTTTGCAGGGAAATTACCAGGACCTGATTTTCTTGGAAAGTACCCATCAGCATGTCTGTCATGCCTCACACTCCCTCCCCACGTCTAAGGAGGTGTGAAATCATATGAAAGCTGAAAATTCTAAAAATTATGTGGCATTTTGTAGGGAAATTACTAGGACCTGATTTTCTTGGAAATTACCCGTCAGCCACACACTCCCTCCCCACGTTTGAGGAGGTGTGAAATCATATGAAGGCCGAAAATTCTAAAAATTATGCAGCATTTTGTAGGGAAATTACCAGGACCTGATTTTCTTGGAAATTACCCATCAGCATGTCTGTCACGCCACACACTCCCTCCCCACGTCTGAGGAGGTGTGAAATCATATAAAAGTCAAAAATTCTAAAAATTATGTGGCATTTTGCAGAGAAATTATCAGGACCTGATTTTCTTGGAAATTACCCGTCAGCATGTCTATCATCCCACGCATGTCTGTCACGCCGCCCCCCACCCCCCCTCTCTGTGACACGCACGTGCGCCTACACACGACGATGACAACGACCAGTCCAAACTTGTGAGGAGACTCGAGTTGGTGAAAGACAAAATTTGACCATCACGACCACAGCACAAAAATGAGCGATAAATGGCAGAAAATTCGATTGTCGTGCTACTGCTGTGTGCTGCGAAATTGATACTACTTCCGCATCATTTCGCCATTGTTGGGTTCATCCCTTTCATTTCGCTTTTGGGTTTTGCACATGAGGAAACTTAGTTGAGTCACATAAAAAAAGTGATACGGAATGCAAGTGTATCTTAGATTACTTGAATAAAGACGATATTAAGTGAGATTTCACAGAAATTCTCGTTTTTGATCCGTACACCTTCAAAATAAAGACCATTGAATACAATAAAAAAGCACCTATACCTAATAGGATTAAGTGAATATCCAAATTTGCAGTCATTTTATTTATATCTTTCCATACTTTACCAAAGATTGGAAAAAATTCTTTAAGAGTCTCTGAGCCTAAAAGTGCATGATAAATATTGCCCCAGAGTGTAGAACCTCAGAATTATTTTTAGGTTTCATAACTACATTTGGCAAGATTATCATTACCAGTGATTATTTTCATTTGAGCGAATTAATTTGCTCCTCCAGTACTTACTGGATAAAGTGGATTCTTGACTAAATGGAATTATGTAAATCAATTTTATTTATGATTAATATCACCAAAAATCCCAAATTTGGTACATTCATGATGAGTTTACTTTAGACTAATTTTTTGAAAAAAAAAACTTCAAACTACTACAATAGTGACAAAAATACCCTCAAATTAATTTTTTTTACATTTGCGACAAATTTACAATCATTTATTTTATGTTAAATTTGATTAATATCACGAAAATTAAAAAAAAAAAAAACTGGTATACTTGTGACGGATGGAGGATAAAACCCCAAACTTATACATTAATCAACTTCACGTATTATTCAACTTAATAATTTTACTTTAAAATTTAATGGAGATTAACGGAATACAAATTTGTCATAAATATATAAGTTTGAATTTTTTTGTGGTGAAAAATTAATTTGAGATAAACAGTCACTGTTGTACTAGTGATCATTTTTCATGATATTTACCCTTTTTTTTTAAGTTAGGAGACGTGTTTAATCTCATTAAAGGATTGAATTTTTAATATTTCGGCACTTAATTTTGTTATCAGACAAACCGAAATTCCCTTATGAGTCCAATCATCCGCCGGCTGATGCTCATCTAAGAATTTGTAATTCGATCCGGTCCGATCCAAAAGTCCTACAAATCATTTGCCATTTTCCAGGTCCGACCAAAGCTTATTTATTTCTTTAGCAGCAGGAGTAGACTAGTAGTTACCGACCGGGCAGCAGAACACGCTGGTTTTTTTGCTTGTCGTGCACGTCTGACGAGGCGTGAAATCATATGGAAGCCGAAAGTGCGGAAGCAGCACGCAGCATTTTCCGGGAAAATTACCAGATTTTTCCAGGAAAAAATTGCATGTGTCAGTCATGCACGGAAAGTGCCGAAGCAGCATGCAGCATTTTCCAGGAAAATTACCAGATTTTTCCCGCAAAAATTGCATGCGTCAGTCATGCTCGACTCCCCCTTTGCGTACATACGACGGCGAAGACAACGACCCGTCCAAAATTTGCGAGGAGACTCGACTCGGTGAGAGACAGAAGTTCGATCTCTAACACCACGACGAGACAAGAGAGAGCGACCAACGGATGGTGCTTTATCCGCCGAAGAAAGTCACACTCAAAAGGAAATCTTAATAATGTGATTGACATGCTTCTGGCTGTGTGCTGCACAATTGATCAACATCCGCATCATTTCCTGATTTTTGGTTCATCCCTTTTCGTAAGAAAGCATGAAAAAACTTAGGGTGCATTTATTTAAGAAAAAACTTCATGATAAAGAAAAATACTTTCCGAGAGATTATTTTTCAGAAAGGTGGATAGTTTTTCTTTATTTCCTAATACGTAATCAAAAACGTTTTATGATATTTGATATCAGTAATTTCAAAATTATAACAAAAAAAATTTTTGAATTTTTGAATTTATTTTATTTTTTCATTTTTTTCCTTCTATCGATCATCGGGCCTTGGCAACGGCTAGTTACCATCCATAGGCATGAGCCAACGAGGTCGAGATTGCTTGAGGTCGGGAAGCTCAAGCATCACCAACTTGTGGTGACACTCGAGATCACTTGTGGCCGATTGTTGACCTATGATTGGAAGGAGTAGGAAAATGACAAAATAGAAATAAAATAAAATAATTAAGTGAAATTAAAAAATTAAAATATTTGAGAAGAGGAATTCCGAAATGTGTTTTCACCTTTTTAGATTTAGGAATTCATTTTTTTAAATTTATGCATGAATATTTTTATTGACCAAAAAGTGTTTCCTATTAACTCATTTTCCAACCGTGTACCAAACAGGTGAAAGTCTGGAACAATCTCTCAAAAAACACTTTCCCTCAAATAAATGCACCCTTAATTGAGTCACATAAAAGAGTGATGTGGGATGGGATTCTATCTTAAACTACTTGAGTGAAGGCTGTTAATTGAGATTTTACGAAACTCTTGATTTGATTATTCCACAACATTATGAACTTTGTTATATATTCTTTTGGTGAAATGTTTTATCAAATTAATTTTCTTCTCAGAAAAATCGGGACTTGCGGTTGAAGGTTCCATCCTTCATGCCTATAAATGGCGATCGGACATAATATTGGACCTTTAAAATGTGGACCAAAAGCACAAAAAAAAGAAGAAGAAGAAGACAAATTCCAAAATTTTAAAGAAACAATATCCTTTGTCCCGCACACCCTCTAACTAGATGAGGGATGCAATTTCAATTTTCAACAAATTGGGGGACTTTGTCGAAATATTTTTCGCGTCACCTATTACGCGCCACGAGAGTGCGTATGAGGACATTGAGGAGTCAGCTTGAATTCCAAGAAAGCTTTTGGCATTGACCCCACTTTTTTTTTTTGGGTCTGCTGTTGACCCCATTTCGCTTGCTTTGGTTTGCAAATGTTTTAATTTAATCACTCTACTACCGAGAAAGTTCTCCACACGCATTCTCTCTCTCGATTTTGATTTTGCAATTATTCCTCCTAAATAGGAAAATAGTTTACAGCATCGAAGGATTTCATCCGTGCTTTTCCATAGCCTACAATTAAATTTCTAATTTTTAAGGAATATATAGTATCATGAAATACTGTGTTTTTGTTTGAAATGTGTCAAAAAGATTCGGTGTTACTATGAGTATAATTGTAAAGAGTTAATATTATGAAAAACCATAAATTTATACATCTGTAATAAATTTACTTTATCTGTAATAAATTTACCTTAAATTAATTTTTTAATTATGAAAAATCCCAAATTTAACCTACACTGGTACATTTGTGATAAATTTATTCTATGTTAGTTTTCATTAAATTTTATTTTTAAATTGCTGAGTTAGATGACACATGACAGTTGACTTATATACTAGTTTGAGATTTTACTCTCTCGCTGATCACAAATTGTATCAATTTTATGGTTTTTGTTATATTAATTCAATTTGACAAATGGTATATTTGTCATAAATGTATCAATTTGGGAGTTTTGACGGTAAAAAAAAATAATAATTTATGGTAAATTTGTTACAAGTGTATTAATTTTATTTTTCGTGATATTAACCATATTGTAAAAATGGTGTTGTCATGATTTTACATCAATAGTATTAAACAGGATATATTTACATATCAAATCTGGTAGCAATAAATCAATTCGACATCAATTCGATATTTTGTTGACAAACATATATTGCAAATTAATTATTATAATACAGATTTCATAAGTTATAATCAAGTGTGATCAGAAGTGGTTAATTGAATTTCTGCTGCTTGTTTAAAGCCACACATAGATAACTAATCTTCAAACGTCTTACCCATGGATCAGGGATCGGACTAAAATGATTTTCCTTAAAATCTGCGTTAAAGGAAAAAAGTAGTTCAAATTATTTAATAGGTAAAAGCGTGAAAAAGCCCCCCCAAAAAAAAGCAAAAAAAAAAAAAAAATTGTACATGCGGCTTAATAAGTTAAAGGGGGCAAATTAGTAAAATCAGAGAAAATGAATATTTTTAAAATGGACGCTACTAGCTTGACCGCCCTCTGCAGAATGACAGTAGGATGGTCTAAGGCCAGCCACAGAATGTTTTAGAGGAAACCGGTGGACCTACTCACCCGGTTAAAATGTTTTGGAGGAAATCGATAGACCTTCTCACCCGTTTCAATTTTGACTCAATGTATTTTTTCTACTATGTTTCCTTATTGCAAGCTCAAATTGAGAGACAAAAAATCATGAGAGGATTCACATAATTAATTTTCTTGAATATAAAGAAAAATATTAAATTTGATATCGAAATATAAATAATTACAAGTTGAAAATATTATCACTTATTAAAAAGAAACTGTTAATATCATTATATAGATCTATTAAATTTAAAAGATGAAAAAAAAAACTTAAAATATTGACTTTGCAACTAATAACGAAATCATTGCTCTAGTGGTAACCTAAAATTAATACCATTATCGATTGTGCATAAAACAATTGAAGTAAAGAAAAATCAAGATAAGAATAATGAATTAGTAGAGAAAATGATTTCTCCATTGATCCAAATCTCGTAGATGATGTACAAGGACCTAAAACATTACAAAATCAATCTTAGGATCACATGAGTCAAAGCTAAAGTTAAAATAATATATATTTCTTTTATTTGAATATTATCATTTTGATTTGTTTCTTTAAATAAGACAAGAAAATTGTTTTTTATATGGAAAATGCGTGATTAAAAAAAAAAAAAAAAAAAAACCTGTTAACGGTACCGTGACTAAGGTGGGAAACGCTTGGCTGATTTTTGACCGTCTTTTTTCTTGGTTGACGGTACCGTCAGCCAAGCATTTTCCTTTTAAAATCGGCGACGTTTCGCGGAAATGCGAATGAAGTCACTTTTCTCGGAAATGCATGTGCCAATTCCTTCGCGACTAAGGTCAAGTCATCACCTTCGACTTCAAGTTCGTCGATAAAATAAAACTGGCCCGTCTGATTCCTTTCTTTGCCACTTTCTTTTGGCTACCAAACATTGTCCAAGATTCAGACACTTTCCCTGTTTCTTGAGAAGCTCCACAGAAGAACAGAAAGGTCGCGTCCATGGCGAAGAGAGCTTCGGTCTCCTCTTCCTCAGGTCAACGAAGTCAACCCAAGAGGCCACGCTTCGCTCCAGCCGAGTAAGTTTGATGATCGTGTGTTAGCTTTTAGCTTTACTTGCGGGGAATCCTTTGAAGGGTTCTCGAGTTGAAGGTTCTTGAAATGAGTAGTGTGGCGAAGCATGTGTTGAAGTATGACATCGATTAGCTTTTGCCTCATGACTATTCCAAATCGCTTGGGTTTTCTTTATGGGTTTGTGCTATGGCTACTAAGGCTCCATTTGATAATGTTTCTTTATGGGTAGTATCTATCTTTTACACAACAGTTGATTCCTCCAGAAGAATATCCACGTGTACTGTGTCACTAACTAAAACAGTCATCGAGTATCATATACCTGCACATATATTTTTCTGTTAATCACCAAAAGGACGGTGGATTTGCTGATAGCTTCTAATTAACTTTACGTGCTTCTGTAAGTACCATATAGACCAGCTTTACATTGAATTTTCCGTGGCACCTTATATTAAGGGAATGCATTTGATGAGTCTGATATCTATCTTTTTACACGGTAATGAGGTATCTATCTTTTTACACGGTAATGAGGTCTGACATTCATTTGTACAAGTAACTAATATGTTCCATATAGATCTATGTCTATTTAATTCGAATAAGTCCACAGGACAGCAGTTGCTTATGGTGTTAATTTTCATGGTGTAGTAGTACAGGGAATGCTCTCAAAGATATAATGCACAGGATTCATTCAATGGAGAATTCTTTTCAGAAACTGGTAAGACAAACAGCATTGATAAAATTTGTACTTTTCTCAAGCATGTCTCCATCAACATTAAAGATATGATTTTTTTTTTTCTCTGTGCATGTCAAGAATTGATTGAATGAACTTATTGTCCAATAAATGCGTTGCTAGATAATTGATTTATGTTTACCGTTTGAACGGCATCTATTGAGCATGAACTTTGCTTAACTTTTTTCTCTTACAAACAAACATTCATTTTATTGCATAACCTGTGGAAAGAAAAACATGGGAGGACTACATCCCATACAAGTCCATTACGGCATAGTGTACCACATTCAGCCGACATCAAGGTGCTGAACCTTCCCATTGATGTGAACTTTTGGTGGTTGATTAATCTGTCATCACTTGAGTAATTTTAAACCATTGAGCGACGGTCCTTCATTCGCCACTGTCTGATCACCCAGGCAGACTTTCTTCCTGCTTGATCAGAAGAACGAGAGATCCTTTTGAACATGATATTAGAAAGCCTTATATCTCGAAATTAATTCATCAAGTTGACTTTCAATCTAATGGTACCACACACCAAATGACAAGATTACATCATAGTCTCACGCATCTACACTTCCAGTACCAACAGCAAAATGCTACCCACAAAAACAAGATGAAAACTCAAAAGCACGCCACCAGATTACATTAAAGTTAGTCAACATGAACTTCCAATTTCTACACAAACACTTAACATCAGCAGTAATTGTCTCATCTCTTTCCTGAATCATCTGAAGGGACTTTTACAGGGAAAACTAAAAAAACAACTGCATCAAGGACACAAGAAGCTAGAGGGGACACCTGATCATACTTCACTAAGTTACTCTCTCGCTAGAGATAATAAATTGTTGCATTACAGGCTAATATCCACCAGTACCTTCACACTATAGTCTTTCATTTCTGCAAGGCCCAAGTAAACTCGTCCTTCCAGTCACTTGCAGGTCTAGGACACAAGAGCAGCTCTAACCTTGTTACCAAAATCTGCTTTGCGAATACTCACTAAAGAAAGTAGTGCATTCAAGATTCTTCATGTTGTCAGCATAGCACACAAGTGCTATAAATATCGCACCATGTTTTTGTTCCACGTTTCCTCACTAGTTTCCAAGCCTCGTTTACAGAGAAAGAACCCCTAGATGATCCAGTGAATACCGCTTTGTCTACAGAGCCAGAATATGGAGAAATCAACCCACACAAAGCCATCTAAGTTTCAAGCAGATCATCAGACCTTGCTGGAGGCTGTCTCCATTCATTTGCCTTGATAACATCTGCAACTGTGGCCTCATTACCTAAAGCTGAATCATAACCATTCTAAAGCACATGTAAATTTTTGCATAGACTTGGAATGAAACAAGTTTTTCATATAAGTTATGTATAAAACTGTTGTTTGATGAACACTGTGATTTCAAATGTGCCCGAAGAACTTAGCTCAATAAGGTGTTCGATAAGTTGCTTTTGAGAACAAATGATATAATTTTCAACTCCTATTGAACGAATGGATTGTTTTGTATAAACTTCTACTTCAATTTTTTGATGTATTTTTAATTTTGGCAATTCTTCTGTTGGTACATTGAACAGAAGGAACTGGTGGAGCTTGCAATTATTCACTCTCCCCACCTTGGAAGGTAAGAATGCACTTCCCTCGTGATGACAATTGAGAAAGGCTTTCTGTGTAGTATTGACCGGTTATGCATTGTTGATTTTTTGGGGAATAATTGTCCGACTTACCACTAACACCCCAAAGCAAGCAGTCATAGCTCAGTGAAAGTCCGGCCAGAATGACTAGGTCTTGCGCCATATTGTCAATGCTCCAATTTAGGACATAATTATTTGTAGCTTGAGAGCAGTGCAACATTTAATTTTGTTTAGTTTTATTTTTTAAAAAAATTGCATTGTTATGCTCTCTGAGACCATGCACCTATTTATTGTCCAAGTGAGATGTCTGGCAGGTTTGTCTCTCTGTGTCATTACTTCCAATTTTTCTGCTTCTATACCTGTTCTTATTTCTATCGGTTGGCTGCCGGAGGGAATGCAGGGTTGGTGCTAGATCTATAGGAAAAAATGTTGTGAGGAATTTACGGCTTCAATTTCAAACCAAACTGTCGGATCCTCTGTTTACTGGAAGGAAACTACGAGGAGTTGGGGGTGCTCGCATTTCTGTTGCATTGATCGATGCAAATACAGGGGATGTTGTTACATCAGGCCTGGAATCCTCCATTAAGTTGGACATCGTCGTGCTTGAAGGTGACTTCAACAAAGATGATGAGGATGACTGGGCTCATGAAGAGTTCGAGAACTTCGTGGTTAAAGAGCGTCAACAAAAGGGGCTGCTTTTGACGGGGGATCTCCAAGTGACGCTCAATGCAGGTGTTGGGGAGCTGGGAGAACTGATATTTACTGACAATTCTAGCTGGAATAGGAGTAAAAGATTTAGGATAGGGCTTAAGAAGGCATCCGGTTATTGTGGGAATACGCGAATCAGAGAAGCCAAAACAGATGCCTTCCGTGTCAAAGAACATAGAGGAGAATGTAAGTCTTTCATAGTTCGTTACAGTACATAGAAACCTTGTCCTTCCTTTATGAGGGACCATAAACATGGTTTTGGATATCCAGTCTTCAATTTTTTAGTTGAGAGCTTATTTCCTACAAACCTTTACTTCTCCATCGAAAGTTCTGATAAAAAAACGATCGGCTTCTTTGTCATTAGCAAACGTTGACACTTTGGATCAATTTCAGGAGAGAGTCTGCACGCCTACAGAAGTTCGTTCTACTCATCAATCTAATAGTAACTGGAACCTTACTCTATTTTTTTTCTGTCCATTTACAGCATCCAAGAAACATGATATACCTGCATTCGAGGATGAGATCTGGAGGTTGAAGATGATTGCCAAGGATGGGAAATATCACCGAAAACTGAGTGAAGTCGGAATACATAAAGTGGGGGACTTTCTCCTTCAATTGTTTACGGATCCCATGAAACTGAAAGAGGTAAGCACTTAATGATCCTCAATTAGGGTTTGATTGACTACCCCTAATGTAAGTCTTGCGTGTTCACTCATTGTAGATTCTTGGAATGAGCACGAATTCGACAAACTGGGATACCCTTGAAAATCATGCAAAGAGTTGCAAGATAAATTGGAAACTTTATTTGTCCTATACTGATGGCACGAGGAAGCATGGTGCTGTATTCAACACTGATCATCAGCTAATTGGCCTAATCAAAGATAGATTATATTGTGCTTCTGATGGACTTTCTGCCGATGATCTGGTGAGTAACTAGGAGTTCCTACAAAGTTTTGTCAAGCCAGTTCATGTGCTTCATACCATCATGCTTAATTTATATAATTTGTCCCACATCATCCATGTAATTTGCAATTTGATGTTTACTTGTAGCTTTGTGGCTTAATAGGTTTAAGTATTGATCAGATATATGGAAACTTGAAACGGGGAGTTGGTTGGACATCTAGGCCCTATTTGTTTATTTTTTATTATGTTTCCCAGAATAAAAATTTCTATTCTTTTGTTTTGGGAAGCAAAAAAAAGAACAAAAACGTGTTTGATAAAACTTTTATTCTCGAGAACAGATTTGGAACAGAAACAAGAAATAAAAAAAAATCGTTTCTTTTTCCCGGAAACAATTCCAAAAAACAATTTTTCTTTTTTTCTTTTTGTTTCCCTTTTCTCTTTATTTTCTTCTTCTTCTTCCTTTTGTCGGTCACTGGCCTTGGCCTTAGCCATGGCCGGCATTGGCGACCGGCCAGACAAGGGCCGCCGACCTTGCTGGAACATTGCCGGTGCCCGGAGACATTGAGCCATGTTAAGGCTCATCGGGCCGAGCCTCGTCGTGGCTAGGCTAGGCTCGACCTCACCTAGGTTGGGTGAGGTCAAGCCTCATGGTGGCTTGGCGAGGCTCCAACGAGCTCACCGGCCCTCATGGTGGCCTGGCAAGGCTCTAGCGAACTCACCAGAGCTCGCCCAGCTGGTTGCCTGCCACTGTTGCTGCCGATGACCAGCCACAAAGAGAAAGAAGGAAAAAAATAAAAAATAAAAAAAGAAGAAAAAAAAAAAGGAAAAATATAATAAAAAATCATAGAAAAATGAAAAGAAACAACAAAATTATACAAGTTTACCAAACGTATTTCTATTCCTGGAGTAGAAATTTTTTGCAGTTATCAAGTGTGTTCTTATACTTAGAAATTGCTCCCTGGAACGGAAAAAAAAAAAAAAACTATTTCTATTCAAAAATTGTTCCGTGGAATAGAAATGTAACCAAAAGCGTTCTTAAATGCTTTCGTTTTTGGTTTTTTTTATCAGTAAACTAATATGAAGTGCCTGTGGAGAGAATTAAAAGAAAATCTAGATGCTTTTTTCTAGATTCATAGTTGAGACTTTTTGTTAATAGATTGATTTGAGTTTTTGCCCGTTGCGATGCAAAGTTGAGGATATTGACCTTGTGTATCGAAGTGGCCCTCTATACTCTGCAGTTAAAATTATACAAAAACCATGAGACTTGGAGAGCGTCATCCATGAAAATGTTAGGCACTTATCATGGTATTGTCGTTTGAGCGATGGACATGTTCACGTTGCAACCGTCACTTTCCAAGTATAAAGCTATGAAGATCTTTATTACTTGCACAATACAAGTTGATGGGTGTTTTATTTCTTCACCGGTCCTTTCTCGATCAACTTTGCATCTTTACGCTTGCGCTGATTGTACTCTCCATAACATTTTTGGAGCACCTGAACTTTTTGCGGTGGAGGAATGGGCGCAATAGGCGTAAAGTGAATTAAGGTTCTTTCGATGTTTCTTTTATTCTTCTTTCTTTGTGCTGCACTTACGTACTTACTCCGAGTACAAGTTCATTCATTGGAATGCAACATCACTTGCCAAAAAAAGATGGTGTCGATTGAAGCAGAGCCTGTACCTTCAATAGTGGAGATAAATACCTCAATTAGTCCAACTTGAGCGATATACCAAGTGATTTTCCTTCCAGGAACATGGATATACAATCGTGAAAAAGGCCCTTGGTAACAAGAATGATGTTATGGAGTTCAACGGTGAGACCTTTTCTCCTTCAATGCAAAAGGAGAGCTCGAGCTCCATTCCATGTAAAGTATTTGAAGGACAAATTGAAAATCTCACCCCTTTTCAAAGTAATTTGGCTCCACGAGTCTGGGCTGCTGCAGGTGGTTCGGAAGCTCCTCTGGCAAATGTGGGCTTGACTGCTGAAGGTACGTGCTCTAAAGCACAATATTTTCTCTTCCTCTAAGCACATACAAAGATGTGGCCAGGGAAATAGCGATGAATATAGGACTTTCCACTAGATTGTTGAGCTTTGATAAATTAAACCAATGCGTTCCAGATCATTATGATTCGGGTTCCACATAACCTGAAAAGTTTATTTGTCCACCAACCCTTCAAATGAACTTTCATCCAAGGAAATTTTACTAAATTTGCTCCCTCTTTGGCACTGACATAGAAGCTATACGTAAAGGATTCCCATTTGCAAGTTACGCTTCAGTTTGTCACTAGATGCAACCGAAAATGCTCAGAAATAGTTTTTACCAATGATGAACAACCAAGAAGAGGATATTATTACCAGTTACTACCAAAAGCAGTAATTTATCAGGGTTCAATTTAAGAGGTGCGACTTCAATTTGGACATGAAAAATTCAAGAGTTGAAGTATCAAAATGACCTATAAGAACATACAATGTGGAGAACAGTCAAATCCAATGCTAATTGTACATGAAAAGATACGTTCCGTAAGCTGTGATTGTTAGGAAATGAGTCTCATTGAATTCGCTCTATCCATTCGGCCATGTATGCATGTACATATACGTATGTACCTTCTTGAGTGGGGATTGGGGGTGGTGGAGGGCAGATACTCATGAACACTTCACTTTGGTGATGCTAAGTGGATATTGACAAGATATTGCTGTCACTATGTAGATATGAATAGATGGAATAAGCACACAGCTATGTGTTTATATGTGTATTTCCATCAAATGGTGACCGGACGATCTTATATTAGAAAAGAAGGTTGGTTTGTTAAACTTACATGTCAAAATTGGAAAAAAAACAAAAAAAAGGCCTCGTCAATTGAAGAGGTGTGTAGGTTAAGGAAAAAAAATTAGTAGCACTTTCCATTATAGTAAAAACTCATAAATGGTCATTCTAAAATTCTTTACAAGAATGTGCACCTGTATTCACGTCGGCGTCTGTTTACTAACCACACTAATGTTTTAGTTCTTTCTCCAAGACATGATGGTGCAACTGCTTTGGCATTGCCAGTACAGTTGCAAAATACCAATTCTGGAAATGCTATGAAGCTTTCGGTTGATGAAAGTGTTCATCTCGCTGCGATATCAAGTTTACAATCTAGCAGTACCCTTTCTCATCCTCAAGGCAATCATGGGGTGGAAGGTTTCCAATCAATTGATTCGGATGATGTTTTAGGGAACTCGTGGCCTGATGACCCAGCATCATCTGAGTTTTGCTTGCACCTTGCGTTCTTAGCCGTAATACTTGGGATGCAAAAAATAAATAAAAGAAAAGGAAAGGCTGAAAAGTCAACAGGAGGGGAAGAAGACCGAGAGTTTCCAGAAAGAGATGGGAAGAGAGAAGAGAAAGACGGGGAAAGAAATAAAAAGAAGAACAAGAAGGAAGAAAGAAGAGGAGCACTCGCCATGGATGTCTCGCCAAGCCAACTCAATTGTGTAACGCAATGCTCGGTAAGTGCTCACGCCTCTTGTTCTCTCAATCAGACTAGTTTTTAAGATTAGGCCTTAAATTTGAATTATGTGAGGTTGAAGCTCGATTTAAGTTGTTGAGCTATGAAATTTCATGAAAATGATAATTGAAGGTATTGTGGAGTTGTAGGATTTTATGGATGGAGCCGTAGGATTATACAAAACTTGTTTTGAGTTTAGGATTTTTCCGAAACAAAATTTTAAAGTTTCCCTCGTGTGATGAACAATGCACTACTAGAGATTTTGGGGCCATATTTTGTTGGTTTTCCACTCGATTTTGAGTCGGCCAAGTTTGGGTTTTTGTTGTACGTTGTAAAGCTTTTTATTTACTATAAGTACGTTTAGAATGGGATTCGGTGGAGAGAGTTATGGCGTGACCCAGTTTGACACTTGAGTTTCACGTTGTGAATAGCTTGAATAATCACTTTGGAATTTGTTAACACGTAAGAGTTGTTTCGTTAGCATTTAGACTAAGTGTAATTGTTTCATAGTTGAAGTGGTATGTTACTCAATTTTAAAGTTGCTTCTCGCTTAGTTGATAGGATCACGAGTTCGATGATTGAAGTAACGTTTGTTATTTGATTGTAGGCATTCCAAGGTAAGTGGTGCTATATCTTTTTTGGTTTTGTAAAATCCATGTCTTGAAAATGATATGGTGATATATTATGAGTAAAATAAGTATTATATGATTTGATATTCTTTTGAAAACAAATAAAAGTGGTGCTTAGGGCATATTGGATGCATACAACTAACTTGAGCATGTACTATCCCTTTGTTTGTTGGAAAGGACAAAATATATTTTGAACATAGCTTATTCTGATTCTTATGAATGGTTTGTGGAAAGCTTTATGAAAGACATTCTAAAGAACTTTTTATGAAAGACGTATCGAAAGGTGATAAATAGTGATTTGTGAATTTGTTTTATGAAGAATCATGAAATGGTGTGAGGAATGTCTTGTGAAATGTGTTCAGTTTGATGAAAGATGTTTACAAAGATCATGCGTTTTGTTTTGTGATATCGATTATTGATATTGATTGTGGATTTGATTGTTGGTATTGGAGGATAAGGGTTTGGTGCTCAATATTGCTATGGGCCCATTATGGGACTTGTAAGTATGCATATTGGGTTTAGGATATCCTTTAAGGCCGAGTTATAGGTTTTATAGGTGAAGACCTTAGCAAAGGGAGAATCTTAGTTGCTTTATCACCAAGTGTGCAAAAGATTGGTCGATGGATGGACTATTAAAGTGTGCTTTGATATGAGATGGATCAATGGATTGACCATTTTAATGTGACTTTCAATAGAGATTAATCAATGAACTTGACTATTGATGTTTGGATTGTGATAATAGTTTAAATGAGTATTTTCTAAATTATATAAGGCTTATTGAAATGAAACACCTCGTATATGATTTGCTTTGTATATTAATTAGTTGGATTATGAGTTTTTGATATATGCTTTATATATATATGCATAATGGTTGCTCGACAAGAGATGTACTACTTACTGAGCTGTAATTGCTCGCCATTCTCTTTTCCAACTTTTTTAGGACATTTGGTTAGTAGCTAGTAGAACAAGAGCATTATCGATGAGGACTTTTGGAAGTGGACTTCGAAAAGTGTGGGGTGCGACGTCATCATATGGTGATGGTTTTGTTGAAGATACCAAGAAAGGTGTTAATGCTTGGCTCATGATAAAGGCAGAGTTGCAGCGGGGTATCTTCGTCTGGAAGATGGTCACGAAGAGACAAGTCAAAATGCTGTGGTTAGTCAAGGCTTGATTTGACTGGTTCTTAATATTGCGTTGGTAGGATGATTATTTGTTTACTGTCTAATGGAATTGATGGGATTCTTTCCTTAGATGAGGTTATATAAGTTACTTAGGGTATGTTTTTTTTTTTGGTCAAATTTACTTAGGGTATGTTTGGAAAGGAATGTTTGGTAACATTTTATTCTCAAGAACAATTTCTCTTTAGAGATAATTTTTTTTTTCCTATTTCTATTTCTATATAAGTTTATGAGCATTTGAACACGTTTGATAACCAGAAATTTTTTTTTCCGAAATAAAAAAAAAAAACAGGAATGCATTTGGTATGGCCCTTAAAATTTTTGAGACATAAAATGTTTTATAATTTTTTAAATAATTTTATGAGATCTATCTACTTTTTGTTTTCCTCCCTTCTTCTCCCTCCTTTTGCCAATCGCCTGGCCTTAAGGAGCTTCGTTGGCAAACTACTTCAAAAAGAAAATGACTTGGTTTAGAAATTGCACTGGAGAACAAAGAAGTAGGTTTCCTCTTCTCGTTTCTATTCCAAATTATTCCTTAGCCAAGTTTTTATTCCGGGGAATTAAAATTAGCTAACGTTACTGAATGTATTTTTATTTTTTTTATTTATTTCAGAGAACAAAAGAACAAAAAAAAAAATTAAAAACGTTACCAAACTAGACCTTCATGCTTTTCATTTTTGTACTAAACAACTTTGTTTGAATGCCCTCTCAAGCGAATAATAATTTCCATCAGAGAATCTCTATTTCAATTCTTTCAACGTGTTTCTTCAATAGTTTTTTTAATTTCTAACGTGTAAGTAATGCAAGGTGTATTAATCAAAGAGTGTACTTGCATTCTGCGGTTACTATTCATCAAAATCGACACCACGTCCATCGAGTCCAATGTATAAAGTCTTGCCTTTTTGCTGCTATGCACAGGCAATAAAGCTATCGTTCGGCACACATACACCATTAAATCATTATGCCAAGTTTCCTCAATATTCTCCATTCATTCAAACTGTTGGTTAAATATTGACGTTGAACTACAAATTAGTAACTACTCAAAAAGAAGCAGAAGTATATTCTGCAAGGCTATAAAGCGGCTACAAATGGAGGGTTTAGCTTAGCCGACGATGTTTTGCATGACAGGCACAAACCGTGTTCTATCGTCTTTCTGGCCCGCCCTCTTGTTTTCTCAGTCCTTAAAAAGCTTATGTAAAACGGCTCGTGGACAGTTTCGATGGTATAAGTATTTTTTGCATTCCATGGTACAGGGAACAATCATACTCTGCACACTTTCATGGCAACACGAGAAAACTGGTCTTCCTATTCCTCACATGCACTGCACCTGGAGGGTTCTCTTTCCACTTAATTTAATAAGGAAAAGAATAATATTAGCGCCACAACTTTCATAAGTATTTATTTATATGTCATAACTTTTTTCTTTCACTCACTTCTCAAAGTAAAATGGATCATTTGAGTATTACTTTTGGCGAATCATCCTATGTGGAGTTTTTTATTAATTTTCCAACCATCATGGATTTTCTTTAATTTTTTGATTTTTTAAAAAAATTTTTTTTAAATTATTTTTTGAATTTTTAAATATTTGATTTACTTTTTTGAATTTTTATTTTTGTTTTTGTCTTTCTTTTCCTTTTTGTTCCAAGGCTGGCGTGGGTCACTAATGATCCTTATTGACTGTGAAACACTCGCCCAAATTAGGTGAGGGCCGCCTCGGCCTCGGCCACGAAGGCCCTCACTAGATCTATGCAAGGCGGCCCTTGCCTGGTGTGGCCACGAAGGTAACCTTGCCCATTGCCACCCAAGTTTGGCAACCTTCGTGGCTGAAGGCAAGGTGGCCCTCAAGCGAGGGTCACCGACCCTACAAAGAGCAAAGGAAAAATAAAAAATCAAAAAAGAAATCAAAAAATTAAAAGATAATTACAAAATATTTTTTAATTGTCCATATTAGTGCCGGCAAAATCACGTAAGATGACTAGTTTTCACATCAAATTTTCTGACGAGACAGATCGCTCATGGCACTCAAGTAATTGATATTTTAAATTTGTGGCATTTAAGTGAAAAAAAAAAAAACCGCCCCGTTGGTGGTAGAGATGGAGGAGTCGCATGCCGGCCACTCGCAAGGCCAGAGTACAACTCCCCATCTTGTCATTTGCGCGACTAACCTATGGCCCATAGGAGGTGGGTCCTTACGGGTTGCCCTGGGTTTACACCGTCGGCTGCCAGTCGGTTGTACGGCGCTTCCCAGATCACAAAAAAAAAAAATGAACAAAAAAAAAATAGTTACAATACCCACTAGTAGGCAATTGAGTTGATTCGGCTTTGGGCACTTCATCGTAGAGGTTGCAAGGTCAAAATTCTACAGCCGCTAACACGTCTTAAGTAAAGGGCATGGTGGTGGGGTCATGTGCTAGTTTACACCTAGGTATTGATGCTTTATCTAAGGTGCACTGTGTACTGTACAGACCGTGAATTGCCGATTTAGTATAAGCAAAAGGCCGGCTCGGTGGATCTTGGGTCACAAAAAAAAAGGTTATGATGCTTAAATGAGCACTATGCAAAAATTATGGTACTTGCACTGAATTTTAAACTTTTCAGTACTTAATTTAGTTATTAAACAAGCTGAAATTCTTCTATGAGTCCAATCATCCGTCGGCTCATGCTCATCTAAGAATTTGTATTTCAATCCGGTCCAATCCAAAATGCCTATAAACCATTGCCCATTTCCCCGTCCGAGCAAAGCTTCTTTATTTCTTCGGCAAGTAAACCACGCCAGGTTTACGCCAGGTTTCTTGGCTCGTTGAGCGCGTCTCACGAGGCGTGAGATCATACGAAAGCCGAAGGTGCGGAAGCAGCACTCAGCATTTTCCAGGAAAATTACCAGGAACCTGATTTTTCCCGGAAAATTACATACGTCGGTCACGCGCTTCTTCCCTTCTATCTCTCTCTCTCTCTCTCTCTCTCTCTCTCTATGTGGGACACGCACGTGTGCGTACGCACGACGGCGACGACAACGACCAGTCCAAACTTTGCGAGGAGACTCGAGTTGGTGAGAGACAAAAGTTCGATCGCCACCGCGTCAAGACAAAAGAGAGCGACCAATGGACGGCGCTTCTTCCCCCGAAGAATGTCAACCTTTGGAGAAAATCCTTTAATAATGTGATTGAAAATGACCTTTATAGCCTACACTTTGGACTTTTATCCAGAACACCTTCCACCTGGATGAGGGGTGTAAATTCAAATTTCAACAAATTGGGGGACTTTGTCGAAATATTTTCTCGTCCCCTAATACACGACGCGGGAGCGTGTATGAGGATAAAGCTTGAACTCTAAGAAAGCCTTTGGCATTCACCCCATTGTTTACTTTTTTGGTCTGTCGTTGACCCCACTTCGCTGGCTTAGTTTTGGAAATCTTTGAACTTAATCAGTCTACTGCCAAGAAAGTTCTCCTCTCTCTTTGTCTCTTCAATTTTTGATTTTGAAATTATTCCTCCTTGTAATATAAGAAAACAGTTTATGGTGTTAAGGAATTATATCCGTACAATTCCATCACCTACAGTTAAATTTATAATTTTTAGGGAATTTTTAGTTTCATGAAACACTGAATTTTTGTTTAAAGTATGTCATAAAGATCCAGCATCACTGTAAGTAGAATTGTAAAATAGCGTTATCATAATTTTACATCAATAGCATTGACAAGATATATTTATATATCAAATGAGGTAGCAATAAATCATTTTCACATTATCAATTTGATATATTGTACACTTGTATATTCTAAATTAATAATTGTAATGATAATCCGTTAGTCTTAGTCGTTCCAATACATAACTTGTAATCACATGTGATTAGAAGTGATTAATTGAATTTTCTCCCGCTTGTTCAAAATCACACGTAGATAAAATCTTCAAGCATGTCACCCATTCATTAGGTATGGGGCTGAAAAGATTTACTTTAAACTCGCATTAAATGCAAAAATAGTTCAATTATTTAATAGGGAAAACCGGGAAAAAGCCAAAAGTAAAAAAAAAAAAAAGCAAACAAAGAAAAAAAAAAACACAAAACATTGTTCATGCGACTTAATAAGGTTAAGGGGGCCAAATTAGTAAAATCGGGGAAAACGAAAATTTCTAAAATCGGTACGTTTCGCCGAAATGCGCACGAGGTCACCTTTCTTGGAAATGCATGTGCCTTTCGCGACATTCAGAACAAAATCCAATGATTAAGAAGGTTGTCGTCACTTTCCGTTCGAGTTCGTTGGTAAATCTGTCTTCTCTCTCATTCCTTTCTCGGCTACTCTCTGTCGGCAACCGAAAGCGCTCCCAAGATTCCAGACACTTTCCCTGTTTCTTGTAAGCTGCACAGACGAACAGAGAGGCCACGTCCATGGCGAAGAGAGCTTCGGCCTCCTCTTCTTCAGGTCAACCAAAGAGGCCTTGTGTCGCTCCAAGCGAGTAAGTTCGATGATCGTGATAGCTTTTAGCTTTACTTGAGGGAAATTCGGTGAAGGGTTCTTGAGTTGAAGGTTCTTGAAATGAGTATGACATTGATGAGCTTTTGCCTCGTGATTGTTCTGAATCGCTTTCGTTCGGTTTCTTGTTTGTGGGTTTGTGCTGTGGCTTCAACGCGAGCTACTAAAGACCTCAAATGTTGTCATCTTGAATCTTTTGTGCAATTTCGCGTTGGCCAATCGCAGTACTTCCTCCTTATTCCAGTTAAACTCTGTTAAGGTTTTCACCTAGCTAGTGAGCTGTTATTGACATCGGGTTACTTTACTGTCCTGTTTGCTATATTATCCTATCTTGCTTCTATTTTTGTGCTGATCTTCACATAGTCAAGCATGGAACGTGTCTGAGAGGAATCTCGTGCTGGGGAGCTGCTCGACAGAGGAGGAGGATGCCCAGAGGGTGGTAAGATGAGTAAAGTAGCCAACTTAGACATAGAAAATACAGTCTTCATTGTATTTCAATTGCTGATCTCTTCGATAAGAAGCGGTTGGATGCATCTCTGACTTCCAGTCAGTTTCCTGAAATAAATTCTCATTAGAATTTGCTGCAAGATGTATAGAGAAGTATAGTTTGAGTGGTAAAAATGACCTACTGATTGTTCTAGGCTTTTCCTGTGAAGTAATTCCACTAAAACATGATTTAGGTTTTTCATATCGTTTTGTACAGATGGATCATGAAAACACACAAATTTTTAGTGAAGTGCCCTGAACATAATTGTCTCCTTGAATCTAGGAAAATGTGGTCTATGACAATTTCAATTTGCATGTAGAAGGAGAACAATAAAGATACCTGTGATATGAAAACTTAAATGCGATGAATATGTGATGGATTCTTGCAATGTGATTCTTCACTATTGCTCTTTTCTGGACAGTGTGGAGAAGAGCGGGAACGTGCAAAATCTCACTCAGCCAATTATAGTCAAAGGTGAATATATTTCATTTGTTTTGTTGGTAGTATCTTTTCTGCAACAATTGATTCCTCTAGTAGAATTTTCATGTGTATTGTCTCGCCAACTAAAAATATCACCAAGGATCATATGCCATCCATGATTCTGCTTGGCAAAGTGTAATAACTGCACATACGTTTGTCTGCTAATCACTAAAAGGACGGTGCATTTGGAAATAGCTGCTAATTAACTTTACGTCCTTCTATAAGTACCAGAAAAATATGCATTCCAGATTCCAGCTTTACATAAACTTTTCTGTGGTACTCTAGATTAAGGGAATGCTTTTGATGTGTCTGATATTTATCATTTTGTAAGGTAATTAGGTCTGGCATTCATTTGTACATGCAACTAATATGTTCCATATATATATATATATATATATATATATAACGATTAAGTCCACAAGACAGCAGTTGTTCATGGTGTCAATTTTTATGGTGTAGTTGCACTGGGAATGCTCTCAAAAATATAATGCAGTGGATGCATTCAATGGAGAATTCTTTTCAGAAACTGGTAAGACAGTTAATAAAGTTTCTGCTTTGTCTCAATCATGTCTCCAGCAACACTTAAGATATAAGTTGTTTTTCTGCATGTCGTGAAGTGATCAAATGAACTTATTGACCAACAAACCCGTTGCTAGCTAATTGGTTTATTCTGACATGTTGAAAGGCAAATATTAAGCATGAACTTTGCAAATTTGTTTTCTTCTATGAGCAAATATTCATTTCATTGCATAACCTGTGGAAAGAAAAACGCGGGACGACTACATCCCATACAAGTTCATTACAGCATAATGTACTGCATATACAGCCAACATCGAGGAGCCAAACCTTCCCATTGATGTTAACTTTTGGTGGTTGATTAGTCTGTTATCCCTTGAGTAACTTTAAATGTTTGAATGATGGCCCTTCCACCGTCTGATTAAGGCATGCTTTCTTCCTGTTTGATTGGAAGAACAAGAGATCCTTTTGAAGAACATGTCAGAAAGCCTTATATCTTGAAATTAATTCATCAAGTTCACTTTTAACCTAATGGCACCACACACCAAATGGCAAGTCTCACACATCAACACTTCCAGTAACAACAGCAAAACGCTACCCAGAAAAACAAGACACAAACTCAAAAGCATGCCACCAGATTACAGCAAAGTTACTCAACTTGAACTTCCAACTTCTACACAAAGGTTTAACATCAGCAGTAGTTTTCTTATTTCTTTCCTGAACATAGCTTCTAAAGAGACTTTTACAAGAAAGAAAAAAAAAAACAATTTAATCAAGGACACAAGAAGCTAGGGGGGACACCTTTTCATACTTCACTAAGTTCCTCTCCCTCCAGAAATAATAAATTGTTGCATTCCTGGCTAATTTCCTCACTAATACCTTCAAACTACCGTGCTTCATGTTCTGCAAGGCCCAAGTAAATTCATCCTTCCAGTCACTTGCAGTCTAGGACATGAAAGCAGCTTCAAATTTGTTACCAGAATCTACTTGGAGAATACACACAAAAGAACTAGTGCGTATAAGATTCTTCACATTGTCAGCATAGCACACAAATGCTATCAATATGACACCAAGTTTCATCCTACCCAATGCATGCAACCTATTATGAATCAGCAGCCAAGTTATTAAGCCATATTTTGGCACATTAGGCTTAAACCATATGGGCATAAGCTAATTCACTTTGTTCCCACATTTCCTCACTAGCTTCCAAGCCTCCTTTACAGAGAAAGAGCCTGTAGATGATCCAGTGAATACCACCATTTCTATAAAGACAGAATATGGGGAAATCAACCCGCACAAAGCCATCTGAGGTTCAAGAAGATCATCAGACCTTGCCGGAATCCATCTTCATTCATTTGCCTCAATTGCCTCTGCAGCTGTGGCCTTGTTGCCTAAAGCTGAATCATAACCAATCTCAAGCACATGCAAATTTTTGCATGGACAAGGAATGAAATGGGAAAATGGAAAATGCTTAGGATTGTTTATGTATACAACTGCTGTTTGATGAACACTGTGATTTCAAATGTGCCAGAACAACTTAGCTCAATAAGGTGTTCCATAAGTTGCTTTTAAGAACAAATGATATAACAGGTTTTTCAACTCATTTGGATGGAATGGATTGTTTTTGCATGAGCTACTGCTTCATTTTTTTGATGTCTTTATCTTTGGCAATTCTTCTGTTGGCGGTGTTGAACAGAAGGAAGCAGTGGAGCTTGCAATCATTCACCCTTCCCACGTCAAAAGGTATGAATGCACTTCCCTTGTGATGCCAATTGAGAAAGGCTCTCTGCATAGTATTGACGGTTATGCATTGCTGATGTTTTGGGGAAAATTTTTTTGACCGACCACTACCGCTCTACAGCAAGCAGATAGAGCTCATTGAATGTGAGGCCACAATGACTCTGTCATGCGCCAGAGTGTCAATGCTCTTATTTAGAACATAATTTTAGTAGCTTGAGAGCAGTGGAGCATTTTATTTTATTTCTTTGAAATTTGCTTTATTAAACTTTCTTAGACAATGGATCTATTTATCCTTGTAGTTTCCCCAGCAATAAAACTTGTCCAAGTGAGATATTTGGTATCTCTCTTTATCATTTCCTATCCAATTTTCTGCTCTCCTACCTGTCCCTATTTCTAACGGTTGTTCTCTGGAGGGAATGCAGGGCTAATGCTAATTCTACATCAAATAATGATGCGAGGAACTTACAGCTTCAATTTCGAACCAAACTGTCAGTTTCTATATTTACTGGAAAGAAACTAGAAGGAAAGGGGGGCACCTGCATTTCCATTGCCTTGATCGATGCGAATACAAGGGATGTCATTACATCAGGCCCTGAATCCTCCATTAAGTTGGATGTTGTCGTGCTAGAAGGTGACTTCAACAAAGAAGATGAGGATAACTGGGCTCAAGAAGAGTTTGAGAAGTATATGGTTAAAGAACGTGAAGGAAAGGGGCCACTTTTGACAGGAAATCTCCTAGTGACGCTCAAAGGAGGTGTTGGAGAGCTGGGAGAACTGATAATTACTGACAATTCCAGCTGGACTAGGAGTAAAAGATTCAGGATAGGGCTTAAGGTGGCATCAGGTTATGGTGAGAATACACGAATCCGAGAAGGAAAAACAAATGCCTTCCGTGTCAAGGAACATAGAGGAGAATGTAGGTCCTTCATTGTCCTTTAAACCCTGTCATCTATGACTGACACTTAACATGGTTTTGGACATCCATAGTCTTCAATCATTTTAGCGAGTGCTTCATTTTGTATAGACCTTTACATCTTGAATGAAAATTCTGATGACTAAAAAGCTACCAGCTTCTTCTTTGTTATTAGCAAATGTTGACACTTCAGATCAGTTTCAGGAGAGAGTCTGCACACCCATCAATATTTTGCTTCTGCTCATCAATCTAACATGACAGGAATCTTACTGTAAATCTCTTCATTTTACAGTATCCAAGAAGCATCATCCACCTGCATCTGACGACGCAGTCTGGAGGTTGGAGACGATTGCCAAAGAT
This sequence comes from Eucalyptus shirleyi, assembly GCA_017140165.1. Lineage (NCBI taxonomy): Eukaryota > Viridiplantae > Streptophyta > Magnoliopsida > Myrtales > Myrtaceae > Eucalyptus > Eucalyptus shirleyi. Next base: position 42,344,826 of record CM029450.1, read on the forward strand.
GGAAAATATCACCAAAAACTGAGTGATGTCGGAATAGATAAAGTGGAGGACTTTCTACTGCAACTGTTTACGGACTCCAACAAACTGAAAGAGGTAAGCACTTTTTGCTAATGATTTTCTATTAGGGTTCAATTGACTACCAAGAGTTCAAGTCTTGTGTGTTCACTCATCATAGATTCTTGGAAAGAGCTTAACATTGAAGAACTGGGATATCCTGGTACATCATGCAAAGACTTGCGAAACAAATTGGAAACTTTATTGGTACTATTCTGCTGACATGAGGAAGCATGGTGCTGTATTCAACATTCATGGTCAACTGATTGGTGTAATCAAAGACAGGGTATATTGTGCTGCTCATCGACTTTCTGCCCAAGAGAAGGTAAGTAGCGAGTTCCTACTAAGTTTTGTCAAGACAGGTCATGCGTTACACATTGTTGTGCTGACTTCATATAATTTGTCCCTTATTATCTGTGTAATCAGTAATTTGTTGTTTACCCATAACTGTGTGGCCTTAAGGTGTCAGAACTGATCAGAGATATCGAAACTTGAAGGAGTAGGTTGGACATCCAGATGCTTTGCTTTTTCTTTTTCTTTTTCTTTTTACTTTTTGGTTAGTAATAGTAATATGAAGTGCCTCTGGAGAGAATAAAAAGAAAAGCTAGATGCTTTTGTTAGATCCATAATAGTGACTTTTTATTAACAGATTGATTTTGAGCTTTCGCTGGTTGCACTGCAAAGTTCAGGATAGTCAACTTGTATATCTAAACGGCTTTCTGTACTTTGTAGTTAAAATTATACAAAAAAACTGTAAGAGAGCACTTTCAGCAGTTGATTCGATGTCATTCATGAAAATCTGGGGAAATCATCATCGTGTTTTAGTTTGAAAGATTAATGCACTCACGTTGCAACTATTAATTTCGAATTTAAAGATCTCACTTTCTTGCACAATACAGGTGGATACATGTTTTATTTCTTCACTGGACCTTTCTCAATCCTTCCCTTGATTGTACTCTCCATTACGTCTTTCAAGCACCTGACCTTTATGTGGTGGAGAAATGGGAGGCGAAAGGCATAAAGGGAATTGAGCCTTTTTCAATGTTTTGTTATTCTTCTTTCTCTGTGCCGCAGTCACGTACTTTTGCTGAATACAAGTTCATCCATGGGAATGCAACATTACTTGCTGAAAAAGGAAATTTTTACTTTAAGTCAGAGAGTGTACCTTCAATTGTAGAGATAAACCAAGTGTTTTTCTTCCAGGAACATGTAGATGCAATCGTGAAAAAGGCCTTTGATAACTGGAACAATGTCACGGAGTTCAATGGAGGGACCTTTTCTGGTTCAATTCCATCTCAAGTCTTACAAATTGAAAATCTCACCACCGTTCAGCGTAATTCGGTTCCAGCCACTCCAAGTGGTCTGGAAGCTCCTCCAGAAAATGTGGGCTTCGTTGCTGAAGGTAAGTGATCTAAAACATAAAACTCTCTCTCCCTTAAGCACGTACAAAGATGTGGCCTGTGAAATAACAATGATATAGGACTTTCCACTTTATTGTTGAGCTTTATAAATGTGTTCCAACTACTTATGATTTGGGTTCACATAATGTGAAGACGTTCATTTGTCCAGCTAAAACTTCCATCCAAGGGGATTTTACCAATTCTGACCCCTCTTTGGCATTGACTTTAAGTAATATGTAGAGGATTCCCATTTGTAAGCTAGGCTTTAATGTGTCTTTAGATGCAACCAAAAATGCGCAGAAATAGTTTTTTAACTGATGACGAACAAACAACAGGAGTTGATTATTGCAGATCACTACCAAAGGCAATGATCTAGCAGATATCAGTTCATAGGCAAAAGGGCAATAATTGAGTACTTAGTTAATTAGGGTTCAATTTAACAAAGGCGACTTAATTTTGATCAGGAGATATATATGAGTTGGAGTATCAACTGACCTATAAGGACACGCAATGTGGAGAACAGTCAATATCCAATGCTAATTGTACACAAAAAGATATATTCTGTAAGCTGGGATTGTTGCAATACACTGTATTCATTTGGTCATATATGTACGTGCGTATGTATGTATGTATGGGCTTTGTCCAAGCAATTAAAAATTAACTAAAAACTATTAGGTGGAAACAGGTACCTTCTTAAGTGGGGGATTTTTTTTTTTTCTTTTTTTCTTTTTTTGGGGTGGAATTAGTAGCACTTCCCATTATAGTAAAAGCTCATAACCATTCATTCTAAAATTCTTTATAAAAACGTAGGTCTATGTTCACGTCAGCCTCTGTTTACGAACCACACTAATGTTTTAGTTCTTTCTCCAGGACATGATGGTGCAACTGCTTCGGCATTGCAAGTACAGTTGCAAAATACCGATTCTGAAAATGCCATGAAGCTTTCGGTTGATGAAAGTGGTCATCTCGCTGCACAGCAGCCCATATCTACAGACCCCTTGAATGTTCTAATTCCTCAGGGAGATATCCATTCTTCAAGCCAAATGCACGATACAGGGAATGAGAATGCTCCTCCAGAAGGCAATCACTTGATGGGAAATTTGCAACCATTTGTTTCAGATGATATGGATTATGTGTTGGCTTTCTTAAGTCAGAGCCCACCATACGATGTCGAGTTCTTTAAGACCCCATTGTATGATGGTGGTTCTGTTGGTGGTACCAGAAAAAGTGTTAACGGCTGGCTCAAGATAAAGGCAGTGATGCGGTGGGGTTTCTTCATCAGAAAGATCGTCATGAAGAGACGTGGCATCATGGTGCAGCCACCGGTCAAAGTCGAGGCTTGATTTGATTCGTTCTTAATGTTGCATTAGATAAGATGATTCTCCATTTACTGTGTGATGGAATTGATGGGGCTTTTTCTTAGATGAGGGCATATTAGTTACTTAATGTTATTCATTTGTGTATAGAACAGCTTTGTTTGAATGCCTTCACAAGTGAATAATTTTTCATCGGAGGGTCTCTCTACTTAAGTTCTTTCAACATGTTTCTTCGAAAGTATTTTGATTTTTCACAAGGAATGCAGGGTTTATCATTCAAAGAGTGTACTTGCATTTTGTGCTTATTATTTAATGATATTGACACCACGTCCATGTAGTCCAATGTATAAAGTCTTCCCTGTTTGCTGCTATCTACAGCTGTCGTTCGGAACACATACACCATTCATGATGCTAAGTCCCCTCGATATTCTCCATTCATTCAGACTGTTGCTTGGATATTGATGTTGAATTACCAATCAGTAACTAGTGAAAAAGAAGCAAAGTATATTCTGCAGGGCTGGCTATAAATGGAGGGTTCAGCTTAGCCGAGGGTGTTTTGCGTGACAGGCACAAATCGTGTTCTATCATCTTCATGGCCTGCTCCTCTTGTTTTCTCAGTCCTTGAAAAACTTATGTAAAATGGCTCGTGAAAAATTATGGTATAAAAAGTAGTTTTTGCATTCAATGGTACAGGAACAATCATACTCTGCATCCTTTCATGGCAATACAAGAAAACTAGTCTTCCTATTCCTCTTGAGCAACGAAGAGAAGAATAATGCAAGTGCCATTATTTTCATAGACGCTCACTTGTGTGTCATAACTTTTTTATTTCACTCACTTAAATAAATCATATGAGTGTCATTTCTAACAAATCATCCTACGTGAATTTTTTTTTTTTTAATTTGAACTTTTAAATTTTTTATTTACTTTTTTGAATTATTGATTTTGTTTTTATTTTTATTTTCCTTTTTCTTTTTTCCAAGGCTAGTGAGGGTCATTTATGACCCTCATCGACTATGAAACCTTCATGCAAATTAGGCGAGCAGTGCCTCACCCTTGGTGATGAAGGCCCTCGGCGGTGCTTGCTTGGTGTGGGCTGCGAAGGCAACCTTGCCCACAGCCACCCAAATCTGGCAAGGCCCTTTGAGGTGGCCCTCAAGTGATGGTCACTAGCCCTAAAGAGGGGCAAAAGAAAAATAAAAATTCAAAAAAAAAATTAAAAATTTTAAAGATAATTAAAAAATATTTTAAAATTATCCACATTAGTATCGGCAAAAGCATGTAAAATGATTGGCATCCACATTAGATTTTTTGATGAGACAAATTGCTAATTGCATTGAAGTGAGTAGAAAAAAAAAAGTTATGACACTTAAATGAGCACCATATCAAAATTATGGCACTTGTGCTGAATTTTAAATTTTTTAGAACTTAGTTGGGATAAGTACAATAGAAATCCTAAAACTTATAAGGAAAATGCAATCGATTCTTAAAATTTGTAAAAAGTATAATCAAGTCCTAAAACTCATCAAATTAGTTCAATCAAGTCCTAAAATTAACACCGTCAAATTTTTTAACAGAAAATACTGAAATGGCATTTTAAATGAATTTTTATTTTCCATGTGGCTTTTTAATTTTTTTTATTCAAATTAGATTTAAAAACTAGAAAAGAAAAGCTAAATTTTATTTTTAAACAAAACAATTCAAAAAAGAAAAAGAAAATGGGAAGCGCTTCAGCCACCACCCTTGCTGGAGGGGCCGGTGACGATTGCTGACCTTGGGCGGGGATGGTCGGCCCTTGCTGGCCCCGGGTGAGGGCCAACAGCCCTACCTCGCCTAGATTTGGCAAGCCTCGCCAACTTTGAGTGACGGCCGACGAGGCCTCGCCCAAGGCAAGGGGATGGTCACCGGCCCCTCGTGAGGGCTAGCATGACCAAATATGGGCACTCTCACCCGTGCTTGGCAAGGGTCGTTCGCCCTCGCCTGGGGCCAACAAGGGCCGGCCACCCCCTTAGGTTTGACAACAGTCACCAGCCCCAGTTGTCGACCCATTCGACGATGGGTGGTGATGACAAAAGCACCTGCCATTTTTTTAAACTATTTTGTTTTAAAAATAAATTTTAGCTTTTTTTTCTAGTTTTTAAATCTAATTTGAATAAACAATAATTTAAAAAATCCACATGGAAAATAAAAATTCATTTAAAAAGTCATATCAGCATTTTTCATCAAAAAATTTGACGGTGTTAATTTTAAGACTCGATTAACTTAATTTGACAAGTTTTAGAACTTGATTACACTTTTTATAAGTTTTAGAGCTTCATTGTATTTTTCCGACAAGTTTTAAGATTTCTATTACACTTATTCCCACTTAATTTAGTTATCAAACAAACCAAAATTCTTGTATGAGTCCAATCATCCGGCTTATGCTCATCTAAGAACTCGTAATTCGATCCAGTCCGATCCAAAAGGCCTTTAAACCATTTGCCATTTCCCGGTTAGACTAAAGCGTTTTTTTTTGTTTTTGTTTTTGTTTTTTTTTGGCAGTGGGAGTAGATTGTAGTTTCTAGGCAACTAAACACGCTGGTTTATCGGTCGTTGCGCCCGTCTCAAGAGGCGTGAAATCATATGAACGCCGAAAATGCGGAAGCAGCGTGTAGCATTTTCCAGGAAAATTACCAGGACCTGATTTTACCGGACAATCACCCGGTCACTCTCTCTCTCTCTCTCTCTGTGGGACTCGCAAGTGGGGGCGTACACACGACGGCAACGACAACAACCAGTCCAAACTTTGGGAGGAGATTCGAGTCGGTGAGAGACAAAGTTCGATCGGCACGACGACGAGACAAGAAGAGAGCGACGGATGGATGGAGATGCTTCTTCCGCTGAGGAAAGTCACCTGAGAGGAAATCTTAATAATGTTGATTGTCGTGCTACTGGCTATCATTTAGCGAATTTTGGCTCATTCCCTCCGTAACAAAGCACGAAAAAGCTTAGGGTACATCTGTTTAATGGAAAATTTTCAGACGAAGGAAAATAATTTTCGAGAAATAATTTTTCAGAAAGGTGGATAATTTTTCTTTATTTGCTAATATGTAATCGAAAACTTTTTCTGATATTAATATCAGTAATTTCAATCTTATGATAAAAAATATTTAAAAATTTTTTTTTATTTTTTCTTCCCTTCTACCGATCATTGGGCCTCTATGACAATTGAGGTACGAATGGTAATGTTTACTGTTCTTTTTTTGTTCCGGGAACAAAATAAAATAAAAAAAAAAGTGTTTTTGTTCCGGAAACAATTTTTGAACAAAAGAACGCGTTTGGTAACGTTTGTTTCGGGAATAAAAAATGAATAGAAACACGTTTGGTAAATTTTCTTATTTTTTTTGTTTCTTTTAATTTTTTAAACATTTTTATTTTATTTTTCATTTTTTCCTTTCTTTTTTATTTTTTTTTTTCGGCCGGTCACCGGAGGCCGGTGACCGACCGACGGGGCCGACAGCCTCGCCCAACCACGGCGAGGCTCGCTGGCCCCCGGCGAGGCTCACCAACCCCCGGCAAGGCCGAGCCTCACCCTCACCCAGCCATGGCGAGGCTCGGCCTCGCCGGATCTGGGCGAGCCCGAGCTTGCCCAGCCATGGTGAGGCTCGGCCTCGTCGGATATGGGTGAGGCCAAGCCTCGCCTTGGCGCGGGCGAGGCCGAGCCTCGCCTTGGCCGGGCGAGCTCGAGCTCGCCAGATCCGGCGAGGCTGAGCCTCGCCATGCCCGGGCGAGCTCGAGCTCGCCGGATCTAGGCAAGCCCGAGCTAGCCCAGCCATGGCGAGGCTCAGCCTCGCCCGCGCCGGCGACGCTCGGCCTCGCCCGCGCCTTCGACGCTCGGCCTCGCCGGGGGTCGGCGACGCTCCGGCAAGGTCGCCGACCCTCGAGGGCGTCGCCGGCCCTCGACGGCCGGTCGCCGGCCATGGCCGAGGCCGGCGACCGGCCAAAGAAAAAAGAAGAAAAAAAGAAGAAAAGAAGAAGAGAAGAAAAAGAGAGAGAAGAGAAACATTTCTCCAAAATTGTTTCTGGAACAAGAAGTACAAATTTTTTGTTTCTTTTTTTTGTTCCTATTTTGTTCCAGGAACAAAAAAAAAAAAAACAAAAACGCAACAAAACACGTTTCTGTTCTTTTTTTGTTCCCAAAAACAAAAAAAACAAAAAAAGTGTTCAAGAACAAAAATAAAGAACAAAAACATGCAGGCCCTTGGTTACTGGCCACAAGCCTGGGCCAGTGAGGTCAAGATCACTTGAGGTTAGCAAGCTCGAGCATTGCAAACTTGTGGAGAGGCTTGAGATCGCCTATAGCCAAGATTGTCAACCGGCAATTAGTAGAAGAGTGAGGAGGAGGAAAATGAAAAAATAGAAATAAAATAAAATAATAAAGTGAAATTAAAATATTAAAATAGTTGAGATGAGCAATTCTAGAAAGTATTTTCACCTTTTTGGATTTAGAAATTCATTTTCCTAAATTTATGCGTGAATATTTTTATTTAACTCATTTTCCTCAAACAAATGTACTCTTAATTAGATTGCATAAAAGAGTAATATGGTATGGGACTCTATCTTAAATTACTCGAGTAAATGCTGTTAATTGAGATTTTACGAAACTCTCGATTTGATTTGTCCACAACACTACAAACGTTGTTATTATATTCGTTCAGTAAAAGGTCTTATCAAATTCATTTTCTTCTCATAAAAATCGGGAGTTTCGGTTGAAGTTTCCGTCCTTCATGTTTATAAATGGTGATCGGACATAATATTGGACGTTCAAAATGTAGACCGAAAAGCAAAAAAAAAAAAAAAAAAAAAGAAGAAGAAGAAGAAGATGATGAATTACAAAATTTTGAAGAAATGATATCTTTTATAGCCTAAACTTTAGATTTTTATCCCGCATGCCCCTAACTGGATGAGGGGTGCAATTTCAATTTTCAACATATTGGGAGACTTCATCGAAATATTTTGCGTCACCTATTACGCACCGCGGGAGAATGTATGAGGAGTAAGCTTGAATTCCAAGAATGCCTTTGATGTTGACCCCACCTTTTTTTTTGTCTGTTGTTGACCCCACTTCGCTTGCTTTGGTTTGCAAATCTTTTAATTTAATCACTCTCCTACCGAGAAAGTTCTCCACAACCATTCTCTCTCTCAATTTTGATTTTGAAATTATTCCTCCTCATAAAATAGGAAAATAGTTTATGGTGTCGAATGATTTCAACCGTGCTTTTCCGTCGTCTATAGTTAAAATTTCTAATTTTTAAGGAATATATAGTTTCATGAAACACTGGATTTTTATTTGAAGTGTGTCAAAAAGATTTGGCATTATTGTAAGTATAATTGTAAAGAGTTAATATCACAAAAAAAAAACTCTAAATTGATATGACTATAAAAAATTTACCATAAATTAATTTTTCTACTACAAAAAATCATAAATTTACCATAAGTTAATACATTTATGACAAATTTACCCTATATTAGTTTTTGTTACATTTTACTATCAAATTGCTCAGTTAAATGATACGCATTAGTTGACTTATGTACTAGTTTGGAATTTTACTCTTTGTTTATCACAATTGTACCAGTTTTGTGATTTTTTTTATGTTAATTCAATTTAATGAATGGTATATTTATTACAAATGTACCAATTTTGAGTTTTTGATGATAACAAAATTAGTTTTGGGTAAATTTGTTACAAATATACCGGTTTGAGATTTTTCTTGATATTAACCAAATTGTAAAATGGTGTTGTCATGATTTTACAAGAATATTAAACAAGATATAATTACATATAAAATTTGGCAACAATAAATCATTTCAGCATCATCAATTTGCTATATTGTACACATATTTCAATTCATAAGTTATAAGTAAGTGTGATCAGAAGTGATTAATTGAATCTGTTTATGCTTGTTTAAAGCCACTCATAGATAACTAATCTTCAAACGTGTTACCCATGGATCGGGGATTGGACTAAAATGATTTACCTTAAACTTTGCATTAAAGGAAAAAAAAAATTCAAATTATTTAATCGGTAAAAGTGTGAAAAAAATCCAAAAAAAATAAAAAGGAAAAAAAAATGTGCATGCGGCTTAATAAGGTTAAAGGGGGCAAATTAGTAGAATCGGAGAAGAGAAATATTTTTAAAATGGACGCTGTTAGCCTAACCGTCCTCTACAGAATGATAGTAGGACGGTCTAAGGCCAGCCACAAAATATTCTAGAGGAAAACGGTAGACCTTACTCACTTGGTTAAAATGTTCCGGAGGAAACCGGTGGACCTTCTCACTCCGTTTCGATTTTGACGCAATGTATTTTTTCTAATTATCTCTATGTTTCCTTATTGAAGGCTCAAATTAAGAGACAAAAAATCATGAGAGGACCCATATAATTAATTTTCTTGAATATAAAGATAAAAAAAAAATTTGATATCGAAATTTAAATAATTACAAGTTGAAAATATTATCACTTATTAAAAAGAACTGTTAATATCATTATATAGATCTATTAAATTTAAAACGATGAAAAAGGCTTAAAATGTTGGCTCTGCAACTAATAACGAAATCATTGTGCAATGAAATGGCTTCTTATTCATTTGGCTCAAATTAAATTGGTCTAGGAGGACTCTTTAGTAACCTAAAATTAAGACTAGATATCCATTGTGCATGAAACAAATGAAGTAAAGAAAAAAATTAGTAGAGAAAAAGATTTCTCCATTGATCCAAATCTCGTAGATGATGTACAAGGACCTAAAATATTACAAAATCAATCTTAGGATCACACTAGTCAAAGCTAAAGTTAAAATAAATAAATAAAAAATTCTCGGTCAATTTTCTTTATCTGGAAAATAATGAACACTATTTTAAAAGTTGCAATTGAGTTCATATATTTCTTATTAATTGAATATTATCATTTTGATTTGTTTCATTAAATAAGACAAGAGAATTGTCTTTTATATGGAAAATGCATTATTATATAATATAAAAAAAGAACTTGCTAACCAAGTCTCCCTCTTTGAAGATGAAAAACGCTTGGCTGATGTTTGACCGTCTTTTTCATTGGTTGACGGTAGCGCGAGCCAAGCATTTTCCTTTTAAAATCGGTAACGTTTCGTGGAAATGCGCACGAAGTTACTCTTCTTGGAAATCCATGTGGCTAGTCCTCCGTGACGAAAGGTCACCTCATCACCTTCGAGTTCGAGTTCGTCGATAAAACTGCCCCCTCTGATTCCTTTAAAAATTACCAGGACCTGATTTTTCCCCAAAAATTACATGTGTCGGACGCGCTTCTTCCCTCCCTCCCTCTCTCTCTCTCTCTCTCTGCCCCCGGGACACGCTCGCGCGTACACACGACGGCGACAACCACCCCCAGTCCAAACTTTGCGACATGAGAGGAAATCTTAATAATGTGATTGTCCTGCTCCTGGCTATGTGCTGCACAATTCATGCAACATCCGCATCATTTCGCGATATTTGGCTCATCCCTTTCGTAACAAAGCACGAAAAAGCTTAGAGTGAATTTGTTACATAGAAAATTTCATGATAAAAAAAAAAAAAACTTTCGGAGAGAGAATTTTTCAGAAAGTGGATAATTTTCCTTTATTTGCTAATATATAATCAAAAATGTTTTGTGGTATTTAATATCAGTAATTTCAATCTTATGACTAAAACAATTCAAATTTTTAAATTTTTTTCTTTTTTCTTTTTCCTTCCCTTTTGCCGATCATGAGCCTCTATGATGGCTAGTTACTCGCTGTAGGCCGGGGCCAACGAGGTCAAGATCACTTGAGGTCGGCAAGCTTGAGCATCGAGACTCAAGATCGCTTGTGGCCAATTGCTGAGCGGCAATTGGCAAAAGGAGGAGGAAAATGAAAAAATAAAAATAAAATAAAATATTAAAGTGAAATTAAAATATAAAAATTTTAGAGATGAGCAATTTCGGGAAGTGTTTTCACCTTTCTAGATTTATGAATTCATTTTCCTAAATTTACACATGAATATTTTTGTTGACCAAAAAGTGTTTTTGATTAACTCATTTTCTAGCTACGCACCAAGTGGATGAAAGTCTGGAAAATCAATTCCCGAAAAATACTTTTTCTCAAATAAATGCACCATTAATTGAGTTGTGTAAAAGAGTAATATGGGACGGGACTCTATCTTAAATTACTTGAGTAAAAACAATTGATTGAGATTTTACGAAACTCTCGATTTGATTAGTCTGCGACACTATGAACTTTGTTATTACATTCATTTGGTGAAAGGTTTTATCAAATTAATTTTCTTCTCGAAAAATTTGGGACTTTCAGTTGCAGGTTCCGTCCTTCATGTTTATAAATGGCGATCGGACATAATACGGAGCTTCAAAATGTTGACCAAAATAATAATAATAAAAAAAGATGAATTACAAAATTTTAAAGAAATAATATCTTTTATAGCCTAAACTTTAGATTTTTATCCCGTACACCTTCTAACCCAAAGTGTCTTTATTTTCTCAAATAAGTATTTAAAGTAGACCTTATTTCAAATAATAATTTCAAGTGTTATCATTTTCTCAAATAAAGACTTGAAGTAAATCTTATTTTAAAATAAGAGTCTGAAGTGGTTATATTTATTTCAAATAAGAGTTTGAAGTGGCTAAGTTTGTTTTGATTAAGAACTTGACTTTTCAACAATCAAGGGAATTTTCATCATTTACCATTTTCCCTTTTTTCTTTTCCTTTTTTTTTTTTCTCGATACTTCTTCTTCCTCTTCACCAGTGGCCAATGCCCATAGAGGGCCAGGCGAGGTTGCCCTCGCCTGATTTGATGAGGGACGGCCTCGCCTGGGCGACGAGGCGAGGCCGTTCCTTACGGCCTTCTGCAAGGTCGGCCCTCATCGGCCTTTGCTAGCGACTATTGGCTGATGCCGAAAAAAAAAAAAAAACAAGAAAAAAGAACATTTTGGATGAAAATGCCCTTGATCGATTGGAAAATTTAGCAGATCGGCGATCGGTGAGGTCATGCCCTTATTTTAAACAACCATGGCTACTTTAAAACCTTATTTGAAATAACCAAGATCATTTTAGGTCCTTATTTGAAATATGGTCCACTTTGGACCTTTATTTGAGAAAACGAGGGTGCTTCAGGTCTTTTTTTTTGGAATTTTCCCATGATTCAATATCACAAAAAATCTCAAATTAGTACGCCTATGACTAAATCTCAAGTTCACTCTCAAACTTGTATACTTATGATAAATTTACTCTATGTTAGTTTTCGTTAAATTTTATTATTAAATTGCTGAGTTGGATGACATGTGATAATTGACTTATGTACAAATTTAGAATTTTACTTTTCATTTATCACTATTATACCAGTTTTGTGGGTTTTTTTTTGTTGTATTAATTTAATTTAATAAAGGGGTATGAATTAATTTGGGGTTTTTGCTGTAAAAAAATTAGTTTAAGATAAATTAATTATAAGTGTACTAGTTTGGAATTTTTCGTGGTATTAACCAAATTATAAAATAATGTTGTCATAATTTTACATCAATAGTATTAAACATATATATATATATATATATATATATATATACACACACACACACACATCAGATCTGGCAGCAACAAATCATTTCGGCATCATCAATTCGATATACTGTACACATGTATATTTCAAATTAATTATTATAGTACGCATTCGTTAATTTTTTCAATTGCTTAGAAGTGGTTAATTGAATTTTCTATTGCTTGCACACATAGATAACTAATCTTCAAACGTGTTACCTATGGATCAGGGATCAGACTAAAGCGATTTGCCTTAAACTCTGCGTTAAAGGAAAAAATAGTTCAAATTATTCAATAGGTTACAGCGTGAAAAAGCCCAAAAAAAAATGGAAAAAGAAAATTGTACACGCGGCTTAATAAGGTTGAAAGGGAGCAAATTAGTAAAATCGGAGAAAAGGAATATAAATGGACGCCGCCAGCTGACCGTCATTTGCAGAGTGACAGTAGGACGGTCTAAGGCCAGCCGCAAAATGTTTTGGAGGAAACCGATAGACCTTCTCACCTGGTTTCAATTTTGACTCCATGTATTTTTTTTTTCTAATTATTTCTATGTTTTCTTATTACAGGCTCAAATTGAGAGAGACAAAAAATCATGAGAGGACCAACAAAATTAATTTTCTTGATTATAAAGAAAGAAAAATTATATTTGATATCAAAATACAAATAATTACAAATATCACTTACTAAAAAGAAAGCATTAATATCATTATATAAGTCTATTAAATTTAAAAGATGAAAAAAATACTTAAAATGTTGGCTTTGCAACTAATAATGAAATCATTGTGCAATGAAATAAATTCTTATTCATTTCGCTCAAATTAAATTGCTCTAGAAGGACTATTTGGTAACCTAAAATTAAGAATGAAAGATATGAAGTAAAGAAAAAAATCAAGATGAGAATAATGAATTAGTAGAGAAAAATATTTCTCCATTGATCCAAATCTTGTAGATGATGTACAAGGACCTAAAACATTACAAAATCGATCTTAGGACCACATGATTCAAAGCTAAAATTAAAATAAATAAAAAACAATTCTCGATCAATTTTTTTTTTTACCGGAGAATAATGTACACTATTTTAAAAGTTGCAATTGAGTGTTTTTATATATTTCTTTTTATTTGAATATTATCATTCGATTTGTTTCTTTAAATAAGACAAGAAAATTGTTTTTTATATGGAAAATGCGTGATTAAATAATAAAAATAAAAATAAAAAACCTGTTAACGGTACCGTGACTAAGGTGGGAAACGCTTGGCTGATTTTTTACCGTCTTTTTTCTTGGTTGACGGTACCGTCAGCCAAGCATTTTCCTTTTAAAATCGGCGACGTTTCGCGGAAATGCGAATGAAGTCACTTTTCTTGGAAATGCATGTGCCAATTCCTTCGCGACTAAGGTCAAGTCATCACCTTCGACTTCAAGTTCGTCGATAAAATAAAACTGGCCCGTCTGATTCCTTTCTCTGCCACTTTCTTTTGGCTACCAAACATTGCCCAAGATTCAGACACTTCCCCTGTTTCTTGAGAAGCTCCACAGAAGAACAGAAAGGTCGCGTCCATGGCGAAGAGAGCTTCGGCCTCCTCTTCTTCAGGTCAACCAAGTCAACCCAAGAGGCCATGCTTCGCTCCAGCCGAGTAAGTTTGATGATCGTGCATTAGTTTTTAGCTTTACTTGCGGGAAATCCTTTGAAGGGTTCTCGAGTTGAAGGTTCTTGAAATGAGTAGTGTAGCAAAGCATGTGTTGAAGTATGACATCGATTAGCTTTTGCCTCATGAGTACTCCGAATCGTTTTCGTTGGGGTTTTCTATACGGGTTTTTGCTATGGCTGCTAAGGTTCCCTTCCTATTTTTCCTAATTTTTGTTCTTTTGTTTTCCAGAACAAAAAAAGAATACAAATTCAAATCCGTTTGATAAGGTTAATTAATTTTTCTATTTTTTGGAGTAGGAAAGTATTAGGATAATAGATTTAGAATAGAAATAAGAATAGAAAAAAGTAATTTCTTATTACCATAAACAAATTCTATAACTAAGTCATTTTCTATAAATAAATAAAAAAAAAAGTAACTTCTTCCTTGCCACGGGCTGCCTGCTAGAGGAGAAGCAACAAGAAGAAGAAAGGAAAAAAAAATAAGAAAAATCTGGAAAAAAAATTATTAGTTAATTAAAACAAATTATTCGTCACAAAAAATTTGTGGGTCGTACCAAGTAATATTCTTTTTCTTTTTCAATACGAAGAATAGAAATTTTGTATAGTTAACACATTCTTTTATTCAGAAATTGTTCTAGGCAATAGAAATCCAAAAAATACTATTTTTGAAATGAAATGGTTCTCTAGAATAGAAATGTTACCAAGCGCATCTTGAAGGCTCCAAATGTGGTTGTCTCAAATCTGATTTGCGATTTCACAATAGGCAATCGCAGTACTTCCTTCTTATTTCAATTAAACTCTGTTAAGGCCTTTACCTAGTAAGCGAGCTGTCATCGTCATTGGGTTACTTAAATGTCCTGTTTGCCAAATTATCCTATCTTGCTTATGTTTTTGTGCTGATCTTCACACAGTCAACCATGGAATGGGTCCAAGAGGAATCTCGTGCCGGGGAGCTGCTTGACGGAGGAGGATGCCCAGAGAGTGGTAAGATGAGAAAAGTCGCCAGCTTGGACATAGATTATATGGTCTTCATTTTATTTCAATTGCTGGTCTCTTTAATTAGAAGCGGTTGGATCATTTCTGACCTTCCAGTCAGTTTTCTGATAGAAATCCGCATTAGAAATTGCTGTGAGATGTAAAGAGAAGTCTCGTTTGAGTGGTAAAAATGGCTTGCTGACCGTTCTAGTCTTCTCATGTGAAGGAATTGCTCCAAGAACATGATTTAGGTTTTTCAAGTCGTTTTGTAAAGATGGATCGCAAAAAGACATAAATTTTCAGTGAAGGGCCCTGGTTATAAATGTCTCCTTGAATCTTGGAAAATGTGGTCTATGACAATTTCGATTTGCATGTAGACGGATTGAATTGGATGAATACGTCACAGTTTTTTCTTGCAATGTAATTCTTTGCTATTGCTCTTTGCTGGACAGTGCGGAGAAGAGCCAGAACCTGCAAAATCTCACTCAGCCGAATATTGTCGAAGGTAAATATATTTCATTTGGTTTGCTGGTAGTATCTTTTACACAACAGTTGATTCCTCCAGTAGAATTTCCACGTGTACTGTGTCCCTAACTAAAACAGTCATCGAGTATCATATACCTGCACATATATTTTTCTGTTAATCACCAAAAGGACGGTGCATTTGCTGATAGCTGCTAAGTAACTTTAACGTGCTTCTGTAAGTACCAGATAGAACAGCTTTACATTGAATTTTCTGTGGCACCTTAGATTAAGGGAATGCATTTGGTGAGTCTGATATCTATCTTTTTACACAGTAAGGAGGTCTGACATTCATTTGTACAAGTAACTAAAATGTTCCATATAGATATATGTCTATTTCTTTTGAATAAGTCCACAGGACAGCAGTTGCTCATGGTGTTATTTTTCATGGTGTAGTTGTACTGGGAATTCTCTCAAAGATATAGTGCAACAGATGCATTCAGAGGAGAATTCTCTTCAGAAACTGGTAAGACAAACAGAATTTATAAAATTTGCACTTTTCTCAAACATGTCTCCATCAACACTTCAGATATGATTTTTTTTTTTCCTGTGCATGTCAAGAATTGATTGAATGAACTTATTGACCAACAAATCCGTTGCTAGATAATTGATTTATGTCTACTGTTCGAACGGCATTTATTGAGCATGAACTGATCAGAGATATCGAAACTTGAAGGAGTAGGTTGGACATCCAGATGCTTTGCTTTTTCTTTTTCTTTTTACTTTTTGGTTAGTAATAGTAATATGAAGTGCCTCTGGAGAGAATAAAAAGAAAAGCTAGATGCTTTTGTTAGATCCATAATAGTGATTTTTTATTAACAGAGTGATTTTGAGCTTTCGCTGGTTGCACTGCAAAGTTCAGGATAGTCAACTTGTATATCTAAACGGCTTTCTGTACTCTGTAGTTAAAATTATCCAAAAAAAAAAAAACTGCAAGAGAGCACTTTCAGCAGTTGATTCGATGTCATTCATGAAAATCTGGGGAAATCATCATCAAGTTTTAGTTTGAAAGATTAATGCACTCACCTTGCAACTTTTAGTTTCGAGTTTAAAGATCTCACTTTCTTGCACAATACAAGTGGATACATGTTTTATTTCTCACTGGACCTTTCTCAATCCTTCCCTTGATTGTACTCTCCATTACGTCTTTCAAGCACCTAACCTTTATGTGGTGGAGAAATGGGGGGCGAAAGGCATAAAGAGAATTGAGCTTTTTTCAATGTTTTGTTGTTCTTCTTTCTCTGTGCTGCAGTTACGTACTTTTGCTGAATACAAGTTCATCTGTGGGAATGCAACATTACTTGCTGAAAAAGGAAATTGTTACTTTAAGTCAGAGAGTGTACCTTCAATTGTAGAGATAAACCAAGTGTTTTTCTTCCAGGAACATGTAGATGCAATCGTGAAAAAGGCCTTTGATAACTGGAACAATGTCACGGAGTTCGATGGAGAGACCTTTTCTGGTTCAATTCCATCTCAAGTCTTACAAATTGAAAATCTCATCCCTGTTCAGCGTAATTCGGTTCCAGCCACTCCAAGTGGTCTGGAAGCTCCTCCAGAAAATGTTGGCTTCGTTGCTGAAGGTAAGTGATCTAAAACATAAAACCTCTCTCCCTTAAGCACGTACAAAGATGTGGCCTGTGAAATAACAATGATATAGGACTTTCCACTTTATTGTTAAGCTTTATAAATGTGTTCCAACTACTTATGATTTGGGTTCACATAATATGAAGAAGTTCATTTGTCCAGCTAAAACTTCCATCCAAGGGGATTTTACCAATTCTGGCCCCTCTTTGGCACTGACTTTAAGTAATATGTAGAGGATTCCCATTTGTAAGCTAGGCTTTAATGTGTCTTTAGATGCAACCAAAAATGCGCAGAAATAGTTTTTTAACTGATGACGAACAAACAACAGGAGTTGATTATTGCAGATCACTACCAAAGGCAATAATCTAGCAGATATCAGTTCATAGGCAAAAGGGCAATAATTGAGTATTTAGTTAATTAGGGTTCAATTTAACAAAGGCGACTTCATTTTGATCACGGGATATATATGAGTTGAAGTATCAAATGACCTATAAGGACACGCAATGTGGAGAACAGTCAATAGCCAATGCTAATTGTACACAAAAAGATATATTCTGTAAGCTGGGATTGTTGCAATACACTGTATTCATTTGGTCATATATGTACGTGCGTATGTATGTATGTATGTATGGGCTTTGTCCAAGCAATTAAAAATTAACTAAAAAATATTAGGTGGAAACAGGTACCTTCTTAAGTGGGGGATTTTTTTTTATTTTTTTCTTTTTTTGGGGTGGAATTAGTAGCACTTCCCATTATAGTAAAAGCTCATAACCATTCATTCTAAAATTCTTTATAAAAACGTAGGTCTATGCTCACGTCGGCCTCTGTTTACGAACCACACTAATGTTTTAGTTCTTTCTCCAGGACATGATGGTGCAACTGCTTCAGCATTGCAAGTACAGTTGCAAAATACCGATTCTGAAAATGCCATGAAGTTTTGGGTTGATGAAAGTGGTCATCTCGCTGCACAGCAGCCCATATCTACAGAACCCTTGAATGTTCTAATTCCTCAGGGAGATATCCATTCTTCAAGCCAAATGCACCATACAGGGAATGAGAATGCTCCTCCTGAAGGCAATCACTTGATGGGAAATTTGCAACCATTTGTTTCAGATGATATGGATTATGTGTTGGCTTTCTTAAGTCAGAGCCCACCATACGATGTCGAGTTCTTTAAGACCCCATTATATGATGGCGGTTCTGTTAGTGGTACCAGCAAAAGTGTTAACGGCTGGCTCAAGATAAAGGCAGTGATGCGGTGGGGTTTCTTCATCAGAAAGATCGTCATGAAGAGACGTGGCATCATGGTGCAGCCACCAGTCGAAGTCGAGGCTTGATTTGATTCTTTCTTAATGTTGCATTAGATAAGATGATTCTCCAATTACTGTGTGATGGAATTGATGGGGCTTTTTCTTAGATGAGGGCATATTAGTTACTTAATGTTATTCATTTGTGTATAGAACAGCTTTGTTTGAATGCCTTCACAAGTGAATAATTTTTTCATCAGAGTCTCTCTACTTCAGTTCTTTCAACATGTTTCTTCGGAAGTATTTTGATTTTTCACAAGTAAGGAATGCAAGGTTTAGCATTCAAAGAGTGTACTTGCATTCTGTGCTTATTATTTAATGATATTGACACCACGTCCATTAGTCCAATGTATAAAGTCTTCCTGTTTGCTGCTATCTACAGCTGTCGGTCGGAACACATACACCAGTCATGATGCCAAGTCCCCTCGATATTCTCCATTCATTCAGACTGTTGCTTTGATATTGATGTTGAATTACCAATCAGTAACAACTGAAAAAGAAGCAAAGTATATTCTGCAGGGCTGGCTATAAATGGAGGGTTCAGCTTAGCCGAGGGTGTTTTGCGTGACAGGCACAAATCATGGCCTGCTCCTCTTGTTTTCTCAAGTCCTTGAAAAGCTTATGTAAAATGGCTTGTGAAAAGTTATGGTATAAAAAGTAGATTTTGCATTCAATGGTACAGGGAACAATCATACCCTGCATCCTCTAATGGCAATACAAGAAAGCTAGTCTTCCTATTCCTCTTGAGCAACAGGGAGGAGAATAATGCAAATGCCATCATTTTCATAGATTGTCACTTGTGTATCATAATTTTTTTATTCCGTTCACTTAAATAGATCATTTGAGTGTCATCTCTAATTCATAAATGGTCACTTATGTATCATAACTTTTTTATTTCGCTCATTTAAATAGATCATTTGAGTGTCATTTCTAATTCATAGATGGTCACTTGTATATTATAACTTTTTTTGTTTCGCTCACTTAAATAAATCATTTGAGTGTCATTTCTAATAAATCGTGGATTTTTTAAATTTCTTTAACTTTTTAATTTTTTATTTACTTCTTTAAATTATTGTTTTTGTTTTTATTTTTCTTTTCCTTTTTTCTTTTTTCAAGGCTAGCGAGGGTCATTAATGACCCTCGTCGACTACGAAACCCTTGTGCAGATTAGGTGAGGGGCGCCTCACCCTTGGTGATGAAGGCCCTTGGCGGCCCTTGCCTAGTGTGGGCTGCGAAGGCAGCCTTGCTCACAGCCACCCAAATCTGGCGAGGGCCTTTGCGGCTAAAGGCGAGGTGGCCCTCAAGCGATGGTCACTGGCCGTAAAAAGGGGCAAAAGAAAAATAGAAAATTCAAAATAATTATTAAAAAATTTAAAGATAATTAAAAAATATTTCAAAATTATTCACGTCACTATCGACAAAACCATATTGGTGTCTACATCAGGCTTTTTGACGACGTAAATCGCTAATTGCATTCAACTTAGTAGGAAAAAAAAATATGACACTCAAACGAGCACCATATCAAAGTTATGGCATTTGTGCTGAATTGTAAATTTTTTAGCACTTAATTTAGCGACCAAACAAACCGAAATTCTTATATGAGTCCAATCATCCGCCGGCTTATGCCCATCTAAGAATTCGTAATTCGATCCAGATTCAAAAGGCCTTTAAACCATTTGCCATTTCCCCGTTTGACCAAAGTGTTTTTTTGTTTTTTGGCAGTGGGAGTAGACAGTAGTTTCTAGGCAACTGAACACGCTGGTTTTTCGGTCGTTGCGCCCGTCTCAAGAGGCGTGAAATCATACGAAAGCCGAAAATGCGGAAGCAGCGTGTAGCATTTTCCAGGAAAATTACCAGGACCTGATTTTCCCGGACAATCACCCGGTCACGCCACTGTCTATATTTTATCCTCTCTCTCTCTCTCTCTCTCTCTCTCTCTCTCTCTCTCTGTGGGACACACAAGTGGGGGCGTACACACGACGGCAACGACAACAACCAGTCCAAACTTTGGGAGGAGATTCGAGTGGGTGAGAGACAAAGTTCGATCGCCATGACGACGAGACAAGAAGAGAGCGATGGATGGATGGAGATGCTTCTTCCGCTGAGGAAATTCAACCTGAGAGGAGCTATCATTCAGCGACTTTTGGCTCGTTCCCTTCATAACAAAGCACGAAAAAGCTTAGAGTACTTCTGTTTTATGGAAAATTTCCTGATAAAGGAAAATATTTTTCGAGAGATAATTTTTTAGAAAGGTGGATAATTTTCCTTTATTTTCTAATATGTAATTGAAAACGTTTTCTGATGTTAATATCAGTAATTTCAATCTTACGACAAAAAAAAAAATTTGAATTTTTTTCCCCTTCTACCATTTACTAGGCCTTTGTGACAGTTGGTTATGGCCACAAGCCTAGGCTAGTGAGGTCAAGATCGCTTGAGGTCGGCAAGCTCGAGCATCGCCAGCCTGTGGTGATGCTTGAGATCACCTATGGCCGAGATTGTCGACCGGCGATTAGCAAAAGAATGAAGAGGAGGAAAATTGAAAAATAAAATAATAAAGTGAAATTAAAATATTAAAATTTTTGAGATGAGCAATTCCAAAAAGTATTTATCTTTATAGATTTAGGAATTCATTTTCATAAATTTAAGCATGAATATTTTTGTTCACCAAAAAGTGTTTTCGTTTAACTCATTTTCCCACCGCACACCAAATGGGTGAAAGTTTGGAAAATCAACTCCCGAAAAACACTTTCCCTCAAACAAATGTACTCTTAATTAAGTCGTATAAAAGAGTAATATGGGACGGGACTCGATCTTAAATTACTGGAGTAAAGGCTGTTAATTGAGATTTTACGAAACTCTCAATTTGATTAGTCCGCGACACTACAAACTTTGTTACTATGTTCTTTCGGTGAAAGGTCTTATCAAATTAATTTTCTTCTCGAAAAAATCGGGACTTTTGGTTGAAGGTTCCATCCTCCGTGTATATGAATGGCGATTGGACATAATATTGGACCTTCAAAATGTAGACCAAAAGACGAAAAAGAAAGAAAGATGAATTACAAAATTTTTAAGAAATAATATCCTTTATATCCTGAACTTTATATTTTTATCCCGCATACCCTCTAACTGGATGAGGGGTGCAATTTCAATTTTCAACAAATTGGGAGACTTTGTCGAAATATTTTTGCGTCGCCTACTACGCAACGCGGGAGTATGGATGATGAATAAGCTTGAATTCCAAGAAAGCCTTTGGTGTTGACCCCACTTTTTTTTTTTTTTTTTTTTTGGTCTGTTGTTGACCCCACTTCGCTTGCTTTAGCTTGCATATCTTTTAATTTAATCACTCCACTACCGAGAAAGTTCTCCCCAAGCATTCTCTCTCTCAATTTTGATTTTGAAATTATTCCTCCTCATAAAATAGGAAAATAGTTTACTGCATCGAATGATTTCATCCGTGTTTTTCCGTCGCTTACAGATAAATTTCTAATTTTTAAGGAATATATAGTTCATGAAACACTAGATTTTTATTTGAAGTGTGTCAAAAAGATTTGGCATTATTGTAATACCACAAAAATTTTTAAATTGATGCATTTATAACAAATTTACCATAAACTAATTTTTCTACTATAAAAAATCATAAATTTACCATAAGCTAGTATACTTATGACAAATTTATCCTATATTATTTTTTGTTAAATTTTACTATCAAATTGCTCAATTAGATGATATGCATTAGTTGACTTATGTACTAGTTTGGGATTTTACTCTCTATTTATCATAATTGTACGAGTTTTGTGATTTTTTGTTGTATTAATTCAATTTAATGAATGGTATATTTATCATAAATGTACCAATTTTGAGTTTTTGATGATAAATAAATTTGTTGGGATAAATTTATTACAAATGTTCCAATTTGGAATTTTTCTTGATATTAACCAAATTGTAAAATGGTGTTGTCATGATTTTAGAAGAATATTAAACAAGATATATTTACATATCACATTTAGCAACAATAAAACATTTCAGCATTATAAAATTAAATTTGATACCGAAAAATAAATAATTACAAGTTGAAAATATTATCACTCATTAAAAAGAAACCGTTAATATCATTATAAAGATCTATTAAATTTGAAAAGATGAAAAAGACTTAAAATGTTGGCTTTGCAACTAATAACGAAATCATTGTGCAATGAAATGGCTTCTTATTCATTTCGCTCAAATTAAATTGGTCTAGAAGGACTCTTTAGTAACATAAAATTAAGACTAGATATCCATTGTGCATGAAACAAATGAAGTAAAGAAAAAAATTAGTAGAGAAAAAGATTTCTCCGTTGATCCAAATCTCGTAGATGATGTACAAGGACCTAAAATATTACAAAATCAATCTAAGGATTACACGAGTCAAAGCTAAAGTTAAAATAAAAAAACTCGATCAATTTTCTTTATCTGGAGAATAATATACACTATTTTAAAAGTTGCAATTGAGTTTTTCATATATTTCTTATTATTTGAATATTATCACTTTGATTTTTTTCTTTAAATAAGACAAGAAAATTGTTTTTATATGAAAATTGTTTTTATATGGAAAATGCATTATTTTATAATAAAAATAAAAAAACTTGTTAGCCAAGTCTACCTCTTTGAAGATGGAAAACGCTTGGCTGATGTTTGACCGTCTTTTTTCTTGATTGACGGCAGCGCGAGCCAAGCATTTTCCTTCGTGACGAAGGTCATCTCATCACCTTCGAGTTCGAGTTCGTCGATAAAACTGCCCCGTCTGATTCCTTTCTCTGCCACTTCCTTTCGGCTACCAAACGTTGCCCAAGATTCAGACACTTTCCCTATTCTTGATAAGCTCCACATAAGAACAGAAAGGTCGCCTCCATGGCGAAGAGAGCTTCGGCCTCCTCTTCTTCAGGTCAACGAAGTCAACCCAAGAGGCCACGCTTCGCTCCAGCCGAGTAAGTTTGATGATCGTTTGTTAGTTTTTAGCTTTACTTGCGGGAAATCCTTTGAGGGGTTCTCGAGTTGATGGTTCTTGAAATGAGTAGCGTGGCGAAGCATGCGTCGAAGTATGAGTAGTGTGGCGAAGCGTGCGTCGAAGCATGACATTGATTAGCTTTTGCCTCATGACTATTCTGAATCGCTTTCGTTCAATTTTTTGTTTTTGGGTTTGTGCTATGGCTTCAATGTGAACTATTAAGACTCGGTTTGATAACGTTCCTATGTCTCTTAATTTCTTGTCTTTTGTTTCTCAAAACAAAATAAGAACACAAATCTGTTTGATAAGGTCAATTAATTTTTCTACTAACTGAACAGAAAAGTATCTAGAGAATAAATTTAGAACATAAATAAGAAGTAGAAAAAAATAAGTTTTTGTTCCCGAGAATAATTTTTATAAATAAGTCATTATATATATATAATAACTCCTTCCTTGTCCCAGCCTGTGGCCGGAGGAGAAGCAAGAAGAAGAGAGGGAAAAAAAGAAAAATCTAAAAAATTATTAAAAAATTAAAAGAAATTTTACATTATAAAAAAAATTTGTGGGTTGTACTAAACGCATTCCTACTATTTTTCTATTTCAATAATATAAATTTTATGTAGTTAATGCATTTTTCTACTTAAAATTGTTTCAGGTAATAGAAATTGGAAAAGATTATTTTTGAAAAGAAATTGTTTCTTGAAACAAAAATGTTACTAAACGCATCTTAAAGGCTCCAAATGGCGTCTTCTCGAATCTGTTATGCGAATTTGCGTTAGCCAATCACAGTATTTCCTTCTTATTTCAATAAAACTCTATTGAGGCTTTTACCTAGTAAGCGAGCTGCTATCGTCATCTGGTTACTTTGCTGTCCTGTTTGCCAAATTATCCTGTCTTGCTTGTGTTTTTGTGTTGATCTTCACACAGTCAACCATGGAACGGATCCAAGAGGAATCTCGTGCTGGGGAGCTGCTCGACGGAGGAGGATGCCCAGAGAGTGGTAAGATGAGTAAAGTAGCCAGCTTGGACATAGATTATATGGTCTTCATCGTATTTCAATTGCTGATCTCTTTAATTAGAAGCGGTTGGATCATTTCTGACCTTCTACTCAGTTTCCTGATAGAAATCCGCATTAGAAATTGCGGTGAGATGTAAAGAGAAGTCCCGTTTGAGTGGTAAGCTTTTCATGTGAAGGAATTGCACTAAGAACATGATTTAGGTTTTTCATGACGTTTTGTAAAGATGGATCATGAAAAGACACAAATTTTCAGTGAAGTGCCCTGGATATAAATGTCTCCTTGAATCTTGGAAAATGTGGTCTATGACAATTTCAATTTGCATGTAGAAGGATTGAATGGGATGAATACGTCACAGATTTTTCTTGCAATGTAATTCTTTGCTATTGCTCTTCGCTGGACAGTGCGGAGAAGAGCCAGAACCTGCAAAATCTCACTCAGCCGAATATTGTCAAAGGTAAATATATTTCATTTGGTTTGTTGGTAGTATCTTTTCCACAACAGTTGATTCCTCCAGTAGAATTTCCACGTGTATTGTCTCGCCAACTAAAAAAGTCATCGAGTATTATCTACCTGCACATACATTTTTCTGTTAATCACTAAAAGGACGGTGCATTTACTGATAGCTGCTAATTAACTTTACGTGCTTCTGTAAGTACCATATAGACCAGCTTTACATTGAATTTTCTGTGGCACCTTAGATTAAGGGAATGCATTTGATGAGTCTGATATCTATCCTTTTACACGGTAATGAGGTCTGACATTCATTTGTACAAGTAACTAATATGTTCCATATAGATGTATGTCTATTTATTTCGAATAAGTCCACAGGACAGCAGTTGCTTATGGTGTTAATTTTCATGGTGTAGTAGTACAGGGAATGCTCTCAAAGATATACTGCACTGGATTCATTCAATGGAGAATTCTTTTCAGAAACTGGTAAGACAAACAGAATTTATAAAATTTGCACTTTTCTCAAGCATGTCTCCATCAACATTAAAGATATGTGTTTTTTTTTTTTTTTTTTTCCTGTGCGTGTCAATAATTGATTGAATGAACTTATTGACCTACAAATCCGTTGCTAGATAATTGATTTATGTTTACTGTTTGAACGGCATCTATTGAGCATGAACTTTGCACAAATTTTTTCTCTTACAAGCAAACATTCATTTTATTGCATAACCTGTGGAAAGAAAAACACGGGAGGACTACATCCCATACAAGTCCATTACGGCATAGTGTACCACATATTCAGCCGACGTCAAGGTGCCAAACCTTCCCATTGATGTGAACTTTTGGTGGTTGATTAATCTGTCATCACTTGAGTAATTTTAAACCATTGAGCAACGGTCGTTCATTCGCCACTGTCTGATTACCCAGGCAGACTTCCTTCCTGCTTGATCAGAAGAACGAGAGATCCTTTTGAACACAACATGTTAGAAAGCCTTATATTTCGAAATTAATTCATCAAGTTGACTTTCAATCTAATGGTACCACACACCAAATGACAAGATTACATCATAGTCTCATGCATCTACACTTCCAGTACCAATAGCAAAATGCTACCTACAAAAACAAGATGAAAACTCAAAAGCACACCACCAGATTACAGTAAAGTTAGTCAACATGAACTTCCAATTTCTGCACAAACACTTAACATCAGCAGTAATTGTCTCATCTCTTTCCTGAATCATCTAAAGGGACTTCTACAGGGAAATCTAAAAAAACAACTGCATCAAGAGCACAAGAAGCTAGAGGGGACACCTGTTCATACTTCACTAAGTTACTCTCTCGCTAGAGATAATAAATTGTTGCATTCCAGGCTAATGTCCTCACCAGTACCTTCACACTATTGTCCTTCATTTCTGCAAGGCCCAAGTAAACTCATCCTTCCAGTCACTTGCAGATCTAGGACACAAGAGCAGCTCTAACCTTGTTACCAAAATCTGCTTTGCGAATATTCACTAAAGAAAGTAGTGCATTCAAAATTCTTCATGTTGTCAGCATAGCACACAAGTGCTATAAATATCGCACCACGTTTTATCCTGTCCAATGTGTGCTAAGTCACTTTGTTCCCACATTTCCTCACTAGTTTCCCAGCCTCGTTTACAGAGAAAGAACCCCTAGATGATCCAGTGGATACCACTTTGTCTACAGAGCCAGAATATGGAGAAATCAACCCGCACAAAGCCATCTAAGTTTCAAGCAGATCATCAGACCTTGATGGAGGCTGTCTCCATTCATTTGCCTTAATAACATCTGCAACTGTGGCCTCATTACCTAAAGCTGAATCATAACCATTCTGAAGCACATGTAAATGTTTGCATAGACTTGGAATGAAACAAGTTTTTCATATAAGCTATGTATAAAACTGTTGTTTGATGGACACTCTGATTTCAAATGTGCCTGAAGAACTTAGCTCAATAAGGTGTTCGATAAGTTGCTTTTGAGAATAAATGATATAATTTTAAACTCCTATTGAACGAATAAATTGTTTTGTATAAACTTCTGCTGCATTTTTTTGATGTATTTTTAATTTTGGCAATTCTTCTGTTGGTACATTGGACAGAAGGAACTGGTGGAGCTTGCAATTATTCAATCCCCCCACCTTGGAAGGTAAGAATGCACTTCCCTCGTGATGACAATTGAGAAAGGCTTTCTGTGTAGTATAGACCGGTTATGCATTGTTGATATTTTAGGGAGTAATTGTCCGACTTACCACTCACACCCCGGAGCGAGCAGTCAGAGCTTAGTGAAAGTCCGGCCAGAATGACTAGGTCTTGCGCCAAATTGTCAATGCTCCAATTTAGAACATAATTATTTGTAGCTTGAGAGCAGTGCAGCTTTTAATTTTGTTTAGTTTTATTTTCAAAAAAAAATTGCGTTGTTATACTCTCTGAGACTATGCGCCTATTTATCCTTGTACTTTACCTGGCAGTAAGACTTGTCCAAGTGAGATATTTGGCAGTTTGTCTCTCTGTGTCATTACTTTTCCAATTTTTCTGCTTCTGTACCTGTTCTTATTTCTATCGGTTGGCTGCCGGAGGGAATGCAGGGTTGGTGCTAGATCTACAGGAAAAAATGATGTGAGGAATTTACGGCTTCAATTTCAAACCAAACTGTCAGATCCTCTGTTTACTGGAAGGAAACTACGAGGAGTTGGGGGTGGTCGCATTTCCGTTGCATTGATCGATGCGAATACAGGGGATGTCGTCACATCAGGCCTGGAATCCTCCATTAAGTTGGACGTCGTCGTGCTTGAAGGTGACTTCAACAAAGATGATGAGGATGACTGGGCTCATGAAGAGTTCGAGGACTTCGTAGTTAAAGAGCGTCAACAAAAGGGGCTGCTTTTGACGGGGGATCTCCAAGTGACGCTCAATGCAGGTGTTGGGGAGCTGGGAGAACTGACATTTACTGACAATTCTAGCTGGAATAGGAGTAAAAGATTTAGGATAGGGCTTAAGAAGGCATCGGGTTATTGTGGGAATACGCGAATCAGAGAAGCCAAAACAGATGCCTTCCGTGTCAAAGAACATAGAGGAGAATGTAAGTCTTCCGTAGTTCGTTACAGTACATAGATAACTTGTCCTTCCTTTAAGAGTGACCATAAACATGGTTTTGCATATCTAGTATTCAATTTTGGGTCAATAACATGAAAAACCCCAAACTGTCATACTTGTGACAAATTTACCCTGAACTATTTTTTTTTACCATGAAAAACCTCAAACTAGTACATCTGTGACAAATTTACCCCGACTAACCATAAAAAACCTTAAACTGGTATATTTATGACAAGTTTTCCCTAGACTAATTTATTCGATCGCAAAAACCCCCCACAAAGTGGTAAATTTGTGATAAATATACCATTCGCTAAATTGGATGAATACCACAAAAAAATCACAAAAATTGTAAATTGTGATAAACAGAGCGTAAAATCCTAAATTGGTATACCGGTCAACTATTATGTGTCATTTAACTTAATAATTTAACAGTAAAATTTAACAAAAATTAATAAATGGTATATTTGTTACAAGTGTACAAATTTGGGATATATTTGTTAAAGATATACTAGTTTGGGATGTTTGGTGGTCAAAAAAATAGTTTGAGGTAAATTTGTCATAGGTGTACCAGTTTATTATATTTTAAAGTATTAACCCTTTTTTTTAATTGAGAGCTTCATTTCCTACTAGCCTTTTACTTCTCCAACGAAAGTTCTGATAAAAAAACGATCGGCTTCTTTTTAGCAAACGTTGACACTTTGGATCAGTTTCAGGAGAGAGTCTGCACTAGGGGTGTGCAACCGGACCAGGTATACCTAGTTCCTGGACCGGCCCACCAGGAAAACAAGGTTGGGAACCGGTTTAAATCGGTTTGGGAACAAGTTTCAAGTTATTACTCACTCGGAAAACGATCCCTGAACCGGTTTTGGAATCGGTTCCCAGACCGGTTTTGGAAGTAAAGATCCAAAACCCTTTTTTTCTCTCGATTTCTATTTTTACTCCCGCAACTACACAATATTTTTCCTCTTGGCTTTCTGAAACATGCACGACACTCCTCTTTTGTCATTCCTCTTCCTCACTTGCTTCCCTCCCTCATCGCCTCCCTCTCACAGTCTGATGGACGGACGATGTTCGTCGCTGCCAAGTTCTTGTGTATCACATGGATTGGCTCGCTTAATTTCTCTTTTGTAGGAGGAGTTATGATTGCATAAATGAATAACTTCATGTAGTAGTTGCGGGAATAAAACTAATATTAAACTCATGTTTGTTGCTAATCCCTTGCCTTATGATTTTATTTATTATAATTAGCCCTGTCGATCCTTAATTTTTCGTTTAGTCAAAAAGTTCATGTATTTATTTATTACAAGTGCTTAATGTTCAATACAAATTACGAGAATTACATTATTTTCTCGCGTATTAATATAAAATACAAATTTGTATAGGATATCGAGAGATTGCAAAACGGGTTCCAATGAAAACAAGGTTGGTCCTGAAATTGAATTGGAAAAACAGGGTGGGTTGGGTGCAGTTTCTAATACAAACAGGGTCAGGTATAAGGTCTAGAAAAGGGGAACCGGTTAAAACAGAGTTAGGTACAGGGTCAAGGTCTAGACCCTACCCACCCTGGACCTGATCACCCCTAGTCTGCATGCCTACAGAAGTTCGTTTCCACTCGTCAATCTAATAGTGATTGGAACCTTACTGTATTTTTTCTGTCCATTTACAGCATCCAAGAAACATGATATACCTGCATTCGAGGATGAGATCTGGAGGTTGAAGATGATTGCCAAGGATGGGAAATATCACCGAAAACTGAGTGAAGTTGGAATACATAAAGTGGGGGACTTTCTACTTCAATTGTTTACGGACCCCATGAAACTGAAAGAGGTATGCACTTACTAAATGATTCTATATTAGGGTTTGATTGACTACCCCTAATGTAAGTCTTGCGTGTTCACTCATTATAGATTCTTGGAATGAGCCCAAATTCGACAAACTGGGATACCCTTGAAAATCATGCAAAGAGTTGCAAGATAAATTGGAAACTTTATTTGTACTATACTGATGGCACGAAGAAGCATGGTGTTGTATTCAACACCAATCATCAGCTAATTGGCCTAATCAAAGATAGAGTATATTGTGCTTCTGATGGACTTTCTGCCGATGATCTGGTAAGTAACTAGGAGTTCCTACGAAGTTTTGTCAAGCCAGTTCATGTGCTTCATACCATCATGCTTAATTCATATAATTTGTCCCACATTATCCATGTAATTTGCAATTTGATGTTTACTCGTAGCTTTGTGGCTTAATAGGTTTAAGTATTGATAAGATATATGGAAACTTGAAATGGGGAATTGGTTGGACATCTAGGTCCTGCTTGTTTATTTTTGTTTTCGTTCCTGGTTCTTTTGTTCCAGGAAACAAAAAGAATAACAAACGCATTTGGTAAATTTTTTATTTCCGAAAACAAAAAAATTATATTTTTTTGTTCCTAGGAACATAAATAAGAAGTAGAAAAAAGTTGTTTCTAGTTGCCGAGAACAATTCTGAAAAAAAAAAAAAAAAAAAAATTTCTCTCTTCTCTTTTCTCCTCTTTTTTCTCTTTTCTCCTCTTTTTTCTTCTCTTTCTTTTCTTCTTCTACTTTATCTTCTTCCTTTTGCTAGTCACTAGCCTTGGCAATGGCCAACACTGGTGACCGGCCAGATCAGGGTCGGCAACCTTGCCAGAGTGTCACCAGCTTTCGGAGATGCCGAGCCATGGCGAGGCTCGACCTCACCTAGCCTAGGCAAGGCCAACCTCGCGCCACCTGGATGAGGTCAGCCTTGTCGGCCGGTGCGAGGCTTGCCTGGCCATTGAGGCCATCGATGAGGCTTGGCCTCACCTAGATTTGGCGAGGCCAAGCCTTGTGGTGGCTTGGCAAGGCTCCGACGAGCTCGCTGGCTCTCATGGTGGCCCGACGAGGCTCTGGTGAGCTCGCGCGAGCTTGCCCACCTAGTCGTCGGCCGTCGCCGTGGCAGGCGACTAGCCACAAAGAGAAAGAAGGAAAAAAAAAAAGAAAAATATAATAAAAAATATTGAAAACCTAAAAGAAATAACAAAATTATACAAGTTTATCAAAAGCATTTTTATTCTTGGAATAAAACTTTTTTTTGCAATTACTAAGTACGTTCTTATACTCAAAAATTGCTTCTGGAAACAGAAAAAAAAAATACTTTCTCTGTTCAAAAATTGTTCCCCGGAACAGAAACATTACTAAACGCACCCTTAGATGCTTTTGTTTTTGGTTTTTTTATCAGTAAAGTAATATGAAATGCCTGTGGACAGAATTAAAAGAAAATCTAGATGCTTTTTTCTAGATTCATAGTTGAGACTTTTTGTTAATAGATTGATTTGAGTTTTTGCTCGTTGCAATGCAAAGTTGAGGATAGTGACCTTGTGTATCGAAGTGGCCCTCTATACTCTGCAGTTAAAATAATACAAACACCATGAGACTTGGAGAGCGTCATCCATGAAAATGTGAGGCACTTATCATGGTATTGTCGTTTGAGCGATGGACATGTTCACGTTGCGACCGTCACTTTCCAAGTATAAAGCTATGAAGATCTTTATTACTTGCACAATACAAGTTGATTGGTGTTTTATTTCTTGACGGGTCCTTTCTCGATCAACTTTGCATCTTTACACTTGCGCTGATTGTACACTCCATAACATTTTTGGAGCACCTGAACTTTTTGTGGTGGAGAAATGGGCGCAATAGGCGTAAAGTGAATTAAGGTTCTTTCGATGTTTCTTTTATTCTTCTTTCTTTGTGCTGCACTTACGTACTTACTCCGAGTACAAGTTCATTCATTGGAATGCAACATCACTTGCCGAAAAAAGATAGTGTCAATTGAAGCAGAGCCTGTGTCTTCAATAGTGGAGATAAATACCTCAATTAGTCCAACTTGAGCGATATACCGAGTGATTTTCCCTCCAGGAGCATGGAGATACAATCGTGAAAAAGGCCCTCGGTAACAAGAATGATGTTATGGAGTTCAACGGTGAGACCTTTTCTCCTTCAATGCAAAAGGAGAGCTCGAGCTCCATTCCATGTAAAGTATTTGAAGGACAAATTGAAAATCTCACCCCTGTTCAAAGTAATTTGGCTCCACGAGTCTGGGCTGCTGCAGGTGGTTCGGAAGCTCCTCTGGCAAATGTGGGCTTGACTGCTGAAGGTACGTGCTCTAAAGCACAATATTTTCTCTTCCTCTAAGCACATACAAAGATGTGGCCAGGGAAATAGCGATGAATATAGGACTTTCCACTAGATTGTTGAGCTTTGATAAATTAAACCAATGCGTTCCAGATCATTATGATTTGGGTTCCACATAACCTGAAAAGTTTATTTGTCCAGCAACCCTTCAAATGAACTTTCATCCAAGGAAATTTTACTAAATTTGCTCCCTCTTTGGCACTGACATAGAAGCTATACGTAAAGGATTCCCATTTGCAATTTAGGCTTCAGTTTGTCACTAGATGCAACCGAAAATGCTCAGAAATAGTTTTTACCAATGATGAACAACCAAGAAGAGGAGATTATTACCAGATACTACCAAAAGCAGTAATTTTTCAGGGTTCAATTTAAGAGGTGCGACTTCAATTTGGACATGAAAGATTTAAGAGTTGAAGTATCAAAATGACCTATAAGGACATACAATGTGGAGAACAGTCAATATCCAATGCTAATTGTACATGAAAAGATACGTTCCGTAAGCTATGATTGTTACGAAATGAGTCTCATCGAATTCGCTCTATCCATTCGGCCATGTATGTATGTACATATACGTATGTACCATCTTGAGTGGGGATTGGGGGGGAGGTGGAGGGCAGATACTCATGAATACTTCACTTTGGTGATGCTAAGTGGATATTGACAAGATATTGCTGTCACTATGGAGATATGAATAGATGGAATAAGCACACAGCTATGTGTTTATATGTGTATTTCCATCAAATGGTGACCGGAAGATCTTATATTAGAAAAGAAGGTTGGTTTGTTAAACTTACATGTCAAAATTTGAAAAAAAGGCCTCGTCAATTGAAGCACCTAAAAGATAACAAAGACCAGTGGAAAGAAAGATTAAAGAGGTGTGTAGGTTAAGGAAAAAAAAATAGTAGCACTTTCCATTATAGTAAAAACTCATAAATGGTCATTCTAAAATTCTTTACAAGAATGTACACCTGTATTCACATCGGCGTCTGTTTACTAACCACACTAATATTTTAGTTCTTTCTCCAGGACATGATGGTGCAACTGCTTTGGCATTGCCAGTACAGTTGCAAAATACCAATTCTGGAAATGCTATGAAGCTTTCGGTTGATGAAAGTGTTCATCTCGCTGCGACATCAAGCTTACAATCTAGCAATACCCTTTCTCATCCTCAAGGCAATCACGGGGTGGAAGGTTTCCAATCAATTGATTCAGATGATGTTTTAGAGAACTCGTCGACTGATGACCCAGCATCATCTGAGTTTTGCTTGCACCCGCCGTTCTTATCTGTAATACTTGGGATACAAAAAATAAAGAAAAGAAAAGGAAAGGTTGAAAAGTCAACAAGAGGGGAAGAAGACCGAGAGTTTGCAGAAAAAGATGGGAAGAGAGAAGAGAAAGACGGGGAAAAAAAGAAAAAGAAGAACAAGAAGAAGGAAGAAAGAAGAGGAGCACTCGCCATGGATGTCTCGCCAAGCCAACTCAATTGTGTAAGGCAATGCTCGGTAAGTTCTAACGCCTCTTGTTCTTTCAATCAGACTAGTTTTTTGAGATTAGGCCTTAAATTTGAATTATGTGAGGTTGAAGCTCAATTTCTGAGTTGTTAAGCTATGAAATTTCATGAAAATGATAATTTAAGGTGTTGTGGAGTTGGAGGATTTTAAGGATTTTAAGGATGGAGCCGTAGGATTATACAAAACCTGTTTGAGTTTAGGATTTGCCCAAAACAAAATTTTAAAGTTTGCCTCGTGTGATGAACAATGCACATCTAGAGATTTTGGGGCTATTTTGTTGGTTTTCCACTCGCTTTTGAGTCGGTCAAGTTTGGGTTTTTGTTGTAATGTTGAAAAGCTTTTTATTTATTATAAGTACGTTTGGAATGGGATTTAGCGGAGAGAGTTAGAGGGTGACCCAGTTTGGCACTCGAGTTTCACATTGTGAATGGCTTGAATAATCACTTTGGGATTTGTTAACACGTAAGAGTTGTTTCATTAGCATTTAGACTAAGTGTAATTGTTTCATAGTTGAAGTGGTATGTTACTCAATTTTAAAGTTGCTTCTCGCTTAGTTGATAGGATCATGAGTTCGATGATTGAAGTAACATTTGTTATTTGATTGTAGGCATTCCAAGGTGAGTGGTGCTATATCTTTTTTGGTTTTGTAAAATCCATGTCTTGAAAATGATATGATGATATATTATGAGTAAAATAAGTATTATATGATTATATATTCTTTTGAAAAGAAATAAAAGTGGTGCCTAGGGCATATTGGATGCATACAACTAACTTGAGCATGTACTATCCCTTTGTTTGTTGGAAAGGACAAAATATATTTTGAACATAGCTTGAGCTGATTCTTACGAATGGTTTGCGGAAAGCTTTATGAAAGACATTCTGAAGTACTTTTTATGAAAGACGTATCAAAAGGTGATAAATAGTGATCTGTGAATTTGTTTTATGAAGAATCATGAAATGATGTGAGGAATGTCTTGTGAAATGTGTTCAGTTTGATGAAAGATGTTTACAAAGATCATGCATTTTGTTTTGTAAAATCGATTATTGATATTGATTGTGGATTTGATTGTTGGTATTGGAGGATATGGGTTTGGTGCTCAATATTGCTATGAGCCCATTGTGGGACTTGTAAGTATGCATATCAAGTTTATGATGTCCTTTAAGGCAAGGGAGAATCTTAGTTGCTTTATCACCAGTGTGCAAAAAATCAGTCGATGGATGGACTATCAAAGTGTGCTTTGATATGAGATGGATCAATAGATGGACCATTTTAGTGTGACTTTCAATAATGAGTAATCAATGGACTTGACTATTGATGTTTGAATTGTGATAATAGTTTAAATGAGTATTTTCTAAATTATATAAAGCTTATTGAAATGAAACACCTCATATATGATTTGATTTGTATATTGATTAGTTGGATTATGAGTTTTTGATATATGCTTTATACATATGCATAATGGTTGCTCGACAAGAGATGTACTACTTACTGAGTTGTAGTTGCTTGCCATTCTCTTTTCCAACTTTTTTAGGACTTTTGGTTATCAGCTAGTAGAACAAGAGCATTATCAATGAGGACTTTTGGAAGTGGACTTCGGATATGGTTTGAGGATACATTCTTCAAGGAATGGCCATGTCTCCCCCATTCCTATAGTTTGTGGGGTGTGACGTCATCATATGGTAATGGTTTTGTTGAAGATACTAGGAAAGATGTTAATGCCTGGCTCATGATAAAGGCAGAGTTGCAGTGGGGTATCTTCGTTTGGAAGATGGTCATGAAGAGACAAGTCAAAATTTTGTGGTTAGTCAAGGCTTGATTTGACTCGTTCTTAATGTTGCGTTGGTAGGATGATTCTTTGTTTACTGTCTAATGGAATTGATGGGATTCTTTACTTAGATGAGGTTATATAAGTTACTTAGGGTATGTTTTTTTTTTTTTTTGGTCGGACTTAGGGTATGTTTGGAAAGGAATGTTTGGTAACATTTTATTCTCAAGAACAATTTCTCTTTAGAAATAATTTTTTTTCTATTTCTATTCTCTATATAAGTTTATGAGCATTTGAACACGTTTGATAATCGCAAAATTTTTTTTTCCGAAATAAAAAAAGAACATGAATGCATTTGGTACGGCTCTTAAAATTTTTTGTGACATAATTTTTTTTTAAATTTTTAAAATAATTTTATGAGATCTATCTACTTCTTTTTTTCCTCCCTTCTTCTCCCTCCTATTGCCAATCGCCTGGCCTCAAGGAGCTTCGTCGGTAAACTACTTTAAAAAGAAAATGACTAATTTCATTGGAGAACAAAGAAGTAGGTTTCCACTTCTTGTTTCTATTCCAAATTATTCCTTAGCCAATTTTTTATTCCAGGAAATTAAAATTAGCTAACA
Source organism: Eucalyptus shirleyi (assembly GCA_017140165.1). Classification (NCBI taxonomy): domain Eukaryota; kingdom Viridiplantae; phylum Streptophyta; class Magnoliopsida; order Myrtales; family Myrtaceae; genus Eucalyptus; species Eucalyptus shirleyi. The sequence continues at coordinate 42,380,857 of CM029450.1, forward strand.
TACCGAATGGATTTTTTTTTTTTTTTCTATTCCAAAGAACAAAAGAACAAAAAAAAATTAAAAACGTTACTAAACGAGACCTTAATGTTATTCATTTTTGTACTGAACAACTTTGTTTGAATGCCTTCTCGAGCGAATAATATTTTCCATCAGAGAATCTCTATTCCAATTCTTTCAATGTGTTTCTTCAATAGTTTTTTGATTTCTCACATGTAAGTAATTCAAGGTGTATTAATCAAAGAGTGTACTTGCGTCTACGGTTACTATTCATCAAAATTGACACCACGTCCATCGAGTCCAATGTATAAAGACTTACCTTTTTGCTGCTATGCACAAGCAATAAAGCTATCGTTCGGCACACATACACCATTAAAGCATTATGCCAAGTTTCCTCAATATTCTCCATTCATTCAAACTGTTGGTTAAATATTGACGTTGAACTACAAATTAGAAACTACTCAAAAAGAAGCAGAAGTATATTCTGCAAGGCTATGGAGCGGCTACAAATGGAGGGTTTAGCTTAGCCGAAGATGTTTTGCATGACAGGCACAAACCGTGTTCTATCGTCTTTCTGGCCCGCCCTCTTGTTTTCTCAGTCCTTGAAAAGCTTATGTAAAACGGCTCCTGGACAGTTTCGATGGTATAAGTATTTTTTGCATTCAATGGTACAGGGAGCAATCATACTCTGCATACTTTCATGGCAACACGAGAAAACTGGTCTTCCTATTCCTCACGTGCACTGCACCTGGAGGGTTCTCTTTCCACTTAATTTAATAAGGAAAATAATAATATTAGGGCCGCAACTTTCATAAGTATTTACTTATATGTCATAACTTTTTTCTTTCACTCACTTCTCAGAGTAAAATGGATCATTTAAGTATCACTTTTGACGAATCATCCTACGTGGATTTTTTTATTAATTTCCCAACCTACATGGATTTTCTTTTATATTTTGATTTTTTTAAATTATTTTTTAATTATTTTTTATTTTTTAAATTATTTTTGATTTTTTAAATATTTGATTTACTTTTTTGAATTATTATTTTTGTTTATGTCTTTATTTTCCTTTTTGTTCCAAGGCTGGCGTGGGTCACTAGTGATCCTCACTGACTGTGAAACGCTTGCCCAAATTAGGTGAGGGCCGCCTTGGCCTCGGCCACAAAGGCCCTCACTAGATCTAGGCAAGGCGGCCCTCGCCTGGTGTGGCCACAAAGGTAGCCTTGCCCATTGCCACCCAAGTCTGGCAACCTTCGTGGCTGAAGGCGAGGTGGCCCTCAAGCGAGGGTCACCGACCCTACAAAGGGCAAAGGAAAAATCAAAAATCAAAAAAGAAATCGAAAAATTAAAAGATAATTAAACAATATTTTTTAATTGTCCATATTATTGCCGGCAAAATCACATAAGATGACTAGTTTTCACATCAAATTTTCTAACGAGACAGATTGCTCATGGCACTCAAGTAATTGATTTTTTAAATTTGTGGCATTTAAGTGAATGGAAAAAAAAAAAAACCACCCCGTTGGTGGCAGAGATGGTGGAGTCGCAAGTTGGCCACCTGCAAGGCTAGAGTTCAACTCCCACCTTGTCATTTGCATGACTAACCTACGGCCCATAGGAGGTGCGTCCCTGCGGGTCGCCTTGGGTTTACACCGCCGGCTGTCGGCTATATGACGCTTCGCAGATCACCAAAAAAAAAAAAGTGAACAAAAGAAAATAATTATAATACCCACTAGTGGGCAGTTAAGTTGATTCGGCTTTGGGCACTTCATCGTAGAGATCGTAGGGTCAAAACTCTGCAGCCGCTAACATGTCTTAAGTAAAGGGCTATGGTGGTAGGGTCATGTGCTAGTTTCCTCCTTGGTATTGACGCTTGGTCCGAGGTGCACCTCGTACTGTATGGGCCGTGAATTGCCGATTTAGTGTAAGTGAAAAGAGGGCCCAGCATAGGGGTGAGCAGCGGTCTAGGGTCGACCCTGGACCGATCCTGGACCGGCCTAACCCTGCCAGTCCTGGTCCGGTTCCCAAGGGGACCGGGTCGGTCCTTGGTCCTGAAATTCCAAAACTAATACTGTGCGGGTTGGTCCTCAGTCCTGAGAGTTTTTGGTCGGTCCAACCTTGGACCAACCCTATATATTATTATATTATATTATTTATAATTCTTTTATATATTCAAACTTAAGTAAAATTTCTGTTATGTTATATTATATTATATTATATTATATTATATTATATTATATTATTTATAATTTTTTTATATATTCAAATCTAAGTAAAATGTCTGTTCAAAGAAAAAAAAATCCAATTAAAATGATGTTAAAGCTGTTGACTCCTCAGGCTCACAGTCATGGACAGACGGCATCCAATTCCAAAAGGCATGAAGTTTACGCCGTAAAGGTCTTCACGGCCTCTTCCTCCATAGTCCAGAGTACGTTCTTCACCGTGAGGACCAAGGACTCCTCACAGTCACAAACTCGCGACATCCAAAATGGCGCAAATTTTATGTCGTAAATCTCCTCACGGCTTCCTTCCCCAAAGTACATTATCTTCCATTCTGTCTTCTTTGTTCTTCAATTTGTGAAAATCAAAAGTAGCAACATCCCACTCGCCGCATTGTGGACCCTATCTTGTCCCATATCTCGATGGGCATTAGTAGATACAAAATTTCTATTATTGTGTCATCTTAAATTTGCTGAATATGTATTGGTATTTATAGTTTAGTTGCACAATGCCGCATTATAGATGGATGTGTAATTTGAATTTGTAGGTTTGCTTTTTTAGAGAGTATAAAAAACAAGACGAAAAAATTATCGATCGGTCCCGGGTTGACCCTAGAACCGGACCGAACCCATTGGATCGGTCCAGTCCTTGGTCCTAAGCTCAATAGGGTCGGTCCTCGGTCCTAAAAATTGAGGACCGACATTGTATGGATTGGTCCTAGGATTAGGGGGTGGCCCGGACCAATCCGGACCATGCTCACCCCTAGCCCAGCGTATCCTGGGTCACAAAAAAAAAAAAAAAGATTATAATGCTTAAATGAGCACTATGCGAAAATTATAGTACTTGCACTGAATTTTAAATTTTTCGGTACTTAATTTAGTTATTAAACAAGCCAAAATTCTTCTACGAGTCCAATCATCCGTCGGCTCATGCTCATCTAAGAATTTGTATTTCAATCCGGTCCGATCCAAAATGCCTATAAACCATTGCCCATTTCCTGGTCCGACCAAAGCTTCTTTATTTCTTTGGCAAGTGAAGCACGCCAGGTTTCTTGGCTCGTTGCGCGCGTCTCACGAGGCGTGAGATCATACGAAAGACGAAGGTGCGGAAGCAGCACGCAGCATTTTCCAGGAAAATTACCAGGACCTGATTTTTCCCGGAAATTACATGTGTCAGTCACGCGCTTCTTCCCCTCTCTCTCTCTCTCTCTCTCTCTCTCTATGCGGGACACGACGGCGACGACAACGACCAGTCCAAACTTTGCGAGGAGACTCGAGTTGGTGAGAGACAAAAGTTCGATCGCCACCGCGTCAAGACAAAAGAGAGCGACCAATGGATGGCGCTTCTTCCCCCGAAGAATGTCAACCTTTGGACAAAATCTTAATAATGTGATTGAAACTGTCCTTTATAGCCTGCACTTTGGATTTTTATCCAGAACACCTTCCACCTGGATGAGGGGTGTAAATTCAAATTTCAACAAATTGGGGGACTTCGTCGAAATATTTTCTCGTCCCCTAATACACGACGCTGGAGCGTGTATGAGGATAAGCTTGAACTCCAAGAAAGCCTTTGGCATTGACCCCATTGTTTACTTTCTTGGTCTGTCGTTGACCCCACTTCGCTGGCTTAGGTTTGGAAATCTTTGAACTTAATCAGTCTACTGCCAAGAAAGTTCTCCTCTCTCTTTGTCTCTTCAATTTTGATTTTGAAATTATCCCTCCTTGTAATATAGGAAAACAGTTTACGGTGTTAAGGGATTATATCCGTACAATTCCATCACCTATAGTTAAATTTAAGGTTAATATCTCGAAAAACCCCAAACTATTTTTTTGATCACCAAAAACTCCAAACTGGTATATCTTTGATAAATTTACCCTAAACTTATACATTTGTGACAAATTTACCCTCTATTAATTTAGTTAAATTTTCTTGTTAAATTATAAAGTTAAATAACACGTGACAATTGACCGGTATATCAATTTGAGATTTTGCACTATGTTTGTCACAGTTTATAATTTTTGTGATTTTTTTTTTGTGGTATTAATCTAATTTTTCGGAGGGTATGTTAGTCACAAATTTACCAATTTGGGGTTTTTTGTGGTCGAATAAATTAATTTAGGGTAAATTTGTCATAAATGTACCAGTTTAGGGTTTTTTATAGTTAGTCGGGGTAAATTTGTCATAGGTGTACCAGTTTGGGGTCTTTCATGGTCAAAAAAATAGTTTGGGATAAATTTGTCACAAGTGTACCAATTTGGGGTTTTTTTGAGGTAATAACCCTTAAATTTATAATTTTTAAGGAATTTTTAGTTTCATGAAATACTAAATTTTTGTTTAAAGTATGTCATAAAGATCCAGCATCACTGTAAGTAGAATTGTAAAATAGCGTTATCATAATTTTACATCAATAGCATTAGACAAGATATATTTATATATCAAATGAGGTAGCAATAAATCATTTTCACATTATCAATTTGATATATTGTACACATATATATATTCTAAATTAATAATTGCAATAATAATCCGTTAGTCTTAGTCATTCCGATACATAACTTATAATCACATGTGATTAGAAGTGATTAATTGAATTTTTCTCCCACTTGTTCAAAATCAAACATAGATAAAATCTTCAAGCATATCACCCATTCATTAGTTATGGGGCTGAAAAGATTTACCTTAAACTCGCATTAAATGCAAAAATAGTTCAATTATTTAATAGGGAAAACCAGGAAAAAGCCAAAAGAAAAAAAAAACAAAGAAACAAAAAACACAAAACATTGTACATGCGTCTTAATAAGGTTAAGGGGGCCAAATTAGTAAAATCGGGGAAAACGAAAATTTCTAAAATCGGCACGTTTCGCCGAAATGCGCACGAGGTCACCTTTCTTGGAAATGCATGTGCCTTTCGCGACATTCAGAACAAATCCAATGATTAAGAAGGTTGTCATCACTTTCCGTTCGAGTTCGTTGATAAATCTGTCTTCTGTCTCATTCCAGACACTTTCCCTGTTTCTTGTAAGCGGCACAGAAGAACAGAGAGGCCGCGTCCATGGCGAAGAGAGCTTCGGCCTCCTCTTCTTCAGGTCAACCAAGTCAACCCAAGAGGCCTTGCGTCGCTCCAAGCGAGTAAGTTCGATGATCGTGCTAGCTTTTAGCTTTACTTGAGGGAAATTCGGTGAAGGGTTCTCGAGTTGAAGGTTCTTGAAATGAATATGACATTGATGAGCTTTTGCCTCGTGATTGTTCCGAATCGCTTTCGTTCGGTTTCTTGTTTGTGGGTTTGTGCTGTGGCTTCAACGCGAGCTACTAAAGACCTCAAATGTTGTCATCTTGAATCTTTTGTGCAATTTCGCGTTGGCCAATCGCAGTACTTCCTCCTTATTCCAGTTAAACTCTGTTACCTAGCTAGTGAGCTGTTATTGACATCGGGTTACTTTGCTGTCCTGTTTGCTATATTATCCTATCTTGCTTCTATTTCTGTGCTGATCTTCACATAGTCAAGCATGGAACGTGTCTGAGAGGAATCTCGTGCTGGGGAGCTGCTCGACAGAGGAGGAGGATGCCCAGAGAGTGGTAAGATGAGTAAAGTAGCCAACTTGGACATAGAAAATACAGTCTTCATTGTATTTCAATTGCTGATCTCTTTGATAAGAAGTGGTTGGATGCACCTTTGACTTCAAGTCAGTTTCCTGAAATAAATCCGCATTAGAATTTGCTGCAAGATGTATAGAGAAGTATAGTTTGAGTGGTAAAAATGACCTGCTGAGTGTTCTAGGCTTTTCCTGTGAAGTAATTCCACTAAGAACATGATTTAGGTTTTTCATATCGTTTTGTACAGATGGATCATGAAAACACACAAATTTTTAGTGAAGTGCCCTGAACATAATTGTCTCCTTGAACCTTGGAATATGTGGTCTATGACAATTTCAATTTGCATGTAGAAGGAGAACAATAAAGATACCTGTGATATGGAAACTTAAATGCGATGAATATGTGACGGATTCTTGCAATGTGATTCTTCGCTATTGCTTTTTTCTGGACAGTGCGGAGAAGAGCGGGAACGTGCAAAATCTCACTCAGCCAATTATTGTCAAAGGTGAATATATTTCATTTGTTTTGTTGTTAGTATCTTTTCCGCAACAATTGATTCCTCTAGTAGAATTTTCATGTGTATTGTCTCGCCAACTAAAAATATCACCAAGGATCATATGCCATCCATGATTCTGCTTGGCAAAGTGTAATACCTGCACATACGTTTGTCTGCTAATCACTAAAAGGACGGTGCATTTGGAAATAGATGCTAATTAACTTTACGTCCTTCTGTAAGTACCAGAAAGATATGCATTCCAGATTCCAGCTTTGCATAAACTTTTCTGTGGTACTCTAGATTAAGGGAATGCTTTTGATGTGTCTGATATTTATCATTTTGTAAGGTAATTAGGTCTGGCATTCATTTGTACATGCAACTAATATGTTCCATATATATATATATAGTTATCGATTTGTTACGATTAAGTCCACAAGACAGCAGTTGTTCATGGTGTCAATTTTTATGGTGTAGTTGCACTGGGAATGCTCTCAAAAATATAATGCAGTGGATGCATTCAATGGAGAATTCTTTTCAGAAACTGGTAAGACAGTTAATAAAGTTTCTGCTTTGTCTCAAACATGTCTCCATCAACACTTAAGATATAAGTTGTTTTTCCGCATGTCGTGAAGTGATCAAATGAACTTATTGACCAACAAACCCGTTGCTAGCTAATTGGTTTATTCTGACTTGTTGAAAGGCAAATATTAAGCATGAACTTTGCAAATTTGTTTTCTTCTATGAGCAAATATTCATTTCATTGCATAACCTGTGGAAAGAAAAACGTGGGACGACTACATCCCATACAAGTTCATTACAGCATAATGTACTGCATATACAGCCAACATCGAGGAGCCAAACCTTCCCATTGATGTTAACTTTTGGTGGTTGATTAGTCTGTTATCCCTTGAGTAACTTTAAATGTTTGAATGACGGCCCTTCCACCGTCTGATTAAGGCATGCTTTCTTCCTGTTTGATTGGAAGAACAAGAGATCCTTTTGAAGAACATGTCAGAAAGCCTTATATCTTGAAATTAATTCATCAAGTTCACTTTTAACCTAATGGCACCGCACACCAAATGGCAAGTCTCACGCATCGACACTTCCAGTAACAACAGCAAAACGCTACCCAGAAAAACAAGACACAAACTCAAAAGCATGCTACCAGATTACAGCAAAGTTACTCAATTTGAACTTCCAATTTCTACACAAAGGTTTAACATCAGCAGTAATTTTCTTATTTCTTTCCTGAACATAGCTTCTAAAGAGACTTTTACAAGAAAAAAGAAACAATTTAATCAAGGACACAAGAAGCTAGGGGGGACACCTTTTCATACTTCACTAAGTTCCTCTCCCTCCAGAAATAATAAATTGTTGCATTCCTGGCTAATTTCCTCACTAATACCTTCAAACTACCGTGTTTCATGTTCTGCAAGGCCCAAGTAAATTCATCCTTCCAGTCACTTGCAGTCTAGGACATGAAAGCAGCTTCAAATTTGTTACCAGAATCTACTTGGAGAATACACACAAAAGAACTAGTGCGTGTAAGATTCTTCACGTTGTCAGCATAGCACACAAATGCTATCAATATCACACCAAGTTTCATCCTATCCAATGCATGCAACCTATTATGAATCAGCAGCCAAGTTATTAAGCCATATTTTGGCACATTAGGCTTAAACCATATGGGCATAATCTAATTCACTTTGTTCCCACATTTCCTCACTAGCTTCCAAGCCTCCTTTACAGAGAAAGAGCCTGTGGATGATCCAGTGAATACCACCTTTTCTATAAAGCCAGAATACCACCTTTTCTATAAAGCCAGAATACCACCTTTTCTATAAAGCCAGAATATGGGGAAATCAACCTGCACAAAGCCATCTGAGGTTCAAGAAGATCATCAGACCTTGCCGGAATCCATCTCCATTCATTTGCCTCAATTGCCTCTGCAGCTGTGGCCTTGTTGCCTAAAGCTGAATCATAACCAATCTCAAGCACATGCAAATTTTTGCATGGACAAGGAATGAAATGGGAAAATGGAAAATGCTTAGGATTGTTTATGTATACAACTACTGTTTGATGAACACTGTGATTTCAAATGTGCCAGAACAACTTAGCTCAATAAGGTGTTCCATAAGTTGCTTTTAAGAACAAATGATATAACAGGTTTTTCAACTCATTTGGATGGAATGGATTGTTTTTGTATGAGCTACTGCTTCATTTTTTTGATGTCTTTATCTTTGGCAATTCTTCTGTTGGCGGTGTTGAACAGAAGGAAGCAGTGGAGCTTGCAATCATTCACCCTTCCCATCTCAAAAGGTATGAATGCACTTCCCTTGTGATGCCAATTGAGAAAGGCTCTCTGCGTAGTATTGACGGTTATGCATTGCTGATGTTTTGGGGGAAAATTTTTTGACCGACCACTACCGCTCTACAGCAAGCAGCTAGAGCTCATTGAATGTGAGGCCACAATGACTCTGTCATGCGCCAGAGTGTCAATGCTCTTATTTAGAACATAATTTTAGTAGCTTGAGAGCAGTGGAGCATTTTATTTTATTTCTTTGAAATTTGCTTTATTAAACTTTCTTAGACAATGGATCTATTTATCCTTGTAGTTTCCCCAGCAATAAAACTTGTCCAAGTGAGATATTTGGTAGTTTTCTCTCTTTATCATTTCCTATCCAATTTTCTGCTCTCCTACCTGTCCCTATTTCTAATGGTTGTTCTCTGGAGGGAATGCAGGGCTAATGCTAATTCTACATCAAATAATGATGCGAGGAACTTACAGCTTCAATTTCGAACCAAACTGTCAGTTTCTACATTTACTAGAAAGAAACTAGAAGGAAAGGGGGTCACCTGCATTTCCGTTGCCTTGATCGATGCGAATACAAAGGATGTCATTACATCAGGCCCTGAATCCTCCATTAAGTTGGATGTTGTCGTGCTAGAAGGTGACTTCAACAAAGAAGATGAGGATAACTGGGCTCAAGAAGAGTTTGAGAAGTATATGGTTAAAGAACGTGAAGGAAAGGGGCCGCTTTTGACAGGAAATCTCCTAGTGACACTCAAAGGAGGTGTTGGAGAGCTGGGAGAACTGATAATTACTGACAATTCCAGCTGGACTAGGAGTAAAAGATTCAGGGTAGGGCTTAAGGTGGCATCAGGTTATGGTGAGAATACACGAATCCGAGAAGGAAAAACAAATGCCTTCCGTGTCAAGGAACAGAGAGGAGAATGTAGGTCCTTCATTGTCCTTTAAACCCTGTCATCTATGACTGACACTTAACATGGTTTTGGACATCCATAGTCTTCAATCTTTTTAGCGGGTGCTTCATTTTGTATAGACCTTTACATCTTGAATGAAAATTCTGATGACTAAAAAACTACCAGCTTCTTCTTTGTTATTAGCAAATGTTGACACTTTGGATCAGTTTCAGGAGAGAGTCTGCGCACCCATCAATATTTTGCTTCTGCTCATCAATCTAACATGACAGGAATCTTACTGTAAATCTCTTCATTTTACAGTATCCAAGAAGCATCATCCACCTGCATCTGACGACGCAGTCTGGAGGTTGGAGACGATTGCCAAAGATGGTATATATCACCAAAAACTGAGTGATGTCGGAATAGATAAAGTGGAGGACTTTCTACTGCAACTGTTTACGGACTCCAACAAACTGAAAGAGGTAAGCACTTTTTGCTAATGATTTTCTATTAGGGTTCAATTGACTACCAAGAGTTCAAGTCTTGTGTGTTCACTCATCATAGATTCTTGGAAAGAGCTTAACATTGAAGAACTGGGATATCCTGGTACATCATGCAAAGACTTGCAAAACAAATTGGAAACTTTATTTGTACTATTCTGATGACATGAGGAAGCATGGTGCTGTATTCAACATTGATGGTCAACTGATTGGTGTAATCAAAGACAGGGTATATTGTGCTAGTCATCGACTTTCTGCCCAAGAGAAGGTAAGTAGCAAGTTCCTACTAAGTTTTGTCAAGACAGGTCATGCGTTACACATTGTTGTGCTGGATTCATATAATTTGTCCCATATTATCTGTGTAATCAGTAATTTGATGTTTACCCATAGCTGTGTGGCCTTAAGGTGTCAGAACTGATCAGAGATATTGAAACTTGAAGGCGTAGGTTGAACATCCAGATGCTTTTCTTTTTCTTTTTACTTTTTAATTAGTATAAGTAATATGAAGTGCCTCTGGAGAGAATAAAAAGAAAAGCTAGATGCTTTTGTTAGATCCATAATAGTGACTTTTTATTAACAGAGTGATTTTGAGCTTTCGCTGGTTGCACTGCTAAGTTCAGGATAGTCAACTTGTATATCTAAACGGCTTTCTGTACTCTGTAGTTAAAATTATACCAAAAGAAAAAAAAAAACTGTAAGAGAGCACTTTCAGCAGTTGATTCGATGTCATTCATGAAAATCTGGGGAAATCATCATCAAGTTTTAGTTTGAAAGATTAATGCACTCACGTTGCAACTTTTAGTTTCGAGTTTAAAGATCTCACTTTCTTGCACAATACAAGTGGATACATGTTTTATTTCTCACTGGACCTTTCTCAATCCTTCCCTTGATTGTACTCTCCATTACGTCTTTGAAGCACCTAACCTTTATGTGGTGGAGAAATGGGGGGCGAAAGGCATAAAGAGAATTGAGCTTTTTTCAATGTTTTGGTGTTCCTCTCTCTGTGCCGCAGTTACGTACTTTTGCTGAATACAAGTTCATCCGTGGGAGTGCAACATTACTTGCTGAAAAAGGAAATTGTTACTTTAAGTCAGAGAGTGTACCTTCAATTGTAGAGATAAACCAAGTGTTTTTCTTCCAGGAACATGTAGATGCAATCGTGAAAAAGGCCTTTGATAACTGGAACACTGTCACGGAGTTCAATGGAGAGACCTTTTCTGGTTCAATTCCATCTCAAGTCTTACAAATTGAAAATCTCACCCCTGTTTGGCGTAATTTGGTTCCAGCTACTCCAAGTGGTCCGGAAGCTCCTCCAGAAAATGTGGGCTTCGTTGCTGAAGGTAAGTGATCTAAAACATAAAACTCTCTCTCCCTTAAGCACGTACAAAGATGTGGCCTGTGAAATAACAATGATATAGGACTTTCCACTTTATTGTTGAGCTTTATAAATGTGTTCCAACTACTTATGATTTGGGTTCACATAATATGAAGACGTTCATTTGTCCAGCTAAAACTTCCATCCAAGGGGATTTTACCAATTCTGCCCCCTCTTTGGCACTGACTTTAAGTAATATGTAGAGGATTCCCATTTGTAAGCTAAGCTTTAATGTGTCTTTAGATGCAACCAAAAATGCGCAGAAATAGTTTTTAACTGATGACGAACAAACAACAGGAGTTGATTATTGCAGATCACTACCAAAGGCAATAATCTAGCAGATATCAGTTCATAGGCAAAAGAGCAATAATTGAGTACTTAGTTAATTAGGGTTCAATTTAACAAAGGCGACTTCATTTTGATCACGAGATATATATGAGTTGAAGTATCAAATGACCTATAAGGACACACAATGTGGAGAACAGTCAATATCCAATGCTAATTGTACACAAAAAGATATATTCTGTAAGCTGGGATTGTTGCAATACACTATTCATTTGGTCATATATGTACGTGCGTATGTATGTACGTATGGGCTTTGTCCAAGCAATTAAAAATCAACTAAAAAATATTAGGTGGAAACAGGTACCTTCTTAAGTGGGGGATTTTTCTTTTCCTTTTTTGTTTTTTTGGGGGTGGAATTAGTAGCACTTTCCGCAAAGAAATAACATTAGTAGCACTTCCCGTTATAGTAAAAGCTCATAACCATTCATTCTAAAATTCTTTATAAAAACGTAGGTCTATGCTCACGTCAGCATCTGTTTATGAACCACACTAATGTTTTAGTTCTTTCTCCAGGACATGATGGTGCAACTGCTTCGGCATTGCAAGTACAGTTGCAAAATACCGATTCTGAAAATGCCATAAAGCTTTCGGTTGATGAAAGTGGTCATCTCGCTGCACAGCAGCCCATATCTACAGACCCCTTGAATGTTCTAATTCCTCATGGAGATATCCGTTCTTCAAGCCAAATGCACCATACAGGGAATCAGAATGCTCCTCCTGAAGGCAATCACTTGATGGGAAATTTGCAACCATTTGTTTCAGATGATATGGATTATGTGTTGGCTTTCTTAAGTCAGAGCCCACCATACGATGTCGAGTTCTTTAAGACCCCATTATATGATGGTGGTTCTGTTAGTGGTACCAGCAAAAGTGTTAACGGCTGGCTCAAGATAAAGGCAGTGATGCGGTGGGGTTTCTTCATCAGAAAGATCGTCATGAAGAGACGTGGCATCATGGTGCAGCCACCGGTCGAAGTCGAGGCTTGATTTGATTCGTTCTTAATGTTGCATTAGATAAGATGATTCTCCATTTACTGTGTGATCGAATTGATGGGGCTTTTTCGTAGATGAGGACATATTAGTTACTTAATGTTATTCATTTGTGTATAGAACAGCTTTGTTTGAATGCCTTCACAAGTGAATAATTTTTTCATCAGAGTCTCTCTACTTCAGTTCTTTCAACATGTTTCTTCGGAAGTATTTTGATTTTTCACAAGTAAGGAATGCAAGGTTTAGCATTCAAAGAGTGTACTTGCATTCTGTGCTTATTATTTAATGATATTGACACCACGTCCATTAGTCCAATGTATAAAGTCTTCCCTCTTTGCTGCTATCTACAGCTGTCGGTCGGAACACATACACCAGTCATGATGCCAAGTCCCCTCGATATTCTCCATTCATTCAGACTGTTGCTTTGATATTGATGTTGAATTACCAATCAGTAACAACTGAAAAAGAAGCAAAGTATATTCTGCAGGGCTGGCTATAAATGGAGGGTTCAGCTTAGCCGAGGGTGTTTTGCGTGACAGGCACAAATCATGGCCTGCTCCTCTTGTTTTCTGAGTCCTTGAAAAGCTTATGTAAAATGGCTCGTGAAAAGTTATGGTATAAAAAGTAGTTTTTGCATTCAATGGTACAGGAAACAATCATACTCTGCATCCTTTCATGGCAATACAAGAAAACTAGTCTTCCTATTCCTCTCGAGCAACGGGGAGAAAAATATTGCATGTGCCATCATTTTCGTAGATGCTCACTTGTGCGTCATAACTTTTTTATTTCACTCACTTAAATAAATCATATGAGTGTCATTTCTAACAAATCATCCTACGTGGATTTTTTTTTTTAAATTAAACTTTTAAATTTTTATTTACTTTTTTGAATTATTGATTTTTTTTTTGTTTTTCTTTTCCTTTTTTTCTTTTTTCCAAGGCTAGCGAGGGTCATCGTCGACTATGAAACCTTCGTGCAAATTAGGGGTGCCTCTCCCTTGGTGATGAAGGCCCTTGGCGGTGCTTGCTTGGTGTGGGCTATGAAGGTAACCTTGCCTACAGCCACCCAAATTTGGCAAGGGCCTTCGCGGCTAAAGGTGAGGTGGGCCTCAAGCGATGGTCACCAGTCCTAAAGAGGGGCAAAAGAAAAATAAAAAATTCAAAAAAATAATTAAAAAGTTTAAAGATAATTAAAAAAATAATTTAAAATTATCCACATTAGTGTTGACGAAAGCATGTAAAACAATTGGCGTCCACATCGGATTTTTTGATGAGACAAATTGCTAATTGCATTCAAGTGAGTAGAAAAAAAAAGTTATGACACTCAAATGAGCACCATACCTTATGGCACTTGTGCTGAATTTAAATTTTTTTAAAACTTAATTGGGATGAGTGCAATAGAAGTCCTAAAACTTATAACTACCACCTGCGGTGACCCAGTTGGATAAGGCTCCCATGATCCTTTGCGAGGAGGAGAGGAGTTCAAATCCTGCCGGCCGCACGGGATCTTAAGCGCGATGTCGGGGTGGTGGGTCCTCCGCTAGCGTCGCTCTAGGGTTTGCTTGTAGGCTGTCGGCTTACAAGGTTCCTTGGGTCATAAAATAAAATAAAAAATCCTAAAACTTATAAGGAAAATGCAATCGAGTATTAAAATTTATAAAAAGTACAATCAAGTCCTAAAACTCATCTAATTAGTTCAATCAAGTCTTAAAGTTAACACCATCAAATTTTTAATAGAAAATACCGACGTGGCATTTTTAAATGAATTTTTATCTTCCATGTGGCTTTTTTAAAAATTTGTATTCAAATTAGATTTAAAAACTAGAAAAGAAAAGCTAAAATTTATTTTTAAACAAAACAATTCAAAAAAGAAAAAGAAAATGGCAAGCGCTTCAGCCGCCACCCTTGCCGGAGGGGCCGACAACGATTACTGGCCTTGAGCGGGGGTGGTCGGCCCTTGTTGGCCCCAGGTGAGGGCTAGCAACCCTCGCCTCACCTAGATTTGGCAAGCCTTGCCGGCCCCGAGTGACAGTTGACGAGGCCTCGCCCAAGGCAAGGGATGGTCCCCAACCCCCCCGTGAGGGCCGACATGACCAAATCTAGGCACTCTCACCCGTGATTGGCAAGGGTCGCTAGCCCTCGCTAGCCACCCCTAGGGTCGGCAACAGTCACCAGCCCCAGTTGCCGACTCATATGGCGATGGGTGGTGACGACAAAAGTGCCTGCCGTTGTTTTTTAACTACTTTGTTTTAAAAATAAATTTTAGCTTTTTTCTAGTTTTTAAATCTAATTTGAATAAACAATCATTTAAAAAACCCACATGGAAAATAAAAATTCATTTAAAATGCCATGTCAGTATTTTTGCATCAAAAAGTTTGACGATGTTAATTTTAAGACTCGATTAAATTAATTTAACAAGTTTTAGAACTTGATTATACTTTTTATAAGTTTTAGGGCTTAATTTTTTTTTCCCAACAAGTTTTAAGATTTCTATTACACTTATTCCCACTTAATTTAGTTATCAAACAAACCGAAATTCTTGTATGAGTCCAATCATCCGCCGGCTTATGCTCATCTAAGAACTCGTAATTCGATCCAGTCCAATCCAAAAGGCCTTTAAACCATTTGCCATTTCCCGGTTAGACCAAAGCGTTTTTTTTTTTTTTTTTGGCAGTGGGAGTAGATAGTAGTTTCTAGGCAACTGAACACGCTGGTTTTTTGGTCGTTGCGCCCGTCTCACGAGGCGTGAAATCATACGAAAGCCGAAAATGCGGAAGCAGCGTGTAGCATTTTCCAGGAAAATTACCAGGACCTGATTTTCCCGGACAATCACCCGGTCACGCCACTGTCTATATTTTATCCTCTCTCTCTCTCTCTCTCTCTCTCTCTCTCTCTATGGGACACGCAACTGGGGGCGTACACACGACGGCAACGACAACAACCAGTCCAAACTTTGCGAGGAGATTCGAGTCGGTGAGAGACAAAGAAGATCATATAAGAAACACGCCAGGCTTTTTGGCTCGTTGTGTGAAAGCCGAAAGTGCGGAAGCAGCCTGCAGCATTTTCCAGGAAAATTGCCATATTTTTTACGGAAAATTACATGTGTAAGTCACGCGCTTCTTCTCTCTCTCTCTCTCTCTCTCTCTGTGGGACACGCACGCGTGTACACACGACGGCGACGACGAACTACCTGTCCAAACTTGCGAGGAAATCCGAGTCGGCGAAAGACAGTTCGATCGCCATGACGACGAGACAAGAAGAGAGCGATGGATGGATGGAGATGCTTCTTCCGCTGAGGAAATCCAACCTGAGAGGAAATCTTAATAATGTGAGTGTCGTGCTCCTGGCTATCATTTAGCGACTTTTGGCTCATTCCCTTCGTAACAAAGCACGAAAAAAGCTTAGGGAACATCTGTTTAATGGAAATTTTTTTGACGAAGCAAAATGTTTTTTGAGAGATAATTTTTCAGAAAGGTGGATAATTTTCCTTTATTTGCTAATAAGTAATCGGAAGCATTTTCTGATATTAATATCAGTAATTTCAATCTTATGACAAAAAAATTTGAATTTTATTTTATTTTATTTTTTCTTCCCTTCTACCGATCATTGGGCCTCTGTGACGGTTATTGGTCACAAGCCTGGGCCAATGAGGTCAAGATCGCTTGAGGTCAGCAAGCTCGAGCATCGCCAACCTGTGGCGAGGCTTGAGATTGCCTATGGCCGGGATTGTCGACCGGCAATTAGTAGGAGATTGAGGAGGAGGAAAATGAAAAATAGAATTTAAAATATTAAAATATTTAAGATGAGCAATTTCAGAAAGTATTTTCACCTTTTTGGATATAGAAATTCATTTTTTTTCTAAATTCATGCGTGAATATTTTCGTTCACCAAAAGTGTTTTCGTTTAACTCATTTTTCGGCCATGCACCAAATGGTTGAAAGTTTGGAAAATTAATTCCTGAAAAACATTTTTCCTCAAACAAATGTACTCTTAATTGAGTCGCATAAAAGAATAATATAGGATGGGATTCTATCTTTAATTACTCTAGTAAAGGCTGTTAATTGAGATTTTATGAAACTCTCGATTTGATTAGTTCGCGACACTACAAACTTTGTTATTATGTTCATTCGGTGAAAAGGTCTTATCAAATTAATTTTCTTCTCGAAAAAATTGGGACTTTCGGTTGAAGGTTCCGTCCTTCGTGTTTATAAAAGGCGATCGGACATAATATTGGACCTTCAAAATGTAGACCGAAAAGGAAAAAAAAAGAAGAAGATGAATTACAAAATTTTGAAGAAATGATATCCTTTATAGCCTAAACTTTAGATTTTTATCCCGCACGCCCTCTAACTGGATGAGGGGTGCAATTTCAATTTTCAACAATTTGGGAGACTTCGTCGAAATATTTTTGCGTCACCTATTACGCACCGCGGGAGGATGTATGAGGAGTAAGCTTGAATTCCAAGAAAGATTTTGGTGTTGACCCCACCTTTTTTTTTTTGGTCTGTTGTTGACCCCACTTCGCTTGCTTTGGTTTGCAAATCTTTTAATTTAATCACTGTGCTACCGAGAAAGTTCTCCACAAGCATACTCTCTCTCAATTTTGATTTTGAAATTATTCCTCCTCATAAAATAGGAAAATAGTTTACGGCATCGAACGAAATCATTATATAGATCTATCAAATTTAAAATATATATGTACAGTATATCAAATTTAAAACGAAATATTATCACTTATTAAAAAGAAACCGTTAATATTATTATATAGATCTATTAAATTTAAAACGAAATCATCGTGCAATGAAATGGCTTCTTATTCATTTGGCTCAAATTAAATTGGTCTAGAAAGACTCCTTTAGTAACCTAAAATTAAGACTAGATATCCATTTTGCATGAAACAAATGAAGTAAAGAAAAAAACTAGTAGAGAAAAAGATTTCTCCATTGATCCAAATCTAGTAGATGATGCACAAGGACCTAAAACATTACAAAATCAATCTTAGGATCACACGAGTCAAAGCTAAAGTTAAAATAAATAAATAAATAATTCTCGGTCAATTTTCTTTATCCGGAGAATGATATGCACTATTTTAGAAGTTGCAATTGAGTTTTTCATATATTCCTCATTATTTGAATATTATCACTTTGATTTGTTTCATTAAATAAGACAAGAGAATTGTTCTTTATATGGAAAATGCATTATTATATAATAAAACAAAAAACTTGTTAACCAAGTCTCCCTATTTGAAGATGGAAAACGCTTGGCTGATGGTTGACCGTCTTTTTTCTTGGTTGACGATAGCGGGAGCCAAGCATTTTCCTTTTAAAATCGGCAACGTTTCGCGGAAATCGCACGACAAGTCACTTTTCTTGGAAATGCGTGTGCCAACTCCTTCGTGACGAAGGTCATCTCATCACTTTCGAGTTCGAGTTCGTCGCTGTCTGATTCCTTTAAAATTACCAGGACCTGATTTTTCCCCAAAAATTACATGGGTCAGTCGCGCTTCTTCCCTCCCCCTCTCTCTCTCTCTCTCTCTCTCTCTCTCTCTCTCCGGGGACACGCTTGCGCGTACACACGACGGCGACAACAACCCCCAGTCCAAACTTCGCGACATAAGAGGAAATCTAAATAATGTGATTGTCCTGCTCCTGGCTATGTGCTGCCCAATTGATGCAACATCCGCATCATTTCGCGATATTTGGCTCATGCCTTTCGTAACAAAGCATGAAAAAGCTTAGAGTGAATCTGTTCCATAGAAAATTTCATGATAACCAAAAAAAAATATGCTTTCTGAGAGATAATTTTTCAAAAAGTGGATAATTTTCATTTATTTGCTAATATATAATCAAAAGCATTTTCTGATATTTGATATCAATAATTTCAATCTTATGACTAAAACAATTCAAATTTTTAAATTTTTATTTTATTTTTTTTCCTTCCCTTTTGTCGAGCCTCTACGACGACTAGTTACCAATTGCCAGCCGGGGCCAACGAGGTCAAGATCACTTGAGGTCAACAAAATCAAGAAATAATATCTTTTATAGCCTAAACATTAGATTTTTATCCCGCACACCCTCTAATTCAAAGTGTCTTCATTTTCTTAGATAAGAATTCAAATATCACTTTCTCAAATAAAAACTCGAAGTAAATCTTGTTTTCAAATAATAGTATAAAGTGATTATATTTATTTCAAATAAGAGTTCGAAGTGGCTAAGTTTGTTTTGAATAAGGACTTGACTTTTCGACGATGAAGGGAATTTTCATCACTCTGCGTTAAAGGAAAAAATAGTTCAAATTATTCAATAGGTTAAAGCGTGAAAAGCCCAAAAAAAAAAAAGAAATGGAAAAAGAAAATTGTACATGCGGCTTAATAAGGTTGAAAGGGAGCAAATTAGTAAAATCGGAGAAAAGGAATATAAATGGACGCTGCCAGCTGACCGTCCTTTGCATTTGTGACAGTAGGACGGTCTAAGGCCAGCCGCAAAATGTTTTGGAGGAAACCGACAGACCTTCTCACCTGATTTCAATTTTGACTCCATGTATTTTTTCTAATTATTTCTATGTTTTCTTATTACAGGCTCAAATTGAGAGACAAAAAATCATGAGAGGACCAACAAAATTAATTTTCTTTATTATAAAGAAAGAAAAATTAAATTTGATATCAAAATACAAATAATTACAAATTGAAAATATTATCACTTACTAAAAAGAAAACGTTAATATCATTATATAGATCTATTAAATTTAAAAGATGAAAAAATACTTAAAACGTTGGCTTTGCAACTAATAATGAAATCATTGTGCAATGAAATAAATTCTTATTCATTTCGCTCAAATTAAATTGCTCTAGAAGGACTATTTGGTAACCTAAAATTGAGAATGAAACATATGAAGTAAAGAAAAAATCAAGATGAGAATAATGAATTAGTAGAGAAAAATATTTCTCCATTGATCCAAATCTCGTAGATGATGTACAAGGACCTAAACATTACAAAATCAATCCTAAGATCACATGAGTCAAAGCTAAAATTAAAAAAAAAAAAAAGCAATTCTCAATCAATTTTTTTTTAGCGGAGAATAATATACACTATTTTAAAAGTTGCAATTGAGTGTTTTTATATATTTCTTTTTATTTGAATATTATCATTTTGATTTGTTTCTTTAAATAAGAGAAGAAAATTGTTTTTTATATGGAAAATGCATGATTAAATAATAAAAATAAAAAACCTGTCAACGGTACCGTGACTAAGGTGGGAAACGCTAGGCTGATTTTTGACCGTCTTTTTTCTTGGTTGACGGTACCGTGAGCCAAGCATTTTCCTTTTAATATCGGCAACGTTTCGCGGAAATGCGCATGACGTCACTTTTCTTGGAAATGCATGTGCCAATTCCTTCGCGAACTAAGGTCAAGTCGTCGCCTTCGACTTCAAGTTCGTCGATAAAATATAACTGGCCCGTCTGATTCCTTTCTCTGCCACTTTCTTTTGTCTACCAAACATTGCCCAAGATTCAGACACTTTCCCTGTTTCTTGAGAAGCTCCACAGAAGAACAGAAAGGTCGCGTCCATGGCGAAGAGAGCTTCAGCCTCCTCTTCTTCAGGTCAACCAAGTCAACCCAAGAGGCCACGCTTCGCTCCAGCCGAGTAAGTTTGATGATCGTGTGTTAGTTTTTAGCTTTACTTGCCGGAAATCCTTTGAAGCGTTCTCGAGATGAAGGTTCTTGAAATGAGTAGTGTGGCGAAGTGTGCGTTGAAGTATGACAATGATTAGCTTTTGCCTCGTGACTATTCCAAATCGCTTTCGTTTAGGTTTCTTTATGGGTTTGTGCTGTGGCTACTAAGGCTCCATTTGATAATGTTCCTATTTCTCCTAATTTTTGTTCTTTGGTTTTTTGGAACAAAAAGAAGTTACAAATTCAAATCCATTTGATAAGATTAATTAATTTTTCTATTCTTTGGAGTAGGAAAGTACCGGGAAAAGATTTAGAATAGAAATAAGAATAAAAAAAAGTAATTTCTTATTACCATAAACAAATTCTATAAATAAATCATTTTCTATAAAAAAATCCAGAAAAAAATTATTAGTTAATTAAAACAAATTATTTGTCACAAAAGATTTGTAGGTCGTACCAAATATATTCTTATTATTTTCAATTCAAAGTATAGAAATTTTGTGTAGTTAATACGTTTGTTTACTCAAAAATTGTTCCAGACAATAAAAATCCAAAAAATAATATTTTTGAAATGAAATGGTTCTCTAGAATAAAAATGTTACCGAGCGCATCTTGAAGGCTCCAAAAATGGCATTGTCTCAACTCTGATTTGCGATTTCACAATAGCCAATCGCAGTACTTCCTTCTTATTTCGATTAAACTCTGTTAAGGCCTTTACCTAGTAAGCGAGCTGTCATCGTCATTGGGTTACTTTGCTGTCTTGTTTGCCAAATTATCCTATCTTGCTTGTGTTTTTATGCTGATCTTCACACAGTCAACCATGGAATGGGTCCAACAGGAATTTCGTGCTGGGGAGCTGCTTGACGGAGGAGGATGCCCAGAGAGTGGTAAGATGAGAAAAGTAGCCAGCTTGGACATAGATTATATAGTCTTCATTGTATTTCAATTGCTGATCTCTTTAATTAGAAGTGGTTGGATCATTTCTGACCTTCTAGCCAGTTTCTGATAGAAATCCGCATTAGAAATTGCAGTGAGATGTAAAGAGAAGTCTCGTTTGAGTGGTAAAAATGGCTTGCTGACCGTTCTAGTCTTCTCATGTGAAGTAATCGCACTAAGAACATGATTTAGGTTTTTCAAGTCGTTTTGTAAAGATGGATCGCGAAAAGAAAAATTTTCAGTGAAGTGCCCTGGATATAAATGTCTCCTTGAATCTTGGAAAATGTGGTCTATGACAATTTCAATTTGCACGTAGAAGGATTGAATGGAATGAATACGTCGCAGATTTTTCTTGCAATGTAATTCTTTGCTACTGCTCTTTCCTGGACAGTGCGGAGAAGAGCCAGAGCCTGCGAAATCTCACTCAGCCGAATATTGTCAAAGGTAAATATATTTCGTCTGGTTTGTTGGTAGTATCTTTTCCACAACAGTTAATTCCTCCAGTAGAATTTCCACGTGTACCGTGTCGCTAACAAAAACAGTTGAGTATATCATATACCTGCACATACATTTTTCTGTTAAACACCAAAAGGACGGTGCATTTGCTGATAGCTGCTAATTAACTTTACGTGCTTCCGTAAGTACCAGTTAGACACCTTAGATTGAGGGAATGCATTTGGTGAGTCTGATATCTATCTTTTTACACAGTAATGAGGTCTAACATTCATTTGTACAAGTAACTAAAATGTTCCATATAGATATATGTCTATTTCTTTTGAATAAGTCCACAGGACAGCAGTTGCTCATGGTGTTATTTTTCATGGTGTAGTTGTACTGGGAATTCTCTCAAAGCTATAGTGCAACGGATGCATTCAGTGGAGAATTCTTTTCAGAAACTGGTAAGACAAACAGAATTTATAAAATTTGCACTTTCTCAAACGTGTCTCCATCAACACTTCAGATATGAGTTTTTTTTTCCCTGTGCATGTCAAGAATTGATTGAATGAACTTATTGACCAACAATTCCGTTGTTAGATAATTGATTTATGTTTACTGTGTTGGGAATAACTGATCCCCGAAAACCACCGGATTCGACACTAAATCGAACCCCTAAATCAATGCGGAAGCGAAGCCCAAGAAAACGACACGTATCACCGATCGTAAAGCACACCACGGATTCGAGCGTACCTTGTTAGCCACAGATTAAACACCGACGCCAATGGAGGAAGAGAATCCGGTCGAATTCGATTTGATGAAGCCTTGAAGGGAAGAAATAGAAGCCGTATGCCTTGTTCTTCTTTTGAGAGAGAGAATACGCGGGAGAGGGAAGACGTACGTGAGAATGATTTTCAATCAACGTCTTTTCTCTCTCTCTCTCTCCCTTTTATACCTCTCCCTTCCCACGGGCCTTATTCCCGTGGGCTGGGCTTTCTGGGCCCAGCTTGGGCGGACAGGGCCTTAAGCCCTTTAATTAATTAAATAAAGCTTTCATCTCCCACTCGCACAAGGTGGGCCGAACAGGAATCTCTTTACCTCTCTTCAACATTCATACCGGTGAATAATCCGTGCGACCAGCATACTTTGAGAGCTCGTTGCTATACATCTGTTAGGAATATATAGCAGCTCATAATTGGGCGTCACACTCCGAGTAGATTTAGTATGCAGTACCCTAGATCGATCGATCACATTTATATCTCCCTTAATCTCTTTTAAACATGATATATATATTGTATTCACAATTATAATTATCACAAAGACAGTTATAATTGGTCGACCAAAGTGAATACAAAACTATAATGTGATTCTCCAAAATCGATCTTCCTCTTTCCTTCAAACTCTCAATTTCAGTCCAGCTTGCTTTTCTAGAAATGCCCCATTAGATCGAATCAACTCATGACCATTGGCAACATCCTAAGATAGCAAACACTAAATAGAAACCTTGAGAATAAGTAAAAGTCATAAGGGGACTAAAAATTGAGGAACTCATTTCCTCAAGAGTCTCACACGTCATAAAAGTTGAGATCAAACTTTTTGCCACTCTTATTGGTCGTCCCATGCATACGTAGTATGAAATACGTATTACGGTATTAACTCCTTTCCCATGGAGCGTATGTCTACACTTTTCAATACCGTACAGATGATAGTTCAGACATACCCAATGTCTAACTTGAGTTCACGTATCTACTCATTCACAAAATTCATCGAACTCACATCCGCATCTTAGACAGATAGAGTAAAATATGTGGGTATTTTACTTTCGGACATCATAAGAATTATGTCCTCATCTTAACACTCAGTTAAGGCGACATACGTGTTTTAAGCTTGAGCTCTCGATTATCACCTAGATAATAAGCTTAAAAACAGTCTCATCTCTATTTATCACACAAGAAATGCAGGCGATTACCCGTGTGAGTGGGCTAATCTAATATCTGTCCGACATACTTCTCAACCTAAAATAATGCACTGAGCATTAAGATGCATAAAGATTATACTAAGGTTCATAGGTATTAATCAATGAAAAAACAAGATTTCATAAATGTGAACAATTCAGGGAAATTACAATTCAGTACATCAGACTCTACGCAATCCTAGAGATTTTACATGACCACAAAACACATCTCTAGGTATTGGCTTTGTCATAGGATCTGCTACCATTCTATGCGTAGATATGTACTGCAAGTTCACATCCTTTCGTGCAACCATATCTTTTACAAAGTTATACTTGGTATCTATATGTTTGGTCTTGCCATGATACTTTGGATCTTTGGTGTACGCTATAGCTGCTTGGCTATCACGGTTAACCAACAATGGATTTGCAGCTTTCTCAATAACACCTAAATGATCCAAAAATCTCTTAAGCCAAACCGCTTCTTGTACCGCGATAACGCCACGAACTCAGCTTCCATCGTGGACAAGGCTATGCACGTTTGCTTCTTACTTGCTCCATGATATGGCGCCATTGTTCAGTAAGAAAGCAAAACCCGAGGTAGATTTTCTTTCATCTAAATCTCCTCCCCAATCAGCATCTCGAATAGCCTTCAAGTCGCAGATCCTTTCCTTGATAATTCAGCTTGAAATCGCGGTTCCCTTCGATACCTTAGTATTCTCTTCACGGCTTTCCAAAGTGTCTTGGACCCGGGTTGGATTGGTATCTACTCACCATTCCAACCGCAAAACATATGTCGGGTCTTGTACACATCATAGCGTACATCAAGCTTCCAACAGCACTAGCATAAGGAACTTGTTTCATCTGTTCCTTCTCTTGTGGAGTCCCCGGACACGCCTATGGCTCAATCCTTCACCTTTTGCAATAGGAGTGTCTATGGGTTTACAATCCCCGCATACGAAATCGTTCAAGAACCTTATTTATATAGGTTTCTTGCGAAAGAGACAACGATCTCTTCGAACGATCCCTCGAAATCTTAACTCCAAGAATGTATGCAGCCTCACCCATATCCTTCATCTCAAAGTTAGAAGACAACCATCTCTTGACAAGTATTAACCAACTCCATATTGCTTCCGGCAATCGCATATCATCAACATATAATGATATGATCACAAATTGATCATTGGATCTTTTGATATATACACAATGATCCTCATCAATCATTGTAAAATCATATGCCACTATGGCATTATGAAAACGTATATACCATTGTCTTGATGATCGCTTAAGACCATATATCGACCTCAAAAGTCGACATACTTTTTCTTCTTGGCCTTTCACTATGAAACCATCAGGTTGTTCCATATATATTTCTTCCTCTAATTCTCCATTGAGGAAAGCAGTCTTTACATCCATTTGATGTAATTCAAGATCCGAGACTAGCTACTATTGCCTTAATAATGCGAATCGAGGTAAATCTCACCACAGAGAAAACGTATCTTCATAATCAATTCCTTCCCGTTGATTATACCCCTTCGCCACAAGGCGAGCCTTATGCCTTTCTATCGAGCCATCAGCCTTTCGCTTTATTTTGAGAACCCATTTGTTCCCAATAGCTCGCGTCCTTTTGGAAGATCAACCAGTTCCCAGACTTGGTTTGATTCCATTGACTCCATTTCCTCTTCCATTGCACGAATCCATTTTTCTTTACTAGGGCACTTCAGAGCCTCATTGATATTTCTTGGCTCATCCTCATCTTGTGGAGCAACCATAAAAGTTTCCCCTTCAATGTCAAAACGTCGACGGGGAATACTTTCGCGACTTGTTCGCCTTATAGGAGATTGTACTCTTTGTACATCATTCCCTATTACGCTCCCACTTGGATGAACTCCACCAATATCATTATCTTGATCCAAAGTCTCAAATAGGGAGTGATCTTCCCCTATTTCGCCCTTCTTAGGAAACTCATCCTCTAAGAATGTGACATCTCGTGATTCATATTCAGTTACACTCCCACTTTCCTGCTCACCAATGAACACATACCCTTTTGAGTGTTCTGAGTATCTTATGAAAATACTCTTCTTTCCTCTGGGACCTAATTTCCCAAATTTGTGAGAGGACTCATGTGTGTAGGCAGCACAACCCCATGGCTTAAGAAAACTTATGTTCGGTTTTCTACCTGTCCATAACTCATATGGAGTGGAAGTAACTGATTTGGAAGGCACCCGGTTAAGTATATAGGCAGCAGTTAACAATGCATCACTCCAAAAGGTGATAGGTAAGTTAGCATGCGCCATCATAGACCTAACCATTTCCAGTAGGGTTTGTTTCTTCTCTCTCGCAACACCATTTTGTTGAGGAGTATACGGAATAGACAACTGTCTTTCTATTCCTTTTTCATCACATAATTTTCTGAACTCATCGATAAATATTCTCGACCTCGATCGGATCTCAATGTTTTTATTTTCTTGTCTAATTGATTTTCTACCAAGTTCATAAACCTTTTGAAACAACTTATTGCTTCAGACTTATGAGAAATCAAATAGACATATCCGAATCGAGTATAATCATCAATAAAGGTGATGAAATAAACAGCCCCATGCCTTCCTCTCACATTCATTGGACCACGAGACATCGAATGGATTAAATGCAAAGGAAATTCAGCTCTTTTCCCTTTCCCAAATGGTTTCCGTGTTGTTTTTCCTTCTAGGCAATGCTTACATATGGGCAAATCGACTTTTTCAATGTTACCCAACAAGCCCTCTTTGGCTAGTCTATTCATACGTTGTTGGCCAATGTGACCAAGCCTAGCATGCCACACATTCACATCATTATCATAAGTATTAGAAGATGTTATAAGGGAATAACAAACATTTGCATTAATATACTCAATATCCAATACAATAAAACCATCAAGAAAATAGCCACAACCATAGTAATTTATCTCCAAAAACAAATTCACACCTCTACTACGAAGTTCATATTGAAACCTAATTTAACCAACATTAATACGGACACTAAATTCGACGAATCTCCGGAGCATACAGACATCATGAAGGAACAAAGTGCGTCCACCGCGCATATTCAGTTGGCATGTGCCAATTCCTTTCACTTCAGCTCGAGTTGTTTCCCACATAGATCCACTTAGTTCCAAAGCGGTACTCGTCGGAATTCCACGAAGGATCCTCTATCCTTCGCTACATGGTCCGTCGCCCCGAATCCACAGTCCACAAAGGATTAGACTCGATCAAGAACACGAACTTGACACATAGGCAAAGTTCTGAAAAGTACAAGGGGTGCATACCTTCTTTGGCTCACGACAGTCGCGAGCATAGTGACCCTTCTTGTCACAGTTGTAGCATTTCACCCTTGCGAGCTTTTTCATGTGAGGACGCTTTCCTCTATCATGTTGGTCAAATTTGGGTTTCTTCCCTGAAGGACCAGCTTCTTCCTTGCCTTTCCCCTTATCAAACCAGCTAGGGCGCTTGCGCTTGGAGCACGAAGCTCCATTTGAGCTAGAACTAGCATGATATAGATCAGCATCCGGCTTAGCCGCCAACAGGCGGTCCTCTTCCAGCTCAAGATGACGCATTGCATCCTCAAATGTTTTGATATTCTCATTATGAGTCAGGTGCACCTTCATATGCTCCCAACTCTGAGGCAAGGAACGAATTACTGCTTGCACTCGTTGTTCATCCGTGAGGACATGGCCGCGTCTCTCGGCTCGGTTATCATATTTGACATCTTTCTAAGATGTTGCTTCATGGTCGACCATGAGGCTTCTTATAAGAGTCAAATCGATAGTTAGTGCCTCGCCTAGTCACCGAAGTATGACCAAACCTAGCTTCCAAGTGCCTCCCACATTTCCTTGGCGTTGTCAAAACGCCGAAACTCTCGCATGACATCATTTTCCATGCTTCAAGCAACGTGATGCGAGCTAGAGAGTTCATTCTTTTCCACGCAAGAAAAGCTTCTTTGTCCTTTTTGTGCTGTTCGGGGGTCCCTCTTCGTTCAACCATGGTCATGACAAGAGCCTCAAGTGATTCTTGCTCTTCCAGCACATACTGGATTTTCATTTGCCAAACTTCATAGTTGTCTCCATTGAGCTTTTCACCTTTGTTCAGCTCAGCAACTATGCTTTTTGTGGCTGAAGCCATTGATCTGAACAAATCAGACAAAATATGCACGAATTATTAATGCCTATCATTTATGCATCCCTATTTGCATAGACCCATCATATTAATAAATAATTTCAAGTAAGGCTTCAGAATCAAAAGGTCACTACGTTTCCAATCATCCTCCAAAAATCCTAACTTAAAACTATCATTAATATAATTGTCATATGCAAAATCATTTCTATGAAGTTACAAAAACTTCTATAACTACCCATAGCTAATTACCCACAGCAACCAGCAATAACAGAAAGCAACAAATAATTGAATTCCAATAAAACAATAATGCTTTCAATCAATACAAATAGGTAGTAATCATTACATGATATGTTCACAAAGCATACTTAACATACATCAGCCAATACAACTAACACATAGTCAGCACACGAACTGGGAAAGATCCTCTTTTGTTCAATTTCTTGATCTTTTCCCTTGTAACAATACAGTAATACTCATTTACAAAATCTATCACAATTTTCTTATAGGAAGCAGCTCCGTTGACATCCCATATGCGATTCAACACATCTTGCCATTCAGGTGGAAGAGTGCTTAGGAAAAATCGCACCATCTCTGACTGTGACATAGGACGACCATTCCATATGACCTGTTAAATTTTCCTGTTGACTTCAAGGACGTGATCAATTAAGTCACCACTCTCCCATCGATGATCAGATCAAATTTCAATATCAACTTAGATACCTTTCTTTTTTCGTTTCATCTACACCACGCACGAATAGGTGTCGCCGAACCTCGGGGAGGCATTGTTCCTGCAACAAATTCAGAACAAATAGGGGATTACATATAATCCACATAGACTTAATTGAAAAAGAAACACATTCTTTTCCTTTTTTTTTTTTTGGTCAACGGTCAAAGTCAACTGTCAACGGTCAAGTCAACGGTCAACGATCGGTCAACGGTCAAGTCAACGGTCAACGGTCGTCGCCGGTCAACGCTCGTCGGTCGTCGGACCGGTCGGACCGGTCGGACCGGACGGACCGGTCGTACCGGTCGGACCGTTCGGGCGGACCGGCCGCACGTGCCGCGCGCGTGCGCGGGCTGACGTCACGCAGACGTCAGCGGCACGTGCCACGCGCGTGCCATCGTCGCGGGTCGGGTCGGGCGGTTCACGGGTCGGTCAACCGACGTCATCGCTGACGTCATCGATGACGTCACCCCAGCGGTTACTGACCGTTGGGTGACGTCATGCTGACGTCAGCACGCGTCGGTCCGCGGACCGGCGCGTGCCGGTTCGCCGGCCGGCGGCGAGCACGCGCCGATTCGCCGACCGGCGCGTGTGCCACACGCGCCTGGCGATCGAGCGCTTCCGGGCGCGTCGCGCCCACGCGCAGCGCCTTCCGGCGGCGCGTGTGGGCGCGTGCGGCGTCTCCCGGCGGCGCTCGAGGCATCTCCAGACTCGTCTCGACGTCGCCTTTCTCCCAGTGCTTTCAAAATTTGTTTTTGACATTCGAAAACTCATGAAAAAGGCCTAAGAAGTCTCGGGTGTCGGGATTGCTCGCCCCGATCCGTACGGCCGAAGTTCCTTTTGCGAAAAATCAATCAAAAACACATCAAATTGATCGGGAAAACGTGAACTAGGGCTCTGATACCAATGTTGGGAATAACTGATCCCCGAAAACTACCGGATTCGACACTAAATCGAACCCCTAAATCAATGCGGAAGCGAAGCCCAAGAAAACGACACGTATCACCGATCGTAAAGCACACCACGGATTCGAGCGTACCTTGTTAGCCACAGATTAAACACCGACGCCAATGGAGGAAGAGAATCCGGTCGAATTCGATTTGATGAAGCCTTGAAGGGAAGAATTAGAAGCCGTATGCCTTGTTCTTCTTTTGAGAGAGAAAACGCGCGGGAGAGAAAAGACGTGCGTAAGAATGAATTCAACCAACGTCTTTTCTCTCTCTCTCTCTCCCTTTTATACCTCTCCCTTCCCACGGGCCTTATTCCCGTGGGCCGGGCTTTCTGGGCCCAGCTTGGGCGGACAGGGCCTTAAGCCCTTTAATTAATTAAATAAAGCTTTCATACTGTTTGAACGGTATCTACTGAGCATGAACTTTGCACAACTTTTTTCTCATATAAGCAAACATTCATTTCATTGCATAACCTGTGGAAAGAAAACATGGGAGGATTACATCCCATACAAGTCCATTACAGCATATTGTACCACATATTCAGCCAACATCAAGCTGCCGAACCTTCCCATTGATGTGAACTTTTGGTGGTTGATTAATCTGTCATCCCTTGAGTAACTTTAATCCATTGAGCGATGGTCCTTCCATTCACCACTGTCTGATTACCAGGGCAGACTTTCTTCCTGCTTGATCAGAAGAACAGGAGATCCTTTTGAACAACCTGTTAGAAAGCCTTATATCTCAAAATTAATTCATCAAGTTGACTTTCAATCTAATGGTACCACACACCAAACAACAACATTACATCATAGTCCTGCGCATCTGCACTACCAGAGCCAAGAGCAAAATGCTACCCACAAAAACAAGATGAAAACTCAAAAGCACACCACCGGATTACAGCAGAGTGAGTCAACATGAACTTCCAATTTCTACACAAACACTTAACATCAGCAGTAATTGTCTTATCTCTTTCCTGAATCATCTAAAGGGACTTTTACGGGGAAAAAAAACAACTGCATCAAGTACAGAAGAAGCTAGAGGAGACACCTGTCCATACTTCACTAAGTTTCTCTCTAGAGATAATAAATTGTTGCATTCCAGGCTAATGTCCTCACCAGTGCCTTCACACTATTGTCCTTCATTTCTGCAAGGCCCAAGTAAACTCATCCTTCCAGTCACTTGCAGATCTAGGACACGAGCAGCTCTAAACTTGTTACCAAAATCTGCCTTAGAATACCCACTAAAGAACTAGTGCATTCGAGATTCTTTATGTTGTCAGCATAGCACACAAGTGCTATAAATATCGCACCAAGTTTCATTCTGTCCAGTGTGTGTCAAGTCACTTTGTTCCCACATTTCCTCACTAGATTCCAAGCCTCCTTCACAGAAAAAGAGCCCCTAGATGATTCAGTAAATACCACTTTGTCTACAGAGCCAGAAAATGGAGAAATCAACCCACACAAAGCCATCTGAGTTTCAAGCAGGTCATCAGAACTTGGTGGAGGCCGTCTCCATTCATTTGCCTTCGTAACATCTGCAACTGTGGCCTTATTACCTAAAGCTGAATCATAGCCATTCTAAAGCAAGTGCAAATTTCTGCATAGACTTGGAATGAAACAAGTTGTTCATATAAGCTATGTATACAAATGATTTCAAATGTGCCTGAAGAACTTAGCTCAATAAGGTGTTTGATAAGTTGCTTTTGAAAACAAATGATATAACAGGTCTTTAAGCTCCTTTTGATTGAATGGATTGTTTTGCTTAAACTTCTGCATGTCTTTTAATAATGCCAATTCTTCTGTCGGTGGAATTGAACAGAAGGAACTGGTGGAGCTTTCAGTTATTCACTCTCCCCACCTCGGAAGGTATGAATGCATTTCCCTCGTGATGCCAATTGAGAAAGGCTTTCTGTGTAGTATTGACCGTTCATGCATTGTTGATTTTTTTGGGGGAATAATGGTCCGACTTACCACTAACACCCCAAAGTAAGCAGTCAGAGCTCAGTGAAAGTCAGGCCAGAATGACCAGGTCTTGCGCCAAATTGTCAATGCAACAATTTAGAACATAATCATTTGTAGCTTGGGAGCAGTGCAGCATTTAATTTTGTTTAGTTTTTTTTTTTTTTTTAAATTGGCATTTTTATACCCTCTGAGACTATGCATCTATTTATCCTTGTACTTGACCTGGCATTAAGACTTGCCCAAGGGAGATATTTGGCAGTTTGTCTCTCCGTGTCATTACGTTTCCAATTTTTCTGCTTCTATACCTGTTCTTATTTCTAATGGTTGACTTCCGGAGGGAATGCAGGGTTGATGCTAGATCTACGGGAATAAATGATGTGAGGAATTTACGGCTTCAATTTCGAACCAAACTGGCAGATCCTCTGTTTACTGGAAGGAAACTACGGGGAGTTGGGGGTGCTCGCATTTCCGTTGCATTGATTGATGCGACAACAGGGGATGTCATTACATCAGGCCCGGAATCCTCCCTTAAGTTGGATGTCGTCGTGCTTGAAGGTGACTTCAACAAAGATGATGAGGATGACTGGGCTCATGAAGAGTTCGAGAACTTCATGGTTAAAGAGCGTCAACAAAAGGGGCTTCTTTTGACGGGAGATCTCCAGGTGACGCTCAATGGAGGTGTTGGGGAGCTGGGAGAACTGACATTTACTGACAATTCTAGCTGGAATAGGAGTAAAAGATTTAGGATAGGGCTTAAGAAGGCATCGGGTTATTGTGGGAATACACGAATCAGAGAAGCCAAAACAGATGCCTTCCGTGTCAAAGAACATAGAGGAGAATGTAAGTCTTTCGTAGTTCTTTACAGTACATAGAAACCTTGTCCTTCCTTTATGAGTGACCATAAACATGGCTTTGGATATCCAGTCTTCAATTTTTTAATTGAGAGCTTCATTTCCTACAAACCTTTACTTCTCCAACGACAGTTCTGATAAAAAACGATCGGCTTCTTTGTCATTAGCAAACGTTGACACTTTGGATCAGTTTCAGGAGAGAGTCTGCACGCCTACAGAAGTTCGTTTCCACTCGTCAATCTAATAGTGACTGGAACCTTACTGTATTTTTTCTGTCCATTAACAGCATCC
Source organism: Eucalyptus shirleyi (assembly GCA_017140165.1). Classification (NCBI taxonomy): domain Eukaryota; kingdom Viridiplantae; phylum Streptophyta; class Magnoliopsida; order Myrtales; family Myrtaceae; genus Eucalyptus; species Eucalyptus shirleyi. The sequence goes on from CM029450.1 coordinate 42,413,498, forward strand.
AAGAAATATGATATACCTGTATTCGAGGATGAGATCTGGAGGTTGAAGATGATTGCCAAGGATGGGAAATATCACCGAAAACTGAATGAAGTGGGAATACATAAAGTGGGGGACTTTCTACTTCAATTGTTTACGGACCCCATGAAACTGAAAGAGGTAAGCACTTAATGATTCTCAATTAGGGTTTGATTGACTACCCCTAATGTAAGTCTTGCGTGTTCACTCATTGTAGATTCTTGGAATGAGTGCGAATTCGACGAACTGGGATACCCTTGAAAATCATGCAAAGAGTTGCAAGATAAATTGGAAACTTTATTTGTACTATACTGATGGCACGAGGAAGCTTGGTGCTGTATATAACACTGATCATCAGCTAATTGGCCTAATCAAAGATAGAGTATATTGTGCTTCTGATGGACTTTCTGCTGATGATCTGGTAAGTAACTAGGAGTTCCTACGAAGTTTTGTCAAGCCAGTTTATGTGCTTCATACCATCATGCTTAATTCATATAATTTGTCCCACATTATCCATGTAATTTGCAATTTGATGTTTACTCGTAGCTTTGTGGCTTAGGTTATAGTATTGATCAGATATATGGAAACTTGAAACGGGGAGTTGGTTGGACATCTAGATGCTTTCGTTTTTGGTTTTTTATCAGTAAAGTAATATGAAGTGCCTGTGGAGAGAACTAAAAGAAAATCTAGATGCTTTTTTCTAGATTCATAGTTGAGACTTTTTGTTAATAGATTGATTTGAGTTTTTGCTCGTTGCAATGCAAAGTTGAGGATAGTGACCTTGTGTATCGAAGTGGCCCTCTATACTCTGCAGTTAAAATTATACAAAAACCATGAGACTCGGAGAGCATCATCCATGAAAATGTTAGGCACTTATCATGGTATTGTCGTTTGAGCGATGGACATGTTCACGTTGCAACCGTCACTTTTCAAGTATAAAGCTATGAAGATCTTTATTACTTGCACAATACAAGTTGATGGGTGTTCTATTTCTTCACGAGTCCTTTCTCGATCAACTTTGCATCTTTACACTTGCGCTGATTGTACTCTCCATAACGTCTTTGGAGCACCTGAACTTTTTGTGGTGGAGAAATGGGCGCAATAGGCGTAAAGTGAATTGAGTTTCTTTTGATGTTTCTTTTATTCTTCTTTCTTTGTGCTGCACTTACGTCCTTACTCCGCTTACAAGTTCATTCATTGGAATGCAACATCACTTGCCGAAAAATACTTCAATTAGTCCTACTTGAGCAATATACCAAGTGATTTTCCTTCCAGGAACATGGAGATACAATCGTGAAAAAGGCCCTTGGTAACAAGAATGATGTTATGGAGTTCAACGGTGAGACCTTTTCCCCTTCAATGCAAAAGGAGAGCTCGAGCTCCATTCCATGTAAAGTAACTGAAGGACAAACTGAAAATCTCACCCCTGTTCAAAGTAATTTGGCTCCACGAGTCTGGGCTGCTGCAGGTGGTTCGGAAGCTCCTCTGGCAAATGTGGGCTTGACTGCTGAAGGTACGTGCTCTAAAGCACAATATTTTCTCTTCCTCTAAGCACATGCAAAGATGTGGCCAGAGAAATAGCGATGAATATGGGACTTTCCACTTGATTGTTGAGCTTTGATAAATTAAACCAATGCATTCCAGATCCTTATGATTTGGGTTCCACATAACATGAAGAGTTTATTTGCCCAGCCACCCTTCAAATGAACTTTCATCCAAGGAAATTTTACTAAATTTGCTCCATCTTTGGCACTGACATAGAAGCTATACGTAAAGGATTCCCATTTGCAAGTTAAGCTTCAGTTTGTCACTAGATGCAACCAAAAATGTTCAGAAATAGCTTTTACCAATGATGAACAAACAGGAGGAGGAGGTCATTGCCAGTTACTACCAAAAGCAGTAATTTATCAAGGTTCAATTTAGGAGATGTGACTTCAATTTGGACATGAGTAGAAGTATCAAAATGACCTATAAGGACATGCAATGTGGAGAATAGTCAATTTTTTATGCTAATTGTACACGAAAAGATACTTTCCGGAGGTGTGATTGCTGCAAAATGAACCTCATTCAATACATTCTATCCATTCGGCCATATATGTATGTACATCGTGTCTATGAGCTCTGTCCAAGCAATTAAAAAGCAACTAAAAAAATTAGGTGGTAACAGGTGCCACCTTGAGTGGGGGATTGTGGGGAGGGGGATGGCAAATATTCATGAACACTTTAGTTTGGTGATGCTAAGTGGATATTGGCAAGATATTGCCATCACTAGGTAGACATGAATAGATGGAATAAGCACACAACGTGTTTATATGTGCTTTTTCATTAAATGGTGACCGGAAGATCATATGTTAGAAAAGAAGGTTGGTTTGTTAAACTTGTATGTCAAAAATTGTAAAGGGCCTTGTCAATTAAAGCACTTAAAGATAACAAAGACCAGTGGCAAGAAAAACTAAAGAGGTGTAAGGTGAGGAAAAAAAATTAGTAGCACTTTCCATTATAGTAAAAACTCATAACCGTTCATTGTGAAATTCTTTATGAGAATATACACCTGAGCTTACGTCAGCCTCTATCTACTAACCACACTAATGTTTTGGTTCTTTCTCCAGAGCATGATGGTGCAACTGCTTTGGCATTGCTAGGACAGTTGCAAAATATCAATTCTGGAAATGCCGTGAAGCTTTCGATGGATGAAAGTGTTCATCCCGCTGCACAGAAGCCCATATCTACAAACCCCATGAATGTTCTAATTCCTCAGGGAGATAGCCATTCTCTGAGGCAGATGGACCATACGGTGAATGAGAATGGTCCCCCCTCTGAACCAACCCCTGCCCCAATATCAAGATTCCAATCTAGCACAATTCCTCATCCTCAAGGCAATCACGCGGTGAAAGGTTTCCAATCAATTGATTCGGATAATATTTTCGGGAATTGGGGCCCTGATGACCCAGCATCATCTGAGTTATGCTTGTCCCCTCAGATCTCATTTGGAACACCTGGGATACAAAAAAAACAGAAAAGAAAAGAAAAGGTTGAAAAGTCAACAAGAGGGAAAGAAGACCGAGAGTTTGTAGAAAGAGAAGGGATGAGAGAAGAGAGAGACAAGGAAAGAAAGAAAAAGAAGAACAAAAAGATGGAAGAAAGAAGAGGGACACTTGTCATGGATGTCTCGTTAAGCCGACTCAACTTCATAATGCAATGCTTGGAAGTGCTCATGCCTCACGTTCTTCCAATTGGATTAGTTTTCTAGACTATGTCCTAAATTCGAAATTATGTGAGATTTGAGCCATGAAGCTCAATTTTTGAGTTGTTAAGTTATCGAATTTCATGAAAATGATAGTTTAGGATGTTGTGGAGCCGTAGAAGTTTATGTAACTTTTTTTAAGCTTAGCATTTGCTCGAAACAAAATTTTAAAGTTTCCCGAGTGTGATACAATGCGCATCCAAAGACTTTGGAGCCATATTTTGTTGGTTTTCCACTCGATTTTGAGTCAGTCAAGTTGGGGTATTTGTAGTATGTTGAAATACTTCACATTTGGAATGGGATTCGGTGGAGAGAGTTATGGCGTGACCAAGTTTGACGCTCAAGTTCCACGTTGCGAATTGCTTGAATAATCAATTTAAGATTTGTTAGCGTGTAATAGTTGTTTCATAGCGTTTAGATTTAGTATAATCGTTTCGTAGTTGAGGTAGTATGTTGCTCAATGTTAAAGTTGCTTCTCGCTTAATTGTTAGGATCACTAGTTTGATGATTCAAGTAATATTTATTGTTTGGTCGTTGGCGTTCCAAGGTGAGTAGTGCTATCTCTTCTTTGGTTTTGTAAAACCTATGTCCTGAAAATAATAGGATAAATTATTATGAGTTAAATAAGTATTGCATGATTTGATATTCCTTTGAAAAGAAATAAAAGTGGTTCTCAAGGCATATTGGATGCATAAAATTAGATTGGGCATTTACTACCCTTTTGTCTATTAGAAATGACAATATATTTTGAATATAGCTTGAGCTAATTATTGTGAATGGTTTGCGAAATGCTTTATGAAAGACATTTTGAGGAATTTTTTATGGAATACGTATTAAAAGGTTATACATATCGATTCGTGAATTTGGTTTAAAAAGAATCATGAAATGAAGCGAGAAATGTCTTAGGAAATGTGTTCATTTTGATTAATGAAGTTTAGAAGGATTATGCATCTTGTTTTATGAAATCAATTATTGATATTGATTGAGGATTTGATTGTTGGTATTGGAGGATGTGTTGGTACTTAATATCACTATGAGCCCATTGAAAGGCTTGTGGGTATGCATAACAAGTTTAGAATATCTTTCTAGGCTGAGCCATCAGTTTTGTAAGGGGCCAATTCCATAAAAAAGCACGAACTTTAGGGTTTGGGACAAATCTGGCCCGAACTTTATTTTGTCTCGAAAAAAAGCACCAACTTTTACTCGTGTCCCAAATCTGGCCTGCCGTTAACTCTCCTTCACGATCATCCGACCTGGCATTTCCACGTCAAATAATTCTTCTCCTCTTTCTAACTCCTCGGTAAAATTATTCGACGAGACCGTCACCTCTTCTTCGTCCCGATCGTGCGCTTGCTCGCTCACCTCCTCCCACTTGAGCTCCGCCGCCAGATTCCTCTGCCATTCCAAGTCGAACGAGCACACATTCTCGGATTCCAGATACTTCGAATCCGGATCGATGCTCACCACTCGCAATCCCGCGCGCCGCGGATTCGGAGACCGATTCCCGCCGATCCGAATCGATCCTCGGCCCCGATTCCGCACCACCACCAGCGGCGGCTCTGGGTCCGACCCCGACGGCGTCTTCAGCGCCGCGGGCCGAGCCGGAACCGTCGGATCCCGAATCGGAATCGAAATCGGAATTGCAGGCTGGCGAGCGCGCGGCCTCGGCAGGGGCGACGCCGGAGCCTCCGGCGATGTAGAAGGGCGAGGGGAAGGTGGGGTTGATGTACCACTCGAAGAGGAAATCGGGTTCTAGGGTTTCGGGATCTTCAGGCGGGCGCGCCATCGGGCGGGGGGCAAATCGGCAGATCGGAATCCGCTCCCCGGAATTCCCTCTGGACAGAGGATGGCCACGAGAAGATCACGAGGCGGCGGCCATTGACGGACTCCTCTCGTTTGTCAGTGATCCAGCCATTGATGTTCTTCTGGTTCAGGAGGCGTTCTCGTGTGGAGGGAGGGAGGATAGGCAGGGGAGGGGCAGGAGACGTTTTCGGATCCGATCAGATGACTGTGAAGGAGAGCTAACGTTCAGCGCCGTGGGCCGAGCTGGAACCGTCGGATCCCGAATCGGAATCGCAGGCCGGCGAGTGCGCGACCGCGGCGGGGGCGACGCCGGAGCCTCCGGCGATGTAGAAGGGCGAGGGGAAGGTGGGGTTGATGTACCACTCGAAGAGGAAGCCGGGTTCTAGGGTTTTGGGATCTTCAGGCGGGCGCACCATCGGGCGGGGGGCAAATCAGCTGATCGGAATCCGCTCCTCGGAATTCCCTCTGGACGGAGGATGGCCACGAGAAGATCACGAGGTGGCGGCCATTGACGGACTCCTCTCGTTCGTCAGTGATCCAGCCATTGATGTTCTTCTGGTTCAGGAGGCGTTCTCGTGTGGAGGGAGGGAGGATAGGCAGGGAAGGGGCAGGAGACGTTTTCGGATCTGGTCGGATGATCGTGAAGGAGAGTTAACGGCAGGCCAGATTTGGGACACGAGTAAAAGTTGGTGGTTTTTTTTTAGACAAAATAAAGTTCGGGCCAGATTTGTCCCAAACCCTAAAGTTCGTGCTTTTTATGGAATTGGCCCGTTTTGTAAGTGAAGACCTTGCTAATAAAAGAATCTTAATCGCTTTATCACCATGTTAGCTGGGTTCACTCCTATGTGGAGGAAGCTCAATGAGTTGCAAGTCCAAAAATGGTTTGAGCCCATATAATAAGTTATATGAGGAAATAGGGTTTCTCACTATCTATATAAAGAGGTAGCAGCAGAAAAGGAAACAGTAACAAGAGAAAAAAAGAAAGTAGAAAATCTGGGGTTTTGGGCAATATCTGATTTACATCAAGTTGGCGTTGGAGGTCGATTCGTGGTCCGATTGAGCTTAAATTTTGTCAGCATGTTCGTGGCGCAATTTTATTGAATCTGAACGGTTTGATTTTCGTTTGAAGCTTCATACATCAGATTTTTCGTGGATTGATCAAAACCTACGTTTTTTGTCAAATTTATCATTGATCTCTTGTGAAGTTCATGTGTATTGCAAAGAATTATGTTCTTGAGGTGTTTGCTGCTATGTACCTCTAGTATTTGCTAGAGAAGAACAATTTTATTGATAGTGAAGATTTTCAAGTGGACTCTGGTCCCGTGGTTTTTTATCTCCTCACATCGAGGAGGTTTTCCACGTAAAAAAATCGTCTTGTGTTCGCGTGCTTGGTATTTATTTTACTCTACTATATCATTCCTATTAGGTTTACACAATAGGGGAGATTATTTTATTCCGTTGCGTTGATTCGATATTGTTCGAATTATTACCGTTCTCCCATCAGAGTGGTATCAGAGCATCAGGTTATTGCTTGATTTTTCTGCCTTGTGTTAAACAATGGAAACGAATATGAGTAGAATGGTTACACTGAATGGTTCGAATTATCATATCTGGAAAGGGAAGATGGAAGATCTTTTATATGTGAAAGATTTTTATTTGCCTGTATTTGCTGAGGAGAAACCAGAGAATAAAACTGATGTTGAATGGTCTATATTTCATCATCAAGTGTGTGGTTATATTAGGCAGTGGGTAGATGATAATGTTTTGAACCATATTATTGAGGAAACACATGCACGCAGTTTATGGGATAAGCTCGAACAATTATATGCTCGAAAGACTGGGAATAATAAGTTATTTTTGATAAAACAGATGATGGCTCTAAGATATCATGATGGTACTCGTTTTACTGATCATTTAAATTCTTTTCAAGGAATTATAAATTAGTTGGCTGCGATGGGAATCAAGTTTGATGATGAGATACAAGCACTATGGTTGCTTGGTACTTTGCCAGACTCATGGAAGACATTCCGAACATCTTTGTCTAATTCTGCCCCGGATGGTACAATTACCATGGATTTGGCCAAGAGTAGTATTTTGAATGAAGAGATGAGAAGGAAGACACAGGGATCGTCATCTTCACATTCCAATGCCTTGGTTGTTGAGAAAAAGGGGGAGAAGTGAGTCTCGAGGTCCGAGAAATAGAGATAAAAGTCGAGACAAAAGCAGAGGTAAGTATAATAAATTTGCTAATGTTGAGTGCCATTATTGTCATCAGAAGGGACATATTCAGAGGTTTTGTCGCCAGTTAAAAAGGGAGAAACAAATGGAGAAAGGTAAAGAGAAGAAAAGTGATGATGGTAGTGATGACAATCGTGTCGCTGCACTTAAAGAAGACTTTCTCACTATTTTTTATGGTGATGTGGTGAATTTTGTTTCTCATGAGACCAGTTGGGTAATTGATAGTGGTGCATCCGTTCATGCTACATCTCGTAGGGATTTCTTTACATCATACAGTCGGTGACTTCGGATCTGTGAAGATGGGAAACAATGGACTAGCTCAAGTTGTAGGCATCGGTGATGTGTGCCTAGAAATCAGCAATGGCACAAGGTTAGTATTGAATAATGTTAAACATATACCTGATATCCGCTTGAATTTGATTTCTACAGACAAGTTGGATGATGGGGGGTATTGCAGCACCTTCAGTAATGGTCAATGGAAACTTACCAAAGGTTCTCTTGTTGTGGCTAAAGGTGAAAAATATTCTTCGTTATACATTATGCAGGCAAAGTTGTCCACAGACAAAATTAATGCAGTAGATAGCGAAGATACAGCTGAGTTATAGCATAAGAGGCTCAGTCACATCAGTGAGAAGGGTTTGTCAATATTGGCCAGGAAGAAGCTCCTTTCAAGATTGAAAAGTTCAGCGCTAAAGAAGTATGCTCATTGTTTAGCAGGAAAACAGAACAGAATTGCATTTAAAAGCTCCCATCCTTCAAGAAAGTCAGGTATATTGGATTTAGTGCATTCTGATGTTTGCGGTCCTATGAAAACAAAATCACTTGGTCGCTCTCTTTATTTTGTTACTTTTATAGATGATTTTTCAAGGAAAATTTGTATTTATACCTTGAAAACTAAAAATCAAGTGTTATATGCTTTTAAGCAATTTCAGGCTTCAGTTGAGAGACAGACTAGAAAGAAAATTGAAATGCATCAAAATTGATAACGGGGGAGAGTATATTGGACCTTTTGATGAATACTGCAGACAACAAGGTATTCGACATCAAAAGACACCTCCCAAGACGCCTCAGTTAAATAGCTTAGCTGAGAGAATGAACAGAACATTGGTTGAAAGGGTAAGATGCTTACTTTCACAATCAAAACTACCTGGATCCTTTTGGGGTGAGGCTTTAAGTACAGTTGTGCATATATTAAATCTTACTCCATGCGTTCCTTTAGAGTTTGATGTTCCTAATAGAGTTTTGACAAGCAAAGAAGTTTCTTATGATTATTTGCGTGTATTTGGGTGCAAAGCATTTATGCATATTCCCAAAGATGAGAGGTCTAAACTTGATGTGAAAACACGACAGTACATATTTATTGGTTATGGACAAGATATGCTTGGCTACAAATTTTATGATCCACTTGAAAAGAAAATTGTAAGAAGCAGAGACGTTATGTTTATGGAAGATCAAACAATAAAGGATATTGAGAAAGCGGAGATGATTTCAGCACCATAGGTTAGTGATAATCTGGTTGATTTAGATCCAGTTCCTCTTACAAATATCCTTACACAGGTTGATGAAGAGCAGCAGGAAGTCAATGTTCCAAATAACGAACATGTTCCTGAACATGTTGAAATATATAATACTATTCCTGAACCAGAGGCTCAATTAGATGTTCCACTGGATGTTCCAATCCGGAGATCCGTTAGAGACCGACGACCTTCCACCAGTTATTCTGAAGATGAGTATGTATTATTGATCGATGCGGGTGAACCGAGTGTTATGCGAAGCAATAGAAGATGAGTACAAAAGCAATTGGTTCGATGCTATGCGAGATGAGATGCAGTCACTTTATGATAATCATACTTTTGACTTGGTGAAGTTACCTAAAGATAAAAGAGCTTTGAAGAACAAGTGGGTATATAGGTTGAAGCAAGATGAACATACTTTACAACCACGGTTCAAAGCTAGATTGGTTGTTAAGGGATTCGGTCAGAGAAAGGGTATTGATTTTGATGATATATTTTCTCCGGTAGTAAAAATGTCTTCTATCCATGTGGTACTAAGCTTGGCAGCTAGCCTAGATTTAGAAATTGAGCAAATGGATGTTAAAACAGCCTTCCTACATGGTGACTTGGAGGAAGAGATATACATGGAACAACCTGAGGGTTTCAAAGTGAAAGGGAAAGGGAAAGAGGATTATGTGTGCAAATTGAAGAAAAGTCTCTATGGCCTAAAACAAGCACCGAGACAGTGGTATAAGAAATTTGCGTCAGTTATGACAGAACAGGGCTATAAGAAGACTTCCTCGGATAACTGTGTATTTGTCCAAAAATTTTCTGATGATGACTTTATTATTCTCTTGCTTTATGTTGATGATATGCTGATTGTTGGCAGGAATGCTTCAAGAATTGAGTTATTGAATAAACAGTTGAGTAAGTCTTGCCATGAAAGACTTGGGCTCGGCGAAACAAATTCTTGGCATTAGAATTACCCAAGACAGAGATGCTAAGAAGTTGTTTTTGTCGCAAGAGAAATATATCGAAAAGATCCTTCAGAAATTTTACATGGACAAGGCTAAAGTGGTTAGTACTCCTCTTGCTGCTCACTTTAAGTTAAATATGATGCAAAGTCCTACGACTGATAAAGAGAAGAAAGATATGGAAAGTATTCCATATGCTTTAGCTGTAGGAAGCTTAATGTATGCGATGGTATGTACACGCCCAGACTTGGCGCATGCAGTTGGCGTTGTTAGTCGCTATTTGTCAAATCCAGGTAGAGAGCACTGGAATGCAGTGAAATGGATTATGAGGTATCTTCGGGGAACTTCAAATTTGAAACTCAATTTCGGGACCGGGAAACTTGAGTTAGTTGGATACACAGATTCCGACTTGGCAGGAGATATTGATACTCGTAAATCTACTTCTGGTTATTTGATTTCTTTTGCGGGTGGAGCTGTGTCATGGAAGTCAAGATTGCAGAAGTGTGTTGCACTTTCTACAACCGAAGTTGAATTTATTGCAGTGACCGAAGCTAGTAAAGAGATGCTATGGATGAAGAAGTTCTTAGAAGAACTTGGGTTCAAGCAAAAGAGGTATGTGCTATTTTGTGATAATCAAAGCGCAATTCATCTTGGTAAGAATTCATCTTTTCATTCTAGATCGAAACATATTGATGTTAGATATCATTGGATAAGGGATGTTATAGATGAAAAGTTGTTGGAACTTGAGAAAATTCATACGGATCATAATGGCTCCGATATGATGACGAAGACTCTACCGAGAGAGAAGCTTGAACATTGCCGTTTGATAGCAGGGATGGTGAATCCCTCCACATTGTCGTGAGGGGGAGATTTGTTAGCTGGGTTCACTCTTATGTGGAGGAAGCCCAATGAGTTGCAAGCCCAAAAATGACTTGAGCCCATATAATAAGTTATATGAGGAAATAGGGTTTCTCACTATCTATATAAAGAGGTAGCAGCAGAAAAGGAAACAATAACAAGAGAAAAAGAGAAAGCAGAAAATCTGGGGTTTGGGACAATATCTGATTTACATCAAGCTAGCGTCGGAGGTCAATTCGTGGTCCGATTGAGCTGAAATTTTGTCAGCATGTTCGTGGCGCAATTTTATTGAATCTGAACGGTTTGATTTTCGTTTGAAGCTCCATACATCAGGTTTTTCGTGGATTGATCAAAATCTGCATTTTTTGTCAGATTTATTATTGATCTCTTGTGAAGTTCATGTGTATTGCCAAGAATTATGTTCTTGAGGTGTTTGCTGCTATGTATCTCTAGTATTTGCTAGAGAAGAACAATTTTATTGATAGTGAAGATTTTTCCGGTGAACTCCGGTCCCGTGGTTTTTTATCTCCTCACATCGAGGAGGTTTTCCACGTAAAAAAATCGTCTTGTGTTCGCATGCTTGGTATTTATTTTACTCTACTATATCGATTCCTATTATGTTTACACAAGAGGGGAGATTATTTTATTCCGTTGCGTTGATTCGATATTATTCGAATTATTACCGTTCTCCCATCACACCAAGCGTCATGTCATGGTATAGTAAGATATTGAGCAAAAGATTGGTCAATTGATGGACATCATGAGATGGATCAATGGATGGTATGGACCACTGACGTGGTTTTTAATAAAGATTAATTAATGGACTTGACTATTGATGCTTGAATTGAAGATGGTTTAAATGAGTATTCTCTAAATTGTATAAAGCTTATTAAAATGAAACACCTCATATATAATTTGATATGTATATTAATGAGTTGGATTATAAGTTTTTTGGTAGTGTTTTATGCTTATATATATGCATAATGGCTGCTCAATTTGTTTAGAAAATATGTACCACTCACTAAGCTGTAGTTGTTCATTCATCTGTTTTCTAACATTTTCAGGCTTTTTGATTAGTAGTTAGTAGAATAAGAGCATTATCAATGAGGATTTTTGGAAGTGGACTTTGGGTATGGTTTGAGCATACGTTTTTCGAGTGGAAGGATGGTCATGTCATCCACATCCTTTATCACCCCATCACTATAGTTTTTGGGATGTGACATCGTCATACGATGATGGTTTTGTTAAAGATACCAGTAAAAGTGTTAATGCTTGGCTCAAGATAAAGGCACTGTTGCAGTGGGGTATCTTCACCAGGAAGATGGTCATGAAGAGATGAGTTAGAATGCTGCAGTTAGTCGAGGCTTGTTTGATTTGTTCTTAATGTTGCATTAGGCAAGATGATCTTCTGTTTATTTTCTAATGGAATTGATGGGATTCTTTTCTTAGATGAGGTTATATTAGTTACTTATGTTATGTTTGGATATTTTATTCTCGGAAATAATTTCTCAGCGGAAATAGTTTTTTCCATGTCGATTCCCTATATGAGCTCCTGAGCATTTGAATATGTCTAGTAACTATATAAAATTTCTATTACCGTAATAGAAAAAGAATAGGAATGCGTTTAGTACGACCATTTAATTTTTTTGTGACATAAAATATTTTTTAGTTTTTGGCTTAATACCCTTAAAAACTCTAAATTGGTTTACATGTGACAAATTTATTTCAAACTAATTTTTTGATCACAAAAAAAAAAAAAAATCCCCAAATCGGTATACCCGTGATAAATTTATCCCAAATGACTATAATAAATTATAAACCGGTACACTTGTGACAAATTTATTGTAAATTAATTTGTTTGACCGCTAAAAGCCCGAAATGATATATTTGTAACAAATATACCCTCTATTAAATTGGTTTGATATCCCAAAAAACCATAAAAATTGTATAACTATGAAATATGGACAGTAAAATTTCAAACTAGTATACCAATAAACTATTATGTATAATCCAACTTAGCGATTTAAGAGTAAAATTTAACAGAAACTAACATAAGGTAAATTTTTCATAAGTTTACTTATTTGGGATTTGTCAAAGGCATACTAGTTTTGTGTTTTTTATGGTCAAAAAATTAGTTTATAGTAAATTTATCATAGGAATACCAGTTTATAATTTTTTTAAGGTATTAAACCCTTAATTTTTAAAATAATTTAATGAGATTCTTCTACTTTTTTTGAATTTTCTTTCTTTTTTCCTCCATTCTTCTCCCTCCTCTTGCTAATCACCTACCTCAAGGGAGCCTTACCGGTGAACAACTTTAAACAGAAAATGACTTGGTTTAGAAATTGCACTAGAGAACAAATAAGTAGATTTCTACTTATTTTTTCTGTTTCAGATTATTCCTTAGATAATTTTTATTGCGAGGAATTAAAATTGGCATTACCAAATTGATTTTTACTCTTTTTCTATTTCTGAGAATAAAAGAACAAAAAAAATAAAAATAAATAAAAAATAAATAATAAAAACGTTACTAAACATAACCTTAATGTTATTCAATTTTGTACTGAATTACTTTGTTTGAACGCCTTCTCAATCAAATAATCCTTTCATCGGAGAGTCTCTCTACTCCAATTCTTTTAACATGTTTCTTCAAAAGTTTTTTGATTTCTCACATGTAAGTAATGCAAGGTATATTAATCAAAGAGTGTACTTGCATCATGAGGTTACTATTCATCGAAATTGACACCACGTCCATTGAGTCCAATGTATATAGTCTTGCCTTTTTGCTTCTATTCACAAGCAATAAAGCCATCGCTCGGAACACATACACCATTAAATCGTATGCCAAGTTTCCTCAATATTCTCCATGCATTCAAACTGTTAGTATATCATTGACGTTGAACTACAAATTAGTAACTAATTAAAAAGAAGCAGAAGTATATTCTGCAAGGCTATGCAGCGACTGCAAATGAAGGGTTCAGCTTAGCCGAAGGTGTTTAGCGTGACAGGCACAAATCGTGTTCTATCGTCTTCACGGCCTGCTCCTCTTGTTTTCTCAGTCCCTGAAAAGCTTATGTAAAATGGCTCGTGAAATGTTATGGTATAAAAGGTAGTTTTTGCATTTCATGGTACAGGGAACAATCATACTCTGCATCCTTTCATGGCAATACAAGAAAACTGGTCTTCCTATTCCTCACGTGCACTCCACCTAGAGTGTTCTCTTTCCGCTTAATTTAATAGAGAGAAAAAAAAAATGCAAGTGCTATAACTTTAACTTTTTTCTTTCACTTTAAAGAATAAAATGGATTACTTGAGTGTCATTTTTTATAAATCATCATATACAGATTTTTTTATTTTTTTGAAATTTTAAAATTTTAATTTACTTTTTTGATTTTTTTTTTTTTTTTTTTCCAAGGCTAGTGAGGGTCACTTATGACCCTTGTCAATTGTCGCCTAGATTAGGTGAGGGCCACGTTGCCCTTGGCTGCGAAGGCCCTCACCTGGTGGGGCCGCAAAGGCAACCATGCCTGTAGCCACCCAGATTTGGCGAGGGCCTTCGTAGCTAAAGGCAAGGTGGCCCTTAGGCAAGGGTCACCGACTCTCAAAAATGGCAAAAGAAAAATAAAAAAATTCAAAAAAGAAATTTAAAATTAAAAGATATTAAAAATATATTTTTAAACTACTCACATTAGCACTACAAAGCCATGTAGGATGACTGGCTTTCGCGTTGGATTTTCTCGAGATGCAAACCACCGATGGCACTTAAGTAATCGATTTATTAAATTTATGGCATTCAAGTGAAAAAAGAAAAAGTTATTACGCTTAAATGAGTGGCATACAAAAGTTAAAGTATGTGTTGAATTTTAAATTTTTCGGGAATAAATGTAGTTATCAAACAAGCCGAAATTCTTTTACAAGTCCAATCATCCACCACCAGCTCATGCTCGTCTAAGAATTAGTGATTCGACCTGGTCCAATCCAAAAATGCCCCCAAACCATTACCGATTTCCGTCTCCGACCAAAGCTTCTTTATTTGTTTGGCAGGAGTAGACTTAGCACTTGCCGACCGGGCAGCCAAACGCGCTGGTTTTTTGGCTCGTTGTGCACGTCTGACGAGGCGTGAAATCATACGAAAGCGGAAAGTTCCGAAGCAGCATGCATCATTCTCCAGGAAAATCACCAGATTTTTCCAGGAAAATATCGCATGCGTCAGTCACAAGCTTCTCCTCCCTCTCTCTCTCTCTCTCAATCTCTCTGTCTGTGACACGCACGTGTGCGTATCCACGACGGCGACGACAACGACCAGTCCGAACTTTCCGAGGAGACTTGAGTTGGTGAGAGACAAAAGTTCGATCGCCACCGCGACAAAGACAAAAGAGAGCGACCAATGGATGGCGCTTCTTCCGCCGAAGAATGTCAACCTTTGGAGAATATCTTAATAACGTGATTGAAAACGTCCTTCATAGCCTACACTTTGGATTCTTATCCCCACACCCCCTAACTGGTTAGGGGTGCAATTTCAATTTCCAACAAATTGGGGGACTTTGTCGAAATATTTTCGAATCACCTATTACACGTCACGCGAGCGCGTATGAGGATGGGCTCGAACTCAAGAAAGACTTTGGCGTTGACCCCACATTTTACTTTTTTGGTCTGTTCTTTGACCCAACTTCGCTCCCATTGGTTTGCAAGTCTTTTAACTCAATCACTCTGCTACCAAGAAAGTTCGGAAAGGTCTCCACACGCATTCTCTCTCTCTCTCTCTCTCTCTCTCTCTCTCTCTCTCTCTCTTCAATTTTGATTTTGAAATTATTCCTCCTCATAAAATAGGAAAATAGTTTACGGTATTGATGAATTTTATCCTTGTAATTCCATTGTCTACGGTTAAATTTCTAAGGAATTTTTAGTTTAACAAAACATTGAATTTTTGTTTAGAGTATGTCAAAAGGATTCAGCATCATTGTAAATAGAATTGTAAACTGGTGTTATCATAATTTTACATCAATAGTATTGAACAAGATATATCTATATATCAAATTAGATAGAAATAAATCATTTTCACATTATCAATTTGATATATTGTGCACACACACACACACACACACACACACACACACACACACACACACACACACACACACACATATATTCTAAATTAGTTATTATACTATGCATTTGTCAATCTTAGTTAATCCAATTCATAAGTTATAATCACATGTTCTGAGCATTTGAATACGTCTAATAACTATATAAAATTTCTATTATTGAAATAGAAAAAGAATAGAAATGCGTTTAGTATGACCATTTAATTTTTTTTGTGACATAATTTTTTTTTAGTTTTTGGGTTAATACCCTAAAAAAACTCAAAACCAGTTTACATGAAAAATTTATCTCAAACTAATTTTTTGATCACAAAAAACTCCAAATTGGTATACCTGTAATAAATTTATCCCAAATGACTATAACAAATCCCAAACTGGTATACTTGTGATAAATTTATCATAAATTAATTTGTTTGACTGCCAAAAGCCCCCAAATGATATATTTGTAACAAATATACCCTCTATTAAATTGGGTTAATATCCCAAAAAACCATAAAAATTGTATAACTATGAATAATGGAGAGTAAAAATTTTAGTTAGTGCACCAATCAACCGTTATGTGTAATCCAACTTAGCGATTTGACAATGAAACTAATATGAGGTAAATTTGTTATAAGTGTACTAATTTGGAGTTTTTCAAATGTATATCAGTTTGGAGGTTTTGATGGTCAAAAAATTAGTTTATAGTAAATTTATCATAGGAATACCAGTTTATGATTTTTTAGGGCATTAAATCCTTAGTTTTTAAAATATTTTATGAGATTCTTCTACTTTTTTTGAATTTTTTTTCTTTTTTCCTCCATTCTTCTCCCTCCTCTTGCTAATTACCTGGCCTCAAGGGAGCCTTATATGACTTTGTTTAGAAATTGTACTCTAGAACAATGAAGTAGGTTTCTACTTCTCTTTTTTGTTTCAGATTATTCCTTAGACAATTTTTTATTGCGGGGAATTAAAATTGACTAGCGTTATCAAATTGATTTTTACTCTTTTTTCTATTTCTGAGAATAAAAGAACCAAAAAAAAAAGGAAAAATAGAAACATTACTAAACATAACCTTAATGTTATTCAATTTTCTATTGAACTACTTTGTTTGAACGCCTTCTCAATCAAATAATCTTTTCATCAAAGAGTCTCTCTACAATTCTTTTAACATGTTTCTTCAAAAGTTTTTTGATTTCTCACATGTAAGTAATGCAAGGTATATTAATCAAAGAGGGTACTTGTATTATGCGGTTACTATTCATCGAAATTGACACCGCGTCCATCGAGTCCAATGTACATAGTCTTGCCTTTTTGCTGCTATTCACAAGCAATAAAGCCATCGCTTGGAACGCATACACCATTAAATTGTATGCCCAGTTTCCTCAATATTCTCTATTCAAACTGTTAGTATATCATTGACGTTGAACTACAAATTAGTAACTAATTAAAAAGAAGCAGAAGTATATTCTGCAAGGCTATGCAGCGACTATAAATGGAGGGTTCAGCTTAGCCGAAGGTGCTTTGCGTGACAGGCACAAATCGTGTTCTATCGTCTTCACGGCCTGCTCCTCTTGTTTTCTCAGTCCTTGAAAGGCTTACGTAAAATGGCTCGTGAAAAGTTATGGTATAAAAGGTAGTTTTTGCATTTCATGGTACAGGGAACAATCATACTCTGCATCCTTTCATGGCAATACAAGAAAACTGGTCTTCCTATTCCTCACGTGCACTCCACCTAGAGTGTTCTCTTTCCACTTAATTTAATAGAGAGAGAAAAAAAAAAAAAAAAAAGCAAGTGCTATAACATAAGCATTCACTTGTATATTATAACCTTTTTCTTTCGCTTTATAGAATAAAATGGATTATTTGAGTGTCAATTCTGATAAAGCATCATATATGAATTTTTTTTTATTAATTTCCCGTCCAAAGTTAATTTTTTGATTTTTTTGAAATTTTAAAAATTTGATTTACTTTTCTTGAATTATTATTTTTTTTTCTTTTCATTTTTCCCCAAGGCTAGTGAGGGTCACTAACGACCCTTGTTAGCTGTCACCTAGGTTAGGTGAGGGTTGCGAAGGCCCTCGCCTGGTGGGGCTGCAAAGGCAACCTTGCCCGTGGCCACCCAGATCTAGCAAGGGCCTTCACGGCTAAAGGCAAGGTTTAAAAAGAGCCAAAGAAAAAAAAAAAAAAAAAAATCAAAAAAGAAATTTAAAATTAAAAGATAATTAAAAAATATTTTTAAATTATCTACATTAACATTGACAAAGCCATGTAGGATGACTGGTTTTCACATTGGATTTTCTCGCAACACAAACCGCCGATGGCACTCAAATGATTGATTTTTCAAATTTGTAACATTCAAGTAAGGAAAAAAAAAGGTTATCATGCTTAAATAAGCATCATACGAAAGTTATAGGACTTGCGTTGAATTTTAAATTTTTTGGTACTAAATGTAGTTATCAAACAAGCCGAAATTCTTCTACGAGTCCAATCATCCACCATCTCATGCCCGTCTAAGAATTAGTGATTCGATCTGGTCCAATCCAAAAAGGTCCACAAACCATTACCCATTTCCGGGTCCGACCACAGCTTCTTTATTTCTTTGGCATGAGTAGTAGTACTTACCGACCGGGCAGCCAAACGCGCTGGTTTTTTGGCTCGTTGTGCACATCTGACGAGGCGTGAAATCATACGAAAGCGGAAAGTGCCGAAGCAGCATGCATCATTTTCCAGGAAAGTCACCAGATTTTTCCCGGAAAATATCGCATGCGTCAGTCACACGCTTCTCTCTCTCTCTCTCTCTCTCTCTCTGTGACACGCACGTGTGCGTATCCACGGCGGCGACGACAACGACCAGTCCGAACTTTCCGAGGAGACCTGAGTTGGTGAGAGACAAAAGTTCGATCCCCACCGCGTCAAGATAAAAGAAAGCGACCAATGGATGGCGCTTCTCCCGCCGAAGAATGTCAACCTTTGGACAAAATCTTAATAATGTGATTGAAAATGTCCTTTATAGCCCAAACTTTGGATTTTTATCCCCACACCTTCTAACTGGATAGGGGTGCAATTTCAATTTTCAACAAATTGGGGAACTATGTCGAAAATATTTTCGCGTCCCCTATTACACGCAGCCGGAGCGCGTATGGGGATAAGCTTGAACTCCTAGAAAGCCTTTGGCATTGATCCCACTGTTTAGTTTTTTGGTCTGTCGTTGACCCAACTTCGCTTCCATTGGTTTGCAAGTCTTTTAACTTAATCACTCTACTACCAAGAAAGTTCGCAAAGTTCTTCACATGCATTCTCTCTCTCTCTCTCTCTCTCTCTCTCTCTCTCTTCTATTTTGATTTCGAAATTATTCCTCCTCATAAAATAGGAAAATAGTTTACAGTATTGATGAATTTTATTCGTGTAATTCCATTGTCTACAGTTAAATTTCTAACTTTTAAGGCATTTTTAGTTTAACAAAACATCGAATTTTTGTTTAAAGTATGTCAAAAAGATTCAGCATCATTGTAAATAGAATTGTAAACTGGTGTTATCATAATTTTACATCAATAGTATTGAACAAGATATATCTATATATCAAATTAGATAGAAATAAATCATTTTCACATTATCAATTTGATATATTGTGTACACACACACACACACACACATATATTCTAAATTAGTTATTATACTATGCATTTGTCAATCTTAGTTAATCCAATTCATAAGTTATAATCACATGTTCTCGCTTGGTCAAAGACATGCTGACATAACTAATCTTCAAGTATGTTACCCTTTCATGCTAAAAAGATTTACCTTAAACTCGCATTAAATGCAAAAGTAGTTCAATTATATAATGGGAAAAGCGGGGAAAAGCCAAAAGAAAAACAAAGAAAGAAAGGAAAAACACAAAACACTGTACGTGCGGCTTAATAAAGTTAAGGGGCGCAAAGTAGTAAAATCGGGGAAAAGGAAAATTTCTAAAATCGGCAACGTTTCGCGGAATTGCACCTGAGGTCACTTTTCTTGGAAATGCATGTGCCTTTTGTGCAACATCCAATGATTACAAAGGCCATCACTTCGAGCTCGATTTCGTTGGTATAACTGTCTTCTGTCTCTTTCCTTTCTCTGCTACGCTCTGTCGGCGACCGAAAGCGCTCCCAAGATTCCAGACGCTTTACCTGTTCTTGATTAGCTCCGCGGAAGGAAAGAGAGGTCGCGTCCATGGCGAAGAGAGCTTCGGCCTCCTCCTCTTCAGGTCAACCAAGTCAACCCAAGAGGCCACGGCTCGCTCCAACTGAGTAAGTTCGATGATCGTGCTGGTTTAGCTTTACTTGAGGGAAATTCGGTGAAGGGTTCTCGAGTTAGAAGGTTCTTGAAATGAGCAGTTCGGCGAAGCGTGCGTTGAAGTACGACATCGATTAGCTTTTGCCTCGTGATTTTTTCCGAATCGCTTTCGTTCAGTTTCTTGTTTGTGGGTTTGTGCTGTGGCTTCAACGCCAACTACTAAAGACCCCAGATGTTGTCGTCTTGAATCTGTTATGCGATTTATTTCCCTTTTCTTGCTCTGTAAAAGAACAGAAAGGTTGCGTCCATGGCTGATCGTGTTGGTTTTTAGCTTTACTTGAGGAAAATTCTGTGAAGTGTTCTCGAGTTGAAGGTTCCTGAAATGAGTAGAATGGCGAAGCCGGCGTTGAAGTATGAAATCGATTAGCTTTTACCTCGTGATCGTTCCGAATCGATTTGGTTCGGTTTCTTGTTTGTGGGTTTGTGCTGTGGCTTCAATGCGAACTACTAAAGACTCCAAATTTTGTCATCTCGAATCTGTTATCTGATTTGATGCCGATCAATCGCAGTACTTCCTCCTCATTCCAATTATGCCTCTGTTAAGGCTTGCTGTCCTGTTTGCTATATTATCCTATCTTGTCTGTTTTTTTGTGCTGATCTTCATACAGTCAAGCATGGAACGGGTCTGAGAGGAATCTCGTGCTGGGGAGCTGCTCGACGGAGGAGGATGCCCAGAGAGTGGTAAGATGAGTAAAGTAGCCAGCTTGGACAGTCTTCACTGTATTTCAATTGCTGATCTCTTTGATTAGAAGCGATTGGATGCATTTCTGACCTTCCAGTCAGTTTCCTGATAGAAATCCGCATTACAAATTGCTGCGAGATGTATAGAGAAGTATAGTTTGAGTGGTGAAGATGACATGCTGACGGTTCTAGGCTTTCCCAGGGAAGAAATTCCACTACGCACATGATTTAGGTTTTTCACGAAAGGACGCATATTTTCAGTGAAGTGCCCTGGACGTAAATGTCTCCTTGACTTTTGGAAGTGGTCTATGACAATTTCAATTTGCATGTGGAAGGATTGAATGCGATGAATACGTCACAGATTTTTCTTGCAATGTAATTATTCGCTATTGCTCTTTGCTGGGCAGTGCGGAGAAGAGCTGGAATCTACAAAATCTCACTCAGCCAAATATTGTCAAAGGTGAATATATTTCATTTGGTTTGTTGGTAGTATCTTTTCCACGACAGTAGATTCCTCCATTGTGTTGTCTCTCCAACTGAAAAAAGTCATCGAGTATCATGCCATCAATCCATGATTCTGTTTGGCGAAGGGTAATACTTGCACATACATTTTTCTGTTAATCACTAAAAGGACGGTGCATTTGCTGATAGCTGCTAATTAATTTTATGTGCTTCCCGTTAAGGATAATGCCCTTACCTTTAAGAATGTTGAGGACTCTCCCAGGAACAGGTGGATGCAACGCTCGTGAGATGTGGACCCCATTATCTTCGCTTCCTCTGATCGTAATCTGACATAGGCTTATCGGTGGTTGCTTGGGTGTTTTTGCCAGGCTTGTTTGCCGTTGGCTTTTTGTTGGTTGTTTTGTTGCTTTTCCACGGCTTCCTTCCACTCTTAATGAGCATGTTCTTTTTGAGTGTAAGTTTTTGGAGCCGTGTTGTTTGTATAGTTTGACCCCTATTAATATATTGCTTACTCTTACCAAAAAAAAGAAAAAAAAAAAACTTTATGTGCTTCCGTTAGTACCAGATTGACCAGCTTTACATTGACATTTCAGTGGCGCCTTAGATTAAGGGAATGCATTTGATGAGTCTGATATCTATCTTTTTACATGGTAATGAGTTCTGACATTCATTTGTACAAGCAACTAATGTGTTTTATATAGATATATGTCTATCTGTTACAAATAAGTCCACAGGACAGCAGTCACTCTGTCAATATCTATCTTTTTACATGGTAATGAGGTCTGACATTCATTTGTACAAGTAACTAATATGTTCCATATAGATATGTCTATTTAATTCGAATAAGTCCACAGGACAGCAGTCACTCATGGTGTCAATTTTCATGGTGTAGTTGCACTGGGAATGCTCTGAAGGACATAGTGCAACAGATACATTCAATGGAGAAACAGATGCGTTCAATGGAGAAGTCTATTCAGGAACTGGTAAGAGAAACGAAGTTTATAAAATTTCCACTTTTCTCGAACATGTTACCATCAACACTTCAGATATGAGTTGTTTTTTCTGCATGTCATGAATTGGTCGAATGAACTTATCGACCAACAAATCCATTGAGAGCAAATTGATTTACCCTGACTGTTTGAACAGCATTTATTGGGCATGAACTTTGCACAATTATTTTCTTTTACAAGCAAATAGTCATTTTATTGCACTCCCATACAAGTTCATTACAGCATAATGTACCACACATACAACCAACATCGAGATGCCGTACCTTTCCGTTGATGTGAACTTTTGGTAATTGATTAGTCTGTCGTCCCTCAAGTAACTTTTAAACCATTGAGCGATGCCCTTCCATTCGGCACTGTTTGATTACCAAGGCAGACTTTGTTCCTCCTTGATCAGAAGAACCGAAGATCTTTCGAACAACAGAAAATGTTGACGCCGTCAAACTTACTAACGAAAAATGTTAACGTGGTGTTGACGTGGCATTTTAAATGAATTTTTATTTTTCACGTGACTTTTTATTTTTATTTTCTTTTCTTTTTAAATTATATTTAAAAACTAAAAAGGAAAATCTAAAATTTATTTAAAAAACAAAACTGTTCATAAAAAAAAGGCATCAGAGGGAGATTCTGCTGCTGCCGCCCATCGCCGGAGGGCTGGTGACCATCACCGACCCCTCCGACCATGGGCAGTGGCCACGGAAGAGCCCGCTAGTGCCTTTTTTTTTTTTTTTTTTTCGGGAACAGTTTTGTATAAATTTTAGCTTTTCTTTTTTAGTTTTTAAATCTAACTTTTAAAGATTTTGAATAAAAATAATTAAAGATCCACGTGGAAAATAAAATTTTATTTAAAATGCCACATTAGCGTCATGTCAGCATTTTCTGTTAGTAAATTTAACATGTTAACTTTATGACTCAATTGAATTAATTTGACAAATTTTAGGATTTGATTGCATTTTTTGTAAGTTTTAGGACTCAATTACCTCAATTACACTTTTCAATCAAGTTTTAGGACTTTTATTACACATATCCCAAAGAACAACTGCATCAAGGACACAAGAAGCTAGAGGGGACACCTGTTCATACTTCACTCAGTTTCTCTCTCGCCAGAGATAATATATGTTGCATTCCAGGCTAATTTCCTCACTAGTACCTCCAAAGTATTGTCCTCCACTTTCTGCAAGGCCCAAGTAAATTCATCCTTCCAGTCACTTGCAGATCTAGGACACAAGAGGAGTTCTAAACTTGTTACCAAATTCTGCTTTGAGAATTCACACTAAAGAACTAGCGCATTCATGATTCTTCATGTTGTCAGCATAGCACACAAATGCTATAAATTTCACACCAAGTTATATCCTGTCCAATGTGTGCTTTATGAATCACCAGCCAAGTTTTGAGGCCATATTTGGGCACATTAGGCTTATACCATAGGGGCATAAGCTATGTCACTTTGTTCCCACATTTCCTCACTAGTTTCCAAGCCTCTACAGAGAAAGAGCCCCCAGATGATCCAGTAAATACCTTTTTGTCTACAGAGACAGAATATGGAGAAATCAACCCACACAAAGCCATCTGACTTTCAAGCAGATCATCAGAACAGGAGATCCTTCTAAACAACCTTTTATGATAGGAAAGCCTTGTATCTTGAAATTAAGCCTCAGGTTCACTTTCAGTCTAAGGACACCACACGCCAAGTGCATTTGATATTCTTCATGTTGATAGCAGACAAGTGCTAGCAATGTCACCATATTTTCATCCTGTCTAATGTGTGCCACCCAGTAGGAATCACCAGCAAGCTATTAAGCCATATTTTGGCTCATTAGGTTAAAACCATACAAGCCTAAGCAAAGTCACTATGTTCCCACATTTCCTCACTAGCTTCCACACCTCCTTTACAAAGAAAGAGCTCCTAGTTGAGTAGTATATATCACAGTCTACAGAGCCAGATTTTGGAGAACTCAACCCACACAAAGCCCTCCGAGTTTCAAGTAGATCATGAGATCTTGCTGGAGGACACCTCCATTCATTTTCCTCAATAACATCTGCAATCGTGGCTTTATCACCTCAAGCTGAATCATGAACATTCTAAAGCACATGTAAATTTTTTGCATGGACAAGGAATGAAAGGGGAAATGATAATTCTTAGGGTTGTTCATGTCAGCTATGTATACAACTGTGGTTGGGTAAGCACATTGATCTCAAATGTCACTGAAGAACTTAGCTCAATAAGGTGTTTAATAAGTTATTTTAGAAGCTACGTAACATATGATTTTCAACTCCTTTTGATGGAATGCATTGGTTTTGTATCCCTTTGGCTTCGTTTTTTTTTCACGTCTTCAACTTTGGCAATTCTGCTTTTGGTGGTATATAACAGACAAAAGCAGTGGAGCTTGGAAACAGTCACTCTACCCACCTCAGAAGGTATGAATGCATTTCCCCCATGATGCTGTAGATAAAGGCTTTCCAGGTAGTATTCACCAGTTATGCATTGTTAATATGTCTGGGGAATAACGCTCTGAGCTACAGTACCACCCCACGGTGGGCAGTCAGAACTCAGCGAGTGTCAGGCCACAGTGAATCAGTCGTGTGCCAAAGTGTCAATGCTCCAATTAGAATATAAATTTCGCAGCTCGATAGCAATAGAGCATTTCATTTTATTTATTGTGCTTTTTTTAATAAAAAAGTTGCATTATTAAACTCTGAGACACTGGATCTATTTATCCTTGTTTCCCTAGCAATAAGACTTGTCCAAGTGAGATGTTTGGTAGTTTGTCTCTCTTTATCGTTACTTTTCTAATTGTCTGCTTCCAAACCTGTTCCTTTTGCTAATGGTCGTTTTCTGGTGAGAATGCAGGGCTAATGCTGAATCTACGGCAAAGAATGAAGCGAGAATCTTACAGCTTCAATTTCAAACCAAACTGTCACTTCCTCTATATACTGGAAAGAAAATAAAGGGAGAGGAGGGTGCTCGCATTATTGTTGCCGTGATCAATATGAATACAGGGGATATCGTTACATCTGGCCCGGAATCCTCCATTAAGTTGGACGTTGTCGTACTTGAAGGTGACTTCAACAAAGACAATGAGGATAACTGGGCTCCAGAAGAGTTTGAGAACTACGTGGCTAAAGAACGTGCAGGAAAGGCGCCGCTTTTGGCAGGAGATCTCGTAGTGAAGCTCAAGGCAGGTGTTGGGGAGCTGGGTGATCTGATATTTACTGACAATTCCAGCTGGAATAGGAATAAAGAATTCAGGATAGGGCTAAAGGTGGCATCGGGCTATTGTGGGAATACACGAATCCAAGAAGCAGTAACAGATGCCTTCCGAGTCAAGGAACATAGAGGAGAATGTAGGTCCTTCATAGTCTTTTTACAGTACATAAACTTGTCCATAAACATGGTTTTTGACATCTATAGTCTTCAATTTTTCAATTGAGTTCTTCATTTCATACTACCTTTACATCAACAACGACAAAACTGATAAATAAGAAACATCAGCTTCTTGGTTATTAGCCAATGTTTCGGATAGGAGAGAGTTTGCACGCCTATCAGAAGTTTCTTCAACTCATTAATTTAATAGTGACTGGAATGTTACCATATATGTTCTCTTCATTTTACAGTACAAAAGAAACATTATCCACCAGCATCTGACGATGAGGTCTGGAGGTTGGAGAAGATTGCCAAAAATGGGAAGTCTCTCCAAAAACTGAGTAATGCTGGAATACATAAGGTTGAAGACTTTCTACTGCAACTGCTTACGGACTCCGAGAAACTGAAAGAGGTAAGCACTTAATGATTCTCAATTAGGGTATGATTGACCACCAAGAATGTAAGTCTTGTGTGTTCACTCATCATAGATTCTCGGAAAGAGCATCACACCGAAGAACTGGGACATCCTTGTAGATCATGCAAAGACTTGCAAAATAGATCGGAAACTTTATTTGTACTATTCTGATGGCATGAGGAAGCATGGTGCTGTATTCAACACTCATCATCAACTGATTGGTCTAATCAAAGACGGGATATATATTACTACTCATCGACTTTCTGCCCAAGAGAAGGTAAGTAACTAAATTCCTGCTGAGCTTTGTCAAGCCATTTCACATGCAACACACCATTATGCTGAATTCATATAGTTTGTCTCGCAAAATTTGTGTAATTAATAATTTTGTTGTTTACTTGTATCTGTGAGACTTGATAGCTGTTAGAAATGATCAGAGATGGAAACTTGAAAGAAGGTCGACCAAAAAAAATAAAGAAAGAGAATGGAGGAGTTGGTTGGACATCTGGTTGATTTTTTTTCTGGATCAGTAAAAGTAATATGAAGTGCCTGTGGAGAGAACAAAAAGACAACCTAGATGCTTAGATCCATAACAGAGACTAGTGATTTGAGTTTTCGCTCTTTGCAATGCAAAGTTGAGGATAGTGACCTTGTAAATCTTGCTGGCCTTCCGTACTCCGTAAAGTTATACAAAAAAAAGCCTGAGTAAATTAGAGAACACTTTCAGCAGTTGATTCAGTGTCATCTATGAAAATCTGGGGCACTCATCATTATATTGTAGTTTGAACGATTTAAACTTTCACATTGCAACCATTACTCTCCAAGTTTAAAACTATGAAGATCTTAATTACTTGCACAACTCAAGTAGATGCATATTTTATTTCTCCACCGGTCCTTTCCCAACTTTGCACTTTTACCCTGAGGACCATTGCCTTGATTGAACTCTCCATTACATCTTTCGAGCACCTGACCTTAGTGTGGTGGAGAAATGGGCGGCCATAGGCGTAAAGTGAATCAAGCCTCTTTCAATGTGTTTTCTGTTCTTCTTTCTCTGTGCTGCACTTATGTACTTACTCTGAAGACAAGTTCATCCATTGGAATGCAACATTACTTGCTGAAAAAAGATATCGCCACTCAAAGTCAGAGCGTGTACCTTCAATAGTGGAGATCAATACTTCCAATAGTCCAGCTTGAGGGATATACTGAGTATTTCCCTTACAGGAACATGGAGATACAATCGTCGAAAAGGCCTTGGATAACAGGAATGATGTTAGACAGTTCAATGATGAGACCTTTTCTGGTCCAATGCAGAAAAAGAACTCAGGCTGTTTTCCATCTCAAGTCTTTGAAGAAGAAATTGAAAACCTCATCCCTGTTCAACGTAATTTGGCTCCACCATTCTGTGTCACTCCAGTTGGTCTGGAATCTCCTCTGTTTAGTGCGATCTCCAATGCTGAAGGTATATGCTCTAAAACACAAAACTATCTCTCCCTTTAAGCACATACAAAGATATGGCCTGTGAAATAACAATGAAAATAGGACTTTCCACTTGATTGTTAAGCTTGTGTTCCTGATCCTTATGATTTGAGTTTCACATAATTCCAAGACGTTTCTTCATCAAGCTACCCTTCAAATGAACTTGCATCCAAGGAGGTTTTACT
Source organism: Eucalyptus shirleyi (assembly GCA_017140165.1). Classification (NCBI taxonomy): domain Eukaryota; kingdom Viridiplantae; phylum Streptophyta; class Magnoliopsida; order Myrtales; family Myrtaceae; genus Eucalyptus; species Eucalyptus shirleyi. The sequence continues at coordinate 42,441,126 of CM029450.1, forward strand.
AATTTGCCCCTTCGTTGGCACTGACCCATTAGTAATATGTAGAGGATTCTCTTCTGTAAGTTAGGCTTTAATCTGTCTTTAGATACAACCGAAAATGCTCAGAAATAGCTTTAACTGATGATGAACAAATAATAGGAGTAGGTTTGTACAGGTCTCTACCAAAGGCGTTAATCTAGTATATATTAGTGCAAAGGCAAAAGGGCAATAGTCGAGTACTTCATATTATTCAATTTAAGAAATGCAACTTCAATTTGGACACAAATGAAGTATCAGATATGCAATGTGGAGAACAGTCAATATCCAATGCTAATTGTACACGAAAGCATATATTCTGTAAGCTGTGATTGTTGTAAAATGAGCCTCATTCAATGCACTCTATCCATCCAGCCTTATGTGCATGTGCATACGTACGTATGGATCTATGGGCTCTGTCCAAGCAAATTAAAAGGCAACTAAAAAAATTAGTTGGTAACAGGTACCTTCTTGAGCGGGGCACTGGGGGAAGGGGAGGCAGATACTCACGAACACTTCACTTTGGTGATGCTAAGTGGATATTAACAAGATATTGCTATCACTAGGTAGACATGAATAGATGGGATAAGCACACAGCAATGTGTTTATATGTGCATTTTCACCAAATGGTGACTGGAAGATCATATAATAGAAAAGAAGGTTGGTTGGAAAAAAATTTAGTAGCACTTTCCGTTATACTAAAATCTCATAACCGTTCATTCTAATATTCTTTAAAAGAATGTAGACCTGTGCTCACGTCGGCCTTTGTTTACTAACCACACTAGTGTTTTTGTTCTTTCTTCAGGACATAATGGTGCAACTGCTTTGGCATTGCCAGTACAGTTGCAAAATACCAATTCTGGAAATGCCATGGAGTTTTCAGTTAATGAAAGTATTTGTCTAACTGCACAGCAGCTCATATCTACAGACCCCTTGAATGTTCTAATTCCTCAGGGAGATAATGGTATCCCTACCGTCAGATTGCCAATACAGCCACATATAAACAATTTCCAATATGCCATGCATAATCATATGATCCATTCTCCGAGCCAAATTGACTATACAGTGAATGAGAATGTTCCCTCCTCTGAACCACCCTCTGCTGCTACATCAATCTTCCAATCTAGCAGTACACTTCCTCCTCCAGTAGGCAATCATGACATGGAAGACTTGCCGCCAATCCTTTCACAAGAGGATTTGGATCAACTTCGGGCTTTTTTAAGTCAGAACCCACCAAATGATGGCGGTTCTGTTGGAGGTACCAGCAAAGGTGTTAATGGCTGGTTCAAGATAAAGGCAGTGATGCAGTGGGGTACCTTCGTCAGGAGGATCGCCACAATTAGACGTGTCAGAATTGTGCAGTCAAATGAACCACCGACTGAAGTCCAGGCTTGATTTGATTCCTTCTTAATGTTGCATTAGGTAAGATGATTCTCCATTTACCGTGTGATGGAATTGATGGGACTTTTTCTTAGATGAGGACATATTAGTTACTTAATGTTATTCATTTGTGTACAGAACAGCTTTGTTGGAGCCCCTTCTCAAGCGAATACCCTTTTTTATCAGCAAGTCCCTCTACTTCAGTTCTTTCAACACGTTTCTTCAAAAGTTCTTTGATTTTTTACATGCAAGGAATGCAAGGTAAATTGTTCACAGAGAGTACTTGCATTCTGCGCTTATTATTTATAGAAATTGACAGCACATTTATTGAGTCCTATGTATAAGGTCTTGCCTGTTTGCTGCTAGCCACAGGCAATAAAGCTATTGTTCGGAACACATACACTGTTACATCATGATGCTAATTTCCCTTGATATTCTCCGTTCATTCAAACTGTTGGTTTAATATTGATGTCGAATTACAAATCAGTAAACTGCTGAAAAAGTAGCATAAGTATATTCAACAAGGCCATACAAAGGTTATAAATGGCGGGTTTTGCTTAGCCGAAGGTGTTTTGTGTGACAGAGACGAACTGTGTTCTATTGTCTTCCTGGCCCGCTACTCTTGTTTTCTCAGTCCTTGAAAAGCTTATCTAAAACAGCTCATGGATAGTTTTGATGGTATAAAAGGTAGTTTTTGCATTCCATGGTACAGGGAACAATCATACTCTGCATACTTTCATGGCAATACAACAAAACTGGTCTTCCTATTCCTCAATTGCACTCCACCTGGAGTGTTCTCTTTCCACTGTATTCAACATATGCTTTTATGATTACTTCACTGAAAACAGATCTGAGAAAATTTACTTGAGTTCGATTTGACCTCTGATATTAGTCATGATTTTTTCCGGCCAAAAGAAAGTTAGTCATACTCAGTATTTGTAGTGAAATGTGTACTCCTAAGTTGACAAGCCACTTTCTTCAATTTTGGTCTTTCTTCTCTGTTTTAGGCCATTTCCAACTTCATTTTTTTCATTATTTCCTTTTCCTTTGAGAAATTGCTAAATTAAGCAATAACCCTCTCCTAAATCGACACCTATCCACTTCTTTTTTGGCCTCTCCTTTCCAGCTCTCATAAATTTTTTGTAGTTTTCTCTCCTTTTTCCATTTCCCATTATTATTTATTTTTCATATCCTACTGAACATACATGATTTCAACATTCAAATGCAAATTTCGCTAGTCGAATACGCCATGTGAACTCTTCAACCCAAAGTACATATAATCCAAACCAAACAGTTAGTTCTCTTACACATGAAAATAATAAACATATACAGATGAAGCAAAAGCATGGCACTCTCGAGTAGGTCTCAGACCTTGCAGCAATACCATGAAGACAGTTACCACCAGATAGAGACCATGGGTCAGCATCTTTCAGTCGATTCTATCTAACTCAATAGATACATAGTTACCTTCTACTCCATTTTTCTCTCTGACAAATGCCCGCCTAGCAGAAACGGCACATGGCAAGTATAAATTTAAGACTCTCCAAGAAGGGTGGAGCCAAAAAGCTTCAGTCAGAAAGCCCACACGCATTGCTTCTCACACCAATGTCTGCAGCTTTAAGTATTAGAGGTCCACCCACACGAGCAACAGAAGCATAACCACCACAAATTCACAAACAAACTGCCATGCTGAGTCAGAGATTTCATCTTCATCCTCATCCAGTATGTAGACCAGGGCCCGCTTTCTTGCAGCCAAAACACAAGTCACACCTCTACTTTCTTTTGCCAAAAAAAAAAAAACATCAACTTGATTTCACTCCAATGTTCCTTTAGTACGATATAAGTAAAAGTACACTGCTTGCATTGCACTAAAACACAGGAGGGAAGCAATCCTCGTGAAACTAAAGAGGCTATGGTATGCATGTGAACTATGAATGCTCTACAGTATCTTGCTATAGTAGATACCGTGTAGTATCTCCATCATCATGAACATGCACACACCATTTCTCAGTAAGACTGCATTGCACCTACCATAAGAAATTATTTTTTTTGCATTTGTCTCGCTACTAAAGATTCATCTTTTTCATACCTACGCCTCTCAATTGATTTAAAATTAGGGGAAAACCCAATACTTTAGTGTTTTCCTTCTTCATCTGAAAAAAAGGTTCTTCTTTGGAGCATAAATTTGCAATTCTTCAAACCATAGGAACAAACGTGAAGTGGTCCACTAAAGAGGCACAATGTAACCATGCCAGTCATATGTTAACATAAGAGTAGGTTAAGTGGAAATGTAGTTAAAAGCATAGACATGATTAATTCAGTTCCACCAGCCAGCCAACGAGATAAATTCGTTACCAACACTGGCAAGTTTATCAGAAACTGATACAGAAAGAAATTAGTATGCACAATTGTAAGTTTCATAACATCCAAAACTGCAAATAGACATGGTAAGAAGCTCAGGGAAAAAAAAATTCAGAACTATACTATTGAGGGCATGGCGATGTTTCCTTAGCACGACTATACTATTGAGGGCATGGCGATGTTTCCTTAGCACGACTATACATTTAGGAAAAGCTAAGAGAAGGAGAACGAGATAAGGCCCATGCCTCAAAGAGCTAGATTGTCCACAGCCTCTGCCAATTGAAGCGTCAAAGCACGACCGCCTTCGAAGTCCTCCGTGACCATCGCCGGCGAATCCTTGTCTGGATTGCACTCCGGCATCTTCACCCGCCGACAGGAAGAAATCGAGCGAGAACCTCGCGACGGTGACGTCGGCGCCGGACTCGAGGAGCCGGCGGCCTGTCGAACTGGAATCGAAAACGGAAGCACGCGCCACGATCCTCCGCCGTCGGTCTCCGTAGATGAAGAGCTCCGGCGAGCAGCCGATGATGCGGCGGCACCGGCCGCCGGGAGCGTCGGACGGAAAACGATCGCAAAAGAGGGAGGCGGCAGGAGAGAGAGGGATTTGATCGATGGCCGGGCCGGGCCGGGCTGGGTCGGACCGATTGGGCCACATGTCGGGGTTAACTGGTTCTCCAGGTTTCGCAACGGGCCACAAGTGGCTCAAATGGGCCGGGCTGGGTCGAATTTATGCTAAACTTCACTTGCATGAGGGATGCGTGCATGTCAATGAAATCTTCCTACCGTATCAATCATTAGTTCTTTTACAACAATCGCGGCTTACAAAATATATCTTTTCTATGTGTAATTAACATCAAATATGGACTGTTTTGCACCTTGCATGTCCTTATAAGTCATTATGATAGTTCCAACTCTTAAATTTTTTGTGTCCAAATTAAAGTTACATTTCTTAAATCAAACCCTCATAAAATTTAAGTACTTGATCATTGCCCTCTTGCCTTTGTACTGATAATCTATTAGTGCTTTTGGTAGTGACCTACAATAACCTACTCCTCTTAATTGTTTGTCATCAGTAAAAACTATTTCTAAGCTAGGATTATGAACTTGATTTAGTCAGTTAGACTACTCCATGTACATCATGAGATCAGAAAATTTAATTCAGAAAATGTCAAGTTAGAAAATATTGTTTTATTAAGGAGCAACCTTGGGGTGGGGGCAATTAATTTGGTAATTATCATGCTTTCAATTTTAAAGAATAATTGAACAAATTTGTTTGATATCATCACATATTTTAAGAAATATCCGAATATCTTCCTTGAATCGAAATAGGAAATAGGATTTTTTTGGTAATCTTGCAAGATAACCCTAAACTAGTAAATATAAATTCAAGGGGGCTTCGCACAGTTCAAAATTGGAAAAAAAAAAAAATCGTGAGAGAGGAGATAGAGCAGGGCAGAGAAGACAAGAAGCAAACATGCTCCTTCTTGTTGCCGCTAACCGAGCTTGTTGGAGATATGATTGAAAGATCATTATCACGACTTCGAATTACGGTTTGATTGATTCATCCAATCCGTGTGAATGGTCTAGTAAATGGGAAATTAGTGATCTTTATCTATAGGAAATGATCTTTGTACATTATTTCCTGGGAAAAAGCCACGAAAAATCCTAAACTTTGCCCAAAGTGACACATTTACCCCAATTTTTTTTTGTGACGTGAAAAACCCCAAACTTTCCAAACCGTGACACATTTACCCCATCAAGGACATTTTTGTCTTTTTATTATGTTTTTTCCTTTTTCTTTTTTTTTTCTTTTTTTCTTCTTCTTCCCTCCGCCATGGCCGGCGGAGGGAAGCCGGCGTCCGGCGACCTCGCCAGCGTCCGGCGACCTCGCCGGCGTCGAGCGAGGGCAGGGACACCCTCGCCCAACGCAGGCGAGGGCGGCCCTCGTCGGCGTCGGGCGAGGACGGCCCTTGCCAGATCTGGCGAGGGCAGGGACACCCTCGCCCGACACAGGCGAGGGCGGCCCTCACCGGCGACGGGCGAGGACGGCCCTCACCAAATCTGGCGAGGGCAGGGACACCCTCGCCCGACGCAAGCAAGGGCCGTCCTCGCCCGACGCAGGCGAGGGCGGCCCTCGCCCGACGCCGGCGAGGGCCGCCCTAGCCCGAGGCCGGCGAGGGTGACCCTCGCCCGACGCCGGCGAGGGCAGCCCTCGCCGGATGCCGGCTTGTCTTCGCCGGCCAGCCGGTGGAGGGGAGAGAGAAAAAAGAAATAAAAAAAATTTAAAAAATTTTAAAAAATGAAAAGACCAAAATGCTCTCTAATTTTGAGGTAAATGTGTCACGTAACGAAAGTTCGGGGTTTTTCACGTCACAAAAAAAAGTTTTGGGTAAATGTGTCACTTTGGGCAAAGTTCAGAGTTTTTCGTGGCTTTTTCCCTTATTTCCTATATTTCTTTTTCTATTCTTATGCTATAAATACATCAGTGTACTTGTGTGCAAAGAACAGATTACTACAATGCATTCTACTTCCAATTTCTTTTGCTTCAGTCAGATCCCTTTGAAGAAGAATGAAGCAGGACCGACATGGCTAAGCTCAAGCTCCCATTCTTCTACAGAGCCCTCATTGTAGAGTTCGCAGCCACTCTCCTCTTCGGATGAAACATTATGTTGGAAAATATGGCTTCGAATTGGGTAGAACAATGAAAATGGATCTTTAAAGTGCTTAAGTCAGACTTTGAGGTGTGATATCACTTTCTTTAAGGTTTTGTTTGCCCCCACAAAGTTGCTAATGGTCATCGGCAAATATCCTCCAGATACAACAAAATATCAAAATTGAAAATACTAGATAACACTCCTAATATTTTCCTATGATCTCTCTAGGAAACAATTGAAAAGATAATTGTAGTTTTTTTTTAGAGAGAAGTCTCGAAAAAATGATCACACTCTCATTCTTCCGAAACTGACATGTATATATATAAAACAGTCTTAAAAACCGCAACTCTTCGTGAAAAGTTGTGAAAATGAACAAACATATCCTTTCAAAAACTGTTCAAATGAACAAAGGTGCCAATTTTATTACCTTCACCAAAAAAAAAAAAAAAAAAAACAAAACAAAGGCATCCATTCGAAAGAAATTGAAAGAATGAACAATTGCAACCCTTTAGAAAAATTCGGAATAATAATAATAATTAAAAAATTAAATTTTTATTTTTTTAATAATTTCCGAAAATTCTCAAAAAAAAAAACCTTTTGAATTGATTAAAATTAATAAGATAACTGTATGAAAGCAAAAAATAAAATAACAAAAGAGTTAGTGCTAATCAAACCGCGGGCACGCAAAGCGCGCCAAATAATCGCACACCCGCACGCGAGTATGGTGAGCTCTAGCTCACACCCAATTATTCTTTTAGGTACATACAGGAAATCCCACACTTATTAATTAACCTACTTTCTCTCACTTTTCCTACGTGGGACAAGGAAAATGCACTCTTTTTGCTTTAACAAACAAACTTCCAACACATTATGGTCTCTTGACCGAGGGCTAAATCACTATGGTGCTGCGTTGGTGGACTCAATACTCCATCGAGACAATAGGATTGACAGATGAAAAATATGAGGAAATATTCAGCTATGCACCATCCCATTCATTGCTCGCCATGCGCTTATGCTGTCTCACGCGTTTTTCTGTGTCTTTTGCTGGCCATCGACAAGCGGATAGCGATGTCACTGGCCAGCCATGGACAACGACGTCACCGGTTATGGACGAGCTAAGCTCGCAAGCGACACCGACACTCGTCCAGCTTGATCTAGTCGGTGCTTGGAGACTGAGGTGGGGCAAGGCCAGATTTGGTGCAGCGGCTTACGAGTGACGCCAATGCTCACTCATGTGTCATGGGCTAATCGATGAGAAACCTCTTAGACATGCTTTCTTTCGGACCGTGACACATGGCTATTCGGAGACTAGACTTATTTTCTTTAAAAATTGAGCATTTTTAGATGTTTCAAGGCCATAAGTAATTCTCGGACCTTTGGGTGGTACTTATCGGGCCCATGGACTGGCACTTTCGTAAATTTCATAACTAGACGGGCTTCTTGGCCCAAGTGAGTTTAGCCGCTATTTCTGAGGGAGCAGTTTCTAACAAAGGGATGGAACTCACATCGCACTGTTACTAAGGTAAAGTTATTTTGCTATAATATTGGATGGATTTTCAAGTTGGTGTTATTTTGGATATACACCGAAAATGATTATGTAGGTTATTTATTTCAAATATTTTATTGGTATGTTGGATATCATGTATCGATATTGGATTGGTGCATACTTGTCCACTTTTGTGTTGAGAGATGATACGTGTTTGCTGATCGATCCTATTTTGGGGCTTAACCACAACCAATGTGATTTCTAGGGCTTAACAACAATAGACGCAGTTCTCTAGGCAACGTCACCTACCCAAGTGTGGCCATAGTGTTTCGATGACGTATAATGTGCGAAATTACACTATATGTGATTTGAATACGGTACTTTTGCTACTGTGGCATGCTTCATACTTGATACAAAATTTGCATCATTCACTACTCGATTCCATAGAAGTGGTGATTGTCACTTCCCCAATGCCTCTTTCAAGATCATTTCAGGTCGCGAATTAAAAAAATTGACTAAGTCACATAAAGAGCAATTTGGAATGGCACATTATTCTAATTTAGATCACTTTTTTTGGGTCGCAATAATTTAAATAACTTGAAGGGCTGTTAAATGAGTCACGAAATTCTCATATTGATTAATTCACGACACTCTTAACCTTATTATTATATTCGTTCAGTGAAAATTTTGTTGAATTATCATTTTCGTACGCTAGCTATTATTGGTTGAAGGTTTCGTCTTTTATTTTACAGGGATTGGCCGGTCATTCCCTTAATTCTGGATTTGGAGTGTAGCCGTATGTGTCATTCGAGTGCGCATTTTCTACGAGATGGAAAAGTAATTTACCTTGAAAAGTCGACCAAAGAAAAAAGATGAGTTATAAAATATTAAAGAAATAGCATCCATAGTAGCCTAAACTCTAGATTTTATCCAGCTTTAATTTTGCTTTGGCCTCGCTTGTTTTTTTTTTTTCCTTTGGCCGGTTGGCCTCCCATGGTTAGCCGCTTGAAATTGTCCTTGTTTGTTCACGCGAGTCGAGAGTGTATTAATAAACTTATATTATCGAAAAAGAAAAATTCATAATTTTCTCTTTTAGAAAATAGACATAATAAATAAAATATTAGACTACCTCAAAAGGTTATAGAAGGAATTCCTCCGAGCAAAATTACTAGTCATAGTCCTTGTAAGCACATCTTCCAAAGGACGATGGGTAAAATTTCAATTTTTAGTAATTTTTGGGACATTATTGAGATATTCTCACGTTACCTATTACACGTCATTCACCGTAGGATGTTGCAAGCTTAGCCATTTGATTATTTATTTATTTATTTTTGGTTCTGGAGGAACCGATTTGCAGCCGACAGCCGCGCCGTAAACCTCTAGGTGACACATAAGCAGGAGAACCCACCACCCCTAGAATCACACTTCATACACCTAGTGCCTCCCCTGGGTTTCGAACCCCTTACCTCTTGGCTAAGGATCAATAGAGCCTTATCCAACGGAGCCACCGCGGCCGGTGGTGCCATTTGATTACTCTACTTTGGTAATGGTGCAAGGGCAACACACATTTCATTTTGCATGGAAAGGGCAACTGGCATTCGTAGTGATATACCAAAGAAGAAGGAAGCTAATTATGCTCTGCAAATATAATAAATTGTGGACTTTCGCTTATGTTGTCATGGTGTGTTACGCAACAACAAACGTTCTTCTATTTACACATTGAATTCAAATTAATCTTTCTCTCTTAAACAAGAAAAGTACCGCTTTCTCTTAATTTTTCTTCAACATAAATAAGAGGTATCTAACATAGATCACTCGCGTATTTTTTTTTTCCTGAAATAAAGATGATCGAACTGATATTATATAATAATTTTTCAAATGAAGGAATTTGTTCAGCAATAGTGTAATTGATGAAAGTTGTGTTATCATAGATGTTGAGATAAATTATTCACTAGTGGATACTAGTAATCCATGAAAGAGGTTGTGACGTTGGAAGGGAAAAGTATCACCAAAAAAAAAAAAAGTCATAAACCTATTATATTAATACCAATTCAATCCTAAACTTTTTAATTAGACCAATTTGTTATTACACATTTTCACATTTGTACCAATTCAGTCTATTCATCTAATTTAAGTCAGAAATTACTGATGTAAATAATGGCTAATTCGTGGGCTGGAGGCAAGCGCAGCCAAATCTAGTGAGGTAGGCTTTGCCTAGACAATTGGCACTCACCTTCAGCTTGGTGTGGTGGACCCTCACCTATGGGCAGTGACTGGTGATGGCCATTGGAAAAAGAAAAAGGAAAAGAAAATGGCAAGGAAAAAATAATAAAAAATAAAAATATTTAAAAATTCAAAAAATCTATTAAAATGTTATTAAAAGTATTTATATCAATGCCACCCACGTCATGTAGGACAATCAATGTTCACATCGGTAATTTCCAACCTAAATTGGTCGGATGGTCTAAATTAATACCAATGTGAAAAGATTTAAAACTAAATTAGTTTAATTGAAATATCTATAATTGAATTGATAATAATGCAACAAAGTTATGATTTTTTGGTACTATTTTCAGATATTGGAACATATCGAATTTGCGTCTACTTTACACTTGCTATGAAGTCCATTAAATTTTATCATGAAATATTAAAAAAAAATTAGAGTGTGATAAGGAATCGTTTTTAATATTGATAATGACTATTATTCTTGCAAGTGTGATAAGGAAATAATTAGTTAATGAAAAAAATTTTTATTATCGATAACGATTTATTTATAAACATCTTTTATAACGATGAAAGTTGTTTCTCATCCAATCATTTTGTTTTTTTCAAGTGTGATAAGGAATCATTTTTAGAATTTTTTTTAAAATATATATATTTTTTACGAAATAAATAGAGCGAAAAATTACATGGTGGAGACAACACCGTTCCTACTCTTTTTTTTTTTGTCAGTCCTACTTTATTCTTACTCTACACTCACTCTCAGAATTTTGCCCTGCCTCTTGCAAGACGTGCGAGTCGAAACTCACTCCTGAAACTTACGCGTCCCCACCCCATCCCCCCTAAGAAGGTGGAGATTTGAACCCCTCACCTCCCCCTTCCATATTGAAAGGGTGACCACTGGGGCGAATTCCAGTGGTTAACACCGTTCCTATTCTGGATGGTGCTGTGATCTTCCCAATTTCCTTCACCGCGTTATGGGAACGTGTCATCCAGAGGATAAAGCTTGAACTCCATGGTGGCGCGCATACAACCGTAGCCAATCAGCCTTTGGCATTGACAAAACCCTCCTTCACTCGATTAGGTTCGCAGACCTCCACTTTAATCAATGCACAACCTTATACTAAATCCACACGCATTCCTTTTTTTTTTTTCTTTTGTCTTCATGTCTACTGAAGTCAGTTCTCTTTATAAAGCAAGAAAATACTTTACATTATCATCGAAGAATTTTATCCCTATAATTCCACCCGTTACAATCAAATTTCTAATTTTGAGATATTTTTAGTTTCATGAAACGCATGATTTTTATTCTTGCTCATCGTGCAAGATAAAGCGCACGCACCCCATGCCTTTAATGCTAGCCACCATTTATGTAAAATCCTCTTTCAGGATATATAGGGGACAAAAGAGATATGATATGTGAACAGATGTATACTATTATTTTGCTTAAAATATATGTAAAAAATAATTTATAATCCTGTTTTGATTATAAGTGATTGGTGGAATTTTTTTTTTATCAATGGTTGAAGCTACACGTAGATGTTAACAAATAGGGATAGGTGCACTACAAAAAAAATGTAATTGAGTCATAAAATTTTTAAAACGTGTAATTAAATCCTAAAATTTATCAAATTAAGGTAATCAAGTCATTTTGTTAGCTCCATCAATTTGTCCAATGAAAAATGATGACATGACATTCTTTATTATTTTCTTCCCCAAATCTTACGTAAATTACATCTAAAAGATTAACAAGGGTAATTTAAAAAAAAAAAAAAAAAAGAGCAAACAAACAAGCATCGTGACCGCCGGTGTAGCACTAGCCTGTAATACCCAAACAAATTCAGCTTGCCCTAGCGACCTCCGGAAGGAAAGAAATGTGGCACTTCAAGGAGGAACATCTTCAGCTGTTATCAGCAATGTTCATTTCTCCATTAGACTGTAGATGTTCTCTTTCATTATGTTGAGGAAGAAGGCATTGTTTAAAGATGATCAGAAGCCTTTGGAGGGAATATATGATCACTTCAACGCAAAATTTATCCAACAATGGGCGGTTGTGGCTGTCCATCGGCGAGGGCCTCATGGCTCTTTTTCTTTTTTGGCTCAGGTCCTTTTTTTATATAATATTTAGCATTTTTAAATCTAATTTAAATAAGATTTGAAGAAAAAAAATTTCTTGTAAGAGATAGAAAACAATGAAATATTTCACATCAGTATTTTCCAGAAATTAACAAAAGGATTTAATTGCACTAATGTAATAAATTTTATAATTTGAGTGTATTTTTTGAAAGATTTATGACTTGTTGGGAATTACTGATTCCCTAAAACGAATGCGGAAGATGAACCCTGGAAGAACATGTATCACCGATCAAAAGTTACACTACATAATCAAGTGTACCTTATTGTTCACAAATTAAACACCAATGCTGAAGATCGATGAAGAAATTATGATCCCGTTCTAGCGAGGAGCGTGCTGTTGCTATTAGGGGGAGAAAAACAGAGCGTATTCTTCTTTTATGTTTTCTTCTTTTGAGGGAGAGAGAGACTGACTTCCGTTGAAAATGTGCGTTCATCTCTTTTCTTTTCTCTCTTAAATACGTCTCCTCCAAGAGACGTAACTCTTCAACATAATACGTTCCCCAAAAGTCACAACCCCTCATATCTAAACAACTCAACCTTTCACATCGCAGCAGTTCCTCCATGGGTCCTTATCTTGCGGGCCGGGCTTTTAGTCCCAACATGGGCAAACAAACCTACTTAGGCCCATCAACATATAAATAAAACCATCATCATTCAATTGTTCTTTTACGATAAATTTTAGGGTTAATATCTTGAAAAACCCTAAACTGGTACACTTGTGACAAATTTACCTAAAATTATTTTTTTGACCATGAAAAACCCCAAACTAGTAAACCTGTGACAAATTTACCCCGACTGACTATAAAAAAACCCTAAACTGGTATATTTATGACAAATTTACCCCCAAACTAATTTATTCGATTGCAAAAAACCCTAAAATGGTAAATTTGTGACAAATATACCCTCTGCTAAATTGGATTAATACCACGAAAAAATCACAAAAATTGTAAACTGTGACAAATGGAGCGTAAAATCCTGAATTAGTATACCGGTTAATTGTCACGTGTCATTTAAATTAATAATTTGAGAATAAAATTTAACAAAAACTAACATAGGGTAAATTTGTCACAAGTGTACCAGTTTGGGGTAAATTTGTCAAAGGTATACTAGTTTAGGGTTTTGGGTGGTCAAAAAAATAGTTTGGGGTAAATTTGTCATAAGTGTACCAGTTTAGGGTTTTTTAGGGTATTAACCCTAAATTTTAAGACTTATGGGTCACTTGTCCAAGATTTAAAAAAAAAAAGTACATCCAATTTTATAAGGTGCGGTGGCAAATTGCTAAAATAGGAGAAAATAAAAAATAAAATAAAAGAAAAAGAACTCTAAGCCGCCAACTTTCGCGGAAATGTGACTTATGTGGAAGTCACATTTCGCGGAAAACTTATGTACTGCCGACATTACAAAAACAAACGCCCTCCGATGGTTATAAAAGAGTGAATTCGCTGATAAACTGTCTTGTCTGATTTTCTCTGCTGCATTCTAAAGCAACCAGACACCAGGCATTCTCTTAATTCTCGTTAAGCTCCACAAAAGAAAAGGGAGAAGAACCATGTCCATGCCAAAGAGATCTTTGCCCACCTCTTCTTCGGGTCAACCAAGTCAACCCAAGAGGCCCTGCTTGCCTCCAATCGAGTAAGCTCACTCCTCCATCGTAATGTTTCAATGAATGATTCATTGTTTGATGATCGTGTTAGTTTTAGCTTTACTTGAGGGAGATTCAATGAAAGGTTCTTGAATTGAAGATTCTTCAAATGAGAAATTGAGAAGGTTTTGCCTCGTGACTGATCTAAATCGCTTTCCTTCGGCTTTCTTTGTGGGTTTGTGCTGTTGCTTTAACACGAAGTATTAAAGACCTCGAATGTTATCGTGTCGAATCTGTTTTGTGATTTTACATTGGCCGATTGCAGTACTTCCACCTTATTCGAACTGAATTCTGCCAGAATCATTTGCCAAGCAAGGGAGCTGTTATCATTTTCAGCTTACTTTGCTATCCTGTTGTCTGAAATATCCTATCTCGCTTGTACTTTTGTGTTGATCTTCATGCAGGGAAGCACGGATTGGGTCTGAGACAAATCTCGTGCCGCGTTACCTTTTGACGAAGGATGAAGTGCGGAGTGTGGTAAGACGAATCAAGTAGCCAACTTGGACATGCAAAATACAGTCCTTATTATATCTCAATTTATGATCTCTTCAATTAGAAGCCACTAGGAGAAAGTATTCAGTGATTAGTTCTCACCACGTCAACAGTATCACGTTAGCAGTATCATATGCTGACGTGGTATATATATTTGTATGAAAGCCAATAAGGGTGTGTTTGGTAACGATTCTGTTCCCGAAAACAAATTCCGATCAGAAATGATTTTTATTTTTATTTTTTTATTCCCAAAAACAACTCCTAAGCGTTTTAAACAATTTGATAACTATAAAAAATTTCTAAGTTTTGGTACTTACTCATTGATTTTGTTCCAAATCAATTTTTTAAAATTTTTAAATAATTTTTTTTACTTTTTTTTCCTATTCTTCTTCTTCTTCTTGTGCAAGGGCCGACAACCTCATTGGAGCATCGCTGACCCTCAACAAGGTTGGCTCTTGTCGGCCGAGCCTCGCCGAGGCTAGGCATCACAAGGCTTGCCCAGCCTCAACAAGGTTTGGCCTTGCTGGTGACTAAGCTTGCCTTTAGCGAGCTCACTAGACCTTGCCCTAGCTTGACGAACTCGCTGGATTGGTTGTCGGTGAATGGCAATGGATGGCAACCACGAGATAGAGGTCGATGAAAAAGAATAAGAGTTGGTTTTGATTCTTTGTTCCCATAACAATAATCAATCTTATTTTATTCTTTTTGTATGTTCCAAATTTTTTTTTTTTTTTTGGTAAAGATAAGAAATGTTCCAAATCTATTTTAAAGAATAAAAAAATAAAATTTTATTTCGAGAAATTGACACAATTTTGTTTCAAAACTATTCCCGAGACAAAAAAATCAGCCTAAGAAATTGACACGTGTCCATGACCTGGCAGGTAAAAAAAATCAAAATTTAACTTCTGTTTTTTCTCACCCATCTTTCTCCTCCGTCTACCGCCGTCTCCTTCATTCAGTCACCGGCAGAGTCGCCGATGCTGCGTCACCGGCGCGTCACTATTTGCCGCCACCTCCTTCATCCGACCACTACTGCTTGTCACCGGCGTCATCCCTCGAGACCTTCCATCCACAGAGTACCGTCGTCACTCATGGCCTTCCATCGACAGGCCATGGCCTCAGATCTGGAGCTCGTCCTGGAGATGGAAGATCAACGAGTTCCTCCGGATCCTCACCATCTCATCTCAGATTCAACCTCCTCTCTCGATCCAAACTCAACCCAACATCGATCCACTCTCACGCTTTATTCCTTGAGCCATGGGTGTCACTCTCAAGCTCAAGGAATGGTTCTCTCTCTTCCCCCACTGAGCAAGCTTTATTCTATTCAAAAGATGAAAAACAGAGGATGTTTCATACTATGGAAGCGGCGGTGCTCTTTGGATGAAAGGCCGCGAGCGACAGCTCGTTCTATGAACAGGAGCGGTTGGCTTGACGCAGCGCCGGCAACTCCACCGGTGACCGAATGAAGGAGGTGACGGTGGAGTAGGAGGAAGATGAGAGAGAAATCACATAAGTTCAATTTTAATTTTCTTTTATTTACCTATCAGGTCATGCACACGTGTTGATTTTTTATTGGCCTTCAGTACAAAAGTATATGCCACGTCAGTCTATAATGTGGTGAGAAGTAACCACTGAATACTTTTTCATGAGGGTTTTACTGTGAAGCAAATTGTCCTAAGAACATGCTTTAGGCTTTTCATGTTGTTTTGGACAGTGTGAGTCACGAAAAGATGCAAATTTTCAATGAAGTGCCCTGGACATAAATGTCGTAAAAATGACCTGCTGAATGTTCTAGGCTTTTACTGTGAAGCAGTTGCCCTAAGAACAAGCTTTAGGCTTTTCATGTTGTTTTGGATAGTATGGGTCACAAAAAGATGCAAATTTTCGATGAAGTGCGCTGCACATAAATGTCGCCTTGAATCTTGGAAATGCAGTCAACATCAATTTGCTTGTAGAAGGAGGACAATGAAAATACCTCTTCAATGTGGAACTTGAATGTGATGGCTATGTGATGGATGATTCTTGCAATGTAATTCTTCGCTATTGCTCTTTGCTGGACAGGTCAGAGAAGAGCTGGAGTGTGCCAAATCTCACGCGGCCGAATGTCATAGGTGAATATATATCTGTCGTTCATTGGCAGTTTTCTATCTGCAAAATGATTCCTCTAGTAGAATTTCCATGTGTATTGTCTCACCAACTAAAAATATCATCAGATTATCATATGCCGTCAATCCATGATTCTGTTAGCCAAAGTGGAATACCTATGGATACATTTTTGTTAATCGCTGAAAACCGGTGCATTTGTAGATAGCTGTTAATTAACTTTACTGGCTTCTTTTATAAATGTACTGGATAAATACGTATTCCATTTTCATGTTGACTTTTTTTTTTTTTAATGAGTTTAGTATCTATGTTTTTATACTGTAATGAGGTCTAAAATTCATTCAAAGTAGTAACTAATATATTACATATGGATAATTCTCTATTTGTTACAAATAAGTCCACTAGACAGCAGTTGATCACGGTGTAATTTACATGGTGTAGTTGCACTGGGCATGCTGTTGAAATTATAGCACAACGGATGCACTCAATAGAGGATACTGTTCAGGAACTGGTAAGACAAACAGTATGAAATTACCACCTTTTCTCAGTTGTGTCCCTTCTGCTTCAATTTTTTGATGTCTCCAACTTTGGCAATCCTGCCGTTGGTGGTTTTGAACAGAAGGATGCAATCATTCACTCTCCCCACCTTGCAAGGTATGAATACATTTCCCCTGTGACGCCATCGAGAAAAAGTTTTTTTGTTACAAATAAGTCCACTAGACAGCAGTTGTTCACAGTTTAATATGGTGTAGTTGCACTGGGCATGCTGTTGAAAATATACAACAACGGATGCACTCAATAGAGGATACTGTTCAGAAACTGGTAAGATAAACAGAGCATAAAATTACCACTTTGTCTCAGTCGTGTCCCTTCTGCTTCAATATTTTGATGTCTCCAACTTTGGCAATTCTGCTGTTGGTGTTTTTGAGCAGAAGGAAGTAGTGGAGCTTGCAATCATTCACTCTCCCCACCTTGCAAGGTATGAATACATTTCGCCCGTGACGCCATTGAGAAAGGCTTTCTGTGCGGGGTTGATAGGTTATGCATTGTTGATCTTTTGGGGAATAATGGTCCAACCTACCTCTACCACCCTAAGCAGGCAATCTGAGCTCAGCAAGTGTCAGGCCACAATGACTTGGTCGTGCACCAAGTGTCAATGCTCAATTTAGAACAGAATTTTTGTAGCTTGTGAGCAGCGGAGCATTTTATTTTATTTTACTTAAATTTTTAAAATTTGCATAATTAAACAAGTGAGACAACGGGTCTATTTATCCTTCTAGTTTTCTCAGCAGTAAAACCTGTCCAAGGGAGATGTTGGATGGTTTGTCTCTCTTTGTCATTTCTTTTTCAATTTTCCCGGTTTCTATTTCTAATGGTTGTTTTCTGGAGAGAATGCAGGGCTAATGCTAACTCTACGGGAAGGAATGATGTGAGAAACTTACAGCTTCAACTTCGAACCAAATTGTCACTTCCTCTATATACTGCAAACAAACTAGAAGGAGATGGGGGAGGAGACATTTACGTTGACTTGATCGATGCAAATACCAGGGAAGTTGTTACATCAGGCCCGGAATCCTCTATTAAGTTGCATGTCGTCGTGCTTGAAGGTGACTTTAACAAAGATGATGAGGATAACTGGACCCAAGAAGAGTTTGAGAACCACGTTGTTAAACAACGTGAAGGAAAGAGGCCACTTTTGATTGGAGATCTCTTAGTGACGCTCAAAGGAGGTGTTGGGAAGCTGGGAAATCTCATGTTTACTGACAATTCCAGCTGGAATAGGAGTAAAAGTTTCAGGATAGGGCTTAAGGTGGCCTCAGGTTATTGTGGGAACGCACAAATCCGACAAGCAAAAACAGAAGCCTTTGTTGTCAGGGAACATAGAGGAGAATGTAGGTCCTTCTTGGCTTGGGACATCCATAGTCTTCGATAGTTTTATAGAGAGCATCATTTCTTCCCGAGCTTTACATCTCAAACAAAATTCTGATAAATAAGAGAAAGAGACCATCAGCTTCTTTGTAATTGGCAGTTGTCGACATGCGGATCAGTTTTAGGAGAGAGTTTGCATGCCTCTTAGAAGTTTGCTTCTACTTATTAATCTAATAGTGTCCGAGACCTGACTATAAATGTTCTCTTCATTTTACAGCATACAAGAAACATTATCCACCTGCATCTGACGATGATATCTGGAGGTTGGAGAAGATCGCCAAAGATGGGAAACTTCACAAAAACCTATGTGAAGCAGGAATACATAAAGTGGAGGACTTTCTGCTGCAACTATTTATTGACTCTGAGAAACTGAGAAAGGTGAGCTTTTAGTCAATGATTCTCAATCAGGGTTTGATTGACTACCAAGTATGTAAGTCTTGTGTGTTCATTCATCATAGATTCTTGGAAAGAGCATCATACCGAAGAAGTGGGATATCCTTGTAGATCATGCAAAGACTTGCAAAATAGATCAGAAACTTTATTTGTACTATTCTGATGGCATGAGGAAGCATGGTGCTGTATTCAACACTAATAAGCAACTGATTGGTCTGATCAAAGACAGGGTATAGTTTGCTACTCATCAACTTACTGCCCAAGAGAAGGTAAGTAACCAAGAAGTTCCTACTGAATTTTTTCAAGCCAGTTCATGCACTACACACCATCGTGTTGAATTCATATAATTTGTCTAATATTATCTATATAATCAGTAATTTACTGTTTACCGCTAGCTGTGTGGCTTAACAGGTGTTGGAATTGACAAGAGATTCTGAAATTGGAAAGAGTAGTTGGTTGGACATCTCGAAACTTTGTTTTTTTATTTGTCAGTAAAAGTAATAGGAAGTGCCTGTGGAGAAAACAAAAAGAATATGTAGATGCTGGTGATTTTTAGCTTTCGCTCTTTGCAATGCAAAGTTGAGGATGATGACCTTGTAAATCCAAGTGGCCTTCTGTAGAGAGCATTTTCAGCAGTTGATTCGCCATCATCCATGACAATTAACACATTCACGTTGCAAAGATCTCAATTAATTTGCACAGTACATGTTGATGCGTATTTTATCTCTGTCCTTTCTCAATCAACTTTTCAGCTTAACTCAGAGGTCCATTACGTCATTCAAGCACCTGACCTTTATGTAGTGGAGAAATGGGCGGTGATAGGCATGAAGTGAATTGAGTTCTTTCAATGTCTTTATTCTTCTTTCTCTGTGTTGCACTTGCATACTTAACTCTGAACACAAGTTCATCCATTGGAATGCAACAAAACTCGCTGAAAAAGGAAATTGTTGCTTGAAGTCGGAGCATGTACCTTCTATAGTGGAGATAAATACTTCCATTGGTCCAGCTTGAATGATAAGTGTTTTTCTTTCAGGAACATGGAGATACAATCGTGAAAAAGGCCTTGGCTAACTTGAATGATGTTAACAAGTTCAGTGGTGAGACCTTTTCTGGTTCAATGCAGAAAAAAAGCTCAAGATCTTTTCCATCTCAAGTCTATGAAGGACAAATTGAAAATCTCACCCCAGTTCGAGGTTCTATGGCTGCAGCAATCTTCTCTGCTCCAGTTAATCCGGAAGCTCCTCTGACAAATGGGGGCGTCACTGCTGAAGGTACTTGCTCTAAAGCACAAAACTGTCTCCCTATAAGCACATACAAGGATTTGGCCTGTGAAATAATCATGAAAGTAGGACTTTCAGCTTGATTGTGGAGCTTTATCAAATAAAACCAAGGCGTTCCAGTTCCTTATGAACAGGGATCCGCGTAATATGAAGATGTGTATATGTTCGGCTACCTTTCAATTGAACTTGCATCTGACAAGAAGTTACATGTGGAGGATTCCCATTTGCAAGCTAGGCTTGTGTCTCTAGATGCAAGTGAAGTGCATAAAAATAGTTTTATTGCAGGTCACTACCAAAAGAAGTAATTCAATAGATTATCAATGCAGAGGCAAAAAGGGCAATAATCAAAGACTTCATTTTATCAGGGTTCAAATTAGGAGATGCAACTTCAATTTGGACATGAAAGATTTGGGAGTTGAAGTATCAAAGAGACCTATAAGGAGATGCAATGTGGAGAATGGTCAATAGTTAACGCTAATTATACACGAAAAGAAATATTAAGGCTCATTCAATACACTCTATCCATTTGGCCATGTATGTATGTATGCATGCATGCATGTGTTTTCCCTTTTCAATAGCTAACCCCTGCACTAATATTGTGTGTCAAACATCCAATAGTGTCTCATCAGCTTCGAGGGATGTCAACCGTTTCCACACTTTGAATAGCTAATACCGACAAACACCTTCACCTAGGTGATGCTATGCTAAGTGGATATTGACAAGATATTGTTATCACTAGGTAGATATAAAAAGATGTAATAAGTATATGGCAACTTGTTTATATGTGCATTTTTATCCACTGGTGACTGGAAGATCATATTAGAAAAGAAGGTCGGTTAGTTAAACTTCTAGTGAGAAATTGAAGCGCTTAAAGACAACAGAGACCAGTGAGAGAAAAATTAAAGAGATATGTAGGATAGGAAAAAAAAATTAATGACATTTTCCGTGATATCATAACACTAAAAGCTCATAACCATTCATTCCGGAGTTTTTTTTTCATAAGATTGTCGACCTGCGCTCATGTCAGCCTGGTTCACTGACCATAGTGATATCCTAGTTCTTTCTCCAGGACAGTACAGTGGTGCAACTGCTTCAACATTGTCAGGACAGTCACAACATCCCAATTTTGGAAATGCCATGGGGTGTCCCGTCGATGAAAATGCTCCTCCCGCTGCATGTCAGCCCATATTTGCAGACCGCTCGAATGGTCTCTTTTCTCCAGGAAATAATGGTATTTCTACTTGCGGATTGCCAACACAGCCCGCTGATGTCATTTCACAGGATGCCATGCGTAGCCAAATGACGTTGAGCCACATGGACTGTAGAGTAACTGAAAATGTCATCCCCTCGGAACCACCCTGTGCTTCAACATCAAGCTTCCAATCTGGTAGCTCACTTGCTCATCTTGAAGGCAATCACACGACTAAAGATTTTCATACAAATGTTTCAAATGACAATTTGTGGAGCTCTTGGCCTGATTACGCACCAGATGAAGACGCTTACGTTAAGCTATTCGTTAGTGTATAGTACAGCTTTGTTGAACGCCTTCCTAGGAGACTAATTTTTTCATCGGAAAGTCTCTCCCTACTTCAGTTATCTTAACATCTTTTTTCAAAAGTTCTCTGATATTTCACATGCAAGGAGGGCAATGCATATCACTCAGAGTGTACTTTGATTCTGTGCTTATTATGCACCTGGAACTGCGACCACATCCATTGAGTCCTATGTATTCAGCCTCGCTCGTTTGCTGTTATCTGTAGGCAGTAAAACTACTTTTCGTCTGTTAAATTATGATGCTAATCATTCAGACTGACAGGTTACTAGTGATGTTGAGTTTCAAATGATAATTAGTTCTATTATCACTGGGAAAGTAGCAGAACTAAATTTTGTAAGACTATTAAACGGCTATAAGTTGAGGGTTAAGCCAAAGGTGTTTCGTGGGAAGACACAAATCGTCTTCAATACATTTCCAATGAAGAGAAGGTTTCTCCATTTTCTATTCGTACTTATTTTCCTGGTCTTCCCCTGTTTTCTCGGTTCTGATTTCTCCAGAACGAGCTTGTGTAAAACGCCTTGTGGAATTTAAAAATTCAGTATAGGGTGTGCACTGGCAGTGGACTTAATAACAATCGCTTATTTTATTGGTAATACTATTATCCCATCTTATAATTAATGTTCGATGTCGCTATTTCTGCACTTGCATAGGGGAAGAATACATTGAAGACGCCAAGATGTAATCTCATAGTCTTAAACCTACTATTTGTTTGAGGATTTAATCTCTGAGATTGGAATATAGCCTATATTCTGTAATGCCACCTTAAAGCTATATATTTGGCTACTCATGTTCATCACAAGAATGTATTTTATGCATCGGATCGGATGCATCACTTAATAATAACACACGGAGGACCAAATCAATCTTAGGAGAGAAATTTCAACATTCAAATGCAGAGTTCTTTAATCAAATACACTGCATGAGCCATTCAACCGAAAGTATAAATAATCAGAACTAAACATTCAGTTCTCTTACACAAGAAAATAATAAATATATACAGATGAAGCAAAAGCTCGGCACTATTGAGTGGGTCTCAGAGCTCGCGGCAATGAAGACAGTTACCAATAGATAAAAGCCATGGGCAGCATATTTCGGTCGATTCTATCAAACTCAATAGATAAATGGCGGTACCTTTTACTCCATTTTTTCTCTCCGGGCCCGCCTAGCAGAAAAGGCACTCGACAGGTATAAATTAAGACTAGCCAAAAAGCTTCAGTCAGAAATCCCACATGCATTAAGTCACAAAGGGACCATCATTCTGAATCAGAGATTTCATCTCTTCATCATCATCCTCATCCAGTATGTGGAGCAGGGCCCGCTTGCTTGCAGCCAAAACACAAGCCACACCTCCACTTTCTGTTGCCAAATAAACATCAACCCGATTTCACTCTGACGTTCCTTTGGCATGATATAAGCAAAAGTACAATACTTGCTTGTGCTAAAACACAGCAGGGAAGCAATCCTCGCGAAACTAAAGGGGCTATGGTATGCATGTGAACTATGAATTCTCTGTATCTGGCTATACTAGATACCATGCAGTATCCATCATCATGAATATATACACACCAGTTCTCAGTAAGTCAGACTGCATCGCAACTAAACTGAAAAATGTTCTTCTTCGGAGGATAAATTTGCACTTCTTCAAACCGTAGGATCACACGTGAAGTGGTCCATTAAAGAGGCACCATGTACCTATGCCAGTCATATTTCAACCTAAGGGTAGGTTAAGTGGAAATGTAGTAGGAGCATGGACAGGATTAATTCAGTTCCACCAGCCAGCCAACGATATAAATTCGTTACCAACACCGGAAAGTTTATCAGACATTGATACAGAAAGGAATTAGTATGGGCAACAGTAAGTTTCATGACATCCAAAGCTGCAAATGGACATGGTAAGAAGCTCATGGAAAAAAATTTCAGGACTATACGATTGATGGCATGGCAATGTGTCCTTGGCACGATATTGTGAAGGCGTCAAAAAAATCTTACCACTAACTGAGAAGGAAGGAACTGCATTATGGGAATGCTGCAAATCTTCTCATTCTGCATCTCTAGTTGTAAGTCTAGATGCGTAGTTTCAGAGGGTTAGCATTTCAGAAGTGAGAATACGATAAGCAAGCAAAAATCCTCTCACAAACTAGAAGCAAAAGCGGCGCTAGGGCCATCAAATGCAGAATTATCAACACACTTACACGTGCAAGGCTCCAACCGTCAAGAACGTTGGAACTTTTGCAGTTATGGTAAGTCAGAAAATAAAACATCCTGTAAATTTGCAAGCGTGAAATGGCATGTATACATGCACATAGGAGGAAAAACCTAAGCTGCTACTCATCGTGCCGATGAGGAGAGCATATAAATAATAAACAGGAAGAACACGGAACAATTTCTTTTATTAAACCCGGCAAAACCGATCGCATGTGTGACATCACTTGATAGAACACTCCACATGAAGAACACGGAACAATTTTTTTTTTATTAAACCCGGTTAAACGCATCACATGTGTGACATCACTTGATAATGAACACTCTACATATGAAGATTACACTACATATATAAGATTACACATGCTCGGAAGACTTCTAAGCGCATTGTTCAATTTTCCGGTAGATTAAGCCAATGCAGCCAATGGAAGCAAGAAGACACCAGACCAAATGGTCGGCACGCTTGATATCCACAAGAGGTTGGGAGTTCCAAACCCTCAACCCCAGCTCTGACACTCTTCCTTTCTAGTAGACTTTCGAGCACTTCGCCTCTAATATTCACCAATTCTCCATCGAACCCGATTCGATCTAGATTGGCAATTACAGTTGGTTCCTATGGCGAAAAAGGAAGCGTAGCACATTTAGGAAATGCTAGAGAAGGAGAACGAGATAAGGCCAATGCCTTGAAGAGCTAGATTGTCCACAGCCTCTGCCAATTGAAGCGACGAAGCACGACCGCCTTCGAAGTCCTTCTCCGGACTCCACTCCGCCATCTTCACCTGCCAATTGGAAGAAATCGAGCAAAAACCTCACGACGCCAACGTCGGAGCCGAACCCGAGGAGCCAGCCGTTCATCGAACTGGGATAAACGGAAGCACCGCGCCGCAATCCTCCGCCGTTGGTCTCCATGGCTGAAGAGCTCCGGCGAGCAGCCGATGATGCGGCAGCACCGGCCGCCGGGAGCGTCGGACAGAAAACAGTTGCAGACGAAAAACAGGCGGGAGAGAGATTTGATCCATGGCCGGGCCGGGCCGGGCCGGGCCGATTGGGCCACATGTCGGGCTCAACTTGTTCTCCGGGCTCGACCGTCATAAAAAGGAGCGTGTGATTTCGCAATGGGCCAACACGGGCTCATATGGGCCGGGCCGGTCCGGGCCGGACTTTAGAATTAAATAACCTCATCTTGAGAAGCAGGTCATAAGAAACGACGAGCCGCCGCCCTTCCCTGCGGTCGGATTTATGCTAAAAACTTCCCTTATATGGGGGATGCCTGCATGTCAATGAAATCTTCCTACTGTATCAATCATCACTTCTTTTACAACAATTGCAGCTCACAAAATATATCTTTTCTACGTATAATTAGCATCCAATATCGACTATTTTGCACTTTGTGTATCTTTATAAGTCATTCTGATACTTTCAACTCTTAAATCTTTTTTGTCCAAATTGAAGCTGCATCTCTTAAATCGAACCCTCATAAAATTTAGCTGTTAAATCGAACCCGAATAAAATTTAAGTGCTCAATTATTGCCCTTTCCCCTTTGTACTAATAATCTATTAGATTACCGCTATTAGTAGTGGCCTGCAATAAAGTACTCCTCTTAAATGTTTGTCATCGGTAAAAGCTATTTCTATGCTATGATTATGGTAAGATTCGAATTTTTTTTTCCAGAAAATGTCAAGTTAGAAAATATTGTTTTATTAAAAAGCAAACTTGGGGTGGAGACAATTAATTTAGTAATTATCATGCTTTCAATTTTAAAGAATAATTGAACAAAATTGTTTGATATCATCACATATTATAAAAAATATCAGAATATCTTCCTTGAATCGAAATAGGAAATAGGATTTTTTGGTAATCTTGCAGGACAACCCTAAACTAGTGAATATAAATTCAAGGGGGCTTCGCACAGTTCAAAGTTGGAAAAAAAAAAAAAAAAAATCGTGAGAGAGAAGAGATAGAGCAGCGCAGAAAGATCATGATCACGGCGTCGATGTCCATTACAGTCTAATTGATTCATTCAATCCACGAATGGTTTAGTAAATGGGAAATTAGTGATCCAGGAAATGATCTTTGTATATTATTTCCTATTTTACTTTTTCTATTCTTCCACTATAAACACATCAGTGTACTTGTATACAGAGAACAGATTAATACAACGCATTCCACTTCCAATTTCTTTCGCTTCTCTTAGACCTCTTCGAAGAATAACGAAGAAGATGCCGGAGGCAGGACCGACCCACCACCATGGGAGAGACTATGCAGGCCCTCCGCCGGAGCCGGCTCCTCGCCTCGACGTGGCCGAGCTCAAGCTCCCATACTTCTACAGAGCCCTCGTTGCGGAGTTCACAGCCACTCTCCTCTTCCTCTACGTCACCGTCGCCACTCTCGTCGGCTACAAGACGCAGACCGGACCATGCGACGGCGTCGGCCCCTTAGGCATCGCCTGGGCCTTCGGCGGCATGACCTTCGTCCTCGTTTACTGCACTGCCGGAATATCCGGTACGTTATACGACTCTCGCACGCTCGGTCTATCTGATTTTTTCATGCTCTCTGATTGTTTCGACACAGGCGGGTACATCAACCCGGCGGTGACATTGGCGCTATTTGTGGCAAAGAAAGTGAGCTTCATCAGGGCAGTGTCGTACATGATCGCCCAGTGCTCGGGCGCGATCTGTGGTGTAGCCTTGGTGAAGGCATTCATGAAGAAGCCCTACTACGACTCGCTTGGAGGTGGTGCCAACTTGGTGGCTCCGGGCTACGGCATGGGCGCGGCTTTGGGTGTCGAGATCATCGGCACGTTCGTGCTGGTCTACACCGTGCTCACGTCCACCGACCCAAAGAGGAGAGCTCGTGACTCTCACGTCCCCGTACGTCCTGCTACTTACTAGTTGCTACTGCTAAACTTTGGAATCCTTTCCAAGTCCAGATGGAGTAGCATTTCAATTGACGAAATGAATTAGCTTTTTCCGATGAGATGGGGCTTGTGTTTTTGGGGGTGTGCAGGTTTTGGCTCCGTTGACGATTGGTTTTGCAGTGTTCATGGTTCACTTGGCCACCGCCCCCATCACTGGAACCGGCATCAACCCGGCAAAGAGCTTCGGTACTGCCGTTATCTACAACAACCAGAAAGTCTGGAAAGACCACGTAAAGCCTCTCTCTCTCTCTCTCTCTCCTTCCTTAAACCAACTTTCCTACATAAATAACGCACATCAAGAGCTTACTAAAACATGCGAAATGTTTGCATTTATTGTTGCAAGAACTTTGGTTCGACCCCTTTTATCCAAAGATGATATGTGCGCATTTGGACTTGATATTTATTGCCATGAGATAATGATTTTAGGCAAGTGTTAATTGATGTTTGCGAATGTGGATGCTCATGAACAGTGGATCTTCTGGCTTGGACCATTCGCGGGGGCTGTAACAGCAACAGCATACCATCAGATCATCCTCAAAGTAACTTCCATCAAGGCCCTCATAGCAATCATGATCGTCGGCATCTGTGGCAACCCCACCAACTAAAATTTTTCCTTTTTTTTCGTGTTTTTTTCTTAGGCCTTTTAATCCCATTTGTTTGTTTTTGTGAATGAGACACAAATATGATGATGGAACCCTCTTGATTTATTGATCCCAATTATCATTATTATTGTTGTTGTTACTGTTCAATGATCAGTGGTGGAAGTGTTTCCTTTTTCTTTCGTATTCATTCTAACCCCCGTGACCGTGTGCGATCCTGTCGAAACCAATTCGACAACCCTAATCGAGTTGGCTGTCTTTCGATCTTCGGATGAAACAATATGGTTCTCTACCAAGGGCTGAATTGCTACAGTGCTGCATTGGTGGACTCAAGACTCCATCCAGCCAATAGGACGTGAAGGTGGAAAATATTGAGTTGGCCTGTCTTGCCACGTAACCGTGCATCACTCCATTCATTGCTCATCACATGTTTCTGTTATTTTATGTGTCTTTCTTTGCCTCTTGCCGGCCGTGGATGAGTGGATAGTAGCGTCACGAGCCAGCCATGGACAACAGCATCCCCAGTTATGGACAAACTAGGCTCGCCAGCGACGCCTACACTGGTCCTGCTTGATCTAGTCAATGTTTGGAGACTCTGGTGGGTGAGGCCAGATCTGGAGCTCACCAAATCCAAGTCTAGATGAGCGGCTCATAAGTGATGTGGACGCTCGTCCATGTTCGTCATCGGCATTGTCCGGCTAAATTTGGTTGAAAATATTGAAATTTTTTGTTACTTTCTCCATATTACTAGAATTGTGAATATTATGAAAAATAATTGAAAGGAGATCCAAAAATTCTCCAGTTGATCCGGTCTATGCAATTGTTGGTAGTATAAAGTTCTGATTCGTAGCCTTTAAAGGTTTGGAGAGATTATCGAAAACTAGCACGGTCGAATTTGAAAAAATATCTAATTTCTATCTGTTTTATGGAGAATGGGCTTATTTTCTGCAAAAAATTGAGCACTTTTTTGGATGCTTTAAGGCTTTAAGGAAATTTTGGACCATTGGGGATACTTTTCGGGCCCATGGACGGGATTTTCGTAAATTTAGTACTAAACGGGCTTCTTGGCCCAAGTGAGTTTAGCCGCTATTTCTGAGGGGGCAAATTCTAAAGAAGGGGCTGCAAACGTGCTTGTTACTAAAAGGTAAAAGTATTTTGTTATAATATTGGATCCGGGATTGGATGGATTTTGAAGTTGGTGTTATTTTGGATTACATCGAATTCATATGCGTGAATCATTTCAAGTCTTTATTAGTATGCCGGATATTATGTATTGATATTTCATTAATGCACATGGTCAACCTATGTATTGATAGATGATATATATTTGCTCATTGGTCGTTATTTTGGGCTGAGCCACAGCTGATATGATTTCTAGGGCTTAACTACAATGTATGTGATGATGTCAACTACCAAAGTGTGGCCATAGTGCTCCGATATGAGCAACTGGTTTGGTATATGTATGTTGAGATAATTCAATGATATATGATGTGTGCTATTACATTATATGTGATTTAAATGTGGTATTTTTGCTAATGTGGTGTGCCACATAATTGTTACAAAAAATTTGCATCATTCGCTACTCGATTTCATTGAAGCAGTGATTGTTACTTCCACAATCATGGTTTTGCTCACCCATTTCAATACCATTTCGCGTTGCAAGTAAAGAAACTTGATTGAATCACATAGAGAGCAATTTGGAATGGCATGGGGCTCTGATTAAGATTAATTTTTTCATGGCTCAAAATAATTTAGATTACTTGAGCAAGGGCTATTAAATGGGTCATGAAACTCTCATATTGATTAATTCAGACACTCCGAACTTTGTTATTATATTCATTCTGTAAAAAGGTTTATCATTTTTGTATGATAGCTATAATTGGTCAAAGGTTTCGTCCTTTGTTTTCTAGGGAATATCCGGCCATTCCCTAAATTCTAGGTTTGGATTTTTTTTTTTTTGGTCGAAATCTAGGTTTGGATTTGGAGTGTGGCGGTAGGTGTCATCCGCGTAGGCGCATTTTTTATGAGATAGAAACATGGTGAACCTTGAAAAGTCGACCAAAGAAAAAAGATGACTTATAAAATATTAAAGCAATAGCATCCATAGCAGCCTAAACTCTAGATTTTATCCAGTTTTAACTTTAGCCTCCCTTAATTTTTTTTTTTTTTTTTTTGAGTCGAATGGCCTTCCTTGCATAGCCGCTGGAAATTGCCCTTGTTTGTTTACGTGGATCGAGAGCGCACCAATAAACTTATATTGTCGAAAAAGAAAAATTCATAATTTCCTCTTTTAGAAAATAGACAAAATGAATAAAATATTAGAGCACCATGAGAGATTATAGAAGGAATTCCTCCGGGCAAAATTGATAGTCATAGTCCTCGTAAGCACATCTTCTGTTAGATGATGGGCACAAATTTCAATTTTGCATAAATTTTGAGACTTTATTGATATATTTTTGCGTCACTTACCACACGTCTTTCACCATAGAATGTTGCTAGCATAATTGTCCGGTTATTCTAATTTGTTAACGGTGCAAAGGCAACCGTTATTTTACATGAAAAGGGTAATCGGCATTCGTAATCATTCATCAAAGATGGAAACTTGTTATGCTCTGCAAATACAATAAATTGTGGACTTTCACTTATTTTGTTATGGTGATTTACATACACAACTACATACTTCTTGTATTTACACATTGAATTCCAATTAATCTTTCTTTCTTAAACAAGAAATACATTGATTTCTCTAAATTTTTCTCAAAATAAATAAGAGGTATCTAACATAAATCACTCACATATTTTTTTTTTCTTTAAATAAAGATGATCAAACTGATCTTTTCTAATAATTTTTCAAATGAAGGAATTTGTTTGATGATAGTTTAATTGATGAAAGTTGTGTTCTCACAGATTTTAAGATAAATTATTCACCTGTAGATACCAGTAATCCAAGAAAGGTGTTGTGACATTCGAACATATCGAATTGGTGTCTACTTTACACTTGTTATGGAGTCCATTAAATTTTGTGATGAAATTTTTTTAAAAAAAAAATTAGAGTGATTTTTAAGATGGCCTTAGAATTCTGAAACTAGTATGAAAGAAAAATGGCAAAGAAAATTTTCATATGGTTCTTTTTTGTGGCCATCAGTTATAAGATCACAATGAATCAATCTTCTACAGACCAAAAAAATCAAGTTTAGCTTTTGATCATGCTCATTTGACAATTTACCATAATGTTTAATCAGAACACTGATACTAGAAAAGTAATCAAATTAATCTATGACACCAAATCGGAACAAACAAATCTTTCCATACTTCTAAGTATCTAAATTGCATCTGTTGCCTTTCCTCTTTTTCCCTTGTTTTCATTGTGGTCAACCTTTTCTAAATAAAAAAAATTCAAGATAGAACACATTGGAATTTATTAGCAAGAAATACTGCATTAAGGCTCCGTTTGTTTCGTTAATAGTGAATGATTTTTTTTAAAAAAATATTTTGTTAAAAATTATCAATTATATCACTTGAAATAATTAGTAATGAAATTTTTTTATTATCGATAACAATTTATATCTAAATATTTTCATGAATGATGAAGATATTTCCCATTCGTTCATTTTTACGAGGGATATAAGGGATATTTTTCATAGAGATAATTTTTTAAAAATATTTATGTTTCGCGAAAAAACCGAAGCATGAGGGGATATCACATGGCGGCCACAACACGGTCCCTACTCTGGTAGTGGCGGCGCTGTCATCTTCTGAATTATCTTCACCAAATTACACGAACGCGTCTTGGCCACGCACAACAGAAAAAGCCAAGCACCCCTTGGCGTTGACGTGACCTCACTTCACTCGGTCATCTCTGTAAATCTTTAATTAAATCAATCTACCACCTTATACTAAATCCGCTGGCATTCTTTATTTTATCCTTTTCTTTTATTTCCATTAAAGTCAGCTCTCTTTAAAAAAATAAGAAACTTTACATTATTACCCAAGAATTTTATCCGTGTTATATCATCGGTTACAATCAAATTTCTAATTTTAAGGAACTTTTAGTTTCGTGAAACACACAATTTTTTATTCATGCTCATCGTGCAATATAAAGCATACGCATCCATATCCTTTAATGCTAGCGGCCAATTAAGTAAAATCCTGTTTCAATAATATATGGGACGGAAGGGACACGATACACGGATGATGTACGCCGTCATTTTGTCAAAGAGTATGTTCAAACAAAGGTGGGACATTATTTTAATAAAATTGTAAAATGATGTTGTCTTGATATTAAATCAATTTTACTAAAAGTAAAAGCCATAATCGCTTTGTGATTAGAAGTGATTGATGGAAATTTTTATCATTTGTTCGAAGCCACGCATAGATGATAAAAATTAGGGAAAAGTACACTACAAGTTTTAAATGTACAATCAAATTTTAAACTTATCAAATTAATGTAGTCATGTCCTTCTTATAACTCTATTAATTTGGCTAATAGTAAATAATGATGTGACAATCTTTATTTTTTTCTTCCCCAATTCTTACTTAAATTAGATTTTAAAAAAATAAAAGAGGTTTTTTTTTTTAAAAATAAATCCTAATTATTAAAAGCACCCTCACTGATGAGGCCATTGCTGGAAGGGGCCAGTAGACAAGGTTGGGGTAGGCTGAATTTTTTAGGGAATTTTTTTCATCTGGAAGGTGTTGTGAAAGCAAGCAATCGAATAATAAAATAGACAAAATAAGAAAATAAATCGAACACCATATTTACGTGATTTGCTCGTTATGACCTACGTTCAGGGAGAGAATAGTAATGAATTACACTATAGATCAAGCAATATAATAGAGATTACAACTACACTCTAGTCATTTGAGTCACTTAAAGCCTATCAATATTTCCCAAACCCCAATTACGTCAAATATCTCACGCAGTAATTAACCCTGCAGTTCATTGCTAAATAATCTCTTAATCTTATAAAAGAATTATATACAAATTCTTATCAAAATAATTTCATTGGCTACAACACTATACTTCTTGGTGTAATTGCATAAATGAAACCAATGCCAAGCGCTCCTGTGAAAAACGGTGCTTCAAAACTCTTTAGGTCAACCGCAACTGCAATTGTAATGGCAGCCACATAAGGAGCCTACATCAAAATATGGGGACGACGACATCAAAACCGGAGAAAATGGACCAAAACTTAATGCATAAAAAAAAAAAAAAGAGACACTTAAATGTCAAAATCGGAGAAAAATAAATCACTTAAGTGTTAACGGAGAGAAATTTTGGCCAAAAATGCTGACGTGATTTTTTTAGGCTAGACAAATACAAAATAATGTTGTTTCGCATGCTAACATGGTTAGATAAGCCAAAAATGATGTTGTTTTGCCTTGAATTTGAATTTTAATACAAATATTAATTAAATTAAAATTAAAATTAAATAATAATAAAAAAGGAAGAAGATTGCAAAAGGCGGCAAAGGTTGTGCAAGCCTCCGCCGTTGCCTCCTCACCTTCGCTGGGAAGGGCTAGTGACAATGGGAGTGAAAGCCATTGACCCTTGCCGAATTTGGGGGAGCTTGTAGCCCCTTGCTACCAGTCGGCTAAGGTCCCCAAGGCAATAGTGGGGAGCAGCAACGAGGGCTTACATAGCCCTTATCAAAGTGTTCTACCATCTTCCTTTTTTTTTTTCTTTTTAAGTTTTAAATTTATTTTAACTTTTTGCTTCTTCTTTGCTAACTTAGCTTTCCAATAAGTCATGTAGATGAGTTAAATTATTTAAAATGCCATGTAGGATTTCCGGGACCCTTTGCCGAAATTGGTATTGAAATGTTCCAATTTTTTAAAAATAAAAGTGACATTAATGTATACCTTAATAACTTTTGACACTTAGATATTTCTCAGTGTCAAGTTTTGATATGTGCGTCGTACTTCTGCCTCAAAATATGTTTATATGTGCCCAAGTTGACCAACTTAAAGTCGAACTCAATGTAAGAGTTGAGTTTTTTTATTCTTTCACTTCCTCCTCATTCTCCGACACAATTAGCAACGATTTACTTTCCTTTATTGTCTTTTATTTCATGGTCAAATTTAAACTCCGGACTTTAATTTATGAAAAAAAAAATACTACATTTTAGGATGGCGTTAATACCCTGAAAAACCCTAAACTAGTACAACTATGACAATTTTAACCCAAATTATTTTTTTGACCATAAAAAAACTCAAACTGATATACTTTACCCTAAACCGGTATACTTGTGATAAATTTACCATTTGTTAGTTTCTGTTAAATTTTATTGTCAAATTATCAAATTAAATAACACGTGACAATTGATTGGTATACCAATTTGCGATTTTAGTTCCGTTTATCACAATTTACAATTTCTGTGATTTTTTTTTTGTGGTATTAATCCAATTTAACGAAGTGTATTATTGTCACAAATTTACAAATTTGGGATTTTTTGCGGTCGAATAAATTAGTTTGTGATAAATTTTTCATAAATGTATCGGTTTATGATTTTTTATGGTCAGTCGGGGTAAATTTGTCACAAATGTACTAGTTTGAGGTTTTTCATGATAAAAAAATAGTTTTTGGTAAATTTGTCACAAATATATCAGTTTTGGGTTTTTCATGGTATTAACCTTTTTAAGATGTGATTAGTAACATTTCTATTCCAAAAAATAATTTCTTTTAAGAATTTTTTTTTTAATTTCTATTCAATAGAATAATTTTTTAGTAAAAGAATGTGTTTGATAACTACATAAATTTCAATTTTTAAAATAAAAAAGAATATAAATGCGTTTAGTACAATCTGCAAATTTTTTTGTGAAGCAAAATTTCTTTTAATTCTTTTAATAATTTTTTTTTAGATTTTTCTTTTCTTTCTCTCTTCTTCTTCTTGCTCCTCCTCTAGTTGGTGGTGGCAGTCGGCAATCGACCACCAGTGGTGGTAGCGGGCGGGTAATAGGTAGCAACGATGACGGCGACTAGTTAGAAGAGAAAGAACAAGAAAAGACAAAATGACTTATTTTATAAATTGTTTCCAAAAATAAAAAGCTATTTTTTTGCTACTTCTTAATTCTATTTTAAAATTATTCCCCAGCTACTTTTCTATTTTTGGGAATAGAAAAATTAGCCGACATTACCAAACGGATTTTTGTTCATTATTATTGGGAACAAAAGAATAAAAGAATAGAAAAATTGGAATGTTGCCATACAAACTCTTAATTACTCAATTTCCAACGTTTGAAGTATATCCAGATTTCTAACTTTCCTTTAATTGACTGGATTTTCTTGCAACTTATCTCGAGCCGGGTTTCATTCATAAGCTCAAACACAAGACATAATTTCAACATAAGAAAAGAAATGTGGTTCTTCACGGAGGAACGTCTTCGGTTGACAGAGTTACAGCAATGTTCATTTCTCTATCAGAATGCATAGTCCTCCTTCGTTATGTTGAGGAAGAAAGCATTGTTGAAAAATGATCAGGAGCTTTGGGATGGAAAACATGATGACTCCAACGCAAATTTTTTCCAGCGATCGGCGGCGGCGGCAACACTCCAGTAACTCATTATGTTTAAAATTTCATGGAAAAATATCACCTAAGACAGAAAAATAACAACAAATTTCACATAAATGTTTTCCATTAAGCAATTTAACGGAGTTAACAGAAATACTTGATTACACTAATTTGATAAGTTTTAAAATTTAATTATATATTTTAAAAGTTTTAAAAATATAATTGTACTTTTATGATAAGTTTTTAAATTTTTGGAGCACTTATTCAAATTATATACCAATTCATGAGGGTACGAAGGCAAACTGCAAAATCGGAGAAAATTAAAAAAAAGAAGAAGAAAAGGAAATAGAAAAAACTCTGAACCGGCAACTTTCGCAGAAATGTACGTGAAGTTACATTTCGCGGAAAATTATAAGCTCCGGACATTATAAAAAGGAAAACGCGCTCACAATGTTTCCAAAAAGAGTTCCGAGTTCGTTTGATAGACCGTTCTGTCTGATTCTTGCTCTGCTGGATTTTTCAGTATCCAAGCACCAGAGATTCTCTTGATTCTTGCTAAGCTCCACAAGAGAAAAAGATCAACCATGTCGATGCAGAAGAGAGCTTTGGCCTCCTCTTCCTCGGGTCAACCAAGTCAACCCAAGAGGTCCTGCTTGCATCCGGTCGAGTAAGCTCGCTCCTCCATCTTAATGTTTCACTGCTTGATTCATTGTTTGATGATCGTGTTAGTTTTTAGCTTTATTGAGGTGGATTGAATGGAGGGTTCTTGAATTGAAGATTCTTGAAATGAGAAATCGAGA
This sequence comes from Eucalyptus shirleyi, assembly GCA_017140165.1. Classification (NCBI taxonomy): domain Eukaryota; kingdom Viridiplantae; phylum Streptophyta; class Magnoliopsida; order Myrtales; family Myrtaceae; genus Eucalyptus; species Eucalyptus shirleyi. The sequence continues at coordinate 42,476,799 of CM029450.1, forward strand.
AGCTTTTTTGCCTCATTGACTGTTCTAAATCGCTTTCGTTCAGCTCTTTCTTTGTGGGTTTGTGCTGTTGAGTTGATGCGAAGTATTAAGGACCTCGAATATTGTCGTGTTGAATCTGTTTTGTGATTTTGCATTGGCCAAAGGAGTACTTCCTCCTTATTCGAACTGAACCCTGCCAGAATCATTTGCCCAGCAAGTGAGTTGTTGTCATGAGCAGGTTACTTTGCGATCCTGTTGTCTAAAATATCCTATCTTGCTTGTACTTTTGTGCTGATCTTCATGCAGTGAAGCATGGAATGGGTCTGAGACGAATCCCCTGCTGAGTTGCTATTTGACAAAGGAGGATGAGCGTAGTGTGGTAAGATGAATAAAGTAGCCAACTTGGACATGCAAAATACAGTCCTTAATATATTTCAATTCCTGATCTCTTCAATTAGAAGTGGTTAGATGCATTTCCGACATTCCAATCAGTTTCTGGATAGTAATCCACATGAGAAATTGCTGTGAGATAAATAGATAATTATTGTTTGAGTGGTAAAAATGACCCGCTGAATGTTCTGGGCTTTTCCTGTGAAGCAATTGCACCATGAACATGCTTTAGGCTTTTCATGTTGTTTTGGACAGTATGGGTCACTAAAAGATGCAAATTTTCAATGTAAGTGCCCTGGACATAAATGTTGCCTTGAATCTTGGAAATCTGGTCAGTATCAATTTGCATGTAGAAGGAGGACAATGAAGATACCTGTGATGTGGAACTTGAATGTGAAGGCTACATGACGGATGATTCTTGCAACATAATTCTTCTCTATTGCTCTTTGCTGGACAGGTCAGAGAAGAGCTGGAGCGTGCCAAATCTCACTCGGCTGAATTTCAAAGGTGAATATACATGTCTTTGGTTTGTTGACAGTATCTTATCTGCATCAACTGATTCCTCTAGTAGAATTTCCATATGTATTGTCTCAGATTATCATGTGCCATCAATCCATGATTCTGTTAGGCAAAGTAGAATACCTGCAGATACATTTTTCTTTTTGTTAATCACTAAAAAGACGGTGCCTTTGTAGATAGCTGATAAATAACTTTACTGGCTCCATTTATAAATGTTCTAGATAATTACATATGCCAGCTTTATATTGACTCTTTTTAATGAGTCTAGTAGCTATGTTTTTATACTGCAATTAGGTCTGACATCCATTTGAACCAGTAACTAATATGTTACACATGGATATTTGTCTATTTGTTACAAATAAGCCCACTAGACAGCAGCTGTTCATGGTATAATTTACATGGTGTAGTTGCACTGGGCATGCTCTTGAAGATATAGTGCAACTGATGCACTCGCTGGAGTATAATGCTCAGAAACTGGTAAGATAAACAGAGTCTATAAAATTTCCACTTAGTCTCTGTCCTATCCCTTCTGCTTCGTTTTCTTCATGTCTCCAACTTTGGCAATTCTACTGTTTGTGGTTTGGAACAGAAGGAAGCACTGAAGCTTGCAGGCATTCACTGTCCCTACCTTGCAAGGTATGAAAGCACTTCCCCTGTGATGCCGTTGAGAAAGGCTTTCTGTGTAGTGTTGACTGGTCAAGCATTGTTGATGTTTTGAGGAATAATGGTCCGACCAGTTGTCCATATGTTACATACAGTTTTTTGTCTATTTGTTACGACCAAGTCCACTGGACAGCAGTTGTTGATGGTGTAATTTACATGGTGTAGTTGTAGTTGCACAGGGCATGGTCTTGAAGACATAGCGCAACAGATGCACTCACTAGAGGATGCTGTTCAGAAACTGGTAAGATAAACAGAGTCTATAAAAGTACCACTTTGTCTGCCATATCCCTTCTGCTTCATTTATTTTTTTAATCTCCAACTTTGGCAATTCTGCTGGTGGTGGTTTTGAACAGAAGGAAGTACTGGAGTTTGCAAGCATTCACTCTCCCCACGTTGTAAGGTATGAATGCACTTCCCCCGTGGTGCCGTTGAGAAAGGCTTTCTATGTAGTGTTGATCGGTTATGCATTGCTGATTTTTTGGGGAATAATGGTCCGACCTACCGCTACCATCCCAAGCAGGCAGTCTGAGCTCAGTGAGTGTCAGGCCAAAATGACTCGGTCATGCACCAAGTGTCAATGCTCAATTTAGAACAGAATTTTGTAGCTGGCAAGCAGTGGAGCATTTTATTTTATTTTACTTCATTTTTAAAATTTGCATAATTAAACAATTGAGACAACAGGTCTGTTTGTCCTTGTAGTTTCCTCGGCAGTAAGACCTGTCCAAGGGAGATGTCGGATGGTTTGTCTCTCTTTGTCATTACTTTTCCAATTTCCCCGGTTTCTATTTCTAATGGTTGTTTTCTGGGGAGAATGCAGGGCTAATACTAACTCTACGGGAAGGAATGATGTGAGAAACTTACAGCTTCAACTTGGAACCAAACTGTCACTTCCTCTATTTACTGGAAACAAACTAGAAGGAGATGGCGGAGGACACATTAACGTTGCCTTGATCGATGTGAATACTGGGGAAGTTGTTACATCAGGCCTGGAATCCTCTATTAAGTTGGATGTCGTCGTGCTTGAAGGTGACTTCAACAAAGACGATGAGGATAAGTGGACCCAAGAAGAGTTTGAGAACCATGTGGTTAAACAACGTGAAGGAAAGAGGCCGCTTTTGACTGGAGATCTCCTAGTGAAGCTCGAAAGAGGTGTTGGGAAGCTGGGAAGTTTCATGTTTACTGACAATTCCAGCTGGAATAGGAGTAAAAGTTTCAGGATAGGGCTTAAGGTGGCCTCAGGTTATTGTGGGAACACACGAATCCGAGAAGCAAAAACAGAAGCCTTCACTGTGAGGGAGCATAGAGGAGAATGTAGGTCCTTCATCGCTTGGGACATCCCTAGTCTTCAATACTTTTATTGAGAGCATCATTTCTTACCAACCTTTAAATCTCGAACAAAATTCTGATAAATAAGAGACCATCAGCTTCTTTGTAATTAGCAGATGTCGACATCTGTCAATTACAAAGAAACTGAGAGAGGTGAGCACACAAGAAACATTATCCACCTGCATCTGACCATCAAAATTCTAGTAGTGTCCAAGACCTTACTATAAATGTTCTCTTCATTTTACAGCATACAAGAAACATTATCCACCTGCACCTGATGATGAAATCTGGAGGTTGGAGAAGATCGCCAAAGATGGGAAACTTCACCAAAGACTAAATGAAGCAGGAATACGTAAAGTGGAGGACTTTCTGATGCAACTGTTCACAGACTCTAAGAAACTGAGAGAGGTGAGCACCTAGTCAATGATTCTCAATTGGGGTTTGATTGACAACCAAAAATGTAAGTCTTGTGTGTTCATTCATCACAGATTCTCGGAAAGAGCATCACACAGAAGAACTGGGATATCCTTATAGATCATGCAAGGACTTGCAATATGGATCAGCAAACTTTGTTTGCTACTCATCGACTTTCTGCCCAAGAGAAGGTAAGTAACTGAGAAGTTGTTACTTGAGTTTTTTCAAGTCAGTTCATGCGCTACACACCATCACGTTGAATTCATATAATTTGTCCCATATTATCTAAGTTGATGTTTACTGATAGCTGTGTAGCTTAATAGGTGTTAGAATTGATAAGAGATGCCAAAACTTTAAAAGAGGAGTTGGTTGGACATGTAGATGCTTTGTTTTTTTCTTTTTTTTCTTTTTGTCAATAAAAGTGATAAGGTAAATATCCCGATAATCCCCAAACTAGTACACTTACAACAAATACCCAAAACTAATTTTTTAACTACCAAAAACCCAACATTGATACATATGTGACAAATTTACCATAAACTAATTTTTTGTCTACCAAAACTCCCAAATTAATATATTTATAACAAATTTACCCTATGTTATTTTTCACTAAATTAGATTAATGCCACAAAAAACTATAAATTCGTATATTGATGACAAACAAAGGGTAAAACACCAAACTTGTATATTCATGAACTATTATGTATCATCTAACTCAGCAATTTGACTGTAAAATGTAACACAAATTAACAGAGGATAAATTTAGCACATATGTACCAATTTGAGGTTTTTTATAGTAAAAAAATTAGTTTAAGGTAATTTTATTACAAGTGTACCAATTTGAGTAGTTGGTGTTTCGACCCAAAGTAATATGAAGTGCTTGTGGAGAGAACACAAATAAATTCTAGATGCTGGTGATTATGAACTATCGCTCTTTGCAATGCAAAGTTAAGGATGGTGACCTTGTAAATCTAAGTGGCCTTCTGTAGAGAGCATTTTCAGCAGTTGATTCAATTTCATCCATGCCAATTAACACATTCACGTTGCAACTAGGACTTTGCAAGTATGAAACTATGAAGATCTTGATTACTTCCACAATACACGTTGATGCATGTTTTATTCATTCGCTGGTCCTTCCTCTATTAACTTTGCATCTTTACTGTGAGGACCCCTACCTTGATTATACTCTCCATTACATCTTTCAAGCACTTGACGTTTATGTGGTGGAGAAATGGGCGGCGATAGGCATAAAGTGAATTGAGGTTCTTTCAATGTTGTTGTTCTTCTTTCTCTGTGTTGCACTTATGCACTTAACTCTGTCACAAGTTCATCCATTGGAATGCAATAAAACTCGCCAAAAAAAGAAATTGTTGCTTGAAGTCAAAGCATGTACCTTCTATGGTGGAGGTAAATAATTCAATGCCCAGTGTTTTTCTTTCAGGAACGTGGAGATACAATTGTGAAAAAGGCCTTGGAAAACCAGAATGATGTTACAGAGTTCAATGGTGAGACATTTTCTGGTTCGATGCAGAAGAAAAACTCAAGCCCTTTTCCATCTCAAGTCTTTGGAGGACGAATTGAAAATCTCACCCTAGTTCCACCAACCTTGGCTGCTCCAGTTGGTCTGGAAGCTCCTTTGACAAATGCAGGTTTCCTTGCTCAAGGTACGTGCTCTATAGCGCAACTGTCTCTCCCTATAAGCAAATACAAGGATTTGGCCTGTGAAGTAACGATGAACTGTAGAATTTTGGACAAGCTCTGATACCATGTTTAAAAATATGGGATTGTGCGGAAGCATGATTTTGATATGGATGATAGTTTTTAGTTTGATGATGAGTGTAAGTGTATATGTGTAGTATATATTTGGTAGAGGATGGACGAGGGACAAGGTAAGGCAATGGGATAGAGCAAATGTTGTTTCACTGGTTTAAGAAAATGGTGTCCCATAGTCGTGGAAGGAGATGTTGGAGTCGGTCGAGGAGTATCTTGATATGGAGTTTTAAACCTATCTCTCCACACACCTTACAAGAATGAGTCCTTGCCTATAAGCACAAAAATTTTGACTTTTACGCCATCATAGTACAGTTGGAAGACAACTAATTTTCTGCTTCTCCAAGTATTCTTGCTTCCCACGTAGGACTAGAAACTTCTTCACATGAAAGTCTTCACCTTGACTTGCTTTTTCTTGCGTCCCACGTGCTACCTCCTAGCTGGAGATTTCCTGCACGTTCTCTAGGCTTCTCTAGATTGCTTGGTAAGGATTTGCTAGCTGGTTAAGTAGTTGCAGCTAGATCTTCAATTTCTTAACTTCATCATTAAGCAAGTAGTTTCTAGAATTAGAAAATGGATTACAATTTCCAACATGAACATAGGGCTTTCCACTTGATTGTTGAGCTTTATTAAATAAAATCAATGCGTTCCAGATCTTTATGATTAGGGATCCATGTAATACGAAGATGTGTATATGTCCAGCTACCCTTCAATTGAACTTGTATCCAACGAGAAGTTATACGTAGAGCATTTCCATTTGCAAGATAGACTGTAAGTGTCTCTACATGCAACCAAAGTATAGATTTTACAGATGACAAACAAACAATAGTAGGTTATTGCAGGTCACTACCATAAGCAGTAATCTAATAGATTATCAGTGCAAAGGCAAAAGGGCAATAATCAAGTGCTTCACTTTATGAGGGTTCAATTTGGGAGTTGCAACTTCGATTTGGGCAGGAAATACTTTAGAGTTGAAGCATCAAAGTGACCTATAAGGGTATGCAATATGGAGAGTAGTCAATATTTAATGGTAATTATACATGAAAAGAAATACTCCATAAGCTGTGATTGTTGGAAAATGAGCCTTATTCAATACACTCTATCCGATTTGGCCATATATGTATGTATGCATGCATTCGTTTTCCTCTTTCAATAGCTAGTCCCTGCTCTAAACCTCCAATAGTATCTCATTTGTCAACTGTTTACACACTTTGAATAGCTAATACTCACGAACACCTTTCACAAGATATTGTTGTCACTAGGTTGATATAAAAGGATGTAATAAGCACACGGCAACATGTTTATATGTGCATTTTTATCCAGTGGTAACTGGGAGATGGTATTAGAAAAGAAGGTTGAAAGAAAATCTAAAAAGATGTGGAGGATAAGAAAATCAATGACACTTCCCTTGATATCAGAATACTGAAAGCTCATAACCATTCAATTCTTATATATATTTGATTGTAGACTTGTGCTCACATCGGCCTATGTTATAATTCTTGGTCCAGGACATAATGGTGCAGCTGCTTCGGCATTGTCAGTACAGTTGCAAAATACCAATTCTGGAAATGCCATGAAGCTTTTGGTCAATGACAACGTTTGTGTCGCGGTGCAGCAGCCCCCGTATCCAGGTCCCAGGAATGTTCTAAATTCTGGAGGAGACAATGGTATCCCTACTGCCGGATCGCCAATGCAGTTTCATGGTAACGATTTCCAGAATGCCATGTGGAGCGATATGATCCATTCTTCGAGCCAAACGGACTATACGGGGGGCGGGAGTGTCCTCGACTCTGAACTGCCCTGTGCCTCGACATCAAGCTTCCAGTCTTGGAGTCCACTTCCTCATCCTGAAGGCAATCCCATGATGAGAGATTCCCCAGCAATTTATTTAGATGACATTTTGGAATGTGATGACTTGTCAGATCCCACGATTCGATGATGATTGTTCTGTTAGAGGTACCAGGAACGGTGGTGTTAAGTCCGAAATTTAGCCCAATTCTCTTTCTTCCTCATATCTGCAACTTTTCTCCGCGAATTCTCGGACTCCGCTGGACCTTGCAAGCCTCCCTCCATTGAAGCTCCATCCTTCACAAGCTCACCATGGGTTTGCATTTCCCACCGACGCTTCTGTGCCCTCCTCGCGTTTTGTTACAGCATATCTGGTGGCTGCATTTTCGGCTGCTAGTGGCGTGTGCTTCTGTTTCAGCTTCAGTTCGACAAACTGCTTTGGCTTCTCAGGTTCTGCTTCCGTTCGGCGTTCTTTCGTGATCTAATGGGTGGGTCAACTCGATTGTTCCGACTCGGTTTTGTGAGGTTTTGGCTCTATTTCTTCCAATTGGCAGTTGAAGATGATGGAGTGGAATCCGGAGAAGGATTTGCTAGCGATAGTCACAGAGGACTCGAAGGTGGTCGGTTCTTCGCTTCGATTGGCAGGCGCTGTAAACAATCTCTCCTGAGTATAGCTGAGACTAGAGAAACTTCTTTTATTTATTTATCTATTCATTCATTCATTTATTCAGGGTGTTGGATTCATTCATTCATTCAGGGTGTTGGTTTCTTCAACGATGGGCATTTGTGCTTTAGTATATTTGGTGTCTTTCCAATTGGACATATCATAAGCGTCCCGTGTGTTGAAATCAACTATTTAGCAGTATGGTATTTTGGATACAGCCGACGATTCATTCTTTCCTTGTTCTGGCTTCTCATTCAGCACTTTTTCTTAATAAATCAGTATTGTCTGGAAAGTAATGGGCTGATTAAGTAAACAATTATACCAGGTGAAGTTATGCTTGTGAAAGTTTCAGTTGTTAATGCCATTTCCCAGGCTAGATTTCACATGTGTTGGTCACTTCAGAGATGACACCCTTCCAACTTGGATACAGAACAGTTTATCTTATTTTTGTTTGGCCTGAGGTTAGCCTGCCTTACCTACTTGCTCTACTCTAGGCTATTGGGTTTCTGCTCTGTTCTATGAAGATTTTCAATCAATTCTCCAGGCTAGATTTGATTCGTCCTTAATGTTGTACTAGGTAAGATGATTATCCGTTTACTGATAGAATTCTTGGTATTCTTTTCTTAGATAAGGGCATATGAGTTACTCATCTGTGTTCAGTTATTCATTCGTGTATAGAACATATTTGTTTAAAAGCCTTCTTAAACGAATAAACTTTTTCATCAACTCTTTTAAATTTAGTTACTCTCTCTACTTTCTTAAATCAAGCTTTACTACATGAATAGCACATTAGGAGCTAAATAAAAACATGCAAATCGTTTGCATTTATGGTAGTGAGAACTTTGGTTCTTTTGATTTGATGATCCTCTTTGATCAAAGATGTTATGTACGCATTTGGAATTTGATATTATTGCCAAGAGATAATGATTTTAGGCTAGTATCGATTGATGTCTATGAACGTGGATGTTCATGGGCAGTGGATCTTCTGGTTTGGACCATTTGTAGGGGCACTAGCAACTACAGTACCATCAGCAGGTCAAGGCCCTCAAAGCAACTGCCGTCAAGGCCCTCGGCGGCAACCCTGCCAACTAAAATCTTTCCCTTTTTCTTTTTTGCATTTCTATGCCCATTTTTTATTTTTGTGAACGAGAGACAACTATGACGAGAGATGGTGATGGTGGTCATGACGGAAGCCCTCTTGATTTATAGATTTATTGATCCCATTTATCATTATTATTGATGTTGTTACTGTTCAATGATTAGTGATGGAAGTGTTTCCTTTTCTTTTGTATTCTATCCCCCTGTGATCACGTCCGCTTCTGTCGAAACCAACCCGACAACCCCAATCAAGTCGAGTGTAGAGACTGGGGGAGACATAAACCCTTCATCCAAGACTCCTAACGATGAGCAGATACTCAGTATAAAACTAGAATTGGACCAGGAACATGCGTGATCAGCACAAGGATGAACGTTCCGCGCGTCTCTGAGGCAACACACCTGGTACTAACAGGATGAGCAAAAAGATGCTCGAACTATGTGATAATACTGATGAGATTTTGAGTCGGCGTCCTTCTATTGTCGGATGAAACATTATAGTGTCTCGACTGAGGGCTGAATTGCGACTAATCCTGGCAAAAAGCCAGGGTGACAAGAGGGGGTGGGGGAAAGAGGTGAGGCAACAAGTGCTTGGGACTCAAAATTGCATCTAGCCAATAGGACGTCTAAGTAGACAGAGAAAATATGACAAAATATTGGGTAGGGCTATCGTTTTAGGCAAAATGTGAAAAGCTTTAGAACTTAATTGACATAATTGAAAGGTTTGGGATTAAATTAGCACAAATGCAATAGATTTAGGATTTTTTTTTTTTTTATAACTTTCCCGTCAATGCCATGGTTAATACAATTTGGCATTCTGACCACTAGATGTGAAACAGGTCAGACAAATGATGAAATTTGACTTACAGATCAGTAATATCACACTAATTCAACTCTTTTTCCCTCCTTACTCAGATCTTACTATTGCTTAAAAAAAAAAAAATTCAACGATGGTTATAGCGTATAATATATGGTCATAAAATCCCATAGAGTTGCCTCCAGAAAATTTTGCAAGCTAGGCATTCAGAATACTACACATAAATTTACGATGTCATGATGCTTCACTTGTAATCAAATTACATTATCTAATTCTACGGTGAGTGGAGGTGTCAAAAATTGGCTTATGGGGAGCGAGATTTCGAGTACATTTGATTTTACATTTAATTCCAAGTTTTGATAACGATGCATTTAGTAATAACAACTCAATTGATTAAAGCATAATACAAAAGAAAATCATGATATTCATGAAAATGTAATATTTAATCAAAACGTTATAAATTAGAAAGACCATGTATATGCGGGAAATGAAAAAGCGTTAACTTAGAATTTAATAAAAGGAAGCATCGATGGCTAAAAAAATGTAGAAGAATGACTTCAGGATTAGGACATGGGACGACTCAAATAGGTGTTCAACGGTTGGATTATCGTACTTCCAAATAATATTGAAATTACTAGGTATGTAGGATTATTGCCCTATATCCCTCCTTGACTTTATCTTCTTTTAGTCAAGCTCGTGAGATATATCATGATTTTTAGAAATATTGAATGTTTCTGTTACTTTTTTGAAATTTACTAGAATAGTGAATGTTATGAAACAAAAATTGCATGTACATCGAAAAATTTTCTAGTTGATTTGATTTGTTGAGATAAATATTAGTGGTATGAAATTCTGATTCGTAGCCTTTCAAAGGTTAGTGATATCATTGAAGAAAATAGACTAGAGCGATCGAAAATTGAAAAAAAAATCTAATTTCTATATGTTTTATCCAAAATGGACGAATTTCTTGCAAAATAACAACAACAACAACAATAATAATTATAATTGAGCATCTTTGGATGTTTCAAGGCTTTAAGTAATTTTTGGACCATTGGGTTTACTTATCGGGCCCATGGATCCAAAATCCAGTATCAAAGGGCATTCATATAAATTTTGTCCCAAACGGGCTTCTTGGCCCAATTGAGTTCAGCCGCTATTTCTGTGGGTGCAATTTCTGATAAAGGGCTGAAACTTGCATCGCATTGTTACTAAGAGGTAAAATTATTTTGTTATGATATTGGATCGGGTATTGGATGGATTTTCAAGTTGTTGTCATTTTGGATAAACATTGAAAATGATTATGTAGGTGAATTGTTTCAAATTACTTATTGCTATGTCGGATGTCATGTATCGATATTGAATTGATGCATATGGTCAACCTATGCATTGAGAGATGATATATATTTGCTAACCGGTCCGATTTTGGAGCTCAGCCACAAGTGAAATGTTTTCTAGGGCTTAACTACAATGGATGTGGTTCTCTAGATCTTGAAACCTACCAAAGTGTGGCCGTAGTGTTCCGATATGAGCAACCGGTCTGGTATCTTTATGCTAAGATATTTCAAAGATGTATGATGTGTGTGATTTAAATGTGGTGTTTTTGTTAATGTGGCGTGCCGCATAATTGACACACAAAAAAATTGCATCATTCGCTACTCAGTTTCATTGAAGTGGTGATTGTTACCTCCGCAATCATAACTTTGCTCACCCCTTTCGATGCCATTTTTATATTGTGAGTAAAGATACTTGATTGAGTCACATAGAGAGCAATCTAGACTGGCGTGGAGCTCTAATTAAGATATATATTTTACTTTTTTTGTGGGTCAAAATAATTTAGATCGCTTGAGTAAGGGCTATCATGAAAGTCTCATTTGGATTAATTTACGACACTCTGAACTTTGTTAGCATATTCATTCGGTGAAAGGTAGCTATCATCGGTTGAAGGTTTTGTCCTTTATTTTATAGGGAATATTCGGTCATTCCCTAGATTCTAAGTTCGGATTTGGAGCCTGGCAGGAGGTGACATTCGCGCGCGCACATTTATTGCGAGATGGAAAAGTAGTCAACGTTGAAAAGTCGACCAAACAAAAAAAAATATTAAAGCAATAGCATCCATAGCAGCCTAAACTCCAGATTTTAGCCAGTTTTGACTTTAGCCTCCCTTGATTTTTTTATTTGTTTTTAGTCGAATGGCCTCCCTTGTTTAGCCGCCTGGAATTGCCCTTGTTTGTTTACGTGGGTCGAGAGTGCATTAATAAACTTATATTATTGAAAAAGAAAAATTCATAATTTCCTCTTTTAGAAAACAGACAAAATAAATAAAATATTAGAGCACCGTGAGAGCACCGTGAGAGATTATAGAAGGAATTCCTCCGAGCCAAATTACTTGTAACAGTGCTTGTAAAGCACATCTTCTATTGATGATGGGCACAATTTCGATTTTGAATAAATTTTGGGACTTTATTGAAATATTTCAGCGTCACCTGCCAACGTCACCGTATTAGGGAAACGCGTCGGAGGATAAAGCTTGAACTGCAAGATTGGCCACGTACACCAGAAAGCCAAGCAGCCTTTAGAGTTGACAAAATCCCCACTTCACTCGGATCGGTTTGCATATGTTTAATTTAATCACTCCACCACCTTATGCTAATCCACTCGCATTCTTTGTCTTATTATAATTTGGGTTAATGTAGGGAAAAACCCAAAATTAATATACCTATGATAAATTTATTCTAAACTAACTATCCGATCACTACAAATCTAAAATAAATTATAGATACGACAATTTTATCCTAAATTAATTTTTCAATCACCAAAAACCTCAAACTAATATATTTGTGACAAATTTACTCTATGTTAGTTTATCTTAAATTGGATTAATATCACAAAAAATTCAAATCGGTACATTTGTGACAAATGGATAGTAAAACTGCCATCCAACTCAATAATTTGACAATAATTGCATTAATGGAAATTAATAAAAAGTAAATTTGTTATACGTAAAAATTTAGGGTTTTGGAGAGTTTAAAAATCAGTTTGAGTAAACATGTTATGTATTAATTTGGAATTTTTCGTAATATTAACCTTTATTATTATTATTTTCTTTTTTTTCAATATTATAATAAAATTGGCCACGTCCAACAGAAGCCAAGCTTTGATTTTGGCCGTATAATCGCATGTGGTTAGAAGTGATTAATGTTTTTTTAGCACTATAGATGATAACAAATAGAAATAAGTGCATTTGAAGTTTTAAAACTTATAATGAAAGTGTAATTGTATTCTAAGATTTTTAAAAAGTGCAATCAAGTTATAAAATTTGTCAAATTAATGCAATCAAATCCTTATGTTAATTCCGTCAGGAAAATTGCTAATATGACATTCTTTGTTATTTTCTTCTCCAAATCTAACTTAAATTATATTTTATAAAAATTAAAAGCATATATATTTTTTTAAAAAGTGCCCTCGCCGGTGGGTCACCAACGCCGAAGAAGGCTGGTGGAGGTCACCGAGGCAGGCTGAATTCTTTTCTTACAGGCTGGTGCAGCCATTTATTTCATCCAGAAAGAAAGAAATAGGGCACTTCATGGAGGAACATCTTCAGTTGACAGAATTATCAGCAATGTTCATTTCTCCATTAGAGTGCAGATGTCCTCCTTCATTATGTTGAGGAAGAGGGCATTGCTGCAAGAAGATGAGGAGTTTCCGGATGGTATACGTGATCACTCTTGGCAGCTGTTTCGGCGATCGCGGCGACCCATCGGCGAGGATCCTATGGCTCTTTTTTTTTTTTTTTTTTTTGATAAAATCAAATAAAATAAAATTTTAGATTATTTTAATCTAATTTAAGTAAGATTTGATGAACAAAATAATTAGAAAAAAGGTCACTTAGGAGAGAGAAAATAAAAAAAAATTGACATGCCAGCATTTTTGCTAAATAAATTTACCAAGTTAATGGAAATAGTTGATTACATCAATTTGACAAATTTTAGAAATTGATTGTGATTTTTGAAAATTTTAGAGCTCAATTACATTTTCGTAATAAGTTTTAAGGCTTTCTAGTAGATCCATCTTTGACATAAATTCAAGCATATCCCCATTTATAAAAAACTGGCAGAATAAATTTACCTCAAAACTCACGCTGAAGGCAAAAATAGCTTAATTATCTAATAGGCTAAAGCCCAAAAAAGAAGATAATAATAAAAAAAAAGAAGATGCAATTTCATAATATAAGGAAGCAAATTGCTAAAATCTGAGAAATTTTAGATTAAAAAAAAAAAAAAAATCCGGCAACGTTTCGGGGAAATGCATCAAGTCACATTTCCCGGAAAATTATGTGCTGCAGATGTATACAAAAAGAAGACGCACTGCCAATGATTACAAGAGAGTTCGGGTTCGTTGATGAACTGCCTCACCGTCTGATTCGCTGTCTGCTGCAGTTCTTCAGCAACCAAACTCTAGACACCTGCTTAGTTCTTGTTAAGCTTCACGGAAGAACAGGAAAACCATGTCGATGCAGAAGAGAGCTCTGCCTTCCTCCTCTTCTTCAGGTCAACCAAGTCAACCCAAGAGGCCATGCTTGCCTCCAATCGAGTAAGCTTGCTCTTCCCTCTTAACGTTTCAGTGCTTGATATATTGTTTGATGATCTTGCGTTAGTTTTAGCTGTACTTGAGGGAGATTCAATGAAGGGTTCTTGAGTTGAAGATTCTTGAAATGAGAGATATGGTGAAAGCCCGCCATCGACAAGCTTTTGCCTCATGACCGTTCAAAATCACTTTCGTTCAGTTCTTTATTTATGGGTTTGTGCTGTTGTTTTAATGCGAAGTATTAATGACCTTGGATGACATCGTCTCGAATCTGTTTTGTGAATTTGTGTTGGCCAATTGCAGTACTTCCTCCTTATTTGAGCTGAGTTCTGTTAGAATCATTTATCTAGCAAGTGAGCTGTTATCGTTACCAGGTTAATTTGCTATCCTGTCGTCTAAAATATCCTATCTGGCTTGTACTTTTGTGCTGATGTTCATGCAGTCAAGCATGGAACGGGCCCGAAATGAATCCTGTGCCGAGTTGCTGTTTGACCTGCTGTTTGACAAAGGAGGATCTGTGGAGTATGGTAAGATGAGTGAAGTAGCCAAGTTGGACATGCAAAGTAAAGTCCTTATTATATTTCAATTCCTGTTTCTTCGATTAGAAGTGGTTAGATGCATTTCTGACATTCCGGCCAGTTTCTGGATGGTAATCTGCGTGAGAAATTGCCAAGAGATGTATAGAGAATTATTGCTTGAGTGCTAAAAATGACCCGCTGAATGTTCTAGGATTTTCCCAGGAAGCAATTGCACTAAGAACATGCTTTAGGCTTTTCATGTTGTATTGGGCAGTATGGATCACAAAAAGATACAAATTTTCGATGAACTGCCCTGGACATAACTGTCGCCTTGAATCCTGGAAAATGTGGTCAATGACCTTTTGAATGTAGGAGGAGGAAAATGAAGATACCTGTGATGTGAAACTTGAATGTGATGATTACGTGACAGATGGCTCTTGCTTATGTAATTATTTGCTATTGCGTTCTTTGCTGGACAGTTCAAAGAAGAGCTGGAGCGTGCTAAATCTGACTGGGCCGAATATTTTCAAAGGTGATTATATTTCATTTGGTTTGTTGGCAGTATCATATCTGCATGAACTGATTTCTGCACAAGAATTTCCATGTCTATTGTCTCACCATAGTATTAATGCCATAAATCCAAATTTCTGTTCAGCAAAGTGTAATACCTGCGCATACCTTTTTCTGTAAATCACTGAAAGGACGGTGCTTTGGAGATAGCAGCTAATCAACATTTCTTGCTTCTGTTATCAAAGTACTGGATAAATTTGTATTCCAGCTTTATGTTGACTTTTTATGTCGAGTTAGGTTAAGGAATGCATTTGATGAGGCTGGTATTTATGGTATATACAGTAATTAGATCTGACATTCATTTGTACAAGTAACTAAATGTCAAGGGTTTTTGTCTTTTTGTTATGAATAAGTCCACAAGACAGCAGTTGTTCATGGTATCAATTTTTATGGTGTAGTTGCATCTGGAATGCTCTCAAAGATTTAGTGCCACAGATGCGCTCAGAGAATGATTTTCAGAGATTGGTAAGATAAACAAGTTTATAAAATTTCTACTTTTTCACAGACATATCTTCATCAACACTTTAGGTATGAGTTGTTTATCTGCATGTCATGAAGTGATAGAATGAACTTACTAATTGCTTTATTCTGACAGTTTTAACAGCATTCATCGAGCACAAACTTCGCACGATCTCCTTTGTCTATAAGTAAATATTCATTTCGTTGCGCAACCTGTGGAAAGAAAAATATGGGAAGGCCTAATTTCCATACAAGTCTGTTACAGCATAATGTCCCACATAGGCAGCCGAAATTGAGGTGCCAAACCTTCTTGTCAATGTGAACTCTTGGGGAAGATCAACCTGTTATCCGTAGAGTTACTTATACCCGTTGAGTGAGGGCCTTCCACTCCGTACTGTCCACTTACTAGGGCCGACTTGCATCCCTGCTCAACGGGAAGAACAGGAGATCCTTTTGAACAACTTGTTATAATAGGAAAGCCTTATATCTTGACACAGGAGATCCTTTTGTGCAACCTATTACGACTCACTAGCCATGTTCTAAACCCATGTCTTGTCATATTAGGCATAAACCATACAAGCCTAAGCCAAGTCACTTTGTTCCCCCATTTCCTCACTAGCTTCCAACTCTCCTTTATAGAGAAAGAGCCCCTAGATGATCCAGTAAATACCACACTGTCTATAGAGCCAGAGTTTAAACGATTAACCCACACAAAGCCATCTGAGTTTCAAGCAGATCATCAGACCTTGCTGGAGGCCATCTCCATTCATTCTCCTCAATAACAGTTTCAACTGTGGCTTTATCACCTAAAGCTAAATCATAACCATTCTAAAGCACATGGAAATTTTTTCATGGACATGGAATGGAAGGGGAAAATGAAAATGCTTAGGATTGATCATATGAGTTTTATAGACAACTGCTGTTTGGTAAAAGACAGTGAATTCAAATATGCATGAAGAACTTAGCTCAATAAGGTGCTTGATAAGTTGTTTTTACGAAAGAGCCACAGAATAGGTTTTTCAACTCCTTTTGATGGAATGGATTGGTTTTGCATCCCTTCTGCTTCATTTTATTGATGCCTCCAACTTTGGCAATTCTGCTGTTGGTGGTTTTGAACAGAAGGCAGCGGTGGAGATTGAAAAGATGCATTGCCCCCACCTTGGAAGGTATGAATGCACTTCTCCTGTGATGCTGTTGAGAAAGGCTTTCTGTGTAGTATTCCCTGGTCATGCACTGTTGATTTTTTGGGGAATCATGGTCCTACCTACCACTACCACCCCAAGCAGGCAGTCTGAGCTCTCAGTGAGTGTCAGGCCACAATGACTCGGTCATGCACCAAAGTGTCAACGCTCAATTTAGAACATAATCTTGTAGCTTGCCAGTGGAACATTTTGTTTTATTTTACTTCATTTTTTAAAAATGTGCATTATTAAACAAATAAAACAACGGGTCTATTTATCCTTGTAGTTTCCTCAGCAGTAAGACCTGTCCAAGTGAGATGCTGGGTATTTTGTCTCCCTTTGTCGTTACTTTTCCAATTTTCCGTTTTTTATACACATTCCTATTTCTGATGGTTGTTTTCTGGAGAGAATGCAGGGCTAATGCTAATTCTACGGGAGAGAATGATGTGAGAGACTTACGGCTTCAAATTCAAACCAAACTGTCAGATTCTCTATTTACTGGACAGAAACTAGAAGGAGTGGGGGGTGCTCACATTTCCATTGCCTTGATCAATGCAAATACAGGGGATGTTGTTAGATCAGGCCTGGAATCCTCCATTAAGTTGGACGTCGTCGCGCTCGAAGGTGACTTCAACAAAGATGATGAGGATAACTGGACCCAAGAAGAGTTTGAGAGCCACGTGGTTAAACAACGTGAAGGAAAGAGGCCGCTTTTGGCTGGAGATCTCGTAGTGAAGCTCAAGGAAGGTGTTGGGGAGATAGGAGAACTGATGTTTACTGACAATTCCAGTTGGAATAGGAGTAAAAGATTCAGGATAGGGCTTAAGGTGGCAACGGGTTTTTGTGGGAATACACGAATCCGAGAAGCCAAAACAGATGCCTTCCAAGTCAAGGAAAATAGAGGGGAAGGTAGGTCCTTCATAGTCTTTCTACAGTATATAAACCTTATCCTTTATGACTGAACATAAACATGATTTTGGACGTCCACAGTCTTCAATTTTTTAATTTAGAGCTTCATTTCGTGTGGACCTTTACAACTCGAACAAAAATTCTGATAAATAAGAAGCAATCGGTTTGTTTGTTATTGGTAAATGTCCACACTCAGGATCAGTTTCAGGGGAAAGATTGCAAGCCTCCTAGAGGTTTGCTTCTACAAATTAATCTAATAGTGCCCGGATCTAATTGTATATGTGCTCTTCATTTTACAGCATACATGAAACATCATCCACCTGCATCTGACGATGAGGTTTGGAGGTTGGAGAACATTGCCAAAGGTGGGAAATCTCACCAAAAACTGAGTGATGCTGGAATATATAAAGTGGAAGACTTTCTAATGCAACTGTTCACGGACCCCGAGAAATTGAGAGAGGTAAGCACTCAGTTAATGATTCCCAATTAGGGTTTGATTGACTGCCAAGAATGTAAGTCCTGTGTGTTCACTCATCATAGACTCTCGGAAAGAGCATAACAGAGAAGAAGTGGGATAGCCTGATACGCCATGCAAAGACTTGCGAAACAAAGTGGAAACTTTACTTGGACTATCCTGATGGCGTGACGAAGCATGGTGCTGTATTCAACACTGATGGTCAACCAATCGGCCTAGTCAAAGACACGGAATATTTTGCTACTCATCGACTTTCTGCTCAAGAGAAGGTAAGTAACCAAGG
The DNA here is from genome assembly GCA_017140165.1 of Eucalyptus shirleyi. Lineage (NCBI taxonomy): Eukaryota > Viridiplantae > Streptophyta > Magnoliopsida > Myrtales > Myrtaceae > Eucalyptus > Eucalyptus shirleyi. Next base: position 42,495,203 of record CM029450.1, read on the forward strand.
AGTTCCTACTCAATTTTGTCAAGCCAGTTCACTCGCCACACCCCATCTTGGGGAATTCGAATCAGTTGTCCCATATTTTCTATGTAATCAGTATTTTGATGTTCACTTGTAGCTGTGTGGCTTAGTAGGTGTTAGAATTGATTAGAGATTTGGAAACCTGAAACAAGGAGTTAATTGAACATCTAGAGGCTTTGCTTTTCTTTTGTTTTGTTTTTTTCTTTCCGATCACAAAAGTATAATGAAGTTCCCGTGGAGAGAATAAAAAAAAAATATAGATGCTATGTTTAGATCCATAATAGAGACTTTCTATTAATGTAGTGATTTTGAGCTTGCGCTCTTTGTGAAGCAAAGTTAAGGTTAGTGACCTTGTAAATCTAAGTGGCCTTCTATATTAAGTAAGTTAAAGACCACTTTCAGCACTTTATTCGGTTTCATCCATGAGAATCTGAGGCACTCATCAACAAATTATAGTTTAAACGATTAACACATTCCCGTTGCGACCATTACTTTCCAAGTTTATAACCATCAAGATCTTAATTACTTGCACAATACATATCGATGACTGCTTTATTTCTTCTCTGGTCCTTTCTCGCTCAACTTTGCATCTCTACATTGAGGGCCTTGCCTTGAATGTACTCTAAATTACATCTTTTGAGCTCCTGACCTTTACGTGGTAGAGAAATGGGCAGATATAGGCATACAATTGCGGTTCTTTCAATATTGTTCTTCTTTCTCTGTGCTGCACTCACGTACTTAATCTGAATACAAGTTCATCCATTGGAATGCAACTTTACTTGTCAAAAAAAGTAGTTGCTTGAAGCCAGAATGTTTACCTGTCAATAATGGAGATAAATACTTCCATTAGTACAGCTTAAGCAATATACCAGGTGTGTTTTTCCCAGGAACATGGAGATGCAATTGGGAAAAAGGCCTTGGCTAACTGGAATGATGTGAGAGAGTTCAATGGTGAGACGTTCTCTGATTCAATGTGGCGCAACCCTGTTCAACGTTATTTGGCTCCACCAATCTTTCCTACCCCGTTTGGTCTGGAAGCTCCTCCGGCAAATGTGAGCTCCACTGCTGAAGGTACGTTCTCTAGAACACAATACTGTCTCTCCCTTTAAGCACATACAAAGACGTGGCCTGTGAAATTACAATGAAAATTGGAATTTCCACTTGATTGTTGAGCTTTTATACATAAAAGCATTGTGTAACTGATCCTTTTGGGTTCCACTTAATATAAAGACGTTCGTTTGTCCAGCTGTGATTGTTGCAAAATGAGCCTCATTCAATACATATATACGTATGTATGCATGTATGTGTTCCGTCCAAGCAATTGAAAAGCAACTAAAAAATTAGGTGGTAACATGTGCCTTTTTTGAGTGGGGGATTGGGGATGGGGAGGGCGGATACTCATGAACCCTTCACTTAGGTGATGCTAAGTGAATGTTGACAAGATAATGCTACCACTAGGTAGATATGACTAGATGTAATGAGCACATGGCAACATGTTTATATTTGCATTTTTGTCATTTTAGAAAGGGCCTTGTCAATTGAAGCACGTTAAGATTACAAAGATCAGGGGCAAGAAAAATTAAAGAGATGTGCAGGGTAAGGGGAAAAAAGAAAAAAAAAACTGGTAGCACTTTTTGTGATACGTAGACCTGTGCTTACGTCGGCCTATGTTTACGAACCGCATTAATGTTTTAGTTCTTTCTCCAGGAATCAACGATGCAACGGCTTTGGCATTGCCGTTTCAATCACCAAATTTTCCTCCAGCTGCACATCAGCCCATGTCTGCAGACCGCTCGAATGTTCAGATTCCTCCAGGATTTCATGATAGTACTTCTGCCGGATTGCCAACATAGCCCCTTGGTATCAATGTACAGAATGCCATACGTCGCCAAATGATCGGTTCTTCGAGCCCAATGGACAATGGAGGATATGATAATGTTCTTCTTGAAGGCGATCATGTGATGGAAGAGATCCAATCAATTGATCTTGATGCTTTTGAGAAATGGTTTGCTGAAAGCACACCATGTAATGACCCGTTATCCGATAATGGTTTTGTTAGGGGAACCGGCAGAGGTGTCATTGGCTGGCTCAAGATAAAGGCGGTGCTGCAGTGGGGGTACTTCATCAGGAAGAGAGGTGTCAGACTCATGGAGTTAGACCAACCAACTATTGAAGTCCGGGCTTGTTCATAGTTCTTTCTTCGCTTTAGGGAAGATGATTCTATTCCTGATAGAAATTATGGTAATTCTTTCTTAAATGGTGGTATTATTTCATTGATGATATTCTTCATCTGTATATAGAGCAGCTTTGTCGAAAGCCTTCTTAAGCGACTACTTTTTTTCATTGAAAAGTGTCTCTCTACCTCAGTTCTTTCGACATCTTTCTTCAGGAAAGTTCTCTGATGTATCACATGTAAGGAATGCAAGGTCATACCATTCAAAGAGGGTACTTGAATTCTACGCTTATTATGCATTAGAATTGCGACCAAATCCATGGAGACCCATGTGACAAGTCTTGCCTACTGCTGCTATCTAGTGGCAATGCAGCCTTTTCGGAGAACGCATGCATTGTCAACCCTTAAGATGCGTTTGGTTTAACATTCCCAAAGAGCTTTCAGTCTCCAAAATCCTTGGGAAAATGCTCAATCATTTAACAATTATTTTAAAGTAACTTTCAAATAAAAAGCCAGCATTAACAAAGCTAAAAGCCCAATATTAATAAGGATTAGCATTAAGCTTTCAGCATTTTGCCAAATGCTAAAACTCATTTTTTTCCTCAAAAACTACCCTTACTCATTCTTCAAAGTTTCCGATTTTCAAATATGTTTTTTTACCAAATGACATTTCTTTCAAAATTACTTCTCAAAGCATAATTTATTAAAAAAATTTGCATTTACCCAAAATCCTTTAGGCTAAATTTCTTTACATTTTCTCAATAGGCTTAAACCACTAAACCAAAGGCACCCTAAGTTCTCTTGTACCCGTTTTCCTGGCCTTCTCTTCTTGTTTTCTCGGTCTTTGAAATGGTTTACTTAAATTTCTCTATAACGAGCTTTGATGCAAAGCAGCTCAGGGTCTGTTTGATTTAATATTGGGTCGGCACTAGAATTTTGTCCTTATGATAGAGGATTGAGTATCTAGATCTTTCAAATTTACTGGGTCATTCCACAGTTCCTTTACGTCATGAACTACTTAAAAAATTGAACATTCCTATAAGTTTATACATCATTAAATTCAATGGCTACGTGATACTCTTGGTTAAGAAAACACAAGTCCATTGAAGATATTGTAGACATAGTCTCATCATCCTAAACCTACCGTTCATTTGCAGATTCCGAATCTCCGATACAGCAATATAGTCAAATGCTCTTTAAAGCCACCTTGCAACTGTATATTTAGTGGCTGGTCATGTTGATTATATTGATCCCGGAGGGTAGCCCTTCCACACAAACGTATTTTGTGCTTTGAATTGGATGCATCACTTAACGTTGACATAGAGAAGCAAGTCAAATTTAGGTGAGAGACTTTAACATTCAAAAGCAAAGTTCGTTGGTCAATTACACCAAGTGAACCATTCAACCCAAAGTATAAATAATCTAAACCAAGCATTTGTTTCTCTTATATATGAGGGTTATAAACATATACAGATGAAGCACAAGCTTGGCACAATCGAATGGGTCTCAAAGCTTGCAGCAATACTATGAAGGCAATTGCCACCAGATAGAAGCCATGGCTCTAAATAGATAAATAGTTACCTTTTGCTCCAATTTTCTCTTCAACAAATGCCCACCAAGCAGGAAAGGCACGTGGCAAGTATAAATTAACACTTTCCAAGAAGGGCGGAACCGAAAAACTTCAGTCACAAAAGCATTGCTTCTCACACCGATGTCTGCAGCTTTGGAGAGTAAAGGTCCACCCTCAGGAGCAACACAAGCATAACCACCACAAAATCTTGAACAGGCAGTCATTCTGAATCAGAGATTTCGTCTTCATCCTCGTCCAGTATGTATACCAGGGCCCGCTTTCTTGCAGCTAAAACACAAGCCACACCTCTACTTGCTGTCGCCATAAAAACATGAACTTGATTTCAGTCCAACGTTCCTTGAATATATGGCCATAACTAACGTGATGTTTAGATACCTTTGTTGGGTAAAAGCAAAAGTACAACACGCATTATGCTAAAACACAGGCGGTAAGCAAACCTTGGTGCCTAAGGAGGCTATGGTATGCATGTAAACTACGAATGCTCTACAGTATCTTGCTATACTAGATACCATGATAGTATCTATCATCATGAACATGTACAGGTTCTCAGTCAGTAACTAGACTGCGGTGAACCTACCATAAGAAGATTATTCTCTGTACTTGTGTGGCCTCAAAAGATTCACCTTTTCTGCACTTTGACCTCTCAATTGATTTAAATTTAGGGGAAAACCTGATACTTTAGTATATTACTTCTTCAACTGAAAAAAAATTGTTCTTCTTTGGAGCATAAGTTTGCACTTCTTCAAACTGTGGGAACAAACATGAAGTGGTCCATTAAAGAGACATAAAGTACTTATGCCAGTCATATTTCAAACTTAAGAGTAGGCTGTTAAGTGAAATGTAGTAAGGAGCATGGACAGGATTTATTCAGTCCACTACCTAGTCAACAAGATGGAATTGTTGCTAACACTTGCAAGTTTATCAAGCATTGATACACAAAGGAAATAGTATGGGCAACAATAAGTTTCCAAACATCCAAAAATGCAGATGGACATGGTAAGAAGCTCAAGGAAAAAAATTCAGGACTATAAAATTGATGGCATGACAATGATTTAATCCTTAGCTCAGTTGTATGATGGTGTCAAAAATTCTTACCACTAACTGACAAGGGAGGAACAACATTATGGGGAATGCTGCGAATCTTCTCATTCTCCATATCTAGGTGTAATATAGAGTCCTACATGCATAGTTTCACTGGGTTAGTGCTTCAGGAGTGAGAATAAGATAACCAAGCAAAAATGGCACTTCTTATCTATTAGGGACATTCTGACCAAAAAAATAAAAAATCAATTAGGGACACCACATGCCTATTTCTTAACATACATACAAGTTGAAGACTTTAACTGCCAAGATAAGTTGGAACTTTTGCAGTTATGGTAAGGCAGAAAGTAAAACATCCTTCAGAATTCCCAAGTGTTAAATAGCATGTCCATGCACATAGGAGGAAAAACTAAGCTGCTGCTCCTCATGCTGATGAGGAAAGCATATAAATAAAAGATAGGAAGAATAAAATTCCTAGTGTTTTTGAAACTGGACAAGTGGTTCAACTGGTCAAACTGGTAGAACTGTGCTCCACCAGTTTAACAGGTTTAACATATTGCATGTGATGTCATCTGATAGAATACTCCACATATATTAGATTACACGTGTTCAGATTAACAGATGCCTGGCTGAGTCGGCAGAGCCTCGTTGAGCACAAATGACAGCATTCAAGTTCTCAAGAACATCATTTAATTTTCTAATAGATTAAGCCAATAAGGTCAATGAATAATAATACACCAACAAATTGAAGCAAGAAGACACTGGAGTGAATGGTTGGTACGCTTGTTAGTTACAAGAGGTTGGAGTTCCAAACCCCAACCCAACCCCAACACTCTTCCTTTAAACTTTTTGAATGCCCAGAACTGGTCCAAACTAGTTGACAGGATTGTGGGTCAACAGTTGACAGTTACGCCTGATAACAATAGGGTCAATAACACCAGTTCTTGACCACTACTGTTTCTGCTGTGAAACCAGACTGGACAGGTCTGGTTCCCAATCCAACTGGAGCCAGTTCTTAAAACAGTGAAAAGAACAGGAGTCGACTGAAAAGCAATTTTATTTTTGCCATCAATGTTTTAAAAAGTGAACTGAGGCATATCAGAACAAACAGAACTCAGCAGCATCCTATATGTATCACGAGTACGAAATCAATATGCAAGCTCAGGATCCAAGAGTTACCTTTAATTGGTACAACTCCCAGTTATTTGCCTGAGTGGTTCCTGAAATAGGCACAAATGGAAGGTCCCTGGCCTGCAAGATCATCATCCAGGCATCTCCCAAGTTTTCACCAGTATCATTTATCTTATTTAGCAACATAACAATTTGAAGTTCCTGTTTCAAAATAAAATATATTAGCCACATCCACAAATTCTTAAAGTATGATATGCCGAGCTCTTACCTTATATAGAGCCAAATCAACACAATGGTAACCAGAAGGGATGCACAACAAGATAGCTTCCAAAGGTCTTCCCCACTTCACATTGCTTGAATCATTCATAAATCCCCTCACTACAGCTATACAGTTTGTAAAATCTGAAAAAGACTCGTCGGGTATTTGGAAGGAAATATAATCTGTAAACCCAACTTCCTGAGTCAGATTAGATGAAGCAAATTCAGAGGCATCCTGCAGAGCCATACGAAGAAATGATTAGCATGAAAAAGCAGTTGTACTCTGCACATGCAGATCTCAGGATAAAATTGTTCAGATTAAGGGTAAATACCTCATAGAAGGACAGTGAAATTGGAATGTATTGGGTGGATGCTGAAACTGATGTAAGAGGGAATAGAGGCAATAAATTCTTACAACATATCTTTTTTGAAATAGTAGAAAAAGGCATCTGGGCAGCTTCCTTGAAACTGTAAAAATTTAAAATTATTCCTAATCAGTAAACATGAGATATGGCATTATCACACACAATAATCATATGCTAATCAGAAAGCCCAATCCAATAAGATCACCCAGCTTAAGTTTCCATGTACATTGTCAAGTAATCAACATGAGATCGAATAAGAAACACTAGATTATTAGGTAGAGGGTAAGTGAAAAACCATTGTTGAGTACAACCTCCAGAAGACAACTCCCCACCCCCAAAGGTTTCCTTTCCTTTTCTTCCTTCTCTCATTATAGTCTCAAGGTTCTGGCCACTCAGACAAGCAAATTAAAAAGATGGGTACAATTTTATTGTAACATGAATTGTCGAGATACCTGAATTAGATAAATGAGAAATGAATATTTCAGCTCAACTAAATGATGAGTTGGGTGAAACCAAAGCACAAGGTTTTAATTGAAGGATTGCAATGTTTACTAAAACCATTTTGGACCTGCACCATCATACTCAAACTCCTGTTATGCATACAAAGCTATCAAGGATTTCACATTTGGTACACTTGTCAGCAATGAGGACCAGACTTGGAGGAGGGAAAAAATCAATCACTTCAAATGACAGATGACAGCAATGATTTATCCCGGAGTTCATATATTTCCCACTGAGGTAGCATGCATAAAAAAAAAAAACATGGTAATGGAAAATCTAGATATAGCATAAATACAAAGAATTGACAATGAAAGAGCAACAAGACACATTCAAGGAAGAACTTCCATGCACGAACAAGATTCTGTTAAATTTCAAATTTCCAATTCTTTTGCTGATACCTGTATTCCATCAGTTGAAACTCCTTTGCAAGTGTCCTTCGCAAACATTTGCTGTCCTTAAATCCTCCAAATTGTACTAATTCTTTCACTCTCTCCATTGTTTCTCTGAAACAATAATGTGTGTAAAACATCTTACTGACCTGACGACATACATCAAGGCAGAAAAGTGCATGAAATTACACTTGATTTTCAAAAGACTTTCCAGTCCAATGAGAAACAACAATCAACCCGTCAATTTCAATCCTCATTACTCTGTGGTTAACAACACAGTGCTGGACCAAAAATAACCACAGTTGAAGCCCAGCAAAGCACCCTAACTTGAGTCAACCTCATCTCGTTGTGCTCTTAAAAGTAATTACGAAGACAGTAGCAAGATGACTTAAAATGAAGAACTAACCCTCAAAACAGGAGTAATTTACAATTTCATATCCTGAGTTTAGCAACTAATTTGGTCACATTGCAATAAAGCAGGAGTGAGCCACTAGAGCACATGAAAAGAATACTAGGCTTGACAGGATACCTCTCTGACATTTAAAGCGTGACCAAGGTCCATTACACCATGGTATTCTAATCCTCTGGCACACAAATGGATAGCACAACCTAGTGAAGGGCTACAAAAATTTGCTGCTAGAGTACATGAAGGAAATAATAAGCTGTCGACACTTCACAGTATTCAAGCCATTGCCTCACCAAATTTCAGCTACAAAGAATGAAGAGATGGCCCACCCTTGGAATTAGAAGGTTAGCCCCACCCTCGGCATTAGAAGGTTATGTCAAATTATGAAATTAGTCATCATGTCTGAATGATACATATGATTCCATAACTAGGGCTAGGCAATAACATTTTCTTATTATATGAATGAAATTCATTAAGAACACCAAGTAGGAGCAAAACTTCAGATAATTCACAAGAGAAGAAATTTATTAATTCAATGGGTAGCCATTCTGTCAACAATAATGACATGTCACATCTCAGCCCAAGTAAAGTTAATGTTGACTGAAATGACAGGAAAAAAAGTAACTTTCAAGGAGTATACAAGCCATTTCTACTGGAAGCTTTCCATACATGGCAATGCCAAACAGTCCACTTGGTGACTCCATCAGGTGTGAACAAGTATTAACTAAAGATTCAGGGGTTCTGGGTGCCATATTGTAAATGACTTAAAATTAGGAACTGGACAAGTTAGAGGAAATCACTTACAAATCAATGTCAATTTCTTCATCAGCCTCGGATAAATCCAGAAGCTGCATAACAGGATCTTGATCATACAGAAACTTCAAGAACACGACAACAAGTTCACTGTCGAAATTCATAAGAGTAAATAGGGATTCACCATAAGGACTGAACCTGATGGACAAAAGTCAGACAAACCTATTGTATGTTAAAAGTTGATCGCTTGGCTCTGACATAAGTTGCTTTATACATTTCAGAAGCCAGCTGAAGAAATTTGCAAACTGAAAGAGAGACAAAACCAAAACCAAAAGCTTCAGCAACATGCACATAATCAACCAATATAAAATGCTTACACCACTGGCTCAATATTCCGAGCTTCTCTAGATTTCAGTGGTCACACTGGCAATATTTTCATTTTGAAACAAGAAAGAATGCATGTCTTCAGTGTAGTATGTGCGAAATTGAAAAGGTATCAACAAACCCTAATTTGTCAAGGTGCAGGAAGCAAAGATAAAAAAAAGCCATGCAATTTCTCTCTGGCCCTTCAAATACATGATGATATCAACAAACAACAATGTGATATTGTCAGTATTTCATCATGATCTTAAAAGGTGCAAAATGGAACTTTGTTAAACAGGTTCAAGTCATGTGCAAATGCCTGGCTAACAGTCTCTTCTTCAAAATCCCAACAAAACAGCTCGTATTTCAAATATATAATGCTATTCGACTTAGAATAATATGTCATTCTGAGCACACAAGATCTTGTGTCTTATATCCACAAGTAGTTCAACTCCATGTTTAAAATTTAGGAATTTAGTGTGACTAAAGACATGCACGATGAGAGACGGGCAGGATTTTAGAAAATAGTAGAAAACAGGAGGTATCAAGAAATGAAGAGAAATCATAACAAAGATTGTAACAGGCTACCTGCTGCACAACAGATGAGAGCACCCTTATGAATCGCTCAACCTGTACAAGCAGCATTCCAGCCTTTTCTACTGCATTGTCCACCAGTGTCTCATCCAAACCAATACCCAGGTAACGAGAGCGCCATCTCGAAAGACCCCTGAGCTCACCCATTCTAAAGCCAATAATTTCTACAGCAGGCTGCTAGGTAAATAACAATGTAAATAACAATAAGTCAATTAGTTAACCCCACAAGTCGAATATCCTCTCTAATCAAGGAAACTGACACACTCATGAGGGATAAAGATAACATCGAACATATAAGTTAAATGCTAAACAGCAATAGGAACCATCGATGTTAAAATTTTATGAAAGAAAATGTTTCACGCAGCAAATGGCCATTACAAGCCATCCTTATCTTTCAACTGCAAACTGTGTTTGAATTACACAGCATACGCTAGATTCTCTGACAAATAAAAATCATTAAGAAAATGGAGCCTAGTCTGCCATCCAATTCATGCAAGCAGGCTGGAAGTTTGGAATGTTTGTGTGAAATGATCAAGTCCGAAAATGGAGCCTAGTCTAGCATCCAATTCATGCAAGCAGGCTGGAAGTTTGGAATGTTCGTGTGAAATGATCAAGTCCTGCCCAAAGTGGCTGTGTGTGTGTGAAGGGGAAGGACACAGAGAGAGAGAGAGAGAGAGAGAGAGAGAGAGAGAGAGAGAGAGAGATCTTATTTATGTGATAGTTGTGGGCTATAAACACAGCTGACAGGAATTGCTGATGTTTTTAAGGAGACAAAGCCCCAGCCCTTGTGCTGTTAGCTTGGGCAAGGGTAACTTCTTTACAACATTCAAATATCAAACTACATCTCTATCCCATAGCTTACACTTTTTGATTAGTTAGTTTTGGTCCCACAAAATTTTATGTGGAATTAGAGCAGGAGGTTTCAGGCTTAAAACTCACCTTGCTACCTATTTACCTCCCCAATTATCAAATATCTATCCTTCAATCTAAGGCCAAGTCTTAGCCTACATGAGAGAGGGAGCATTATAGTAATTAAGTACCACATCTTTATTTGATAGGTAATCTTTTAGATGACTTGGCAATTGTTCCACAAAATTCTACACTGTCGTGAATGCACATTTTGAGTAAACAACAGGAGAAAGGAGCCCCAAAGCATTGATTGACAGACCATGGAGATAAAGAAAGTTCATAAACTTTCAAAAGAAAAAAATAGGCAGGTTCCTACAAAAGAAATAAATTATATAGGAGCTGTAAAGGATAGATATTTGGATAACCACCATATTTTTTTGGCATTGTGGGGGCAGTTCTTTAGACAGTAAGTCCTTTTTTGAATTATCTTAGATAAATACAAGTTTATGGGTGGTAATTTGTATATAAGACGAACCCCATGATGCTCTTCAATAGAATTACATATCAAAAAAGTAAAAAGAAGAGAGTCTATAACTTTAAAGAAACTAACAGGAAACATTATTTCTCACCATAGTAATAATCAACAAGAATGTGCAGTGTACAAGAGAGTCCTGAACCCAGGAGAAGCAAGGAACCAATCTAATTAGCAACAGCCCTACAGTGTGCATGTGCAAGTGCAGACACCTGTGCAAGCACATGATCGCATGCATGTGCTTGGGCAATGCACATGTTAACAACACACAAAATTGCCCACATGTATGGAAAGAGATCTGGCAGAGAAGATATTGGCAATATATTTTCTTATAGATGATAAAGGATTTTAATTAAAGAAAAAGTTCTAACGCATCAGTATACAAGAATAAAACAAAAGAAAAACAAACAAAAATAAAACATCAGAAGACCATATGAAATCAGAACATGATGTCCAAAGCCATTTAAAAGGTACACCACCAAAACTACCCAAGATTTCAAACTCTACTATTTTGTTGCTTTCCTTCCAAAGGCACCACATGCGATAAAGGTGTGGTGCTACAAGACTTCTTAGAAATTGATCCTCCTAAATAGGCATTACAACAACTAAAAAGCTGGATGGCATGTCTAGGCAAGGAAATGATCATTTGGGATATTGAGTTTGTGAGACAAGCCCAAGATTGGGAGTTTTTAACATCTCTTTTAATGTATTATATTACTCCAAGAATTCCGTTGCCTATGAGGATGCATTTGTGTGGAACGATGAAAAAGATGGAATCTTTCCAGTAAAGTCTCACTACAAGATGCTCAATAGGGAGGAAGTTGGTGGTAGAACAGATTTTCCTCAAAAAGTGACTTGGAAAATGAGGGTTCTGATTAGAGTTTGGAAAGTAAGGGTTCTGATTAGAGTTTATCTATTTGCCTGGAAAACAACTTGGGAATGAATCCTCACTTTAGATAACCTACAACAAAGAAGCAAATACTGGTTAATAGGTGTTTCCTCCACAAGGAGGAGGCAGAATCCATGCAGCATCTCCTCCTTCACTGTTCATGGACAAGAGTGGTTTGGACAGTTTCCTATGCTTGCACCAAATTATCTTTGGGTTATTGGAGCTTTTAGGAGCAAGAACTCTGGGCTTGGCAGCGCATTCGTTTACAGTGCCACAAGAAAAGAAGGATTAACTCAATTCCTCTATCTGTTTTTAGGCTCATTTGGAAGGAGCTAAACAAGAGAGCTTTTGATGGAGAGAGATCTTCCATTTGTTGAAATTTGGCTTAAAGTCGTACACTTTTGGTATAGTGGAGACTGCATATGGATGTAAATGACTTGATTAATATGGTCGATGATGTATCTTGTATTTGAGCTCACTTTTGGTTTTGAGAGTTGTTCTGTACATGGCTTTAATTTTTGGGCTCTAATCTTATATGGGTTTGCAACCCCTTGGTGTCCTATGGTTGAACTTTTGATCTATTAAAAGAAACTTATTCTTTTCTGAGGATTTTTAAGTTATTCCAACTATCTTATATCATAACATTGTATGTAATCATGTAGTTTCAAGTACAAATACTAACATCTCACATATGATTTTGTGCTAATCAGCATAACCATCATCCATGTAGCATGTTTTTATTGAGCACAAAAACGCTCCATTAACTCACAGTTGCGGTTCCTTTTATGAGTTATCGTGACAAAAGGGTGCCTCTACAACCTAAAGTCAAGATCCAAAAAGCTCAAGAGAAACTCTGGATCCAAAGAGATACCAACACATTCCCAAAACAGAACAATACTACGGATACAAAGACCAGCATACAAAACTCGTTTGAAGTGGTAAAATCCAAGCATTTAGGCAAGTGTATTACAGACATCTAATACAAATCTATTTCACATGTGAGTAAGTAAACCATTTTCATTTACTAGGACATAACATCTTTAGCATTACTCTGCCAAAAGATGGTGCTTAGTTAAAAAAATGGCAACCTAATTGGAAAAGTTGGTAAAAAATATAAACTAATGAATTCTCACATCTAAGTACATGAACAAATTGTTGTGGACAGAGGCTCTCATAACCAAGGTTAAGCATCACAGATGAGCTCAATGTTGGCTCAATTCACTATCATCTGAGCACCCGCCAGTTATTTTATCTGCTCATTTTCTTCTGATAACTGAGTTTTTATTCTCAATTTTAGCTTGTTGACAGTAATAATAACATAAGAAAGCAGAGTTTCACTTACTACAGCAAGTCCAAGGAGTGGAATTGGTAGTATAAATAAGTCTTAACTTCTCCTAGGCTCAAATAGGGCTATTAGTAAGTAAAAAGAGTTGAATATGATTTATTAATATAAAGATTGACTCCCGCAATTATGAGGGATATATATTAAGATTGAAGCGGGCAATAAAGTTTTTTCCTTTTGAAACAGGGAACATATATCTATACCTGTTAATTATAACATAAATGCATAAAAATTTCCATACCCATACCTCCATTTACAGTATTCTGAAAGCCCAAACTCAGATCAAGTTCATATTCAAACCAATGATTATGACCTATAATTTTTATTATACGCTTATAGTAGAGATTGCCAACTTGTTAAATCAGAATCAAATCAGATTTTACCTCACACTTTCCAGCCACTCAATGTTGGTAATCCATATCATTGCATATGATAGGTTCATATAAGAATTCAACATCAGGATGTTCTGAAAGATATGGTGTCTCAAAATGTGTGAAGCATAACTTACTATAACAAATTCCTACATCTATCTGATCACCATTTAAGACTGTTCTGTGCGATGCTTAAAACTCAATAATTTATCAGAGAAAGGCCAAATGCAAAGGTAATAACGTGCACCTGCAGATGATTGAGGACAACCAGCTGAAGTTCTTTTCCAGCACCACAGACAACTTTTGATACACGCTTCATACCCTATCATTGAACAAACTAGCAGACTAAGATTATGAAAACCAACCAAAAAGAACAGAAGTCCTATAGCGACACCGGAACTTAAAAAAACCAGCCATACCACTTCACCCAGAGAATTAACAAGAAACTGATGGACTGCAGGACTGGTCCTAGCACCACCTAGAAGACTCAAAAATTCCTCCTGAGGAGAAGAGTCAAGACCTAGATAAGCAAACAAGAACAGTTAAATGAAGAACAATGAAAAGCCATCTACTGCTTTGTATTAACAGGACCACTAACCATGATCATTAATAAGGCTTGTTAACAAATCAAACTTCTCATGAAATACGTTCATGGCATCAGCCCACTGCTTGCGCATGACTGATAATGATGTCCGGACGACATGAAGTAAATCTTCAATGTTGGAAGCCTGTTGAGCAACTTGATGAAGTTCATTTTTACTGCAGACAGGAAGAGATTGAGAATCTAAGGAGGCATTCAGCAGATAAAGATTCTCAGATATCTATTCTCATTTCATTTGAGAATGCAAACGGTCCAGAAAATGTGTTTGGTAACACTTCGAAAACAGTTGAAAGGAAAACTATTATTAAAATCGAAATTAGAAACTGAAGACAACTTTTCAGCCTTCACATTCCACGTGCAAACATGGAGATTTGGAATAACTAAGCCTCTTTTCTTATTGCGATGGAACACGAGCAAATTCTGACAATTCTCATCCTTACGACATACATCATTAAACAAGTTTTCTGTGATAAAACATCGAAAACAGTTTCCATAAAAACGAAAACAAAAAATGTTATCAAAAACTTGGCAGGCCTCTAATTGTAGAGAACAAAAATGTTCTGTGAATCATGCAACAAAGTTCAAAATTTTGCAAGAGTAACTCCTGCAATTTTGTCCCACCACTTTCAACATTCGAACTACGTTGATTTCTAGAGGTTTCTACGGAAAGATGGTATGATACTTGAAGGTCGGGTGAAAACCTTATCAAGCATGAAAAAAATCATTCAGGCTACGAAGTATGAGGCATCATGTAGTTCAGCTTATGGTGACTCTTGAACATCAACTTGGGCATTTAAAATTATCAGAAGGAAAGTTCTTCTATCATGCAAAGTGTAGGTTAAATTCCAAGAAAAATGCCTCAAAATTGCTCCATGTTAACCATCAGTTTCGTTTTAAGGTTGACAATAATATCCTGAGTTAATATGAGTTTTACTTTCTGTAAAACCAAACAAAATTGATACCTCTGAAACAAATATCAGTGCACATGAACAATTGTAATATAATTATAATATGGAGTCCAATTACTGCTGCACAAACTTAAAAGAGAGAGAGAGAGAGAGAGAGAGAGAGAGAGAGAGAGAAGTTTCACCTAAAATATGAATAACACTAAATGCAAGTGCAATTTTACCTCTTTTGGAATATTGAAGTATCAAGCACTAAGCAATGAAAGCCATGCGTACTATCTCCAACTGTTTGACACCCTCTTGATTCAACAATGTCTTCAACAAGTTCTCCTGAGCATGCAACCATCAAATGACAAAGATCCTTGGATAAAGCCACCTAATGATAACAATTACATGGCAGTTAGCTTGCTCTGGTGAAACATCCGACATGATATCTGGAATAATCCAATCACAGGAATAAACTTACAGTAGGTACATTTGAAGTTTAGAAAAAAGTCTGCATCTTACATCTATAAAATATTATCCAAGCTGTTTGACATTTTCTGTGTCAGGCTGTTTGACATTTTTATAGAAACATGTTTAGTTACCACTGAGCTTTTACTCGATAGTTTCTCTATCAAATTCCAATAAGGTGTTCATGAGAAGACAATGTATCTGATGACTATAACTTAAATGTCACAAAGTGAATGAAATTCTTTGCTGGTCACCAAAGCATTTTGAGCAAGAAAATATGCACAATTCACAGTAATTTTTTGTTTCATTTAGTCTAGGTTCCTTTGTTTAACTTTAAGTTTAGCTTGATCACCAATTGTTCAAAAAGTGTCTCTTAAGGTTTATTTTGTATTTTTCTTTTCCTAATGCATGGGAAAAACCAAAGAAAAGACAATTTAACATATCGTGAAGTTGCAATATATTGGAAGACTAATTAGGAAGGAAAATAAAATTAGTCCCAGCAGAGCAAAATGGCCTCCTATCATTAACCCATTAGTTGAAGAAACATGGAGGCTCTTGAGAGGCAACTATGTTAGTCAGT
Organism: Eucalyptus shirleyi; assembly: GCA_017140165.1. Taxonomy (NCBI): domain Eukaryota; kingdom Viridiplantae; phylum Streptophyta; class Magnoliopsida; order Myrtales; family Myrtaceae; genus Eucalyptus; species Eucalyptus shirleyi. Next base: position 42,511,305 of record CM029450.1, read on the forward strand.
GTACCTTCCTCACAGATGCATTCAGAAGTCGGCAAACGGTGTCTCTGTCCTTGGTTGTTATAGGAATATCACATTCATGTATATTCTGGTGCACATTCCCATGCATTACGGCAATCACATAGCAAGAAGCAATAAGCGACTGATTATCGAACTGAAAATAGCAAACTCAATATAACAAAGCAACTATACAAATAAAGTCGAAACAGAGAGTTAAAAAAGCTTCCAAACTAAAATAACTAGTGGAGAGTGGAACTGTGCTATTTCTACAAGGTCAACTTAAAGATCAACCAAGCACCATAACATTCATTTTTAGGTCAGGTCAATGATGGAACTAGAAAACAGAGAGAAGCAACAACTTAATCAAAAAATGTAAACTTCATGGGCAACAGCACAAGTGCAGTATAGGTACTGATTCGACTTTTCTGAAGGCCTTTAAATGCACTTACCTCAACACCAGACTACAGAATATCTACATCACATTGCAACTTGGAAGGCTTTAAATTAGCAGTTCTACATTGTGTTTCCACAAAAACTTAGTATTCCTGCCACTGGCATCTTTTAAATTAGCAGGTCCACATTATATATATAATAAAAAAGACAACCCAGAAGCTCGACAATGAGCTAAATGAGCTACATCAATTTTCATAACAAGTGATTTCCCATCAAACATGTTTAATTTTCCATCTAAAATATCTCATCTTAAGGTGAAAATTACCTGTTTAGGTAGTCAACCGAGTCAAGAAATTGTGATCAAATCGTGACAATTCACAAACTTGTATATAGATCTGAAAAACCTCCCATTAGGAAACCATACGCCACACTTATAGATCTGGTGAAAGGCAGTGGGCCCTAGGAAGTACATTTGGGAAAGTCCCAACAAGGAATTGTAACTATAAGGACTGGCTCCATGTTACTAAAGAGACAACTGATAGGAACCTAAATGATACTGATTAGGACAATTCTTCAGCATGCATTTCTAGACTAATCAAATGTCTGTTGAGAAGTTCATCATGTTTTCACGTTGAAACAGTACTAAACCCAAACATGCACGAAAGTTCAGAGTACCCAAAAGTCTAAATCTTCTAATAGCTGCACACCCACAGAGAGAATTTTCTACACACAAGCATACACTCTCATAGAACACTTTCCCCAACCGACGGTCGTATAGGCTCTCTCAATCTCCCTAAAAAGGAGCAGATACTCAAGAGTCTAAAACAACAGCAGAAAGTCTGCACAGCAGGCTAACCCAGACAGACCCCAAATTCTCCTTTAGGTGCTTCAACTGCAATAGACAGAAGACTTCACTGCAGGAAGCAAAAACAACAAAAGCTTTGGATAATTGTGCTGTATCGAAGTCGGAGGTGTCATCTCTAAAGTGACCAATGGAAGTGAAATCTAGAAGTTTTACAAGAATAACTTCACCTAGTATAGTTGTTTAATTAACCAGCCCATTACTTTCAGGCAATACTGATTTCTGCCATCAGATCCATTTATTAAGAAAGACTGCTCTATGCAAGCGAGAAAGGAAAGTAGTCATTGACTGAATCTGATAGACTATACTGCTAAATACTTGATCTGAACAGACAGGAGGCTTACAACATTTCCGATTGGAAAGACACCAAATATACTGAAGCACAAAACCCCATCTTTATCTCCACTGCAAAGGATATTGAAACATTGCTTTGAAGAATTTGAGAGCTCTACGAATGAATCTTGACCATCGTCAGTTAAACCAGTTTCTCCAGATACTAGTCCAGGCATGCGAGGAACTCTCGGAGCTGGAGGGAAGAAACAAGTAGTGCGATCTTCAAATGCCAAAGAGTTGCCAGAAGTGTCCTATTAAAAAATGGATAATTATCATTCCAATGGGGAAAAAAACAAGAAGAAGAAGATATATATATATATATATAACAAGAGATTAAAGTTAAGGAGTCAACAATCAGCAAATCAACAACTCACAGCTGACACCAAACATAAGTTTTCAAAAAACCTTCCATAGATACATATTGAAGCTGTTGAATATGATTCTAAGTTTGAAAAAAGAAATATTTTAGTAAATCAGCCTAAAATAACTACTTAACTGCAAACAAAGCATTAGATAGAACATGAAAGGTATGATCAATAAAATATTGTCTGTCAAGAGTCAAGATCAAGAAGTAAGATGAACTTTCTTAAGTTGAAAGATGCATACTCTATTCACTTGGGCATCCTCCTCCCAATTGAGACACACCACAGCTGCTGCATGGGACTTCAAGCTTCTTAACAGTTTTCCATTCTGCTTAATATTTATACCGAGTTAGAAATAAATATACCACAGTACATATAACTTCTGCAAGCACTAGCATATAAAAAGCAGCACAATGCATATCCACGGTTCCATAAAGACGGCTAGATTGGTAAGATAACATTCATATGTAAAAATAAGTTCTTCAAGAGCAAAACATAATCCATGAAGTGGATAATGATTAGTAAATCGGTAGATGGCTTAAAGAAACCTTTTGGCAGCAGCATCAGCCAAGTTCTGAGCAATTGTATCCATGACCAAACAGCTAGCTTAATGACATAACCAGTAATCTATGAACTTTTCCACCCACAAGCATAACTGAGGCACAGACAAATTCTGTCATTTAGGAATCACCCGAACTATTACCTTCCTAATATGACTGAACTGGACATATGTCACTTTAAATAATAGAAAGAAACTATTAATTTGATGAAAATGAACGTGTCATGGATGACTGCTTCTATATGCTGTCTCGGTCATGTTTGGATTGGAATGAACCATTCAATCTAATTAGTTAAATTGATATATATAAGACACAAGATATCATCTAAACCGAGGACTTTGTAAGTTTACGGCTATTCTTTTTAAAAATTATATGACATTGACGAAGATATGCATATTGCATGTATTGTACAAGTTATAAATGCTGTGTCAGTAATGCTTGGATTGGAATGAACCATTCACTTTAATTAGTTAAATGGGTTATTCATCTCTCGTCGTTTGTTGACCTATATAAAAAAGAGGGCATGTTCAAAAAGAGTGTTCTAATGAGATCTATTAAGCTTTTCATGCTCAGATTGACATATCTAGCAGTCCACTGTTAATTTGACATTGGCAGACAGGACTCGTAAACATGGATTGCCATCTCCATTAGCAGCTATATGTTTGTTGAGCAAGCTTGCTGCTTGCAATGCATCATGCAGCTTTTGAGCAATTCAGAATCTTTCGCAAGAGAGATTAGAGGAGAACACATTCTGATGAAATGGGATTGTTGCAGGAAGATTCCCAGTTGAGAAGTTGTGAGGGTAACATTAAAGTAATAACGTAGAAAACTTACTTCAACATCATGCAGTGAAACTGTACCATCTTCTAGTCCCAAGACAACAACTTTGCCATCAGGACGCCAGCATAATGATGTTATACATTTACCTGGAGTACATTAGAATAATTAAGATAATCCAGTATAACAACATACAATGGAATGTGCAAAGAAAAGTGATTTCATAAACAACAACAACAACCAAAAAAGGAAAAAAAATTAGAAAGAGAGAGGATGAATAATTTGTTCACCATAAATTAATAGACAAAAAGGAAAGACAGAGAACACACAAAAACTGAGAAAATGATAAATAAAATCTGGGAAGTGATGCAAACATCATAACAGTACATAGTATATCCAAAAGGAATATTGGTAGCTTGACATGGATTTCTTTGGGCTAGTAGATCATCTAAAGCTAGGGAATCTATGTCTTTTTGGCAGCCTTCAATCCATTATCTCAGTCCAAAAACAAATCTTATTGCTCAGCTTCGGAACCTCAAGGTGGAGTGGATCAATGAAAGCATACTTCAAGGAAGGATCACGAGTGTACAAGTATCTACAACTTAACATCTCAACAGAAACCGCTCAAGGATTAGTTCAAGAAGCACTCAACAACATGTTCTTCATATCCAGAAGGCAATATGATGCGTGAAGCATTCAGATGTTACCTCCTATCTAAATTTTTCAAGTGAGAATAGATTAAAAAAACCACCAAGGCTAGGCATCTAATCCTAAGCTCTTATGAATTCGAATTACTAAAAGATAAAGTCATATAAGAACTTAACATACTTGGATGCAGCTCCCCCTACCCTCCTAGTCTCTTTGCTTTCTCCAACTCCTCCCTCCATGTATACATGTATGCAGCATAGCTTGAGATATATCCTATTCACAAGTAAGTTAAATTCCCAACAACAAACTTGATTAATTAAATTGATGTAACGAAATGCCCCTCGTAATCAGAAGAAGATAAATTAACTTCAAGTAATGCAAAATGTGCAAAACTTTCCATACTAGACTCTAAATTTTAGCATTACAAAATATGAAAAACTTCCCAGCCTAAACTAAATCTCTCCTTGTAGGGAACGCTCAGTAGAAGAATAGGAAGAAGCAGAGCCAGAAGTGATATTACATCGTGAGAGTCACCAACAGAAATTGAAGGAAAACTATATAGCTGCGTGACGACATTGAGATGGTATTTTGCAGGGGTTAAACCTGCCAACTCCAAGTGGGCATCGAGCATTTCTACATCTGACATAACTAGTCTATCTAGCATAAACAACATCCCCTCCAATTTGAGTTCTTTATCTTCATGAACACTTTGACTGGTGCAGCGTGAAAAGGGCAACAAGATAGCAGTACAAGAGTCGGGTACACTCCCGGTTGGTCTAAATGATTGTCACTTATGTTATGGAAATCTCCTAAGGCACCACTATTATCTAGAAGTTTATAGGAATCTGTCGCATCTGTAAATAAAAATCGCTTTATTCAACTAGTATCAGCTTGGGATTCTTTATTTGCAACTACATCATATCCACATTTTCCCTCCCATTACCATCATTCACTCTTCATTTTCATGTAAAACACCAACTCCTTTGTTCGACATCACATCCTCATTTAGACTTTCAAGCACAACACCTCTAAATTGACCAAATCTCCATCAAACGCAATTTGAACTGGATTGGCAACTGAAGTGATTTTTTTGGGGAAAAGGATCGTGGCACATTTAAGGAAAAGCAAAGGGGGAATAAGGCCAACGACTCAAAGGGCACACACCAAGCCATCGTTGAAGAAAAGAACACGCTGAATAAAAAATAAAAAATAAAACGAGGAGAACTTTCTTGAGTCGAAGCAATTACCAGGAGAGATTGTCCACAGCCTCTGCCAATTGAAGCGATGAAGCACCACCTTCGAGTCCTCCGTGACCATCGCCAGCAAATCCTTCTCCGGATTCCACTCCGCCATCTTCACCTGCCAGTCGCAAGAAATCGAGCCTAAACCTCACACAAAACCGAATGGGAAAACAATCTTATAGACCCGCCCATTATTAGGTCGCAAAAGAAGGCCGAAACGGGAGCCGAACCTGAGAAGCCAGCGGCTTGTCGAACTGAAGCTGAAAGGGAAGCACGTGCCGCGACCCTTGGTCGGTCTCCATAGCGGAAAAAGATCGGGGAGCAGCCAAAGCGTCCGGTGGCAAATGCGAACTGAGAGGGAGAGCCAATGGCGGAGGGTAGAGCCCGAAAACCCTAGAAGAAAGCCTGTTGGAAGAGAAGAGCGAGAGAGTAACCAAGTGCACTGGAGCCTGAGAATTTTGCAGAGAAGATTGCGGGAGAGGAAGAACAGGCGGGAGAGAGACAATGAGGAAGAGGAGAGAGAGAGAGAGGATACGGGCCGAGCCGAGCCGGATTGGGCCATAAGTCGGGCTTAACTTCTTCTTCGGGGTCGTTCATCATACGAAAAATAACGTAAGAGATGACCCAACGGGCCGCTAGGGCCTCGAACGGTCCAGACCACTTTCGATAACTTCGAGTAGAGATTAAACCGAACGGGGTTTGGTTCGGGCATTTCATCGAACGTTTAAAGCGCGCTGGCGGAAAGTGGGGAAAAACCGAGTACCAACTCACGCCGGGACTCGCAATAATAATCAACAAGCAGTAGTGATCCAAAACAATGGAGGGCGAGTTCGATAGATCGTACCACGTCCGGTCGCCTCGCAGCAGCGCACGGACGAGTGGGGCCGGTGCTCGCGCTCCACTTTTTTCCATTTTCCCTTTTTTTAATTATTAATATATTTTTTTATATAAATAATTTTAATAAATTCTAGATATTAGTCTTCCAATATGTTTCAACTTCATGATATGGAAAATTGTCTTTTCTTTAGTTTTTTTCCATGCATTAGGAAACAAAAAATACAAGTAAACCTTAAGAGACATTTTTTGAATGATGGTGTTCATGTTAAACTTAAAGTTATACAAAAGAATCTAGACTAAATTTAACAAAAATTATTGGACCCACGTTGATGCTTTTGGCCTATTTCAGCGTTTAGTTTATCATGCCTTAGTTATTTTAGATTGCATGCTCTCATGGACTTCACGCATTGGTGTGACACTTTTATGGGATTGGAAAGCGGAAGGAAATGCTTTTAAAGGGGATGATTCAATGGATATTAGGGCTAGTTATTAGTGCAGTCTTGTGGGTAGAAGGTTGAGGGCTTTAATTGATCAACCATATTTTATATTCTATTTTAATTATTTAATTAGAAACAAGAGGGTAAATGTTAGGGGTGATCGGGTCTAGGGTGGGTAGGGTCTAGACCTGGACTCTATACCTGACCTTGTTATAACCGGTTCCATTTTCTGGATTTTATATCCGACCCTGTTTGTATTAAATCCTATACCCGACCCATCCTGATCTTTGGATTCGATTATAAGATCAACCCTGTTTCCATTAGAACATGTTTTGCAATCACCCGATATCTTATACGACTTCAAATTTTATATTAATAAGCAAGAAAATAACATAATCCTAAATTGAAACATTAAGCACTAATAATAAATTAATACATGAACTTTTTGACTAAACAAAAAAATTAAGGATCCATAGGGCTAATTATAATAAATAAAATAATAAGGCAAAGAATTAGCAACAAACATGGGTCTAATATTAGTCTTATTCCCACAATTACTACATGAAGCTACTTATATATGTAAGCATAACTCCTCTTACAAAAGAGAAATTAGGCGAGCCAATCCATGTAATACACAAGAATTTGGGGGCGACAAACACTGTCCGTCCATCAGACGGTGTGAGAGAGAGCCGGTGAGGGAGGGAAGCAAGTGAGGAAGAGGAATGACAAAGGAGGAGTGCCGTGCATGTTTGAGAGAGCCAAGAGGAAAAATATCATGTGATTACGGGAGTAAAAATAGAAATCGGGAGAAAAAAAAAAGGTTTTGGACCTCTACTTACAAAACCGATCTGAGAACCGGTTCCAAAACCGATCCAAGAACCAATTTTCGGATGGATAATCACTTGGAACCTGTTCCCGAACTAATTTAAACCGATTCCAAATTTTGGGAACTGGTTCCCGGATCGGTTTCAATGGGAACCAATTCCCGACCCTATTTTATATTCTAGAATTATTTAATTAGAAACAAGAGAGTAAATGTATTTACTAAGAATGTTTTCAAAGGTAACTATGTATGCTTTTGCTGGACTCACATAAATGGCAATGTTCCTCTACTCATGTGTCACATTGATCTTATACAATAATGTGATGAAAATTGTCTATCCTACAAAATTGAGCTGTGGATAGATGTTTATTTTATTTGTATATGTTTGTCATTTTCTAAAATTTGTTGCATGTTATCAATGAGTCTTTAATTATCCATAGTTTCTTACTCAAAATGCCTCAGTCGGCCTTGTCAGATTTGGTGAGGGAGGCCTCGCCTTAGCAAGGCACGGCTACGCTCGCCCTCGCCCAAGCGTGGCTTGACAAGACCAACCCTCGCCGCCCATGGCTGTGGCCGATGACTAGCAATGGCCACCAGAGAAAACAAAGGGAAAGGAAAAAAAGAAAAAAGAAATCAATCAATTCAAAAAAAATTATTAAAAAATTATTAAAAATGTCCATCTCAGTGCCAATTGCCCGATCGACATCCATGTCAACAATTTCTAGCTTAAATTGGCTTGATGAATTGAATTGGTACTAATGTGAAAAAGGTTTAAGGCTAAATTGGTCCAATATAAAGGTTTAGAACTAAATTGATATTAATGCAATATATTTAGGACTTTTTTGATACTTTTTCCCTCAATAAGTGGTATCAAAGCTAAACAGTCAAGGATCGACTAGACTTCTCTCAAGTCCTTGTCCATCTGCCAGTCAAGGTGAGCAATGATGTGATCGAGAAGATTTTGATAGGTGGCTGTATTCCTAAGCACTTACACTTAATCGAGAAACTTGAAGAAACTTGAAGCTAACTTTACCTAAGCATTTTCGGAAGCCAGAGGATATCTTTCAAAAAGAGGGTTGTTATTGCCGACATCAAACCTTTCAAATTGAGCAGATTGAGCAAACTTCACAAAACTGAGTGGGAACCGAGTCGATCGCCCATTAACTCATGAAAGAATGACGACCAAGAGCTGAACTTGATAAGCCATTGGTTTGTTGAACTGAAGTTGAAACGGAAGCATGCGTTGCAGTCCTTCATAAACCTCCATAGCTAAAAAGCTCTGCGATCAGTTGAAAAACGTAGCGCCAGGCCTAGAACAATTTGCAAGGAGGGTAAAGAAGTGTCGATGGAAAATGTGAACGGAAAGAGAGCTTGTGAAGGTTAGAGCTCGTAAAACCAAAAGTAAGGCTTGAGGCTAATTAGGAAAGAATAGAGCTGAAGAGTGAGTCGAGGAATGGAAGATCAAGAGAGTAAGAAAGTCCACTAGAGTCCGAAAATCATGCAGAGAAAATTGCAGAAGAGGAGCAGCCGAGAGAGAAAAATAAGAGACACGGACATGATTACTAGAGCGAAAGCGGACTCATTTGATTGACGGGCGAGCTGAGCTGGTTCAGCTCATGCCATATGTCAGATGGAACTTGTTGTCCAGGCTCATTTATCATGAAGAAAAGTATGCATTTTCGAAACAGGCTGGGTTACCAAAGTGTTGGGTTAACTTGTAACCATAGTGGCCACCTTTCTTATGCATCCATTATCAAATTGATCAAAATCATAATGAATTGGAAACTATATAAGCAAATTTCATTAAATTTAAATTAATGGAGAGATGATATTGAACATTTTTATATATCTTATGATTTAGATTAAACATTAAAAAATCAAAAGTTTATTAATGATATTGCACCTTTGACTAAAATTTATGGACCATTTATGTCTTTTTTTTTTCTTTTGTTGGAGCTAATTATGTGTTACAAAGCTAAAGCAATATCAATTGAGCTTCAATATCCCACTAGAAGCACGGTCTCAAATGCGTATCAATTGGGCTCTAGTGACCTTGTTCTTCACACCAAAAACATTTTATACTCCGATAGTATATTAGGTAACAATTCACTAAGAACTAATCCAATCCACAATCAATTTCTTCCCCAAAATTAAGCTAGCCAAAATGGACTCAACCCCAGCAACAACTAGCTGTGTATTCCAGGACGGGACCTCAAAATAAGTAAATATAATACTGAAATGTTAAAAAAACAAGGCAACAATAATACCAAAATTTTTATGTGGAAAATCCAATGCGAGAAAAAATCACGAGCTACTCAAAAACTTAGTAACATTGACAATACAACAATATTTGATCATTATTAAGGTGGATTAATACAAATAGAACATGAAACCTTAACCACAATTGGAGAAAATGAGAGACAACTTGGAGAAAGCTTTCGACGAACAAAATTGATCAACTTATAGATCTCCGAACAACATTCTGAAAATTGAGCCAATTCCAAGGATGTTAGGCCTCTGAATATGGACCAAAAAGTCGTTGCCCCTTTTTATCTTCTTCTCGTGCGTTCTTCTCGAGGAGCTGTCTCTCTCTCCCTTCTCTTCACTCCACAAACAGCCCCTCTCTCTCTCTCTCTCTCTCTCTCTCTCTCTCTCTCTCTTTTTTGCTTTTTGACTGTTTGAATTTTTTCTTTTTCTTTGATGTTATGTTCGCTGAACCCCACAAAGAGACGGCCCAGCCAACAATCCTCCATCACTCTAATGGCAAAATCAATAGGAACAACATCAAAGAAAAAGAAAAAAGTCAAAAAGTCAGAAAGCAAAAAAAAAAAAAAAAAAAAAAAAAAAACAAAAAAATCCCAGCGCAAGTTGTGGCCATCTCTTTGTGGAACTCGGATTTATCAATAATATGAGATTGAAGATAGAAAAATGATACAAATTGTATTAGCGTATCTAGATAATTTTGGAATGGTTTTGAGTGGCTTGCATCCAATGATATTTAGATATTCCAAAAACTCCAACCTATCGAGACCTTGAATTTCGATCAATTTTTCACATTCATTAGCATTCAATATCTTCAGACTCTTGGAATTTGGAAGGAGGAGCCTTTCAATTGAAGTGCGCCTAGAGATATCCGGTCTTTCCAAGAACTCCAACCTATTGAGGCCTTGAATTTTGGCTAATTTCTTGCACTAATTAACAAATGATATCATTAGACTCTGGATTTTGGAAGCTATAGCCTTTACATTGAAGTGCACTCTTTGATATTTAGCCATTACAAATACTCTAACCTATCAAGGCCTTGAATTTCGGCTAATTTCTTGCACGAATTAGCATTTAATATAAGGACAGAATAGCTTTGTTTACTAATTTTTCTTTGGATGGTATCTCTCTATTCTAGTTCTTTCAACATCTTTCTTCAAAAGGTCCTATGATTTTTCACATGTAAGGAACACAAGGTGTATCATTCAAAGAGTGTGCTCAGATAATGCACTTGTTCTGCATCGGCATTACAACCACGTTGATCGAGTGCTATGTATTGAGTCTTGCCTATTTGCTGATGTCCATAGGCAATACAGTTGCTTTTTGGAACGCATACACTATTAAATTATGATGCTAAGTTCCCTCAATATCCTCCATTCATTTAGATTGTTAGTTTAATAATGATGTTGAGTTACAAACATAGTTCTATAATTACTTAAACAGTAGTAGAAGCAAATTTTATAAGGCTACACGACAGCTATGATAGAGGGTTTTGCCAAAGGTGTTATGAGTGATAGACACAAATCGCCTTCTATTAGTTTCCTATCAATAGTATAGCGTCTCTCCATACTCCAAAGAATACTCGTGATCCCAGCCTTCTCTTCTTGTTTTCTTAGTCCTTGAAAATTTTAGCTATAGTCTCTTCAAAATGAGCTCGTCTAAGACTGCTCGTGCATAGTTTGATTTAATACGTGGTTTGCACTCGTAGTGGACCAAATACCAATAATTTATTCTGTTGGTAATATTTATCGTTTCGTCATATTATCAATTGTCGTTGTCACTATTTCTACACTTATTATGCATCAGGAAAGAATAGATTGATGATGTGGAGATTTGGAAATAAATTAATAAAGCAAGTTAATCTCATAATAGATTTGGCTAAAGTCGACAAAGAAGCTCTCATAAAGATAATTTATAAACAGAAGAATAGAAATATCACATATGCACATTTTACATGCATACAATCATATATACGATTACCATCTTGGTGCATATGATTGAACACGAAGCTATTACATCTATAAAAGTTTTTCCTCTAGAGGCAATAAGTCCTAGAGAATGAATGATAAAATTAAGCAATTTTAGATTCCTGTATATCTATATATCATTAAGTTTTTTGGCTACATGATACTCTTGTCAAGAGTACAAAATATAATCTCATAATCTTAAACCTACCATTTAATTGTAGATTTTGAATCTCTATTATTGGAAGATAGTATTTGTTCTTTAATGCCACCTTGGCACTATATATCTAACTAGCCATATTGATTCTAGTAATCCTGGAGATTGACTCTTTCACACGAGTGTATTTTGTACATTGGATTGGATGCATCACTTAATAATGATGCTTGGAGAAGTGAGTCAATTTTAAGTGAGAGATTTCAACATTCAAATGCAAAGTTCGTCAGTTGATTACACCATGTAATCCATTCAACCCGAAAGTACAAACAATCCAAACCTGACAATTGGTGCTCTTATATGCGGAAATAATAAACATATACGCATGAAGCAAAAGTTGGGCACTATCGAATAGTTGTCAAAGCTTGCAGAAATACAATGCAAACAGTTACTTCCCCCCAGATAGAAGCCATGGGTCAGTATTTCTCTGTCGATTCCATCGAGCTCTATAGATAAGTAGTTAGCTTTCACTCTGCTTTTTCTCTTCAATAAATGCCTGCCTAGCAGAAAAGGCTCATGGCTGGCATAAATTGAAACTCTCCAGGCAGGTTGGAGCCGAAGAGCTTTAGCCGAAAAGTCCACATGCATTGCTTCTCACACTGATGTCTCCTGCAGCTTCGAGTATTAGAGGTCCACCCACGAGCAACATGAGCATTACCACCGCACATTCACAAACAAACGTTCATTCTGAATCAGAGATTTCACCTTCATCGTCGTCGAATATGTAGACCAAGGCCTGTTTTCTTGCAGCGAAAACACAAGCGGCACCTCTACTTGTTGTCGCAAAAAAGGAATCAACTTGATTTCACTCCGACGTTTCTATTATTTGGCCATAACTAATGCAATGCTTTGATACCTCTTTTGGGTAAAAGTAATAAGTACAATACTTGCATCACGCTAAAACACAGGCGGAAGCAATACATGTGTACCTGAAGAGGCCATGGTACGCATGTGAACCATGAATGCTGATAGTATCTATCATCATTAACATGTACATAACAGTTCTTAGTCAGTAAATCAAACTGCAATGAACCCTAACATAAGAAAATAATTATTCTTTTTGTGTTTGTCTGGCCACTAATAATTCATCTTTTTCGCACTTTGACCTTTTAATTGATCTAAAATTTATAGGAAAACCTAATACTTTAGTATTTTACTTCTTCAAATGAAAAAAATATTCTTCTTTGGAGCATAAATTTGGACATTTCCAACCGTTGGAACAAAGATGAAATGGTCCACTAGAGAGGCACAATGATCCTGTGCCAATCATATTTAAACTTAAGAATAGCTAGTAAAGTGGAAACTTAATACGGTGCATGCATAAGATTAATTCAGTTCCACCACTCAGCCAATGAGATATACTTGATATTGACACTAGCAAGTTTATCAAAAAATGATACAAATAGGAAAGACTATGGGCAACAATAAGTTACCAAACGTCCAAACTGCAAATGGACATGCTAAGAAACTCAAGGAAAGTAGTTTTTTGAGTATACGATTGATGGCATGGCAATGAATTGATCCTTAGCTCGATTGTGTGGGCACTGTGAAGAATTCTTACCACTAATTGACAAGGGGGGATTGCAGTATGGGAATGCTGCCAACTTCTCATTCTCCATCTCTAGGTGTAAAATAAAGTCCTAGATGTGTAATTTCCCTGGGTTAGTGTTTCGATAGTGAGAATGAGACAACTGAGCAATAGTGTTCTCATAAAATAGAAGCAAAAGTGGCACTACTAATGCATTAGGGTCATCAAATGCACATTTCTTGACATACATACAAGGCTCCAACTGTCGAGATATGCTGGAGCTTTTGAAGTTATGGTAAGTGAGAAAGTGAAACATCGTTTAAAATTGGACGCATATAATGGCATGCATATGCACATAGGAGGAAAAACTAAGCTGCTGCCGCTTGTGCTGATGAGGAGAGCAGATACATAGTAAATAGGAAGAACAAAAGAACAAAAGTCTATAAAACCAGACTAGTGGTTCAACTAGTCAAACTTGAGAACCGTACTTTACCAATTCAACCAGTTGAACCGATTGCATGTGGCGTTATTTGATAGAATAGGCATGTTCAAAACAAAAGGAGCCCCAGTCACTCGGTAGAGCCGCTTGCCCACAAAAGACTGGATTCCGGTTCTCAAAAGCATTGTTTTTATTTCTTATAGACTAATAAGCCAATATAGTCAATAAATAAAATATCCGCCACAAAAAGGAGCAAGAAGACATGCGGAGTAAATGATTGGCATGCCTGTTAGTTACGAGAGGTCGAAGTTCCAAACCCCAACCCATTTTCTCCAGAGAGATATCTACAACTCATCTAAAGGAATTACTTTCAAGAAAGATATCCATGTTCTTTCTAATGATATGGAGAATACAATATATACGTGTCATGGTTCATTTTGTACTTAAAGGAAATTGCTAGATCTCTTATAATGATTTTAAAGAATTGATTTCGAAGGACAAATTGTGAAAATAGTAGCCACTGTGACACAAGATGAAGAGTTGAAGAGTTGAAGATGCTTTTAGAGTTGATTCCCCGTGTGGTGGGCCACGGTAGTATATCGAATAGCAGTCACCAAATGTACTTCATATTCTACAAAGCACGCCAAGGTGATGGATAGGAAGATATCGAACAAATCGGAGATATTGGTTGAGATTGTCAAACTTACAAGCACGATAACCCAAACTGAGGGAGTTCAACACACAAGAGTTGCATATATGTGTTTAACCAAATTAAAATCAAGACTTCCATTGCTACTCCCTCTCAAGAAAATTGTCCAAAAAGCCCTAAACTTATTGCAATTTTGTCAATTTAATGAAAAACTTTTCAATTTTACCAATTGAATTTTAATCATTTTCATTTTTTTACCAATTGAGTTCATCCAATCAATTTTGACAGGAATTTGCTAATGTGCACGGTTGGCACTGACATGGCACTTTTTAAATAATATTTTGAATTTTTTATGATTTTTTTCTTTTCTTTTCATTTTTTACTTTTTTTGCTTTTATTTTTGGGTTTTGGAGTTAGTTTGGCAAGGGTGGCCAGCTGACCTAGGTTGAGGGCACACGCGCCCTCGCTTTGGCCGGCGAGGGCATCGTGGTCCTCGCCGGCCTAACTCCAAACCCCCAAAAAAAAAAAGTAAAAAAGAAAAGAAAAGAAAAGAAAAAATCATAACAAATTCAATATTATTAAAATATTATTTAAAAAGTGACGTTAGTGCCAACCGTCCACATCAGCAAATTTTAGTCAAAATTTCCCGGATAGACTCAATTGGCAAAATGTGAAAATATTTATGACTCAATTGACAAAATGTAATAGGTTTATGACTTTTTAAACAATTTTCCCCTCCCCTCTCTCATAGGCACACTATGCTTGTGGAACTATTCTAAGTTTGAGATGAAACACATTATAAGATTAGAGTATATACGGCTGTCAATACCATGGGGTATTACAATGGGCATAGACCACGGAATTTGCCATAGTGACTCACCCTCGCCAGCCATGGCCTATGGCTAGGTGGCTAGCAACCATCCATTGGCAAAAAGAAGAAGGAAAAAAAATAGAAAGAAAAGAAAAAAGTCAGAAAAATTAATAAAAAATTGTAAACATTATCCACATTGGCAATTTTTGCTCAAAATTTGACTAAATGGATTACAGTGGCATATCCTCAAAAGGTCTAGAACTCAATTAGCCAAATTTAAAAGTTTATGACTGAATTGATGCAACCGCAATAGGCTTAAGACTTTCTTGGTAATTTCCCCTAACATTGTGTGCCGAGCATCCAATACTCATTTGGCTTGAAAGGATGTCAAGTGTTTCCTCATTTTGAATAGCTAAAACTCACTTTCACTTAGGTGATGCCAAGTGGATATTGACAAGATAATTTTACCACTAAGTAGATATGAAAAGAGGTAATAAGCAGGCGACAACATGTTTCCGTATGCATTTTTATCAATAGGTGACTGGAAGATCACATTAGAAAAGAAGATTGGTTTGGATAAACTAATATGAGGGCATATTAGGTACTTATCTGTATTTGACCCGTCATCATTAATAAGGTTATTCGCTTGTGTATAGATCAGCTTTGTTGCCTTCTTAAGTGACTAATTTTCTTATCAGTCTCATGTATTAAGTCTTGCCAATTTGCTGCCATCCATAGGCAATAAAGCTATTTTTCGGAACACTCACTGTTAAGACATGATGCTTAGTTGTTAAGACATGATGCTAAGTTACCTTGATATTCTCCAATCATTTGGGCAGTTAGTTTGATAATGATGTTGAGTTACAAATAATCATTTGTTCTATTATTACTAAGAATAGTGGCAGAAGTAGATTTTATGAGGCTCTACAATGGCTATTAATAGAAGGTTTAGCCAATGGTATCTGGTGCAATAGACACAAGTCGTCTTCTTAGACATTTCCTATTAATAGCAAAGCTTCTTCCTTAGCCGTACTTCTTTTCCTAGCCTTCTATTCTTGGTCCTCGAAAATTTTAACGCCAATTTCTCCAAAACGAGCTTGTGTTTAACGGGTCATGGAATTTAAAGTTTACATGCGATTTGCACTGGCAGCGAACCTGTTAACAATCATTTATTTTGTTGATAATGTTATTGTCCCATCTAATAATTAATGTTAAATGTCACTATTTCTGCACTTGCATTCGGAAGAATACATTGAAGACGTAAAAGATTTGGAAGGGCTATAAATAAAGGAGGATTTAATTTCAGAGTAAATTCAGCTTAAGTTCCAAAAGAGCTATCATCACGGCAAATAATAAACATAAGAAAAGAAGTATCACAAATGCACATGTTACATTCATGCATACTTTCTCCTGGAGACTGGCAATAATTCCCAGAGAAAGAATACTACAATTAAAGAATTATTGATTCCTGAATGTACATCATTGAATTAAAAGACTCCATGATGCTCTTTATTGAGGATACAAAGTCCATTCACGATATTGTAGACAGAATCTCATGATCTTAAACCTGCCATCTACTTGAGGGCTCCAAATATCTGAGATCGGAATATAGCGTATGTTCTTTAGTTGAGTACACTGCCTGAACCATTCAATCCAAAGTGAGTCAATGACAATGACACGTGGAGAAGCGAGTCATTTTCGGGTGAGAGATTTCAACATACAAAAGCGAGCTCGTTAGTCAAGTACACTACCTGAACCATTCAACCTAAAGCGTAGATAATCCAAACCAAACATTTGGTTCTCATACACATGCAAATAGTAAGCATATACAGATGAAGCAAAAGCTTGGCACTATCGAGCAGTCTCGTAGCTTACAGCAATACCATGACGACAGCTACCACTAGATAGAAGCCATGATTCAGCATCTTTCGGTCAATTCTATCCAACTCAATAGATAATCGCTACCTTTCACTCCACTTTTTCTATCGACAAATACCGCCTAGCGAAAAAGGCACATGGCAGGTATAGATTAAGACTTCTCCAAAAGGGTGAAGTCGAAGAGCTTCAGTCGAAAGCCCACATGCATTGCTTCTTACACCGATGTCTGCAGCTTCAAGTATTAGAGGTCCACCCACAAAGCAGCGACATGAGCATAACCACCACAAACTCTTGAACAGATAGTCATTCTGAATCGAGATTTCTTCTTCATACTCGTCCGTATGTAGATCGGGCCCACTTTCTTGCAGCTAAAACACAAGCCACTTCTCTACTTGCCATTGCCCAAAAAAAAAAAAAAAAAAAAAAAAAAAAAAATCAACTTGATTTCAGTCCGGTGTTCCTTGAATGTATGGCCATAACCAACATGATGTTTAGATACCTTTGTTGGGTAAAAGTATAAGTACAACACATGCATTATGATAAGACACAGGCAGGAAGCAAACCTTGTGTGCCTAAAGAGACTACAAAGCATGCATGTAACTACGAATGCTCTACATTATCTTGCTACACTAGATACCACGGTAGCATCTATGGTCATGAACTTGTAAATAGTGCTTCTCAGTCAGCAACTCAGATCGCTATGTAGCTACCATAAGAGAATGATAATTCTTTTGGTATTTGTTTAGCGACTATAAAATCATTTCGCGCTTTGTCCTCTCAATTGATTTAAAATTTAGGGGAAAACCCGATACCACAATTTTTTCTTTTTTTTACTTCTTTTGACTAAAAAATATTCTTCTTTGGAGCATACTTTCGCACTTCTTCAATCTATAGGAAAAAACATGAAGTGGTCCATTAAAGAGGCACAATGTCCCTATGCCAATCACATTTGAACTTAATAGAAGGTTCTAAGTGAAAATGTAGCAAGGAGCATGAACAGGATTAATTCAATTCCATCACCTAGCCAACGAGATAAATTTGTTACTGACACTGGCAAGTTTATCAAACACTGATCCCTAAGGAAAGAGCATGGGCAACAATAAGTTTCCAGACATCCAAAACTGCAAATGGACAAGGCAAGAAGCTCAAAGAAAAAACCTTCAGAACTATACAATTGGCATAGCAATGAATTGATCCTTAGCTCGATGGCATGACAAAGGTTTAAAAATGTTCTTACCACCAACTGACAAGAGAGGAACTACAAGTATGGGGAATGCTGCGAAGCTTCTCATTCTCCATCTCCAGCGTAAGATATGGTCCTAGATGTGCGGTTTCACTGGATTAGTGTTTCAAAAGTGAGAACAATACAACCAAGCAAAAATATCCTAACAAAATAGAAGTAAAAAGGGCACTCGCTAACCCATTAGGGCCATCAAAGGCACATTTCTTAACCTACATACAAGGCTCCAGCTGTCAAGGTATGTTGGAACTTTTTGCGTTATGGCAAGGCAGAAAATAAAACACCCTTTGAAATTGCAAGGACGTAATGACATTTGTATGCATTATGCACATAGGAGGAAAAACTAAGCTGCTGCTAATCGTGCT
This sequence comes from Eucalyptus shirleyi, assembly GCA_017140165.1. Taxonomy (NCBI): domain Eukaryota; kingdom Viridiplantae; phylum Streptophyta; class Magnoliopsida; order Myrtales; family Myrtaceae; genus Eucalyptus; species Eucalyptus shirleyi. Next base: position 42,529,925 of record CM029450.1, read on the forward strand.
GATGAGAAGAGCAGATAAATAATAAATAGGAACGATAAAAAAACAAACATTTTAAAACCAGACAAGTGGTTCAATCAGTCAAACTGGTAGAACCGTGCTCTTCCAATTTGACCGAGTGAACCGATTGCATGTGATGTCATTTGATAGAATGCTCTGCGTATATTAGATTACACACTTTCAGAACAAAAGAAGCCCAGTGAGTCGGCACACACCATAGCATCTTAATAAATTACACACGCTTAATGTCATCTTATAGCATCCGGTTCAATTTTAGATTAGGCCAATATGGTCAATAAATAAATTATCCACCACGAACTGTAGCAAGAAAACACCGAAGCAAATGATTGGCATGCTTGTTAGTAACAAGAGGTTGGAGTGCCAAACCCCAACCCAATTCCAGCACTACTCCTTTTAGTTTTTTTACGGCCCAGATTTGGTCCAGACTAGTTGACAAGTTTGCTGGGTATCAGTTGATAGGTACACCTGGTTATCCGTTGAAGAGGATGAATACCACCGGTTCTTGATCAATACTATTTCTGTTGGGAAACCAGACTGGACAGGTCTGGTTCCCCATCCAACCAGAGCCACTTCTTAAAACTCCGACATGAACAGGAGTCAACAGAAAAGCACAATATGCTACTTTTTTCCTTTTGCCATCAATGTCTTAAATAGTGAATTGTCATGATCGGAATAGAACTCTAGATATCACAAGTAAGAAAACAATATGCAAGCTCCGGATCCAAGCTCCGGATCCAAGAGTTACCTTCAATTGGTACAAATCCCGGTTATTTGCATATGTGGTTCTGCAATATGCACAAATGGAAGGTCACTAGCCTGCAGGATCATCATCCCGGCATCTACCAAGTTTTCATGAGTATCATTCATCTTATTTAGCAACATGATAATTTGATGTTCCTGCTTCCAACAGAATATATTAGCCACATTTGCAAATTTTGGCTACAAAATATGATATACAAAGCTTTTACCTCAAATAGAGCCTAATCCACACAACAATGACCAAGAGAGATGCACAACAAGATCCTTCCAAAGATCTTCCCTTCTTCACATTGCTTGAAACATTCTTAAGTCCACTCACTACCGCTATACGATTTGTTACATCTAAAAAAGACTCCTCGTATTTGGAAGGAAATATAATCTGAAGCAAATTCAAAATCATCCCGCAATAACATACAGAGTAATGATTAGCATGAAAAAGCAGTTGGACTCTGCACATGTGGATCTCTGGATAATTTTTGTAGTTTCAAATTAAAGGTATATACCCTATACAAGGACCATGAATTGCGAACATATCTGGTGGATGCTGAAACCGACGTAAGAGGGAATTGTAGCAATAAATTCTCACAAAGTATCTATTTCAAAATAGAAGAGAAAGGCATCTGGGCAGCTTCCTTGAAAATGTGATTATCAAATTAGTTTCTAATCGGGAAACATGGAATACAGATTTCCACACACAAGGATCATAACCTAAACACAGAGCCCAATCCCATAAGATCACCCAACTAAAGCTTCCATATACACCGTCAAGTAATCAAACCCGAGATCAAATATGAAAAACTAGATTATTAGATAGAGGGTAAGTGAAAAACCATTGTTGAGGACAACCTCCAGAAGACAACCCCTAACCCCCAAAGGTTTCCTTTTCTTTCTCTCCTTCTCTCATTATAGTCTCAAGGTTCTGGCCACTCAGACAAGGAAATGAAAAATATAGGACTACTTTATGCTAATAAGCATTTGGATAGAAATATCCACAAACCTATTAACATAAGTCCTGAATTAGCCAAACGAAAGATGAATATTTGAGCTCAAATAATTGATGAGTTGGGTAAAACCAAAAGTACAAACTTTTAATTAAAGGATTGCAATGTTTACATAAACAAATTTCGAGCCCAAGTAATATACTCAAACTCTTGTTGATCCACAATTTCACATTTGGTGCACATATCATCAACGAGGACCAGACTCAAAAGGGAGAAAAGCAATCACTTCAAACAACAAATAACAGCAATGATTTATCCCGTAGTTCATATTTTTCCCACTGAGGTAGCATGTGTGAGAACAATTATAAATGGAAAAAGTAGATATAGCATTAATGTGAAGAATTTAAAATGAAAAAGCAATAAAAAATATATTAAAGTAAGAACTCCTATACACGAACACGATTCTATTACATTTCAGCTTTCTAATTCTTTTGCTAATAACTACGTTCCATCTATTGAAATTCCTTCACAAGTGCCCTTCGCAAATATTTGGTGTCCCCCAAATCCTCCAAACTGCAGTAATTCTCTAACTCTCTGCATTGTTTCTCTAAGACAATAATGAGGGTAAGACATCTTACTAACCTGACAAGATATCTCAAGGCAGAAAAGCACAAGGAATTGCATTTGATACATGAGACCTTCCAATCCAATGAGAAACGACAATCAACCCGTCAATTTCAACCCTTGTTAGTGTGTGGTTACTTAAAATAGTGCTGGACCAACAATAACCACGGTTGAAGCCCAGCAAACCACCCTAGCTCAAGTCAACATCATCTAGTGGAAGTGCTCTTAAGTATTTTTTGTTCCAGTCATGGAACATAATTGGGAGAACCTGTAGGTATTATTGTGGGAAGGATCCTGGGTTTCGTGCTTTGGTGGGTTCAAATATGAATATAGATGAAGATGATGGCAAGATGACCTGAAATGAAGAACTAACCCCCAAACCAGCAGTCATTTGCAATTTCATATCCTTAGTTTTGGCAACTAATTTGGTACATTGCCTCAAACCATGAGTCAGCCGCTAGAGCACATGAAAACAATACTAGGCTTGACAGCATATCATTCTGACATTTAAAGCATGACCAAAAGTAGAGAAAATCACTCACGGATCAATGGTAGTTTCTTCATCAGCCTCAGAAAGATCCAGGAGATGCATAGCGGCATCTTGATCATATAGAAACTTCAAGAACACTACAAAAAGTTCACCATCAAACTCAAAAGAGTATATAGGAATTCACCATGAGGAAGGACCCCGCTTGACAAAAGTTAGACAAACCTATTGTATGTTAAAAGTTGATCACTTGGCTCGACATCGATTGTTTTATACATTTCAAAAGCCAGCTGAAGAAATTTGCAAACCGAAAGAGAGACGAAAGCAAAAGCTTCAGCAACATGCACATTATTAACCAATGCAATATGCTTTCGATCCCTAAGGCAAATACTACAAGCATGCCACAGGCTCAAGAACTCCATAGGATCCTACCAATATTTTGACCTTGCTCTAGTGGTCACACTATGATTTTTTCATTTTGAAACAAGTAAAATTGCATTTCTTCAGGGTAGCATGCGAGAATTGAGAAGGTACAAACCCCAAGTTGTGTGAGGCATGGGAAGCAAAGATACAGAAAAGTTGTCAATTTCTCTTTTTTGCTGCTTCAAAAACATGACGATATCAACAAAACAACAATGTGCTATTGTCGTATTCCGTAACAACCTTAACAGTTACTAAATGGACCTTTGTTGAACAGGTTCAAGTCACGTGTAAAGCCCATCGTCTAACGATGACTCCTTTACAATATTGATAACAAGCTCATTTTTCAAATAATTAAAGGCTATTTAACTTACATCAATATGTCATTCTAAGCAACCCATATCATATCTTATCCACAAATAGTTCAACTTCATGTTTAAAATTTAGTAATTTAGTGTCACTAAAGACATGATACCATACATGATGAGAGACAGGCAAGATATTACAATAGTTTTTTCTTTTGGTGACTGAGGATCCACTTTCCCTTGTCAGCTTACGCCGATTCGGTATTTGCGACTATACCTGCGAGGAGACTAGCACAACAACCCACTGCGATGGACCCCCACTCCAATCACGGAGCCAATCAGGGAGTTCGAACTCAGAACCTCCAGAGAGGAAAGGCAAGCCCTCAACCATCTCAGCCATGCGTGGATGGGTAAGATATTACAATAGTCGCAAATAGAAGATATCAAGAAAGGTAAGAAATCACAAGAAAGATTGTAACAGGCATACCGGCTTCACAACAGATGAGAGCACCCTCACTCAACCTGTACAAGCAACATTCCAGCCTTTTCCACTGCATTATCCGCTAGTGTCTCATCCAAACCAATACCTAGATAACAAGAACGCCATCTTGAAAGACCCCTGAGCTCACCCATTCTAAAGCCAATGATTTCTACAGCAGGCTGCTAAGTAAATAACAATACTTCAATTAATTAACCCCGTAAGTCAAATATCATCTCTTAAGAAAACTGACACACTGATGAGGGATAAAAATAGCATTGACCACATACATTACTTGCTGGAACCATTGAAGTTAAAAGTTCACAAAAGAAAATGTTTTACACAGTAAATGGTCATTACGAGCCATGTTCATCTTCTGCAAACTATGTTTGAACTAAACAACATACTCTAGAGTCTCCACCAAATAAAAGATATACTGGAAAATTCAATAAAGAAATGGAGCCTAGTCTGCTATCCAATTCATGCAAGCAGATTAGAAGTTTGGAATGTTCATGTGAAATTATCAAGTCCTGCCCCAAAGTTGCTTTGAGAGAGAGAGAGGCCATTTATGTGATGGTTGTGGGCTATAAGCACAATATTGACAGGAAATGCTACTGTTTTCAAGGAGACAAAAGCCCTAGCCCTTTTGATGTTAGCTTGGGGAAGGGTAACTTCTTTACAACAATCAAATATCAAACCGCATTTCTATTCAACACCTTGGGGAAGGATAACTTCTTTACAACATTTAAATATCAAACCACATCTCTAGAGTCCTATTACCTATTTAACTCCCCAACTATCAAATGTTTACACTTCAATGTAAGGTGAAGTCCCGGCTTACAAGAGGGGCGGAGTTCTATAACATTTAAATAGTAAACCACATCTTTATTTCTTAGCTTAACCTTTTTTATCACTTGGCAATTATTCCACAAAATTCTAAACCGTTGTGAATGCACATATTGATTAGACAAAAGGAGAAAGGAGCCCGAAAGCATTGATCGGCAGTACCATAGAGTTAAAGAGAGTTCATAAGCCGTGGTAAGAAAGAAATAGGCAGGCTTTTAAAAATGAGGGAAGTTATATAGGTGCTGTAAAAGATATTTGACTTTCCACCTTTTTTTTTTTCACATTGTGGTGGCAGTTCTTTGGACACCAAGTCTTTTTTTTTTTAAAGGTAAATATGAGCTTTTAGGTGGAAATTTGTAAATAGGAGGCATCCCCTTGGTGCTCTTGCTGCTCTTTAATAGACTTACTTATCAAAAAAAAAAAAAAACAGGAGAGTCTATAACCTTAAAGAATGTAATTGGAAACATCATTTCTCACTATAGTAGTAATCAAGAAGAATATGTAGCATGTACATGAGAGTCACTGTACCCACGAGAAGCACATAATCTGATCTAATTAACAACAGCCCTACAGAGTGCATGTACACGTGTGCACACCTGTGCAAGCACATGATCGCATGCATGTGCACACCCAAGCACATGTTCACAACACACAAAAATGCCCACGTAAATGGAGAAAGATCTGGCAAGGGAATAAACTGGCAATATATTTTCTCTAGATAATAAAGGATTTTGTTGAAAGAAAAAGTTCCAAAGACATCAAGTATATATGAGAACAAAACAAAAGAAAAACAAACAAAAGTGAAGCATTAGAAGAGTATACAGAAACAGCACATGATGCTCAAAGCTGGTCAAAAGGTACAACGCAGAAGCAACCGAAGATTCCAGACCCTACATTTTGTTGCTTTCTTTCCTAAGGCACCCCATGAGACAAAGGTGCAGTGCTTCAGAACTTCTTAGAAATTGATCCTCCTAATTAGGTATTCCAACAATCAAAAAAGTGGATGGCATGTTTTGCAAGAACCAAACCACCTTAGACAAGCTGAAGATTTGATGTAAAAGCTTGCAAGCGAAGTCGAAAAAGAAGAAAGAGATGATCGACATTTTCCCACAAATGCTTTCACACACAACACCATTCTCTGAAAAATCAAATTCTGTTTACCGAGATTCTCAATCATAAGAACCTTATTCCAATTTGGTGTGCATTTACTACAAAACATACACTCCCAAGTAATGGAGTTTGATTCTCACATATTAGAGTCGTATGTGTAAGCATTTGGGTGAAATGTCAAGGAACAAGGAAGCTTTGGTAGCAGATTGTTATCATTTAAACAACGAAATGATCATTTGGGACATTGAGTTCGTGAGCCAAGCCCAAGATTAGGACTTTGAAGCTTTTGCCTGCCTTCTTTTATGTGTTGCATAATTCAAAGATTTCTGTTGCTTAACGGAAGAGATGGAATCTTTTCTGTAAAGTTACTACAAGCTGCTCGATAGGGAGATTCGTGGCAAAACAGATTTTCCTCGAAATCGATTTGGAAAGTGAGAATTCCAATTAGAGTTTCTCTTTTTGCTTGGGAAGCAACCTGAGAACAAATCCTTACTTTAGAAATGAGGCAAAATACTGGTTAACAGGTGTTTCCTCAGCAAAAAGAGGCAGAGTCTGCACAAAGATCTCCTCCTTCATTGTTCTTCGACAAGAATTTGGACAGTTTCCTATGCTTGCGCTATGTTATCTTGGGTTATCAGAGTTTTATTGGGCAAGAACTTTGGGCATGGCAAGGCATTCCTTTACAACACAACAAGTGGGATTAACTCAATTCCCCTGTTTCTTTCGATACAAAAATTGACTTGCAATTGTGAGGAGATATATGCTAAGATCTAAGGCAATAAACTCTTTCCTTTTAAATTGAGAACATATCTCTACACCTGCTAATTATAATGTGAACGTATAAACATTATATATCCATATCTCCATGTACAGTACACTCAAAGCTCAAACTTAGATCAAGTTCAAGTTCAAAGCAATGATTAATGACCTAAAATTTCCATTATACGCTTATAGGAGATATTGCCAACTTGTTGAATCGAGACTCAAATCAGATTTTAATTCAGATCATTGCATATGATATGTTCGTATGAAGAATCAACATCGGGATGTTCTGAAAATTATGGCGTGTCTCAATATGTGCATAGCATAACTTCCTGTAACAAATTCCTATCTCTATCCGATCACCTCCAAGACTGTTCATTGAGATGCGTGAAATTTAATTATTTGGGAAAAAGGCCAAATGCAAAGACAATAATGCGCACCTGTAGATGATTGAGGACAACCAGCATAAGTTCTTTTCCAGCATCAGAAACAACTTTTGATACACGCTTCATACCCTATCACTGAACCAACTAGCAAACTATGATTATAAAAAACAACCAAAAAAGCCAAAGTCCTATAGCAGTAACAGAGCTTAAAAAATTAGCCATACCACTTCACCCAGAGAATTAACACGAAATAGATAGACTGAAAAATTCCTCCTGAGGGAAAGAGTCAAGACCTAGATAAGCAAACGAAAACAGTTCAATGAAGAAAAATGAAACGCCATCTACCGCTCTGTATTAATAGTACTACTTGCCATGGTCACTAACAAGCTTTGCAGCAAATCAAACTTCCTCATGAAATATGTTTATGGTGTCAGCCCACTGCTTATGCATTAGTGATAATGATGGCTGGATGAATGAAGTAAATCTTCAATGTTCAAAGCCTGTTGAGCAACTTGAAGTCCATTTTTTCTGCAGACGGAAAGAGATTGATAATCTAAGGAGGCATTCGGCTGATAAAGATTCTCAAAAGACCGTTCTGATTTCAATTTGAGAATTAAAACAAACCAGAAAATGAGTTTGGTAACACTCCGAAAGCAGTCGACGAATAAAAGGAAAACTATTCTCAGAATCAAAATTACAAACTGAAGATGACTTTTTAGTATTCTCATTCCAAAAGCAAACATGGAGATTTGGAAAAAAAAAAATAAGCCTATTTTTTGAAAGTGATGTAACCCAAGCATATTCTAACAATTTTTATCCCTAATGATATTATTTTCACTGAACAAATATTTTGTTAGCAAAACATTGAAAAAAGTTTCTATGAAAATGGAAACTAAAGGCATTTTCTAAAATTAAGCAGGCCTTAAGCAGTCGAGAACAAAAATGACGTGTGAATCATGCGACAATGTTTACAATTTTGCAATGAATTTGCCTCACAACATTCAACATCTGAACTACACAGATTTTTAGAGACTTTTTACTGAAAGATAGGATGATACTTACAAAGTTGAGTAGAAATCTGAAGCATAAACAAGATAATTCAGACTTCCAAGTATGAGGCATCATGTTGTTCAGCTAATGGCGACTCTCGAAAGTCAACTCAAGCATTAAAAATTATCGCAGGAAAGTTCTTTCACAATGTAAAGTTTAAAGTCATTTCTAAGAAAACTGCCTCAAAATTGCTCCACCTTAACCATCCATTTCTTTTTAAGGATGATGGTAATATCCCTTATGACCAAACTAAGTTAGATACCAATGAAAAAAATATTAGTGCACATAAACAACCATAATATAATCGTAACATCAAGTACAATCACTACCACATAAACTAGAACAAAATCTAGATTTGCACTCGGATCACCTTCATTCACGTAGGTTTTTTTCTGTAAAATGCCAACTCCTCGCTCAACATCATGTTCTCAATGAAGACATTCAAGCGCTTCACACACTGAATAGAAAAAAGAGAGAGCTTTCTCAATTTGAAGCAATTGCCGGAGAGACCGTCCCCAGCATTAGAGGTCCACCCACAATAGATGTTTGTTCTAATCTGAGATTTCATCTTCATCTCGTCCAAGTATGTAGACCAGGGCTAGCTTTCTTGCAGCCAAAACACAAGCCACACCTCTACTAGCTGTAGCCAAGAATAAATAATTCAACTTGATTTCACTCCGATGGTCCTATAATATGGCCATAACTAATGCGATGTTTTGATACCTTTGCTGGGTAAAATTAATAAGTACAATACTTGCATCGCACTAAAACATAGGCAGGAGCAAAACTTATGTACCTGAAGAGGCTATCGTATGCATGTGAACCATGAATGCTCTACATTATCTTTCTATACTAAAGACCCTAATAGTATCTATCATCATGAACATGTACCTACTAGTTCTTAGTCAGTAACTCATGAACCTACCATAAGAAGATAATTATTCTTTCTTTATTTGTCTAGCCACTAAAGATTCATCTTTTTCGCACTTTGACCTCCCAATTGATCTAAAATTTACAGTAAGACCTAATACTTTAGTATTTTACTTCTTCAAAGGAAAAAAATATTATTTGGAGCATAAATTTGCAGGTTTTCAACCGTCAGAACAAACAGGAAATTATCCATTATAGAGGCACAATGTACCTACGCTAGTCATATTTAAACTTAAGAGTAGGTTGTAAAAGTGGGAATTTAGTAAGGAGCATGGACAGGATAATTCAGCTCCACCACCTAGTCAATGAAATAAATTTGTTATTGATACTAGCAAGTTTCAAACAATGATACAGAAAGGAAAGACTATGAGCAACAATAAGTTTCCAAAAATCCAAACTGCAAATGGACATGGTAAGAAGCTCAAGGAAAATGGTTTTCATAGTATACAATTGATGGCATCACAATAATTTGATCCTCAGCTCAATTGTACGGCAGTGTAAATTTTTTTTACCACAAACAACGAGGAACTACAGTATGGGGAATGCAGCAAATCTTCTCATTCTCCATCTCTAGGTGTAAGAGTCCAAGATGTGTAATTTCACTAGGTTAGTGTTCTGGAAGTGAGAATGAGACAACCAAGCAAAAGTGTTCTCACAAAATAGAAGCAAAAGTGGCACTATTAGCCCATTAGGATCATAAAATGCACATTCCTTGACATACATTTAAGTACAAGGCTCCAACTGTCAACAAAACTTTTGCAGTTATGTTAAGGCAGAAAGTATAACATCCTTTAACATTGCAGGCATGAAATAGGATGTATATGCATTTATGTGGAGAAACTAAGCTGCCACTCCTCGTGTTGATGAGGAGAGCAGATACATAATAGGAAGAACAAAAGAATAAATGTTTTTAAAGCCGGACTAGTGGTTCAACCAGTTAAACTGGTAGAACCATGTTCTAACAGTTCGACCAGTTGAGCCAATTGCATGTAAAGTTGTCAAATAGAATACACCTGTCCAGAACAAAAGAAGCCCCGGTCGCTCGGCAAAGTTGCTTGAACACAAAAGACATGATTCCCGTTCTCGATAGAATCGTTCAAATTTTTAATAGACTAAGCCAATACGGTCAATAAATAAGCAATCCACCACAAAATGAAGCAAGAAGACACCAGAGCAGATGGTTGGCATGCCTTTTAGTTACAAGAGGTTAGAGTTCCAAACCCTAACCCAACTTCAATACTCTTCCTTAAAGTTTTTGAAAGGCCTAGAACTGGTCCAGACTAGTTGACAGGCTTGCTGGGTTACCAATTGATAGGTACACATGGTTATCGGTTCAACAGGGTCGATACCACCAGTTGTTGACCACTACTATTTCTACTATGAAACCAGACTCGAAAGAAAAGCACAATGCCCAAGTTTTTTTCTTTTTTCCATCAATGTCTTAAATAGGGAATTGACAAGTATAGGAACAAATAGAACTCAAGAGCATCCTATACTTCTCACAAGTAAGGAATCATTATGCAAGCTCTGATCCACAAGTTACCTTCAATTGGTCCAACTCTCAATTAATTGCACAAGAGGTTCCCGAAATATGCATAAATGGAAGGTCACTGGTCTGCAAGATCATCATCTAGGCATCTCCTAAGTTTTCACAAGCGTCATCCATCTTATTTAGCAACACAACAATTTGAAGTTGCTGTTTCCAACATAATTTATCAAATTGTAATGGCAACACAACACAATTTGAAATCACTTCGGCCGTACGGAACCGGGCAAAAATCCCGACACCCGAGCGCTTTTCGGCCATTTTTCCGAGTTTTCGTAAGTCGAAATCAAATTGTAATGGCATAGGAAGAAAGGCGACATCGAGACGAGTCCAACGGTACGTCGAGCGCCGCCGGGCGACGCCGCACGCGCCCACACGGGCGGCCGGAAGGCGCTGCGCGTGGGCGCGACGCGCCCGGAGACGCTGGATCGCTAAGCGCGTGCGGCGCACGCGCCGGTCGGCGAACCGGCGCGTGCACGCCGCCAGCGGGCGAACCGGCACGTGCCGGTCCGCGGACCGACATGTGCTGACGTCATGTGATGACGTCATCACCGACGACGTTTCGCCGGACGGTCACTGGCCGACGACCCGACTCGACTGCAGACCCTACCCGACTCGCTAACGCAGGCACGTGCCCCGCACGTGCGGATGACGTATGCGTGACGTCATCCCCCGCACGCGTGCGACACGTGTGTCGGTCCGCGCGAGCGGTCCGACCGGTCCGACGACCGACGACAGTTGACCGTTGACCCTTTGACCGTTGACTTTGACCATTGACCACGTTGACCGTTGACCAACGACCGTTGACCGTTGACTTTGACCGTTGACAAAAAAAAAAAAAAAGGTTAAAAAGAATGTGTTTCTTTTTCAATTAAGTCTATGAGGATTATAATGTGATCCCTTATTTGTTCTGCATTTGTTGCAGGAACTATGCCTCCCCTAAGGTTGCGCACACCTATTCGCGCGATTCTTACCGATGAACAAAAGGATAGGCCGCTCCGATATGCGAGTTGATAGCCGAGCCGACGATCATCGATGGGAAAGAGGTGACTTAATTGATCATGTCCTTGAAGTCAACGGGAAAATTCAACAGGTCATATGGAATGGTCGTCCTATGTCACAATCGAGATGGTGCGATTTTTCATAAACACTCTTCCACCCGAATGGCAAGATGTGTTGAATCGCATATGGGATGTCAACGAGCTGCTTCCTATAAGAAAATTGTGATGGATTTTGTAAACGAATATTACTGTATTGTTTCAAGGGAAAAGATCAAGAAATTGAACAAAAGAGGATCTTTCCCGGTATGCCGACTTGGTGTTAGTTGTATTAACCGATATATGTTAAGTGTGATTTGTGGACATATTATGTAATGATTACTACCTAATTATATTAATTGAAAGCATTATTGTTTTTAATTATATGTCAATTATCTGTTGTTTTATCGTTATTGCTGGTTGTCAGGTAGTTTTAGAAGTTTTTGTAACTTCATAGAATTGATTTTGCATATGACAATCATATTAATGATAGTTTTAAGTTAGGATTTTTGGAGGATGATTGGAAACGTAGTGACCTTTTGATTCTCAAGCCTTACTTAAAATTATTCATTGATATGATGGGTCTATGTAAATAGGGATGCATAAATGATAGGCATTAATAATTCGTGCATATTTGTCTCGATTTGTTCGATCAATGGCTTCGGCCACAAAGAGCATAGTTGTCGAGCTGAGCAAAGGTGAAAAGCTCAATGGAGACAACTACGAAATTTGGCAAATGAAAATCCAAGATGTCTTTGGAAGAGCAAGAAGCACTTGAGGCTCTTGTCATGACCATGGTAGAACCCGAAGATGGAACCACCGCACAAAGACAAAAGAAACAAAGAAGCTTTTTCTCAAGGAAAAGAATGAACTCTCTAGCTCGTATCACGTTGCTGAGCAGCATGGAAAATGATGTCATGCGAGAGTTTCGGCGTTTTGATAATGCCAAGGAAATGTGGGAGGCATTGGCAGCTAGATATGGTCATACTTCGGTGACTAGACTGAGGCAGCTCACTATCAGGTTTGACTCTTATAAGATGCCTCATGGTCAGACCATGAAGCAACATCTTAGAAAGATGTCAAACATGATAACTGAGCTGAAAGATGCTGGCCATGTCCTCACATATGAGCAGCAAGTGCAAGCAGGATTCGTTCCTTGCCTCGAGTTGGGAGCATATGAAGGTGCACCGACTCATAATGAAAATATCAAAACCTTTGAGGATGCAATGCGTCATCTTGAGCTGGAAGAGGACCGCCTGTTGGCGGCTAAGCCGGATGCTGAACTCTATTATGCTGGTTCTAGCTCAAATGGAGCTTTGAGCTCCAAACGCAAGCGCCCTAACTGGTTTGATAAGGGGAAAGGCAAGGAAGAAGCAGGTCCTTCAGGGAAGAAACCCAAATTTAACCAACATGGAAGAGGGAAGCGTCATCGCATGAAAAAGGTTGCAAGGGTGAAATGCTACAACTATGACAAGAAGGGTCACTATGCTCGCGACTGTCGTGAGCCAAAGAAGGTATGCACCCCTTGTACTTTTCAGAACTTTGCTTATGTGTCGAGTTCTGTGTTCTTAACTGAGTCTAATCCTTTGTGGACTGTGGATTCAGGAGCAACAGACCATGTAACGAAGGATAGAGGATCCTTCATGGAATTCCGACGAGTACCAACTGGAACTAAGTGGATCTATGTGGGAAAAAACTCCAGAGCTGAAGTGAAAGGAATTGGCACATGCCAACTGAATATGCATGGTGGACGCACTTTGTTTCTTCATGATATGTTGTATGCTTCGGAGATTCGTCGGAATTTAGTGTCTGTATTAATGTTGGTTAAATTAGGTTTTAATATGAACTTCTGTAGTAGAGGTGTGAATTTGTTTTTGGAGACAAATTACTATGGTTGTGGTTATTTTCTGGATGGTTTTATTGTATTAGATATTGATTATGTTAATGCTAATGTTTGTTATTCCCTTCTCACGTCTCCTAATAAATATGATAATGATGTGAATGTGTGGCATGCTAGACTTGATCACATTGGCCAACAGCGTATGAATAGACTAGCCAAAGAGGGCTTGTTGGGCAATATTGAAAAAGTCGATTTGTTCATATGTAAGAATTGCCTAGAAGGGAAAACGACAAGGAAACCATTTGGAAAAGGAAAAAGAGCTGAATTTCCTCTGCATTTAATCCATTCTGATGTCTGTGGTCCAATGAATGTGAAAGGAAGGCATGGGGCTGTTTATTTCATCACCTTTATTGATGATTATACTCGATTTGGATATGTCTATTTGATTTCTCATAAGTTTGAAGCAATAAGTTGTTTCAAAAGGTTTATGAACCTGGTAGAGAATCAATTAGATAAGAAAATAAAAGCATTGAGATCCGATCGAGGTTGAGAATATTTATCTGATGAGTTTAGAAAATTATGTGATGAAAAAGGAATAGAAAGACAGTTGTCTATTCCGTACACTCCTCAACAAAATGGTGTTGCGGAAAGAAGAAACAGAACCCTACTGGAAATGGTTAGGTCCATGATGGCGCATGCTAACTTGCCTATCACCTTTTGGAGTGATGCATTGTTAACTGCTGCGTATATACTTAACCGGGTGCCTTCCAAATCAGTTGCTTCCACTCCATATGAGTTATGGACAGGTAGAAAACCAGACTTGAGTTTTCTTAAGCCATGGAGTTGTGCTGCCTATACACATGAGTCCTCTCACAAGTTTGGGAAATTGGGTCCCAGAGGAAAGAAGAGTATTTTCATAAGATACTCGGAACACTCGAAAGGGTATGTGTTCATTGGTGAGCAGGAAAGTGGGAGTGTAACTGAATTTGAATCACGGGATGTTACATTCTTAGAGGATGAGTTTCCTAAGAATGGCGAAATATGGGAAGATCACTCCCTATTTGAGACCTTGGATCAAGACAATGATATTAGTGGAGTTCATCTAAGTGGGAGCATAATAGGGAATGATGTGCAAAGTGTACAATCTCCCATACGGCGAACAAGTCGCCAAAGTATTCCCCGTCGACGTTTTGACATTGAAGGGGAAACTTTTATGGTTGCTCCACAAGATGAGGATGAGCCAAGAAATATCAATGAGGCTCTTAATTGCCCTAGTAAAGAAAAATGGATTCATGCAATGGAAGAGGAAATGGAGTCAATGAAATCAAACCAAGTCTGGGAACTGGTTGATCTTTCAAAAGGACGCAGAGCTATTGGAAACAAATGGGTTCTCAAAATAAAGCGAAAGGTTAATGGCTCGATTGAAAGGCATAAGGCTCGCCTTGTGGCGAAAGGGTATAATCAACAGGAAGGAATTGATTATGAAGATACGTTTTCTCTTGTAGTCAGATTTACCTCAATTCGCATTATTCTGGCAATAGTAGCTAGTCTGGATCGTGTGTTACATCAAATGGATGTAAAGACTGCTTTCCTCAATGGAGAATTAGAGGAAGAAATATATATGGAACAACCTACTGGTTTCATAGTGAAAGGCCAAGAAGAAAAAGTATGTCGACTTTTGAGGTCGATATATGGTCTTAAGCAGTCATCAATACAATGGTATATATGTTTTCATAATGCCATAGTGGCATATGATTTTAAAATGATTGATGAGGATCATTGTGTATATATCAAAAGATCCAAAGATCAATTTGTGATCATATCATTATATATTGATGATATACTGATTGCCGGAAGCAATATGGAGTTGATTAATACTGTCGAGAGATGGTTATCTTCTAACTTTGAGATGAAGGATATGGGTGAGGCTGCATACATTCTTGGAGTTAAGATTTCGAGAGATCGTTCAAAGAGATCGTTGTCTCTTTCGTAAGAAACCTATATAAATAAGGTTCTTGAACGATTTCGTATGCAAGACTGTAAACCCATAAACACTCCTATTGCAAAAGGTGAAGGATTGAGCCATAGACTGTGTCCAGGGACTCCACAAGAGAAGGAACAAATGAAACATGTTCCTTATGCTAGTGCTGTTGGGAGCTTGATGTATGCTATGATGTGTACAAGACCCGACATATGCTTTGCAGTTGGAATGGTGAGTAGATACCAATCCAATCCAGGTCCAGCACATTGGAAAGCCATCAAGAGAATACTGAGGTATCTGAAGGGAACTGCTGATTTCAAGTTGAATTACCAAGGAAAGGATCTGCGACTTGAAGGCTATTCAAATGCTGATTGGGGAGGAGATTTAGATGAAAGAAAATCTACCTCTGGATTTGCTTTCTTACTTTCTTACTGAACAATGGCGCCATATCATGGAGCAGTAAGAAGCAAACGTGTATAGCCTTGTCCACGATGGAAGCTGAGTTCGTGGCATTATCAGTAGCGGTATAAGAAGGAGTTTGGCTTAAGAGATTTTTGGATCATTTAGGTGTTATTAAGAAAGCTGCAAATCCATTGTTGGTTAACTGTGATAGCCAA
The DNA here is from genome assembly GCA_017140165.1 of Eucalyptus shirleyi. Lineage (NCBI taxonomy): Eukaryota > Viridiplantae > Streptophyta > Magnoliopsida > Myrtales > Myrtaceae > Eucalyptus > Eucalyptus shirleyi. Next base: position 42,546,062 of record CM029450.1, read on the forward strand.
GCAGCTATAGCGTACACCAAAGATCCAAAGTATCATGGCAAGACCAAATATATAGATACCAAATATAACTTTGTAAAAGATATGGTTGCACGAAAGGATGTGAACTTGCAGTACATATCTACGCATAGAATGGTAGCAGATCCTATGACAAAGCCAATACCTAGAGATGTGTTTTGTGGTCATGTAAAATCTCTAGGATTGCGTAGAGTCTTATGTACTGGATATTGTAATTTCCCTGAGTTGTTCACATTTATGAAATTTTGTTTTTCATTGATTAATGCCTATGAATCTTTGTATGATCTTTATGCATCTTAATGCTCAGTGCATTATTTTAAGTTGAGAAGTATGTCGGACAGATATAAGATTAGCCCACTCACACGGGTAATCGTCTCTATTTACTATGTGATAAATAGAGATGAGACTGTTTTAAAGCTTATTATCTAGGTGATAATCGAGAGCTCAAGCTTAAAACACGTATGTCGCCTTAACTAAGTATTAAGATGATGATATAATACTTACTACGTCCGAAAGTAAAAAATACCCCACATGTTTTTACTTTATCTGTCTAAGATGTGACACCCCAAACCCTTCGCAGGTCGTCACCAGCGCCGGTGTTACATCTTTTACCATCTCTATTTCTTGGCTAAATTAAGCCTTGCCAGATTTCAGGCAATTTTTTTTTTTTTAAAGCGGTCCCATGCGCAACTCATAGCGGAAGCAAAATTCACATCGTCATCCATCTCCCTTCTATCCCATGATACAAATACACACCAGCTACACATCAGGATTTTATAAATAACGTTGACGCTTTGCTTACATACATACATGTAGCGAGATGGGGTTTCCTTCGGGTCGGTACAAAAACCAGAAAGGTTAAGACTCTGCCATGTCCCACCTAAAATCTCAAAAAGGAACTCCGACCCCTAACATCACATGAACACAAAACCCTCCCATCACCAGCATCAACTATCTACATCAAAAAGCTCGGCTCCTACTCGTCGCGCGTGAGTCTCACACCCAACCCGGTGCATCAGGTGGTGGCGGCGGCAGCATCCCTCGCATAGCACCATCTCGACGGACGTGAACAGAAATGAACTCTTGTATGACAGGGCCCCCAGCCAGGCCGATATCATACATAACTAAGCATCGCACTCGGATGAACGTCAATCCGGGCACAGAGGGACAATCTAACTCCGTACACTCCACCTCAACATCAGACGGTAGACCGTAAAATACCCCACGCGAAACAGCAGGTAGCGGCATAGTGCTAATCTGAAATGTTATCCCCAAAAGGGGTGAGTACAACCACTCAGCAGAGAGGGAAATCCAATAACAACTCAGTGCACCATGTATACCATCATACAATGCAGGCATTGCTTACCTTTTTGATGTCAAGCGTATGCATGCATCATCATAGCATATACATATCATCGTCATCATGGCATCTCATATATCATTATCATCACATCATCATTAACCATGCATCACCATGCATATCACATCATCATTAGCCATGCATCACCATGCATATCACATCATCATTAGCCATGCATCACCATGCATATCACATCATATCATCATTAGCCATGCATCACCATGCATAACACATCATCATTAGCCATGCATCACCATGCATATCACATCATATCATCATTAGCCATGCATCACCATGCATATCACATCGTATCATTATTAGCCATGCATCACCATGCATATCACATCATCTTTAACCATGCATCACCATGCATATCACATCATCATTAGCCATGCATCACCATGCATATCACATCATAGATCAATTTCCACTTTTATTTATCAATTGATCCCCACATTATCTTTTCTCAAATCATCAAATTCACCATCATCACCATCCCTTCGGGCAGAAACCTCCAACAGGGATCCCAGTATCCCAGCCATCTCATGGCCACTGGGCTTCCGGCCCCCACATTTCGGGCATCTCACATCTCAACTAGCATCACGAGGCATTCCCTTCGGGCAGAAACCTCCGACAGGGCTTCCGGCCTTTACCCTTCTAACCGGGAATCTCGCACCCTAATCCTGGCATCGCGAGTCACTCCCTTCGGGCGAAACCTCCGACAGGCTTCCGGCCCCCACATTCCGGCATCCCGAAACTCCTAGGGAATCTCTGGAATTACGCCACCAGGCCACCAGACAACATCCTCCGCCACAACCTCATTCTCACATACCATTTTCCACTTTTTATCATCCTTTTCATCTTGTTATTTCATGGCATATGATTTACATACATGCATCACAATTCATGATCATTCATACATCCATGCCGTATAACAATACATCATAATTCATGATCATACATGCATCAATGTCATATAGCAATGCATCATAATTCATGATCATTCATACATCAGTGCCATATAACAATACATCATAATTCATGATCATACATGCATCAATGTCATATAGCAATGCATCATAATTCCATAGGACTCATGGCCAATAAAATAATCCACCTTTTATTTTTCTATTATTTTATTATTTTATTATTATTTTATTATTTTTTTATTATATTATTATCTTTAATATTTATGATTTTCCAAAAATCGTAATCTTCAATCAATCCTTAAACCAACAATTAGAATCGAATTTCACGTAAAATCCATGGCTAATTCGCATTTTACATAATTTCCCAAATTTCCACAAAATACACACAACATTCGGATCATGGCCAGATTTGCACAGTTTTCGAATTAATTCAATTAAAATACTCATATGACCTCCGAAACTTCCCAAATTTTACAGGATGATAGCCAACACATTTTCGTGCATTTCTCACGAAGAACTCTAAGCCAAATTCTTTATAGATTAATTTATATAACTCCACGAAGCTTCTGGAACCTCTACCGTTTCGTCCAGAACGTACATCACCGAAAAACTTAGGTTTGACCCATCAAATCTCTTTCGTTTCTTCTGAAATTTAAGTATGTTATGTAACAATGTGTCCTTTACAATATTCATGAAGGGATCTAGGTCAAATAACCAGATTATGGTCACCATTTTAACCCATGAAGTCTCGGGTATCTCGGTTCACTTCAACAGAACCATCCGTCTCAAAGATCTAGCCGATTCACCAAGTTATACTTGTTCTTTTTGCCTCATTTTCGAGTATGTTGTAGCTTAGGGTGTTTCCTACAACTTTCAAGAAGACAACAAGGTGAGATCTCCAACAGAAATCGACATGCAACCAAGAAATCAACAAAAGGTCAGTGAAAATTTCGTAGATCTAAGTCTCCGTATAACAGAGCTTTTGACCCCACATATCACCATAGTTTTCCATGAAATTCGAGTATGTCATACTACAAGATGTTAGCTTCAACTTCCATGAAGACACCGAAGCCAAAATCGCACTCCAAGTACACATGCAAGCTCGAATAAGATACTGTCTACCACCATCCGAACGAAAACAGTCACATAACATGAACACATTCAACCCTTACTTCGGTATTTCGCCCAAATCACCCCTCAAACCGAACATGCAACCATCAAACAACATGCAAGAGAAGTAAAGGAACCCCCACTTGCCTCAAAGATGAACCAACAGCAATGAACGGCGGCATAGGACGGTCGGACTAGGCGGACGTACGGCGAACGGGCGGCTCCTCCCTCTCGGCTCCGCCTCCTCTCTCTCTCGAATTCTCTCCCTCACTCTCTCCTTTCTCGGCCAAATGAAGAAAAACCGCCCACTCTCTCTCTCTTCATCCCTCTTATACTCCCCTAGGCTCATCATAGGTAATGATTGATCCACCACACCCATGGCCAATGCATGCTCTTCCTTTGGCCACTTGTAATTTCAATTTTTTTGAATTCAATTTGGGCTTGGGCTTGGGCTTAGGCCCAAGCAGCCACTCCTTCTTGGGCTGGTCGAAAATCCTTCTTGGGCCCAATGGGCTGACTAGCTTGGCCCACCAAGCTTTAGGCTAATGGGCCCAAGGCCCATTTCGAAAATAACCCTATTTTCCCTCTTTTTTTTTTTTTTTGAATTCCTTTTAATTAATATTTCTAAATTCAAATTTCATCTTGGCCAATTCTTGGGATATTTTAATTATTGAAATTTAAATCATATGGCCAAGCATTTAAATTTAAATTTCCACAACACAAGCAAAATTCATCAAATTAAAAGACAAATTGGCCAAAGCATAAGCCATAAAATTCTATCACCTAATTAAAGACATTTAACACACCTTAAGGCTCGGCTTTGAATTTTCCGGGATGCCACAATTCTCCCCTCCTTAGAGAATTTCGTCCTCGAAATTCAAGCACTACTCGCGCCTTCTTGAAATAAATAGGGATACTTTTCCCTCATCTGATCCTCACTTTCCCATGTGGCTTCCTCCACATCATGATGTCGCCATAACACCTTAACCAATGGGATCTTTTTGGTCCTAAGAATTTGCTTCTTTCGATCTAGTATCTGCACAGGCTCTTCACTATACCTTACTTTCTCATCCATTTTGATGGCTTCATGATCGAGTATGTGACCAGGATCCGGCTGGTACTTCCTCAACATCGATACATGAAACACATCGTGCAGATTTCCTAACTTAGGAGGTAACGCTAAACGATAAGCTACGTCACCTATCCTCTCCAGAATTTCAAAAGGTCCTACAAATCTGGGGCTTAACTTACCCTTCTTCCCAAATCGAGATATTCCTTTCATTGGAGATACCTTAAGGAATACATGGTCTCCTACACCAAATTCCAAAGGCCTCCTACGTCTATCAGCGTAATCTTTCTGTCTACTCTGAGCTGTTCTAAGCCTTTCCCTGATAATATCAACAGCCTTAGTGGTAACTTGTACCAATTCAGGTCCTGTCAACTTCCTTTCACCTACTTCACTCCAACAAACAGGAGTCCTACATCTCCTTCCATATAATGCTTCATAAGGTGACATACCTATACTTTTCTGAAAACTATTATTATAGGCGAATTCTACTAAATGCAATCTTTCATCCCAATTTCCTTTGAAATCAATTACACAAGCTCTTAACATATCCTCTAATATCTGGATTACTCTTTCCGATTGACCATCTGTCTGAGGATGAAAAGCTATACTAAACTGAAGCTTAGATCCTAATGCAACTTGAAGACTTTTCCAAAAATTCGAAGTAAACCTGGAATCTCGATCTGAAGTAATGGTCACTGGAACACCATGTAAGCGTACCACTTGACTTACATATATGTCCGCATACTTATCCATTGGGTAGTCCATGCGAATCGCTAAGAAATGTGCCGACTTAGTCAATCGATCCACTATAACCCAGATTGAATCGTGACTACTTGATGTCCTTGGCAGTCCTTGCACAAAGTCCATCGTTATATGTTCCCATTTCCATTCAGGAATGTCTAATGGTCTCAAAAGTCCTGCGGGTTTACGATGCTCCGCTTTTACTTGCTGGCACGTCAAACATTGAGAAACGTACTTAGCCGTATCTGCCTTCATACCATTCCACCAAAATTGCTGACGCAAATTTCTGTACATCTTTGTACTTCCTGGGTGGATACTATAATTACTCTTATGTGCCTCCGACAGAATTTCCTTTCTTAATTCCTCATTGTCGGGAACACATAGTCGTCCTTGACATCTCACTATTCCATCATCAGAGATCTGAAATTCTGATCTTTTCCCTAAAGATACAGCATCTTTCACTTTCAAAATCTCTGGGTCAAATTCTTGCAGAATTTTAATTTTATGGATAATCTCTGGCTCAATCCTTAATGCACTAAGCATACCAGTAAGACAATCCATTTCCAATTTGAATTCGGAATTTGCTACAGATTCTAACAATTTCCATTCCGCCATTCTCAAACTAGCTATCTCTACGGCCGAATTTCGACTAAGAGCATCTGCTACTCTATTCGCTTTTCCTGGATGATATCTTATCTCACAGTTGTAATCCTTTAATAACTCCATCCACCTCCTTTGTCTCATGTTCAACTCCTTTTGTGAGAACAGATACTTCAAACTCTTATGATCCGTGTAAATCTCAAACTTTTCCCCATACAAATAGTGTCTCCATATCTTCAAGGCAAACACTATAGCTGCTAGCTCTAAATCATGCGTTGGGTAATTCAACTCATGAGGTTTCAATTGTCTGGATGCATAGGCTACAACCTTGCCATGCTGCATCAACACACATCCTAATCCCTTGTGAGATGCATCACTATACACCGTGAAACCATCAGGTCTAGTAGGTATAGTCAGAATTGGAGCTGAAGTCAATTTCCTTTTGAGCTCCTGAAAACTCCTTTCACATTCTCCATTCCATTCAAACTTCACATTCTTTCGGGTCAACTTAGTTAAAGGTCCTGCTAACCTTGAAAATCCTTCAAGGAATCTTCTATAATAACCAGCCAATCCTAAGAAACTTCGTATCTCAGTAGGCGTTGTCGGTCTCGGCCAATTCACTACCATTTCAACTTTTGCCGGGTCTACTGCAATTCCTTTTCCTGACACCACATGTCCTAAAAATACCATCCGATCCAACCAGAATTCACACTTACTAAACTTAGCATACAACTTATGCTCTCTCAAGGTCTGCAAAACTATCCTCAAATGCTGCTCATGCTCTTTAGGCCCTTTCGAATACACCAAAATATCATCAATAAAGACAATCACAAACTTGTCTAAATAAGGCTGAAATATTCTATTCATCAAATCCATAAATGCAGCAGGGGCGTTAGTCAATCCAAATGGCATAACAAGGAACTCATAGTGCCCATAACGAGTTCTAAACGCAGTCTTAGGAATGTCCTCCTTTTTAATTCTTAACTGATGATATCCCGACCTCAAATCAATCTTAGAAAAGACCGAACTTCCCTGGAGTTGATCAAATAAATCATCAATTCTAGGCAAAGGATACTTATTCTTAATAGTCACCTGATTCAACTGCCTATAGTCAATACACAAGCGCATTGACCCATCTTTCTTTTTCACAAACAAGACCGGTGCACCCCAAGGTGAAGCACTTGGTCTAATGAATCCCTTATCAAGCAATTCTTGCAGTTGCACTTTCAACTCCTTCAATTCAACTAAAGCCATCCTATATGGAGCTTTTGATAGTGGTCCTATTCCAGGCATTAATTCAATTTCAAATTCAATCTCCCGCTCTGGCGGCAATCCAGGCAATTCCTCAGGAAATACATCTTGAAATTCGTTAACTACACGAACTTCCTCGAGATTAGGCTCCTCCCTGGCATAATCTCTAACTATGGCTAGATACCCTTGACATCCTTCGTCAAGTAACACACAAGCTTCTACTGCCGAAATAAGAGTTACAGGAAAATGGGTCTGACCTCCTAAAAATTCACAACTAGACTGATCAGGTAAGGTAAATTGGATTACTTTCCTATAACAATCCATCTGAGCCCGATATTTATGAAGCCAATCCATTCCTATAATAACATCAAAATCATACATAGCCATTACAACCAAGTCTATTTCCATGTCCTTTCCTCCCATTGAGATCTTACAATTTTCACACACCAATGTAGATAATACCATATCCTTTAAAGGCGTGGAAACACAAAGAGGCGTCTTAAGCGGCATAACTTCTATCTTATTCAAACATCTATATCTTTCAGACACAAACGAATGCGTTGCACCCGTGTCAAACAATGCATATGCCTTTTCGCCATTAATAAGAATCGTACCTGAGATAACATTCTTGGAAGCTTCCGCTTCCTCCCGGGTGATCGCATACACCCTTCCTTGAGCAGGTGGTCTCGAGGATTTCCTTGCGGATTTGACCTAACAAAGACTCGATATCCCTGTCGCACTGAGCCAACACTCACTTGCGACCTCTCTCGTGGGCAATTCCTCCTAAGATGACCTACTTGTCCACAGCCAAAACATTTCTGCTGTCCAGGCTGATATGGTGCTTTCCCTATGTTCAGGCCACTCCTTGCTCCTCCAAAATTTCCAAAATTACCCTTCTTCTTCACATTCCAGGTCTGACCTTGACCAGAATAAGGCCTCTTCCCCTTTTTCACATCACTAAAATTAAACGGTTTCTTAAATTCCGACCTTTCCCTCAACAGCTCCTGCTCCACTAACTGCGCCCTTTCATAAATCTCATTATAATCTCTTATGTTCAAAGGCACCAACTGCTTTTTAATGTCAGTCCTCAGTCCTTTCAAGAATCTCTTAGCCTTCTCCTCCTGATCCTCAATCAATCTAGGAGCATATCTAGACAATTCAGAAAATCTAGCCTCATACCGATCTACAAATAACCCCTTTTGTTCTAGCTGAACAAACTCGGTAATCTTCCTATCCTTAGCACAATGAGAAATGCTTCCTATTAAAAGCTCTAACAAACTCTTCCCCCTAACATCGCACTGGCGGAAAGATTATATCCTTCGAAGCTCTCCACCAAAACTTCGCATTTCCCTCCAATTGGTACTCGCTAAAACTATTTTGTCAAGCATTAGTGCAGTCTAACAGCCGGAAAATTCTTTCCATCCCATCAATCCATTGCTCGCCTCCTCGGACTTCCCATTCCATTAAACTTAAGTGGCTTCAGGCTTTAAAACTGCTCCACTAGTCCTTGAGTACGGCGTTCGCTCCGAGCTGTTGCTTTGCGCCTACCTCTCCATCGATTTCCAATATTGGCTAATGCCTCAGGATATCTTCCATTCGGGTTCAGCCCTTGCAAGCGGGCTTCAGCCCTCGATGGATGAGCACTTCCAGCTCGCACCATGACTCTCCTGCAATTTCCAAGCATTGCCTCAGGAATAATCTGAGACTCACTGCCTCCACTCAAAGCAATTACTACCATCATATAAGTAACATATACATGTTACTGGAAATTCAAGACAGACTACTGGGGATCTACGAGTGAATTCTCATCACCCGTTATTCAATTATTTCGTTTTAAATCCTATGGTGTGTATTGTCATCATGTTCCTCAATTCCAAATGAGGCTCCTTATCACTCCAAATGAACCACTCGCTCTGATGCCAAAAAGGGCGGCTGTGACACCCCAAACCCTTCGCAGGTCGTCACCAGCGCCGGTGTTACATATTTTACCATCTCTATCTCTTGGCTAAATTAAGCCTTGCCAGATTTCAGGCATTTTTTTTTTTTAAAGCGGTCCCATGCGCAACTCATAGCGGAAGCAAAATTCACATCGTCATCCATCTCCCTTCTATCCCATGTTACAAATACACACCAGCTACACATCGATTTTATAAATAACGTTGACGCTTTGCTTACATACATACATGTAGCGAGATGGGGTTTCCTTCGGGTCGGTACAAAAACCGAAAGGTTAAGACTCGCCATGTCCCACCTAAAATCTCAAAAAGGAACTCCGACCCCTAACATCACATGAACACAAAACCCTCCCATCACCAGCATCAACTATCTACATCAAAAAGCTCGGCTCCTACTCGTCGCGCGTGAGTCTCACACCCAACCCGGTGCATCGAGGTGGTGGCGGCGGCATCCCTCGCATAGCACCATCTCGACGGACGTGAACGAAATGAACTCTTGTATGACGGGCCCCACCAGGCCGATATCATACATAACTAAGCATCGCACTCGGATGAACGTCAATCCGGCACAGCAGGGACAATCTAACTCCGTACACTCCACCTCAACATCAGACGGTAGACCGTAAAATACCCCACGCGAAACAGCAGGTAGCGGCATAGTGCTAATCTGAAATGTTATCCCCAAAAGGGGTGAGTACAACCACTCAGCAGAGAGGGAAATCCAATAACAACTCAGTGCATCATGCATACCATCATACAATGCAGACATTGCTTACCTTTTTGATGTCAAGCGTATGCATGCATCATCATAGCATATATATATCATCGTCATCATGGCATCTCATATAGCATTATCATCACATCATCATTAACCATGCATCACCATGCATATCACATCATCATTAGCCATGCATCACCATGCATATCACATCATATCATCATTAGCCATGCATCACCATGCATAACACATCATCATTAGCCATGCATCACCATGCATATCACATCATATCATCATTAGCCATGCATCACCATGCATATCACATCATATCATCATTAGCCATGCATCACCATGCATATCACATCGTATCATTATTAGCCATGCATCACCATGCATATCACATCATCTTTAACCATGCATCACCATGCATATCACATCATCATTAGCCATGCATCACCATGCATATCACATCATAGATCAATTTTCACTTTTATTTATCAATTGATCCCCACATTATCTTTTCTCAAATCATCAAATTCACCATCATCACCATCCCTTCGGGCAGAAACCTCCGACAGGGATCCCAAGATCCCAGCCATCTCATGGCCACCGGGCTTCCGGCCCCCACATTCCGGGCATCTCGCATCTCAACTAGCATCACGAGGCATTCCCTTCGAGCAGAAACCTCCGACAGGGCTTCCGGCCTTTACCCTTCTAACCGGGGATCTCGCACCCTAATCCTGGCATCGCGAGTCACTCCCTTCGGGCAGAAACCTCCGACAGGGCTTCCGGCCCCCCACATTCCGGGCATCCTGAAACTCCTAGGGAATCTCTGGAATTACGCCACCAGGCCACCAGACAACATCCTCCGCCACAACCTCATTCTCACATACCATTTTCCACTTTTTATCATCCTTTTCATCTTGTTATTTCATGGCATATGATTTACATACATGCATCACAATTCATGATCATTCATACATCCATGCCGTATAACAATACATCATAATTCATGATCATACATGCATCAATGTCATATAGCAATGCATCATAATTCATGATCATTCATACATCAGTGCCATATAACAATACATCATAATTCATGATCATACATGCATCAATGTCATATAGCAATGCATCATAATTCCATAGGACTCATGGCCAATAAAATAATCCACCTTTTATTTTTCTATTATTTTATTATTTTATTATTATTTTATTATTTTTTATTATATTATTATATTTAATATTTATGATTTTCCAAAAATCGTAATCTTCAATCAATCCTTAAACCAACAATTAGAATCGAATTTCACGTAAAATCCATGGCTAATTCGCATTTTACATAATTTCCCAAATTTCCACAAAATACACACAACATTCGGATCATGGCCAGATTTGCACAGTTTTCGAATTAATTCAATTAAAATACTCATATGACCTCCGAAACTTCCCAAATTTTACAGGATGATAGCCAACACATTTTCGTGCATTTCTCACGCAGAACTCTAAGCCAAATTCTTTATAGATTAATTTATATAACTCCACGAAGCTTCTGGAACCTCTACCGTTTCGTCCAGAACGTACATCACCGAAAAACTTAGGTTTGACCCATCAAATCTCTTTCGTTTCTTCTGAAATTTAAGTATGTTATGTAACAATGTGTCCTTTACAATCTTCATGAAGGGATCTAGGTCAAATAACCAGATTATGGTCACCATTTTAACCCATGAAGTCTCGGGTATTTCGGTTCACTTCAACAGAACCATCCGTCTCAAAGATCTAGCCGATTCACCAAGTTATACTTGTTCTTTTTGCCTCATTTTCGAGTATGTTGTAGCTTAGAGTGTTTCCTACAACTTTCAAGAAGACAACAAGGTGAGATCTCCAACAGAAATCGACATGCAACCAAGAAATCAACAAAAGGTCAGTGAAAATTTCGTAGATCTAAGTCTCCGTATAACAGAGCTTTTGACCCCACATATCACCCTAGTTTTCCATGAAATTCGAGTATGTCATACTACAAGATGTTAGCTTCAACTTCCATGAAGACACCGAAGCCAAAATCGCACTCCAAGTACACATGCAAGCTCGAATAAGATACTGTCTACCACCATCCGAACGAAAACAGTCACATAACATGAACACATTCAACCCTTACTTCGGTATTTCGCCCAAATCACCCCTCAAACCGAACATGCAACCATCAAACAACATGCAAGAGAAGTAAAGGAACCCCCACTTGCCTCAAAGATGAACCAACAGCAATGAACGGCGGCGTAGGACGGTCGGACTAGGCGGACGTACGGCGAACGGGCGGCTCCTCCCTCTCGGCTCCGCCTCCTCTCTCTCTCGAATTCTCTCCCTCACTCTCTCCTTTCTCGGCCAAATGAAGAAAAACCGCCCACTCTCTCTCTCTTCATCCCTCTTATACTCCCCTAGGCTCATCATAGGTAATGATTGATCCACCACACCCATGGCCAATGCATGCTCTTCCTTTGGCCACTTGTAATTTCAATTTTTTTGAATTCAATTTGCGCTTGGGCTTGGGCTTAGGCCCAACCGGCCACTCCTTCTTGGGCTGGTCGAAAATCCTTCTTGGGCCCAATGGGCTGACTAGCTTGGCCCACCAAGCTTTAGGCTAATGGGCCCAAGGCCCATTTCGAAAATAACCCTATTTTCCCTCTTCTTTTTTTTTTGAATTCCTTTTAATTAATATTTCTAAATTCAAATTTCATCTTGGCCAATTCTTGGGATATTTTAATTATTGAAATTTAAATCATATGGCCAAGCATTTAAATTTAAATTTCCACAACACAAGCAAAATTCATCAAATTAAAAGACAAATTGGCCAAAGCATAAGCCATAAAATTCTATCACCTAATTAAAGACATTTAACACACCTTAAGGCTCGGCTTTGAATTTTCCGGGATGCCACATAAGATGCCAGATGTGAGTTCTGATTAATTTTGTGATTGAGTAGATACGTGAACTCAAGTTAGACATTGGGTATGTCTAAACTATCATCTGTACGGTATTGAAAGGTGTAGACATACGCTCCATGGTAAAGGAGTTAATACCGTAATACGTATTTCATACTACGTATGCATGAGACGACCAAGAAGAGTGACAAAAAGTTTTATCTCAACTTTTATGACGTGTGAGACTCTTGAGGGAAAGAGTTCCTCAAATTTTTTAGTCCCCTCAAGACTCTTACTTATTCTCAAGATTTCTATTTAGTGTTTGCTATCTTAGGGTGTTGCCAATGGTCATGAGATGATTCGATCTAATAAGGCATTTCTAGAAAAGCAAGCTGGACTGAAATTGAGAGTTTGAAGGAAAGAGGAATATCGATTTTTGGAGAATCACGTTGTGGTTTTGTATTCACTGGTCGACCAATTATAACTGTCTTTGTGATAATTATAATTGTGGATACAATATATATCATTGTTTAAAAGAGATCAAGAGAGATATAAATGTGATCGATCGATCTAGGGTACTGCATACTAATTCTACTCGGAGTGTGACGCCCATTATGAGCTGCTATATATTCCTAACAGATGTATAGCAATGAGCTCTCAAAGTATGCTGGTCGCACGGATTATTCACCGGTATGAATGTTGAAGAGAGGTAAAGAGAATACTGTTTGGCCCACCATGTGCGAGTAGGAGATGAAGGCTTTATTGGTATTGGGCTTAAGGCCCGTCCGCCCATGCTGGGCCCAAAAGGGCCGGCCCACGGGAATAAGGCCTTTGGAAAGAGGGGGTATAAAAGGGAGGAGAGAGAGAGAAAAACATACTGTTTGATTAAGAAAAAGACGTACGTTGTTTTACGCTCGCTCTCTCTCTCTCTCCCCTTTTCTTCAAAAGCAAAACAGTAAAGCACGTGAAAGGATTTTGCTTCATCGAATCGAACAGGACCGTTTCTCTTCCTCTTGTCGGCGTCGGTGCTTAATCTGTGGCTAACAAGGTACGCTCGAATCCGTGGTGTGCTTTACGATCGGTGATGCGTGTTTTCCCGGGCTTCGTCTTCCGCATTGATTTAGAGGTTCGATTCGGTGTCGAATCTGGTTTTCGGGGATCCGTTATTCCCAACAATATAGATATGATTTTTCTTTTTATGCCCAATAAACAGTATTCATAAAGGCTAACAAAGTGAAGGATGTCAACTTCCATTTCAAAATTTGGCCATACGTAATCAGATCTTAAAAGGAATTATGTTGTAATGACTTGTATAGAGTAAAAACTTTACAACTTGTAATCTTCTTCTTTCCGGTACTGTAGCTTCATTATCATAATAGTTAAGACATGCGTGCATTTAATCAAATTGCAAAGTGCAAAATCAAAATTTGGCTTGTCAATTTTAATAGATTTATACTTTTTCTCTTGAACTTTCACAAATGCAATTACAATCACATACTAAATTATACAAAATAGAATTTAAGTAATTATCTCCCGGACTTTTTATGAAGAAAAAGTAAAACATTTCTCTTTTTAATAGTCATTGCGTGAAGTACACTTGATGATATACATATACATGTATACACATGCATATATATTGTATTTAAGGAATTTCTGTTCCTATCTTATTTGGTAAGTTTTAAATCAGTCCTTGTCCTATGAATATTGGTAAATGGAATTCCTAATGTAATATTACATAAAATTAGTGTCCCTTTCATTCTCCACTATGGAATAATGACTAAAATTTCATGAGAAATGCAGGTATCATTAGTCCTATTATCTTAATTTTAACATCTAGAGAATGTAATTCTATGATTAATATATCCTAAGTAGTTATGATTTATATATCATAACATCAGAATTGCACAATGCACCACCGGATAAAAGGGGGCAAAAAAAACAGATGTTCCGACGACAAATTCACTATCGCCACAGCCCAAAACGCATTTTACACACCTAGAAAAAAGTTATCTTCGTTGGAGAACAAGCTAAATTGGCATGGATGAAAGGATAAATAAAAGCGAGAAAAACCTCGGAAACAGCGAGTCGGCGAGCAAAACTTACCTCACCACAGATTAGGTGTTATTAAGGAGACTTCTAGCAAAAATAAAAAATAAACAAAACAAAATTTTAAAAAGTTGGAAATAAAACTCCTTTTCATTTCGACACATTCATGACACTTCAAAATGGAAATAACCGCTCCAACTACTCCAAAAGTCGGAACGGAAGGGGGAAAATGAAGAGGCCATGAGATCCCGGCTGAACTCTTTTTGATGAAAAAAATTAATTTCTCGCCATCAACTCAAATAATTGAAATAACCATAAAAAAGACTTATTTGGAGAAACTTTTATTCTTCATCTTTTTTTTTTTTTTTGGTAAAGGTAAGAATATATATTAAACTTTGAAGAAATGAACAAGAATTCGGCACCATAACTCACACTTTAGCTGTGGGGCAGGGAGAGTATGAGGGTGCCGAAACAAAAAGATACATAGAGAAGGAAACAAAGTAGCAACTACTCGGCTGAATTACAATTAAAAAACTAACTAATGACCCTCAGGCACCCCTCCAAAGATTGAAGAGATGAAGGAGAGCTAGGAAGAGGACGCCGAGCTGAAGATGGACGGATCGAATCCCCAACTTCTCTGGAGTCGCTTGTTTCTTGGAGTAGGCGAGACATTAGAGAACAGAAGAGCCTTATCCTTGACAACCTTGATCAAGTGATTCTTCATGGCCGGAATTGCCAAAGAATCACCTCGAAAGATGATAGAATTCCTTTTTTCCATATGAAATGGCATAAAGCCCCAAAAGAGAAACGGGCAATACCGTGAAAAAATCTTTGCCGGATAGGAATTTGAGAGCCCAAGAGAGGTTGTCCTTCCAAACTCGTTCTTCCAAGGTAAGTTACATCTAGAAGCCCAAAAGAACGCAAGAGTCGCAGACGTTGTGCATCGAAAGAACAAGTGGTCCACGAGTTCGGAACGGAGCAAAAAAAAGCACAAACGAGAGAACTCAATCCTCCCATAAGAGAGAAGGAGAGTCCGAGTTGGCAGCCTATTTTTTGCGAGCAATCACAAATGAAATTGAAATCTGGGTGCAAGGTCATTGTCCCAAATAAGAGGAGCCCAAGACACTCGATTCTTTTTAACCGATGTATTTCCGGCAGAGGCAACGAGAAAACGAACCCGATGGATCTTCTTGCCGGTGAAGCGGTCGGGAATCGAGAAAGAATGGGTATAGTAATACCCATATTTGCGAGGGATTCTCTCAAAGAAGCACCCACGGGAGAATAAAGGTTCGCCACTACAGAATAGCTTGGAAGGCGACAGCTCTCCATAAGGTCCAGCGGGATAAGTAAGAGAAGCGGGCCATACTCCAGCCAATTGTCGTGCCATAAGGAAACAGAGGAACCGTGGCCAATCTTCCAAAAGAAAGAGAGCCTAAAGTGTCTTCGAAGTTGAAGGATTTTTTTCCACGCCCATGAACACGTAGTGGGTGTGGAGGAGTTCCAAAAGTTGTCCTTCTTTAAAAAATAAGAATGGATCCAACGAAACCAGAGAGATTCTCTATCGGTGAAGAGAAACCAAATGTACTTAAGCAAGGAAGCGAGTATTGCGTCTCTCAATTTCCGAATACCCAAGCCACCTTCATTTTTTGGGAGGCAAATGTCATCCCAAGATACTTTGGCACCGCCTCGGCCAAGCGAGGTGCCCTTCCACGTAAAACCGTCTTAGCAAGTTGTTCAATTCTATCGAGAACAAAGATAGGTAGAGAAAACACACTAGCCCAAAAGGCTTGGATAGAATGCAAAGACCGACCTTATAAGTTGGAGCCTTCCAAAGAAAGGATAAAAAGCGGTGGGCCCACGATTGAATTCTTGCGGTAATACGATCAATCAACGAAGCACAATCAGCTTTCCCAAGTCTTGAAGTAATGATGGGCACCCCTAAGTACCGGACTGGGAGTCGACCTTCCTGAAAGCCAAATGCAAGCCGAATATTCTCTCTGATGGAAACAGGGCCTCCTGAGAGAAACACCTCGCTCTTGTTTTGTTCGGACTCGGTCCACTCCAAGATGAGAATATATCAAGACTTCTCTTGAGGATCGTGGCGGAAACCCAATCAGCTTGACAAAAGAGAAAGACATCGTCGGCAAAGAAAAGATGGGTCAACTTTACCTTCTTGCACCTCCAAAAGTATTTGAAGCCTTTCACCGAAGTACGGGCATTTAAAATCCCTGAGAACACATCCATAACAAGGGTAAAGAGGTACGGCGACAAAGGGTCCCCTTGGCGAAGGCCTCGACCTCCGGAAAAGAAGCCATGAAGTTCGCCATTAATAGAAACGAAAACTTGGGTGTTCTCACACACACCATTATCAAATGGATGATCCATTCCTGGAATCAAAGCTTGCGAGTGAGTTCCAAAAAATCCCAATCTACGGTATCATACGCCTTTTGAAAGTCTACCTTAACAAAGACATTTCGGAAGGTAAGGATCTAAGTGAAAACCGAGAGAACAATTCCCGAACAAGAAGAATGTTATCTCTAATTCTCCTTCCTTTAACAAATGCATTTTGAGATGATCCAACCAAGACATTCAAAACAAGTAGCCACACGATTAGCTAGAATTTTTGTAATAACCTTGTAGATGGTATTACAACATGCGATAGGTCTAAAGTCTCGTGACTCGCAGAGCATTCTGAACTTTGGGAATCAACGTAAGGATAGTACTATTTACCTCTTTTAGGAGGAAGCCCGAAGCAAAGAAATCCTGAACAGCTTCAATAACCAATGGCCCAACAAGATCCCAGTTGGTCTTGTAAAATTCAACCGAAAAGCCATCAGGACCCGGAGCTTTTCCTCTTGCTAAAGAGAAAAGAGTATCCTTGATCTCCAAATCTGTGACCGGGCAAGAGATGGAGCTGCATTGAATATCCGATAGAGGTTGATGGATGAGCTCCTTCATCTCATGAAGAGATGGTTTTGAGAGGCACGCCTGAGGTGAGAGCAACTTTGAGAAGTATGACACAAACACTTGAGGCACAAGGGCTGGATCTTCTATGAGAACACCAGATGAATCCATAACCGAGAGGATGTGGTTTCTAGTCTGTCTGTTCTTAACCGAATTGTGGAAGAATCTAGTGTTCCGATCCCCCTCTTTCAGCCAGGTCACACGAGACTTTTGGCGGTAAAAAGACTCCTCATGGGCTCGCAGTTGGACAAAGGCACGTCGCTGGTTTTTTTCCAAGTCAGCGAGAGATGAATTAGAAGGATCATCATGAAGCCCAACCTTAGTGATGCGAAGGGCTTCTCTAGCATCGGCCGTCTTCATCGAAATGTTAGAGAAAGACTCTTTGTTGAGTAATATGAGGCGAGCTTTAACCAATTTCAGCTTGGACACGAGGCGGAACATCAGCACTCCGAAGACTGGCATATTCCAAGCTTGATTGATGCAATACGAGTAATCCGGGTGTTCGGACCAAAAATGAAAATATTTAAACGGCTTCCTTCTCAACACCGGATCAAGCACTCTAACAATCTTTTGTTTTTTTTTTTCTCAAGAGCATGCACTTTGGCTATTTTTTTAGTGGTATATCCCTGAAACTTGTTGACACGCCCAATCGTACATGAGTTTTTTCATAGTTTTCTGAAATTTGAGCGATGTTATCTCTTTTGACGGAAGAGCAAGATATTCACTTTTGGTTTTTTTAGTTAGTTGCAGCGAGCAATCTATCTTGCCCTCTGCTTCAGCCTGTCTATTTCTTGCCAATGACAAAGAAGGACAATTGGATTTTGTCTAAAGGTATCTTGGGAGTACTTGTTAAGTAACCTGGCTGAAAAAAAAAAATCTCTATATAAAATGGTTTTTATTAAAAATATTGATTCAACATAATAGAGAACGTGAAAATCACGATAGTCATCTCAAAAGAAAACAAAGATTCTCAGCGAAGGGCCATTTATCAAGTGAAAAGTGATACGTGAAATATGAGATTTTACTAACTAATAAATCAAACAAGATATTTAATATGTGTGTGTATATAAGATATTAATATATGAGAGAAAAACCATAAAAGAAAATACTTTCTAAAAGGGAGCAACCTCCCTACTTTCTAATCATGTCAATAAAACATTCGGGGGCAATAATAGTGAAGGTTCATAGTGCACTAGAGCAAGCACTAAGTAGTGGACCAATATTACTATTAATTGTAGAACATGGACTAAATGAGAAAAAGAAATGAAATGGTTACCTTACTTTCCTTTAGCACTTTTTCAACTTCCTCATAGTCCCATAACCTGCTACAGCACCAAGGCTTTAGTTGGTTTTCCTCACAAACTATTTCCCTCCCAAGATCTCTCAATTGGTCATGCATTCTAAGCGTATCATCACTTTGAACTTTTATTAATGACATGAATATCAATACTTCAATTCCCTCTCCCGGGAAAAAATCACAAGCGTCCCACATGTAGAATGGGATTGTCTTTTTTTTGCCAATGAAAAAGCAGGCGATATCCAAAAAAATTTGTTTTTGTCTAAAGTCTAATGCTTCATAACTTATTCTTAACTTTTCCTGCACTTGTCTATTTGGGACTTTTTTTAACTTCTTTATCGTTTCTCTCCACTGTTTTAACTCTTTTCCACACAATAATGAACCAAAAATCTCAAGGGATAAAGGAAGTCCTGCTGCGATCGATACAACTTCATGAGTGAGGTCCTTAAATTCCCTCAAAGGAGAGTCCCTTCGAAACGCATGTTTGCTAAATAGAATCAAAGATTGATCCTTATCCATTTCCTTATGGTCATAAGGATAGTCCACCCCAACTTCTTCAAGAATCCTCTTGTTTCTGGTAGTAATAATGATCTTACTTCCCAAAGAAAACCAATCATGATTACCGGCCAAACACTTCACTTGATCGACCTCATCCACATCATCAAGAAGAAGAAGGACCTTTTTATCTTTAAACCTAGAGGAGATGAAATTAATCCCTTCATCCTTATTACGAACTTCATTTTTTTTATTCGATATATCATAGATTAATTGATTTTGTAAGTCATGAGCACCACGCTTCCATGATTCCCTTATATCAGCAATGAAGCTACAATGCTCAAATTGATTGGATAGCTTGTTGTACATGGTTTTAGCAAGAGTAATTTTACCAATGCCTCCCATTCCATGGATGCCAACAAATAGGAGGGCATGAGATTTATCATCCAGAAATTCCATGACGCTCTTCACATGATTATCGATTCCAACCAAATTCTTAGAAATAATCAACTCAAACTTTTTCTTCAGTTCATTCAACACTTTTCGGACAACCGATTTCACCAACTCTACTTCAGACCTGTCAAATGTGACAAGAGTTCAAATATGTGGCAACAATAATTTTATATTGATTATCTATTGAGAACGTATTAATGAACGAATCTAGGACGAATTGAAAAAATCTAATCATTTTTGTCACACCTCCATGTATGCTAAGAATAAAGTTTGAGAAATGCTTGTGGTTGTTTCACATAGCATGCCCCCTTCCACTATGACTCCGACATAATTTATTATAGAAGAAACTTGAGGGCATCACTTATGAACCTTGAATATTGTATACGTTATGGACTTGAACCAAATTTTAGACTTGTTGTTTGTTAAAGATCTTAGGGATGACGTGGACATAACTTGAAAACTTTCTAGAGCCTTTCAATAATAAAAAATCCAATAAGCCAACTTAATATGAGAGTCAACAATCAATCAATAAACAAGTCATAATTTTGGTGCGAGACGATTTCAACTCCTCTAATACCAATTCAAAAAGCCGTCTAGATTGTGATATTGTGAACAACTTGAATGCAATCGAGGGGATTTCCCCTTGTTTGCGCAATTCTACACGATTGCAAGTTTCTACTGGCGTTATCATTATAGATTTGTGTTCTTATCAGTTTTTATTGCTTCTAGGGATGATAAGTTCTTGTACTTGGTTTTCCTTTTGAGTAACTATGTTCTTTGATTCTAATTGATCTAAGTAGAAGATTAATTTTTTCCCAAAATAACATCGTTGATTCAATATATTTAGGTGTATGAAATAGAAATTTCTTGCTGAAGATAGGAAATGCATTGAAAATTATTCAAACAAATATATAATATAAATAATCCCCTTTTTCTTTTTTTATATTTTCCATCATCATATATAACTAATGAAACATCTTTTGTAAAATAATTTTATAGCAACTAGTCAACAATATTAATGATTCAATAAATGTAACTTGGGAAGATAAAGAACTATGCCTTCGACAATCACTATGCACGATATATGATGTCACGAGCTCTAAATAAAAATCACCAATAAGTTGTACTATTAATCTCCAATATGTAATTAGAAAAGTTTGTCACGATGACTAGTGTGACATACACTATAAACATGAAAAAAAAAATGGCACAATGTCACAAAATCTTTGTATATAAGAGTAAAAACTCAATCGAAAAATCTTATCATTCAAGTGAATGGGATCATACCAATAAAATCTATAAGTAGATTTGTCAATATCATTAAAGCAAAACACTAAAAAAAAAAAGAAACTAATAATTTATAGAACTCATCCTTCGCAGGATCCTACTGTCAACATGATCTTTATGTTTATATATATATAGAACGAAAACGAAGCGGTTTAGAATTAGAGCAATCAGTAAACACCCGCACATATTAAAAGAAAGTAGAGAATGCCTTGGTGAGAAAATTTACCCATCGGCTTCATGTCCTTTCAAGTTGCTGACTTCAAGGAGTGCTTGCTTCCATTTCTTCAAAATCGCTGGGTTGAAAGAAGACCTCTTAAGCAAACGCTTCTCACACTCATGAAATGCCTTTCCAAAACTCCCGATTTGATGTCCCACATCAGCTGGTTTAACTTTGTAGAATATAGGCAGCACTTTCTGCTCGTTATTATTCTTGCGCTCCATTATTTGAACCAGCTCATTCAGGCACCAACTACTTGTACCATAATTCACAGAGAAAATGGGGATCAGGACCTTACTATTTGTGATGGCTGCCATAAGCTCTGGTCTGATGTCCTCGCCTTGTTGAAGCTCATCATCGTCTCTGAAAGTGTGAATTCTGGCTCTGTGGAGCCCATGATAGAGGTGATCGGCGAAGCCATGTCGAGTATCTAGGCCTCTGAAGCTCAAGAACGCCTCGTAGTGGTTTCCAGTTGACACCGTCAAAGAACTAGACGCATTGTTGTTAGTTTCTGTCGGAGACGAACTAGATCTAACGGAATTAGTATCTGTCGGCACACTCATCGAATCATATGTGCCAGTATCAGCATCATCTGCATTTCCACGCACACTAGCTTTCTTCTTATAGAGAAAATATAACGTAAGCCCGAGGAGGAGGATCGGTGCCACGAGCTCGGCGAAAGAATACCCATAAATGAGGCGATCCATTTCGTCTTCGCTCTGATCCGCCCTTGATTTTTGCTTTCAAGCCCGACGAAGAAAAAACAAGAGTGCCTCTTAGAAAACAGGAAATGCCTTTTTGTTGCCTATTCTATTGTGGTCTGCTAAAATTTCAATACACGTAAAGCGGAGGATTTGTTGGGAAGGTGAAAAGTGCAGAGAGACTTATGACGAGACTGTGACACGAACTCGGGAGAAGATGGAAAGCGGGAGAGAGAGAGTCGTCCGATCAATATACTCTAGACAAGGAGCAGATAAAAACATCGGAGCGTCGCGACAGGGAAGAGGGCACGCTTATTCCACTGCTTTGTCCACCGCTTGCACCTGTCCTTTTTCTTTTGTTAATTTATTTTCCATCAGAAAAAAATATTTTTTTAATATATTTAAGCTCTTGATCCCACTTAAAAAAAAAAAAAAAAAAAATTGGTGGTCTTGCTTTGAGCCTTTTAAATATTGTACCGTTAAATTGATAGACTTCATTTTAATACTAAAATGTTATATTATTAATGATAATAACAAATTATCAAATGTTATATATATATATTAATTTGTACCCGAGCACAACGAGAAGAATGTCTTTTTGGCTCTAGTTTGCCTTAATTTCTCTTCTTCTTCTTTTTTGTTGAACCTTAATTTCTCCTTAAATCTCAAAAGTCACCATGCCTTTTTTGCTTTTGCTTTATTTTATTATATATATATATATATATATATATATATATATATATATTTCTTTATTGATTGGACTTATCTAATCCAACTAGTTAGCATGCACCGATAATTAAAACTTACCGAGCTAGTTAAAAATTAGTAATTCATTGACTGGACCACCGGCCATGCATGTATAGTCGTTGCCTTCACGTGAGGGAAGTTTCAATGGACAGGAGAATTCGAGGCGATCCTTGTCCAAGAAGAAACTAACATGTGAGCAAGTTTTGATGCAAAAGCAATGGAAAAACATAAAAACAAAAATAAAAGACAAACTACTTTAATGGTTTCCGTGGAAAGTGGTCATAGTTGATGAGTACATACAAGGCGTCGGGACAATTGCTGCACCATTGAACTTTCCTTCTTTCATAAAAGTTACTTTTGTTGAATGTATTTGAACTCTTGATCCCAGTTAAAAGTTTACCTTGAACTTGTTAAGTATTACCATATCAAGCTGATGAATTTCATTTCACTATTGAAATGTTGCATTATCAACTATCACTTAAATCTACTATATATATAAAGACTTCAAATAATTATAATCCCAAATAAAGTAAAGAAGAAAACTCTAGTGACTTGATATCTTGACTCCTCCTTAGGGGAAGCAGGCAAAGGTTGCACTTTTAGGACTCCTTGCATTTCTCCCTTTATTGTTTCTTGGACAAACCAAAGAGCAGCCAATAGAATTAAATTAGACCCAACGAAGAACTGATTGAAATGATTTTCAATGACACATAATTTTTTACACATATCTGCCTTAGTTTTGCTATTAATTGAATATGATAGCAGATATAGTGGGAAGATTTTCTAAATAGAAGATAGGACATGGATAGTGACTTGCAATCCATCTGGAAAAGAAACGTGCAATGCATGGATCACTGATAAATTTTATTATTTCTTGAACTGACCAAAGAGCAACCAATGTTGAATAAGAATCAGTACCAGGGTAGATATTTCTATAACCCTTACTATATATCTTTTAAAGGTGGAGAACACTTTGAACATATCAATCTCCGAATTTTTTGTCTTTCCTCTTGTCTAATTTTTCTTTTCAAATAGACTTTTCATCTCCACGATGACTCTTTCTAGTTCCTTTGCACATTTCTTTCTTCCTGGCTCCATCTTTGTTTCTTTTTCGAGCTCCCTTTGGCAATTATTGCATGCGGTAAAATGCCCCACCCGGCGGAGAATCCTCTGCTTTTTCATGCCCAGATTTTCTTGTCTATTTGGCCGTGAATTTCGATCTTGAATGCCGAGATGGCCTCCTTGTCAAGATGAAAATTGTTCTCTCCTAACCTAATAGTCAAGAATTTTTGTTATTTGGAACATATTTGGGACTGGATATAAAATTCGGAAAATTCTTTTAGGCAAAAATGTTGAGGGTTGACGCAACATTTGGTTTAAGATTGAAGGTCTTTTTAAACAAAAAAATTCAGGATAAAATTAAAAGTAAACCTAAAATTTTAGGATTTTTAAGGAACTAGGACCGTGTAAAAGAGGAAGAGAAAGTGGAGGAGCTTCACCTGTTCTCATCATCCGGGGGGCATATTTGTAATTAGATAGCGTATCATAATTTTACTTCTACCGCCACTCCCGATGGCTAGGCCCCACGAGTCCTTCCTTAACTTGAGACTATCGCTCTTCCCTACCAAGTTTTTGTCCATTTCTTATTGCAAAGGAGTGGCCTAGCCCACTACTCTCTTCTCTACTTAATTATGAAGTTACCAATTAATCATTAAATCAAATTTATTGATGTCACAATTTTTCAATCAACCCAAAGCCAAATTCATAAATTTTTTCCAATTTTTTTTGTTGGTTTAGTTTAGCGGTTGCAATCTTCCGTCAACACCTATAATTTGTAATGTATGTTAATTCAAATATTTATATTATTGAATGGAACTAATACTTGCAGTGTTAGTTCAATATATATATATATTTTTTTTGGTAAAAGGTAAGAAGTGTTAGTTCAATATTTTGTATTAGTTCAATATTTTAAATAATACTTTAACATAATGCATGTGGTTCCTCTTAAATAATGAGGGGTAGCTATGTTAATGAAAATGTAAATATGTTTTACTTACCACACAGAATACACCTAGGCATTTTATTCTCATCCAACAATTTATTTTATATAGATCTATTTCTATTAAATAATGAGGGGTAACTATCTTTATAAATATGTTAAATAGGTTTTACTGATCACTCAAAATATATTTAAACATATTAATGTTGTTATTCAATTTGGTTGGTGCAAGATGTGAAGCAATTTGTATGTTCAATAGAAGAAGCTGTATTTTGATATCCACTCATGACAATGCAAGCTAAAAGAATTATCAGTGCTATTTATATACCAACAATCCAAACTAAACTGTCAATACTTGAAATCGTGAAGTGTTAAGAAAAAAAAACAAAAAAGTGCTCGTGGCACAAGCACTCCTTTTTATAGTATCAATTTACAATACTTTACCAGTGCTAAATTATCACATTATTTTCCTTCTTATTGAGAAAATTGAACGCAAGCATGGAGAGAAGGATGGATGCCATGAACACGGCCAAAGAATGCCCAAAAATGGGACAGTGCATTTCGGCTTTGCTCTGGCTCTGTCCTTGATTTTTCCCTTCAAGTCCGACGGTAAAAAAAGACAGAATGCGTCTCAAGAAATAGAAAATGCCTTCTTGTTGCCCTTTCTTGTGGTTTGATTTATGCAAATGGAACTGGTCGGCATCAGAACTCGCACCAATAAGTCAAGCTTTGTCGCCACGTGCTTAGAGATGTTGCCTTCATGCAGCTGAAATCTCAGTGCACAAGAGAATCCAAAGATTATACGCGTGGAACGGTGCATTTCTTGGGAAGAGGAAAAGTGGACAGAGACATGGGATGAGACTTGACATGGATTTGCGAGGGAAAATGAAAAGTGGATGAGAGAGAGACAGAGAGATTCGTCCTTTTCAATAATTTCCAGACAAGTGCTCAGTAAATAATAAAAACACGCAAGGCATCAGTACATTGAAGAGGGCACGCTTTGGTCAGTCAGCTGCTTGCACCGGTGAACTTTCCTCCTTCTTTGTTGATTTATTTTCCATCGGAAAAAGTATTTTTTGTTAAATATATTTAAGCTCCTAATCTCACTTAGAAATTTACCCCTCTTGCCTTAAGTCCGTTAAATATTATACAGTCAAATCGATAAACTTCAGTTTAATACTAAAATGATGTATTAGCGACAATTTATTTTGAAAAATTATGTTATCAATAGGTGTTGCGGATCATAAAAAATTATCAACATGATGAGAAGAATTTATTTTTTGCTTAGGTCCTATCTTAATTTCTCCTTCAAGTTTCGTAAATAAATCAGAATACCTTTTTGCTTTTGCTTTTATTTTTATTTTATTATATATTCATTGGTTTGATTCATCTAATCCAATCAGTTGACAGGCTCCTATAATTCAAATTTGCTAAGCTAGATGTAAATTAGTAATTCATTGACCAGGACCACTAAACATGCATTTATGGTCGTTGCCTTCGTGTGGTGGAAGTTTCAATACACAGGAAAAGTAAACTTCAAGGAAACGTAGATGCTATAAAAGTAGATTAACAATCTTTGTGTGAAATTGCAACTTTTTACTCTGTCCTTTCTCCACGCGTGCCCCGACAATTCTGTCTCTCTTTCTTCATTTTTCTTATTTTCACCTCCTACGTTCTTTTTTCTTTCCTTTCTTTTGCGGACCACTTTCTCAGTTTTTCTTCATAAAAGCTTTTCTCTCTTTTGCTGACCATAAGCCTCTCTCTGTATCTCCATTTCTTGACCGTGACGAAAAGCTCCGTCGTACTTTTTCGTCCTCTTTCGACAATGATCGCATGCTGAAAAATTGCCCACCCCACTTGGCCGAGAATCCTCTGCTTTTTCTATGCCCATATTTTCTTGTCTTCTTTGGCCGTGAATTCCGGTCCCTGAATGCGGAGATTACCCCTTGTCAAATGGAAATTGCTCTCTTGACCGTGTCCTCAAGGTACTTGTGGTTATTTGAGATTCATTTGAAAAAAAAAATGGGGGTCAATGTAGCATTGGGATTAAAGTTGAGGGTTCTTTGAGTCAAAAAAGAAGAAGTTCGGAATAAAATTAAAATTGAACCTAAAATTTGTGGGTCTTTAGGTAACTATGACTGTATAGACAGAGGGAAGCAAAGCTTCACCGGTTTTGAGATTCCGTGGGCAGATTTGTAATTAGATAGCATGTGATAATTTTCTTTCTCCTTTGTTGATGGCTGGGTCCCACCAGTTCTTGCTTTTGGTGATTTCTTATGTCCAATGAGTGGCTGGGCCACCACTCTTCTCCTAGTTAATTATGAAATTACCGATTAATCATTTAATCAAATTTATTGATTTCAATTTTTCGATCAACCCAAAGCCAAATTGACTCAATTTTTTCTGGCCAATGTTTTTCTTGGTTTCGTTTAAGCGATTGCAATCTTCCTTAAACACCTATAAATTGGCGTATGTGTTAATTCAAATATTTATATTATTGAATGGAGTTGAAACGTTCAACCTTAACTCATTTTAGATTAAATATAACTTTATACAATACTTAAACATAAATGCATGTGGTTCCTCTTAAATAAGGAGAGATAGCTATGTTAATAAAAATGTTAAATAGGTTTTACTTACCACCCAAAAGTATATTATTCTTATTTAACAATTATCTGTTACTCTTAAATAACGAGGCGTAGCTATCTTTTATAAATGTGTTAAATAGGTTTTACTTACCACTCAAAATATATCTAAGCATATTAATATTGTTATTCAACTTGGTTGGTGCAAGATGTGAAGCAAATTGTATGTTCAATAGTGAGTCCATCTTCTAAGATACCATTTAATGCATTTTTTTTTTCATGTAGTTACTCGACAAAACAAAGCTCTTCAAACATTGATTCCACTCCGGTTAAAAGATTTGTGTCAAGAATTGAGTGAAATGTAAAAAATCCAATGCATTAATTACTTCATTTTACAATAGAGAGAAGCTTATTCTAATATCCACTATCCGCTTGTTAGAATGCAAGCTGAAAGTATTATCAATGCTATTTATATACCAATAATCCAAACTAAAAGGTCACTACCTGAAGTTGTGGAGTGTGAAAAAACAAAACAATAAAAAATGAGTGCTCACGTATATCATGATGACTATTTTTTATAGTATAAATTTACAATACCTTATAAGTGCAAAATTATCGCTTTAATTTCAAGAGCTTAATTGCATTGTTCTTTAAAGCTGACCAACCCTAGCTCATCTTTATCTCCATTACAAAGGATATAGAAACATTGCTTTGAAGAATTTGAGAGCTCTACAAATGAACCATTGTCAATTAAACTAGCATATTCGGGTACTAGTGTAGACATGTGAAGAACTTTCCAATGTCAAGTTATTGATTTCATTTAGTCAAATTTATTTATTTATTTCACAATTTTTTAATTAACTCAAAACCATTTTTTTCATCATAAACCTAAAGCCAAATTAATAAATCGAAATTTTAAAAAAAATTCGACAAATGTTTTTTCTTGGTTTAGTTTGGCGATTGCCCTAATATTCTGCCATTCTTTTTTACTTGGTCGAAAAGTGGGCTTTAGAAAAAAAAAAAAAAAAAAAAAGAAGCGATAGAAAGGGAAAAGGGAGAGCACGCAAAAGGAGAGATTGAAAGGGAAATAGGAGAGCATGCACCATGACAGAAACGAAAAGAAAGGGAAAAGAAGAGGAAAAAAAGGAAAGAAGATAAAAGAAAGGAAAAGAGAAAGAAGGTTTTGCGTACGCATGGCGAGACTTCGTCGAGTTAGATTTATTTTGATTCATTATTGCCCAATAAGAATTTAAGTAATTTATTTGTCTAATTGAAGTGATTTTTGGCATTAGAGTATAAATTCAAAAATTATGTAAAATTTGAGTTGTGAAATTCAATTTTGGCATTATTAAGCTGTGGCAGCAAGGACATTGTGGCATTGTGAAATTCGATTTTGATCGATTTGGTCCGATTTTCAAGAGTATTGATTCAGTTATCGGTTCCATAAAAATGGAACTATTGATTTTTGGTCCGGTTCCAGGTTCCGAAAGGAACCAGATTAGACCGACTCTTTTTCATTAAAAAATCATTTTTTTTTAATTCTAAAATAATAACAACTCTAATATTTCTTTTAATTTTTTAATTTTTAAATATTTGTTGCTAAATGATCAATTTCATTGGACCAAACTGGTTTGGTCCGGTTCCCGATCCCAAGACTGTTCAATTCGATCCTTGGTCATAGATGAAATTGGGAATCTATCACCCCTAACATTTCAAATAATATTTTGGATAACTTTGAATAATCACTTTGGGAGTAATTCATTGAGCCATGAAAGTCATTTTGTTGAAAAGTAAGTTTCCTCCATAGGTGACCCATGAAAATAGTTACTACCAATCGTGACTTTTGCAAAGTTTCCAACTTTGTACGCCATTTTCTTTAAAGATAAAATGGTTTTTCTTACTCCGGTTCTAACTTTGAACAAAAAGTCGTTCAACTTCAAAAATGTGCTGAACTTGATTTCGTTTTAGGTTTGAACTGAAATTATGAAGAAATTTAACTGTGAGGAGTAAAATTCTTGGAAATTAGAGTGCAAAAGGAAAAGTGAACTCGCATGAAACGTACATGCTACGAAAGTGAGTAAACTTTCGGTGAAATTGCAACTTTTTGCTTTCTGTCCTTTCCTCACGCGTGCCCCGACAATTCTCTCTCTTCATTTTTTCTTTTCACCACCTCTGTTCTTCTTTTTCTTTCTTTTCTTTTGTGGACCCTTTCTCAGTTTGGAGCTTTCTCTTTCTGCTGACCATGACTCTATGTCTCTCTCTCTCTCTCTCTCTCTCTCTCTCTCTCTCTCTCTCGGCAATTATTGCATGTTGAAAAATCGCCCACCCCACCTGGGTGAGAATCCTCTCTTGACCGACACTCCGACCGATAAAAAAATTTTCTTGACTCCTTTGCCCATGAATTCCGGTATCTAAACGGTGAGATTGCCCCTTGTCAAGATGGAAATTGCTCTCTCTTGACTGGATATAAAATTTGAGAAAATTTTTTAGACAAGAAAATTGGGGGTTTAAAGTTGAGGGTTTTCTGAAACCAAAAAAAGGTTGGAATAAAATTAAGATTGAAACTAAAATTTGAATTTTTAAGGAATTAGGACTATATAAAAAGAGCAAGAGAAAGTTGACTAGCTTCATCTGTTTTTATCATCCAGTGGCATGTTTGTAATTAGATAGCATATGATAATTTTATCTCTACCCCACTCCTAGTGGCTAGGCCCAAGTTCTTCCTTAATTTGAGGCTATTGCTCTTCTGCATCAAGTTTTTCTCAATTTCTTATTGCAAAAGAGCCGCTAGGCCCACTACTCTCCTCTCTACTTAATTATGAAGTTACCAATTAATTCAATTCCAACACCCAGCCAATGAGATAAATATGTTATTGACACTGGCAAGTTTATCAAACATTGATACACAAAGGAAAGAGTATGGGGCAACAATAAGTTTCCAGAACAGCAAATGGACATGGTAAGAAGCTCAAAGAAAAAAATCTTCAGCACTATACAATTGATGGCATCACAATGAATTGATCCTTAGCTTGATTGTATGACTGTCAAAATGTTCCTACCACTAACTGACAAGGGAGGAACTACAGCATGAGGAATGCTGCAAAGCTTTTTATTCTCCATCTCCAGGTGTAAGATAGGGTCCTAGATGTGTAGTTTCACTGGGTTAGTGTTTCAAAAGTGAGAATACTATAACCAAGCAAATGTCCACACAAAATTTAACCCATTAGGGCCATCAAATGAACATTTCTTAACCTATATACAAGTACAAGACTCCAGCTATCAAGATACGTTGGAACTTTTGCTGTAACGGTAAGGCAGAAAGCAAAACATCCTTTTTTTTTTTAACGAACATATCATCCTTTGAAATCATAAGCATGTAATGGCATGTATATGCATTGTGCACACAGGAGGAAAAACAAAGCTGCTGCTACTACTCGTGCCGATGAGGAGAGCAAATAAATAATAGATAGGAACAATAAAAGAACAAACGTTTTTAAAACCAGACCAGTGGTTCAATCGGTTGAACTGGTAAAACTATAGAATGTGATGTCATCTGATAGAACACTGCAAATATTAGATTACACATGTTTAGAACAAAAGAAGCCCAGTGAGTCCACAAGCGAACAAAGAAGCCCATTGAGTTGGCAGACACCATAGCATTTTAGTAAATTACACACGCTCGATGTCATCTTAATAGCATCCTGTTTAGTTGTCTAATAGATTAGGCCAATACGGTCAATAATTAAATTATCCACCACAAATTGAAGAAAGAAGACACCGGAGCAAATGGTTGGCACACTTGTTAATTACAAGAAGTTGGAGTTCCAAACCCAAAGCCAACTCCAACACTACTACAATTTTTTTTAAGGTCCAAAACTAGTCCAGTCTTTTTGATAGGTTTGATGGGTACCAGTTGACAGGGACACCTGGTTATCGGTTAAACAGGGTAAATACCACCAGTTCTTGACCAATATTATTTCTGCTGGGAAATTTAATTGGACAGGCTTGGTTCCCCATCCAACCAGAAGCACTTCCTATAATTCTATAATTCTGAAAAGAACAGGAGTCAACAGAAAAGCGGAATATGCTAAGTTTTTCCTTTTGCCATCAATGTCTTAAATTGTGAATTGACATGATCAGAATAGAACTCGGGATACCATGAGTAAGAAATCAATATGCAAGCTCCGAATCCATGAGTTACCTTCAATTGGTACAACTCTCAGTTATTTGTACAATTGGTTCCTGCAATATGCACAAATGGAAGGTCACTGCCTGCAAGATCATCATTCTGGCGTCTCCCAAGCCTTCACAAATATCATTCATCTTATTTAGCAACATAGCAATTTGATCGTCCTGTTTACAACAGAATGTATTAGCCACATTTGCAAATTTGGGCTTTAAAATATGATATACCAAGCTCTTACCTCAAATAGAGCCAAATCCACAAAACAGTGACCATGAGGGATGCACAACAAGATCCTTCCAAAGGTCTTCCATGCTTCACATTCATTCGCCAGTCCCCTCACTAACGCTATACAATTCGTTACGTCTACAAAAGAATCGTCAGGTATTTGGAAGGAAATATAATCTGAAGCAAATTCAAAGTCATCCTGCAGAGCCAGATAGAGAATGATTAGCATCAAAAAGCATTTGTACTATGCACATGTGGATCTTTGGATAATATATGTAGTTTCAGATTAAAGGTATATATGTCATTCTAAGCAACCCTTATCGTGTCTTATCCAAAAATAGTTCAACTTCATGTCTAAAATTTAGTAATTTAGTGTCACTAAAGAAATGATACCACACATGATGAGAGACAGGCAAGATATTACAATGGTTGCAAACAGAAGATATCTAGAAAGGTAAAGAAATCACAAGAAAGATTGTAACAGGCATATCGGCTTCATGACATATGAGAGCACCCTTATGAATTGCTCAACCTTTACATGCAGCATTCTAGCCTTTTCTACTACATTATCCACCAAAGTCTCATCCAAACCAATACCTAGGTAATGAGAACGCCATCTTGAAAGACCCTTGAGCTCACCCATTCTAAAGCCAATAATTTCTATAGTAGGCTGTTATGTAAATAACAATACTTCAGTATCTTAACCCCATATGTCAAATATCATCTCTTATTGAGAAAACTGACACACACTCGTGAGGGATAAAAATAGCATTTATCTGCTGAACCATCAAAGTTAAAAGTTTACGAAAGAAAATGTTTTACACAGTAAATGGTTATTACAACCCATCTTCATCTTCTGCACACTGTGTTTGAACTAAACGACATACTCTAGAGTCTCTGACAAATAAAAGTTATACTGGAAAATTCATTAAAGAAATGGAGCCTAGTCTACTATCCAATTCATGCAAGCAGGATAGAAGTTTGGAATGTTCATGCGAATTATCAAGTCCTGCCCAAAGTCGCTGTGAGAGAGAGAGAGAGAGAGAGAGAGAGAGAGAGAGAGAGAGGGCATTTATGTGATAGTTGTGAGCTGTAAGCACAATATTGACAGGAAATGCTAGTGTGTTCAAGGAGACAGCCCCTAGCCCTTCTGCTGTTAGCTTGGGTAAGGTTAACTTCTTTACAATATTCAAATATCAAACCGCATCTCTATCCAACAGCTTCGGGAAGGGTAACTTCTTTACAACATTCAAATATCAAACCGCATCTCTACAAGAGGTACTTGATTCAAAACTCTCCCTGCTACCAATTTACCTCCCCAATTATCAAATGTTTACACTTCAATCTAAAGAAAAGTCCCAGCTTACAAAAGAGCATTTAAACAGTAAGCCACATCTTTATTTCATAGCTTAATCTTTTTATCACTTGTCAATTTTTCCACAAAATTCTACACCGTCGTGAATGCACATTTTGAATAGACAAAAGGAGAAAGAAGCCCTAAAGCATTGATTGGCAGTACCATAAAGTTAAAGAGAGTTCATAAGCCTTGGCAAGAAAGAAATAGGCAGGCTTTTAAAAATGAGGAAAGCTCTATAGGTGCTGTAAAAGATATTGGCTTACCACCTTATTTTTTTCACATTGTGGTGGCAATTCTTTGGACACCAAGTCTTTTTTTTTTTTTTTTAATTTTTAAGGTAAATATGAGCTTATAGGTGGTAATTAGTAAATAGGAGGCATCCCCTTGGTGCTTTTTAATAGACTTACTAATCAAAATATAAAACAGCAGAGTATAACCTTGAAATATGTAACTAGAAACGTCATTTCTCACTATAGTAGTAATCAAGAAAAATATGTAGCATGCACATGAGAGTCACTGTACCCAGGAGAAGCACAGGATCTGATCCAATTAACAACAGCCCTATAGTGTGCATGTACATGTGTGCACACCTGTGTAAGCACATGATCACATGCATGTGCACGCCGAAGCACATGTTCACAACACACAAAAATGCCCATATAAATGGAGAGAGATCTGGCAGGGGAATAAACTGGCAATATATTTTCTCTAGATAATAGAGGATTTTGTTGAGAGAAAAAGTTCCAGTACATCAGTATATAAGAGAACAAAACAAAAGAAAAACAAACAAAAATGAAGCATTATAAGATATACAGAATTAGAATATGATTCTCAAAGCTGGTTAAAAGGTGCCAACACAAAAGCAACCAAAGATTCCAAACCCTACATTTTGTTGCTTTCTTTCCTAAGGCATCCCATGAGACAAAGGTGCCGCACTTCAGAACTTCTTAGAAATTGATCCTCCTAATTAGGCATGCCAACAGTTAAGAAACCGGATGGCATGTTTTGGCAAGAACCAAACTACCTTAGACAAGCCAAAGATTTGATGTAAAAGCTTGGAAGCAAAGTCAGAAAGAAGAAAGAGATGATCAACATTTTCCTTTAAAAGTTTTCACACACAACTCCATTCTATGAAAAATCAAATTCCATTTCCTGAGATTCTCAATTGTAAGAATCTCATTCCAATTTGGTGTGCATTTATTATGAAACTTACACTCCCAAGTAATGGAATTTGATTCTCACATATTGGCATTGTATGTGTAAGCATTTGGGTGAAATGTCAAGGAACAAGGAAGCTTTGGTTGCAGATTGTTATCATTTAAACAACGAAATGATCATTTGCGACATTGACTTTGTGGGCCAAGCCCAAGGTTAGGAGTTCAAGATTTCTGATGCTTTTAAGGATGCTTTTGCCTGGAACAAGGGAAGAGATGGAATCTTTTCTGTAAAGTCTTACTACAAGCTGCTCGATAGGGAGATTTGTGAATAGAACAGATTTTCATTAGAAATCGATTTGGAAAGTGAGGATTCCAATAGAGTTTCTCTTTTTGCTTGGGAAGCAACCTGGGAACAAATCCTTACTTTAGAAATGAGGCAAAGTACTGGTTAATAGGTGTCTCCTCAACAAGAGGAGATAGTGCGTGTGGCATCTCCTCCTTCATTTTGTTCTTGGACAAGAATGGTTTGGACCGTTTCCTATGCATGCACCATGTTATCTTGGGTTATCAGACGTTTTATTGAGCAAGAACTTTGGGCATGGTAGGGCATTCGTTTACAGCACAACAATTAGGATTAAATCAATTCCCCTGTGTCTTTTGGATGATTTGGAAGGAGCGGAACAAGAGAGCTTCCGATGGAGAGAAATCTTCCATTCTATTTTATTGAAAGTTGGCTTAAAGTCACACACTTTTGGTATAGTGCAAACTTGCATATAGATGTAAATGCCTTGGTTGATTAGTCAATGATTTATCTGGTATTTGAGCTCCCTTTTGGTTTTGGGAGTTGATTTGTATATGGCTTTAGTTTTTTGGGCTCCTTTTGTATATGGGTTGCACCCCCTTGGTGCCCTACAGGTGAAATATATAATCTATAAAAAGAAACTTAACACTTTCCTGAGGATTTTAAGTTATTCAAATTACCCTTTGTTCCAACACATGTTATCTCATCATATAGTTTCAAGTACCAACATCAACATCTCACATATGATTTTGTGCTAATCAGCATAACCATCACCCACATGGGCAAAAACACTCTATTAACTCATAGTTGTAATTCCTTTTGCGAGTAAGATCATTGTGATAAAAGGGTGCCACTACTACTGAAAGTCAAGATCAAAAAAGTTCAAGAGAAACTTTGGATCCAAAGAGCTACCTACCAACACACTACCAAAAAAGGAGCAATACAAGGGACTAAGAGAAGTATACAAAACTGATTTGAAGAGGAAAAAAGCGAGTATAATGCATAAGGTCACAAACAGCTAATACGAATCCATCTAGCATGCGACTTAGTAAAAGCAATTTCAATACTAGGGCTTAACATCCTCATCATTATTTTGCCAAAAAAGAGGTGGTATATCAAAAATCATGATCTAAAGATATGCTACAAAATAATAATATAAAATAATCAATTCTCACATCTAAGTGCTAAACAAATGATTGCGAATAGAGGCTCTCATAACCGTTGTTAAGCATCACAAATTAGATCCATGTAGGTTTAATTCACTATCATCCGAGCACCCACCAGTTAGTTTTCTGCTCATTTTCTTCAAATTTCTAAGTTTTCATTCTCATCCTTAGCTTGTTGACCTTAAACATAACACAGGAAAGAAGAGTTTCAGTTACTACATTGAGTTCAATGAGTGGAATTTGGTAATATAAACAAGTCTAACTTCCCCTAGGCTCTAATAGTAATATTAGTAGGTAAAACGAGTTGAATATGATTCTCTGGTACAAAAATTGACTCTTGCAGTTAAGAGGGGATATATGCTAAGACCGAAACGGGTAGTAAACTCTTTCCTTTTAAATTGAGAACATATCTCTACACCTGCTAATTATAATGTGAATAAATTAAACATTCTATATCTAAATCTCCATGTACAGTACACTTAAAGCTCAAACTTAGATCAAGTTCAAGTTTCGAACCAATGATTAATGACCAACAATTTTCATTATATGTATATAGGAGAGATTGCCAACTTGTTAAATCAGACTCAAATCAGATTTTACTTTGCCCTTTCCAGCCACTTAAATTTGGCAATTCATATCATGGTATATGATATGTTCATATGAAGAATCAACATCAGGATGTTCTGAAAAATATGGCATGTCTCTAGATGTGCAAAGCATAATTTACTATAACAAATTCTTATCTCTGTCTAATCACCTCCAGGACTGTTCTCTGAGATGCATGAAACTTAATTATTTGGGAAAAAAGCCAAATGCAAAGATAATATCGTGTACCTACAGATGATTAAGGACAACCAGCAAAAGTTCTTTTCCAGCACCACAAACAACTATTGATACACGCTTCATATGCTATCACTAAACAAACTAGCAGACTAAGATTTTAAAAACCAATTGAAAAAGCAAAGGTCCTATAGCAGCATCAGAGCTTAAAAAATAAGCCATACCACTTCATCCAGAGAATTAACAAGAAATTGATGGAGTGCAGGAGTGGTACTAGCACCATCAAGAAGAGTCAAAAATTCCTCCTGAGAAGAAGAGTCGAGACATAGATAAGCAAACGAAAACAGTTAAATGAAGAAAATTGAAACGCCATCTACCACTCTGTATTAATAGTACCACTTGCCATGGTCACTAATGAGGTTTGACAACAAATCAAACCTCTCATGAAGTATGTTAAAAGCATCAGCCCACTGCTTATGCATGACTGATAATGATGTCCGAATGACATGAAGTAAAATGTTCAATGTTCAAAGCCTGTTGAGCGACTTGATGAAGTTCATTTTTTCTGCAGACAGAAAGAGATTGATAATCTGAGGAGGCATTCGGCTGATAAAGATTCTCAAAAGTCCGTTCTGATTTCAATTTGAGAATTAAAACAGACCAGCAAATGCGTTGGGTGACACTCTGAAAGCAATTGATGAATAAAAGGAAAACTACTCTCAAAATCAAATCACAAACTGAAGTTGACATTTTAGTATTCTCATTCCACTGCAAACATGGATACTTGGAATAACTAAGCCTGTTTTCGGATGCAACCAGAGCATATTCTCAAAATTTTCATCCCCAATGACATGTATTATTTTTGCTGAAAAATATTTTGTCAAAAAAAATCGAAAACAGTTTCTATGAAAATGGAAACTAAAGGTGCTTTCTAAAACTAAGTAGGCCTTAAAAAGTCGAGAACAAAAACGACATGTGAAGCATGCGACGATGTTTACAATTTTGCAACAAATTTGCCTCACAACTTTCAACTTCTGAACTAAATAGATTTCTAGAGGTTTTTACTAAAAGCTAGTATGAAAATTACAGGTTGGCTTCGAAGCATGAGGCATCGTGTTGTTCAGCTTATGGCGACTCTCGAAAGTCAACTCAAGCATTAAAAATTATCAGCAGGAAAGTTCTTCCATCATGTAAATTTCAAAGTTATTTCTAAGAAAACTGCCCCAAAATTGCTCTACCTTAACTATCCATTTCTTTTTGAAGGATGATGATAATATCCTGAGTTAATAAGCGTTTTACTTTCCTTATGACCAAACAAAGTTAGATACCACCAAAACAAATATCAGTGCACATGAACAACCTTAATATAATCGTAACATCAAGTACAATCACCACCACATAAACTAGAACATAATCTAGATTTCCACGCTTATCACCTTCTTTCACTCTTGGTTTTCCCTGTAAAAGACCAACTCCTCAGTTCGACATCATCTTCTCATATAAGACTTCCAAGCACTTCACACACTAAATAGAACAAAGAAAGAGCTTCTCGATTCGAAGCAATTACCAGGAGAGATGACCGATCGACCGCCTTCGAAGTCATCCGTGACTATGGCCAGCAAACCCTTCTCCGGATTCCACTCCGCCATCTCCAGAAAGAACAGCCAAACGGGGAGCGGAACCTGAGAAGCCAAAGTGGGCGTCGGAACTGAAGCTGAAACGGAAGCGCTCGCCGTTGGAACAAAGCTGGAATAGAGCTAGTACGCTCCGTCTGATAGTCGGAGGAAGGGGGCGGGGGCGGATCTTTTTTTTTTTTTTTTTGAAAAAATTGAAAATTGAAATGTCCTTTTCTTTTTCCCTCTCTTGCTTCTTTTAAGGACGTGTTTAACGTTGGAATATGAATCTTTTGAATTTTTATTTCTTGACAAAAAATCTTGTGAATTAATAGGTTAATTTTCACAATTACGGCCGATGCGAAACAGAGGAAACCCTTGTTCGACTCTATTCCCCTATCAATTTCGTTTCATTTTCCCGTTTCATTTTTCTGTTCCGTACCTCCCATTTTCTTGTGTCAAAGAGGTTGTAAATTCTTTAAAATGCGCATGATCGTATTCCCAAAAAGCACCAAACTTTGTTATAATCTTCGTTGTTCTAGTGGAAGAAAGTTTACAATGCTTGATACTGCAAAGATTGGTCGAATCAATGGTCAGTCATCTTCGGAGAGTACCCAATGGTTTGTTCTTTGAAATTCCTTACAAGAACGGTGGGAATCAAGGAGTTTCCTTTCACGTTTGTCTCCATTTTTGCTAAGCAAATGAATATTGATGAGACTGAAGCATATGCTACGAATACGTCACCGTATACCTCATGTTCATTCATTTTTTGCATTGCTTATACCTGGTATGAACTTTAGATAATTGTTCTACAAATTATCCAAAAATAAAATCGCAAAAATTCTCAAAACGAACAAAAGGGCAAAAAAAAGTTCCAGGTAGAACAGCACATCAACGCGAAAAAAGAAAAGAAAAAGAAGATGAAAAAATGAAGGAGAAAAGCAGCTCATTGAAAAAAATCGTCAATTTTGGGCATTTCTTTTACGAAATGTTATTGCTTTTTACAAACTTTTCTCTTTTTGTTGCGAACAAGAATTTTGATCAAGTGGGTTCTGCAGTTGTGGACAAAAACGATGTGCTCCTGCACGCTAACGTGCGTCGTCGCTAATTAAGAAAAAAAAAAGAGAGGAAAATCTATAAGTTAAGCACCAATCGAGTGGTCTGCCCATTCGTGTTTTGATCTTCGGACTACATGTAGCCCGCATGTACGCTTGTGCGTTGAGATCATATGAGGTTCCCGATGGATCAAATCACTGCATTTTTTATCTACCGGTAAGTGTGATACATGTCTATAGCTCTAGATTTTCGATCAAACAAATAAAGCCTAGATTGATTCCATAATAGTGATCTATATTGAATTGCCAACTAAAATCATTCACGGAAAAAGCAAATGATTTGAAATAAATTTTTTCAAAAAATAATTGCTTATAAGATTACAAAAATGAACGAACGCGAGAAATTCTTGTCAAGCACGAAAACATTTGGATAATTGAGACATATTTCATTGGTCGATTATTTCAAATAATACAAGTGATCATTTTTAGAAAGGTATTTTTCAAATCATTTATCTTTTCGTGGAACAAAAGGAGCCTCAGTTCACGTAATTTACAAATAATGTCATATATGGTATGATGTGTTCAAGGTTTGTCTAAAAAACAATATTGTTTAATTCGGGCCCACATGTTCAATGGTAATCTCGTCGCACACCCCAACAAAACAAAGTGCCCTGACATGAGGACTCATGGGACATCGCATCAATGTGAATGTGGTGGTGGATTCAATTGTTGAAATTGTAATTTGGAAAAAAACAATGTGATTATTCTCATTTACTTTTGAATTTTAAAAAATATGCTAATGAATTATTCAAATCAGCATCTCACAAAAGCGAACATTCACGCATGCTTAACATGTCGAAACGATAGGCCAAGCCTGAAAATATGGCCAAGCCATTTGCCATCACCACCCAACGTCTAGACAGTCGGCTGGATAGAAATACTCTTACTAAGTCATTTGCCATCATTCACCCAAAATCCAACCCCTTTCCATGCAATTTTTTTTTTTTTTGTTTCCCAATCTGTGATGATTGCGTATCAAACTTTAATGTACATGATCATTCTCTAGTCAAGTGGCGAATGTCATTCAAGTCTATTTTTATACTCATGACACTTTTGGATGGATCACTAAGTCTTGTTACCAATAAATGCGCAGGCCATATTCGATCTGGCCATTCTTCATATCTGCAATGCAAAGGAATTCTGCCCACTGCAAAACTTCACGTGCTTGGCTCGGCATCTGAAGAGCATGGAGATCATTGGTTCATAGCTCGTTCCTTCGATGGCGACGGATGTAAGCTCACCATGCCAATGCTGCTTTTACCAAGAGATGCACTCCTGCTAGAGAAGATGGTCATTAACGTCAAGACCAATGGAAGACGCCAATCAAAATCTCTCAAGTCTTTGCCACGGCTGGTTCTGCCCTAGATGCAATCTTACCAGTAAAGTCTCGCTGCAAACTGCCCAATAGGGAGGAAGTGGGTGGACAAGAATGGTTTGGACAGTTTCCTATGCTTGCACCAAATTATCTTTGGGTTATTGGAGCTTTTATGGAGCAAGAAACTTAGTATTCTTGCCATTGGCATCCTTTCAAAAAAAAAAAAAAAAAAAAAAGACAACCTAGAAGCTCAACATTGAACTAAATGAGCTACATCAATTTTCATAACAAATTATTTCCTATCAATCATGTTCAATTTTCCATCTAAAATATCTCATCTTAAAGTGAAAATTACCTGTTCTAGGTAAAGGACATAGGATTTTGAAATCGACTTTAAGTAGTCAACCGAGTCAAGACATTGTGATCA
Source organism: Eucalyptus shirleyi (assembly GCA_017140165.1). Lineage (NCBI taxonomy): Eukaryota > Viridiplantae > Streptophyta > Magnoliopsida > Myrtales > Myrtaceae > Eucalyptus > Eucalyptus shirleyi. The sequence continues at coordinate 42,587,164 of CM029450.1, forward strand.
AATCATCATTGACAATTCAGAAACTCGTACATAGATCTGAAAAACCTCCCAAATAGGAAACCATATTCCACACTAATAGATCTAATGATAGGCGGTGGGCCCAAGGGAGTCCATTTGGGAGAGTCCCAACAAGGAATTATAACTATTAAGGACTTGCTCCATGAAACTAAAGAGACAACTGATAGGAACCTTAATGATACTGATTAGAACAATTCTCCAGCACGCGTTTCTAGACTAATCAAATGTCTGTTGAGAAGTTCATCATGTTTTCACTTTGAAACAGTACTAAACCCAAACATGCAGGAAGGTTCAGAGTACCTAAAATTCTAAATCTTCTAATAGCTACACACCCACAGAGAGAACTATCTACACACAAACATACACACTCACAGAACACTTTCCCCAACCGACGGTCGTATAGGCTCTCAATCTCCCTAAAAAAGAGCAGAAACTCAAAAGTCTAAAACAAAAGCAAAAGTCTGTACAGCAGGCTAACCCAGACAGACACCAAATTCTCCTTTAGGTGCTTCAACTGCAGTATAGGTAGGAGCACTCGGGGCAAACAACAAAAGCTTCATATAATTGTGCTGTATCGAAGTCGGAGGTGTCATCTCTAAAGTGACCAGTAGAAGTGAAATCTAGAACTTTTACAAGAATAACTTCACCTAGTATAGTTGTTTAATTGACCAGTCCATTACTTTCGGGCTATACTAATTTCTGCCATCAGATCCATTTATTAAGAAAGACTGCTCTATGGAAGCGAGAAAGGAAAGAAGTAGTCATTGACTGAATCTGATAGACTATACTGCTAAATATATGATCTGAAACAGGAGGCTTACAACATTTCCAATTGGAAAGACACCAAATATACTAAAGCACAAAACCCCATCTTCATCTCCACTGCAAAGGATATTGAAACATTGCTTTGAAGAATTTGAGAGCACTACGAATGAATCTTGACCATCGTCAGTTAAACCAGTTTCTCCAGGTACTAGTCCAGGCATGCAAGGAGCTCTTGGAGCTGGAGGGAAGAAAAGAGTAGTGCAATCTTCAAATGCCAAAGCGTTGCCAGAAGTGTCCTATTAAAAAATGGATAATTATCTTTCCAATTGGCCAAAAAAAAGAAGAAGAAGAAGAAGAAGAAGAAGGTAAATATAACAAGAGATTAAGGTTAAGGAGTCAACAATCAACAAATCAACAACTCACAGTTGACACCAAACATAAGTTTTCAAAAAACCTTCCACAAACCCATATTGAAGCTGTTGAATAAAATCCTAAGTTTGAGAAAAGAAATATTTTAGTAGACCAGACTAAAATAACTACTTAACTGCAAACAAAGCATTAGATAGAACATGAAAGGTATGAACAATAAAATATTGTCTGTTAAGAATCAAGATCGAGAAGTTAGATGAAACTTTTTCAGTTGAAAGATGCATACTCTATTCACTTGGGCATCCTCCTCCCAATTGAGACACACCCCAGCTGCCGCATGGGACTTAAGCTTCTTAACAAGCCATTCTGCTTAATATTTATACCAGTTAGAAAAAAAATACCACACTACATATAACAAAGCACTAGCATATAACAAGCATGCATATCCACAGTTCCATAAAGACAGCTAGATTGGTAAGATAACATTCATATGTAAAAATAAGATCTTCAAAGCAAAACATAATCCATGAAGTGGATAATGATTAGTAAATTGGTAAGACATTGCAAAGAAACTTTATGGCAGCAACATCAGCCAAGTTCTGAGCAATTGTACCCATGACCAAACAGCTAGCTTAATGAATAACTGGTAATCTACAAACTTTTCCACCCACAAGCATAATTAAGGCACATACAAATTCTATCATTTAGGAGTCACCCGAACTATTACCTTCCTAATATGACCGAACTGGACATATGTCACTTTAAATAATAGAAAGAAACTAATAATTTGATGAAAATGAGCATGCCATGGATGACTGCTTCTATATGCTGTCTCAGTCATCTTTGGATCATCTTTGGATAGGAATGAATGATTCAATCTAATTAGTTAAATGGGTATATATAAGATACAAGATATCATGATATCATCTAAACCAAGGACTTTGTAAGTTTACGGCTATTCTTCTTAAAAATTATAAGACATTGACGAAGATATGCATATTGCATGTATTGTACAAGTTATAAATGCTGCGCAGGTCATGTTTGGATTGGAATGAACCATTCACTTTAATTAGTTAAATGGGCCTCTTGTCGTTTGTAGACCTATTTAACAAAGGGGGCATGTTCGAAAAGAGTGTTCTAATAAGATCTGTTAAGGCTTTCGTGCTCAGATTCACCTAACTAGCAGTCCACTATTCATTTGACATTGGCAGACAGGACCCATAAACATGGATTGCCATCTCTATTAGCAGCTAAATGTTTGTTGAGCAAGCTTGCTGTTTGCAATGCATCATGCGGCTTTTGAGCAATTCAGAATCTTTCCCAAGAGATATTAGAGAAGAACACATTCTAAAGATAAGGGATTCTTGCAGTGAAACTGCACCATCTTCTAGTCCTAAGACAACTACTTTGCCATCAGGATGCCAGCATAATGATGTTATACATTTACCTAGAGTACATTAGAATAGTTAGATAATCCAGTATAATGACATACAATGGATTGTGCAAAGAAAAGTGATTTCATAAACAACAACAACAACAACAACAACAAAAACACAGAGAGAGAGAGAGGGGGAGAGAGAGAGGGGAGAGAGGGAGAGAGAGAGAGAGGATGAATAATTTGTTCACCATAAAATTAAGACTAAGAGGAAAGACAGAGAACACACATAAACCGAGAAAATGATAATCAATATTTGGGAAGTAAGGCAAACATCATAACAGTACACATTATATCTGACAGGGATATTGGTAGCTTGACATGGGATTTCTTTGGGCTAGTAGATCATCTAAAGCTAGGGAATCTATATCTTTTTGGCAGCCTTCAATCCATTATCTCAATCCAGGAACGAATCTTATTGTTCAGCTTTGGAACCTCGAGGTGGAGTGTAACCATGAAAGCATACGTCAAGCAAGGATCACAAGTGTACAAGTATCTACAACTTATCTCAACAGAAACCACTCAAGGATTGGTTCAAGAAGCACTCAACAACATGTTTTTCATATCAAGAAGGCAACATGATGCATGCAGCATTCAGATGTTTCTGGAGAAAATATAACTCCTCTCTAATGTTCCCAGTGAGAATAGATTACAAGAACTACCAAGGCTAGGCATCTGATCCCAAGCTCTTACGAATTTGAATTACCAAAAGACAAAGTCGTACAAGAACTTAACATACTTGGATGCAGCTCCGCCTACCCTCCTAGTCTTTTTGCTTTCTCCAACTCCTCCCACCATGTATACATGTATGCAGCATAGCTTGAGATATATCCTATTCACAAGTAAGTTAAATTCCCAACAACAAACTTGATTAATCAAAATGATGTGACGAGATGCCCCTTTGTAATCGGAAGAAGATAAATTAACTTCAAGTAATACAAAATGTGCGAAACTTTCCAGACTAGACTCTACATTTTAACAATACAGAATGTGAGAAATCCTTGTAGGGAATGCTCAATCTGTACAAGAAGAGGAAGAAGAGGAGCCATAAGTAATATTACGCTCAATCAGTACAAGAAGAGGAAGAGCGGAGCCAAAAGTAAAATTACATCGTGAGAGTCACTAACAGAAATTAAAGGAAAACTATATAGATGCCCGACGGCATTGAGATTGTATTTTGCAGGGGTTAAACCTGCCAACTCCAAGTGGGCATCAAGCATTTCTACATTGGACATAACTAGTCTATCTAGCATAAACAACATCCCCTCCAATTCAAGTTCTTTATCTTGATGAACACTTTGACTGGCGCACTAGAAAGGGCAAAAAGATGGCAATACAGGAGTAGGGTACACTTCCAGTTGGTCTAGATGATTGTCAGTTATGTTATGGAAATCTCCAAAGGCACCAATCTTGTCTAGAAGTTGATAGAAATCTATCGCACCTGTAAATTAAAATCCCTTCATTCAACTAGTATTAGCTTGGGATTCTTTATTTCCAACTATGTCATCTCCAAATTTTCCCTCCCATTACCATCATTCACTCTTCATTTTTGTGTAAAACACCAACTCCTTAGTTTGATGTCATGTTCTCATTTAGAATTCCAAGCACTTAACCTCTATATTCACCAACTCTCCATCAAATGCAATTTGAACTGGATTGGCAATTGAAGTGATTTATTTGGGGAAAAGGACCGTAGCACATTTAATGAAATGCAAATGGGGAATAAGGCCAACGTGCATGCAGAGTCAGAACTTGCAATTGGGCAAAGAAAATGGCACACCTTGTACCTCTGCCGCAAGTGATAAAACCTAAGCACATTCAAAAATTGAAAGGCAAAAGAATAAGATAATTTACTCTTCCTTCCAAATACAGTTTAAAAACCCAGCAAGTGTATGCTTTGAGAACACTTTTGGTTCCCACCTATATGACAAATTGAGTGATGCTAAAGCTTTTGAGTTTGAAATAGTAGAACTTATATACTAATTCTAGTCAACAACTGCTTTTTCAGTCTTTAAAAAACAGGACACGACAACTTTTCATTAATAATATACTATGATCTTTGGAATGATGGTTATGCACTACTGAGCAGGAAAAAGAATGACCCTTAACCAGCTGCCTTTTCTTTGGTTTTTCAGTAGTTATTCTGAAGGCACGATGTGTATTTGCACCAGTCGTGATCAGGCAGAGTGGTGAAACGATGTAAACCAGACTCCTTGTGCTGAAGTTTGGAATGAACTTCCTTAACTCGAGGAAGAGGGAGCAATGAAGTATCCATAAGTATGAACCAAACGAGTTAAATTTGAAATCAAAAACAATCTGCTCACCTGAAGGCACCAACTACCAATCAAAAGCTTAGACGCGCTCTGCAGCTTCTGAAGCAGTCCCTCAACCAGGTTGCAATACCCTCTGTAAGACTCGAACCAATTTTGAACAAAACAATCAGATGGCCTTCCAAAATCCTCGCCTCTCACAAAAAAGTTCGACTCTGCTTCAATCAAGGATCGAGACTTCCGTTACCAGCTGCCTCATCATACCAGAAAATCCTCTCAAACAGCAACAGAGGACTTGAAATCTCCAAGGGGAGACCCTCATCAAGTGCATACCGAAAGCAGCCATTGACCGCAATTTCCCTCAAAGTTCTCGAACAAAGCTTGATGGTTCGCTTTAAACCGTAGCATCCTTCCAAACTAAGGTCCTCGAGAACAGGGCTGCCATTCGACATCTCATGCATCACCTCCGAGTCACAGATGGACAGGGACCTAACATTAATCCAAGCGATACTTCTACTCAACGAGAAGCAACAGAGCCCCGAGTGCAGGTTCACCGACGAAGAGCATCCATAAAAGGAGCCGCGGTACTGCGAAATGGCCGGCCATCTCGCACAACCTCTTAGTCGCATCGACTGAGAGGTCCTCGACACGGCGGTCGACAGCAAAGCGAAGCCACGGACTGAGCTCAGGCGCGCAACGGTCGAGAAAATCGGCGTCGATGTGGAACTTCCTCACCTTGGGCGACGCCTAGAGGATCAAGACGCCGTCCACGGACGGGGAGGCGTTCCGCCAGGGGAAGGAGAAGACGAGGTCCGGGGCGGCGGTCCAGACGGATCGCCACCGCTTCGACAAAAACGCACGTGCGGACAATGCGTGCGAGGTCGAGAGACCGTCGCCTAGGGTTTCGCATCGACGTGAGGGAGGAGGAGGAGGAGGAGGTCGGCGATCGCTTCGTCTTCGCCATGTGGGGATCGACGATCGAACGGAGGAACCGGAAGGAGAGCCTCCTCCGATTTGAGGGTTCATTTCACTCGGACTTAAGTTTCTGGCTTCCCGTATAGAGACACGTGTCGCTCGATGGAGAGGCAACCACTTTCCCGCGCCTTTTAATACATCTATGAGCCCATGATGATGGGCCTCGCACGTCTTGAATTGCCGAGTACCGAACCTTAATTTTTTAAATCCAAGCTTGTCCGACATCTGCAAAAAAATCATCATTCATATAATAATCGAGTATGAACAAAATTGAGTAGGCGTACTGCGTACATAAGCGAGCTTGAGCCCGTGAAAGAATATGTTTGCTTGATTCCGCTTGATTTGTGATATCACGCTCGATGGCTCAATTTACATAGTGATAAACATAAATAGCATTGGTAAATATCAAAACTAGTTGACAACGAAATTTTGATCGATAACTTATTCGGTCAGTAGCATTTTGGTAAGTTACCAAAATTTTTAAAAAATACCAACAATTATTATAATTTTATTATATATATTACTATTGACATCCAAATAATCCCGATGGTTAAAGTTAGAAAAATTCAAGATTCAAGATCCCGATCATGGCGACACTCATTTCTTAACTTGAAAAAAATTAGATTTGTATCAGTAGTATTTTAATTGCATATAGGTGTTAATTCAACATAAGCGTGTAGGAATAGGCGTTTAGATTTCTAAGTTTTCATAGAAATGGCTTAAAATCCTTTTTTTTTTGGTCAAATCAAAGAATCTACCTTTGACTGAAAAAAAAATTATTTCAATAGTCTTTAATTCTTTTTAGACATTTGATTTAGAAATAGTGAAATTTAAGTACCTACAATCAAATCAAAGAAATATCAATTTCAAGAATCGATTAACCAATTAGAACACCATATTTGTTATCATGGAATTTGAGCTCACACCTTTCAAGATCGCGTCACATGGCGCAATTACACAAAACTCTGTTGGAGAATAAAATCTGTTCTTTTCTCATCTTGGAAGGGGTCCTTTTTTTTCTTCTTCTTTTGGCTTCTTTTTATGTTCAAGAGGGAGGCGCCACAAGTTAAAAAAAAAAAAAAAAAAAGGAGAAAAGAGAGAAAAATAAGGAGGATTGACTCTCCATGAGCGCTGTGTATACACCTTCACCGTCGCCCCATCACATCCGACCTCATCCTCGTCACCGCAAGCTGCATCCATTGTTCTTGGACTTCATTCTCTTGAGGAGTTGGAGCAATAGTCGCCGCTGCCCATTCCGACGATTGAAACCCACGCCATCACTTCGATGAGCCTCTCCATCACTCCTCTCGACTCCATTAGTTGCCAAGCCAGCTGCCCTCGCTATTCCCGAGCCGCCCTTTCCTGCTCCACTATTGCTCCCTACCTTCCCATCGTGAAAACCGAAGAGCCCAGATCTCGTCTGAAGACTCCCTCGCTGGTCGTTGTTCTGTTCGTAGATAGTTGTAAAGGTTCCAATCGCCGGTTGCGAGTGCCCATCGTAGCCTACTTACACCACTGATAAACTAGGCTTTCCTGCTGCCTTCAACGATGGTCATTGATGAGGAGCCACTCAAAACCTAATGAGTCGAGGGTTAATTTTTGAGCTTGAATATTCCGGTTGGTTTATCCGATTCTATCTCCACTTTTGTTCCTTACTTTTTGTGGATGCAATGGCTAGCGCAATGGTTAGCCGATGGTAGGAGACTGTGGTTCGGTGAAGAGCTGGAATGAGTAACAGTGGTATAGGAGTACTTTTGAGCGTGAGATTTTGAATGTTTCCTCCTGGTTCGGTGAAGCTTTAGATAGCATGAAGATGCACCATGAAAAGTCATTGAAGGTGGGAGTTCTGGGAATAGGGAGCTAGGCCTCGAAGATGAGATGAGGGGGTGAAAAGGCGAGAAAAGGCTAAAATGATGATGACGTGTCCGGTGGGGTGAGGCCCCACACGGGGACGAGGTGGCGTTGCGGAGGGCCGGTCTTTTCCTCCGTTCCCGTCATCCAACCCTCTCTTTTGCTAAATTAGTAATTGCTAATTGCAATGGGGATTTAAAAATTAGTTCCCTGGAATGTTCTAAATTCTCGAGGAGAGGATGGTATCCCTACTGCCGGATTGCCAATGCTGTTTCATGGTAACGATTTCCAGAATGCCATGTGGAGCGATACGATCCATTCTTCGAGCCAAACGGACTATACGGGGGCGGGAGTGTCCTCGACTCTAACCTCCCTGTGCCTCGACATCAAGCTTCCAGTCTTGGAGTCCACTTCCTCATCCTGAAGGCAATCCCATGATGGGAGATTCCCCAGCAATTTATTTAGATGACATTTTGGAATGTGATGACTTGTCAGATCCCACGATACGATGATGATGGTTCTGTTAGAGGTACCAGGAACGGTGGTGTTAAGTCCGAAATATAGCCCAATTTTCTTTCTTCCTCATATCTGCAACTTTTCTCCGCGAATTCTCAAGACTCCGCTGGACCTCACAAGCCTCCCTCCATTGAAGCTCCATCCTCCACAAGCTCACCATGGGTTTGCATTTCCCATTGATGCTTCTGTACCCTCCTCGCGTTTTGTCACAGCAGAGCTGGTGGCTGCATTTTCGGCTGCTAGTGGCGTGTGCTTCTGTTTCAGCTTCAGTTCGACAAACTGCTTTGGCTTCTCAGGTTCTGCTTCCGTTCGGCGTTCTTTCGTGATCTAATGGGTGGGTCAACTCGATTGTTCCGACTCGGTTTTGTGAGGTTTTGGCTCGATTTCTTCCAATTGGCAGGTGAAGATGACAGAGTGGAATCCGGAGAAGGATTTGCTAGCGATAGTCACGGAGGACTTGAATGTGGCCGCTTCTTCGCTTCATTTGGCGGAGGCTGTAAACAATCTCTCCTGAGTATAGCTAAGACTAGAGGACTTCTTTTATTTATTTATCTATTCATTCATTCATTCATTCAGTGTGTTGGTTTCTTCAACGATGGGCATTTGTGCTTCAATATATTTGGTGTCTTTCCAATCGGACATATCATAAGCATCCCGTGTGTTGAAATCAAATATTTAGCAGTATGGTAAATTGGATACAGCCGACGATTCATTCTTTCCTTGTTCTGGCTTCTCATTCAGCACTTTTTCTTAGTAAGTCAGTATTGCCTGGAAAGTAATGGGCTGATTAAGTAAACAATTATACCAGGAATGCTTGTGAAAGTTTCAAATGTTTATGCCATTTCACAGGCTAGATTTCACATCCATTGGTCACTTTGGAGATGACACCCTTCCAACTTGGATACAGAACAATTATCTTATTTTTGTTTGGCCTGAGGTTAGCCTGCCTGACCTACTTGCTCTACTCTGGGCTATTGGGTTTCTGCTCTGTTCTATGAAGATTTCCAATCAATTCTCCAGGCTTGATTTGATTCGTCCTTAATGTTGTACTAGGTAAGATGATTATCCGTTTACTGATAGAATTCTTGGTATTCTTTTCTTAGATGAGGGCATATGAGTTACTCATCTGTGTTCGGTTATTCATTCGTGTATAGAACATATTTGTTTAAAGGCCTTCTTAAACGAATAAACTTTTTCATCAGCTCTTTTAAATTTAGTTACTCTCTCTACTTTCTTAAATCAAGCTTTACTACATGAATAACACATTAGGAGCTAAATAAAAACATGCAAATCGTTTGCATTTATGGTAGTGAGAACTTTGGTTCCTTTGATTTGATGATCCTCTTTGATCAAAGATGTTATGTACGCATTTGGAATTTGATATTATTGCCAAGAGATAATGATTTTAGGCTAGTATCGATTGATGTCTATGAACGTGCATGTTCATGGGCAGTGGATCTTCTGGTTTGGACCATTTGTAGGGGCACTAGCAACTACAGTACCATCAGCAGGTAAAGGCCCTCAAAGCAACTGCCGTCAAGGCCCTCGGCGGCAACCCTGCCAACTAAAATCTTTCCCGTTTTCTTTTTTGCATTTTTATGCCCATTTTCTATTTTTGTGAACGAGAGACAACTATGACGATAGAGGGTGATGGTGGTCATGACGGAACCCTCTTGATTTATAGATTTGTTGTTCCCATTTATCATTATTATTGCTGTTGTTACTGTTCAATGATTAGTGGTGGAAGTATTTCCTTTTCTTTCGTATTCTATCCCCCTGTGATCGCGTGCGCTCCTGTCGAAACCAACCCGACAACCCCAATCAAGTCGAGTGTAGAGACTGTGGGAGACATAAACCCTTCATCCAAGACTCCTAACGATTAGCAGATATTCAGTATAAAACTAGAATTGGACCAGGAACATGCGTGATCAGCACGAGGATGAATGTTCCGCGCGTCTCTGAGGCAACGCACCTAGTACTAATAGGATGAGCAAAAAGATGCTCGAACTATGTAATAATACTGATGAGGTTTTGAGTCGGCGTCCTTCTATCGTCGGATGAAACATTACAGTGTCTCGACTGAGGGCTGAATCCCAACTAATCCTAGCAAAAAGCCAGGGTGACAAGAGGGGGTGGGGGAAAGAGGTGAGGCGACAAGTGCTGCGTCGATCTACTTTGGGACTCAAAATTGCATCTAGCCAATAGGACATCTAAGTAAACAGAGAAAATATGAGAAAATATTGGGTAGGGCTATCGTTTGGGCAAAATGTGAAAAGATTTAGGACTTAATTGACACAATTGAAAGGTTCATTAGCACAAATATAATAGGTTTAAGATTTTTGTTTTTTTGGATAATTTTGCCGCCGATGCCATGGTTCATACAATTCGGCATTCTGACCACTACATGTGAAACAGGTCAATCAAATGATGAAATTTGACTTAAAGATCAATAATATCACACTAATTCAACTCTTTTCCCCCTCCTTACTCCGATCTTACTATTGCTTAAAAAGAACAAAAATTCAACGACAGTTATAGCGTATAATATATGGTCATAAAATCCCATAGAGTTGCCTCCAGAAAATTTTGCAAGCTAGGCATTCAGAATACTATCATGACAATTCAGGATTACTACACATAATTTTACGATGTCATGATTCTTCACTTGTAATCAAATTATATTATCTAACAGTACGGTGAGTGAAGGTGCCAAAAATTTCGCTTATGGGGAGCGAGATTTCGAGTACATTTGACTTTCACATTTAATTCCAAGTTTTGGTAACGATGTATTTAGTAATAACAACTTAATTGATTAATCGATAATAAAAAAAATCAAGATATTCATGGAAATGTAATATTCAATTAAAACTTTATAAAAAAAAAGAAAGACCATGTATATATGAAAAATAAAAAAAAAGTATTAAATTAGAAAAGAATTTAATAAAAGGAAGCATCGATTGCTAAAATAAATGTAGAAGAATGACTTCAGGATTAGGCATGGGACGACTCAAATAAGTGATCAACGACTGGATTATCGCACTTCCAAATAATATTGAAAATACTAGGTATGTAGGTTTACTGCTCTAGATCCCTCCGTGACTTTATCTTCTTTTATCAAGCTCATGAAATATATAAGTAAATTCTTCATGATTTTCGGAAATATTGAATATTTCTGTTACTTTTTCGAAATGATTAGGAATGTGAATGTTACTGAACAATGAATATATAGACATCCACAATTTATCTAGTTGATCCGATAATATTGGTCGTATGAAATTATAAGCGGCAGCCTTTTAAAGGATGGTGAGATTATTGAAGAAAATACACTAGTACGATCGAAGTTTGGAAAAAAGAATCTAATTTCTATCTGTTTTATGGAAAATGGATGTATTTTCTGCAAAAATTGAGCATTTTTTTTTTGTTGGATGTTTCAAGGCTTTATTTAATTGTTGGACCATTGGGGGTACTTTTTGGGCCCATGGACCCAAAATTGAGTATCGAAGGGCAATTTCGCAAATTCAGTACTAAACGGGCTTCTTGGCCCAAGTGAGTTTAGCCGCTATTTGTGAGGGTGCAAATTCCTGAAAAGGGGATGAAACTTGCATCGCATTGTTACTGAATGGTAAAATTATTTTAAGGCATGTTATATTTATAATATTGGATCATGTATTGGCTAGACATTTCAAGGTGGTGTTATTTTGGATATATATCGAAAATAATCATATGAGTGAATCATTTCAAATCATGTTGGATATTATGTATTGATATTTAATTGATGCACATGATCGACTTATCTATTGAAAGATGATATATATTTGCTGATCAGCTCTACTTTGGGGATTAACTATGATAGATATGATTTCTAGGGTTTAACTAGAATGGATGTAGTTCTCTAGACAGCCTCACCTACTGAAGTGTGGCCGCAGTGTTCCGTGCAATTTAAATGTGATACTTTTGCTAACTTGGTGTGCCACATATTTGATACAAAATTTGCTTCATTCACTACTCAATTCCATAGAAGTGGTGATTGTCACTTCCCCGGTCAAGGCTTTACTCGCCCCTTTCAATATTGTTTCAAGTCATGAATAAGGAAACTTAACTGAACCACGTAAAGAGCAATCTAAAATAGCGTGGGACCCTAATTTAGATTACTTTTTTTTTTTTTTTTATGGGTAGAAATAATTTAGATTACTTGAGTAAGGGCTATTATATGGGTCATAAAACTCTCATTTTCATTAATTCACGACACTCCGAACTTTGTTATTATAATCATTCGGTGAAAGGTTTATCATTTTCGTATGATAGCTATTATCGGTTGGAGGTTTTGTCCTTTATTTTATAGGGAATATTCGGTCATTCCCTAGACTTTAAGGTTGGATTCGGAGTGCGGCAGTAGGTGTCATTCGCGCGCGCACATTTTTTACGAGATGGAAGAATAGTCAACCTTGAAAAGCCGACCAAAGAGAAAAGATTACTTATAAAATATTAAAGCAATAGCATCCATAGCAGCCTAAACTCTAGATTTTGTCCACTTTTAACTTTAGCTTCCCTTGATTTTTTTTTTTTAAAAAAAAAAAAAAAAGTCGAATGGCCTCCCATGTAAATATCCTATCGAAATTGCCCTTTTCTCGGGTGTGAACGATTTAACTTTTCAGTGGAATTAATAAATAAAATTGCCCTTGTTTGTTTACGTGGGTCGAGAAGGCATTAATAAATTTTATAATTTTCTCTTTTTGAAAAAGAGACAAAATAAATAAAATATTAGAGTACCATTATAGAAGGAATTCCTCCGGGCAAAATTGCTAGTAATAGTCCTCGTAAGCACATCTTCTATTTGATGATGGGCTCAATTTCAATTTTGAATAAATTTTGGGACTTTGTTGAAATATTTTCGCGTCACCTGCGACGTCACCGTGTTACGTAAACGCGTCAAGAGGATGAAGCTTGAACTGCAAGATTGGCCACGTACACCATAAAGCCAAGCAGCCTTTGGCGTGGACAAAATCGCCACTTCCCTCGGTTAGGTTTGCAAATCTTTAATTTATAACTCCACCTCCTTATACTAATCCAAACGCGTTCTTTGTCTTATTATTATTAGGGTTAATATTAGGAAAACTCCAAACTAATAGATATGATAAATTTATTTTAAATTAATTTTTTTATTGCAAAAAATTTTAACTGCTATATCTACAATAAATTTATCAAAAATTAATTTTTTGATAAAAAAAACTCAAAACTGATATATATGTAACGAATTTAATCCAAAATTAGTACATTTATAATAAATTTACCATATATTAATTTCTATTGAATTTGATTAATACAACAAAAAAAAATTCAAACGGATATATACGTGACAAATGGATAGTAAAACCTTAAATTGGTACATCCGTCAATTGTCATGTATTATCCACCTCAGTAATTTGATGGTAAAATTTAGCGGAAAGTATGAAGGGTAAATATATCATGTATGTATTAGTTTGAAATTTTTTGTGATATTAACTCTTATTATTATTATTTTCATTTTTTTTCATTATTATAATAAAATTGGCCACATACAAGAGAAAGCACGTGATTGGAAGTGATCGATGGAATTTTTTTTAATCGATATTAGATTAAGTGCATTGCAACTTCTAAAACTTCCTTTACCAAAAAAAAAAATTCTAAAACTTATTATAAAAATGCAAATGAGTCATAAGACTTTCAAAAAATACAATCAAATCTTAAAGCCTGTTAAATTAATGCAATCAAGTGCTATTAACTCCGTCACGAAAAATGCCGACGTGACATTCATTATTATTTCCTTCCTCAAATCTTACTTACATTAGATTTTAAATTAAAAGGGGTAAAAGAAAAGCACCTTCGGCCTTTTATAATCGATCGGTGGGGAGTTCGCTGAGGCTGGGTGAGTTTGTTTTATAGGCTGGTGCAGCAATTTATTTCATCCAGAAGGAAAGAAATGGGGCACTTCATGGAGGAGGAACATCTTCACTTGACAGAATCATCAGCAATGTTCATTTCTCCATTAGAGTGCAGATGTCCTCCTTCATTATGTTGAGGAAGAAGGCATTGCTGCAAGATGATGAGGAGCTTTTGGAGGTTATGCATGATCACTCCAGTGCAGATTTTTTACAACGATCGCGGCGACCACAACCCATCGGCGAGGACCCTATGGCCCTTTTTTTTTTTTTTTTTTTTTGAGCTCTGGCTCTTTTTTAAAATAAAACCTTAGCATTTATTTATTTTTTAATCTAATTTAAGTAAGATATGTTTAAAAAATAATAATTATAAAAATGTCACATAGGAGAAAGAAAATAAAGAAAAAAATGACATGTTAGCTTTTTTAATTTTCATAGTTAACTGAATAACTTGATTGTATCAATTTGACAAATTTTAAGACTTGATTACGTTTTTTGGAAACTTTAGGACTCAATTATACATTCGTAATAAGTTTTAAAATTTCTAATACACCTATCTTTAACATAATTTCAAGCATGTCCCTCATTGATTAAAGATTGGGTAGAATAGATTTACCTCAAACTCACGCTGAAGGCAAAAATAGCTTAATTATTTAATTGGCTAAAGCCGGAAAAAAAAGATGATTAAAAAAAAAAAAAAAGTCGACGCAATTTCATATGGATATAAGGAAGCAAATTGCTAAAATCGGAGAAAATTTAAATAAATAAATAAAATATAAATCGGCAACGTTTCGGGGAAATGCATGATGGAGTCACATTTCGCGGAAAATGATGTGCTGCAGACATATAAAAAAAAGAGACGCACTCGTTACAGGAGCTTGAGTTCGTTGATGAACTGCTGATTCTCTCTCTCTCTCTCTGCTCTCTGCTGCGCTTTTTCAGTAACCAGACGTTCTCCTTCATCTTGTTGAGCTCCAGAAAGGAGAAGGGAAAAGCCATGGGGAAGCCAAAGAGAGCTTTGCCTCCCTCTTCATCTTCAGGTCAACCAAGTCAACACAAGAGGCCATGCGTCCCTCCGATCGAGTAAGCTCGCCCTACCCTCCTAACGTTTCGATGCTTGGTTCACTGTTTGATGATCTTGCGTTAGTTTTAGCTTTACTTGAGGGAGATTCAATGAAGGGTTCTTGAGTTGACGATTCTTGAAATGAGAGATATGGTGAAAGCCCGCCATCCATCGATAAGCTTTTGCCTCATGACCGTCCTAAATCGCTTTCGTTCAGTTCTTTGTTGGTGGGTTTGTGCTGTTGCTCAGATGCGAAGTACTAAAGACCTCGAATGTCGTCATCTCGAATCTGTTTGGTGATTTCGCATTGGCCACTCGCTGTACTTCCTCCTTATTCGAGCTGAATTCTGCTAGAATCATTTATCTAGCAAGTGAGCTGTTATCGTTACCAGGTTACTTTGCTATCCTGTTGTCTAAAATATCCTATCTCGCTTGTAATTTTGTGCTGATGTTCATGCAGTCGAGCATGGAATGGGTCCGAAATGAATCCTGTGCCGAGTTGCTGTTTGACTTGCTGTTTGACAAAGGAGGATCTGCGGAATATGGTAAGATGAGTAAACTAGCTAAGTTGGACATGCAAAATACAGTCCTTATTATATTTCAATTCCTGATCTCTTCAATTAGAAGTGGTTAGACGCATGAGAAATTGCCATGAGATGTATAGAGAATTTTTTCTTGAGTGGTAAAATGACCCGCTGAAAGTTCTAGGATTTTCCTGTGAAGCAATTGCACTAAGAACATGCTTTAGGCTTTTCATGTTGCATTGGGCAGTATGGATCACAAAAAGATACAAATTTTCAATGAAGTGCCCTGGACATAACTGTCGCTTTGAAACCTGGAAAATGTGGTCAATGACCGTTTGAATGGAGGAGGAGGAAAGTGAAGATACCTGTGATGTGAACCTTGAATGTGATGACTACGTGACAGATGGCTCTTGCTTATGTAATTCTTCACTTTTGCTTCTTTGCTGGACAGTTTAGAGAAGAGCTGGAGCGTGCTAAATCTGACTGGGCCAAATATTTTCAAAGGTGAATATATTTCATTTGGTTTGTTGGCAATATCTTATCTGCATGAACTGATTCCTCTAGTGAATTTCCATGTCATTGTCTTGTCACTAAAGATATCAATGACATCATAATCAATCCAAGACTCTTTTCAAAAAGTGTAATACCTACACAAACATTTCATTTGTAAATCACTGAAAGGACAGTGCATTGGAGATAGCTGCTAATCACATTTAGTTGCTTCTGTTATCAAACCACTGGATAAATTTGTATTCCATCTTTACATTGACTTTATATATTCCCTTAGATTAAGGAATGCATTTGATGTCTGGAATCTATCTTTTATACTGTTATTAGGTGCTGACATTCATTTGTACTCTTAACTAAAATGTTACATATGGATCTTTGTCTATTTACTACGATTAAGTCCACAAGACAGTAGTTTGTTCACGGTGTCAATTTTATGGTGTAGTTGCTTCTGGAATGCTGTTGAAGAAATAGTGCAAGATGCACTCAATGGAGAATGATTCTCAGAAACTGGTAAGATAAACAGAGTTTTAAAGTTTGGCTCAGACATATCTTTGTCAACACATTAGGATATGAGTTGTTTATCTGCATGTCATGAAGTGACCAAATGAACTTATTGACCAACAAGTCCATTGCTAGCTAATTCATTTAGAGGAACATTCATTGAGCTTGAACTTGCACAAACTTTGCCATAAATTTTGCACATTTCCACATATACAGCCGAAATCAAGGTGCCAAACCTTCTTGTTAATGTGAACTCTTGGAGAACATTAGCCTTTTATTCCATAGAGTAACTTTTATTATTTGAGTGAGGGCCTTCCACTCCAGTCCACTTACTAGGCCAACTTTTTTCCCCTGCTCGACTGGAAGAATGGTAGATCCTTTTGAACAACCTATTATAGTAGGGAAGCCTTATAAAAATGAATTCATCAGTTGATTTCAACCTTGACACCACGGCCAGATCACAACATGACATCATAATCTTTCGCATCTACACTACCGTGACAACACCAAAATACTTACGATGCCACCAGATTACAGTCAAGTTAGTCAACATGAACTTGCCCATTTCTAAAAACACTTAACATCAGCAGTAACTGTCTTAATTCATGAATTATAGTTTCTAAAGAGACATTTAAAAGACAAAAACACAACTGCATCAAGGACACAGCAAGCCAAGTTTTTCACTTTGTTCCCCTGCATGATAAATTGTCACTAGCTAATTTCCAATGCCTTCAAACTTTCCCCTTCATGTTCTTCAAGGCTCAAGAGCCATCCTTCCCGATGAGATCTAGGACATAAATAGCCAAAACTGTTCTGATAATCTGAGAAAGCACACTAAAAGAAAAAGTTTTTAGATTCTTCATATTGTCTGCATAGCAACCCATATCACAAAGTTTTCATCCATCCAATGTGTGCAACCTATTGTGAATCACCAACCAAGTTATAAAACCATAATTTGGCACATTAGGCCATACAGCCAAAACCTACCATATCCCATTCCCTCACTCAATAAAAGAAGCCCTTTCCAGTAAATACCACTTTGTCTAGAGAGCCAGAGTTTGGATCAACCCACACAATGCCATGAGTTTCAATCATCAGACCATGGAGGCCATCCCCTTTAATTTCCTTTGTAACATCTGCACATTTTATCACCAAGAAAATCATAGCCGTTTGAAGCACATGTACATGGACATGAAATGAAAGGCAAAAAATGAAAATGCTTAAGATTGTTTATATGATCTATATAGACAACTGCTGTTTGGTAAACATTGTGATTTCAAATTTGGCTGAAGAACTTAGCTCAATAAGGTGTTTGATAAGTTGTTAGGAATGATAAAATAGGTTTTCCAACTCCCTTTGATGGAATGGATTGGTTTTGTATTCATTTTTCTGACGTCTCCAACTTTGGCAATTCTGCTGTTGGTGGTTTTGAACAGAAGGAAAAGTGGAGCCAGCTAAACATTCATTCTTTCCACCTCAGAAGGTATGAATGCACTTCATGCCAATTGAGAAGGGCTTTCTGTGCAGCATTGGCAGTTATGCATTGTTGATGTTCTGGGGGAAATGGTCCGACCTACCACTACCACCTCACAGCAAGCAGTTAGAGCTCATTGAGCGTTAGGCCACAATGACTCCATCGTGCGCCAAAGTGTCAATGCTCGAATTTAGAACACAATTTTAGTAGCTTGAGAGCAGTAGAGCATTTTAATTTATTTTATTTTATTATATAAAATTTGCATTATTAAACAAATAAAACAATGGGTCTATGTATTTGTAGTTTCCTCGGCAGTAACTTGTCCAAGTGAGGTGTTTGGTAGTTTATCTCTCTTTGTTGTCACTTTTCCAATTTTCCGCTTTTATACAATTCCTATTTCTGATGGTTGTTTTCTGGGAGAATGCAGGGCTAATGCTAATTCAAAGAATGATGCAAGAAGACTTACAGCTTCAATTTCGAACCAAACTGTCACTTCCTATATTTACTGGAAAGAAACTAGAAGGAAAGGGGGGCGATCGCATTTCTGTTGTCTTGGTTGATGCTAATACAGGAGAGGTCGTCACATCAGACCCAGAATCCTCCATTAAGCTGGATGTTGTTGTGCTTGAAGGTGACTTCAAAAAAGACGATGGTGATAACTGGGCTCAAAAAGAGTTTGAGAACTACCTGGTCAAACAACGTGAAGGAAAGAGGCCGCTATTGGCTGGAAATCTACAAGTGACGCTCAAGCGAGGAGTTGGGGAGCTGGGAGAGCTACTATTTACAGACAATTCCAGCTGGAATAGGAGTAAAAAGTTCAGGATAGGGCTTAAGGTGGCATCCGGTTATTGTGGGAATACACGAATCCGAGAAGCAAAAACTGATGCCTTCACTGTCAAGGAACATAGAGGAGAATGTAGGTCTTTCATAGTCTTTTTACAGCATAAACCTTATCCTTTATGACTAAACATAAACATGATTTTGGACATCCATAGTCTTAAATTTTTTAATTGAATGCCTCATTTAGTGCCGACCTTTACATCTTGAACGAAAATTCTGATAATTAAGAAACAATCGCCTTTTTGTTATTAGTAAATGTTGACACTTTGGATCAGTTTCAGGGAGAGTTTGTAAGCCTGTTAGAAGTTTGCTTTCTAATAGGGACCTTACTGTAGATGTTCTTTTCATTTTACAGCATACATGAAACATCATCCACCTGCATCTGATGATGAGGTTTGGAGGTTGGAGAAGATTGCCAAAGATGGGAATCTCACCAAAAACTGAGTGAAGCTGGAATAAATAAAGGGAGGACTTTCTACTGCAACTGTTCACGGACCCCAGAAACTGAGAGAGGTAAGCACTTAGTTAATGATTCTTACTTAGGGTTTGATTGACTACCAAGATTATAAGTCTTGTGTGTTCTCATCATAGATTCTCGGAACGAGCATAATATCGAAGAACTGGGATATCCTCGTAGATCATGCAAAGACTTGCAAAACAGATTGGAAACTTTATTTGTACTATTCTGATGGCATGAAGCATGGTGCTGTATTCAACCCCGATGGTCAACTGATCGGCCTAATCAAAGACAGGGAATCTTTTGCTACTCATCGACTTTCTGCCCAAGAGAAGGTCAGTACGTAAGGAGTTCCTACTGAGTTTCGTCAAGCCAGTTCATGCGCTGCACACCATCATTTTGATGTTTACCTGTAGCTGTGGCTTAGTATGTGTTAGAATTGATTAGAGATATGGACACTTGAAAAAGGAGTTGGACATCTAGATGCATTTTTTTTTTTTTTCTTTTCAGAAAAAAGTAAAATGAAGTTCCTGTGGAGAGAATATAAAGAAAATAGAGATGCTCTGTTTAGATCCATAATAGAGACTTTCTATTAATAGAGTGATTTTGAGCTTGCGCTCTTTGTGAAGCAAAGTTGAGGCGAGTGACCTTGTAAATCTAAATGGCCTTCTGTATTAAGTTGAAGACCACTTTCAGCAGTTAATTCGGTTTCATCCATGAGAATCTGAGGCACTCATCAACAAATTGTAGTTTGAACAATTAACACATTCCCGTCACAACCATTACTTTCCAAGTTTAAAACTATCGCGGTCTTAATTACTTGCACAATGCATATTGATGCATGCTTTATTTCTTCACTGGTCCTTTCTCAATCAATTTTGCATCTTTACTTTGAGGACCCTTGCCTTGATTGTACTCTATATTACATAGCAACCTCACCTGAGTTGGTTGGCGATTGCGAGTAATCAGCCATAGGTGAGTTTGATAACGAGGAGGGAGAGAGGGGCTCCAAATAAACTTGTAGCAGTGACTAAGTGGCTTCCTCGTCCTCAGGAGATTCCAAGCAGAAGCTGAAGAGTAGCTTCCAGACGGGTGACCCAGCCAAACCAGTCGGTGATTTTCCCCATTAAGGTTCGGAAGTGGCTCCTCCCAAGTCGCAATAACACTCGCAAATGAGGAAGGGGTGGACAGGACTGCCAAACCAGTTCTAATTGTAGCAAGACGTGGAATACTGGAGCAGTAGATATCACGATTAGAGAAGATCTTATAGAAAGGGCCACGTTAAACACCTGACTTTAGGTGGTAGAGAAATGGGCAGATATTGGCATAAAGTGAATTGTGGTTCTTTCAATATTGTTCTTCTTTCTCTGTGCTGCACTCACGTACTAACCTGAATACAAGTTCATCCATTGGAATGCAACTTTACTTGCCAAAAAGAGTAGTTGCTTGAAGCCAGAATGTTTACCTGTCAATAGTGGAGATTAATACTTCCATTAGTCCTGCTTGAGCAATGTACAAGTGTGTTTCTCCCAGGAACTTAGAGATGCAATCGTGAAAAAGGCCTTGGCTAACTGGAACGATGTGAGAGAGTTCAGTGGCGAGATGTTTTCTGATTCAATGCGGAACAATAGCTCAAGCTCATTTTCATCTCAAGTCTCTGGTGGACAAACTGAAAATCTCGACCATGTTCAACGTTATTTGGCTCCACCAGACTTTGCTGCTCCAGTTGGTCCGGTTGCTTCTCAGGCAAATGTGAGCTCCACTGCTGAAGGTACGTGCTCTATAAAACAAAACTGTCTCTCCCTTTAAGCACATACAAAGATGTGGCCTGTGAAATTACAATGAAAATAGGACTTTCCACTTTATTGTTGAGCTTTAATATATAAAAGCATTGTGTACCCGATCCTTATGATTTTGGGTTCCAAATACGTTTGTTTGTCCAGCTGTGATTGTTGCAACATGAGCCTCATTCAATGCAATCTATCCATTTGGCCAAAATATGTATACATGTATGTATGCATGTATGTGTTCTGTCGGAGCAATTGAAAAGCAACTAAAATATTAGTTGCTAACATGTGTCTTTTTTGAGAGGGGGATTGGGGGAGGGGGAGGGTGGATACTCGCGAACACCTTCAATTAGGTGATACTAAGTGGATATTGACAAGATATTGTTATCACTAGGTAGATATGAATAGATGCAATCACCTTGCAACGTCTTTAGATGTGCATTTTTATCAAATGGTGACTGGAATCATTTTAGAAAGGGCCTTGTCAATTGAAGCACGTAAAGATTACAAAGATCAGGGGCAAGAAAAATTAAAGAGATGTGCAGCGTAAGAGAAAAAAAAAAATAGCAGCACTTTCCATGATATCAGAATAGTAAAAGCTCATAACCAATCATTGCAAGAATTTTTGTAAGCTCGTAGACCAGTGCTTACGTCGGCCTATGTTTATGAACCACATTAATGTCCAAGTTCTTTCTCCAGGACTTAATGCAATGGCTTTGGCGTTGCCAGTTCAGCCACAAAATACCAATTCTGGAAACTCCATGAAGATTTCAGTTGATGAAAATTTTCGTCCTGCTGCACATCAGATCATGTCTGCAGACCGCTCAAATGTTCAGATTCCTCCAGGATATCATGGTAGTACTACTGCTGGATTGCCAACACGGCCCCATGGTATCGATTTACCAAATGCCATGAATAGCCAAGTGATCAATTCTTTGAGCCAAATGGTCTATACAGGATATGATCATGTTCTTCCCTCTGAACCATCCTATGCATTAACTTCAAGCTTCCAATCTAGTAGGACACTTGCTCTTCCTGAAGGCAATCACAAGACGGAAAATATCCAATCAATTGATTCAGATGATAATTGGTAGCAATGGTTGGCTGATGACCCATTATTTGATAATGGTTATGTTAGAGGTACCGGCAGAGGTGTTATTGGCTGGCTCAAGATAAAGGCAGTGTTCAAGTGGGGGTACTTCATCAGGAAGAGTGGCAGACTTGTGGAGTTAGACCAACCACTGATCGAAGTCCAGGCTTGTTCATAGTTCTTATGCCGCTTTAGGGAAAGATGATTCTCTGTTTACTTCTGATAGAATTGATGGTATTTTTTTCTTAAACGGTGGTTATATTTCATTGATTCTATAGATTCACCTGTATATAGAATATCTATGCCGAATGCCTTCTTAAGCGACTGATTGTTTCATCATAAAGTGTCTCTAACTCAATTCTTTCAACATCTTTCTTTAGAAAAGTTCTCTGGTATATCACATGTAACGAACGCAAGGTTATATCATTCGAAGGGTGTACTTGGATTCTACACTTATTATGCATTAGATTTGCGACCAAATCCAAGGAGTCCCATGTAATAAGTCCTGCCTACTGCTGCTATCCAGTGGCAATGCAGCTCTTTTCCGGAACGCATACACAGTCAAGCTTTGATGCTAAGTTCCCTCGTGCCCATTTTTCCGGCCTCCTCTTCTTGTTTTCTCGGTCCTCATTTACTATAACGAGCTTTTAGGCAAAGCAGCTCAGGGTTAGTTTAATTTAATGTTGGTTCTGCACTGGAATTGTAACCTTATAAAATAGGATTAAGTATCAAGATCTTTCATCTTTAGTGTGTCATTCCACAATTCCTCCACTTCCTGAACTATTTAAACTGAATATTCCTACATGTTTATACATCATTAAATTTATTGGCTAAGTGATATTCTTGGTTGAGAAAACGCAAGTCCATTGAAAATATTGTAGACATAATCTCATAATCGTAAACCTACCATTTATTTGCAGATTCCGAAGCTCTAGGACTGGAAAATGATCAATGTCCTTTAAAACCACCTTGAAACTATATATCTAGCAGCTATTCATGTTGATTATATTGATCCCAGAGGGCAGCCCTTCCACGCAAGAAGGTTTTTTGTGCATCGGATTGGATGCATCACTTAATGGTGACGTGTAGAAGCAAGTTAAATGTAGGTGAGAGATTTCAACACTCCATTGCAAAGTTCGATGGTCGATTACACTGAGTGAACCACTCAACCCAAAGTATAAATAATCCACACCAAGCAATTTGTTCTCTTATACATGAAAGTTATTGTTTATAACAGATGAAGCATAAGCTTGGTACTGTCGAATGGGTCTCAAATCTTGCAGCAATACCACGGAGACGATTGCCACCACATTGAAGCCATGGCTCTAATTAGCAGACAAATAGTTACCTTTTACTCCAATTTTCTCTTCAACAAATGCCCACCTAGCAGAAAAGGCACATGGGAGAAATAAATTAAGACTCCAAGGACGGAGCCAAAAAGCTTCAGTCACAAAAGCCAAAATGCATTGCTTCTCACACTGATGTCTGCAGCTTCGGAGAGCAGAGGTCCACCCACAGGAGCAACACGAGCATAGCCACCACAAAATCTTGAACAGACAGTCATTCTGAATCAGAGATTTCATCTTCATCCTCGTCTAGTATGTAGACCAGGGCCCGTTTTCTTGCAGCTAAAACACAAGCCACACCTCTACTTGCTGTCACCATGAAAACATTAACTTGATTTCAGTCCAACGTTTCTTGAATATATGGCCATGACTAACGTGATGTTTAGATACCTTTGTTGGGTAAAAGCAAAAGTACAACACATGCATTATGCTAAAACACAGGCGGGGAAGCAAACCTTGCTGCCCAGGGAGGCTATGGTATGCATGTAAACTATGAATGCTCTACAGTATCTTGCTACACTAGATATCATGATAGTATCTATCATCATGAACATGTACAGGTTCTCAGTCAGTAACTAGACCGCAGTGAACCTACCATAAGAAGAATATTCTCTGTACTTGTGTGGCCTCTAAAAATTCACCTTTTTTGCACTTTGACCTCTCAATAGATTTAAATTTAGGGGAAAACCTGATACATTAGTATACTTCTTCAACTGAAAAAATATTCTTCTTTGGAGCATAAGTTTGCACTTCTTCAAACTGTGGGAACAAACATGAAGTGGTCCATTAAAGAGACATATTGTACTTAAGCCAGTCATAACCAGTCATATTTAAACTTATGAGTAGGCTGTTAAGTGAAAATGTAGTAAGGAGCATGGACAGGATTTATTCAGTCCACTACCTAGTCAACAAGATGGAATTGTTGCAAACACTCGCAAGT
This sequence comes from Eucalyptus shirleyi, assembly GCA_017140165.1. Lineage (NCBI taxonomy): Eukaryota > Viridiplantae > Streptophyta > Magnoliopsida > Myrtales > Myrtaceae > Eucalyptus > Eucalyptus shirleyi. The sequence continues at coordinate 42,611,813 of CM029450.1, forward strand.
TTATCAAGCATTGATACACAAGGGAAATAGTATGGGCAACAACACGTTTCCAAACATCCAAAAATGCAGATGGACATGGTAAGAAGCTCAAGGAAAAAAAATTTAGGACTATAAAATTGATGGCATGACAATGGTTTAATCCTTAGCTCAGTTGTATGGTGGTGTCAAAAATTCTTACCACTAACTGAGAAGGGAGGAACAACAGTATGGGGAATGCTGCGAATCTTCTCATTCTCCACATCTAGGTGTAACATAGAGTCCTACATGCATAGTTTCACTGTGTTAATGTTTCAGGAGTGAGAATAAGATAACCAAGCAAAAAATGTTCTCACAAAATAGAAGCAAAAATGGCACTTCTTATCTATTAGGGACATTCTGACCAAAAAAATAAAAAATCAATTAGGGACACCACATGCCTACTTTTTAACCAACATACATGTAGAAGGCTTTAACTGCCAAGATAAGTTGGAACTTTTGCAGTTATAGTAAGGCAGAAAGCAAAACACCATTCAGAGTTCCCAAGCGTGAAATAGCATGTCCATGCACATAGGAGGAAAAACCAAGCTGCTGCTTCTCATGCTGATGAGGAAAGCATACAAATAAAAGATAGGAAGAATAAAATTCCTAGTGTTTTTGGAACTGGACAAGTGGTTCAACCGGTCAAACTGGTAGAACTGTGTTCTACCAGTTTAATGGGTTTAACATATTGCATGTGATGTCATCTGATAGAATACTCCACATCTATTAGATTACACGTGTTCAGATTAATAGATGCCTGGCTGAGTCGGCAGAGCCTCATTGAGCACAAATGACAGCATTCAAGTTCTCAAGAACATCATTTAATTTTCTAATAGATTAAACCAATAAGGTCAATGGATAATAATGGACCACCAAATTGAAGCAAGAAGACACTGGAGTGAATGGTTGGTACGCTTGGTAGTTACAAGAGGTTGGAGTTCCAAACCCCAACCCAACTCCAACACTCTTCCTTTAAACATTTTGAATGCCCAGAACTGGTCCAAACTAGTTGACAGGATTGTGGGTCAACAGTTGACAGTTACGCCTGATAACAATAGGGTCAATACCACCAGTTCTTGACCACTACTGTTTCTGCTGTGAAACCAGACTGGACAGGTCTGGTTCCTGATCCAACCAGAGCCGGTTCTTAAAACACTGAAAAGAACAGGAGTCAACTGAAAAGCAATTTTCTTTTTGCCATCAATATTTTAAATAGTGAACTGACGCATATCAGAACAAACAGCGTCCTATACGTATCACGAGTACGAAATCAATATGCAAGCTTAGGATCCAAGAGTTACCTTTAATTGGTACAACTCCCAGTTATTTGCCCGAGTGGTTCCTGAAATGTGCACAAATGGAAGGTCACTGGCCTGCAAGATCATCATCCAGGCATCTCCCAAATTTTCACCAGTATCATTCATCTTATTTAGCCATCAATATTTTAAATAGTGAACTGACGCATATCAGAACAAACAGCGTCCTATACGTATCACGAGTACGAAATCAATATGCAAGCTTAGGATCCAAGAGTTACCTTTAATTGGTACAACTCCCAGTTATTTGCCCGAGTGGTTCCTGAAATGTGCACAAATGGAAGGTCACTGGCCTGCAAGATCATCATCCAGGCATCTCCCAAATTTTCACCAGTATCATTCATCTTATTTAGCAACATAACAATTTGATGGTCCTGTTTCAAAATAAAATATATTAGCCACATCCACAAATTCTTAAAGCAATATATGCCAGGCTTTTACCTTATATAGAGCCAAATCCACACAATGGTAACCAGAAGGGATGCACAACAAGATTGCTTCCAAAGGTCTTCCCTGCTTCACATTGCTTGAATCATTCATAGATCCCCTCACTACAGCTATACAGTTTGTAACATCTAAAAAAGACTCATCAGGTAATTGGAAGGAAATATAGTCTGTAAACCCAACTTCATGAGTCAGATTAGATGAAGCAAATTCAGAGGCATCCTGCAAAGCCATATGAAGAAACGATTAGCATGAAAAAGCAGTTGTACTCTGCCCATGCAGATCTCCGGATAAAATTGTAGATTCAGATTAAGGGTAAATACCTCATAGGAGGACAGTGAAATTGGAATGTATCGGGTGGATGCTGAAACTGATGTAAGACGGAATAGAGGCAATAAATTCTTACAACATATCTTTTTTGAAATGGTAGAAAAAGGCATCTGGGCAGCTTCCTTGAAACTGTAAAAATTTAAATTTATTCCTAATCAGTAAACATGAGATACGGCATTATCACACACAATAATCATAAACTAATCAGAAAGCCCAATCCAATAAGATCACCCAGCTTAAGTTTCCATGTACATTGTCAAGTAATCAACCTGAGATTGAATACAGAACACTAGATTATTAGGTAGAGGGTAAGTAAAAAACCATTGTTGAGTACAACCTTCAGAAGACAACCCCCACCCCCGAGGGTTTCCTTTTTTTCCTTCTCTCATTATAGTCTCAAGGTTCTGGCCACTCAGACAAGGAAATATAAAATATAGCTACAATTTTATTGTAACAGGAATTTGGATAGAAAGATCTACTGACAAATGACATTATCAAGATACCTAAATTAGCCAAATGAGAAATGAATATTTCAGCTCAATTAAACGATGAGTTGGGTGAAACCAAAGCACAAGGTTTTAAGTGAAGGATTGCAATGTTTACGTAAACCATTTTGGAGCCGGACCATCATACTCAAACCTCTGTTATGCATACAAAGAGATCGAGAATTTCATATTCGGTACACTCGTCAGCAATGAGGACCAGACTTGGAGGAGGGAAAAAATCAATCACTTCAAATGACAGATGACAGCAACGATTTATCCCAGCGTTCATATATTCCCCACTGAGGTAGCATGTGGAAAAACACTAGTGAATGGAAAATCTAGATATAGCATAAATACAAAGAATCGACAATGAAAGAGCAACAAGACACATTCAAGTAAGAACTTCCATGCATGAACAAGATTCTATTAAATTTCATTCAATTCTTTTGCTGATACCTGTGTTCCATCTGTTGAAACTCCTTTGCAAGTGTCCTTCGCAAATATTTGCTGTCCCCAAATCCTCCAAATTGCACTAATTCTTTGACTCTCTTCATAGTTTCTCTGAAACAATAATGTGTAAAACATCTTATTGACCTGACATCAAACATCAAGGCAGACAAGCGCATGAAACTACATTTGATTTTCAAAAGACTTTCCAGTCCAATGAGAAACGACAATCAACCCGTCAATTTCAATCCTCGTTACCCTGTCATTAGCAACATATGCTGGACCAAGAATGACCACAGTCAAATTCCAGCAAAGCACCCTAACTTGAGTCAACCTCATCTCTTGTGCTCTTAGAAGTATTTAGGAGGACGGTAGCAAGATGACTTAAAATGAAGAACTAACCCTCAAACCAGGAGTCATTCACAATTTCGATATTCTGAATTTAGCAACTAATTTGGTCGCATTGCAAAAAGGCATGAGTGAGCCACTAGAGTGCATGAAAAGAATACTAGGCTTGAAAGGATACCGCTCTGACATTTAAAGCGTGACCAAGGTCCATTACGCCATGATATTTTAATCCTCTGGCACACAAATGGATAGCACAACCTAGTGAAGGGCCACCAAAATTTGCTGCTAGAGTACATGAAGGCAATACTAAGCTGTCGACACTTCACAGTATCCAAGCCATTGCCTCACCAAATTTCAGATACAACGAATGAAGAGATGGCCCACACTTGGAATTAGAAGGTTATGTCAAATTATGAATCCAGTCATCATGTCTGAATGATACATATGATTCCATAACTAGGGCCAGGCAATAACATTTTCTTATTAGATGAATGAAATTCATTAAGAACACCAAGTAGGAGCCGAACTTCAGATGATGCACAAGAGAAGAAATTTATTAATTCAATGGGTAGCCATTCTATCAAAAATAATAACATGTCACATCTCAGCCCAAGTAAAGTTAATGTCGACTGAAATGAGGGAAAATAATTAACTTTCAGGGAGTATACAAGCCATTTCTACTGGAAGCTCTGTATATGGCAATGCCAAACAGTCCACTTGGTGACTCCATCAGGTATGAACACATATTAACTAAAGATTCAGGGGTTCTGTGTGCCATATTGTAAATGACTTAAAATTAGGAACTGGACAAGTTGGAGGAAATCACTTACAAATCAATGTCCATTTCTTCATCAGCCTCGGATAGATCCAGAAGCTGCATAACAGGATCTTGATCATACAGAAACTTCAAGAACACGACAACAAGTTCACTGTCGAAATTCATAAGAGTAAATAGGGATTCACCATAAGGAATGAACCTGACGGACAAAAGTTAGACAAACCTATTGTATGTTAAAAGTTGATCACTTGGCTCTGACATAAGTTGCTTTATACATTTCAGAAGCCAGCTGAAGAAATTTGCAAACTGAAAGAGACACAAAACCAAAACCAAAACCAAAAGCTTCAGCAACATGCACATTATCAACCAATAAAAAATGCTTACACCGCTGGCTCAAGAATTTAGGATCCTACCAATATTCTGAGCTTGTCTAGATTTCAGTGGTCACACTGGCAATATTTTCATTTTAAAACAAGAAAGAATGGATGTCTCCAGCATAGCATGTGCGAAATTGAAAAGGTATCAACAAACCCTAAGTTGTCAAGGTGCCGTAAGCAAAGATAAAAAAGTAATGCAATTTCTCTTTGGTCCTTCAAATACACGATGATATATCAACAAATAACAATGTGATATTGTCAGTATTTCATCATGATCTTAAAAGGTGCGAGATGAAACTTTGTTAAACAGGTTCAAGTCATGTGCAAATGCCCAGCTAACAATATCTTCTTCAAAATCTCAACGAAAACGCTTGCATTTCAAATATTAAATGTTATTTGGCTTAGAATAATATGTCATTCTGAGCACACAAGATCTTGTGTCTTATATCCACAAGTAGTTCAACTCCATGTTTAAAATTTAGGAATTTAGCATGACTAAAGATATGCACGATGAGAGACGGGCAAGATTTTGGAAAAGAGTAGCAAACAGAAGGTATCAAGAAACGTAGAGAAATCATAACAAAGATTGTAACAGGCTACCTGCTGCACAACAGATGAGAGCACCCTTATGAATCGCTCAACCTGTACAAGCAGCATTCCAGCCTTTTCTACTGCATTGTCCACCAATGTCTCATCCAAACCAATACCCAGGTAACAAGAGCGCCATCTTGAAAGACCCCTGAGCTCACCCATTCTAAAGCCAATAATTTCTACAGCAGGCTGATTCTCTCTCTCTGTCTCTCTGTCTCTCTCTCTCTCTGCTTTCTGCTCTCTGCTGCGCTTTTTCAGTAACCAGACATTCTCTTGCTTCTCGTTGAGCTCCAGAAAGGAGAAGGGAAAAGCCATGTGGAAGCCAAAGAGAGCTTTGCCTCCCTCTTCTTCTTCAGGTCAACCAAGTCAACCCAAGAGGCCATGCTTGCCTCCAATCGAGTAAGCTCGCTCTTCCCTCTTAACGTTTCAATGCTTGATTCGTTGTTTGATGATCTTGCGTTAGTTTTAGCTGTATTTGAGGGAGATTCAATGAAGGGGTCTTGAGTTGAAGATTCTTGACATGAGAGACATGGTGAAAGCCCGCCATCGATAAGCTTTTGCCTCATGACCGTTCAAAATCACTTTCGTTCAGTTCTTTATTTATGGGCTTGTGCTGTTGTTTTAATGCGAAGTACTAATGACCTCGGATGTCATCATCTCAAATCTGTTTTGTGAATTTATGTTGGCCAATTGCAGTACTTCCTCCTTATTTGAGCTGAATTCTGTTAAAATCATTTATCTAGCAAGTGAGCTGTTATCGTTACCAGGTTAATTTGCTATCCTGTCGTCTAAATATCCTATCTCGCTTGTACTTTTGTGCTGATGTTCATGCAGTCAAGCATGGAACGGGCCCGAAATGAATCCTGTGCCGAGTTGCTGTTTGACTTGCTGTTTGACAAAGGAGGATCTGCGGAGTATGGTAAGATGAGTGAGGTAGCCAAGTTGGACATGCAAAGTACAGCCCTTATTATATTTCAATTCCTGTTTCTTCGATTAGAAGTGGTTAGATGCATTTCTGACATTCCGGCCAGTTTCTGGACAGTAATCCGCGTGAGAAATTGCCAAGAGATGTATAGAGAATTATTGCTTGAGTGGTAAAAATGACCTGCTGAATGTTCTAGGATTTTCCCGGGAAGCAATTGCACTTAACACATGCTTTAGGCTTTTCACGTTGTATTGGGCAGTATGGTTCACAAAAAGATACAAATTTTCGATGAAGTGCCCTGGACATAACTGTCGCCTTGAATCTTGGAATATGTGGTCAATGACCCTTTGAACGTAGGAGGAGGAAAATGAAGATACCTGTGATGTGAAACTTGAATGTGATGATTACGTGACAGATATTGGGTGGGTTTAACCCTCCACGTAGGCGGTGGATTAAACTATTCAGCGATCGACGCGTGGCGCCACGTAAGCGAGGGCGTCAGGCGTTCAAAATTCGCGCGGGCCGCGTGTGGGGCCCACTCCTCTGACGCTCCCTTTGCTCTGCTCTCCTCTGCGACGCCTGCGCCCTGTCGAATCGTCCTCTCTCTCCTCTCTCTCTCTCTCCCTTCTCCGTTCCGTTCCATTGCGGGGGAGAACAAAAGTCTTTACGAAAGCTGCTTCTCTTCCCCCTCCTCTGCTCTCTCTCTCCATTCTCGCCGACGAGCTCTCTCTCTCCATTCTCGACTCCGACGCCCCGCCAACGACGCCGCCTCCGCCCCCGACGCCCTCTCGCGACTCCGACGCCCCTCAAGCCGGTTGCCTCCGATGCCGACGACGCCACCTCCGCCTCCGCCTCCGCCCCTCAAGGTCGTGTTGCGGGTCCGCCGGTTGCCTCCGTTGCCCCCGACTCCGACGCCCCTCAAGCCGGTTGCCTCCGTCGTCCTCGACTCCGACGCCCTCAAGCCGTTGCCTCCGTCGCCCCCGACTCCGACGCTGACGACGCCGCCTCCGCCCCCCCCCGACGCCCTTTCGTAATTTTTTTTTTTTTTTTATGCTTCTTTCATTAGTCTTACAGTTTATTCAGTAACTCACACGACCATTCCAATCCTATTGGTGGAAATGCAAGTGAAGGTCGTGTTGCGGGCTGATATTTCGCCTGCTACATATGACAAGGTCGTCGTTATATCAGGTTAATGTTGTCTTCCCTGCATTTCTATGTTAATGTTTTAGAATCTAATTGTGCGCATTGAATTTCTTGAATTCTTATTTTGTCGGTGATGTCCATGGTATCAGCGTGATATGGTTGTTATCTTTCAGTTCCTGCCAATGTTTCTATATTCAGAAACACTTTTTTTACCTCTCATTTAGAAACCGTTGATCTGTTCGCAACTCCTCATTCCCCACAGCTTCTACTTCATCTACCCAATTAATTCATTTACAGTTCAATCATTTAGAAGGAAAGTGATGGACTTCAACAGCGGGCCATGATTTATGCATAAGAATCTCCAGTTCAATGATCTATGCTATTTCTTTGTCACGTGGCGGTAGCAGCCATGAGCCAGCTCATTCTGGATTCGTGGGTGAAGGGATGCTAGCAGCTGCAATATGTGGTGATGTTTTTGCTTCTCCACCAGTTGATGCTGTTCTAGCTATATGTTTTCTCATGATTATATGACTAAACAAGGAAAATGTCATGGATCTCTTGCTTTATGTTTTGTCTCCTTGTCTATGAGATTCATTTTGCTCTATTGTATATATTTCAGGGCATCTGAGCTATAACTGGTCCAATGGGGTGTCTACTTATTGTCAAGGTACTTCCTTTACTTTATCCTACCACCTTATAGAGTATTTTGGCATACATGGAAACTTGTGTATACAAGGGAAAAACTAAAAATTTTGTAAACGGCACTTTCATTGCCACGGAAATTCCGGGAGTTTATGCAGTTCTAGCAGCCACATAGACCACAAGTATTTATTTCCACACTTCTTTACTAAACGTAGCTAGCAGTTCCTCTCTAAAATACCCCACACGGCCCATGTAATTTCCCAAGTTGACAAAGCCGTACTCAAGGAGCGGTTATATTAAGTTGGTGCAGGCTATGGAATTCCTTCCCTTAAAATGTTAAAGGGTGCTTTCACTTTTTAAAATGAGAAATACAATATTTATCAGCTACTAATTATTTTTTGTGCTTCTCGCATGATGACCTAAATGATAAGACATATTATTAGCATTCCCCATCAGTTTCTGCAAAACAATTTTGCTGAAGCTTCTGAAGCAATAATCTTTAGCTCTTTTTACATTGGCTAATTGCAATTTAGTTTATCTGCTGTATACAGAATACAGGAGATGAGAGCATATGATGCATATGGAGGAAAAATTAAGTTTACTCTGGATTTACAGACTTATTGCAACTTTATTTGTCAATCAAATTTGCCGACAGGAAGAAAGAGTCAACATGGAATGAGGAATTCACTTTTAACATTAAGCTCCCTTCGACTAAAAACCTCCAGGTTAAGCCTCTACCAGAGTGATATCCATTACTTCCTTTCCACTTTGCATCTGTGGACTAACTGGAGACCGAATTGCTGGCATGTTTTGGAAGGACTTATCCTAAAAATATGTGATGCTACTTTTGTAATAAATGAATGAACGCCATTTTGAGGGGGCCAACTGCTGCATCAATTTTTGGACTCCTCTTTTACATGCTAAGGAGATTTGCTCATTTGTTGCCTTATTTGATGCAATCACAAGTTGATTGTGCCATATATCTTTCATTAACATAACACGAAGCAAGCAACTCCACCATTTTGTTTTTTTTTGGGTACAAGTCCTTGCTGATTTTGGCGCTCAGCAAATGGATACAGCTATCCTTAAATGCATGAACTGAAGCTGAATAATTGTTGATCTTTTGGTTGTTCACTGTGGTGTGGATGCTAGGTGGCAGCTTGGGATGCAAACTTGGTAACTCCACACAAGCGAATGGGCAATGCAGGAATCTGTTTGGAGCTTCTGTGTGATGGTGAGAATCATTGAATTTGTTGTCGATTTGTATTTTGAACTTTATTGTGCAATGCTGCTGGTGGTTTAGTTGGGTGGTTCAGAAGTCAAATAAATGAGCAATATACCAGATCAGTTTTTCTCCTGTGAAACATTATTTGATACTCTATGACCTTGGCAATGGATGAAATGACTATCATATGGAAATTGTACTTTTTCTTGATGAGCATGTCTGTTTCCAGGAGATTCACATGAAATGGTTGTGGAATTAGAAGGAATGGGTGGTGGAGGGAAGATACAGTTAGAGGTAAGTGTGGAAACATTTTTATATCAATCACATAGTTGGAAGCTCTCTTAAAAGGACGATTAGGATTTCTGTTTGAAGACTCTTGACTTCTTGAAATAAACATCTATATATGATTTGTAATTGTTCAAGAGAAGTTCCAATTAGAAGGTAGAGTTTTCATTTAGGCCTATAGCTTCCAGCATCTATCTGTGAATCATTGAGCATTAGCAAGAGCTTTTTATTAACGTTTGCTTATTTGAGTACCTGGCAATTACTGTATAAGAGCTTTCTCCAAGATGTTGTAACATCGTTTCTCTTTTGTTATTATGAATCAGTCGCTGGGTAAATCTTAGATGCTTGAAGAACCAGTTTACACCAATACACTATGAACCCTGGACATCTAAGTCTGCACACACTCCACCTCAGCCCTTTCCAATAGGCTAAACTTGCTTTATTATATTGGTGGAAAAGACGACATTGAAATACAAAGTAAACCTCTTATCTGTTTCAAAGACATTAAATCAATCATGGGGGTTGTTTGTCCATTGATCTTGTATGTCAAAATCGAGTATCTACTGAGATGCATATGACACAAACACGCAGTGCTTGTATATTGTCTCACATGTAATGTATGAAGTGTGAATAAGATCTACTTGTTAGGAGTAAGAAGGGTAAATTAGTCTTTACCACTATTAGGGTTATTTTTGATATGTATATATATTAAAGTTTATTGAATAATACATAGTAACTTTTCTCTACATGGTATCAGAGCGTAGGCTTAACCTAGACGACGGAACAGCAGCTCGCTGCCATCGATTCGCCGGACCGCCGTCGACTCGCCGAACCGCCGTCGTTCACCGGACTAGGGCTTCTCTCTCGCGCGGCTCGCTGGCGAGGCTCACTCGCGGTGCTTGCGCAGCTCGCGCGGCTCGCTCGGCTCGCGCCGCTCACGCTGCCTGCACGGCTTGATTGTGCTGCTCGTGTGGCGCGCTCGCACTCGCTCGGCTCACTCGCACGACTTCAGTACGCTTGTGCTTGTGCGATTTGCTGGCCTACCAGGGGTTTTGATGACCCTATGCTAGTTGGATTTGGTGGTGTAGCTGTGCCGCTTCTTGTACGTGAGGTCGGTGAAGGAGAGGGAAAACCCTAGAGAGAGAAAGCAAACAGAAAGCAGTAGCGACAGAGGATGATTTCGGGATGATCTTATGGGCTTGTGCTTGTGCGATTTGCTGGCCTACCAGGGGTTTTGATGACCCTATGCTAGTTGGATTTGGTGGTGTAGCTGTGCCGCTTCTTGTACGTGAGGTCGGTGAAGGAGAGGGAAAACCCTAGAGAGAGAAAGCAAACAGAAAGCAGTAGCGACAGAGGATGATTTCGGGATGATCTTATGGGTTGCTGTAGCGACAAAGTGCAGTAGCTTGTGGGTTGCTGTAGCGACAAAGTGCAGTAGCACTCATCGGGATGATTTCGGGATGATTTTGTGGGTTAGAATTTGCTTTAAAGTTGCTGAGTTAGAATTTGCTTTAAAGTTGCTGATTTGGCTGATTAATTTGTTTGAGACGTGTGATGAAGCAAGTTGCTACTTGGGTATAGTGCAGTTATTTATTTGATGATTTGAAAGTTGTGTGGTAGCTTCTATCATTTTATTTGGTAGTGGTAATATTGGGTTATTGAATTATTGAGGTGGAAGCTAAGGTCAGAGTTTGCTTATTTTTATTTGGAAAATGGGAGATCACTTGAAGGGTGTAATTGAAGGAGATAATGAGAAGAGTAATATTGTGATGACTGAGGTGATTTCCTCTTCATCTAATCGAATTACTGATAAGAAGCTCGCAGGTATTGCTAACTTCCATCAATGGAAGAAAATCGTGAAGCTTACTTTGACAGGCAGGAATCAACATAGACACTTAACTGAGTTTAAGCCCAGAGATGATGTAACTTGGGATGGTGTTGATGCACGCATTCTTAGTCAAATGTTGAATTCTATGGAGAGTAATATAGTTGACATGGTAACTCTTGTTGATACAGTCAGAGAACTATGGGAGTATTTGAATGTGCTGTATTCAGGCCATGATAATTTGTCACGGATTTATGAACTATCGCAGAAGTTTTATCGATTTGAAAGAAAGGGGCGCTCTATTACTCAATGCTTTGCAGACTTTAAGAGATTGTATGAGGAGTTGAATGATGTTCTCCCTATTTCAGCTAATGTTCAACAAATGCAACGTCAAAGGGAACAATTGGCTGTAATGAGATTCTTAGGATGTCTTGGTTCTGAGTGTGAAAATGTTAGGTCTCAGATTCTTGGAGGAGAGAATATAGCATCACTCACAGATACATTTGCTCGAGTTCTTCGAGTATCTCGTGAGTCCTCTCAGGATACATCATCTATGGTGGGGAGTTCAGCCCTTGTGTCCTAGACTCGAACTGGTAGTGGTAATAGGAGTGATGGAGGAACCCGTGGCAGGTATAGTGGGCGTGGTGTCCGAGGCATTGGAATAGGGAGAGGTCAAGGTAATCAGCATCCTTATGGACAATTCCATATATCTACTGATAATTTGGGAACTACACGAGTTTGTTGGCAAACCTGGTCATATTCAAAAATTTTGCTACAAGCTACATGGGAGACCAGGGCAGCAGCACCAGTTTGCTAATATGGCGTCTAATATTGACCCTACTCCACAGTCATCTGAAGACAAGGTGGTGGTTATGTCTGGTGAGGAATATGCTCGGTACACACAGTCTCAAATCTCACAGCTTGTTTCTTCCACTACTACTTTGGCTCAGACAGGTAATGCTACTGCATGTCTTTCGGCTACTTCTCGACCTTGGATCATTGATTCAAGGGCTTCTGATCACATGTCAGGTCTTTCAGGTATATTTTCCTCTTTTTCTCCATCTTCGTCCATAGTTACTCTAGCCAATGGGTCATCTACACATGTTAGGGGAATTGGCACAGTTAACCCAAGTCCTTCATTACCTTTGTCCTCAGTTCTTTATCTTCCACAACTTCCATTTAACCTAATGTCTGTTAGCAAGTTAACCAACAACTTTCAGTGTTCAGTAACTTTTTATCCTGATTCTTGTGTCTTCCAGGATCTGGCCACGAAGAAGACGATTGGTAGAGGACGTGAGGAAGGGGGCTGTATGTACTTGAAGATGCTTCTTCAGTTGCTTGCACAAGTGTTGCGTCCCCACATCAAATCCATTGTCGTCTTGGTCATCCTTCTCTACGTAGTCTTCAAAAGTTAGATTCTAGTTTTCAATCTCTTTCTAGTCTAGAGTGCGAGTCATGCCAACTTGGCAAATTACATCGTGTTAGTTATACACCTCGAGTCGTTAAACGATCAGCATCTCCTTTTTTATTAGTTCATTCAGATATTTGGGGTCCATGTCGTGTGGTTTCCAATTCGGGTTTCAGATATTTTGTTACTTTTGTCGATGACTATTCCATAGTTACTTGGTTATATTTAATGAAAGATCGTTTAGAATTATTTTCTATTTTTCGTGCATTTATATCTGAAATTTATACTCAATTTGGCATGCGTGTTAAAGTTTTGCGTTCTGATAATGCTAAGGAGTATTTTTCCACATCCTTTTCTGAGTTTATGACTCAACATGGTATGATCCATGAATCTTCCTGTCTTGATACTCCACAACAGAATGGTATTGCTGAACGAAAGAATAGGCATTTATTGGAAGTTACTAGATCCATGTTATTTGAGATGAAGGTACCGAAAACCTTTTGGTCTGATGCTGTTCTAACTACATGTTATCTCATTAATCGCATGCCTTCTTCTATTCTACAAGGTGGTATTCCTTTTTCCACCTTGCTTCCTAGTGAACCACTGTTTGCCTTACCACCCCGTATCTTTGGTTGTGTCTGTTTTGTTCATGATCATCGACCTGGAGTATCAAAACTTGATCCAAAGGCACTCAAGTGTATGTTTATGGGTTATTCCCGCACTCAAAAGGGATATCGCTGTTATTCTCCATTATTGGGAAAATATTTTGTAATAGCTGATGTTTCATTTTTTGAATCCACTCCTTATCATAATGTTCCAATTGATGTGTCTGAATTAGATGAAGACTTGTATTTGACCACCATTCGGTCTACTATTTCCAATGTTTCACCAGTATCTACAGAGAAACCACCTCCTCTCCAGGTTTATACACGACGTCATCGTGATGCTACTACTGCTCCCCCTGCTCCTCATGTCACTACTACGTCGACTTCAGCTCCAGATCCGCCATTAGCTGTCCCTCCTCTTGTATCTGATCTTGATCTTCCTATTGCTCATCGCAAAGGTACACGTACTTGTACTCAACATTCTATTGCAAATTTTATTTCTCACTCTTCTGTGTCTCCTACTTTTTGAGCCTTTTTAACTACTGTTAAACAATATCCTATCCCCAAGTCTGTTGCTGAGGCATTACAAAGTTCTGGTTGGAGGACAGCAATGGAAGAAGAATTGCAGGCTCTTGAGATTAATCAAACTTGGGACTTAGTAGCACTTCCTCTAGGCAAAACTGCTATTGGTTGTCGATGGGTGTATGCTGTAAAAGTTAACCCTGATGGTTCTCTTGCTCATTTAAAAGCAAGACTTGTTGCAAAAGGGTATGCTCAGGTGTATGGGGTTGACTATTTAGACACATTTTCTCCTGTTGCCAAACTTACTTCTGTTCGTATTTTGATCTCTCTTGCTGCAACGTATAATTGGCCTTTATTTCAGCTTGATGTTAAGAATGCTTTCTTGAATGGCACTCTTCATGAGGAAGTTTATATGGAGCAACCTCCAGGGTTTGTTGCTCAGGGGGAGTCTGGACTAGTTTGCAAATTAAAAAAATCTTTATATGGTTTAAAACAATCTCCACGAGCATGGTTTGGAAGGTTTTCTGAGGTTGTATTGTCTTTTGGGCTATCAAGATGTGGAAATGATCATTCTTTCTTTTATAAACAATCAAGGGGAGGCAAACTATTCTTGATTGTGTATGTTGATGATATCATCATCACGGGAGATGACTTGGTTGGTATAGCTGAGTTAAAAGCCTATCTTCAGCAACAGTTTCAAACTAAGGACTTAGGAAAATTGAAATATTTCCTAGGAATCGAAGTGGCACAATCACAAAAAGGTGTTGTTCTGTCACAATGAAAATATGTCTTGGATTTACTCACTGAGACAGGTATGTTGGGATCAAAGCCTCTTGATTCACCCATGGAACAAGGGGTTAAATTAGTTGCGATGGAGGAGAAATTCTTAATAATCCGAGAGATATAGAAGACCGGTAGGTAAGCTGAATTATCTTACGGTTACTCGACCAGACATTGCTTTTCCCGTCGGTGTAGTAAGCCGCTTTTGTCTTCCCCTCGTACATCTCATTGGGATGCGATATTCGGATATTGAGGTATTTGAAGAAAGCTCCGGAAAAGGAATTCTCTGCCAAAACCATGGTCATAACGAGTTGAAGGTTTTTCGATGCTGATTGGGCAGGGTCTCCAGATGATAGAAGATCAACTACTGGATATTGTACCTTAGTCGGAGGAAATCTGGTATCATGGAAAAGTAAGAAACAAAGTGTTATTGCTCGCTCTAGTGCTTTGAGTCGAAATATAGAGCCATGGCACAAGTGACGTGTGAATTAGTGTGGATTCGACAGTTATTGACTGAGTTAGGCTTTAAAGATTTAGTACCCATGACTCTGTGGTGCGATAATAAAGCTGCTGTGCATATAGCTTCTAACCCCGTGTTTCATGAGAGAACAAAACACATTGAGGTTGATTGTCATTTTATCCGAGAGAAGTTGCAAAATGGAGTAATTCTTCCCAGTCATGTTCGAACCAGTGAACAACTTGCAGACATCTTTACTAAGTCCTTGGGTAATGGGAGGATAGAATATATTTGTAACAAGCTGGGCATGATTAATATTTATGCTCCAGCTTGAGGGGGAGTGTTAGGAGTAAGAAGGGTAAATTAGTCTTTACCACTTTTCGGGTTATTTTTGATGTATATATATTAAAGTTTATTAAATAATACATAGTAACTTTTCTCTACACTACTAATAAACAAGTTTAATAACAATCTTTCGAAATCGAGACAATAGTCTTTGGGAGGAGAAAAAATATTTCCACTATTGGACTTTGGTAGGAATATTAGAGAATCCTATCGAACCAGGCAAAATTGGTGATGAGTATCGAATTCCATTTATGAGAATTCTAACCTTGGTTTCGTTATTGTGGATTTCTTTCCATGATTTACTAAGATACCAGTTATCGTCCTTCATACGTGTTATGCCGGAAAAATGAGCAAGCTCACTTTGGTGATGCTTTTTTCGGGTTAGATATAAAAGTTTTGATGAAATTGATGAGGGAAAGAAGTGGTGGGAGCTCCCATTTGTTTCGAGTTCCTCGGGCAATGGGTTTGAGTCTACTTTGAAATCAATTGTTGGGTCTCGATAGTGTGCCGGCTTGGCGGTTTGTTGAATATGCTTTTGGGCAGTTGAAATCCTTTAATGAGACATATCCTTGGAAGGATAAGCTTTTAAATAGTGGTAAATATGTAGCAGAAGGGGAATCGGTCAATGCCACTTTGCACCTGAGAAGTCTTCATCTCGTAGATGTTCCATTGCTGAATGACCAGAGCCTGAATGAAGAGAACATTGTTGTTGAGTCTTCCCACGATTCAACTGGATTTGAGAATGCTAATGGAGAAAAAATGCTAGTTGGTGAATCCATACAGTTTGACAAACATTTCTGGAAGAACTTTGCAGATGTTATCAATTAGAAGGTTGTACAGAAACTTGGTCTTCCTGTCCCTGAGAATGTAAAATGGGATGGTTTTGATGTACTAGATAAGATTGGCATACAATCCCGGAAAGTTGCAGAAAAAGCTTACGTTGAATCTGGGCTTGCAACGCCGAGTAGACAAGATATTGATGATTCCACAGAGAGCGGGCCACTTCTAAGAAGTGCAATTCAGTCTTCAATTCCGGATATAAAAAAAGTGACACAAGATTTGTTGCAGCAAACTGATTCTGTTTTGGGGGCATTGATGGTTTTGATCATGCGCTTTCTCGGCTAAATAAGGAAGCGCGTTCTATGGAAAAGAATGATAATAAAATGAAAAGTGATGATTCTGTGTATTCTAAGAGTGAGAATCTTGCAGTCTCATCGACGTATCATCATTGGATGAAAAGAAGTCGGAGGAGATGAAAACTCTTTTCTCTAGTGCGAAAGTGCTATGGAAGCCCGGGCGCCGCTTGCCACTTCTCTTGGTCATCCTAGTTTTGTTAAGTCTGAATTTGAGAAAATTTGCTTCCTAGATAACGCATCCACGATACACGGTATTGTCTTCCTGTATTGAGAAGCTGCTTCCTAATCTACTTTTTCTCACACATTTTTAATTGGGGATGGAATCATGCATGAATGAAGTAAGGTTACTGCAGGCAGCAATCTGGCGTGATTCTGCACGAAGAAGATTATGGGCGAAGATTATTGAAACCCAAGATATCTGAAGAAGGGAAACTAGAAAGGGTGAAAGACTAGGTGTGAGGAATCGAAATCAAGATCTTTGGCTGTTATACCATGTTATAGTTTTGTGCACAACCGACTTACTGCAAAAGCTTAAGCTGTTTGAATATAGTTCATATCATGTTATGTAACTGAATTGTGCCGACGACATGAGATACTATATGTGTAACGTAGGTCACACCATGAGAAGCTAGAGTTCTTCAATCGTGAGTTTATCTGTGTTGAAGGAGAGAGTATTCTACGTATTGTATTAACTTAATCACAAAAAGGATTACAAGAATATATATATGAGTAACCCTAGTAACCCTCTTATGACTATTTTACCCTTATTACTATTTCCTAACACTCCCCCTCAAGTTGGGATGTAAATATCAAACAATCCCAACTTGTTACATAAAAAATTCACTCTATTTCCTCGTAAAGACTTGGTAAAAATATCTGCAAGCTGATCCTCCGTTCTTGTATGTTGAAGAGTGATCTCTCCTTTCTGAACTTTTTCTCGTATAAAGTGACAATCAACCTCAATGTGCTTGGTTCGCTCATGGAAGACGGGATTGTTTGCAATATGAATAGCTGATTGATTGTCACAATATAATACCGAAGGTTCTGATGTTAACATCCCAATTTCTGACAATAACATCCTCAACCAGAGCAATTCACTAGTCACATGTGCCATTGCTCTATATTCCGCTTCTGCACTTGATCGAGAAACCACATGTTGTTTCTTACTCTTCCAAGCAACTAAATTACCCCCAAGAAATACACAATAACCCGATGTAGATCTTCTACTAGTAGAGCATCCAGCCTAATCCGCATCAGAAAAACCTGTGGTATTCAGGTGGTCACAATTCTTGAAAATTAGTCCTTTACCTGGTGCTCCTTTCAAGTATTTAATAATTTGAAGCACAGCATCCCAGTGAGTAGTTCGAGGAGAACCCATGAATTGGCTTACAACACTAATGGCAAAAGATATATCAGGTCTCGTGACGGTAAGATAATTCAACTTACCAACTACTCTCCGATATTTCAATGGGTCGTGTAATAATTCTCCATCTTCTGCATCAAGTTTCACATTGGGTTCCATAGAAGTATCAACTTGCTTTGCCCCAACAAGTCCAACCTCATCAAGAATGTCAAGAAGGGAGCTTTCAGACGTACTCTGCTGGCGAAGGGAGGAATATTCAGGCCCTAGTGCTTTAAGAAATAGTATCACGCAAAGATCCTCCTGACGTTTGACTAATACATTTGGATCATTGGAAGCTGGAAGATAAGTATCTAGCTGTCTGCAAAGTGTAGTGAAACGAGCATAATATTCAGATAGAGACTGATCTCCACGTTGAAGATCAAACAAGGCCTCCCACGTGTCACACACTCGTGTCATATTATTTTGGCTAGAATAAAGTAGAGCACATTTATCCCAAACTTCCTTAGCAGAATTACATTGAATGAAGTGAGGGCTAATATTCGGATCCATACTATTCCATAACAATGTACGGATCATTGCATCTCCAGCAATCCAATCATCTACTTTACTCTTATCCAAGGGAAGTGTGGATGTAAGATAATCATGCTGTCGAGTTGCAGTAAGATAAACTTGTACAGCTTTAGACCATGATGGATAGTTAGTGCCATCCAACTTGACAGATGTCAATTGGAAATGCGTCAAACCGGTAGATGATGTAGAAGCCATCAGTATTAACTCTACTGAACTCCAATAATGCAATTAGCTAGACAGGTTGAACACAAGAATCGACCGAACCCAATAAGAATGACACAATAATCAAGCACTTCACTCCAGTTGTGCAATCAGCCACAGAACAACAAACATAAATAAGGGTTCAATCGATTCACCACCGAGTCAATATACTGCACTAGGATGCCATTAAATCATACCAACTAGCACTTCAAGCAATATACTTCAATGAGAATCCATATAAGTATACTGGAAAACAGCTTCCGATGCCCTCAGTTCGGGTCGTTTTTTTTTTTTTTCTTTTTCGGGTGAAACCCTACGGAACCGAACGAAATCCTTGCAGAACCGAAGGCTTCCGAAATCCTCAGGATATATGAAAAGTACAAAATCTAGATTGCAAGACAAACAAAGACCAAATCGCGCAATCGATTTTCAATCCCGTCATCAAGAAAGAAGACTGAACACAAACCGATTTCGCTGGATGGGCTTCGGCGATTGACGCAGAGTTCTGTCCAGATCTTAGAAAACCAGTAGACAGATCTGGATCTAGGTATGATGACCGAACGACGATGTAGGCGTTCTTTCTCCTCCGCTGTCTAGAAGAGAAGCACGCTGTGGCGGCGGCGGCGAAGGGTCTGGATCTAGCGATGGCCTCCGTCGCCGGGCTGTGGTGATGGTGGGATCACTCTCTTGAAGTTTTAACCTCGCTCTGATACCATGTTGAAGGAGAGAGTATTCTACGTATTGTATTAACTTAATCAAAAAAATGATTACAAGAATATATATATGAGTAACCCTAGTAACCCTCTTATGACTATTTTACCCTTATTACTATTTCCTAACAATCTGTAAGCAGCAACTTGAGCGGCCTTTTTTTATTACTCTTAGGTGTCTTAGGCCATTTAAATTAAAATCAGGGGAGTAGAGCTTTTAATCTTTTTTTCCCTTATGGCATGGGGCTAACGCATTTTGTGTATGTTAGGCATGGAGCAATTTATGTGACTATGTACAACTTCGGATCTCCTAGAGTTGGTAACAGGAGATTTGCAGAACTCTATAATGAGGTGAGAGAAATATGTGCCCCGTAGCCCTGTCATCTGTACTCAGATCCTTGAGAAAACTAAGTGATGGCTACCGCTTCCTGATTCCTTTATGCAATCTTTTCTCTGTGTGCAAATATAAACAGGCCCATGCATATTTGTGCCCATGCATATTTGCATAGTGGCATGGAAGTTGCTGCTCTACCTTTATTGTCAATATTGTTAGGATTGACTGCCATGAAACATGCCAAAACGCATTCAGTCCTCTCGCAAGGGTGGGATGGACTCAAGGGTCATTTGCCGGGTTTGAAACCCGGTATAAGCCAACAAAAAAATAAAGACAAAAAATTTCGTGAAACATATTACTCTTCGATGAACAACCTCGGCATCCATCCTGTATTAACAGCAACTTTCTTAAGATTTCTTCACATGCCAAAACGCTGGTACAATTATACTTATTTTCATCAGCAATGATTGTCATAAAATGAAGTTCTTCTGTTCTTTATTCATGCCTTTCATCATTATAAATCTTCTCAAGAATTCTCTGTGGATTACTACACTCTTGTTTATTCCTGAAAGGTACTTATTTTTCCAAGTTGAGAGGATCATTCTGACTCCCTATTGCAGTAACTTATTTTAATGACGCAACTCACTAAGGAGGGCTTTCTTGTTCATTTAAGTGACTTCTTTTCTAGATGTTGTGGTCACACTCCAATGTCTCCTCCAACTGAGCTTCTGCTATGATTGCTGCTATCTCTTTAAAAATTTGGCATCTTATAATTCTATAGATTCATGTCAGCAGACTTTTAGGTGGCCTAAGCATGATCTCCCCCTTATTAGTGGAAAATCTTTTGATGCATTTTTCTAGTACCGCACGTAGTATGTGTGATGCAATTGTCTGTTGCTTTGCAGAAAGTGAAGGACAGCTGGAGAGTTGTGAATCACAGGGATATCATACCGTCAATTCCATGCCTGATGGGTTATTGCTACGTGGCCCAACCCATCTATCTAGCAGCAGGAGATGTTAAGGATGCCTTGGTATCTATATAGCTTTAACCTTCTTACCCAGAATGAGTGAACAAATTTCATCTATTTAAGCTCTTCAACCCATTCCCTTGAGGAATATGTTGGTGCAGTTATTCCACTCAGAACTCTGTTGCATGGTGAAATACTCTGGATTAATAATAACTAGCTGATGGTTTCAAGTGTTCGAGTCTGTTACTTGTGGACTTATCAAGGGAAGCATCAGTAGGAAATTGGATCATGACTCGTATTACTTTTCTGTTGCTAATATGAGAAAGCAGTAGTTTTACTTGTACAGATCTTCCCAGATCAACTACTTATACAATTGGTTGATGTTGTTCAGGTAAATGTGCAGTCCTTGGCTGATGGTTACCAAGGTGACTTTGTTGGTGAAGCCACGCCAGATGTTTTAATTAGTGAATTTGTAAGTTCACTTTTCTTCCTTGGTGACTGAAAGTTCCTTAAATAGACAAATCGATATTTCCATACGCTTAATATCAGAACATTCTTATATATCTCATTTTAGAGTACCTTACTGTTGTTCTGCTGAAACGTGCTTGGTGAAGTCACACAGACATGCATGCAAAATTGTAGCAGTCTTGATGAACTTTGCCAATATATATGTCTGCTTATTGTCTGGTTTGTCAGTTTTTTGATTTTTGATTTAGATGTCTGCATTAAACTACCTTCGACAGAACAGCTCGTGTCTATTTACTCTACTGTATGTTGAGATAGTAACTGTAAATGAATTGGTGTGTTAAACCCATTGCTGGTGCACAAGTCCAACGTGACAGGTCTCAAACTTCTTTTGCAGATGAAAGGTGAAAAGGAACTCATAGAAAAGATATTGGAAACTGAAATAAACATATATCGTGCAATTAGAGATGGAAGTGCGCTGATGCAACATATGGAAGATTTCTATTACATCACTCTGCTCGAGGTACGTTAAGTTAGAGCCTCCTGTAACTTCTGTTCATTTTTAATTATACATCCTGAAAAAGCAAAGAGAAAAGGGGAAAACACCCCCAAAAGAAGTTGTTCCCATGTGCTATGTTATCTGTTAGCCCTTTTGGAAATGAAAATACTTCCTCTTTTTCATCAGAGCGTCAGATCAAATTACCAAACTGCGGAAAGGCTGCAGACAAGTGACGAAGCAACAGACAGACAGCTAAATGCTTAACAGCATGCACGCCGTGGTAAATGCACATATGCTCTTACTTAAGCCACCACACCCTATCACTGGCCCCCAAAATACACATCTCCATGTAAATCTCACACGGAGATCGTTATATCATGTGTGGTTCTGGGCTATTCTGTTTTAGTGTATGTTTCAAGTAGAGACTTCGAGAAGAATAGCATCAGGACCCTTCAATAAATGCGTACATTGGAGGTAATGTAATTGGCTGACAGAGATTGATCAATTTTCTTGCTCACGTCTTTTGGCTATGGCTATGTTCCTATGCTATAACGGTTACTGTTACGCTGAGTTCATTTAAGTTGTGAGACTGTTGGTAGATAACGTCTGAGATGAATTGGACAGATCTTGTGAACAACCTAGGTACGATTGCAAGGTCAGGGATGAAAGAATTCATGGAGGCATTGCAGGCGGGAGCTGATGTGAGCATGATCGGTCAATTTGGTGTCGGTTTCTACTCTGCTTATTTGGTGGCTGAGAAAGTCATTTTGACTACTAAGCACAATGATGATGAGCAGTACATCTGGGAGTCCCAGGCTGGTCGTTCCTTCACCGTTACGAGAGATGTGAGTGGGGAGCAACTCAGCAGAGGGACCAAGATCACCCTCTTCCTTAAGGAGGACCAGGTGAGTTCATTTACGGTTGCTTTTATGAATCGGTGGAGAAGATTTGCATTGGTTTTGGATGATACGTGATGCTAACAGCGTCACATCTCTGTTTTCCTCAGCTGGAGTACCTGGAAGAAAGAAGGATTAAGGACCTTGTGAAGAAGCACTCCGAGTTCATTAGCTACCCCATCTATCTATGGACTGAGAAGACAACCGAGAAAGAGATCAGTGATGATGAGGACGATGAGCCGAAGAAGGAAGAGGAAGGAGATGTTGAGGACGTCAATGAGGAGAATGAAGAAAAGAAGTCCAAGAAGAAGAAGATTAAGGAGGTTTCTCATGAGTGGCAGCTCATCAACAAACTGAAACCCATCTGGCTGTGAAAGCCAGAGGAGATCACCAAGGAGGAGTATGCTTCCTTCTATAAGAGCTTGACCAATGATTGGGAAGACCATCTTGCCGTGAAGCACTTCTCTGTTGAGGGGCAGCTTGAATTCAAGGCTATTTTGTTCGTCCCAAAACGTGCTCCGTTCAACCTCTTCGATACTCGCAAGAAGATGAACAACATCAAGCTCTATGTTAGGAGGGTTTTCATTATGGACAACTGCAAGGAGCTCATTCCAGAGTATCTTGGATTTGTGAAAGGAGTTGTCGATTCCGATGACTTGTCCCTCAACATTTCTCGTGAGATGCTGCAACAGAACAAGATTCTGAAGGTCATCAGGAAAAATCTTGTCAAGAAGTGCATTGAGATGTTCAATGAGATTGCAGAGAACAAGGAGGACTTAAAAATCTATTTGATGGTTGAAAGTGTTTACTTATTTAGTCAATTGATGATAATATTTCGTATTTTAATAAATTAATTTTATAAAATGTATCGTAAATATTTATTTGTCAATGATTATGGAGTTTCATATAACAACGTCCACCAATACTTATTTTTCATTAGAAAGTTTTCATACCGATGTTTACTTAAAAAATGCTTATGAGTAGCACCAAGATGTGAATTAGTAGTGAAGGTGCAGGGCATGAAAAGATGAGCGGACATTTTTTCCACATTCATATCATATTTGCATCTAATTCTTATATTTAGTAGTGAACTCAAGTGCCAAAGGAGTAGGACATCACAGATTTATTGATCATTCTCCGCAATTTAGTCGTTGATTACTTGATAGTATGATGTCGTAATGATGGACAAATGTCGCATTGAATCATAATTGGGCTTAGAATTTAAGCTTTGACGTACACTCCTAAGTCAAAATGAAGAATGTTAGATTTGAATGTTCAAAAAAATATATTAGTACACAATTATAATGCACACATAAATGCTTGATGGCAAGAGTATTGGCCCTATAGGACAAGACAACGTTCATAACCCATAATGGATCATCAATCAGAGTAGCTGCAAAACCTCCATAGACATTGTACATATCCATGACATTTCTTATTTTATCAGTCCCAAGTGCAGGTAGTACTTTCTTGTAGTGCTTTGCCCGCACCTTCCACTTACTATCATCGTGCTTGAAAGCACTGGCGCTTCTTCCTTGTATTTCTGACATGCGCTCAGGTGTGACGTGCAATCGCTCAGGCCATTTGGGGATGGATTTGAGACTGATATTCTTGAGCTTTGGATCCGGAACAACCACGCAAGGATGGAGCGGAGTATACCAAGCAGAGTCCAGCTCAAGGCTGTCATCGCATTTCGGTGGGTAGGCATCAGGTTTCGCAAGGCGATTGTAGCAACTGCTGTTTGAGGTTTTCTGCCACATGGCGATGTCATCCTTCTTGTTATATAGCTTGAAGGACATTTAGGTGAGAAGCCTCTGCAGTCTGTCATAATCTGACTTCTGTTCCTGCACGGTGGTGTTCCATCCACGCCAGCGGTTTTGGTAGTTGACTGGTGGTCGTGAGAGGACCCAGAAACCTCCAGGCCGCAGTATCCGGTGGAGAACTTTTGGTTTGAATTCTTAATCCAATAAAATCATTTTTATGGTAGCTTGTGTAAGAGGTTCCTCTACCTCAATGTTAAGAGGAAGAACAGGATCATAAAGCGAGAGCCTCATAAGGAACCATCCTCCAAACCCAGATACCCGGACCTGTTTAAGCAGCAATCAGACTAGAGATCAGCATCACATGCAAAATGCAAAGCTCACCCAGTGTCTTGCGCTATTCAGGGAGAAAAGAAGGGAGGAATTAACTAGATAGCATGATGGACCTGCATTTACTTTATAGTAAAATACTCCTCTGAGGTCACTAGTTCAGATATTATTTTGGTAAGCACACAGCATTTTGCTCAACTCATTGTGGACTATAGTTTTGACTCCTCTTGTAGATACAAATCAAGAACCAACATGGACTCCATTGTGACGTTTAACTCTCCTTCTTGCTCCCATCCCCAGGAGCATTCAGAACGTATGTACTTTAATTGAGAATTAGAGCATTAACTTGTCTCCTCAGCATATGAACACGATAATACACAATATAAATAGCTGCTGAAATGATGAGGTTCAATCTATTAAGAATAACTTCATCGATTCAAAACTTACTCCTTCATAATTTACTGGAGCTTTCTGAAGCTTTGGGTCCAAATCAATAGAGTTCTCCAAGTGCTTCAACACTGCCTCTCCATAGTCTCAGAAAGATCTGTAACCTCTACACTATCAGGATCTTAGAGAAGGAAAAAGAAAACGACATTGCTAGAAACCAAGAAACCACGTACCCTCCCTTTAAGTCCGGATGACTCTGGTTGATCTTCAACCTCAATTCTACAGCAACGGCTACTTCTTCTAGACCCTCTACCAAATCTGTCAAGACTCTGCTGCCGCTACCTGCTCCTGAAGCTCGAGCTGAAGCAAGTTTGTTGAGAACTTTGACCTATAACAAAATGCTTAATAATTATGACTCAAAGCTTTAAGCTCATGTATTGCAGTTGGGGGCATTTAGAATTCATCTCTGCAACGTCAACGCTCATCTATTTCAAAACTTTTAATAGCAATTTCCATCTCAAATTGTACTTTATACAATTAAATCACAGAGATCATGCAATTCGAAATAACACATACAGTGGCCAAAAATCTGAATGTTTTCTTTTTTGATAATCAATTTAAAAAGCATAAAATGTGCGAGATATCTCAGTGAAGGTATGGAGGTAACTTGATTCTCTTGACCAAGGGATGGTCATTTGAAAGAGAAGAATGGTACTAACAATCCTTGAAGTCGTAATGATGGACCAACAGTTAAAGCATTTTGAGACTTTTCCATTGGTGGAATTTTAGAACCTTCTGGACCTGCAAAAGAGAAAGGAGTTTATATCCTTGGGATGAATGACATCCTTTAAAAGTACATCAAGAGACGAGATTTCCTGAACCTTGACAGCATGCGTTCATCTCTCTTATGCACCCAAAATTGCATCACAGAGAAAGGAGACACTTCTCTTTTTAGCCTTATTTCCTTCATCTCCATTTTAAATCCAACATATCATGCATCAATTAAGGGTTCTGCATGGAAGCAGTAAATTGCTTACTGCAACAGAACCTAATACTGAGCCACCTCCAGGATCATTTTCCAACAAAACCCGACATTTAATAGGAGATGCTTTAAAGTGACCAAGGCTGCGAGTAAGGGCAAACAAGTAACCAATTAGAATGATAATCTTAGTATCAAGGAAATAAATAATTGGCATGGGATACCAAGAGGGTACCAGCCATGGACTTTGCAGACTCAAAGCATAACAAGAATGTGGCTAAACGCTTTATGAACGCTGCAGCCTTCTGCATGTCAAGTGAGTGCCTATCATTGCACAGCATCATCTTTAGAGCTTCAGCTAGCACCTCACCCTGATCTCTGCTTGAGCCATCAGATATCAATGAGTAACCATACAAAGGGAGAAAGACAAACATCTAGGACTGCAGTTATGGAGAAAATCATGTGAACAAAAGTGCATGACCAGATGAGTCTAGAAAAATAGCTTGACAGCAAGGATATGATCTCTGCTTCAGACATCAGATATTAATTATAGTTAAAAGTGTTGTGGTCATGAGAAATAGATCACTATTTTATCTCCGAACAAAGTCATCTGCATTTAGAGCTATGGTTTATAATAAAATCTGGTAACTGAAAGTGCATGAGCACATGACCTCAAAAAAAAACTTGACAGCAAGGTACTGAGCACCCAACATAGAAGTGCTAACCTTCCAGGGCTGTATTCAAGTATGAGGTTGTATAGCTGAACAAAAAAATCTTGCAAATCAACATTCAAAGCATTGAGATTGTTCCTTGTTACTTTAAAAGCAATGATGCAACAGCAAGTCTTTCCGAGATGGTACTCGTTACTCAGTTTCACCAGGTTTAATACATGAGTTCTACGATGAATGAATAGGGGAAATCCTTTCCAGGTGTCTTGAATTTTTATGCTGTTTTAGGAGATAAGCTTGCAATGCGCAGCTGAAAGTTGGATTCTCAAAGCTTTAGACCAAAGGACTTACGCTTAAAAAGTGAACTTTCTGCCAGGAGCTACGTTTACGAATTAAACCATCCAATATTGAGGAATTTCCATCCTAAAGGCAGATGCAATAACAATCTAAGAGCTCAAAAACCAAATAAACATAAGAATGCTACTTCTCAAAACAAACAAATACCTATGGTTGATAAACCTAGCAATGTTTCCAAAGTGTTAAGTTACTTTAATTGAGTTTCCTTTATTATCAAAGTTTTATTTCCTTTTTTACTTACATAAGGGTATTATTGTCATATACAGTTTATAGTCAATATAAATACAATGGGTATAGGGTTTCTGTTACTAGAGAAATCTATAGCCCCTCTTTCTTTCTTTTACGTTCTCCTTCTCTTCTTCTCTATCCCTTCTCTCTTCTTCTTTCTCTCTTACTATTCGTTGCGGGTTCTAATCAACTTTGTGACATGGTATCAGAGCAGATCTAACTATTCCCCTATTCAACGGACATTGTAGCTGATCCTCCTATTCCACAACAAATCCCCCTAGATTCTATTAGTCCGTCTCTAGTATCTCCTCCCTTGCAGGTGTATCGGCGGCGAAAGCAGTCTACAGCACCACCAGTCTCCAGCTCTTCAATGCCCTCTAATCAATCTTCCTCATTGTCTCCTGGTCCAGACGATCTTCCTATTGCTCTTCGCAAAGGTACTCGGTCTTGCACACAAAAATCCTCTTTGGCTTACCCTATTGAGCGTTATGTGTCTCTCTCACATCTTCCTTCTCCATTACATGACTTTACTCTATCATTACAAACTCACTTAATTCCTACTTCTACCACTGAGGCTTTGTCTCGCCTTGAGTGGAAGAAAGCTATGGATGTGGAAATGGAAGCTCTAGTGTCTCGCCAAACGTGGTCATTGGTTGATCTTCCCCTTGGGAAAGATGTGGTGAAGTGTCGTTGGGTGTACACTACCAAGTACAATCCGGATGGCTCAATCGAGCGTCTTAAAGCTCGACTTGTTGCTAAAGGTTTTACTCAAACTTTCGGAGTGGATTATTTTGAGACTTTTTCCCCTGTGGCACGTCTCAGCTCTGTTCGTGTAATTATTTCTCTTGCTGTGAATTTCGATTGGCCATTATATCAATTGGATGTCAAGAATGCTTTTCTTTATGGTGATTTGTCTGAAGAAGTATATATGGAGCAACCTCCTGGGTATGTTGCTCAGGGGGAGAATCGTAATAAAGTATGTTGGTTACATAAGGCCATTTATGGGTTGAAACAGTCTCCAAGAGCATGGTTTGAAAAATTCAGTTCGGTGATTTCTAGATGTGGTTTCCACCAATGTTATTCTGATCATTCTATTTTTGTTCGCAAGAAGGAATCAGGGGTAGTCATTCTTGTGGTATATGTGAATGATATAATTATCTTTGGTAGTGATATGACTGGCATATCTGAGATTAAGTCCTTTCTTCAGCAGCAATTTCAAATTAAAGACTTGAGAACGCTTAGGTATTTTCTAGGCATTGAAGTTTTACAATGTAAAAAAGGTATTAATTTGTCTCAGCGAAAGTATGTTCTTGATCTTTTGTCTGAGACAGGTACACTAGCTTCCAAGCCAGTTGATACTCCTATGGATCCAAATCAAAAGTTTGGAGTTGATGACGGAAAAGAAATTGAAGACAAGCATCAATATCGGCGTCTTGTTGGGAAACTAATTTATCTTACTGTTACACGTCCTGATATTTCTTTTGCCGTTGATGTGGTGAGTCAGTTTATGGAGTCACCTAAGAAAGCTCATTGGGATGTTGTATGTCGCATTCTTCGATATCTTAAAAGCTCTCCTGGTAAGGGACTAATTTATAAATCTAATGATTCTTCCACTTTGGTTGGTTATTCTGATGCTGATTGGGCTGGGTCAACATATGATCGACGGTCTACAACTGGGTATTGCACTTTTATTGGTGGTAATTTGGTTACTGGGAGAAGCAAGAAACAGACTACCATTGCCAGGTCTAATGCAGAGGCTGAATATCGTGCTATGGCACATACTGTGGCTGAATTGTTGTGGTTAAAATCTTTTATCCAGGTGCTTGGATTTTCTATTAATCAACCTATTAACATGATGTGCGATAATCAAGCAGCTATTTATATTACTGGGAATCCTGTTTTTCAAGAGCGAACTAAGCATATAGAAGTTGATTGTCACTTTGTTCGTGATGCTATGAAGCAGAAGTTGGTTGCTACTCCTTACGTTGCCTCTAGAGATCAATTTGCTGATATGTTTACCAAAGCATTATTCCGTCCTGCTTTTGTTGCTGGTTGCTCCAAGCTGGGCATGGGTGACCTATATGCTCCAGCTTGAGGGGGAGTGTTAAGTTACTTTAATTGAGTTTCCTTTATTATCAAAGTTTTTTGTCCTTTTTTACTTACATAAGGATATTATTGTCATATACAGTTTATAGTCAATATAAATACAATGGGTGTAGGGTTTCTGTTACTAGAGAAATCTACAGCCCCTCTTTCTTTCTTTTACGTTCTCCTTCTCTTCTTCTCTATCCCTTCTCTCTTCTTCTTTCTCTCTTACTATTCGCTGCGGGTTCTAATCAGCTTTGTGACACAAAGGTCGTTGAATCCAAACAAAGAGCTTCATCATCCTTCACACACATGGAGCTCCAATCAGAATCAAGGAGCACCTGATAAGTACGTTTCGCAGCATCACCCTTCTTCAAATTTCGCTCATGCATTTCCTTGATGGTTAATATTTCACCTATGTACTCACATACAAATGCACCTTTAGGCAGTTCATCCAGTGCTTGCAGACCCCACCCTTTTCCTTCAGGCGTCATAAACACCTAAAGGACAAAATCAGTCACAAAAGAGTACAGGCTTAAGCTTAAGGGTTCCGAAACAAAGTCACTCACTGTAGTAGTAACTGGAACACTTTTAAGAATGATAACCACCACAAGGTCCAAATATGACAGTAGAGCTACAACAGGCAAAAGCTTTAAAATAATACGAAAACAATTCTTTACCTGCATATTATAACTTATGCCCCGCTGCACCACTCGATTGCCACAATGTTTACCACAACCACACTTTCTCCAGCACTGTTTGATAAATTTTCTCTTCAGGTGGCCCGTATACGGTTCTAAAATGTTGTTATCTTTTGACTTTTCTAGAGGGCATTCCGGACAATATAAGTGGTGGCTCTTTTTAGGGTCGCAATTGACAGAAATACACTTCAACAAAAAAGCTTCCTTTACAAGACCTTTCACAGTGTATATAAACTCACCCCCATTTGCACATGCACAAGCACAAGGTACTGGAGAAGGCAGGCAGTCACCATAACAATTTGAACAGCAATTCTCATTTCCGATCTCAGAAAGGGAGAAATTGGTAGAAGCACTAGAGAAAGCGAGGCTATGAGGTATGTAGTGAAAGGATGGTGGACACTGCTCATCAATCTTGTTAACCAATGGTATTTTTACTCTTTCTTCTCCTTTGGCTATGTCATTAACATCATGGACGGACCTCAGATCAGTAGGAGTTGACTGACTCTTCGAGAAAACCACCAGACTACGCGAATCAGCATCTTCATGTTCTTCTGACAGCTTCCTTTCACTTCCAGCACAATCAATTGTGGTCTTGTTTTTGTTCATTTTCAAGTGATTATTACTACCTCTAAAGACCGCGGAAATCTTGGAATTCGTGGTGACTCATTCATATATCCAATGTTAACATCATTTAGTATGATGGTAATTGTATAACTTTAGTATATCTAGAATTATTCTTGACAACAATGGAACACCGGTAAATTTTCTAGAAAGGATCAGGCCCTATTTCCTTTTTACTGAATTTAAGGTACACGATAAAGACAGAGCATAGGAATTTAAAAGCTTCTCTTAGCTGCCATAGAATCCTAGTTAAAACAACAATATCACACAATCAATGAATCAATGGAGTGAAACTAGTCTTAACAGTAATCGCTATAAAAAACCTACCTCTGAACAACTCAAGGTTCTGCATAGTGACATGATCGAGATTAATGATTGAAGGCAACCCCTTGCTTGCAGCGGCCAATTCCATCAGCTCCAGCTGTTCATCCTCCATAAGCTCCGTGGATTACTTGGCAATTCTGCCAGCAGTGGCCTTCTCCACTGCAGCTTTTCGTCTCTCTGCTTCTTTTTCTCGACGAAGCTCTTCTTTTGTCTCTTTTTCTCCGCCTTCCAAACAAAAAACCAGAGAAGTTGGTAAAGAAAAGAAAAAAGAAGAGGTGTTGCTTAACCGATCAAATAAAGCAAAAGAAACTAACTAGTGAAAATGCAATATCAAGCTCAAATACTTACCTTAATAGATTCTTTCTGTAAATACTTCTCCCGTCGCTCTGATTCTCGCCTTTGCTCACGTAGCAATCTCTCCTCCTCTCTCTGCTGTTCACGCATCAACCTTTCTTCTTCCTTCCTTCTTTCACGATCAAATCTTTCCATCTCTTTCCTCATTCGTTCCTCAGCCTGCAATAGAAAAATACAGGATATCAGTACATGCCTAAGTTTTCTCCACAAAGTTCACATATCCTTAAGTGATAAATGAAAACCTTTCTCCTCAAAATATTTTCTTTCTCTAGTGCTTTGCGAATTCGGTTTTCATTAACTTCAACTTCCCTTGCAATCTGGGCTTCTTCAATCTGCAACAAAATGACATTTTTGGTCACCCTAAATCTATATCAAAAAGTGATGACAATACTCTGCTCTCAGAAGCATCAGAATTACCTTGCGTTTTCTCTTGACATGCAGGTCAGAAGTGTCATGCAAAATTGTCCTGTCAGGCATGAGATTTCACAAGCCTAGTTGTCTTCCCCGGAAGATAATTCAGCCAGGACCACTTGATGGAAGCAGCAAGGCACTTGACACTTCGAAGTGACCGCATGGCGTGAGTGACTTAAAAGGAAACCAAAGGGCTCACAATATAAGAAATCAACCGCACAGGTTCTACAAAACCAAGTCTTTTTTAGTGAGGGAAAAGCACTTTTTGTTGCTTCCCCTCTCACCCCTGAATTTTCATTTGCAGATATAGTGGGCAATCAAAGCCCAAAGTGTCGTAACACGGGAAAATGACAGATCCTAAATACACAAAACTTCCTTAGCCGACAAACGACGTGCACTTCTTTGATTTTCACAACAGAACCTATTTGCTTTCCCTCTCCGTTTCTGGCTATAGAATCTAACCTACTGTATCAAACCTGTCACGGCAGAGACAAGATTACAGGAACAGACAAGCTTACGCAATAGCACATTACCACAAAATTTGCTTGGCCAAGAAAAGCATAAGAACCACAGAAGGTGGAACAAGCACTTGGAATGTTTTAATGTTTTAGAACAAGCGCTTCCTACAATCAGCTGCACCACAGTAGCATGGCATTCTTTTCACCTTTCCATCAGGGCCAAAAACACTATCAAGCGCATAGCCATAGTCATACGTAAGCTCCTACAGACGAAATAACTGGGAGTCAGTCATGCTGAGAAGAATCAGAACAAACCCGCTTAAAAGATGTCAGTTCCTCAAAATTAGCGAGAACCAGTGGTCCACACTTTCAACAAATCTATCAGCAAAAGTTTACTAAAATAAAAGCAGTCAGTTTCATGAATACGCAAGGCTTTCAGACTAGCAGCTATGTGCATGCACCTATATCTCGTAAGCGCACACATAAGTACAGACAGAGAGAGCTACAACTTGACACAGTGCTGCTGAATATATTTAATTAAGTCTATAGCTACCAAGCGAAGAGTGCATCACAAGAGAAAAATGAATTACCTACAATGGTGGTATGTTATCAGCTGCAAATAGAACCACCCTAGCCAGCTTAATGTCTTGGTGGGAACTTAAAACACATTGGACAAATAGATTGGGCTCGCAGCTATGATTGATAAACCTGGCAATGTTTCCAGCTGAACCAGCATCAATGCAGAACTCTGGGACCTCAGATTTCTGTTCATCATGCTTTTCCACCTGATCAGCTGTCCCAGAGGATGCATCTCGTGACCTCCTCTGATCATGGATGACAAATATGAGAAACATGAAGTCACATTTCGGCTGTTCTTGACAGAAAAATGCATTTGACAGTGACTTCGAGTTAGCTTTCACACAGTTACATGCTTTTCCTTTTTTCAACTTTCAGTCTAAGAAGACAATACTACAAAGCAGTGTATAGATCTTGGATAACTCTTGTTAAAATTTGAGAAACGGCCAGATGCCAATAGACAATACTACAAAGCAGATGCTTGAGTCGGGGGCGTCGGAGTCGCGAGAGGGCGTCAGGGGCGGAGGCGGCGTCGTCGGCATCGGAGGCAACCGGCTTGAGTCGGGGGCGTCGGAGTCGCGAGAGGGCGTCGGGGGCGGAGGCGGAGGCGGAGGCGGCATCGGAGGCGTCGGAGGCAACTGGCTTGAGTCGGGCGCGTCGGAGTCGCGAGAGGGCGTCGGGGGCGGAGGCGGAGGCGGCGTCGTCGGCGTCGGAGGCAACCGGCTTGAGTCGGGGGTGTTGGAGTCGCGAGAGGGCGTTGGGGGCGGAGGCAGAGGCGGAGGCGAGGTCGTCGGCGGGGCGTCGGAGTCGAGAATGGAGAGAGAGAGCTTGTCGGCGAGAATGGAGAGAGAGAGCAGAGGAGGGGGAGAGAAGCAGCTTTTGTAAAGAATTTTGTTCTCCCCTGCAACGGAACGGAGCGGAGAACGGGGGAGAGAGAGAGGAGAGAGAGGACGATTTCGACAGGCGCAGGCGTCGCAGAGGAGAGCAGAGCAGAGGGAGCGTCAAAGTGGTCGGCCCGCGCGAATTTTGAACGCCTAACGCCCTCGCCTACGTGGCGCCACGCGTCGACCGCTGAGTGGTTTAACCCACCGCCTACTTGGAGGGTTAAACCCACCCAATATTTTCTCGACAGATGGCTCTTGCTTATGTAATTATTTGCTTTTGCTTTCTTTGCTGGACAGTTCAGAGAAGAGCTGGAGAGTGCTAAATCTGACTGGGCCGAATATTTTCGAAGGTGATTATATTTCATTTGGTTTGTTGGCAGTATCATATCTGCATGAACTGATTTCTGCAGGAGAATTTCCATGTCTATTGTCTCATCAAAGTATTAATGCCATAAATCCAAATTTCTGTTCGGCAAAGTGTAATACCTGTGCATACCGTTTTCTGTAAATCACTGACAGGACGGTGCATTTGGAGATAGCAGCTAATCAACATTATCAAAATGCCTTTGTTAAGGGTCGTCGCATTAGGGATAACGTCCTCTTGGCGCAGGAACTTTTCGTTGTTTTCATGTCGAACCTTATACACCTAAATGTGCTATAAAAGTTGACTTCAGGAAGGCCTATAACACCGTAGATTGGCGGTTCCTTGAGAGTATGCTACTTGCTTTTCGATTCCTTGATCGGTTGGTTCACCTCATCATGACTTGTGTGAGGACGCCTCGTTTTTCTATTGCTTTGAATAGGGAGCTTCATGGTTTTTTTCCTAGCGGAAGAGGCCTGCGCCAGGGGGATCCCATATCTCCCTACTTATTCACATTGGTCATGGAGATACTCTCTGGGATTCTTCGGAAATGCTCGCGTCAGCCAGACTTCAAATTCTTTTGGAGGTGTAAGTCCACTAGCCTTTCGCATTTGTTTTTTTGCAGATGATGTATTTCTATTCTGTGAAGGTCACTTGCCTTCTATTAAGCTAGTTAAAGAAGGTCTTCACAGTTTTTCATTATGGAGTGGCCTTATTCCGAATCAGATGAAGAGCGAGGTATTCCTCTCTGGTGGCCAACCAACTCTTCGGGATCAAATCTTACAAGAACTTGGATTCCATGAGGGGCAACTTCCAGTTCGGTACTTGGGCGTTCCAATCATCTCCTCGAAGTTAGGGAAAGCGGATTGTGTTGCTCTTGTCAGGCGTATCACCTCTAGGGTGGAATCTTGGACACATCGGTTCCTTTCTGTAGCTGGTCGTCTTCAACTGATTAAGTCAGTTCTTCATGCCATACAAGTTTACTGGGCAAGTGTTTTTATTCTGCCTGCAGAAATGCTGGATAAGATTGAGCGAATCCTTAGGCAATTCCTCTGGAAAGGACCTCAGTTGGGTAGAGGGGGAGCCAAAGTAACCTGGGAGGATGTTTGCCTTCCTAAGGTGGAAGGCGGTCTGGGTATCCGGAGGTTGCGTGAATGCAATAAGGTGGCTATGCTCAAACATATCTGGATTATATTTTCAGATAAAGAGTCTCTTTGGTGTAGATGGATCCACTCAACCTTCTTAAAAAGAGAGAACTTTTGGGTGGCGAAGCAGCCGTCCGTTTGTTCTTGGGCTTTGAAGAAACTACTACAACTCAGGACAGAATTCCGGCTCCGCTTCCACTGGAGGATAGGCGATGGTCTTTCCACGTCTCTTTGGTTTGATAACTGGCATCCCAAGGGCCCATTGAATCTAATTTTCACAAATTCGATTATCTACAGCTCCGGTCTTTCTAGGCAGGCTTCGGTGGCTGATCTCTTCTCAAAGGACGGCCAGTCTATTAGATCGGTGATTCAGATATGGGGCTCGCCGCTTCCCACCTTGACTGCTATTATGGATCGGTTTTGTTGGAGGGAGACTTCTTGGGTGTGTTCTCAGTGGCCTCGGCGTGGGAGCTTATAAGACGAAAGAAGGAGAGAGTCAGTTGGCATGGTCTCATCTGGAACAATGCTATCCTACCTCGGTACCAAATGAACCTTTGGCTCATCACCAAGCGTAGGCTACCTACACAATCCCTTCTTATGGCTCATGGCAGGATTGATGCTGTGTCTTGCCCCTTCTGCAATGAGGTGCCGGACTCAGTTGATCACCTCTTTTTTGGTTGTCGCATTACCTCAACTGTTGCCTTCTTTTGGGCGACTAGATGTGGTCTTCCTTGGAGTAATAAGCCTTGAGAGGATATGCTTAGTTGGGCTTTGGCCTTGCTCTCGGGCAAGGAGTTTTATAATTGCATTAGTCGATTCTCTTTTGGAGCACTCTGTCACATCATTTGGAAGAATAGAAATGATATTCTCTTCAGGGGTGTACAGATTTCTACTTCGGCTATGAAGAAGCACCTTCTTAAGGTTGTTAAAGATAAGGCTTGCACCTTCAAGAATGTGGAGGATTCCCCAAGAAACAGAAGAGTGCAACGTTGCTGGGAAGTGGACCAAGCTATCTTCGACGTCTAAGTTGGCTTGCCTGGGTAGACACTTGGTGTTGCTTTGTGTTATTCCTTTGGCGTGTTGCCTTGTTTTGGTGTTGTTGGCCGATTGGCCTTTTTCGGCTTCCTTTCACTCATCATGAGCCTGTTCATCTTGAGTGACAGTTCTTTGAAGCCGGTTGTCTATACTTTTTGACCTTCCCCTTAATATTACTTACCTTACCAAAAAAAAAAAAAAAAACATTATTTGCTTCTGTTATCAAAGTACTGGATAAATTTGTATTCCAGTTTTATGTTGACTTTTTATGTCGAGTTAGATTAAGGAATGCATTTGATGAGTCTGGCATTTATGGTTTATACAGTAATTAGATCTGACATTCATTTGTACAAGTAACTTAAATGTCAAGGGTTATCTGTCTTTTTGTTACGAATAAGTCCACAAGACAGCAGTTGTTCATGGTATCAATTTTTATGGTGTAGTTGCATCTGGAATGCTATCAAAGATATAGTGCCACAGATGCGCTCAGAGAATGATTTTCAGAGATTGGTAAGATAAACAAGTTTATAAGATTTCTACTTTTTCACAGACATATCTTCATCAACACTTAAGATATGAGTTGTTTCTCTGCATGTCATGAAGTGATAGATGAACTTACTAATCGCTTCATTCCGACAGTTTTAACAGCATTCATCGAGCACAAACTTCACACGATCTCCTTTGTCTATAAGTAAATATTCATTTTGTTGTGCAACATGTGGAAAGAAAAACATGGGAAGGCCTAATTTCCATACAAGTCTGTTACAGCATAATGTCCCACATGGGCAGACAAAATTGAGGTGCCAAACCTTCTTCTCAATGTGAACTCTTGGGGAAGATCAACCTGTTATCCATAGAGTAACTTATATCCATTGAGTGAGGACCTTCCACTCAGTACTGTCAGCTTACTAGGGCCAACTTGCATCCCTGCTCGACGGGAAGAACAGGAGATCCTTTTGAACAACTTGTTATAATAGGAAAGCCTTATATCTTGACACAGGAGATCCTTCTGTGCAACCTATTACGACTCACTAGCCAGGTTTTAAACCCATGTTTTGTCATATTAGGCATAAACCATACAAGCCTAAGCCAAGTCACTTTGTTCCCCCATGTCCTCACTAGCTTCGAACTCTCCTTTATAGAGAAAGAGCCCCTAGATGATCCAGTAAATACCACACTGTCTATAGAGCCAGAGTTTGGAGCAATCAACCCACACAAAGCCATCTGAGTTTCAAGCAGATCATCAGACCTTGCTGGAGGCCATCTCCATTCATTCTCCTCAATAACAGTTTCAACTGTGGCTTTATCACCTAAAGCTAAATCATAACCATTCTAAAGCACATGAAAATTTTTTCATGGACATGGAATGGAAGGGGAAAATGAAAATGCTTAGGATTGATCATATGAGTTTTATAGACAACTGCTGTTCGGTAAAAGATAGTGAATTCAAATATGCATGAAGAACTTAGCTCAATAAGGTGTTTGATAAGTTGTTTTTAGGAAAGAGCCACAGCATAGGTTTTCCAACTCCTTTTGATGGAATGGATTGGTTTTGTATCCCTCCTGCTTCATTTTTTGGATGTCTCCAACTTTGGCAATTCTGCTGTTGGTGGTTTTGAACAGATGGAAGCAGTGGATTTTGGAAACATTCATTCTCCCCAGCGTGCAAGGTATGGATGCACTTCCCTCGTGATGCTGTTGAGAAAGGCTTTCTGTGTAGTGTTGACAGGTTATGCATTGTTGATGTTTTGGGGAATAATGGTCCGACCTACCACTACCACCCCAAGCAGGCAGTCTGAGCTCTCAGTGAGTGTCATGCCACAATGACTCGGTCATGCACCAAAGTGTCAATGCTCAATTTAGAACATAATCCTTGTAGCTTGCCAGTGGAACATTTTATTTTATTTTACTTCATTTTTTTTTTAAATGTGAATTATTAAACAAATAAAACGACAGGCCTATTTATCCTTGTAGTTTCCTCGGCAGTAAGACCTGTCCAAGTGAGATGTTGGGTATTTTGTCTCTCTGTCGTTATTTTTCCAATTTTCCGTTTTTTATACACATTCCTATTTCTGATGGTTGGTTTCTGGAGAGAATGCAGGGCTAATGCTAATTCTACGGGAGAGAATGATGTGAGAGACTTACGGCTTCAAATTCAAACCAAACTGTCAGATTCTCTATTTACTGGACAGAAACTAGAAGGAGTGGGGGGTGCTCACATTTCCGTTGCCTTGATCAATGCAAATACAGGGGATGTAGTTAGATCAGGCCTGGAATCCTCCATTAAGTTGGACATCGTCGTGCTTGAAGGTGACTTCAACAAAGACGATGAGGATAACTGGACCCAAGAAGCGTTTGAGAGCCACGTGGTTAAACAACGTGGAGGAAAGAGGCCGCTTTTGGCTGGAGATCTCGTCTCAAGGAAGGTGTTGGGGAGATCGGAGAACTGATATTTACTGACAATTCCAGTTGGAATAGGAGTAAAAGATTCAGGATAGGGCTTAAGGTGGCAACGGGTAGTTGTGGGAACACACGAATCCGAGAAGCAAAAACAGACGCCTTCCAAGTCAAGGAACATAGAGGGGAAGGTAGGTCCTTCATAGTCTTTCTACAGTATATAAACCTTATCCTATTTGACTGAACATAAACATGATTTTGGACGTCCAGAGTCTTCAATTTTTTAATTTAGAGCTTCATTTCGTGTGGACCTTTACAACTCGAACAAAAATTCTGATAAATAAGAAGCTATCGGTTTGTTTGTTATTGGTAAATGTCCACACTCTGGATCAGTTTCAGGGGAGAGATTGCAAGCCTCCTAGAGGTTTGCTTCTACAAATTAATCTAATAGTGCCGGGACCTTATTGTATATGTGCTCTTCATTTTACAGCATACATGAAACATCCACCTGCCTCTGACGATGAGGTTTGAAGGTTGGAGAACATTGCCAAAGGTGGGAAATCTCACCAAAAACTGAGTGATGCTGGAATATATAAAGTGGAAGACTTTCTACTGCAACTGTTCACGGACCCCGAGAAATTGAGAGAGGTAAGCACTCAGTTAATGATTCCCAATTAGGGTTTGATTGACTGCCAAGAATGTAAGTCCTGTGTGTTCACTCATCATAGATTCTCGGAAAGAGCATAACAGAGAAGAAGTGGGATAGCCTGATACGCCATGCAAAGACTTGCGAAACAAAGTGGAAACTTTACTTGGACTATCCTGATGGCGTGACGAAGCATGGTGCTGTATTCAACACTGATGGTCAACCAATCGGCCTAGTCAAAGACACGGAATATTTTGCTACTCATCGACTTTCTGCTCAAGAGAAGGTAAGTAACCGAGGAGTTCCTACTCAATTTTGTCAAGCCAGTTCACTCGCCACACCCCATCTTGGGGAATTCGAATTAGTTGTCCCATATTTTCTATGTAATCAGTATTTTGATGTTCACATGTAGCTGTGTGGCTTAGTAGGTGTTAGAATTGAATAGAGATTTGGAAACCTGAAACAAGGAGTGAATTGAACATCTAGAGGCTTTGCTTTTCTTTTCTTTTGTTTTTTTCTTTCCGATCACAAAAGTATAATGAAGTTCCCGTGGAGAGAATAAAAAAAAAAATAGATGCTATGTTTAGATCCATAATAGAGACTTTCTATTAATGGAGTGATTTTGAGCTTGCGCTCTTTGTGAAGCAAAGTTAAGGTTAGTGACCTTGTAAATCTAAGTGGCCTTCTATATTGAGTAAGTTAAAGACCACTTTCAGCACTTCATTCGGTTTCATCCATGAGAATCTGAGGCACTCATCAACAAATTATAGTTTAAACGATTAACACATTCCCTTTGCGACCATTACTTTCCAAGTTTATAATCATCAAGATCTTAATTACTTGCACAATACATATCGATGACTGCTTTATTTCTTCTCTGTTCCTTTCTCGATCAACTTTGCATCTTTACATTGAGGGCCTTGCCTTGAATGTACTCTAAATTACATCTTTTGAGCTCCTGACCTTTACGTGGTAGAGAAATGGGCAGATATAGGCATAAAGCAAATTGCGGTTCTTTCAATATTGTTCTTCTTTCTCTGTGCTGCACTCACGTACTTAATCTGAATACAAGTTCATCCACTGGAATGCAACTTTACTTGTCAAAAAAAGTAGTTGCTTGAAGCCAGAATGTTAATCTGTCAATAATGGAGATAAATACTTCCATTAGTACAGCTTAAGCAATATACCAGGTGTGTTTTCCCAGGAACATGGAGATGCAATTGTGAAAAAGGCCTTGGCTAACTGGAGTTATGTGAGAGAGTTCAATGGTGAGACGTTCTCTGATTCAATGAGGCGCAACCCTGTTCAACGTTATTTGGCTCCACCAATCTTTCCTGCCCCGTTTGGTCTGGAAGTTCCTCCAGCAAATGTGAGCTCCACTGCTGAAGGTACGTTCTCTAGAACACAATACTGTCTCTCCCTTTAAGCACATACAAAGACGTGGCCTGTGAAATTACAATGAAAATTGGAATTTCCACTTGATTGTTGAGCTTTTATATATAAAAGCATTGTGTAACTGATCCTTTTGGGTTCCACTTAATATAAAGACGTTCGTTTGTCCAGCTGTGATTGTTGCAAAATGAGCCTCATTCAATACATATATACGTATGTATGCATGTATGTGTTCCGTCCAAGCAATTGAAAAGCAACTAAAAAATTAGGTGGTAACATGTGCCTTTTCTGAGTGGGGGATTGGGGACGGGGAGGGCAGATACTCATGAACCCTTCACTTAGGTGATGCTAAGTGAATGTTGACAAGATAATGCTACCACTAGGTAGATATGACTAGATGTAATGAGCACACAGGCAACATGTTTATATTTGCATTTTTGTCATTTTAGAAAGGGCCTTGTCAATTGAAGCGCGTTAAGATTACAAAGATCAGGGGCAAGAAAAATTAAAGAGATGTGCAGGGTAAGGGGAAAAAAGAAAAAAAAAAAAAAACTGGTAGCACTTTCTGTGATACCAGAATAGTAAAAGCTCATGATGAATCATTGCAAGAATTTTTATAGGCTCGTAGACCTGTGCTTACGTTAGCCTAAGTTTACGAACCGCGTTAATGTTTTAGTTCTTTCTCCAGAACTCAATGGTGCAACGGCTTTGGCCTTGCGGGTTCAATCACCAAATTTTCCTCCTGCTGCACATCAGTCCATGTCTGCAGACCGCTCAGATGTTCAGATTCCTCCAGGATATCATGATAGTACTACTGCCGGATTGCCAGCACAGCCCCACAGTATCAATTTACAGAATGCCATGCGTCGCGAAATGATCGGTTCTTCGAGCCGAAAGGACAATACAGGATATGATAATGTTCTTCTTGAAGGCCCTCATGTGATGGAAGGAATCCAATCAATTGATTTAGATGCTTTGGGGAAATGGTTTGCTGAAAACCCACCATGTAATGATCCGTTCTCTGAGACCCCGTTATCCGGTAATGGTTTTGTTAGGGGAACCGGCAGAGGTGTTATTGGCTGGCTCAAGATAAAGGCGGTGCTGCAGTGGGGGTACTTCATCAGGAAGAGAGGTGTCAGACTCGTGGAGTTAGACCAACCAACTATCGAAGTCCGGGCTTGTTCATAGTTCTTTCTTCGCTTTAGGGAAGATGATTCTATTCCTGATAGAAATTATGGTAATTCTTTCTTAAATGGTGGTATTATTTCATTGCTGATATTCTTCATCTGTATATAGAACAGCTTTGTCGAAAGCCTTCTTAAGCGACTACGTTTTTTCATTGAAAAGTGTCTCTACCTTAGTTCTTTCGACATCTTTCTTCAGGAAAGTTCTCTGATGTATCACATGTAAGGAATGCAAGGTCATACCATTCAAAGAGTGTACTTGAATTCTACGCTTATTATGCATTAGAATTGCGACCAAATCCATGGAGACCCATGTGACAAGTCTTGCCTACTGCTGCCATCCAGTGGTAATGCAGCCTTTTCCCAGAATGCATGCATTGTCAGCCCTCATGGTGTGTTTGGTTTAACATTTTCAAAGGGCTTTTAGTCTCTAAAGCCCTTTGAAAAATGCTCAATTGTTTAACATTTATTTTAAAATAACTTTCAAGTAAAAGACAACGTCAGGAAGGTTGAAAGCCCAATATTAGTAGGACTAGCATTAAACTTTTAGCATTTGGCCAAATATTAAGACCCATTTTTTTTTCTCCAAAACTACTCTTACTTATTCTTCAAATTTCCGATTTTTTAAATATGTTTTTTACCAAACAACTTTTATCTCAAAATTACTTCTCAAAGCATAATTTATCAAAAGGCATTTGCATTTATCCAAAGTCCTTTAGGCTAAATTACTTTACATTTTTCTAATAAGCTTAAACCACTAAACCAAACGCACCCTAAGTTCTCTCGTACCCATTTTCTTGGCCTTCTCTTCTTGTTTTCTCAGTCTTTGA
Source organism: Eucalyptus shirleyi (assembly GCA_017140165.1). Taxonomy (NCBI): domain Eukaryota; kingdom Viridiplantae; phylum Streptophyta; class Magnoliopsida; order Myrtales; family Myrtaceae; genus Eucalyptus; species Eucalyptus shirleyi. The sequence goes on from CM029450.1 coordinate 42,654,364, forward strand.
AATGGTTTACTTGAATTTCTCTATAACGAGCTTTGATGCAAAGCAGCTCGGGGTCTGTTTGATTTAATATCAGGTGTGCACTAGAATTTTGTCCTTATGATAGAGGATCGAGCATTTAGATCTTTCATATTTACTGGGTCATTCCACAGTTCCTTTACGTCATGAACTACTTAGAAAATTTAACATTCCTATAAGTTTATACATCATTAAATTCAATGGCTACGTGATACTCTTGGTTAAGAAAACATAAGTCCATTGAAGATATTGTAGACATAATCTCATCATCCTAAACCTACCGTTCATTTGCGGATTCCGAATCTCCATACAGCAATATAGTCAAATGCTCTTTAAAGCCACCTTGCAACTGTATATTTAGTGGCTGGTCACGTTGATTATATTGATCCCGGAGCGTAGCCCTTCCACACAAACGTATTTTGTGCTTTGAACTGGATGCATCACTTAACGTTAACATAGAGAAGCGAGTCAAATTTAGGTGAGGGATTTTGACATTCAAATGCAAAGTTCGTTGGTCGATTACACTAAGTGAACCATTCAACCCAAAGTATAGAAAATCCAAACCAAGCATTTGTTTCTCTTATATATGAGGGTTATAAACGTATACAGATGAAGCATAAGCTTGGCACTATCGAATGGCTCAAAGTTTGCAGCAATACTATGAAGGCAATTGCCACCAGATAGAAGCCATGGCTCTAAATAGATAAATAGTTACCTTTTACTCCAGTTTTATCTTCAACAAATGCCCACCAGGCAGGAAAGGCACGTGGCAGGTATAAATTAACACTTTCCAAGAAGGGCGGAACCGGAAAACTTCAGTCACAAAAGCCAACATGTATTGCTTCTCACACCGATGTCTGCAGCTTCGGAGAGTAGAGGTCCACCCACAGGAGCAACACGAGCATAACCACCACAAAATCTTGAACAGAGTCATTCTGAATCAGAGATTTCATCTTCATCCTCGTCCAGTATGTAGACCAGGGCCCGCTTTCTTGCAGCTAAAACACAAGCCACACCTCTACTTGCTGTCGCCATAAAAACATGAACTTGACTTCAGTCCAACGTTCCTTGAATATATGGCCATAACTAACGTGATGTTTAGATACCTTTGTTGGGTAAAAGCAAAAGTACAACACATGCATTATGCTAAAACACAGGCGGGAAGCAAACCTTGGTGCCTAAGGAGGCTATGGTATGTATGTAAACCATGAATGCTCTACAGTATCTTGCTATACTAGATTCCATGATAGTATCTATCATGATGAAAATGTACAGGTTTTCAGTCAGTAACTGGACTGCGGTGAACCTACCATAAGAAGATTATTCTCTAACTTGTGTGGCCTCTAAAGATTCACCTTTTTTGCACTTTGACCTCTCAATTGATTTAAATTTAGGGGAAAACCTGATACTTTAGTATATTACTTCTTCAACTGAAAAAAAGATTATTCTTTGGAGCATAAGTTTGCACTTCTTCAAACTGTGGGAACAAACATGAAGTGGTCCATTAAAGAGACATAATGTACTTATGCCAGTCATATTTAAACTTAAGAATAGGCTGTTAAGTGAAAATGTAGTAAGGAGCATGGACAGTATTTATTCAGTCCACTACCTAGTCAACAAGATGGAATTGTTGCTAACACTTGCAAGTTTATCAAGCATTGATACACAACGGAAATAGTATGGGCAACATAAGTTTCCAAATCCAAAAATGCAGATGGACATGGTAAGAAGCTCAAGGAAAAAAAATTCAGGACTATAAAATTGATGGCATGACTATGATTTAATCCTTAGCTCAGTTGTATGATGGTGTCAAAAATTCTTACCACTAACTGACAAGGGAGGGACAACATTATGGGGAATGCTGCGAATCTTCTCATTCTCCATATCTAGGTGTAATATAGAGTCTTACATGCATAGTTTCACTGGGTTAGTGTTTCAGGAGTGAGAATAAGATAACCGAGCAAAAAATGTTCTCACAAAATAGGAGCAAAAATGGCACTTCTTACCTATTAGGGACATTCTGACCAAAAAAATAAAAAATCAATTAGGGACACCACATTCTTAACATACATACAGGTAGAAGGCTTTAACTGCCAAGATAAGTTGGAACTTTTGCAGTTATGGTAAGGCAGAAAGTAAAACATCCTTCAGAATTCCCAAGCGTGAAATAGCATGTCCATGCACATAGGAGGAAAGACTAAGCTGCTGCTCCTCATGCTGATGAGGAAAGCATATAAATAAAAGATAGGAAGAATAAAATTCCAGTGTTTTTGAAACCGGACAAGTGGTTCAACTGGTCAAACTGGTAGAACTGTACTCCACCAGTTTAACGGGTTTAACATATTGCATGTGATGTCATCTGATAGGATACTCCACATATATTAGATTACACGTGTTCAGATTAATAGATGCCTGGCTGAGTCGGCAGAGCCTCGTTGAGCACAAATGACAGCATTCAAGTTCTCAAGAACATCATTTAATTTTCTAAAACATTAAGCCAATAAGGTCAATGAATAATAATACACCACCAAATTGAAGCAAGAAGACGCTGGAGTGAATGGTTGGTATGCTTGTTAGTTACAAGAGGTCACAGTTCCAAACCCCAACCCAACTCCAACACTCTCCCTTTAAGCTTTTTGAATGCCCAGAACTGGTCCAAACTAGTTGACAGGATTGTGGGCCAACAGTAGACAGCTACGCCTGATAACAATAGGGTCAATACCACCAGTTCTTGACCACTACTGTTTTTGCTGTGAAACCAGACTGGACAAGTCTGGTTCCCGATCCAACTGGAGCCAGTTCTTAAAACACTTAAAAGAACAGGAGTTGACTAAAAAACAGTTTTCTTTTTGCCATCAATGTTTTGAATAGTGAACCGATGCGTATCAGAACAAACAGAACTCAGCAGCATCCTATACTTATCACGAGTACGAAATCAATATGCTAGCTCAGGATCCAAGAGTTACCTTTAATTGGTACAACTCCCAGTTATTTGCCTGAGTGATTCCTGAAATATGCACAAATGGAAGGTCACTGGCCTGCAAGATCATCATCCAGGCATCTCCCAAGTTTTCACCAGTATCATTTATCTTATTTAGCAACATAACGATTTGAAGTTCCTGTTTCAAAATAAAATATATTAGCCACATCCACAAATTCTTAAAGTATGATATACAGAGCTCTTACCTTATATAGAGCCAAATCCACACAATGGTAACCAGAAGGGATGCACAACAAGATTGCTTCCAAAGGTCTTCCCTGCTTCACATTGCTTGAGTCATTCATAAATCCCCTCACTACAGCTATACAGTTTGTAACATCTAAAAAGGACTCGTCGGGTATTTGGAAGGAAATATAATCTGTAAACCCAACTTCCTGAGTCAGACTACATGAAGCAAATTCAGAGGCATCCTGCAGAGCCATACGAAGAAATGATTAGCATGACAAAGTAGTTGTACTCTGCACATGCAGATCTCCAGATAAAATTGTTCAGATTAAGGGTAAATACCTCATAGAAGGACAGTGAAATTGGAATGTATCGGGTGGATGCTGAAACTGATGTAAGAGGGAATAGAGGCAATAAATTCTTACAACGTATCTTTTTTGAAATAGTAGAAAAAGGCATCTGGGCAGCTTCCTTGAAACTGTAGAAATTCAAAATTATTCCTAATCAGTAAACATGAGATATGGCATTATCACACACAATAATTATATGCTAATCAGAAAGCCCAATCCAAAAGATCACCCAGCTTAAGTCTCCATGTACATTGTCAAGCAATCAACATGAGATCGAATAAGAAACACTAGATTATTAGGTAGAGGGTAAGTCAAAAACTATTGTTGAGTACAGCCTCCAGAAGACAACCCCCCACCCCCAAAGGTTTCCTTTCCTTTTCTTCCTTCTCTTGGTATAGTCTCAAGGCTCTGGCCACTCAAAGAAGGAAATATAAAATATGGGTTTTATTGTAACAGGAATTGTCAAGATACCTGAATTAGCCAAATGAGAAATGAATATTTAGGCTCAACTAAATGATGAGTTGGGTGAAACCAAAGCACAAGGTTTTAATTCAAGGATTGCAATGTTTACTAAAACCATTTTGGACCTGGACCATCATACCCAAACTTCTGTTATGCATACAAAGAGATCAAGGATTTCACATTTGGTACAATTACAGCAATGAGGACCAGACTTGGAGGAGGGAAAAAATCAATCACTTCAAATGACAGATGACAGCAATGATTTATCCCAGAGTTCATTTATTTTCCACTGAGGTAGCATGCATAAAACACTTGGGAATGGAAAATCTAGATATAGCATAAATACAAAGAATTGACAATGAAAGAGCAACAAGACACATTCAAAAAAGAACTTCCATGCACGAACAAGATTCTATTAAATTTCAAATTTCCAATTCTTTTGTCGATACCTGTGTTCCATCAGTTGAAACTCCTTTGCAAGTGTCCTTCGCAAACATTTGCTGTCCCCAAATCCTCCAAATTGTACTAATTCTTTGACTCTCTCCATTGTTTCTCTGAAACAATAATGTGTGTAAAACATCTTACTGACCTGACAACATACATCAACGCAGAAAAGCGCATGAAATTACATTTGATTTTCAAAAGACTTTCCAGTCCAATGAGAAACAACAATCAACCCGTCAATTTCAATCCCCGTTACTCTGTGGTTAACAACACAGTACTGGACCAAAAATAACCACAGTTGAAGCCCAGCAAAGCACCCTAACTTGAGTCAACCTCATCTCGTTGTGCTCTTAAAAGTAATTATGAAGACAGTAGCAAGATGACTTAAAATGAAGAGCCAACCCTCAAACAGGAGTCATTTACAATTTCATATCCTGAGTTTAGCAACTAATTTGGTCACATCGCAATAAAGCAGGAGTGAGCCACTAGAGTGCATGAAAAAAATACTAGGCTTGACAGGATACCACTCTGACATTTAAAGCGTGACCAAGGTCCATTACACCATGGAATTCGAATCCTCTGGCTCAAAAATGGATAGCACAACCTAGTGAAGGGCAACAAAAATTTGCTGCTAGAGTACATGGAGAATATACTAAGCTGTCGACACTTCACAGTATTCAGGCCATTGCCTCACCAAATTTCAGCTACAAAGAATGAAGAGATGGCCCTCCCTTGGAATTAGAAGGTTAGCCCACCCTTGGCATTAGAAGGTTATGTCAAATTATGAATCCAGTCATCATGTCTGAATGATACATATGATTCCATAACTAGGGCTAGGCAATAACATTTTCTTATTAGATGAATGAAATTCATTAAGAACACCAAGTAGGAGCAAAACTTCAGATAATTTACAAGAGAAGAAATTTATTAATTCAATGGGTAGCCATTCTGTCAACAATAATGACATGTCACATCTCAGCCCAAGTAAAGTTAATGTTGACTGAAATGACAGGAAAAAAATTAACTTTCAAGGAGTATACAAGCCATTTCTACTGGAAGCTTTCCATACATGGCAATGCCAAACGGTCCACTTGGTGACTCCATCAGGTATGAACAAGTACTAACTAAAGATTCAGGGGCTCTGGGTGCCGTATTGTAAATTAGGAACTGGACAAGTTAGAGGAAATCACTTACAAATCAATGTCAATTTCTTCATCAGCCTCGGATAAATCCAGAAGCTGCATAACAGGATCTTGATCATACAGAAACTTCAAGAACACGACAACAAGTTCACTGTCGAAATTCATAAGAGTAAATAGGGATTCACCATAAGGACTGAACCTGATGGACAAAAGTTAGACAAACCTATTGTATGTTAAAAGTTGATCACTTGGCTCTGACATAAGTTGCTTTATACATTTCAGAAGCCAGCTGAAGAAATTTGCAAACTGAAAGAGAAACAAAACCAAAACCAAAACCAAAAGTATCAGCAACATGCACATTATCAACCAATACAAAATGCTTACACAACTGGCTCAAGAATCTAGGATCCTACCAATATTCTGAGCTTCTCTAGATTTCAGTGGTCACACTGGCAATATTTTCATTTTGAAACAAGAAAGAATGCATGTCTTCAGGGTAGTATGTGCGAAATTGAAAAGGCATCAACAAACCCTAAGTTGTCCAGGTGCAAGAAGCAAAGATTAAAAAAGTCATGCAATTTCTCTTTGGCCCTTCAAATACATGATGATATCAGCAAACAACAATGTGATATTGTCAGCATTTCATCATGGTCTTAAAAGGTGCAAAATGGAACTTTGTTAAACAGGTTCAAGTCATGTGCAAATGCCTGGTCAACAGTATCTTCTTCAAAATCCCAACAAAAAAGCTCATATTTCAAATATATAATGCTATTCGACTTAGAATGATATGTCATTCTGAGCACACAAGATCTTGTGTCTTCTATCCACAAGTAGTTCAACTCCATGTTTAAAATTTAGGAATATAGTGTGACTAAAGACATGCACGATGAGAGACGGGCAGGATTTTAGAAAATAGTAGCAAACAGGAGGTATCAAGAAATGTAGAGAAATCATAACAAAGATTGTAACAGGCTACCTGCTGCACAACAGAGGAAAGCACCCTTATGAATCGCTCAACCTGTACAAGCAGCATTCCAGCCTTTTCTACTGCATTGTCCACAAGTGTCTCATCCAAACCAATACCCACGTAACGAGAGCGCCATCTCGAAAGACCCCTGAGCTCACCCATTCTGAAGCCAATAATTTCTACAGCAGGCTGCTAGGTAAATTAACAATGTAAATAACAATAAGACAATTAGTTAACCCCACAAGTTGAATATCCTCTCTAATCAAGGAAACTGACACACTCATGAGGGATAAAGATAACATCGAACATATAAGTTAAATGCTAAACAGCAATAGGAACCATCGATGTTTAAATTTTTTGAATGAAAATGTTTCACACAGCAAATGGCCATTACGAGCCATCCTTATCTTTCAACTGCAAACTGTGTTTGAATTACACAGCATACGCTAGATTCTCTGACAAATAAAAGTTATCTTGGAAAAATCATTAAGAAAATGGAGCCTAGTCTGCCATGCAATTCATGCAAGCAGGCTGGAAGTTTGGAATGTTTGTGTGAAATGATCAAATCCTGGAAAATGGAGCCTAGTCTACCATCCAATTCATGCAAGCAGGCTGGAAGTTTGGAATGTTCATGTGAAATGATCAAGTCCTGCCCAAAATGGCTGTGTGTGTGAGGGGGAAGGAGAGAGAGAGAGAGAGAGAGAGAGAGAGAGATCTTATTTATGTGATAGTTGTGGACTATAAACACAAAGCTGACAGGAATTCTTGATGTTTTTAAGGAGACAAAGCCCCAGCCCTTGTGCTGTTAGCTTGGAAAAGGGTCCCTTCTTTAAAACATTCAAATATCAAACTACATCTCTATCCCATAGCTTACGCTTTTTGATTAGTTAGATTTGGTCCCACAAAATCTTATGTGGAATTAGAGGAGGAGGTTTCAGGCTTAAAACTCACCTTGCTACCTATTTACCTCCCCAATTATCAAATTTCTATCCTTCAATCTAAGGCCAAGTCTTAGCCTACGTGAGAGGGGGAGCATTACAGTAATTAAGTACCACATCTTTATTTGATAGATAATCTTTTAGATGACTTGGCAATTGTTCCACAAAATTCTACTCTGTCGTGAATGCACATTTTGAGTAAACAACAGGAGAAAGGAGCCCCAAAGCATTGATACAGACCATGGAGTTAAAGAAAGTTCATAAACTTTCAAAAGAAAAAAATAGGCAGGTTCCTACAAAAGAGGAAAATTGTATAGGAGCTGTAAAGGATAGATATTTGGATAACCACCATATTTTTTTGGCATTGTGGTGGCAGTTCTTTAGACAGTAAGTCCTTTTTTGAATTATCTTAGATAAATACGAGCTTATGGGTGGTAATTTGTATATAAGAGGAACCCCATGATGCTCTTCAATAGAATTACATATCAAAAAAGTAAAAAGAAGAGAGTCTATAACCTTAAAGAAACTAACAGGAAACATGATTTCTCACCATAGTAATAATCAACAAGAATGTGCATTGTACAAGAGAGTCCTGAACCCAGGAGAAGGAACGATCTAATTAGCAACAGCCCTACAGTGTGCATGTGCAAGTGCAGGCACCTGTGCAAGCACATGATCGCATGCATGTGCTTGGGCAATGCACATGTTTACAACACACACAAAATTGCCCATATGTATGGAGAGAGATCTGGCAGAGAAGATATTGGATATATATTTTCTTATAGATGATAAAGGATTTTAATTAAAGAAAATTTTTTAACGCATCAGTTTACAAGGATAAAACAAAAGAAAAACAAACAAAAATAAAACATCAGAAGACCATATGAAATCAGAACATGATGCCCAAAGCCATTTAAAAGGTACACCACCAAAACTATCCAAGATTTCAAACCCTACTTTTTTGTTGCTTTCCTTCCAAAGGCACCACAAGCAATAAGGGTGTGGCGCTACAAGACTTCTTAGAAATTGATCCTCCTAAATAGGCATTCCAACAACTAAAAAGCTGGATGGCATGTCTAGGCAAGGAAATGATCATTTGGGATATTGAGTTTGTGAGACAAGCCCAAGATTGGGAGTTTTTGCCATCTCTTTTTACGTATTATATTATTCCAAGAATTCCGTTGCCTCTGAGGATGCTTTTGTGTGGAACGATGAAAAAGATGGAATCTTTCCAGTAAAGTCTCACTACAAGCTGCTCAATAGGGAGAAAGTTGGTGGTAGAACGGATTTTCCTCAAAAAGTGACTTGGAAAGTGAGGGATCTGATTAGAGTTTGGAAAGTGAGGGTACTTATTAAAGTTTATCTATTTGCCTGGAAAGCAACTTGGGAATAAATCCTCACTTTAGATAACCTGCAACAAAGAGGCAAGTACTGGTTAATAGGTGTTTCCTCCGCAAGGAGGAGGCAGAATCCGTGCAACATCTCCTCCTTCACTGTTCATAGACAAGAATGGTTTGTACAGTTTCCTATGCTTGCACCAAATTATCTTTGGGTTATTGGAGCTTTTATGGAGCAAGAACTCTGGGCTTGGCAGCACGTTTGTTTATAGTACCACAAGAAAAGAAGGATTAACTCAATTCCTCTATCCGTTTTTAGGCTCATTCGGAAGGAGCTAAACAAGAGAGCTTTTGATGGAGAGAGATCTTCCGTTTGTTGAAATTTGGCTTAAAGTCGTACACTTTTGGTATAGGGGAGACTGCATATGAATCTAAATGACTTGATTAATATGGTTGATGATTTATCTTGTATTTGAGCTCACTTTTGGTTTTGAGAGCTGTTCTGCACAAGGCTTTAATTTTGGGCACTTTTCTTATATGGGTTTGCAACCCCTTGGTGTCCTATAGTTGAACTTTTGATCTATTGAAAGAAACTTAACTTTCCTGAGGATTTTTAAGTTATTCCAACTATCCTATATCACAACATTGTATGTAATCATGTAGTTTCAAGTACAAACACTAACATCTCACATATGATTTTGTGCTAATCAGCATAACCATCATCCATGTAGCATGTTTTTATTGAGCACAAAAACGCTCCATTAAGTCATAGTTGCAGTTCCTTTTATGAGTAAGATTATCGTGACAAAAGGGTGCCTCTACAACCTAAAGTCAAGATCTAAAAAGTTCAAGAGAAACTCTGGATCCTAAGAGATACTAACACATTCCCAAAACATTTAGGCAAGTGTATTACAGACATCTAATATAAAGACCCGCATACAAAACTCGTTTGAAGTGGTAAAATCCAAGCATTTAGGCAAGCGTATTACAGACATCTAATACAAATCTATTTTGCATGTGAGTAAGTAAACCATTCTCATTTACTAGGACATAACATCTTTAGCATTACTCTGCCAAAAGATGGTGCTTAGTCAAAAAAAAAAAAAAAATAGCAACCTAATTGGAAAAGTTGGTAAAAAATATAAACTAATGAATTCTCACATCTAAGCACATGAACAAATTGTTGTGGACAGAGGCTCTCATAACAAAGGTTAAGCATCACAGATGAGCTCAATGTTGGCTCAATTCACTATCATCTGAGCACCCGCCAGTTATTTTATCTGCTCATTTTCTTCTGATAACTGAGTTTTCATTCTCAATTTTAGCCTGTTGACAGTAATAATAAAATTAAGAAAGCAGAGTTTCACTTACTACATCAAGTCCAAGGAGTGGAATTGGTAGTATAAATAAGTCTTAACGTCTCCTAGGCTCAAATAGTGCTATTAGTAAGTAAACAGAGTTCAATATGATTTATTGATACAAAGATTGACTCCTGCAAAGATCGAAGCAGGCAATAAAGTTTTTCCTTTTGAAACAGAGAACATATCTCTATACCTGTTAATTATAACGTAAATGCATAAAAATTTCCATACCCATACCTCCATTCACAGTATTCTGAAAGCCCAAACTTAGATCAAGTTCATATTCAAACCAATGATTATGACCTATAATTTCTATTATACGCTTACAGTAGAGATTGCCAACTTGTTAAATCAGAATTAAATCAGATTTTACCTCACCCTTTCCAGCCACTCAATGTTAGTAATCCATATCATTGCATATGATAGGTTCATATAAGAATTCAACATCAGGATGCTTTGAAAGATATGGTGTGTCTCAAAATGTGTGAAGCATAACTTACTATAACAAATTCCTACATCTATCTGATCACCATCCAAGACTGTTCTGTGCGATGCTTAAAACTCAATAATTTATCAGAGAGAAAGGCCAAATGCAAAGGTAATAACGTGCACCTGCAGATGATTGAGGACAACCAGCTGGAGTTCTTTTCCAGCACCACAGACAACTTTTGATACACGTTTCATACCCTACCATTGAACAAACTAGCAGACTAAGATTATAAATACCAACCAAAAAGAACAGAAGTCCTATAGCGACACCAGAACTTAAAAAAACCAGCCGCACCACTTCACCCAGAGAATTAACAAGAAACTGATGGACTGCAGGACTGGTCCTAGCACCACCTAGAAGACTCAAAAATTCCTCCTGAGGAGAAGAGTCAAGACCTAGATAAGCAAACAAGAACAGTTAAATGAAGAACAATGAAAAGCCATCTACCGCTTTGTATTAACAGGACCACTAGCCATGATCATTAATAAGGCTTGTTAACAAATCAAACTTCTCATGAAATATGTTCATGGCATCAGCCCACTGCTTGTGCATGACTGATAATGATGTACGGACGACATGAAGTAAATCTTCAATGTTAGAAGCCTGTTGAGCAACTTGATGAAGTTCATTTTTACTGCAGACAGGAAGAGATTGAGAATCTAAGGAGGCATTCGGCAGATAAATATTCTCAGATATCTGTTCTCATTTTATTTGAGAATGCAAACGGTCCAGAAAATGTGTTTGGTAACACTTCGAAAACAGTTGAAAGGAAAACTATTATTAAAATCAAAATTAGAAACTGAAGACAACTTTTCAGCGTTCACATTCTATGTGCAAACGTGGAGAATAACTAAGCCTCTTTTCTTATTGTGATGGAACACAAGCAAATTCTCACAATTGTCATCCTTAGAAAGTACATCATTTTCACTCAAACAAGTTTTCTGTGATAAAACATTGAAACCAGTTTCCATAAAAACGAAAACAAAAATGTTATCAAAAACTTGGCAGGCCTCTAATTGCAGAGAACAAAAATGTTCTCTGAATCATGCAACAATGTTCAAAATTTTGCAAAAGTAACTCCTGCAATTTTGTCCCATCACTTTCAACATCTGAACTACATTGATTTCTAGATGTTTCTATGGAAAGATGGTATGATACTTGAAGGTCGGGTGACAACCTTAACAAGCATGAATAAAATCATTCAGGCTACGAAGTATGAGGCATCATGTAGTTCAGCTTACAGTGACTCTTGAAAGTCAACTTGGGCATTTAAAATTATCAGAAGGAAAGTTCTTTTATCATGCAAAGTGTAGAGTAAATTCCAAGAAAAATGCCTCAAAATTGCTCCATGTTAACCATCAGTTTCATTTTAAGGTTGATGATAATATCCTGAATTAATGAGTTTTACTTTCCATAAAACCAAACAAAATTGATACCTCTGAAACATATATCAGTGCACATGAACAATTTTAATATAATTGTAATGCGGAGTCCAATTACTACTGCACAAACTTTTAAAAAAAAAAAAAACAGTTTCACCTAAAATTTGAATAACACTAAATGCAAGTGCAATTTTACCTCTTTTGGAATATTGAAGTATCAAGCACTAAGCAATGAAAGCCATGCATACTATCTCCAACTGTTTGACACCCTCTTGATTCAACAATGTCTTCAACAAGTTCTCCTGAGCATGCAACCATCAAATGACAAAGATCCTTGGATAAAACCACCTAATGATAACAATTACATGGCAGTTAGCTTGCTCTGGTGAAACATCTTACATGATATCTGGAATAATCCAATGACAGGAATAAACTTACAGTAGGTACATTTGAAGTTTAGCAAAAAGTCAGCATCTTACGTCTATAAAATATTATCCAAGCTGTTTGACATTTTTATAGAAACATGTTTAGTTACCACTGAGCTTTTACTCGATAGTTTCTCTATCAAATTCCAATAAGGTGTTCATGAGAAGACAATGTATCTGATCACTATAACTTAAATATCACAAAGTGAATGAAATTCTTTGCTGGTTACCAAAGCATTTTGAGCAAGAAACTATGCACAATTCACAGTAATTTTTTGTTTCATTTAGTCTAGGTTCCTTTGTTTAACTTTAAGTTTAGCTTGATCACCAATTGTTCAAAAAGTGTCTTTCAAGGTTTATTTTGTATTTTCTTTTCCTAATGCATGGGAAAAACCAGAGAAAAGACAATTTAACATCTGGTGAAGTTGAAATATATTGGAAGACTAATTAGGAAGGAAAATAAAATTAGTCCCAGCAGAGCAAAAAGACCTCCTATCATTAACCCATTAGTTGAAGAAACATGAAGGCTCTTGAGAGGCAACTATGTTAGTGTACCTTCCTCACAGCCGCATTCAGAAGTCGGCAAACGGTGTCTCTGTCCTTGGTTGTCGTAGGAATATCACATTCATGTATATTCTGGTGCACATTCCCATGCATTACGGCAATCACACAGCAAGAAGCAATAAGTGACTGATTATCAAACTAAAAATAGCAAACTCAATATAACAAAGCAACTATACAAATAAAGTCGAAACAGAGAGTTAAAAAAGCTTCCAAACTAAAATGACTAGTGGAGAGTGGAACTGTGCTATTTCTACAAGGTCAACTTAAAGATCAACCAAGCACCATAACATTCATTTTTAGGTCAGGTCAATGATGGAACTAGAAAACAGAGAGAAGCAACAACTTAAGCAAAAAATGTAAACTTCATGGGCAACAGCACAAGTGCAGTATAGGCACTGATTCAACTTTTCTGAAGGCTGTTAAATGCACTTACCTCAACACCAGACTACAGAATATCTACATCACATTGCAACTTGGAAGGCTTTAAATTAGCAGTTCTAAATTGTGGTTCCAACAAAACTTAGTATTCCTGCCACTGGCATCTTTTCAAATTTATATACATACATATATATATATATATATATATATATATAGACAACCCAGAAGCTCAACATTGAGCTAAATGAGCTACATCAATTTTCATAACAAGTGATTTCCTATAAAAAAAAAAATTAATTTTCCATCTAAAATATCTCATCTTAAAGTGAAAATTACCTGTTCTAGGTAAATGATTTTGGACTTGACTTTAGGTAGTCAACCGAGTCAAGAAATTGTGATCAAATCGTCATTGGCAATTCACAAACTTGTATATAGATCTGAAAAACCTCCCACTAGGAAACCATACTCCACACTTATGGATCTGGTGATAAGCAGTGGACCCTAGGAAGTACATTTGGGAAAGTCCCAACAAGGAATTGTAACTATAAGGACTGGCTCCATGTAACTAAAGAGATAACTGATAGGAACCTAAATGATACTGATTTGGACAATTCTTCAGCATGCATTTCTAGACTAATCAAATGTCTGTTGAGAAGTTCATCATGTTTTCACGTTGAAACACTACTAAACCCAAACATGCAGGAAAGTTCAGAGTACCCAAAATTCTAAATCTTCTAATAGCTGCACACCCACAGAGAGAACTATCTACACACAAGCATACACACTCATAGAACACTTTCGCCAACCGACGGTTGTATAGGCTTTCTCAATCTCCCTAAAAAAGAGCAGAAATTCAAGAGTCTAAAACAACAGCAGAAAGTCTGCACAGCAAGCTAACCCAGACAGACACCAAATTCTCCTTTAGGTGCTTCAACTGCAGTATAGACAGAAGGAGCACTCAGGGCAAACAACAAAAGCTTTGGATAATTGTGTCGTATCAAAGTCAGAGGTGTCATCTCTGAAGTGACCAATGGAAGTGAAATCTAGAACTTTTACAAGAATAACTTCACCTAGAATAGTTGTTTAATTAACCAGCCCATTACTTTCAGGCAATACTGATTTCTGCCATCAGATCCATTTATTAAGAAAGACTGCTCTATGAAAGCAAGAAAGGGAAGTAGTCATCAACTGAATCCGATAGACTATACTGCTATTATTTGATCTGAACAGACAGGAGGCTTACAACATTTCCGATTGGAAAGACACCAAATATACTGAAGCACAAAACCCCATCTTTATCTCCGCTGCAAAGGATATTGAAACATTGCTTTGAAGAATTTGCGAGCTCTACGAATGAATCTTGACCATCGTCAGTTAAACCAGTTTCTCCAGATACTAGTCCAGGCATGCGAGGAACTCTTGGAGCTGGAGGGAAGAAACGAGTAGTGCGATCTTCAAATGCCAAAGAGTTGCCAGAAGTGTCCTATTAAAAAATGGATAAATATCATTCCAATGGGGAAAAAAACAAGAACAAGAAGATAAATATAACAAGAGATTAAAGTTAAAGAGTCAACAATTAGCAAATCAACAACTCACAGCTGACACCAAACATAAGTATTCAAAAAACCTTCCATAAATACATATGGTAGCTGTTGAATAAGATTCTAAGTT
This sequence comes from Eucalyptus shirleyi, assembly GCA_017140165.1. Lineage (NCBI taxonomy): Eukaryota > Viridiplantae > Streptophyta > Magnoliopsida > Myrtales > Myrtaceae > Eucalyptus > Eucalyptus shirleyi. The sequence goes on from CM029450.1 coordinate 42,669,456, forward strand.
TTAAAAAAGAAATATTTTAGTAAACCAGAATAAAATAACTACTTAACTGCAAACAAAGTATTAGATAGAACATGAAAGGTATGAACAATAAAATATTGTCCGTTAAGAGTCAAGATCAAGAAGTAAGATGAACTTTCTTAAGTTGAAAGATGCATACTCTATTCACTTGGGCATCCTCCTCCCAATTGAGACACACCACAGCTGCTGCATGGGACTTCAAGCTTCTTAACAGTTTTCCATTCTGCTTAATATTTATACCAAGTTAGAAATAAGTATACCACAGTACATATAACTGCTGCAAGCACTAGCATATAAAAAGGAGCACAATGCATATCCACAGTTCCATAAATGGCTAGATTGGTAAGATAACATTCATATGTAAAAATAAGTTCTTCAAGAGCAAAACATAATCCATGAAGTGGATAATGATTAGTAAATCAGTAGACGTCTTAAAGAGACCTTTTGCAGCAGCATCAGCCAAGTTCTGAGCAATTGTACCCATGACCAAACAGCTAGCTTAATGACATAACCGGTAATCTATGAACTTTTCCACAGACAAGCATAATTGAGGCACATACAAATTCTGTCATTTAGGAATCACCCAAACTATTACCTTCCTAATATGACTGAACTGGACATATGTCACTTTAAATAATAGAAAGAAACTATTAATTTGATGAAAATGAGCGTGTCATGGATGACTGCTTCTATATGCTGTCTCGGTCATGTTTGGATTTAGCACTTCTAAATTAATATGATTATCTTAATCCCCTAATGAAGACAGTTCTGCGAGATAAAACGGGTGGAACACAATGGTTGGACAAATTTTATCCCAAGTGAGAAGCATATGCATACTAAGGGATGCCATATCAACATGCTTCTTTTGCATTGTAAATTCACTCTTAAGTGTACTTAGAAATATGCAGTCATGAACTGCATGCTGAGCATAGAGCAAACTATAACCTCACATTAGAAGGATTGCCATATAGGGTCCTTCATTTAGCATTTTCTTCGACCTATAGAATGACTTTTGGCATGCTATCAAAAACATGTACACATCAGTTTTTCAGCACTTCCAGCGTTCCAAAATCAATCAGATGTCGAGAATCTCTATTTTCCTGCATAGGATGAAGGATCTTACTTGAAAACTTATGTCAAATGATGCGCTTTGAAAGCCATATAATCTATTTCCGCTACTGACATGATAAGCAGAACCATTTTGCCAAAGCACACATTAACTTCCATGAACGTCTCCCCCCGGATTCCTTGAATTCAAGTAAGAAAACAATGGTGACACTATCAACCAGGAAATAATAATGACAAGATCATAAATCTTGAAAGATATTGCAAGCGGGAAATTTAAATTGAAATTGGGCATTAGATCTCAAAAGAGCATAGGTCGATTACCTGCTTTATGTACCTTCATTAGAAAATGTGGATCCCTCATCCGAGTCGTTCGATCCCTCATCCGAGTCGTTCGATCCCTCATCCGAGTCGTCCGATCCCTCATCCGAGTCGTTCGATCCCTAATCCGAATCGTACATATAGTATGGATTTGGTTCGCTCAATCTGCCATCTGTAATCTGATAATGTCGATAAATCCGCGTTCTAAATAATTCTGGAATTGTTTTGAGTGACTTGCATCCAATGATATTCAGTTCTTCCAAAAACTCCAACCTATCAAGGCCTTGAATTTCGACCAAGTTTTCACATTCTCTAGCTCTTAATATCTTCAGACTCTTGGATTTTGGAAGGAGAAGCCTTTCAATTGAATTGCACCGAGAGATATCTAGACTTTCTAAATACTCCAAACTATCGAGCCCTTGAATTTCGGCTAAGTTTTCACAACACCAAGCCTCTAATCTCTTCAGCATCCGGATTTTGGAAGGTCTAGCCTTCCAATTGAAGTGCACCGAGAGATATCTAGACTTTCCAAATAATTAGACTCATTGAGCCCTTGAATTTCAGCTAAGTTTATGCATCCTACAGCTTGTAATTCCTTCAACCTCCCGGATTTTGGAAGATCTAGCCTTTTAATTGAAGTGCACTGAGCGATATCTAGACTTTCCAAATACTCCAAACTATCGAGCCCTTGAATTTCGGCTAAGTTTTCACAACGAGGAGCCTTTAATCTCTTCAGCATCCCGGATTTTGGAAGGTCTAGCCTTTCAATTGAAGTGCACCAATAGATATATAGACTTTCCAAATACTTAGACCCATCGAGCCCTTGAATTTCAGCTAAGTTTACGCATCTTTCAGCTCGTAATTCCTTCAACCTCCCGGATTTTGGAAGATCTAGCCTTTCAATTGAAGTGCATTGAGAGATATATAGACTTTCCAAATACACCAAACTATCGAGCCCTTGAATTTCGGCTAAGTTTTTGCAGTATGTAGCCTTTAATTTCTTCAGCCTCCTGGATTTTGGAAGGTCTAACCTTTCCATTGACCCTTCGATATCTAGCCATTCCAAATACTCCAACCTATCAAGCCCTTGAATTTCGGCTAAGTTTTTGCAGTTTGTAGCCTTTAATTTCTTCAGCCTCCTGGATTTTGGAAGGTCTAACCTTTCCATTGACCCTTCAATATCTAGCCATTCCAAATACTCCAACCTATCAAGGCCTTGAATTTTGGCTAATTTGCGGCACTGGACAATAGTCAATTTCTTCAGACCCTCGAGTTTTGGAAGGTCCACCTGTTTGATTGAATCGCACCATGTGATATCCAAGCTTTCCAAATATATCAATTTGTCAAGACCTCGAATTTCAAGTAGATTGTCGCATCTGTAGACCACTAACGTCCTTAGATGGACAAACTGTGAAACGTCCAGCATTTCGATAGATCCAGATCCACACATAGAGACTTCCAAGAATTCGAACTTGAAGGGCATGTTTAGGGATTGTAGTGATTCCATTTCTTCAATGTCCGTCGGTTGGGAGCATTTTGAACTCTTTAATTGCGTTGATGGAAGCTCCTGGATGCACTGGAGATTATCGCAATACGCAACTCGTAGTTCCTTGAGATGGGCTAGGTGGGAAAGCGAAGGCAATTTGCGACTTTGACAGGTGACGCGCAAATCTGTTAAGCCCGAAGGAAGCTCTGGCAGCGATCGGAGATTCCGGCATCCTCTAAAGTCAAGGCATCGTAGGGAAGAAAGATTACGCATGCTTTCTACCATTATCCCTTTCAGATTTTCGCAATAGTAAACATCTAACTCTCGGAGCTTTCTCAGACTCCCAATACCATTGGGTAATTCTTCTATACCACTCCAAGAAATATCTAGAATCTCTAGATTCTCCAAAGACCCTATGCTATTTGGTAATGTAGAAAGGGATGGAGTACGGGATAGATCAAGTTGCTGCAGTGCTTTTAATTTACCTATTTCTGCTGGAAGCTCCGTGAGGCTCTCACAATGGTTCAGCTCCAAGCGAAGGAGGCCCTCCATGTCTTCAATGGAAGCGTCAATTCGCTTCAGTCCATAACACCCCCTGAGGATGAGAACCTCTAACTTCTCAAAAGCTGAGAGGAAGTCAGTATTTTCCAAATCACAATGTGAAAGGTCTAGATATTTAAGCTTCTCTGCCATCTACAAAAAAAAAAATAAAAAAACAATAATGAATGTCGATGGGTGAGTGTAGAGTCATTATGATTCAAAAAAAAGCATAAAAGGAGAGGAAAAAAAAAGACTTTAATTCTTACCTTGAAAAAACTCCATCCTTCCCATTTCTCATTTATCTTACTTTCTTGCAAATCGAGTATAACTAATTCCTTTACCTCAAAATTGTTTACTTCAAAACTCCCGCGCCAATATTGCCATCGAAGCCATTTTAACCCCTTCATTAAATCCTTAAAATCTCCACTGAGATGTGCATCTATCATGTGAAGATATCTCAGATTCGTCAAATTCTTAAATTGTTTTTCTGTGTAAATTTCACAATCTTCCTCATCCTTTTTTGGCAGATATATTTCGCCAAAGCCTTCTACGTTGCCTTTACTCAAATTAATCGCGTCAATCTTGTCCGTTCCCTATAAGCAAGAATCAATGTTCATTAGTACTATATCCAACTAAAGTCATCGAATATCATTTGTTCATAATGCTATCGATGTGTATTAATGTGTTCAAGAGACCAGCAGTGTGAAGACATGATTTTCTTTTTATGCCAATAAACTACAATTATAAAGGCTCACAAAGTGAAGGATGTCGACTTCCATTTCGAAATTTGGCCATATGCATCTGGATCTTAAAAAGAATTATGCTGTAATGGCTCGTGTAGAGTAAAAACTTTACAATTTGTAATCTTCTTCTTTCTGGAACTGTAGTTTCATTATCACACTAGTTAAGACATGCATGCAAAGCACGGAATATAATCAAATTGCAAAGTGCAAAATCAAAATTTTACTTGGTCAAGTTTTTCTATTAAGGAGACTTTTTCTATTGAGCAATGCATGGGTGAAAGGATAGATAAAAGGGAGAAAAACCTCAGAAGCAGCGAGTCGGCGAGCAAAACTTACCACTTCAAAATGGAAATAACCGTTCTGACAAGTCCAAAAATCAAAACGGAAGGTGGAAAATAAAGAGGCCAGGTGATCCCGGCCTAACCCTTTTTTATGAAAGAAATTAATTTCTTGCCATCGATTCAGATAATTTAAATAACTCAAAAAGGCTTGTTTCGAGTAACTTTTATTCTTCATCTTTTGTTTTTTCTCAAGAGCATGCTCTGCCTAATTTTTTTTTTTTGGTGATATATCCATGAAACTAGTTGACACGCGGAATTATACAAGATTTTCTTTTAATAGTTTTCTGTACTCTGAGTATTATTTGATCTTTTGACGGGAGAGCAAGATATTTCCTTTTGATTTTTTATTAGTTGTGGCGAGCAATCTATCTCGCCCTTTGCTTCAGCCCGTAGATGTGTTGTCTAAAGGTATTTTGGGAGTACCTGTTAAGTAACCTGGCTGGGAAAAAAAAAAAAAAAAAACTCTATAGGAAGTGGTTTTTATTAAAGGTATTGATTTAACAAAATACGAGAACATGAAAAACGTGAAAGTCATCTCGAAAGAGAAACAAAGATTTTCAGCGAAGAGGGCCATTTATCACGTGAAAAAGTGATACGTGAAATACAAGATTTTACTGATTAATAAAGCAAACAAGAGCTATAATATGTATATATATTGCACTGTACTCTTAATTTCATATGGTAGGGAATATTAATATATGAGAGAAAAACCATAACAAGAAATACTTTCTAAGAGAGAGCAACCTCCATACTTTCTAATCACGTCAATTACACATTCCAGGGCAATAATAGCGGAGGATATCAGTCCACTAGAGCAAGCACTAAGTAGTGGACCAATATTACTCTTAGCCGTAGAACACGGACTAAATGAGAAAACGAAACGCTTACCTTATTTTCCTTTAGCACCTTTTGAGCTTCATCATAGTCCCATAACCTACTACGGCAACAAGGCTCTCGGTGGTTTTCTTCACGAACTATTTCCCTACCAAGATCTCTCAATTGGTCATGCATTATGAGCTTATTATCATTTCCAACTTTTATTAATGACATGAATATCAATACTTCAATCCCCTCCTCTGGGACAAATTCACAGGCATTCCACATGTAGGATGCGATATTCCTCTTACTGCCGATGAAAAAGCAAGCAATATCCAAAAATATTTGTTTTTGCTGATGGTCCAATGCTTCAATACTTATCCTTAACTTCTCTTGCACTTCCTTAGGAGGCACTTTTTTTAACTTGTCTATTTTACCTCTCCAGAATGCTTGCTCTTTCCCACACAAAAGTGAACCTAAAACCTCAAGGGATAAGGGAAGCCCGTTGATGATGGATACGACTTCACGAGTGAGGTCCTCAAATTTCTCTGGAGGAGAGTTCTTTCGAAATGCATGTTTGCTAAACAAAATCAAAGATTGATTGCCATCTAGTACCTCATGTTCATAGTTGTAGTCTACCCTAGCTTCTTCAAGAACCCCCTTGTTTCTGGTGGTAATAATGATCCTACTTCCCGAAGAAAACCAATCATGATTACCAGCCAAACACTTCACCTGATTGACATCATCCACATCATCAAGAAGAACAAGGACCTTTTTACACTTAAACCTGGAAAGAATGAACTCAATCCCTTCATCCTTAGTATCAACTTCATTTTTTTGCTTCAATATATCATAGATTAACCGATTTTGTAAATAATGTACACCATTATGCTTCCATGATTCCCTTATATCAGCAATGAAGCTATGATGCTCAAATTGATCGAAGAGCTTATTGTAGATGGCTTTAGCAAGCGTAGTCTTACCAATGCCTCCCATTCCGTGGATGCCAATGAATAGGGTGTCATGAGATTTATTATGCACAAATTCCATAACCTTCTTCACGTGAACATCAATTCCGATCAAATTCTCAGAAATGACTAGCTGAAACTTTTTCTTTAGTTCGTTCAACACTTTTCGGACGATCAATTTCACCAACTCTGCTTCAGACCTGTCAAATGTGACAAGAGTTCAAATATGTAGCAACAATAAGTTTATATTGTTTATCTATAGAGAACATAATAAATTTGGGGATTGATTGAAAAACTTTAAATATCATTGTTGTCATACCTCTATATGTAATGATATATGCTAAGTCTAAAGTGTGGTTGCTCCAAATGGGGTGCCCCATTTCACTGTTACTCCAGCAGAATTTATCAAGCCAAGAAAAACTTGAGGGTATCACTTATGAATCTTAAATATTGTATATATTATGGATTTGAACCAAATTTATTAAAGATATGAGGGATGACGTGGATGTGACTTTAAAAATTGTTTAGAGCATTTGAATTAGCAAAAATCCTACAAGCCAGCCTAATATGAGAGTTAGATATCGATCAATAAATAAGTCAAAACGTTTTATGCAAGTTGAATTCAGGTCCCGTAACACCAATCCGAAAAGTTTTTCAAATTGTGATATTGTGAACTACTTGAATGCAATTTAAGGGATTTCTTCTTGTTTGCGCAATGCTACAAGCTTGCAAGTCTAAATTGTGTAGTGAATTTAGTATCATTCTAGATTGGTGCTCTTATCAGTTTTCATTGCCTCTAGGGATGACAACAAGTTGTACTTTATTTTCCTTTTGAATATCTATGTTCTATGATTTTAATGATCTAGTATTGAGTTTATAGGGAAGTAGAAGAATATTTTTTACCCAAAAAAGAACATGGCTTCAATATATGCAGATGCACGAGATATAAATTACTTGTTGAAGATAGGAAATGCTTTGAAAATCATTTAAATGGACATATAATAAAAATTATCATTTTTTTACCATCATCTTATATAACCAATGAAACATTTCTTTTGTAAAATAATTTTAATAATAACTAATCAACGGTGTCAATGATTTAATAAATGTAACTTGGGAAGATAAAGAATTATGGCAAAGCTTGGACCTACCATCTTATGAGCTTTAAATAAAAATCGCCAATGAGTTGTACTATTAATCTCAAATAAATATATAATTAGAAAAGTTTGTAACGAAGATTAATGTAAGGCACCCTATAATTAGATTGGTCAATATCATCAAAGCAATTAAATTTATTCAAGTGAATGGGATGTAAGAGTAAAGAATATTTTGATATAAGAGTAAAAATCTTATGATATAAGGGTAAATTCATTAAAGCAATAAAATTTTTTACATCATCTTATACTATTACAAAATCTTTTGATATAAAAGTAAAAATTAGTTCAAAAAATCTTATTATTCAAGTGAATGGGATCATAAAAATAAAATTTATAATTAGATTGGTCAATATCGTTAAAGTAGAAAACTTAAAAAGAAAGAATAACTTAAAGAATTCATGCACCGTAGGATCTTTACTGCCAGCAAGTTTTTTTATATGTTAAAAAAGAATGTAAAATGAAGCAGGTGAGAATTAGAACAATCAACATACCCAAAAAAAGAAAAAGAAAAGAGAATTAGAACAACCAGTAAACACCCACACACATTAAAAGAAATTAGAGAACGTTTTGGCGAGAAATTTTACCCTTGGGTTTCGTATCCTTTCAAGGTGCTGACTTCATCGAGTGCTTTCTTCCATTTCTCCAAAGTAGTCGCTAGGTCGAAAGAAGACCTCTTTCGACCAAAAAAATACAAAAAAGAAGACCTCTTACGCAAACGACTCACGCGCTTATGAAATGCCTCTCCAAACCTCCCAGTTTGATATCGCACTTCAGCTGGTTTCACATTGTAGAATATAGGCAACACTATCTGCCCCTTGTTATTCTTGCAATCCATTATTTGAACCAATTCATCCAGGCACCAACTGCTTGTACCATAAGTCATGGAGAGAATGGGGATTAGGATTTTACTATTTCTAATTGCTGCCAAAAGCTCTGGTCTAATGTTCTCGCCTTCACGGAGCTCGTCATTGTCTTTGAAAGCATAAATTCCGGCATCAACGAGCCCTTTATAGAGGTGAGAAGTGAAGCCATGTCGAGTATCTGGGCCTCTAAAACTCAGGAATACCTCATAGCAGTTTCCAGTCAACGAACTAGATACACCGTTGTTCGCTTTTGTCGGAGACAGACTAGATCCATCGGAATTAGCTTCCGTCGGTGCAGCCATCGAACCAGATGCACCAGTATCAACATCTTCTGCATTTCTACGCGCACTAGTTCTGTTCTTATTGAGAAAATAGAACGCGAGCACGAAGAGAAGGACCGGTGCCACGAGCACGGCAAAAGAATGCCCAAAAATGGGATGATGCATTTCGGCTTTGCTGTGAATTTGCCCTTGATTTTCACCTTCAAGTATGACGGAGAAAAAAACTAGAATGCTTCTCAGGAAATAGGAAATGCTTTCTTGTTGCCTATTCTCTTATGGTTTGATTTATATAATGGAGCCAGTTGGCGACCAGAATCGCACCAATAAGTCAGGCTTTGTCAACCGCGTGCTTAGAGTCGTTGCCTTCACGTGGCTGAAATCTCAATGCACAAGAGAATCCAAAGATAACACGCATAGAACGGTGGGTCTGTTGGGAAGATGAAAAGTGGAGAGAGAATTGGGACGAGACTGCGACATGGATTTTCGGGAGAAAATGAAAAGTGGGGGGGGAGAGATGGAGAGCGAGATTCGTCCGTTCCACTAATTTTCCAAACAAGTGCTCGGTAACAGACAAAACATGCAAAGCGTCAGGACAAAGGACAATGAAGAGGGCACGCTTGGTCCACTGCTTGCAACATTTAACTTTCCTCTTTCTTCTGTTAATTTATTTTCCATCAGCAAAGGTATTTTTTGTTAAATATATGTAAGCTCTTAATCCCACTTAGGAATTTACCCCTCGTACTTTCAGCCTATTAAAAATTGTGCAATCAAACTGACAAACTTTAATTTAATAATGAAATTTTGTATTATTAACAATAATTTATTCTAGAAAATTATGTTATCAACACAATAGAACATCATAAAAATTATTAACATGCACATATATATAGTACCTAAGCACAATGAAAAGAATTTCTTTTTTGCTCTAGTTTTGTCTTGCCTTTTTGCTTTTGCTTTTATTTTATTATTATATATATCTTTATTGGTTTGATTTATCTAACCAACCAATTGGGCATGCATTCATAATTTAAACTTACCGGACTAGACATAAATTAGTAATTCATTGACCGGGATCACTAAACATGCATTTATGGTCGTTGCCTTAGTGTAGTGGAAGTTTCAATGCACAAGAAAGATGAACTTTAAGAAAATTTAGATGCTACAAGTAGATTAATCTTTCGGTGAAATTGCAACTTTTTGCTCTCCATCATTTCCTCATGCGTGCTCCGATAATTCTCTCTCTCTTCATTTTTTTTTTCTTTTCACCTCCTCTGTTCTTCTTTTCTGACCACTTTCTCAATTTTCTTTTAAAAAAAAAAAAAAAGCTTTCTCTCTTTTGCTGACCATAACCGTCTCTCCATATCTCCTTTTCTTCATCGTGAAGAAAAGCTCAATCCTTTCCTTTTTTGAGCTCTCTCGGGTAATGATTGCATGCGGAAAAATCACCCACCCAATGGGGCGAGAATCCTCTGCTTTTTTCAAGCCTAGATTTTCTTCTCTTCTTTGGCCATGAATTTCGGTCCCTCGATGCCAAGATTGTCTTCTTTTGTCTTTTTAGACTATAAAAAGTTGTTAAGGCTAGAATTAAACCGAATGCAAAATTTGAGGGTTTTTAGAAAATTAGGAAGAGGGAAGAGAAATTCGAGGAGCTTTACTTGTTTTAATCATCTAGAGGCAGATTTGTAATTAGATAGCATATAATTTTCTTTTTGCATCCTCACCTAGTGGCTGAGTTCCATCCGTTCTTGCTTAACCCGAGGCTACACCCCTCTTCTTTACCGATTTTTTGTCTATTTTTTTATTTTGAATGAGTGGCTTGCTCCCAACTCTTTTCTCTTACTTTTTGATTTCACAATTTCTTAACAACCCAAAGTGAAATTAATAAATCTCAATTTTCAATTTTGCCGGCTATGGTTTTCCTTGGTTTAATTTAGGGATTGCTGTACTGTTTTGCCCCTGTTCTTGTCTTGGTCAAAAAGTGGGTCTTTCTTTTTTCTTTAAAAAGAGATATAAAGAGATAACGGAGGGGACGCATCGGGAGAGAAAGGAAAAGAAACGGAAAATAAGAGGAAGAAACGGACAGAAGAGGGGGAAAAAACAAGAGAAATAGGGCTTTGCACAAACATGAGACCTCAACAAGTCAGATTTTTTTTTATTTGCAATGCCAAATCTTTTGTTCATCTAATCGGAGTTTTTTTTTTAGAAATATATTTGACTTACAAAATCCAATTTTGAAGTTTTTAAACTGTGAAAGTAAATGCATTTTGAAGTTATGAGATTTGACGAAAGATGATTAGAAGTAACTTTTCATTAGAGCGAAATTTTCGAATTTTGTCTGCAAAATTTTGAAAAATCACATTTGTGAGCAATTTGTTGATACGTGAGAGTCATTTGTTGGAGAGCAAGTTTTCTCCGAAGGGGTGGTCCATGAGAATAATCTATCACCGTGGATAATGACTTTTGCAAGGTCTCCAACGCTTATCACCCTTGCGTCCTCCAATCTTCAAAGATAAAATGATTTATCTTACTTTGGTTCTAACTTGAACAAAAGTTGCACAACTTCAAAGCAGTGCTGAACTTGGATTTCGTTTTTGGCTTTGAAATTAAAATGATGACGAAATTTAATCGTGAGTAAAATTCTTTGAAATTAAAGTGTGAAAGGAAAAGCGAATTTGGAGAAAACGTGGATATCACGAAAGTAGATTAAACGAACTTTTGCTCTGTCCTTCCGTGACGCGTGCCATAACAACTCTGTCTCTCTCTTCATTTTTTCTTTGCACCTCCTATGCTCTTCCTTTTCTTTCTTTTCCTTTGCCGACCAATTTCCCAAATTTCTTTATAAAAGCTTTATCTCTTTTGCGGACCACAACCCTCTCTCTCTATCTCCTTTTCTTGGCCATGCAGAAAAACTCGTTCCTTTTCTTTTTCAATCTCTCCTTGGCAATCATTACGTGCTGAAAAATCGCCCACCCCACTTGGGCGAGAATGCTTTGCCTTTTTTTAAGCTAAGATTTTCTCGACTTCTTTGACCGTGAATTCCGGTCTTTGAATGCCAAAATTAACCCCCTTGTCAAGATGCAAATTGCTCTCTAGGGACCTTGTCCTTAAGGTTCTTCTCATTATTCGGAGCACATTTGGGGCTGAATATAAAATTTGGAAAGTTTTTTAGACGAAAAAATTGATGATTGATATAACATTGAGTTTAAAGTTGAGAATTTTTTGAAAAAAGAAATTGAGATAAAATTAAGATTGAACCTAAAATTTGAGGGTTTTCAAGGAATTAGGATTATATAAAAGGAGGAAAGAGAAAGTCGAGGACTTCACCATCATCCGGAGGGGCATATTTATAATTAGATAGCATATGAAAATTTTATTTTTACCCCGACTCACGATGGCTGGGTCCCACAAGTCCTTCCTTAACTTGAGGCTATCGCTCTTTACTATCAAGTTTTTATCCATTTCTTATTGCAAAGGAGCGGCCAAGCCCACTACTCTCCTCTCTATTTAATTATTTAATTAAATTTATTGATGTCATGATTTCTTTATCAACCCAAAGCCAAATTCATAAATTTTTTCCAAATTTTTTCTCGGTTTAGTTTAGTGGTTGCAATCTACCTCGACACCTATAATTTGTAATGCATGTTAATTCAAATATCTATATTATTGAATGGAACTAATACGTGCAGTGTTAGTTCAATATTTATAAATAATGCTTTAACATAATGCATGCAGTTCCTCTTAAATAATGAGGGATAGCTATGTTAATGAAAATGTAAATAGGTTTTACTTACCACCAATAATACACCTAGGCATATTATTCTCGTCCAACATTTTATATAGATCTATTTGTAGGTGACTATCTTTATAAATATGTTAAATATATTTTACTGATCGCTCAAAATATATCTAAGCATATTAACCTTGTTATTCAACTTGGTTGGTGCAAGATGTGAAGCAATTTGTATGTTCAATAGAAGAAGCTATTTTTGATATCCACTTGTGACAATGCAAGTTAAAGGAATTATCGGTACTATTTATATTCCAACAATCCAAACTAAATTGTCGGTAATTGAAATTGTGAAGTGTTAAGAAAAAAAACAAAAGAGTGCTCGTGCCACGAGCACTTCTTTTAAGGTATCGATTTACAACACTTTATCAGTGCTAAATTATCACATTAGTTTCCTTCTTATTGAGAAAATTGAACGCAAGCATGGAGAGAAGGATTGATGCCATGAACACGGCAAAAGAATGCCCAAAAATGGGACAACGCATTTTGGCTTTGCTCTGGCTCTGTCCTTGATTTTCCCCTTCAAGTCCGATGGTAAAAAAAGATAGATTGCATCTCAAGAAATAGAAAATGCCTTCTTGTTGCCCTCTCTTGTGGTTTGATTTATGCAATGGAACTAGTTGGCAATCAGAACTCGCACCAATAAGTCAAGCTTTGCGGACCACGTGCTTAGAGATGTTGCCTTCACACGGCCGAAATCTTAGTGCACAAGAGAATCCAAAGATTATACACATGAAACGATGCATTTGTTGGGAAGAGGAAAAGTGGACAGAGACTTGGGATGAGATTTGACATGGATTTGCGAGAGAAAATGAAGAGTGGATGAGAGAGAGATAGAGAGATTCATCCTTTTCAATAATTTTCAGACAAGTGCTCAGTAAATGATAAAAACACGCAAGGCGTCAGTACATTGAAGAGGGCACGCTTGGTCAGTCAGCTGCTTGCACCGTTAAATATATTTAAGCTCCTAATCTCACTTAGAAATTTACCCCTCTTGCTTTAAGTCCGTTAAATATTATACAGTTAAATCGATAAACTTCAGTTTAATATTGAAATGATGTATTAACGATAATTTATTCTGAAAATTTATGTTATCAACACATGTCGCAGATCATAAAAGATTATCAGCCTGATGAGAATAATTTCTTTTTTGCTTAGGTCCTATCTTAATTTCTCCTTCAAATCTTGTAAATAAATGAAAATGCCTTTTTGCTTTTGTTTTTGCTTTTAATTTTACTTTATTATATATATTCACTGGTTTGATTCATCTAATCCAACCAGTTGATATGCTCTTATAATCCAAATTTGCTGAACTAGATGTAAATTAGTAATTCATTAGCCTAGACCATTAAACATGCATTTATGGTCGTTGCCGTGTAGTGGAAGTTTCACTGCACCGGAAAAGTAAATTTCAAGGAAACGTAGATGCTATAAAAGTAGATTAACAATCTTTTCTGTAAAATTGCAACTTTTTACTCTGTCCTTTCTCCACGCGTGCCCCGACAATTCTGTCTCTCTTTATTCATTTTTCTTATTTTCACCTCCTACGTTCTTTTTCCTTTCCTTTCTTTTGCGGATCACTTTCTCAGTTTTTCTTCGTAAAAGCTTTTCTCTCTTTTGCCGACCACAAGCCTCTCTCTGTATCTCCATTTCTTGACCGTGACGAAAAGCTCCGTCGTACTTTTTCGTCCTCTTTTGACAATGATTGCACGCTGAAAAATTGCCCACCCCATTTGGCCGAGAACCCTTTGCTTTTTCCATGCCCATATTTTCTTGTCTTCTTTGGCCGTGAATTCCGGTCCCAAAATGCGGAGATTACCCCCTTGTCAAGATGGAAATTGCTCTCTTGACCGTGTCCTCAAGGTACATGTGGTTATTTGAGGTTCATTTGAAACTGAACATAAATTTTGAAAATTCTTTTTAGATGAAAAAACCGGGGGTCGATGTAGCCTTGGGATTAAAGTTGAGGGGAGACAAAAAAAAAAAGAGTTAGGGATAAAATTAAAATTGAACTTAAAATTTGTGGGTCTTTAGGTAACTAAGACTGTATAGACAGAGGGAAGCAAAGCTTCACCGGTTTTGAGAATCCATGGGCAAATTTGTAATTAGATAGCATGTAATAATTTTCTTTCTCCTCTGTTGATGGCTGGGTCCCACCAGTTCTTGCTTTTTGTCATTTCTTATATCGAATGAGTGGCTGGCCCACCAGGTCTTCTCCTAGTTAATTATGAAATTACCTATTTAATCATTTAATCAAATTTATTGATTTCAATTTTTCGATCAACCCAAAGCCAAATTGACTCAATTTTTTTTCTAGCCAATGTTTTTCTTGGTTTTAATAAACAAGCTCCGATAAAATTTTGATACCCGTATAACGGTGGATTTGTTGGGAAGATAAAAAGTGGAAAGAGACTTTGGACGATTCTTCGTTGAACTTAGTCCATTGCATGCACCGTTGAACTTTCCGTTTCCTTTCCTTTTGTTAAGTTATTTTCCACTGAAAATGGTATTTTTATTGAATATATTTAAGTTCTCGATCCCACTTATAAATTTAATCCCTCTCACTTTACGCCCGTTAAATATTATACTATTAAAATGATAAACTTCATTTCAATATTTATAAATTTAATGAGATAACATGTGTCAAGGATCACAAAAATTATCAACATGCTATATATATTTATTTTGTACCTAGCACAATGAGAAGAATTTCTTTTTGCTCTAGCTATGCCTTAATTTCTCCTTCGAATCTCATAAATTAATCAAAATGCCTTTTTGCTTTTGCTCTTGCTTTATTTTATATATATTTCTTTATCAATTTGATTTATCTAAGCCGATCAGTTGACATATATCAATAATTCAAATTTGCCAAGCTGGATATAAATACGTAATTCGTTGACTGGGAACCTCGACGATGCATTTATAGTCGTTGCCTTAATGTTGGGGAAGTTTCGAAGGATAGGAGAATCCAAGGCGATCCTTCCCGGAAGAAAATAACATGTGAGCAAGTCTCGATGCAAAAGCAATGAAACAAATAAAACCAAAAATAAAAGAGGACTGCTTTATTTATTTGTATCCATAGAAAGTGGTCATAAAGCGTCGGGATAATTGGTGCACCATTGCACTTTCCTTTGTTTTTATTTATTTATTTATTTATTTTCCATCGGAAAAGTTACTTTCGTTGAATATATTTAAACTCTCGGTCCCAATTACAAATTTAACTTGAATCAGTTAGGTATTACCATATCAAACTGATGAATTTCATTTCACTATCGAGATGCTGCATTATCAACGATCACTTTATATAAAGACTTCAGATGTGTATAAATCCAAAAAAGGTAAGGAGGAAAACTCTAGTGACTTGATATCCTAAATACTTGTAGGACTCCTTGCGTTTCTCCCTTTGTTGTTTCTTGGACAAACAAAAGGGCAGCCAATAGCATTGAATTAGACCCAACGAAGAACTGACCGAAACGACTTTCAATGACACACAATTTTTTACACACATTTGCCTTAATTTTGCTAGTAATTGAATACGATGGCAAATATAATGGGAAGATTTTCTAAATATATAATAAGACATGGACAGTGACTTGCAATTCACCTAAACAAGACACGTGCATATGCATAAATCACTAATGATTTTATTATTTCTTGGACTAACCAAAGAGCAGCCGATGTTGAATAAGAATTAGTATGAGGATATATATTTCTATAAGCATTACTACCTATCTTTTAAGGTGAAGACCACTTTGAACACATCAATGCTCTGCATATTTTGTCTTTTCTCTTGTCTAATTTCTTTTCCAAGTAGACTTTTCCACTCCATGACAACTCTTTCTAGTTCCTTTGCACATTTCTTTCTTCCTCGCTCCAAATTTTTATCTTTCCCTTGTTGTCACTGCTTCCCGCACATGCCTCTCACATGGTTTTGCAGGAGAAAATGAAGAGAGAAAGAGAGAGAGAGAGAGAGAGAGAGAGAGAGAGAGAGAGAGAGAGATTTGTCTAGTCCAATTTTTCACGCAAGTGCTCAAAATAGATAAAAACATACAAAGCATCGAAGACAGCGAAGATGGCACGCTTAGTCCACCGCCTACATCGACGAACTTTCCTCTTTCTTTTGTTAATTTATTTTTCCGTCAGAAAATTTGTTTTTCGTAAAATATTTTTGAGTTCTTAATCACACTTAAGAATTTACCCCTATTATTTTGAGCTTGATATATATTATACAGTCAAACTTATTAACGATAACTTATTCTAAAAAATTATGTTATCAAAGCGTGTCAAGGATTATAAAAAATTATCAACACACATATATGTGTATATTCATTCGGTACCATAACACAATGAGAAGAATTTATTTTTTACTCGGTTCCATCTTAATTTCCCCCTCAAATCTCATAAATAAGTCAATATGCCTTTTTGCTTTTGCTTTCACTTTTACTTTTATTTTATTTTATATATATTATTGATTTAATTTATCTAATCCAATACGTTTGCATGCATCCATAATTCAAATTTGTCGAAAAAGATATAAATTAATAATTCATCGACCGGGACAGCATTTATGGCAGTCGCCTTCAACTGTTGGAAGTTTCAATGCACAGGCAAAATGAACTACAAGGAAATGTAGATGTTACAAAAGTAGATTAAATGAACTTTAGGTGAAATTGCAGCTTTTGCTCTCTGTCATTATTTCCACTTCTCTCTCTCTTCATTTTTTTCTTTTCCCTTCCTCTATTCTTATTTTCTTTCTTTCTTTTGCAGACCACTTCATCAGTTTTTCTTTGTAAAATCTTCCTCTCTTTTACCGACCAAAACCCTCTCCCTCTCTCTCTCTCTCTCTCTCTCTCTCTCCTTTTCTTGGCCAGGAAGAAAAACTCCATCTTTATCTTTTTGGAGCTTCCCTTGGCAATTATTGCATGTGGAAAAATGCCCCATCCACTCGGCCGAGAATCTTCTGCTTGTTCATGTCCAGATTTTCTTGCCTTCTTTGACCGTGAATTTCGATCTTTAAATACCGAGA
This sequence comes from Eucalyptus shirleyi, assembly GCA_017140165.1. Lineage (NCBI taxonomy): Eukaryota > Viridiplantae > Streptophyta > Magnoliopsida > Myrtales > Myrtaceae > Eucalyptus > Eucalyptus shirleyi. The sequence continues at coordinate 42,686,868 of CM029450.1, forward strand.
TTTGCCCTTGTCAATATGAAAATTGCTCTCTTGAAATCATCCTCAAGAATTTTTGTTGTTATTTGGAACATATTTGGGACTGGACGTAAAATTGAAAAAAAAAAGTTTAGGCGAAAAAATTGAGGGTTGATGTAGTAGCATTTGGTGTAAAGTTAAGGGTTTTTTGAAAAAAAAAATTCGGAATAAAATTAAGATTGAACCTAAAATTTGAGGGAAAGTAGGACAATATAAAAGGAGGAAAGAGAAAGTTAAGGAATTCACTTGTTCTTATCAATTGGGGGGAAGAGGGGGCATATTTAGGCGTGTTTATTTGTGTTTCTGTTCAAAAAGTATTCCAAGCGAACGAGAAATAGAAAAAACTATTTTTCTTCCGGAGAATAATTTTAGATTAGAAAGACGCGTTTGATAAACTTATTTGGGAATAAAAATGAATAGAAACACATTTGATAAATTTATATTCTTTTTTATTTCTTTTAATTTTTTAATATTTTTCTTTTATTTTTATTTTTTTCATTTCTTTTTTCTTTTTTCTTCTTTTGGCCGGTCGCTGGGCATGCCAAGGCCGGCGATCGGCCGACGGGGGCCGGTAGCCTTGTCCAGCCACGGTTTGATGTTCTCACCTTGGGGGAGCTCCTCATTGTCTCTGAAAACATTAATTCCAACACCGAGGAGCCCATTGTAGAGGTGATCGGTAAAGTGCTTTCGAGTATCTGGACCTCTCAAGCTCAAGTACACCTCGTAGCAGTTTCCGGTCGATGCAGTCAGCAAAGTAAATGCACTGTCGTTGGTTTCTATCAGAGACGAACTAGATCCAATGGAATTAGTTTCTGTTATCACAGCCAACGAACCAGATGCGCTAGTAGCAACATCATTTGCATTTCCACACACACTAGCTTTCTTCTTATTCAGAAAATATAACGTAAGCCCGAGGACAAGGATTGGTGCCACGAGCTCGGCGAAAGAAAGCCCAAAAATGAGACGATGCATTTCGTCTTTGCTCTAATCTTCCCTTGATTTTCGCTTTCAAGCTTGAGGAAGAAAAAACCAGAATGCTTCTCGGGAAACAAGAAATTCTCGTTGCCTAATTCTACCGTGATATGTTAAAATTTCAATACGGGCACAAAGTAGTGGATTTGTTGGGAAGATGGAAAGTGCAGACAGACTTATGACGAGACTGTGACATGGACGAAGATGAAAAGTGGGAGAGAGAGAGAGAGGTCCAATATGTCCCAAACAGTGCTCGGAACAGACAAAAACATCAAAGGGTCAGGATAGTGAAGAGGGCACGCTTGGTCCACAGCTTAGTTCGCTGTTCATTGAACTGTCCTTTTCTTTTGTTAATTTATTTTCCATCAGCGACGGTATTTTTGTTGAATAAATTTAAATTCTTGATCCCACTTCGAATTTTTTTGGGGTACTAATCCCCCTTTGGATTTCTTTTGGTTTTTTATACTTTGAGCCATTCAAATATTGTACCGTTAAATCGATAAAATTGATTTTAATACTAAAATATTATATTATTAACAATCATTTATTCTTAAAAATTATGTTATTTAAGTGTGTTAAGGATCATAAAAAATTATCAAATTGCTATATATATTCATTTTGTACGTGAGCACAATGAGAAGAATGTATTTTTGGGTCTAGTCTGCCTTAATTTCTCCTCTCTCTCTTTTTTTTTTTTTTGTCGGGCTTTAATTTCTCCTTCAAATACAAATATAAGTCAAAATGCTTTTACTTTATTATTTATATATATTTCTTTGTTGGTTGGATTTAATCCAACCACATGGGACATGACAATAATTCAATGCCATAATGCGGTGGAAGTTTCAATGCACAGGAAAATCCAAGGCAATCTTACCCAGGAAAAAGAGAACAAGCCAACCACATGGGACACGACAATAATTCAATGCCATAATGCGGTGGAAGTTTCCATGCACAGGAAAATCCAAGCACATGGGACACGACAATAATTCAATGCCATAATGCGGTGGAAGTTTCCATGCACAGGAAAATCCAAGGCAGTCTTACCCAGGAAAAAGAGAACAATCCAACCACATGGGACACGACAATAATTCAATGCCATAATGCGGTGGAAGTTTCCATGCACAGGAAAATCCAAGGCAGTCTTACCCAGGAAAAAGAGAACAAGCCAACCACATGGGACACGACAATAATTCAATGCCATACTGCGGTGGAAGTTTCCATGCACAAGAAAATCCAAGGTAGTCTTACTCAGGAAAAAGAGAACAATCCAACCACATGGGACACGACAATAATTCAATGCCATAATGCGGTGGAAGTTTCCATGCACAGGAAAATCCAAGGCAGTCTTACGTAGGAAAAAGAGAACAATCCAACCACATGGGACACGACAATAATTCAATGCCATAATGCGGTGGAAGTTTCCATGCACAGGAAAATCCAAGGCAGTCTTACGTAGGAAAAAGAGAACAATCCAACCACATGGGACACGCCAATAATTCAATGCCATAATGCGGTGGAAGTTCCAATGCACAGGAAAATCCAAGGCAGTTTTACCCAGGAAAAAGAGAACAATCCAACCACATGGGACAGGACAATAATTCAATACCATAATGCGGTGGAAGTTTGCACAGGAAAATCCAAGGCAATCTTACCCAGGAAAAAGAGAACAATCCAACCACATGGGACACGGCAATAATTCAATGCCATAATGCGGTGAAAGTTTGAATGCACAGGAAAATCCAAGGCAGTCTTAAAGGAAAAAGAGAACAATCCAACCACATGGGCACAACAATAATTCAATGCCATAATGCGGTGGAAGTTTCAATGCACACGAAAATCCAAGGCAGTCTTACCCAGGAAGAAGAGAACAACCCACCCCATGGGACACGACAATAATTCAATGCCATAATGCGGTGGAAGTTTTGATGCACAAGAAAATCCAAAGCAGTCTTACCGAGGAAGAGGAGAACATGTCAGCAAGATTCGATGCACAACGATGAAGAAAAAACAAAACCCAAAAAAAAAAATATTATTGTTGTTATGATATCATAGAGTAGGGGTGATCCATTGTAGATTCGGTCCCGTTTCGGGATCCAACAGCCAGATTGGGAGGATGAGCTCCTAATTTCTGGAATCAGGACCAAACCAGTTTGTCATGGGCACTAAAAGCGATACCTAACAACCAGCCCTATCAAGGAAGAAGAGAAAATAGGTGGGGCCTACCACCTAAATCTTATTTCTTTTAGTGAAAATAATACTTTTGGCATGAATTTAGACCCCATTATAAGAACCTTTTTCCCTTCATCCTAGAAAATTAAGGAACTAGAAATAGGTATTTTTATCATATTAAATAACAGTTTTACCTCATCTCATTCATTGAGATCATAATATTAGGCAAGAGATCATAATATTAGGTAAGGGTACAGTGAATATTTTAAGAGAGGGCAAGAAGTTCTCAAGTTTTCTGTTTTATATTTGTATAAATAGATAATGTTTAAAACTTAAATAAAGCTTTTCAACCATAGACACTTCACTAATTATAATTCCACAAAGTTTATAGAGCTATTTCCTTACCTACATAGTACCAATAATCGCCTCATCTTTTGGATTACGATAATTTTAAAAGCAAAGTACTTAATTTCAAATATGTTGAGTATATATATTGAAATGAATAAATTTGAATTTACTTTTTTTAAAAAAAAATTATGGAACGATCATGCCCATGCTTCTTCTAAAATGAATTTATTGTTTTGTTCGGACAAAATGATGATCTAGAAGAGTACAAGCTCTCGTATACAAGCTTTTATGGTGCCTACATGCACAAGCCTTCTAAGAAAGTAAACTTTTGATCATCGTATTCCTGTGAATGTTCGATTTTAATCCTTATAAATTATTTTAATGACAAAACAAGTCAAAAATATATTCGTTGGATTGATTAAATGTTTTTGACCCTTTAACAAATTAAATTCATTTCCTTAGATAATCCAAATCAAGCACATTTGTGTGCCCTTTTTTGCTAGTGAGTTGAACAAGCAAACTAATCTAGGTGGACTGATTTCTCATTTTGGACATAACTTTTCATATCACTTTGTTAATGTGGATTTTTTATTGACATAGAAATGTCACGTCAAACAACTAACAATGTTTTTGAATGTAAGGTTAACGATGTAGATTTGAGACTAGTCATGATTTTTTTAAATAAAAAATGTTTAGGTTTAGGATTAGATTTAAAATTTGGGATTTTTTTTTTTTATACAAAACAATTGGTGGTAGACTTAGGACTCGATCCAAAGTTGAGGTTTTTTATTAAATAAAAAAAGTTCGAAGTAGAATTAAAATTGGACTTTGATATATGAGAGTTTTTAGGACATTAGGCCTATATAAAAATAGGGAATAGAAAATTGAGGAGTTTCACCTGGTTTAATCATTCAGTGGCAGATTTGTAATTAGATAGCATATAATTTTCTTTCTACCCCTTTGCCTAGTGGCTGTATCTCACAATCCTTGCTACTGCTCTTCGTTACCAAGTTTTTTTTTGTTCACTTCTTATTTCGAATGAGAGGCTCACCAAATTTCTATCTACTTAATTGTCAAGTTACTAATTATTATATCTGCTTTTTTTCTGCCCAGATTTTCTCTTCTTCTTTGGCCGTAAATTCTGGTCCTAAATGTCGAGATTGCTCCCTTGTCAAGATAAAACTGCTCTCGCTTCACCTCGTCCTCGAGGTTCTTGCCCTTGTTCGGGGCGAATTTGAAACTAAATATAAAATTCGAAATTTTTTAAGACGAAAAAATTAGGGGATGATTTAACATTGAGTCTAAAATTAAGAATTTTCTGAGATAAAATAAAGTTTGGGATAAAATTAAAACAGAACCTACAATTTGAGGGTTTTTAAGAGATGCAAAGGGAAAAGGGAGAGCACGCACCAGGAGAGAAACGAAAAGAGAGTGGGTTTTGCATGTAGATCTCCCCTAGATTTACTACCATTCGCAGTGTGCTTTTCGGAATTAGAGTACAAATTCAAAAATTATATGAAATTTATATTGCAAAATTCAATTTTGAAGTTGTTAAGCTGTGAAAGTAAGGGCATTGTAAGGCGTAAATGGGAGTTGATTTGAAATAACATTTTAATAGATAAGGTCTGATAAAATTTCAATACCAATATAATGGTAGATTTGTTGGGAAGAAGAAAAGTGGAGAGAGACTTGGGACGAGTCTTCGTCGAACTTAGTCCATTGCTTGCACCACTAGACTTTCCTTTTCCTTTTGTTAAGTTATTTTTCACTGGAAATGGTATTTTTATTGAATATTTTTAAGCTCTTGATCCCACTTAAAAATTTAATCCCTCTCACTTTAAGCCTTTTAAATATTATAATGTTAAATCGATAAACTTCATTTCAATACTTATAAGTTCAATGAGTTAACACATGCAATTATCAACATACTATATATATTTATTTTGTACCCAAGCATAATAAGAAGAATTTCTTCTGCTATGGTTCTGCCTTAATTTTCCCTTCAAATTTCATAAATTAATCAAAATGCCTTTTCGCTTATGCTCTTACTTTATTATATATATATATATATATATATATATATATTATATATATATATATCTTTATTGATTTAATTTATCTAATTCAATCAATTGGCACGTAGCAATAATTCAAACTTGCGGAGGTAGATATCAATTACTAATTTGTTGACTGGGACCACCGACCATGCATTTATAGTCTTTGCCTTCGTGGTGGGGAAGTTTTGATGGGGTGCATTTATAGTCGTTGCATTCACGGTGGGAAAGTTTTGATGGACAGGAGAATTCATGGCGATCCTGTCCCGGAAGAAAATAACATATGAGCAAGTTTCGATACAAAAACAATTAAAAAAAGTAAAATAAAAAATAAAAGAGAACTACTTTGTTGATATCCGTGGAAAACGGTCATAATTGATGAATACGTACAAAGCATCAAGACAATTGCTGCACCATTGAACTTTTTTTTTAGGACCCAAATAAAAACTTTCCTTTTCTTTTTTTAATTTATTTTTCATCAGAAAAGTTACTTTTGTTGAATATATTTAAACTCTTGATCCCAATCAAAAATTTACCTTGATCCTATTAAGCAGCCAATGGCATTGAATTAGACCCATAATAAATATAGTCTATAATGAAGAATAGACCAAAAGGACTTCCAATGATACACAACTTTTTTACACACATCTACCTTAATTTTGCTAGTAATTGAATATGATGGCAAATAGAGTGGGAAGTTTTTCTAAATATAAAATAGGACATGGACAACCACTTGAATCCATCTAGACAAGAAACATGTAGATGCATGGGCCATTGATAAATTTTATTATTTCTTGGACTAACCAAAGAGCTGCCAATGTTGAATAAGAATCCGTACGAAGATAGATATTTTCATAGCCCTTATTACACGTCTTTGAAGCTGGAGATCACTTTGAAAACAACTACTCCGCACTTTCTGTCTTTCCTCTTATCTAACTTCTTTTCCAAGTAGACTTTTCAACTCCATGATGACTCTTTCATGTTCCTTTGCACTGCTTCCCTCACATGCTCGTGACATGGATTTGCTGGAGAAAATTAAAAGTGGAGACAGAGATTCGTCCGGTCCAATATTTTCCACACAAGTGCTCACAGTAGATGAAAACGTACAAAGTGTCAGGACAATGACGAGGGCACGCTTGCACCGTCCAACTTTCCTCTTTCTTTTGTTAATTTATTTTCCATCAGAAAAGGTGTTTTTGGTTAAATATATTTCAGCTCTTTATCACACTTGGGAAGTTATCCCTCTTACTTTGAGCCTGATATATGTTACCTATAATCTTCACTTTTATACTGAAATGTTGTATTATTAATGATAGGTTATTCTAAAAAATTATGTTATCAACGCATGTTGAGGATCATAAAAAAATATTAACATGCATAAATATACGTATATATATTCAATTAGTACTATAACACAATGAAAAGAATTTATTTTTTATTCAGGTTCCGTCCTAATTTCTCCTTCAAATCTCATAAATAAATCAAAAAATGTTTTTACTTTTACTTTACTTCATATATATTTTTTTATTGATTTGATTTATCTAATCTAATTAGTTGATATGCATCAATAATTTAAATTTGCCGAACTGAATATAAATTAGTAATTCATTGACCGAACCATTAGACATGCATTTATGGTCGTCGCTTGCAACCGGTGGAAGTTTCAATGCATAGGAAAAGTGAACTTTCAAGGAAATGCAGAAGCTGCAAAAGTAGATTTTCAATGTGAATGCAACTTTTTGCTCCTTGTTGTTTTTTCACGCGTGTCCTGATAACTCTCTCTCTCTCTCTCTCCATTTTTTCTTTTCACCTCCTCTGTCCTTCCTTGTCTTTCTTTTCCATTGCAGGCCACTTTATCAGTTTTTCTTTGTAAAAGCTTTCTCTCTTTTGCTGACCATAACCTCTCTCTCTCTCTATCTCCTTTTCTTGGGCCAAAAGAAAAGCTTCATCTTTTTTCTTTTTTGAGCTCCCCTCGGCAATTATGGTATGCGGAAAAATGCCCCACCCACTCGGGAAAGAATCCTCTGTTTTTTCATGCCTAGATTTTCTTTGTCTTCTTTAGCCGTGAATTTCGATCTTTTAATGTCGAGATTGCGCCCTTGTCAAAATGGAAATTACTCTCTTGATCTTGTCCTCAAGGTTTTTGCTGCTATTCAAAACAAATTTGGGACTGGATATAAAATTTGAAAAACTTTTTTAGACGAAAAAAATTGAGGGTTGATATAGCATTTGGTTTTAAGTTGAGGGTTTTTGAAACAAAAAAAAAATTCAGGATAAAATTAAAATTGAACCTAAAATTTGAGAGTTTTTAAAGAATTAGGACCGTATAAAAAGAGGAAAGAAAAAGTGGAGGAGCTTCACCTCTTTTTATCATCCAGGGGCATATTTGTAATTAGATTGCATGTGATGAGTTTATTTCTACCCCACTCCCGGTGGCTCGGCCCAAGAATCCTTTTCCTTCCTGAGGCTACCGCTCTTCTCTACCAAGTTTTTGTCCACTTCTTATTGCAAAGGAGTGGCTAGCCCACCAATTCTTTCTCTACTTAATTACGAAGTTACTCAAATTTATTGATGTCACAATTTCTTAATCAACCCAAAGCCAAATTAATAAATTAAAATTTTCAATTTTTCCAATTTTTTTTTTTTGCTTGGTTTAGTTTAGCACTTGCAATATTCCTTCAACACCTAAATTGTAATGTGTGTTAATTCAAATATTTATATTATTGAATGGAACTAATACGTGAAATGTTAATTCATTTATATTAAACTGCATTTTAAATAACACTTTAACATAAATGCATGCGGTTCCTCTTAAATAATGAGGGTAGCTATTTTAATGAAAATGTAAAATAAACCAACAAAGGGTTGGTCTAGTGGTAGCATGCTAATCCCGCACGGACTTCACCTGCCAATGGGCAAGGGTTCAAATCCTGGCAAAAAGCCCTTGTTGGAAGGGAAGAAATCCTTGATGCTCAATCCCCAAAGTAGTTGCGTACTTTAGCCACCATTTTATTTACCAAAAAAAATAAATATAAAATAAGTTTTATTTACCATCCAAAATACACCTAGCCATATTATTCTCATCCAACAATTTATTTTATGTAGATCTATTCCCATTAAATAATGAGGGTAACTATATTTGAAAATATTTTAAATAGATTTTACTAGTCACTCAAAATATATCTAAGCATATTAATATTGTTATTCAACTTGATTGGTACAAGAAGTGAAGCATTTTGTATGCTCAATAGAAAGAAACTTTATTCCAATATCCACTTGAATAATCAATGCTATTTAAATACCACCAATCCAAACTAAACCATCGATACTTGAAATTGTGAAGTGTAAAAAAAAAAAAAAAAAGTGCTTCTGCATTTCACGAGCACTCCTGTTCATACTATTGATTTACAATACTTTATAATTGCTAAATTATCACATCAATTCAAGAGCTTAATTGCATTATTCTCTAAAGCTAATCAACTCTAGCTCGTAAGTTGAGAGTACTTTGCCTAAAATGCGTCCAATATAAGAGGCACCAAACATGAATGTAATATATCAGCCTATGCATTTTTACCACTTTAATAGAAGAGTATTAGGTGTATTTACCATGTCAACTATTGCAATACTAACATATTCAGCCTATTAATATATACAATAGTCCATCATCAATTTGATGTATTAAAGTTGACCTTTGATAACAACTAACACAATTTTATCGAATTCAACACAGTATTGTTATTAAAAGGCAATGTCATGACTTTATGTTTTTATCATATTATTAATTCATTATATGCATGCTATTTAGTGCCGTAAATATTGCTTTAAGTTTATATTTGTGATGTTCATTTTTTCACACTTGTTTTTCCGACATCATATCGTGCAAAAGTTTGACAAACATCATGGCCCTTCAAGTAAATTTTCTCATGAAGTCTAGACTAAGGCTTCTGCAATGTCTTTGGCCTGAATTATACTTGCTGGGTAGGGGAAGATCTTCATAGGCTCTCTCAATCTTCCTAGTATAGAGCAGAATCCCAATAGTCGGGAGAGGAGCAATAAGTATGCAAGGCAGGCCAACCTCAGGCCAAACAACAAAAAGCATCAGATAAGTGTTCAGTATCGAAGTTGGAGGTGTCATCTCTGAAGTGACCAACAGAAGTGAAATCTAGCCTAAGAAATGGCATAAACATCTAGAACTTTTACAAGCATAACCTCGCCTAGGAATAGTTGTTTACTTAACCAGCCCATTACTTCCCAAGCAATAATGATTTGCTATCAGTCTACCATCAAATCCCTTTAATAAGAAAAACTGCTGTATGAGAAGCAAGAACAAGGAAAGGACTCATTTACTGAATATGACAGACCTTATAGCTAAATATTTGATTTGAACAGACAAGACACTGACAATATTTTCGATTGGGAAGACACCAAATATACTAAAGTGCAAAACCCCATCTATATCTCCACTGCAAAGGCTATGCAAACATTGCTTTGAAGAATTTGAGAGCTCTACAAATGAATCTTGAACCTTGTCAGTTAAACCAGCATCTCCGGGTACTAGTCCAGGCATTCGAGGAACTCCTGGAGCTGGAGGGAAGAATTGAGTAGTGCGATCTTCAAATGCCAAAGAGTTACCAAAAGCATTCTATAAAACAAATGAATAATTACTTTCCAGTTGGAAAATAAAAAGGTGAAAAAATATGAGATCAGAGCTAAAGAGTCAAACAAATCAACAAGTTACAGATGACGCCAAACATACGCATCCAAAAAATCTTCCATAAACCCATACTAAAGCTATTGGACTGTGAAATAAGATTCTAAGTTTGAAAAAGAAGTATTTAAGAACACCACACTAAAATAACTACTTAACTGCAAACGAAGCATTATGAAAGGTGTGAGCCATAAGATATCTGCTATTGGTAATAAAGATCACGAAATCGTACCAACTTTTAAGTTGAAAGATGCCATACTCCATTCACTTGGGCATCCTCCTCCCAGTTGAGACACACCCCAACTGCCATACTTCAAGCTTCTCAAGAGTTTTCCATTCTGCTTCATATTTATACCCTGTTAGAATGATTATACCACAGTGTGCATAACTGCTGCAAGCACTAGCATGTCAAAAGCAGCACCCTGCACATTTATAGTTCCATAAAGACAGCTACTTTGGTAAGTAACATTCATTATGTATAAACTTCTCTTCTCAGCAATTCTTGTGGATCCATAAGTGCTATATTAGATTTGAATCAGATTTCGGATCCATCTATATTGATTGACTGCAATCCAAGAAGTGGATGATTAGTCATAAACTGGTAGAAATCTCAAAGAAACAGAATTGCAGCATCCTCAGCCATGTACTCAGCCATTCTACTCATGACCAAGCCGCTATGGCTTGATAAAAACATAACCAGTTATTTACAAACTTTTCCACCCACAAGCATAATTGAGGCACACACAAATCCCATCATTTAAGGGTCACCTAAATTATTACCTTCCTAATTTGACTGAACTGAACAAATTTATAACAATTGAAAGAAGCTATTAATTTTCATGAAAATGAGCATCTCATGAATGAATGCTTCAGTACAACACCTTCCACCTAGACCATAGATGTAGATTCTCACCACAAGCTGGACCCCAGCACACACTATCCTGTAATTTGTCGTTGACAATTGAAATAGTCTCAACCATCGATGACAACATTAGCAGCGAAGTAAAAATCTTGTCCTACACGAGAATGCAATTGAGCACATCAATAAGATTCAACTCCTAAAGTATATAAATCTATTAAATGAGCATATTAATTCTGTATGATATGTGATTAAAGTAACTCACTGCTGATTTCACTGATTAGATATGAGTCAATCAATTTCCTTGATTCATAATTTAACGCATGTATCAAACAATGTAACATCAAAAACATTTCACGGCTTTGATATAGGACTGATTCCCACAATAAAGAATAAATATTTAAGCATCACACGTGAAATTGCCCAAGCAACATACCCAGGGTTTCTTAAGCATCATGCCAAAGATGAATTGGATCACACAATCTGCAAAGCAAACACTTGCCAAGTTCAATAACAAGAAACATTATCGGAGTATACGTAAGATCCTACTATGCAAGCTTAAAAAAAGAAAGAAAAGGAAATTTCGTAAAATCCTAATAATACTCAAATCCTAGTTGATAATTTTAGTGATTAAACTTCAAGAAGAATCCTGATCCTTGTTTGAGTTTCAAAGTCAATCTTCACCAAAAACTTGGTAGTCATCCTGCATGATTCTATTGGCTGCATCAGGCTTAGTGGATGTTTTGATTGTCTCATACTCAATTCTATGAATGGGAATCCAATTACAATACTATGTATAAGATCTTTGCGTCCTCGCAGTCAAATGGGTACTCATTGGGCAACAGAAAAATAATTTGTAGCAATATTTCATGTCTGGAGATAATAAAATTAGTTGAATTTGAAGTATCTTTGTGATTAGTTATTATCTAATAATTAATTTACATATGTCATGGAATACCAATCTCAAACATTATATCAGATTTTATGATTCCATTGGATGAAAATCACGATCCACAATCGAAAGATTTAATTTTTTTATTCATGACTCACATTTCCATGTGACCACTTAAGTGAGGCTACCTACTTAACAGTTAATTAATCCATTGTTAACTTGACATTGAGGGACATGACCAATAAAAATGGAGTGCCGCCTCTATTAGCAGCTGAATGTTCAGTTAGCAAGTTTGTTGTTTGCATTGCATCATGCAGATTTTGAGCAATTCAGAATATTTCCCAAGAGAGACTAGAGAAAAAAACGTTTTGATGATAAAGGAATGTTTCAGGAGGAATATCTAGTTGAGAAGTAATGAGGGTAACATTCAAGTAACAACATAGAAAACTTACTTCGACATCATGCAGTAAAACTATACCGTCTTCAAGTCCCAAGACAACAACCTTGCCATCAGGACACCGGCATAATGATGTTACACATTTACCTGGAGCAGACTAGAATGATTAAGAGAAGCTAGTATTGACAACACACATTGAAATGTGCAAAGAAAGTGAATTCATTGTAAAAGAGAGAGAGAGAGAGAGAGAGAGAGAATATTTTGTCCCAGTAAAATTAATAGAAGAAGAGGAAACATAGAGGATAGACATTAACCAACAAAATGTTAATCAAAATTTATGAAGTGAGGGAAAATGTAATAACTGTACAAAATAACTGAGAGGGATATTAGTCACTCGATATGGGATTTCTTTGAGCTAGTAGGTCATCTAAAGCAAGGGAGTCTATATCTTGTTGGCAGCCTCCAATCCAATATCATCAAAAAACAAACCTTTTTGTTCAATTATGGAACCTCAAGGTGAAAAGGATGCACGAAAAATTACTTCAGGTGAGGATTACAAGTGTAATAGTATTTACAACTTAGGATCTTAAGAGAAACCATTCAAGGATTGGCTCTAGTACTATAGTGCACTCAAAACATTCTCCATATCCAGAAGAGAATATGATGACTGAAGCATTGAGATGTTTCCAGAGAAAAAATCTCCTCTCTAAATTTTTCCGGTGAGAATAGACATGAAGGACTACCAAGGCTAGGCATCTAATTCTAAGTTCTTACAACTTTGAATTACGAAAAGATTAAGTCATATAGGAACCCAACATACTTGAATGTAGCTCCCCTGACCCTCCTAGTCTTTTTGCTTTCTCCAATTTCTACTCCATCCGTCTTGACCAGATTGTCATACAAGTACGCAGCATAGCTCGAGATATATCCTATTCAAAAGTTAGAACTCCCACCATCAAACTTGATTAATCAAACTGACGTGACGAAATGCCCCCCAGTAATGACAAGAAGATAAATAAAACTTCAAGCAATACAAAATGTAAGAAACTTTCTGCCTATGGTCTATATTTCAGTATCCAATAAATCTCCCCTTGCAGGGCATGCTTAGTCAGTTAAAGAATTCTCAATCAGTAAAGGAAGAGGAGTCAGCAGTAAAATTACACTGTGAGAGTCATAATCAGGAATCTAAGATCTTTTCAGATGCCTGATGACATTTAGATAATATTCTACAGTGGCTAAACCTGCCAACTCCAAGTGGGCATCAAGCATTTCTGCATTTGACAGAGCTAGTCTATCTAGCATCCATGGCATCCCGTCCAATTCATGTTAATTATTTTCATGGACACTTTAACTAGTGTAAGAAGAAGGGCAACAAGAAGGCAATACAGGAGTATGGTACACTTACGGTTAGGGTAGATGACTGTCCAGCTTTATGGAAAAAATCTCGCAAAGGCAACAACCTGGTCGAGAAGTTGATAGAAATCTATGTGCCTATAAATAAAATCCCTTCATTCAACTACTACCAGCTTTGGAATTCTTTACTTGCAACTAAGTCATCTCTAGATTTCCACTCACATCACCATCATTCACTCTTCATTTCTGTGTAAAAGACCAACTCCTTAGATCGATGTCACCTTCTCATTTAGACTTTCAACACTTTATCTCTATATTCATCCAATCATCCATTGAATGCAATTTGAACTAGATTGGCTATTACAGTTGGTTCCTATGGCGAAAAAGGAAGTGTTACACATTTAGGAATAGCAAAAGAAGTAGAACGAGATAAGGCCAATGACTCAAAGAGCAAGCACGGCAAGCCATCGTTGAAGAAACGAACACACTGAATAAAAGAAAAAAGAGAACTTTCTCAGATCGAAGCCATACCCAGGAGAGATTGTTCACAGCCTCTTGCCAACTGAAGCGATGAAGCACCCACCTTCGAGTGCCTCCGTGACCATTGTCAGCAAATCTTTTTCGTGATACCGCTCTCCCATCTTCACCTGCCAATCGGAAATCGAGCAAAAACCTCAACAAAACCTAATCCACCCACCCACCCACCCAACAACGCCAAAACGGGAGCCGAACCTGACAAGCCCAGGGTTAATCGCACTGAAGCTGAAACGGAAGCACACGCCGTGACCCACCGAGCGGCCTGAAAACAACAGCCGCCAGCTGTGGTGGAACAAATCGCAAGGAGTAAGGAGAGAGCTCAAAAACAACGGAGGAAAGCTGAAGAGCGAGACGAGGAAGGGAAGAGCGGGAGCGATGTCCACTGAAGTCTGAGAATTCGCGGAGAAAGTTGCGGGAAGAGGGATAGGCGGGAGTCAAAACAAGGAAGGAAGAGAGAGATGGGAATTGGGCCGTAAAGGGCCGCAGCAGAATCAACTAGGCCGGGCCGCAATTTATAGCCTTGCCAAATAACGCCCGAAAGGGCCCTTTCAGGCCCAATGAGACATCACATTGATGCGACTCGTGAGTGTGGTGGATTAGCTATTGAAACGTAATTTTGGAAAAAGCAACTTATCATCCTCATTTACTTTTGGATAAAAAAAATGCTAACGAATTATTCAAATTAGCATCTCACAAGAGATGACAAACATTCGCGCATGCTTAAATGTTGAGACAACGGGCCAAGCTCGAACTCGACCATGCCATTTGCCATCATCACTTGAGCTCCTAACACTCGGCCAGATACAAATACTCGACCAAGCCCCAATTGGTGAGCTTTATGCAAATCTCATGTTATAAGGTACACAATCATACAGTAGAAAGAAGCAATAAAAAGATCCAATGTCTTCTTTTTCTCTTCTAATTGGAACTAGACAATTCACCTCGTTGCATTAATTCTAATCAACAATTATTTTTTCAATATTTAGAAAATAGGACACAGTTGCTTTTCATTAATAATTTACTATGATCTTTGGGATCATGATTATGCAATATTGAGGAGGAAAAAGACTTACCCTAAACTAGCTGCCTTTTTATCTTTTTGACCTTTTGGTAGTTATTCTGAAGGCAAAATGTACATTTGCACCATTAGACGTCAGGCAGAATAGCAGTTGATGTGAACCAGATTCTAGTGTGATGAAGTAAGAACTTCCTCAACTCCAGGAAGAGGGACCATGAACTATCCATAAGTATGAAACCATCTGGACCGTTTTCCCGCGCATTCGCCATGATGGGTTGATGGCCGAGCCTACAGTTTTAGATTTTTGCTCGACCAAATTTGGGCTTCCATTGAGCTACACGTGTCCCTCCCTGGAGAGACGACCGTTTTCCCGCGCCTTTTAAGCTTGAGCGGAGACTCTACCTCGGATCACGAGTTCGAATATATGTACGGATTTTTTGCGTCCCCTAATGCTCTGTGGAGCTGATCAGTGGACAAAATTTTAGAAATTTTCCTTTATGTTCACTCAGACAATTGCCATTCGAATTTTTGCGATGGTTAAAGTTAAAAAAAAAAAAATCGAGATTCAAGATGCTCAATCACGATAAGACTCGTTTCTTCACTCAAAAGAATTAGATCAATATGAATACTACCTTAATTGCACATAGGGGTTAAGTCAACATCGGCGTGTAGAAAAAGACTTTAAATTTCGAGTTTCCATAAATTTAGCTGAAGATGGCTTTTTTGGTCAAACCAAATAATCGACCTTTGACCAGAAAAAAATTTGTTTTTTCACTCGTTTTAATCTTTTTTAGACATCCGATTTAGGAAAACCGCAAAATTTATGTACGTCGAATCCAATTAAAGAAATTCCAATTTCAAGAATCGATAGGCCATTTTAGAATATCATATTTATTACCATTGGATTTGAGCTTATACTTCTAAAGATTGCAATCATACAAAACCCCCTTGGGAGAATAAAATTTATTCTTTTCCCATCTTGGAAGGGGTCATTTTTGTTTTTGTTTTTTGTTTTTTTTGGCTTCTTTTTACGTTCAGCGGAAGGCGCCACAACTAAAAGAAGAGGGGGGAAAGTGAAAAATAAGGAGTAACGATTCTTCATGCCGACTCCTTCACCGTCGCCCCATCGTCATTGGACTTCATCCTCACCACCGCAAGTTGCATCCATTGTTCTTGGATTTCATTCTCTTGAGGAGTCGAGCAATAGTCACCGCTGCCCATTCCAGCGATTGAAACCCACGCCATCACTTCGATGAGCCTCTCCATCACTCCCCTCGACACCATCAGTCGCCATAGCCACTCGTCCTCACTGTTCCTGAGCCACCCTTTCCTACTCTATTGGCCCATGCCTTCCCACTGTGAAACCGAGGAGCCCAGATCTCGTCCGAAGATTCTCTCGTTGGTCGTTGTTCTATTCGTCGACGGTTGTAAAGGTTTTGGTCGCCAGTTGCAAGCACCCGTCACAGCCTAGTTATACCACCGATAAACCAGGCCTTCCTGCTGCCTTCAACGATGGTCATCGATGAGAAGCCACCGAAAACCGGATGGTCCGAGGGTTAATTTTTAAGCTCTAGTATTCCGGTTGGTTTATCCGATTGCCACCTTGTTATTGTTTCCTACGTCTTGTGGATGCAACGGCCAGCACAGTGGTTAGATGATGGTTGGAGACAATGGTTCGGTGAAGAGCGAGAATGAGTGATGGTGGTATACGAGTACTTCTGAGCGTAAGGTTTTAAACGTTTTTGGTTCAGTGAAGCTTTAGATATTGATCCGTAGGCATGAAAATTCATTACAGAAGTCATTAAAGGTGGGAGCTCTGGGCATAGGGAGCCAGGCGTGAGGGTTTCTCCATATATATTATCAAGAACGAATGAACGATGTTGACGTGTCCGATAGGGGTGGTGATGAGGGACCCACACGGGGACGAGGTGACGATCCGACCCTCTCTTTTGCTAATTGCTAATTGTCCCCACTTTATCTACTTTTCATCTACATTTTTTCTTTTTCCTTCAATCTTGTCGTATTTTTGTGCGATGGTACGATTGAGTTGGGTTCGCGCCCCTGCACGTGCTCATCACTAAGTTTAACAGAAAATTATAGGCTCCTATTTGGGTTCACTACCGGCATTTATCAGATTGTTTCAATATATAGATTGCGCCATTGAGTTAGCCTCATTTATTTGTTAAAGTTACTAACTCTTATAGGATATTACTACTCTTAATTTGAGTAATTTATCAACTTTTCAAGAGGTAAATCACAATAGCTGATATTGTTTTAGCATATCGCTTGTTGATAAGAGATCGGATTGAAAAGATTTACTAAACCGGCATTGAAGATAAAAAAAAATCTCAATTATTTGATAGGCAAGAGGTAGAAAAATATGAAAAGAAAAGAAAAGAAATTTAAATCCTTTATTGTTTCTTGGAAATGTACTCGAAGTCACATTTCTGCGAACATTTCGTGCCTACACTTCCAGTCATTGCAAGCCTACTCCTTCATACACTATAAAAGGGAGTATACCTAGTGATAACAAACAATGCAAAAAGTTGTCATTCTTTCCTCTGCTACAGTATTTCTGCAACCAAACACTCCCATTTTCAGACACTTAGTTCAAAAGAAAAGAAAATGCAAACGAGAGCTCCGGCTTCCTCTTCTTCAAGTAAACCAAGTTAACCCAAGAGGCCCTGCTTTGCTCCAATCAAGTTGTACTATTTTTGCTTAATTGCTTGATGATCGTGGTTTTAAATTTACTCGAGGGAAGTATTCAATGAAGAGTTCTTGTGTTCAGCATTCTTTAGATGAGAAATGTGACAGAAGCCTGCATTGTAAGTATGATATTGATTGGCTTTTGACTCATGAGTCATGACTGTTCTAAATCGCTTTCATTCGGTTTTTTGTTTGTGGGTTGGTGTTGTGGCTTCAATGTCAAGTATTAAAGACCTTAAATGTTGTGGTCTCCTTGTTTGAATTGAACTCCATTATAATTTTTCACCTAGCAAGTGAGCTGCAATCGTTATCGGGTTACTTTGCTCTCCTGTTTGCTTGATTATCCTATCTTGCTTGTATTTTTGTGATGAACTTCACGCAGTCAAGAATGAAACCTGTCCTAGAGGAAACTCTAGCTAAGGAGCTGTCTTATGGAGGAGGATGTCTGGAGAGTGGTAAGATGAGTCAAGTAGCTTGGACATAAATTACAGTGTTTATTGCATTTCAATTGCTAATCTCTTCAATTAGAAGCGGCTGAATGCACTTCTAACCTTCTAGTAAGTTTCCGAAATTTACACTAGAAATTGCTGCGAGATGTACAAAGAATATGATTTAGTGAAGGGACATTATCTGCAATCCTCTCGTAATTTATTCTATAGGTACTAATGAATGCTTCAACGGTCCATGCAACTGAGAAAATACAGCCACTTTTATCAATATGACCAAGTGTAACTACTGATTTTTTAGATAATGTGTGCAGCTAACTACAGAAAACTGAAATTCTCATTCAATTGATCCGCTAATATTGACGTGTGACATTAACATTAGGATTGCCAAGTAGGCTTGACGCAAAAGTCATACATTAACATAAAGTCTTTGAATGAACAGAGCAACATACACAACAGAAACACAACAGAATTTTTGTTTAACATGGAGCAAAACATTTTTTGTGTACACAGAAATCTAATAAGTCCTAAAGATTTAGAGAATTGTAGAAACCTAATATCATGCACATCAAGACACTACATAAGCAACTATTTCAATCAATATGAATTCTTTAAAATCAACCTTCGAGAAGCCCATCCAGGAGGTGATCTTTCTTGAATTCATTCCCACAATCACAGACACACTGACAGGTAACA
Source organism: Eucalyptus shirleyi (assembly GCA_017140165.1). Taxonomy (NCBI): domain Eukaryota; kingdom Viridiplantae; phylum Streptophyta; class Magnoliopsida; order Myrtales; family Myrtaceae; genus Eucalyptus; species Eucalyptus shirleyi. The sequence continues at coordinate 42,706,038 of CM029450.1, forward strand.
AATCACAATTGACACCCACACGTGCACCCCTGTGCACACACAGTAATGGTCCAGACATATAGCTCTAAGACAACAATTGCTAATAAAATAAGCAAACTCTCTTCCAAATTGTCTTGAATTTTCCCAACTAGGAACAGTCCAGTCACGTGAGGTAACGGCTGACCATCACTAACCACAAAACAGGGTCAATTTCATTTCAAATTGTTGTTATACTTGCTGTATCATATCCAAATTCAACAAGCGTGCAAGAGAGGAAAAAAGAAAAAGAAAAACTAAAAACCCACATCCTAGAAGGACCCAATTCAAGAACAATTCACTATCAAGACGATCAAAATATGTACTCAAATTTGGCTAAAAGTAAAAAATAAAAATAAAGAATCCTAAGAAACTGACAGAAAGAAAAGGAAAAAGACTAAATTTCGAACTTGAACCAATAAAGAAAATGCCAATTGAGTTGTCACACCAAACCAATAGAAACTGCACAAAGAGCTTGCTTCGCCTCATCTCCTCCTCCTCGTGGAAAGATGATCTAGATGAGGGGCGAGGCGTGGGCAGAAACGACAATCCGAACTCCTTCACCGCGGATGCGGAAGTGAAATCAAGGAAGAAAGAAGGGTCGATGAAGGTGGGTGGAGGGGGTTTAGAATGGCGGTCGTTTTCTATGACATTATTTCAAAGATGGGGCTAAAGTTGAGATTTCCATTTTTATCTATCCCCCATTTGGTGAGTAATTACTAGCGAACAAGCCACCGGTGGTTGGTGGCGGCTTGTACTTGCATCTGCATTACGTTGTTTTTGACAAAGAAGAAAAGGAAGGGAGTAACGAAAAGATAAACATGAAAAAATAAATTTCGGCGAAAAACAAAACATAGAAAATAAATAATTAAATTAATTAATGACGAGGATTTGGCAAGAGTTCGGATCGTGTGCGTCACTCGTGACGTACCCGGCCCCCCGGGGGCAGGGGAGGGGCGGGTTGGTGTTCCAGTCAGAAACCCCCACGCGTGTGGGCATTTCGGGATTGCGTTCACGCGCGTGGGAAGGGAGGGGCCCATGGAGGTGGAAACCGAAGGCAGGGCATAATTGCTCATGCTTTACAAGTAGCCTCCGGAACTTTGATTCAATTTGTAATATTGCTTCTGAACTTTGATTCAATATTCATTATTGTAAAATTTTAAATATTTTCAAGTGGCTTAAGAACTACATTCGACATTTAACAATGGATCATATTAAACTGAAGTTTCGGATCATATTTCATAAATTAAAAATATAGGGATGATATTTTATGTTAAATTAGAGTTTATGGATTATAAGTGCTATTATCCTATAAAACTCTATCCAACTTCTCAAACAAACTTCTCATCGAAGCATTGTCCCGTGGATCAACGTGCTATCGACTTTGTCCCTTGGTCAAGGATGCATCGCACTCTTAATTAGTAAATAAAAATGAATTAATGGATATTAGAGAAGAGCGTCGAATGATGAGCATAGTGGGGGAAACAGTCCAGCATTTTCCTTTTGATTAGAATGGCCATTCTCATCGATTATCTAAACTGTTTGTCTGGGAGAGGTTGCCTTCTCCTGCTGCCCTGAGGGAAGAAGGCCTGTGCCCTTTGACACCTGAAGAAGCGGTGCTTCTGCTAGCCGCTCTTGGTTTTAAAAGAAAAACATTCGTATGCGTCGCTGGAGCAAATATACACTGGCCTCGTTAGAACGTGTTTAGTTTGCCTCGCCGCTTTCCTCACCCTCCGTTCAAACACGCGCCATTCTATTGTGTTGTTCTTGTAAAGATATTCGCGAGTCTTCTCTTGTTCGGCCTTATTGTCGGCATCTTTCCTCCACCGTAATATATTCGGTAACCAGAGACCAAGAATGATAGCTGACTCCCTGAGTCCGTCATGGCAAAGGCATCTGCTGGGGTGCGGACTATGAAGTCCAAAGCAGCTGACTCTAGAATTACGAGGAAAGGCAGCGAACAATCAGACTAACAATAGTTGCCACAGAGCTTAGTCCATAATCATTGCATGCTTCTCAAATCGTTACATGAAAATGAAGAAAAGAGAAAAGAACATGTAGAGAAGGCCAATGAAATCAAGCTAGAGGCGAATATAACTGAGAAGAAAGTCAAAAGACAACTTTTTCACTTAAGAACACAAAAACAAGAAGATAAGTAAATCATTTTCTAAATTCCATATTTTTTTTTAATAGTTGGATTATTTGAATATTGTTTTCTTTGAAATTATCTCTTAATTCTACTTTAGTTTTTTAAATTGATTCGGGCAGGCCCGAACCGCACAAACGGGTCGGGACCCGGTCCCCTCTTTGGGGCACGTGTGGCTTTTTCTCTTTTTAATTTTTTCACCAGACGCGAGCTGACATAATTCACAGCAGCTAGAAACTGGAACTGTCTCTCTCTCTCTCTCCCTTTCTGGTTGCTTCGACCAACACCTCGATATCTCAATTGCCCAGTTGATCGAAAGTAAAAAGGTTCGATTTTTCAGATGAATCTCTCTTTTTCTTCAATGGGTTCTTGTGTTCAGCCCTTACGTTTGAGTTTCTTGCCATGCGCAAGAATTGCAATAAAAATCTCACTTTTTACAATCAATCAGTGATGCGACTTTTGTGTTATAAAAAATAGCTCCATCTTTCTTTTGCTGTCTTTGTTGGCTAAAGGCCCTAGCTCCATTAATGGGGGCGTCAGGAGATTTCGTCGTATCAAAATCCAAAGGTTGTTTGTACAGATCCCATAAACTGAATCTAAAATGCTTTGCATTAAAGTAATTGGCATAGATAAAAAGATAGATTTAATATCTCCACGAGGCTAGTAAAAGATTTTGCAGGCCTCTAAGTATGCGTTTGGAGAGCATTTGACCAAAGTCTTTGCATCGATTATAGGGCAAAGAGTTTTTCACCAAATGCAAATAATATTTGGTAAACATTATTTGCATCAAGGAATTTGCTTCCCTTTTTTTAAATAAAAGTTATAATAATGACCCTCCTCGATAACTCAAGCAAAGTTAGAAACTTCAGTAACAAGTGTTGTCTAGATTGTGCAACTCCAGGTGAGCCAAATCAAAGGACCTTTATGTCGTGCAACCAGTTAATGGATCACTAAGGTCACATGACCCTAGGTGTGAGCTGCCGAGATCGTACATACCCAGGCGAGGTGACGCTGAAGTCATTTGACCTCAGATAAGCCAGATCTAAACTCCAAAGTCACACATGTTGGGCGATGAATAGCGCGACCCCAACTGAAATGACAACGGCGTCCGTTTAGCTCCTCCAAGCCACCTCTGCGAATCCCATATTTGTAGGGTACAGACAACAGACCAGTGTTAAAATGAAGAGGTTTATGTACTCCAGGTTTACGTGAAATTTTCTGTGGCTCCTTAGACTAAGGGAATGCAATTGAGGAGTCTGCTATGTATCTTTTTATACAGTAATTACGTCTGATATTCATTCGTACTAGTAATAAAATGTTGTCTATCGATGTTTGTCTATTTGTACAAATAAGTCCACCCAACAGTGGTTCAGAGTGTAAATTTTCATGGTGCAGTTGCGCTGGGAATGCTCTCAAAAACATAGTGAAGCAGATGCAATCAATGGAGATTTCTTTACAGGAATTGGTAAGATAAACAGATTTTATCAATCTTCCACTTCGTCTCAAACATGTCTTTATCAGCATTTCAGTTATGAGTTGTTTATTTGCATGTTGTGAAGTAATCGAATGAACTTATTGACCAACAGATTCGTTACTAGCAAATGAATTATGCCGACTGTTTGAACAGCAATCATTTAACATTTAACATAAGCTTTGCACAATTTCCTCTTCTTTTATAAGAAAATAGTCATTTTATTGATCAAGCTGTGGAAAGAAAAACACGGGGGACTACATTTCCATGCAAGTCCATTACAGCATAATGTCCCACATGTATAGCCCACATCGAGGTGTCAAACCTCCTCCGGGAAGATTAGCTTGTTATTTAAAGAGTAACTTTTATTTGTTGTACAATGGCCCTTCAACTCGGCACCATATGATCACTAAGGCTGACTTTCATCCCTGCTCGATGGCCCTTCCAGGCTAACTTCCTCACTAATGCTTTCAAATTGTTCCCCTTGATGTGCTACCAAGCCCAAGTAATTTCACCCTTTGGGTCACTTGCAGATCTTGTACATAAGAGTAGCTATAAAATTTGTTGCCAAAATCATTTTTGAGAATGCACTAAGAAAAAAAGTGCATTCAATATTCTTCATGTTGTCTAACTAGCACATAGGGGCTATCAATGTCACACCTACTTTTTATCTTGTTCATAAGTGCACAACCAATTATGAATCACCAGACAAGTTATAAAGCCATATTTTCGCATGTTAGGCTCAAACCATACAAGCCCAAGCCAAGTCTATTATTCCCACATTTCCTCACCAGCTTCCAAGCCTCCCTTACAGAGAAAGAGCCCCTACATGATCTAGTAAATACTGCTTTGTCTGAAGAGCCAAAGTTTGGAAAAATCAAGCCACATAAAGCCGTATGAGTTTCAAGCAGATCATCAGACCTTGCTGGAGGCCATCTCCATCCATTTGCCTCGATAACATTTACAACTGTGGCTATATTACCTAAAGCCGAAATATAAAGCGTATGTAAACTTTTGCATGGACGTGGTATGAAAGGGGAAAATGAAAATGCTTAGGATTGTTCGTAAGAGCAATATATGCAACTGTTGTTGCTAAACACTGTGATTTCAACAAGGTGTTTGATAAGTTGTTTTTAAGAAGGAACAATAAAATAGGTTGTTCAACTTCTTTTGATGGAATGAATTGGTTTTGCGTCCCCTCTGCTTCATATTTTTCTCATGTCTCCAAGTTTGACAATGCTGCTGTTGGCGTTGTTGAACACAGGGTGGAGATTGCAAACATTCACTCTACCCACCTCACAGGGTATGAATGCACTTCCCCCACTATGCCGTTGAGAAAGGCTTTCTTTTTGGTATCGACTGGTTATGCGTTGTTGATATTTTGGTGGAAGAACGGTCCAACCTATCGTTGCCAACCTACAGCAGGCAGAGTCAGAGCCCAGTGAATGTTGGGCCACAATGACTCTGTAGTATGCCAAAATATCAATTCTCCAATTTAGATTAGAATTTTTGTAGCTTGATAGCAGTGGAGCTTTTTTTTTTCTTTAAAAATTTGCTTTACTAAACTCTTGGACGATGGATCTATTAATCCTTGTAGTTTCCCGGATAGTATGACTTGTCTTAGTGAGATATTTGGCAGTTTGTCCTTCTTTACTGACAATTCAAGCTGGAAATCTCTAGAGTTTGGAAATCTCCAAGTGACACTCAAGAAAGGTGTTGGGCAGATGGGAGAATCGACATTTACTGACAATTCAAGCTGAATAGGAGTAAAAGTTTCCGTACATCGCTTAAGTTAGCATCAAGCTATTGTGGGAGTACACAAATCCAGGAAGCAAAAACAGATGCCTTCTATGACAAGGAACATAGAGGAAGATGTAAGTCCTTCAGTCTTTTTATAGTGTATAAACCTATCCTTTATGACTGACCATAACATGGTTTTGGATGTCCACGGCTGTCAATTTTTTAAATTGAGAGTCATTTTTTAGACCTTAACCTTTTGAACAAAAATTCTGATAAATAATAAACATCGGGCGCCTTTGTTATTATCTATTGTTGACACTTTGATCACTTTCAAGAGAGAGTTTGTATATCTATCAGAAGTTAGCTTCTACTCATTAATCTAATAGTGACCGAGACCTTATTTGCATGTTCTCTTCATTTACTACATACATGAAGCATCATCCACCTGTATCTGACGATGAGGTCTGGAGGTTGGAGAAGATTGCAAAATATGGGAAATCTCAGAAAAACTGAGTGAAGCCGGAATACATAAGGTGAAGGACTTTCTATTGTAGCTCTTTATGGACTCCAAGAAACTGCGAAAGGTAGGCACTTAGTTAATGATTCTCAATTAGGGATTGATTGACAACCAGGAATAAAAGGCTTGTGTCATCACTCATCATAGAAATTGGAAAGAGCATAATACCGAAGAACTGGAATATCCTCTTAGATCATGCAAAGACTTGCAGAGCGAATTGGAAACTATACTGTCCTGATGGCATGAGGAAGCATGGTGCTGAATTCAACACTAATTGTCAACCGATCACCCTAATCAAAGACCTAATCAAAGGCGGTGCATCTTTGGCTACTCATCAACTTTCTCCCCAAGAGAAGGCAAGTAATAAGGAGTTCCTACCGTGTTTTGTCCAGACAGTTCATGCTCTACACACCATCATGCTAAATTCATATAATTTGTCCCATATCATCTATACAATCAGTAATTTGACATTTACTCACAGCTGTGGCTTTATAGGTGTTAGGATTGATAAAAGATATGGAAACTTGGAACAGGAGTTAGTATGACATCTAGATGCTTTGTCTTTCTTTTTGTTTTGTTTTGTTTTTTTTTTTTTTTAATTATTATTGGTACCAAGATTGTTCTCTGAGATGCGTGAAGCTTAATTAATTGGGAAAAAGGCCAAATGCAAAGATAATAACGTGCACCTGCAGATAATTGAGGACAACCTGCTTAAGTTATTTTCCAGCACCACAAACAACTTTTGGTACACGCTTCATACCCTATCACTGAACAATCTAGTAGACTAAGATCATAATAGCCAACCAAAAAAGACAGAGTCCTATAGCATCATCAGAGCTTAAAAAATCAGCCATACCACTTCACCCAGAGAAAATTGATGGATGCAGGACTAGTACTAGCACTAGCACCATCGGGAAGACTAAAAAATTCCTCCTGAGGAGAAGAGTCAAGAACTAGATACGCAAACAAAAACAGTTAAATGAAGAAAAATGAAACGTCATCTACTGCTCTGTATTAACAGTACCACTTGCCATGCTCACTAACAAGGTTTGGCAGCAAATCAAACTTCCCCATGAAATATGCAATGGCATCAGCCCATTGCTTATGCATGACTAAAAATGATGTTTGGATGACATGAAGTAAGTCTTCAATGTCCAAAGTCAGTTGAGCGACTTGATGAAGTTCATTTTTTTTTGCAAACAGAAAGAGATCGATAATCTAAGGAGGCATCCTGCTGATAAAAATTCTCAAAAGTTCGTTCTGATTTCAATTTGAGAATTAAAACAAGCCAGAAAATGCGTTTGGTAACACTCTGAAAGCAGCTGATGAATAAAAAGGAAAACTATTCTCAGAATCAAAATCACAAATTGAAGATGACTTTTTAGTATTCTCATTCCAAATGCAAACATGTAAATATGTAATAACTAAGCCTGTTTTTGGAATGTGATATAACCCAAGCATATATTCACAATTTTCATCCCTAATGACATATATCATTTTCACTTAACAAACATTTTGTCAAAAAAACAAAAAAACATCGAAGACTGTTTCTATGAATACGGAAACTAAGTAGGCCTTAAACAGTTAGGAACAAATCCTCCTCTAGATTCCACTCCGCCATCCTCACCTGCCAATTGGAGGAAATCAAGCAATAACCTCACAAAACCAAATCGGAAAACAATCGAATCACTGCTGCCCATTAGGAGGTCGTGGAAAGAAGGCCCGAAAGGGAGCTGAACCTGAGAAGCCAAAGCGGTCCGTCGGAACTTGAAGCTGAAACGGAAGAGCATGCTGTTGGAACAGAGCTGGTACAGAGCTGTTATGGTCGGTCTGATAGTCGGAGGGAGGGGGCGGGGATTGAAATATCCATTTCTTTTTCCCTCTCTTTTACTTATTTTAAGGACGTGTATGACATTGGAATATGAATCTTTTGATTTTTTTTTTTTTTTTGGGCAAAGAATCCTCTTAATTAATAGGTTAATTCTCATAGTCATAACCAAATACAAACTAAAGAAACTCTCGTTCGACTCTATTCCCCTATCGATTTCATTTTGTTTTTCCGTTTCATTTCTTTATTGTGTACATTCAATTTTACAATGTCAAATGGATCTTGAGTTCTTTAGAACGTGTATGATTGTTTACTGACTAGTTCTGAAAAGTACCGGATTTTGTTATAATCTTCATTGTTTTGGTGGGAGAAAGTTTTTAATATTTGATACGGTAAAGATTGGTTGAATCGATGGTCGATAATCTCTTAAGAGTATTCAACGGTTTCTTCTTTGAAATTCGTTACAAAAACGATGGAATCGAGGAATTCCTTTTTACCTTGTCTCCTTTTTGCTGAGCAAATGAAGACTGATGAGACTAAACCATATGCTACGAACACGTCATCGTCTATCTTTTGTTCGTTCAGTTTTTGCGTTGCTTATACTTGATATCAACTTTTGTTGATTGCTCTACAAATTATCCAGAAATAAAATCGGAAAGATTCTTAAAATGAACAAAAGAAAAGAAAAACTCCAAACAGAGTAGCTCAGCAACACGAAAAAGGCAAAAAAAAAAAAAAAAAAAGGAAGACGAAAAATTGAAAGAAAAAAGCAGTGCATTGAAAAAAATCGTAAATTTTCTTCATATAGTATTGGATTTTCTAACCATCATTGGCCTAATCTGTGCCCTCGCCAGTGTCTTGGCAGCGCAAGACTCGCGCGAAGACTCCATCGACGAGCAAACCGCCGCTCGTGCTGAAGTAGGGTCCGGCCCGATAACCTGGAGTTGTACGGCCGCGGCTTACGCTCAGCAGTACACGGACGAGCCTAGAGGTGACTGCGACCTCAAGCACTCTAGACGGCCCTATGGCAAGAACCTAGTCAAGGGCTTTGGCGTCCTGAGCAACAGGGACTCAGTGAAGATGCGGGCGGGAGAGAAGGACAACTACGACTACTGCTCGAACTCGCTCGTGGGAGGCGAGTGCCTGCACTACACTCAAGTCGTGTGGCGCAACTCGGTTCGTCTAGGATGCGCTAGAGTGAAGTGCGATAACGGGCAGTGGTCTACGATCCTCCCGGCAATTACAGACGGCGAGCGGCTGTACTGAACGATCTATATAAGTTCTGAATAAACTCTTATGATTCAGACGATTCTACAAATCCACACCACTCCCTATTTGAGACATACATAGCGGAAGCCTGCCGTCACTAGATGACACTTCCTACCAAGAAGTTCCTACTTTTGCATCTCTCGTTACCATATAGAAAGTCACAACAAAACACAAATCATCATAACTCAACAATCTCGGTACGCTTTCTCGGTTTCCTTTTCTTACTGTTTGTTTCTGATCCCTCCATTCAAATCCTCTACGCTAGATCGGACATTGCGTGCTTTGTGGGAACTCCCGCTTGGCAAATACCGTGCCCATCGTCATCATGGTCACCGGTAGTATCTTTTGAGTCTGTTTCGCCAGTGCTAGAAGCTAACGGATTCGGAGGTTAACAACTTGCCACTGCAGATTCTGCAGTTGCCACTGCTTCAAGGGTATGAAGATCCGCGATTCCAGCATCACGTCCTGTTTCGTTAATTGCTCTACAAATTATCCAGAAATAAAATTTGCAAAAATTTCAAAATTAACCAAAAAAAAAAGAAAAAGAACTTCAACCAGAACAGCACAGCAACACGAAAAGAAAAGGTAATGAAAAAATGAAAGTGGAGAGTAAATTTTCTTTGTATAGTCGCTTAGTGTCTAGGCATTTCTTGGAAATCCTACTGCTTTCTACATTTTTTTTTTTTTGGTTCTGTTGTTGTCGACAAAAACGATGCACTTTTTGCACACTAACATACGTTCTTGCTGATTGAGAGGAAAAGAGGAAAATCTATAAGATAAGTGCGGATCGAGTGGTCTGCCATTCACGTTTCGATCACCATATTGCATATGGCCCACATGTACGCTTGCATGTTGAGATCATACAAGGTCTATGACAGATCAAATCGCTACGCTTTTATCTACCGACGAGGGTGATACATGTCCATCACTCTTGGTTTCCAATTGAAATGATAAAGCCAATGTCACTTCCGGCATAGTGATCCGTATTGAATAGCCAGCCGAAATCCTTTGCAGAAACAATATTGTTTAATTGAGGTCCATACGTTCTACTGTAATCACTTTGCACACCCCCACCGAAATAAAGTGGCCTAACAGAAGGAGGCTTGGCTCCGTAAACGGAAGCATCGGAGGACTCATGGGACATCACATTGATGCTAATGTGGCGGTGGATTAGTTGTTGAAATTGTAATTTGGAAAAAGCAACGTGATCATCTTCACTTCAGATAACCTAAAACAAACGCAAAATACTGGTAAAAAGACGTTTCCTCAGCAACAGGAGGCAGAATCAGTGCGGCATCTCCTCCTCCACCGTTTATGGACAAGAATGGTTTGCACAATTTCCGATGCTTGCACCGAATGATCTTTGGGTAATTGGAGCTTTTATGGAGCAAGAACTCGCTTGGCAGGGCATTCGTTTACGGTGCCGCAAGAAAAGAAGAATTTAACTCAATTCCCCTTTACAAAAAAAAAAAAAACTCAATTCCCAGGGCGGATAATGCCTGATAAGGGGCATTCTTTTAGGGATTCAGAACCCAAATCTTCTCGAGGCCTATCAAAATATGTTTCGCAAGTTTCATGCCCATCATTTGGTTGCTCGTACATATAAAACTCAACACAATTCTATCTTATTTGATATCTCGTGACCATCTCACATTCTATCTTATTTGATATCTGGTGACCATCCACCGCATGAGAGATATCCATACCTCCATTGATAGTATTCTGAAAGCCCAAACTTGGATCAAGTTTAAATTCAAACCAATGATTATGACCTATAATTTCAATTATACGCTTATAGTAGAAATTGTCAACTTGTTAAATCAGAATCAAATCAGATTTTACCTCACCCTTTCCAGCCATATAATATTACTAATCCATATCATTGCATACGATAGGTTCGTATAAGAATTTAACATCAGGATGTTCTGAAAGAAATGGTGTGTCACAAAATGTGTGGAGCATAACTTGTTATAACAAATTCCTACATCTATCTGATCACCCTCCTAGACTTTTCTATGCGATGCTTAAAAGTCAAGCATTTATCAGATAGAAAGGCCAAATGCAAAGGTAATAACATGCACCTGCAGATGATTGAGGACAACCAGCTGGAGTTGTTTTCCCGCACCACAGACAACCTTTGATACATGCTTCATACCCTATCATCGAACAAAGTAGCAGACTAAGATCATAAAAACCAACCAAAAGAACAGAAGTCCTATGGTGACACCGGAACTTTGAAAAACCAGCCGTACCACTTCACCCAGAGAATTAACAAGAAACTGATGGACTGCAGGACTGGTCCTAGCACACCTAGAAGACTCAAAAATTCCTCCTGAGGAGAAGAGTCAAGAACTAGATAAGCAAACAGAAACAGTCAAATGAAGAACAATTGAAAGCCATCTACTGCTCTGTATTAACAGGACCACTAACCATGGTCATTAATAAGGCTTCACAACAAATCAAACTTCTCATGAGATATGTTCATGGCATCAGCGCACTGCTTGTGCATGACTGATAATGATGTCCAGACGACATTAAGTAAAACTTTGATGCCAGAAGCCTGTTAAGCAACTTGATGAAATTCATTTTTACTGCAGACAGGAAGAGATTGAAAATCTAAGGAGGCATTGGGCTGATAAAGATTCTCAGAAATCTGTTCTCGTTCTATTTGAGAATGTTAACAGTCCAGACAATGTGTTTGATAACACTTCAAAAGCAGTTGTTGAAAGGAAAACTATTCTTAAAATCAGAATTATAAACTAAAGACGACTTTTTAGTGTTCACATTCTGCATGCAAACATGGAGATTTCGAATAAGTAAGCCTATTTTCCTGTTGTGACGAGCATATTCTCACAACTTTCATCCCTTACAACATACATCATGTTCACTCAACAAAATTTTTGTTAAAAATCATTGAAAACAGTTTCTATAAAAATGGAAGCAAAAATGTAATCAAAAACTTAGCAGGCCTCTAATGGTAAAGAACAAAAATAACACGTGAATCATGCAACAATTTTTAAAATTTTGCAAGAGTAACTCCTGCATCTTTGTCCCACTACTTTCAACATCTAAACTACATTGACTTCCAGAGGTTTCTGTGGAAAGATAGTATGATACTTAAAGGTCGGGTGAAAACCTTATTAAGCATGAACAAAATCATTCAGGCTACGAAGTATGAGGCATCATTTTGTTCAGCTTATGGTGACTCTTGAAAGTCAACTTGGGCATTTAGATTATCAGAAGAAAAGTTCTTCTATCATGCAAGGTGTAGAGTTAATTCCAGGAAAAATGCCTCAAAATTGCTCCATGTTAACCATCAGTTTCGTTTTAAGGATGATGATCATATCCTGAGTTATATGAGTTTTACTTTCTGTAAACCAAACAAAGTCGACACCTTTAAACAAATATCAGTGCATATAAACAATCCTAATATAATCATAATATCAAATACAATCACTACTACATAAACTATATTAAAACAAAGAAAAACACTAGTGCAATTTTACCTCTTTTGGAATATTGAAGTATCAAGCACTAAGCAATGGAAGCCATGCATACTATCTCCAACCGTTTGACCCCCTTTTAATCCAACAATGTCTTCAACAAGTTATCCTGAGCAGGCAACCATCAAATGACAAAGATCCTTGGATAAAGCCACCTAATGATAACAATTACATGCAAGTTAGCTTGCTCTGATGAAACATCTAACATGATACCTGGAATAATCCAATCATAGGAAACCTTTGAAGTTGAGCAAACAGTCAGCCTCTTACGTCTATCAAAATATTATCCAAGCTGTTTGACATCATAACCAAGCTATCGTTGAAGAAACGACCACGCTGAATTAAAAAAAGAGAGAACTTACCAGGAGAGATTGTCCATAGCCTCTGCCAATTGAAGCGATGAAGCACCACCTTCGAGTCCTCCGTGACCATCGCCAACAAATCCTTCTCCGGATTCCACTCCGCCATCTTCACCTGCCAATCGGAAGAAATCGAGCCAAAACCTCACACAAAACCGAATGAGAAAACAATCGAATCGACCTGCCCATTATCAGGTCGCAAAAGAGGGATGAAACGGGAGCCGAACCTGAGAAGCCAGCGGCTTGTCGAACTGAAGCTGAAAGGGAAGCATGTGCCGCGACCCTTGGTCGGTCTCCATAGCTGAAAAAGCTCCGGGAGCAGCCAAAAACGCAGCCAAAGCGTCCGGTGGCAAATGCGAACTGAGAGGGAGAGCTAGTGGTGGAGGGTTAGAGCCCGAAAACCCTAGAAGAAAGCCTGACGGAAGAGAAAAACGAGTAACGAAGTGCACTGGAGCCTGAGATTTTTGCAGAGAAGATTACGGAAGAGGAAGAACAGGCGGGAGAGAATTTGATAATTGAGGAAGCAGAGTGAATTTGATTACGGGCCGAGCCTTGGGGCCCGGTCCCAATATGGGCTGCGATATTGGCTTAAACCCAAGCCCAAGAAACTCTAATTTAGCCCAATATCCAAACCCAAATTTAACCGACAGCCTAACTAAGCCCACTTCCACGCCATTCTCTCTCTCTACTGCAGTCCCCCGATCTGCCATCGCCTCTCAATTCCTCCTTCCAAACGAACAGAACACGAGAACCCACCACCGTCAAAGCTCACCGAAAATGTACTTGCTGATCATAGGACAGATTACGCCGCCCTGCACGTATTCATGTTGCCCACTTTGGATAACTCGACAATAGAGATTAAACCGAACGGCGTTTGGTTCAGGCATTTCGTCGAACATTTGAAGCGCACTGGCTAAAAGGGGGCAAACCGACCACCAACTCGCGCCGGGACTCGCAATAATTGACAGACAGCGACTCAAAACAGCGGCGCACAGACGAAGGGGCCGGTGCTCGCGTGAACCAGACAAGGACGAAGCCTGGTCTGGCGAGCCCAGAACGGGGCAAGACAACGGCACGAACAGAGGGGGCGTCGGCCGAGAGTCCCTACCCGGCTCGACGACGGCGGATGGAGGGCGAGTTCGATAGACCGGACCACGTCCGGTCGCCTCGCATGCCTCCAAGCCAGGATCCTCGGAAAAACGGCTCGTCCCACTAAAAATGGAAGGAAAAAAAAAGGGAACTTGACCTACCGGAGACTTAGCGCGGGGAACGGGAGCTGCGGGCTCAAGAGCGCGGTCGGGAGTCGTCGGACGGGTTTCGGGCGTGATCGGACTGCCGAAGGCCTCCTCGCTCTCAATCTCTCTCTCTCTCTCTCTCTCTCTCTCTCGGTTGCTCTCACAGTCTCTCCACCCTTCTCCCTCTTACTCCCTCTCTCGCTCTATTTCTCTCCAAACATCCCACCTTTGGCTCGCTCTCCTTCCCTCCCTTTTTGCTCTGCTGTGACTAATTTTACTTTCCTCCCTAATTAGTCTTCTAATATATTTCGACTTTATGATACGATAAATTGTCTTTTCTTTAATTTTTCCCTTGCATTAGGAAAAGAAAAATAAAAATAAACCGTATTCATGATCACGTTAAAATTATACAAAAGAACTTAGACTAAACGAAGCAAAAAATTACTGGACCCCGGTGATGCTTTTGGCCTGTTCCAGTGTTTAGTTCCTCATGCCTAAGTTATTTTAGATTGCATGCTCTAAGGACTTCACGCATTGGTGTGACACTTCTATGGGATTGGAAAGTGGAAGGAATGGCTAGGACTATATTGGAATGCTTTTAAAGGGGATGATTTGATGGAAATTAGGGTTAGTTATCAGTGTAGTCTTCTAACCAGAAGGATAAGGGCTTTTATTAATCAACTATCTTTCATATTCTATTTAGATTATTTAATTGAATAAATAGAGTATATATATTTATTAAGGGCATGTTTGATAATAATCCCGAGAACAACTGATTCTTTTTTGTTCCCGAAACAAAACAGGAACATAAATCTATTTAGTAAATTTTTTGTTTCATCCATTTCTTTGTTTTCAGGAATAGATTTGGAATAGAATCAAGAAGCAGAAAAAAAAAATTGCTTCTTGTTCTTAAGAACAATTCCTAAAATCAACCTAATTTTTTTCTTTTTTATTCTTCTCTTTCATTTTCTTCTTCTTCTTCCTTTTGGCTGTCCGTCAGCTTTGGCCATGGCCAGCGATGGCCGATGATCGGCCGACGAGGATAGGCAACCTCGCCGGGGCGTTGCTGAACGGCAAGGCTCAGCTTTGCAAAGCTAGGGTAAGCCCAACCTTGCACCATTGGGGCGAGGTCAAGCCTCTCAGTGGCGAGGCAAGCCTCCAGCAAGCTCACCGACCCTTACCTTGGCTTGGCAATGCTCCGGTGAGCTCGCCGGACCTCACCTAGTCGATCGCTGGCCACGACACTAGCCATCATCGTGGCCAGCAACTGGCCACAAAAAAGGAGGAAAAAGAAGAGAAAAGGAAAAAGAAAAAAGAAAAAATATAACAAAAGTATTAAAAAATTTAAGAATTCTACCAAATGCATTTTTATCCCGAGCATAAAAATTTTGTATAGTTACCAAACGCGTTCTTTTACTTGGAAATTGTTCCAAAAAACAGAATAAAAAAAAATCATTTTTGATAAAAAATTACTCTCGAGAATAGAATTGTTACCTAATGTGTCCTAAGAATGTTTTCCAAAAGTAACTATGTTAACTTGTTCTCCTTAAACTAAAGCACCGGTTAAAACAACAATTTGTATGCCCTTGCGTGACTCACATAAATGACAATTTTCCACTACTCATGTATCGCATTGATCTTAGACAATAATGTAATGAAAATTGTCTTTCCTAGAAAATCGAGCTGTAGATAGATGTTTATTTATTTGTATAAGTTGGGCATGCTTATCGCTAGTTTCTAAAATTTATTGCATGCTATAAATGAGTTTGTGATTGTCCATTAGTTTCTTACTCAAAATGCTTCAATCGGCCTCGCCAGATTTGGTGAGGGCTAACACTCGCCCTTGCCGGCCATGGCTATGGTCGGTGGCTAGCAATGGCCATTAACGAATAGAAAAGGGAAATGAAAAAAAAGAAAAAGAAATCAATAAATTCAACAAAAAATTATTAAAAAATTATTAAAATTATCCATCTCAGCGTCGATCGGCCGACCGACGTCCATCTTTGCAATTTCTAGTTTAAATTGGTGAATTGAATTGGTACTAATATGAAAAAGTTTAGGACTAAATTGATTCAATTGAAATAATTAAAATTGAATTGGTACCAATATAATATGTTTAGGACTTTCTTGGCACTTTTCCTATTGACAAATGGTAGCAAAGATAGATGGTCAAGGATTGACTAAACTTTGCTCAAATCTTTGTCCATATGCCAGGTCGAGGTGAGTGATGACATGATCAAGAAGATTTTGATGGGAGGCCTTGTTCTTGAGTACTTACATTTAATTGGGAAACTTGAAAGAGCATGAGATTGCTAGATGTTGGCCAGTTGAAGCTAACGATATGCTATTAAAGATTCTCGCTCCTCATTTTATTGTCATTGCCAGTAACACAGTGTTTTTCGCAATAAGAAGGTTAGAATAGTTGAAGCCTTGCACCACCGTCCGTAGCGACGTAGCTAGCTCGGGCTCTCTCCCCCTCACAAATGAGAGGAGTTTGAATCCCAGAGGTATCGTTAGGGATTCTTACTTGGAGTATTGTGGTGGTGGGTCCTGCAGTCGCTTCCCCAGGGTTTGCTCACTGACTGTCGGCTTACGGGGTTCCCTGGGTTACAAAAAAAATAGTTGAAGCCTTGCGGTGATTCTTCTTGTTAGTCGAAATAGCAACACTCTCATAATAACTGAAAACTAAAGAGGATTACAATGAAGGTTAGGAGAATTAGTGCTGCAACTGTCATCACCAAGAGAGGCCAGTGAAAACAAGCACCATTTGAATTTTTTTACCAAAATGAAAGCTATATTCTAACTTTGCGATGGACTTTGAAGAAACTTGAAGCTAACTAGGAAGCTAGAGTATATCTTTCAAAAAGAGGATCGCTACCGACATCAAACCTTTCAAATTGAGCAAACTTCACAAAATTGAGTCAGAACAACCGAGTCGATTGCCCATTAGCTTGCAAAAGAATGCCAACCGCGGGTTGAACCTAAGAAACCATCGGTTTATTGAACTAAAGTCGAAACGGAAGCACGGCTACAATCCTTCATCAACTTCTATCACTAAAAAGCTCTGCAAGCACCCGAAAAACGCAATGCTAGGGCTAGAACAAATCTTGAGGAGTGTACAGAAGCATCGATGGAAAATGCAAGCTAAAAGAGAGCTTGTGAAGGATAGAGCTCGAAAGATTGAGAGGAAGGCTCTAGGCTAGTGAGGCAAGGATAGAGCTGAAGAGCGAGATAAAGAATGGAAAAGTGAGAGAGAGTAAGAAAGTCCACTGGAGTTCGAAATCGTGTGGAGAAAATTGCAGAAGAGGAATGGGCAGGAGAGAATGAGAGATAGAAACAAGATTACAGGAGTGAAGGCGGACTCATTTGATTGATGGGTTGGCCGAGCTAGGTCGAATCGTGCCATATCCCGAATGGAACTTGTTGTCTGGGCTCATTCATCATAAATATGTGATTTTGGAACGGGTCAGATTACCAAAGTGTTTGGTTTAGTTATAACCATAGTAGTCACCTTTTTCCTACATTTGTTATCAAATTGAGCTCTTGTTATCAAATTGATCAAAATCATAATAGATTGGAAACCACATCAACAAATTTCATTAAATATGAATTAATGAAAGGACGATATTGAACTTTTTTATATATCTTAGGGATTGATTGAACATTAAGTTAATGAAAAGTTTATGAATGACATTACACGTTTGACTAAAGTTCATAGACTATTTGTGTCGTTTTTTCCTTTTGTTAGAGCTGAATCTTTGTTACAAAGCTAGACCAACATCAATCAAGCTTCAATGTCCCAATAGAAGCACATTCTCAAATGCACATCAATTGGGCTCTAGTGACCTTGTTTTTCACACTAGAAACATTTTCTACTTCGGTTCCAACAACGATGTTATTGGGGAGAATTGGGTAATGATTCACTAAGGACTAACTCAATCCATGATCAATTTCTTCCCAAAACTAAATTGACCAAAATTGAATTAACCTTAGCAATAAACATCAGTGCTTTCCAACAATAAATCTCAAAATAAGTAAATATAATGCTGAAATGTTAAAGAAATAAGGCAACAATAATACCAAGATTTTTACATTGAAAACTCAATACGGGAAAAAAATCATGAATTGCTCAAAAACTTTCACTAATCACCAAGAATAGTAACATCAACATTGCAATAATATTTCATCATTATGGAGATGGATCAATACAAATAGAGCAAGAAACCTTAATCGCAATTAGAAAAAACGAGAAAGAATTTAGAGAAGATTTTCAATGAGCGAAACTGATCAACTAGTGGTCTTTATTTAATGAACAACAAATTGAAAATTGAGCTAATTTTAACAATGTTTGGCCTTCGATCCGGGACTTGGAAACTTGCTTTCCCTTTTTTCTTCTCATGTGTTCTTCCTGGGGAACGCTCTCTCTCTCTTTCCCTTCTCCTTTTTCTCTTGTGTTCTTGGGAAACTCTCTCTCTCTCTCTCTTCCTCCCTCTTCTCTACACTCTTCACTCCACGAACGGCTCCTCTCTTTCTTTTTTGTTTTGACTTTTTGGCCTTTTTCTTTTTCTTTCATGTTATGTTAGCTGAGCCACACTGAGGCCGACCCAGCCAACAATCCTCCACCAATAGGAATAAGATCTCAATCTTGCAAAACTTTGATTCCAAGACCTTTGACCCGACAGGCTTCCCATAGGTAGAATCTCTAAGTACTTTATCAACCCAACAAACTTTGGAAGGCAAGCACCGAATTGCTTCCACTTTAACATGAAGATTTTAACATGAAGATCAAAACCCGAATCACAAAGAACTCTCTTTGAATAATGACCCCAATAGACTTGCAAACAGGTGTCAAGTATGATACTAACTTAAAATACAACCGTCTAATTCGAAGGCCATTATATCAAACAAGTTGGCTAGACTTTCAGTATTTTGGAAACCTGTTAAGTTAATGGACAGTTTCAGCTCTGCAAAGCTTCAATATAAAATAATTAGGGAAATGTGGGATGATAATATGCAAGCATCCTTTGCCATTCCAAGGATGCATTGTCAGAGTTTGGAGAAGTTCAAGAAACATTGAGCCCCCAATCCTTTGATGATCTCGAAAGTCTTCCATAAACCCATATTAAAGCCGTTGGACTTTGAAATAAGATTTCAACTTTGAAACTTAACTGCAAACAAAAAATTAGAAATAAGAATAAAATATTGTTCATTAAGAATCGAGATCAAGAAGTCATATATAAGCAAATCCATAGTCATCCTATAGAGCCACACAGAGAAATGAATAGCACGAAAAAGTAGTTCTACTCTGCACATGTGGATATCTGGATCATATATGTAGTTTCAGATTAAAGGTATATACCCCATACAAGGACAGTGAATTGCGAATGTATCCGATGAATGTTGAAAGTGACATAAGAGGGAATAGTGATAATAAATTCTTACAAAGTTTCTATTTCAAAATAGAAGAGAAAGGCATCTGGGCAGCTTCCTTCAAAGTGTGATGATCAAATTAGGTTTTAATCAAGAAAGGTGAGATCCGTATTTCTATACACAAGGGTAACAAGCTAAACAGAGAGCCCAGTCCGATAAGATCACTCAACTAAAGCTTCCATGTACCTCGTCAAGTGATCAAACTTGAGATCAAATACCAAAAAATAGACTATTAGATGGAGGGTAATTGAAAAATCATTGTTGAGGATAACCTCCAGAAGACAACCCCAAACCCCCAATGGTGTCCTTCTCTTTCTCTCATTATAGTCTCAAGGTTCTGATCACTCGGGCAAAGAAATGAAAAATATAGGTACAAGTTTATGGTAATAGGCATTTGGATAGAAATATCTACATACGAACCCTATTAACAATAAATTCTAAACTAACCATTCAAGAAATGGTTATTTCAGCTCAAATAATTGCAGAGTTGGCTAAACCTAAAAGCAAAAGCTTTTTATTAAATGATTGCAATGCTTATAGAAACCAATTTTGAGCCCAGATAATCATACTTAAACTCCTGTTATGCATATGAAGAGATCCAGAATTTCACATTTGGTACACATATCAGCAATGAGGACAAGACTTGAAGGGGGGAAGAAGCAATCACTGCAAACAACAGAAACCAGTAGTGATTTATCTCATAGTTCATATTTTTCCCACTGAGGCAGCATTTGTAAGAACATTTATGAATGGAAAAAGTAGATATAGCATTAATGTGAAGAATCTACAATGAAAGAGCAATAAACAACACATTCAAGTAAGAACTTTTATGAGCAAATAGGATTCTATCACATTTTAGTTTTCTAACTCATTTGCCGATACCTATGCTCCATCTGTTGAAATTCCTTTGCAAGTGTCCTTCGCAATTATTTGATGTCCTCAAATCCTCCAAACTGCAGTAGTTCTCTGATGCAATACTGAGGTTAAGACATTTTACAAACTGAACCAGATATATTAGGGCAGAAAATATTAAAGCTATAGGATAGTGAAATAAGATTCTTAGTTTGAAACTTAAGTGCAAATAAAGCATTAGAAAAAACATGTAGGATATGAAGAATGAAATATTGTCTATTAAGAATCGAGATCAAGAAGTCATATCAACCTTTAAGTTGAAAGATGCATAATTGTTCACTTGGGCATCTTCTTCCTAGTTGAGACACAGCACAACTGCCACATGGGACTTCAAGCCTAGTAATAGTTTTTCATTTTGCTTAATATTTATACCATGTTAGAAACTATTGTACCACAACATGTATAAGTGCTACAAGCACTAGCATATAAAAAGCAGCACACCACATATCCATAGTTAAGTAAAGAAAGCTAGATTGGTAAGATAACATTCATTACGTATTATGTAAAAACAAACCCTCTTCCAAGCAAAACATAGTCCATGAATCAGATGATGGTTAATAAATTTGTGGAAGTCTCAAAGAAAGAAATGCAGTAGTATCAACCGATTCGTAGCCATCGTACTCATGACTAAACAACAATAGCTTAATGACATAACCAGTTATTTATGAAATTTTCCACCCACAACCATGATTAAAGCACATACAAATTCCATCATTCAGGAGTCACCTACACCATAACCTTTTTAATTTGACTGAATGTATTTGAGTTTCAAAATTAAAAATAAACTATTAATTTGATGAAAATGACCATGTCACATATGAATGTTTCTATTCACACCATCGACTGAGAGTGTAGATCCTCACAATGAGCTCCACCTCTGCAAATGCTATGCTGAAATTTGTCATCGACATTTGAAGCATTTTCAATCATCAATGACAACATCAGCAGCAAGGTGACAATTTCCTATCCTACTGGAGAATGCAATTAACCACATCAATTAGATTCAAGTCCTAAAATGTACATATATATCAATCTATTATTAATGTATAACATGTGAAAAAAACAATTCATTTAGGCTATATATCTCTTCTAGTTTGCTCATCTATTTAACAAATGGCCATGTTCAATGATCTAATAGGATTTGTTAAGCTTATCTTGCTAAGATTGACCTATCTAATATTCAATATTTACTTGACAATGGCAAACATGACCAGTAAACATGGATTGCCATCTCTTAGTAGCTAAATGTTCATTCGGCAAGCTTGCTATTTGCATTGAATCATTCAGCTTTTGAGCAATTCAGATTATTTCTCATGAGAGATCAAAGAAGAACACATTTTGATGATAAAGGATTCTTGAAGAAGGAATTTCTTGTTGAGAAGTAATGAGGGTAACATTCAACAATAGCATGGAAAACTTACTTATACATCATGCAGTGAAACTGTACCATCTTCAAGTCCCAAGACAACAACCTTGATAGCAGGACCTCAGCATAACGATGTTATACGTTTACCTGGAGTAGATTAGAATAATGAAGAAGCCAGTATTGACGGTACATAATGAATGTGCAAAGAAAAGTGGGTTCATTAAAAAAAAAAACAGAAAAACAATAGAGAGAGAGAGAGAGAGAGAGAGAGAGAGAGAGAGAGAGAGAGAGAGAGAGAGAGAATAATGAATAATCTCTTCAATAATCTCTTCACAATAAAATTAATAGAAGAAAAGGGAAGATAGAGAATGCACAGCAAACAGGAAATGTTAAGTCGAAATTTGTGAAGTAAATTAAAGTGTCATAACGGTACAAGATAACTGAGAGGGATATCGGTCACTTGATATGGGATTTGTTTGGGCTAGTAGGTCATCTACAGGAATCTATAATTTTTTGGTAGCCTCCAATCCATTATCTCAATCCAAAAATGAATCATGTTGTTCGCTTTGAAACCTCAAGGTGGAGTGGATCCATGAAAGCTTACCTCGGGTGAGGATCACAAGGGTACAAGTTTCTACAATTGAGGATCTTAATTAAAAGCATTCAAGGGTTGGCTCGAGTAGTATATGCACTCAACACCGTGTTCTCCAAATCCAGAAGACAATATGAGGTGTTAGATGTTTTAGTGGAAAAAAAAAAAAAGCCTCCTCTCGAAATTTTTCCATTGAGAATAGACATCAAGAACTGCCAAGGATAGGCATCTAATCCTAAGCTCTTACGAATTTGAATTACCAAAAGATAAAGTCATATAAGAACTGAAGATACTTGGATGTAGCAACCGTTACACCCCTAGTCTCTATGCCTTCTTCGGTTCCGTACTCCATCCCTCTCGACCAAATTGTCATACAAGTATGTAGCATAGCCTGAGGTATCCTCTTAACAATTAAGTTAAACTTGTTAGAGAAAACTCCTTAACTGTTTTGAAGCTGAAAAAACCTTTCCAAAGGTCTAGTCTAAAGACTTGCAGACTCAAGTGTTATAATCTAAAGAACACAAGACTCTTTTGTCAAAGTCTGAAGACCGTTAGACTCTGGTCTCAAAGTCTAACCTCGCTAACAGATTTCAGACCGTGAGAGAAGACTTATCCAAATGCGAGTTTATCTTCAAGGATTCGGTTCGTACGGTTTGTAGAAGATCTTACGGCTGGAGATAGCACCTTGCAATCTTTTATTCTTATTGAAATCAGTTTGGATAATAAGATCTTTTGAAATGTGAAGTATACTTGGAAGGTTCTACTTATGGAAACCTAGATTCTGATTGTATGGGCGAGCAGGATTAGTGGGCTATCATCACATTCTTTAAATAACTCGAGATCTCTTTGATTGATTCTGTCCAATGGGTAGATTGGAAGAACTCCTTTGGAAAGTGCCAACAATTGTAGAGGCATGGAGGAGTATATAAGGACAACTCTCAAGTTGTTCGAGAGTGTGCATGAAAGAAAAATTTCAAAGTCAGAAACTCTTAGTTCTTTGCTATTTCAATCGTTGAGCTTATCTTGTACTCAAAAGAGAGATCAAACACTTGTGAGACCTTGAGGAAGTGTAGTAGAGTTTCTACACTGTGGAGTCAAGGACGTGAGATTGTAAAATCTCTTTTGGTTCATAGTGAAATCCAGCCAGTGGGCTATTAGTGCGGGAGAGTAGACGTAGACTTGATCTATACTGAACCACTATAAACTTTGTGTTTTTACTCTCTTTAATTGAACTCCTTACTTTAATTTGTATCTTTATATAATTGCTTATAGTCGTTTACATCTTCAGTCTATTATCCTCTAAAGACGAGTTAATTTGTTAAATCTTGCAAAAATTTCTTTTAACACATATTCACCCCCCTTTAGCCTTATTAATTGGTATCAGAGCCTGTGTACTCATTTTATTGAAGTGTTTTTACTTTTGAGTTAAAGATTTATGGCTAGTATTTTGGCTCCAGGTTTGGTTGAAGGTCAAAGCAACACCAGACCTCCTTACTTTGATGAGAAGGAATACAATGTGTGGAAAAACAAGATGAAGGCATTCCTGAGATCGAAAGATCCTCTGGAATGGGATGTAGTAGAAAAGTGGATCATTCCTTAAGCTACATCAACCTCAGAAAGAGGAAAATAAGTTGTAGATGCTAGCGAAATGGGATAAGAAGAAATAACCAAGAGACAAGCTCTTGATGCTAAAGCTATCTACTCTTTATATTGTGCTTTATCTCCTACTGAGTATAATAGAATTTCATCTTGTGAAACAACCAAAGAAGTTTGGGATAGGTTGCATGTTACCTATGAAGGAACTAATCAAGTTAAAGAAACAAAAATCAATATTCCACTTAGACAGTATGAAGCCTTCAAGATGAAACTAGGAGAATTTATCACTGACATGTTTAGTCGTTTCACATAAATTGTAAACGGTCTAGCATATTAGGGATAGCTAATCTCAGGACCAATGAAGGTTAACAGATTGCTGCGTGGACTCTCCAAAGATTGGAATTACGTGAAGACTTCAATAAGGAAAACTCAGAGGATCATGCCACTTTCTGTAGACGAACTTGTTGGCACACTTCAATCATACGAAGTGTAGCAAATCAATGAGAAAGAAGATTCTAAAGGTAAGAAGTCAATTGCTTTTGTGACATCCTGAAATTCGACCCCGTTTCGATAAAGTGAAATGGGCATTTTGTCGACATGTTTAAGGTCCTTTTTCTCTGAGCTGATCACTCACGAGTTAACTAACCTATTGAGTGAAGCCGTTAAGGGATGTATCTACAGTGAAATCCCTAAAAGCTACTCAATTTGTTGGATTTGACTAAAATCACGTCTGACCGATTTTTAACCACGAAATTGTACTTGATTTCGGGAATCGAATTTTAAGCGCGTCATAATTCTTATTTTTAGGATCCTGTCTCATCGCCCGTCAAATTATTGACGAGTCCGAAATTTCAAGAAAGAAATTGTCGGAGGAAAAATTGAAGACCGAAAGAAATTAAAAAGGGAATGAGAAAAGGAAAATAATAGAGGTAATAAGAAAATGGTGTTTTCTTATTTAGAATATTATTTTCTTTTCCCTTTTTCTTTCCCTTTCTCTCTTTTCTCTCTCTCTTCTCTCTCCTCTCCCCTCCCCCTTCGTGCGAACACTCCCCCACCGAACACACCCTTGCCAAGTTCAATTTTGCTTTCTCTTCTCTCTCCTCTTTGACTAGTCAAAACTTCTCTCTCTTATCTCTTCTTCTCTCTCCTCTCTCTTCTCCCTCATCCCATGTGACCTTCTTCTTCTTCTTCTTCCTCGTTCTTCTTTGTGCGAACGAGACAAAAACCAGCAAAGAAGAAAATCAGCTCGTCGAAGCTCATCGCCGCCGCACCAGAGCTGGACCACCACCCGCGCAACGCTCGCCCGCGCACGCCGCGTGCTCCGCCACCGCCCCTTCGCGCGTGCCGTCCTCACTGTGCACCGTTCAGCCTCTACTCAGCCCTGTTCGCCTCTGTTCAGCCCCCATCCGGCCACCTTCGGCCGCCGTTTGAGCTCGCCGGACCTCCACCGGCCTTCCCTTGCGCCTTGCCGCCCTTGCTGTTGTTGTAGGTTGCTGTTTTGTGTGTTTTTCCAGCCATTCCAGCCACCCCGCCGAGTGGGTATCCAGCTGGTTCGAGCTCGTTTTGGGCCGTTTCCGGGCCCCGAACCCGAGCCGTGCTTTGGGAAGAATCGTTCCTCGCGTCGCCGCCGTCGGATTGATCCGATTTGCGCGCGATTTGGTGAGTAATCTCACTAATCTAGGATTAGTTGGCTAATTATGCTTAATGTTGGTTTAGTTTTAATTAATCATGTTTAGGTTGTTAGATTAGAATAAATTAGCAATTATTAGTCAATTGTGATGCGATTTAGATAAATTGATTGTGCAATTAACAAGTAGATGTGGTCTACTATTTATTGGAAGCATCTCGGGAATTTTCTGACCCTAATTGGGCTTCAATTTGGCGATTTGGGCCTAAGTGAGATTTTTGGGCATTTAAATATTAATTTTCGGAATTAAATTAAATGATTATTTATTTTCCGAAAATTCAAGGGAGATGGTCCGGAACCGGAATTTTATGCTGATGATGGTGGTGCAGACCGTTTATTTAATTGAGCTTCATATGGTGCTAAATTGAAATTATTGTGTTTATTTATTTATTTTTCGGAATTAAATTAATTATTTATTTATTTTTCGAAAGTTCAACTTGGATGGCCAGTGATCGGAATATTATGCTGATGACCGTGGTGAAGTCCGTTTATTTAATCGGACTTTATTTTGAGCTAAATTGAATTTTAATATTTATTAATTAATTTTCAAAATTAATTAATTATTAAAATATTTTTTTGGAAATTAATGCTGAGGTGATTGACAACCAGAATTTCATGCTGATTGTCGTGGCGCAGTCTGTTAATTTATTTGAGCTCTACGTTGTGTGAAATTAAATAAATTGTGATATTTTAGGGATTTACCCTAAATTGATTGAAATTGAGTGAAATTGAATTATTGATTCGTAGATGGCCGAGTATGGCTAGTTAGCATTTGTACTGCCTTGTTGAGCTATAAGTGGAGAGAGTGATGAGAACTAACTGAGAATTCTGTTGGCCAAGACCGATCAAGTACGAAGTATAGACAGGCGTGGTTCGGTGATAAAGTACATCACTGTGCGAAAACGGCGCCTTAAAGAACGCACGTAGACTGTCTATGACTTATGGTAGGCGTGGTTCGGTGATGAAGGACATCACTGTGCGAAAACGGCGCCTTAAAGAACGCACGTAGACTACCTATGAATCGTGACAGGCGTGGCTCGGTGATGAAGGACATCACTGTGCGAAAACGGCGCCTTAAAGAACGCACGTAGACTACCTATGAATCGTGACAGGCGTGGTTCGGTGATGAAGGACATCACTGTGCGAAAACGGCGCCTTAAAGAACACACGTAGACTGTCAGTGATTTGTGACTTATGACGGGCATGGTTTGGTGATGAGGAATATCACTGTGCGAAAACGGCGCCTTAAAGAACGCACGTAGACCATCTGTTACTTATGTCACCTTGGCGAAAATGACGCCCGAGAGCATTGATGGAGCTCTGTGATTAAGTGTACTTTGGAGGTTATGTGGGATGGAGTGAATGACCTAGAAATGGTTCGACTGACTTGTAATCGACTAGGTCGATTGATCGATGATTCGATTTGAGTGTGATTTAATGTGATTGATCATTGTCTTGATTTGATGTTGTGAATTGATTGACTAAATGGAAATGACCGTGAGTAGTCTTGTTGGCATTTAATTGACTAGGTCGATTTGATCGATGCTTCGATCAGTGATATGATTACTTGAGTACCTATTGTGAATTGTACTAACTTGCAGGTGGGATCTGATGCTAAGGTACGTCTTCTGACCTATGCGTGTATAGGCAGCCTATAGTATAATGGTTTACTAATCGGGCTTAGTGGGGTAGAACTCGCTGAGACGTAGTCTCATCCCAGTTTAGGGAAAAACATTTCAGGACCCCGATGAGGAGCTGAGGAGGAGGAGTCTGAGAATGAGAACTCGGAAGTGAAACTGAAAGTAAGAAAGATTTTTGGAAGAAGAAGATAATCCCAAGAAGGGTCTTGAGTGCGGCTTAGATGGACTGAGAGTCTATCTTCTTTTGAGAATTTCTTTTGAAGTGAATAGTTATGAATTGGTTTATGTTTTGTATAAAAGTTTGGTTATAAATTTCAATATGAAAAATATGGCCCTGCTTTTCTATCCCATCGTTTTATTGTCTGGGGATTTTAATTGCTTCCGCATGTGCTTAATAAATGAAAGGGTCGGCGATACATTGTCCTGGGATATCGCATTATAAAATCGACCAATAGAGAAGGATGTGTGCGTGCTCGAGGATCGGGGCGTGACAGCTTTAAAATCTAATGATGATTCGGAAGATGATATGGACGATGAAGAACTAGCACTCATGATAATGAAATTCAGAAAGTTGAATAGAAAAGGAATAAGAAAGAAGCAAAGCACTCAAAAGTTTCAAAACAAATCAACTGAGGATGATGAAGCCAAGAAAGATGTGATTTGTTTTAAATGCAAGAAAAAGGGACACATCAAACACAACTGTCCTCCGTTGAAGAAAAATAAAGGAAGAACTGAGAAATACAGAAAGGCTCTCAAAGCAGAGACATGGAGTGATACTGAATACGAAGAAAGTGATAAAGAATATGCTAATATATGTCTAATGGCAAAATCAGAATCAGACTCAAACTCTGAGATAGATTCAAACTCAGACACAAACAACGAAATCAAGATGAGTAATTTAAAAATTCCTACTCAAGTCTCAAAATACATAGATGAATTTTGTCTCGGTCTCAAAACCTCTCTTAAAAGAATTTCTGAGCTGAAAAAGGAGAATTCTATACTTAGGCAACAGGAAATTTCTTGGAAAGAAAAGTTTGAAAATGTAGACAAAAATTTTACCAATTTGAAGGAAAATGCAGATTCTCTTTTAAAAGAAAATACTTTTTTAAAATAAGACATTTCAAATATTACGAAAAGATTTTTAATAGGATCTGAGAAGTTGGAAAATATTTTTTCAGTACAAAGACCTTATTTCAACAAGTCAGGTTTGTGAATGACTTCAGAAACTATTCCTCTTATTGATTTTCCAAAAGTAAATGAAAGAATCAAACAAAGACCTACAAAAATGTTTTACAAAAATCATTTTCAAAAAGCTTTTGTAAAACCTATTGGCCAAAGTGCTCTCAAATGTTCAAAGTGCAACAACTCAGAATATTTTGAGAAAGAATGTCATATGGTTTGGAGACCTATTAAAAATGATTGAGCAGAGACTATGTTTAAAACTAACTCTTCTGGACCCAAGAAAATCTGGGTACCGAAGAAAGCTTGAGTTTTTTTTTGTAACTGCAGGTCACTATTAAGAAAAAGATTAAATGGTATTTGGATAGTGGCTGTTTGAGACACATGACTGGAAATTCAAGTTGTTTTATAAAATTTGTGCGATTAAATGGTGGAAAAGTATCTTTTGGTGGAAACAGCAAAGGAAGAATTCTTGGGTGTAGAACTATAAAAATTGGAAGTCTCACAATCAACAATGTCTCCTTGGTGGAATGGTTAAATTACAATCTACTCAGCATTAGTCAACTGTGCGACACTGGATTCAAAATCAATTTTCAAGAAGGAATTTGTTTGGGAACTAGTAAAGATTTTTCTCAATTTTTCACTAGACGAAGACTTGTGAATATTTATCTTCTGGATATAAAACCAGAGAGTTCTTAGTGTCTAATATCCATTCAAGATGAAACGAACGTTTGGCATTGAAGCTTGGCATGTTAATATGAAACAGATTGCCAAAATCTCTTCCAAGAAACTTTTTCGAGGACTTTCCAATCAGACTTATCAAAAGTATGAACTATGCACACCACGTGTTTTAGGAAAACAGGTTAGAAGTTCTTTTAAACCTATAAATCAAATTTCTACTAATCGTGTTCTGCAGCTTCTACATATGGATCTCTTTGGACCAACCAGAACTCAAAGCATTAGTGGAAAGAGATACTACCTAGTAATCATGGATGATATTCTCGATTTACTTATGTTTACTTTCTAGCAAGTAAGTCTGAGACATTTTCTCACTTTTCAAAGTTTGCCAATAAAGTTCAGAATGAAAAAAGATATGCTATTTCAAGCATACGGACAGACCATTGAGGTAAGTTTGAAAAATCAAGACTTTGCCAAATTCTGTGATGAATCTAGTTTTCAGCATGTTTTCTCCTCTCCATACACTCCAGAACAGAATGGAGTTGTGGAAAGAAAGAACAGATCTTTGCAGGAGAGGGCAATAACTCTTTTAATTGAAAGTAATATTTCTTCTCGTTTTTAGGCTGAAGCAGTTTTTATAGCTTGTTATATTATTAACAGAGTATTTTTAATACTTATTCTAGAGAAAACTCCTTATGAGTTATTTAAAGGGAAAAAGCCAAATGTTTCTTATTTTCATGTATTTGGTTGTAAATGTTTTGTTTTGAAAAATACAAATGATCAAACTGACAAGTTTGAGGAAAAATCAAATAAGGGAATTTTCCTTGGTTATTCAACCACAAGCAAAGCCTACTCAATCTGTGGAAGAATATATGAACGTTAAATTCCAAGACTCTATACAGAATCAACTGAATCATACTCAACTTAAAGAATCTAAACCTGCTTCAGACTTTACAAAATCTACCTCCCCTAAAGTGGTTCAGACTTCTGAAGAACAACAACGAACAAAAATTGAAGACTCAACTGAAGTAGAAGATCAGCTGACTGTCAGACCGACCAATAATTGGAAGCACAAGTCTAGTCATCCCAAAGAATTCATCATCGGCAATATTGATGAAGGGATTCGCACCAGATCCAAAAAGCTAGAAGAGTCTACTGCACTGACACTTATTTCTGAAATAGAACCCAAAAGCATAGAAGAAGCCTTAGTTGACGAAAGCTGGATTGAAGCTATGCAAGAAGAACTCAGACAGTTCAACATTAATGATGTTTGGGAACTAATTCCTAAACCAAAAGGTAAATCTATTATTGGAGCTAAATGGGTTTTCAAAAACAAGATGGAAGATAAAGGAAAAGTGGTCAGAAACAAAGTAAGACTCGTGGCCAAAGGATATATAGAAGAATAAGGGATAGACTATGATGAGACCTATGCACTAGTGATAATGTTGGAAGCAATTGGATTATTACTTGCTTTTGCTTGCTATAAAAATTTTAGGTTATTCCAAATGGACGTTAAAAGTGCATTCCTAAATGGATTTATCCAAGAAGAAGTCTATGTGGAACAACCACTTGGATTTGAAGATCCAAAAAGACCAGACTTAGTCTTCAGACTGAAAAAATGCTCTATAAAGATTAAAGCAAGTCCCTCGAGCATGGTACAATAGGTTAAGTAAGTTTCTAATTCAAAATGGTTTTGTTAAAGGAAAAGTGAATACTACTTTGTTTATTAAAAGAGAAGGTAAAGATTTTCTACTAATTCAAATCTATGTTGATGATATTATATTTGGATCATCTAACGAAAACTTGTGCAAGAAGGTTTGTAAGTCTATGCAAGATGAATTTGAGATGAGCATGATGGGTGAATTATCTTTCTTTCTTGGATTACAAGTGAAACAATTGAAGGAATGAATTTTCATTGACCAAGAAAAATATGCAAAAGATCTCATCAAGAAGTTCGGATTGGAGAATTGCAAAAAGACTGAGATACCAATGTCAAGTTATTCAAAGCTGAACAAAGATGAAGGAAGAAAAAAAGTTGACCAGAAGCTCTACAAGAGTATTATTGGTTCATTTCTTTATCTTATTGTTTCTAGACCTGACATTTTGTTTAATGTTTGCATTTATGCTAGATTTTAATCAGATTCCAAAGAATCTCATCTAAGTGCTGCAAAATGCATAATCAAATATGTTGCAACTACTTCAAAGCTAGGTCTATGGTATCCTAAAGAATGAGACTTTACTCTCATTAGATATTCAAATGCAGATTTAGCAGGTTGCAGAGTTCATAGAAAGAGTACTTCTGGTACTTGTTAATTGCTGGGAAACAGGACAGTATCTTGGTTCTCAAGGAAGCTAAGTACTATAGCTCTTTCAATAGCAGAAGTAAAGTATGTGGCTCTTGAAAGCTGCTGTTCTCAAATCTTATGGATAAACCAATCGTTGAGAGACTTTGGAATCGAAGACTCATGCACTAAGATCAAATGCGACAATACCAACACAATCAATCTCACAAAGAATCCAATTCTTCATTCAAGAGCAAAGCATATAGAGATTCGACATATTTCATTAGAGATCATATTCAGAATGGAGAAATTATGATACGGTTCATAGACTCGAAGAATCAATTAGCAAACATATTTACAAAGCCACTGGAGAAAAGTCTGTTTGAGGCTATTCGTACCAGACTGAATTTATATCTTTATCAGTTAAAGTCTGAAGATGATTAGACTCAGATTAGTCAAAAGTTGCGACTGTAAGTTAATCCTGTGTTAGTAATTTAATTTATGGGTGAAAATTTGAAAAGGTACGTTTACTTTTGAATCGTTACTTATCTATTTTATTTTTAGCAATTATCTTTTTAATTTTGAGTTTATGGCAGCTTTTCATTTTCAAAAAGGAAGTTTTTCATTTTCAAAAAGGCAGTTGTTTATTTTTAAAAAGGTAGTTTTTATTTTTCCTTTATGACGATCCATATACCTCGTTTCGTTTGCTTTATATACTGTAGATTTTCTTCTTCTTCTTCATTTTCACTCACAAACCCTAGAATACAGAACTTCACTTTCTTACTTTTTCACTCTAGTTTAATCCATAAAGTTCTCATCTTTTTCCGCGAATCAAGTTTGAGAAATCTCTCAAAGACTGTGACAATGTCTTCCCAAAGAAAGTTCTCTAGAATCGTGAGCAGGAGACCACAACATATGCGTGAGGGTCCTACGCACTTTGATCTGACCGAAGAAGAAGAATCTCCACAGCAGCAGCAGCAAAGTTAACAACAACATTCTTAGCCGCGTCACTCTTCTCAGCCTAGGGCTCAAGTTCCTCCGCAACAACAAGCAAAGGAAGAAATCATCGAAAATGTTGAACTTGTCGGGACTTTAAGCCTGAATTTCTTTTCAAACTCTACATCGCTTTGAAGGAAGATGGTACCGCAATGACCTTCATTGATGAGTTTTTGAGCGAGAAAGGGTACAGAAATGAAACTCATTTTTTGAGGACGATGAAAAGCATGGGCATTGCGCTTGCTGGTTCGATAGAAAGGGTTTTTGCAAATTTCCCAAGTGATCCATGGTTTGGATCGTTTAATTAGCCTGAAGGGAAAGATGACAATGAGAGGATGTTCACACATTTTAAGCCTAGGATAGGTGTCGTAGCGAACATTCATGGTGAAAGGACAGATCTTTTTCGTTCTAAGGACTACAAGATAACTTATTCTAAACTGCTGAAGCGAGGGGTGATAAACCCTAGGAGTGTAGATTTTGATTTTCTTGATTCATTGAAATTGAATTTGAGGGAGAAGTTTGCGCTCCTTTAACTTGAACATTTTTGCTTTAAGACGACTGTTGCTTATCCAGAACTTACAGCTTATTTCTATTTGAATCTATCATTTTTAGATGCGAATAGATTTTCCTTTAGTGTTAGAGACAAGGATTTTGTGGTCGATGTGGATACTCTGGCTGATGTGATTGGGGTGGAAAGAGGGAGTTTTAATCAATCAATGTGCCTGTTGCTCACACTACTTTGGAGCTTGTTCGGGATAGAATTGCTTAAGGCAGGATCTCTTACTCTAGAATGAATGCCTCTAATATCTTGCTCCACAAGATTGTGATTAATTGTCTCATACCCAAATCCACATCAAAGATTGATGCCTCAAACTCTGAAGCGAAGCTGATGTACGCCATCAACATTGGTTACAAGTTCTCTCTGCCTCACACTATCCTTATGCACATGTATAGGACAGTGGTGAAGGATGAGAGATAACTTCCTTATTATGCTCTTGTTACTTGATTATTCAAACACTTCAACATTCAGCCTCCCAAAATTCTATTTGTTCGAACCATTGCTCCAATGGTAGTGGGACTGAAGATGGTTTCCAAGATGCATCTGAATGAGCTAAACAAGATTTTGGAGAGCATTAAGGTGAAGACCCTTGTCAAGGCAAGACAAAACTCTGCAGCAGGAAAAAGGAAAGGCAAAGAGCCCATGACAGAACCATCTAAGAAGAGCACTCATCTTGCAGGATGAAGAAAATGAGGATGACATCACTCTCTCCGTTTTTGCTTTGAAGATTTTACAGAGTTTCGTTGGCTTTCCAAAGACAGAGGATCGAGAGAACAAAGAAAGAGCAGATACAGAGCAGAGAGATGAAGAAAGAGAAGCGATGAGGACAGAGGAAGAGGAAGGAAGAACAGAAGAAGAAGAGAGAGGAAGAGAACAAGAAGAAGAAGAAGAGGATCATGCTGATTCTCATGCTGAGGAAGAATGACAACATCCCCGAGATGCTGAAGAAGAGCAAGAGTAAGAAGAAGAGTACTTTTCTCCACCCAAAACCATTGAAATAGGGGGAGCTGCAGATAAAAGAGGTACTTCTTCATTTGCTTTCACTAGTGATGATATTAGTCGTCCTCCTGCCGATCCAGAGGATGTGTATGCCTCTCATTTTCCTGAAGATGGTAATGAGGCTTCATCTCCAAGTTTGGATGTTCCTGCTGAGGCTTCATCATCAATCAACACTCCTCAAACTGACTATGCTAAAGCGAGTACTCGAACCAATAATACATCAGACTTTAAAAGATTGTTCGAGCTTCTTCTGGAGATCAAAGCTCAGATTGATGGATTGGAGTGTGAATTTCAAAACATGTAGTCAATTCATCGAGCCACTTCAGTTTCTTTGCATGATCACGTACAAGCCCTTAATCTTCAAGTTCAAGCAACCGCAAAGGGTGAGGATATTGAGCAACTGAAGGAGGACCTGAGAAGACTGGAGGAAACTATCAAGTCTATGGGGGATTTCCAGCTCGTTCGCATCCTCAAACAGCCTTGATTTTATCCAAACTTTTTCAATGTTCTCCACTTTTTGCTGTTGACAAAAATGGGGAGAAAGTTTGTGTAGATTTGATTTGATCTTTTAATGTTGATCTTTTGATGACTTTTGTTTTGATTTGACTTTGGTTTGATTTGCTTTCGGACTGATGGACTTTAGATATTTGACTGTTATTTGGATTTGGATTTTTCTTGTAGTAACTAAGCTTGTGATTTTGATTATGGATGGATAGTTATTTATCTTGCATGTTTAACATGTTTTATGTGGTTGTAGAATCAATACTATCCAGGCCTTAATCAACTTATCTTTATAAGACATCACAATTTGTTTAAGTGTTGCAGGTTAAATTTTGCAAATTTACAGGGAAGTTCTGTCACCATAAAAAATGGGAAGATTGTTAGAGAAAACTCATTAACTGTTTTGAAGTTGACAAAACCTTTCCAAAGGTCTAGTCTAAAGATTTGCAGACTCAAGTGTTATAATCTAAAGGACACAAGACTCTTTTGTCAAAGTCCGAAGACCGTTAGACTCTTTTCTCAAAGTCTGACCTCACTGACAGATTTCAGACTGCGAGAGAAGACTTATCCAAATGCGAGTTTATCTTCAAGGATTCAGTTCGTATGGTTTATAGAAGATCTTACGGCTAGAGATAGCATCTTGCAATCTTTTATTCTTATTGGAATCAGTTTGGATAATAAGATCTTTTGAAAGGCGAAGTATACTTGGAATGTTCTACTTATGGAAACTTAGATCCTGATTGTATAAATGAGCAGGATGGGTGGGCTATCATCATATTCCTTAAATAACTTAAGATCTCCTTGATTGATTTTGTCCAACGGGTAGATTAGAATAACTCATTTGGAAAGTGTTAACAATTGTAGAGGCATGAAGGAGTATATAAGGATGACTCTCAAGTTGTTCGAGAGTGTGCGTGAAAGAAGAATTCCAAAGTATCAAACTCTTAGTTCTTTGCTATTTTAATCATTGAGCTTATCTTGTACTCAAAAGAGAGATCAAATACTTGTGAGACCTTGATGAAGTGTAATAGAGTTTCTACATTGTGGAGTCAAGGACGTGAGACTGTAACTCTTTTAGTTTATAGTGAAATCCAGTCAGTGGGCTGTCAGTGCGGGAGAGTGGATGTAGGCTTGATCTAAGCCAAACCACTATAAACTTTGTTTTTTTTATTCTCTTTCCATGAACTCCTTACTTTAATTCGTATCTTTATATAACTGCTTATAGTCGTTTACATCTTCAGTCTATTATCCTCTAAAGACGAGTTAATTTGTTAAATCTTGCGAAAATTTCTTTTAACACCTATTCATCCCTCCTCTAGGTGTTCTTAGTAGCCCTATCAAAACTCCCACCAGTGAACTGAATTGATCAAAATGATGAGACAAAATGCCCCTCTCTAATTAGGAGAAGATAAATTTACTTCCAAGTAGTACAAAATGTGAGAAACTTTATAGCCTATACTCTACAATCTACTATACATTGAATATCTCCTTGTAAGGAACGCTCAATCATTAAAAAAGAGGAAGAAGAAGAGCTAGAAGAAGCGTTACATTTTGAGAGACAAAATTAGAAATCTACGCAAAACTATATAGATGCTCGACAGCATTAGGATGGTATTCTACAGGGCCTAAACCTATCAACTCCATGTGGGCATTAAGCATTTCTGCATCCAACATACCTAGTCTATCTAGCATAAATGACATCCCCATCTTCCCCTCCCAAATTCAAGTTATTTATTTTAATGGACACTTTAACTGGTGTACCCAGAAGGATGACAACATGCAAACACCATTTACCATTCCAAGGATGCATTGCTAGAGTTTAAAGAAGTCCAGCAAACATTGAGCTCCTCATCCTTTGATGATTTTGTTTCCTTTTATAAGCGCCTTGTGAAAGCTCTCTTGGATATTACAGCACTTACATCAACCAGTGGCATGATGACCGAATCCTGCCAGTGAGTTAGATGAAATCAATCCAACAACTAACATCAAATGAACTACTAACAGTACGAAGAAATTTACAAGTCTCTATTTGTCAAACTCGATATTCTTTTTGAACTCTTTGGATCCAACTAATGGGGTAGCTAACATCATTGACCATAGAAGCTTCGATCATATTAGCATAGTGAATTCAACTCAAGTTGCTTGCTTTTGTGGGACATAGTACGATTTTCTACCTTTATCATTATGTGCTATTCATGCATTAGAATTAATGCAAGACACTTTTCAAATGGCATATAGGGTACCAAAAGGTTTCCTTAGGAAACTTAATGGAAATGCTTCCTGAGTTTCCATTTTCAGCAGGTAGATGAACTAACAAGAGCTTAGGAACAATATAAGGAATTATTCTATAGTACGGCTAATATTGTCAAAAGACATTCTATTAATGTCTTGCTTGGGTCAAAAGTACTGGTATATAACATATGGCTTTACCAACTCTACAAACATCAAGATGCATTCTTTTGCTAATATGTCTATTCCATCTGTTGAAATTCCCTGCAAGGTCCTTTGCGAATATTCACTGTCCCTAAATCCTCCAAATTGCATTAATTCTGTGGCACAATAATGCGTGTAAGACATCTTGCTGACTTAACCTAACCCAATAGAATACATCAAGGCAAAAAGCGCAAGAAATTACATTTTTATCTTTCAAAAAGTGAGACCTTCTAATCCAATGAGGAACAACAATCAACCCATCAATTTTAACACTTGTTACCATGTGGATAATTAAAATAGTGCTAGACCAAAAAAATTAAAAAAACCACAATCGACAACCAGCAAACCACCCTAACTTGAGTCACCTTTATCTATATGAAGTGCTCTTAAGTATTTATGAAAACTGTAGCAAGATGACATGAAAATGAAGAACTAACCACAAACCAGGAGTCATTTACAATTGCACATCATTAGTTTAACAACTAATTTGGTGCTAGAGTGCATGAAAACAATACTAGGCTTGACAACATATCATTCTGACTTTTAAAGCATGACCAAGTTCCATCACACCATAGTATTAGAATTCTCTAGCACACAAATGAATAGCATAACCCAGTGAAGGCCTACCAAAATAGTTGCTAGAGTACATGAGGAAATACTAAGCTGTCCATACTACGCAGTATCCAAGGAATATTAAGCTAACCAACTTTGTCGCTTCGAAGACAAGGAGATTGTCCACAACCTCTGCCAAGAGAAGTGACAAAGCACAAACTTCAAGTCCTTTGTGACCATCACCAACAAACACTTCTCCAGTTTCCACTCCATTATCTTCATTTGCTAATAAAAATCGAGCAAACTTCACAAAACCGTGTTGGAACTATCAAGTTGACCGCCCATTAGGTCGCAAAAGAACACTGGGAGCTGAACTTGAGAAGCCATTGGTTTTTTGAATTGAAGTTGAAACGGAAGCATGACGCACTGTGGCCCTTTACTAGTTTCCATAACTAAAGCTCTGTGGGCAGCCAAAAACACAGCACTAGTGTTGGAACAAATTGCAAGGCTGCAGACTGAAAGAGGGCTTGTGAAGGATAGCGCTCAAAGAGCCCAGAGGAAATGTGGCCTAACAACATGCAAACAACCTTTTATCATTCTAAGGATGCATTGTCGATGTTCGGAGAAGTTCAAGGAATGTCAAACTCTTGATCCTTCTATGATTTCGATTCCTTCCAATGAGTGAGATGAAATCAATCTAGCAACTAACATCGACGGACTACTTATAATATAATAACTCTATAAAAATAGTGTCATTTTACTTATTTTAGGCAACAATTAATGCAATATCTATGAGAAAATATTTGGATTTCCTTTTAATTATTTGAATTTTCCTTGTTTATGCAGAATAATGAGATATGGACAAAATAAGGAAAAAAATGGCAAATATCAAGAATTCAAATAAAAAAAAAGCAGTGGAAGATGGATATTAAATCAGGAAATTCTTGATTTTGTTCCCTAATATTATCTACAAGCGTTGTGAGATAAATATCTTGGATATATCCTATAAATAGGAGAACATGGAGAGAGAGAGAGAGAGAGAGAGAGAGAGAGAGAAGCTAGGTTTTTGTTAGATCGTTTTTTATTATTCCGAGAGTTTTTCAAGTATTTTGAAGAGAAGTCAAAAGTGATGACATAATTCTTGTTTTTTGACTCAAGATGCTGAGTTTAATTTATATTTTTATTTATTCTTCTACTATGTTCTAATTTTATTTTGTTAGGGTTATGATGTAACCTAACCATAATGATGATGTGAATTTCATGATTTTTATGTTTTGCAATTGATTTCATTCATGTGAATTATATTTTATTGTGTATAATGCTTTTGAGTGACTGGCCACCACTAGAATGATCTGATGTACATGTTTGAGACTGGGAAGTGATAATATGCTATTACTCATTATAATATATAACCATGAATTAAACGTGGATAGAGATATACTGCGTTATTTGTGTAACTTTCGATGATAAGGTGATCCAAAAGACTCATTGTAAGCCGGGAATATTCATAGTTTTTAATACACTTATGTTTATTTTAATTCACATAGAGATATAATGAATTAATAAACTGACTAGGTTTGCTATACCTAGAGATAGGATAGTAAATAGATTATGAAATTCCGTTATTATATATTTGATATTGTTCTTGTACCCACAACAATCTGAAATTCATATTTAGTGATTATAGTAAAATCGGATGCTCTAACATATTTATCTGATCGATTTACTGCATTTAGTCTACAAATTTTGTTCTTAATTTATTCTCAATTATATTTTGATCTGTTAGATAAATTTTAGAATTAATCTCTTTTAGTATTTAATTAGTTTATTAATCATCGATCTTCGTGGACGATATTTTTTTCTTATCATTATATTACTTGTTCGACACGTTCACTTGCGTTTAGAATTTTATGAACAAATTTTGGGGCACGCAGGATTTTACGGGCGATTTATAAAAGATTTTTAAAAAATTTCTAAACCCCTTTCTAATCTTTTGGAAAAAGATGCTCATTTTAATTTTTCTGTTGAATGCATGCAGGCTTTTAATACTTTAAAAGAGAAGTTAATATCAGCATCAATTATGGCAATACCAAATTGGGATTTACCTTTTCAACTGATGTGTGATGCTAACGATTCTATAGTAGGAGTTGTTTTGGGACAAATAAAGAATAAAATTTTTCAAACCATATATTATGCTAGTCGAACCTTGTCAGGCGCATAATTGAATTATTCAACAACAGAAAATGAATTTTTGGTGGTAACTTTTGCTTTTGATAATTTTTTTTTTGTGCTGGAAGAATCGCTTTGGCTGACAGTCGCCACATAAACCCCCAGGTGTCGTTAGTAGGGAAACCACCACCCCGGCACCACGCGTCAATCACCTAATAGCTCGCCAGCCTCCTTACAACTTGCGTTGCAAGGGTTTTGAACTCCTGACCTTCCCTCAAATGATTGAAGCCTACCCAGCGGAGCCACCACGGTTGGTGGTTTTGCTTTTAATAAATTTTGTTTTTATTTAATTGGCTCAAAAGTTATAGTTTATTCTAACCATTATGCTCTTAAGTATCTACTTGAAAAGAAAAAATTAAAACCCAAGTTGATCAGGTGGATTCTATTGCTGTAATAATTTGATTTGAAAATCAAAGATAAGAAGGGGATTGAAAATCTAATTGCAAACCACTTATCAAGAATTCCAAATTCAAAGGAAAATGTAAGACCAATTTTGGAAGAGTTCCCTGATGAAATTTTTTTTTCCATTAAGTCCACAAAAATTCCTTGCTATGCTGACTTTGTAAATTATTTAGTAAGTAATGTTATTCCTTCTAAATTATCATATCAATAGAAGAAAAAAAAAATCTTTTTTGATGTTAAAAATTATTTTTGGGAAGAACCTTTCTTGTTTAAAGAATGTGTAGACCAAGTCATAAGGAGATGTGTTCCTGACGAAGAGAATGCAAACATTCTACATCATTGTCATGATGGAGAGGCAGGTAGCCATTTTGGTGCCACCAAAATTGCAGTTAAGATTTTACAATCTGAATTTTATTGGCACATACTTTTTAAAGACGTATATTCCTATGTAGTTTCATGTGATATGTGTCAGAGAACTGGAAATATTTCAAGAAAAAATTATATGACTTTAAACAATATTACTGTGTGTGAATTATTTGATGTTTAGGGTATTGATTTCATGGGACCCTTTACACATTCTTATGGAAATTTATACATTTTAGTGGTTGTGGAGTACGTGTCTAAGTGGGTAGAAGTTGTAGCATTGCCAACAAATAATGCTAAAGTTGTGGTCAAATTCTTGAAGAAAAATATTTTTACCCGATTCGGCATTCCTAAGGCAATCGTAAGTGATAATGGGACACATTTTTACAACAAACAATTTGAAGCACTTTTGAGTAAGTACGGAGTCACGCATAAGCTTG
This sequence comes from Eucalyptus shirleyi, assembly GCA_017140165.1. Lineage (NCBI taxonomy): Eukaryota > Viridiplantae > Streptophyta > Magnoliopsida > Myrtales > Myrtaceae > Eucalyptus > Eucalyptus shirleyi. Next base: position 42,746,957 of record CM029450.1, read on the forward strand.
CAATCCCTTATCATCCTCAGACTAGTGGTCAAGTAAAGATTTCAAATAGGAAAATCAAGAGAATTTTAGAAAAAACAATGAATGCCTTTAGGAAAGATTAGTCAATAAAACTTGATGATGCACTTTGGGCCTATAGGACAGCGTTCAAAACTTCAATTGGGATGTCTCTATTTAGGCTAGTGTTTGGGAATGCTTGTCACTTACTAGTGGAATTAGAGCATAAAGCATATTGGGCATTGAAATTTCTGAATTTTGACATGCAGTTTACAGGTGACAAAAGATTATTGCAACTGAATGAATTGGAAGAATTTCACAATGAGGCCTATGAAAATTTTAATTTGTACAAGGAGTATACAAAAAGATGGCATGAAAAGCACATATTCAGAAGAGAGTTTAAAATTGGTCAAAAAGTCTACTCTCGTCTTAAGCTTTTTTTAGAAAAGTTGTGGTCTCGATGGTCTGGTCCTTTCACAATTACACATGTATTCCCATATGGAACAATTAAAGTTGTGCATGACACTGAGGGCACATTCAAAGTGAACGGTCAACATTTGAAGCCTTACTTCGAAGGTGGTTATAACAAGCAGAAGACCACCATTGAACTTCATCCTCCAGAATAACGACATCTGAGATAGTTTGGCTGAAAACTATAAAGCAAGCGCTTTTTGGGAGGCAACCCAAGCATTTTAATTATGTTTTTATTTATTTATTGTTAAGTTAATGTTTTGCAAAAAAAAAAATTTAACTTTTCTCTGTTTTATCTAGGATAATTTTTTAGGGATCACCTTTCAAGAGTTTAATCATCAAGGTCATCTATTTTTTGCATTGATGACACTACTTTATTCAAGTTCGGGAGGGGGGGAGACAAATTTTTTGGGTAAATTTTTTTTTTTTTATCATGATTACATTCCATTTACACTTGCAATTGATGTGTGAGTTAATTTTAATTTTGATTATGTTGATCTACTTACTAAGCACTAAAAGTCTTTAATTTTTTAATTGTGTGTAAATCTAGAGAACATTCATGTGACGTATGTGATTTTCTTGGATTTCACCCAAATCTTAGAATTTGTTTGATTTTCTCTTGAGGTGAAATCCTAAGCTAAATCTAACTAAGAAAATGATTTAGGCAATTTTTGGATCGATTGAGCCTTTCAAGCTAACCTTGTTTATTTATCCTTAGTCACCTCGTTGAGCCTTAATTATTATCCAATTCTTCATCAACACCCATATATGTTTAGTCTAGCTGTTATCAAATTATATCATTGTCCCATGTCCTATGAACACATTAATTTTCTTTTTGGGTTAAAAAATTATTTGAGCTTAATAGAAATTTGGGAGGAATGATGGAGTATGAAAAAGAAAAAAAAAGTGATTACTATGGTTGTTTGGGGTGTATTAAAAAAAAATTTGCTTTAATGGTTCATTATCCAACTTTCAATTGATTGAGTCTTTTGGATACTCAATGGGTTAGAAATTTTCATGTTATATTAGGAGGGACTTTGGGAGAAACTTCACCAGAAAGCAATTCAAAAGAAAAAAAAAAGAATGATGATATATGGTGGTAGAAAAATTATCTTGAAGGAGTGAAATTGGACAATGGCATTGACTCTAATTAGATCCTAGAAATCAACGTGTTGATGGGTGATTTGAGCTTAAAATTACCGTTATCTCACCTTTAGCCCAGCCTTACATTACAAATTGAGAAAAGTCCTATTGATTTTTTGTTGGATAATTAGTTTACATTAGTGAAGAGAGGAATGAAAAACAAACCTATGAGATTTGGTCATAATTATTGTGAATTTTTTAGAGGTTGCATGTCAATGTGAATTTATCTGAATTGCATATAATATGAAAAAGATAGGGGCACGGACCCCTGGAGTGCCAAAAGTTGGCACAAAGGGACACTTAAGTGCCAAAAGTTACAAAATGTACACTTAAGTGCCAAAATCGGAGCAAAATGGATCACTTGAGTGTCAATCCGGCCAAAATCCGGTCAAATTGCATACGTGGCATTTTCCGACGACTTCTTTTACTGAGGTGGCAAACGTTTAAAGAAAAAAAACCCACGTGGACGACAAAACGACGTCATCCATCCACACTGAGTGAGGTGACCTAAACGACGTCTTTTGTCGTTGGTGTTAAACGACGTCGTTTAGGTCATTTTGGCTTAAGCACACCTGGCCGTCGCCGTTCCTTCCCATCTGCGTTCACATTAGATCTTAGTTGTTGCCGCCCTTCTCTCCATCGCCGTTCACACCCATAGGTGGTCATCGGTCGCCGTTGTTGGTTGTCGTCGCCACTCAGCATCGTTGGTCATCATCCCCGCTCACCATCGTCGCTCCTCCAGGTTGGGCCCCTTCTCCCCCTCCCTCGTGATGAAATTAGGGCTCGATTATTTTATTAGGGCTCACTCGATTATTTTATTAAGGCTCCGATGGAAATGCTATTGAAATGCGCGCGTTCTGTTTGGTTACTCCCTTGTGTGGAGATGCTCGCCTCAGTCGATGATTTCTGCAATCGAGGCTCGAGTGAGACGAAATATTGACTAATGTGGAACTAGGAACTAATGTGTTTGAGTGAAAAGTTATTGACGCAACTTTGCTATCAATCTGCTTTTGTTCCTTTGATTCTGATCTTTTCGTTTTTTTAGTCTTCTTTCCTGATTGTTGTTTCTAATCAGATAGTCGACATATATGCAGGTCATTGAGGAGTGCGAAATTTGTTTTGATACTTTATATAAGTTCATTTACCTGCAAGGGACAAATTTGAAACCACATGTAAGTACCTCATTTTAAAGTTTATAAACTATGAGCTCTTTTGACATGTAGTATTAGTCTACTGTGCAATGGATAAATTTAGGGCTTGGATTGTGTAATGACCTCTTGACACAATATATTAATGGCCAAACATTATAGATTAGGGTATGATTTCTCCTCTTGGTTGGATGAGAAACAGAACTTTCACCCTATAATTTTACATCAAGCTTGCCTTAATGAAATTCTATATGTGTTTTCACAGGAAAAATAGATTTGATTAAGTGGATGTACATTCTCACATCGTAGGTTTAGTTCAGTAAAAGATAGTAGACAAAATTGCTTGGGCTGTGCTTATTGTGGGGACCTCTGTTTTTGGTTTATATTTTAAGGGAATGGAAGGCAAGGCGAATAATTAAAGTGGTGACCTCTTAGCTGTCATGTAGGGGCATATTCTCAGTGTGGGGGCCTATGTTTTTTATTAATATTGTAGGGAAGGGAAGGTAAATTATTAAAGTGTCGACCTCTTTTTTGGCTGCCATATAGGGGCATATTGTCAGTGTGGGGACCTGTTTAATAAAGTCCATGAGAGTGGGGGGACTCCCTTGTGCGATTGTCTATTGTTCTTTATGGATGTGGTCCCAAAACTAATTATTCTTTGTCTTGTTGTTGGTGCAGAAATGGCTCATGCTAAGGATTATGTCACTATCATAGTTTGCTATGGTGGGGAATTTGTAATTGGGGAGGATGAGTGGGAGTATGAGGGTGGAAATGAGGGCACCATTTTTGTCGACATTAAGAAGGCATCTTATATACGATTTGTTAGGGATATACTAACTTATTTGCATTGTAAAGTTCAGAGGTTGCTGTATTGTATTCCTAGGAAAGCCTTAAGAGATGGTTTGCGAACCTTAGAAAACGATAACGGTTTTAGGGATATTCTATACCATTATCTTCATGGTGAAGAGGTAAAAATATATGTTGAGTACAATGAAAGTGAGGATGAAGATGATGATGAAGAAAGTGCCCAAATAGAACAAGAAGGAAATGGTATTCAAGGTAGTACTGAGGTTAGGGTCGAAGAAAGGCAGGATAGACATGATGGAGAGGAGAGGAGCGCAGATGCAGTTCACCATAGTGATGATGACATAGGTGATGTCACAATCACTGGATTAGATTGTGAAGTAGTTGAATCAAGTGATGATGATGATGAAGGGTTGCCTACTGCAAATTTCACAAGTGATAATGACGACGAGGAGCTTGTACAGTCAAGAAAAAGGCAAAGGGATTTTTTGACAGATCAATTTGCAGCTTTGCAGGTAACTGATGAAGTTCCAAATAGGGCCGAAGACCTTGTAGATGCTGTTGCCGTTGGTGAGGAGACTGATTATGAAGAAAGCCTTGAGAATGTTACTTCCCAGGATGAGCTTGAAAAAGATGAAGGAGTTGTGCATACAAGGAGAAGGAAAAGTAAGTTTCCTTCTTATGATCCATCTGTTGCCTCTCTTACTTTGTTGGTAGGTATGAAATTTCAAGATGCAAAACAATTTAGGGAAGCTATACTGAAGAACTCCATTGCTGCATAGAGGAACATTGACTTCATTAGAAACACTAAGGCCTTTGTAAGAGCTAAGTGTTCGCAGCAAAATTGTCCATGGAGGATCTATGGTGCATTTGTTAGGAGAAGTGGATCTTTCCAGATTAGAGCGTACGAAGAGGAACATACTTGTTCCATTAATTTTGAAAATAAAAGGGTAACAAGTACATGGTTGTCCAAGCACTTTTTTAATTTGATTAAGATGATGCCTCAGATGAATAATACTTAGTTCAGGTTGCTGGTGAAGGAGCAGGTTGGCATCAATATAAGCAGGAATCAATGCAAAAGAACGAAGCAAAATGTGATGAAGATACTCATTGATCAATACAGCAGTGAATATGGACAGGTGTGGGATTATGCTTGGGAGTGTAGGCTGCAAAATCCTTCAAGTAGAGTGTATGTAGAGGTTGTGGAGAGACCACTTCTTGATATTGGGACCAAGTTTGATAAGTTCTATGTTTGCTTCGATGCATGCAAATGAGGATTTTTATCTGGTTGTAGACAGATTATAGGATTGGATGGGTGTTTTTTGAAGGGCTTATGTAAGGGAGAATTGCTGGCTGCAATTGGAATAGATGCAAACAACCAGATGTTTCCATTGGCTCGGGCTGTTGTGAATGTAGAGAACAAGGACAATTGGTCCTGGTTCCTAAAAAATTTGATGGCTGATTTGGAGATAACAAATGGTGTAGGGTGGGCGTTCATGAGTGACCAACAGAAGGTACTCTTTGAAAGATTTGGTCAATTGTTTGCTTGTTGATATGAACATGTCGTTTGCTTACATTTCTTTTCTTTTTTTGAATTATTGCAGGGACTGGTTCCAGCAATAGCTGAGTTGTTGCCTTATGCTGAGCATCGAATGTGTGCGCGGCACATATACGTAAATTGGGGAAAGAACTATAAAGGGGATAAGCTGCAGTTCAAATTTTGGCAGCTAGCAAAGAGCACAAATATGACTGATTTTAGGATGGCCAAAGAAGAACTGCTTCAATTGACAAGGGAAGGTTATGATGCACTATTCCAAACAAAACCAAAGTATTGGTGTAGGGTGTTCTTCAGCAAGGAATTCAATTGCAATAACATAAATAACAACATCTGCGAAGCATTCAATGGGAGGATAATAGATGCCAAATGCAAACCAATTATCTCGATGCTTGAAGACATAAGAGTTATGGTTATGACTTGGCTACACAAACAAAGGGATGAGGTTGCAAACTGGACTAGGCAATGTGGTCCTAGGATTGCTAAAAAATTGGATGAGAACTTGGCTACGAGTAGGTATTGTCATCCCATTTGGAATGGGGATAAAGGATATGAGATAATGAACTCTGATAAGTATGTCCTCTGGTCGTCAGCACGGCGATGGCCGACGACCAGCTAAGTGAGCCTCGCCGGGGTTGGCCAAGCGAGCCTCGCCGGCATCAGGTCATATACAAAAGGTCTAGACCCTATAAGTATATATACAAGAGTCTAACTCAAAAAGGAGCTACTGAGCTGCCTAAGCTCTAGGCTCCTCATCCATAGGCTCCGGGTCCACCACGACACCACCAGGGATGTCGAGATCCATAGAGTGTCATACTTCCTAATCCCCAGTCCCTGTGGGAGGCCCGTTAAAACCCTAAAGGGGACCCTCCCGACCCCGTTGAGGAAAACCAATGAACCACGCTATGAATCGGTGAAGTACCAACTAAGGTAGGCCCTCATCGACCCACACCACGAACTCAACTAGCTCTCGGGTCAAGGTGGTCCCGGGAATAGGGAAGAAGGTGTGCTCAAAATCCATCACCTGTATGACCCTATATCGTACCTGTCATACCTCCATCTAGGGACCTGAATAATTGTAAATTACGACGGAGTGAGATAATGTCTCAGCGAATCTACACCCTAAATCTCGATTAGAAAGATAATTCACCTAGAGGCAGCCTAAACACACATCAAATAAGACTTATCTCGCCAGCACCTCTCTGCACGTTAGCACACCTCATATACATGTGCATGTAGCAAACATATTTAACAATTGGAACACTACACATCAATCATCAAATTTTCACAGGGGCCTTGATTGTAAGGCCAAATCATTATAACACATCTCATTCCGTGCCACACAATTTTGTCCTATAATTAGGCGCAGCTATCTCAATCATTTACACGTGTCCCGATTCTTATGACCCATCAGCCATGTTCAACTCAACAGTTGTCTCGCCCCATCGAGCACGGCAATGTCTACCTCTATACGGCATTCCCGAAGGAGCATCGGTCCAGCCTCTACCGCGATCTTGCTTCCGTTGATGTGGGGCATTCCATATAGGAGCATCACCCACCCGACTTTCATCGGGTGACGGGTTCTCATAACGATCACACGCACATCCAATCTCGGTCAAGGACATCGTGCTTTGCACTCAAATGCCTCAATTTCAAATAACGTACTTGGCCTATTTTCTTCATATTAAAAATACCCGGTAAAATAAGTGTGCATGGACACACGATCAAATCGAACCTTAAAGTGTGATATTCTTCCATTTAATATTTCCACGATTTGATATAGTACTTAAAATACTTTTTGGTGTCAAAACCCGACACTTGGTATTTTTCTAATTAAATATCAAAATTTCATATTTTTAAAATAATAATTAAAAATCATCACTTAACACTCAATTGCATAAATTATCAATTAATTTAACAAACCAACACTCCCACGATGATTGGCACGAAATTCTGACGATCGGCTATCTCGATATAATTTCCACTAATTAATAAATAATTAAATAAATTGCAAAATATTTAAACTAAACCACTCAATTAAATTAACATAAGCTAATCTAACCACCTAAGTGCACTAATTAAATTAATCTACTAAACTAACTAATTTAATCTAATTAACTACTACATTAACTAATTAATCTAACTAACTACTATCTAACCACCTAGTTGAACTAACCAAAAAGTCCTAACCAATCTAACTAAGCTAACTAAATCTCACTAATCCTAATTAGCCTAACTAAGCCTATAATAAAAGTAATTAACCCCTAATTAGAGTTTAGGAGGCTAACTCATTGGATTAGCGAATAAACCGGTTCACGGCGACGACAGTGTGATGGAAACTACAACTCAGGTCTATAGCGACACCTAAAGAGGCTTGGAAGGGCCCGAAAACAGCCTATAAAGCCTCACGGCTCAAGCTGGCTCTTGGTTCTAAAGAGAGGTAGAATCGGTCGGCGCTGAGGCGATTTAGCGCGGGGACGAGCAGGGTTGAATGGCGACGCGAGCAGGGGCAGACGACAGCAGCTTGGGCGACTGGAATAGCAAATGGCTGGAGTTAGGCAGACACGAGGAGTTGGCAACTCGCAGGGGACGGACGGGCGGTTGAGCTTGGGCGCGGGGACGACTACTCAAACGGAGAAAGGACGAGCTTGCGGACGGCGACCAGAGCGATGGGCAGGCTTAGACGAATGGTGGAGGGTTGGCGATGGCTAGAGGCTTCGGTCAGGGGGGGCTATGCTGGTTTGTTGCTCTGGAAATGAAGGTTGAGGGAGATGAAAATGAAGAAGAAGCTGCTGCTGGTTGGGGGACAAGAGGCCTCAAAGTCAAGCTTAAATATCTCAAATACTCAAGTGCAAGGCCCCACAAGCTTTAGCCTCATCCAACAGCCATTTTCCCCTCCTAATCTTTTCAAACAAGCCAAAGTTGAAGGCCAAATGTTGCAGCCCCCACAGCCTTATGAATTTCATGTGTTCCATCTTCATTTTCACACCAATTAACTCCAAATTAGCCTCCAAAAATACTAGCTAACGTGCCTGCACCAATTTTCATAAATTCCCTCACCATTTGATCCATCTTGAATGCCAAAATTCCACCTAAAGATGGCCATCCGTGTGATATCCTGGATTTTCACTTCTATTTTAAATTGAATAAATCGGGCCTTTCATCGATGCATCTATAGTTGATCAATCCTGAAATAACTAGACTATTTGAGGAAGTCATTAACAGATTTTAATGCAATAAACTTAGAAATTCGACTAGGAATCGGCTACTCGACCGTGCTCATCTGTAGAGATCATTTCTGCATAGTAAGATTGACTAGGGATTAGAGATAGGTTAGTTCGACTGAGATGTGTAGGTAAACATGGGTGATTCCACTAAATTACAAAATTCTCATCGATCGGCACTAGACTGATTTTTCTGTCGTTTTGGTACCTTGTGTCCGTATTTAAAACCTCGAGATTTTCACAACAACCGAGAGTCGCCAATGTGTTGAAGAGGTTCATTGTGGCGTGAAAAAAATTAACCACGAGTCATTTGCACTAAAAACTTCTGAAAGTTACCCAGTAGCCTAGGTCACGCTAAAATCGCGCCAGATTGAAATTAACCGTGAATTTGAATCCGATTTCAGAAATTGAAAGTTCTGTCATGTCACAAGTCATTTTAGGAACGTCGATTCAGCCTCTAAAGATTTTTCTGTAAAATTGAGATTTTTGGCGAAAAGTTGAGATAGGGCCGTTTTCGACCGGGAAATTCAGAGGACCATTTTTTATCACGAAATTGGGATGCAAGTGGATTCCACTAGTGAGGAAAAATGTCGATTTGATCAAGAGTATGATGGGTGGATTTTTGAGGGCCTTAAGTTGATTCAAGGAGGAATCGGATCCAATTTGAGCCAAATGTGTACAAATTCGTATGCCCGCTTGACCCATGACTTTTGGACCCTTTCATTGGCTTCTTGAGGAAGATTGAAGGCTGAAAATGGCCGAGGAAGCTAGCCATGGAGGTGGGACCACTCCAAGGGAGACAATGAGATAGGAAGGAGACATGGTGGCCCCCTCCAAGCCAAGCTTGTCCCCTTTCCCCCTTCCTCTCTCCCCTTCACCGTCAACTCCCCCTCCCTCCATTTTTCAGCTGTGTGGAGCTCCAGCAAACCCAGAGAAATCGCAGACCAGCCCTCCTCCTCCGTCGAGCCACCCGTCTGCCCATCGGAGCCCAGCCGCGTCGCCATTGCTTGTTCGCATGTTGCTGCTTGTCCCGCATGTGTTTAGCCACCTGCTACTGGTCTTGTGCCCATCTCACCATCAGCTCGTTTGTGAGCCATTATTGAGGCTCCGTCACCACCGTTCCGTTGTCATGAGGCCCCACCTGAACCGCGCTTGCCTCCGTCACCCGTCTCAGCCCGTTTCTAACTCAACCGGCCTCGGAGCAACCCTTCTCGGCCCAAGACCAGAACCAAGACCCCCTGGGTCTTCCAGCCATTGTTTGACCTATTTTTGTGGCTTTCCAACCTCGAAAGGTGTACTCACTTTGGAGTTTCTTGACCCTCTTCGCGTCCCTGTCGTTTTGATCCAAGCAAATCATTAATCAAGTGATTTTTACTCATTAATCATTACTTAGTAAGTTAATGACGCTTACGAGTTGATTAGATTAAGTTAAGCTATGATTAGGTGGTTAGTTAGAATGGATTAATGAATTAGTTAATTCTTGATGCATGTTAGGTGGTTAGATTAGTGCAATTAGCAAGTAAATAGGCCATAGTATTTATTTAGATAGGTTCGTAAATTTTTTGAACTCGTATCGGCTTTTACTTAGGCTTTACGGGCCTAAGTGAGCCTTTTTGTCATTTAATAATTAATTACGTATTTATTTATTTGTTTATTTTTCGAAAATTTGATCGGAACAGCCGGTGACCGGAATTTTATGCTGATTGCAATGGTGTGATTGGTTTATTTAATTGACTATTATTTTGTGCAATTTGAGTGTTGATTTCAATTTTAGGGTATTTATCCCAAAATTTATTATTTTTAGTATTTAATTGGAAAATAACCGAGCATCAGTTTACAACGCCAAAAATTTTTTAGTGGACTATATTAAATGGTGGGATTTATGGAAGAGAAAATATTGTATTTTGGCTAAGGCCAACCGTGTACCCACACACGAGTATTTTTATCGCGTATGATAAAAGTGGAGAAATTATTGGTTAATTATAATGGTATATTGTATCAACCTGCGGGCTTGATACATCAGCTTAGAGTGAGCTGTATACCCTAAGTATCACACAGCTTTGGTGAGCATTAAGATTCGCACAGTTTCAATGAGCAATTAAGGATCGCACAACTTCGGTAAGTATTATTAGTATACTATATCAGCCCAATGGCTCGATATGTCAGCTTAGCAAGAGCAGTATACTATTTATTAGCTTTTGAGGTAAGCTATACTATCTATTTTCAGCTTATGGTGAGTAGTCCTTGATGAGATTAGACTTATAGATAGTATTGATTGACTTGACCGCGTGATGGTCTTTCTGACATGGAATCGACTAGGTCGATTGATCGATGATTCGATCCAATGTGATTAATTGATTTGTTGATTAATTCGATGAATTATAACTTGTATTGACTTGTAGGAAAAGACTGAGGCCAAGGTAAGTCCTCCGATTCGTGTTTGTGCTAAGGCAGCCCTTGTGGCGTATTTCCTTCCTAGTTGGGTCTTAGGGGGTGAATTCACTAAGACATCGTCTCACTCTATTGTTGGATAACTTTTTCAGGTCCTTAGATGGCAGTTCCTCCTGAGCGTTTTGATAGACTTAAGAAGGTCACTGAGCATAAGTGTTTCATCTCTTTATATGGAGACCTAATGGGATGGGTATATGAGTTGGTAAAGACTGTGGTCTGGGTCGATGAGGCCTTACCCCAAAAGGTACCTCATCAATATAGATTATGGTATTGCTAGGAGCGGGTTGGGCAGAGAGAAGGTCCCATACATGAATCTGAGGTCCCTAGGTATGTTTTGGAGATTGCTCTTGGGAAGGGCACACCAGATCCTTTGGAGGGTTCGGTAGTAGATCCGGATCTCTCAGATCCAGGGACTCCGGTGTACTTAGCTGTAGGCTCCAATGAGGACGAGAGCAAGGATGAGGACCTGTAGTTTTTGAAACCCTTCCCCCTTGTTTTGTAGACTCTGTTTTTATAGACTGGCATTGTATACGACCTGGCTTGATCTATGTTTATATAAGCGTGTTGTGGTTTGCAAAATTGTGGCCCTACTTTTCTATCTCATCTCGTTGTTGTGTAGGGATTTATTTATTTACTTTTGCATGCGTATTAAAATGAATGGGTTGGCGATGCGTCCTGTGACATCGCTATTTAATTGGCCAAGTAGGGATAGGCACATGCTCGAAGGATCGGGACGTGAGATCCCCATTTAGTGGTATCAGAGCAGGTTTAGAGATTGGAGTGATAAGGTGCAATGGTCTATGGGATAGTTAGTAGGACATGCCTTTAAATTCATGTTGGTGCATGTCTGTGATAGCTGATTGGTAGAATTGTTTGTTGTGTGGATCGCTCAACTTCTAATTATGTTTGGAATTGGAAGCAGGTTTCAGTAGAATACTGAGCCATGAGTGATCAGGAGCAGATGACTCATAGTAAGAGAACCGTCAGACCTGCAACTCAGGGTAGGACACCGACGAGGGTCGGTACCCAAGGAGGCCGTGGTAGAGCGCTAACTGAGGTTAGCGCGAGTGGAGTAACACCACCCTCATTGGTGTTGGGGGTAGCAGCCCCAGGTGATCTAGGAACTATCGGGATCATGCAAGCGTTGGATGCGATAAGAGAGATGATGGGGGCAGCAAGCCTAGAATCAAGCCACCGCCTTTACAGCCACCGTTACAGCCGCCACTACTGTCGCTACCAATGCTGTTGTTGCCGTCGCACCTGCCGTCACACCTACTGAGGTTCCGCCAGGGAACGTGGTCGTTGGAGGACCAATTCATAAGCTGGTGGAACAATTTTTTAAATTAAACCCACCGAAGTTTACTGGGGCAGGAGACCCCGAAGCTGCAGTTCTTTGGATCCAAGGATTGGAGAAGACCTTTGTACTATTGATGTGCATTAAGACCGAGAAGGTAGTCCTTGCAACCTACCAGCTGCAGGGAATCATGAGTACTTGGTGGAGAACCACCTAAGGAGCGGTATTTCCTAAAGGTGTAGCCCGGAGTGGAACGCCTTCATTGAGGTCTTCAACGGTAAATACTTTTCTGAGACTACTAAAGAGATGAAGATGGCAGAATTCCAACGCCTTCGCTAAGGCTTGATGACTGTAGATCAGTATGAGGCGAAGTTTGCTTAACTATCGAGGTACACTCCTGAACTGGTTGAGAATCCAGTGAATCGAGTTAAGAGGTTCAAGGATGGACTCAGGCTAGAACTGAGAAGTCCACTAATTTTGCTTAATCTGAGGAATTATAATGACTTGTATGAGCGGGTCCAGATGATAAAGAGAGATTAGAATGAAAGAGCCGCTGTATCTGGATCGTGATTTGGATCGAGTAGAGAAGGGATCCGACATGGGAAGAGGCCTATGACCGGAAGAAGATTTGAAGTCCCGCCCAATAGAAAGGGTGGAGTTGGCTAGTCTGGACCAAGACGGAACGATTTGTGTCACGCTTGTGGAAGGCGACATGGTTTAGCCCCGTGTCCTAGAAGGACGGGTGCTTATTTTGAATGTGGCCAGAGATTATCCTAGGAGACCAAGAGGACAACCGCAGTTACCGCTGCCGCTGCAGATGGGTCAGATCAGGGGTTACACGCCGCAGAACGCACCGTAGGGTGGACAGGTCAAACCCCCAGCTCAAGGGATAGTTTATGCTATCACTAGAGGTCAGGCTAAGGATGCGCTTGATGTGATCACAGGTACGGTTTCACTGAACGACCATGCTGCTTATGCTTCGTTCGACCCTTGGCAACTCATTCTTTTGTTGCCGAGCAATTTGTTAAGCTGATAGGATTAAGTCTTGAGTTGCTGGAGTTAGCGGTTAGCATATCTACACCGTTAAAGGATCAGGTGTTATTTGCATTGCGTTGTTCTAGTTGCAAGTTAGCGATTGGTGAGCGAGAGGGGAAAATAGACTTGTTAATCCTAGCCATGTATGACTTTGAATTGATAATTGGCATGGACTGGCTCACCAAACAACGAGCTAAAATGGACTGTTATCGTAAAGTGAGGGCGAGAGCTTCGAGTTTGTCGGGAATCAGGGAGGACCCTAGATTACCCTAATCTCGTCGCTTGAGGCAACTCGTTTGTTAGATGGGGGTTGTCAAGGTTACCTGGCGACTGTCGTGGATACGACAGTTGAAGAGCTGAAGATCGAAGATATTCCAATTGTGCAAGAATTTCCAGACGTATTTCTGAAGGAATTGCCAGGATTGCCGCCAGAAAGAGAAATCGAGTTTGTGATTGAGTTAGCACCCGGGACAGAGCCAATCTCTAAAGCTCCTTACCTGATGGCATTATCAGAGTTGAAGGAACTGAAGGTGCAGATGCAGGAGTTGTTGGATATAAGATTTATACGTCCAAGCGCATCACCTTGGGGAGCACCAGTTCTCTTTGTAAAGAAGAAGGATGGTTCGCTGCATTTGTGCATTGACTATCGACAACTCAATGAGGTAACGATCAAGAACAAGTATCCACTCCCAAGGATCGACGACTTGTTTGATCAGTTACAAGGAGCGTCGATTTTTTCGAAAATCGACTTGAGGATTGGATATCATTAGCTGAGGATCAGGAAGGAGGACATTCCAAAGTCATCATTTCATACTCAAAATGGTCATTATGAGTTTAATGTAATATCATCAGCTACTTTTATGGATTTGATGAACCGAGTGTTCAAGGAATACCCAGATCAATTTGTGATCGTGTTCATTGATGATATTGTAGTTTATTCGAGGAATGTTGAAGAACACGAGAGTCATTTGAGATTAGTACTCCAAACCTTAAGGATTCATCAGTTGTACCCTAAGTTTAGCAAATGCGAGTTTTGGCTGACTGGTGTTGCATTCCTAGGACTCATGATTTTAGGTGAAGGAATTGTTGTGGACTCGTCCAAGATTGAAGCAGTGATTAACTGGCCGAGACTGACTACTGTGACAAAGATCAGAAGTTTTCTGGGTTTGGCCGGATACTACATACGGTTCGTGGAAGGATTTTCAGCAATAACGTCGCTGTTGACTAGACTCTTAAAGAAAGAAGAAAAATTTGTGTGGACGGACAAGTGCGAGTATAGTTTTCAAGAGCTTAAGCAGAAGTTAACTACCGCACCTGTGTTGACCATTCCATCTGGTCCTAGAGGATACGATATCTATAGTGATCGTTTCGAGAACTGGGTTGCATGTTGATGCAGCATGGTAAGGTTGTTGCATACGCTTCCATCAATTAAGACCTCATGAACTGAACTACCCGACGCATGACTTAGAGCTTGTGGCAATCATTTTTGCGTTGAAGATTTGGAGACATTATTTGTGTGGGGAAAGATTCCAGATATTCACGGGCCATCAGAGTGTCAAGTACCTATTCTCTCAGAAGGAGTTGAATATAAGACAGCGCCGTTGGATGGAACTTTTGAAGGACTACAATTGTGATATTCTGTATCACCTTGGGAAGGCAAATAAGGTCGCCGACACTTTGAGCCGAGAGTCTTCATTCGCACACATGCTGGTTAAGGAGTGGAATTTACTCGAGAAAGCTCGAGATTCTGTTTTTAAATTTGAGTTAGGCCACCTTTCTCATCTCATTGCCATCCTCAGAATTGAGCTGGATGTTCAGATCATGATTAAATTACTTCAACTAACAGATCCAGATGTTTAGAAAATTCTGTAAGAAGATATTGATAAGAGAAAAGCTGACTTTTAGATTTCTGATGATGGAACGCTGAGGTTTCGAGCACGATTGTGCGTACCTAACGATTCAGAGCTTAGAGAGGAGATTTTATTAGAAGCTCATCGTAGCTGTTATAGCATTCATCTTGACAGTACAAAGATGTATCAGAATCTGTGTCAACACATGGTGGTCCGGTATGAAGGCGGACATCGCCAAGCATGTCGCTAAGTGTCTGACGTGTTAGCAGGTCAAAGCTCAGCATTGTAAGCTGGGAGGACTTCTGCAACCTTTCAGGATCCCAGAATGGAAGTGGGAGCACATCACGATGGATTTCGTGATCGGATTACCGAGGAGTTAGAGAGGTAACGATTCTATTTGGGTAGTGGTCAACAGATTGACAAAGTCGACTTACTTCATTGCAGTGCGAAAGGATCTTGACTTGGATAGGCATGCTGAGTTGTATGTGCGTCAGATAGTTCAACTGCATGGAGTGCCAGTTACGATTACCTCAGACCGAGACCCAAGATTCACAGCTGCATTTTGGAAGAGCTTACAGAGTGCTTTAGGTACGAAGCTGCAGTACAATACGTCATATCATCCTCAGACAGATGGCCAATCTGAGAGGACGATTCAGATCCTCGAAGACATGCTGCGAGCTTGCGTATTGGATTTCAAGGGAAGCTAGGAGGAATAGCTTCATCTTATCGAGTTTGCCTGCAACAACAGCTACCAACAAAGCATCCATATGGCTCCTTTTGAAGTGTTGTATGGCAGAGCGTGTAGAACACCCATGTGTTGGGATGAAGTTGGGGAGAGAAAGATCATAGGCCCAGAGTTAGTTCAGCAGTCAATGGATGTAGTCGCAGTTATCAGGAACAAATTGAAGACCGTTTAAAGTTGTCAGAAAAGCTATGTAGATAAGCGCCAAAGACTTTTGAAATTCCAAGTTGGTGATCACATTTTTCTGAAAGTGTCACTGATGATGGGAACTTCGCGCTTTAGCAAGAAAGGGAAACTGAGTCCGAGGTATGTAGGTTCGTTTGAGATTCTTGAGAGAATAGGGACCCTCTTGCGTTACCGCTGAGATTGGCGCAAGTGTACGACGTCTTTCACGAGTCGATGTTGAGGAAGTATGAGCTTGACCCGACCCACATGCTTAATTTTGAGGAAATAGACGTGGACGATCGAGTGTCTACATTGAAAGCCTGGTTCAGATCGTGGATCGAAAGGAACAAATTCTAGGTACAAAGACCATTTCATTGGTGAAAGTAGTCTGGCAACACCACAACACTGAAGGAGCAACCTGGGAGAGTAAAGAGCCGATGAGATGTTTGTACCCCCACCTTTTTGTTTAAAGTGTTGTAATGGTTTAAATTTCGAGGACGAAATTTTTATGAGAAGGGAAGAGTTGTGACATCCTGGATTTTCACTTCTTCTTTCAATTGAATAAATCAGGCCTTTCATCAACGTACTAATAGTGCTATACTCAGAGCTGATCACTTTTGAGATAACTAGATTATTTGGGGAAGTCATTAAGAGATTTTAAAGTAATAGACTTGAGAATTCGACCAGGAATCGGCTACTCGACCATGCTCATCTGTAGAGATCATTTTGGCACAGTAAAATTGACTAGGGATCAAAGGTAGGTCAGTTTAACTGAGATGTGTGGTTAAACGTGGGTGATTCCACTAAATTGCAAAATTCTCGTCAATCAGCACTAGATTGATTTTTCTGTCGTTTTGGTATCCTGTGTCGTATTTGAAATCTCGAGATTTTCACGACCACTGAGAGTTGCCAATGTGTCAAAGAGGTTTATTATGGCTCGAAGAAAATCGATCACGAGTCATTTGCACCAAAAATTTCTGAAAATTACCCAGTAGCCTAGGTCACGCTAAAATTACGCCAAATTGAAATTAATTGCGAATTTGAATTCGATTTTGGAAATTGAAAGTTCTGTCAAGTCACAAGTCATTTTAGGAACGTCAACTCAGCCTCCGAAGATTTTTCTGCAAAACCAAGATTTTTGGCGAAAAGTTGAGATTGGGTCGTTTTCGACCGGGAAATTTAGAGAACCGTTTTTTTTATCGCGAAATTGGGATGCGAGTGGGTTCCATTGGCAAGGCAAAATGCCAATTTGATCAAGGGTATGATGGTTGAATTTTTAGGGCCAAATTGAGTTGATTCAAGAAGGAATTGGATCCAATTTAAGCCAAATGTGTACAAATTCGTATGCCCCATTGACCCATGACTTTTGGACCCTTTCATTGGCTTTTTGAGGAAGATTGAAGGCCGAAAATTGCTAATGAAGCCAACCATGGAGATGGGACCACTCCAAGGGAGACAATGAGATAGGAAGGAGACATGGTGGCCCCCTCCAAGCCAAGTTTTTCCCCTTTCCCCCTTCCTCTCTCCCCCTCACCATCGACTTCCCCTCCCTCCACTTTCTAGCCGTGTGGAGCTCTAGCAAACCTAGAGAAATCGCAGACCAGCCCTCCTCCTCCATCAAGCCACCCGTCCACCCACCAGAGTCTAGCCGCGTCGCCGTTGCTTGCTCGCACGCCGCTACTCGTCTCGCATGCGTCCAGCCACCTGTTGTTGGTCTCGTGCCCATCTTACCATTAGCTCATTCGTGAGCCACCATCAAGGCTCCATCGCCGCTGTTCCGCCGTCGTGAGGCCCCACCTGGATTGCACCTACCTCCGTCGCCCATCTTAGCTCGTTTCCAGCTCAACCGGCCCCGGAGCAGCCCTTCTCGGCCCAAGACTAGAACCGAGACCTCTTGGGTTTTTTAGCCACTCTTTGGCCTGTTTTTGTGGCTTCTGGACCTTGAAAGGCGTAACTGCCTTGGAGTTTCTTGACCCTCTCCGTGTCCTCGTCATTTTTATTCGAGCAAATCGTTAATCAAGTGAATTTTACTCATTAATCCATGCTTAGTAATTTAATGACGCTTAAAAGTTTATTATATTAAGTTAAGCTAGGATTATGTGGTTAATTAGAATGGATTAGTGAATTAGTTAATTCTTGATGCATGTTAGGTGGTTAGATTAGTGCAATTAACAAGTAAATAGGCCGTAGTATTTATTTAGATAGGTTCGAAAATTTTCCGAACCCATATTGGCTTTTAATTAGGCTTTATAGGCCTAAGTGAGCCTTTTTGTCATTTAATAAGTAATTATTTAATTATTTAATTAATTAATTATTTTTCGAAAATTAGACCGGAATAGCCAAGGACCGGAATTTTATGCTGATTGCAATGGTGTAATTGGTTTATTTAATCGATTGTTATTTTGTGCAATTTGAGTGCTGATTTCAATTTTGGGGTATTTACCCCAAAATTTATTATTTTTTAGTATTTAATTGAAAAATAACCGAGCGTCGGTTTACAACGCCAAAATATTTTGGTGGACCATATTAAATGATGGGATTTATGGAAGAGAAAATATTGTATTTTGGCTAAGGCCAACAGTGTACCAACATACAAGTATTTTTATCGGGTATGATAAAAGTGGAGAAATTATTGGTTGATTAGAATGGTATACTGTATTAGCCTGCGAGCTTGATACATCAGCTTAGAGTGAGCAGTATACCCTAAATATCGCACATTTTTGGTAAGCATTAAGATTCGCGCAGCTTTGGTGAGCATTAAGATTCGCATGACTTCGGTGAGCATTATTAGTATACTATATCAGCCCAATAGCTCGATATGTTAGCTTAGCGAGAGCAGTATACTATTTATTAGCCTTTAAGACAAACTATACTATCTATTTTCAACTTAAGGTGAGCAGTCCTTGATGAGATTAGACTTATAGATAGTATTAATTGAATTGACCGCGTGATGGTCTTACTGACATGGAATCGACTAAGTTGATTGATCGTTGATTCGATCCGATGTGATGAATTGATTTGTTGATTAATTCGATGAATTATAACTTGTATTGACTTGCAGGAAGAGACTGAGGCTAAGCTGAGTCCTCCGATTTGTGTTTGTGCTTAGGTAGCCCTTGTGACCTATTTCCTTCATAATCGGGTCTTATGGGGTGAATTCACTGAGACGTTGTCTCACCCCGTTGTTAGATAATTTTTTCAGGTCCTTAGATAACAGTTCCTCCTGAGCATTTTGATAGACCTAAGAAGATCACAGAGCAAAAGTGTTCCATCCCTCTGCATGGAGACCCAAAGGGATGGGTGTATGAGTTGGTGAAGATTGTGGTCTGGGTAGATGAGGCCTTACCTCATAAGGTATCTCATCAATACAAATCATGGTATCTCTAGGAGCGGGTTGGACAGAGAGAAGGTCCCATAATTGAATCTGAGGTCCCTAGGTATGTTTTGGAGATTGCTCTTGGGAAGGGCACAACAGATCCTCTGGAGGGTTCGGTGGTAGATTTGGATCTCATAGATTCAGGGACTCCGGTGTAGTCAGCTGTAGGCTCCCATGGGGATGAGAGCGAGGATAAGAACCTGTAGTTTTTGAAACCCTCCCCCTTTGTTTTGTAGACTCTGTTTTTATAGACTGGCATTGTATACGACCTGGCTTGATCTATGTTTATATAAGTGTGTTGTGGTTTGAAAAATTGTGGCTCTACTTTTCTATCCCATCTCGTTGTTGTCTAGGGATTTATTTATTCGCTTCTGCATGCGTATTAAAATGAATGGGTCGGCGATGCGTCCCGAGACGTCGCTATTTAATCGACCAAGCAAGGATGGACACATGCTCGGAGGATCGGGACGTGACAATATGAATTTCTTGCTCTAATTTTGCCGAATTTTGATTTTTCGCCAAAAATCCCGAGCTTGCCGAAAATTCTTCGAAGGATGAGTCGACGTCCTAAAAATAAATCATGACATGCCAGAACCTTCGATTCCTGAAACCGGGTTCAATTTTGTGGTTAATTTCAATGAGATGTGATTTTAGCGTGACTTAACCTATTGGGTAGCTTTTAGGAATTTTTAGCGCGTTTGACCGGTGGTCAATTATTTTTGATCTGCATTGTGCATCTCCAACTCATAGGCGACTTTTGATTGTCGTAAAAATCTTAAGGTTTCAATTACGGGCGCATGGTACAAAATCGATAGAAAATTGGGTTAATGCCATTCAACGCGAATTTTGCAATCATGTGGAACCACCCACAATTTAATTACGCCATTCTATTGAATCAGCCTATTCCCGATCATGAATCGATTTTAACGGTGTCATATTGACCCTTATTAATTATCACGGTTGAGTAGTCGATTTTTGATCGAATTCTCAAGTCTGTCACGTTTATATCCATTAACGACTTCACATGATAGATTAGTTATCTCGTGAGTGATTAGCTTAGAGAAAAAAAATATAAGCGTGTTGATGAAAAGCCCAATTCATATAATCGGGGTACGGTCGAAAATCAGGATGTCACATTACATGCATACAATCATGTATACCGATACAATTACTATCTTGGTGCATATGGTTGAACACAAAGCCGTTATGTCTATAAGGCTACGTTTGGTAGTCGGGATAAAATTCAAGATATAATATGATTTATCATATCCTGCGTTTGATGCTCGCTCAGGACAGGATAAAGTCGGATATAAGGGGGATATGGACAGGATAAAATTATCCCATGGGAGAGGTGGGATAAAGGTGGATAAGATTTTTAATATCCATAATAGGAAAGTTAATTTTATTGAATAACAAACTTATTAACACAATCGAAATTATATTTCAATATAAATAATATTTGAATTATAATTTAAGAAATTAAAAATAAAAAAAATAAAATTTATTTTTAATTAATCTTATTTTAATTTATATATTCAACTTTAATTCCATCTTATAATAAACATTCAATCTATAAATTAAATATTTATGTTTATTATATAGTTTAGGTATTTTTGTATTTTAGGTATGTTAGTACAAA
Source organism: Eucalyptus shirleyi (assembly GCA_017140165.1). Lineage (NCBI taxonomy): Eukaryota > Viridiplantae > Streptophyta > Magnoliopsida > Myrtales > Myrtaceae > Eucalyptus > Eucalyptus shirleyi. Next base: position 42,767,848 of record CM029450.1, read on the forward strand.
GTTTACTATTTGATAAAATTTTATTAAAGAATGATGAAAGAGGGAAAAAGAAATAATAACGAAAATAATATAAAAAAGAGGAAAAATAAAATAAAAATAAATTAAGGAATAGTGTTACGAGAGATTTTCACCATATCCATTTATAAACATTTAGATTAATTTATAATGGTATGTCATTTATATAAAAAAAAAATTGTATATGATATGATGTAAATATATCTGATTTTAATACTGCGATTCACCAAACAAATGACAGGGTATAAAAAAAATCCCAATATTTCATATCCTATTCTATCCAGTCTTATCTCGATTAGAAATCTGGACAACCAAACATAGCGAGTTTCTCCTTTAGATTGGCAATAAATCCTAGAGAACGAATGATAAAATTAAACATTTTTAGATTCCTGTATATCTATACATCATTAAGTTTTTTTGGCTATATGATACTCTTTTCAAGAATATGAAACATAATATCATAATCTTAAAGCTACCATTTAATTGCAAGTTTCAAATCTCTGATATTGGAAGATAGCATTTGTTGTTTAATGCCACCTTGACACTACATATCTAGCTAGTCATATTGATTATAGTAATCCCGAAGATTGACCCTTCATATGAGTGTTTCGTACATTGGATTGGATGCATCATTTAACTGTGATGCATGGAGAAGTGAGTCATTTTAAGTGAGAGATTTCAACATTCAAACGCAAAGTTCATTGATTGATTACACCATGTAATCCATTCAACCCAAGGTAAAAACAATCCAAACCAAACATTTGGTTCCCTTGTATACGGAAATAATAAATATATAGGCATGGAGCAAAAGTTGGGCACTATCGAATAGCTGTCAAAGCTTGTAGAAATACCATGAAGATGGTTATCCACCCAAATAGAAGCCATGGGTCAGTATCTTTCAGTCGATCATATCTAACTCAGTAGATAAAGAGTTAACTTTCACTTCACTTTTTCTCTTCAATGAATGCCCGCCTAGCAGAAAATGTTCATGGCAGGCATAAATTATAACTCTCTAGGGTGGAGCCTAAGAGCTTCAGTCGGAAAGTGCATATGCGTTGCTTCTCACACTAATGCCTCCTACAGCTTCGAGCATTAGAGGTCCACCGACAAGAACAACATGAACATTACCGCCGCAAGTTCACAAATAGACGTTCACTCTGAATCTGAGATTTCATCTTCGTCCTTGTCTAAGTATATAGACCAGGTCCCACTTTCTTGCAACCAAATCACAAGCCATGCCTCTACTTGCTATTGCAAAAAAATAAAAAATCAACTTGATTTCACTCCGAGGTTCCTATAGTATGGCCATAACTAATGTGATGTCTTGATACCTCCATCGGGTAAAAGTAATAAGAACAATACTTGCATCACACTAAAACATAGGTTGAAGCAATACTTGTGTACCTGAAGAGGCTATGGTATGCATGTGAACCATGAATGCTCTATAGTATCTTGCTATACTAAATGCCATGATAGTATCTATCATCATGAACATGTACATACCAGTTCTCACTTAGTAACTCTAACCACCATAAGAAGATGATTATTCTTTCCGTATTTGTCCAGCCACTAAGATTCATCTTTTTTGCACTTGACCTCCCAATTGATCTAAATTAATAGGAAAACCTAATACTTTAGTATTTTCCTTCTTCAAATGAAGAAAAACAAAATCCTTCTTTGGAGCATAAATTTGCACATTTCCAACCATCGGAACAAACATAAAATGGTCCATTAAAGAGGCACAACCACAATGTACCAACACCAGTCATATTTGAACTTCAGAGTATTAGGGAAATCCTTTATGATGTTTTGAATATGACAAAATGAATCAAGTGTTACTAACATGTTTAATGGTTGAGTAATAGACTATGCAGATGATTGAACATGTAAATGATATTGTCAAAGTCTATACTTGTAAAAAACAGAAGACAGACTCTATGCTTAAACTGAACTTATTCGAAATGTGTTTAGACCTTAAGGTTAAATCTATTCAAAAACATAATCTATTTAAACTTACGTCAAGATTGTAAAGTCTACTTCAAACGGAAGACACTCAAACTCTACTTCAAACGAAAGACACTTACACTTTACTTCCGACAGAATACTCTCAGACTTTACATACAAAACGAGACACAAGTCCAGAATGTGATGAGGTCTAGAACGAGACACAAGTCCAGAACGTAGCAGATTCAGAACGAAGCATATTTAGAACGAGACAACTTGACAGAACGTAATACAAGCCCCAAACAAATAACGACTAGTGATCTGGTTTGGATTCTACATCAAGATAGATTTGATTGACTCAATTTAATTGATTGACAATTGGATCTTGAAGACAAGAACTTTCTATACGAAGAAACTCTACTTATAGAAACTAAGATTCTGTTTGTATGGGCGATCATAATCAATTTGAGATTCTACTTCTATCACTCAATAGCTACTAAATCTTCTAGATATAGATTTGTCCAATGGGTAGATTGGAAGATGATTCTCTAGATACTATCCAACGGATAGTTTGGAAGTAGAGGAGTATTTAAGGAGACCAAGGACCGATGAGCAAGCAAGAGACGAAGCGTAGAATTTATAATTCCAAAGTCTGAGCAACATTCGATCATACACTTGTCTTTGGTGACCTTAAACGTTTGTGATCATGAGAGAAATACCAAAAGAGTGACTTAGTGAGATAGTGTGATCTACCACTGAGTGTTTGCACTCAAAGTTGTAATCTTTTGTTAATCGCATAGTGGAATCCAGCCAGAAGGTTGTTAGTATGGAAGAGTGGACGTAGGCTTGATTTAAGCTAAACCACTATAAATTTTGTGTGCAACATTCTCCTCCTAACTCTCATTATTTAAGTCTGTTGCATACTTACAGGTTATTTCAGAAGTCTGATCCATCACATAACAGATTCTGAACATCTACTAGAAGTCTGGTGGCTTGTTTATCAAACTCTGATCCTTATTCAGACTTTGCTCAAGATTTATTTTATTCCGCATTTATTTGTGAAGATTTCTTTCAAACACCTATTCACCCCTCTAGGTGTTCGTACTAGCACTTTCAATTGGTATCAGAGCTGTAGTGCTTATCTTATTGAATTTTTTACTTCTAAGCTAAAGATCTTCTATGGCTAGTATCTTAGCATTAGGACTTATGAAAGGGTAAAGCAATACCAGGCCACCATATTTTGATGGAAATGAATACAACATTTAGAAAAACAAAATAAAGGCATTCTTAAGATCTAGAGATCCCTTGCAATGAGATGTTATGGAAAAAGGAATCAATCCCACTGTTATGTCTACGTCAAATAAGAATGGCAAAGACAAAGAAAGCAAACCCCTTGCTCCTATGTCTCGGACGAAGATGTCCAAAAGAGAAGCTCTAAGCTCTTGATGCAAAAACTATTTATTCTTTATATTGCGTCTTGTCTCCTATTGAATATAACATAATTTCTTCATGTGAAACAGCTAAGGAAGTTTGGGATAGACTTCATGTTACTTACGAAGGGACTGATCGTGTAAAAGAGACAAAAATAAACTTCCTACTTGGCCAATATGAATCCTTCAAGATGAAGCCAGGAGAGTCGATTGAAGATATGTTCAGTCGTTTTATAGAAATTGTAAATGGATTGGCATATCAAGGTCAGCCAATTTTTGCTCCAATGAAGGTCAACAAACTTCTACAAGGTCTCTCAAAAGATTGGAACCATGTGAAGATCTCAAGCCGAGAGACTCAGAGGATTATGCCGCTTTCCGTTGATGAATTGATTAGCACTCTTCAATCCTACGAAGTGGAACAAATCAACGACGAAGATCCCGAAGGTAAAGTCCATCGCTTTAAAATCTAACATTGATTCTGATGATACAGACTCATAAAATGACATAGACGATGAAGAGAAGAACATGCTTTTATGATCAAGAAATTCAAAAAGCTGAGTAGAAAATGAAGAAAATTTAGTGGAAGAAGAAAATACAAGCAAAATGGCCTAAAAAGAACAATGAAGGAAGATGACGAGTAGGGAAATATATGCTTGATGGCACATTCAGACTCAGATTCAAATTTGGAATCAAAATCAGATTCGAAATCAGAATCAGATTCAGAATCAGAGTCTGACTCAAACACAGACTCATAATCCAATGAGGAAATTGAGGTAAATCATTCAAAAATTCCTATCAAAGTTTCAAAGTATATAAATGAGCTTTGCTTAAATCTCAAATCTTCTCTTAAAAGGATCTCCGAACTAAAAAAGGAGAATTCAAGGCTTAGGTAACAGGATCTTTCTCGAAAGGAAAAGTTAAAAATTTTACAAAAATGTTTTCTACAAACAAAAGAAAGTTGAGATTTATTTGTCAAAGAAAACGATTCTTTAAAGAAAGAATTTTCAAATATTTCGACAAAATTTTCAAATGGTTCAAAAACATTAGAAGATATTATTTTCATACAAGTACCATACTATAACAAGTCGGGACTTGGCTTCAATAAGGAAAGTGATTCTCTAATAGATTTTCCTAAAGTCAATGAAAGACTTAGACAAAGACCTCCTAGACTTTCGTACAAGAAGCATTTTCAAAGGATCTTTACAAAACCTGTTGGTCGAAATGCCCTCAAGTGTTCAAATTGTAGAGACTCAAAACACTTTGAGAAAGAATGTCCTAAAGTTTGGAAACCTATTAAAAAAATGAGTAAAAACAGCATACTCTACAAACTCTCATGGACCCAAGAAAATATGGATACTAAAGAAAAGATGAGTTGTTTTTGCAGGAAATAAAGGAGAAAAAAAAAGAATTTGGTAGGGAAGGTATATTTTTTTTATTCTCAATTTGATTTGGGCACATAATTCTTATTATACTTTATATTCGATATAATCTCAATTGATTTAGCTTTTATTATGACCGTATTCTATGATTTGTTGAAGAAAGAATCGTGTGATTTGTTTTTGTGATTCGTGAGTTAAGAAAGAATATTTGATTATCTTTGGAGATTTTATAATTTTCTCTAACGAAATGGAAGGATCCAAATTTATGGATATCAAAAAGGAAATGAGTTGATTGCAAGAAATTCTATAAATGAAGAATGATTGTGAATTTACGCAAATTTTGGTACAATCAGAAAAGTATATCCTGCGAAGAATGGTAGCAAAAAGAATCATTTATATGAATTTTGGAAAGCAGATCTTAAAATTATGGAAATTCTAAACTATTTTCTGGAGGATCAAAGATTCTCTTACTTGTGGAAAGTTTTCACAAATATTGTCATGATGACAGGGGGAGAACGTGAATCCAAAAGAAAGGAAAAGAATCGTGATCACCTCAAAAAGGTAACAAATTAAGGGGGAGCATTGATCTATTATGGAAAAATCTTTTTGGATTGATCGTGATCTTGATTATTATGGAAGGAAGGAAAATGGTAAATGAATTTTATATTGCATCCGTGATTTTAATTGGATATTTGTTGATATATATGATCGAAGTGAGTTATATTACATATATTTGATAACGACTTACTTTAAAAAATCTGTTTTTTTTTTTTTTTGGAAATTGTGTTTCATGCAATATATACTTGTTATCGTTTTATATTCTCCATGTGATACTATTTATATTTGAAAGGGTTAGTGCAAACACCTAGAGAGGGTGAATAGATGTAAATAAAATTTTTTCCAAGACTTAGGATTAATAGTTTGACTTTTGAAGATAACAGACTAATAACGTAATAGCTTTAAACAATTATATATAAAAATCTACGAATGTAAGTAGATTTGAACACAAGGAAAGAGAATTTGAATACAAGGTTTATAGTGGTTCGACTTAAACCCAGCCTACGTCCATTCTCCCGCGCTAACAGCCCATTGGCTGAATTCTACTGTGAATCAAAAGAGATTTTACAGCAGTGTGATCTTGACTTCTCAGTGAAGAGTCTCTACTGGTCTCTTACAAAGTCTCATAAGAGTTTCTCTCTTTTGTATACAATTTGAGCTCAGTGAATGAAATAGCAAGGAACTAGAAAGCTTCAGACTTTAAAAATTTTCTTTCATACACTTACTCGAACAACTAACGGGTCCTCCTTATATACTCCTTCATGCCTTCACGACCGTTGGCACTTTCCAAAGGAGTTCTTCCAATCTACCCATTGGACAGAATTAATCAAGGAGATCTCGAGTCGTTAGATGATTATGATGAAAGTCTGTCAATCTTGTTCGTCCATACAATCAGTATACTGGTTTTCATAAGTAGAATCTTCCAAGTTTGCTCGCTTTTCAAAAGTTCTTCATATCAGAGTATATTCCAATAAGAATAATCAATTAAGTAGATGTTATATCCATCCATAAGGTCATCCACAAATCATACGAATTGAATCCTTGAAGATAATTTTGCATCTAGATAAGTCTTCATTCTTCAGTTTGGAAACTGTTAGTGAGGGCAAACTTTGAGATTAAGATCTGTCGATCTTCAGACTTTGACAAAAGAGTTTGAAGTTCTTCAAACTAAAACACTTGAGTCTACAAGTCTTCAGACTAGAGTTTTTGGAAATGTTTTGTCAACTTCAAAACAATGAAGGAATTTTCTCCAACAATCTCCCCCTTTTTGATAGAGACAAAACTTTCCTGCAGATTTGAAATCTTTTGACCTGCAAAACAGCACTTAAGCAATACATGATATCTTATAAAAATAAATTGACTAGGACCTGGATAGCATTGATTCTACAACCACATAAAATACATTAATCACAATCCAATCATAATCAACATCACAACCTTAGTTACTGCAAGCATCAAAATGATTCAAAATTAAACAGTAGTCAAAAGTCCAAAGTATAGCAGTCAATTCAAAACCAAAATACCAAAAGCAAAAAGTCAATAAAATCAAAACCAAATCTACACGAACTCTCCCACTTTTTATCACAAGCAAAAAATGGAGAAAAACTATAAAAAAGAGTTTGGTAAAATCATGGCTGTTTGGAATGCGAACAATCTGGAAATCCTCCATTGACTTGATAGTCTCCTCCAGTGTCTTCAAGCCTCCTTCAGCAGTTGAATATCCTCACCCTTTGCAGTTTCTTGCACTTGAAGCTTCAGGGCTTGTATATGCTCTTGTAGAGAGTTTGAAGTCGTTTTGAGAACTGTCTTGAGGTGCTTCATCTCAAACTCTAATCCATATTGCTGACCCTTCAGCTCCAAAAGGATTTCCAGCAACCTTTGAAATCCTATTGTTTGTACTGTTGTAGCACTAGGTCCAACCGAATCAATTCCAAGAGTATTGAAATGTGAGGGAATATCAGTAGTTCGATCATCAGGACTAGGAGTGGATGCCTTAACATCTGCTTCAGGATATTGAGAGGCATAGACATCATCTGGTTTGCTGGAGATCTACTAACATCACTAGTAAAAACAGGTGAAAAAATACCTCGTTTGTTAGCAGCTCCCTCTGTTTTTGTGCCTTTAGGTGTAGAAAAGAATTCATCTTCCTGTTCTTGCTCTACTTCAGCACCCAGGTGATGTTTTTCTCGTTCTTCTCCAGCAATTCCACTCCTTGTCCTTTCCGAGTCTTTTGACAAGGATACAGCAAATGTTGGCTCAAAAGAGTCATCTTGACCCTCGTCTTCCTCTTCTTCTCTTCCTCTTTCTTCTACCTCTGTTCTTTTTTCTTTTCTTTCTTCACCTCTCTTCTCTGTCTCTTCTCTTTCTCTGATCTCTCTGGCCTCTGGCTCCTTAAAGCTAACAAAACTCTGTAAGTTTCTTAAGGCAAAGGCGGAGAGAGTGATATCATCCTCATCTTCTTCATCCTGCAAGATAAGAGCTCTCCTCTTCTTGATTGGTGTGCTTATGGACTCTTTGCCTTTTCTCTTCCTTGCTGTAGAGTCTTGTTTTGCCTTGACAGGGGACTTCTCCTTTAGACGCTCCAGTTCCTTATTCAACTCCTTTAGTCGTATCTTTGAAACCATTTTTAATCCAATCACCATTGGAGCAATGGTTCTAACACATAGAAACATAGGAAGCTGAATTTTGAAGTGCCTGAAGAGTTGAGTGACAAGCGCAGAGTAAGGTAGTTACCCCTTGTCTTCACAATTATCCTATACATCTGCATTAGGATAGTGTGAGGCAGAGAGAACTTAAAGCCAATGTTGATTGCATACATCAACTTTGCTTCAGAGCGAGGGACATCGGTCTTTGAAGTAGATTTGGGCTTGATGCAATTGATCACAATCTTGTGAAGTAGAATATTAGAAGTAGTCATTCTAGAATAAGAAATCCTACCTTCAGCAATTTTGTCCCGAACAAGAGCCAATATAAAATGACCAATAGACACACTGATTGGTTGGAAACTCCCTCTTTCCACACCAATCACATCCGCCAATGTGTCCACATCAACCACAAAATCTTTTTCTCTAACCATAAAACAAAATCTGCACATCCGGAAATGACAGATTCGAATAGAAATAAGCAATAAGTTCAGGGTATGTATCAGTGGTTTCTGAGCAAAAGCGTTCAAGTTGAAGGAGTGCAAATTTCTCCCTCAGTTTTACTTTCAGTGTATCAAGAAAATCGAAGTCCACACTTCTAGGGTTCATAACCCCTCTCTTTAGTAGTTTTGAATAAGCTTTCTTGTGGTCCTTAGAATGAAATAAAACTAGTTCCCCCTCCATGAATATCTGCAGCAATGCCCATCCTAGACTGAAAATGCTCATACATCTTCTCATCATCATCTTTTCCTTTTGGTTGATTAAAACCACCAAAACGTGGATCATTTGGAAAGTTAGCAAAAGTGCTGTTTGCTAAGCCTTCAGGTGCAATGCCTACCTTTTCCATATGCCTTCGAAACAAGGTTTCATTTTTATAACCTCTCTCTCGCAGAAATTCATCAATGAGAGTCATTGAACTACCACCATGCTTTAAGTTATTGTAGAGCTTAAAGAGAAATTGGGGTTTCTGCGTTCTTACAGGCTCAATGTCTTCAATGATCTCTTCTTCTTCTTCTTTTTGTGGAGGATCTTGAGTTTCTTTCTGTGAAGAGTGACGCTGTTGAGAATGTTGTTGTTGTTGATGCTGCTGAGGAGAATCTTCTTCCTCGGTTAAGTCAAAGTGGGTAGGACCCTCTGGCATACGCTATGGTCCCCTGCTTGCAATTCTAGAAGATTTATTCTGGAAATACATTGTCATAGTCTTGGAGGATTTCTTGAACTCGCTCCTTGAAAAGGTGAAAACTTTTTGGATCAAACATGAGAGAAAATAAAGAGGGAGTGAAATCTTTATATTCTAGGGTTTGAGTAAGTATAAACAGAGAAGAAGAATTTCGATGGTATATATAAAGCAGGTGAAACGGGGTATACGGAATGTCACAAAGGAATAAATAAACTACCTTTTTCCAAAATGAAAAACTGCCATAAATTCAAAACTTTGAAAAAAAAAATTCCAAAAATGAAAAAAAAAAACGTACCGTTTCAAAATTTTCATTCTAAAATTAAAATCACATGCATAAAAAACATTAACTCACTGTCTTTTTGACATTCTGAGTCTGAACACCTTCAGACTTTACCTAGTATAAGATATGATGTTCAATCTTGCGTGAATAGACTTAGATAAGTTCTTCTCTAGTGTATTTGTAAATATGTCTGTCAGCTGATTCTTCGAGTCAATAAACTGAATCATAACTTCTCCATTTTGAACATAATCTCTGATGAAATGGTTTTGAATCTCTATATACTTTGCCCTTGAATGAAGAATTGAATTCTTTGTGAGATTGATGGCACTAGTGTTGTCACATTTGATCTCGATGCATGATTCTTTAATACCAAAGTCTCTTAGTTGTTGTTTTATCTACAAGATTTGAGAGCAACAATTCCCAAGAGCCACATATTTTGCTTCAGCTGTTGAAAGAGCTACGGTATTCCGTTTTCTTGAAAACCAATATACTAACTTGTTGCCCAGCAGTTAACATGTACCAGAAGTACTATTTCTATCAACTTTATATCCTTCTAAATCCGCTTCTGAATATCTAATGAGAGTAAAGTCTTCTTCTTTGGAATACCACAGACCTAGCTTTGGAGTAGTTGAAACGTATTTGATGATGCGCTTTATGGCACTCAAGTGAGATTCTTTGGGACTTGATTGAAATCTAGCACATATACAAACACTAAACAAAATGTCAGGTCTAGATACAATAAGATAAATAAGTGAACCAATAATGCTCTTATAAAGCTTTTGGTCTACACTCTTTCCTCCTTCATCTTTATTCATCTTCGAAGAACTTGACATTGGTCTTTCTGTCTTTTTGCAATTCTCCAATCCAAATTTTTTTATGAGATCTTTTGCATATTTCTCTTGGTGAATGAAAATACTTTCCTTTGATTGTTTAACTTATAATCCCAGAAAGAAAGTTTACTCACTTATCATACTCATCTCAAATTCATCCTGCATGCATCTAGAAAACTTCTTGCATAGATTTTCATTAAGTGATCCAAAGATAATATCATCAACATAAATTTGAACAAGTAGAAAATCTTTACCTTCTCTTTTAATGAACAAAGTAGTATATACATTTCCTTTAACAAAACCATTTTGGGTTAGGAATTTACTTAACATTTTATACCAGATCGAGGTGCTTGCTTTAATCCATATAGGGCCTTTTTCAGTTTGTAAATTGAGTCTGGCTTTCTTGGATCTTCAAAGCGAGGCGGTTGTTCTACATAGACTTCTTCTTGGATGAATCCATTTAGGAATGCACTCTTTACATCCATTTGAAATAACTTGAAATTTTTATAACAAGCAAAAGCAAGTAATAATCTAATTGTTTCTAACCTCCCTACTGGTGCATAGATCTCGTTATAATCTATCCCTTTTTCTTGCATATATCCTTTGGCCATGAGTCTTGCTTTGTTCCTTACCACTTTTCCTTTTTCGTCCACCTTGTTCTTGAAAACCCATTTAATTCCAATAATAGATTTACCTTTAGGTTTAGGAATTAGTTTCCAAATGTCGTTGATGCTGAACTGTCTGAGTTCTTCTTGCATAGCTTCAATCCAGCTTTCATCAGCTAAGGCTTCTTCTATACTTTTGGGTTTAATCTCATAAATGAGTGCTAAAGTACTAGACTATTCTCGCCTTTTGGATCTGGTTTGAATTCCTTCATTAATGTTGCTAATAATAAAATCTTCGGGATGACTTAACTTATGCTTCCAGTTGCTAGTTGGTTTTTGAGTCTCTTGATCCTCTGCTTTAGTTAAGTTTTCTGGTTCTTTTTGTTGTTGATTTTCAGAAGTCTAAACCACTTCAGGAGAAGTAGAATTTATCACGTTTAGGACAGGTTCAGATTCTTCAAGTTGAGTCTGGTCTACTAGATTCTGCACAGAGTCTTGAAACTTGACGTTCATAGATTCTTCCACAAACTGAGTCTTTTTGTTGAATACTCTGTATGCTTTGCTTGAGATTGAGTAGCTAAGGAAAATTCATTCGTCTAATTTTTCTTCAAACTTACCAGTTCGATCATTTGCATTTTTCAAAATAAAATACTTACAACCAAACACATGAAAATAAGAAACATTTGGCTTCTTTTCTTTAAATACTTCATAAGGAGTTTTCTCTAGGATATGCCTAAAAAATACTCTGTTAATGATGTAGCCAGTGGTAGAAGCTGCTTCAACCTAAAAGCGAGAGGAAATATTACTCTCAATTAAGAGGGTTCTTGCCATCTCCTACAATGATCTATTCTTTCTTTCCACAACCCCATTTTGTTCTGAAGTATATGGAGAGGAGAAAACATACTGAAAACTAGATTCATCACAAAAATTTGCAAAGTCTTGATTTTCAAATTCACCTCAATGATCTGTTAGTATACTTGTAATAACATATAATTTTTCATTCTGAACTTTCTTGGCAAATTTTGAAAAGTAAGAGAATGATTCAGACTTACTTACCAAGAAGAATACCCAAATGAATTGAGAGTAATCATCCACGATTACTAGGCAATATCTCTTCCCACCAATGCTTTGAGTTCTAGTTGGTCCAAAGAGATCCATATGCAAAAGCTACAAAACTGGATTAGTAGAAACTTGATTTATATGTTTAAAAGAACTTCTAACATGTTTTCCCAATACACATGTCGTGCATAACTCAGACTTTTGATAAGTCAGGTTGGGTAGTCTACGAACAAGCTTCTTTAAAGAAATCTTGGCAATCTGCTTTATGTTAACATGACCAAGGTTTCGATGCCAAAGGTTTGCTTCATATTGAATGGAAATTAAACACTAAGAGCTTTTTGGTTTTATATCCAAAAGGTAAATGTTTTCATGTCTTCGTCTAGTGAAAGATTGGAATAAGTCTTTACTAATTCCTGAACAAATGCCTTCTTGGAATTTAATCTTAAATCCAGTGTCGCATAGTTGATTTATGCTGAGCAGATTATAATTCAATCATTCCACCAAGGAGACATTGTTGATTGTGAGACTTCCAATCTTTATAGTTCCACATCCAATAATTCTTCATTTGCTGTTTCCACCAAAAGAAACTTTTCCACCATTTATTTGCACAAGTTTTATAAAACAACTTGTATCTCTTGTCATGTGTCTCGAACAGCCACTATCCAAATATCATTTGATCTTCTTGATAGTGACTTGCAAACATAAAAAGAACTCAAGCTTTCTTTGGTACCAATATTTTCTTGGGTTTATGGGAGTTAGTATTAAATACATTTTTTATCCAATCCCTCTTAATAGGTCTCCGAACCTTCTAAGCTGTTACACTTTGAACATTTGAGAGCACTTCGGCCAACAGGTTTTATAAAAACTTTTTGAAAATGATTTTTGTAAAATATTTTTATAGGTCTCTGTTTGATTCTTTCCTTTACTTTGGGAAAATCAGTTAAAGAAATAGTTTTTGGTGTCATACCTAAAGAGAGTCTACATTTTCTTTCAAATAAGCAAAACTTTTGTCTAGTTTTTCAAAATTTTATTTCCAAGAAATTTCCTATTGCTTCAGTTTAGAATTTTCCCTCTTCAGCTAGGAAATCCTTTTAAGAGAAGTTTTAAGACTAAGACAGACTTCATCTATATACTCTGAGACTTTAGCGGGAATTTTTAAATTACTTACCTTCACTTCTGTGTCTGAATATAAGTTTGAATTTGTTTCAAAGTCTGAGTCTGATTCTAAATTTGCCATTAAACATATGTTGGCATATTCTTCATTACTTTCTTCATAATCAATGTCGCTCCATGTCTTTGCTTTGAGAGCCTTCTTGAATTTCTCTGTCTTTCCTTTCTTTTCTTCAACCAAGGGCAGTTGGGTCTTATGTGCCATTTTTCCTTGCATTCGAAATAAATCACATCTTTGTTGGTCTCATTTTCCTTAGTTAATTTCTTCCGAAACCTTTGAGTACCATGCTTCTTTCAGTTAAACCTTTTTTCCTTTCCTGTTCAACTTCCTGAACTTCCTTATCATGAGTGCTAGCTCTTCATCGTCCAAGTCATCTTCTGAATCTGTATTGTCAGAATCATCATTAAATTTTAAGGCAATTGACTTCTTACCTTTGAGATCTTCTTCCTCATTGATCTGCTCCACTTCATATGATTGAAGTGTGCCAACAAGTTCATCTACTGAAAGAGGCATGATCCTCTGGGTTTCTCTAATTGAAGTCTTCACGTGATTCCAATCTTTGGAGAGTCCACGCAGCAATTTGTTAACCTTCATTGGTCCTGATATTGGTTGTTCTTGATATGCCAATCCATACACAATTTCAATGAAACAACAAAACATATCAATGATGGATTCTCCTGGTTTCATCTTGAAGGCTTCATACTGTCCGAGAAGGATATTAATTTTTGTTTCTTTAACTCGATCAGTTTCTTCATAGGTGACGTGCAACCTGTCCCAGACTTCTTTTGATGTTTCACAAGATAAAATTCTGTTATACTCAGTAGGAGATAAAGCACAATATAGAGAGTAGATAGCTTTAGCATTAAGAGCTTGTCTCTTAGTTAATTCTTCTTGTGTCATTTCACTAGCATCTGCAACTTCCTTTCCTCAATCTAAGGTTGATATAGCTTTAGGAATGACCCATTTTTCTACCACATCCCATTTCAGGGGATCTTTCGATCTCAGGAATGCCTTCATCTTATTTTTCCACACATTATACTCCTTCCCATCAAAGTAAGGAGGTCTGGTATTGCTTTGGCCTTCAACAAAACCTGGAGCCAAAATACTAGCCATAGATCTTTAGCTTAAGAAGTAAAAACACTTCAATAAATAAGCACACAAGCATTGGTACCAATTGAAAGGGCTAGTGCAAACACCTAGAAGGGGTGAATAGGTGTAAATAAAATTTTTTCCAAGACTTAGGATTAGTAGTTTGACTTTTGAAGATAATAGACTAAGAACGTAATAGCTTTAAACAATTATATATAAAAATCTACGAATGTAAGTAAGGAGTTCAAGGAAAGAGAACTTGAACACAAGGTTTATAGTGGTTTAAACTAAGCCTACGTCCACTCTCCCGCGCTGACAGCCCACTAGCTGGATTCCACTATGAATCAAAAGAGATTTTACAGTGGTGTGATCTCGACTTCTCAATGAAGAGTCTCTACTGGTTTCTTACAAAGTCTCACAAGAGTTTCTCTCTTTTGTATACAATTTGAGCTCAGTGAATGAAATAGCAAGGAACTAGAAAGTTTTAGACTTTGAAATTTTCTTTCACACACTTACTCGAACAACTAACGAGTTCTCATTATATACTTCTTCATGCCTTCACGATCGTTAGCACTTTCCAAAGAAGTTCTTCCAATCTACCCGTTGGACAGAATCAATCAAGGAGATCTCGAGTCGTTAGATAATTGTGATGAAAGCCTGTCAATCTTGTTTGCCCATACAATCAGGATCTTGGTTTCCATAAGTAGAACTTTCCAAGTTTGCTCGCCTTTCAAAAGTTCTTCATATCGAAGTGGATTCTAATAAGAATAATCCATTAAGTAGATGCTATATCCAGCCATAAGGTCATCTACAAACCATACGAATGGAATCCTTGAAGATAATTCCGAATTTGGATAAGTCTTCATTCTTCAGTCTAGAAATTGTCAGTGAGGGCAGACTTTGAGATTAAGATCCGACGGTTTTCAAACTTTGACAAAAGAGTCTAAAGTTCTTCAAACTAAAACACTTGAGTTTGTAAGTCTTCAGATTAGACTTTTTGGAAATATTTTGTCAACTTCAAAGCAATGAAGGAGTTTTCTCCAACACTATTGTTATCGCTTTTTGATTATGACAAAAAGGGGGAGAGAATATAAATATGCTATGTGTTGATTGGTTGATATTATTGCATAATATTGAATTGCGATTGTTTTCCTATATAATTATGCTCAATCTATTTGCTATCTTTTGCTATCTTCTGATTCGAATCACATTTTTTGAAAATTTAAAATTTGGTGATTGATTTATTAATATTTTAGAAAGTGTGATTACACATCTGCATATTCAGAGATTATTTTGTCATCATAAAAAATGGGGAGATTGTTAGGGAAATCCCTTATGATGTTTTGAAGATGACAAAATAAATCAAAGGCTACTAACATGTTTAATGGTTGAGTAACAGACTATGCAGATGATAGAACATCTAAATGATATTGTCAAAGTCTATACTTGAAAGAACCAAAAGACAGACTTTATGCTAAAACTGAAGTTATTCAAACTGTGTTTAGACCTTAAGGCTAAATCTGTTCAGAAGCATAATATATTCAAACTTACTTCAAGATTGTAAAGTCTACTTCAGACGGAAAATACTCAGACTCTATTTCAGATGGAAGACACTTAGACTTTACTTTCGACAGAATACTCTCAGACTTTACATACAGAACGAGACACAAGTCTAGAATGTGACGGGGTCCAGAATGAGACACAAGTTCAAAACGTAATAGATTCAGAATGAAGCATGTTCAGAACGAGACAATTTGACAAAACGTAATACAAGACCTAAACAAATAACGGCTATTGATCTGGTTTGGATTCTATATCAAGATAGATTTGATTGACTCAATCTAATTGATTGACAATTGGATCTTGAAGACAAAGAACTTTCTATACGAAGAAACTCTACTTATGGAAACAAAGATTATGTTTGTATGAGCGATCGGAATCAATTTGCGATTCTATTTCTATCACTCAACGGCTAGTAAATCTTCTAGATATGGGTAGATTGGAAGACGTTTCTCTAGATACTATCCACACGGCTAGTTTGGAAGTGGAGGAGTATTTAAGGAGACCAAGGATCGATGAGCAAGCAAGAGACGATGCATAGAATTTGTAATTCCAAAATCTAAGCAACATTCGATCATACACTTATCTTTGGTGAGCTTAAACATTTGTGATCGTGAGAGAAATTGTGACATCCTGGATTTTCAATCCTATTTTCAATTGAATAAATCAGGCATTTCATCGACGCGCCTATAGTGCTATTCTTAGAGATGATCACTCATGAGATAACTAGACTATTTGAAGAAGTCAATAAGAGAATTTTAGGCAAATAGACTTGAGGATTCGACCAGAAATTGGTTGCTCAACCGTGCTTTTCTGCAAAGATCATTACGATACAGTTACAAATCGATTAAAAACCAGAGATAGGTTGGTTTGATCGAGATATGTGGTTAAACGTGGATGATTCCACTAAATTACAAAATTCTCATCGATCGGTACTAAACTGATTTTTCTGTCGTTTTGGTACCATGTGTCCATATTTGAAATCTCGATATTTTCACGACCACCGAGAGTTGCCAATGTGTCGAAGAGGTTCAATGTGGCTAAAAGAAAATCGACCACGAGTCATTTGCACTAAAAATTTCTGAAAGCTACCTAGTAACCTAGGTCATGCTAAAATCGCGCCGGATTGAAATTAACCGCAAATTTGAATCGGATTTTAGAATTTAAAGTTCTGTCATGTCACAGGTCATTTTAGGAACATCGACTCAGTCTTTAAAGATTTTTCTGTAAACCAAGACTTTTTGGAAAAAAGTCGAGGTAGGGTCATTTTTGTCTAGAAAATGTCAAGGACCGTTTTTGATTATGCAATTGTGAAGCAAGTAGGTTCAATTGGTAAGAAAAAATACCAATTTGATCGACAGTTCGACAATTGAATTTTTAGCAACCGAATTGAATTGAATTAAGAAGCATTTAGGTCAAATTGAAGCAAAATCAATGCAAATTCGTGTGCCCCCCTTGCCTACAATCTTTGGACCATTTCAAAAGGGTTCTAGAAGGGTTTGGTGGCTGAAAATTGGCCAAGGGATCTAACTGGTGGTGGGCAATGGTCAAGGAGACCAAAGAAGATAAGAAAGACCAAGTAGGCCCCCTTACCCCCTCTCTCTTTCCTCTCCCTTTCCCCCACCCCCGTCGACCCCTTCTCCCTCCTCCCCTACTGCTCGACATCCCAGCAACCTAGAAAAGCCGTCGGAGAAGCCAGCGGCTCAGACGAAACCGCCACTCGTCGCCGTTCGCAGTCGCGTGCCCCAATTGCACTCGTCGCACCTCGCCTTGCCGCACCGTCGTCCCTCGCCATTCCAAACCTCCTTTCCACCTCAGCCACGATCCCAGGAGCTCCTCCGCCCAGCTTACGCCATTGTGCACCGCCTCCAACCGCCATGAAGCCCACTACAGCCCTACCGCTTCGCCTGGACCACTTCCAGCTTGATCAGCGAACCAGTCTAGCTTCTTTTGGCTCATATCAGAACCAAAAATCAGTGGGTCTTCAAGTTACTGTTCAACCCATTTTGGCTCGCTTTTGAACCTCAGTTGGCAAGCCCGCTTTGAAGTTTCTTGACCCTTGTCATGTTCCCTTCAGTTTGATCCGAGTGGATTGTCGAAAAAGTGAGTTTAACTCACTAATCATTGCTTAGTAAGTTAATGACGTTTAAGGGTTGATTAGTTTAGACTAAATATGAATTAGGTGGATAGTTATATTAAATTAGCAATTTAATTAATTGTTGTTGCATGTTAGGTGATTAGAGTAGTATAGTTAGAGCCTAAACAAGCTCCAGTATTTATCTAGAGTAGTTCAGAAATTTTCTAGGCTCGTATTGGCTTCTAATTAGGTTTTTTTGGGCCTAAGTTGCATTTTTGGTATTTATTTATTAATTTCCGTAATCATTTAATTAATTATTTATTTTCCGAAAATTAGACCGGGATAGTCGGTATCGGAATTTAATATTGATTCCATTGGTGTGATCTGTTTATTTAATTGAGTTCTAATTTGTGCTGATTGTGATTGATTTATGAATTTGGGAAATTATTCCTGAATTTATTTATTTTCAATATTTAATTGGAAATTAACTAAGCGTCGATTTACAGTACCCAAAATATATTTTGGACTGTGGGAAATTTGTGGGATTTTCAAAAGTGAAAATATTGTATTTTGGCTAAGGCCAACCGTGTACCCACACACGATTATTTTATCAGGTACGATAAAAATGGTGAATTTGTTAGCGAGTCAGGATGGTATACTATATTAACCTACGAGCTTTGATATATTAGCTTTAGGCAAGCAGTATACCAATATACTATATTAGCTTGAGGGCCATGATATATCAGCTTTGGGTGAGCAGTATACATTATCAACTTTGGGTGAGCAAAATATTATCAGCTTTGGGCGAGCTATACTATCTATCTTCAGCTTTGGGCGAGCGGTCCTGATTTGATAGGACATTATAGATAGTATTGATTGAGTTGACCGAGAAATGATCATGATGACATGTAATCGACTAAGTCGATTGATCGATGGTTCGATCTGATTTGATTAGATGGTATGTTTTGTTAATAATTATTAATTAAACTGACGTGTAGGAAGAAGTGAAGGCCAAGGTAAGTCCTCTGACTTGTGGTTGTGCTTAGGTAGCCCTTATGGCGTATTTTCTTTCTAATCAGGTCTTAGGGGGTTGCACTTGCTGAGATGTTGTCTCACCCCGTTGTGGGATAATAATTTCAGGCTCATAAATAGCAGCTCCTCCTGAGCAGTTTGGACAATCGAGGAAGATCACATAACAGAAGTAGTACATTCCGACCCATGGACATCCCGAGGGACTGCAATACGAGCTGGTGAAAACCATAGTCTGGGTTATGCGGGTCTACCCAAAAAGGTGCCCCATCAATACAGGGCATTGTATTGCCTGTATCGTAATGGGCAAAGAGAGGGCCCCGTGCCGGAATGTGAGATACCTCTGTATGTGATAGAGGTTGCTTTTGGAAAAGGGGACTACTAATCCTCTAGGTGGTTCGGTGACAGACTTGGTGGACCCTGCTCTCGAAGAACCAGACTCTCCGGTGTACTCGGCTGATGGCTCAAGTTGGAGTGTGGAGGAAGGAGTAGAGGAGGATGAGGACTAGGAGTGTTAAGAAAACCCCCCTTGTTTGTTAGACCTTATGTATATATATACATGGCTTGGTTTGTATTGTATACATATATATATATATATATATATATATATATATATGACTAGTTATGATATGTATGTAAGTGTGGTTGTTGTTTCCAGTTTGAAAATTTGTGGCCCTGCTTTCCTATCCCATTGTATTATTATCTAGGGATTATTATTCGCTTCCGCATGCGCATTAAAATGAATGGGTCGGCGATGCGTCCTGAGACATCGCTTTTATATCGACCAAGCAGGGATGGGCATGGGCTTGGAGGATTGGGACGTGACAGAAATACCAAAAGAGTGATTTAGTAAGATAGTGTGATCTACCACTGAGTGTTTGCACTCAAAGTTGTAATCTCTTGTTGATCGTATAGTGGAATCTAGCCAGAGGTTGTTAACGTGGGAGAGTGGACGTAGGCTACCACTATAAATTCCGTGTGCAACATTTTCTTCTCTTAACTCTAATTATTTAAGTCTGTTGCATACTCACAGGTTATTTCAGAAATCTGTTCCATCGCATAACAGATTCTGAATATCTACCAGAAGTCTGGTGGCTCATTTATCAAATTCTGATCCTTATTCAAACTTTGCTCAGGATTTATTTTATTTTGCATTTATTTGTCAAGAATTCTTTCAAACACCTATTCATCCTCTCTAGGTATTCGTATTAGCATTTTCAAAGAGTAGGTTGTAGAAGTGGAAATTTAGTAAGGAGCATCGACAGGATTAATTCAGTTCCACTACCTAGTCAATGAGATAAATTTGTCACTAACACTGGCAAGTTTATCAAACAATGATACAGATAGGAAAGAATATGGGCAATGATAAATTTCCTAAACATTTAAATTGCAAATGGACATGGTACGAAGCTCGAAGAAAATAGATTTTAGAGTATTGATGGCATGGCAATGAATGGATCCTTAACTCGATTGTATGGCAGTGTGAAAAATTCTTACCACTAACAAGGAGGAACTACAGTATGGGGAAGCTACAAATCTTCTCATTCAGTGCAAGATAGAGTCCTAGATGTGTAATTTCATTGGGTTAACGTTTTAGGAGTGAGAATGAACAACTAAGCAAAAGTGTTCTCACAAAATAGAAGCAAAAGTGGCGGTACTAACCCATTAGGGTCATCAAATGCACATTTTAACATACATACAAGTACAAGCTCCTAACTGTCAAGATATGTTGGAACTTTTGAAGTTACGATAAGTTAGAAAGTAAAACATCCTACAAAATTGCAGCATGAAATGGCATGTACATGCACATAGGAGGAAAAATTGAGCTACTCCTCCTCGTGTTGATAAGGAGAGCAGATACTAACAAATAGGAAGAACAAAAGAACAAACGTCTATACAAGAGGCTGGAGTTCCAAACCCCAACCCAATTGCAACGCTCTTTGTCAAGTCCCAATCCTCCGAGCCCGTGCCCATCCCTACTTGGTCGATATAATAGCGATGCCCTTGAACGCATCAATGACCCATTCATTTAAATACACATGCGAAAACAGATATAAAATTGCCAAATAATAAAACAATGGGATAGAAAAGTATAGCCAAATTTTTAAAATCATACCAACACACTTATATACATCACCAACCATAATGTATATATATTACCATACCACTACTCAAGTCAGGTCCTACACAAGTTAGTCCGAAAGCAGAGTCTGCAACAGGGGTGGGGGTTTCAAAACCACGACGGGTCATCCTCATCCTCGATCTCTCTTTCTTCCACACTCCAGCTGGAACCTACGGCTGAGTTCATAGGAGAATCTGGACCATCAAGCTTAGGATCCTTCGTGTCCACCACCGATCCAACCTTAGGGTCTGCTATACCCTTTCCAAAAGTAACCCCCATCCTATACAGAGGTATCTCATATTCTGGTATAGGGCCCTCCCTTTGACTATTATAATAATGGCGATATCATGACCGGTATTGATAGGGCACCTTTTTGGGTGAACCTGCACTAACCTAGATTATGGACTTCACTAGGACATACTCTAGTCTATCAAGGTGCCGATGTATTAGAATATGGTAGCTCTATTCTGTGAACTTCTTAGGTTGTCCAAAAATGTTCAGGAGGGGCTGCCATCTGCGGGCCTGAAATTGTATCCCACAATGGGGTGAGACGACGTCTCAGCAAGTTCAACCTCTTAAGACATGATTAGGAAGAAAATACGCTCTAAGGGCTGCCGAAGCACAATCAGGTGTCAGAGGACTTACCTTGGCCTCAATTCCTTCCCGCAAGTCAATACAATTTATAATTTCATCGAGTCATAGTAACAATCAATTCACCACATCAAATCGAACCATCGATCAATCAACTCAGTCGATTCCATGTCAACAGGACCACCACACAAGCATTTCAATTATTCATTCCCAACTCTTAATCACGGCCCAACAGCCATAGTCTACTAAATCTTCAATGATGAATCACGGTCCAAAGGACACAACCTAGATTAGGTGGCAAATCACGACCTAACGGGTACAGCCTTTATTAAGTGGTAAATCACGGCCCAATTGGGCACAACCGATCCCAAATTCGGTGGCGAATCTCAGCCCAACTGGCACAGCCATACTTCGGCGGCTTTCTTGATCCAACTCACAATCTCACACGGTTATTTTCCAATTAAATGCCAACATTATCCAATTTTTAGGATAATTCCCCATGATCACCAATCATACTCAAATTGCATAATCCGGTACTCAATTAAATAAACAAAATCACCACTACAATCAGCACGAAATTCCGGTCACCGGTTATCCCTGTCTAATTTTTGAAAAATAAATAAATAATTAATTAATTGTGGAAATTAATTAATAAATGCAATAAATACAACTTAGGCTCGATAAAGCCTAATTGGAAGCCGAGATGGGCCCGGAAAATTTCCGAACTATTATAGTTAAATACCAGAGCTTGTCTAGGCTTTAATTATACTAAACTATTCACCTAACATGCATTGATAATTAATTAAATCGCTAATCTAATCTAACTATCCACCTAATCCATCTTGGCCTAAACTAATCAACCCCTAAACGTCATTAACGTATTAAGCAAGGATTAGTGAGTTAAACTCACTTTATTAACGAACCACTCAGTTTGAAACAACGGGGATGCGGCGAGGCTCGATCTTCTCCAAAGCGGGCTCGCCTTTTGGGGTCGGGAAAGCCCTCAAAATGGGGCAAACAGCCACTGAAATACCCACTTCTTCAGCTGCTATTTTGGGCTGAAAAAGAGAGCCAGGGGCTGGTTGGGGCGAGCAAGGGCGGCGGAGGCAGCAGGGGTGCTCGGCGGTCCTCACGACGGCTAAACGGAGGCTAGACGAGCTCCGGCTGAGCTCAACAAGACCGAGGCAACAGCTAGGATGTCAGAACAGGGCGATAGAGCGGCTAGGATGCTAGGATCATGCGGTGAGGAGTGGCTGCACGCGCGCAAGGTGAGGCAGCGAATGGCGACAGGCGGTGGCGTTTATGGCGTCGAGGGCTTCGGCTAGCTTCTCTCTGGTTTGCTGAGTTCGAAAATGGCCTTTCAAGTCCTTGATCAAATTGGTATTTTTTCTCACAAATACAACCCACTTGCTTCC
Source organism: Eucalyptus shirleyi (assembly GCA_017140165.1). NCBI lineage: Eukaryota > Viridiplantae > Streptophyta > Magnoliopsida > Myrtales > Myrtaceae > Eucalyptus > Eucalyptus shirleyi. Next base: position 42,790,824 of record CM029450.1, read on the forward strand.
CAATTGCGTGATAAAAAACGGTCCCTGATATTTTCTAGACAAAAACAGCCCTATGACGACTTTTTCCCTAAAAACCTCGGTTTGTAGAAAAATCTTTGGAGGCTGAGTCGACGTTCCTAAAATGACATGTGACATGATAGAACTTTCAATTTCTGAAATCGGATTCAAATTCGTAGTTAATTTCACTCCGGCGCGATTTTAGCGTGACCTAGGCTACCGGGTAGCTTTTAGAACTTTTTAGTGCAAATGACCCGTGGTCGATTTTCTTCGAGCCATAATGAACCTCTTTGACACATTGGTGACTCTCGATGGTCGTGAAAATCTCGAGGTTTCAAATATAGACATAGGGTACCAAAACGATAAAAAAATCAATCTAGTGCTGATCGATGAGAATTTTTCAATTTAGTGGGATCATCCTCGTTTAACCACATATCTCGATCGAACCGACCTATCTCTAATCTTTAATCAATTTTTAACTGTGCCATAATGATATCGGCGGATGAGCACAATCGAGCAGCCAATTCCTAGTCAAATCCTCAAGTCTATTTACCTTAAAATCCCTTAGTGACTTCCTTAGATAGTCTAGTTATCTCATGAGTGATTAGCTCTTAGAATAGCACTCTATAGGCATGTCAATGAAATGCTCGATTTATTCAATTGAAAACAGGATCGAAAATCCAAGATGTCACAACTCTTCCCCTTATATAAAAATTTCGTTTTCAAAATTTAAACCTTACACACTTTAAACAAAAAGGTGGGGGTACAAGCATCTCATCGACTCTTCAGTCTCCCAGGTTGCTCCTTCAGTATCGTGGTGTTGCCGGACCACTTTAACCAACGGGATGGTCTTTGTACGCAGAACTTGCTCTTTTTTGTCTACAATCTGAACCGGGCTTTCAACGTATGACACTCGGTCATCCACGTCCAATTCTTCAAAATTAAGCACGTGGGTCGAGTTAGGCTTGTACTTCCTCAACATCGACACATGAAAGACGTCATGCACTTGCGCCAATCTTGGTGGCAACGCAAGACAATATGCCAAAGTCCCGATTGGTGATACCTTCAGAAAAAAAACGTGATCACCAACTTGGAGTTCCAAAAATCTTCAACACTTATCTATGTAGCTTTTCTGGTAACTCTTAGCGGTCTTTAATCTACCTCTGATCACTGCAACGGCATCCACTGATTGCTGAACCAACTTTGGGCCTGTAATCTTTCTTTCCCAAACTTCATCCCAACACATCGGTGTTCTGCACGCTCGGCCATACAACGCTTCAAAATGAGCCATATGGATGCTCTGTTGATAACTATTGTTGTAGGCAAACTTCACAAAATGAAGTTGTTCTTCCCAACTTCCCTTAAAGTCCAGTACACAAGCTCAGGATATCTTCAAGTGTCTGAATTGTCCTCTCAGACTAGTTATCCGTTTGAGGATGATATGCTGTACTATACTGCAGCTTTGTACCTAGAGCACTCTGTAAGCTCTTCCAAAAAGCAGCTGTGAATCTCAGGTCTCGATCTAAAGTAATCTTAATCGGCACTCTATGCAATCGAATTATCTGGGGCACGTACAACTCAGCGTGCCTATCCAAGTCAAGATCATTTCGCACTGCAATAAAGTGAACTGACTTTGTCAACCTATCGACTATTACCTAAATAGAATCATTACCTCTGTGACTCCTTGGTAATCCGGTCACAAAATCCATCGTGATATGTTCTCACTTCCACTCTGAGATCTCGAGAGGTTGCAAAAGTCCTCCCGGCTTGCAATGTTGAGCTTTGACCTGCTGACACGTCAAACACTTGGCGACATGCTTGGCGATGTCTGCCTTCATACCAGACCACTAATAGTGTTGGCGTAGATTCTGATACATCTTGGTACTTTCAGGATGAATGCTGTAACTGTTATGACGAGCTTCCAATAAGATATCCTCTCTAAGCTTCGCAGTGTCAGGTACAACCAATCGTCCTCGGAACTTCAATGTTCCATCATCAGAAACCTGAAAATCAACTTTTCTTTCTTCAATATCCTCTTGTAAAATATTCTGAACGTCTGGGTCTGTCGGTTGAAGTAGTTTGATCCTAATCTGCACATCAGGCTCAATTCTAAGGGCGGCCATAAGATAAGAAATGTGGGCTACCTCAAATTTATAAGCCGAATCTCGAGCTCTCTCGAGTAGATTCCACTCCTTAACCAATAAGTGAGCAACTGAAGACTTTCAGCTCAAAGCGTCGACGACCTTATTTGCTTTTCCTGGGTGATATAAGATATCACAATCATAGTTTTTCAAAAGTTCCATCCATCGGTATTGTCTCATATTCAGCTCATTCTGAGAGAATAGGTACTTGAGACTTTGATGGTCCATGAAGATTTAAAATCTTTCCCCACACAAGTAATGTCTTCAAATCTTCAACGCAAATATGATTGCTGCAAGTTCTAAGTCATGTGTCGGGTAGTTCGGTTCATGAGACCTCAACTAGCGAGAAGCGTATGCAACAATCTTACCATATTGCATCAGCACACAACCCAGTCCTCTAAATGACGCATCACTATAGATCTTGTACCCTCCAGGACCAAATGGAATCGTCAACACAGGTACAGTAGTCAGCTTTTGCTTAAGTTCCTAGAAACTACACTCGCACTTGTATGTCCACACAAATTTCTCGTCTTTCTTCAAGAGTCTTGTCAAAGGCGATGCCAAAGTTGAAAATCCCTCTACAAACCATCTATAATAGCCTATCAAACCCAGAAAACTTCTAATCTCTGTCACGGTAGTTGGTCTCGGCCAATTGATAACTGCTTCAATCTTGGATGGGTCCACGAAGATTCCTTCTCTTGAAATCACGTGACTTAGAAACGCAACACGAGTCAGCCAAAACTTGCATTTGCTAAACTTAGCATACAATTGATGAATCCTTAAGGTCTTGAGCACTAATCTCAAATGATTCTTGTGCTCCTTAGCACTTCTTGAATACACCAAAATATCATCAATGAACATGATCACGAATTGATCTAGATATTCCTTGAATACTCGGTTCATCAAATCCATGAAAGCAGCTAGAGCATTTGTCAACCTGAACGGCATTACAGTGAACTCGTAATGACCATGCCGAGTATGAAATGCTAACTTTGGAATGTCTTCTTTTCTGATCCTCAGCTAATGATATCCTGTCCTCAACTCGATTTTCGAAAATATCGACGCTCCTTGCAACTAATCAAACAAGTCATCAATTCTTGATAATGGATATTTGTTCTTGATCCTCACCTGATTGAGTTGGCGATAATTGATGCACAAACGCAATGAACCATCCTTCTTCTTTACAAATAGAACTAGTGCTCCCCAAAATGATGCACTGGGACGTATGAATCATTTATCCAATAACTCTTGCATCTGCACCTTCAGTTCCTTCAATTTCGATAACGCCATCCGGTAAGGAGCCTTAGAGATTGGTTTTGTCCTGGTGCTAACTCAATCACGAATTCGATTTCTCTCTCTGGCGGCAATCCTAGCAATTTCTTCGGGAATACATCTAGAAATTCTTGCACAACTGAAATATCTTCAATCTTCAACTCCTCAACTGTCGTATCCATGACAGTCACCAGGTAACCTTGACAACCCCCGTCTAACAAACGGGTTGCCTCTTGCGATGAGATTAGGGAAATTGAGGGTCCTGCTCGGCTCCCTACAAACTCAAAGCTCTCACCCTTTGACGAGTAAAACTAAATCGACTTGTGATAGCAGTCCATTTTAGTTCGTTGCTTGGTGAGCCAATCCATGCCAATTATCATATCAAAGTCATACATGGCTAGGGCTAACAGATTTATTTTCCCCTCTCGCTCACCAATCGCTAACTTGCAACCAAAATAACTCAAAGCAGACAACACTTTGTCCTTTAGTGGTGTAGATATGCTAACAACAGATTCCCATAATACAGGACTCACTTCTATCAACTTAACATATTGCTTGCCAATAAAGGAATGAGTTGCTCCTAGATCGAACAAAGCATAAGCAGGATGATTGTTCAACAAAACCATACCTGTAATCATGTCAGGCGCAGCCTCTACCTAACCTTGAGTGATGGCATACACCATGCCTTGAACTGAAGGTCTGAGCTATCCGCCTTGCGGTGCATTCTGAGGTGCATATTCTCTGATCTATCCCAACGGTGGCGACAGCGATAGCTGTGGTTGTCCTTTTGGTCTATTAGGACAATCCCTGACCATGTGGCCCTGTTGGCCACATCCAAAACAAACACCTAGTCTTCGGGGGCATGGAGTTGTACCATGTCACCTTCCACAAAAGCAACACAAACCATTTTGATTTGGCCCCGACTTGCCAACTCCACCCTTCCTGTTGGGCAGGATCTGAAATCTACCTCCAGTCATGGGCTTCTTTCCATGATGAATCACATCTCTGTTCGAATTAAACCTCGATCTAGACGAGGTGGCTTGTTCATTCAAACTCCTCTCCAGCAGCTGGGCACGATTATATATCTCTCGGTAATCCTTCAAATCAAACGACACCAGCGGCTATTTCAATTCATTTCGAAAGCCATTCTTGAACCTTTGAGCCCTGTCTTCAGGGTCTTCAATAAATTTTAGTGAGTACTGAGAAAGTTTAGCAAATTTGATCCTATACTGATCAACAGTCATCGTCCCTTGATGGAGACGTTGAAACTCCTCCATTTTTTGCTCTCGGGCACTATCCGAGAAATATTGCTCATTGAAGGCTCTGAGGAAGGCACCCCACACTGGGACCACACCTTTCGAAAACACTAACTCCTTGGTCACTCTCCACCAAATATTGGCGTTACCTTGAAGTTGGCACACAGCCAATACCACTTTCTCCTCTTCGTGGCACTTTAGAAGTGCAAATGCCTTATCCATGTCATGAATCCAAAGAGAGGCGGTCTCTGGATCTCTAGCACCCGTGAAACTAGGCAGGTTCAACTTTAAGAACTGTTCCACCAGCTTGTGGATCAGTCTCTCTACGACCGCGTTCCCTGGTGGAACCTTAATAGGAGCGACGACAGGTACGGCTAGTATGAACAAAATAAAGGAGTTAGGGAAGAGAATAAGAACACAATATTTATAGTGGTTCGGCTTAATCCAAGCCTACGTCCACTCTCCCATGATAACAGCCTTCTTGGCTGGATTCCAGTATGCAATCAACAAGAGATTACAACTTCGAGTGCAAACACTTAGTAGATCACACTATCTCACTAAGTCACTCTCTTGGTATTTCTTTCACGATTACAAACGTTTAAAGCTCTCAAGAGACAAGTATATGATCGAAAGTCGCTCAGACTTTGGAATTATAAATTCTACGCTTCGTCTCTTACTTGCTCATCGGTCCTTCATCTCCTTAAATACTTCTCCACTTCCAAACTACCCGTTGGACAGTATCCTGGAGAATCGTCTTCCAATATACCCATTGGACAGCTCTGTATCTAGAAGATTTGGTAGCCGTTGAGTGACAAAGGTAAAATCCCAAATTGATTCCGATCGCCCATACAAACGAAATCTTGGTTTCCATAAGTAAAGCTTCTTCGTGTAGAAAGTTCTTGTCTTCAAGATCCAATCGTCAATCAATTAGATTGAATCAATCAAATCAATCTTGATGTGGAATCCAAACCAGATCACTAGCCGTTGTATGATTGGGCTTGAGTTACGATTCATCGAATCTGGATGTAAAGTCTGAGTCTCTAGACTTTACAATATGAGTCTGTAGACTTTACAATCTGGGTCTGTAGACTTTACAATCTTGGTCTGTAGACTTTACAATCTGGGTCCGAACATATCTGCTTCTGAACAGATTTAGCTTTAAGGTCTGTACCCAGTTCAGCTTCAGCATAGACTTTATCTTCTAGTTCAACTTCAGCATAGAATCTGTCTTCCGGTTCAGCATTCACGTTCAGTCTGGAATTAGTCAGAGTTGACAGACTTCTGATGTAGAACAGACTTTGACACTAAAGTCTGGCAATCTTCAGACTTTGAGTCTTGAGTCTTCAGACTTTGAGTCTTGAGTCTGGCAGTCTTGAGACTTTGAGTCTTGAGTCTTCAGACTTTGAGTCTTGAGTCTGGCAGTCTTGAGACTTTGACACAGAAGTCTGGAAATCTTCAAAATATACTCTGGACATATGTTACGTTCAGTCTTCTGGCCGTCTTCTGACTTTGATAATATTCTTTACATGTTCTATCATCTGCATGGTCTATTACTTAACCATTAAACATGTTAGTAGCCTTTGATTTATTTTGTCATCTTCAAAACATCATAAGGGATTTCCCTAACACAACTCTCTACTAAAACATGTCTTCCAAATCCACACTGGATTAGAAGCTGAGTGATCCACGCAACAAGCAACTCTACCAATCAACTACCATAGACATGCATCAATCATGAATTTAAAGGACTTTCCTACTTACTATCCCATAAACCACTGCACCTTATCACTCGAATCTATAACAACCATGCTCTGATACCATTAAATGGGGATGTCATGTACCGATCCTCTAAGCCTGTGCCCATCCCCACTTGGTCGATATAATAGCGATGTCCTTGGACGCATCGTTGACCCATTCATTTAAATACGCATGCAGAAGCAGATATAAAATCCCCAGACAATAAAACAATGGAATAGGAAAATAGGGCCAAATTTTTAAAACCATACCAACACACTTATATACATCACCAACCAAAATGTATATATATATTACCATACCACTACTCAAGTTGGGTCCTACACAAGTCAGTTCGAAAGCAGAGTCTGCAAACAGTGGTGGGGGTTTCAACACCACTACGGGTTATCCTCATCCTCGATCTCTCCTTCTTCCACTCTCCAGCTGGAACCTGCGGCTGAGTTCACAGGAGAATCTGGACCATCAAGCTTAGGATCCTTCACGTCCACCACCAATCCAACCTTAAGGTCTGTTGTACCCTTTCCAAAAGCAACCCCCATCACGTACAGATGTATCTCACATTCTGGTACAAGACTCTCCCTTTGACCATTATGATAAGGCGATACCATGACCAGTATTGATGGAGCACCTTTTTGGGTGTACCCGCACCAACCCAGACTATGAACTTCACCAGGACATACTCTAGTCCATCAGGGTGCCCATGTATCGGAATATGATAGCTCTATTTTGTGAACTTCTTAGGTTGTCCAAAATGTTCAGGAGGGGCTGCCATCTACGGGCTTGAAATTGTTATCCCACAACAGGGTAAGACGACGTCTCAGCAAGTTCAACCCCTTAAGACTTTATTAGGAAGAAAATATGCTCTAAAGGCTGCCTAAGCACAATCAGGCGTCAGAGGACTTACCTTGACCTCAGTTCCTTCTTGCAAGTCAATACAATTTATAATCTCATCGAGTCATAGTAACAATTAATTCACCACATCAGATCGAATCATCGATCAATCGACTCAGTCGATTCCATGTCGATAGGACCACCACACGGTCATTTCGATTATTCATTCCCAACTCTTAATCACGGCCCAACGGGCATCGTCTACTAAATCTTCAGCGATGAATCATGGTCCAAAAGACACAACTTAGATTAGGTGGTAATCACGACCCAATGGGCACAACCCTATTAGGTGCAAATCACGGCCCAAAGGGCACAAACTCTATTAGGTGGTAAATCACGGCCCAATTAGGCACAACTGATCCCAAATTCGGTGGCGAATCTTAGCCCAACTAGCACAGCCATACTTTGGCGGCTTTCTTGATCCAACTCATAATCTCACACGGTTATTTTCCAATTAAATGACAACATTATCCAATTTTTAGGATAATTCCCCACAATCACCAATCACACTCAAATTGCACAATCTGGTGCTCAATTAAATAAACAGAAAGCACCACTACAATTAGCACGAAATTCTGGTCACCGACTATCCCAGTCTAATTTTTGATAATTAATTAATTAATTAATTACGGAAATTAATTAATAAATGCAATAATACAACTTAAGCCCGATAAAGCCTAATTGGAAGCCGAGACGAGCCTGGAAAATTTCTGAACTACTATAGTTAAATACAGAGCTTGTCTAGGCTCTAATTGTACTAAAGTATCCACCTAACATGTATTGATAATTAATTAAATCGCTAATCTAATTTAACTATCCACCTAATCCATCTTAGCCTAAACTAATCAACCCATAAACGTCATTAACTTACTAAGCAATGATTAGTGAGTTAAACTCACTTGATTAACGAAACGCTCGGTTCGAAACGATGGGGATGCGGTGAGGCTCGATCTTCTCTAAAGCGGGCTCACCTTTTAGGGTCGGGAAAGCCCTCAAAACGGGCCAAACAACCACTGAAATACCCACTTCTTCAGCTGTTGTTTTGGGCTGAAAAAGAGAGGCAGGGGCTGGTTGGGGTGAGCAAGGGCAGCGGAGGCAGCAAGGGTGCTCGGCGGTCCTCTCGATGAGTAAATGGAGGCTAGACGGGCTCCGGCTAAGCTCAACAAGGCCTGAGGCAACAGCTAGTATGCCGGGACAGGGGGACGGAGAGACTAGGACGCCAGGATCGCGCGGTGAGGAGTGGCTACATGCGCGCGAGGCGGGGCGGCGAATGGCGACAGGAGGTAGCGTCTATGGCGACGAGGGCTTCAGCTAGCTTCTCTCTGGTTTGCTGAGTTCGAAAATGGCCTTTCAAGTCCTCGATCAAATTGGTATTATTCCTCACCAATACAACCCACTTGCTTCCCAATTGCATGATCAAAAATGGTCCCTAACATTTTCTGAACAAAAACAGCCCTATGACGACTTTTTCCCAAAAAGTCTTGGTTTGCGAAAAAATCTTTGGAGGCTGAGCTGACGTTCCTAAAATGACCTGTGACATGATAGAACTTTCAATTTCTGAAATCGGATTCAAATTCGCGGTTAATTTCAGTCTGGTGCGATTTTAGAGTGACTCAGGCTACCGAGTAACTTTTAGAACTTTTTAGTGCAAATGACTCGTGGTCGATTTTCTTCGAGCCACAATGAACCTCTTCGACACATTGGCAACTCTCAGTGGTCGTGAAAATCTCGAGATTTCAAATACGGACACAGGGTACTAAAACGACAGAAAAATCAATCTAGTGTCGATCAATGAGAATTTTGCAATTTAGTAGGATCACCCACGTTTAACCACATATCTCAAACGAACCGACCTATCTTTGATCTCTAATCGATTTTTAACTATGCCGTAATGATCTCGGCAGATGAGCACGGTCGAGCTGCCGATTCCTAGTTGAATCCTGAAGTCTATTTGCCTTAAAATCCCTTAATGACTTCCTTAGATAGTCTAGTTATCTCATAAGTGATCAGCTCTAAGAATAGCACTATAGGTGCATCGATAAAATGGCCGATTTATTCAATTGAAAACATGATCAAAAATCTAGGATGTCACACTCTTCCTCTAAGATTTTGGAAGGCCCAGAACAGGTCCAAACTAGTTGACAAGTTCACTGGGTTACCAATTGATAGTACACCTTGTCACTTGTTCAATAGGGTCAATACCACCAGTTCTTGACCACTACTGCTTCTGCAATGAAACCAAACTCCAAAGAAAAGCACAATATCGTAGTTTTTTCTTTTCATTTTGCCATTAATGTCTTAAATAGTGAATTGACATGTATTGGAACACATAGAACTTAGGAGCATCCTATACTTATCACAAGTAGGGAATCAATATGCAAGCTTTAGATCCATAAGTTACCTTCAATTGGTACAATTCCCAGTTATTTGCATAAGTGGGTGCACAAATGGAAGGTCACTGGCCCACAAGATCATCATCCAGGCATCTCCCAAGTTTTCACAAGCATCATTCATCTTATTTAGCAGCATAACAATTTGATGTTCCCATTTCCAACAGAAAATATTAGCCACATCTGCAAATAAGGGCTTTAAAATATGATATGTCAGGCTCTTACCTTATATAGAGCCAAATCCACAAAATGGTAATTAGGAGGGATGCACAACAAGATCGCTTCCAAAGGCCGTCCCTGCTTCACATCACTTGAATCATTCATAAATCACCTCACCACTACTATAACATTTGTAACATCTAAAAAAAGACTATTTGGAAGGAAGTATAATCTATAAACCCAATTTCATGATTCCATTAGATGAAGCCATTTCAAAGGCATCTTGTAGAGTCATACAAAGAAACGAAGCAGTTGTACTCTGCACATGTAGATCTCTGGAGAAAATTGTAGTTTCAGATTAAAGGTATATAACTCATAGAAGGATAGTGAAATGGAATGTATTTGGTGAATACTAAAATAGACGTAGGAGGAAATCGTGGCAATAAATTCAGATCAATAATTTTTAGAAAAAGAAAAGCAAAAAAAGGCATCTTAGCAGCTTCCTTGAAACTGTAATGATTAAATTATTTCCTAATCTAGAAAAATGAGATACTATTTTTCCATACACAATGATCATAAGCTAAACAAAAAGCCTAATCTGACAAGATCACCCAACTTAAGTTCCAATTACATTGTCAAGTAACAAACCTAAGATCAAATACAAAACACTAGAATATTAAAAAGAGGGCAAGTGAATAATCATTGTTAACTACAAAACCCAGAAGACAACACCCCACCCCCAAAGGTTTCCTTTTCTTTTTCTCCTTCTCACTTCAAAGTTCCAGTTACTCAAGCAAGGAAATGAAAAATATTTGTAAAATTTTATGGTAGTAGGAAAATGGATAGTAAGATCTACAGACAAACTCAAATAATTAATGAGTTGGGTAACACCAAAAGCATGGGCTTTTAAGTAAAGGATTGCAATATTCTCACAAACCAATTGTGGCACCCCCTCGATACGGCCCCCGATCCGTTAGGGTCGCCACAGTGCGCTAACCATTCGCTTGTCCTAATAACATGTCACTCTGATACCATTGAATTATAGAGGATCCATAAGTCCTGGGGGTTTGCATTATTTAAATCGGTCCCAGCGCAGTTCATATAGTGGAAGCATATTCTGTCACGCCCCGATCCTAAGGCACGCGCACATCCCTTACTTTTAGTCGATTTTAAAAAATGCGATATCCCAAGACTATGTATCGCCGACCCTTTCATTTATATATGCACATGCGGAAGCAGTTATAATTCCCCAGACAATAAAGCAATGGGATAGAAAAGCAGGCCATATATTTTCCTTATTGAAAATTCACAATTACATCTTTTTCCATGCATCTCATAGTATTCTACAATACTATATATACGCAACTCTGGTCTAACGTCTATTCAAATGCAAACAAGGTCTGACAAGACAGGACAGGATCTCGGTCCTCATCCGGGTCGTACTCGGGGTTATTCTCAGGGTCCTCCTCCACGTACTCCTCTTCGGGTTCCTCAACAGGGTTTTCCTCGTCAAGTTCCTCCCCCTTAAGCTCCTCATCCGGGTCCTGAAATGGTTATTCAATAACCACTGAGACAACGTCTCAGCAAGTTTTACCCCCTAAGACCCGATTAGTAAACTAATACACCTTAAGGCTGCCTATGCACAACATGAGACAGATGACTTACCTTGGCCTCAGATTCCACCTGCATATTAGCACAGATCATAAAGGCACCCAAGAAATCATAATATAGATCGAAACATCGATCTAATCGACCTAGTCGATTACACACCAAGAAGACCACTCACGGTCATCTCTATTCAATCATTCAATCCACAACATCAAATCAAGGAAACAATCAATCAACCTAATTGATTACGAGTCAGTCGAATCGTTTCTAGGTCATTCATCCCACACCAAGGAATTCCTTGAATCTAGTGGCTTTACGATTCCACCGGACCTGTTAAAGATTTAGTGGCTTTATGGTCCCACCCGACCTTTTCAAGATTTAGTGGCTTTATGGTCCCACCCGACCCTCTCATGATCTAGTGGCTTTACGGTCCCACCCGACCTTTTCAAGATTTAGTGGCTTTATGGTTCCACCCGACCCTTTTTACGATGTCATACTCTATCACCGAGTCACGTGCATTCTCTAGGAAGACATACCGAGTCTCCGAGCCACGTGCATTCTCTAAGGCTACCTTTTCGCCAAGATGACATATCTAATCACCGAGCCACGTGTCTTTCGCAAGTGACATTCCAATTCATTGGGCCACGTGCATTCTCTAGGTGATTTACCAACTCACTTTCAATACTGACAACCGATACCCGACCAATTATCCATCATAAGGCCAAAATTCCATTATTTAATAACATAACTCAAAAAAATGCACCATTAAATCAATTCGACACGAATTAAAGCTTAAATAAATAAACGGACTGCTCCACGACAATCAGCACGAAATTCCGGTCACTGGCCATCCCAGTTGAATTTCCGGGAAATAAAAAATTAAATAATTAATTTCGAAAATTAATTAAATAAATACAATAAATTCAATTTAGCACAATATAAAGCTCAATTAAATAAACGGATCACTGCGCCACGATCATCAGCATAAAATCCCAAATCACCGGCCATCCCAAATTAATTTCCGGAAATAAATAATTAAATAATTAATTTCGAAAATTAATATTTAATTCCTAAAAGTTCCACCTAGGCCCGATTGCCTACTTAACACCCGATAAGGGACGGAAAAATCCCAAGAAGCATCCAATAAATAATAGGACATGTTTACTAGCTAAAGGCACAATCAATTTAATTAACATGCATCAATGAGTCTTTAATTTAATTACTTTAATCTAATCTATCTACCTAATTGCAAATAATTAAATCTAATCAACCCTTAGGCATAATTAGCAAACTAAGAAGGCATCAGTGAGTAAAACTCACTTTGCAAAGCGAAGACCGGAACACCGTGACGACGACGCAACGGCGGCCGAACTTGGGCCGGGCCAAGAACTTCACAAGCCCGAAGAAACTCTGAGCTAAAAAAAAAACAAGCTGAACTTGGGCCTGAGCTTGGGCTTCAAACTAATCTCCAATGGATTGCGGGCTGATCTTGCGAGCTGGGCCGAAAAACAACTTCAATCGGCTGAGCAAATAAATTGAGAATGGGCTGAACTACAAGGGCTTCAAGGTCGCAGGCTTTAAATAGGCTGAAGACTGTTGGATTGGGCCTGACTGAAATTAATGGGCTGAACTGCAGCTTCAAACTGGGCTGAACCACAACTGAACATGGGCTTCAAAGCTGGACCGAAGCTTGCAGACTTGGGCCACTGAAAACTGAACTGGGCCTGCTGCGACTGAGTTGAATTCGCTTGGGCCCGTGGAGAATTTTCGCTGGACTGCTCGGTAGGTTGTAGCGTGGGCTGAGCTATAGCAAATTGAAGCAGCAACGGAGGACACGACGCTAGGTTTCAGCTTTGCTGGCAGCTGGATCCGTGAGCTTCGGTCTTCGGCGAGATGGCAGCAGCTGAAAATCAGCTGGTTCTGCTGGACGAACGGCAGCAGCTTTGGTGGACTTTCAAGCGGCAAGGTGGAAGCATAAAGGAACCGGTGGTGATGGATGCTGTTCGCGTGGCTTAATGGACGAAGACGCTGAAGCCGAACGTTGACTGGAGAAGACCAAAGCTGGATTCTCTGGCGTCTTCGAGCTGGTCGAAATCCACGAGCTGAAGACACGGACGAAGAAGCAGATTCGTCCGAGTTACGAGTGACGCGCTGGAGCTTTGTTCTTCGTGCTTGGGAGTCAACCAAGAGCTTCAATTGTTGACCTAGGGAGATGCGTGGCAGCAGATGGAGCGGATAATGGGGCGGTCTTATGGCGAAGGAGAAGACGATCGTGGGCTTCTTCAGTTGACCGAGGAAGCTGGAGATTTCGGTGGACTCTTCAGTGGGTGAGGGACGAATGGGCAAGTGGCAGGGGAGAGGGAAGTAGTAGAAAGAGATTTGGTGGGTGCGGCAAGCCATAAGAAATAAACGAAAGGGAGGCAGCAACCGGAAGAGGAAAATGCAAGACAAAACAGGGACTGATGAAGATGAGGTTGCCGAAGGCTTGCACGGCAAGTTGAGAAGGAAATGGGTCAAAAAGTCAAGACCCTATCCTTTGCATTCAATGCTTGGTCTCCCTTATCATCCACATGAATATCTTAATGTCCCCCATTACTGTCTTCCCCTTTTATTTCCATAAATACCTCAAATCGATGCCCAAAATTTCAGCTCTATCTCAAGCTCCGAATTTTCAATTTTCAGACTTCAATATCTTCAACTAATTCTCCGTTCGACCTCCAATTTAGCCAAGGAAAAAGCTCATATGATTTTCTGTAAGTCCCCAATACCGAAAGGCTTGGCCTAAAAGTCCAAACTCGCTTAAATTCGGTCCATACGAATTTCTGTTAATTTTCCGCAACGTCCGAACGATTTTCCATGAAAATCTCGGAATCTCCGAAAAATCTTCTGAGACTGAGTCGACGTTCCTAGAATAGCTTGTGACACTATAGAATCTTCAATTTCTGAAATCGGATTCGATTGACGGTTAATTTCACTCCTACGTGTTTTTTAGTGTGAACTAGGCTACCGGGTAGTTTTCAGAACTTTTTAGGACAAATGACCAGTGGTCGATTTTCTTCGAGTCACGATGAACCCACTCGACACATTGGTGACTTTTGATTATCGTGAAAATCTCGAGGATTCAAATACGGACACAGGGTACCAAAACGACAGTAAAATCAAATTAGGTGCCGGTCGACGAGAGTTTTCCAATTTACTGGAGTCACCCACGATCGGTCATTCATCTCAGTCGAACCGACCTATCTCTGATCTTAATTCGATTTTTAACTGTGCCGTAATGATCTCTAAAGATGAGCACGGTCGAGAAGTCGATTCATGGTCGAATTCTCAGTCTATCTGCCTTAAAGTCCTTAATAACCCATCCAGCTAGTCTAGTTATCTCGTGAGTGGCCAACTCAAAGAAAACCACTGTTGTCGCGTCGATGAAATGCCCAATTTATCTAATTGAAATCTGAACCCGAAAATCTGAATGTCACATATTCGATATCTCCCTAACCCATACTTAATAAAATAACGCAATGCACACCAACTAGACATTTTCATAAGATAAACCGAGCACTTTTATTTACATAACTTGGTGGACAACATGAGTCGGTACAACAAAAGGCCAAGGCTTTTTTAAAACTTGGCTATAACCAAAAGCATCCAACTCCACAACAGCCATAAACTTCAGTCCATCAGATAGTGCCGACAATCCAAAAAAAGCTCCCTCAGCTACCCATCACACACAATCCATCACACCTAACCCGGTCCATCGGCTAGCGGCGGCAGCAGCATCCCCATCATAATCTCATCACGGCGAACATGCACGGACATGAACTCATGTACCGCAGGGCCTCCAGGTAGACCCACATCATACATGACTAGGACTCGAACGCAGACGAATACCAGACCTCAGACGCTAATACATATGTGCTCCGAACACAAGCACTCAACATCTATCGGGACGCCGTAAAAAGTGCCACATGTAACGGGTAGCAGAGGCATCTCTCAATCTGAAATGTTAGTCCCCAAAAAGGGGTGAGTACAACCACTCAGCAATAAAGATCTATCAAACTACATAATGCAACAAACAAGACAACCAAGATATCACAAGTAAAGCACATATCATTCATGCACTCAAGCATACATCACTATGCAGTCATGCATATATCTCCATACAGTCTCATATGTCTCCATGCAGTCATGCATATATCTCCATGAGATCCATTCAATGCCTTGATGATCACACTTCCAAAAATCATACAATACCAATTCAAGTTCAAAGACAATTTGTACACCAGGCCATATGCACATACATGCGCACGATTCAATTTCCATATTGATTTTTCAAAAGGATCTCATTTTTCTTCCAGGGACCATTGTTTGCATCCCTCATATCTCTCGCACCCAACCTAGCATCGCAGTGAACCTCCGACACGCACCTCCAGGCATCTGGCACACACCTTCGGCATCCGGCACACACCTCCGAGCATCCTGACACTCCCAGGGCATCGTCAACTTAGCCATTCAACGGTGTCATCATTTTCATTACACATGGATATATCTCACTTTGGAAAAATGCCATTTGATGCAATAATGCCAAGAGTTTTATTTAATTTATAAAATTCCATTAATTTTGGGGTCATATGAAATGCATAAATGTCACCACGCATGATAAATAGATAGCAACTCAAAATACCACATCTCATAGAGTAATTTATTTGTTCTTAAAAAAAAAATAAGACCATTTTCGGATAAAACAAAATGCATTCCTTTAATTCTGGAAAAATTCGTAAACGATATTAATAAATTCTAAAAATTTAACATGATGTAAACAAGACCTAGAGAAAGGGGTTTCATGAAGAACACCATGTCAAAAAAGTCTCATATAAATCGCATAGGTCCATACATCACAGCAAAAGAAATTCCAACACCACTTTTGCACAGTTTCGGATATAATTTCGATTAAGCCCTTAAATGAACTCCGAAAACTTTGAGATTTTAATATGTTATAATTGAGACCTAGAGGTAAAATTTCCATGAATAAATCAAAGTCTAATTCATTCTGGATTAAAAGCTATAATTATTATAACTCACCCTAACCCTCGGTTCAATCTCCAGATTTAACCCTTTCAAAGAAAATCATTTCACCGATTAATACTTGTCCGTTTATTCTAAAATTTTAGTATGTTACTCCTCAATATATCATCTACAACTTTATCAAAAACACGAGATTAAATTCTCACTGGATAATTGCACAAAATTCACAGAACCGCAATAGATCAACATAACAGTTTCCAAATCTAGTGTCTTTGAAGAAAAGTGGTTTCACCAACAAATAATTGTCTATTTCTTCTCAAATTTTGATATGTTACTCTCCAAGAAGTCCTCTACAACTTTATCAAGATACGAAGTGAGATTTCAACTAGATATTTACCTACAATTTGTGGAATCACTAGAGGTCAAACTGTTTTCCATAGAACAGCTTACTAGCTTAAGGTACTGCTCCCAAATTTCGAAAATTCCAACACTTAGCTCATCCGAAATCTACCTCACACACAACCACAGCATGCATCATATAGATCAAGGGACTTCACTTGCCTTAAGTTCACAGCAAGCTAACGGCAACTTGAGGCTTTCAGCGAGCTTGATCGACGGCGAAACTAGGCGCATGCACGGTGGGCCGGTCTTTTTTCTCCTCTCGCCGATGAACCCTCACAAAACTCTCTCGGTCTCACTCTCTCCCTCTCTCTCAACTTCACTCTCTCCCTCTCTCGATCAATCCATCTCTCTCTCCCTCTTCCTTCGGTTGCTTCAAGGCTAGCAATCATTAGATTGTGCATGCAAGGACACTTGGCTCCAAGGAATAGACATGTGGCTTCATCAAGAGGACAAATGGAGAGGGGGTGTGGGGCTGCTCCATCCGGTTCCTCTCCCTCCTTCAGTCGACGGCCTTGTGGGCTTCTTGGGCCGGGTCTTGGCCGGCCAAATGGTGGGGGTTGTGGGCTTCTTTGGGCCACTCTAGGCCTTAATTGATCAGCCCATATTTGCTCCTAATAATCCACCTTAATCCCCACTTATATAAATACATAGTTACAGATATTCACATGGCCATACAATATTGCAACATAAAACGATGAAAATCTGACTTATAGAGTACACGGCCAAGAACAGAAAATTCCTTGTCAATTTATCCTTTAGTAAAATCCTTGATCACACTTAGATATAGGGTACATTTCCAATCAAAGCAATAGTCCATTCAATGTTCGGCCTTATTTAATTGAAATCCATCGGTCTAATAACTATAATATAGTCCAATGGTGCTTCCGATACCTTTTCATGGGTCGCAATGTATCTAGGGATTATTATAAAATTTTAGGATGCCACACCAATTTTGAACCCGGACTCAAACTCTTGTTTTGCATACGAAGAGATCAAGAATTTCGCATTTGGTACACATATCAACCATGAGGACCAGAATTGAAAGGAGCAAAGAAGCAATCACTTCAAGCAACAAATAACAGTAATGTTTTGTCCCATAATTCATATTTCTCCCACAAAGGTGGCATGTGTAAGAACACTTATGCATGGAAAACTAGATATAGCATTCGTAAGAAGAATCTACAATAAAAGAGCAATAAACAACACATTCAGGTAAGACTTCTATTCAAAATTCTATTACATTTCACATTTCTAATTCTTTTGCTAATACCTATATTCCATCTATTGAAATTCCTCCGCAAGTGTCCTTTAGAAATATTCACTGTCCCCAAATCCTCCAAATTGCAGTAATTCTCTAGCACAATAATGCATGTAAGACGTCTTTCTGACGTGACCTGACAGAATGCATCAAGGCAGAAAAGCGCAAAAAATTACAATTGATCATTTGAAAAGTGAGAACCTTCCAATCCAGCAAGAAATGACAATCAACTCGTCAATTTTAACCTTTGTTGCCATGTGGATAATTAAAATAGTGATAGACCAACAATAACCATGGTTGACACCCAACAGACCACCCTAACTTGAGTCAACCCTATCTAGTTGAAGTGCTCTAAGTGTTTATGGGAATGGTAACAAGATGACATAAAATGAAGAATTAACCCACAAACCAAAAGTCACTTACAATTGCATATCATTAGTTTAGCAACTAATTCAATCACATTGGATTAAAGCAGATTCAGCTGCTAGAGCATGTGAAAACAATACCAGGTTGACAGCATATCATTCTGCATTTAAAGCATGAGCAGTTCCATTACACCACGGTATTAGAATTCTCTGGCACACAAATGGATAGCACAGTGCAGTGAAGGCCTAATAAAATAGCTCCTAGAGCATTTGAAGGCAATATTAAGCTAAACATACTTTGCAGTATCCAAAGAATACTAAGTTAACGAACTTTCTCGCTTTGAAGCAATTACAAGGAGAGTGTCCACAATTTCTGCCAATTGAAGCGATGAAGCACCACCTTCAAGTCCTTTGTGACTATCGCCAGCCGACACTTCTTTGGTTTCCACTCCATCATCTTCACCTACCAATTAGAAATCAAGTAAACTTCACAAAACTGAGTCAGACCAATCAAGTTGACCACCCATTAGGTCACAAAAGAACACTAGGAGCTAAACCTGAGAAGCCAGCGGCTTTTCAAACTGAAGCTGAAATGGAAGCTTGAGAAATGTCGAGCTCCTCATTCTTCTATGATTTCGATTCCTTTTAGAAGTGCCTTCTAAAAGCTCTCTGGGATACTTCAGCGTTTACATTAACCAATGGAATGATAACCAAATCCTGCCAATGAGTCAGACGAAATCAATCCAATAACTAACATAAATGGACTACTAATAATACTCCGAAGTTTATGGAACTTTGTTTGTTATACTTGATATTCTTTTTGAACTCTTTGGATCCAACTAATGGGGCTTCTAACATCATTAACCACTTAAGCTTTCAACAAATTAGCACAGTGTATTCAACTCAAGATGCTTTCTTTTGTGGGACACACTATGATTCTTTTCCTTATCATGATGTGCTATTCATGCGTTAAAATTAATGCGAGATGTTTTTCAAATGGCATATAGGATATCAAAAAGTTTCCTTAGGAAACTTATGGAAATGCTTCCTGTGTTATTCTTTTCAGCAAGTAAATGAACTAACAAGAGCTTATGCACAATATAAACAATCATTTCACAGTATAACCAATTATGTCAAAAGGCATTCTAGTTACTATCTTGCCTGACTCAATAGTTCAAGTATATACAGATGGCTTTACCAACTCTACAAACATCAAGATGCATTCTTTGGAAGCCTTGGAGTAGTTATACCCTGGACTCAAACCAAATGAACATGGATCCATAGTCAGAAAAATTCGAATTGCAATTTTCTCGATCGATCCAAATAATTCATGATGCTTCTGCTTCCGCCCTATTTGCTAGTTCACTCACAACTACACCATAAAGAGAAGAGCTTGTGCTTGCATTTAGCATTTCCAAATTGATACGATTATCTAAATCTACTAACACGGACAGTTCGTGAGATAAAACGTATGAAACTCAATGGTTGGACAAATTTTATCCTAAGTCAAAAGCATATACATACTAAGGGATGCCCTATCAACATGCTCCATTTGCATTGTAAATTCACTCTTAAGTGTACCTTAGAAATATGCAGTCATGAACTGCATGATGAGGGTAAACCAATCTAAAACCTCACATTAGAAGGATCGCCATATAGGGTCCTTCATTTAGCATTTTCTTCGACTAATACAATGACCTTTGGCATGCTATCAAAAACCTGTACACATAAGTTTTTCAGTACTTCTAGCATTCCAAAATCAATCAAATGTCGAGAATCCATATTTATCTGCATAGGATGAAGGATCTTACTTGAAAACTAATGAAAAATGATGCGCTTTGAAAGCTTATCATCTATTTCCACTATTGGCATGACAAGTAGAACCATTTTGCCAAAGCACACATTAACTTCCATGAACATCTCCCCCAGATTCCTTGAATTCAAGTAAGAAAACAATGGTACCAGTATCAACTAGGAAACAATAATGACAAGATCATAAATCTTGAAAGATATTGCAAGCAGGAAATACAAATGAAAACTGGGCCTTAGATCTCAAAAGAGCATAGGTCGATTACCTGCTTTATGTACCTTCGTTAGAAAATTTGGATCCTTCCAGTATATTCCTTATCCGAGTAGTCCACATAGTCCCATTCATATTCCATCGTATCCCTATCTGTAATCTCATAATATCGATAAATCTGCATTTCAGCTAATTCTGGACTTGTTTTGAGCGACTTGCATCCAACAATATTCAGTTCTTTCAAAAACTTTAACCTATCGAGGCCCTGAATTTCGACCAAGTTTTCGCAATCTCTAGCTTCTAATATGATCAAACTCCCGGATTTTGGAAGGAATAGCCTTTCAATTGAAGTGCACCTAGAGACATCCAATATTTCCAAGGACTCCAACCTATCAAGGCCTTGGATTTCAGCTAATTTCTTGCATGAATTAGCATATAATATCTCCATACTTCCGGATTTTGGAAGGTCTAGCCTTCCAATTGAAGTGCAACAAGAGATATCTAGACTTTTCAAATACTCCAAACTATCGAGACCTTGAATTTTGGCTAAGTTTTTGCATCCATTAGCTTGTAATTCCTTCAACCTCCCAGATTTTGGAAGGTATAGCCTTTCCATTGAAGTGCACCTTTCGATATCTAGCTTTTCCAAATGCTCTAACCCATCGAGGCCTTGAATTTCAGCTAATTTTTTGCACGAATTAGCATATAATATCTCCATACTTCTGGATTTTGGAAGGTCTAGCCTTCCAATTGAAGTGCACCAAGAGATATCTAGACTTTTCAAAAACTCCAAACTATCGAGACCTTGAATTTCGGCTAAGTTTTTGCAGCCTCCAGCATTTAATTCTTTCAGCCTCCCGAATTTTGGAAGGTCTAGCCTCTCAATTGAAGTCCAACCTCCGATATCTAGACTTTCCAAATACTCCAATCTATCGAGACCTTGAATTTCGGCTAAGTTTTTGCAACCTCTAGCTTTTAATTTCTTCAGCCTCCCGGATTTTGAAAGGTCTAGCATTCCAATCAAAGTACACCTAGAGATATCTAGCCATTCCAAATACTCCGACCTATCGAGGCCTTGAATTTCGGCTAAGTTTTTGCATCCATTAGCTTGTAATTCCTTCAGCCTCCCAGATTTTGGAAGGTAAAGCCTTTCCATTGAAGTGCACCTTTCGATATCTAGCCTTTCCAAATGTTCTGACCCATCAAGGCCTTGAATTTCGGCTAAGTTGTTGCACTCTCCAGCATCTAATTCCTTCAGCCTCCCGGATTTTGGAAGGTCTAGCCCTTCAATTAAAATGCATTTTTCGATAACTAGACTTTCCAAACACTCCGAGCTATCAAGGCCTTCAATTTTGGCTAAGTTTTTGCAGCCTCTAGCTATTAATTCCTTCAATCTCCTGCATTTTGGAAGGTCTAGCTTTTTAGTTGAAGTGCACAATTTGATATTTAAACTTTCCAAATACTCCAACCTATCAAGGCCTTGAATTTCGGCTAATTTGTCACAGCCTTCAACATTCAATTTCTTTATACCCTCGAACTTTGGAAGGTCCAACCATTTGATTGAATCGCAGAATGTGACAGTCAAGCTTTCCAAATATATCAATTTGTCAATACCTCGAACTTCAAGTAGATTCCCGCAATAAATGACAGTTAAGTCCCTTAGATGGATAAATTGTGAAACATCCAGTGTTTCAATAGAATTACAGTGCGTGACTTGCAAGATTTCCAACATGAAGGACGTGTTTAGGGATTGTGGTGATTTCGATTCTTCGACATCCGTTGGTTGGGAACATTTTGAATTCTTTAATAGCATTGATGGAAGTACCTGGATACACTCAAGATTTCTGCAGGCCCAAACTCGTAGTTCCTTGAGATGGGCTAGGTGGGAAAGCAAAGGAAATTTGCGACTTTGACAGGTGACGCCCAAATCTGTTAAGTTAGAAGGAAGGTCTGGCAGCGATTGGAGCTCGTAGCAATAAAGAAAATCAAGGCGTCGTAGGGAAGAAAGATTACGCATGCTTTCTGCCATTATCTCTTTCAGATTTCTACAATCGGAAGCACGTAACTCTTGGAGCTTTCTAAGACTCCCAATACCATTGGGTAATTCTTCTATACCACTCCCAGAAATATCTAGAATCTCTAGATTCTCCAAAAACCCTATGCTATCTGGTAATGTAGAAAGATATTTAGTAAGGGATAGATCAAGTTGCTGCAGTGCTTTTAATTTACCTATTTCTGTTGGAAGCTCTATGAGTCTCTTACAGTATTGCAACTCCACGCGAAGGAGGGCCTTCATGTCTCCAATTGAAGCGTCAATTCGCTTCAGTCCCTTACACCCATTGAGGAAGAGAACCTCTAACTTCTTGAAAGTTGAGAGAAAGTCCGTATTTTCCAAGGAATTACAATATGAAAGGTCAAGATATTTGAGCTTCTCTGCCATCTGGTTAAAAAAAAAAAAAATGATTGTCAAGAGGTGAGTCTAAAGTGATTACGATTCAAAAGAAAGAATAAAAGTGGAGGAAAAAAAAGAATTTAGTTCTTACCATGAAAGAACCCCATCCTTCCCATTTCTCATTTATCCTATTAAATTGCAATTCGAGTACAACTAATTCCTGTACATGAAAATTGCTTACTTCAAAATTCATGGGACAACCTAGCCATTTAAGCCATTTTAACCCCTTCATTGAGCCCTTAAAATCTCCACTAAGATGTGCATTTCTCATGCAAAGAAATCTTAGATTCGTCAAATTTTTGAATTGTTTTTCTGTGTAAATGTTGCCATCTCGCTCATCTATTTCTGGCTCATATATTTCGTCGGAGCTTTGTAAGCTGCCTCCACGTAGGCTAATCGCCTCAATCTTGTTCGTGCCCTATAAGCAATAATCAACATTCATTAGTACTATATCCAACTAAATTAATCAAACATCATTAGTTTATATTGCTATTGATGTGCAATAATGTGTTCAAGAGACTAGCAATGTGAAGATATTATTTTCCTTTTACGCCAATAAACAATATTTATAAAGGCTAACAAAGTGAAGGATGTCAACTTCTATTTTGAAAATTGGTCATATGCATTCGGATCTGAAAAAGAATTAGGATGTAATGGCTCATATAGAGTAAAAACTTTACCACTTGCAATCTTCTTCTTTCTGGTACTGTAGCTTCATCACCATACTAATTAAGACAAACGTGCATTGCGGGGAATTTAATTGCATTGCAACGTGCAAATCAACAGTTGATTTGATCAATTTTTATAGAAATATATATTTTTCTCTATATAAATTTCACATTGATTTTGTGTATATTACTAGATCGTGCTACTTCCGCGATTAAGTGAAAAAAATAAAATAAAATATACTGTCCATTGAAGTAATAACTAATTACAAGAAACTGAATATTATGATAGTAGTTATATTGATATATTATGTACTTATTATTTTACTAGTAGTAACTTGAAATATTCTCAATTAATTAGTTTCTAATCATAAAAAACTAATATGATAATATTAGCTATGTTTTTTTTTTTTTTTTTTTGGTAAAAGATATTAGCTATGTTAATATTCTCTACAAGTTATTATTTTTCTCATAAATTTTAGTTTAGCTATAGATTATAATTTGATATGTTCATAATCATAACTAACTTATTAGTTATATTAATAATCTCTACAACTTATTATTTCATCATAAGTTTTAGTTTAGCTATAGATTACAATTTGATATATTCATAATCATAAATAACTGAGTTACTCAAGTATAATAAATATAATAAACACATCCTAATAATATTGATATATATTAATAAAAATAATTGTGGAAAGTGCAAAGCATTTTTAGAAATGTGAAATTTGAAGCTACTCTTGGCTACAAGCCTCCATGGAATAACTTCTCCTTGGCTCCCCAGGAATTGAACAAAATAAAGGGATAATTGCTTCCTCGGAATATATAGGAAATAAAATAGTTATCTCTGAGAACCAAATTGTAGCATGCTTTCACAACAACAAAAAAATCACTTATGCATAAGAAGTCAATAAGTAATACAGAAAACTCATGGATTTCCACGTCAGTTGTTCCGAACCAGAAATTTGGTTATTGTAATTGCCGATGTTGTGCAAGATTTCATGGATACTCATAGATGAACGACATAATAATTTGGGAAGGAATTAGATCTCAACACCTAAAAGGAATCCAAGAGAAGAATAACTATAAAAACACACGCAAAAAAAGAAAAAAAAAAAAGGAAAACAAAACAAAAGGAAGAAATCTTCAACATAAGTAATCTACTCACATTAGTAATTTCCCCCATAAACTTCCCTCTCGAAATATCAAGATACCCTATCATTTGTACTGGCCAAATCTCAAAAATAAGCCCAACCTTTTGTACTGGCGACAAAAGTAACAAAACCTTTCAAACCTCTTTAAAGCTTAACCTTCAATATCTACGATAAAAATAACATAACCTTTCCAATGTAACAAAAATAGCCCAACTATTTAATCATAGAACAAAACTTACACCTGTTACAAATTTCATTCATTATCATCGTTAAATCGCCATGGGTACCCTACATTGCTCCCAGTGCTAAAGTATACAGTGAGCGATGTCAACCCACACCAATAAAATGAGTTGTTTTATTTTGTAATCTTGTTAACAAACTTCATTTATAATCTTTCTTATAAAATTTTTGGCTTTTTGTAAAGAAAGAAGTCATTTGTGGTCATGGTTAATGTGCTTCATTGGGCATGTTCACACAATGAGCTATGTAGGATGACGCGGGGCAATATAAAGTGAGAAGAATTGATGGCCGGTGTCATTTTTAACCCATGAGTAAAAGGATGAGTTTGAAAGGTAATGTTATTTCCGTCCCATAAGCAAAAGGATGGGTTTCCTTTTATGATGGTACCATGGATGAAGAAAGAATTGGAGTCGTGCAAAATTACTGAAATAATTATATAAAAATGTACCTTTTTAGTTGTAATATTTAGTTGTACTATTTTATTTGTATAAAAAAATCCATCATATTCATTTTTCTTTTGATTAGTTTAGTTTATTTAATCATGTAGTACGAAAGACATAATAAATAGACATTGGCTTTGAAAATGTTCATATTGAATTGGCTCTTGAGATTATACATCGGTCCCATGTTGAGATTGCAAATAAGTGCTAGTCTTTTTAGCAACAACTTGAGTCAAACCAAATGATGGATTAAAAGTAGGAGAGTCAAAATTATGATTAATTTCACAAATTAAAATATACACATACTTAATTATAAAAATTAGAAGTTTAGACTATTTATTCTTGGACTTTTAATGTAGAAAAAGTAAAACATTTCTCTTTTTAATGGTCATTGCATACGCTTGATGTTATATATACACATATATACTTACTCATCTATATTATATATAAAAGCAATTTATGTTCCTATTTTATTCATTAAGTTTTAAATCAGTCCTTATCCTATGAATATTGGTAAATGGGATTCCTAACGTAATATCACATAAAGTGAGTATCCCTTCCATTCTCCATTATGCAATAATGACTAAAATTTCATGAGAAATGTGGGCACCGTTAGTCCTATTATATTAATTTTAATATCTAGAGATTATTATTCTATGACTTATATATCCTGAGTACTTATGGTTTACAGTAGCATAGTCAAGTTATTTACTGCGTATGTTGAAGCTATAAATGAAGCAATTATAGAAATTCAAGATCTTTCTAATATAGAATACCCCTGTCAAGTATCTAAAAGATTTGAAAATATCTCATCCTGCGAGATAATTTTGTAATATACACTTTAAGTAAAATCTCATATTACACTACAATACTTACTAAGAGATAGCAACCTCCCTACTTTCTAATATGTTCAATGAAACATTTGAGGACAATAATAGTAGAAGGTTCTCTGTTCACTAGAGCAAGCAGAGAGTAGAGGACCAACATCACTCTAACAGTAGAACACGGACTAAGTGAGCAAAAGAAACAAAACGGTTACCTCATGGTCCTTTAGCACTTTTAAAGCTTCCTCGGAGTCCCATAACCTGCTACGGTACTGAGGCTGCTGCTGGTTTTCCTTACGAACTA
The DNA here is from genome assembly GCA_017140165.1 of Eucalyptus shirleyi. Classification (NCBI taxonomy): domain Eukaryota; kingdom Viridiplantae; phylum Streptophyta; class Magnoliopsida; order Myrtales; family Myrtaceae; genus Eucalyptus; species Eucalyptus shirleyi. Next base: position 42,817,442 of record CM029450.1, read on the forward strand.
TTTCCCTACCAAGATCTCTCAATTGGTCATGCATTACAAACTCGTGATCATTTTCAATTTTTATTAATGACATGAATCTCAGTGCTTCAATTCCTTCCCCTGGGAAAAAGTCACAGGCCTCCCACATGTAGGATGCAATTCTTTTGTCGGTGCCGATAAAAAAGCAAGCGATATCCAAAAATATTTGTTTTTGTTGATCATCTAATGCTTCGTAGCTTATTCTTAACCTTTCTTGCACTTCCATATTAGGGATCTTTTTTAACTTATTTATCGTATCTCTCCATTGTGTTGGCTCTTTTCCACACAATAATGAACCAAAAACCTCAATAGATAAGGGAAGCCCTCCAGTGATGGATACAACTTCTTGAGTGAGGTCCTCAAATTTCCCTGGAGGAAAGTCCATTCGAAACGCATGTTTGCTAAACAGAATTAAAGATTGGCTGTTATCCATTTCCTTATGGTCATAGTCATAGTCCACCCCAAATTTTTCAAGAATCCTCTTATTTCTAGTGGTAATAATGATCCTACTTCCCGAAGAAAACCAATCACGATTGCCAGCTAAACGCTTCATCTGAATGACATTATCCACATCATCAAGAAGAATGAGGACCTTTTTACCTTTAAACTTGGAGGAGATGAACCAAGTCCCTTCATCCTCATTACGAACTTCATTTTCTCCATTCAATAGATCATTGATTAATTGCTTTTGTAAGTGACGAACACCATGCTTCCATGATTCTCTTATATTAGCAATGAAGCTGCGATGCTCAAATTGATTGGAGAGCTTGTTGTAGATGACTTTAGCAAGAGTAGTCTTACCAATGCCTCCCATTCCATGGATGCCAACAAATAGGGTGGCATGAGATTTATTATCCATAAATTCCATAACCTCCTTCACATGACTATCAATTCCAACCAAATTCTCAGTAATACCCAATTCAAACTTTTTCTTCAATTCGCTCAACGCTTTTCGGACAACCGATTTCACCAACTCTGCTTCATACCTATCAAACATAACGAGTTCAAATATGTGGCAACAATAATTTTATATAGTTATCTATTGGGAACGCAATAAATCCGGGGATAGATTGAAAAACTTTAAAAATTGTTGTTATCATACCTCCATATATTATCATATATGCTAAGTCTAAATTGGGAAATGATAGTGGGTGCTTCACATGGCGTGCCCCATTCCACTGTTACTCCCAACATAATTTATCAACCTAGGAAAAACTTGAGGGTATCACTTATCAATCTTAAATATTGTATATATTATGGATTTGAACCAAATTTTAAACTAGTTTTTTTATTAAAGATATTAGGGATGACATGGACGTGACTTTGAAAATTCTCTAGAGAGTTTGAATGAGCAAAAATCCAGTAAGCCAACCCCATATGAGAGTTAGCCATCAATCAATAAACAAGCCATAACTTTTGATGGAAGATGAATTCAAGTCCCATAATACCAATCTGAAAAGTCATTCATATTGTGATATTGTGAACTGTTTGAATCCAATTGAAGTGATTTTTTTTTCTTTCTGCAATTCTACGGGCCGTAACATTCTACTCTTGTTGTGAATTTAGTATTATTCAAGATTGGTGCTCTTATCAGGTTTCATTGCCTCTAGGGATGATTACAGGTTGTACTTTATTTTCCTTTTGAGTATATATGTTCTATGATTTTAATTGATCTAATATTGAGTTTATAGGGAAGTAAAAGATTACTTTTTACCCAAAATAAGAACACTGTATATGCAGGTGCATGAGATAGAAATTACTTGCTCAAGATAGGAAATGCATCGAAAATTATGTAAACAGACATATAATAAAAAAAATCATTTTTTTTACCATCATCTTATATAACCAATGAAACATTTCTTTTGTAAAATGATTTTAATAGCAACTAATCAGCGATATCAATGATTTAATAAATGTACCTTGGGAAGATAAAAAAAATTATGGCAAGGCTTGGACGCTATGTGTTGTGAGCTTTAAATAAAAATCACTAATAAGTTGTACTATTAATTTCAAATAAAATGTAATTAGAAAAGTTTGTGCTGAAGGTTAATATAACGTACACTATAAACATTAAAAAAAAAATGGCAAAATGTTACAAAATCTTTGGATATAAGAATAAAAACTCAAAAAATCTTATTTCCAAGCGAATGGAATCATAACAATAAAATTTATAATTAGATTGGTCAACATCATTGAAGTATAATACTAAAAAAAAAAGAATAATTTACAGAATTCACGCATCGCAGATTATCACATTAGTTTTTTTGGTGAAAAATTTTACCCATCGGCTTCTTATTGAGACAATTGAACGCAAGCACGGAGAGAAGGACTAATGCCACGAGCACAGCAAGAGAACGCCCAAAAATGGGACGATGCATTTCGGCTTTGCTTTGGCTCTGTCCTTGATTTTCTCCTTCAAGTCCGACGGAGAAAAAAGCCAGAATGCGTCTCAAGAAATAGAAAATGCCTTCCTGTTGCCCATTTTCTTGTGGCTTGATTTATGCAATGGAACCAGTTGGCAATCAGAACTCGCACCAATAAGTCAAGCTTTGTCAACCACGTGCTTAGAGTCGTTGCCTTCACGCGGCTGAAATCTCAATGCACAAGAGAATCCAAAGATGATACGCATAGAACGGTGGATTTGTTGGGAAGAGGAAAAGTGGATAGAGACTTGGGACAGACTTGACATGGATTTGCGAGAGAAAATGAAAAGTGGATGAGAGAGAGACATAGAGATTCGTCCATTCCGATAATTTCCAGACAAGTGCTCAACAACCGATAAAAACACGCAAAGCATCAGGACAATGAAGGGGGCACTCTTAGTCAATCAACTGCTTGCACCGTTGAACTTTCCTCTTTCTTTGTTGATTTATTTTCCATCAGAAAAAGTATTTTTTGTTAAATATATTTAAGCTCCTATTCTCACTTAGGAATTTACCACTCTTGCTTTAAGCCCGTTAAATATTGTACAGTCAAATCGATAAGCTTCATTTTAATACTAAAATGTTGTATTAACAATAATTTATTCTAAAAAAAAGGGTTATCAACATTATGTTATCATTACGCATGTATATCATTCACCTGATCCAAGAAAGAATTTATTTTTTGCTTAGGTCCTATCTTAATTTCCTCTTCAAATCTTGTAAATAAATCAAAATACCATTTTACTTTTACTTTTACTTTATTATATATTCTATTGGTTTGATTCATCTAATCAAATCAATTGACACGTGCCTATAATTTAAACTAGCCGAACTAGATATAAATTAGTTATTCATTGGCCCGTTGGCCGGAACCACTAAAAAGGCATTTATGTGGAAGTTTTAATGCACAGGAAAAGTGAACTGATTAACAATCTTTTGGTGAAATTGCACCTTTTTACTCTTTGTCCATTCTCCACGCGTGCCCTGACAATTCTGTCTGTCTCTCTCTCTTCATTTTTTTTCTTTTCACCTCCTACGTTCTTTTTTCTTTCCTTTCTTTTGCGGACCAATTTCTCAGTTTTTTTTTTTTTTTTTTAATGAAAGTTTTTCTCTCTTTTGCCGACCATAAGCCTCTCTCTGTATCTCCTTTCCTTGACCGTGAAGAAAGCCTCCGTCCTTTTACTTTTTCGAGCTCTTTTGGCAATTATTGCATGCTGAAAACTCGCCCACCCCACTGGGCCGAGAATCCTCTACTTTTTCTATGCCCAAATTTTCCAGTCCTCTTTGGCCGTTAATTCCGGTCCTGAATGTCGAGATTGCCCCATTGTCAAGATGGAAATTACTCTCTCTTGACTATGTCCTCTCGTTATTCGAGATCCATTTGGAACTGGACATAAAGTTGGGAAATTTTTTTTAAACAAAAAATTGATGTAGCAAGGGGTTTAAAATTGAGAGTTTTTTGAGAAAAAGGTTCAGGATAAAATTAAAATGGATTTAAAATTTGCGCATCTTTAGATAACTAGGACTATAGAAAAAAAGGGGGGAGCGAAAGTCGAGGGGCTTCTTGGGGTTTTAGAATCCATGGGCAGATTTGTAATTAGATAGCTTGTAATAATTTTCTTTCCTCCCTCCTGTTGATGGCTGGGTCCCACCGGTTGTTGCCTTTTGTCCATTTCTTATTTCAAACAAGTCGCCGGGCCCACTACTCTTCTCCCTAGTTAATTGTGAAGTTGCCGATTAATCATTTAATCAAATTTATTGATTTCATGATTTTTCGATTAACCAAAATACAAATCGACAGATCAAAATTTTCGAATTTTTTCCGGCCAATGTTTTTGCATGGTTTCGCTTAGCGATTTCAATCATCCTTAAACACCTATAAATTGTCGTATTAATATTTATATCGTCGAATGGAACTCAAACATTCAGCCTTAGTTCATTTTAGATTAAATATAACTTTATACAATACTTAGACATAAATGCATGCAGTTCCTCTTAAATAACAAGGGGTAGCTATGTTAATAAAAATGTTAAATAGGTTTTATTTGCCACCCAAAAGCATATTATTCTTATTTAACAATTATCTATTACTCTTAGATAACAAGGCGTAGCTATCTTTTATAAATGTATTAAATAGGTTTTACTTGCCACTCAAAATATATCTAAGAATGTTAATATTGTTATTCAACTTGGTTGGTGCAAGATGTGAAGCAATTTGTATGTTTAATAGTGAGTCCATACATTTAGATACCGTTTAATGCATTTTTTTATGTAGTTACTCGATAAAACAAAGCTCTTCAGACATTGAATCCACTCCACTTAAAAGATTTGCATCAAGAATTGAGTGAAATGTAAAAAATCCAATGCATTAATTGCTTCATTTTACAATAAAAAGAAGCTTATTCTAATATCCGGTTGTAACAATGCAAGCTAAAAGGATTATCACTGCTATTTATATGCCAATAATCCAAATTAAAAGGTCACTGCTTGAAATTGTGGAGTGTGAAAGAAAAAAAAAACAGTGCTCGTGCATTTCACGATCAATGCTTTTTATAGTATTAATTTACAACACTTTATAAGTGCTAAATTATTTCTTTAAATTCAAGAGCTTAACTGCCAACTCTAGCTCATCTTTATCTCCACTAAACATTGCTTCAAAGAATTAGAGAGCTCTACAGATGAATCTTGACCATTGTCAGTAAAATCAGCGTCTCCGGGTACCAGTCTAGACATGTGAGGAACTCTTTGAATGTTAAGTTATTGATTTCATGTAGTCAAATTTATTTATTTATTTCACAATTTCTTAATTAACACAAAGCCTTTTTTTTTTTTTTCGTGAACCCAAAGCCAAATTAATAAATCAAAATTTACAATTTTTCTCGACAAATATTTTTTCTTGGTTTAGTTTAGCGATTGCTCTAATATTTTGCCATTCTTCTTGACTTGGTCAAAAACTGGGCTTTAAAAAAAAAAAAAAAAAGAAGTGATATAAAGGGAAAAGGGAGAGCACGCACCCCGCACCACGACAGAAATGAAAAGAAAGGAAAAAGAAAAGGGAGAGATATAAAGGGAAAAAGGAGGGCACGCACCACGACAAAAACGAAAAGAAAGGGAAAAGACGAGGAAGAAACGAGAAGGAAAGAAAAGAGGGCTTGGCGTACACATCACGGGACCTGCCAAGATAGATTTATTTTTATTAGCAATACCTTATAAAGATTTAAGCCATTTATCTATCTAATTTGAGTGATTTTTGGAATAGAGCACGAATTCAAAAATTATGTGAAATTTGAATTGTGAAATTCGATTTTGGAGTTGTTAGGCTGTGGAAGCAAGGGCATTGTGGAGTTATGGGTTAGACGGGAGTTAATTTGATGTAAGATTTTTATTGGAGTTAAATTTTAGAGTTTTACATGCAAGTTGCATTGCATAGGAGTTAGCATATCGGACCAAGTGAAATCAGGAACCGTCCGAATCGGACCAATCGATTTGGTTTGGTTCCTAGTTCCATAAAAATGGAACTGGTGATTTTTTATCCGGTTTACGATTCTAAAGGAAACTGGACCTAACTAACTCTTTTTCACAAAAAAAAAAAATATTTGTTCAACTCTAAAATAGTAACAATCTAGTATTTTTTTTTTTTGAATTTTTGAATTTTTTTGTGAAGTGATTGGTTCTATTGGATAGGACCGATCAATTGATCCGGTTCCGATCCTAAGATGGTTTGGTTTGATCCTCAGTCTCAGATGGAATTGGGTATTAGATCGGAACTGATCACTCCAGCGTTGCGGTTAACTTCGAAGTAATTTGTTGATGCGTGAAAGTCATTTTGTTGAAAAATAAGTTTGGAGAGGATGACCCAGGAAAATAATCCGTCACTATCAATTGTGAATTTTGCAAAGTCTCGAACTTTGCACGCACTTTCCTTTAAAGATAAAATGGTTTTTCTTACTCTGATTCTAACTTTGAACAAAAAGTCGTTCAACTTCAAAACAGTGCTGAACTTGATTTCGTTTTGGGTTTGAACTGAAATGATGAAGAAATTTAACTGTGAGGACTAAAATTCTGGGAAATTAGAGTGCAAAAGGAAAATTGAACTCGCAGGAAACGTACACGCTACGAAAGTAGAGGAAACAAACTTTCGGCGAAATTGCAACCTTTTGCTTTCTGTCCTTTCCTCACGCGTGAACCGACAATTCTCTCTCTCTCTCTCTTCATTTTTTCTTTTCACCACCTCTGTTCTTCTTTTTCTTTCTTTTCTTTTGCGGACCCTTTTCTCAGTTTTTCTTTATAAAAGCTTTCTCTTTTTTGCCGGCCATAACTCTCTCTTTCTCTCTCTCTTGGCAATTATTACATGTTGAAAAGTTGCCCACCCCACTTGGGTGAGAATCCTCTCTTGACCGACACTCCGATCGAAAAAAAAAAGATTTTCTTGACTTCTTTGGCCATGAATTCCGATATCTGAACGGTGAGATTGCCCTTGTCAAGATGGAAATTGCTCTCTCTTGACTATATATAAATTTGAGAAAAAAATTTCGAAGAGAAAACTTTTTAGACAAGAAAATTGTCGGTTTAATGTTGAGGGTTTTCCGAAACAGAAAAAAAAAAAAAAAAAAAGTCGGATAAAGTTAAGCTTGAACCTAAAATTTGAAAGCTTGGAATTAGGACAGTATAAACAGAGGAAAGAGAAAGTTGAGGAGCTTCACTTGTTTTTATCATCTGGAGGCATGTTTGTAATTAGATAGCATATGATAATTTCATTTCTAGCCCCACTCCCAGTGGTTGGGCCTCATGAGTCCTTTAACTTGAGGCTACCGCTCTTTTCCACAAAGTTTTTGTCCATTTCTTATTGTGAAAGAGTAGCTAGGCCCACCACTTTCTCTCTACTTAATTATGAAGTTACCAAATGATCATTTAATCAAATTTATTGATGTCACAATTTCTTAATTTACCCAAAGCCAAATTAATAAATTAAAATTTTCAATTTTTTCCAAATTTTTTTTTTTTTGCTTGGTTTAGTTTAGCGGTTGCAATCTTCCTTCAACACCTACAATTTGTAATTCATGTTAATTCAAATATTTATATCATTGAATGGAACTAATACGTGCAATTTTAGTTCATTTAGATTAAATTATATTATTTATGAATGTATGTCTTAAATAATGAGGGATAGCAATGTTAATGAAAATGTAATATGGGTTTTACCACCCAAAATACACATAAACATATCATTCTCATCCAACAGTTTATTTTATATAGATCTATTCCTATTAAATAATGAGATGTAGCTATTTCTTATACATATGTTAAATAGGTTTTACTTACCACTCAAATTATATCTAACCATATTAATATTGTCATTCAACATGATTAGTGCAAGATGTGAACAATTTGTATGTTCAATAGTGAATCCATCCATTTAGATACCATTTAATGCATTTTTTTTTATTTAGTTAATAAAACAAGGGCTTCACACATTGAATTGACTCCCGTCAAAAGATTTGTATGAACAATTGAGTAAAATGTTGAAAATCCAATGCATTTATTACTTCATTTTACAATAGAAAGAAGCTTTATTTGGATATCCACCTAGTAACAATGCAAGCAAGAATTATCAATGCTATTTATACACCAACAATTCAAACTAAAATGCCAATATTTGACATTGTGGAGTTTTTTTTTTTTTTTAAAGAGAGTTCTCGTGCATTTCACGAGCACTCTTTTTTATAGTATTAGTTTACAATTCTTCATAAGTGCTGAATTATCGTATTAAATTCAAGAGCCTAACTGCATTATTCCGTAAAATTAATCAATTCAAGCTCGTAACTTAAGAGTACTTTGCCCACAATGCGTCTAACCTAATAGGCATCGAAGATGAATGTAATATGTCAGCCTATACATATTTAACACTCTAATAGGAGAGTACTAGGTATATTAATGACATTAACAATTGAGACATCAACATATTCAGCCTATCAATATTTACAATTGTCGATCATTGGTTTGATGCAACAAAAGTTGACATCCAATAACAAAAAAAAACACAATTTTATCAAATTCAACACAATATTGTTTGGTAACCAAAAAGCAATGCCATGACTACATGTTTTTAAATATATCATATTGATAATTTATTATATGCATGTTATTTAGTTCTACAAATGTTGCTTCAAATTTGTATCTATGTTGTACATTTTTTCACACTTGTTTTTATGACATCATATTGCGGGAATATTTGGCAAACATCTTGGCCCTCCAAGTAAATTTTCTTATGAAGTCTAGACCAAGGCTTCTGCAATGTCCTTGGCCTGGACTAAACTTGCTGGAAAGGGTGAAGATCTTCATAGGCTCTCTTAATCTTCATAGGACAAGGCAGAAACCCAATAGTCCCGAGTAGAGCAGAAAGTACATGAGGCGGGCTAGCCTCAGGCCCAACAACAAAAAGCTTTGGATAAGTGTGTTGTATTCAAGCGGCAGGTGTCATCTCTGGAGTGACCAGCAGAAGTGAAATCTAGCTTGGGAAATGACATAAACATCTGGAACTTTCGCAAACATAAATTTTATTTAATTATTTATTTGCTCGAACACAAGCATAACTTCACCTGGTATAGTTGTTTACTTAACCAGGCCATTACTTTCCAGGCAACACTGATTTACTGCCAGTCTGCCATCAAATCCATTTATCAAGAATGCTGTATGAGAAGCAAGAACAAGGAAAGAGGAATCATAAACTGAATCTGATAGATCATACTCATAAATATTTGATTTGAACAGATAGGATGTTTACAAATATTTGCGATTGGAAAGACACCAAACATACTGAAGCAAAATAGCCCGTCTTTATCTCCACCGCTAAGGATATTGAAACATTGCTTTAAAGAATTTTAGAGCTCTACAAATGAATCTCGACCATTGTTGGTTAAACCAACATCTTCAGGTACTAGTCCAGGCATGCGAAGAACTCTTGGAGTTGGAGTGAAGAATCAAGTAGTGCAATCTTCAAATGCTAAAGAGTTACCATAAGTGTTATATAAAACAAATGAATAATTATTTTCCAGTTGCAAAATAAAAAAGATAAAAAAAAAATGAGATTAAAGCTAAGGAGCCAAACAAATTATCGAGTTAAAGATGCCAACAAACATATGCTTTCCAAAAATCTTCCATGAAACCCATACTAAGGCTGTTGGACTGTCAAATAAGATTCTAAGTTTGAAAAAGAAGTATTTAAGAAAACCAGACTAAATTAACTACTTAAACTGCAAACGAAGGGTGTGAGCCATAAGATATCTATTATTGGTAATAAAGATCACAAAGTTGTATCAACTTTTAAGTTGAAAGATGCCACATACTGTATTCACTTGGGATCCTCCTCCTAGTTGAGACACGCCACAACTGCCATATGGGACTTCAAGCTTCTCAATAGTTTTCCATTCCACTTAATATCTATAAATGTTATTAATGATTACACCGCAGCATGCCAAACTGCTGCTGCAAGCATATGCATATCAAAGTAGCACACTGCATATCCATTATTCCATAAAGACAGCTACTTTGGTAAGATAACATTCATTATGTACAAAAAAACTCTTTTCTCAGCAAAATATAATCCATGAAGCGGACAATTAGTAATAAACTTGTAGAAATCTCAAAGAAACAGAATTGCAGCAAGTTCAGCCAAGTTCTGAGCCATTTTACTCATGACCAAGCAGTTATAGCTTAATAGAAACATAACCAATTACTTACAAACTTTTCCACCCACAAGCATAATAGAAGCACATACAAATCATATCATTTAAGAGTCACCTAAATAATTACCTTCTTAATTTGACTGAACCGAACATATATTACAAATAATTGAAAGAAGCTATTAATTTTGATGAAAATAAGCATGTCACAGATGAATGCTTCTATATGACACCATCCACTTAGACCATAGATTCCCACAACAAGGTTGTCCCCAGCAAACATTATGCTTTAATTTGTCATTGACAATAGAAATAGTTTAAATCATTAATGACGGCATTAGCAGTGAGGTGAAATGTTTTTGTCCTACACAAGAATGCAATTGAGCACATCAATCATATTCAAGTCCTAAAGTATATAAATCTATTGAATAGTATGTAAATTCCATATGATTGGTGATTAAAGTAATTCATTGCTGATTTCAACGATTAGATATGAGTTGATCAATTTCCCTGATTCATAATTTAACTCATGCATCAAACATTGTAGTGTCAAAAAACATTTCAAGGCTTTGTTGTAGGACGATGAGTCCCACAATAAAGAATAAATATTTAGGCATCACACACAAAGCTGCCTAAGCATGACACCTAGGGTGCAAGACACCAAAGAGGAATTGCATCCCACAATCTTCCAAGCAAAACACTTGCCAAGTTCAATAAATTATCAACTTTGTTGAAAAGTAAAAATTAGAGCTATATTTGTAGACTCTCTAAAAGTTCTACTCAAAATAGGAAATCTCTAAACAAGGAACATTATTGGAGTATACATAAGATCCTCCTACTCAAACTTAAAAGGATGAAGGAAACATAGTAAAATCCTAATAATACTCAAATCCTAGTTGATAAATTCAGTGATTAAACTTCAAGAAGAATCCTGATCCCTGTTTGAGTTTCAAAGTCAATCTTCACCAAAAACTTGGTAGTCACCTTGCATGATTTGTTGGCTGCATCAAGCTCGGTGGATGATTTGATTGTCTTATACTAAATTCTATGAATGGGAATCCAATTACAATACTATGTACATGATCTTTGTGTCCTTGTCAAATGGGTACTTATTTGATAAAAGAAAAATAAAATGTAGTAATATCTCATGTCTAGAAATAATAACATTAGTCAAATTTGAAGTATCTTTATCATTAGTAATTACCTAACAATAAAAATAACACCACACTTTAGAATCGATATTTAGTAATTACGTTTGTCATGGAATAACAATCTCAAACATTTTATCATTGTTTATGATTCCATTGGATGAAATTCATGATCCACAATCCATAGATTTGATTTTTTGATTCATGACTCAATTTTCCACGTGACATCTAAGGGTGACCCTAAGAGGTTATCATATCATGTCAAAATTGTGGCTCCCTCCTTAGCAGTTAACCCAATAAATAAATGGATATTGTTCTGAATTCAAAGTTCAAATCCTGAAAGAGAAATCGACTCATGTAATCTATCTAACTAAACAATAGTGCTAACTTGATTAACAGCTTGACTAATCATGATCTGTTTATATTTAGTTCATTAGAATCTTTAATAATAATCATATGTGAATTTTGTTTCTTTTCAAACTTAATTTTGTTTATTTTCAAACTTAATTGACATTGATGACCATATGCATATTGTACATATGCCGTGTCGGTCATGTGAGGATTGGAATGACCCATTCAATTCAATCTAACTAGTTAAACGGCTTATTCATCTCTTGTAATTTGTTCACCTACTTAACAAAAGGGTCATGTTTGAATAGAGTTTTCCAGCAATTTTTTTTTTTAATCATATCTTGCTCAGATTGACCTATCTAGCAATCCATTGTTAACTTGACGTTGACAGACATGACCAATAAAAGTGGATTGCTATCTCTATTAGCAGCTCAATTTTCGCTGAGCAAGTTTGCTGTTTGCATTGCATCATGCAGATTTTGAGCAATTCAGGATCTTTCCCAAGAGAGATTAGAGAAGAACGCATTCTGATGACAAAAGATTGTTGCAGAAGGAATTTCTAGTTGAGAAGCAATGAGGGTAACATTCAAATGACAACATAGAAAACTCACTTCGAGATCATGCAGTCAAACTGTATCATCTTCAAGCCCAAGACAACCTTGCCATCAGGACACCAGCATAATGATGCTATACATTTACCTGGAGTAGATTGGAATGATTAAGAGAGGCCAGTATTGATGACACACACTGCAATGTGCAAAGAAAGTGATTCATTATAAACAAAAAGAGAGAGAGAGAGAGAGAGAGAGAGAGAGAGAGTAATTTGTTCACAACAAAATTAACAGAAGAAGAGGAAAGACAGAGCACACACATTAAGCGACAAAATGTTAATCAAAATTAGTGAAGTGAGGCAAAACATCATAACTGCACAAAATAACTAAGAGGTGGTCACTTGATACGAGATTTCTTTGGGCTAGTAGGTCAACTAAGCAAGAGAATCTATATCTTGGTGGCAAGCTCCAATCCAATATATGAATTAAAAAACAGATCTTGTTGCTCAGCTATGGAACCTCAAGGTGGAGTAGATGCTCGAAAGCTTTCTCCAGGCGAAGATTACAAGTGTACTAGTATTTACAACTTAGGATCTTAACAGAAACCATTCAACTACTGGCTCAAGTGCTATATTGCACTCAAAATGTTCTCCATATCCAGAAGACAATATGATGAGTGAAGCATTCAGATGTTTCTGGAGAAAAAATCTCCCCTTTAAATTTTTCCAGGGAGAATAGACATCAAGAACTACCAAGTTAGGCATCTAATCCTAGGCTCTTATGAATTTGAATTACCAAAAGATTGTCATATAGGATCTTAACATAATTAGATGCAGCTCCCCTTACCCTCCTAGTCTCTTTGCTTTCTCCAATTTCTCCCTCCGTCCCTCTTGACCAGATTGTCATACAACTATGCACTATAGCTTGAGATATATCCAAAAGTTAAAACTCCAACAAGTGAACTTGATTAGCCAAAATGATGTGACGAAATGCCCTTCTTTAATGAGAAGAAGATAAATAAAACTTCAAGTAATACAAAATGTGAGAAACTTTCTGCCTATAGTCTATATTTCAGTATACACCAAACCTCTCCTTGTAGGGCATGTTCAGTTAGTAAAAAAATGCTCAACTAGTAAAAAAGGGGGAGCCAGCAGTAAAGTTACATTGTGAGAGTCACCATCAGAAATTTAAGAAGATCTTTTTAGATGCCTAATGACATTTAGATGGTATTCTGCAGGGGCTAAACCTTTGAACTCCAAGTGGGCATCAAGCATTTCTGCATCTGACATATCTAATCTATCTAGCATAAATGGCATCCCCCAATTCATGTTAATTATTTTCATGGAAACTTTAACTAGTGTACAAAGAAGGGCAACAACGTGGTTGAGAAGTCGATAAGAATCCATTGCGCCTATAAATAATATCCCTTCATTTGACTGACACCAGCTTGGAATTCTTTACTCGCGACTAAGTCATCTCTAGATTTCCACTCACATCACCATCATTCACTCTTCGTTCCTATGTAAAAGACCCACTCCTTGGTTCGACATCACATTCTCATTCAGACTTCCAAGCACTTTAAACCTGTATATTCGTCCAATTCTCTATCGAACACAATTCAAGCTAGATTGGCACTTACAGTGGTTCTTATGGCGAAAAAGGAAGAGTAGCACATTTAGGAAAAGCTAAAGAAGTAGAACGAGATAACGCCAATGACTCAAAGGGCACACACACCAAGCCATCGTTGAAGAAACGAACACACTGAATGTATAATTAAAATAAAAAATAACTTTCTCAAGTCGAAGCAATACCCAGGAGAGATTGTCACAGCCTCTGCCAATTGAAGCGATGAAGCACCCACACCATCGTGTCATCCGTGACCATCACCACCAAATCCTTCTCCGGATTCTACTCCGCCATTTTCACCTACCAATCGGAAGAAATCGAGCCAAAACCTCACCAAACCGAGTCGGAAAACAATCGAATCGACCCACCCGTTAGGAGGTCGCAAAAAGAATGCTCGAACGAGAGCCGAACCTGAGAAGCCAAGGCGGGTCGTCGGAACTTGAAGCTGAAACGAAAGCAAGCGCCGGTGACCCTCCTTTGTCGGTGTCCATTGCTAGAAAGCTCCGCAAGTAGCCCGGAAACGCAGTGTACAGAAGTGACGGAGGCAGTAGAAGAGCGAGACGAAGAATGGAAAAGCAAAGGGAGGAAGGAGGTCCAACCGGGCCGGGCCGAGCCGGGCCGGGCTTTACGACAATAAGGCCTTGTCAAACAACGCCCGAAACTGCCCTTTCGGGGCCATGGAGGCTGAAGGGTCAGACTCATGAGGCATCACATGATGCGAATGGGGTGAATTAATTATTGAAATGTGATTTGTAAAAAGGAATGTGATCATCTTCATTTGCTTGAATGACGATTATCACGTTGATGCAAGTGAAAATCCAAAAGCTTCTTTTGACTTGAACCGAACCACCATAAGGCCCAATGTTTTAAGCTATTACATGAACCATAAAATCCCGACTTGAAAAGACCAAAAATATTCGGTTCAAGTCATATTGGCTTTGGTATTTTTTACACCCCAACTAGGTGAGGGTCATCACACCCTTGGCTATTTGGCTCATGGTATATATATTTTTTAACTAATATGTAAAAGGTCAACTTAATCAACGGACATAGGGTAATGAAAGCTTATTGGAGAAAACACCAATATACTTGTATTTTTTTTACTATATATATACTAGTAACTACATTCTATGAAATTCCATATGAACTACTTAGGTATAAGAACATTAAGGGTGCCATAACTGTCATATAACATTCACTTGAGTATCACATTGGTGTAAAATTATTCATTTGAGTAACTATTTTGACAATCTGTCATAAGTGTCTTTTTTACTTAATTTTATATCCAACATGGTTTTCTAAGTCCAGCGTTTTGTCCAACATGGCGAGTTTAAAAAATGTATGTATCTCTCTCCTTCTCTCTAAATACTTCCTCTATTGAAACGATAATGTCTCTCTCTAAATGCTTTGTCAAATGATGACATTTCTCTCTCCCCGAAAGCTTCCTCTATGAAAGTCGTAGAGCCCATTGAAGAAAAAGCTTCCTCTCTTGGGCATGTCCTCTGTCTTCTTTACTCTCTCTCTCTTACTCGATGTCACCTCTCTCACTCAATGGAGACTAAAGGCATGGGAAAAGGGAAAAATGAGGGCTTGATGCGCGACGAATCTTGTTGGACTTCATGGCCCCAATAGCAAAAAAGGTTGACTTTTATCTTGGTTTTTAATTTGAATTTCATAATATAATTGGGTTTGTGTATAAAAAAAGCTGGGATGCTTGGGAGTTGCATGGAAAGATGATTGTTCTTTCGCAAAGGATATGATCATTTATTCATTCGATGAGCTTGTTTGTTTTATATTTGTTTCCACTCAATGTCATGGCTACGTCATAGCATTTGTCAATTGGCTCTGAAAAACTTACTGTCAAATGTGTGTTTTCAGTGCAAGCCTTACCAGGATTTTCAAGACCTCTGCAACTTTGATGAAAAACAATTTTGGCGCGGAGGAAAGGAGTTCCATTGTGGGGCAAATCATCTCAAAAGGGTTGAAATTGTCAGGTTCCAATTTGACTCTGTTAAATCATAACCTTTGTTTGCCTTGGCTAAATTTCTTCTTGAAGAGGCAGTTGGATTGGAGAAGATAATAACTGACGCTGAATTAAGGATGTCCCGTCATGGGGGTGCCTGTTGAGCCTCATGATCTTTGCATTTCCTTGAAGTGATTCAACTGCAAGAAGGCCATCGAAAAGCTTCACAAAATGCTAAAGTAATAGCCAATTTTCATTTCAGTGGACTCCATTACAAGCCATGAAAGCATAAGCAAATCACAGGTAGACGGTACACCCTTGAAAATAGAATTACTTCTCTTTTTGTGCCACTTGTGACAGTGTGCTAAAGAAATAAAAAAAAAATCTAAAAATCATAGAAAACAAAGTACGTGGACAATAAGTTGGGTTTAACAAATGATATGATGTTGCTTCATTTTCAGTTTTTTTCAATAATAGGAGCTTTCTCACACCTAAATACTAAACAAATGATTGCAAACAAAGGTTCTCATAACTACAGTTAAGCATCACAGATTAGATCCATGTAGGCTCTATTCATTGTCATTTGAGCACCCACCAGTTAGTTTGCTGCTCATTTTCTTCAAATGACTTTGTTTTCATTCTCATCCTTAGCTGGTTGACCAGCAACATAACAGAGGAAAGAAGAGTTTCACCTACTACATTGAGTTCAATAAGTGGAATTTGGTAATATAAATAAGTCTAACTTCCCCTAGGCTCTAGTAGTAATATCAATAGGTAAATAGAGTTGAACAAAAATTGACTCTCGAAATTATGAGGGGATATATGCTAAGATCGAAGCGGGCAATAAATTCTTTCCTTTTAAATTGAGAACATATCTCTACGCTTGCTAATTATTATGCGAATGTATAAACATTCTATATCCAAATCTCCATGCACAGTATAGTGAAAGCTCAAACTTAGATCAAGTTCAAGTTCAAACCAATGATTAATGACCTACAATTTCCATTATACACTTATAGGAGAGATTGCCAACTAGTTGAATAAGATTTTACTTCACCCTTTCCAGCCATTTAATGTTGGTATTTTCATATCATTGCATATGATATGTTCGTATGAAGAATCAACATTAGGATGTTCTGAAAATTATGGCATGTCTCAAGATGTGCGAAGCATAACTTTGTATAACAGATTTCTACCTTGATCTAATCACTACCAACACCGTTTTCTGAGATGCGTGAAACTTAATTACTTGGGAAAAAGGCCAAATGCAAAAATAATAACGTGCACCTACAAATGATTGAGGACAACCAGTTGAAGTTCTTTTCCAGCACCACAAACAACTTTTGATAAATGCGTCATACCCTATCACTAAACAAACTAGTAGACTAAGGTTATAAAAGCCAACCAAAAAAGCCAGGGTCCTATAGCATCATCATAGCTTAAAAAATCAGCTATACCACTTCACTCGCAGAATCAATTGAAATTGATGGACTGCAGGACTGGTCCTAGCACCACCAAGAAGACTAAAAATTCCTCCTGAGGAGAAGAGTCAAGACCTAGATTAGTAAACGAAAACAGTTGAATGAAGAAAAATGGAACGCCATCTACCGCTCTGTATTAACAGTACCACTTGCCATAGTCACTAACAAGGCTTAACAGCAAATCAAACTTCACATGAAATATGTTAATGGCATTAGCGCATTGCTTATGCATGACTGATAAGAACATTTGGATGAGATGAAGTAAATTTTCAATGTTCAAAACCAATTGAGCAACTTGACGAAAGTTCATTTTCTTTGCAGACAGAAAGAGATTGATAATCTAATGAGGCATTTGGCCGATAAAGATTCTCAAAAGTCCATTCTGAAGACCCAAAAAAATGCGTTTGGTAACACTTGGAAAGCAGTTGATGAATGAAGGGAAAACTATTCTCAAAATTAAAATCACAAACTGAAGACAACTTTTTAGTATTCTCACTCTAGATGCAAACATAGAAATTTGGAATAACTAATTGGATTGTGATGTGACCCAAGCATATTCTCACAATTTACATCCCTAATGACATTATTTTCACTGAACAAATATTATGTCAACTAAACATGGAAAACAGTTTCTATGAAAATGGAAAGTAAAGGCGTTTTCTAAAACTAAGCAGGCCGATCAAGAACAAATCCTCCTCCGGATTCCACTCCGCCATCCTCGCCTGCCCATCGAAGGAAATCGACTAACAACCTCACAAAACGGGAGTCGAACTTGAGAAGCGAAAGCGGTCCGTCGGAACGGGAAGCTAAAGTGGAAGCACGCATTGTTGGAACAGAGCTGCCACGCTCGGTCTGATGGTGGGAAAATTACCAATTCAGTCCTAAACCTATTGCGTTTGTGCCAATTCAGTCCTAAACCTTTCAATTTGGCCAATTCAGTCCTAAACCTTTTACATGTTGTCCAATTCAGTCCTATTGACCGGAAAAATCTGATGTGGCCTACCTAGTCAGCGTCGGCCGTCCTACGTGGCACGGCCAGCGCGGACGCGGTCGCCGGAAAATAAAACGACACCGTTTCCTTTAATTACAAAAAAAAAAAGGTAAAAAAGGAAAAGAAAAGAAGACTCACGAAGAAAACAAAAAAAAGAAAAAGAAAAAAGGAAAGAAGAAGGCACGAAAGAAAAAGAAATGCTGTCGTCTCCCCTTCCATCAACTAAAGCCCTAATTGCTCATATCACAAACTCACGAACTCACGAAGAACTCACGAAGAACCCAGATCTGATCTCATCTTGCTTCAATCACGCTCGTCAACCGCAAAATCGTGAAGCCAAGACGACAATCATGAAGAAATCGAGTCCCCCTTTCACCCGACGTCTTCATCCATTGTAGTCTCAGGTTCGAACGTCCAAATCGTGAAGACCCCATTCTTTCATAACCCGATCGAGACCCGATTTGTCTACCACAAACTACAGCAAACACGAGCAAGTGTTGTGGTCCCCGTTCCCTTGTGTTGTCGGCAGCATTGAGCAAAAGCAACAACTTTACGTGGCGGTCCCGAACTAAACGAAGAACGGCTGGTATGTCGTCCTTGTCTTATTCTAAATTATACATTTGCCTCGATTTGCCTCAATTTCTTCGTGACTGTTGTTGAGTCCCCTTTCACCCGACGCTTTCGTCCATTGTAGTCCTAGGTTCGAATGTCCAAATCGTGAAGACCCCATTCGTTCATAACCCGATCAAGACCTAATTTGTCTACCACAAACTACAGCAAACATGAGCAAGTGTTGTGGTCCCCGTTTCCTTGTGTTGTCGGCAGCATTGAGTAAAAGCAACAACTTTACGTGGTGGTCCCGAACTCAACGATGAACAGCCAAAGGTATGTCGTCCTTGTCTTATTCTAAATTATACATTTGCCTTGATTTCCCTCAATTTCTTCGTGAGTGTTGTTGCTGTTCTTGTACTCACCATGACGTAGGATAGACTACACAATGACTAAAATGTTGTAAGAATTATGCAAGCCATAAGCAATGCATTTTAAATGCATAAATATTATCTTATGTAATCGAACTATAAATCAAGTTGAAGAAATTCTAGTTTGCAAATTCTCTCTTCAAGCCCTCAAAACACATTATGCTAAGTGATTTAAACCATGAGAGTAACTGGAAAAGTGTAAATGCTTTTTCATAACAATTGATAAAAGAAACAATTTTCGAGTATCTATCCTAAATATAGGTGGTTATATAAGGATTTGATCATTCTTATCAACTTGCCCTGATATTTTCAATAATCATAATAAATAGATGATATGTACTTCATGAGCATTATAAGGTGGAAGTCCTTAATTCATAGCAATTTTAGCATTAACTCTTAATAACTTTCATGTTTATCTCATAAGAAAAGTTTACAGAGGAAGATATCACATGCAATTATTTTTATGTATTATTATATTTTTCCTTTGTTATATGTCTACTTATAACATAAGTTTTGTTTCTATGTAGAGCCAAAATGAGTGACAAGTTGGCATGGGTTTGCCTTTTCCACGGGGGAAAATTTGTTCATTGCCCAAGGCTTGAATATGTTGGGGGGAAGACGGATTTAGTGCAAGTAAACATCAATTCAAGGAGTTATGAAAGTTTTATCAGTGACATAGAAAATCGGGTAAATACTACATTCCAACACCTTTATTTTAAGTTTCCTGGAAAATCTATAGAAGATGGATTGAGATACATATGGAATGATAGTTGTGTTGTCGAATAAATTTTCAATTATTTACACCATGGATTGATTGAGATATATGGAGAAAACTCTATAGTCGATGAGGGAGGTGAGGGTGATGGTCAAGGTGTTAGTGTAGGTGTCGATAATGATGCTAGTCAAGTTACTAGTAAGGGTGCTTGTAATGATTCTGGTTTAGGCAAAGATGCAGTCTTTGAGAATGAGGGTGGTTTAGCTCACGATGGTGTATTTGATGAAGATGAATATACTGGCATGGAGGATGATGAATATATGGTGGATGATGACGATGATGATGAGACAAACTTCTTAGCCGATGTAATAATTTCGATTGATGATGATCATCATGATAATGAGGAGCTTCTAGAAGCGAGGAAGAACATCAAAGAGTTTCGCAACAGGGCCACAAAGTATTTGATTGGAGGTGAACCATCTACGCAATTGGTACCTCCCCAACAACCTACAGTTGATGTGGATAATGTAGTTGATTTTGAAGTTGGTTACCAAACGGAGTACCATGAAACGGATGGAGATGAGCATTTGGGATCTGATTTAGAACTAGAAAATGATAATTTTACTAGAAGGAGAAGCAACTTTCCAAGGTATGATCCTAATTGTGCTATACATGTGTTTATCGTGTCTATGATATTTGATAGTAGCAGGCAATTCAAAGAGGCTCTCATAAAATATTCAGTGGCTGAGCGTAGAGAGATAAAATTTATAAAGAATGAAAAGAAATGTGTTAGAGCAAAATGTGTTAGTGAAAGTTGTCCTTGGAGAATCTCTGGATCTATTGATGCTCGTAGTGGATCATTTCATGTGAAAACTTACCATTCAGAGCACACTTGTAGCATTAGCTTTAAAAATAACAGGGTGACGAGTTCTTGGTTGGCAAATCATTATCTTGCTACAATAAAAGCAATGCCAACTATTAAAACTATCGCTTTGAGGGAACTATTAAGGAGCAATTGGGGTTGGATGTGAGTATCAGTCAATCTACGAAGGCCAAGCTATTTGCTTATAAAGTGTTGATGGGAAACTATAAAAATGAATATGCAAAATTGTGGGATTATGCAGAGGAGCTTAGGATGAGCAATCCTGGAAGTACTGTTACATTAAAGGTTGAAAAGCTTGATATGCAATCTAAGGCATTCTTTGAGAGAATGTATATTTGTTTTGCTGCTTGTAAGAAAGGATTCATTGATGGGTGTAGGAAAGTTGTCGGGTTGGATGGTTGCTTCTTGAAAGGAATTTGTCAAGGTCAGATCTTGTGTGCTGTTGGAAGGGATGGAAATGATCAAATGTTCCCAATTGCTTGGGCGGTTGTTAGAGTTGAGAGTAGAGATACATGGACTTGGTTCTTAACACATTTGATGTATGATCTCAATATTACGCACACATATGGACAAGGTTGGGTCATAATTAGTGACAAACAGAAGGTAAGTTCCCTATTTATTTAATTTTTCGTTAAGCTTATTAGATAATCAAATTTGTAAAATATGATTTATATCGTACTCATTTTTTTCCAGGGCTTGCTACAAGCCGTGGCTGAGCTGTTGCCTGCAGCTGAACATAGGATGTGCGCCAGACACATCTATGCCAATTGGAGCAAAAAGTATAAAGGGATACAAATGCAAAGAATGTTTTGGCAATGTGCTAAGAGTAATACTATGGCAGAGTATGATGAAAGCTCTCAAGCATTGAAAAAAATCAGCCTCGCCGCATATCATGACTTAGTTCAAACAGAGCCAAAGCACTGGTCCAGAGCATTTTTTTCTACTGATGCAAAATGTGATATTGTTGATAACAACTTATGCGAGGCATTCAATGGGAGAATTATAGATGCTAGATGTAAGTCCATTTATAGTATGTTGGAGGACATGTGGATAATGATAATGACAAGAATGCATACACAAAGGGATGCATGTGCTAGATGGAAAAGAGACTGTGGTCCAAGAATTGCAAGAAAATTGGAAGAAAATAGAGTTTGTACGACTTATTGTCACGTGATATGGAATGGCGATGTTGGATATGAGGTGATGGATAAAGGTAAGAAGCACGTGGTGGATGTCTTCAAAAGAGTATGCTCTTGTAGAAGATGGCAACTAACTGGTATCCCTTGTCCTCATGCCATTTCTGCTATAAAATCATAGACAAGATGATGCATATGACTATATTGATGAGTATTATAAAAAAGCCAAGTTCTTAGTTGCATATGAGAACATGATACTACCAGTTCAAGGAGAGAAATTTTGGAAAATGACTAATATGGAGCCACCAGAACCACTTCCAGCCAAAGTAAAGCCCGGTAGACGTAAATAGAAAAGATCAAGGGAGGAAGGCGAGGTGGCGCGTGGAACTAGAATGTCAAGGATAGGAATGAAGATGACATGTCGAACATGCTTGAAAACAGGACATAATAGCTCAACGTGTCCAATCAAGAAGACTGGGTCTACATCATCGCAAACACGATTTTCAAGGCCAAAACTTTCGGTAAGTACTTCCATTTTCCATTGTGTCATGCTTCTCGAATAAACTTGTAAATGAATTTTCTCTTTGTAGGTTGAAAAACGTTCGGGCAATGTTAATGTAAGTGGTAGTACTGGTGGCCATACTAGTGTGAATGTAAGTCCTCTTGCTGTTGGGATGATTAATAGTGTTTTTTTTTAGAAATTTAGATTATAGCAACAAATATTTTACAAATATTTTACATCATGTCAGGTTGAACATACAAGTGCCAGAAGTTGCTCGTCAAAGAGGACAAGAAGTGAAACACCACAGATATCACCACAGGTTGAATCAACATCATTTGCACGTGTAGCTAAAATTCCAGCAAAAGAAGTAAGACCATCAAGGAAGAAGAAATATGGCAAAAATATTGAGAGGAAGCAATGTTGACAAGAAGCACTTGCGGGATTGGGTTTAAGAAGATATTGTCATAATTATGTTCTTTTTATTTTTATTTTTGTCATTGATCGTTGATCAGTAATAGCGAGATAATTTGTGGTATTTGACTTTTTATTTTTAGATGATTGGAACAGATGGGATGTGAAATGCTTTATTGTAATCTATATCATTTTGCAATGAAATGTTTTATTTATCTGATATGGATGTTTGTTTATTATTGTAGATGTTTACTGCATTGCAATGAACTAGTTTCACTATTTATTGAAGTAGAGGCTTGTTATCCATCTCAATTGGGGAAGCAATGAACAGGTTGAGAAACAGCCAAAAACTCAAATAGTTCGATTCATTCCCATTAGAAGATTGTACATACATGTACTTCATGTGGAAGAATACATAACATGCTCATAATATGTACCAAAATAGCTAATAACATAATGTCTGTAAACATACTCTATGGCAAACTCATCATGTTTTTCATCTTCGAATTTTCAAATAACATGTGAGCTAAAATTACTATAAGCATCCACGACACAACCGACATTGTCTTCCATCTCAAATTTTCTTTTTTCAGCTTTGCCATGTCTTGTTTCACACGTTTCAATTGTGCCTTGAGAGCTCTAACTTCAACATCCATTGAACTACCATCATCCTCATCATGGGTTGGAATTGTTTCTTCTTCGACATTGCTTCGGTGAAAATTTTTTGCCATACTTCTTGTTGGTTGATGGATTTTCGCATCAACCCAAATAAAAAATCCGCAACTTCCCCCACTTTTGTATCTTAGGCAGCCATAGAATCTCCTTCCTTGATTCTCTTGTGTACAAGCTGTCCGCGAAGGAGATTTCAAACCACAATAGCAAAACACAGAATTATCTTTGTCAATAGAAGGAACTGAAGTCCTCGATTGTGACGAATTTGTGGATCTCTTCATGAATTCGCAGGTCTCTTGTTGTGATGACACCTCACTATCAATTCCAGTTGAACTCGTTTTTATGTTTTCAAAATTACAACCGCACTTTTCTCTTGTGATTCTACCACCTGCGAGGGATATAATAAGGATAGAATAAGTATTGCATCTATAATATTGTGCACTTATCTTTTGTAGAAGCACATATCTATGAGGACCTTAGCTAGTCCATTAAAGTCAGTTGACATATATACCAGAGCAGCACTTACTACTAAATACAATATAGTTATTGCCTTAATAACCTCCCATTATAACTATTGTAAAAGATGAACAAATGCAGCATCGAACAGTTCAGATAATCTATCAAACAGTTCAACATTGCACAATGTAGGGGAACAAATGATAGGGCTAATCTAGACTTGAATATAACAAGATAGTGCTTAAAACAACATTTAGCAGAACTTGGAGTATTAAGTATAAATAGAGAAAGAAAACTCCCAATATATATCAAAAGGAACCTTAATATCGACTCTCCATATTACAACCTATTTTATCTTTGAAAAAAATGCCTGCTGCTTTAGCAACGAGCAATCCGTGACTTATTCATGTACTTTGAATTTGCAAGTAAAAGCTACTACGCATACTAAAAGACATTTCGACAGTTTCAGTCAAAGATATGCAATCCAAGATATGCATATCTCATCCACTCATGTTAGAGCCCAGAACAATAAAACTCCAAGAGAGTGCAATTTGCATTCCTCCACCTCCGTTATACTAAGAAACCGCAAGCAAAAGTTTCGTTTGTCAATAAAGCAAGATTCATATTTCCAAACTTCAAAATTGCATGAACTGTAAATCTACATTACCTTCTTCAAATAGTTCATTTGAGTAATCACAAATCATGAAAAAAAAAAAGGCAAGATTCATGTTTCCAAATCTTTGCAAATTGGATGAGCGAATTTGTGCAAAGGTGTTGGGCGAGCGTTGGGCAAGCATTGAGTGAAATGGGAGACTCGACCACTATTGATTCGACAAAAGAAGAACTCGGCTCGAGGGAAATTGTAAGAAGTGATCGAATCTAGGAGAAAATCTAAGAGAAATTCAAGATCTTCATGATTTTAGGGTTCGCGATTTTGGCCGACTTCAAATTGGGGCTTTGGGTAATCTGGGGTTTGGTTCATGAAGGGGAGGAAGACGACATTCTCAGTAAAGACTCGACTTGACAATTTTGTGGTTGACGAACGTGATTGAAGCAAGATGAGATTAGATCTAGAGAAAAAGCAAGAGCAATCTGGGTTCTTCGTGAGTTTGTGGTTTGGGAAGGACGACATACCTTTGGCTGTTCTTCGTTGAGTTCGGGACCACCACGTAAAGTTGTTGCTTTTGCTCAATGCTGCCGACAACACAAGGAAACGGGGACCACAACACTTGCTCGTGTTTGCTGTAGTTTGTGGTAGACAAATCGGGTCTCGATCGGGTTATGAACGAATGGGGTCTTCACGATTTGGACGTTCGAACCTGAGACTACAATGGATGAAGACGTCAGGTGAAAGGGGGACTCGATTTCTTCATGATTGTCGTCTTGGCTTCACGATTTTGCGGTTGACGAGCGTGATTGAAGCAAGATCAGATCAGATCTGGGTTCTTCGTGAGTTCTTCGTGAGTTCGTGAGTTTGTGATATGAGCAATTAGGGCTTTAGTTGATGGAAGGGGAGACGACAGCATTTCTTTTTCTTTCGTGCCTTCTTCTTTCCTTTTTTTTTTCTTTTTTTTGTTTTCTTCGTGAGTCTTCTTTTCTTTTCCTTTTTTACTTTTTTTTTTTGTAATTAAAGGAAACAGTGTCGTTTTATTTTCCGACGACCGCGTCCGCGCCGGCCGTGCCACGTAGGACAGCCGACGCTGACTAGGTAGGCCACATCAGATTTTTCCGGTCAATAGGACTGAATTGGACAATATGCAAAAGGTTTAGGACTGAATTGGCTAAATTGAAAGGTTTAGGACTGAATTGGCACAAACGCAATAGGTTTAGGACTGAATTGGTAATTTTCCCGTCTGATGGTCGGAGGAATGGGTAGGGGCAGATCTTTTTCCTTTTTTTTTTGTCTTTTTTTTTAAATTGAAAATTGAAATGTCCTTTTTCTTTTTCCCTCTCTTACTTCTTTTATAAGGGCACGTTTCACGTTGGAATATGAATATTTTGATTTTCTTTTTTTGGCAAAGAATCTTATGAATTAATAGGTTAATTTTCACAATCATGATCAGATGAGAAAAAAGGGAACCCTCATTTGACTCTATGTCCCTATTGATTTCATTTCATTTTCCCGTTCCATTTCTCTATTTCATACTTCCCATTTTCTTGTGTCAAATGAGTCGTGAATTCTTTAAAATGTGTAAGATTGTATACCGTCTAATTTCGAAAAGCATTGAACTTTGTTATAATCTTCATTATTTAATAAAGTTTGTAACACTTGATAGGGAAAAGATTGGTCGGATAGATGGTTGGCAATCTCCTAAGAGTACCTAATGGTTTCTTCTTCGAAATTGTTAGGAAAACGATGGAATCAAGGAGTTCCTTTTTACCTTGTCTCCTTTTTGCTGAGCAAATGAAGACTGATGAGACTGAACCATATGCTACGAACACGTCACCGTTATCTTTTGTTCATTAATTTTTTGCGTTGCTCACACCTGATATCAACTTTTGTTAATTGCTCTATGAATTATCTAGAAATAAAATCGCAAAAAATCTCAAAATGAACAAAAGAAAAGAAAAACTCCAAACATAACAGCTCAGCAACACGAAAAAGAAGAAAAAAAGGAAGATGAAAAAAAAAAAAAGAAAGAGAAAAACAGTGCATTGGAAAAAAATTGTAAATTTTCTTCGTATAGTCTTAGATTTTCTAACCATCATTGACCTAATCTGTGCCCTCACAGGCGTCTCGGCAGCGCAAAACTCTCGCCAAAACTTCGTCAACGAGCACAACGCCGCTCGTGCTGAAGTGGGGTAGCCCGATCACATGAAACCGTACAGCCACGGCTTACGCTCAGAGGACAAGCGGAGAGGCGATTGCGACCTCGCGGACTCAGAAGGGCCATACGGCGAGAACCCAGCCAGGGCAAGGGCTATGGTGTCCTAAACAGCGGAGACTCGGTGACGATGTGGGTGGAAGAGAACGACAACTACAACCACGGCTCAAACTCAAGTCATGTGGCGCAACTCGGTTCATCTAGGATGCGCTAGAGCAAAGTGCGATAACGGGCGGTGGTTCGTGATATGTAGCTACAATCCTCCCAGCAATTATGACGGCGAGCGGTCGTATTGAGCGGTCTATATAAGTTTTGAATGAATTCGTATGATTCATACGATTCTATAAAACCGCACCAGCTGAAATTACTCCCTATTTAAAACCTACATATCGAAAGCTTTCTGTCACCATATAGAAGTTCCTACCTTTGCATCTCTCTTGTTATCACATAGAAAGTCACAACGAAACACAAATCATCGTACCTCAAGAATCTTGGTACGTTTTCTTGGTTTCTTTTTCGAATGTTTGTTTCCAATCCCCCCACACGTATCCCCTTCGCCAGACTCGGACCTCACGTGCTTTGTTGAAACTCCTGCTTGGCAAATACCATGCTCATCGTCGTCATCGTTGTCGATAATATCTCCTGAGTCTGTTTCGCCAGTGCTAGAAGCTAATTGATTCGGAGGTTAACAACTCGCCTCTACATATTCTACAGCTACTACTGCTTCAGGGGAATGAAGATCGGCGATCTCCAGCATCAGAAAGTTACCACTGCTTAATAAGCGTTTAGGCATTTTTTTTCTAGGAAATCTTATTGCTTTTTACAAACCGTTTTCTTTTTTTGGTTGCGAACATGAATGTTGATCAGGTGGATTCTGCTGCTGTAGACAAAAACGATGTGCTTTTTGCACACTAATGTGCATCATCGCTGATTAAAAAGAGATGAGAAAAATCCATAAGTGCAGATCAAGTGGTCTGTCCATTTGTGTCTTGATCTTTGAACTGCATATAGCCCGCATATACGCCTGTGTGTTGACATCATATGAGGTTTGCGAATCACTGCGCTTTTATCTACCGATGAGTGTGATACATGTCCATCACTCTAAATTTCCATTTGAAAAGAAAAAGCCGAGATCAAATTCTGGGATAGTGATCAATATTGAATTGCCAAATTCTGGGATAGTGATCAACATTGAATTGCCAGCTGAAATCCTTTTGCGGAAAAAAGCGCCAATTTGGAAAATAATTTTCAAAAAATAATTGCTCACGATTATAAAAATGAACGGACGCAAAAAGATTTCGTCGTGCACAACAACTGATGTATTTTTTGATTGATTATTTCAAATAATACAAGCAATTATTTGTAGGAATGTATTTTTCACATCATTTATTTTTTACGGAACAAAATGAGTCTTAATTCACGTCAATTTGCAAATATTATCATATAAGGCATCATTATCTCGTTTGTCTACAAAACGACATCGTTTGATTTGGGCCCATACGTTCAATTATAATCTCGTTGCACATCCCAACGAAATGAAGTGGCCTGACCGGAGGAGGCTTGGCCCTGTTCCAACAGAGCTAGTACGGAAGCGTCGGAGGACTCATGGGACTTCACATTGATGCGAATGTGGCGGTGGACTAGTTGTTGAAATTGTAATATGGAAAAAGCAATGTGATGATCCTCACTTCCGATTACCTAAAACAAAGAGGCAAAATACTGGTTAACAGGCGTTTCCTCCACCGTTTAGGGACAAGAATGGTTTGGACAATTTCCGATGCTTGCCCCGAATGATCTTTGGGTTATTGGAGCTTTTATGGAGCAAGAACCCTGGGCTTGGCAGGGCATCCGTTTACAGTGCAACAAGAAAAGAAGGATTTAACTCAATTCCCCGGGCAGGATAATACCTGTTAAGGGGCATCTGTTTTGGAATTCAGAACCCAAATCTTCTCGAGGCCTATCAAACTATGTTTCACAAGTTTCATGCCCGTCATTTGGTTGCTCCTATATATAAAACTCGACACAATTCTATCTTATTCGATGTTTGGTGACCATCCACCATACAAAAGATATCCATACCTCAATTTACAGAATTCTGAAAGCCCAAACTTAGATCAAGTTCAAATTCACACCAATGATTATGAAAGATATGGCGTGTCTCAAAATGTGCGAAGCATAACTTACAGTAGAGATTGCCAACCTGTTAAATCAGAATCAAATCAGATTTTACCTCACCCTTTCCAGCCAAATAATGTTAGTAATCCATATCATTGCATATGATAGGTTTGTAAAAGAATTTAACATCGGGATGTTCTGAAAGATATGGCGTGTCTCAAAATGTGTGAAGTATAACTTACTATAACAAATTCCTACATCTATTTGATCACCCTCCACGACTGTTCTATGCAATGCTTAAAACTCAATAATTTATCAGAGAAAAAAGCCAAATGCAAAGGTAATAACGCGCACCTGCAGATGATTGACGACAACCAGCTAAAGTTCTTTTCCAGCACCACAGACAACTTTTGGTACACGCTTCATACCCTATCATTGAACAAACTAGCAGACTAAGATCATAAAAACCAACCAAAAAGAACAGAAGTCCTAAAGTGACACCAGAACTTTAAAAAACCAGCCGTACCACTTCACCCAGAGAATTAACAAGAAACTGATGGACTGCAGGACTGGTCCTAGCACCACCTGGAAGACTCAAAAATTCCTCTTGAGCAGAAGGGTCAAGACCTAGATAAGCAAACAGAAACAGTCAAATGAAGAACAATGGAAAGCCATCTACTGCTCTGTATTAATAGGACCACTAACCATGGTCATTAATAAGGCTTCATAACAAATCAAACTTCTCATGAAATATGTTCATGGCATCAGCCCACTGCTTGTGCATGACCGATAATGATGTCCAGACGACATTAAGTAAATCTTCAATGTCAGAAGCCTGTTGAGCAATTTGATGAAATTCATATTTACTGCAGACAGGAAGAGATTGAGAATCTAAGGAGGCATTGGGCTGATAAGGATTCTCAGAAATCTGTTCTCGTTCTATTTGAGAACGCTAACAGTCCAGAAAATGTGTTTGTTAACACTTCAAAAGCAGTTAATGAAAGGAAAACTACTCTTAAAATCAGAATCATAAACTAAAGACCACTTTTTAGTGTTCACATTCCACACGCAAACAAGGAGATTTCAATTAAGTAAGGCTATTTCCTATTGTGACGAGCCTATTCTCACAACTTTCATCCCTTACAACATGCATCATGTTCACTCTAACAAATTTTTTGTGAAAAAACATTGAAAACGGTTTCTATAAAAATGTAATTGAAAACTTAGCAGGCCTCTAACGGTAGAGAAGAAAAGTGGCGCATAAATCATGCGACAATGTTTAAAATTTTGCAAGAGTAACTCCTGCATTTTTGTCCCACTACTTTCAACATCTAAACTACATAGACTTCCAGAGGTTTCTACGGAAAGATAGTATGACACTTAAAGGTCGGTGAAAACCTTGTTAAGCTTGAACAAAATCTTTCAGGCTACAAAGTATGAGGCATCACGTTGTTCAGCTTATGGTGCCTCAAATCGCTCTATGCTAACCATCAGTTTCGTTTTAAGGATCATGATCATATTGTGAGTTATGTGAGTTTTACTTTCTGTACAAAGTTGATACCTTTGAAACAGATATCAGTGCACATAAACAATCCTAATATAATCATCATATCAAATACATCACTACTACAAAAACTATTTAAAATATTATAAAAAAAAAAAACTAGAACAGAAGTTTCACCTCAAATTTGAATGACAATGAATCCTAGTGCAATTTCACCTCTATTGGAATATTGAAGTATCAAGCAGTAAGCAATTGATTCAACAATGTCTTCAACAAGTTCTCCTGCGCATGCAACCATCAAATGACAAAGGTCCTTGGATGAAGCCACCTAATGAAAACAATTACTAGCCAGTTAGCTTGCTCTAGTGGAACATCTAACCTGATATCTGGAATAATCCAATCATATGAATAAACTTACAGCTAGTACATTCGAAGTTTAGCAAACAGCTCCAGCGTCATACGTCTATCAAAATATTATCCGAGCTGTTTGACATTTACTGTGTCAGGCTGTTTGACATTTTAACCAAGCCATCGTCGAAGAAACGAACATACTGAATTGAAAAAAAAAAGGAAACTTTCTCGAGTCAAGGCAATTACCAGGGGAGATTGTCCACAACCTCTGCCAATTGAAGCGATGAAGCACCCACCTTCGAGTCCTCCGTGACCATCGCCAGCAAATCCTTCTCCGAATTCCACTCCGCCATCTTCACCTG
This sequence comes from Eucalyptus shirleyi, assembly GCA_017140165.1. Lineage (NCBI taxonomy): Eukaryota > Viridiplantae > Streptophyta > Magnoliopsida > Myrtales > Myrtaceae > Eucalyptus > Eucalyptus shirleyi. The sequence goes on from CM029450.1 coordinate 42,848,588, forward strand.
CCAATCGCAAGAAATCGAGCCAAAACCTCACAAAACCGAATGGGAACACGATCGAATCGACCCGTCCATCATTAGGTCGCGAAAGAAGGCCGACCGGAGCCGAACCTGAGAAGCCAGCGGTTTGTCGAACTGAAGCTGAAACGGAAGCACGAGCCGCGACCCATCGTCGGTCTCCATGGCTGAAAAGCTCCGGGAGCAGCCCGAAAACGCAGCCACCAGCTGCCGGGGCAAGCCGCGAGGGAGCGTACAGAAGCGGCGGCGGCGGCGGCGGCGGCGGCAAATGCGAACTGAGAGAGGGAGAGCCGGTGAAGGGTGGAGCCCGAAAAACCCTAGAAGAAAGCCTGAAGAGCGAGACGGAAGAGACGAGCGAGAGAGTAACGAAGTGCACTGGAAGCCTGAGAATTTTTGCAGAACAGGCGGGAGAGAGACGATAAGGAAGGAGAGTGGATCTGATTACGGGCCGAGCCGGGCCATAAGTCGGGCTTCAACTTCTTCTCCGGGCTCGTTCATCATAAAAGAAAGAACGTATGAGATGACACAACAGGCCGCTACGGGCCTTGAAAGTTGTACGCATAGGGAGGGATCACAACATGTCAACGACATTTACTCGAGAAAGTCCAAAGAACTCGTGATTGAAAGACGTTGGTTAGTCCAAGGTAATGATCCGCCGTTAAATATTCTCGCTGCTCAAGATAGAGGCCGTGATGCCAGTGGGGTTTCGCCTTTAGAAAGAGAGGCGTCAGAATTGTGTAGTTAGATGAACCACCTAACTAAAGTCCAAGCTCGATTCGATCGTTGCTATCGTCGCTATTGTCGCACTACGAAATATATTCTCAATTTGCTGTCTAATAGAAATTATCGTGACTTTTTCTTAGATGAGGGCATATTTGTTACTTGTCCATGTAGGACCTTGTTATCATTGATAATGTTATTCATCCGTGGAAAGAACAACTTTATTTACTAATTTTTCATCAAACGGTGCCTCTTTGCTCTAATTCTTTCAACATCTTTCTCCAAAAGGTTCTTTGATTTTTCACATGTAAGGAACATAAGGTTTATCATTCAAAAAGCATGCTCAGATTTTGTGCTTGTCCTGCATGGGCATTGCAACCACGTCGATCGAGTGCTATGCATTGAGTCTTCCCTGTTTCTTATTATTTAAAGGCAATATAGCTACTTTTCGTAACGCATACGCTGTTAAATTATGATGTTAAGTTCTCTCATTATCCTCTATTCGTCTAGACTATTAGTTAATAATGATGTTGAGTTACAAACATAGTTCGTTCTATAATTATTAAAATAATAGCAGAAGCAAATTTTACAAGACTACACAATGGCTGTGACAGAGGGTTCACCCAAAGGTGTTTTGTGTGACAAACGCAAATTACCTTCTATCCGTTTCCTATCAAGAGGAGGCTTCTCTCCGTATTCTAGCAATACTCGTGATCCTGGCCTTCTCTTCTTGTTTCTCGGTCCTTGAAATTTTTAACACTAGTTTCTCCCAAACGAGCTTGTGTAAGACAGCTCGTGGATAGTTTAATTTAATACACGGATTGCACTAGTAACTATTTATTGTTTTATCATATTATTAACTTTTGTTGTCACTATTTCTGCACTTATTATGGATTGGATGGAAGACCTTGATGACGTGAAGATATGGAAAGTAATAAATAAAGCAAATCTTACAATGGATTTGACTAAAGTTGATGGGGAGTCATCATAAAAATAATTAATAGAATATCACATATGCAAATGTTACATACATATAATCATATATAAGAATGCAGTTACTATCTTAGTGCAAATGATTGAACACAAAGCTATTGTGTCTATAAGAGTTTCTCCTTTAGATTGGCAATAAATCCTAGTGAATAAATGATAAAATCAAACAATTTTAGATTCTTGTATGTTTATACAACATTAAGTTTACTGACTACATGATACTCTTTGTTAAAATACAAAACATGAATCTTTGTTAAGAATACAAAACATAATCTCGTGATCTTAAACCTACCATTTATTTACAAATTTCGAATATCTGAGATTGGAAAATAGTATGCATTCTTTAACTATACATCTAGCTAGTCATATCGATTATACTAATCCAGGAGGTTGGCCCTTTCATGCAAGAGTATTTTGTACATTGGATTGGATGCATCACTCAATAGTGACACATGGAGAAGGGAGCCAATTTTAGGTGATAGATTTCAACATTCATATGTGAAGTGTATCGGTCAATTACACCATGTAAACCATCCAACCCAAAGTATAAACAATCCAAAGCAGACATTTGGTTATCTTATATATGGAAATAATAAACAATAACGCATGAAGCATAAGCTGGGCACTATCAAAGAGCTATCAAAGCTTGCAGAAATACAATGAAGACAGTTAACCCCCTAGATAGAAGCCATGGGTCAATATATTTCAGCCTATTCCATCTAACTAAATAGATAAATAGTTAGCTTTTACTCCACATTTTCTCTTCGATGAATGCCCGCCTTGCGGAAAAGGTTCATGGTAGGCATAAATTAAAACTCTTCGAAAAGGGTGGAGCCGAAGAGCTTCAATTGGAAAGCCCCCATGCATTGCTTCTCACTCTGATGCCTCCTGCAGCTTCGAGTATTAGAGGTCCACCCACGAGCAACATGAGCATTACCACCGAAAATTCACGAACAGACGTTCATTCTGAATTAGAGATTTCATCTTCATTGTCGTCTAGTATGTAGACTAGGGCTCACTTTCTTGCAACCAAAACACAAGCTGCACTCTACTACCTGTTGCAAAAGAAAATCAACTTGATTTCACTCAAATGTTCCTATAATATGGCCATAACTAATGCGAAGTTTTGATACCTCTGCTGGGTAAAAGTAATAAGTACAATACTTGCATCACACTAAAACACAGGCAGAAGCAATTCTTGTGTACCTAAAGAGGCTATGGTATGCATGTGAACCATGAATACTCAGCAGTATCTTGCTATACTAGATACCATGATAGTATCAATCATCATGAACATGTACGTAATAGTTCTCAGTCAGTAAATCATGCTGCAATGAACCCTAACATAAGAAGATAATTATTCTTGTTGTGTTTGTCTGGCCACTAATGATTCATCTTTTTCACACTTTCACCTTCCAATTTATCTAAAATTGATAGGAAAACCTACTACTTTAGCATTTTACTTCTTCAAATGAAAAAAAAAAAAAAATATTCTTCTTTGGAGCATCAATTTGCACATTTCCAACTGTTGGAACAAGGATGAAATGGTCCATTAAGCACAACGAACCTGTGCCAGTCATATTTAAACTTAAGAGTAGCTTGTAAAAGTGGAATTTGAGTAAGGAGCACGGATAAGATTAATTCAATTCCAACATCTAGCCAATGAGATATATTTGTTAATGACAATGGCAAGTTTATCAAATAATGATACAAAAAGGAAAGACTATGGGCAACAATAAGTTATCAAACATCCAAACTGCAAATGGACCTAGCAAGAAACTCTAGGAAAATAGTTTTTTGACTATACGATTGATGGCGTGGCAATGAATTGATCCTTAGCTTGATTGTGTGGGCAATGTGAAAAATTCTAATTCTTACCACTAATTGACAAGGATGAACTGCAGGATGGGTATGCTGCCAACTTCTCATTCTTCATCTCTAGGTGTAGAATAAAGTCCTCAATGTGTAATTTCCCTGGGTGAGTGTTTCAAAAGTGTGAATGAGACAACCAAGCAATAGTGTTCTCACAAAATAGAAGCAAAAGTGGCGGTCATGTTTTGATCTATTTAACAAAGGGAGCATGTTCAAAAAGAGTGTTCTAACAAGATTTGTTAAGTTTTTATGCTCAGAATGACCTATCTAGCAGTCCACTGTTAATTTGACATTAGGAGACAGGACCCATAAACATGGATTGCCATCTCTATTAGCAGCTAAATGTTTGTTGAGCAAGCTTCTGTTTGCAATGCATCATGCGGCTTTTGAGCAATTCAGAATCTTTCCCAAGAGAGATTAGAGAAGAACACATTCTGATGATAAGGAATTGTTGCAGGAAGATTTCTAAGTGAGAAGTAGGGAGGGTAATGTTAAAGTAATAACATAGAAAACTTACTTCAACATCATGCGGTGAAACTGTACCATCTTCTAGTCCCAAGGCAACAACTTTGCCATCAGGAAGCCAGCATAATGATGTTATACATTTACCTGGAGTACATTTGAATAGTTAAGATAATCCAGTATAACGACATACAATGGAATGTGCAACGAAAAGTGATTTCATAAACAACAACAACAAGGCCGATGACTCAAAGGGCACGCACACCAAGCCATCGTCGAAGAAACGAACATACTGAATAAACAAAAAAAAGGAGAACTTTCTTGAGCCGAAGCAATACCAAGGAGAGATTGTCCACAGCCTCCGCCAATTGAAGCGATGAAGCACCACCTTCGAGTCCTCCGTGACCATCGCCAGCAAATCCTTCTCCGGATTCCACTCCACCATCTTCACCTGCCAATCGCAAGAAATCGAGCAAAAACCTCACAAAACCGAATCGGGAAACAAATCGAATCAACCCGCCCATTATCAGGTCACGAAAGAAGGCTGAAACGGGAGCTGAACCTGAGAGGCCAGTGGTTTGTCGAACTGAAGCTGAAAGGGAAGCACGTGCTACGACCCTTCGTCGGTCTCCATAGCTGAAAAAGCTCCGGAGCAGCCCGAAAACGCAGCCACCAGCTGCTGGAGCAAGCAGCGAGGGGGTGTCCAGAGAGCTAGTGGAGGGTAGAGCTCGAAAACCCTAGAAGAAAGCTTGAAGACCGAGTCATTCTGCCTCAAGCCCTTCCCCACGTCCCTCGTTCGACAGCCGATTACGCCTCCACGAGGCCGCGCACGATCACGAGCTCCTCTGTTCCCGACCGGCTCGACGAATCGCGCTCCGAATCGGAGCCGCCTTCGACGGAGAGCACGGACCGGAGGCCGGAAACTCGGACCGACGGGGAGCGGAGGAGCTGGAGGTCAACCTGACGATCGTGCCGACGGCGGCCGGAGCGAGGGTCGGCGGAGACAACGAGGAAGAGAAGAGAATTTGATTACGGGCCGAGCCGGGCCGGATTGGGCCATAAGTCGGGCTTATCAAGTGGCCCTTCGGGCCCGGGTTCCGGCCCGTCAGACTACTGATCATGTCAAGGCGCGGCCCATTTATGGAGTTTTTTACGTGGAGTTTAGGAGTAAGCCACGGAACCAGTGAACTTCAGAACAATAGAGAAAGAGAGTTGGGCTTCGCGAGAGAAACCGAGGGTAAAATGAAGAGCACGACTCCATTTTTCCGCAAAAAATTAATAATTTAGAAATATTTTCTTAAACTTAATCATCTTTATTTTTTAAAAATGAGTTGATAAAAAAAGAATTTTTCATTATTAACAACAATTCGTGTCAAATTTTTTTGTTGATTATGAAAATATTTTCTGTTTTCTCTTTTTCTGGGAAATGTAAATGGTCAAAATTAGGAAAAAGATCTTTTCCAAATATTGATTTTTCGAGACACGAATGAAGCCTTAGAGAATGTGTCTTTCTATGAGCTAGTTTGCTCCGAGTGTTTTGATAGTGGTGCGAGAAATTCAACTATAATAGTGAGGTGTAGTCTTGCTACTCATAATGTACACTAGTTGTGTAAAACAATCATTTTTTTGTGTCTTGTTTGTACCGGTATATGTGTGTTTCAAGTTACCTATTACAATTTTCTCATATTACTAGCACCTTGCTCTCGCATCCATTAACTGGTATTAGAGACTTTGCTTAAGTCTTTGTCATATGCCAGGTCAAGGTGAGTGATGACGTGATCAAGAAGATTTTGATGGGTGATCCTGTTCTTAAGCACTTAAATTTAATCGAGAAACTTGAAAGAGCTTGAGATTGACAGATGTTGGCTAGTTGAAGCTAACGATTCCCTATTAAAGATTCTCACTCCTCATTTGAGAATTAAAACAGACCAGAAAATGTGTTTGGTAACACTCCAAAAGCACTTGATGAATAAAAGGAAAATTCTCAAAATCAAAATCACAAACTTAAGATGACTTTTTAGTATTTTCATTCCACATGCAAACATGGAGATTTGGAATAACTAAGCCTGTTTTTTGAATGTGATGTAAGCCGAGCATATTCTCACAATTTTCATCCCTAATGACATATATCATTTTCACTGAACAAATATTTTGTCAAAAAAACATCGAAAACAGTTTCTATGAAAATGGAAATTAAAGGCGTTTTCTAAAACTAAGTAGGCCTTAAACAGTCGAGAACAAAAGTGACGTGTGAATCATGCAACGATGTTTAAAATTTTGCAACAAATTTGCCTCGCAACTTTCAACATCTGAACTTAACAGATTTTTAGAGGCTTTTTACTAAAAGATAGTATGAAAATTATAGATTGGCTTCGAAGTATGAGGCATCATGTTGTTCAGCTTATGGCGACTCTCGAAAGTCAACTCAAGCATTTAAAATTATAGGCAAGAAAGTTCTTCCATCATGAAAAGTTCAAAGTTATTTCTAAGAAAACTACCTCGAAATTGCTCCACGTTAACTATCCATTTCTTTTTTAAGGATGATAATAATATCCTGAGTTAATACGAGTTTTACTTTCCTTATGACCAAACAAAATTAGATACCGCCAAAACAAATATCAGTGCACATGAACAACCTAATATAATCCTAATATCAAGTCAATCACCACCACATAAACTAGAACAGAATCTAGATTTCCATTCGCATCACCTTCGTTCACTCTTGGTTTTTCCTTTAAAACGCCAACTCCTCAGTTTGCCATCATGTTCTCGTTTAAGACTTCCAAGCACTTCACACATTGAATAGAAAAGAGAGAGAGAACTTTCTCGATTCGAAGCAATTACCTTCAAGTCCCTCAAATCCTTCACCGGATTCCACTCCCACCATCTTCACCCGCCAATCGGAAGAAATCGAGCCAAAACGTCACGGAATCAAATCGGAAAACGATGGAATCGCCGCCGCCCATTAGGAGGTCCCGGACAGAACGCCCAAACGGGAGCCGAACGTGAGAAGCCAAAGCGGTTCGTCGGAACTTGAAGCTGAATCGGAAACACGCGCCGGCGACCCCTCCTTTGCCGGTCGCAAAAATACGTCATCGTCTGTCTTATGTTCATTCATTTTTTCGCATTGCTTATACCTGATATCAACGTTTGATTAATTGCTCTACAAATTATCCAGAAATAAAATCGCAAATATTCTCAGAATGAACCAAAAAAAAAAAAAAAAACTCCAGACAGAACAGCACAGCAACACAAAAAGAATATGAAAAAATGAAAGAGAAAATTTGTAAAAAGCAAAAATTCCTCGCATAGTCACTTAATAAGCGCTTAGGCATTTCTCTTATGAAATCCTATTGCTTTTAACATTTTTTTTTTCGTGAACAAGAATTTTGATTATGCGGGTTCTGCTGTTGTAGACAAAAATGATGCAATCTTGAACGCAAACATGCGTCATCGCTTATTTAAAAAAAGAAGAGGAAAATTTACAAGTTAAGTACAGGTCGAGTGGTCTATCCATTTGTGTTATGATCTTCAGACTACATATAGCCCATGCTTATATCTTGAGATCATATTTGAATCATTTGCGATCTACAATTAAATCGATTTCTGATCTTTTAAATAGTGATCCAGAATCGCCAGGAATTTAAAAAACAGGATTTTTTAAAAATTAATTGCTTAAATGGTTACAAAAACGCATGAATGCGAAAAATTCTTGTTGTGCACGAAAATGTTTGGATAATTAAGACATATTTCATTGATCAATTATTTCTAACAATAAAAGTGATAATTTTTAAGAAGGTATTTTCTAAATCACTCATTTTTTTGCAGAACAAAAAAAAAACCTTAATTTACGTCATTTTACAAATAACGTCATATATGGCATGGTAATCGCGTTGCTCACCCCCCAATAAAATGAAGTGATTTCCCTCTGTTCCAACAGAGCTGGTACAGAAGCATCGGAGGGCTCATGGGACATCACATTGATGCGAATGTAATTTGTCAAAAGGAATGTGATAATCCATCCTCATTTACTTTTGAATTAAAAAACATATGCTAATGAATTCAAATCAACATCTCACTAGAGCAAACATTCACGCTTGCTGAATGTCAAGACAACTGGCCATGCTCAAACTTGACCAAGCCATTTGCCATCACCACACAAGCTCCAAACATTCGGCTATATAGAAATACTCTAACCACGTCATTTGCCATCATTGCCTGAAACCGAAACCGAATCCCTTCCCACGCACCATTTTTTTATTTATTTTCCAATTTGTGATGATTGGGTATCTAATTCGAACATATGCAATCATTCTCTAGCCAAATGGCGAACATCATTCGTGTTATGCTTAATCCTCATCATCACCTCAGATGGATCACTAAGTCTAGTTACCAATATATGTGCAGGCCATGTCTGATCCAGCCATCTTCATGTCTGCGATGCAGAGGAATTTTGCCCCCTGCAGAACTCCTGCACTTGGAAGAAGTAGAAGGTGACGGATGTAAGCTCGCCTCGCCAATGCTGCTTTTACCAAGGGATGCACTCCTGCTGGAGAAGGTCATAAACGTCAAGAGCAATGGAAGACACCAATCGAAATCTCTCATGGCACGACTGGTTCTACCCTAGATGCAATCTTTCCGGTAAAGTCTCACCACAAGCTGCTCAATAGGGAGATTGTTGGTGCTAGAACGGATTTTCCATGAGAAGCCATCTGGAAAGTGAAGGTTTGGATTAGAGTTTCTCTTTTTGATTGGGAAGCAACTTGGGAACGAATCCTCGCTTCAGATAACCTAAAACAAAGAGGCCAAAATGCTGGTCATCAGGCATTTCCTCCGGAAGGAGGCAGAATCCCTGCAGCATCTCCTTCACCGTTCATGGACATTGCATGTTTTTATTGAGCGCAAAAACTCTCCAAACACACAGTTGTATGACCAAAAAGCAAAAAAGAACTCACAGTTGCAGTTCCTTTTATGAGTAAGTTTATCGTGACAAAACAGTGCCTCTACAGCCTAAAGTCAAGATCTAAGAAATTCAAGAGAAATTTTGGATCCAAAGGGATACCAACACATTCCCAAAACAGAACAATATTATGGATACAAAGACTAGCATACAAAACTCGTCCGTGGTAAAATCCAAGTATTTAGGCAAGTAGATCACGGACACCTGATACAGATCTATATTGCATGTGACTTAGTAAACCATTTTCATTTACTAGGACTGAACATCTTTAACATTACTCTGCCAAAAAATGGTCATTAGCTTAAAAGATGGCGCTCTAATTGGAAAAATAGTTGGTAAAAAAAATATAAATTAACGAATTCCCACATCTAAGTACGTTGACAAATTGTGCGAACAGAAGCTCTCATAACCAAGGTTAAGCATCACAGATGAGATCAATGTTGGCTCAATTCAGTATGATCTGAGCACCCACCAGTTATTTTATCTGTTTAACATCAGGATGCTCTGAAAGATAAGGTGTGTCTCAAGATGTACAAAGCATAACTTACCATGACTGTTCTGTGTGATACTTAAACTCAATCATTTATCAGAGAGAAAGGCCAAATGCAAAGGTAATAACGTGCACCTGTAGATGATTGAGGACAACCAGCTGAAGTTCTTTTTCAGCACCACAACCGACTATTGATACACGCTTCATACCCTATCATTGAACAAACCAGCTGACTGAGATTATAAAACCAACAAAAAGAACCGAAGTCCAAAAGCGACTCTGGAGCTTAAAAAACCACTCGTACCACTTCACCCAGAGAATTAACAAAAAACTGATGGACTGCAGGACTGGTCCTAGCACCACCTAGAAGACTCAAAAATTCCTCCTGAGAAGAAGAGTCAAGACCTAGATGAGCAAACAGAAACAGTCAAATGAAGAACAACGGAAAGCCATCTACTGCTCTGTATTAACAGGACCACTAACCATGGTCATTAATAAAGCTTCATAACAAATCAAACTTCTCATGAAATATGTCCATGGCATCAGCCCACTGCTTGTGCATGACCAATGATGATGTCCGGACGACATGAAGTAAATCTTCGATGTCAGAAGCCTGTTGAGCAACTTGATGATGTTCATTTTTACTGCAGACAGGAAGAGATTGAGAATCTAAGGAGGCATTCGACTGATAAAGATTCTCAGAAATCTGTTCTCATTTTATTTGAGAATGTAAACGGTCCAGAAAATGTGTTTGGTAACTCCAAGTTACCATTTTTACAACAGGGATTAAACCTGCCAACTCCAAGTGGGCATCAAGCATTTCTACATCTGACATAACTAGTCTTTCTAGCATAAACGACATCCCCTCCGATTTGAGATCTTTATCTTCGTGAACACTTTGGCTGGTGTACCAAAAAGGCAACACAATGGCAATACAGGAGTAGGCTACCCTTCCAGTTGATCTAGATGATTGTCAGTTATGTTATGGAAATCTCCTAAGGCACCAATCTTGTCTAGAAGTTGATCAGAATCTATCGCGCCTGTAAATAAAAATCCCTACGTATCAGCTTGGGATTCTTTACTCGCAACTGTGATATCCAAATTTCACTCCCATTACCATCATTCACTCTTCATTTTTGTGTAAAACACCAACTCATTAGTTTGACGTCATGTTCTCATTTAGAATTTCAAGCACTTCACCTCTACATTCACCAACTCTCCATCAAACGCAATTTGAACCGGACTGGCAATTCAAGCGGTTTATTTAGGGAAAAGCATCGTAGCACATTTAAGGAAAAGCAAAGGGGGAATAAGGCCAATGACTCAAAGGGTGCACACCAAGCCATCGTTGAAGAAACGAACACACTGAATAACAAAAAAGGAGAAATTTCTCGAGCCGAAGCAATTACCAGGAGAGATTGTCCACAGCCTCTGCCAATTGAAGCGATGAAGCACCACCTTCGATTCCTCCATGGCCATCGCCAGCAAATCCTTCTCCGGATTCTACATCGCCATCTTCACCTGCCAATCGGAAGAAACCGAGCAACAACCTCACAAAACCGAATGGGAAAACAATCGAATCGACCCACCCATTATTAGGTCGCAAAGGCCAACCGGAGCCAAACCTGAGAAGCCAGCGGCTTGTCGAACTGAAGCTAAAAGGGAAGCACGTGCTGTGACCCTTGGTCGGTCTCCATAGCCGAAAAAGATCCGGGAGCAGCCAAAGCGTCCGGTGGCAAATGCGAACTTAGAGGGAGAGCCAATGGCGGAGGGTAGAGCCCGAAAACCCTAGAAGAAAGCCTATTGGAAGAGAAGAGCGAGAGAGTAACCAAGTGCACTGGAGCCTGAGAATTTTGCAGAGAAGACTGCAGGAGAGGAAGAACAGGCGGGAGAGAGACAACGAGGAAGAGGAGAGAGAGAGAGGATACGGGCCGAGCCGGGCCGGATTGGGCCAGAAGTCGGGCTTAACTTCTTCTCCGGGCTCGTTCATCATACGAAAAATCACGTAAGAGATGACCCAATGGGCCGCTACGGCCTCAAGCGGTCCGGACCACTTTCGATAACTCGAGAGTTTAGATTAAACCAAACGGGGTTTGGTTCAGGCATTTCATCGAACGTTTGAAGCACGCTAGCTAAAAGGGAGAAAAACCGAATACCAACTCGAGCTGGGACTCGCAATAATAATAATAATCAACAAGCAGCAGTGGCCCAAAAGAGTGGGGCACAGCCGAATGCGGCCGGTGCTCGCGCGAAGCTAACAAGGACGAAGCCTGTCCCGGCGAGCCCGAAACGGGACAAGGCAGGGGCACAAACAGGGGTGTCAGCCGAGAGTCCCTACTTGGCTCGAGAGTGCGGCCAGGAGTCGTCAGACGGGGTTCGGGCATGACCGGACTGCTGGAGGGCTCCTCGCTCTCAAACTCTCTCTCTCTCTCTCTCTCTCTCTCTCTCTCGGTCGCTCTCACGGTCTCTCAACCCTTGTCTATTCCCTCTCTCACTCTATTTCTCTCCAAAAATCCTCCCTTTTAAGCTCTCTACCCGGCGCGCATGGCTTCCTGCCACACAAGCTGTCGCTGCCGGTGTACCTCCGACCACCAACTCCGGTGAGACGCTCGCCGTGTTCTCGCGTCTCTGTCCTCGCGGTGCGGACCCCCTCCACTTTTTTTTTTTTTCACATTTTTCTCCTTTTTTAATGATTTATATTTTTTTATATATAATACTTTTAATAAATTCTAGCACCTTGCAACTTTATCGTATATAAAGCATGGCTCTAACGTCAATTGCCGACTTATGAATGCTTCCGTCGAGAAGGTACACTATGACCATTGTCGCCTCTCAAGAGCCTCATGTTCCTTCAACTAATGGGTTAATGATAGTTGGCCTTTTTTGCTCTGATATGACTAATTTTACTTTCCTTCCTAATTAGTCTTCCAATATGTTTCAACTTCATGATACGGTAAATTGTCTTTTCTTTAGCTTTTTCCATGCATTAGGAAACAAAAAATACAAGTAAACCTTAAGAGACACTTTCTGAAGACTGGTGATCACGTTAAACTTAAAGTTATACGAAAGAATCTAGATTAAACTTAGCAAAAAATTACTGCACCCACGTTAATGCTTTTGGCCTATTTCAGCGTTTAGTTTATCATGCCTTAGTTATTTTAAATCGCATGCTCTCATGGACTTCACGCATTGGTGTGACACTTTTATGGGAATGGGAAGTGGAAGGAAATGCTTTTAAAGGCAATGATTCAATGGATGTTAGGACTAGTTACTGGTGCAGCCTTGTGGGTAGAAGGTTGAGGGCTTTTATTAATCAACTATATTTTATATTCTATTTTAATGATTTAATTAGAAACAAGAGAGTACACGTATTTATTAAGAATGTTTTCAAAAGTAACTGTGTATGCCCTTGCAGGACTCACATAAATGGCAGTGTTCCACTGTTCATGTGTCACATTGATCTTAGATAATAAGGGCGTGTTTAATAACCATTTTGTTATGGGGAACAATTTTTGAACATAAATAGTTTTTTTTATTTCTGTTTTTTAGAACAATTTCTGAGCAAAAGAACGCATTTGGTAACTGCATAAAATTTTTATTCCTGGGATAGAAATACATTTGGTAAAATTTTTAGATTTTTTTAATTCTTTTGTTATTTTTTTCTTATTTTTTCCGTTTTCATTTTCTCTTTGGCCGATCGCTGGCCATCACTATGGCCGGCAATCGGCTAGGTGACATTCGATGAGCTCACTAGAGGCTAGCCTAGCCTCGGCGAGGATCGGCCTCGCCCAGGCGGTGTGAGGTCAACCTCGCCCTGGCCTATCGAGGCTCGACCTTGCGCCGGCTGGGGAGGCCAAGCCTCGCCATGCCTTGGCCTCTCCAGGGGCCGGCGACGCTCCGGCGAGGTCGCTAACCCTCGTTTGGCTGGTCGCCGGCAACGGCCATGGCCAAGGCCGATGACCGGCTAAAAGGAAGAAGAAGAAGAAAAGAGAAGAAAAAAAGAAAAGAGAGAAAATTTGTTTTTAAAAATTGTTATCGGGAATAAGAAATAACTTTTTTCTACTTCTTGTTTCTGTTCCAAATCTGTTCTTGGGAACAAAAAAATAGATTTTTTCTTCCCAAAAACAAAAGTTTACCAAACACATTTCCGTTCTTTTTTGTTCCCCGAGCAGAAATTTTTGTTCCGAGGAACAGAAACACTTTTTAACAAACGCGCCCTAATGTGATGAAAATTGTTTTATCCCACAAAATTGAGTTGTGGACAGATGTTTATTTATTTGTATATGTTAAGCATACTTATCTTCATTTTCTAAAATTCATTACATGTTATAAATGAGTTTTTGATTGTCCATAATTTCTTGCTCAAAATGCTTTAGTTGGCCTCACTAGATTTGGTGAGGGGGGCCTCGCCTTAGCAAGGCATGACTAGCGCTTGCCCTTGCCTAGGCGTGGCTTGACAAGGCTGACCCTCACCGGCCATGGTTGTGGCTGGTGACTGGCAATGGCCACCGGAGAAAAGAAAATGGAAAGGAAAAAAAGAAAAAAGAAATCAATAAATTCAAAAAATTTATTAAAATATTATTAAAAATGTCCATCTCAGCGCCAATCACCTGATCGATGTTCATGTCAACAATTTGTAGCCTAAATTGGCCTAATAAATTGAATTGGTAGTAATATGAAAAAGGTTTAAGGTTAAATTGGTCAAATCGAAAAGTTTATGACTGAATTAGTACCAATGCAATATATTTAAGACTTTTTTTAGTACTTTTTCCCTCGATAAGTGGTATCAAAGCTAGGCGGTCAAGGATTGACCAGACTTCGCTCGAGTCCTTGTCCATCTGCCAGGCAAGGTGAGCAATGACGTGATCGAGAAGATTTTGATGGGTGGCTGTATTCTTGAGCACTTATACTTAATCGAGAAACTTGAAGAAACTCGAAACTAACTTTACCTGAGCATCTTCGGAAGCTAGATGATATCTTTCAAAAAGAGGGTTGTTACTGCCGACATCGAACCTTTCAAATTGAGCAAATTGAGCAAACTTCATGAAACCGAGTGGAAACCAAGTCGACTGCCCGTTAGGTCGTGAAATAATGCCGACCAGGAGCTGAACTTGAGAAGCCATTGGTTTGTTGAACTAAAGCTGAAGCTGAAGCACGCGTTGCAGTCCTTCATAAACCTCCATAGCCAAAAAGGTCCACGTGCAATTGAAAAACACAGCGCTGGGCCGAGAACAATTTGCAATGAGTGTACAGAAGTGTCGATGGAAAATGTGAGCTGAAAGAGAGCTTGTGAAGGATAGAGCTTGAAAAACCCAGAGGAAGGCTCGAGGCTAGTAGGAAAGAATAGAGCTAAAGAGCAAGTCAAAGAATGGAAGATCAAGAGAGTAAGAAAGTCCACTAGAGTCTGAAATCATGCAGAGAAAATTGCAGAAGAGGAGCAGGCGAGAGAGAAAAATAAGAGATAAAGACATGATTACAAAAGTGAAGGCGGACTCATTTGATTGATGGGCGGGCTGAGCCGGGCCGGCTCGTGCCATACGTCAGATGGAACTTGTTGTCTAGGCTCATTTATCATGAAGAAAAGTATGCGATTTCGAAACGAATTGAGTTACCAAAGTGTTGGGTTAACTTGTAACCAGTGGCCACCTTTCTTATGTATCCGTTATCAAATTGATCAAAATCATAATGAATTGAGAACCATATAAGCAAATTTCATTAAATTTAAATTAACGGAAAGATGATATTGAACATAGGGTTTAGATTAAACATTAAGTAAATCAAAAGTTTACGGATGATATTGCACCTTTAACTAATGGACTATTTATGTCTTTTTTCCTTTTGTTAGAGCTAATTCTTTATTACAAAATTAAAGCAACATCAATTGAGCTTTAATATCCCACTAGAAGCACGATCTCACATGCGCATCAATTGGGCTCCGGAGACCTTCTTCACACTAGAAACATTTTCTACTCCTATTCCAACAACCTTTTTGGGGTAGTTAGGTAACAATTCACTAATAACTAATCCAATCCACAATCAATTTCTTCCCCAAAATTAAACTAACCAAAATGGACTTAACGCCAACAACAACTAGCTGTGTATTCCAGCGCTATGATCTCGAAATAAATAAATATAATGCTGAAATGTTTTAAAAAAAAAAAACAAGGCAACAATAATACTAAAATTTTTATATGGAAAATCCAATGGGGGAAAAAACCACAAATAGCTCAAGAACTTTCACTAATCACTAAGAATAGTAATATCGACAATACAACAAAATTTCATCATTATTGAGGTGGAATAATACAAATAGAGCAAGAAACTTTAACCATGATCGTAGAAAATGAGAGACAACTTGTAGAAGGTTTTCGACAAATGAAATTGATCAACTCATAGGCCTCAGTCTCACAAACAACATTCTAAAATTGAGCCAATTCCAATTCCGTTAGGCCTCCAAATATGGACCGCAAAATTGCTCCCCCTTTTTCTTCTTCTTGTGCGCTCTTCTCGAGGAA
Source organism: Eucalyptus shirleyi (assembly GCA_017140165.1). Taxonomy (NCBI): domain Eukaryota; kingdom Viridiplantae; phylum Streptophyta; class Magnoliopsida; order Myrtales; family Myrtaceae; genus Eucalyptus; species Eucalyptus shirleyi. Next base: position 42,864,609 of record CM029450.1, read on the forward strand.
CTCGCTCTTCCTTATATTCACTCCACAAATGCCCCCCCCCCCTTTTTTTTTTTGTCTTTTTGACATTTTGACTTTTTTCATTTTCCTTGATGTTATGTTCGCTAAACCCCACAAAGAGACGGCCCCAGCCAACAATCCTCCATTACTCTAATAGCAAAATCAATAGGAATAAGATCTTGGTCTCACAAAACTTTGATTCGGAGACCATCGACCCGACAGCAGCTTCCCATAGTAAGAACCTCTAATTTCTTTAGCAACCCCACAAACTTAGCAGGCAAGCATCGAATTGCTTCTACTTTAGCATGAAGATCCACGCTTGAATCACAAACAACTCTCTCTCCAATAGACCTCCATACAGTGTCAACTACGATACCCACTTAAAATACAACCGTCCAATTCGTCGGCCATTATATCAAACGAGTTGGCTAGACTTTCAGTATTTTAGAAACCTCTCAAGTTAGCAGACAGTTTTAGCTCCACAAAGCTTTTGTTAAATATAATCAGGGCAATGTGGGATGACAATATGCAAACGTCCTTTCTCATTCCAAGGATGTATTGTCAAGAGTTTGGAGAAGTTCAAGAAACAAAGAGCAACCGGTCCTTTAAAGATCTCAAAAAATCTTCCATAAACTCGTATTAAAGCTGCTCGACTATGAAATAAGATTCTAAGTTGGAAACTTAACTACAAACAAAAAACTAGAAATAATTTGGAAGATATGAAGAATAAAACATTGACCGTTAAGAATCAAAATCAAGAAGTCGTATCAAAGCAATTTCAGAGTCATCCTGTAGAGCCATACAAAGAAATGATTAGCATGAAAAGGTAGTTTTACTCCGCACACGTGGATCTCCCCAATAATATATGCAGTTTTATATGAAAGTATATATCCCATGGAAGGACAATGAATTGGGAATATATCTGGTGGATGCCAAAAGAGACGTAAGAGGGAATAGTGGCAATAAATTCTAACAAAATATCTTTTTTGAAATGGAAGAGAAAGGCATTTGGGCAGCTTCCTTGAAAATCTGATGATCGAATTAATTCCTAATCAGGAACATGAGATCGGTATTTCTATACACAAGGATAATAAGCTAAACAGAGAGCCAAATCTGATAAGATCACCCAGCTAAAGCTTCCATGTACATTATCAAGTGATCAAACTTGAGATCAAATACATAAAACTAGATTATTAGACAGAGGACAGGTGAAAAGCCATTGTCGAGGACAACCTCTAGAAGAAAACCCTAACCCTGAATGGTTTCCTTTTCTTTCTCTCCACCTTCTCTCATTATAGTCTCAAGGTTCTAGTCACTCAGGTAAAGAAATGAAAAATATTGGTAAAACTTCACGGTAATGGGCATATGGATAGAAATATTTATAGACGAACCCCATTAATAGAAGTTCTAAATCAGCCAAATGAGAAATGGTTATTTCAGCTCAAATAATTTGATGAGTTGGGTAAAACCAGAAGCACAAGCTTTTAATTAAAGGATTGCAATGGTCACTGAAACCAATTTTGAGCCTTGTTAATCATACTCAAAATCCTATTATGCATTTGGTACACATATCAGCAATGACGACCAAACTTGAAGAAGGGGGAGGGAAGGGGGGAGCAATCACTTCAAACAACAAATGACAACGATGATTTATCCCCTAGTTCATATTTTTCCCACTGAGGTAGCATGTTTAAGAACATTTACGAATGGAAAAAGTAGATATAGCATTAATGTGAAGAATTTACAATGAAAGGGCAATAAACAAGACATTCAAGTAAGAACTTCTATACACAAACAATATTCTATTACATTTCGGCTTTCTAATTCTTTTGCTAATGCCGGCGTTCCATCTGTTCACATTCCTTTGCAAGTGTCCTTCCCAAATATTTAGTGTTCCAAATCCTCCAAATTGCAGTAATTCTCTTATTCTCTGCATTGTTCCTTTGAGACAATAATGAGGATAAGACATCTTATTGACCTAACAAGATATATCGAGGTAGAAACTATTAAAGTTGTTGGACAGTGCAATTAGATTCTTAGTTTGAAACTTAACTGCAAACAAATCATTAAAAAAACATGTAAGACATTAAGAATGAATTAAGAATCAAGATCAAGAAGTCATATCAACTTTTAAGTTGAAAGATGCGTACTCTACTCACTTGGGCGTCTTCCTCCCATTTGAGACAACACAGCCACCGCATGGGTCTTCAAGCCTCGTAACAGTTTTTCATTCTGCTCAATATTTATACCATGTTAGAAACTATTATGCCACAGCATGTATAACTGCTACAAGCACTAGCATATACAAAGCAGCACAACACGTATCCATGTTAAGTAAAGAAAACTAGATTGGTAAGATAACATCCATTATGTATTATGTAAAATCAAACTCTTTTCCAAGCAAAACATAGTCCGTGAAATGGATGACGGTTAATAACTTTGTAGAAGTCTCAAAGAAAGAAATACAGCCGCATCAACCAAATTCCCAGCCATCGTACTCATGACCAAACAACAATAGCTTAATGACATAACTGAACTTTTCCACCCACAAGCATAATTAAAGCACAAACAAATTCCATCATCTAGGAGTCACCTAAACCACAACCGTTTTAATTTGACTGAATTGAACATATTTTTGATTCAATATTTAAAAAAAAAAAACTATTAAATTGATGAAAATGAGCATGTCATGACTATTTTTTTTTTTTACCCCATCTGCTTAGAGTGTAGATCCTCACAATAAGCTCGACCTTTGTAAATGCTACGCTAAAATTTGTAATTGACATTTGAAGCATTTTCAATCATTAATGACAACATCAACAGAAGGTGACAATTTCCTATCCCACATGAGAGAGAGAGAATAATTTCTTCACAATAAAATTAATAGAAGAAGAGGGAAGATAGAGAATGCACAGTAACCCGGAAATGTAATCAATGTATGTGAATTGAGGTAAAGTGTCATAACAATACAAGATAACTGAGAGGGAAATCAGTCGCTTGATATGGGATTTCTTTGGGCTGGTAGGTCATCAAAAGCGATGGAAATCTATACTTATTTGGCAGCCTCCAATCCATTATCTCAATCCAAAAAGAGATCTTATTGTCCACTTTGGAACTCCGAGGTGGAGTGTATCCATATAAGCTTACTTCAGGTGAGGATCACAAGTGTACTAGTATCTACAACTTAGAATCTCAACATAAACCATTCAAGGGTTGGCTCAAGTACTATAGGGCACTCAACATGTTCTCCAAATCCAGAAGACAGTATGAGGCGTGGAGCATTCATATGTTTCTAGAAAAAATGCCTCTTTTCTAGACTTTTCCATTAAGAATAGATAGCACGAATTGCCAAGGCTAGCCATCTAATTCTAAGCTCTTAAAAATTCAAATTACCAATAGATAAAGTCATGTAAGAACTTAAGATACTTGGATACAGCAACCTCTACGATCTTAGTCTCTGCGCTTTTGCATCTGACATAGCTAGTATATCTAGCATAAATGACATCCCTTCCAATTCAGTTTCTTTATTTTCATGGACACTTTAACTAGTGGGCCCAAAAGGATGATAGCATGCACACACCCTTTACCGTTCCAAGGATGCATTGATAGTGTTTGGAGAAGTTCAAGAAACATTAAGCTCCTCATCCTTTGATGATTTTGTTTCCTTTTAGAAGCGCCTTGCGAAAGCTCTCTCAGACATTTTAGCACTTACATCAACCAGTGGCATGATAACTGAAACGTGCCAATGAGCAGATGAAATCAATCCACCAACTAACATCAACGAGCTACTAATAATGCTAAGACGTTTGGGGGTCTCTGTTTGTCAAACTCGATATTCTTTTTGAACTCTTTGGATCCAACTAATGGGGCAGCTAACATCATCAACCACAAAAGCTTTGATCAAATTAGCATAGTGCATTCAACTCAAGATGCTTGCTTTTGGGGGACATAGGATGACCTTTTTTCCTTATCATTATGTACTACTCATGCATTAGAATAAATGCAAGATAGATTTCAAATGGCATATAGGATACTAAAATTTTCCTCAGGAAACTTATGCAAATGCTTCTTGTGTTTTACTTTTCAGTATTCGTAAAATTCTAAACGAAACTGAACGTGTCGAACAAGTAATATGATGATAAGAAAAAGTATCGTCCCACGAAGATCAATGATTAATAAACTAATTAAATACTAAAATAGATTAATTCTAAAATTTATCTAACAGATCAAAATATAATTTAGAATAAATAAAAAACAAAATTTGGAGACTAAATACAGTAAATCAATCAGATAACTATGTTAGAACATTCGATTTTACCATAACCACTAGATATGAATTTCAGATTATTGTGGGTACAAGAACGATATCAAACATGTGATAGTGGAATTTCCTAATCTATTTACTATCCTATCTCTAAGTATAGCAAACCTACTCAGTTTATTAATCTATTCTATCTCTATGTGAATTAAAATAAATATAAGTGCATTAAAAACTATGAATACTCCAAGCTTACAATGATTCTTTTGGATCATCTTATCACCGAAAGCTATACAAATAACACGATATATCTCTATCCACATTTAATTCATGGTTATATATTATAATGAGCAATTGCATATTATTACTTTTCAGTCTTAAATATGCACATTAGATCATTCAAGTGGTGGTTAGTCACTCAAAAGCATTATACACAATAATATATAACTCACATGAATGAAATCAATTGCAAAAATAAAAATCATGAAATTCACATCATCATGATTAGGTTACATCAAGCCCTAACAAAAGAAAATTAGAACATAGTAGAATAAGAAATAAAAATATAAATCAAACTCAACATCTTGAATCAAAGAATAAGAATTCTGTCACAACTTTTGTCTTCTTTTCAAAATACTTGAAAAACTCTCAGAACAATGAAAAACGATCTAACAAAAATATAGCTTCCCTCTCAACCTCTCTCAATGTTCTCCTATTCATAGGATATATCCAAGATCCTTATCTCCGAGCAATTGCACATAAAATTAAAGAGTAAATTGGATGATTTTGATAATATCTATCTCTCAACACTTGCAGATAACATTAGAGAATAAAATCAAGGATTCCCTAATTTGATATCCATCTTCCATTGCTTTTTTATTTGAATTCTTGATTTTTGCCATTCTTTCCTTGTCTTCTCCATATCTCATTATTCTGCATAAACAAGGAAAAATCGAATATTCAAAAGGAAATCCAAATATTTTCTCATAGATATTGTATTAATTATTGCCTAAAATAGGTAAAATAACTCTATTTTTATGGAGTTATCATTCACCAAGTAAATGAACTAAGAAGAGCTTGCACTATATAGGGAATTATTTCACAGTACAACCAATTATGTCAAAAGACATTCAAGTAATGTCTTGCTTGGCCCAAAAGTTCAAGTATATGATAGATGGCTCTAGCAACAGTACAAACATTAAGGTGCATTCTTCGGGATAATCTATAATTAGCCTTGGAGTAGGTATATCTTGGATTCAAATGAAATGAACATGGATCCCTGGTCCGAAAAATTCGAATTGCAATTTTCTCAATAGAACCAAATGATTCATGATGATTTTGCTTCTGTCGTATTTACTAGTTCGCTCACAACCACATCACTAGGAGAAGAGCTTGTTATTGGATTTAGCATTTCTAGACTAACATGAGTACTTTAATCAGATAATGTAGATAAATTTGTGAGATAAATTGTGCTGAACTCAATGGCTAAACAAATCTTATCCCAAGTCAGTAGACTATGCCTAGTAAGGGATGCCCTATCAACATGCTCCTTTTGCATTGTAAATTCACCCTTAAGTGTACCTTTGAAACATGTAGTCATGAATTGCCCAGTGAGCGCAAAGCAAACTAAAACCTCATATTAGAAGGATCACCATATAGGGTCCTTCATTTAGCATTTTCTTCGACCTATACAATGACATTCGGCATGCTATCAAAATACTTGTACACATCTATTTTTATTCAGTAATTCCAGCATTCTAAAATCAATCAAACGTTGAGAATCTTTAATTTCCTACATAGGATGAAGGATCTTACCCAAAGACTAATGACAAATGATGCATTTAGAAAGCCTCTTCATCTATTCCCCTTTCTAGCATGATAAGCTGAATCATTTTGCCAAAGCACACATAAACTTCCATGGACATCTCCACCAAATTCCTTGAATTCAAGTAAGAAAACAACGAGGAACCGTCATCCAGGAAATAATAATGGCGAGATCATAAATCTTGAAAGATAATGCGAGCAGGAAATACAAATGAAAATTAGGCAGTAGATCTCAAAAGAATAAAGGTAATTTACCTGTTCTATGTACCTTTGATAGTAAATGGGGATCATTTCCATCATATTGACTCATCCGAGTTATCTGTATACTCTAATACAATTTGTATCATTTTTCTATCTTCAATCTCATATTATTGATAAATCTGAGATCTAGATAATTTTGGAATTGTTTTGAGTGAGTTGCATCCAATGATATTCAGATATTCCAAAAACTCCAACCTATCGAGTTATTGAATTTCGACCAATTTTTTGCATTCATTGGCCTTCAATATCTTCAGACTCTTGGATTTTGGAAGGAGCAGCCTTTCAATTGAAGTGCACCTAGAGATATGTAGTCTTTCCAAGAACTCCAACCTATTGGGGCCTTGAATTTAGGCTAATTTCTTGCACGAATTAACAAATAATATAATTAGACTTTTGGATTTTGGAAGGTATTGTCATTCCATTGAAGTGCACTCTTTGATATATAGCCATCATAAATACTCTAACCTATCAAGGCCTTGAATTTTGGCTAATTTCTTGCATGGATTAGCATTTAATATGTGGACATAATAGCTTTGTTTACTAATTTTTCATTTGATGGTACCTCTCTACTCTAGTTCTTTCAACATCTTTATTCAAAAGGTTCTCTGATTTTTCACATGTAAGGAACGCAAGGTATATCATTCAAAGAGCGTGCTCGGATTATGTGCTTATTCTGCATTAGCATTACAACAACATTGATCGAGTGCTATGTATTGAGTCTTGCCTATTTGCTGCCGTCCACAAGCAATACAACTGCTTTTTGGAATGCATACACTGTTAAATTATGATACTAAGTTCCCTCAATATCCTCCATTCGTTCAGATTGTTAGTTTAATAAAACAGTAGTAGAAGAAAATTTTATAAAACTACACAACAGGGGTTTAGCCAAAGGTGTTATGAGTGATAGACACAAATAGCCTTCTATTAGTTTCCTATCAATAGTATAGCGTCTCTCCATATTCCAGCATTACTCGTGATCCCGACCTTCTCTTCTTGTTTTCTCGGTCCTTGAAAATTTTAAATGTAGTCTCTTCAAAACAAGCTTAACTAAGACTGCTCGTGCATCGTTTGATTTAATATGTGGTTTGCACTGGTAGTGGAACACAATAATTTATTTTGTTGGTAATATTTATCATCTCGTCATATTATTAATTGTCACTATCACTATTTCTACACTTATTATGCATCATGAAAGAATACATTGATGACATGAAGATTTGGAAATAAATTAATAAAGTAGGTTAATCTCACAGTAGATTTGGCTAAGAACAGAAATATCACATATGCACATTTTACATGCATACAATCATATATACGAGTACCATCTTGGTGCATATGATTGAACACAAAGCTATTACGTCTATAAGAGTTTCTTCTCTAGATTGACAATAAATCCTAGAGAACGAATGATAAAATTAAAGAATTTTAGATTCATGTATATCTATACATCATTAAGTTTTTTGGCTACATGATACTCTTGTCAACAATACGAAATATAATCTCATAATCTTATACTCGTGTCGACGAGGAGAGCAAATACATAATAAGTAGGAAGAACTAAAGAACAAAAGTTTATAAAACTAGACTAGGGGTTCAACCAATCAAACTTGAGAACCGTGCTCTACTAGTTCAACCAGTTAAACCAATTGCATATGACGTTATCTGATAGAATATGTATGTTCAGAACAAAAGGAGCCCTGGTCACTCGGCAGAGTCTTGAGCATAAAAGACTGGATTCCGGTTCTCAAAAGCATTGTCTTAATTTCTAATAGACTAAGTCAATATAGTCAATAAATAAATTATCCGCCACAAAAAGGAGCAAGAAGACACGCTGAGCAAATGGGTGGCATGCCTGTTAGTAACAAGAGGTCGGAGTTCCAAACCCCAACCCATTTTCTCGAGAGAGATATCTACAACTCATCTAAAGGAATTACTTTCAAGAAAGATATCCACGTTCTTTCTAATGGTATGGAGAATACAATATACATGTGTCACAGTTCATTTTGTACATAAAGGAAATGGCTAGATCTCTTATAATGATTTTAAAGAATTGATTTCAAGGGACAAATTGTAAAAATAGTAGCCGCTATGACGCAAGATGAAGAGTTGAAGAGTCGAAGACGCTTTTAGAGTTGATTATCCATGTCGTGTGCTACAGTAGTATATCGAATAGCAGTCGCCCAATGTACTTCATATTCTACAAAGTAGGCTGAGGTGATGGATAGGAAGATGCCGAATGGATCAGAGATACTGGTCAAGATCGTCAAATTTACAAGCATGATAACCCAAACAAAGGGAGTTCAACATATGAGAGTTGTGTATATGTGTTTAACCAAATCAAAATCGGGACTTCCATTACTACTCCCTCTTGGGTAAATTATCCAAAAAGTCCTAAATCTATTTCATTTTTGCTAATTTAGCTGTAAACTTTTCAATTTTGTCAATTAAATCATAAACATTTTCATCTTTTACCAATTGAGTTCATCTAGTCAATTTTGGCCGGAATTTGCTAACTGGATGGTAGGCACTGAAATGACACTTTTTAAATAATATTTAAATAATATTTTGAATTTTTTGTTGGTTTTTTCTTTTCTTTTCTTTTCTTTTTTTACTTTTTTTTTGCTTTTAATTTTGGGTTTTGGAGTTAGGTTGGCGAGGGCGGCCAGCTGACCTAGCTCGAGGGCTCGTGTGCCCTCACTTTGGCCGACGAGGGCGTTGTGGCCCTCGCCGGCCTAACTCCAAAACCCAAAAAAAATAAAATAATAATAAAAGCAAAAAAAGCAAAAAATAAAAGAAAAGAAAAACCCATAAAAAATTCAAAATATTATTAAAAAAGTGACTTCAGTGTCAGCCATCCACATTAGTAAATTCTAACCAAAATTAGTCTGATAGACTCAATTGACAAAATGTTAAAATGTTTACGACTCAGCTAGCATGATTAAAATATTTATGACTGAATTGGTAAAAGTGCAATAAATTTATGACTTTTTGAACAATTTTCCCCTTCCTCTCTCTCATAGGCAAACTATGCTTGTGGAACTATTCTGAGTTTGAGATGAAACTCATTATAAGATAAGAGTATATATGGCAGTCAATTCCACAGGGGATTAGAATGGACAGAGACCACGGAATTTGCCAAAGTCACTCGCCCTCACCATCCACTAGCAAAAGGAAAAGGGGAAAAAAGAAGAAGAAAAAAGTCAGAAAATTAAGAAAAAATTGTAAACATTATACATGTAAGCAATTTCTGCTCAAAATTTGACTTAATGAATTACATTTGTTTGTGTATAGATCAGCTTTGTTGCCTTCTTAAGAGGCTAATTTTCTTATCAGAGTCCCATGTATTAAGTCTTGCCAGTGTGCTGCTATCCATAGGCAATAAAGCTATTTTTCGGAACACCCACTATTAAGACATGATGCTAAGGGTGCGTTTGGCTGCACCCTATTTCTGTTCCCAGGAACAGAAATTTCTGTTTTTTTTGTTCCTGGGAACAAAAAAAGAACAGAAACGCATTTGCGTGCGTTTCTGTTCCTTTTTTGTTCTTTTGTTCCCAGGAACAAAAAAGAAACAGAAACAAGAAACAAAAAAAACTTGTTTCTTGTTTCGAAACAAAACAAGAAACAAAAAAACTTGTTTCTTGTTTCGAAACAAACAAGAAACACTTCTCTTTTTTATTTTTTTTTTTCTTCTTCTTTTTTCTTTCTCTTTTCTTTGGCCGGTCGCCGGCCTTGGCCATGGCCGGCGACCGGCCGACGAGGGCCGGCGGCCTCGCCCGGCCACGGCGAGGCTCGCCGGCCCGGCGAGGCCAAGCCTCGCCGTGGCTGGGCGAGGCCGCCGGCCCTCGTCGGCCGGTCACCGGCCATGGCCGAGGCCGGCGACCGGCCAAAGAAGAAAAAAGAAAAAAATGAAAAATAAATAAGAAAAATAAGAAAATAAAATAGAAAAATAAAATAAAAATATTAAAAAATTAAAAGAAATAAAAAATTATGCAAATTTACCAAACGTGTTTCTATTCTTTTTATATTTCTGGAACAAATTTACCAAACGCATTTTTTTGTTCAAAAATTGTTCCCTGGAACAGAAACACTTTTTTCTATTTCTGTTCCCAGAAACAATTTTTAAACAGAAACGTTACCAAACGCACCCTAAGTTACCTTGATATTCGCCCATCATTCGGACGGTTAGTTTAATAATGATGTTGCAGTTACAAATGATCATTAGTTCTATTGTTACTAAGAATAGTGGCAGAAGTAAATTTTATGAGGCCCTACAATGGCTATAAATAGAAGGTTCAGCCAAAAGTGTCTGGCACAATAGACACAAGTTATCTTCTTAGACATTTCCTATTAATAGTAGAGCGTCTACCTTAGCCATACTTCTTTTCCTAGCCTTCTCTTCTTATTTTCTCGGTCCTCGAAACTTTTAACGACATCCAAAACAAGCTTGTGTAAAACAGGTCATGGAATTTAAAGTTTACATGGGATTTGCACTGGCAGCGAACCTATTAACAATCATTTATTTTGTTGATAATGTTATTGTCCCATCTTATAATTAATGTTAAATGTCACTATTTCTGCACATGCATTAGGAAGAATACATTGAAGACGTGAAGATTTGGAAGGGCTACAAATAAAGGAGGATTTAATTTCAGAGTCAATTCAGCCGAAGTTCCCAAAGATCTATCATCATGACAAATAAAAAACATAAGAAAAGAAGTATCACAACTGCACATGTTACATTCATGCATACTTTCTCCTGGAGATTGGCAATAATTCCGAGAGAAAGAATACTACAATTAAAAAATTATTGATTCCTGGATGTACATCATTTAATTAAAAGACTCCATGATGCCCTTTATTAAGGATACAAAGTCCATTCACAATGCTGTAGACAGAATCTCATGATCTTAAACCTACCATCTATTTGAGGGCTCCAAATATCTGAGATTGGAATACAGGCTACATTCTTTATTGCCAAACTGAAACCATATATCTGGCTAGTCATGTTCCCCGCAAGAATGCATTATCTACACCAGATCGAATGCGTCACTTAACAATGACACGTGTAGAGGAGCAAGTCAATTTCGGGTAAGAGATCTCAACATTCAAATGCAGAGTTTGCTAGTCGAGTACATTGCCCGAACCATTCAGCCCAAAGTGTAGATAATCCAAACCAAACAATTGGTTCTCTTACATGTGAAAATAGTGAACATATACAGATGAAGCAAAAGCTTGGCACTATCGAGCAGGTCTCAAAGCTTACAGCAATACCATGACGACAGTTACCATCAGATAGAAGCCATGATTCAGCATCTTTCGGTCAATTCTATCCCACTCGATAGATAAATCGCTACATTTTACTCCACTTTTTTTTATCGACAAATACCTGCCTAGCAGAAAAGGCACATGGCAGGTATGGATTAAGACTTCTCCAAAAAGGGTGAAGTCGAAGAGCATCAGTCAGAAAGCCCACATGCATTACTTCTCACACCAATGTCTGCAGCTCCAAGTATGAGAGGTCCACCCACAGCAGCAACATAAGCATAACCACCACAAACTCTTGAACAGACAGTCATTCTGAATTAGAGATTTCTTCTTCATACTCGTCCGGTATGTAGATCAGGGCCCATTTTCTTGCAGCTAAAACACAAGCCACACCTCTACCTCCCATTGCCAAAAAAAAAAAAGATCAACTTGATTTCAGTCCAGTGTTCCTTGAATGTATGGCCATAACTAACATGATGTTTAGATACCTTTGTTGGGTAAAAGTAAAATTACAACGCATGCATTACACTAAAACACAGGCAGGAAGCAAACCTTAATTGCCTAAAGAGGCTACAGCATGCATGTAACTATGAATGCTCCACAGTATCTTGCTACACTAGATGCCATGATAGTATCTATGGTCATGAACTTGTAAATAGTGGTTCTCGATCGGTAACTCAAGACTCGCTATGCACCTACCATGAGAGAATGATTATTCATTTTGTATTTGTCTGGTGACTATTAAATCATTTCGCACTTTGTCCTCTCAATTGATTTAAAATTTAGGGAAAAACTAATACTTCATTTTTTTTACTTCTTCAACTAAAAAATATTCTTTTTTGGAGCATATTTTTGCACTTCTTCAATCTATAGGGACAAACATGAAGTGGTCTGTTAAAGAGGCACAGTGTACCTATGCCAGTCACATTTGAACTTAATAGAAGGTTCTAAGTGGAAATGTAGTAAGGAGCATGGACAGGATTAATTCAATTCCAATACCCAGCCAACGAGATAAATTTGTTACCGACACTGGCAAGTTCATCAAACATTGATCACTAAGGAAAGAATATGGGCAACAATAAGTTTCCAAACATCCAAAACTGCAAATGGACATGGCAAGAAGCCCAAAGAAAAAATCTTCAGAACTATACAATTGATGGCATAGCAATGAATTGATCCTTAGCTTGATGGTATGACAGTGTCAAAATGTTCTTACCACCAACTGACAAGGGAGAACTACAGGACATGGAATGCTGCGAAGCTTCTCATTCTCCATCTCCAAGTGTAAGATATGGTCCTAGATGTGCAGTTTCACGGGATTAGTGTTCCAAAAGTGAGAATAATACAACAGAGCAAAAATATCTTAACAAAATACAAGAAAAAAGGGCACTACTAAACCATTAGGGCCATCAAAGACACATTTATTAACCTACATACAAGGCTCCAGCTGTCAAGGCATGTTGGAACTTTTTGCAGTTATAGTAAGGTAGAAAGTAAAACATCCTTTGAAATCGCAAGCATGTAATGACATGTGTATGCATCATGCACATAGGAGGAAAAACTAAGTTGCTGCTAATCGTGCTGATGAGAAAAGCAAATAAATAATAAATAGGAACAATAAAAGAACAAATGTTTTAAAACCAGACCAGTGGTTCAACCAATCAAAGTAGTAGAACCGAGCTCTTCCAGTTCAACCGACTGAACCAATTGCTTGTGATGTCATCTGATAGAATACTTTGCATATATTAGATTACACACTTTTAGAACAGAAGAAGCCCAGTGAGTCGGCAAACATTCTAGCATCTTAATAGATTACACATGCTTGATGTCATCTTAATAGCATCCTGTTCAATTTTAGATTAGGCCAATATGGTCAATAAATAAATTATCCACCACGATTGTAGCAAGAAGACACTAGAGCAAATGGTTGGCACACTTGTTAGTTACAAGAGGTTGGAGTGCCAAACCCTAACCCAATTCCAACGTTACTCCTTTAAACTTTTTTATGGCCCAGAGTTGGTCCAGACTAGTTGACAGGTTTGCTGGGTATCAGTTGACAGGTACACCTGGTTACCGGTTGAACAGGGTCAATACCACCAATTCTTGATCAATACTATTTTTGCTGGGAAACTAGACTGGACTGGTCTGGTTCCCAGTCCAACCAGAGCCACTTCTTAAAACTCTGACATGAACAGGAGTCGACGGAAAAGCACGATATGCTACTTTTTCCCTTTTGCCATCAATGTCTTAAATAGTGAATTGACATGATTGGAATAGAACTCTAGATATCATGAGTAAGAAATCAATATGCAAGCTCCAGATCCATGAGTTACCTTCAACTGGTACAAATCCCAGTTATTTGCACACGTGGTTCCTGCAATATGCACAAATGGAAGGTCACTAGCCTGCAGGATTGTCATCTTGGCATCTCCCAAGTTTTCACCTGGGTCATTCATCTTATTTAGCAACATAATAATTTGATGTTCCTGCTTTCAACAGAACATATTAGCCGTACTTGCAAATTTGGGCCACAGAATATGATATACAAAACTTTTACCTCAGATAGAGTCTAATCCACACAACAGTGACCAAGAGGGATGCACAACAAGATCCTTCCAAAGATCTTCCCTTCTTCACATTGCTTGAATCATTCGTAAGTCCACTCACTACCACTATACGATTTGTTACATCTAAAAAAGACTCTTCATGTATTTGGAAGGAAATATAATCTGAAGCAAATTCAAAGTCATCCTACAATACCATACGGAGTAATGATTAGCATGAAAAAACAATTGGACTCTGCACATGTGGATCTCTGGATAATATTTGTAGTTTCAGATTAAAGGTATATACCCTATAGAAGGACAATGAATTGGGAATATATTTGGTGGATGCTAAAACTAACATAAGAGGGAATTGTAGCAATAAATTCTTACAATGTATCATTTTTCAAAATAGAAGAGAAGGCATATGGGTAGCTTCCTTGAAATTGTGATTATCAAATTAGTTTCTAATCAGGAAACATGAGATACAGTATTTCCATACACAAGGATCATAAGTTAAACACAGAGCGCAAATAAAATCGCCCAACTAAAGCTTCCATGTACATTGTTAAGTAATTATTAGAATATTTAAATAATAAACTACTCCTTCATCTATCAGCTTAAGCTTTTAGAACAGTTGGCAGTGGTCCCACAAAATCTCACATGGTATAAGAGCTAGGAGGTCCTAAGTTCGAATCTTCCAGGCCCCTATTTGTCTCCCCAATTAAATTTCCACGCTTAGTACTAGGCAAAAAGACCAGATTAAGCGTGAGGGGGAGTGTTAGAATATTTAAATAATAAACCATGCCTTCATCTATCAGCTTAAGCTTTTAAAACAGTTGGCAGTGGTCCCACAAAATCTCACAGTAATCAAACATCAAATACGAAAAACTAGATTATTAGACAAAGGGTAAGTTAAAAACCATTGTTAAGGATAACCTCCAGAAGACAACCCCTATCCCCAAGGGTTTCCTTTTCTTTCTCTCCTTCTCTCATTATAGTCTCAAGGTTCTGGCCACTAAGACAAGGAAATAAAAAATATAGGACAACTTTATGGTAATAGGCATTTGGATAGAAATATCTACAAACCCATTAACAGAAGTCCTGAATTAGCTAAACGAGAAATGAATATTTCAGCTCAAATAATTGATGAGTCGGGTAAAACCAACAGCACAAACTTTTAATTAAAGGATTGTAATATTTACATAAAACCAATTTTGAGCCCAGGTATCATACTCAAACTCCTGTTACACACAGAGATCTAGAATTTCACATTTGGTGCACATATCAGCAACGAGGACCAGATTTGAAGGGGGGAAAAGCTGCTCAATAGGGAGATTCGTGGCAAAACAGATTTTCCTCAGAAATCGATTTGGAAAGTGAGAATTCCAATTAGTCTCTTTTTGCTTGGCAAGCGACCTTCGAACAAATCCTTACTTTATAAATGAGACAAAATATTGGTTAATAGGTGTTTCCTCATCAAAAGGAGGCAGAGTCAGCACGGCACCCCTCCTTCATTGTTCTTGGAAAGAATGGTTTGGACAGTTTCCTATGCTTGTGCCATGCTATCTTGGGTTATCAGAGGTTTTATTGAGCAAGAACTTTGGGCATGGCGGGGCATTCATTTACAGCACATCAAGTGGGATTAACTGAATTCCCCTGTTTCTTTTGGCTGATTTGGAAGGAGTGGAGCAAGAGAGCTTCTGATGGAGAGAAATCGTCTGTTCCATTTTATGGAAATTTGGCTTAAAGTCACACACTTTTGGTATAGTGCAGACTTGCATATGGATGTAAATGCCCTGGTTGATTAGTCGATGATTGACCCGGTATTTGAGCTCCCTTTTGGCTTTGGGAGTTGTTTTGTATATGGCTTTAGTTTTTTGGGCTCCTTTGGTATATGGGTTGCACCCCATAGGTGCCCTACAGGTGAACTATATAATCTATAAAAAGAAACTTCACATTTTTTTTTTTTGAGGATTTAAGTTATTCCAATTGCCCTTTATTCCAACACATGTTATCTCATCATATAATTTCAAGTACCAACATCAACGTCTCACTTTTTTGCGAGTAACGTCACCATGACAAATGGGTGCCACTACTACTAAAAGTCAAGATCGAAAAAGTTCAAAAGAAACGTTGGATCCAAAGAGCTACCAACACACTACCAGAAAAGAAGCAATACTAGGGACTGAGAGTAGCATACAAAACTGATTTGAAGAGGAAAAATGTGAGTATAATGCATTAGTAGGTCTCAAACACCTAATATGAATCTATCTGACATGCAACTTAGTAAAACCAATTTCAATAATAGGAGTTGACATCCTTAGCATTGGTCTGCCAAAAAAGAGGTAGTATATCAAAAATCGTGATCTAAAGATAAAAATAATAATACAAAATAATCAATTCTCACATCTAAGTACTAAACAAACGATTAAGAACAGAGGCTCTCATAACCATGGTTAAGCATCACAGATTAGATTCATGTAGGCTCAATTCACTGTCATCCAAGCACCCACCAGTTAGTTTTCTGCTCATTTCTTTGAACATCTGAGTTTTCATTCTCATCGTTAGCTTGTTGACCATAAACATAACAAAGGAAATAAGAGTTTTACTAACTACACTGAGTTCAATGGGTGGAATTTGGCAATATAAATAAGTCTAACTTCCCCCAGGCTCTAATAGTAATATCGATGGGTACAAAGCTTTGAATATGATTATTTGGTACAAAAATTGACTCTCGCAATTGTAAGGGGATATATGCTAAGACCGAAGTGGGCAATAAACTCTTTCCTTTTAAATTGAGAACATATCTCTACACCTTCTAATTATAATGTGAACGTATAAACATTCTATATCCAAATCTCCTTGTACAGTACACTCAAAGCTCAAACTTAGATCAAGTTCAAGTTCAAATCAATGATTAATGACCTACAATTTCCATTATATGCTTATAGGAGATATAGCCAACTTATTGAATCAGACTCAAATCAGATTTTACTTGATCCTTCCAGTCACTTAATAGACTAATAATTCATATCATTGCATACAATATGATTGTATGAAGAATCAACATCAGGATGTTCTGAAAAATATGGCTTGTCTCAAGATGTGTAGAAGAATAATTTCCAGTAGCAAATTCCTATCTCTATCCGATCACCTCCAAGATTCACTGAGATGCATGAAGGAAAAAGGCCAGATGCAAAGATAATAACGCACACCCACAGATGATTGAGGACAACCAACAGTTCTTTTCCAGCACCACAAACAACTTGTGATACACACTTCATACACTATCACTGGACAAACTAGCAGACTGAGATCATAAAAACCAACCAAAAAGGCCAAGGTCCTATAGCAGCACCAGAGCTTAAAAAATTAGCCATACCACTTCATCCAGAGAATTAACACGAAACTGATAGATTGGAAAATTCCTCCTGAGGGAAAGAGTCAAGACCTAGATAAGCAAACGAAAATAGTTAAATGAAGAAAAAAGAAACGCCATCTACCACACTGAATTAACAGTATCACTTGCCATGGTCACTAACAAGGTTTGACAGCAAATCAAACTTCTTCTCGAAATATGTTAATGGCATCAGCCCACTGCTTATGCATTACATATAATGATGCCTGGATGACATAAAGTAATCTTCAATGTTCAAAGCCTGTTAAGCAACTTGATGAAGTCCATTTTTTCTGCAGACAAAAAGGGATTGATAATCTAAGGAGGCATTTGGCTGATAAAGATTCTCAAAAGTTTGTTCTGATTTCAATTTGAGAATTAAAATAGACCAGAAAATGTGTTTGGTAATACTCCAAAAGCAGTTGACAAATAGAAGGAAAACTATTCTCAGAATCAAAATCACAAACTGAAGATGACTTTTTTGTATTCCAATTCCAAATGCAAACATAGAGATTTGGAATAAATAAGCCTATTTTTGGAATGTGATGTAACCTGAGCATATTCTCACAATTTTCATCCCTAATGACATTATTTTCACTAAACAAATATTTTGTCAACAAAACATCGAAAACAGTTTCTATGACAATGGAAACTAAAGCTGTTCTCTAAAACTAAGCTGGCCTTAAGCAGTCGAGAACAAAAATGACGCATGACTCATGTGACAATGTTTAAAATTTTGCAACAAATTTGCCTCACGAATTTCAACATCTGAACTACATAGATTTTTAGGGACTTTTTACTGAAAGATAGACGACATTTACAGGTTGAGTAGAAATCTGAAGCATGAACAAGATAATTTAGGCTTCCAAGTATGAGGCATCATGTTGTTCAGCTGATGGCAACTCTTGAAAGTCAACTCAAGCATTAAAAATTATCAGCAGGGAAGTTCTTCCATAACGTAAAGTTTAAAGTTATTTCTAAGAAAACTGCCTCATTGCTCTACCTTAACTATCCATTTCTTTGTAAGGACGATGATAATTTCTTGAGTTACTTCGCGTTTTACTTTCCTTATGACCAAACAAAATTAGATACCGCCGAAACAAATATTAGTGCACATAAACAACCATAATAGAATCGTAATATCAAGTACAATCACCACCACATAAACTAGAACAGAATCTAGATTTCCACTTGGAACCTTCATTCACACTAGGTTTTTTCTATAAAACGCCAACTCCTCAGTTGAAAATCATGTTCTCAATTAAGACATTCAAGCACTTCACACACTAAATAGAAAAAAGAGAGAGCTTTCTCAATTTGAAGCAATTACCAGGTGAGACTGTCCCCAGCAATAGAGGTCCACCCATAGTAGACATTCGTTCTGAATATGAGATTTCATCTTCATCCTCATCCAAGTATGTAGATTAGGGCTAGCTTTCTTGCAGCCAAAACACAAGCCACACCCCTGCTTGCTGTAGCCAAAAATAAATAACTCAACTTGATTTCACTCCGATGTTCCTATAATATGGCCATAACTAATGTGATGTTTTGATACCTCTGTTAGGTAAAAGTAATAAGTACAATACTTGCTTCACGCTAAAATATAGGTGGAAGCAATACTTGTGTACTGAAGAGGCTATCGTATGCATGTGAACCATGAATGCTCTACAGTATCTTTCTACACTAAAGACCCTAATAGTGTTTATCATCATGAACATGTATGTACTAGTTCTCAGTCAGTAACTCAAACTGCAATGAACCTACCATAAGAAGATAATTATTCTTTCTGTATATGTCTAGCCACTAAAGATTCATTTTTTTCGCACTTTGACCTCCCAATTGATCTAAAATTTACAGGAAAACCTAATAGTTCAGTATTGTACTTCATGAAATGAAAAAGATATTCTTTGGAGCATAAATTTGCACGTTTTCAACCATCGGAACAAGCATGAAATTGTCCATTAAAGAGGCACAACATACCTATGCTAGTCATATTTAAACTTAAGAGTAGGTTGTAAAAGTGGAAACTTAGTAAGGAGCATGGACAGGATAATTCCAGCTCCACCACTTAGTCAATGAAATAAATTTGTTACTAATACTGGCGAGTTTATCAAAAAATGATATAAAAAGGAAAGACTATGGGCAACAAGAAGTTTCCAAAAATCCAAACTGCAAATGGATATGGTAAGAAGCTCAAGGAAAATAGTTTTCTGAGTATACAATTGATGGCATCACAATGAGTTGATCCTTAGCTCAATTGTATGGCGGTGTAAAGAAATTTTACCACTACCAAGGAGGAACTACAGTATGGGGAATGCAGCAAATCTTCTCATTCTCCGTCTCTAGGTGTAAGATAGAGTCCAAGATGTGTATTTTCACTGGGTTAGTGTTTTGGAAGTGAGAATGAGACAACCAAGCAAAAGTGTTCACAAAATAGAAGCAAAAATGGCACTACTAACCCATTAGGGTCATCAAATGCACATTCCTTAACAAACATTCAAGTACAAGGCACCAACTGTCAACACAACTTTTGCAGTTATGTTAAGGCAGAAAGTACAACATCCTTTAAAATTGCAGGCATGAAATAGAATGTATATGCATATAGGAGGAAAAACTAAGCTGCCACTCCTCATGCTGATGAGGAGAGCAGATACATAATAGGAAGAACAAAAGAATAAACGTTTTTAAAACCGGACTAGTGGTTCAACCAGTCAAACTAGTAGAACCATGCTCTGACAGTTCGATCAGTTGAACCAATTGCATGTGATGTTGTCTAATAGAATACAAATTTCCTAAACAAAAGAAGCCCAGTTCACTCGACAAAGCTGCTTAAGCACAAAAGACAGGGTTCCTGTTCTCGATAAATTGTTCAAATTTTTAATAGACTAAGCCAATACGGTCAATAAATAAATTATCCACCACAAAATGAAGCAAGAAGACACCGAAGCAGATGGTTGGCATGCCTTTTAGTTACAAGAGGTTGGAGTTCCAAACCCCAACCCAACTTCAACACCCTTCCTTAACATTTTTGGAAGGCCTAGAATTGGTCCAGACTAGTTGACAGGTTTGCTGGGTTACCAGTTGACAATTACACATGGTTACTTGTTCGACAGGGTGGATACCACCAGTTGTTGACCACTATTGTTTCCGCTGTGAAACCAGACTCAAAAGAAAAGCACAATATCCTAGTTTTTCCTTTTTGCCATCAATGTCTTAAATTGGGAATTGACATGTATCGGAACAAATAGAACTCAGGAGCATCCTATATTTCTCACAAGTAAGGAATCATTATGCAAACTCTAGAGCCACAAGTTACCTTCAATTGGTCCAACTCCCAGTTAATTGCACAAGAGTTTCCTGAAATATGCATAAATGGAACGTCACTGGTATGCAAGATCATCATCCAGGCATCTCTCAAGTTTTCACAAGCATCATTCATCTTATTTAGCAGCATAACAATTTGAAGTTCCTGTTTCCAACGTAATATATTAGCCACATCTGCAAATAAGGGATTTAAAATATGATATACCTAGCTTTTACCTTTTATAGAGCCAAATCCACATGATAGTAACCAGGAGGGATGCACAACAAGATCGATTCTAAAGGCCTTCCCTACTTCACATTGCTTGAATCATTTATAAATCAACTCGCCACCGTTATATTGTTTGTAACATCTAACAAAGACTATTTGGAAGGAGATATAATTTGTAAACCCAATTTTATGATTTTGATTGGATGAAGCAAATTCGGAGCCATCCTGTATTTGTACTATGCACATGTAAATCTCTAGAGAAAATTGTAGTTTCAGATTAAAGGTATATACCTCATAGAAGGATAGTGAAAAGGGAATGTATCTAGTATATGCTGAAATAGACATATGAGGGAATTGTGACAATAAATTCACATCAAGATTTGTTTTTAAATAGTAAAAAAAGACATCTTGATAGCTTCCTTGAAACTGTAATGATTAAATCATTCCCTAATCTAAACATGCGGCACTGTTTTTCCATACACAATGATCATAAGCTAAACAGAAAGCCCAATCCGACAAGATCACCCAACTTAAGTTCCAATTACATTGTCAGGTAATCAACTTGAGACCAACTATGAAACACTAGAATATTAAGAAGAGGGTAAGTGAAAATCATTGTTGACTACAAAACCCAAAACAACACCCTACCCCCAAAGGTTTCCCTATCTTGTTCTCCTTCTCACATTATGGTCTCATAGTTCTGGCTACTCAGGCGAGGAAATGAAAAATATTCGTACAATTTTTTGGTAATAGGAAAATGGATAGAAAGATCAACAAACTCAAATAATTGATGAGTTGGATAACACCAAAAACCAAAGACTGGCAATGTTCACACAGTCCAATTTTGAATCCGGGCAATCATACTCAAACTCCCGTTATGCATACAATGAGATCAAGAATTTCACATTCGGTACACACATCAGCAATGAGGACCAAACTTGAAAGGGGGAAAAATGAATCACTTCAAACAGTAGATACCAGCAACGTTTTGTCCCATAATTCATATTTCTCCCACAGAGGTGGCATGGGTAAGAACATTTATGCATGCCAAACTAGATATAGCATTAATGAGAAGAATCTACAATGAAAGAGCAATAAACGACACATTCAGATATGAACTTCTATGCAAGAACAAGATTCTATTGCATCTCACATATCTAATTCTTTTGTTAATACCTCTGTTCCATCTGTTGAAATTCCTCTACAAGTGTCCTTGGCAAATATTCACTGTCCCCAAAACCTCCAAGTTGCAATAATTCTCTGGCACAATAATGCGTGTAAGACGTCTTGCTGACCTGACCTGACATAATAAATAAAAGCAGAAAGCGCAAGAAATTAAACTTCATCTTTAAAAAAGTGAGACCTTACAATTCAACGAGAAACAACAATCAACCCATCTATTTTAACCCTCGTTACCATATGGATAATTGAAATAATGTTGGACCAACAAAAACCAGGGTTGACGACCAGCAAACCACCCTAACTTGAGTCAATCTTATCTAGTTGAAGTGTTGAAGTGCTCAAAGTATTTATGAGGACTGTAGCAAGATGATCTGAAATGAAGAACTAACCTACAAACCAGGAGTCATTTACCATTGCACATCATCAGTTTAGCAACTACTGTGGACATACTGCTAGAACGCATGAAAACAATACTAGGCTTGACAGCATATCATTCTGACATTTAAAGCATGACCAAGTTCCATTACACCATGGTATTAGAATTCTCTCGCCTACAAATGTATCGCACAACCCAGTGAAGGCCTACCAAAATAGCTGCTAGAGTACATGAAAGCAAATACCAAGCTGGCCATATTTCGCAGTATCCAAGGAATACTAAGCTAACCAACCTTCTCGCTTCGAAGCAATTACAAGGAGAGACTGTCCACAGCCTCTGCCAATTGACATTGCCTTCGAGTCCTTCTTGACCATCGCTGGCCAATTCTTCTTTAGATTCCACTCCATCGTCTTCGCCTGCCAATTAGAAATCAAGCAAACTTCAGAAAATCAACTTGGAACAATTGAGTCAACTGCCCATTAGGTCACAAAAGAACACTAGGAGCTGAACCTAAGAAGCCAGTGATTTATCGAACTGAAGCTGAAACAGGAGGACGACACACTGTGGTCCTTCGCTGGTCTCCTTAGCTAAAGCTCCGTGAGCAATCAAAAATGCAACATTAGCACTAGAACAAATCGCAAGGATGAGAGCTAAAAGAGGGCTTGTGAAGGATAGAGCTCAAACCTAGAGGAACGCTCGAGCCAGTTGAAGAGTGAGAGGATGAGGAAAGTCCACTTGAATCCTAGAGTAACATGTGGGAGAGAAAATAAGGAAGACAGAGAGACTTGATCACAGGAGTGGAGGCGGACATTTTCAGCTCTGTAAAGCTTCTGTTAAACATAAGCAGGGCAATGTGGGATGACAACATGCAAACAACCTTGTACCATTCCAAGTATGCATTGAGCTCATAATCCTTCTATGATTTCAATTTATTTTAGAAGTGCCTTGCGAAAGCTCTCTCAGATATATCAACATTTTCATCAACCAGTGAAAAAATAACCGAATCCTACTAGTGAGTCAGATAAAATCAATCCAGCAACTAACATCAACAAACTAGTAATAATACTCTGAAGTTTACAAATCTTTGTTTGTCAAACTCAATATTCCTTATGAGCTCTTTGGATCCAACTAATGGGGCATCTAACATCATCATCCACAGAAGCTTTGATCAAATTAACATAGTGAATTCAACTCAAGTTGCTTGCTTTTGTGGGACATAGTATGATTCTTTTCCTTATCATTACATGATATTCATGCATTAGAATTAATGCAAGGCAGTTTTCAAATGGCGTATAGGATATCGAAAAGTTTCCTCAGGAAACTTATACAGATGCCTCCTGTCTTTTACTTTTCAGCAAGTAAATGAACTAATAAGAGCTTATGCACAATATAAGGAATTTATTTTACAGTACAGATGATTATGTCAAAGGACATTGTAGTAATGTCTTGCTTAGCTCAAAAGTTCAAGTATATGACAAATGGCTTTACCAACTCTACAAACATCAAGATGCATTCTCTGGGATAATCTATTATTAGCCTTGGAGTAGGTATATTCTGGATTCAGGGTGCGTTTGGTTCGGCATTTGGAAAGCCCATTGGGAAAATGCAAAGCAGTTTAGCCTAAAGGGCTTTGGAGGGAATGCAAAGACTGTTTGGTAAATTCTGCTTTGAAAAGCAACTTTGAGATAAATGCTGTTTGGTAAAAAACACATTTACAAAGCCCATTTGAGTGATTAATATTAGCTTTTTAGTTTTTATATGTTTAAAATTGACAAAAATAATGCATGCAACTTCTTTTAATTTAAATTTTGACGACAATGCTAAAAAATATCAAATGGAAAAAATTCACATCAAAGTGGTCTCTCTCTTAATTTAAAAAAAAAAAAACCTTTATTATAATAAATGGAATAACATTTGCCCCGAGGAAATAAATTTATTATCCTTTAAAATTACAAACATCCTTAAATATTTCTAGAGACATTTGATCAAGCTAGAATACTATGTACAACAAACCTTGATACAACACAGTTTCTCAAATATCTATTCTCTGTTTACATGCAAAGCATACATAAAAGTTCAAATGCTCTTGTCATAGATAGAATTAAAGGTCGTTGTAACACATAAGCTGCCATTCTTTTGACCACAAAGATGATTTGTCTGGCCTACTTGACTCCCCAGATGAAGTGGAGGATGAATCCTTTGAGTGACCTCTCAAACCTTCATCAAGAATTAGATCCATGAATTTTGAAAGTGACAAGGTGTCGATATTTCACCGTCATTAACCTCAGCTAAGCTCATTAGCATCTTCACGACAGTCAACATGGATGTTTGAAGCCCTGGTATACCCTGTGTTCAAAGAAGACCAATCTTCATGAATAGGCATGCCTCTTACCTATGATGTTCCCCATCCAAAGATGTACCACTAAGATCATTAGCTCCCCTTTCTTGTGCAACTTCCATGCCCATAACACATTGTACATGTAGATCAAGAGATACATGCATTTACAGCATCACAACTCAACTTCTAAGCCAACAAGAGCAAGAAAGTCTCCAAACCCCAAGCCTATCTGTCCACATAATCCCCCGTTAAACACAGAACCGATTTTCACAAGAAAGACCCTCCTTAACAGGAACAAAACATTGTGAAGTTGCCCATGAACATCCAGGTTGCATAACATAACACAAAATTGACATGTATTCTTTATACCCATTCATTGCCCACTCATTCTAGCAAGTATCAGCTATATGAATAAACATCCATGTTGCAAAACAGAACACAAAAAACCAGTGCATAACTCGTAACTGGCATGTATGACTTTGATAGCAAAAAATTTGTTGCAGCATAATACAAACTGGGATGCTAGATTAAGCATGCATATAGCACCAAATAAGGAGCAGATCAGGGCATCAACAAATTTGGGCAGCATAAGTTAAAGAACCTACTGTAAACAGTTGAATGAACACCCCAAAGCAGGAATGGGATTATGATGGATAGCAATTAAATGAAGTTCCATAAGGTCATTCCGCATCCACGCATCACTCAATGCACTCACCCCTCCAGTCAAACTCTCCAGGAACTCAATCTTCTTCTCGATCGAGAGCCCCCGAAACTTGGCATTCTCGCCTGGTGGGGATATCAAACAACAAAGAGAGAGACAACAAGCAAAAAATGCCGCGGCGACATCGACCCCAGCGACGACCCCGACCTCAAGAAATAGGGCACCATCTTCGATCACCATCTCAGTCTCTACCTGAACCTCAAGAAATAGGGCACGGACGACGGGCTTACCGGTTCGGCCGGCTCGATGGTGCCGATTGGAAGGAGTCGTCGGTGGAGCTGGCGCGCGGGCGAGGTGTCGACTCAAGCTCTGCCGCTCTAGGTCGCCGCTTTCCCTTGGACTCTCTGTCGCTCGAGCAAGAACTGGTATCACGAGGGAGGAGAGAGTCGGAAGGAGTCGTCGGTGGAGCTGGCGCACGGGCGAGGTGTCGACTCAAGCTCTGCCGCTCTAGCTCGCCGCTTTCCCTTGGACTCTCTGTCGCTCGAGCAAGAACTGGTATCACGAGGGAGGAGAGAGTGACAGAAGGGGAGAAGGGGAGGAGAGAGCGAAGCGACGAGAAGGGGAGGAGAGAGGAGTGCGTATGAGCTAGGGTTTTCTTTTCTATTTTCAAAATGGACAAAAGTGGGTTTTCAACAAATTTTTGAGGGCAAAATCGACAACTTCAATTTTTTCATTAATTGAAGCCTTCAGCATTCCGAAAATGCTGAAAAAGCTCAAGGCTGGTCTCCACCAGCCTTGGGCTTTCAGCATTCCCAAGGGCCAGCTTTCAATTGAAAGCTCCTTGGGAATTGGTTGCCAAACGCCTCTCTTTGGCTGAAGGAGCTTTGGGGGCTGGATGGGCTTTCTAAATGCCCATCCAAACGCACCCTCAAACCAAATGAACAAGGATCCATAGTCAATAAAATTCGAATTGCAATTTTCTAGATCGATCCAAATAATTCACAATGCTTTTGCTTCTTCCCTGTTTATTAATTCACTCAGAGCCACACAACTAGAAGAAGAGCTTGTTCTTGCATTTAGCATTTCTAAACTGATACGGTTACTTTAATCAGCCAATGCAGACAGTTCTGTGAAATAAAATGTGTGGAACTCAATGGTTGATGCCAAGGGATGCCCTGTCAACATGCTCCATTTGCACCGTAAATTAACTCTTAAGCATAACTTAGAAACATGCAGTCACGAGCTACATGGTAAGGGCAGAGCAAACTAAAACCTCAATTAGGAGGACTGCCCTATAGGGTCCTTCATTTTTCATTTCTCAACCTACATAATGACCTTTGGCATGCTATCAAATACCTGTATACATCAGTTTTTATGCACTATTTCCAGCATTCCCAAAATCAATCAAACAATGAGAATCTTTATTCTGCATAGGATGAAGGATCTTACCCGAAAACTAATGACAAATGATGCACTTAGAAAGCCTTTTCCATCTATATCCCTTACTGGCATGATAAGCAAAATCTTGTTGCCAAAGCACACAACAATTTCCATGGATATCTCCCCTCAATTCCTTGAATTCAAGTAAGGAGACAATGATGACACTGTCAACTAGGAAATAATATTGAGAAGATCATAAATCTTGAAAGATATTGGGAGCAGGAAATACAAATGAAAATTGGATAGATCTCAAAAGAACAAAGGTAACTTACCTGCTCTATGTACCTTTGATAGTAAATGGGGATTACTTCCATTATATTGACTCATCCGAGTCATCCATATCGTCTGATTCATAACCCTATCATTTCGCTATTTGTAATCTCATTTGATCGATAAATCTGAGTTCCAGATAATTCTGGAATTGTTTTGAGTGACTCGCATCCGATGATATTCAGTTCTTGCAACTTTAACCTATCAAGGCCATCAATTTCGGCTAATTTTACACATCCTCTAGCTTGTAATTTCTTCAGCCTCCCGGATTTTGGAAGGTCTAGCCTTTCCATTGAAGTGCACTCAGAGATATCTAAACTTTCCAAATACTCTGACCTATCAAGGCCTTCAATTTCGGCTAAGTTTTCACACTTTGTAGCTTTTAATATCTTCAGCCTCCCGAATTTTGGAAGGTCTAGCCGTTTCATTGAAGTGCACCGGCGGATATCTAAACTTTCCAAATACTCCGACCTATCAAGGCCTTGAATTTCGGCTATGTTTTTGCAAAATGTAGCTTCTAATTTCTTCAGACCCTCGAATTTTGGAAGGTCCACCTGTTTGATTGAATCACAGCTTGTGATATCCAAGATTTCCAAATATATCAATTTGTCAAGAACTCGAATTTCAAGTAGATTCTCGCAACTGTAGACCAGTAATGCCCTTAGATGGGCAAACTGTGAAACGTCCAGCATTTCGATAGATCCACAGTTATGGACTTCCAAGGATTCGAACTTGAAAGGCGTGTTTAAGGATTGTGGTGATTCCATTTCTTCAATGTCCGTCGGTTGGGAGCATTCTGAACTCTTTAATTGCGTTGATGGAAGCTCCTGGATGCACTGGATAAATCCGCAATCCTCAACTTGTAGTTCCTTGAGATGGGCTAGGTGGGAAAGCGAAGGCAACTTGCGACTTTGACAAGTGACGCCCAAATATGTTAAGCCGGAAGGAAGGTCCGGCAGCAATTGGAGCTTGTAGCATTGTAAAAATTCAAGGAGTCGTAGGGAAGAAAGATTACACATGCTTTCTACCATTATCCTTTTCAGTTTAAAGCAACCGTAAGCACGTAACTTTCGGAGCTTTCTCAGACTCCCAATACCATTGGGTAATTCTTCTATACCACTGTGAAAAATATCTAGAATCTCTAGATTCTCCAAAGACCCTATGCTATTTGGTAATGCAGAAAGGGATGTAGTACCGGATAGATCGAGTTGCCGTAGTGCTTTTAATTTACCTATTTTTGCCGGAAGCTTCCTGAGGTGGGAACAGTAGCCTAGCTCCAAGCGAAGGAGGTCCTCCATGTCTTCAATGGAAGCGTCGATTCGCGTCAGTCTTCGACACCCATGGAGGATGAGAACCTCTAACTTCTCAAAAGCTGAGAGGAAGTCAGTATTTTCCAAGGATTTACAATTTGAAAGGTCTAGATATTTAAGTTTCTCTGCCATCTACCAAAAAAACAAAAATAATAATAATAATAATGAATGTTGATGGGTGAGTGTAGAGTCATTATGATTCAAAAGAAAGCATAAAAGGAGAGGAAAAAAAAGACTTTAATTCTTACCTTGAAAAAACTCCATCCTCCCCATTTCTCATTTATCTCCCTTCCTCGCAATTCAAGTACAGCTAATTCCTGCATGTGAAAATTGTTTACTTCAAAACTCACGGGACATTTTCGCCATTGAAGCCATTTTAACTCCTCCATTGAGTCCTTAAAATCTCCACTGAGATGTGCCCCTTTCATGAAAAGGAATCTTAGACTCGTCAATTTTTTGAATTGTTCTGCTATGTAATTGTCGCCATCTCGCTCGACTATTTTGCCAAGGCCTTCTGAGTTGCCTTTACTTAGATCAATGGCCTCAATCTTGTCCGTTCCCTGCAAGCAAGAATCAACGTTTATTAATACTAAATCCAACTAAAGTAATCTAATATTATTTGTTCATATTGCGATTGACGTGCATTAATGTGTTCAAGAGACCAGCAATGCGAAGATATGATTTTTCTTTTTACGCCAATAAACAAAATTTATAAAGGCTAACAAAGTGAAGGATGTCAACTTCCATTTTGAAATTTGGCCATATACATTCGGATCTCAAAAAGAATTACGATGCATGGTTCATTCAAAGTAAAAACTTTATAACTTGTAATTTTCTTCTTTCCCATACTGTAGCTTCATTACCATACTAGTTAAGACAAGCGTAATCAAATTGCAATGTACAAAATCAAAAGTTGATTTGATCTATTTTAATAGAAATATTTTTTCTCTATGTAAATTTCACGTTAATTTTTTGTGTATATTACTCGATTGTGCTACTTAATAAAAAAAAAAACACATACTCTTATTTTCCATTGGAGTAACAACTAATTACAAGAAACTGAATATTGTGACAATAGTTATATTAATATATTATGTACTTATTATTTACTAGTAGTAACTTGAAATATTCTTAATTAATTATTTTCTAATCATAAATAACTAAGACAATAATATTAGCTATGTTAATATTCTCTACAACTTATTATTTTATCATAAATTTTAGTTTAGCTATAGATTATGATTTGATATATTCATAATCATAAATAGCTTATTAGCTATATTAATAATCTCTAAACTTACGATTTTATCATAAATTTTAGTTTAAATATAAATTACAATTTGATATAATCATAATCATAAATAACTGAGTTACTTAAATATAATAAAAATATGAAAAAATTAATTATGAAAAGTGCAAAGCATTTTTAGAAATGAGAAAATTGAAGCTATTTTTGGCTACAAGCCTACATGGAATGGCTATTCCTTGGCCCCGACAGAAATAACTACTCCTGATTTTAAGAGTATAGTAATTTCTACTCTGTTTTTCAATAAAATGAAGGAATAATTACTTCATCAAAATAGAATGGAAATAGAATAGTTATTCCTGAGAATCAAATTGTAGCAAGCTTTCACAAATAAAATAATAATAATAATCATTATGCATAAGAAGTCAAGAAGTAATACAGAAAGTTCATGGACTTCCACATGTCATTTTCTTGGAACCAGAAATTTTGCTATTGTACTTCACAATGTTATACGAGATTTCATGGATACTCATACGTGAACAACATAATAATTTGGGAAGGATTTAGATCTCAACACTCAAAAGGAATCCATGAAAAAGAAAGAAATCTTCAACATAAGTAATCTACTCAGATTAGTCATTGCTCCCAAAGAAATGCTCAAGTGACTATTACTAATTGACT
Organism: Eucalyptus shirleyi; assembly: GCA_017140165.1. Taxonomy (NCBI): domain Eukaryota; kingdom Viridiplantae; phylum Streptophyta; class Magnoliopsida; order Myrtales; family Myrtaceae; genus Eucalyptus; species Eucalyptus shirleyi. The sequence continues at coordinate 42,895,193 of CM029450.1, forward strand.
ATAAGATTAACAGTTGGTTGTAGGTCACAAAAAAACAAATAACAGATAATCAAAAATTATTTGGAGATTCACTCCTTTAAGAATATGTGGCTTACATGTTATTATTATTATGGTACCCAAAGACTATTATGCTAACAGGATCCCCCCCCCCCCCCCCCCCCCCCCCCACACAATAAACTTCCCTCTCAAAATATTAGAATGCCTGATCTATCTTCAAGACTTCTTTGTGTGGTGTGTAACTCTTTTCAACTTAAAAAATTGGATAGGTAGGGTGTGGCCGAATCCTGAAAATACACCAACCCTTTGTACTCGGACAAAAGTCGCAAAACCTTTCAAACATCTATCAAGCCTAACCTTCAGCATCTACGACAAAGATAACATAACCTTTCAAACGCAATAAAAATAGCCCAACTATTTAACCGTAGAAGAAAATTAACACCTAGTACAAATTTCATCTATAAAAATTGTTAAATCACCATGGATGCCCTACATTGTTCATTGTGCTAACGTACACAGTGACTGATGTCAACCCACACCAAAAAGGATGTTGTTTTTTACTTTATGATCATGTTAACAATTTGTTACAAAATTCCTGGCTTTTTGTAAAGAAAAAAAAGTTTTAGTCATGATTAACATGGTTCATTGTGCATATCCGCACAATGAGCTATGTAAAATGACTCGAGATGATTTAAAGTGAAAATAGGCAGAATTGATGGCGGGCGTCATTTTTGTCCCATGAGTAAAAGGATGAGTTTGAAAGGTAATGTCATCTTCATTCCACATTCAAAATGCTGGGTCCTTTTAGGATTTTATTCGACTTGTGTAATATTTATCCCAATTGCGAAAAGTCGTACTTCTTTTATTTGGCTGTGCACTCATTAATATCCAACGAGTGAGTTATGAGTGTGTTTCAATTATGCTTTAAATGTCTTTTATTTTTTGGTTTATTTAGTAAGTCGTGCTAGTGCTTTGTCCTTGATTCGCACTTGGCAAGCATTTTTTTAATAAACACTTCAACAAAGGAGAGTATTGGGTGACCTCTCACGTCGCTTTGCCATGTTATAGGATGTCTTGTACAAGCAATCTTTCTACAATGGACTTTAGGTGCAACACTTGAGAAGAAGGATGTGGAGGAAATTCTTCCTTTCCTTGATAGATCTCAAGTGGCATTACGATCGAGCTTACGCTGGAGGGTCCTTCTAAAGGTTCGGCATAATTGTAAAAGGAAGAGGCTGAGAGTCGTGAATGGCTAACCCAGCCTCCTTCGTCCCTTGGGACCAACAAGGGGTAGCAGTACTTTTCCAAAATAAAGAAGGATATTTGGCATTTGTTTTTCAATCGGAAGTGGTGCATATTGTGGTTCTTTCAGCTGCTTGTGTTTTAGATAATATGTATGAAAATACCTTTGGATATTTTCATTCAATGTTGGAATAAACTAGAAAGAAGAACTTATATCATTTTTAGCAGAACCACTCTGATTTCAACTTACGATAATGCCATGGATGAAAAACGAAATGGAATCATGGAAGAATACTGACATAATTATATCAAACTGTACATTTGTAGTTGTAAAATTTAGTTATACCATTATATTTGTATATAAAATATACAGCATATTCATTTTTCTTTTGCGTAGTTTAGTTTGTTTTATCATGTAGTACGAAAGACATAATAAATGGACACCGGCTTCGAACTTGTTAATATATGAATTGGCTCTTGTGATTACACGTACGCCGCACGTTGAGATATAAGTGCGAGTCTTTTGATCAACAACTAGAGTCAAACCAAATGATGGATTAAATAGAGCAGAGTCGCAATCATGATAAATTCACAAATGCAAATACAATCTCATGCTTAATTATACAGAATAGAATTTTAGAGTATTTATCTCCTTGACCTTTAATGTAGAAAATAAGTATCCCTTCCATTCTCTATTATGGGATAGTGAATAATATTTCATGAGAAATGTGGGCATCGTTAGTCCTATTATATTAATTCTAACATATGATTTATATATCCCGAGTAGCTATGGTTTACAATAGTATAGTCAAGTTATTTATTGTATGTGTCAAGGACGCAACTAAATCAATATAGAAATTCAAGATTTTTGTCAATATAGAGTACCCCTATCAATATCTAAAAAATTTGAAAGTACCTCATTCTTGGAGATAACTTTGTAATATACACTTGCTTAAGAAATATCTTAGATAAGCTGCGATACTTACTAAGAGAGAAGTGACCTCCTACTTTCTAATCATGTCAATGAAACGATACAAGGATACTAATATTAGAAGGTTCTTAATATTAGAAGGTTCTATTTTCACTAGAGCAAGCACTGAGTTGACAACCAACACTACTCTAACAAGAGAACATGGACAAAGGGAACAAAAGAAGAGAAATGGTTACCTTATTTCTTTTTAGCACTTTCAAGGCTTCCTCAGAGTCCCATAACCTGCTACGGTGCCAAGGTTGTTGCTGGTTTTCCTCACGTACAATTGCCCTACCGAGATCTCTTAATTGGTCATGCATTTGGAGCTTAACATCATCTCCAATTTTTATTAATGACATAAATATCAATACATCAATATTCACCCCTGGAAAAAAGTCACAAGCGTCCCACATGTAGAATGCGATTCTTCTATCAGTGCCAATGAGAAAGCAAGCGATATCCAAAAATATTTGTTGTTGTTCATAGTCTAATGCATCGTAACTTATCCTTAACTTTTCTTGCACTTTTTTATCAGGAACCTTTTCTAACTTTTTTATCATATCTCTCCATGCTTTTGATTCTTTTCCGCAAAATAATGAACCTAAAACCTCAAGGGATAAGGGAAGTCCTCTGGCAATGGATACAACTTCACGAGTGAGGCCCTCAAATCCACTTGGAGGAAAGTCCTTTCGAAACGCATTTTTGCTAAATAGAATCAAAGATTGGTCGGGATCCAATTCCGTAAGGTCATAGTTGTGGTCCACCCTATCTAATTCAAGAATTCTTTTGTTTCTGGCAGTAATAATGATCCTACTTCCCAAAGAAAACCAATCATGATTACCAGCCAAAAAGTTCACTTGATAGACATCATCCACATCATCAAGAAGAAGAAGGACCTTTCTATCTTTAAACCTAGAGGAGATGAAATTAATCCCTCCATCCTTATCATGAACTGCATTTTCATGTTTCGATAGATCAAAGATTAACTGATTTTGTAAGTAATGTACACCATTACGCTTCCATGATTCCCTTATATCAGCAATGAAGCTACGGTGCTCAAATTGATCGGATAGCTTGTTGTAAATAGTTTTAGCAAGAGTAGTTTTACCAATGCCTCCCATTCCATGGATGCCAACAAATAGGAGGGAATGAGATTTATCATCCAGACGTTCCATAATGTTCTTCACATGACTATCAATTCCGACCAAATTCTTAGAAATAATCAACTCAGACTTTTTCTTTAGTTCACTCAACACTTTTTGGACAACCGATTTCACCAACTTTGCTTCAGACCTGTCAAATGTGACAAGAGTTCAAATATGTGGCAACAATAATTTTATATTTTTTATCTATTAAGAAGTAATAAACAAATCCATAATAAATTGAAAAAAAATTAAGAATCATTTTTGTCACACCTCCATTTTTGTCACACCTCCATTTTTGTCACATCTCCATATATTATCTTATATGCTAAGAATAACGTTTGAGAAATGCTTGTGGTTGTTTCACATGGTGTGCCCCCTTCCACTATTACTCCGACATAATTTATTAAATTAGAAGAAACTTGAGGGCATCACTTATGAACCTTGAATATTGTATATGTTATGAATTTGAATCAAATTTTAGACTTGTTGTTTGTTAAAGATATTAGGGATGACGTGGACGTAACTTTGAAAACTTTCTAGAGCCTTTGAATAATAAAAAAATCCAATAAGCCAACCTAGTATGAGAGTCAGCTATCAATCAATAAACATAACTTTTGGTGTGAGACTATCAATTAAAAAGCCATTCAGATTGTGATATTGTGAAAACGGGAATGCAATCGAGGGAATTTCTCCTTGTTTGCGCAATTCTACACGATTGCAAGTTTCTACTTGTGTTATCATTATAGATTGGTGTTCTTATCAGTTTTCATTGCCTCTAGGGATGATAAGTTCTTGTACTTTGTTTTCCTTTTGAGTAACTATGTTCTTTGATTTTAATTGATCTAAGTAGAAGAATATTTTTTTCCCAAAATAAGAACATTGATTCAATATATTTAGGTGTATGAGATAGAAATTACTTGCTGAAGATAGGAAATGCATTGAAAATTATTCAAACAAATATATAATATAAATAATCCCCTTTTCTTCTTTTTTTTATATTTTCCATCATCATATATAACTAATGAAACATTTGTTTTGTAAAATAATTTTAATAGCAACTAGTCAACAGTATTAATGATTTAATAAATGTAACTTGGGAAGATAAAGAATTATGCCTTTGACAATCACTTACGAGCCCCAAATAAAAATCACCAATAAGTTGTACTATTAATCTCAAATAAATATTTAATTAGAAAAGTTTGTGACGATGACTAGTGTGACGTACACTATAAACATGAAAAAAAAAATGGCACAATGTTACAAAATCTTTGAATATAAGAGTAAAAACTCAATCAAAAAATCTTATCATTCAAGTGCATGGGATCATACCAATAAAATCTGAGTAGATTTGTCAATATCATTAAAGCAAAACACTAAAAAATAATAATAATAATAATAATCTATCGAACTCATGCTTCGCAGGATCTTACTGCCAACATGATCTTTCTGTTTATATATATATATATAGAACAAAAATGAAGCAGGTGAAAATCATAACAACCGGTAAACAGCCGCACATATTAAATGCTTCTCACGATCTTTAAATGCCTCTCCAAACTTCCCGGTTTGATATCGCACTTCATCTGGTTTCACTTTGTAGAATATAGGCAACACTATTTGTCCGTTATTATTCTTGCGCTCCATTATTTGAACCAGTTCGTCCAGGCACCAACTGCTTCTACCATAATTCACAGAGAAAATGGGGATCGAGATTTTACTGTTCCTAATGGCTGCCAAAAGCTCTGGTTTGATGTTCTCGCCTTGGCAGAGCTCGTCATCATCTCTGAAAACATTAATTCCAGCATTGAGGAGCCCATGGTAGAGGTGATCGGTGAAGTTATGTCGAGTATCTGGGCCTCTGAAACTCAAGAACACCTCATAGCTATTTCCAGTCGATGCACTATTGTTAGTTTCTGTCGGAGACGAACTAGATCCAACGAAATTAGTTTCTGTCAGCACAGTCATCAAACCAGATGCACCAGTATCAACATCCTCTGCATTTCCACTCGCATTAGTTTTCCTCTTCTTAATGCGACGATGCATTTCGGCCTCTGACTCTGCCATTGAGTTCAGCTTTCAAGCCCTAACGAAGAAAAAACCAGAATGCCCCTCAGAAAACAGGAAATGCCTTCTTGCCTCTTCTATTGTGGTCTGTTAAAATTTCAATACACATGAAGCGGTGGATTTGTTCGGAAGATGAAAAGCGTAGAGACTTAGGACGAGGCTGTGACAGGGATTTGTAGGAGAAGATGAAAGATGGGGGAGCCAGAAAGAGAGAGAGAGAGAGATTCGTCTGTCCGATATTTTCCAAACGAGTGCTCGGAATATATAAAAACATCGAAGCGTCGGGACAGTGAAGAGTCCCCTGCTTAGTCCATTGCTTTCACGGTCGAACCGTCCTTTTCTTTTGTTCATTTGTTTTCCATAAGAGAAGGTATTTTTGTTAATTATATTTCAGCCTCTTGATTCCACTTAGGAATTTTTTTTTGGTCGTAAAAACCCATATGGAATTTACTCTTCTTACTTTAAGCCTTTTAAATATTATACCATCAAACTGATAAACTTCATTTTAATACTGAAATGTCGTATTACAACAATCACTTATTCTAAAAAAAAAATATGTTATTTATGTGTGTCAATGATCATATATATTATAAAATTGCTATTTATTTATTTATTTATTTATTTATTTATTTATTTATTTATTTATTTATTTATTTATTTATTTATTTATATATTTTGTACTCAAGCACAATGAGAATAATGTCTTTTTGGTTCTCGTTCTACCTTAATTTTACCTTCTTTTTTTCTATCGAAACTTAATTTATCCTTCAAATCTCATAAATAAATCCAAATGCCTTCTTGCTTTTGCTTTTCTTTATCATACATATATATTTTTTTTATTGGTTTGATTTATCTATTCCAAACAGCTGGCACGCACCAATAAAATTCAAGCGTTGCCTTCGTGTGGTGGAAGTTTCAATGCAGTGGAGAATCCAAGGCAATCCTACCTGGGAAGAAGGTAACATGTGAGCAAGTTTCGGTGCACAGGAATGAAAAAAATAAAACCAAAAATAAAAGAGAATTGCTATTATGATACCGTAAATTAGAATGGTCGATTCCATGTCTGATCCTATCCACGAATCGAGAATTGAACTAATTACTAATTTTTGGAACCAGGGCCGGAGCCTGTCTGATCTAATAAAATGGGTCACTAAAAACGAAACCTGACGGCTAGCCTTAGATTTGGGAAGAAGAGGCCTACTGCCTAAATCTTATTTCTTTTGGTGAAAAAGTAATACTTTTGGCATGAATGCAGGCCCTGCAATCAGAACCTTTTTTCCTTTGTCCTAGAACATTAACGAACTATGAAAGACGCGTGTAGGTATTTTTATGGCATTGGATAACAGTTTTACATCATCTCATTCATTTAGATCATAATATTAGGTAAGGATATAGTGAATTTTTTGAGAGAGCACGAGAAATTCTCAAGTTTTCAGTTTTATATTTGTATAAATAGATAATGTTTAGAACTTAAATAAAGCTTTTTTAACCATAGAAACTTAAATAATTCTAACTCCACAAAGTTTTTTTGGTCAAAAAATTGCACAAAGTTTATAGAGCTATGTCCTTACCTACATAGTAACAAAAGTAGTCTCATCTTTCGTATTATTATCATTTTTAGAATAAAGTACTTAATTTCAAATAAGTTGAGTATATATATATTTCGAAATCAATAAATTTGAATTTACTTTCTTTAATATTATGAAATGGTCATGCTCTTGCATGTTATAAGATGATTTTATTACTGTGTTTGGACAAAATGATAATCTAGAAGGGTACAAGCTCCTATGTACACGCTTATATGGTGATTATATGCACAAACGTTCTAAGAAAGTAAACTTTTGATCATCATATTCTTGTGAATTAGATTTTAATCCTAATAAATTATTTTAGCGACAAAACTAATCAAAAACATATTCATTAGATTGATTAAATGCTTTCAACCCTTGCAGAAATTAAATTCATTTCCCTAGATAATCTAAATCAATCACATATTTGTGTGCCCTTTTTTGCTAGTGAATTGGATTAGTGAACTAATCTATGCGGACTGATTCCCAATTTTCTGATCAAACATGATTTCGTCTTGGATATAATTTTCCATGTCATTTTTTAACGTGGATTTTTTAATGCCATGTCAAACAAGTAACAATATTTTTTAGTGTAGGATGAATGAGGTAAATTTGAGATTAGTTATTGATTTTTTTCAGATAAAAAAAATGTCCGGGCATATTTTGGATTGGACATTAAATTTTGAATTTTTCTGAGAAAAGAATCGGGAGTAGATTTACAACTGAATCCAAAGTTAAAGATTTCTTTTAGATAAAAATTTTTGGGGTAGAATTAAAATTGGATTTTAAATTTGAGAGTTTTTAGGAGAGCAAGCCCATATAAAAAAGGGAAGAGAAAATGGAGGAGTTTCACTTGTTTTAATCATCCAGGGGCAGATATGGGCTTGCTTCTACCACACTTGTGAAACACACGAACCATCGACCCCAAAATCTCATTTTTGCTTTTACCCACTACTTCGATTCTGCAAAGGGGGAGAAACCCACGAGGAAAGAAGAATTGCAGGGAACCCCAAATTGCAGATTTGTTGTTAAGAAGAACGGGAAGCGAGAGCACGAGCGGTCCGTACGTCGATGGCGAAAGTGAGAGCACCTCCAAAAACGACGCGAGACGATCTACAACAGGAAGAAATCGAACGAATAGCAAAACGCAAACGATCTACGACTAACCCTCTCGCTCAATCGAGCGACAAATCAAACCCTGATAGAAAAGGCAAAGGGGAGCCATGAAAAACAAAGCGAGAATCGCCAAAGAGAGAGAGCAAGAATTGCCAAGGAGAGAGACGCCTACCGCTTCTCAAGACTAGTTGCGGCAACAAAGGAGGAGGAAAGGTGTCGCGACTCTGTCTTCTCCGGCGAACTATGCGAAGAGGAGGAGGAGAAACAAACTTCACGAGAGAGAAGAGAGAGACAAAAAGATGTCTGCCAAGAAGTTCTAAAAAGGATGAGAATTAATAACCAAGCTCCGATAGAATTTCGATACCCATATAACGGTGGATTTGTTGTGAAGATGAGTGGAAAGAGAGTTTGGACGAGTCTACGGTGGATTTGTTGGGAAGATGAGTGGAAAGAGACTTTGGACGAGTCTTCGTTGAACTTACTCCATTGCATGCACCGTTGAACTTTCCTTCTCCTTTCCTTTTGTTAAGTTATTTTCTACTGGAAATGGTATTTTTATTGAATACCATTTCCAGTGGAAAATAACTTCACGAGAGAGAAGGGAGAGAGACAAAAAGACGTCTGCCAAGAAGTTTTAAAAAGCATGAGAATTAATTCGGTTTTTTATTTTTGTTCTTGAAACTTTTTTAATTTCTTATCTTTATTTCAAATCTGTTTTTGAAGATAATTTATTTTTGGAATAAAAAACTTACCAAATAATATATTTCTTTTTCATTTCTACTCCGAGAACAAACAGAAATTAGTGTTCTAAAAATGTTACCAAACATATCATTAATTATTAAGTTATTAATTATTTTTTTAAAATGTCAACTTATTGATTTTATTTAGTCAAATTTATTAATCTCACAATTTCTTAATCAAACCCAAAGCCAAATTAATAAATCAAAATTTACAATTTTTTTGGACAAATGTTTTAATTGGTTTAGTTTAGGGATTGCTTTAATATTTTGCCCTTCTTCTTTGTAAGTTTTAGGACTCAATTGCACTTTCTGCACAAGTTTTAGGACTTCTACAGTACATATCCCAAAAAAGAAAAAGAAAAAGAAGAGATATAAAATGAAAAGAGAGAGCACGCGCCAACTACAGAAAGAAACGAAAAGAAAGGAAAAGAGACATGGGCTTCCTCACGCAACCCCCAACAATTCTCTCTCTTTCTCTCTCTGTCTTCTCATTTTTAATTTCAGCTCCTCCACGAGAATCTGCCTCCTCTGTCCTCCTTTTTCTTGCTTTACTTTTGCTGACCTCTTCTCAGTTTTTTATATTAAAGTTCTCTGTTATGCCGACCATAACCCGCTCTCTGTATTTCCCTTTTTTTTTTTTTTTTTTTTTTGATAAAAGTATCTCTTTCTTGGCCGTGGAGAAAAATTCCCGCCCCACTTGCTCGAGAATCCTCTGCTTTTTTATTTCTCTGTATTTCCCTCTCTCTTTTTCTTTTTGGTAAAAGTATCTCTTTCTTGGCCGTGGAGACAAAATCCCCGCCCCACTTGCCCGAGAATCCTCTGCTTTTTTGTTTCTCTATATTTCCCTCTCTCTTTTTCTTTTTTTTTTTTTTTGGGTAAAAGTATCTCTTTCTTGGCCGTGGAGAAAAATCCCCAGCCCACTTGCCCGAGAATCCTCTGCTTTTTTATTTCTCTGTATTTCCCTTTCTCTTTTTCTTTTTCTTTTTTGGTAAAAGTATCTCTTTCTTGGCCGTGGAGACAAAGGCTGCGCATGGAAACAATTCTGTTTCTTTTTTGTTCTGGGAGCAAAAAACAAAAAAAAGTGTTTACGTTAAACAATTTTTAAACAAAAGAACGCGTTTGGTAACGTTTGGTCCTAATAAAAAATGAATAAAAACACGTTTGGTAAATTTTATTCTTTTTTTGTTTCTTTTAATTTTTTAAACATTTTTATTTTATTATTTATTTTTTCCTTTCTTTTTATTTTTTCTTTTTTTCGGCTGTCACCGCCTTCGGCGACCGGCCGACGGGCCGGGCCTCGCCTTGGCGGGTGAGCTTGGGCTCGCCCAGATCCGGCGAGGCCGAGCGTCGCCGGCCCCCAACTAGGCTCGGCCTCGCCGGATCTGGGCGAGCTCGAGCTCGCCCAGCCATGGCGAGGCTCGGCCTCGCCGAATCTGGGCGAGCCCGAGCTCGCCCAGCCAAGGCAAGGCTTGGCTTCGCCGGATCTGGGCGAGGCCAAGCCTCGACGGCCGGTCGCCGGCCATGGCCGAGGCCGGCGACCAGCGAAAGAAAAAAGAAGAAAAAAAAAGAAGAAAAGAAGAAGAGAAGAAGAAGAGAGAGAAGAGAAATGTTTCTTCAAGAAATGTTTCTGGAGCAAGAAACAATAAATTGTTGTTTCTTTTTTTTGTTCTTATTTCGTTCTAGAAACAAAAAAACAAAAAAAGAACAGAAATGCAACCAAACGCGTTTCTGTTCCTTTTTTGTTCCCAGGAACACTTTCCGTACAGAAGTGTTCCAGAAACGTTTATAAGAAACGTTTTCATGCACGCCCAAAATCCCCGCCCCACTTGCCCGAGAATCCTCTGCTTTTTTATTTCTCTGTATTTCCCTCTCTTTTTCTTTTTTTTTTTTTGGTAAAAGTATCTCTTTCTTGGCCGTGGAGAAATATCCCCGCGCCACTTGCCCGAGAATCCTCTGCTTTTTTATTTCTCTGTATTTCCCTCTCTCTTTTTCTTTTTTTTTTGGTAAAAGTATCTCTTTCTTGGCCGTGGAGAAAAATCCCCGCCCCACTTGCCCGAGAATCCTCTGCTTTTTTATTTCTCTGTATTTCCCTCTCTCTTTTTCTTTTTTTTTTGGTAAAAGTATCTCTTTCTTGGCCGTGGAGAAAAATCCCCGCCCCACTTGCCCGAGAATCCTCTGCCTTTTATTTCCCCAGATTTTCTTATCTTCTTTGGCCGTGAATTTGAAACTAAATATAAAGTTTGAAATTTTTTAGACAGAATAATTTAGGAGCTGTGTTGGAGATACCATTGCCTCTTAGATTTGATGTGATTTCCGCTGACTATATCGTATAACTGATGCGATACTCCTTGATTATATATATATATATATATATATATATATTGGTCGGTTATACTCTAATCCTACTCTAACACTCACTCTCAGACTTTTTCCATTGCTTCCTTGCAGGGCGTGGGAGTTGAAACTCACTCCTGAAATGAAATCGTCCCCACCCCAATCCCCCCTAAGAAGGTGGAGATTTGAACCCCCAACCTTCCCCTTCCAATTTGATACTATATATTAGGGAATCTTTTCTTCAATTTTCTGTACATTTATTCCCTAAATTATTTAGACTCTATGTATTATAAATAGGTTTGTATACTTGTATATTGAACATGAGAAAGCAATATACAATTTCTATTATTCTATTCCTCCACTTAGCTTTTCATCAACTCAATTCCTTTCGGGCCGATTTAACATTAAGTCTAAAATGAAGGATTTTCTGAGAGAAAAAAAAATTCAGGATAAAATTAAGATGGAACCTAAAATTTGAGGGTTTTTAAGAGATACAAATGGAAAAGGGAGAGCACGGGAGAGAAACGAAAAGAAAGAAAAAAAAAAGGAAAAAAAGAAATGAAAAGAGAGAGTGGGTTTTGTGTGTATATCTCTCCTAGATTTACTTCCACTCGCAGTGTTTGGTAAGGATTAAGGTCCTTTGATCGTCTAATTGGGGCGATTTTCAGAATTAGAGTACAAATTCAAAATTATATGAAATTTATAGTGCAAAATTCGATTTTGAAGTTGTTAAGCTGCGAAAATCAATATGTTGTGAAGCTATGATGTTAAATGGGAGTTGATTTGAAGTAACATTTTAATAGACAAGATTTCATAAAATTTCGACACCCATATATAATGGTGGATTTGTTGGAAAGATGAAAAGTGGAGAGAGAATTGAGACAATTCCTCGTTGAACTTAGTCCATTGTTTGCACCGTTGAACTTTCCTTTTCCTTTTGATAAGTTATTTTCCATCGGAAATGGTATTTTTATTGAATATATTTAAGCTCTTAATCCCACTTAAAAATTTAATCCTCACTTTAAGCATGTTAAATATCATATTGTTAAACCGATAAACTTCATTTCAATACTTATATGTTTAACGAATTAACATGTGTCGAGGATCATAAAAAATTATGGGATAAGTGCTGCACAAGTCCTAAAACTTGTCACGAAAATGCAATTGAGTCCTAAAACTTACAAAAAGTGCAATTGAGTCCTAAAATTTGTCAATTGTTTCAATTGAGTCCTAAAATTAACGCCATTAGCCCTTTTAACAGAAAATGCCGACATGGCGCTGACGTGGCCTTTTAAATGATTTTTCTTTTTTCAAATGGATTTTTATTTATTTTTATTCAATTTTTTAAAAAAAATAGATTTAAAAACTAAAAAAAGAAATTTTAATTTTTAAAATTATTTTAAAAAGAAAAGATAAAAAAGAAGATAAAGCAGCTCCTCCCCTGCTGTTACTGCCGTCGCCGTCGTCACCACCGATTGTCGGAGGGTTGTCGACCTGGGCGTGGGTGGCCGGACCTCAACAAGCTCGGGCAAGGGTGCTCAAATCTGGGCACGCCGGCCCTCCGCGAGGGTCTATCTCTGTCGCCTGGCCTGGGCAAGTTGTCGCCAGCCCTCACGAGGGGCCGACGACCGTCACCCTCGCTCAAGGCCAGCGAGCCTCGCTAAGATCTAGTGAACCTTGCCAGCCCCGAGTGAGGGCCAACGAGGGGTCACCTAGGGCAGGCAATGGTCGCTGGCCCCCCGCGAGGGCCGACGACGATTCAACCAAGCCAAGTGACGGCCACCGACCCCTTGCGAGGGCCAGCATGCCCAGATCTGGGCACCCTCGCCCGAGCTTGGCGAGGATTGCTGGCCCTCGCCTAGGGCTGGCAAGGGCTGGCCATCCGCACCTAAGGCCAGCGACCGTCGCCAGCCCCTCCGACGACAATCACCAATCCCTCCGGCGAGGCTGCCGTTTTTTTATTTTTTATTTTTTTAACTGTTTTCTTTTTTAAATAAATTTTCACTTTTTTAATTTTTAAATCTAATTTAAATAATAATAAAAGCCACGTGGAAAGTAAAAAATTAATTTTAAATGCCACGTCAGTATTTTCCGTTAAAAAAGTCGATAGCGTTAATTTTAGGATTCAATTGAAACAATTTGACAAGTTTTAGGACTTAATTGCACTTTTTGCAAGTTCTAATACTCAATTACAATTTTGTGACAAGTTTTAGAACTTCTGCAATATTTATCCCAAAAATTATCAATATGTTATATATATTTATTTTGTACCCAAGCACAATGAGAAGAATTTCCTTTTTTCTCTTGTTCTATCTTAATTTCTCCTTCACATCTCACTAAGTCAATCAAAATGCCTTTTGGCTTTTGTTTTTACTATATATTAATTTGATTTATCTAATTCAATCAGTTGGCACACACCAATAATTCAAACTTGCTAAGCTAGATACAAATTAATAATTCGTTGACTGGGACAACCAACCGCGTATTTATAGTCGTTGCCTTCATGTGAGGGAAGTTTCAATGGATAGGAGAATTCAAGGCTATCCTACCCTGGAAGAAAATGATATGTGAGCAAGTTTCAATGCAAAAGTAATTAAAAAAAAAAACCAAAAATAAAAGACAACTGCTTTCTTGGTATTTGGGGAAGGTGGTAATTGATAAACACATACAGAGAGTCAGGAAAATTGCTGCACCATTGAATTCTTTTTCTTTTTTTAATTTATTTTCCATAAAAAAAACTACTTTTGTTGAATATATTTAAATTCTTATCCCCGTTGAAAATTTACCTTAGACCTGTTAAGTATTACCATATTAAACTGATAATTTTCATTTCCCTATTGAAATGTTGCATTATCAATTATCACTTAAATATATATATATATATATAGAGACTTTGGATGATTATAAACCCAAAGAAAGTAGAGAGGAAAACTCTAGTGACTTGATATCCAGACTCCTCCTTAGGGGAAGTAGGCAAAGGTTTTTTAGGACTTTCCTTGCATTTCTGCCTTTATTGTTTCGTGGACAAACCAAAGGGCAGCCAATAGCTTTGAATTAGACTCAAAATAAGTATAGTCTATGATGAAGAACATACTGAAATGGCTTTCAATGACACATAATTCTTTACACGCATCTGCCTTAATTTTGCTAGTAATTGAATATGATGGCAAATATAGTGGGAAGATTTTCTAAACATAATTTTATTGAATACGACACAATATTATTACCAAAAGGCAATGCCATGACTCTATTTTTTTAACGTTTATCATATTAGTAATTCATTATATGCATGCTATTTAGTTCCGTAAATGTTGCTTTAAGTTTGTATTTGCAATGTACATTTTTTTCACACTTGTTTTTACAACATCATATTGCGCAAAAGTCTCACAAATATCATGTCCCTTCAAGTAAATTTTCTTATGAAGTCTAGACTAAGGCTTATGCAATATCCTTGGCCTGGATTATACTCGCTGGAAAGGGGAAGATCTTCATAGGCTCTCAATCTTCTTAGAATAGAGCGAAAACCCAATAGTCTGGAGAGGAGCAAAAAGTATGCAAGGCAGGCCAACCTCAGGCCAAACAACAAAAAGCTTCAGATAAGTATTTAGTATCGAAGTGGGAGGCTTCATCTCTAAAGTGACCAACATAAGTGAAATCTAGCCTAGGAAATGGCATAAACATCTAAAACTTTTACAAGCATAACATCACCTAGGATATTTGTTTACTTAACCAACCCATTACTTTCCAGGCAATACTAATTTGCTGTCAGTCTAACATCAAATCCATTTATTAAGAAAAGCTACTGTATGAAAAGCAAGAACAAGGAAAGGATTCATTTATTGAATATGATACACCATATAGCTAAATATTTGATTTGAACAGACCGGACGCTTACAATACTTTCGATTGGAAAGACACCAAATATACTGAAGTGCAAAACCCTATCTTTATCTCCACTGCTAAGGCTATGCAAACATTGCTTTGAAGAATTTGAGAGCTCTACAAATGAATCTTGAATCTTGATAGTTAAACCAGCATCTCCGGGTACTAGTCCAATCATTCGAGGAACTGTTGGAGCTAGAGGGAAGAATTGAGTAGTGTGATCTTCAAATGCCCAAGAGTTACCAAAAGTGATCTATAAAACAAATGAATAATTACTTTCCAATTGGAAAATAAAAAGACGAAAAAATATGAGATCAAAGCTAAGGAGCCAAACAAATCAATAAGTTACAGATGACACCAAACATACACTTCCAAACAATCTTCCATAAACCCAAATTAAAGCTGTGGACTGTAAAATAAGATTCTAAGTTTCAAAAAGAAATATTTAAGAACACCACACTAAAATAACTACTTAACTACAAACGAAGCATTATGAAAGGTGTGAGCCATAAGGTATCTGCTATTGGTAATAAAGATCATGAAATTTTACCGACTTTTAAGTTCAAAGATGCCACACTCTATTCACTTGGGCATCCTCCTCCTAGTTGAGACACACCCCGGCTGCCATACTTCAAGCTTCTCAGCAGTTTTCCATTCTGCTGAATATTTATACCCTGTTAGAATGATTATAACACAGTGCGCATAACTGCTGCAAGCACTAGCATATCAAAAGCAGCACCTTGCATATTTATAGTTCCATAAAGACAGCTACTTTGGTAAGTAACATTCATGATGTACAAACAAATCCTCTTCTCAGCAATTCTTATGTATCCAAAGGTGCTATAGTGGATTTGAATCAGATTTCGGATCCTTCTATATTGATCGACTGCAATTTATGAAGTGGATGATTAGTAATAAACTGGTAGAAATCTAAAAGAAACAGAATTGCAGCAACCTCAGCCATGTACTCAAGCCATTCTAATCATGACCAAGCAGCTATAGCTTGATAAAAACATAATCAGTTATTTACAAACTTTTCCACCCACAAGCATAATTGAGGCACACACAAATCCCTATCATTTAATAGTCACCTAAATTATTGCCTTCCTATTTGACTGAACTGAACAAATTTACTAACAATTGAAAGAAGCTACTAATTTTGATGAAAATGAGCATCCCACAGATGAGTGCTTCAGTATGACACCATCCACTCAGACCATAGATTCTCACTATGAGCTGTACCCCAGTAAACACTATGCTGTAATTTGTCATTGACAATTGAAATAGTTTCAACCATTGATGACAACATTAGGATGAAGTAAAAAAATTGTCCTACATGAGAATGCAATTGAGCAATCAATAAGATTCAACTCCTAATGTATATAAATCTATTAAATAAGCATATTAATTCTGTATGATATGCGATTAAAGTAACTCACTGCCGATTTCACTGATTAGATATGAGTCAATCAATTTCCTTGATTCATAATTTGAGTCCCACAATAAAGAATAAATATTTAAGCATCACACACAAAAATGCCTAAACATCACACCAGGGTTTCTTAATCATCACACCAAAGATAAATTGCATCACACAATTTGCAAAGCAAACACTTGCCAAGTTGAATAAAATGCAAACTCTATTGAAATAGGAAACCTCTAAACAAGAAACATTATTGGAGTATATGTAAGATCCTACTACTCAAGCTTCAAAAGAGAAAGAAAAGGAAACTTCGTAAAATCCTAATGATACTCAAATCCTAGCTGATAATTGTAGTGATTAAACTTCAAGAAGAATCCTGATCCTTGTTTGAGTTTCAAAGTCAATCTTCACCAAAAACTTGATAGTCATCTTGCATGATTTTGTTGGCTGCATCAGGTCCAGTAGATGTTTTGATTGTATCATACTCAATTCTATGAATGGGAATCCAATTACAATACCATGTACAAGATCTTTGTGTCCTTGCAGTCAAATGGGTACTCATTTGGCAAAAGAAAAATAATTTGTGGCAGTATTTCATGTCTGGAGATAATAAAATTAGTTGAATATGAAGTATCTTTATGGTTAGTAATTATCTAACAATTAATTTACATATGTCATGGAATAACAATCTCACAATCCACACTCCAAAGATTTAGTTTTTTTATTCATGACTCGCATTTCCATGTGACCACTTAGGTGAGGCTACCTACCTGATAGTTAACTCAATTAACAAACGAATATTGTTCCGCATTCAAAGTTCAAACTGCGAAACACAAATTGATTCATGTAATCTATCTAACTAAACAATGGAGCCAACTTGATCAACAACCTGACCTATCATGACCTCTTGATATTTAGTTCAGTAAGTTCTCTAACAAAAAATCATACATGAATTTGGTTTCCTAAGTCGTTGCAGATTACAATTTGATCACACCATGTAAATAAAACATTTCATGTAAACCTAGGATTTTGTAAGCTTATGGCTAGTTTCTTTACAAACTTATTTGACATTGATGAAGATACGCATATGGTACATATGTCACATTGGTCATGTTAGGATGGGAATGACCCATTCAATTCAATCTAATTAGTTAAATGGGTTATTAGTCTCTTGCCTATTTAACAAATGGTTCATGTTCAAACAGAATTTTCTAATAAAAGTTTTTGTTAATCTTATCCTACTCAGGTTGACATATCTACCAATCCGTTGTTATTTTGACATCGACAGACATGACCAGTGAAAATGTAGTGCTGTCTCTATTAGTAGCTGAATGTTCAGTCAGCAAGTTTGCTGTTTGCATTGCATCATGCAGATTTTGAGCAATTCAGAATATTTCCCAAGAGAGACTAGAGAAGAACACGTTCTAATGATGACGGAATGTTGCAGGGGGAATATCTAGTTGAGAAGTAATGAGGGTAACGTTCAAGTAAAAACACAGAAAACTTACTTCAACATCATGCGGTAAAACTGTACCATCTTCAAGTTCCAAGACAACAACCTTGCCATTAGGACACCGGCGCAATGATGATATTCATTTACCTGGAGCAGATTAGAATGATTAAGAGAAGCCAGTATTGATGACACACCTTGAAATGTGCAAAGAAAGTGAGTTCATTATAAATGTGAGAGAGAGAGAGAGAGAGAGAGAGAGAGAGAGAGAGAGAGAGAGAGAGAGAAGAAGAAGAAGAGGAGGAGGAAAGATAGAGGACAGACATTAACTAACAAAATGTTAATCAAAATTTATGAAGTGAGGCAAAATATCATAACCCTACAAAATAACTGGGAGGGATATTAGTCATTCCATATGGGATTTCTTTGGGCTAGTAGATCATCTAAAGCAAGGGAATATATATCTTGTTGGCAACCTCCAATCCAATATCATAAAAAAAAAACAAATCTTGTTGGTCAATTATGGAACCTCAACGTGAAGTTAATGCACGAAAGCTTACTTCAGGCAAGGATTACAAGTATAATAATATTTACAACTTAGGATGTTAAGAGAAACCATTCAAGTATTGGCTCAAGTACTATTGTGGACTCAAAACATTCTCCATATTTAAAAGACAATATGATGAGCGAAGCATTGAGAGAAAAAAATCTCTCTAAATTTTTCCAGTGAGAATAGACATCAAGAACTACCGAGGCTAGTCATCTAATTTCAAGTTCTTACGAATTTGAATTACCACAAGATGAAGTCATACAGGAACCCAACATACTTGGATGCAGCTCCCCTGACCCTCCTAGTCACTTTGCTTTCTCCAATTTCTCCCTCCATCCCTCTCGACCAGATAGTCACACAAGTACGCAGCATAGCTCAAGATATATCTATTCAAAAGTTAAAACTCCCACCAGTGAACTTGATTAATCAAAATGATGTGACCAAATGCCCCCCAGTAATGACAAGAAGATAAATAAAACTTCGAGCGATACAAAATGTGAGAAACTTTCCGCCTATAATCTTTATTCAGTATCCAATAAATCTCTCATTGTAGGGCAGGCTTGGTCAGTAAAAGAATGCTCAATCAGTAAAAGAAGAGGAGTCAGCAGTAAAATTACATTGTGAGAGTCATCATCAGGAATCTAAGATCTTTCTAGATGCCTGATGACATTTAGATAATATTCTGTAGTGGCTAAACCTGCCAACTCCAAGTGGGCATTAAGCATTACTGCATCTAACACAGCTAGTCTATTTAGCATACATGGCATCCTCTCCAATTCATGGTAATTATGTTCATGGACACTTTAACTGGTGTACGAAGAAGGGCAACAAGAAGGAAATACAGGAGTACGGTACACTTATGGTTGGGGTAGATGACTGTCTGGCTAGGTTATGGAAAAGATCTCATAAGGCAACAACCTAGTCGAGAAGTTGATGACAATCTGTGTGCCTAATAAATAAAATCCCTTCATTCAACTGATACCAGCTTGGAATTCTTTACTTGCAACTAAGTCATGTCTAGATTTCCACTCGCATCACCATTATTGACTCTTCATTTCCGTGTAAAAGACCAACTCCTTAGTTCGATGTCACCTTCTCATTTAGACTTTGAACCACTTTTATCTCCATATTCATCCAATTATCTATCGAACGCAATTTAAGCTAGATTGGCATTACAGTGGTTCCTATGGCTAAAAAGGAAGCTTAGCACATTTAGGAAAAGCGAAAGAAGTAAAACGAGATAAGGCCGCTAACTCAAAGGGCGAACACAGCAAGCCATCGTTGAAGAAACGAACAAACTGAATAAAGTAAAAAGAGAACTTTCTCGAATCGAAGCAATTACCTAAGAGAGATTGTGCACAGCCTTTGCCAATTGAAGCGAAGAAGTACCCCACCTTCGCCGCCAGCAAATCCTTCTCCGGATTCCACTCACCCCATCTTCACCTGCCAATCGAAAATCGAGCAAACCCCTCACAAAACCGAATCGCCCCGCCCCTTAGGTCGCAAAAGAATGCCGAGCAGGAGCCAAACCTGAGAAGCCAGGCGGTTTGTCGAACTGAAGCTGAAACGGAAGCACGTGCTGCGACCCTGCATTGTCTCCATAGCTAGAAAGCTCTGCTGGAGAAGCTGAAGAGCGAGACGAAGAAGGGAAGAGCGGGAGTGAAGTGTCTGAGCATTCGCGGAGAAAGTTGCAGAAGAGGACCAGGCGAGAGTCAAAATAAGGAAGGAAGAGAGAGATGGGAATTGGGCCGTAGAGGGCCGCCACGGGGATCAACTAGGCTGGGCCGGACTTTGTAGCCCTGCCAAACAACGCCCGAAAGTGGTGGATTAGTTATTGAAACGTAATTGGGAAAAAGCAATGTGATCATCCTCATTTGCTTTTGGATAAAAAAAATGCTAATGAATTATTCAAATCGGCATCTCACGATCGATAACAAAAATTCATGCATGCTTAAATGGAGACGATGGGCCAAGCTTGAACCCAACCAAGCCATTTGCCATCACCACCCAAGCTCTTAATGCTCGACCAAATACAAATACTCGACCAAGCCCCAGTTGGTGAGCTTTATGCTAAACTCCTGTTATAAGGTGCACATGTGCGTCAATGATACAGCAGGAAGAAAAAATGAGATCCAATGTCTGCTTTTTCTCTTTTAACTAGAACTAGACAATTCACTTTGTTAAAAGGTACAGCTTTGCTATAGCAGGAAAATCCCATTTCTCTACTTGTGTATGTAGAGTCAGAGACTTGCAATTGGGCAAAGAAAATGGCACACCTTGTACCCCTGCCGCAAGTGATAAAACCTAAGCACATTAAAAAATTGAAAGGCAAAAGAATTTCCTTCCAAATACAGTTTAAAAAACCCAGCAAGTGTATGCTTTGAGAACATTTTTGGTTCCCACCTATATGACAAATTGAGTGTTGCTAAAGCTTTTGAGTTTGAAATAGTAGAACTTATTTACTAATTCTAGTCAACAACTGCTTTTTCAGTCTTTAAAAAACAGGACACAACAACTTTTCATTAATAATTTACTATGATCTTTGGAATGATGGTTATGCACTACTGAGCAGGAAAAAGAATGACCCTCAACCAGCTGCCTTTTCTTTGGTTTTTCAGTAGTTATTCTGAAGGCACGATGTGTATTTGCACCAGTTGTGATTAGGTAGAGTTGTGAAACGATGTAAACCAGATTCCTTGTGCTGAAGTTTGGAATGAATTTCCTTAACTCGAGGAAGAGGGAACAATGAATTATCCATAGGTATGAACCAAACGAGTTAAATTTGAAATCAAAAACAATCTGCTCACCTGAAGGCATCAACTACCAATCAAAAGCTTAGTCGCGTTGTGCAGCTTCTGAGGCAGTCCCTCAAACAGGTTGCAGTACCCTCTGTAAGACTTGAACCGATTTTGAACAAAACAATCAGTTGGCCTTCCAAAATCCTCGCCTCTCATAAAAAAGTTCGACTCTGCTTCAATCAAGGACTGAGACTTCCGTTACCAGCTGCCTCATCATACCAGAAAAGCCTCTCAAACAGCAACAGAGGACTTGAAATCTCCAAGGGGAAACCCTCATCAAGTGCAGCATACCGAAAGCAGCTATTGCCTGCAATTTCCCTCAAAGTTCTCGAACAAACCTTGATGGTTCGCTTTAAACCGTAGCATCCTTCCAAACTAAGGAACTCGAGAACAGGGCTGCCATTCGACATCTCATGCATCACCTCCGAGTCACAGACGGACAGGGACCTAAGATTAATCCAAGCGATACTTCTACTCAACGAGAAGCAACAGAGCCCTGACTGCGAAATGGCCGGCCATCTCGCACAACGTCTTAGTCACATCGACTGAGAGGTCCTCGACACGGCGGTCGACGGCTAAGCGAAGCCGCGGACTGAGCTCAGGCGCGCAACGGTCGAGAAAATCGACGTCGATGTGGAACTGCCTCACCTTGGGCGACGCCTAGAGGATCAAGACGCCGTCCACGGACGGGGAGGCGTTTCACCAGGGGAAGGAGAAGACGAGGTTCGGGGCGGCGGTCCAGAGGGATCGCCACCGCTTCGACAAAAACGCACGTGCGGACAATGCGTGCGAGGTCGAGAGACGAGAAGATGCGGTGGATCACCGAGTCAGGGGCAAGGTGGCTGGTGCGATCGGCATCGTCGCCTAGGGTTTCGCATCGACGAGAGGAGGAGGAGGAGGAGGAGGTCGGCGATGGCTTCTTCTTCGCCATGTGGGGATCGGCGATCGAAGGGAGGAACCGGAAGGAGAGCCTCCTCCGATTTGAGGGTTCATTTCACTCGGACTTAAGTTTCTGGCTTCCCGTATAGAGACACGTGTCGCTCGATGGAGAGGCAACCACTTCCCGCGCCTTTAAATACGTCTACGAGCCCATGATGATGGGCCTCGCACGTGTTGAATTGCCGAGTACTGAACCTTGATTTTTTAAATCCAAGCTTGTCCGACATCTGAAAAAATCGTCATTCATATAATAATCGAGTATGAACAAGATCGAGTAGGCATACATAAGCGAGCTTGAGCCGTGAAAGAAAATGTTTGCTTGATTTTGCTTGATTTGTGATATCATGCTTGAGGGCTCCACTTACGTAATGATAGACATAAATAGCTACTAACTAGTGAAACATTACAAATATCTATCCCAAAAAAAAAAATAGATAAAATAAAAATTAATCATAACTAACTTTAATGAGATAATTCTTTAGCTTAAATTACATTCTTAATTAAGTATGATATTTCATGAGCTTGAAAAATGGTAGATGAATGCTTTCGACGTCTTGAATTATATTGGCCTGAACGCAAGAAATGACAACCCAAGCAATTCATAAATCTCCCACTTTGATGTACATGTTCTCTTATTTTCAAATTGGATGACAAGAATGCAACTAGAGAAAACTTTCCAGGCCTCACATCCTCCCAAATGCAAGGCTACTGGCATCCACATTGTGTGTCTCCATTTAGATGGCAACTCCATGATTCTACTAATTAAGGTTATTGAGCTCATGGCTCGAGTTCTAGCCAAATTGAATTTATGTTGAAGCCCAGAAGTTAAAATAAGTTAGAGACGCATTAGGAGGTATTGTGAGTCTTTGGCAGAGCTATGTGGAGAGGACTGGGAGATTGGGCCGCACCACCTGCTAGCCACATGATAGTCACTGGGTATTGGTGGAGCTCTTAGCCAGTCCCATATGCCCAAATAACTTCTATAGTCAATATCCGACATTTTGTCTGCTATGCGAAACAAAAAATGCTAACCAAGTATGTTCTCCAATGCAAAACTTGGAAATTCAATCTTTATGAATATTGAATTTTTTAATTTGGGTGGAATAGGTTGATGCATCCTTCGTATTGAAAAAAGTAGAGGTATTTGTAACATTTTGAAAGTGGAAAACAAATTGAATCACGCTGAAAATGGCATTTACTTGGCTTCGGAAGATACCACGAAAAGAGGTCCAAGAAGATTCTACTAGGCAAAAATCCAAACATTACTCGGCGTAGGTAAAGTACAAATAGAATTGGTAAATATCAAAACTAGATAACTTATTCGGTCGGTAGCATTTTGGTAAGTTACCAAAATTTTTAAGAAAATACCAACAGCTATTAGAATTATATATATATTACTATTGACATCCAAATAATCCCAATGGTTAAAGTTAGAAAAATTCGAGATTCAAGATCCCAATCACGGTGAGACTCATTTCTTAACTTTTAAAAAAAAAAAAATTAGATTAGTATCAGTAGTACTTTAATCGCATATAGGTGTTAATTCAACACAAGCGTGTAGAAATAGGCCTTTAGATTTCAAGTTTTCATAGAATTGGCTGAAGATCCTTTTGTTGGTCAATTCAAAGAATTCTACATTTGACTGAAAAAAATTAGTATTTCAATAGTCTTTAATTTTTTTAGACATTTGATTTAGAAATAGTGAAATTTAAGTACTTTCAATCCAATCAAAGAAATATTAATCTCAAGAACTGATCAACTAGTTGGAGCACCATATTTGTTATCATGAAATTTGAGCTCACACCTTTCAAGATCGCATCACATGGTGCAATTACAAAAAACTCTGTTGGAGAATAAAATTTGTTCTTTTCTCATCTTGGAAGGGGTCCTTTTTCTTCTTCTATTTTTTTGGCTTCTTTTTACGTTCAAGAGGGAGGCGCCACAAGTTAAAAAGAGAGGGGTTAAAAAGAGAAAAAGAAGGAGGATTGACTCTTCATGAGCGCTGTGTATACATCTTCAACTCCAGATAGAACAGCACAATAACACGAAAAAAAAAATGAAGAAGAAAAATGAAAGAGAAAAGCAGCGAATTGAAAAAAGTCGTAAATTTTCTTTTACGAAATCCTATTAATTTTTACAAGCTTTTTTTTTTTTTTTTTTTTTTTGGTTGCGAACAAAGAATTTTGATCAAGTGGGTTCTACTACTATAGACAAGATGCCCTTTTTACACACTAACGTGCGTTGTCGCTGATTAAAATGAAATGAGGAAAATCTATTAAGTTAAGCGTGCATGTATGCTTGTGTGTTGAGGTTATACAAGGTCCGTGATGGATCAAATCATTGCACTTTTATCTACCGGCAAGTGTGATAAATGCCTATTGGTCTTGATGTTTGATCGAAAGGATGAAGCCAATATTGATTCCACAATAGTGATCCGTATTTAGTCGCTAGCTAAAATCCTTCATGGAAAAGCGAACAATTTGGAAAATTATTTTTAAAAAAAAATCACTCGTACAGTTACAAAAATGAACGAATGCGAGAAATTCTTGTTGAGTATGCAAATATTTGAATATAAATTATTGTCAAGAATGATACATATTTCATTAATGAATTCTTTCAAGCAATACGAGCAATAATTTTTAGAAGAATATTTTTCAAATCATTCATTTTTTTTTCACGAAACGAAAGGAGCTTAATTCACTTCTATTTACAAATAATGTCATATACGGCATGATGTTTACGTTTGTCTAAGAAACAATATCATTTGATTTGGGTCCATACGTTCAATTGTGCAAATAATCTCATTGCACACCACAACAAAACAAAGTGGCCAACGGGAGGAGATTTCGCTCTGTTCCAATAGAGCTGGTACGGAAGCGTTGGAGGACTTATGGGACATCACATTGATGCGAACATGATCATGGAATTGTAATTTGAAAAAAAAAGCAATGTGATAATTAATCCTTATTTACTTTTGAATTTAAAAAATGCTAATGAATTATTCGAATCAGCATGTCACGAGAGCGAACATTCACGCATGCTAAATGTCGAGACGACGGGCCAAGCCCGAACTCAACCAAGCCATTTGCCATCACCACCCAAGCTCCAAATACTCAGCCGGATAGATATACTCTGTGACTTCATTGTTTGCCATCACCACTTGAAACCCACCCCCTTTCTGTGCGCCATTTTTTTTTCTTTTTTCCAATTTGTGACGATTGCATATTGAACTTGAACATATAGAATCCGAACGTCATTTGTGTCTATGCTTATCCTCATCCACTTGCTGGACAGATCACTAAGTCTTGTTACCAATAAATGTACAGGCCATGTTTGATCTAGCCATTCCTCATATTGTGAGGCACAAGAATTCTTCCCGCTATAGACCTTCACTCGTGCTTGGCTCGGCATCTGAAGAGCGTGGAGATTGCCAGGTTCGTTTCGACTATGACTGATGTAAGCTTGCCTTGCCAATGCTACTTTTACCAAGAGACGCACTCCTGCTGGAGAAGATGGTCATTAACGTTGAGAGCAGTGGAAGACGCCAATCGAAATCTCGAGTCTTTGCCATGGTTGGTTCTGCCCTAGATGCAACCTTTCCAGTAAAGTCTTGCTACAAGCTGCTCACAATAGGGAGATTGTCGGTGGCAGAATAGATTTTCCGAAGTGATACGGAAAGTGAGGGTTTGGATTAGAGTCTCTTTTTGCTTGGGAAGCAACTTGGGAACAAATCCTCCCTTCAAATCACCTACAACAAAGGGGCAAAATATTGCTTAATAGGCGTTTCCTCTGCAAGGAGGCGGCAAAATCTGTGCGGCATCTCCTCCTTCACCGTTCATCAACAAGAATGGTTTGGACAGTTTCCTATACTTGCACTGAATTATCTTTGGGTTATTGGAGTTATTGGAGCTTTCATGGAGCAAGAAAAGAAGGATTAACTCAATTCGTCTCTCTGTTTTTAGGCTTATTTGGAAAAAGCTAAACAAGAGAGCTTAAAGTCGTACACTTCTGGTATGGTGGAGACTGCATATGGATATAAATGCCTTGGTCAATATAGTCGATGATTTATCTTGTATTTGAGCTCACTTTTAGTTTTGGGAGTTGTTCTTCTGTACATGGCTTAAATTTTTGGGCTCTTTTCTTATATGCGTTTGCACTCCCATGGTGCCCTATAGTTGAACTTCTTATGTGTTAAAAGAAACTTACTTTTCTGAGGATTTTTAAGTTACTCCAATTACCCTATATCCCAACATTGTATCTAATCATGTGGTTTATGTTGGAACATAATACGCGAAAACGACAGGATCTTGCAATTTATGTCAATACGAAATCACTAGAGAAATAAACGAGAAAAATAAAAATACTAGAATTTTACATGGTTTGGTTTGAATATCGATATCTACATCAACGGGGAGAGCCAGCAGCAAATAATCCACTATAATTAATCGGAGAATCAAAGTTTACAATCACTCAAACGCTCAAGTGTTTCCCATACCTAGATTTAACCCCAAACTCAAAGTGTTTAAAAATAAACAACTTGCTTGAACATAAACTCACGGCACAAAATTACCATTTCAAGTCATAGACCAAAAAGAAAAGAAATCTTCGGCGTCCTTTTCTTTTTTTCATGCAGCTCCTCTTCAGCGGACGTGCGGCATGAACACGGCTTTCTTCTACGTAGGCTTCGACAGCTTCTATTCGGAAGTGGGAAAGAAGACCTGCAAAATCTGCTTTTATACATGTGTGTGCCCAAGGTCAAAAGTTTGACTTTTGGCCCCACCTTTCCTTTTTGGTTCTACGAAGCAGCGTCCCACACTGCTTCCTCAGTAGCTTTTTCTTCCTTTTACTTTATTTTATTTATTTCCTCTTTTGTTTTGTTTTGCACATCCAAAAAAGAAAATCCAAGAAAAGAAATTGTTTCTTCTTTCTTCATTCAATTTCCAATCCTTCAAAGAAAAACTTTATCGACAAATTCGGTTTATCCGAATTCAAACTCGAAACATTAATTTTACAATTCTCCACCTTGGCTCTATATTTGAAGCCAAATTATAGTGCTCATCATCCATGTTGCTTTCCCAACGCCCCGACGGGCGCTCACTCTCCACAGACACCAATGGAGCTCAAGCAGACTTGAGTTTCGCCAAAGGAACAGACTTAGTCATCATGTCTGTTGGGTTATCTATTGTAGTAATCTTTTTAACAGTAACATTACCCTTAGCTAAGATATCTCGGATGAAGTGATACTTGATGTTGATATGCTTCGTTCGCTCGTGATAAACTAGATTATATGCCAAATATATCGCACCTTGGTTATCACAGTGTATATCCACACTTTTCTATTTTAACCCAAAGTCCAAGAGCAAACTTTATAACCATATCGCCTCCTTCGCTACGAAGGTAAGTGCCATGTACTCTGTCTCAGTCGAAGACAAGGCAATGTGATCGCTTTTCAACTAACTGCACCACCCGCTAGTGTAAACACATACTCTGTTAAAGATCTGCAATCATCTAAGTCACCGACGTGATCTGAATCCACAAAACCAGTGGTCTCACTAGTATTACTGTCCCTCTGGTACATTATAATCACGTATGTTGTCCCCTTCAAATATCTGAGGATCTACTTCACAGCTTCCCAATGAGCTTTACTAGGACACTTCATATAGCAACTAACCACGCTTACAGCTTGTGAAATATCAGATCAAATGCATACCATAGCATACATAATACTACCCACGGCACTAGAATAAGGAACATGGTACATATGCTCTTCCTCCTCCTCAATCTGCGGCGATAATTTATCTAAAAGTTTAAAGTGCTTTACTAAAAGTGTACTTACAGATTTTGTTGACTACATATTAAAACGTGCCACTATTTTATCAATATATATATTTTGAGATAGACGTAAAATTCCTGTAGTCCTTTCACGCAAAATCTCCATACCCAAAACTTTCTTTGCAACACCTAAATCTTTCATCTCAAATTCAACATTTAATTGTCTCTTCAGCACATCAATATCAGACATTTTCTTAACTGATGTCAACATATCATCAACATATAAGAATAGATAAATCAAAAAACCATTCTCCAATCTCCTATAGTAAACACGACCATCCATCTGACTTTTTGAATAGTTTTGATTAGCCATGAAAGTATCAAAACGTTTATACCACTACATAGGAGACTATTTCAGCTCATACAAAGATTTTTTTAACAAGCAAACATGATCTTTCTTACCCGGAATAGCAAATCCCTCTTGTTGCTCATGTAAATTTGCTCCTCCAACTCACCGTGAAGAAACACACTTTTTACATCTAGCTACTTTAACTCGAGATCCTGCGAAGCAACTAAGGCAAGTAAAACACAAATAGAAGTATGTCTTACCATAGGAGAGAGCACCTCATTGTAGTAAATGCTCTCATGCCGTGTATATCCCTTCGCCACAAGTCTCGCCTTATACCTTGTTGCCTCAACACCGGAAATGCTTTCTTTCCGTTTGAAAACCCATTTACTTCTGATAATCTTTTGACTCTTGGGTACTTTGACCAGCTTACATGTCTGATTTCGATGGAGAGATTCCATCTCTTCACTCATAGACTATAGCCACTACGACGACTCTGAACTAGCCATCACCTCAGAGTAAGACGAAAGCTCATCTGTCTTCATCTTATCACCTATAGTAAATGAATAAGCAATATCTATATAACCATAACGTACCGGTAATTTAATTTGCCTTCTCTTTCTATCTACGGCTATAGTGTGCTGCGGCTTTGCTAGTTGTTCACTATCACCGACTTCAAGAACTGCGGCTTCATATGCAGTCTCAACTTCTATTACCTTCGAGGTCTCCGGAATCTCCACTTGCTCCACTTCACTAATGACACTATGATCTGTCTTCTCTACTGGTTGTATCTCAGAACTCCTCCGTTGAAGTATTGCAGTCTTGTCGAAGATCACATCTCTGCTGATTAGAAAACCAGGTGATTTGGATCGGTGCACCACAATCGGTAGCCTTTCACATCATGTGCATAACTCAAAAATATGCACTTCTTTGCCCTCGACTCAAGCTTACCATCACTCGCATAAGCACACGCAAGACATTCAAATATACGTAATCCGGAATAATCAACAGGTTTCCCCGACCATACTTCCTCAGAAGTCTTCCACTCGATAGCAGATGATAGAGATCGATTAACCAGTTAACATGTCATGTTTACCGATTCGGCCCAAAATTCCTTGCCAAGTTCTGCATGCGAAATCATGCATCAAGCTTGCTCAAGCAAAGTTTTGTTCTTTCATTTTGCCACGCCATGCTGTTGTGGTGTCTCAGGTACTGTGTGGTGTCTCACAATACATTCTTTCTCGCATAACTCAGTAAAATCTTTACCACAGAACTCCATGCCATTATCAGTTCTTAGGCACTTGATTTGTTTATTTGACTGCTTCTCAATCAATGCTTTAAATTTCTTGAATCGATCAAACACATCATATTTGTACTTCATAAAGTAAACCCATACCTTACTCGAATAGTCGTTAATAAATGCCAGCATATATCGGGCACCTCCTTTTGAAGGAACCGAAGACGGGCCCCAGACATCTAAATGAATATATTCAACTAGTTGTTTGGTCGAGTGAATAGCTGTAGTAAGCTTAACTCGATGCTGCTTCCCAAAGATGTAATGCTCACATAAGTCTAGCTTTCCTGTCTTTTGACCTTTCAACAACCCCCTTTCACTTAGCATCGTCATACCTACCTCACTCATATGCCCCAAATGCATATGCCATAATTGAGTCAAGTTAGAATCTGACTCACCTGATAAAACTACAGTGGTTCCAGTCACGGTCTTTCCCAGTAAATGATAGAAAGTATTCACTTTCTTCCCCTTCATCATTGTCATGGCATCTTGAGAGATCTTTAGTACTCCACCTTCAGCGGTGTACCTACACCCAATGTCATCGAGTGTAGGGGTGAGCGTGGTTCCGGGTAGAACCGGGAACCGGAACCGAACCGGAGGAGGGTCCGGTTCGGTTCCCGGTTCTGAGGAGGCCGGTTCCGGTTCCCGGTTCCTTTTTTTGGGAACCGGCGGTTCTCGGTTCCGGTTCCGGTTCCCATTGGAATCGGAACCGGCACTGGGAACCGGAACCGGAACCGGAACCGGTCCGGTAAGTAAAAACTAAGAAGCCCCAAATTATTCAAATTAGGTCTACAGAAATCAAAAACCCTAAAAGTTGTTCTCTCTCTTCCACACACACTCTCGCTTCGTTTCACGGTTTCACACTTTCACTCACAGACTCACGGTTCTCTCTCTTCGCTCGTCCGTTCTCCAGTCCACCTCTGCTCAAGTCGACGCCATCGCCGGTCGCCCTCGACGCCACCGCCGGTGATCTCTGCTCGAAGGTCGAGGCTACCTCTGCTCGCTCTCGACGGAACCGCGGCTGACCCCTGGGCCCTGGCTCATCGTTTGCCCTCGATGCCACCGTTGCTCGCCCTCGACGCCACCGCTCGCTAACCCCTGCTCGAAGTCGAGGCCACCTCCTCTCGCCCTCGACGGCACGGGTCACCACCGCTGACCTCTGGCTCGCCGATCGCCCTCGACGCCACCGCTCGCTGACCCCTGGTCGAGGCCACCTCCTCTCGGCCTCGACGCCACTGCGCTGACCTCTGGCTCGCTAATCGCCCTCAACGCCACCGTCGCTCGCCGTCGACGCCATTGTCACTCGTCCTTGACGCCATCACTCGCTGACCACTGCTCGAGGCGACCTCCTCTCGCCCTCAACGCCACCGCCGCTGACCTCCGGCTCGCCAATCGCCCTCGACGCCACCGTCGCTCGCCCTCGACGTCACTCGCCTTCCATTCATATTTTAGGTTAGCCTTTGCTTTTACTTTTCACTATATCCAGCTTTTTAACATCACTCTTTTGCTAAGAGGGCTCTTGGGTAGGTTAACTGTTACTTAACAACAAGAATAGTTGGAGTTGTACAAAAGAAAGTAAACTAGAGCATCAGCGATTCAGCAGTGAGAGTCCTGGTTTTTTTTGTCAATTATCCTTTTCTTTTTTTTAGGAAAAAAGTTAGCTTAAATATCAGTCAACCAACACTGTCTTGAATCTTGATGATATAATAGGGCTATAAATGTTTGATGGAATGACAAAAAAAATGAGTAAAATATGAGAAAGCAATGTGGTGAGCGAGGGTACGTGTAGGATAACCGTAGCTTTACTGGACATTGCCGAGAAATAAGAGAACAACATGATCAAACATGGGGCATAGACATCATTGTCTAAAGATGCAGCAAACTGAGATTTGGATGATGTGTGTTCTTTAGGGGATATCTCCAGTTCTCATCGTGACTTGCCGTAACTTTCTCGCGCTTTAGGAAATTGAAGCTTTTCGATTAGAATAATCTACCACATGATCCAAACGCAGATTTTATAATAGCTTTTTGATGAATGATGCGCTCATGGCATGATGTGGTTTCGGATTTCTTCTCCCTAACACATGTGAGACTCACTGATAAGGTTGTTGACTGAGTACTGCACAAATCCAGTGAATGCTTGCTAAATCGTTTATTCTCTTATAGCGCTGTGTTCTCCATTACTCTTAGTAGGACGGGAGGAAATTTCCTCTAACCAATCTTCTGATTAGTGAGCTATAAATATAGATGTGATCCATGTTTATATTTAGTTAATTTTGCATGTGAGTAATATTTTGTAACTTGTAACCCGCCAAGTTAGTAGGTCGAATTTCTTGGGGCAAAAAATATTGGAAAATTTAAGCCTCTTTGACAATACGATGTTACTTGTTAGTCTCGTTATTGTATCTCGTATTTATCATAGCGAAAATGAAGAAATATCAATTGGCTTTAGAAGTCAAAGCTAGTTTCTTATTTCACAAGTTGATGTCTGCTTATAAATTTATAATACGGTTGGATGATTTTAATTTGGCTGACGTCATTGTGATGGCGAAGTTAAAACTGTCCTGTTTTTTTTCCTGATGTCTTGATGTTTGTGCTGTAGGTTCACATATTTGGCCTTAAATTCTCTTCTCTGCTGTCCCAAAGCAACAGAGCTGTCATTGACTCAGTCGGGGGCTTTCTCGACACTTTGTCGGACCATCAAATTTCAACATCACTTGTAGATTTTAGTGAGACAGCTTTGCAATATTTCTGGTTCAAAGGTAGGTGATGAAATAAAGACTAAATTGGTCTACTTTCCCATGGTTCATGCTGTATTATGTTTCTATACACCATTGATATGCTGTATTTCAACATAATAGACTTAGTTTATGTATAAAAGTGCTGTATTATGTTTCTATACACCATTGATATGCTGTATTTCAACATAATAGACTTAGTTTATGTATAAAAGTGCTGTATTATGTTTCTATACATCATTTATATGTTGCATTTCAACATAATAGACTTAGTTTATGTATAAAAGTGCTGTATTATGTTTCTATACACCATTGGTATGCTGTATTATGCTGTGTTAACATTGTTATCAACTAAATTAATTATATTCTGTTATTGTTGTGTAGTGCAAAGTTAATGAATCAAGATAACACATCAATGGAGGTGGAGGGACATGAGGAGATGAGTCCGATCACGGAATTGGAGTTATCTGGACATGAAAATGAAGAAGAGGCACCCCCTACCACGAGTGCCACAAGTAAGGCTGGTTGTCATCTTCCTCTTGATAAGAAATATACATCGGAATGCTGGAATCATTTTAGTAGAATTAATGATAAGGATGGAAAACCAAATCAAGTGAAATGCATTCATTGTGGGATCATGCTTAAATATCGTGTTGCTAACGGGACTTCTGCGATGAGGAAGCACTTGACCACATGCAGGAGGTTCCCCCGTAACGTAGATAAGAGACAGAAGTTCTTTGTACCACGTAATGTAGACGTGGCTGGCAAATCAGGAGGAGATTCTACTACCGGTAGTGTCTTATCGACATGGGCGTTTAATCAAGAACGTTGTAGGCGGATGCTTGCTCGGTTCATCATCATTGATGAGCAACCTTTTTCCTTGGTTGAGCGAGTTGGATTTCGTGAATTTGTCGGTGAGTTACAACCTCTCTTCAAACATATATCACGTTTTACAATGGCCAAAGATTGCATGAAGTTGTACTTAGATGAAAAAACTTCTTTGAAGAATTATTTTCGACAGATTAATTCTAGGATCGCACTCACAACCGACACATGGAGTTCCATTCAAAATCTGAATTATTTGTGTCTCACCGCTCATTTTATTGATGAAAATTGGAAGTTGCATAAAAGAATCATCAATTTTGTGGTGATGCATAGTCATAGGGGTAGGGAGATTGGGAGAATGGTGGAAAAATGTATTGAAGAGTGGGGAATTGAAAAGAAGGTGTCTACAATCACTGTGGATAATGCTAGCTCGAATGATGTTGCAATTAACTATTTGAGGGATAAATTTTCCAAGGAAAAGTCGTTGATATTGGATGGTAGTGTTTTGCACATGAGATGCACAGCTCATATATTGAATTTAATTGTGAGAGATGGATTGACTACGGTACGTGACTCTATTGTACGTATCCGGAATGTGGTTAGATATGTAAAGAGTTCTCCCGCAAGAGCCAATGCATTTCAAACTTGCATTAAGAGTGAAAAGATCACTTATAAGGGTTCGGTAATTCTTGATGTTGCCACTAGATGGAATTCCACTTATCTCATGTTAAACACAGCTATAAAGTTCAGAAAAGCTTTCCAAAGAATGGAAGAAGACAATATATCTTTTGCAAGTGAGCTGAACCATGAAACTCCTATTGATGATGATTGGGAAAATGCTATTATTATTTCAGATTTTCTAAAAGTATTCTATGATGCCACCAATCGGATGTCGGGGAGTTCGTATGTTACTTCAAATGACTATTTTGAAGGAATAGCTCTCTTGTATAGATATTTGAAAGATGCGGTCAATGCTTCGGATCCTAGGCTTCAAGATATGGGTGTGAAAATGAAAGAAAAATTTGATAAATATCATGGGAGCTTGGATAAAGTGAATATGATGGTGTTGATTGCGGTTGTGTTAGATCCTAGGGCCAAGTTGAATTATGTGACTTTTTTGTATGGACAAATCTATGATGATGAATTGAAAGTTAAAGAGATGCATTACAAGGTGAAGGATGCATTGGAGCGTTTGTATGAATTTTATAAGCATTCTTCTCTTATTTCAAGTGATCAAAATGTTGGTGGCCATAGTTCGGGTGCAAGTGGTAGTGCTTCCAATGTCGATTCGGGTGGTAGTGAAAGAATAAAGAAGTATGACGTCCAAGTTTGGAAAAAAAATGTTTTTATACTCAAATGAACAAGGGTTTGATGACAATAAGTCCGAGCTTGATGAGTATCTTCAAGAAAAAATGAAAAGGATCTTAATCTTGACCTTTTGATGTGGTGGAAGACTAATGGCTCAAAATATAAGATCCTTTCTTTGATGGCTCGAGATATTTTGTCAATTCCCGTATCTACCGTTGCTTCCGAGTCAACTTTTAGTACATCGGGTCGTGTGCTTGATGGCTTTCGAAGTTCTTTAACTCCCAAAGTAGTGGAAGCTTTGATTTGCACTCAAGATTGGTTGAGAGCCGTTCGTGTACCGATTGATGTTGAGGAGTGCATTGAGAATGCAGAAAAATTTGAGTTGGGTAAGTGACATTGATTATATCTTTATATATTGTAATTCTTTTTGTATATCTATAAGTGAATATTTTATCTAATCTCTCTTCTTCTGTTTTTTTTAGATATGGATGTTGTTAATGCAGAGATTATGGCCGGTAAATAGAGTTTATCAGCTAAAGCGGAATGAATATATGTGGTAAGTCCATTAGACTTGTTTCTAAGTACAATCAAATGTTCATGCCTCATCTCAATTGTATTATCTAATGACGCCTACCCATTCCATAGGGAAACAGAACTGGACTTATCAGTCCATTAGACTTGGCATTTCATAGCTCTGAATTGGGTGTTGATCAATTTAATCTTTTGATAGTGGGTGGTGAGTTCATGTTCTAATTTGTTAACCTCCATTTTCTTTTTTTTTTTTCCTTCCCCGGTTCTCCTGATCAAGGCTTTACATAGATCTAACACGAATTTTGGTTGTTCATGGTTTGTTTCATTTCCTCAAGTCAGGTTGCCATCAGCATATAAGAACATAGAAAGAAAAGACACTGAGGTGGAGAGAGAATCTGATCTCTGATATGATGGGAACGGGAGTTAAAATCAGGAGATTTGTTGCTGCCTCTGCCTCAAGGGAGCAGATGGGTTACACTTTCGATGCCTTGAAAACTTATGTTCCGCAGATGGTAGAGTTACTCATTGACAGTGTGAGGAACCCTGTATTCTTGGATTGGGAAGTCAATGAAGAGGTACACCAAAATTAGCCCTGCAAAATTTTGGTCTTTCACTTGGACATTCACTTTTAAAGTTTATACCTTTGTCAATTCTCTACATCTGATGTTGACCTAGTTGTAATTATGGATTTGTTCATTTGGTTTTCGTGCAATATTAAGATGTCGTGCAATATTAAGATGTCTTGAGCATATCCTGGCACCGTTTAGTTTCTGTTGGTGGTGATCACATTGAGGAAAAAGTAAAATCTGAATGTGCGAGAATCGGTTTGAATGGTCAAAAGAAATGCAAAGTTCAATGTAAATATAGGTTGAACTTTGTTTTATGTACTTGGCTACCCTTGCTGTGTGCATTCATGTTGTTAAAATTGAAGCATCCATGTAATTAGAAAATATGACACCTGCATGCTTTTGCTATGCCACTAAGCATGCAGGGACTTGGAATTTTTTAAAATGCATGTATATGTGGAAGCTTGTGTTTATGTCAGACCTGCTTCAAAAGGAAAACGCTACCGGTGTTACTGTTGTTCTTTTGCTTCTACTTCTGCCCTTCTGTAATTTTTAGATTTTAGGCCTGGTTTCTAACCTAATCATTTGTTTGGTTACGTAGCTACAAAAGGTGAAAGCAGAACTTAGTGAACTTTCTAACAATCCTCAAGGCTTACTTTTGGAGGCTATTCATTCTGCTGGTTATGCTGGTGCACTGGCAAATCCTCTCTTAGCTCCTGAATCAGCACTAAATCGATTGGACAATACCATATTGGAGGAATTTGTGGCAGTAAGACTGTAACTTATTGAACGCTGCATTTTTTGAGCATATATTCACTAGACCATCCCTGCAATCTATTTCCTCCAGCATTTTCTTGCTTAAATTTTTTTCAGTTGTCATAGTGCGGTTTGTATCTGTCTTCAATGCCTGGTTTTCCTGAGAAACTATTTACATTTAAAATTCAGGAAAATTATACAGCACCTAGGATGGTTCTTGCTGCGTCTGGGGTTGAGCATGAAGAGCTCTTGTCCATAGCAGAACCGCTTCTTTCAGACCTTCCTAATGTTGCTCGTCCTGCAGAGCCAGCATCCAAGTATGTTGCTGGTGATTTTCGGCAACAGTCTGATTCAGGGGTATTTCTCTAGTTATTTTTTAAAAGAGATTAGAAAAGGGAATAACTAAATTGTCACTTATCCCTCTGTTTTATCTGTGCAGAGCACACATATTGCTCTTGCTTTTGAACTTCCTGGTGGATGGATTAAGGAAAGGGATGCAGTCATTTTGACCGTGATTCAGGTTAGCACTAAAATCTTTTACCCTACTGAGTTTGGTGGACCATCACAGTGTTGTTTCTGTGTCGTCGCTTGTCCTATAAGGATCCCTTGTGACTTTTGCTTCCTTGGTTGAATCAAGATGGGTGACATTTCATTAGTCCTGCAGATGCTTATGGGAGGTGGTGGTTCATTTTCTGCTGATGGCCCAAGAAAAGGAATGCATTCCAGGCTGTGTAAGTTGTGTCCTGACCTTAATTTTGTTGACAAACTGTTCTCTGTTTCAGTGTAAGGTATCAAATATTCAGGCTTTCATTGATTGACGAGCACGGTTCTTCATGCACCCTCTTGCTTTTGTTGGACTAGTAGACCTTGTAACCTTGGAACACATTGCCTAAGATTAATGCATCTGGTCATCTTGAATACGTAGATCTCCGTGTGTTGAATGAGTACCAACAGATTCAATCTTTTTCGGCATTCAACAGCATTTTCAATAGAACTGGGTTGTTCGGCATTTATGCTAGCACTGTAAGACTGATTCATATCTCCTCCTTTCTCTTGCTAAATTTGCATTCCTTCTGCTGGACTGTGCTATTGGTCATCAATTTTGTAGATGTCTGATTATGTATTTGTATAGAAATATTAAGTCTTATGCTCCGATGGTACTGGCTTTAGTGGATGGATACGCACCTAAAACAGTCTATCGAAATGGAAATGGACAAGGTTCATGCTGCATCTGTTTATTTTCTTCAATGTGCCATTCTTGTTATTTTGTTTCTAGTGTGCCCTGACACTAATTGAAATTTTTTAATGATAGATCACCTAGTTACCATTCTTGTTAGGTTCGACATAACACTATCATAATGATATTGTTTGTTCGGTGGATGCATTTCTTTTGTCTCTCAAATTTCATTTTTGTTATCTTTCATCTGAAATTTGGTAAGTCTAAGTATCTAGTGTTTGATGACCTATCTTCATGAATTGCTGTAGGGGCTACAAACGATTTTTCAAACGAAGTCTTCTTGAGACGTCGGAGTACCTTAAAGATGATACTCTTTCAGACATTGTATTGTTGGTGTTGTTAGATCGCATACGGAAGGACCAAAGATTTTCTCCATACCTGTTCCACCTTCTAGTATAGGCCAAGATCTTGGCAAGCTTTTGGAGAGTGGGAAGGAGCCGACGTAAGTTTTGAAGTAGATGGTGAAGTTTATCCTGCTCACAAGCTGGTACTTGCTGCTTTCGATCTCCTATATTCGGGGCCCAACTTTATGGTCCGATGAAAGATCGAATACAAAGCAAATAAGAGTTGAAGACATGGAGCCATCGAGTTTTCAAGGTCTAACTTTGCTGCCTTCATCTGTCTTCTTTGTAATGGAATTTGTTTAAGTTGGTCTATGTGCTTTGTGCATCTAGATTCTGCTCTTTCATGTTTAATTTTATTATGTCCTAGGTTGAGTCTACTCCAGTTATCTCCTCACATGTGGCATCATTACATATGTTCAGTGACGTCAACTATTTTTTGTCAAACGTAGGAATCGTTTGTGTGTTGTCTTTGTTGGTTGAGCTTAGTGTTATTAATTTAGGTGGCTTAAGTATTTGAGTGCTATTGGGCAAAGATTTAGCAATTAAAGGCAGGGATTTCTTTTTCAGAAAAGGTTTTACAAGAGTTAAATAATGAATATGGTGCTTATTTTTACTGACTGTGCTGTGAAATGTACCGTGTGGTCTATTTCGGAGAGATAAAGTCAAGGATATTCTGAGGTATACAGTCTCCTCGAAGGTTTTGCTTTCTTATTGATGAACAACAGGAGCAACCCGCCCCTATCCCCCCCCCAAAAAAAAAAAAAAAAAAAAAAAAAGAAGAAAGAAACCAAACCACCAAAAAAAGAGCCCCCTTTTCTTTCCCTTTTGTGTTGTCTCTTAACTTACTTCCTCCATGCCTGGATGCTACTCAGTCCATTTCTCCTCTATGTTTAGATGTACTAAATACTTCATTATGGGAAAATTGTGCATTTTATGACTTCCCTTTTGTCATCAGATGGATATAATTTAAAAATTGCTTGGAGAACCTGGGTAGTCCTGCTTTATGTGATTATAAATTGATTAAAGTCCAAATAAAGTACTCTTTAGGGAAGCCATTTTATGTGGTAAAAAAATTCATCCATTGTCTATGTGGCTCTTGATTTGATCAGCTGCAATTAAGTTTTTTGTCCTCTAACAAAAAGTTTTTTGTATTCTGAACTCATTCCTTTTATCATGCTAGTAGAGAAAAAAAAAATGTTATTTTGCTCTGGTGATGGCGCTCCGTGAGAATTATGTAAGAGTTGATCTTTTCCTTTATAAGTGATCTCTAGGTTGGTTGTTTTCCCAGTTCTCCTTACTCCTTAGTGTTTGCCACTTGTACACACTATTGATGTTCTTTGGCTTCATATTTGTTGCACCATGGCACATTTTGGAGAGCTCATGTCTATCATCTCTTTTTTAGACTATGAAGAAGAATGATATTTGGCAAAGACAGGAATTATTAAAGGAAAATGCAATTTTTGCCATCTGAATATGAAGATTGAATGATCTCGATAACCGAAAGCCTTTCCTTGGGGATGAACATTTTAAGGAATTTATTTAGCTTGATAGCAATGGTTTCAGCTTGATCTGAACCTCTTTTGATTGATCCTCCTTACAGATACTAAGATTGTTTGAGAGTTCATGAAGATTTGCAGGCAAGACATGAAAACCAGAGCGCTGCTTTTCCAAGAGTGGACTATCCGATTCTAGGAAGCAACCTGGAATATCGGTCCAGGATAGTTGTCCAAGCAGAACCTGAAATTTT
The DNA here is from genome assembly GCA_017140165.1 of Eucalyptus shirleyi. Taxonomy (NCBI): domain Eukaryota; kingdom Viridiplantae; phylum Streptophyta; class Magnoliopsida; order Myrtales; family Myrtaceae; genus Eucalyptus; species Eucalyptus shirleyi. The sequence continues at coordinate 42,934,875 of CM029450.1, forward strand.
AATCATGATACTCATTTTCCTCCTCCAAAACCTACCAAAATTGCACTAAGAAAAGAAGGCCTTGGAGCTAAGGATCAATTCTTGGATAACCATTCTGCAAAGGTCGGGGACTTGAATGCAGAACTACAGTTGGAGGATAGAGTCCAGCAACCATTCAATAATCTCGCAAACTATGTCAATTCAGAACATTTTCCATCTTCCGAAGGTTGTTCTTTATAGGACCGATATTCTATGTTTCTAAAGTTAGTTTTCTGTTTTTCCCCTTTATATTTTTTTTTTTATAGTTGTTTAATTTCTCTTCTGAAGGTTCAGCAGAGGATCTCATCAAGCAAGATCTTCGAAATGTTGCTGAGGGTGTAGTAGCTGCTTCGTTCTTCGCCGGCTTTTCCTTCTAATCCTGATTTAACAGTTTATGAAGGAAATGAGTCCACTCATGAAGCATACCGGGATAAAAATGTGCAGCAAGAAGCCGACACTCGAGGTGATTGAGCTCTTTTGTGTTCATAAAGTGTTTGTATACATGAGGTTGCTTTGTCCTTCAAGTGCATTCATTTTGATGATCATGTACATCGACATTTTCATGTAGGATGCTAATTCTATAGTGGCGAGAGGGATGAATTTCAGGTTTCCGATCACATGGCATTGGTCGCTTGCAAGTGAGAGATTTGCTTCATTATGATACATGTTTGGTTTTCCTGGGACTCGGCTCTTAATTTGCTTGGATTTCCATTCGCAGATAATTAAGAACGGTGATCTTGAAGAGTTGTGAGAATTAGGTTCGGCACTTATGGGACTGTTTATCAAGGAAAATGGAGGGGTACTGATGTAGCCATCAAAAGAATCAATGATATTGATAAGTGCTTTTCTAGGAAGCCCTCGTAGCAAGAGCAAATGGTATGGATCTTCTTGCTTTTTGTTGTTTTTGATATTTAATAGTATTCTTTCTGAATCCTTGGCACTTTGTTGCTATCTTTGAGACAGATATATGATTTCTGGAATGAGGCAATCAACCTTGCTGACTTGCATCATCCAAATGTGGTGGCCTTTTACCTCTTCTTCATTCTCAGTGGAGGGATCATCCAGCCATTCCAATTTCCAGCAGAGGAGTGCTGACTTTGGCAAAAATCTTTGGGAACTTGAAGACACTTTATCAGAAGCTGCATCAAAGCATGAGCTATGAGTCTTTTGCTGATTTAAACAAGTTTTCCCAGGTATGCCACCTGCATAAAGTTAGTAGGATAGCAGGGAATGCACAATTTTTCCCAGGAGATCATTTGATAGAAACATGCAGGTGAACTTACCTTTATGATTTTATGAATTCTGTGTTCATTATAAGTAGATGAAGCTAAGTTTGGCTCTTATGCCTACAGTACAATTATGGCCATTGTTAGAGCACATTTCATCCATCATGTGCTCGAACTATTGGCTCTTATTACACTCATGAATGTAAAAACAGCTTGTTTATTACTTCTAAAATGCTGTTTGCTGTTTGTGTTATATTATCTTCAATGAATGACAAGTTTGTTTATTATTGCTGCATTCATTTTCATTTTTTTAGCTAAAAAAAAAAAAAAGAACCTGTTGGAACCGGAACCGACCCCGGAACCTGTGAGAGGGTAGGTTCCAGGTTCTCGGTTTTGATGGGTAGGTTCCAGGTTCCAAAAAATGAGGAACCTGTACCCGAGGGTAGGTTCCAGGTTCCAAGCGGAACCTGTAAGGAACCGGGAACCGCTCACCCCTAATCGAGTGCCCCTAGAAAAATAAGGTTTTTCTTGAACTCTGGTACATGCCTCACATCTGTTAATGTGCGCAGCACCTCATCGTGCATCTGAATTCGAATTGTCCATATCCCCATAGCCTTATAGACTGCATTATTCCCCAAAAGAACCCTATCACCATCTGCAGTTTGGTAAGTAGTAAATCAGTTCTTATGAGACGTCATATGATAAGAACACCCCGAATTTAGCACCAATTCTTCTCCTGACAAAGTAGTAGTCACACATAAAATATCTTCTACATCACTATTGCTCCCCTCAACAACTTTTGTCACACTGCTTGTGGCATTCTGTGTACCAACTTTATTCCTTCGCTTTGGACAATCTTTTTTTATATGCCCCTTTTCGTGACACTCAAAGTACTTCACATGTTCTTTGGACTTTCTATGGTGTGATTTCAATCTGCTTTTACCTCTGCTGCTACTAGGCCCTCGATGTTGTTCTCTACCTCGAATCGTCAATGTTTGCGCTGCTCCTTACGCTAGACTGTCATCTCGCAACTTTCTCTGCCACTCCTTATAGAATAAGGCGGACTTTACCTCTTCTAAGGTAATTGTAGTATGCCAATGCAATAGTGAATCAGTAAAGTGCTCCCATTACTCTATTAAAGAGACTAACAACACCATGCCTTATTTTTCATCATCAAGTATCTTACCGATGTTCTTCAGATCCATCATAAGTTTATTAAATTCTTCTAGGTGGGTTCTGATAGACATACCTTTAGTATATCTAAATTGAAACATCTTCTTCAACATGTATAAGCGATTGTTCAAACCTTTCTTCACATAGAGTGCTTGAAGTTTTGCCCATAATGTTGCGGCATCCTTCTCCTCAGCAACCTCTATTAAGACCTCATCCGACAAATTTAATAGGATTGTGCTCTTTACTTTTTCTATTAGCTCTACCCTTTCTGAGGCTTTTATTATAATCGGCAACTCATATTCATCATCCAGTGCCTTGGCCAAACCTTGTGATGTCAATAAAGCCCGCATCTTGATGCTCTATAACACAAAGTTGTTACTCCTGTTAAATTTCTCAATTTCATATTTTCTCTCAGATATAATTGTAATAACAAAGTTTCTAGATAATAATCAAACAAGCAAAAGCTCCAAATCACAATCAAGAAATCTAATCCCAAGCTCTGATACCAATTGTTGGAATATAATACGCGGAAATGACAGAATCTTACAATTTATGTCAACGCAAAATCACCAAAGAAATAAACGAGAAAAATAAGGACACTAGAATTTTACGTGGTCCGGTCCGAGTATCGATACTTATATCCATGGGGAGAACTAGCAGCAAATAATTCACTATAATCGAAGAATCAGAATTTACAATCGCTCAAACGATCAAGTGTTTCTCACACCTAGATTTAACCCCAAATCCAAAGTGTTTATAAATAACAATTCGTTTGGACATAAACTCATGCCACAAAATTTCCTCGTTCAAGTCGTACACCAAAAAGAGAAGAAATCTCCAGCGTCCTTTTCTTTTTTTCATGCAACCCCTCTTCGGCGAACGTGCGTCGTGAACGCGGCTTTCTTCTACGTATGCTTCGGTGGCTTCTAGTTGGAAGTGGGAAAGAAGACCTGCAAATTCTGCTTTTATACGTGTGTGTGCCCAAGGTCAAAAGTTTGACCTTGGGCCCCACCTTTTCTTTTTGGTTCTACGAAGCAGCGTCCCATGCTGCTTCCTTCGTAGCTTTTTCTTCCTTTTACTTTATTTTATTTATTTCCTCTTTTGTTTTGTTTTGCACATCCAAAAGAGAAAGTCCAAGAAAAGAAATTATTTTTTCTTTCTTCATCCAATTTCCAATCTTTCGAAGAAAAACTTTATCGACAAATTTGGTTTATCCGAATTCAAACTCGAGACATTAATTTAACAGTTTCAAACTAACATCTCACGTATGATTTTGTGCTAATCAGTATAACCATCATCCACATAGCATGTCTTTATTGAGCGCAAAAACACTCCATTAACTCAAGGTCATGATTCCCTTTATGAGTAAGTTTGTTGTGACAGAACGGTGCCTCTACATCCTAAAGTCAAGATCTAAAAAGTTGAAGAGAAACTTTGGATCCAAAGAGAGACCACCGCATTTTCAAAACAGAACAATACCGCGGATACAAAGACTAGCATACAAAACTCGTTTGAAGTGGTAAAATCCAAGTATTTAGGCAAGTATAGTACAGACGCCTAACACAAAAATATTTCGCATGTGACTTAGTAAACCATTTTCATTTACTTAAACTTAACATCTTCAGCATTACTCTGCCAAAAAATGGTGCTTAGCTTAAAAAAATGGCGATCTAAATGGAAAAATAGTTGGTAAAAAAAAATATAAACTAATGAATTCCCACATCTAAGCACGTGAACAAATTGTTGTGAACAGAGGCTCTCATAACCAAGGCAAAGCATCACAGATGAGATCAACAATGACTCAATTCACTATCTTCCGAGCACCCGCCAGTTATTTTATATGCTCATTTTCTTCTAATAACTGAGTTTTCATTCTCAATGTTAGCTTGTTGACATTAATAATACCATAGGAAAGCAGAGTTTCACTTACTACATCGAGTCCAAGGAGTGGAATTGGTAGTATAAATAAGTCTTAACTTCTCCTAGGCTCAAATAGTGCTATTAGTAGGTAAAAGAGTTTACTATGATTCATTGATACAAAGATTGACTCTTGCAATTATGAGGGATACATGCACAAAATGTGAGAAACTTTCCAGCCTATATCAAATCTCTCCTTGCAAGGAACGCTCAACCAGTACAAGAAGAGTAGCTGGAAGTAATATTACACCGTGAGAGTCACAAACAGAAATCGAAGGAAAACTATATAGATGCATGACGACATTGAGATGGTATTGCAAGGGTTAAACATGCCAACTCCATGTGAGCATCTAGCATTTATGCATCTGACATAGCTAGTCTATCTAACATAAATGACATCCGCAATCATATTTAAACTTAAGAATAGCTTGTAAAGTGGAAACTTAATACGGTGCATGCATAAGATTAATTCAGTTCCACCACTCAGTTCAAATGAGATATACTTGATTTATTTGAGGAAAAGGATCGACACTAGCAAGTTTATCAAAAGATGATACAAATAGGAAAGACTATGGGCAACAATAAGTTACCAAACGTCCAAACTGCAAATGGACATGCTAAGAAACTCAAGGAAAGTAGTTTTTTGAGTATACGATTGATGGCATGGCAATGAATTGATCCTTAGCTCGATTGTGTGGGCACTGTGAAAAATTCTTACCACTAATTGACAAGGGGGGATTGCAGTATGGGAATGCTGCCAACTTCTCATTCTCCATCTCTAGGTGTAAAATAAAGTCCTAGATGTGTAATTTCCCTGGGTTAGTGTTTCGATAGTGAGAATGAGACAACCGAGCAATAGTGTTCTCATAAAATAGAAGCAAAAGTGGCACTACTAATGCATTAGGGTCATCAAATGGACATTTCTTGACATACATACAAGGCTCCAACTGTCGAGATATGCTGGAGCTTTTGAAGTTATGGTAAGTGAGAAAGTGAAACATCGTTTAAAATTGGACGCATATAATGGCATGCATACGCACATAGGAGGAAAAACTAAGTTGCTGCCGCTTGTGCTGATGAGGAGAGCAGATACATAGTAAATAGGAAGAACAAAAGAACAAAAGTCTATAAAACCAGACTAGTGGTTCAACCAGTCAAACTTGAGAACCGTACTTTGCCAATTCAACCAGTTGAACCGATTGCATGTGGCGTTATTTGATAGAATAGGCATGTTCAAAACAAAAGGAGCCCCAGTCACTCGGTAGAGCCGCTTGCCCACAAAAGACTGGATTCCGGTTCTCAAAAGCATTGTTTTAATTTCTTATAGACTAATAAGCCAATATAGTCAATAAATAAAATATCCGCCACAAAAAGGAGCAAGAAGACACGCGGAGCAAATGGTTGGCATGCCTGTTAGTTACGAGAGGTCGAAGTTCCAAACCCCAACCCATTTTCTCCAGAGAGATATCTACAACTCATCTAAAGGAATTACTTTCAAGAAAGATATCCATGTTCTTTCTAATGATATGGAGAATACAATATATACGTGTCATGGTTCATTTTGTACTTAAAGGAAATTGCTAGATCTCTTATAATGATTTTAAAGAATTGATTTCGAATGACAAATTGTGAAAATAGTAGCCACTGTGACACAAGATGAAGAGTTGAAGAGTTGAAGACGCTTTTAGAGTTGATTCCCCATGTGGTGTGCCATGGTAGCATATCGAATAGCAGTCGCCAAATGTACTTCATATTCTACAAAGCACGCCAAGGTGATGGATAGGAAGATATCGAACAAATCGGAGATATTGGTCGAGATTGTCAAACTTACAAGCACGATAACCCAAACCGAGGGAGTTCAACATACGAGAGTTGCATATATGTGTTTAACCAAATTAAAATCAAGACTTCCATTGCTACTCCCTCTCAAGAAAATTGTCCAAAAAGCCCTAAACTTATTGCAATTTTGTCAATTTAATGAAAAACTTTTCAATTTTACCAATTGAATTTTAATCATTTTCATTACCAATTGAGTTCATCCAATCAATTTTGACAGGAATTTGCTAACGTGCACGGTTGGCACTGACATGTCACTTTTTTAATAATATTTTGAATTTGTTATGATTTTTTATTTTCATTTTTTTTACTTTTTTTGCTTTTATTTTTGGGTTTTGGAGTTAGGCTGGCGAGGGTAGCTAGCCAACCTAGGTCGAGGGCTCGTGCGCCCTTGCTTTGGCCAACGAGGGCATCGTGGTCCTCGCCGGCCTAACTCCAAACCCCCAAAAAAAAAAAAAAAAAAAAAGAAAAGAAAAAAAAATCATAACAAATTCAAAACATTATTAAGATATTATTAAAAAGGTGACACATTAGTGCCAACCGTCCACATTAACAAATTCTAGTCAAAATTGGCTGGATAGACTCAATTGTCAAAATGTGAAAATGTTTACAACTCAATTGTCAAAATTGAAATTAAATTGGCAAAAGTGTAATAGGTTTAGGACTTTTTAAATAATTTTCTCCTCCCCTCTATCATAGACACACTATGCTTGTGGAACTATTATGAGTTCGAGATGAAACACATTATAAGATTAGAGCATATACGATAGTCAATTCCACGGGGGATTATGATGGGCATAGACCACGGAATTTGCCAGAGTCACTCGCCCTTGCCAGCCATGGCCTGTGGCTAGGTGGCTAGCAATCATCCACTGGCCAAAGAAAAGGGGAAAAAAAAAAGAATGAAAAGAAAAAGTTAAAAAAATTAATTAAAAAATTGTAAACATTATCCACGTCGGCAAATTCTGCTCAAAAGTTTATTGTATGGATTACATTGGCATATCCTCAAAAGGTTTAAAACTCAATTAGCCAAATTTGAAATTTTATCATTGAATTGGTGCAAGCACAATATGCTTAAGACTTTCTTGGTAATTTCCCCTAACATTGTGTGCCGAGCATCCAATACTCATTTGGCTTGAAAGGATGTCAAGTGTTTCCACATTTTGAATAGCTAAAACTCACTTTCACTTAGGTGATGCCAAGTGGATATTGACAAGATAATTTTACCACTAAGTAGATATGAAAAGACGTAATAAGCAGGCGGCAACATGTTTCTGTATGCATTTTTATCAATAGGTGACTGGAAGATCACATTAGAAAAGAAGATTGGTTTGGTTAAACTAATATGAGGGCATATTAGGTACTTATCTGTATTTGACCCATCGTCATTAATAAGGTTATTTGCTTGTGTATAGATCAGCTTTGTTGCCTTCTTAAGTGACTAATTTTCTTATCAGTCTCATGTATTAAGTCTTGCCAGTTTGCTGCCATCCACAGGCAATAAAGCTATTTTTCGGAACACTCACTGTTAAGACATGATGCTTAGTTGTTAAGACATGATGCTAAGTTACCTTGATATTCTCCAATCATTTGGGCAGTTAGTTTGATAATGATGTTGAGTTACAAATAATCATTTGTTCTATTATTACTGAGAATAGTGGCAGAAGTAGATTTTATGAGGCTCTACAATGGCTATTAATAGAAGGTTTAGCCAATGGTATCTGGTGCAATAGACACAAGTCATCTTCTTAGACATTTCCTATTAATAGCAAAGCTTCTTCCTTAGCCGTACTTCTTTTCCTAGCCTTCTATTCTTGGTCCTCGAAAATTTTAACGCCAATTTCTCCAAAACGAGCTTGTGTTTAACGGGTCATGGAATTTAAAGTTTACATGCGATTTGCACTGGCAGCGAACCTGTTAACAATCATTTATTTTGTTGATAATGTTATTGTCCCATCTAATAATTAATGTTAAATGTCACTATTTCTGCACTTGCATTCGGAAGAATACATTGAAGACGTAAAAGATTTGGAAGGGCTATAAATAAAGGAGGATTTAATTTCAGAGTAAATTCAGCTTAAGTTCCAAAAGAGCTATCATCACGGCAAATAATAAACATAAGAAAAGAAGTATCACAAATGCACATGTTACATTCATGCATACTTTCTCCTGGAGACTGGCAATAATTCCCAGAGAAAGAATACTACAATTAAAGAATTATTGATTCCTGAATGTACATCATTGAATTAAAAGACTCCATGATGCTCTTTATTGAGGATACAAAGTCCATTCACGATATTGTAGACAGAATCTCATGATCTTAAACCTGCCATCTACTTGAGGGCTCCAAATATCTGAGATCGGAATATAGCGTATGTTCTTTAGTTGAGTACACTGCCTGAACCATTCAATCCAAAGTGAGTCAATGACAATGACACGTGGAGAAGCCAGTCATTTTCGGGTGAGAGATTTCAACATACAAAAGCAGAGCTCGTTAGTCAAGTACACTACCTGAACCATTCAACCTAAAGCGTAGATAATCCAAACCAAACATTTGGTTCTCATACACATGCAAATAGTAAGCATATACAGATGAAGCAAAAGCTTGGCACTATCGAGCAGGTCTCAGAGCTTACAGCAATACCATGACGACAGTTACCACTAGATAGAAGCCATGATTCAGCATCTTTCGGTCAATTCTATCCAACTCAATAGATAATCGCTACCTTTCACTCCACTTTTTCTATCGACAAATACCGCCTAGCAGAAAAGGCACATGGCAGGTATAGATTAAGACTTCTCCAGAAAGGGTGAAGTCGAAGAGCTTCAGTCAGAAAGCCCACATGCATTGCTTCTTACACCGATGTCTGCAGCTTCAAGTATTAGAGGTCCACCCACAGCAGCGACATGAGCATAACCACCACAAACTCTTGAACAGATAGTCATTCTGAATCAGAGATTTCTTCTTCATACTCGTCCAGTATGTAGATCAGGGCCCACTTTCTTGCAGCTAAAACACAAGCCACTTCTCTACTTGCCATTGCCCAAAAAAAAAAAAAAAAAAATCAACTTGATTTCAGTCTGGTGTTCCTTGAATGTATGGCCATAACCAACATGATGTTTAGATACCTTTGTTGGGTAAAAGTATAAGTACAACACATGCATTATGATAAGACACAGGCAGGAAGCAAACCTTGTGTGCCTAAAGAGACTACAGCATGCATGTAACTACGAATGCTCTACAGTATCTTGCTACACTAGATACCACGGTAGCATCTATGGTCATGAACTTGTAAATAGTGCTTCTCAGTCAGCAACTCAGACCGCTATGCAGCTACCATAAGAGAATGATAATTCTTTTGGTATTTGTTTAGCGACTATAAAATCATTTTGCGCTTTGTCCTCTCAATTGATTTAAAATTTAGGGGAAAACCCGATACCACAATTTTTTCTTTTTTTTTTTACTTCTTTTGACTAAAAAATATTCTTCTTTGGAGCATACTTTCGCACTTCTTCAATCTATAGGAACAAACATGAAGTGGTCCATTAAAGAGGCACAATGTCCCTATGCCAGTCACATTTGAACTTAATAGAAGGTTCTAAGTGAAAATGTAGCAAGGAGCATGAACAGGATTAATTCAATTCCATCACCCAGCCAACGAGATAAATTTGTTACTAACACTGGCAAGTTTATCAAACACTGATCCCTAAGGAAAGAGCATGGGCAACAATAAGTTTCCAGACATCCAAAACTGCAAATGGACAAGGCAAGAAGCTCAAAGAAAAAACCTTCAGAACTATACAATTGGCATAGCAATGAATTGATCCTTAGCTCGATGGCATGACAGTGTAAAAATGTTCTTACCACCAACTGACAAGAGAGGAACTACAGTATGGGGAATGCTGCGAAGCTTCTCATTCTCCATCTCCAGGCGTAAGATATGGTCCTAGATGTGCAGTTTCACTGGATTAGTGTTTCAAAAGTGAGAACAATACAACCAAGCAAAAATATCCTAACAAAATAGAAGTAAAAAGGGCACTGCTAACCCATTAGGGCCATCAAAGGCACATTTCTTAACCTACATACAAGGCTCCAGCTGTCAAGGTATGTTGGAACTTTTTGCAGTTATGGCAAGGCAGAAAATAAAACACCCTTTGAAATTGCAAGGACGTAATGACATTTGTATGCATTATGCACATAGGAGGAAAAACTAAGCTGCTGCTAATCGTGCTGATGAGAAGAGCAGATAAATAATAAATAGGAACGATAAAAAAACAAACATTTTAAAACCAGACAAGTGGTTCAATCAGTCAAATTGGTAGAACCGTGCTCTTCCAGTTCGACCGACTGAACCGATTGCATGTGATGTCATCTGATAGAATGCTCTGCATATATTAGATTACACACTTTCAGAACAAAAGAAGCCCAGTGAGTCGGCACACACCATAGCATCTTAATAGATTACACACGCTTGATGTCATCTTATAGCATCCTGTTCAATTTTAGATTAGGCCAATATGGTCAATAAATAAATTATCCACCACGAATTGTAGCAAGAAAACACCGGAGCAAATGATTGGCATGCTTGTTAGTTACAAGAGGTTGGAGTGCCAAACCCCAACCCAATTCCAGCACTACTCCTTTTAGTTTTTTTACGGCCCAGATCTGGTCCAGACTAGTTGACAGGTTTGCTGGGTATCAGTTGATAGGTACACCTGGTTATCGGTTGAAGAGGATCAATACCACCGGTTCTTGATCAATACTATTTCTGTTGGGAAACCAGACCGGACAGGTCTAGTTCCCTGTCCAACCAGAGCCACTTCTTAAAACTCCAACATGAACAGGAGTCAACAGAAAAGCACAATATGCTACTTTTTTCCTTTTGTCATCAATGTCTTAAATAGTGAATTGTCATGATCAGAATAGAACTCTGGATATCACAAGTAAGAAAACAATATGCAAGCTCCGGAACCAAGCTCTGGATCCAAGAGTTACCTTCAATTGGTACAAATCCCGGTTATTTGAATATGTGGTTCTGCAATATGCACAAATGGAAGGTCACTAGCCTGCAGGATCATCATCCCGGCATCTACCAAGTTTTCATGAGTATCATTCATCTTATTTAGCAACATGATAATTTGATGTTCCTGCTTCCAACAGAATATATTAGCCACATTTGCAAATTTTGGCTACAAAATATGATATACAAAGCTTTTACCTCAAATAGAGCCTAATCCACACAACAGTGACCAAGAGAGATGCACAACAAGATCCTTCCAAAGATCTTCCCTTCTTCACATTGCTTGAAACATTCTTAAGTCCACTCACTACCGCTATATGATTTGTTACATCTAAAAAAGACTCCTCAGGTATTTGGAAGGAAATATAATCTGAAGCAAATTCAAAATCATCCTGCAATAACATACAGAGTAATGATTAGCATGAAAAAGCAGTTGGACTCTGCACATGTGGATCTCTGGATAATTTTTGTAGTTTCAAATTAAAGGTATATACCCTATACAAGGACCATGAATTGCGAACATATCTGGTGGATGCTGAAACTGACGTAAGAGGGAATTGTAGCAATAAATTCTCACAAAGTATCTATTTCAAAATAGAAGAGAAAGGCATCTGGGCAGCTTCCTTGAAAATGTGATTATCAAATTAGTTTCTAATCAGGAAACATGGAATACAGTATTTCCACACACAAGGATCATAACCTAAACACAGAGCCCAATCCCATAAGATCACCCAACTAAAGCTTCCATATACACTGTCAAGTAATCAAATATGAAAAACTAGATTATTAGATAGAGGGTAAGTGAAAAGCCATTGTTGAGGACAACCTCCAGAAGACAACCCCTAACCCCCAAAGGTTTCCTTTTCTTTCTCTCCTTCTCTCATTATAGTCTAAAGGTTCCGGCCACTCAGACAAGGAAATGAAAAATATAGGACAACTTTATGCTAATAAACATTTGGATAGAAATATCCACAGACAAACCCATTAACAGAAGTCCTGAATTAGCCAAACGAAAAATGAATATTTGAGCTCAAATAATTGATGAGTCAAGTAAAACCAAAAGCACAAACTTTTAATTAAAGGATTGCAATGTTTACATAAACAAATTTCGAGCCCAGGTAATATACTCAAACTCTTGTTGATCCACAATTTCACATTTGGTGCATATATCAGCAACGAGGACCAGACTCAAAAGGGAGAAAAGCAATCACTTCAAACAACAAATAACGGCAATGATTTATCCCGTAGTTCATATTTTTCCCACTGAGGTAGCATGTGTGAGAACAATTATAAATGGAAAAAGTAGATATAGGATTAATGTGAAGAATTTACAATGAAAGAGCAATAAACAATACATTCAAGCAAGAACTCCTATTCACGAACAAGATTCCATTACATTTTAGCTTTTTAATTCTTTTGCTAATACCTGCGTTCCATCTATTGAAATTCTTTCACAAGTGTCCTTCGCAAATATTCTGTGTCCCCCAAATCCTCCAAACTGCAGTAATTCTCCGACTCCCTGCATTGTTTGTCTGAGATAAAAATGAGGGCAAGACATCTCACTGATCTGACAAGATATATCAAGGCAGAAAAGCGCAAGGAAATGCATTTGATATTTCGGAATATGAGACCTTCCAATCCAATGAGAAACGATGATCAACCAGTCAATTTCGACCCTTGTTACCATGTGGTTACTTAAAGTAGTGGGGGACCAACAATAACCACAGTTGCAGCCCAGCAAACCACCCTAGCTTAAGTCAACCTCATCTAGTGGAAGTGCACTCAAGTATTTCCTGTTCCAGTTATGGAACAAAATTGGGAGAACCTGTAGGTATTATTGCGGGAATGATCCTAGCTTTCATGCTTTGGTGGGTGTCCGTTAATTAAAAAATGAATATAGGTGAAGATGATAGCAAGATGACCTGAAATGAAGAACTAGCCCCCAAACCAGGAGTCATTTACAATTTCATATTCACAACTTTGCCAACTAATTTGGTCACATTGCCTCAAAGCATGAGTCAGCCGCTAAAGCACATGAAAATAATACTAGGCCTGACAGCATATCATTCTGATATTTAAAGCATGACCAAAAGTAGAGAAAATCACTCACGGATCAATGGTAGTTTCTTCATCAGCCTCAGAAAGATCCAGGAGATGCATAGCGGCATCTTGATCATATAGAAACTTCAAGAACACTACAAAAAGTTCACCATCAAACTCAAAAGAGTATATAGGAATTCACCATGAGGAAGGACCCTGCTTGACAAAAGTTAGACAAACCTATTGTATGTTAAAAGTTGATCACTTGGCTCTGACATCGATTGTTTTATACATTTCAAAAGCCAGCTGAAGAAATTTGCAAACTGAAAGAGAGACGAAAGCAAAAGCTTCAGCAACATGCACATTATTAACCAATGCAATATGCTTTCGATCCCTAAGGCAAATACTACAAGCATGCCACAGGCTCAAGAACTCCATAGGATCCTACCAATATTTTGACCTTGCTCTAGTGGTCACACTATGATTTTTTCATTTTGAAACAAGTAAAATTGCATTTCTTCAGGGTAGCATGCGAGAATTGAGAAGGTACAAACCCCAAGTTGTGTGAGGCATGGGAAGCAAAGATACAGAAAAGTTGTCAATTTCTCTTTTTTGCTGCTTCAAAAACATGACGATATCAACAAAACAACAATGTGCTATTGTCAGTATTCCGTAACAACCTTAACAGTTACTAAATGGACCTTTGTTGAACAGGTTCAAGTCACGTGTAAAGCCCATCGTCTAACGATGACTCCTTTACAATATTGATAACAAGCTCATTTTTCAAATAATTAAAGGCTATTTAACTTACATCAATATGTCATTCTAAGCAACCCATATCATATCTTATCCACAAATAGTTCAACTTCATGTTTAAAATTTAGTAATTTAGTGTCACTAAAGACATGATACCATACATGATGAGAGATAGGCAAGATATTACAATAGTTTTTTTTTTTTTTTTTTTGGGTGACTGTGGATCCACTTTCCCTTGTCAGCTTACGCCGATTCGGTATTTGCGACTATACCTCCGGGGAGACTAGCACAGCAACCCACTGCTATGAACCCCCACTCCAATCACGGAGCCGATCAGGGAGTTCGAACTCAGAACCTCCAAAGAGGAAAGGCAAGCCCTCAACCATCTCAGCCATGCGTGGATGGGTAAGATATTACAATAGTTGCAAATAGAAGATATCAAGAAAGGTAGAGAAATCACAAGAAAGATTGTAACAGGCGTACCGGCTTCACAACAGATGAGAGCACCCTCACTCAACCTGTACAAGCAACATTCCAGCCTTTTCCACTGCATTATCCGCCAGTGTCTCATCCGAACCAATACCTAGATAACAAGAACGCCATCTTGAAAGACCCCTGAGCTCACCCATTCTAAAGCCAATGATTTCTACAGCAGGCTGCTAAGTAAATAACAATACTTCAATTAATTAACCCCATAAATCAAATATCATCTCTTAAGAAAACTGACACACTGATGAGGGATAAAAATAGCATTGACCACATACGTTACTTGCTGGAACCATTGAAGTTAAAAGTTTACAAAAGAAAATATTTTACACAGTAAATGGTCATTACGAGCCATGTTCATCTTCTGCAAACTGTGTTTGAACTAAACAACATACTCTAGAGTCTCTACCAAATAAAAGTTATACTGGAAAATTCAATAAAGAAATGGAGCCTAGTCTGCTATCCAATTCATGCAAGCAGATTAGAAGTTTGGAATGTTCATGTGAAATTATCAAGTCCTGCCCCAAAGTTGCTTTAAGAGAGAGAGAGAGAGAGAGAGAGAGAGAGAGAGAGAGAGAGAGGCCATTTATGTGATGGTTGTGGGCTATAAGCACAATATTGACAGGAAATGCTACTGTTTTCAAGGAGACAAAAGCCCTAGCCCTTTTGATGTTAGCTTGGGGAAGGGTGTAACTTCTTTACAACAATCAAATATCAAACCGCATTTCTATTCAACACCTTGGGGAAGGATAACTTCTTTACAACATTTAAATATCAAACCACATCTCTAGAGTCCTATTACCTATTTAACTCCCCAACTATCAAATGTTTACACTTCAATGTAAGGTGAAGTCCCGGCTTACAAGAGGGGCGGAGTTCTATAACATTTAAATAGTAAACCACATCTTTATTTCTTAGCTTAACCTTTTTATCGCTTGGCAATTTTTCCACAAAATTCTACACCATCGTGAATGCACATTTTGATTAGACAAAAGGAGAAAGGAGCCCAAAAGCATTGATCGGCAGTACTATGGAGTTAAAGAGAGTTCATAAGCCTTGGTAAGAAAGAAATAGGCAGGCTTTTAAAAATGAGGAAAGTTCTGTAGGTGCTGTAAAAGATATTTGGCTTTCTACCTTATTTTTTTTCACATTGTGGTGGCAGTGCTTTGGACACCAAGTCTTTTTTTTTTTTTTTTAATTTTTAAGGTAAATATGAGCTTTTAGGTGGAAATTTGTAAATAGGAGGCATCCCCTTGGTGCTCTTGGTGCTCTTTAATAGACTTATCCAAAAAAAGGAAACAGGAGTCTATAACCTTAAAGAATGTAACTGGAAACGTCATTTCTCACTATACTAGTAATCACGAAGAATATGTAGCATGTACATGAGAGTCACTGTACCCACGAGAAGCACAGAATCTGATCTAATTAACAACAGCCCTATAACGTGCGTGTACATGTGTGCACACCTGTGCAAGCACATGATCGCATGCATGTGCACACCCAAGCACATGTTCACAACACACAAAAATGCCCACATAAATGGAGAGAGATCTGGCAAGGGAATAAACTGGCAATATATTTTCTATAGATAATAAAGGATTTTGTTGAAAGAAAAAGTTCCAGTACATCAGTATATATGAGAACAAAACAAAAGAAAAACAAACAAAAGTGAAGCATTAGAAGAGTATACAGAAACAGCACATGATGCTCAAAGCTGGTCAAAAGGTACAACGCAGAAGCAACCGAAGATTCCAGACCCTACATTTTGTTGCTTTCTTTCCTAAGGCACCCCATGAGACAAAGGTGCAGTGCTTCAGAACTTCTTAGAAATTGATCCTCCTAATTAGGTATTCCAACAATCAAAAAAGTGGATGGCATGTTTTGCAAGAACCAAACCACCTTAGACAAGCTGAAGATTTGATGTAAAAGCTTGCAAGCGAAGTCAGAAAGAAGAAAGAGATGATCGACATTTTCCCACAAATGCTTTCACACACAACACCATTCTCTGAAAAATCAAATTCTGTTTACCGAGATTCTCAATCATAAGAACCTTATTCCAATTTGGTGTGCATTTACTACAAAACATACACTCCCAAGTAATGGAGTTTGATTCTCACATATTAGAGTCGTATGTGTAAGCATTTGGGTGAAATGTCAAGGAACAAGGAAGCTTTGGTAGCAGATTGTTATCATTTAAACAACGAAATGATCATTTGGGACATTGAGTTCGTGAGCCAAGCCCAAGATTAGGACTTTGAAGCTTTTGCCTGCCTTCTTTTATGTGTTGCATAATTCAAAGATTTCTGTTGCTTAACGGAAGAGATGGAATCTTTTCTGTAAAGTTACTACAAGCTGCTCGATAGGGAGATTCGTGGCAAAACAGATTTTCCTCGAAATCGATTTGGAAAGTGAGAATTCCAATTAGAGTTTCTCTTTTTGCTTGGGAAGCAACCTGAGAACAAATCCTTACTTTAGAAATGAGGCAAAATACTGGTTAACAGGTGTTTCCTCAGCAAAAAGAGGCAGAGTCTGCACAACATCTCCTCCTTCATTGTTCTTCGACAAGAATTTGGACAGTTTCCTATGCTTGCGCTATGTTATCTTGGGTTATCAGAGTTTTATTGGGCAAGAACTTTGGGCATGGCAGGGCATTCCTTTACAGCACAACAAGTGGGATTAACTCAATTCCCCTGTTTCTTTCAGTACAAAAATTGACTTGCAATTGTGAGGAGATATATGCTAAGATCTAAGGCAATAAACTCTTTCCTTTTAAATTGAGAACATATCTCTACACCTGCTAATTATAATGTGAACGTATAAACATTATATATCCATATCTCCATGTACAGTACACTCAAAGCTCAAACTTAGATCAAGTTCAAGTTCAAAGCAATGATTAATGACCTAAAATTTCCATTATACGCTTATAGGAGATATTGCCAACTTGTTGAATCAGACTCAAATCAGATTTTAATTCAGATCATTGCATATGATATGTTCGTATGAAGAATCAACATCAGGATGTTCTGAAAATTATGGCGTGTCTCAATATGTGCATAGCATAACTTCCTGTAACAAATTCCTATCTCTATCTGATCACCTCCAAGACTGTTCATTGAGATGCGTGAAATTTAATTATTTGGGAAAAAGGCCAAATGCAAAGACAATAATGCGCACCTGTAGATGATTGAGGACAACCAGCAGAAGTTCTTTTCCAGCATCACAAACAACTTTTGATACACGCTTCATACCCTATCACTGAACCAACTAGCAAACTATGATTATAAAAACCAACCAAAAAAGCCAAAGTCCTATAGCAGTACCAAAGCTTAAAAAATTAGCCATACCACTTCACCCAGAGAATTAACACGAAACAGATAGACTGAAAAATTCCTCCTGAGGGAAAGAGTCAAGACCTAGATAAGCAAACGAAAACAGTTCAATGAAGAAAAATGAAACGCCATCTACCGCTCTGTATTAATAGTACTACTTGCCATGGTCACTAACAAGCTTTGCAGCAAATCAAACTTCCTCATGAAATATGTTTATGGCGTCAGCCCACTGCTTATGCATTAGTGATAATGATGGCTGGATGAATGAAGTAAATCTTCAATGTTCAAAGCCTGTTGAGCAACTTGAAGTCCATTTTTTCTGCAGACGGAAAGAGATTGATAATCTAAGGAGGCATTCGGCTGATAAAGATTCTCAAAAGACCGTTCTGATTTCAATTTGAGAATTAAAACAGACCAGAAAATGAGTTTGGTAACACTCCGAAAGCAATCGACGAATAAAAGGAAAACTATTCTCAGAATCAAAATTACAAACTGAAGATGACTTTTTAGTATTCTCATTCCAAAAGCAAACATGGAGATTTGGAAAAAAAATAATAAGCATATTTTTTGAAAGTGATGTAACCCAAGCATATTCTAACAATTTTTATCCCTAATGATATTATTTTCACTGAACAAATATTTTGTTAGCAAAACATTGAAAAAAGTTTCTATGAAAATGGAAACTAAAGGCATTTTCTAAAATTAAGCAGGCCTTAAGCAGTCGAGAACAAAAATGACGTGTGAATCATGCGACGGTGTTTACAATTTTGCAACGAATTTGCCTCACAACATTCAACATCTGAACTACACAGATTTTTGGAGACTTTTTACTGAAAGATAGGATGATACTTACAGGTTGAGTAGAAATCTGAAGCATAAACAAGATAATTCAGACTTCCAAGTATGAGGCATCATGTTGTTCAGCTAATGGCGACTCTCGAAAGTCAACTCAAGCATTAAAAATTATCGGCAGGAAAGTTCTTTCACAATGTAAAGTTTAAAGTCATTTCTAAGAAAACTGCCTCAAAATTGCTCCACCTTAACCATCCATTTCTTTTTAAGGATGATGGTAATATCCCTTATGACCAAACTAAGTTAGATACCAATGAAAAAAATATTAGTGCACATAAACAACCATAATATAATCGTAACATCAAGTACAATCACTACCACATAAACTAGAACAGAATCTAGATTTGCACTCGGATCACCTTCATTCACAGTAGGTTTTTTTCTGTAAAATGCCAACTCCTCAGTTCAACATCATGTTCTCAATGAAGACATTCAAGCGCTTCACACACTGAATAGAAAAAAGAGAGAGCTTTCTCAATTTGAAGCAATTGCCGGGAGAGACCGTCCCAGCATTAGAGTCCACCCACACAATAGACGTTTGCATTAGAGGTCCACCCACAATAGATGTTTGTTCTGAATCTGAGATTTCATCTTCATCTCGTCCAAGTATGTAGACCAGGGCCAGCTTTCTTGCAGCCAAAACACAAGCCACACCTCTACTAGCTGTAGCCAAGAATAAATAATTCAACTTGATTTCACTCCGATGGTCCTATAATATGGCCATAACTAATGCGATGTTTTGATACCTTTGCTGGGTAAAATTAATAAGTACAATACTTGCATCGCACTAAAACATAGGCAGGAGCAAAACTTATGTACCTGAAGAGGCTATCGTATGCATGTGAACCATGAATGCTCTACAGTATCTTTCTATACTAAAGACCCTAATAGTATCTATCATCATGAACATGTACCTACTAGTTCTTTCTTGCGGCTAGTCAGTAACTTTGACTCCCAATTGCAATGAACCTACCATAAGAAGATAATTATTCTTTCTTTATTTGTCTAGCCACTAAAGATTCATCTTTTTCGCACTTTGACCTCCCAATTGATCTAAAATTTACAGGAAGACCTAATACTTTAGTATTTTACTTCTTCAAAGGAAAAAAAACATTATTTGGAGCATAAATTTGCAGGTTTTCAACCATCAAAACAAACACGAAATTATCCATTAGAGAGGCACAATGTACCTACGCCAGTCATATTTAAACTTATTTAAACTTAAGAGTAGGTTGTAAAAGTGGGAATTTAGTAAGGAGCATGGACAGGATAATTCAGCTCCACCACCTAGTCAATGAAATAAATTTGTTATTGATACTAGCAAGTTTCAAACAATGATACAAAAAGGAAAGACTATGAGCAACAATAAGTTTCCAAAAATCCAAACTGCAAATGGACATGGTAAGAAGCTCAAGGAAAATGGTTTTCAGAGTATACAATTGATGGCATCGCAATAATTTGATCCTCAGCTCAATTGTACGGCGGTGTAAAATTTTTTTACCACAAACAACGAGGAACTACAGTATGGGGAATGCAGCAAATCTTCTCATTCTCCATCTCTAGGTGTAAGAGTCCAAGATGTGTAATTTCACTGGGTTAGTGTTCTGGAAGTGAGAATGAGACAACCAAGCAAAAGTGTTCTCACAAAATAGAAGCAAAAGTGGCACTATTAGCCCATTAGGGTCATAAAATGCACATTCCTTGACATACATTCAAGTACAAGGCTCCAACTGTCAACAAAACTTTTGCAGTTATGTTAAGGCAAAAAGTATAACATCCTTTAAAATTGCAGGCATGAAGTAGGATGTATATGCATTTATGTGGAGAAACTAAGCTGCCACTCCTCGTGTTGATGAGGAGAGCAGATACATAATAGGAAGAACAAAAGAATAAACGTTTTTAAAACCGGACTAGTGGTTCAACCAGTCAAACTGGTAGAACCATGTTCTAACAGTTTGACCAGTTGAGCCAATTGCATGTAAAGTTGTCAAGTAGAATACACCTGTCCAGAACAAAAGAAGCCCCGGTCACTCGGCAAAGTTGCTTGAGCACAAAAGACAGGATTCCCGTTCTCAATAGAATTGTTCAAATTTTTAATAGACTAAGCCAATACAGTCAATAAATAAGCAATCCACCACAAAATGAAGCAAGAAGACACCGGAGCAGATGGTTGGCATGCCTTTTAGTTACAAGAGGTTAGAGTTCCAAACCCCAACCCAACTTCAATACTCTTCCTTAAAGTTTTTGAAAGACCTAGAACTGGTCTAGACTAGTTGACAGGCTTGCTGGGTTACCAATTGATAGGTACACATGGTTACTGGTTCAACAGGGTCAATACCACCAGTTGTTGACCACTACTGTTTCTACTATGAAACCAGACTCGAAAGAAAACCACAATGCCCAAGTTTTTTTCTTTTTTCCATCAATGTCTTAAATAGGGAATTGACAAGTATAGGAACAAATAGAACTCAAGAGCATCCTATACTTCTCACAAGTAAGGAATCATTATGCAAGCTCTGGATCCACAAGTTACCTTCAATTGGTCCAACTCTCAGTTAATTGCACAAGAGGTTCCTGAAATATGCATAAATGGAAGGTCACTGGTCTGCAAGATCATCATCTAGGCATCTCCCAAGTTTTCACAAGCGTCATCCATCTTATTTAGCAACACGACAATTTGAAGTTGCTGTTTCCAACATAATTTATTAGCCACATCTGCAAATAAGGGATTTAACGTATGAAATACCTAGCTTTCACCTTTTATAGAGCCAAATCCACACAATAGTAACCAGAAGGGATGTACAACAAGATCGATTCCAAAGGCCTTCCCTACTTCACATTGCTTGAATCATTTATAAATCACCTCACCACTACTATACCGTTTGTAACATCTAAAAAAGACTATTTGGAAGGAGATATAATCTGTAAAACCAATTTCACAAGTTCGATTAGATGAAGCAAAGTAACAGGCATCCTGCAGAGTCATATAGAGAAATGATTAGCAAGAAAAAGCAGTTGTACTCTGCACATGTAGATCTCCGGAGAAAATCGTAGTTTCAGACTAAAGGTATATACCTCATATGGGAATGTATCTGGTGGATGCTAAAACAGATGTAGGAGGGAACTGTGGCAATATTATTTCCTACTAATCTGGAAAAATGAGATACTGTTTTTCCAAACACAATTATCATAAGCTAGACAGAAAGCCCAACCCGACAAAATCACCTAAGTTCCAATTACACGGTCAAGTAATCAACTTGGGATCAAATACGAAACATAGAATATTAGGAAGAGGGTAAGTGAAAAACCATTGTTGACTACAAAATCCAAAAGACAACACCCCACCCCCAAAGAATTCCTTTTCTTTTTCTCCTTCTCGACAGTCTCAAAGTTCAAGCTACTCAGCCAAGGAAATGAAAATTATTTGTACAATTTCATGGTAATAGGAAAATGGATAGAAAGATCTTCGAACAAACTCAAATAACTGATGAGTTGGGTAACACAAAAGCACAAGCTCTTAAGTGAAAGATTGCGATGTTCACATAAACCAATTTTGAACCCAGGTAATCATATTCAATCTCCTGTTATGCATACAAAGAGATCAAGAATTTCACATTTGGTACACATATCAGCATGAGGACCAGACTTGAAAGGGGGAAAAAAGCAATTATTTCAAACAACAGATAACAACGATGTTTTGTCCCATAATTCATATTTCTCCCATAGAGGTGGCATCTGTAAGAACACCTATGCATTGAAAACTAGATATAGCATTAATAAGAAGAATCTACAATGAAAGAACAATTAACGACACATTCAGGTAACAACTTCTATGCACCAACAAGATTATATTGCATTTGGCATTTCTAATTCTTTTGCCAATACCTATGTTCCATCTATTGAAATTCCTCAAAAGTGTCCTTTGCAGATATTCACTGTCCCTAAATCCTCCAAGTTGCAGTAATTCTCTGGCATAATAATGCATGTAAGACATCTTGCTGACCTGACCTGGCAGAATACATCAAAGGCAAAAAAGAGCAAGAAATTACAATTGATCTTTCAAAAAGTGAGAACCTTCCAATCCAATGAGAAACAACAATCAACCCGTCAATTTAACACTCGTTACCATGTGGATAATTAAAATAGCGCTGGACCAACAAAAGCCACAGTTGACGACCAGCAAATCACCCAAACTTGATTCAACCTTATCCAGTTGAAGTGCTCTAAGTATTTATGGAGACTGTAGCAAGATGACATGAAATGAAGAACTAACCCAAAAACCAGGAGTCATTTACAGTTGCATATCATCAGTTTAGCAAGTAATTTGGTCATGTTGGATTAAAGAATGATTCAACTGCTAGAGCACATGAAAACAATACTAGGCTTGACAGCATATTATTCCGACCTTTAACGCATGACCTTCCATTACACCATGGTATTAGAATTCTCTAGCACACAAATGGATAGCACAACCCAGTGAAGGCCTACCAAAATAGCAGCTGGAGTACATGAAGGCAAAACTAAGCTGACCATACTCCGCAGTATCCAAGGAATATTAAGCTAACCAACTTTCTCACTTCAAAGCAATTACAAGAAGAGATTCTCCACAGCCTCTGCCAATTGAAGCGATGAAGCACCAACTTTGAGTCCTCTGTGACCATCACCAGCCAACACTTCTCCGGATTTCCCTCCGTCATCTTCACTTGCCAGTCAGAAATCGAGCAAACTTCACAAAACCAAGTCGGAACAATTGAGTCAACCAGCCATTAGGTCGCAAAAGAATGCTAGGAGCTGAACCTAAGAAGCTGGAGGTTTTTCAAACTAGAGCTGAAATGGACGCATGACCCACAGTGGTCCTTTGCTGGTCTCCATAGCTAAAGCTCCATGAGTAGCCGAAAACGCAGCACCAGTGCTAGAACAAATCGCAAGGATGCCAGCTGAAAGAGGGCCTGTGAAGGATAGAGCTTATAAAAACCAGAAGAATCATGGGATGACCACATGCAAACAACCTTTTACCATTCCAAGGATGCATTGTCAGTGTTTGGAGAAGCTCAAGAAACATTGAGTTCCTGATCCTTCTATGATTTCATTCGTTTTAGAAGTTCCTTGTGAAAGCTCTCTTGGATATTGCAGCATTTACATCAAGCAATGGAATAATAACTGAATCCTACCAATGAGTAAGATGAAATCAATCCAGCAACTAACATCAACAAACTACTAATAATGCTCCAAAGTTTATGGGAACCCACTTAGTCAAACTCGATATTCTTTTTGAACTCTTTGGTACCAACTAATGGGGCTTCTAACATCATCAACCATAGAAGCTTTGATCAAATTAGTATAGTGTATTTAACTCAAGATGGTTGCTTTGTGGGACATAGTATGATTCTTTTTCCTTATCATTATGTGCTATTCATGCATTAGAATTAATGCAAGACAGTTTTCAAATGGAATATAGGATACTGAAAATTTTCCTCAAGAAACTTATGGAAATGATTCCTGTGTTTTTCTTTTCAGCAAGTAAATGAACTAACAAAAGCTTATGCACAATATAAGTAATTATTTCACAGTACACCTGATTATGTCAAAAGACATTCTAGTTAATGTCTTGCCTGGCTCAATAGTTTAGGTATACGACAGATGGCTTTACCAACTCTACAAACATCAAGATGCATTCTTTGGAAGCCTTGGAGTAGGTATACCCTGGACTCAAACCAAATGAACATGGATCCATAGTCAGAAAAATTCGAATTGCAATTTTCTCAATCGATCCAAATAATTCATGATGCTTTTGCTTCTGCCCTGTTTGCTAGTTCATCACAGCCACACCACTAGGAGAAGAGCTTGTGCTTGCATTTGGCATTTCTAGATTGAGACGATTATCTAAATCTACAAATGTAGACAGTTCTGTGAGACAAAATGCATGAAACTCAATGATTGGACAAATTTTATCACAAGTCAGTAGCATATGCAGAGTAAGGGATGCCCTATCAACATATTCCTTTTGCATGGAAATTCACTCTTAAGTGTACCTTAGAAATATGCAGTCATGAAATGCATGATGAGCGTAGAGCAAACTAAAACCTCACATTAGAAGGATCACCATATAGGGTCCTTCATCGAGCATTTTCTTCAACCTATACAATGACCTTTGGCATGCTATCAAAAACCTGTACACGTCAGTTTTTCAGTACTTCCAGCATTCCAAAATCAATCAAATGTCAAGAATCTCTATTTTTCTGCATAGGATGAAGGATCTTACTTGAAAACTAATGTCAAATGATGCGCTTTGAAAGCCTTTTCATCTATTTCCGCTACTGGCATAACAAGCAGAACCATTTTGTCAAAGCACATATTAACTTCCATGAACATCTCCCTTGGATTCCTTGAGTTCAAGTAAGAAAACAATGGCGACACTATCAACCAGGAAATAATAATGACAAGATCATAAATCTTGAAAGATATTGCAAGCAGGAAATACAAATGAAAATTGGGCAGTAGATTTCAAAAAAGCATAGGTTGATTACCTGCTTTATATACCTTCAATAGAAAATGTGGATCCTTCCAATCTATTCCTCATCCGAGTCATCCGTATAGTATGGACATGGTTCATAATATGTGCCATTTGTAATCTGATAATATCGATAAATCTGCGTTCCAGATAATTCCGGAATTGTTTTGAGCGACTTGCATCCAATGATATTCAGTTTTTCCAAAAACTCCAACCTATCGAGGCCCTGAATTTCAACCAAGTTTTTGCAGTCTCTAGCTTCTAATCTCTTCAGACTCCCGGACTTTGGAAGGAGTAGCCTTTCAATTGAAGTGCACCAAGAGATTTCTAGTATTTCCAAGGACTCCAACCTATCGAGGCCATGAATTTCAGCTAATTTCTTGCACCAACCAACATTTACTCTCTTCATACTTCCGGATTTTGGAAGGTCTAGCCTTCCAATCGAAGTGCACCTAGAGATATCTAGACTTTCCAAATACTCCAAACTATCGAGCCCTTGAATTTCGGCTAAGTTTTTGCAATGCCGAGCCACTAATTTCTTCAGCATCCCGAATTTTGGAAGGTCTAGCCTTCCAATTGAAGTGCACCAGTAGATATCTAAACTTTCCAAATACTCCGACCTATCGAGCCCTTGAATTTCGGCTAAGTTTTTGCAATCGTGAGCCACTAATTTCTTCAGCATCCCGAATTTTGGAAGGTCTAGCCTTCCAATCGAAGTGCACCAGATTTCTAAACTTTCCAAATACTCCGACCTATCGAGCCCTTGAATTTCGGCTAAGTTTTTGCAATTCTCAGCCACTAATTTCTTCAGCATCCCGAATTTTGGAAGGTCTAGCCTTCCAATTGAAGTGCACCAGTAGATATCTAAACTTTCCAAATACTCCGACCTATCAAGGCCTTCAATTTCCGCTAAGTTTTCACAACTTGAAGCTTGTAATTCCTTCAGCCTCTCGGACTTTGGAAGATCTAGCCTTCCAATTGAAGCACAATTGATATCTAGCCTTTCCAAAAACTCCGATCTATCAAGGCCTTGAATTTCGGCTAATGTGTCGTACTCGTCGAACTCGTCAACATTCAATTTCTTCAGACACCCGAATTTTGGAAGGTCCAACCGTTTGATTGAATTCCAGGATTCGATAGTCAAGCTTTCCAAATACATCAATTTGTCAAGACCTCGAACTTCAAGTAGCTTCGGACTATTGTAGACATCTAATGTCCTTAGATGGACAAACTGTGAAACGTCCAGCATTTTGATAGATTCACAGAGAGAGACGTTCAAGACTTCCAACTTGAAGGGCGTGTTTAGGGATTGTGGTGATTCCGATTCTTCAATGTCCGTCGGTTGGGAGCATTTTGAACTCTTTAATTGCGTTGATGGAAGCTCCTGGATGCACTGGAGATTATCGCAACCGTGAACTACTAGTTCCTTGAGATGGGCTAGGTGGGAAAGCGAAGGCAATTTGCGACTTTGACAAGTGACACCCAAATATGTTAAGCCGGAAGGAAGCTCCGGCAGCGATTGGAGCTTGTCGCAGTATCTAAAATCAAGGCGTCGTAGGGAAGAAAGATTAGCCATGCTTTCTACTAGTATCCATTTCAGATTTTGCAAAAGGAAGCACGTAACTCTCGGAGCTTTCTCAGACTCCCAATACCATTGGGTAATTCTTCTATACCACTCCAAGAAATATCTAGAATCTCTAGATTCTCCAAAGACCCTATGCTATTTGGTAATGCAGAAAGGGATGGAGTATACCGATAGATCGAGTTGTCGCAGTGATTTTAATTTACCTATTTCTGCTGGAAGCTCCCCAAGGCAGAAACGAGGAACGGGGCGTTCGGCGCCTGCGTCGGCGCCTACCGCGAGATGAAGCGCGTAGGACGAGCACAGCTCCAAGCGAAGGAGGCCCTCCATGTCTTCAATGGAAGCGTCGATTCGCTTCAGTCTTCTACACCAGCTGAGGATGAGAACCTCTAACTTCTCAAAAGCTGAGAGGAAGTCAGTATTTTCCAAGGAATAACAATACGAAAGGTCTAGATATTTAAGCTTCTTTGCCATCTACGGAAAAAAAAAAAAAAAAAAAAAAAAACAATAATGAATGTCGATGGGTGAGTGTAGAGTCATTATGATTCAAAAGAAAGCATAAAAGGAGAGGAAAAAAAAAAGACTTTAATTCTTACCTTGAAAAAACTCCATCCTCCCCATTTCTCATTTATCTTACTTCCTTGCAATTCGAGTACAACTAATTCCTTTACATCAAAATTGTTTACTTCAAAACTCATGGGACATTTTCGCCATTGAAGCCATTTTAACTCCTCCATTGAGTCCTTAAAATCTCCACTTAAATGTGCCCCATCTAGGTGAAGGAATTTTAGACTCGTCAAATTCTTGAATTGTTTTTCTGTGTAAACTCTACCGTCTCGCCTAGCTATTTTGGGGAGGCCTTCTGAGTTGCATTCACTAAGATTAATCCCCTCAATCTTGCCCGTTCCCTATAAACAAGAATCAAGAGTCATTAGTACTATATCCAACTAAAGTAATCAAATATCATTTGTTCATTTTGTGATTGATGTGCATTAATGCATTCAAGAGACTAGCAATATGTAGATATGATTTTTCTTTTTATGCCCAATA
Organism: Eucalyptus shirleyi; assembly: GCA_017140165.1. NCBI lineage: Eukaryota > Viridiplantae > Streptophyta > Magnoliopsida > Myrtales > Myrtaceae > Eucalyptus > Eucalyptus shirleyi. The sequence goes on from CM029450.1 coordinate 42,962,675, forward strand.
AACAGTATTCATAAAGGCTAACAAAGTGAAGGATGTCAACTTCCATTTCGAAATTTGGCCATACGTAATCAGATCTTAAAAGGAATTATGATGTAATGGCTTGTATAGAGTAAAACTTTATAACTTGTAATCTTCTTCTTTCTAGTACTGTAGCTTCATTATCGTAATAGTTAAGACATGCGTGCATTTAATCAAATTGCAAAGTGCAAAATCAAAATTTGACTTGTCAATTTTAATAGAATTATACATTTTCTCTTGAGCATTCACAAATGCAATTACAATCACATACTAAATTATACAAAATAGAATTTGAGTAATTATCTCTCGGACTTTTTATGAAGAAAAAGTAAAACATTTCTCTTTTTAATAGTCATTGCGTGAAGTACGCTTGATGATATACATATACATGTATACACATGCATATATATTATATTTAAGGAATTTCTGTTCCTATCTTATTTGGTAAGTTTTAAATCAGTCCTTGTCCTATGAATATTGGTAAATGGAATTCCTAACGTAATATTACATAAAATTAGTGTCCCTTTCATTCTCCACTATGGAATAATGACTAAAATTTCATGAGAAATGCGGGCATCATTAGTCCTATTATCTTAATTTTAACATCTAGAGAATATAATTCTATGATTTATATATCCTAAGTAGTTATGATTTATATATCATAACATCAGAATTGCACAATGCACCACCGGATAAAAGGGGAAAAAAACAGATGTTCCGACGACAAATTCACCGTCGCCACAGCCCAAAACGCATTTTACACACCTAGAAAAAAGTATCTTCGTTGGAGAACAAGCGAAATTGGCATGGATGAAAGGATAAATAAAAGCGAGAAAAACCTCGGAAGCGGCGAGTCGGCAAGCAAAACTTACCCCACCACAGATTAGGTGTTATTACGAAGACTTCTAGGAAAAAAGAAAAAAAAAGGGTTAAAAAGTTAGAAATAAAACTCCTTTTTATTTCGACGCATTCATGACGCTTCAAAATGGAAATAACCATTCCGACTACTCCAGAAGTCAGAACGGAAGGGCGAAAATGAAGATGCCATGAGATCCCGGCCAAACTGTTTTTGATGAAAAAATTAATTTCTTGCCATCACCTCTAATAATTAAAATAACCATCAAAAAGACTCGTTTGGTGTAACTTTTACTCTTCATCTTTTGTTTTTTTCTCAAGAGCATGCACTTTGGCTTCTTTTTTTTTCAGTGGTATATCCCTGAAACTTGTTGACACGCCCAATCGTACATGAGTTTTTTCATAGTTTTCTGGAATTTGAGCAATGTTTTGTCTTTTGACGGAAGAGCAAGATATTTACTTTTGGTTTTTTTATTAGTTGCGGCGAGCAATCTATCTCGCCCTCTGCTTCAGCCTGTCTATTACTTGTCAATATCAATTGGATTCTAAAGGTATCTTGGGAGTACTTGTTAAGTAACCAGGCTGAAAAAATAAATTATAAGAAGTGGTTTTTATTAAAAGTATTAATTTTACATAATATGAGAACGTGAAAATCGCGTGTTAAGTAACCTGGCTGAAAAAAAAAAAAAAAAAAACTCTATATTAAGTGGTTTTTATTAAAAGTATTGACTTAACATAATATGAGAACGTAAAATTGATAGTCATCTTAAAAGAAAAACAAAGATTCCGTGAAGAGGGCCATTTATCAAATGAAAAAGTCATACATAGAATTCAAGATTTTACTAATTAATATATCAAACAAGAGATTGAATATGTATATATATTGCAACGGACACTTAATTTTATATGACAGGGAATATTAATATATGAGAGATAACCCACAAAAGGAAATACATTTCAAGAGAGAGCAACCTCCCTACTTTCTAATCACGTCAATGAAACACTCGAAGGCAATAGTGAATGTTATCAGTCCACTAGAGCAAGCACTAAATAGTGGACCAACATTACCCTTAACTGAAGAACATTGACTAAATGAGAAAAAGAAACAAAACAATTACCTTATTATGCTTTAGCACTTTTTGGACTTCCTCGTGGTCCCATAACCTACTTCGGTACCAAGGCTCCTGTCGGTTTTCCTCGCAAACTATTTCCCTACCAAGATCTCTCAACTGGTCATGCATTCTGAGCTTATGATCATTTCCTACTTTTATTAATGACATGAATATCAATGCTTCAATTCCCTCCTCTGGGAAAAAGTCATCGGCGTCCCACATGTAGATACAATATTCTTTTAGTGCCGATGAAAAAACAAGCAATATCCAAAAAGATTTGTTTTTGGTTATAGTCTAATGCTTCAATACTTATCCTTAACTTTTCTTGCACTTTTCTATGTGGAACTTTTTTCAACTTCTTTATTGTACCTCTCCATTGTGCTGGCCTTTTTCCACACAATAATGAACCTAAAACCTCAAGAGATAAGGGAAGCCCTCTTGTGATGGATACAACTTCATGAGTGAGATCCTCAAATTCCTTTGGAGGAGAGTCCCTTCGAAATGCATGTTTGCTAAACAAAATCAAAGATTGATCATCATCCATTACCTCATGTTCATAGTTGTAGTCCACCCAAGCTTCTTCAAGAACCCCTTTGTTTCTAGTGGTAATAATGATCCTACTTCCCGAAGAAAACCAATCATGATTACCAGCCAAACACTTCAATTGATCGACATTATCCACATCATCAAGAAGAACGAGGACCTTTTTAACTTTAAACATGGAGGAGATGAACTTAGTCCCTTCATCCTTATTACGAACTTCATTTTTTTCATTCAATATATCATTGATTAATTGATTTTGTAAGTGATGAACACCACCCTTCCATGATTCCCTTATATCAGCAATGAAGCTACGATGCTCAAATTGATTAGATAGCTTGTTGTAAATGGTTTTAGCAAGAGTAGTTTTACCAATGCCTCCCATTCCATGGATGCCAATAAATAGGGTAGCACTAGAATTGTTATCTAGAAATTCCATAACGTTCATCACATTGCTATCAATTCCAACCAAATTATCAGGAGTAACCAGCTCAAACTCTTTCTTCAGCTCATTCAACACTTTTTGGACAACTGATTTCACCAATTTTCCTTCATACCTGTCAAATGTGACAAAAGTTCAAATATGTGGCAACAATAATTTTATATTGTTTATCTGTTGAGAATGTCGTAATAAATGAATTCGGGATAAATTGAAAAAATTTAAGAATCGTTTGTCACACCTCCATATATTATCTTATATGCTAAGAATAAAGTTTGAGAAATGCTTGTGGTCGTTTCACATGGCATGTCCCCTTCTACTATTACTGCGACATAATTTATTAAATTAGAAGAAACTTGAGGGCATCACTTATGAATCTTAAATATTTTATATATAAGGGATTGGAACAAAATTTTAAATTGATTGTTTATTAAAGATATTAGGGATGACACGAACTTGACTTTGAAAACTCTCTAGAGCATTTGAATAAGCAAAACTCCAATAAGCCAAGCCAACCCAACATGAGAGTTAGCCATCAATCAATAAACAAGTCATAACTTTTGATGGAAGATGATTTCAAGTCCCGCCATACCAATCCAAAAAGTTGTTCAGATTGTGATATTGTGTACTACATGAATGCAATTGAAGTGATTTCTCCTTGTTTGCACAATTCTACATGATTGCAAGTTTCTACTTGTGTTGAATTTATATATTCTAGATTGGTGTCTTATCAGTTTTCATTGCCTCTAGGATGATAAGTTTGTACTTTATTTTCCTTTTGAGTAACTATGTTCTTTGATTTTCTAATTTGATTTATAGGGAAGAAAGAATAATTTTTTGCCCAAAATAAGAACATTGATTCAATATATTTAGGTGTATGAGATAGAAATTACTTGTTGAAGATAGGAAATGCATTGAAAATTATTTAAACAGACATATATAATAAAAATAATCCCCTTTTTTTTTTTTTTATATTTTCCATCATCATATATAACTAATGAAATATTTATTTTGTAACAATAATTTTAATAGCAACTAATTCATGACATTAATGATTTAATAAATGTAACTTGGGAGGTTAAGGAATTATGGCAAATCACTATGCACGTATATGATGTTATGAGCTCTAAATAAAAATCACCAATAAGTTGTACTATTAATCTGAACTAAAAATGTAATTAGAAAAGTTTGTCCTGAAGATTAATGTAACGTGCACTATAAACATGAAAAAATGGCACAATATTACAAAATCTTTGGATATAAGAGTAAAAATTCATTCAAAAAATCTTATTATTCAAACGAATGGGATCATAACAATAAAATTTATAATTAGATTGGTCAATATCATTAAAGCAAAAAACTAAAAAAAAGAATAACTTATAGAATTCATGCATCACAGGATCTTACTACCAGCAACATCTCACAATATCAATATCCATATATAAAGAACGTAAATGAAGCACGTGAGAATCAAAACAATCAGTAAATGCACATACATATCAAAAGAAAGTAGAGAATGTTTTGGTGAGAAACTTTACCCATCGGCTTCATATCCTTTCAAGTTGCTGACTTCATTGAGTGCTTTCTTCCATTTCTCCAAAGTTGTTGGGTCGAAAGAAGACCTCTCACGCAAACGCCTCTCACGTTCATGAAATGCGTCTCCAAATCTCCCAATCTGATGTCCCACGTCAGCTGGTTTCACTTTATAGAATACAGGCAACACTATTTGCCCATGATTATTCTTGCACTCCATCATTTGAGCAAGTTCATCCAAGCACCAACTGCTTGTACCATAATTCAAGGAGAGAATGGGGATCAGAATTTTACTATTCGTGATGGCTGCCAAAAGCTCTGGTCTGATGTCCTTGCCTTGGCAGAGCTCGTCATCATCTCTAAAAGCATGAATTCCAGCATCAATGAGCCCATTGTAGAGGTGATCGGTGAAGCCATTTCGAGTATCTGGGCCTCTAAAGCTCAAGAACACCTCGTAACTGTTTCCAGCCGACACCGTGCTAGATGCATTATTGTTAGTTTCTGTCAGAGACGAACTAGATCCAATGAAATTAGTTTCTGTCAGCACAGTCGTCGAACCAGATGCACCAGTATCAACATCCTCTGCATTTCTACTCGCATTAATTTTCCTCTTCTTAATGGGACGACACATTTCGGCCTCTGACTCTGCCATGGACTTCAGCTTTCAAGCCCTAATGGAGAAAAAAAAACCAGAATGCCCCTCAGAAAACAGGAAATGCCTTCTTGCCTCTTCTATTGTGGTCTGTTAAATTTCAATACACATGAAGCGGTGGATTTGTTCGGAAGATGAGAAGTGTAGAAAGACTTATGACAAGACTGTGGCATGGGTTTGTGGAACAAGATGAAAAGGGTTTTGGGTTTGGGGGGGAGAGGGATGGAGATTCGTCTGGTTCAATATTTTCCGAACGAGTGCTCGGAACAGATTAAAATATCAAAGCGTTAGGACAGTGAAGAGTCCCCTGCTTAGTCCACTGCTTGCACCATTGAACTGTCCTTTTCTTTTGTTCATATATTTTCCATAAGAGAAGGTATTTTTGTTAATTATATTTCCACTCTTGATCCCACTTTGGGATTTTTTTTTTTAACGTAATCCCATATGGAATTTACCCTTCTTACTTTGAGCCTTGTAAATATTATACTATCAAACTGATAAACTTCATTTTAATAATGAAATATTGTATTATAACAATCACTTACTCTAAAAAACTTATGTTCTTTATGTGTGTCGATGATTATAAATATTATCAAATTTGCTATATACATTTATTTTGTACCTGAGCGTAATGAGAAGAATGTCTTTTTGGCTCTCGTTCTATCTTAATTTTCCCTTCTTCTTCTTCTTTTTTCTGTCAAACCTCAATTTCTTCTTCAAATCTCATAAATAAATTTAAATACCTTTTTACTTTTGCTTTTCTTTATCATATATTTATTTATTTATTGGTTTGATTTATCTAATCCAACTGGTTGGCATGCACCAATAATTCAACATTGCCTTCATGTGGTGAAAGTTTCAATGCATAGGAAAATCCAAGGCAATCCTACCTAGGAAGAAGAGAACATGCGAACAAGTTTGGATGCACAGCAATGAAAAAAATAAAACCAAAAATAAAAGAGAATTGCCATTATGATATTGCAAATTAGGAGTGCACAATTTCAGTTCCAGTCCACCCAGAATTTGAGAATTAGATCAGAAAGAGCGATTACTGATTTTTGGAACCGCACCGAAGCTGGTCCAATCCAATAAAATGCGTCACCAAAAATGAAACCTCACACCTAGCCCTAGATATGGGAAGAAGAGAAAATAGATGGGACCTACTACATAAATCTTATTTCTTTTTGTTAAAAATAATACTTCTGGCGTGAATGCAAGCCTCACAAGCAGAACCTATTTCCCTTCGTCCTAGAGCATTAACTAACTAGGAAAGACGCGTGTAGGGATTTTTATCGCATTGGATAACAGTTTTACATCATCTCATTCATTGACATCATAATGTTAGTAAGGGCATAGTGAATTTTTTGAGAGAGCACAAGAAATTCTCTAGTTTTCAATTTTATATTTGTATAAATATATAATGTTTAGAACTCAAATAAAGCTTTTTCAACCATAGAAACTTAAATAATTCTAATTCCACAAAGTTTATAGAGCTATTTCCTTACCTACATAATACCAATAGTCTCATCTTTGGGATTACTATTATTTTTAGAATGAAGTACTTAATTTCAAATACGTGGAGATTATATATATTTCGAAATCAATAAATTTGAATTTACTTTCTTTAATATCATGAAATTGCCATGCCCTTGCATGTTATAAGATGATTTTATTACTGTGTTCGGACAAAATGATCATCTAGAAGAGTACAAGCTCCCGTGTACACGCTTATATGGTGATTACATGCACAAATGTTCTAAGAAAGTAAAAATTTTATCATCATATGCTTGTGAATTAGATTTTAATCCTGATAAATTATTTCAGTGACAAGACTAGTCAAAAACATATTCGTTAGATTGATTAAATGCTTTTGACCCTTTAACAAATTAAATTCATCTCCTCATATAATCCAAATCAATCACATACTTGTGTGCCCTTTTTTGCTAATGAATTGGATTAGTGAACTAATCTAAATGGATTGATTCCTACTTTTCTGTATGATTTTCCACGTCACTTTGCTATTGTGGATTTTTTTTACTGACACAAAAATGTCACGTCAAATAACTAATAATGTTTTTGAACGTAGGGTTAATGGGATAAATTTAAGATTAGTTAGTGATTTTTTTTTTCAAAAAAATATTTGGGCATATTTTGCATTGGACATAAAGTTTTGAATTTTTTAGGCAAAAAAAATTGGGATTAGATTTAGGATTGAATCCAAAGTTGAAGATTTCTTTTTAGATAAAAAAAATTTTGGGGTAGAATTAAAATTGGATTTAAAATTTAAGAGTTTTTAAGACACTGGGTCTATATAAAAAGAGGTAAGTGAAAATTCAGGAGTTTCACCAGAGGCATATTTGTAATTAGATAGCATATAATTTTCTTTCCCTCCTTTTGCCCAGTGGCTAGGCCTCACCAGTCCTTCCTTAACTTAAGACTACCCTCATCTTTACCAAGTTTTTTTGTCCATTTCTTATTTTAAATGAGTGGCTGAGTCTATCACTCTTTTCTCTATTTAATTATCAAATTAACAATTAATTTTTTTAGATATCAACTTATTGATTTCATTTAGTCAGATTTATTACTTTCATAATTTCTTAATTAATCCAAAGCCAAATTAATAAATCAATATTTACACTTTATGGGGAAATGTTCTTTTCTTTGGTTTAGTTTAGCGATTGCTTTAATATTTTGCCCTTCTTCTTGACTTGGTCAAAAAGTGGGCTTTGAGAAAAAGGGAAAAGAAGAGATATAAAAAGGAAAAGAGAGAGGACGCACCAACGACAGAAACGAAAAGAAAGGGAAAAGACAGAGAGAGAAAGAGAGAGAATTGTTTGGGCACGCGCGAGATCTTTTCATTCTTTTCATTTCTCCTCCTCCACGAGAACCTGCCTCCACTGTCCTTCTTTTTCTTTCTTTACTTTTGTCGACCACTTCCCAGTTTGTCTTTATTGCAGTTCTCTCTTTTGCCGGCCATAGCCTGTTCTCTGTATTTCTCTTTCTTTTTTTTTTTTTTTTTTTTACTTTTGGAAAAAGCATTTCTCTTTCTTAGCCGTGAAGAAAAATCCCCGTCCCACTTGCCCGAGAATCCGCTGCTATTTTTTTTTCTGCCCGGATTTTCTCCTCTTCTTTGGCCGAAAATTCCGGTCCCGACTGCCAAGATTTCTCTCATGTCGAGATTCCTCGTCCCTGAGGTTCTTGCCTTTGAAACTAAATATAAAGTTCGAAATTTTTTAAGACGAAAAAAGTAGGGACCGATTTAGCATTAAGTCTAAAATTAAGGGTTTTATGAGATAAAAAAAAATTTGGGATAAAATTAAGATGGAACCTAAAATTTGAGGGTTTTAAAGAGATAAAGGGAAAAGGGAGAGCATGCACCAAGAGAGAAACGAAAAGAAAGGGAAAAGAAGAAAAATCTGAGATGAAAAGAGAGTGGGTTTTGCATGTAGATCTCCCCGTAGATTTACTTCCATTCGCAGTGCCCGGTAAAAGTTTAAGCTATTTGATCGTCTAATTGGGATAATTTTCGAAATTAGAGTACAAATTCAAAAATTATATGAAATTTATATTGCGAAATTCGATTTTGAATTTGTTAAACCGTGAAAGTAAGGTGTTGTGAACCTATGACATTAAACCGGAGTTGATTGAAGTAAAATTTTAATAGAAAAGGTCCTATAAAATTTTGATACCCATATAACAATGGATTTGTCGGGTTCATGTAAAGTGGAGTGAGACTTGGGATGAGTCTTCCTTAAACCTAGGCCACTACTTGCACAGTTGAACTTTCCTTTTCCTTCCCTTTTGTGTTGAGTTATCCTCAACCAGAAATGGTATTTTTATTGAATATTTTTAAGCTATTGATCCCATTTAGAAATTTAATTCCTCACACTTTAAGCATGTGAAATATTATATTGTTGAACTGATAAATTTCATTTCAAGGGTTAACACGTGTCAAAGATCATAAAAAATTATCAACATGCTATATATATTTATTTTGTATCTAAGCACAATGAGAATAATTTCCTTTTCGCTCTAGTTCTGCCTTAATTTCTTCTTCAAATCTCATAAATTAATCAAAATGCCATTTTAGTTTTGCTCTTACTTTATTATGTATATATATTTCTTTATTGGTTTGATTTATCTAATTAATCAGTTGGCTCGCACCAATAATTCAAACTTGTATGAATTAGTAATTCGTTGATCCAGACCACCGACCATGCATTTATAGTCATTGCCTTCATGTGGGGGGAAATTTCAATGGACAGGAGAATCCAAGGCGATCCTCCTCAGGAAGAAAATAACATGTGAGCAAGTTTCGATGCAAAAGCAATGAATTTACTCCTACGAATTAGAGAAATTGGATAGGGGAGATTACTCTAATGCCCTTTTGATACAATTCTTTTTATTTTTAAAAATATCTTTGTAGGCTCTAAATTCATTTTAACCTAAATCACTATCATACAATAGGATGATTACACGAATGCTCATTCATTATTAAACAATCAAATAAATTGCACTAAAAGAAATAAACGCAAAACAATCAATTATTTTATTTTTTTGGGTATCTTCCAAGACAAATAATCTCCAAATAAGCATTATATCTAAATCGCTCAAGATTTTCGTCAAATGAAGAAATAAAATAATTGAAAAAATAATCCATTATCTTACGAATTAAATTAACGATTATTTTAACCCTAAACATTACAACAGGTAAGAAAGTTCAAAATAATTAAAAATTTAATCCAAAGTTTATGAATTAAATTAATAATTATAATGATTTAAGAGTTAAAATATTATCAAAGTACCAAAAAAATCAATATAATTAAAGAAAATGATTCGAAATACTATCAATACCCAAAAAAATCAATATAATTAAAAAAAATAATTCAACGTATTACGAATCAAATTAATAATTATAGTGATTTATGGATAATGCCTAAAATATTCATATAATCAACATTGCCAATGTTCCAATTTAAGCCATAATAACGAAACTTGATTTAAGAAAATTACCTTGATTGGATTTTTATTTTTCTAAACGGACCGGCGCCTGGATTCGCAAATTTACGTCGGGGTTGGGCTGTGGCGGGCAGAGCAGCAGCAGGCCGGTGTCGGGTCGATGAACTCAAGACGACGGGGCTTGCAGCGGACTCACCGGCACGGTAGGAGCAGCAAGTGTGCCGCGATGAAGGGACGCGACTTGGCTCGGTCTGGACAACGAGATCAGCAGCTCGTCGTCTCAATCCAAGGAGTGGCAACTGGATCGGTAGAGATCAGCCAAGGTACAGAGACTCGGGGCAGCAGCAACGTCGTCACAGGGACAGGGAAAGCAGCCTAGTTGGTCGCAGCTCGCTTGCTGCCCAGGGAGAGGAGCGACGGCTTTATGGTGCAGCGACGAGCGAGCGGAGACGTTGCGACGGGCGGATCGGAGACGTGGGTTGCTGCAGGAGGACCAGCAGCAGGTCGAACAGAGGCGCGACTCGTCGTGAGCCCGGGAGTGGCGGTAGGTCGTCGGCGTCGGGCGGAGACGCGGGTTGCTGCGACGGGCACTGCAGGTTGCTGGCGTCGACGGGAGGGAAAAGGCGCGGCAGCGGGCGGCTAGAGGCGCGGGCGTCGGGCGCTGCAGGTCGCGGTGGTGCTTGCGGGCGTTCGGAGCTCCGGTGGCAACGGGCGGCTGCAGAGGTGGAGTTGCAGGTCGCCGGAAGGAGGGAGTCAGCGGCAGCAGGCGTCGGTGACGGGCAGGGCGCGGCGACAGAGGCTCGGAGCTCTGGCGATGGGCGGAGGGGCGGCAGCAGGCGGGCGGAGGGGCGGCAATGGTCGTGGGCGAAGTATCTAAAGAAGATGACCTCCTTTAATTTTTTTCTCTTGCTGCCCTGTCCTTTCTTTTATTCTGAAGCTTGTCAGAAGAAAAGAAAGTGACTAATTTTTTTGGCTTCTTCCCCCCTTTAGTGAACGAGAGAGAGATTTCTTCCTCTTTTTTTTTTTTTTTTGGCGAATTGTCTCCTCTCACGCTTTCCTCTCTTTTCACGAATTATACCCCCTTCATCCGTGCGGATCAACCCCTTTTATATGCAACGAAATAGGGTCATGGAAGAAGCAAAATTTCTTTCTTTTTTTCGAACACATTTCGCACGGCCAAGATGCAATCTCCACGTTTTTATTTTATTTCCTTTCCATGCCCATCGACGATTGCAAGATTTGGTACCAAAGATTAACACCAAATATATATCCCACCTAAAATATTTCCTCAAAATCTTTTAATTTTCTACGAAATATATCTCTCGGTGTATATATTACTTGAATATGTGAAAGATTTACTGAATATATCAAATCGCAATTTCTTATCAAAAATAATGATGCGTCTAAAATTATGTACTATGCAATTATTATTTTTTTCTTTTTTTATGGCTTAAAAATTAATCTCTAATTTTTTATAAATAAATGATTAGGATCACCAAAATTTAGGTATCAACAAATAAGAATCAATAAGAAGGTAGATAGTTCTCTAACCCTCACTCCATGTCTTTTAAGGTGGAGATCATTTTGAACACACCAATGTCCCGTGTATTTTGTCTTTCCTCTTGTCTAACTTCTTTTTCCAAGTAGACTTTTCAATTCCACGACAACTCTTTCTAGTTCCTTTGCACATTTCTTTCTTCCTTGCTCCAAATCCTTGATCTTTCCCTTGTTGTCACTGCTTCCCTCACGTGCTTGTGACATGGATTTGTAGAAGAAAATGAAAACATATAAAGCGTAAGGATTATGAAGAGGGCACACTGAGTTCACCACTTGCACCATCGAACTTTCCTCTTTCTTTTGTTAATTTATTTTTCATTAGAAAAATGTGTTTTTCGTTAAAAATATTTAAGCTCTTAAGTACACTAAGAAATTTACCTCTCTTACTTTGACCTGATATATATTATATACTCAAACCAATAAACTTTATTTTAGTATTGAAATGTTGTATTATTAACGATAACTTATTATCAACATGTGTCGAGGATCATAAAAAATCATCAACATGCATAAATGTGTGTGTGTGTGTATTTATTCAGTATTGTAACACAATGAGAAAATTTTATTTTTTTAGCTCCCATTTTAATTTCCCCTCAAATTTCATAATTAAATAAAAATGCCTTTTTGCTTTTGCTTTATTATATATATTGGTTTGATTTATCCAATCCAAAGTATGCGCCAATAATTCAAACTTGCTGAACTAGATATAAAATAGCAATTCATTGACTGGACCACTAAACATGCATTTATGGTCGTCGCCTTCAATTGATGGAAGTTTCATTGCACAGGAAAAGTGAACTTTAAGGAAATGTAGATATTACAAAACTAGATTAAACAAACTTTCGGTGAAATTGCAACCTTTTGCTCATTCATTGATAGGACCACTAAACGTGCATTTATGGCCGTCGCCTTCAATTGGTGGAAGTTTCATTGCAAAGGAAAAGTGAACTTTAAGGAAACGTGGATATTACAAAACTAGATTAAACAAACATTCGGTGAAATTGCAACCTTTTGCTCTCTGTCGTTTCCTCACGTGTGCCCGAGCAATTTCTCTCTTTTCATTTTTTCCTTTTCACCTCCTTTGTTGTTCTTTTCTTCCTTTTCTTTTGCGGACCACTTTCTCAGATTTTTTTAATTTTTATAAAAGCTCTCTCTTTTGCTGACCATAACCCTTTCTCTGTATCTCTCTTTCTTCACCGTGAAGAAAAGCTTAGTCCTTTTTCTTTTTTGAGTTCTCTTTGGCAATGATTGCATGTGGAAAAATCGCCCACCCCGATGGAGTGAGGATCGTCTGCTTTTTTTAAGCCTAGATTTCCTTTTCTTCTCTGGCCATGAATTTTGGTCCCTAAATACCGAGATTGCCCTTGTCAAGATGGAAACTGCTCTCTTGACCTCGTCCTCAAAGTACTTGTCGCCATTCGAGGTTCATTGGATATAAAGTTTGGAAATTCTTTTTAGACTGAAAAATTGGGAGCTAACATTGCATTGGACTTAAAGTTGAGGATATTTTAGTTCTAGATACAATTAAAACCAAACCTAAATTTTGTGGATCTTTAGGTTATTAGGAGCATATAGAAAGAGGCAAGCGAAAGTCGAGGAGCTTCACCGGTTTTTAGAATCTTGTAGTTAGACAGCTTGTGATAATTTTCTTTCTCCACCTCTATCGATGGCTGGGTCCCACTAGTTCTTGCTTTTCGTCCATTTCTTATTTCGAAATTCGAATGGATGGCTAAGCCTCCCACTCCTCTCGTTAATCAATTGTGAAGTTACCAATTAATTATTTAATCAAATTTATTGATTTCACAAATTTTTTATCAACCCAAAGCCAAATTGACAAATCAAAATTTTCAATTTTTTTTTCCGGCCAATGTTTTTGCTTGGTTTCGTTTAGCCATTGTAATCTTCCTTAAACACTATAAATTGTTGTATGTGTTAATTCAAACATTTATATTGTTGAATGGAGCTGAAACGTTCGGCCTTAGCTCATTTTAGATTAAAAAAAAAAACTTTATACAATACTTAAACATAAATGCACGTGGCTCCTCTTAAGTAACGAGGGGTAGCTATGTTAATGAAAATGTTAAATAAGTTTTACTTACCACCCAAAAGCATATTATCCTTATTCAAAAATAATCTATCACTCTTAGATAATGAGATGTAGCTATCTTTTATAAATGTGTTATAGATTTTACTTACCACTCAAAATATATATAAGCATATCAATATTGTTATTCAACTTGGTTGATGCAAGATGTGAAGTAATTTGCATGTTTAATATTGAGTCCATCCATTTACATACCATTTAATGCATTTTTTATGTAGTTACTCGATAAAACAAAGCTCTTCATGAAGAAATCGTAGTTTTTGTATATTGTCTTTTGATCTCTCTCATACAGACTATATATAAAGATATTACAAGAGCTCTAAATTAAGGATGATTGAGGATGCTTAAGGCAAGCAGAGAAAATACGGGAACAATATCAACAATATCTTAAATTAGATACAAGAGATAAGATTGCTGACTAGAAACGTTATCACCCTCTCGCAAGCGAAGCATTGTCAACAATGTGAAGCTTGGACCGTAAAAGACTAACCCGTGCTAATGATAGTCCTTTGGTGAAGATGTCTACAATTTGATCATAGGTGTTGATGTAACGGATGTCAAGTAACTGGCGACACACCAATTCACAAACATAATGATAATTTATTTCAATGTGTTTAGTGCGATTATGAAAAATTGGATTCCGAGTTAGAGTAATGGCAGAGATATTGTTGCACCACAATACGGGAGCACGTGGGAGCGAGATTCGTAATTCTTGGAGAAGAGAGAGGAGCCATTAAATTTCAGTAGCTCTGATACCATGAAGAAATCGTAGTTTTGTATATTGTCTTTTGATCTCTCTTGTACAGACTATATATAAAGATATCACAAGAGCCCTAAATTAGGGATGATTAAGGATGCTTAAGGCGAGTAGAGAAAATACAGGAATAATATCAATAATATTTTAAATTAGATACAAGAGATAAAATTGCTGACTAGGAACGTTATCACTTCAAACATTGAATTTGCACCAAGAATTGAGTGAATGTAAAATCCAATGCATTAAATACTTCATTTAACAATAAAAAGAAGCTTATTCTAATATCCGCTTGTGACAATGCAAGCTAAAAGAATTATCAATGCTATTTATATACCAACAATTCAAACTAAAAGGTCACTACTTGAAATTGTGGAGTGTGAAAGAAACAAAAAAACAAATGAGTGCTCGTGCATTTCATGATCACTTATATATATATATATATATAGTATTAATTTGCGATACTTTACAAGTGCTAAATCATCACTTTAAATTCAAGAGCTCAATTGCATTGTTCTCTAAAGCTAAGCAACTCTAGCTCATCTCTTATCTCCACTGCAAAGGATAGTGAAACATTGTTTCGAAGAATTTAAGAGCTCTACATATGAATCTTGACCATTGTCAGTTAAACCAACATCTCCGGATACCAGTCCAAACATGCGAGAAACTCTTGGACGTCAAGTTATTGACTTCATTTAGTCAATTTTTTTTTTGTTTCACAATTTCTTAATTAACCCAAAACTATTTTTTTTTGTCACAAACCCAAAGCCAAATTAATAAATCAAAATTTACAATTTTTCTCGGCAAATGTTTTTTCTTGGTTTAGTTCAGCGATTGCTCTAATATTTTGCCATTTTTCTTGACTTGGTAAAAAAGTGGGCTTTAAAAAAAAAGAAAAAAGAAAAAGGAGAGATTGAAAGGGAAAAGGGAGAGCACCCACTGCGACCAAAACGAAAAGAAGGGGAAAAGAAGAGGAAGACAGGGAAAGAAGAAAAAGAAGGCAAAGAGAAAGAGGGTTTTACGGGCACGTTACGGGATCTCGTCAGATTTATTTTGATTCGCAATACCTAATAAGGATTTAAGTCGTTTATTTGTTTAGTTGAAGTGGTTTTCAAAATTATAGCACAAATTCAAAAATTATATGAAATTTGAATCATGAAATTCGATTTTGATGTTGCTAAGCTCTGGAAGTAAGGGCATTGTGGCGCTGTGAAATTTGATTTTGGCCGATTTGATCCGATTTTCGAGAGTATTGATCCAATTCTTGATTTCATAAAAATGGATTCCTCGAACTGAATTTTTTTCATAATTTTTTTTTAAACTCTGAAATAGTAACAATTCTAGATTTAAAAAAATAAATAAATATTTTATTTTTTTTGCTAAGTGATCAATTTCATTCAACTATACCAGTCGGTTCACTCTAATTCCCCATCCCAGAACTATTCGGTCTTATCCTCGATCTAAGTAGAATCAGGAACCAATCATCCCTAACGTTGCAAATAACTTTGAATAATTGCTTTGGAGAGCAATTTGTTGATGCTTGAAAGCCATTTTTATATAAAAAAGTAAATTTCCCCCGTCAGGATTGCCCATGAAAATAATTGTCAATCGTGACTTTTGCAAAGTCTCCAACTTTGCACGCTCTTTTCTCTAAGATAAAATAGTTTTTCTTACCTTGGTTCTAACTTTGAACAAAAGTCGTTCAACTCCTAAATAGTGTTGAATTGAAATGATGGAGAAATTCAATTGTGAGGAGTAAAATTCTTGGAAATTAAAGAGCAATGGGAAAAGTGAACTCGGAGGAAACGTGCATGCTACGAAAGTAGATTAGACAAACTTTCGGTGAAATTGCTACTTTTTGCTTTCTATCCTTTCCTCGCGCTGACAATTCTCTCTCTATTGATTTTTCCTTTTCACCACCTCTGTTCTTCTTTTCCTTTCTCCCTTTTCTCAGTTTTTCTTTATAAAAGTTCTCCTTTGCCAACCATAACTCTCTCTCGCTCTCTTTTGGCGATTATTGCATGTTGAAAAATCGCCCATCCCACTTGGGCAAGAATCCTCTGCTTTCTTGACTGACCCTCCCACCAAAAAAAAAGAAGAAGATTTTCTTGACTTCTTTGGCTGTAAATTCCAGTCTCTGAATGCTGAGATTGCTCCTTGTCAAGATGGAAATTGCTCACTCTTGACCTTCTCCTCAAGGTTTTTGTTGTTATTCGGAACACATTTAGGGTTTGGATATAAAATTTGGAAAAAAGTTTTTAGACGAAAAAATTGAGGGTTGATATGGCATTGGGTTTGCAGTTGAGAGGTTTCTTTTGTAACACAAAAGAAAGTCGAGATCAAAATAAGATTAAATCTAAAATTTGAGGATTTTTAAGTAATTAGAATTGTATAAAAAGAGAAAAGAGAAAGTTGAGGAGCTTCACCTGTTTTTATCATCCGCCCGCATATTTATAATTAGATAGCATATGATAATTTTATTTTTACCTCCACTCCCAGTGGATGGGCCCCACGGGTCCTTCCTTTACTTGAGGCTACCGCTCTTCTCTACTAAGTTTTTGTCAATTTCTTATTACGAATGAGTGACTAGGCTCACTACTCTTCCTTCAACCCCTATAATTTGTAATGTGTGTTAATTTATATATCTATATTATTGAATGGAACTAATATGTGCAGTGTCAGTTCATTTAGATTAGATTATATTTTAAATAATACTTCAACATACATTTATGCGGTTTCTCTTAAATAATGAGGGGTAGCTAATAGGTTTTACTTACCACCCAAAATACACCTGGACATATTATTCTCGTCCAACAATTTATTTTATATAGATCTATTCCTATTAAATAATGAGGGATAACTATATTTATAAATATGTTCAATAGGTTTTACTAATCACTCAAAATATATAATATATCTAAGCATATTAATATTGTTATTCAATTTGGTTGGCGCAAGATGTGAAGCAATTTGTATGTTTAATGGAAATAAGCTTTATTTTGATATCCACTTGTGTTGTGACAATGCAAGCCAAAAGAATTATCAATGCTATTTATAAACCGACAATCCAAATTAAACTATTAACACTTGAAATTGTGGAGTGTTAAAAATTAAAAAAAGTGCTTGTGCATTTCCTGAGCACTTCTTTTTATAGTATTGATTTACATTATTTTATAAGTGCTGAATTATCACATTAATTCAGGAGCTTAACTGCATTATTCTCTAAAGTTAATCAGCTGTAGCTCGTAAGTTAGAGCACTTCGCCTAAAATGCATCTAACCTAAGAGGCATCGAACATGAACGTAATATATCAACCTACGCATTTTCATCACTCTTAACAACATAGTATTTGGTATATTTACCATGTTAACTGTTGTGATACTAACATATTCGGCCTATCAATATATACTGTGTATCATCAGTTTGATGTAATCAAGTTAACCTTTGGTAACAATAAACACAATTTATTGAATTCAACACAATATTGTTTGGTAACCAAAAGGCAATGCCATGCCTTTACATATTTAACTTTATCATATTGATAATTCATTATATGCATGCTAATTAGTTCTATAAATCTCGCTTTAAGTTTGTACTTACAATGTGCATTTTTTCACACTCATTTTTACGACATCATATTGCACAAAAGTTTGCCAAAAATCTTGGCCCTTCAAGTAAATTTTCATATGATGCTAGACTAAGGCTTCTGCAATGTCGTTGGCTTAGATTACACTTGCTAGAAAGGGGAAGATCTTCATATTCTCTCTCAATCTTCCTAGAACAGAGTAGAAACCCAATTGTCTGGAGTGGAGCAGGAAGTATGCAAGGCAGGCCAACCCTAGGGCAAACAACAAAAAGCTTCAGATAATCGGTCAATATTGAAGTTGGAGGTATCATCTCCAAAGTGACCAACAAAAGTGAAATCTAGGCTAGGAAATGGCATAAAAATCTATAAATTTTACAAGCACAACCTCGCCTAGGATAGTTGTTTACTTAACCATCCCATTTCTTTCCAGGCAATACTGATTTGCTGTCACTCTACCATCAAATCCCTTTATTTAGAAAAAATTGCTGTATGAGAAGCGAGAAAAAGGAAAGGACTCATTGACTAAATCTGATAGACCACATAGCTAAATATTTGATTTGAACAGACATGATGCTTGCGATATTTCCGATTGGAAAGACACCAAATATACTGAAGCACAAAACCCCATCTTTATCTGCACTGCAAAGGATATGCAAACATTGCTTTGAAGAATTTGAGAGCTCTACAAATGAATCTTGAATATTGTCAGTTAAACCAGCACCTCCGGGTACTAGTCCAGGTGTTTGAGGAACTCTTGGAACTTAGTGCAATCTTCAAATGCCAAAGAGTTACCAGAAGCATTCTATAAAACAAATAAATGATTACTTTCTAGTTGGAAAATAGAAAGATGAAAAATAATGAGATTGAACCTAAGGAGCCAAACCAAGCAACAAGTTACAGATGACACCAAACATACGCTTTCAAAAAATCTTCTATAAACCCATACTAAAGCTGTTGGACTATGAAACAAGATTCTATGTTTGAAAAAGAAGTATCTAAGAACACCACACTAAGATAACTACTTAATTGCAAACGAAGCATTATGAAAGGTGCGAGCCATAAGACATATGCTATTGGTAATAAAGATCATGAAGTCGTACCAGCTTTTAAGTTGAAAGATGCCATACTCTATTCACTTGGGCATTCTCCTCTCAATTGAGACACCATTGTTGCCATATGCGACGTCAAGCTTCTTAGCAGTTTTCCATTCTACTTAATATTTATACCATGTTAGAATGATTATACCACAGTGTGCATAACTGCTACAGGCACTAGCATATCAAAAGCACCACCCCCACATATCCATAGATCCATCAAGATAGCTACTTTGGTAAGTAACATTCATTATGTACAAACAAATTCTCTTCTCAGGAATTCTTATGTACCCATAGGTACTATATTGGATTCGAATCATATGTCGGATCCATCTATATTGATTGACCGCAATCCATGAAGTGGACAATTAGTAATAGACTGGTAGAAATCTCATAGAAATAGAATTGCAGCAGCCTCAGCCATGTACTCAGCCATTCTACTCATGACAAAGCAGCTATAGCTTGATAAATTCATAACCAGTTATTTACAAACTTTTCCGCTCACAAGCATAATTGAGGCACACACAAATCCTATCATTTAAGAGTCACCTAAATTATTACCTTCCTAATTTGACTGAACAGAACAAATTTACTAACAATTGAAAGAAGCTATTAATTTTGATGAAAATGAGCATCTCACAAACGAATGCTTCAATATGACACCATCCACTTAGACCACAGATTGTCATAATGAGTTGGACCCTTGTAAACACTATGCCATAATCTGTTGTTGACAATTGAAATAGTTTCAATTATTGAGGACAACATCAACGGCCAAGTAAAAATTTTGTCCAACACGAGAATGCAATTGAGCACATCAATAAGATTCAACTCCTAAAGTATACAAATCTATTAAATGAGCATATTAATTCGATTTGATATGTGATTAAAGTAATTCACTGCTGATTTCACTCATTCAATATGAGTCAATCAATTTCCTTGATTCATTATCTAACTCATGCATCAAACAATGTAACATAAAAATATCTTCATGGCTTTGATGTAGGGCCTAGTCCCACAATAAAGAATAAATATTTAGGTGACACATGCAAAATTGCCTAAGCAACACACCTACGGTTTCTTAAGCATCGCACCAAAGATGAATTGCATAACACAACCTGCAAAGAAAAGACTTGCCATGTTCAATAAATTATCAACTCTATTGAAAAGTAAAAATTACAACTATATTTGTAGACTCTCCAAAAGTTCTACTCCTAGTGGAAATAGGAAACCTCTAAACAAGAAACATTATTGTCATATACATAAGATCCTACTGATGCTTAAAAAAAAATAGAAAAAAACGGAACTTTGTAAAATCCTAATAATACTAAAACCCTACTTGATAATTTTAGTGATTAAACTCCAAGAAGAATCATGATCTGTGTCCTTGCAGTCAAATGTTTACTTATTTGACAAAAGAAAAATAATTTGTGAAAATATCTCACACCTGGAAATAATAACATTTGTCAACTTTGAAGTATCTTCATCATTAGTTATTACCTAAAAGTAACACCATACTTTACAATTAATTTACATCTGTTATGGAATACCAATCTCAAACAATATATCAGATTTTATGATTCCATTAGATGAAATTCATGATCCACAATCCATAGATTTAATTTTTGATTCATGACTCATATTTCCATGTGACAACTAAGGGTGACCCTAAGAGATTATCATGTCATATCAAAATTGTGGCTGCCTACTTAACAGTTGACACAATTAATAAACATATATTGTTCCGGGTTCAAAATTTGAACTGCAAAACACAAATTGACTGATGTAATCTATCTACCTAAACAATAGTGCCAACTTGATTAACAACCTGACCTATCACGACCTGTTTACCCTTAGTTCATTAAGTTCTCTAATGATAATCATACATGAATTTTGTTTCCATAGTGGTTACATATTACAATTCGATCACACCATATAAATATAACATTTCATGTAAACCTAGGATTTTGTAAGCTTACAACAAGTTTCTTTTCAAACTAATTTGACATTGATGAAAATATGCATCTTGTACATATGCCATGTCGGTCATGTTAGGATAGGAATGACCCATTCAATTCAATCTAATTAGTTAAACGGGTCATTCATCTCTTGTAATTTGTTGTGTTGAACTTTTCAATAAAATGGTCATGTTCGAACAGAGTTATCCTCAGATTGACCTATCTAGCAATCCATTGTTAACTTGACATTGACAGACGTGACCAATAAATGGATTGCCATCTCTATTAATAGCTGAATGTTTGCTCAGCAAGTTTGTTATTTGCATTACATCATGCAAATTTTGAGCAATTCAGAATCTTTCCCAAGTGAGATAAGAGGAACACGTTCTGATGATAAAGGACTATTGCAGGAGGAATTTATAGTTGAGAAGTAATGAGGGTAGCGTTCAAGTATCAACATAGAAAACTTACTTCAACACCATATAGTAAAACTGTACTGGCTTCAAGTCCTAAGACAACAACCTTGCCATCAGGACACTAGCAGAATCATGTTATACATTTACTTGGAGTAGATTAGAATGATTAAGAAGAGCCAGTATTGATGACACACAGAAATGTGCAAAGAAAGTGAGTTCATTATAAACAAAAAAGAACACAGAGAGAGAGAGAGAGAGAGAGAGAGTGAGTGAATAACATGTTCCCAATAAAATTAACAGAGGAAGAGGAAAGATAGAGCACACACATTAACCGACAAAATGTTAATCAAAATTTGTGAAGTGAGGCAAAAGTCATAATTGTATAAAATAATGGAGAGGGATCTCAGTCACTTGATAGAGGATTTCTTTGGGCTAGTAGTTCATCTAAAGTGAGGGAATCTATATCTTGTTGGCGGGCTCCAATCCAATATCTGAATCAAAAACAAATTTTGTTGTTCAACTATGGAAACTCAAGGTGGATTGGATGCACAAAAGCTTTCTTAGGTGAGGATTACAAGTGTACTAGTATTTACAACTTGGGATCTTAATAGAAACCATTGACGGGTTGGCTCAAGTACCGTAGAGCACTCACAATGTTCTCCATATCCAGAAGATGATATGATGAGTGAAGCATTCAGATTTTTCTGCACAAAAAAAAAAAAAAAAATTTCTCCTCTCTAAAGCTTTCCAGTGAGAATAGACAGTAACTACCAAGGATGGGCATTTAATCCTAAGCTCTTACAAATTTGAATTACCAAAAGATTAAGTCATAGGATCTTAACATACTTGGAAGCAGCTCCCTTTACCCTCCTAGTCTCTTTGCTTTCCCCAATTCCTCCCTCTGTCCCTCTCAACCAGATTGTCATACAAGTACGTAGCACAGCCTGAGATATATCCTGTTCAAAAGTTAAAGTACCACTAGGAAGCTTGATTAATCAAAATGACGTGACGAAATGCCCTTCTATAAGGAGAAGAAGATAAATAAAACCTCAAGAAATACTAAATCTCTCCTTGTAGGGCACGCTCAGTCAGTAAAAGAACACTCAATCAGTAAAAGAAGAGGAGCCAGCAATAAAATTAAATTATGAGAGTCACCATGGGAAATCTAAGAAGATCTTTTAGAAGCCTGATGACATTTAGATGGTATTCTACAGGGGCTAAACCTGCGAACTCCAAATAGGCATCAAACATTTCTGCATCCAACATATCTAATCTACCTAGCATAAATGGCATCCCCCCAATTCATGTCCTTTATTTTCATGGAAACTTTAATTGGTGTTCAAAGGGCAATGAGAAGGCAATATGGGAGTATGGTACACTTGTGGTTGGTATAGATGACTGTCGGCTAGGCTATGGAAAAAATCTCCCAAGGCAATGACTTGGTTAAGAAGTTGATAAGAATCCCTTGCGCCTATAAAAAAGGAAAATCCCTTCATTCAACTAATACCAGCTTGGAATAGTTTACTTGCAACTAAGTCATCTCTAGATTTCCACTCACATCACCATCATTCACTCCTCGTTTTTGTGTAAAAAAGAACAACTCCTTAGTTCGATGTCACCACCTCATTTAGACTTTCAAGCACTTTATACCTCTATATTCATCCAATTCTCCATCTAACGCAATTCAAGTCAGCTCGGCAATTACAGCAGTTCCTCTTGGGAACAGGAAGCACAGCACATTTAGGAATAGCGAAAGAAGTAGAACAAGTAGGGCAAATGACTCAAAGGGCAAACACAGCAAGCCATTGTTGAAGAAACGAACACATTGAATAAAGAAAAAGGAGAACTTTCTCGAATCGAAGCAATACTCGGAAGAGATTGTCCACGGGCTCTGCAAATTGAAGCGATGAAGCACCCATTTTCGAGTCATCCGTGGCCATCGCCCGCAAATCCTTCTCCGGATTCCACTCACCCCCTCTTCGCCCATTAGGTCGCGAAAGAACGCCGGGCGGAAGCCAAACCTAAGAAGCCAGGCGGTTTGTCGAACTGAAGCTGAAACGGAGGCACACGCTGCGACCCTGCCTCGTCTCCATAGCTAGAAAGCTCTGCTGGAGTCAGAACAAGGAAGGTGGGGAGAGGTGGGAATTGGGCCGTAAAGGGCCGCCGCGGGATCAACTAGGCCGGGCCGGACTTTATAGCCTTGCCAAACAACGCCCCGAAGGGCCCTTTCAGGCCCAATAAGACATTACATTGATGCGAATGTGGTGGATTAGTTATTGAAGCGTAATTTCGAAAAAGCAGTGGGACCATCCTCAATTACTATTGGATAAAAAAAAGAATATGCTAATGAATTATTCAAATCGGCATCTTACAGATAACAAACACTCATGCCTGCTTAAATATCAAGATGATGGGCCAAGCTCTGTAAAAGTCTAACCAATTTTTGAACATAACAATCAGTTAGCCTTCCAAAATCATCGCCACTAATAAAAAAGTTCAACTCCACTTGAATCAAGAATTGGTACTTCCATTACCAGCTGCCTTGTCATACCAAAAAACCCTCTCAAACGCAATGACAGGACAGCAAAAGAGGACTCGAAATCTCCAAGGAGAAACCATCATCAAGTGCGTTCCAGAGGGAGCGATTGACCATAATTTCTCTCAAGCTTCTCGAACAAAGCATGAACTTTCGCTTCAAATTGCGGTATTCCTCCAACCTAAGACACTCAAGAGCAGGACTGCCCCGCTGCATGTCATGCATCACCTTATCCGTGATCTCCGAGCTGCATATGGACAGAATTTTGAGATTGATCCCAGTACAGCTTCACTAACGAAGAGCATCCATAAAAGGAGTAGCGGTACCGCGAAATGGTCGGCCATCTCGCACAACCTCTTAGTCACATCAACTGAGAGGTCCTCGACATGGCAGTCGACAGCAAAGCGAAGCCACGGACTGAGCTTAGGCGCACAACGGTCGAGAAAATCGATGTCGATGTGGAAATTCCTCACCTTAGGCAACGCCTAGAGGATCAAGACGCTGTCCATGGACGGGGAGCGTTCCACCAGGGGAAGGAGAAGACGAGGTCCGGGGCGGCGGTCCAGAGGAATCGCCATAGCTTCGACAAAAACGCACGTGCGGACAATGTGTGCGAGGTTGAGGAACGAGAAGATGTGGTGGATCACCGAGTCGGGGCAAGGTGGCTGATGCTATCGGCATCGTCGCCTAGGGTTTCGCACCGACAAGAGGAGGAGGTAGGCGACTGCTTCTTCTTCGCCATGTGGGGATCGACGATTGAACGGAGGAAATGGAAGGGGAGCCTCCTCCGATTTCAGGGTTCATTTCACTCGGACTTAAGTTTCTGGCTTCCAGTAGAGCGACACGTGTCACTCGACGGAAAGGCAACCACTTTCCCGCATCTTTTAATACATCTACGAGCCTATGATGATGGGCCTTGCACGTCTTGAATTGCCAAGTGCCTCCGACATCTAATAAATCATCATTCATATAATAATCGACTCCGAAGAAGATTGAGTAGGCGTACATAAGTGAGCTTGAGCCCGTGAAAGAAAATGTTTGCTGGAGTCCGCTTGATTTGCGATATCACGTTTGAGTGCTCCACTTATGTAGTGGTATACATATATAATTAGTGAGACTTTGCAAACATCTATCCCAAAAAAAAAAAAAAAACAGATAAAATAAAAATTAATCATAAATAGCTTTTACGAGATAATTGTTTAGCTTAAATTATATTCATAATCAAAGTAAGATATCTCATGAGCTCGAAAAATAGCAAATGAATGCTTCAATTTCTTAAACTACATTGGCTCGAATGCAAGGAATGATAACCCAAGCAATTCATGAAGTTCGCAGGTCTAGGATGGACATGTTCTCTTATTTTCATATTGGCTATCAAGAATGCAAACCAGAGAAGACTTTCCTCGCCTTACCACCATGCCAAATGCAAGACTATTGGCATCCACATTGTGCGTCTCTATTTAGATGGCAACTCCATGATTCTACTAATTAAGGTTGTTGAGCTTATGGCTTAAGTTCTAGCCAACTTGGATTTGGATTGAAGCTCGGAGATTAAAATAAGTCGGAGACGTGTTAAAGGCAATCTAGGCCTGTGGCAAAGCTATGTAGAGAGGATCAGGTGCTCGAGTCCCGTCGCGCTACCAGCCGAATGACAGCACTGGGTATCGTCCAAGCTCATGGGCATGTGGACACCCGAATAAATAGCATCGTCAGTATTTGATATTTTGTTTCCTAGGGAAACGAAAACTGCTAATTGAATATGTTCCCCATTGCAATAGTTGGAAATTTGATTTTTATGAAGATGATGAATTTTCTTAATTTGTGTGGAGGAGATTGATTCATCCTCCATATGGAAAATACTAGGGGTGTTAATCATAAGTTTTTGAAAGTGAAATCAAATCCAACCAAACTAAAAGGTGGCATTAGCTTGGCTTCGAAAGATACCATGAAAGAGGTCCATAGCATAAAGGAAGATTCTACGGGGTAAAAATCCGAAGATTGTTCTATGTACGTAAAATGCGAATAACATTGGAAAATATCAAAACCATTTGATAACAAAATGCTGACCAATAATTTATTCAGTCATTAACATTTTGGTAAGTTACCAAAACTTTTAAGAAAATACCAATAGTTAATATATTATCATTGACATTTGAATATTCTTGATGGTTAAAATTAGAAAAATTCGAGATTCAAGATCCCAATCGCAGCGAGACTTATCAAATAGATAGAGAAAGCACCGTAAAGATCAATTAGTGAGGTTTTGGGCCGATACAGTAAGAATTGCTTACTTACTTATGTCATGATAGAATATAGAAGTTATGAATCCATTTGACCTAAATTTTTTTGATTAGTATCACTTTGTTGGTCAAACCAAAGAATCGACCTTTGACCGGAAAAAGAAATTATTGTTTCACTAGCCTTAATCTTTTTCCGACATTCGATTTAGCCGCGACCACCCAAAATCTGTTGGGAGAATAAAACGTAATCTTTTCCCATCTTCGTTTTACGTTCAAGGTGGGAGGTGCCACAAGATAGATGGTCCATGAGCCTCTCCATCATTCCCCTCGACGCCATTAGTTGCCATAGCCGCTTGCCCTTGTTATTGCCGAGCCGCCCTTTCCTGCTCTATTTGTTGCTCCATTCCATGCCTTCCCCATCATGAAAACCGAAGAGCCCAGATCTCGTCCGGAGACTCCCTCGCCGGTCGTTGCTTTCTCCAACTTCTCCCTCCATGTATACATGTATGCAGCATAGCTTGAGATATATCCTATTCACAAGTAAGTTAAATTTCCAACAACGAACTTGATTAATCAAAATGATGCGATGAAATGCCCCTTTGTAATCAGAAGAAGATAAATTAACTTCAAGTAATACAAAATGTGCAAAACTTTCCAGACTATACTCTACATTTTAACAATACAGAATGTGAGAAATCCTTGTAGGGAATGCTCAATCTGTACAAGAAGACGAAGAAGAGGAGACAGAAGTAATATTACGCTCAATCAGTACAAGAGAGGAAGAGCGGAGCCAAAAGTAATATTACAGCACGAGAGTCACTAACAGAAA
This sequence comes from Eucalyptus shirleyi, assembly GCA_017140165.1. Lineage (NCBI taxonomy): Eukaryota > Viridiplantae > Streptophyta > Magnoliopsida > Myrtales > Myrtaceae > Eucalyptus > Eucalyptus shirleyi. Next base: position 42,989,857 of record CM029450.1, read on the forward strand.
TTGAAGGAAAACTATATAGATGCCCGACGGCATTGAGATCGTATTTTGCAGAGGTTAAACCTGCCAACTCCAAGTGGGCATCAAGCATTTCTACATTGGACATAACTAGTCTATCTAGCATAAACAACATCCCCTCCAATTCAAGTTCTTTATCTTCACGAACACTTTGACTGATGTACTGAAAAGGGCAACAAGATGGCAATACGGGAGTAGGGTACACTTCTAGTTGGTCTAGATGATTGTCAGTTATGTTATGGAAATCTCCAAAGGCACCAATGTTGTCTAAAAGTTGATAGAAATCTATTGCGCCTGTAAATTAAAATCCCTCCATTCAACTAGTATCAGCTTGGGATTCTTTATTTCCAACTATGTCATCTCCAAATTTTCCCTCCCATTACCATCATTCGCTCTTAATTTTTGTGTAAAACACCAACTCCTTAGTTATGTCATGTTCTCATTTAGAATTCCAAGCACTTAACCTCTATATTCACCAACTCTCCATCAAATGCAATTTGAACAGGATTGGCAATTGAAGTGATTTATTTGGGGAAAAGGACCGTAGCACATTTAACGAAAAGCAAATGGGGAATAAGGCCAACGTGCATGCAGAGTCAGAACTTGCAATTGGGCAAAGAAAATGGCACACCTTGTGCCTCTGCCGCAAGTGATAAAACCTAAGCACATTCAAAAATTGAAAGGCAAAAGAATAAGATTATTTACTCTTCCTTCTAAATACAGTTTAAAAAACCCAGCAAGTGTATGCTTTGAGAACACTTTTGGTTCCCACCTATATGACAAATTGAGTACTAATTCTAGTCAACAACTGCTTCTTCAGTCTTTAAAAAACAGGACACAGCAACTTTTCATTGATAATTTACTATGATCTTTCGAAAGATAGTTATGCACTACTGAGCAGGAAAAAGAATGACCCTAAACCAGCTGCCTTTTCTTAGGTTTTTCAGTAGTTATTCTAAAGGCACGATGTGTATTTGCACCAGTGGTCATCAGGCAGAGTAGCAAACGATGCAACCAGATTCCTCGTGGCGAAGTTTGGAATGAATTTCCTTAACTCGAGGAAGAGGGAAGAATGCATTATCCATAGGTATGAACCAAACGAGTTAAATTTGAAATCAAAAACAATCTGCTCACCTGAAGGCACCAACTACCAATCAAAAGCTTAGTCGCGTTCTGCAACTTCTGAAGCAGTCCCTCAACCAGGTTGCAATACCCTCTGTAAGACTCGAACCGATTTTGAACAAAACAATCAGATGGCCTTCCAAAATCCTCGCCTCTCATAAAAAAGTTCGACTCTGCTTCAATCAAGGATTGAGACTTCCGTTACCAGCTGCCTCATCATACCAGAAAATCCTCCCGAACAGCAACAGAGGACTTGAAATCTCCAAGGGGAAACCCTCATCGAGAGCATACCGAAAGCAGCCATTGACTGCAATTTCCCTCAAAGTTCTCGAACAAACCTTGATGGTTCGCTTTAAACCGTAGCATCCTTCCAAACTAAGGTACTCGAGAACAGGGCTGCCATTCGACATCTCATGCATCACCTCCGAGTCACAGATGGACAGGGACCTGAGATTAATCCAAGCGATACTTCTACTCAACGAGAAGCAACAGAGCCCCGAGTGCAGGTTCACCAAACGAAGAGCATCCATAAAAGGAGCCGCCGTACTGCAAAATGGCCAGCCATCTCACACAACCTTTAGTCGCACCGACTGAGAGGTCCTCGACACGGCGGTCGGCAGCAAAGCGAAGCCACGGACTGAGCTCAGGCGCGCAACGGTCGAGAAAATCGACGTCGATGTGGAACCTCCTCACCTTGGGCGACGCCTAGAGGATCAAGACGCCGTCCATGGACGGGGAGGCGTTCCGCCAGGGGAAGGAGAAGACGAGGTCCGGGGGCGGCGGTCCAGACGGTTCGCCACCGCTTCGACAAAAACGCACGTGCGGATTATGCGTTCGAGGTCGACGATCGCTTCTTCTTCGCCATGTGGGGATCGACGATCGAACGGAGGAACCGGAAGGAGAGCCTCCTCCGATTTGAGGGTTCATTTCACTCGGACTTAAGTTACTGGCTTCCCTTATAGAGACACGTGTCGCTCGATGGAGAGGCAACCACTTTCCCGCGCCTTTTAATACATCTATGAGCCCATGATGATGGGCCTCGCACGTCTTGAATTGCCGAGTACCGAACCTTAATTTTTTAAATCCAAGCTTGTCCGACATCTGCAAAAATCATCATTCATATAATAATCGAGTATGAACAAGATCGAGTAAGCGTACTGCATACATAAGCGAGCTTGAGCCCGTGAAATGAAATGTTTGTTTGATTTCGCTTGATTTGTGATATCACGCTCGATGGCTCAATTTACATAGTGGTAAACATAAATAGCATTGGTAAATATCAAAACTAGTTGACAACAAAATTTTGATCAATAACTTATTCGGTTAGTAGCATTTTGGTAAGTTACCAAAATTTTTTTAAAAATACCAACAGTTATTATAATTTTATTATATATATTACTATTGACATCCAAATAATCCTAATGGTTAAAGTTAGAAAAATTCAAGATTCAAGAGCCTGATCGTGGCGACACTCATTTCTTAACTTGAAAAAAAATTAGATTTGTATCAGTAGTATTTTAATTGCATATAGGTGTTAATTCAACATAAGCGTGTAGGAATAGGCGTTTAGATTTCTAAGTTTTCATAGAAGTGGCTTAAAATCCTTTTTTTTTTTTTTTGGTCAAATCAAAGAATCTTCCTTTGACTGAAAAAAAAAAATTATTTTAATAGTCTTTAATTCTTTTTAGACATTTGATTTAGAAATAGTGAAATTTAAGTACCTACAATCAAATCAAAGAAATATCAATTTCAAGAATCGATTAACCAGTTAGAACACCATATTTGTTATCATGAAATTTGAGCTCACACCTTTCAAGATCGTGTCACATGGCACAATTACACAAAACTCTATTGGAGAATAAAATATGTTCTTTTCTCATCTTGGAAGGGGTCCTTTTTTTTCTTCTTTTGGCTTCTTTTTATGTTCAAGAGGGAGGCGCCACAAGTTAAAGAAAAGGGAGAAAAGAGAGAAAAATAAGGAGGATTGACTCTCCATGAGTGCTACGTATACATCTTCACCGTCGCCCCATCACATCCGACCTCATCCTCGTCACCACAAGCTACATCCATTGTTCTTGGACTTCATTCTCTTGAGGAGTTGGAGCAATAGTGGCCGCTGCCCATTCCGACAACTGAAACCCACGCCATCACTTCAATGAGCCTCTCCATCACTCCTCTCGACTCCATTAGTTGCCAACCCAGTTGCCCTCGCTATTCCTGAGCCGCCCTTTCCTGCTTCACTATTGCTCCCTACCATCCCATCGTGAAAACTGAAGAGCCCAGATCTTGTCCGAAGACTCCCTCGTTGGTCAATGTTCTGTTCGTAAATAGTTGCAAAGGTTCCAATCGCCAGTTGCGAGTGCCCATCGTAGCCTAGTTACACCACTGATAAACTAGGATTTCCTGCTGCCTTCAACGGTGGTCATCAATGAGGAGCCACTCAAAACCTGACGGTCTGAGGGTTAATTTTTGAGCTTGAATATTCCGGTTGGTTTATCTGATTCTATCTCCACTTTTGTTCCTTACCTTTTGTGGATGCAATGGCCAGCGCAATGGTTAGCTAATGGTAGGAGACGGTGGTTCGACGAAGGGCGGGAATAAGTAACAGTGGTATAGGAGTACTTTTGAGCGTGAGATTTTGAATGTTTCCTCCCGGTTCGGTGAAGCTTTAGAGAGCATGAAGATGCACCATGAAAAGTCATTGAAGGTGGGAGTTCTGGGAATAGGGAGCTAGGCCTCGAAGATGAGATGAGATGGGTGAAAAGGCGAGAAAAGGCTAAAATGATGATGACGTGTCCGGTGGGGGTGAGGCCCCACACGGGGACGAGGTGGCGTTGTGGAGGGCCGGTCTTTTCCTCCGTTCCAGTCATCCAACCCTCTCTTTTGCTAAATTAGTAATTGCTAATTGCAACGGGGATTTAAAAATTAGTTCCCTGGAATGTTCTAAATTCTCGAGGAGAGGATGGTATCCCTACTGCCAGATTGCCAATGCTGTTTCATGGTAATGATTTCCAGAATGTTCCAAATTCTCGAGGAGACGATGGTATCCCTACTGCCGGATTGCCAATGCTGTTTCATGGTAACGATTTCCAGAATGCCATGTGGAGCGATACGATCCATTCTTCGAGCCAAACGAACTATACGAGGGGCGGGAGTGTCCTCGACTCTGAACCTCCCTGTGCCTCGACATCAAGCTTCCAGTCTTGGAGTCCACTTCCTCATCCTGAAGGCAATCCCATGATGGGAGATTCCCTAGCAATTTATTTAGATGACATTTTGGAATGTGATGACTTGTCAGATCCCACGATACGATGATGATGGTTCTATTAGAGGTACCAGGAATGGTGGTGTTAAGTCCGAAATTTAGCCCAATTCTCTTTCTTCCTCATATCTGCAACTTTTCTCCCCGAATTCTCAAGACTCCGCTGGACCTCACAAGCCTCCCTCCATTGAAGCTCCATCCTTCACAAGCTCACCATGGGTTTGCATTTCCCATTGACGCTTATGTGCCCTCCTCGCGTTTTGTTACAGCATATCTGGTGGCTGCATTTTCGGCTGCTGGTGGCGTGTGCTTCTGTTTCAGCTTCAGTTCGACAAACTGCTTTGGCTTCTCAGGTTCTGCTTCCGTTCAGCGTTCTTTCACGACCTAATGGGTGGGTCGACTCGATTGTTCAGGCTCGGTTTGGCTCGATTTCTTCCAATTGGCAGGTGAAGATGAAGGAGTTGAATCTGGAGAAGGATTTTCTAGCAATAGTCACGGAAGACTCGAAGGCTGTAAAAAATCTCTCCTGAGTATAGCTAAGACTAGAGAAACTTCTTTTATTTATTTATTGATCTATTCATTCATTCATTCATTCAGTGTATTGGTTTCTTCAACGATGGGCATTTGTGCTTCAATATATTTGGTGTCTTTCCAATTGGACATATCATAAGTGTCCCGTCTGTTGAAATCAACTATTTAGCAGTATGGTATATTGGATACAGCCCACGATTCATTCTTTCCTTGTTCTGGCTTCTCATTCAACACTTTTTCTTAATAAATCAGTATTGTCTGGAAAGTAATGGGCTGATTAAGTAAACAATTATACCAGGTGAAGTTATGCTTGTGAAAGTTTCAGTTGTTTATGCCATTTCCCAGGTTAGATTTCACATCCGTTGGTCACTTCAGAGGTGACACCCTTCCAACTTGGATACATAACAGTTTATCTTATTTTTGTTTGGCCTGAGGTTAGCCTGCCTTACCTACTTGCTCTACTCTAGGCTATTGGGTTTCTGCTCTGTTCTATGAAGATTTCCAATCAATTCTCCAAGCTTGATTTGATTCGTCCTTAATGTTGTACTAGGTAAGATGATTCTCCGTTTACTGTCTGATAGAATTCTTGCTATTCTTTTCTTAGATGAGGGCATATGAGTTACTCATACGTGTTCGGTTATTCATTCGTGTATAAAACATATTTGTTTAAAGGCCTTTTTAAGCGAATAAACTTTTTCATCAGCTCTTTTAAATTTAGTTACTCTCTCTACTTTCTTAAATCAAGCTCTACTACATGAATAACACATTAGGAGCTAAATAAAAACATGCGAATCGTTTGCATTTATGGTAGCGAGAACTTTGGTTCCTTTGGTTTGATGACCCTCTTTGATCAAAGACGTTTATGTATGCATTTGGAATTGACATTATTGCCAAGAGACAATGATTTTGGGCTAGTATCGATTGATGTCTATGAACGTGGATGTTCATGGGCAGTGGATCTTCTGGTTTGGACCATTTCTAGGGGCACTAGCAGCTACACTACCATCAGCAGGTCAAGGCCCTCAAAGCAACTGCCGTCAAGGCCCTCGGCGGCAACCCTGCCAACTAAAATATTTCTCGTTTTCTCTTTTGCATTTTTATGCCCTTTTTTTTTTTTTGTGAACGAGAGACAACTATGACGATAGATGGTGATGGTGGTGATGACGGAACCCCTCTTGATTTATAGATTTATTGATCCCATTTATCATTATTATTGCTGTTGTTACTGTTCAATGACTAGTGGTGTAAGTGTTTCCTTTTCTTTCGTGTTCTATCCCCCTATGATCACGCGCGCTCCTGTCGAAACCAACCCGACAACCCCAATCAAGTGGAGTGTAGAGACTGGGGGAGACATAAACCCTACATCCAAGACTCCTAACGATGAGCAGATATTCAGTATAAAACTAGAATTGGACCTGAAACATGCGTGATCAGCATGAGGATGAACATTCCGCGCATCTCTGAGGCAACGCACCTGGTGCTAACAGGATGAGCAAAAAGATGCTCGAACTATGTAATAATACTGATGAGGTTTTGAGTCGGCGTTGTTTCCATCGTCGGATGAAACATTGTAGTGTCTCGACTGAGGGCTGAATCGCAACTAATCCTGGCAAAAAGCTAGGGTGACAAGAGGGGGTGGGGGAAAGAGGTGAGGTGACAAGTGCTGCGTGGATCTACTTTGGACTCAAAATTGCATCTAGCCAATAGCACGTCCAAGTAGATAGAGAAAATATGAGAAAATATTGGGTAGGGCTATTGTTCGGGCAAAATGTGAAAATGTTTAGGAGTTAATTGATACAATTAAAGGTTCAGGATTAAATTAATACAAATGCAATAAGTTTAGGATTATTTATTTATTTTTTTTGATAATTTTCCCGTCAATGCCATGGTTCATACAATTCGACATTCTGACCACTACATGTAAAACAGGTCAATCAAATGATGAAATGGGACTTACAGATCAATAATATCACACTAATTCAGCTCTTTTCCCCTCCTTACTCAGATCTTACTATTGCTTAAAAATAACAAAAATTCAACGACGGTTATAGCGTATAATATATGGTCATAAAATCCCATAGAGTTGCCTCCAGAACATTATCTAATTCTACGTTGAGTGGAGGTGTCAAAAATTGGCTTATGGGGAGCAAGATTTCGAGTACATCTGACTTTTACATTTAATTCCCAAGTTTTGATAACGATCTATTTAGTAATAACAACTCAATTGATTAATACATAATTGATAATACAAAAGAAAATCATGATATTCATGAAAATGTAATATTCAATCAAAACGTTATAAATTAGAAAGACCATGTATATGTGAAAAATGAAAAAGCATTAACTTAGAATTTGATAAAAGGAAGCATCGATGGCTAAAAAAAATTTAGAAGAATGACTTCAGGATTAGGGCATGGGACGACTCAAATAGGTGTTCAACGGTTGGATTATCGTACTTCCAAATAATATTGAAATTACTAGGTATGTAGGATTATTGCCCTAGATCCCTCCTTGACTTTATCTTCTTTTAATCAAGCTCATGAGATATATCATGATTTTTAGAAATATTGAATGTTTCTGTTACTTTTTTGAAATTTACTAGAATAGTGAATGTTATAAAACAATAATTGTATGTACATCGAAAATTTTCTAGTTGATTTGATTTGTTGAGATAAATATTGGTGGTATGAAATTTTGATTCGTAGCCTTTCAAAGGTTAGTGATATCATTGAAGAAAATAGACTAGAGCGATCAAAAATTGAAAAAAAAAATCTAATTTCTATATGTTTTATGCAAAATGGACGAATTTCCTGCAAAATAACAATAATTATAATTGAGCATCTTTGGATGTTACAAGGCTTTAAGTAATTTTTGGACCATTGGGTTTACTTATCGGGCCCATGGATCCAAAATCGAGTATCAAAGGGCATTCACATAAATTTCGTCCTAAACGGGCTTCTTGGCCCAAGTGAGTTCAGCCTCTATTTCTGTTGGTGCAATTTCTGATGAAGGGCTGAAACTTGCATCGCATTGTTACTAAGAGGTAAAATTATTTTGTTATATTATTGGATCGGGTATTGGATGGATTTTCAAGTTGTTGTCATTTTGGATATACAATGAAAATGATTATGTAGGTGAATTATTTCAAATCACTTATTGGTATGTCGAATATCATGTATCGATATTGAATTGATGCACATGGTCAACCTATGCATTGAGAGATGATATATATTTGCTAATCGGTTCGATTTTGGGGCTGAGCCACAAGTGATATGTTTTCTAGGGCTTAACTACAACGGACGTGGTTCTCTAGATCTTGTAACCTACCAAAGTGTGGCCATAGTGTTCCGATATGAGCAATTGATCTAGTATCTTTATGTTGAGTAAATCAATGATGTATGATGCGCGTGATTTAACTGTGGTGTTTTTGTTAATGTGCCGCATAATTGACACAAAAAAAATTTGCATCATTCACTACTCAATTTCATTGAAGTGGTGATTGTTACCTCCGTAGTCATAATTTTGTTCACCCCCTTTCGATACCATTTCAGGGTGCAAGTAAAAGATACTTGATGAGTCACATAGAGAGCAACCTAGAATGACATGGAGCTCTATTTAGATCGCTTGAGTAAGGGCTATCATGAAACTCTCATTTGGGTTAATTTACGACACTCTGAACTTTGTTAGTATATTCATTCGGTGAAAGGTAGCTATTAACGGTTGAAGGTTTTGTCCTTTATTTTATAGGGAATATTCAGTCATTCCCTAAATTCTAAGTTCGGATTTGGAGCCTGGCAGGAGGTGACATTCCCGCGCGCACATTTATTGCGAGATGGAAAAATAGTTAACGTTGAAAAGTCGACCAAAGAAAAAAAAAATATTAAAGCAATAGCATCCATAGCAGCCTAAACTCCAGATTTTAGCCAGTTTTAACTTTAGCCTCCCTTGATTTTTTTTCTTTTTTGAGTCGAATGGCCTCCCTTGTTTAGCTGCCTGGAATTGCCCTTGTTTGTTTACGTGGGTTGAGAGTGCATTAATAAACTTATATTATCGAAAAAGAAAAATTCATAATTTCCTCTTTTAGGACAAAATAAATAATATATTAGAGCACCGTGAGAGATTATAGAAGGGATTCCTCCCAGCCAAATTACTCGTAATAGTGCTTGTAAGCACATCTTCTATTGGATGATGGGCTACAATTTCAATTTTGAATAAATTTTGGGATTTTATTGAAATATTTCCGCGTCACCTGCCAACGTCACCGTATTGGGGAAACGCGTGAGAGGACAAAGCTTGAACTGCAAGATTGGCCACGTACACCAGAAAGCCAAGCAGCCTTCAGAGTTGACAAAATCCCCACTTCACTCGGTTCGGTTTGCATATGTTTAATCACTTCACCACCTTATGGCATAAGGCTTATGCTAATCCACTCGCATTCTTTGTCTTATTATAATTTGGGTTAATTATATTAAAAACCCAAAATTAATATACCTTTGATTTATTTATTCTAAACTGATTTTTTGATCACTACAAATCCAAAATTGATATAGATACAATAGATTTATCATAAATTAATTTTTCAATCACCAAAAACCTCAAATTTATATATTTGTGATAAATTTATTTTATGTTAGTTTATCTTAAATCGGATTAATACCACAAAAAATCCAAATTGGTACACTTGTGACAAACGGAAGGCATGTGCCATCCAACTCAATAATTTGCCGATAAGCATTAATGGAAATTAATAAAAAGTAAATTTGTTATACGTATAGCAATTTAGGGTTTTGGAGAGTTTAAAAATCAGTTTGAGTAAACATGTTACAGTGTACCAATTCAGAATTTTTTGTAATATTAACCTTTATTATTATTGTTTCTTTTTTTTTTCAATATTATAATAAAATTGGCCACGTCCAACAGAAAGCCAAGCTTGGAGTTTGGCCTTATAATCACATGTGGTTAGAAGTGATTAATGTTTTTTAGCACTATAGATGATAACAAATAGAAATAAGTGCATTTGAAGTTTTAAAACTTATAATGAAAGTGTAATTGTATTTTAAGATTTTTAAAAAGTACAAAACTTGTCAAATTAATGCAATCAAATCCTTCTGTTAATTCCGTCAAGAAAAATGCTAATATGACGTTCTTTGTTATTTTCTTCTCCAAATCTAACTTAAATTAGATTTTACAAAAATTAAAAGCATTTCTTTTTTTTTAAAAAAAAGTGCCCGCGCCGGTGGGTCACCAACGCCGAAGAGGGCCGGTGGAGGTCACCGAGGCAGGCTGAATTTTTTTGGGTCTTACAGGCTGGTGCAGCCATTTATTTCATCCAGAAAGAAAGAAATAGGGCACTTCATGGAGGAACACCTTGAGGTGACAGAATTTACAGCAATGTTCATTTCTACTTTAGAGTGCAGATGTCCTCCTTCATTATGTTGAGGAAGAGGGCATTGCTGCAAGAAGATGAGGAGTTTCCGGATGGTATACGTGATCACTCTTGGCAGCTGTGGCGGCCGCGGGCGAACCATCGGCGAGGATCCTATGGCTCTTTTTAAAAAAATAAAATAAAATAAAATTTTAGATTATTTTAATCTAATTTAAGTAAGATTTGATGAACAAAATAATTAGAAAAAAGGGCATAGTAGAGAGAAAAAAAAAAATGACATGCCAACGTTTTCTGCTAAATAAATTTACCAAGTTAATGGAAATAGTTGATTACATCAATTTGACAAATTTTAGAGATTGATTGTGATTTTTGAAAATTTTAGAGCTCAATTACATTTTCGCAACAAGTTTTAAGGCTTCCAGTAGATCCATCTTTGACATAAATTCAAGCATGTCCCCATTTATAAAAGACTGGTAGATAAATTTACCTCAAAACTCACGTTGAAGGCAAAAATAGCTTAATTATCTAATAGGCTAAAGCCCAAAAAAGAAGATAATAATAATGAAAAAAAGGAAGATGCAATTTCATAATATAAGGGGGCAAATTGCTAAAATCTGAGAAATTTTAGATTAAAAAAAAAAAAAAGACACTAGCGGGTAACGTTTCGGGGAAATGCATCAAGTCACATTTCGCGGAAAATTATGTGCTGCAGATGTATACAAAAAGAAGACGCACTGCCAATGATTACAAGAGAGCTTGGGTTCGTTGATGAACTGCCTTACCGTCTGATTCTCTGTCTGCTGCAGTTCTTCAGCGACCAAACTCTAGACACCTGCTTAGTTCTGGTTAAGCTTCACATAAGAACAGGAAAACCATGTCGATGCAGAAGAGAGCTTTGCCTTCCTCCTCTTCTTCAGGTCAACCAAGTCAACCCAAGAGGCCATGCTTGCCTCCAATCGAGTAAGCTCGCTCTTTCCTCTTAACCTTTCAATGTTTGATTCATTGTTTGATGATCTTGCGTTAGTTTTAGCTGTACTTGAGGGAGATTCAATGAAGGCTCGTTGAGTTGAAGATTCTTGAAATGAGAGATACGGTGAAAGCCCGCCATCGATAAGCTTTTGCCTCATGACCGTTTGAAATCGCTTTCGTTCAGTTCTTTGTTGGTGGGTTTGTGCTGTTGTTCTAATGCGAAGTATTAAAGACCACGAATGTTGTCGTCCCGGCTGTTTTGTGATTTTGCGTTTGGCAATCGCAGTACTTCCTCCTGAATCTAGCTGTATTCTTGGTAGAATCATTTGCCTGGCAAGTGAGCTGTTATCTTTACCAGGTTACTTTGCTATCCTGTAGTCTAAAATATCCTATCTCGCTTTTAATTTTGTACTGATGTTCATGCAGTCAAGCATGGAATGGGTCTGAGACGAATCTCATGCCGTGTCGCTGTTTGACAAAGGAGGATGTGTGGAGTGTGGTAAGATGAGTAAAGTAGCCAACTAGATCATGCAAAGTGCAGTCCTTCTGATCTCTTTGAGTTGAGCAGTTAGATGAATTTCTAACATACCAGTCAGTTTCTGGATGGAAATCCGTATGAGAAATAGCTGTGAGATGTATAGAGAATTATTCTTTGTGTGGTAAAAATGACCCGTCGAATATTCTAGGCTTTTCATGTGAAGCAATTGCACTGAGAACATGCTTTAGGCTTTTCATGTTGTTTTGGACAGTATGAATCACAAAAAGATCCAAATTTTCAATGAAGTGCCCTGGACATAACTGTCGCCACGAATCTTGGAAATGTGGTCGATATTAATTTAAATGTAGAAGGAGGACAGAGAAGATGCCTGTGATGTGAAACTTGAATGCAATGATTACGTGACAGATGATTCTTGCAACGTAATTCTTTGTTATCGCTCTTTGCTAAACAGGTTAGAGAAGTGCTGGAGCGGGCTAATTCTCACTCGCCTGAATGTCAAAGGTGAATATATTTCTTGGGTTCATTGGTAGTATCTTATCTGCATCAATCGATTCCTCCAGTAGAATTTCCACGTGTGTTATCTCGCCATATGAAAATATCATCAGATTCTCATATGCCATCAATCCATGATTCTTTTAGGCAAAGGGGAATACCTGTAGACACTTTTGGTTTTTTTTTTTTTGGTTAATCACTGAAAGGACTCTGCATTTGTAGATAGCTGCTAATTAACTTTACTGGCTTCTTTCAACTTCATGTTGACTTTTTTTTTTTTTGAGTGTAGTATCTATGTTTTTATCCTGTAATTAGGTCTGACATTTTTTTTGGACTAGTGAATAATATGTTACATATGGATATTTGTGTATTGGTTACGCATGAGTCCACTAGATGGCAGTTATTCACTGTGTAATTTACGTGTGTAGTTGCACTGGGCATGCTCTTGAAGTGATAGTGCAACGGTTGCACTCAATAGAGTTTGCTGTTCAGAAACTGGTAAGATAAACAGTCTATAAATTTATTGGTTTGTCTCTGTCATATCCCTTCTGCTTCATTTTTTGTTTGTCTCCAACTTTGGCAATTCTGCTGTTGGTGGTTTTGAACAGATGGAAGCAGCGGGGCTTGGAAACATTCATTCTCCTCAACTTGCAAGGTATGAATGCACTTCCCTCGTGATGCTGTTGAGAAAGGCTTTCTGTGTAGTGTTGACAGGTTATGCATTGTTGATGTTTTGGGGAATAATGGTCCGACCTACCACTACCACCCCAAGCAGGCAGTCTGAGCTCTCAGTGAGTGTCATGCCACAATGACTCGGTCATGCACCAAAGTGTCAATGCTCAATTTAGAACATAATCCTTGTAGCTTGCCAGTGGAACATTTTATTTTATTTTACTTCATTTTTTTTTAAATGAGAATTATTAAACAAATAAAACGACGGGTCTATTTATCCTTGTAGTTTCCTCGGCAGTAAGACCTGTCCAAGTGAGATGTTGGGTATTTTGTCTCTCTGTCGTTACTTTTCCAATTTTCCGTTTTTTATACACATTCCTATTTCTGATGGTTGTTTTCTGGAGAGAATGCAGGGCTAATGCTAATTCTACGGGAGAGAATGATGTGAGAGACTTACGGCTTCAAATTCAAACCAAACTGTCAGATTCTCCATTTACTGGACAGAAACTAGAAGGAGTGGGGGGTGCTCACATTTCCATTGCCTTGATCAATGCAAATACAGGGGATGTTGTTAGATCAGGCCTGGAATCCTCCATTAAGTTGGACGTCGTCGTGCTCGAAGGTGACTTCAACAAAGACGATGAGGATAACTGGACCCAAGAAGAGTTTGAGAGCCACGTGGTTAAACAACGTGAAGGAAAGAGGCCGCTTTTGGCTGGAGATCTCGTGGTGAAGCTCAAGGAAGGTGTTGGGGAGATGGGAGAACTGACGTTTACTGACAATTCCAGTTGGAATAGGAGTAAAAGATTCAGGATAGGGTTTAAGGTGGCAACGGGTTTTTGTGGGAATACGCGAATCCGAGAAGCCAAAACAGATGCCTTCCAAGTCAAGGAAAATAGAGGGGAAGGTAGGTCCTTCATAGTCTTTCTACAGTATATAAACCTTATCCTTTATGACTGAACATAAACATGATTTTGGACGTCCAGAGTCTCCAATTTTTTAATTTAGAGCTTCATTTCGGGTGGACCTTTACAACTCGAACAAAAATTCTGATAAATAAGAAGCAATCGGTTTGTTTGCTATTGGTAAATGTCCACACTCAGGATCAGTTTCAGGGGAAAGATTGCAAGCCTCCTAGCGGTTTGCTTCTACAAATTAATCTAATAGTGCCCGGATCTAATTGTATATGTGCTCTTCATTTTACAGCATACACGAAACATCATCCACCTGCATCTGACGATGAGGTTTGGAGGTTGGAGAACATTGCCAAAGGTGGGAAATCTCACCAAAAACTGAGTGATGCTGGAATATATAAAGTGGAAGACTTTCTACTGCAACTGTTCACGGACCCGAGAAATTGAGAGAGGTAAGCACTCAGTTAATGATTCCCAATTAGGGTTTGATTGACTGCCAAGAATGTAAGTCCTGTGTGTTCACTCATCATAGATTCTCGGAAAGAGCATAACAGAGAAGAAGTGGGATAGCCTGATACCCCATGCAAAGACTTTCGAAACAAAGTGGAAACTTTACTTGGACTATCCTGATGGCGTGACGAAGCATGGTGCTGTATTCAACACTGATGGTCAACCAATCGGCCTAGTCAAAGACACGGAATATTTTGCTACTCATCGACTTTCTGCTCAAGAGAAGGTAAGTAACCAAGGAGTTCCTACTCAATTTTGTCAAGCCAGTTCACTCGCCACACCCCATCTTGGGGAATTCGAATTAGTTGTCCCATATTTTCTATGTAATCAGTATTTTGATGTTCACTTGTAGCTGTGTGGCTTAGTAGGTGTTAGAATTGATTAGAGATTTGGAAACCTGAAACAAGGAGTTAATTGAACATCTAGAGGCTTTGCTTTTGTTTTGTTTTGTTTTTTCTTTCCGATCACAAAAGTATAATGAAGTTCCCGTGGAGAGAATAAAAAAAAATATAGATGCTATGTTTAGATCCATAATAGAGACTTTCTACTAATGGAGTGATTTTGAGCTTGCGCTCTTTGTGAAGCGAAGTTAAGGTCAGTGACCTTGTAAATCTAAGTGTTCTTCTATATTGAGTAAGTTAAAGACCACTTTCAGCACTTCATTCGGTTTCATCCATGAGAATCTGAGGCACTCATCAACAAATTATAGTTTAAACGATTAACACATTCCCGTTGCGACCATTACTTTCCAAGTTTATAATCATCAAGATCTTAATTACTTGCACAATACATATCGATGACTGCTTTATTTCTTCTCTGGTCCTTTCTCGATCAACTTTGCATCTTTACATTGAGGGCCTTGCCTTGAATGTACTCTAAATTACATCTTTTGAGCTCCTGACCTTTACGTGGTAGAGAAATGGGCAGATATAGGCATAAAGCAAATTGCAAATTGCGGTTCTTTCAATATTGTTCTTCTTTCTCTGTGCTGCACTCACGTACTTAATCTGAATACAAGTTCATCCATTGGAATGCAACTTTACTTGTCGAAAAAAGTAGTTGCTTGAAGCCAGAATGTTTACCTGTCAATAATGGAGATAAATACTTCCATTAGTACAGCTTAAGCAATATACCAGGTGTGTTTTTCCCAGGAACATGGAGATGCAATTGTGAAAAAGGCCTTGGCTAACTGGAATGATGTGAGAGAGTTCAATGGTGAGACGCTTTTTGATTCGATGAGGCTCAACCCTGTTCAACGTTATTTTGCTCCACCAATCTTTCCTGCTCCGGTTGGTCTGGATGCTCCTCCGGCAAGTGTGACCTCCACTGCTGAAGGTACGTGCTCTAGAACACAATACTGTCTCTTCCTTTAAGCACATACATATATAAAAGCATTGTGTAACTGATCCTTACGATATTGGGTTCCACTTAATATAAAGATATTCGTTTGTCCAGCTGTGATTGTTGCAAAATGAGCCTCATTCAATGCATATATATGTACGTGTGCATGTATGTGTTCCGTCCAAGCAATTGAAAAGCAACTAAAAAATTAGGTGGTAACATGTGCCTTTTTTGAGTGGGGGATTGGGGACGGGCAGGGCGGATACTCATGAACCCTTCACTTAGATGATGCTAAGTGAACGTTGACAAGATAATGCTACCACTAGGTAGATATGACTAGATGTAATGAGCACACGGCAACATGTTTATATTTGCATTTTTGTCATTTTACAAAAGGGCCTTGTCAAGTGAAGCGTGTTAAGATTACAAAGATGCAAGAAAAATTAAAGAGATGTGCAGGGTAAGAGAAAAAAAAAACTAGTAGCACTTTCTGTGATACCAGAATAGTGAAGGCTCATGATGAATCATTGAAAGAATTTTTTTAAGCTCGTAGACCTGTGCTTACATCAGCCTATGTTTACGAACCGCGTTAATGTTTAGTTCCTTCTCCAGGACTAAATGGTGCAACGGCTTTGGCATTGCGGGTTCAATTACCAAATTTTCGCCCTGCTGCACATCAGCCCATGTCTGCAGACCGCTCGAATGTTCAGATTCCTCCAGGATATCATGATAGTATTACTGCCGGATTGCCAACACAGCCCCTTGGTATCAATTTACAGAATGCCATACGTCGCCAAATGGACAATGCAGGACATGATAATGTTCTTCTTGAAGGCGATCATGTGATGGAAGAGATCCAATCATGGTTTGCTGAAAACACACCATGTAATGACCCGTTCTCTGAGACCCCGTTATCCGCTAATGGTTTTGTTAGGGGAACCGGCAGAGGTGTTATTGGCTGGCTCAAGATAAAGGCAGTGCTGCAGTGGGGGTACTTCATCAGGAAGAGAGGTGTTAGACTTGTGGAGTTAGACCAACCAACTATCGAAGTCCGGGCTTGTTCCTAGTTCTTTCTTCGCTTTAGGGAAGATGATTCTATTCCTGATAGATATGATGGTAATTCTTTCTTAAATGGTGGTATTATTTCATTGGCGATATTCTTCATCTGTATATAGAACAGCTTTGTCAAAGCCTTCTTAAGCGACTACTTTTTTTCATTGAAAAATGTCTCTCTACCTCAGTTCTTTCGACATCTTTCTTCAGGAAAGTTCTCTGATGTATCACATGTAAGGAATGCAAGGTCATACCATTCAAAGAGTGTACTTGATTTCTACGCTTATTATGCATTAGAATTGCGACCAAATCCATGGAGACCCATGTGACAAGTCTTGCCTACTGCTGCTATCCAGTGGTAATGCAGCCTTTTCCCAGAACGCATGCATTGTCAACCCTTAGGATGCGTTTGATTTAACATTCCTAAAAAGCTTTCAGTCTCCAAAACCCTTGGAAAAATGCTTAATTGTTTAAAGTAATTTTCAAGTAAAAGCCAACAATAAAAAAGTTGAAAGCATAATACTAGTAGGAACTAGCATTAAACTTTCAGCATTTGGCCAAATACTTAAACTCATTTTTTTCCTTCAAAACTACCCTTACTCATATTTTAAATTTCTGATTTTTCAAATATATTTTTTACCAAATGGCATTTCTCTCAAAATTACTTCTCAAAACATAATTTATGCTTGCATTTACCCAAAGTCCCTTAAGCTAAATTACTTTACATTTTTCCAATATGCTTAAACCACTAAACCAAACACGCCCTAAGTTCTCTCATACCCGTTTTCCTGGCCTTCTCTTCTTGTTTTCTCAATCTTTGAAATGGTTTACTTTAATTTCTCTATAACGAGCTTTGATGCAAAGCTGCTCGGGGTATGTTTGATTTAATATTGGGTCTGCACTACAATTTTGTCCTTATGATAGAGGATTGAGTATCTAGATCTTTCATATTTACTGGATCATTCCACACTTACTTTATGTCATGAACTACTTAAAAAATTGAACATTCCTATAAGTTTATACATCATTAAATTCAATGGCTATGCGATGCTCCTGGTTAAGAAAACACAAGTCCATTGAAGATATTGTAGACATAATCTCATTATCCTAAACCTACCGTTCATTTGTGGATTCTGAATCTCTGATACAGCAATATAGTCAAATGCTCTTTAAAGCCACTTTGCGACTGTATATTTAGTGGCTAGTCATGTTGATTATATTGATCCCGGAGTGTAGCCCTTCCACACAAACGTATTTTGTGCTTTGAATTGGATGCATCACTTAACGTTGACATAGAGAAGCAAGTCAAATTTAGGTGAGGGATTTTGACATTCAAACGCAAAGTTCGTTGGTCGATTACACCAAGTGAACCATTCAACCCAAAGTATAGAAAATCCAAACCAAGCATTTGTTTCTCTTATATATGAGGGTTATAAACATATACAGATGAAGCATAAGCTTGGCACTATCGAATGGGTCTCAAAGTTTGCAGCAATACTATGAAGGCAATTGCCACCAGATAGAAGCCATGGCTCTAAATAGATAAATAGTTACCTTTTACTCCAGTTTTATCTTCAACAAATGGCCACCAGGCAGGAAAGGCACGTGGCAGGTATAAATTAACACTTTCCAAGAAGGGCGGAACCGGAAAACTTCAGTCACAAAAGCCAACATGTATTGCTTCTCACACCGATGTCTGTAGCTTCGGAGAGTAGAGGTCCACCCACAGGAGCAACACGAGCATAACCACCACAAAATCTTGAACAGAGTCATTCTGAATCAGAGATTTCATCTTCATCCTCGTCCAGTATGTAGACCAGGGCCCGCTTTCTTGCAGCTAAAACACAAGCCACACCTCTACTTGCTGTCGCCATAAAAACATGAACTTGACTTCAGTCCAACGTTCCTTGAATATATGGCCATAACTAACGTGATGTTTAGATACCTTTGTTGGGTAAAAGCAAAAGTACAACACATGCATTATGCTAAAACACAGGCGGGAAGCAAACCTTGGTGCCTAAGGAGGCTATGGTATGTATGTAAACCATGAATGCTCTACAGTATCTTGCTATACTAGATACCATGATAGTATCTATCATGATGAAAATGTACAGGTTTTCAGTCAGTAACTGGACTGCGGTGAACCTACCATAAGAAGATTATTCTCTAACTTGTGTGGCCTCTAAAGATTCACCTTTTTTGCACTTTGACCTCTCAATTGATTTAAATTTAGGGGAAAACCTGATACTTTAGTATATTACTTCTTCAACTGACAAAAAAGATTATTCTTTGGAGCATAAGTTTGCACTTCTTCAAACTGTGGGAACAAACATGAAGTGGTCCATTAAAGAGACATAATGTACTTATGCCAGTCATATTTAAACTTAAGAATAGGTTGTTAAGTGAAAATGTAGTAAGGAGCATGGACAGTATTTATTCAGTCCACTACCTAGTCAACAAGATGGAATTGTTGCTAACACTTGCAAGTTTATCAAGCATTGATACACAACGGAAATAGTATGGGCAACATAAGTTTCCAAATCCAAAAATGCAGATGGACATGGTAAGAAGCTCAAGGAAAAAAAAATCAGGACTATAAAATTGATGGCATGACTATGATTTAATCCTTAGTTCAGTTGTATGATGGTGTCAAAAATTCTTACCACTAACTGACAAGGGAGGGACAACGTTATGGGGAATGCTGCGAATCTTCTCATTCTCCATATCTAGGTGTAATATAGAGTCCTACATGCATAGTTTCACTGGGTTAGTGTTTCAGGAGTGAGAATAAGATTACCGAGCAAAAAATGTTCTCACAAAATAGGAGCAAAAATGGCACTTCTTACCTATTAGGGACATTCTGACCAAAAAAATAAAAAAATCAATTAGGGACACCGCATTCTTAACATACATACAGGTAGAAGGCTTTAACTGCCAAGATAAGTTGGAACTTTTGCAGTTACGGTAAGGTAGAAAGTAAAACATCCTTCAGAATTCCCACGCGTGAAATAGCATGTCCATGCACATAGGAGGAAAGACTAAGCTGCTGCTCCTCATGCTGATGAGGAAAGCATATAAATAAAAGATAGGAAGAATAAAATTCCAGTGTTTTTGAAACCGGACAAGTGGTTCAACTGGTCAAACTGGTAGGATTGTGCTCCACCAGTTTAACGGGTTTAACATATTGCATGTGATGTCATCTGATAGGATACTCCACATATATTAGATTACACGTGTTCAGATTAATAGATGCCTGGCTGAGTCGGCAGAGCCTCATTGAGCACAAATGACAGCATTCAAGTTCTCAAGAACATCATTTAATTTTCTAAAAGATTAAGCCAATAAGGTCAATGAATAATAATACACCACCAAATTGAAGCAAGAAGACGCTGGAGTGAATGGTTGGTACGCTTGTTAGTTACAAGAGGTCGCAGTTCCAAACCCCAACCCAACTCCAACACTCTTCCTTTAAGCTTTTTGAATGCCCAGAACTGGTCCAAACTAGTTGACAGGATTGTGGGTCAGCAGTAGACAGCTACGCCTGATAACAATAGGGTCAATACCACCAGTTCTTGACCACTACTGTTTCTGCTGTGAAACCAGACTGGACAAGTCTGGTTCCCGATCCAACCGGAGCCAGTTCTTAAAACACTTAAAAGAACAGGAGTTGACCAAAAAGCAATTTTCTTTTTGCCATCAATGTTTTGAATAGCGAACTGATGCGTATCAGAACAAACAGAACTCAGCAGCATCCTATACTTATCACGAGTACGAAATCAATATGCTAGCTCAGGATCCAAGAGTTACCTTTAATTGGTACAACTCCCAGTTATTTGCCTGAGTGGTTCCTGAAATATGCACAAACGGAAGGTCACTGGCCTGCAAGATCATCATCCAGGCATCTCCCAAGTTTTCACCAGTATCATTTATCTTATTTAGCAACATAACGATTTGAAGTTCCTGTTTCAAAATAAAATATATTAGTCACATCCACAAATTCTTAAAGGATGATATACCGAGCTCTTACCTTATATAGAGCCAAATCCACACAATGGTAACCAGAAGGGATGCACAACAAGATTGCTTCCAAAGGTCTTCCCTGCTTCACATTGCTTGAGTCATTCATAAATCCCCTCACTACAGCTATACAGTTTGTAACATCTAAAAAGGACTCGTCGGGTATTTGGAAGGAAATATAATCTGTAAACCCAACTTCCCGAGTCAGATTACATGAAGCAAATTCAGAGGCATCCTGCAGAGCCATACGAAGAAATGATTAGCATGAAAAAGTAGTTGTACTCTGCACATGCAGATCTCCGGATAAAATTGTTCAGATTAAGGGTAAATACCTCATAGAAGGACAGTGAAATTGGAATGTATCGGGTGGATGCTGAAACTGATGTAAGAGGGAATAGAGGCAATAAATTCTTACAACGTATCTTTTTGGAAATAGTAGAAAAAGGCATCTGGGCAGCTTCCTTGAAACTGTAAAAATTCAAAATTATTCCTAATCAGTAAACATGAGATATGGCATTATCACACACAATAATTATATGCTAATCAGAAAGCCCAATCCAATAAGATCACCCAGCTTAAGTCTCCATGTACATTGTCAAGTAATCGACATGAGATCGAATAAGAAACACTAGATTATTAGGTAGAGGGTAAGTCAAAAACCATTGTTGAGTACAGCCTCCAGAAGACAACCCCCCACCCCCAAAGGTTTCCTTTCCTTTTCTTCCTTCTCTTGTTATAGTCTCAAGGCTCTGGCCACTCAGACAAGGAAATATAAAATATGGGTTTTATTGTAACAGGAATTGTCAAGATACCTGAATTAGCCAAATGAGAAATGAATATTTTGGCTCAACTAAATGATGAGTTGGGTGAAACCAAAGCACAAGGTTTTAATTGAAGGATTGCAATGTTTACTAAAACCATTTTGGACCTGGACCATCATACTCAAACTTCTGTTATGCATACAAAGAGATCAAGGATTTCACATTTGGTACAATTACAGCAATGAGGACCAGACTTGGAGGAGGGAAAAAATCAATCACTTCAAATGACAGATGACAGCAATGATTTATCCCAGAGTTCATATATTTCCCACTGAGGTAGCATGCATAAAACACTTGGGAATGGAAAATCTAGATATAGCATAAATACAAAGAATTGACAATGAAAGAGCAACAAGACACATTCAAAAAAGAACTTCCATGCACGAACAAGATTCTATTAAATTTCAAATTTCAAATTTCCAATTCTTTTGTCAATACCTGTGTTCCATCAGTTGAAACTCCTTTGCAAGTGTCCTTCGCAAACATTTGCTGTCCCCAAATCCTCCAAATTGTACTAATTCTTTGACTCTCTCCATTGTTTCTCTGAAACAATAATGTGTGTAAAACATCTTACTGACCTGACAACATACATCAACGCAGAAAAGCGCATGAAATTACATTTGATTTTCAAAAGACTTTCCAGTCCAATGAGAAACAACAATCAACCCGTCAATTTCAATCCCCGTTACTCTGTGGTTAACAACACAGTACTGGACCAAAAATAACCACAGTTGAAGCCCAGCAAAGCACCCTAACTTGAGTCAACCTCATCTCATTGTGCTCTTAAAAGTAATTATGAAGACAGTAGCAAGATGACTTAAAATGAAGAACCAACCCTCAAACAGGAGTCATTTACAATTTCATATCCTGAATTTAGCAACTAATTTGGTCACATCGCAATAAAGCAGGAGTGAGCCACTAGAGCGCATGAAAGAAATACTAGGCTTGACAGGATACCACTCTGACAGCGTGATCAAGGTCCATTACACCATGGAATTCGAATCCTCTGGCTCAAAAATGGATAGCACAACCTAGTGAAGGGCTACAAAAATTTGCTGCTAGAGTACATGAAGAATATACTAAGCTGTCGACACTTCACAGTATTCAAGCCATTGCCTCACCAAATTTCAGCTACAAAGAATGAAGAGATGGCCCTCCCTTGGAATTAGAAGGTTAGCCCTCCCTTGGAATTAGAAGGTTAGCCCACCCTTGGCATTAGAAGGTTATGTCAAATTATGAATCCAGTCATCATGTCTGAATGATACATATGATTCCACAACTAGGGCTAGGCAATAACATTTTCTTATTAGATGAATGAAATTCATTAAGAACACCAAGTAGGAGCAAAACTTCAGATAATTCACAAGAGAAGAAATTTATTAATTCAATGGGTAGCCATTCTGTCAACAATAATGACATGTCACATCTCAGCCCAAGTAAAGTTAATGTTGACTGAAATGACAGGAAAAAAACTAACTTTCAAGGAGTATACAAGCCATTTCTACTGGAAGCTTTCCATACATGGCAATGCCAAACGGTCCACTTGGTGACTCCATTAGGTATGAACAAGTACTAACTAAAGATTCAGGGGCTCTGGGTGCCATATTGTAAATTAGGAACTGGACAAGTTAGAGGAAATCACTTACAAATCAATATCAATTTCTTCATCAGCCTCGGATAAATCCAGAAGCTGCATAACAGGATCTTGATCATACAGAAACTTCAAGAACACAACAACAAGTTCACTGTCGAAATTCATAAGAGTAAATAGGGATTCACCATAAGGACTGAACCTGATGGACAAAAGTTAGACAAACCTATTGTATGTTAAAAGTTGATCACTTGGCTCTGACATAAGTTGCTTTATACATTTCAAAAGCCAGCTGAAGAAATTTGCAAACTGAAAGAGAAACAAAACCAAAACCAAAACCAAAAGTATCAGCAACATGCACATTATTAACCAATACAAAATGGTTACACCACTGGCTCAAGAATCTAGGATCCTACCAATATTCTGAGCTTCTCTAGATTTCAGTGGTCACACTGGAAATATTTTCATTTTGAAACAAGAAAGAATGCATGTCTTCAGGGTAGTATGTGCGAAATTGAAACGGCATCAACAAACCCTAAGTTGTCCAGGTGCAAGAAGCAAAGATTAAAAAAAGTCATGCAATTTCTCTTTGGCCCTTCAAATACATGATTATATCAACAAACAACAATGTGATATTGTCAGCATTTCATCATGGTCTTAAAAGGTGCAAAATGGAACTTTGTTAAACAGGTTCAAGTCATGTGCAAATGCCTGGTCAACAGTATCTTCTTCAAAATCCCAACAAAAAAGCTCATATTTCAAATATATAATGCTATTCGACTTAGAATGATATGTCATTCTGAGCACACAAGATCTTGTGTCTTCTATCCACAAGTAGTTCAACTCCATGTTTGAAATTTAGGAATATAGTGTGACTAAAGACATGCACGATGAGAGACGGGCAGGATTTTAGAAAATAGTAGCAAACAGGAGGTATCAAGAAATGTAGAGAAATCATAACAAAGATTGTAATAGGCTACCTGCTGCACAACAGAGGAAAGCACCCTTATGAATCGCTCAACCTGTACAAGCAGCATTCCAGCCTTTTCTACTGCATTGTCCACAAGTGTCTCATCCAAACCAATACACAGGTAACGAGAGCGCCATCTCGAAAGACCCCTGAGCTCACCTATTCTGAAGCCAATAATTTCTACAGCAGGCTGCTAGGTAAATTAACAATGTAAATAACAATAAGGCAATTAGTTAACCCCACAAGTCGAATATCCTCTCTAATCAAGGAAACTGACACACTCATGAGGGATAAAGATAACATCGAACATATAAGTTAAATGCTAAACAGCAATAGGAACCATCGATGTTTAAATTTTTTGAATGAAAATGTTTCACACAGCAAATGGCCATTACGAGCCATCCTTATCTTTCAACTGCAAACTGTGTTTGAATTACACAGCATACTGTTGAATTATCCTGATTTTTAGGATCTGATTATTAGGAATATTCAATCCTGATTTTTTGGGTTCTAATTATTAGGAAATAGCTGTAAATAATTAGTTAGGAAATGATTTATTAGTATCTCTTGATTTGTGGGATTATAGCTATATTTTACAGATCTGTTTTTTCCTAGTTAGTACTTGTAGAAGTCCTATAAATAGCTTTGTAATCCTGGTACAAAATTATTGAGAATTATCACAATTCTTTTCTCTAAATTCTTCACGGTATCAGAGCATTAGGCTTATTTTTCTGGGATAATGTTGCAGTGCATCCTTCATTGATGCAATAATCTTCCAATCACAGCCTTCATTGCTGGATTTGTCTTTGTTCTTAACAATCTGATCGCTACTGTCATTGTTGTGATCCTCTTTAGCTATATTTTTCCCTCTTTACTTCTAAACTTGTCCCAATTTTTTTCTTTTACCCTAAAACCTCATTCACTTGCAGCAGCCTTTACTGCTTCTGTTTTCTTTTGCTCTTCCTTTCCAAGTACTTTCTTTGTGCCTGGAATTATCCATGTCTGAGAGAAAATTGATTGGAGATACTTCGGGTCAAAATGAGGAGGCCAACACCAACCATATGACCGGAGATCTACAAAATGTGAGAGCAACTTATAGGCTGAATGAAAAGAATTATCTCAAATGGTCACAATTCATCAAGACCTATTTGAAGGGTAAAGGAAGACTCAGCCATCTTCTCGGAACAGGTCCAACACCAGAAGATCCCACGTTCAACGCATGGGATGAGGCAGATTCAATGATCATGTCATGGCTTTGGGATTCAATGGATCCGGCCATAAGTGATACATGTATATTTCTCAAAACTGCAAAGGAGATTTGGGATTCTATTCGCAGGACTTATTCGAAGGCTCGAGATGCAGCACAAGTATATGAAATCAAGGTAAAGACAAGTGCAACAAAACAAGGGAGCAAAACAGTGACAGAATATGCCAATTCCCTTCAAAATCTATGGCAAGAACTCGATCATTATCGAGTATTTGAGATGAAGTGTGCAGATGATGCTGCAACTCTAAAAACCTTCATTGAAAAAGATCGAGTATATGATTTCTTGGCAGGTCTTAATTCTGAATTTGACCAAGTCAGAATTCAAATACTTGGAAAAGAAGAAATCCCTTCTTTGGAAGAGACAATCTCTCTAATCCGAGCGGAAGAAAGTCGAAGGGGAATAATGCTAGAGCCTCAAGCTGTGGAAGGCTCAGCATTAGTAACTCGCAATGCATCAACACAAGAAAGAGGAAAGGTGGATGCTTCGAGGTCTACATGGAGGGATAATCGAGACAGTTTGTGGTGTACCTACTGTAAGAAGCCAAGGCATACAAAGGAACGTTGCTGGAAATTGAATGGCAAACCAGCAACCTCAAGCCGAGAGTAGGGAAACAAAGGAGGGCAGCCAAGGCCTCAGGCTCATCTAATTGAACAGACCAACCAGCAAATCAGTCACGGTGAAGGACAGGTGAAAGAATCCTTCAGCAGTGAGGAAATATAAAGAATTAAAGGGCTTTTAGGGTCTCTTGATAAACCCTCTGGTGCATGTTCCTTAGCACTCTCAGGTAAGTCTCCATTCTCTTTTAGTTTAAATGCCTCAGAAAAACTTTCAAGTGAAGCTTGGATAATAGACTCAGGTGCCACTGATCACATGACTCACACTTCTCATTTTTTTAGTACCTACACCCCTTGTCCAAGCAATAGAAAAATAGGGGTGGCAGATGGCTCTTTGGCCACTGTTGCAGGAGTTGGTGATATCTATGTTACGCCTGTTCTCACTCTAAAAAATGTCCTCCATGTGCCAAAATTATCAGCCAACCTAGTCTCCATACAAAGGCTCACCAATGACCTCAAATGTTATACAATTTTTTACCCTACCTACTGTGTTTTTCAGGAACAGGATTCGGAGAGGAAGATTGGACTTGCTAAGGAAAAGAATAGGTTGTACTATCTTGAGACGCCGAGGATTTCAAAAAGAGTCATGAACAATTCACCCTTGTCATTTCTTAGTGCTTCAAATAAGGATGTCGTTTGGCTTTACCATTTTCGTTTTGGTCATCCATCTTTTCGTGTCTTAAATATCATGTTTCCTTCTTTGTTTAAAGGATTAGATATGAGTCAATTCCAATGTGATACTTGTGAATTTGCTAAGCACACCCGTGTATCTTTTCCTATAAACAACAAAAGAAGTTCTCATCCTTTCGATTTGATTCACAGTGACATTTGGGGACCTTCCACAATTCCAAATATCTCAGGGGCTCGGTGGTTTGTTTCTCTAATCGATGATTGCACTAGGGTCACATGGATATTCTTACTCAAACACAAATCTGATGTAAATAGTATTGTTCCTAATTTTAATTCTATGGTTCAAAATCAGTTTGGAGTTAAAATTAAGAACTTTAGATCAGATAATGCTAGAGACTACTTTAATCATATCTTGTCAACTTATTTCCAAAAGGAAGGGATAATCCATGAGTCATCTTGTGTAAACACACCACAGCAAAATGGGGTGGCTGAAAGGAAAAATGGTCATTTGCTCAACACTACTCGAGCATTGTTGTTTCATGGAAATGTCCCTAAGTCTTATTGGGGGGAAGCTGTCCTTACATCTACATACATGATTAATAGATTGCCATCAAGATTATTAAATTTCAAAACTCCTATGGCAGTTCTTTCTAGCTTTTATCCACATTTCAGGACAACAAATAATCTCATACCTAGAGTCTTCGGTTGCACCTCTTTTGTACATGTTCATAATCAGCAAAGGGGAAAACTAGATCCTAGAGCAATCAAGTGTGTCTTTCTTGGTTACTCCGCTACACAAAAGGGGTATAAATGTTATCATCCTCCTTCTCGAAAAACCTATATTTCAGTTGATGTTACATTTGTAGAAAACAAACCTTACTTTCCACAATCTTATCTTCAGGGGGAGAAGTCATTAGCTGAAGATAAAGACTTTGAGGTCCTTAATCTTGATTTACCTCCTAATAATCTTCCAATCCAAGCTCCCACTTCTGATCAACCAATCCCTAATCAATCAACTCCTAACCAATCAACCTCCAATTCTGATCAACGAGCTCCTCATGAATCAGTTTCTGATGAATCAGTTCGTGCTACTTTAATTCTAGGCTCACTCTCTACGATTGAGCCTATTCCGGAACAAGAGTCCACTCCCATATCTCCTCGTATTTATGACTCTATGAGATTTCCTCAGGTATACTCGAGAAAGACAGCTGTTCCAGACCAAACACAAGTTCAAGATTCCCATCCGAGTTTTGCAAATGAATTTCCGGTAAGTTCTGACTCTCCTTTGCATAAACAGTCAATTGATATGCCTGAAAATGACTCGCATCTTCCCATTGCTGTTAGAAAAGGTACTAGAGAATGCACAAAGCGACCCTTATATCCACTATCTCACTATGTGTCACTTGACCGCCTATCACCATCTCATAAAAATTTCATTGTGAGTCTAAACACCTTTTCTATTCCAAATACTTTATCTAAGGCATTGTCTAAAGAAAAATGGAGAAATGCAATGAGAGAAGAAATTGATGCACTAGAAAAAAACCAGACTTGGGAGATTGTCGAAAAACCTAAAGGAAAGAATCTTGTGGGCTGCAAATGGGTTTTTACCTTGAAATACAAAGCTGATGGTTCTCTTGAGAGATATAAAGCACGATTGGTGGCAAAGGGTTATACTCAGACTTATGGAGTAGATTATCAGGAGACATTTGCTCCGGTGGCAAAGATGAACACTGTGAGAATTCTACTCTCTTTGGCAGCTCATTTTAATTGGCAACTTCAGTAGTATGATGTGAAGAATGCATTCTTACATGGAGACCTAGAAGAAGAGATCTACATGAGTATTCCACCGGGATTTGAAGGAGAAAAAACAACAAACAAAGCATGTAGATTACGGAAAGCACTATATGGGCTCAAGCAATCACCTAGAGCCTGGTTTGGGAGATTTTCCAGAGTTATGAAAGCTTTAGGCTACAAACAAAGCCAAGGTGATCATACCCTCTTCATTAAGCATTCGGCAAGAGGGAGAGTAACAACACTTCTAGTGTATGTCGATGATATTATTGTCACAGGTGACGATGATGAGGAGAAACAGCAGCTAAAGCAGTGTTTGATTAAAGAGTTTGAAATAAAAGAGCTAGGAAGACTCAAATACTTTCTGGGCATTGAAGTTTCTTACTCTAGACAGGGAATTTTTGTCTCACAGCAGAAGTATGTGACTGATCTCTTGAAGGAAACTGGAAAACTTGGTTGTAAACCAGTAGCCACACCTATTGAGCCTAATAAAAAGCTTGGAGATGCAAAGGAAGAACCTGTTGTTGATCGAGAAATGTATCAAAAATTGGTTGGGAAACTTATCTATTTGGCTCATACTAGACCTGATATTGCCTATTCAGTAAGTGTGATTAGTCAGTTTATGCATGACCCAAGAGAATCACACTTACATGCTGTCAACCGAGTGCTACATTATTTAAAAGGAAGTCCCGGAAAAGGAGTCCTATTCAGAAGAAATCAAAAACTGATGCTGCAAGCTTATACTGATGCTGACTATGCAGGATCCATGGTGGATAGAAGGTCAACATCTGGTTATTGCACATTTCTTGGCGGAAATTTAGTGACTTGGCGGAGTAAAAAACAGAATGTAGTTGCAAGATCAAGTGCTGAATCAGAATTTCGAGCAATGGCCCAAGGAATATGTGAGCTATTATGGCTTAAAATCATTCTAGAAGACTTGAAAATCAAGTGGGAGGGTCCTATGAAGCTGTATTGTGACAATAAGTCAGCAATTAATATTGCTCATAATCCTGTACAGCATGATAGGACGAAGCATATTGAAATTGACAGGCATTTCATCAAAGAAAAAATTGAAGAGGGGTTGATCTGCATGTCCTATATACCTTCCGGAGATCAACTAGCTGATGTGCTAACCAAAGGACTTAATGGTGGGATCTTTCATGAAATAATCTTCAAGCTGGGAATGGAAGACATCTATTCCTCAGCTTGAGGGGGAGTGTTGAATTATCCTGATTTTTAGGATCTGATTATTAGGAATATTCAATCCTGATTTTTTGGGTTCTAATTATTAGGAAATAGCTGTAAATAATTAGTTAGGAAATGATTTATTAGTATCTCTTGATTTGTGGGATTATAGCTATATTTTACAGATCTGTTTTTTCCTAGTTAGTACTTGTAGAAGTCCTATAAATAGCTTTGTAATCCTGGTACAAAATTATTGAGAATTATCACAATTCTTTTCTCTAAATTCTTCACATACGCTAGATTCTCTGACAAATAAAAGTTATCTTGGAAAAATCATTAAGAAAATGGAGCCTGGTCTGCCATGCAATTCATGCAAGCAGGCTGGAAGTTTGGAATGTTTGTGTGAAATGATCAAATCCTGGAAAATGGAGCCTAGTCTACCATCCAATTCATGCAAGCAGGCTGGAAGTTTGGAATGTTCGTGTGAAATGATCAAGTCCTGCCCAAAATGGCTGTGAGAGAGAGAGAGAGAGAGAGAGAGAGAGAGAGAGAGAGAGAGATCTTATTTATGTGATAGTTGTGGACTATAAACACAAAGCTGACAGGAATTCTTGATGTTTTTAAGGAGACAAAGCCCCAGCCCTTGTGCTGTTAGCTTGGAAAAGGGTACCTTCTTTAAAACATTCAAATATCAAACTACATCTCTATCCCATAGCTTACGCTTTTTGATTAGTTAGATTTGGTCCCACAAAATTTTATGTGGAATTAGAGGAGGAGGTTTCAGGCTTAAAACTCACCTTGCTACCTATTTACCTCCCCAATTATCAAATTTATATCCTTCAATCTAAGGCCAAGTCTTAGCCTACGTGAGAGGGGGAGCATTATAGTAATTAAGTACCACATCTTTATTTGGTAGATAATCTTTTAGATGACTTGGCAATTGTTCCACAAAATTCTACTCTGTCGTGAATGCACATTTTGAGTAAACAACAGGAGAAAGGAGCCCCAAAGCATTGATACAGACCATGGAGTTAAAGAAAGTTCATAAACTTTCAAAAGAAAAAAATAGGCAGGTTCCTACAAAAGAGGAAAATTGTATAGGAGCTGTAAAGGATAGATATTTGGATAACCACCATATTTTTTGGCATTGTGGTGGAAGTTCTTTAGACAGTAAGTCCTTTTTTGAATTATCTTAGATAAATACGAGCTTATGGGTGGTAATTTGTATATAAGAGGAACCCCATGATGCTCTTCAATAGAATTACATATCAAAAAAGTAAAAAGAAGAGAGTCTATAACCTTAAAGAAACCAACAGGAAACATGATTTCTCACCATAGTAATAATCAACAAGAATGTGCATTGTACAAGAGAGTCCTGAACCCAGGAGAAGGAACCGATCTAATTAGCAACAGCCCTACAGTGTGCATGTGCAAGTGCAGACACCTGTGCAAGCACATGATCGCATGCATGTGCTTGGGCAATGCACATGTTTACAACACACACAAAATTGCCCATATGTATGGAGAGAGATCTGGCAGAGAAGATATTGGATATATATTTTCTTATAGATGATAAAGCATTTTAATTAAAGAAAATTTTTCAACGCATCAGTTTACAAGGATAAAACAAAAGAAAAACAAACAAAAATAAAACATCAGAAGACCATATGAAATCAGAACATGATGCCCAAAGCCATTTAAAAGGTACACCACCAAAACTATCCAAGATTTCAAACCCTACTTTTTTGTTGCTTTCCTTCCAAAGGCACCGCATGCAATAAGGGTGTGGCGCTACAAGACTTCTTAGAAATTGATCCTCATAAATAGGCATTCCAACAACTAAAAAGCTGGATGGCATGTCTAGGCAAGGAAATGATCATTTGGGATATTGAGTTTGTGAGACAAGCCCAAGATTGGGAGTTTTTGCCATCTCTTTTTATGTATTATATTATTCCAAGAATTCCGTTGCCTCTGAGGATGCTTTTGTGTGGAACGATGAAAAAGATGGAATCTTTCCAGTAAAGTCTCACTACAAGCTGCTCAATAGGGAGAAAGTTGGTGCTAGAACGGGTTTTCCTCAAAAAGTGACTTGGATAGTGAGGGTTCTGATTAGAGTTTGGAAAGTGAGGGTACTTATTAAAGTTTATCTATTTGCCTGGAAAGCAACTTGGGAATAAATCCTCACTTTAGATAACCTGCAACAAAGAGGCAAGTACTGGTTAATAGGTGTTTCCTCCGCAAGGAGGAGGCAGAATCCGTGCAACATCTCCTCCTTCACTGTTCATAGACAAGAATGGTTTGGACAGTTTCCTATGCTTGCACCAAATTATCTTTGGGTTATTGGAGCTTTTATGGAGCAAGAACTCTGGGCTTGGCAGCACGTTTGTTTATAGTGCCACAAGAAAAGAAGGATTAACTCAATTCCTCCATCCGTTTTTAGGCTCATTCGGAAGGAGCTAAACAAGAGAGCTTTTGATGGAGAGAGATCTTCCGTTTGTTGAAATTTGGCTTAAAGTCGTACACTTTTGGTATAGTGGAGACTGCATATGAATCTAAATGACTTGATTAATATGGTTGATGATTTACCTTGTATTTGAGCTCACTTTTGGTTTTGAGAGCTGTTCTGTACAAGGCTTTAATTTTGGGCACTTTTCTTATATGGGTTTGCAACCCCTTGGTGTCCTATAGTTGAACTCTTGATCTATTGAAAGAAACTTAACTTTCCTAAGGATTTTTAAGTTATTCCAACTATCCTATATCACAACATTGTATGTAATCATGTAGTTTCAAGTACAAACACTAACATCTCACATATGATTTTGTGCTAATCAGCATAACCATCATCCATGTAGCATGTTTTTATTGAGCACAAAAACGCTCCATTAAGTCACAGTTGCAGTTCCTTTTATGAGTAAGATTATCGTGACAAAAGGGTGCCTCTACAACCAAAAGTCAAGATCTAAAAAGTTCAAGAGAAACTTTGGATCCAAAGAGATACTAACACATTCCCAAAACATTTAGGCAAGTGTATTACAGACATCTAATACAAAGACCCGCATACAAAACTCGTTTGAAGTGGTAAAATCCAAGCATTTAGGCAAGCGTATTACAGACATCTAATACAAATCTATTTTGCATGTGAGTAAGTAAACCATTCTCATTTACTAGGACATAACATCCTCAGCATTACTCTGCCAAAAGATGGTGCTTAGTCAAAAAAAAAAAAATGGCAACCTAATTGGAAAAGTTGGTAAAAAATATAAACTAATGAATTCTCACATCTAAGTACATGAACAAATTGTTGTGGACAGAGGCTCTCGTAACCAAGGTTAAGCATCACAGATGAGCTCAATGTTGGCTCAATTCACTATCATCTGAGCACCCGCCAGTTATTTTATCTGCTCATTTTCTTCTGATAACTGAGTTTTCATTCTCAATTTTAGCCTGTTGACAGTAATAATAACATAAGAAAGCAGAGTTTCACTTACTACATCAAGTCCAAGGAGTGGAATTGGTAGTATTGGTAGTATAAATAAGTCTTAACTTCGCCTAGGCTCAAATAGTGCTATTAGTAAGTAAACAGAGTTCAATATGATTTATTGATACAAAGATTGACTCCTGCAATTATGAGGATATATATTAAGATCGAAGCAGGCAATAAAGTTTTTCCTTTTGAAACAGAGACATATCTCTATACCTGTTAATTATAACATAAATGCATAAAAATTTCCATACCCATACCTCCATTTACAGTATTCTGAAAGCCCAAACTTAGATCAAGTTCATATTCAAACCAATGATTATGACCTATAATTTTTATTATACGCTTACAGTAGAGATTGCCAACTTGTTAAATCAGAATTAAATCAGATTTTACCTCACCCTTTCCAGCCACTCAATGTTAGTAATCCATATCATTGCATACGATAGGTTCATATAAGAAGTCAACATCAGGATGTTCTGAAAGATATGGTGTGTCTCAAAATGTGTGAAGCATAACTTACTATAACAAATTCCTACATCTATCTGATCACCATCCAAGACTGTTCTGTGCAATGCTTAAAACTCAATAATTTATCAGAGAGAAAGGCCAAATGCAAAGGTAATAACGTGCACCTGCAGATGATTGAGGACAACCAGCTGGAGTTCTTTTCCAGCACCACAGACAACTTTTGATACACGCTTCATACCCTACCATTGAACAAACTAGTAGACTAAGATTATAAATACCAACCAAAAAGAACAGAAGTCCTATAGCGACACCAGAACTTAAAAAAACCAGCCGCACCACTTCACCCAGAGAATTAACAAGAAACTGATGGACTGCAGGACTGGTCCTAGCACCACCTAGAAGACTCAAAAATTCCTCCTGAGGAGAAGAGTCAAGACCTAGATAAGCAAAAAAAAACAGTTAAATGAAGAACAATGAAAAGCCATCTAATGCTTTGTATTAACAGGACCACTAACCATGATCATTAATAAGGCTTGTTAACAAAACAAACTTCTCATGAAATATGTTCATGGCATCAGCCCACTGCTTGTGCATGACTGATAATGATGTACGGACGACATGAAGTAAATCTTCAATGTTAGAAGCCTGTTGAGCAACTTGATGAAGTTCATTTTTACTGCAGACAGGAAGAGATTGAGAATCTAAGGAGGCATTCGGCAGATAAAGATTCTCAGATATCTGTTCTCATTTTATTTGAGAATGCAAACGGTCCAGAAAATGTGTTTGGTAACACTTCAAAACAGTTGAAAGGAAAACTATTATTAAAATCAAAATTAGAAACTGAAGACAACTTTTCAGCGTTCACATTCTATGTGCAAACGTGGAGATTTGGAATAACTAAGCCTCTTTTCTTATTGTGATGGAACACAAGCAAATTCTCACAATTGTCATCCATAGAATGTACATCATTTTCACTCAAACAAGTTTTCTGTGATAAAACATTGAAACCAGTTTCCATAAAAACGAAAACAAAAATGTTATCAAAAACTTGGCAGGCCTCTAATTGTAGAGAACAAAAATGTTCTCTGAATCATGCAACAATGTTCAAAATTTTGCAAGAGTAACTCCTGCAATTTTGTCCCATCACTTTCAACATCTGAACTACGTTGATTTCTAGATGTTTCTATGGAAAGATGGTATGATACTTGAAGGTCGGGTGACAACCATAACAAGCATGAATAAAATCATTCAGGCTACGAAGTATGAGGCATCATGTAGTTCAGCTTACAGTGACTCTTGAAAGTCAACTTGGGCATTTAAAATTATCAGAAGGAAAGTTCTTTTATCATGCAAAGTGTAGAGTAAATTCCAAGAAAAATGCCTCAAAATTGCTCCATGTTAACCATCAGTTTCATTTTAAGGTTGATGATAATATCCTGAATTAATATGAGTTTTACTTTCCGTAAAACCAAACAAAATTGATACCTCTGAAACATATATCAGTGCACATGAACAATTTTAATATAATTGTAATACGGAGTCCAATTACTACTGCACAAACTTTAAAAAAAAAACAGTTTCACCTAAAATTTGAATAACATAAATGCAAGTGCAATTTTACCTCTTTTGGAATATTGAAGTATCAAGCACTAAGCAATGAAAGCCATGCATACTATCTCCAATTGTTTGACACCCTCTTGATTCAACAATGTCTTCAACAAGTTCTCCTAAGCATGCAACCATCAAATGACAAAGATCCTTGGATAAAACCACCTAATGATAACAATTACATGGCAGTTAGCTTGCTCTGGTGAAACATCTGACATGATATCTGGAATAATCCAATTACAGGAATAAACTTACAGTAGGTACATTTGAAGTTTAGCAAAAAGTCAGCATCTTACGTCTATAAAATATTATCCAAGCTGTTTGACATTTTTATAGAAACATGTTTAGTTACCACTGAGCTTTTACTCGATAGTTTCTCTATCAAATTCCAATAAGGTGTTCATGAGAAGACAATGTATCTGATCACTATAACTTAAATATCACAAAGTGAATGAAATTCTTTGCTGGTTACCAAAGCATTTTGAGCAAGAAACTATGCACAATTCACAGTAATTTTTTGTTTCATTTAGTCTAGGTTCCTTTGTTTAACTTTAAGTTTAGCTTGATCACCAATTGTTCAAAAAGTGTCTTTCAAGGTTTATTTTGTATTTTCTTTTCCTAATGGATGGGGAAAACCAGAGAAAAGACAATTTAACATCTGGTGAAGTTGAAATATATTGGAAGACTAATTAGGAAGGAAAATAAAATTAGTCCCAGCAGAGCAAAAAGACCTCCTATCATATTAACCCATTAGTTGAAGAAACATGAAGGCTCTTGAGAGGCAACTATGTTAGTGTACCTTCCTCACAGCCGCATTCAGAAGTCGGCAAACGGTGTCTCTGTCCTTGGTTGTCGTAGGAATATCACATTCATGTATATTCTGGTGCACATTCCCATGCATTACGGCAATCACACAGCAAGAAGCAATAAGCGACTGATTATCAAACTAAAAATAGCGAACTCAATATAACAAAGCAACTATACAAATAAAGTCGAAACAGAGAGTTAAAAAAGCTTCCAAACTAAAATAACTAGTGGAGAGTGGAACTGTGCTATTTCTACAAGGTCAACTTAAAGATCAACCAAGCACCATAACATTCATTTTTAGGTCAGGTCAATGATGGAACTAGAAAACAGAGAGAAGCAACAACTTAAGCAAAAATGTAAACTCCATGGGCAACAGCACAAGTGCAGTATAGGCACTGATTCAACTTTTCTGAAGGCTGTTAAATGCACTTACCTCAACACCAGACTACAGAATATCTACATCACATTGCAACTTGGAAGGCTTTAAATTAGCAGTTCTAAATTGTGGTTCCAACAAAACTTAGTATTCCTGCCACTGGCATCTTTTCAAATTTATATATATATATATATATATATATATATATATAGACAACCCAGAAGCTCAACATTGAGCTAAATGAGCTACATCAATTTTCATAACAAGTGATTTCCTATAAAAAAAATTTAATTTTCCATCTAAAATATCTCATCTTAAAGTGAAAATTACCTGTTCTAGGTAAATGATTTTGGACTTGACTTTAGGTAGTCAACCGAGTCAAGAAATTGTGATCAAATCGTCATTGACAATTCACAAACTCGTATATAGATCTGAAAAACCTCCCACTAGGAAACCATACTCCACACTTATGGATCTGGTGATAGGCAGTGGACCCTAGGAAGTACATTTGGGAAAGTCCCAACAAGGAATTGTAACTATAAGGACTGGCTCCATGTAACTAAAGAGATAACTGATAGGAACCTAAATGATACTGATTTGGACAATTCTTCAGCATGCATTTCTAGACTAATCAAATGTCTGTTGAGAAGTTCATCATGTTTTCACGTTGAAACAGTACTAAACCCAAACATGCAGGAAAGTTCAGAGTACCCAAAATTCTAAATCTTCTAATAGCTGCACACCCACAGAGAGAGCTATCTACACACAAGCATACACACTCATAGAACACTTTCCCCAACCGATGGTCATATAGGCTCTCTCAATCTCCCTAAAAAAGAGCAGAAACTCAAGAGTCTAAAACAACAGCAGAAAGTCTGCACAGCAGGCTAACCCAGACAGATACCAAATTCTCCTTTAGGTGCTTCAACTGCAGTATAGACAGAAGGAGCACTCAGGGCAAACAACAAAAGCTTTGGATAATTGTGCCGTATCAAAGTCAGAGGTGTCATCTCTGAAGTGACCAATGGAAGTGAAATCTAGAACTTTTACAAGAATAACTTCACCTAGAATAGTTGTTTAATTAACCAGCCCATTACTTTCGGGCAATACTGATTTCTGCCATCAGATCCATTTATTAAGAAAGACTGCTCTATGAAAGCAAGAAAGGAAAGTAGTCATCGACTGAATCTGATAGACTATACTGCTATTATTTGATCTGAACAGACAGGAGGCTTACAACATTTCCGATTGGAAAGACACCAAATATACTGAAGCACAAAACCCCATCTTTATCTCCGCTGCAAAGGATATTGAAACATTGCTTTGAAGAATTTGAGAGCTCTACGAATGAATCTTGACCATCGTCAGTTAAACCAGTTTCTCCAGATACTAGTCCAGGCATGCGAGGAACTCTTGGAGCTGGAGGGAAGAAACGAGTAGTGCGATCTTCAAATGCCAAAGAGTTGCCAGAAGTGTCCTATTAAAAAATGGATAAATATCATTCCAATGGGGAAAAAAACAAGAACGAGAAGATAAATATAACAAGAGATTAAAGTTAAAGAGTCAACAATCAGCAAATCAACAACTCACAGCTGACACCAAACATAAGTATTCAAAAAACCTTCCATAAATACATATTGTAGCTGTTGAATAAGATTCTAAGTTTTAAAAAAAGAAATATTTTAGTAAACCAGAATAAAATAACTACTTAACTGCAAACAAAGTATTAGATAGAACATGAAAGGTATGAACAATAAAATATTGTCTGTTAAGAGTCAAGATCAAGAAGTAAGATGAACTTTCTTAAGTTGAAAGATGCATACTCTATTCACTTGGGCATCCTCCTCCCAATTGAGACACACCACAGCTGCTGCATGGGACTTCAAGCTTCTTAACAGTTTTCCATTCTGCTTAATATTTATATCAAGTTAGAAATAAGTATACCACAGTACATATAACTGCTGCAAGCACTAGCATATAAAAAGGAGCACAATGCATATCCACAGTTCCATAAAGACGGCTAGATTGGTAAGATAACATTCATATGTAAAAATAAGTTCTTCAAGAGCAAAACATAATCCATGAAGTGGATAATGATTAGTAAATCAGTAGACGTCTTAAAGAGACCTTTTGCAGCAGCATCAGCCAAGTTCTGAGCAATTGTACCCATGACCAAACAGCTAGCTTAATGACATAACTGGTAATCTATGAACTTTTCTACAGACAAGCATAATTGAGGCACATACAAATTCTGTCATTTAGGAATCACCCAAACTATTACCTTCCTAATATGACTGAACTGGACATATGTCACTTTAAATAATAGAAAGAAACTATTAATTTGATGAAAATGAGCGTGTCATGGATGACTGCTTCTATATGCTGTCTCGGTCATGTTTGGATTGGAATGAACCATTCAATCTAATTAGTTAAATGGATATATATATACACGATATCATCTAAACCAAGGACTTTGTAAGTTTATGGCTATTCTTTTTAAAAATTATATGACATTGACGAAGATATGCATATTGCATGTATTGTACAAGTTATAAATGCTGTGTTGGTAATGCCTGGATTGGAATGAACCATTCACTTTAATTAGTTAAATGGTTTATTCATCTCTTGTAGTTTGTTGACCTATTTTAAAAAGGAGGCATGTTCAAAAAGAGTGTTTTAATGAGATCTGTTAAGCTTTTCATGCTCAGATTGACCTATCTAGCAGTCCACTGTTAATTTGACATTGGCAGACAGGACTCGTGAACATGGATTGCCATCTCTATGAGCAGCTATATGTTTGTTAAGCAAGCTTCCTGTTTGCAATGCATCATGCAGCTTTTGAGCAATTCAGAATCTTTCGCAAGAGAGATTAGAGGAGAACACATTCTGATGATATGGGATTGTTGCAGGAAGAATCCTAGTTGAGAAGTTGTGAGGGTAACATTAAAGTAATAACGTAGAAAACTTACTTCAACGTCATGCAGTGAAACTGTACCATCTTCTAGTCCCAAGACAACAACTTTGCCATCAGGACGCCAGCATAATGATGTTATACATTTACCTGGAGTACATTAGAATAATTAAGATAATCCAGTATAACAACATAAAATGGAATGTGCGAAGAAAAATGATTTCATAAACAACAACAACAACCAAAAAAGGAAAAGGAAAAAAAAAAGATAGAAAGAGAGAGGATTAATAATTTGTTCACCATAAAATTAATAGACAAAAAGGAAAAACAGAGAACACACATAAACCGAGAAAATGCTAATCAAAATTTGGGAAGTGAGGCAAACATCATAACAGTGCATACTATATCCGAAAGAGATATTGGTAGCTTGACATGGATTTCTTTGGGCTAGTAGATCATCTAAAGCTAGGGAATCTACATTTTTTTGGCAGCTTTCAATCTATTATCTCAATCCAAAAACAAATCTTATTGCTCAGCTTTGGAACCTCGAGGTGGAATGGATCAATGAAAGCATACTTCAAGGAAGGATCACAAGTGTACAAGTATCTACAACTTAACATCTCAACAGAAACCACTCAAGGATTAGTTCAAGAAGCACTCAACTATGTTTTTCATATCCAAAAGGCAATATGATGCGTGAAGCATTCAGATGTTACCTCCTATCTAAATTATTCAAGTGAGAATAGATTAAAAAACCACCAAGGCTACGCATCTAATCCTAAGCTCTTACAAATTCGAATTACCAAAAGATAAAGTCATATAAGAACTTAACATACTTGGATGCAGCTCCCCCTACCCTCCTAGTCTCTTTGCTTTCTCCAACTCCTCCCTCCATGTATACATGTATGCAGCATAGCTTGAGATATATCCTATTCACAAGTAAGTTAAATTCCCAACAACAAACTTGATTAATTAAAATGATGTAACAAAATGCCCCTTGTAATCAGAAGAAGATAAATTAACTTCAAGTAATGCAAAATGTGCGAAACTTTCCATACTAGACTCTAAATTTTAGCATTACAAAATGTGAAAAACATTCCAGCCTATACTAAATCTCTCCTTGTAGGGAACGCTCAATCAGTATAAGAAGAGGAAGAGGAGGAGCCAGAAGTAATATTATGCTCAATCAGTAGAAGAATAGGAAGAAGCAGAGCCATAAGTAATATTACACCGTGAGAGTCACCAACAGAAATTGAAGGAAAACTATATAGCCGCCTGACAACATTGAGATGGTATTTTGCAGGGGCTGCCAACTCCAAGTGGGCATCAAGCATTTCTACATCTGACATAACTAGTCTTTCTAGCATAAAGGACATCCCCTCCGATTTGAGTTCTTTATCTTCATGAACACTTTGACTGGTGTAGCACAAAAAGGGCAACAAGATAGCAGTACAGGAGTCAGGTACACTTCTGGTTGGTCTAAATGATTGGCACTTATGGAAATCTCCTAAGGCACCAATATTATCTAGAAGTTTATAGGAATCTGTCGCACCTGTAAATAAAAATCCCTTCATTCAACTAATATCAGCTCAGGATTCTTTACTTGCAACTATGTCATATCCAAATTTTCCCTCCCATTACCATCATTCACTCTTCATTTTTGTGTAAAACACCAACTCCTTAGTTCAACGTCATGTTCTCATTTAGACTTTCAAGCACTTCACCTCTATATTCACCAACTCTCCATCAAACGCAATTTGAATTGGATTGGCAATTGAAGTGGTTTATTTGAGGAAAAGGATCGTAGCACATTTAAGGAAAAGCAAAGGAGGAATAAGGCCAATGACTCAAAGGGCGCACACCAAGCCATCGTTGAAGAAACAAACACACTGAATAACAAAAAAGGAAAACTTTCTCGAGTCGAAGCAATTACCAGGAGAGATTGTCCACAACCTCTGCCAATTGAAGCGATGAAGCACCACCTTCGAGTCCTCCGTGACCATCGCCAGCAAATCCTTCTCCGGATTCCACTCTGCCATCTTCACCTGCCAAGCGGAAGGAACCCAGCAAAAAACCTCACAAAACCGAATGGGAAAACAATTGAATTGACCCGCCCATTATTAGGTCGCGAAAGAAGGCGGACCGGAGCCGAACCTGAGAAGCCAGAGGTTTGTCGAACTGTAGCTGAAAGGGAAGCACGTGCCGCGACCCTTCGTCGGTCTCCATAGCTGAAAAAGCTCCGGGAGCAGCCGAAAACGCAGCCACCAGCTGCTGGGGCAAGCCGCGAGGGAGCGTACGGAAGCGACGGTGGCGGCAAATGTGACCAGAAATGGAGAGCTAGTGGTGGAGGGTGGAGGCCGAAAACCCTAGAAGAAAGCTTGAAGAGGGAAAGAGTAACGAAGTGCAGTGGAAGCTTGAGAATTTTGCAGAGAAAGATGGCGGATGAGGAAGAACAGGCGG
The DNA here is from genome assembly GCA_017140165.1 of Eucalyptus shirleyi. Classification (NCBI taxonomy): domain Eukaryota; kingdom Viridiplantae; phylum Streptophyta; class Magnoliopsida; order Myrtales; family Myrtaceae; genus Eucalyptus; species Eucalyptus shirleyi. The sequence goes on from CM029450.1 coordinate 43,031,624, forward strand.
GAGAGAGAGGATTTGATAACGGGCCGAGCCGGGCCGGTTTGGGCCATAACCGGGCTTAACAAGTGGCCCTTCGATACACAAGCAAAGCCTTATCAGTTCATTTCACGGAAAATAGGCCATTTTCAGAAAATATTTTCCTAAAAGTCATTTTTCAAGAAAATGACAATATTTTCTAATATTCGACTAAAATCTGAAAATATTTCGGAAAATATTTTCCAGTGTTTGGTAAGGAAAATATTTTCCGCTCGCCAAATTGGCGAGCACGAGCATCAAGCTCAAGGCTTGCCAGATCAATGAGCGTGAGTTTGAAATTGACGAGCTTGAGGTTCATCTAGTCCAACGACTGACCAAGAAAGAAAAAAAAGAAACAAAGAAAAGAAAAAGAAAAGGCAATTAAAAATAATTAGAATATAAAAAAATAAGAAGAAGAAAGGGGAGGAGGAAGCGAGAATTTGTAGAGTTGTGAGATAAGAGAAATCAAGTGAGAAAATATTTTTCACTTTTCTACTTTTGAAGACTTTTTTCTTTTGATGGAAAACATTTTCCCCAAAGAATTCATTTTTAAAACGAACGACTATTTAAAATCTGGAAAATATTTTCCCGAACATTATTTTCCGCGAAACGAAGGAAGCCTTAGAGAATGTATCTTTGTAAGAGCTAGTTTGCTTTGGGCACTCATTACAACCATTATGTTCTAGAAATAGTTTCTGAAACAGAAATAAATTTTTCTATTTCTATTTTTAGAAAAGTTTCTAAGCAAAAATTACCGTTTGATAACGACACAAAATTTTTTCTTTTCGGTCTTTTGGTCGGCGGTAGACCGGCGACCGGCGACTGGCGGCGACCGACGACCGATGAAAGACCGATTGACGAACATCAAAAAGAATTTTTATTTCTCAATTATGTTCCATAAATAGAGAAGTATAAAATTTTCTACTTCTAATTTCTATTCCAAAGCTATTCTAGAACAAGAATCTATTTCCGAAATTAAAAAATGGAATATATTTATCAAACGGATTTCTATTCCAGAAACATGTTTGGAATAGAAAAATTATTTTAGAACAGAAATTCTGATTTGTCATGCACCCCCTTTGAGTGTTTTATAGTAGCGTAAGAAAATTAACTATAATAGTGGGGCGCAGTCTTTTCCTACTCATAGTATTTACTAGTTGTGTGACATGATCATTTTTTTCAATGTTATGTTTGTACCAGTATATGTGTGTTTCAAGTTGCCTATTACAATTTTACCATATTACTAACATGTTGCTTTCACACCCATCAATTGGTACTAGAGCCACGCTTCCTTGCTCAACAAGTGGCATTGGAGTTAGACAATCAGAGATCGGCTTGACTTTGCTTAAGTCTTTGTCCATTTGCCAAGCCAAGGCGTATGATGATGTGATCGAGAAGATTTTGATGGGTAGCACCATTCTTGAGTACTGAAAGTTTGAAAGTTGCACGCATGGGGAGGGATCACAACAACATTTATTCAAGAAACTTGAAAGAACTAATGATTGATAGATGTTGGCAAGTCAAAGGAAATGATCCGTCGTTAAAAATTCTCACTACTCAAGATAGAAGCCGTGATGCAATTGGGGTTTCACCATCAGGAAGAGAGGTGTCAGAATTGTGCAGTTAGATGAACCACCTAAACAAAGTCCAGGCTTGATTCGATCGTTCTTACTATCATACTACGGAAGATATTCTTACCTTTTTTGTCAAATAGAATTTATCGTAACTTTTTCTTGGAGGAGACCATATTGGTTACTTGTTTATGGATGACCCCTATCATCATTCATGACATTATTCATACTTGGATAGAACAACTTTGTTTACTAATTTTTCATTAGATGGTATCTCTCTACTCTAATTCTTTCAACATCTTTCGTCAAAAGGTTCTCTAATTTTTCAAATGTAAGGAACACAGGGTATATCATTCAAAGACCATGCTTAGATTATGCACTAGTTTTGCATCGGCATTGCAACCTCATTGATCAAGTACTATGTGTTGAGTCTTGCCTGTTTGTTGCCATCCATGGGCACTGTTATCCATAGGCGATACAGCTACTTTCGAAACGCATACACTATTAAATTATTATGCTAAGTTCGCTCAATATCCTCCATTTGTTCAGATAGTTTAAGAATGATGTTGAGTTACAAACATAGTTCTATAATTACTAAAATAGTAGCAGAGGCAAATTTTATAAGATTACACAATAGCTATGATAGAGGGTTTAGCCAAAGGTATTATGAGTACAGATTGCCTTCTCTTCATTTCCTATCAATAGTATAGCTTCTCTCCATATTCCACTAGTATTCATGATCCCGCCATTCTCTTTTTGTTTTCTCGGTCCTTGAAAATTTTAATTGTAGTCTCTCCAAAACAAGCTTATGTAAGACTACTTGTGCATAGTTTGATTTAATACGCTGTTTGCATTGGTAGTGGATCAAATACCAATAATTTATTTTGTTGGTAATATTTATCGTTTCGTCTTATTACTAATTGTCGTTGTCACTATTTCTGCACTTATTTTGCATTGAGAAAGAGTACATTGATGACACAAAGATATACAAATAAATTAATAAAGCAGGTTAATCTCAGAGTAGATTCAGCTAAAGTTGACCAAGAGGCTATCATAAAGATAATTAATAAACACAAGAACAGAAATATCACATATGCACATTTTACATGCATACAATCATATATACCGATACGATTACTATCTTGATGCATATGATCAAACACGAAGCTATTCCATCTTTAAGAGTTTCTCCTTTAGATTGACAATAAATCCTAGAGAACGAATGATAAAATTAAACATTTTTAGATTCTTGTATATCTGTACATCATTAAGTATTTTGGCTATATGATACTCTTTTCAATAATATGAAACATAATCTCATAATCTTAAATATACCATTTAATTGCAAATTTCAAATCTCTCATATTGGAAGATAGTATTTGTTCTTTGATGCCACCTTGTCACTATATATCTAGCCAGTCATATCGATTATAGTAACCCTAAAGATTGACCCTTTCACACAAGTGTTTTGTACATTGGATTGGATGCATCATTTAACAATGATGCGTGGAGAAGTGAGTAAATTTTAAGTGAGAGATTTCAACATTCAAATGCAAAGTTTGTGGATTGACTACACCATGTAATCCATTCAACCCAAAGTACAAACAATCCAAACCAGACATTTGGTTCTCTTATATACGGAAATAATAAACATATAGGCATGAAGCAAAAGTTTGGCACCATGAATAGCTGTCAAAGCTTGCAGAAGTACCATAAAGACAGTTATCCACCCAGATAGAGGATGGGTCAATATCTTTCAGTCGATTCTATCTAACTCAATAGATAAAGAGGTAACTTTCACGCCGCTTTTTCTCTTCAATGAATGCCCGCCTAGCAGAAAATGTTCATGGCAGGCATATATTATAACTCTCCAGAAAGGGTGGAGCCTAAGAGCTTCAGTCAAAAAGCACATATGCGTTGCTTCTCACACTGATGCCTCCTGCAGCTTCAAGCATTAGAGGTCCACCCACAAGAGCAACATGAACATTACCGCTGCATGTTCACAAACAGACGTTCATTCTGAATTTGAGATTTTATCTTCATGCTTGTCCAAGTATGTGGACCACGACCTGCTTTCTTGCAGCCAAAACACAAGCCATGTCCCTACTTACTGTCGCAAAAAAAAAATAATAATAACTTGATTTCTCTCTAGTGTTCCTATAATATGGCCATAACTAATGTGATGTTTTAATAGCTCTGTAGGGTAAAAGTAATAAGTACAATACTTGCATCACGCTAAAACACAGGCCGAAGCAATACTTGTGTACCTCAAGAGGCTATGGTATGCATGTGAACCATGAATGCTCTACAATATCTTGATATACCAAATACCATGATAGCATCTATCATCATGAACATGTACGTACTAGTTCTCACTCAATGACTCTGACCACCATAAGAAGATAATTATTCTTTTTGTATTTGTCTGGCCACTAAGATTTATCTTTTTCGCACTTTGACCTCCCAATTGATCTAAATTAATAGGAAAACCTAATACCTTAGTATTTTTCTTCTTCAATTAAAAAAATACCCTTCTTTGAAGCATAAATTTGCACGTTTCCAACCATCGAAACAAACATTAAACGATCCATTAGAGAGGCACGACCGCAATGTACCAACACCAGTCATATTTGAACTTAAGAGTAGGTTGTAAAAGTGGAAATTTAGTAAGGAGCATCAACATGATTAATTCAGTTCCACCACCTAGTCCATGAGATAAATTTGTTACTGACACTAGCAAGTTTATCAAACAATGATACATAAAGGAAAGACTATCCGCAACAATAAGTTTCCAAACATCCAAACTGCAAATGGACATGGTTAGAAGCTCCAAGAAAATAGTGTTCAGAGTATACAATTTATGGCATGGCAATGAATTGATCCTTAACTCGATTGTATGTCGGTGTGAAAAATTCTTAACAAGGGGGAACTGCAGTATGGGGAATGCTACAAATCTTCTCATTCAGTGTAAGATAGAGTGCTAGATGTGTAATTTCACTGGGTTAGTGTTTTAGGAGGGAGAATGAGACAACTGAGCAGAAGTGTTCTCACAAAATAGAAGCAAAAGTGGCACCACTAACCCATTAGGGTCATCAAATACACATTTCTTAACATATATAAAAGTACAAGGCTCCTAACTGTCAAGATATGTAGGAACTTTTGAAGTTATGGTAAGTCAGAAAGTAAAATATCCTATAAAATTGCAGCATGAAATGGCATGTAAATGCACATAGGAGGAAAAACTGAGCTGCTACTCCTTGTGCTGATGAGGAGAGCAAGTACTAACAAATAGGAAGAACAAAAGAACAAACGTCTACACAAGAGGTTGAACGCTCTTCCTATAAGATTTTGGAAAGCCCAGAATAGGTCCAGACTAGTTAACAAGTTCACTGGGTTACCAATTGACAGTACACCTGGTCACTTGTTCAACAGGGCCAATAACACCAGTTCTTGACTGCTACTATTTCTGCTGTGAAACCAGACTCCAACGAAAAGCACAATATTCTCATTTTTTCTTTTCATTTTGCCAGTAATGTCTTAAATAGTGAATTGACATGTATTGGAACACATAGAACTCAAGAGCATCCCATACTTATCCCATACTTATCACGAGCACATTCATCTTATTTAGCAGCATAACAATTTGATGTTGTTGTTTCCAACAGAATATATTAGCCACATCTGCAAAGAAGGCTTTAAAATATGCTATGCCAGGCTCTTACCTTATACAGAGCCAAATCCACACAATAGTAATTAGGAGGGATGCACAACAAGATCGCTTCCAAAGGCCTTCTCTGCTTCACATTGCTTGAATCATTCACAAATCACCTCACCACTGCTATACCGTTTGTAACATCTAAAAAAGACTATTTGGAATGAGGTATAGGCTGCGTTTGGGAGTGGCATTTGTGAGCCACTTTGAACCCCCAAAGCCCTTTGGGCTAATTTGTGGGTGTTTGGTAAAAATTTCCAAACCCCATTTAGGGAATGCCAAGCATTCCCAAGGCTGAAAGCCCAAGGCAGGTGGGGGGCTGCCTTGGGCTTTCAGCATTCTCGCTTAAATAAAAAAATTTCCTTCCCAAATTGTCCCCGTTGATTTTTCATTTTTTCCTTTTTACCCTGACTATTCATCTTCTTCTTCTTTCTTCTTCGTGAGCGGTTGCCGACGAAGGGCACGCAATCGCCGGCGACCATTGCGCCCGCCACGCCGACCCGCTGCACCATGACCTCCACTGCGGCCGCGCGACCCCTCAGCGAGGGTCGCGTGACCCCGCTCGAGAGGTCGCCGCGAAGGTCGCGACCGCGACCCATTTGGTCGCAGATCTGGTCGCCAGTCGTGATCTTCGCGCTGCGACCAGATGGGTCGCCGGCCACGACCTTCAGGCGACCTTTGCGGAGGTCGCGACGCAGATCTGCGTCGCCGGCCGTGCTTCAGGCCAGGCAACCTTCGCGCTGCGACCAGATGGGTCGTCGACCGCGACCTTCGCGGAGGTCGCGACGCAGATCTGGTAGCGACCAGATCTGCGTCGCCGGCCATGCTTCAGGTGACCTCCGTGGATGTCGCGACCTTCACGCGACCCATTTGGTCGCAGATCTGGTCGCGACCACGCCGGCCACAACCTTCACGCGCGACCAGATGGGTTGCCGGCGACCTCTGCGGCGCGGTGGGTCGCCGGCCCAAATCCGAGGTCACCGGAGGTCGCCGAAGGTCGCCGAGGGTCACCGCCGGCCGCCGGATGCCACCTGCCCTTGCTGGTTTTCATTTTTTTTATTTTTTTATTTTTCTTTTGATAATTTTTTTTTTTTCACAAAAGTCATTTGTCCCCCAAACACCATTTTACTCAAAAGTACTTCACAAAGGATTTTTAAATTACAATTTACCAAACACAATTTGCATTTTGCAAAACACATTTAACTCAAAGGTCTTTGCATTTTCCTAAAGACTTTCCCAAAAAGCCTTCCCAAACGCACCCATAATCTGTAAATCCAATTTCATAATTCTATTAGATGAAGCCAATTCAGAGGCATCCTATAGATTTAAACAAAGAAATGAAGCAATTGTACTCTGCACATGTAGATCTCTGGAGAAAATTGTAGTTTCAGATTAAAGGTATATAACTCATAGAAGGACAGTGAAATGGGAACATATCTCGTGGATTGTAAAATAGACATAGGAAGAAATTGTGGCAATAAATTCATGTCAAGAATTTTATTTTTTTTAAATAGTAAAAAATGCATCTTGGCAGCTTCCTTGAAACTATAATGATTAAATTATTTCCTAATCTAGAGAAATGAGATACTGTTTTTCCATACACAATGATCATAAGCTAAACAGAAAGCCCAATCCGACAAGATCACCCAACTTAAGTCCAATTACATTGTAAAGTAATCAAGCTGGAGATCAAATACGAAACACTAGAATGTTAGGAAAATGGTAAGTGAAAAATCATTGACTACAAAACCCAGAAGACAACATCCTACCCCCAAAGGTTTCCATTTCTTTTTCTCCTTCTCACATTATAGTCTCAAAGTTCTGGCTAATCAAGCAAGGGAATGAAAAATATTTGTAAAATTTTACGGTAATAGGAAAATGGATAGTAAGATCTACAGACAAACTCAAATAATTGATGAGTTGAGTAACACCATAAGCGCAAGCTTTCAAGTAAATGATTGCAATGTTCTCACAAATCAATTTTGAACCGAGGCAATCATACTCAAACTCTTGTTATGCATACAAAGAGATCGAGAATTTCACATTTGGTACACATATCAGCCATGAGGACCGGACTTGAAAGGAGGGAAGAAGCAATCACTTCAAACAACAGATAACAGTAATGTTTTGTCCCATAATTCATATTTCCCCCACAGAGATGGCATGAGTAAGAACACTTATGCATGGAAAACTAGATATAGCAATCAGATGAAGAATCAACAATAAAAGAGCAATAAACAACACATTCAGGTAAGAATTCTATGCAAGAGCAAGATTCTATTACATTTCACATTTCTAATTCTTTTGCTAATACCTATGTTCCATCTGTTGAAATTCCTCCGCCACTATCCTTTGTAGATATTCACTGTCCCCAAATCCTCCAAATTGCAGTAATTCTCTAGCGCAATAATGTATGTAAGACATCTCGTTGACGTGACTGACAGAACACATCAAGGCAGAAAAGCGCAAGAAATTACAATTGATCTTTCGAAAAGTGAGAACCTTCCAATTCAATGAGAAATGACAATCAACCCGTTAATTTTAACCCTTGTTTTCATGTGGATAGCTAAAATAGTGCTAAACCAACAAAAACCACAGTTGACACCCAACAGGCCACCCTACCTTGAGTCAACCTTATCTAGTTAAAGTGCTCTAAGTATTTATGGGGATGGTAACAAGATGACATGAAATGAAGAACTAACCCACAAACCAGGAGTCATTTACAATCACATATCTTTAGTTTAGCAACTAATTCAGTCACATTGGATTAAAGCAGATTCAGTTGCTAAAAAACAATACCAGGTTGACAACATATCATTTTGCATTTAAAGCATGACCAGTTCCATTAAACCACAATATTAGAATTCTCTAGCACACAAATGGATAGCACAACGCAGTGAAGGCCTACCAAAATAGCTGCTAGAGTATATGAAGGCAATACTATACTGAAAATACTTCGTAGTAATCAAAGAATACTAAGCTGACGGACTTTCTCTCTTCAAAGCATTTACAAGAGACTGTCCACAACCTCTACCAATTGAAGCGATGAAGCACCACCTTTGAGTCCTTTATGACCGTTGCCAGCCAACACTTCCCTGGTTTCCACTCCATCATCTTCACCTACCAATCAGAAATCAAGCAAACTTCACAAAACCAATTCGGACCAATCAAGTCGACCGCCCATTAGGTCACAAAAGAACACTGGGAGCTAAACCTGAGAAGCCAGCGGTTTTTCAAACTGAAGCTGAAATGGAAGCACAACACACTATGGTCCTTTGACAGTTTCCATAGCTAAAGCTCTGCGAGCAGCCGAAAACACAGCACCAACACTATAACAAATCACAGGGATGCAAGCTAAAAGAGGGCTTGTGAAGGTTAGAGTTCAAAGAATCCAAAGGAAACGTGGCCTGACAACATGCAAATAACTTTTACCATTCCAAGGATGCATTGTCAGGGTTCGAAGAAGTTCAAGAAATGTGGAGCTCCTCATCCTTCTATGATTTCAATTCCTTTTAGAAGTGCCTTTTGAAAGCTCTCTAGGATGCTACAACATTTACATCAACCGGTGGAATGATATTCGAATCCTGCCAGTGAGTCAGAAGAAATCAATCCAGTAACTAACATCAACGGACTGCTAATAATACTCCAAAGTTTATGGAACTCCTTTGTCAGACTTGATATTCTTTTTGAACTCTTTGGATCCAACTAATGGGGCTTCTAACGTCATCAACCACAAAAGCTTTGATCAAATTAGCATAGTGTATTCAACTCAAGATGCTTTCTTTTGTGGGACATACTATGACTCTTTTCCTTATCATTATGTGCTATTGATGCATTAGAATTAATGCAAGACAGTTTTCAAATGGCATATAGGATACTGAAAAGTTTCCTCAGGAAACTTAAGGAAATGCTTCCTGTGTTTTTCTTTTAAGCAAGTGCACTAACAAGAGCTTATGCACAATATACGCAATCATTTCATAGCACATCAGATTATGTCGAAAGACATTCTAGTTAATGTATTGCCTGACCCAATAGTTCAAGTATATGACAGATGGCTTTACCCACTCTACAAATATCAAGATGCATTCTTTGGGAGGCTTGGAGTAGGTATACCCTGGATTCAAACTAAATGAACATGGATCCATGGTCTGAAAAATTCGAATTGTAATTTTCTCAATCGATCCAAATATTTCAAGATGTTTTTGCTTCTACCCTATTTGCTAGTTCACTCACGACCACACCACTAGGCGAAGAGCTTGTGCTTGCATTTAGCACTTCTAAATTAATATGATTATCTTAATCTCCTAATGAAGACAGTTCTGTAAGATAAACAGGTGAAACACAATGGTTGGACAAATTTTATCCCAAGTCAGAAACATATGCATACTAAGGGATGCCATATCAACATGCTTCTTTTGCATTGTAAATTCACTCTTAAGTGTACTTAGAAATATGCAGCATGAATTGCATGATGAGCGTAGAGCAAACTAAAACCTCACATTAGAAGGATTGCCATATAGGGTCCTTCATTTAGCATTTTCTTTGACCTATACAATTGACTTTTGGCATGCTATCAAAAACTTGTACACATTAGTTTTTCAGCACTTCCAGCGTTCCAAAATCAATCAGATGTCGAGAATCTCTATTTTTCTGCATAGGATGAAGGATCTTACTTGAAAACTAATGTCAAATGATGCGCTTTGACAGCCTTATCATCTATTTTCGCTACTGACATGATAAGCAGAACCATTTTGCCAAAGCACACATTAACTTCCATGAACATCTCCCCCTAAATTCCTTGAATTCAAGTAAGAAAACAATGGTGACACTATCAACCAGGAAATAATAATGACAAGATCATAAATCTTGAAAGATATTGCAAGCGGGAAATTTAAATTGAAATTGCGCAGTAGATCTCAAAAGAGCATAGGTCGATTACCTGCTTTATGTACCTTCATTAGAAAATGTGGATCCCTCATCCAAGTCGTCCGATCCCTCATCCGAGTTGTCCCTATAGTATGGATATTCATCCGATCCCTCATCCGAGTCGTCCTTATAGTATGGCTATTCGTTTGATTCCTCATTCGAGTCGTACCTATAGTATGGATCTACTAATGTAAATGTGCCAGTTGTAATCTCAATATCGATAAATCCGAGTTCCAGATAATTATGGAATTGTTTTGAGTGACTTGCATCCAATAATATTCAATTCTTCCAAAAACTTTAACCTATCAAGGCCTTGAATTTTGACCAAGTTTTCACATTCTCTAGCTTCTAATATCTTCAAACTCTTGGATTTTGGAAGGAGTAGCCTTTCAATTGGAGTGCATCGAGAGATATCTAGACCTTCTAAACACTCCAAACTATCGAGCCCTTGAATTTCGGCTAGATTTTGCAACACCGAGCCTTTAATTTCTTCAGCATGCCAAAATTTGGAAGGTGTAGCCTTCCAATTGAAGTGCAGCAAAAGACATCTAGACTTTCCAGATACTTAGACCCATCGAGCCCTTGAATTTCGGCTAAGTTTATGCATCCTCTAGCTCGTAATTCCTTCAACCTCCCAGATTTTGGAAGGTCTAGCCTTCCAATTGAAGTGCAGCAAGAGACATCTAGACTTTCCAGATACTTAGACCCATCGAGCCCTTGAATTTCGGCTAAGTTTATGCATCCTCTAGCTCGTAATTCCTTCAACCTCCCAGATTTTGGAAGGTCTAGCCTTTTAATTAAAGTGCACTCATTGATATCTAAACTTTCCAAATACTCCAACCTATCAAGGCCTTCAATTTTGGCTAAATTTTTGCAACTTGTAGCTTTTAATTCCTTCAGCCTCCCGGATTTTGGAAGGTCTAGCCTTTCAATTGAAGTGCACTATTCGATATCTAGCCTTTCCAAATACTCCAACCTATCAAGGCCTTGAATTTCGGCTAATTTGTTGCAGCTCCTAACATCCAATATCTTCAGACCCTCGAGTTTTGGAAAGTCCAACCGTTTGATTGAATCGTTGAGTGTGATATACAAGATTTCCAAATATATCAATTTGTCAAGAACTCGAACTTCAAGTAGATTCTTACAACGGTTGACACTTAATGTCCTTAGATGGACAAACTGTGAAACGTCCAGCATTTCGATAGATCCACACCCAAGAGACTTCCAAGAGTTCCAACCTGAAGGGCGTGTTTAGGGATTGTGGTGATTCCGATTCTTCAATGTCCGTCGGTTGGGAGCATTTTGAACTCTTTAATTTCGTTGATGGAAGCTCCTGGATGCACTCGATAAATCCGCAATCCCAACTTGTAGTTCCTTGAGATGGGCTAGGTGGGAAAGCGAAGGCAATTTGCGACTTTGACAGGTGACATACAAATCTGTTAAGCCCGAAGGAAGCTCCGGCAGCGATTGGAGATTCTGGCATCCTTTAAATTCAAGGCATCGTAGGGAAGAAAGATTACGCATGCTTTCTACCATTATCCTTTTCAAATTTCTGCAATAGTAAGCACGTAACTCTCGGAGCTTTCTCAAACTCCCAATACCATTGGGTAATTCTTCTATATCACTCCAAGAAATATCTAGAATCTCTAGATTCTCCAAAGACCCTATGCTATTTGGTAATGCAGAAAGGGATGGAGTACCGGATAGATCGAGTTGCTGCAGTGCTTTTAATTTACCTATATTTGCTGGCAGCTCCTCGAGGTGGCGACACATACCCAGGTCCAAGCGAAGGAGGCCCTCCATGTCTTCAATGGAAGCGTCGATTCGCTTCAGTTCCCAACAATCACTAATGATGAGAACCTCTAACTTCTTGAAAGCTGAGAGGAAGTTCGTATTTTCCAAGGAGTCACAATTTGAAAGGTCTAGATATTTGAGCTTCTTTGCCATCTAGAAAAAAAATAATAATAATGATTGTCGAGGGGTGAGTCTAGAGTCATTATGATTCAAAAGAAAGCATAGAAAAGGAGGAAAAAAAAAGACTTTAGTTCTTACCATGAAAAAATTCCATCCTTTCCCATTTCTCATTTATCTTACTATTTCAATTCGAGTACAGCTAATTCCTGCATGTGAAAATTGTTTACTTCAAAACTCGTGGGACATTCTTGCCATTGAAGCCATTTTAACTCCTCCATTGAGTCCTTAAAATCTCCACTAAGATGTGCCCCTTTCATGAAAAGGAATCTTAGACTCGTCAATTTTTTGAATTGTTCTGCTGTGTAATTGTCGCCATCTCGCTTGACTATTTTGCCGAGGCCTTCTGAGTTGCCTTTACTTAGATCAATGGCCTCAATCTTGTCCGTTCCCTATAAGCAAGAATCAACGTTTATTAATACTAAATCCAACTAAAGTAATCTAATATTATTTGTTCATATTGCGATTGACGTGCATTAATGTGTTCAAGAGACCAGCAATGCGAAGATATGATTTTTCTTTTTACGCCAATAAACAATATTTATAAAGGCTAACAAAGTGAAGGATGTCAACTTCCATTTTGAAATTTGGCCATATACATTCGGATCTCAAAAAAGAATTATGATGTCATGGTTCATTCAAAGTAAAAACTTTACAACTTGTAATTTTCTTCTTTCCCATACTGTAGCTTCATTACCATACTAGTTAAGACAAGCGTGCAATGCAAGGAATTTAATCAAATTGCAATGTGCAAAATCAAAAGTTGATTTGATCTATTTTAATAGAAATATTTTTTCTCTATGTAAATTTCACATTAATTTTTTGTGTATATTACTCAACTGTGCTACTTAATAAAAAAAAAAATAACACATACTCTTATTTTCCATTGGAGTAATAACTAATTACAAGAAACCGAATATTGTGACAATAGTTATATTAATATATTATGTACTTATTATTTACTAGTAGTAACTTGAAATATTCTTAATTAATTATTTTCTAATCATAAATAACTAAGACAATAATATTAGTTATGTTAATATTCTCTACAACTTATTATTTTATCATAAATTTTAGTTTAGCTTTAGATTACAATTTGATATATTCATAATCATAAATAACTTATTAGCTATATTAATAATCTCTAAACTTACGATTTTATCATAAATTTTAGTTTAAATATAAATTACAATTTGATATAATCATAATCATAAATAACCGAGTTACTCAAATATAATAAAAATATTAAAAAAAATTAATTGTGGAAAGTGCAAAGCATTTTTAGAAATGAGAAAATTGAAGCTATTTTTGGCTACAAGCCTACATGGAATAGCTATTCCTTGGCCCCGACAGGAATAACTACTCCTGATTTTAAGAGTATAGTAATTTCTACTCTGTTTTTTAATCAAATGAAGGAATAATTGCTTCATCAAAATAGAATGGAAATAGAATAGTTATTCCTAAGAACCAAATTGTAGCAAGCTTTCACAAATAAAATAATAATAATAAATTATGCATAAGAAGTCAAGAAGTAATACAGAAAGTTCATGGACTTCCACATGTCATTTTCTTGGAACCAGAAATTTTGCTATTGTACTTCACAATGTTGTACAAGATTTCATGGATACTCATATGTGAACAACATAATAATTTGGGAAGGATTTAGATCTCAACACTCAAAAGGAATCCATGAAAGAGGAAGAAATCTTCAACATAAGTAATCTACTCAGATTAGTCATTGCTCCCAAAGAAATGCTCAAGTGACTACTATTAATCGACTATAAATAAATAATAAATAATTAAAAATTATTGTGAGATTCACTCCTTTAAGAATATGTGGCCTACATATTATTATTATGGTACCCCAAAGACTATTATGCTAGCAGGAATTTTTCCCCCATAAACTTCCCTCTCAAAATATTAGAATGCCCAATCTATCTTCAAGACTTCTTTGTGTGGTGTGTAACTCTTTTCAACTTAAAAAAATCGATAGCTAGGGTGTGGCCGAATCCCGAAAATAAGCCAACCTTTGGTACTCGGACCAAAGTCGCAAAACCTTTCAAACATCTATCAAGCCTAACCTTCAGCATCTACGACAAAGATAACATAACTTGTCAAACGCAATAAAAATAGCCCAACTATTTAGCCGTAGAACAAAATTGACACCTATTAAAAATTTCATCTATTATAATTGTTAAATCGCCATGGATGACCTACATTGTTCATTGTGCTAACGTACACAGTGACTGATGTCAACCCACACCAAAAAGGATGTTGTGTTTTACTTTATAATCATGTTAACAATTTGTTACAAAATTCCTGGCTAATTGTAAAGAAAAAAAGGTTTTAGGCATGATTAACATGGTTCATTGTGCATATCCGCACAATGAGCTATGTAGAATGACTCGAGATGATTTAAAGTGAAAATAGGCAGAATTGATGGCGGGCGTCATTTTTGTCCCATGAGTAAAAGGATGAGTTTGAAAGGTAATGTCATCTTCATTCCACATTCAAAATGCTGGGTCCTTTTAGGATTTTTTTCGACTTGTGTAATGTTTATCCCAATTGCAAAAGTCGTACTTGTTTTATTTGGCTGTGCACTCATTAATATCCAACGAGTGAGTTGTGAGTGTGTTTCAATTATGCTTTAAATGTCTTTTATTTTTTGGTTTATTTAGTAAGTCGTGCTAGTGCTCTGTCCTTGCTTCGCACTTGGCAAGCTTTTTTTTCATAAACACTTCAACAAAGGAGAGTATTGGGTGACCTCTCACGTCGCTTTGCCATGTTATAGGATGTCTTGTACAAGCAATCTTTCCACAATGTACTTTAGGTGCAACACTTGATGTGGAGGAAATGAAGACATCTCAAGTGGCATTTCGATCGAGCTTACGCTGGAGGGTCCTTCTAAAGGTTCGGCATAATTGTAAAAGGAAGAGGCTGAGAGTTGTGAGTGGCTAACCCAGCCTCCTTCGTCCCTTGGGACCAACGAGGGGTAGCAGTACTTTTTCAAAATAAAGAAGGATATTTGGCATTTGTTTTTCAATTGGAAGTGGTGCATATTGTGGTTCTTTCAGCTGCTTGTATTTTAGATAATATATATGAAAATAACTTCGGATATTTTCATTCAATGTTGGAATAAACTGAAAAGAAGAACTTATATCATTTTTAGCAGAACCACTCTGATTTCAACTTACGATAGTGCCATGGATGAAGAACGAAATGGAATCATGGAAGAATACTGACATAATTATATCAAACTGTACCCTTTTAGTTGTAAAATTTAGTTATACCATTATATTTGTATATAAAATATACAACATATTCATTTTTATTTTGCTTAGTTTAGTTTGTTTTATCATGTAGTACGAAAGACATAATAAATGGACACCGGCTTCGAACTTGTTAATCTATGAATTAGCTCTTGTGATTATACATACGGTGAGACTGTAAATAAGTGCGAGTCTTTTGATCAACAACTAAAGTCAAACCAAATGATGGATTAAAAAGAGTAGAGTCGCAATCATGATTAATTCACAAATGCAAATACAATCTCATGCTTAATTATACAGAATAGAATTTTAGAGTATTTATCTCCTTGACCTTTAATGTAGAAAATAAGTATCCCTTCCATTCTCTATTATGGAATAGTGACTAAAATTTCATGAGAAATGTGGGCATCGTTAGTCCTATTATATTAATTCTAACATATGATTTATATATCCCGAGTAGCTACGGTTTACAATAGTATAGTCAAGTTATTTATTGCATGTGTCAAGGACGCAACTAAATCAATATAGAAATTCAAGATTTTTGTCAATATAGAATACCCCTATCAATATCTAAAAAATTTGAAAGTACCTCATTCTTGGAGATAACTTTGTAATATACACTTGTTTAAGAAATATCTTAGATAAGCTGCGATACTTACTAAGAGAGAAGCAACCTCCTACTTTCTAATCATGTCAATGAAACAATACAAGGATACTAATATTAGAAGGTTCTATGTTCACTAGAGCAAGCATTGAGTTGACGACCAACACTACTCTAACAAGAGAACATGGACTAAGGAACAAAAAGAAGAGAAATGGTTACCTTATTTCTCTTTAGCACTTTCAAGGCTTCCTCGGAGTCCCATAACCTGCTACGGTGCCAAGGCTGCTGCTCATTTTCCTCACGAACAATTGCCCTACCAAGATCTCTTAATTGGTCATGCATTCGGAGCTCAAGATCATCTCCAATTTTTATTAATGACATAAATTTCAACACTTCAATATTCTCCCCTGGAAAAAAGTCACAAGCATCCCACATGTAGAATGCGATTCTCTTGTCAGTGCCAATGAGAAAGCAAGCGATATCCAAAAATATTTGTTTTTGTCCATAGTCTAATGCATCGTAACTTATCCTTAACTTTTCTTGCACTTCTTTAAGAGGGACCTTTTCTAACTTTTTTATCATATCTCTCCATTCTTTTGATTCTTTCCACAAAATAATGAACCTAAAACCTCAAGGGATAAGGGAAGTCCTCCGGCAGTGGATACAACTTCACGAGTGAGGCCCTCAAATTCACTTGGAGGAAAGTCCTTTCGAAACGCATGTTTGCTAAACAGAATCAAAGATTGATCGGGATCCAATTCGTAAGGGCATAGTTGTGGTCCACCCCAGCTAATTCAAGAATTCTCTTGTTTCTCGCAGTAATAATGATCCTACTTCCCAAAGAAAACCAATCATGATTACCAGCCAAACACTTCACTTGATCGACATTATCCACATCATCAAGAAGAAGAAGGACCTTTTTATCTTTAAACCTAGAGGAGATGAAATTAATCCCTTCATCCTTATTACGCACTTCATGTTTTTGTTTCGATATATCTAAGATTAACTGATTCTGTAAGTAATGAGCACCATGCTTCCATGATTCCCTTATATCAGCAATGAAGCTACAATGCTCAAATTGATTGGATAGCTTGTTGTAAATGGTTTTAGCAAGGGTAGTTTTACCAATGCCTCCCATTCCATGGATGCCAACAAATGGGAGGGCATGAGATTTATCATCCAGAAGTTCCATAACATTCTTCACATGACTATCAATTCCAACCATATTCTCAGAAATAATCAGCTCATACTTTTTCTTCAGTTCATTCAACACATTTCGAACAATCGATTTCACCAACTGTGCTTCAGACCTGTCAAATGTGACGAGTTCAAATATGTGGCAACAATAATTTTATATTGTTTATCCATTGAGAATGAAGTAATAAACGAATCCGAGATAAATTGAAAAAATTTAAGAATCATTTTGGTCACACCTCCATATATTATCTTATATGCTAAGAATAAAGTTTGAGAAATGCTTGTGGTTGTTTCACATGGCGTGCCCCCTTCCACTATTACTCTGACATAATTTATTAAATTAGAAGAAACTTGAGGGCATCACTTATGAACCTTGAATATTGTATATATTATGAAATTGAACTGAATTTTAGACTTGTTGATGGTGAAAGATATTAGGGATGACGTGGACATAACTTTGAAAACTTTCTGGAGCCTTTGAATAATCAAAAATCCAATAAGCCAACCTAGTATGAGAGTTAGCTATCAATTAATAAACAAGTCATAACTTTTGGTGCGAGACGATTTCAACTCTTGTAATACCAATTTAAAAAGCCTTTCAAATTGTGATATTGCGAATAACTTGAATGCAATCGGGGGATTTCTCCTTGTTTGCGCAATTCTATACGATTGCAAGTTTCTACTTGTTTTATCATTATAGATTGGTGTTCTTATCAGTTTTCATTGCCTCTAGGATGATAAGTTCTTGTACTTTGTTTTCCCTTTGAGTAACTATGTTCTTTGATTTTAATTGATCTAAGTGGAAGAATAATTTTTTCCCAAAATAAGAACATTGATTCAATATATTTAGGTGTATGAGATAGAAATTACTTGCTGAAGATAGGAAATGCATTGAAAATTATTCAAACAAATATATAATACAAATAATCCCTTTTCCTTTTTTTTTATATTTTCCATCATCATATATAACTAATGAAACATTTCTTTTGTAAAATAATTTTAATAGCAACTAGTCAACACTATTAATGATTTAATAAATGTAACTTGGGAAGATAAAGAATTATGCCTTTGACAATCACTATGCACGGTATATGATGTTACGAGCTCTAAATAAAAATCACCAATAAGTTGTACTATTAATCTCAAATAAATATGTAATTAGAAAGGTTTGTGACAATGACTAGTGTGACATACACTATAAACATGAAAAAAAAAAAAAAAAAAAAATGGCACAATGTTACAAAATCTTTGGATATAAGAGTAAAAACTCAATCAAAAAATCTTATCATTCAAGTGAATGGGATCATACCAATAAAATCTATAAGTAGATTTGTCAATATCATTAAAGCAAAACACTAAAAAAAAAAAAAAAGAATAATTTATCGAACTCATGCTTCGTAGGATCTTACTGCCAACATGATCTTTCTGTTTATATATATAGAACGAAAATGAAGCGGGTGAGAATCAGAACAACCAGTAAACACCCGCACATATTAAAAGAAAGTAGAGAATGCCTTGGTGAGAAATTTTACCCATCGGCTTCGTATCCTTTCAAGTTGCTGACTTCAAGGAGTGCTTGCTTCCATTTCTCCAAAATCGCTGGGTCGAAAGAAGACCTCTTAAGCAAACGCTTCTCACGCTTATGAAATTCCTTTCCAAAACTCCCAATTTGATGTCCCACGTCAGCTGGTTTCACTTTGTAGAATATAGGCAACACTATTTGCTCGTTATTATTTTTGCACTCCATTATTTGAACCAGTTCATCTAGGCACCAACTGCTTGTACCATAATTCACAGAGAGAATGGGGATCGAGATTTTACTGTTCCTAATGGCTGCCAAAAGCTCTGGTTTGATGTTCTCGCCTTGGCAGAGCTCATCATCATCTCTGAAAGCATCAATTCCAGCAGTGAGGAGCCCATGGTAGAGGTGATCGGTGAAGCCATGTCGAGTATCTAGGCCTCTGAAGCTCAAGAACACCTCGTAGCAGTTTCCAGTCGATGCATTATTGTTAATTTCTGTTGGAGACGAACCAGATCCAACGAAATTAGTTTCTGTCAGCACAGTCATCGAACCAGATGCACCAGTATCAACATCCTCTGCATTTCCACTCGCATTAGTTTTCCTCTTCTTAATGCGACGATGCATTTCAGCCTCTGACTCTGCCATTGAGTTCAGCTTTCAAGCCCTAACAGAGAAAAAACCAGAATGCCCCTCAGAAAACAGGAAATGCCTTCTTGCCTCTTCTATTGTGGTCTGTTAAAATTTCAATACACATGAAGCGGTGGATTTGTTCGGAAGATGAAAAGCGTAGAGAGACTTATGACGAGGCTGTGACAGGGATTTGCAGGAGAAGATGAAAGATGGGGGAGAAGAGAGAGAGAGAGATTCGTCCTGTCCGATATTTTCCAAACGAGTGCTCGGAATATATAAAAACATCAAAGCGTCGGGACGGTGAAGAGTCCTGCTTAGTCCATTGCTTGCACCGTCGAACCGTCCTTTTCTTTTGTTCATTTGTTTTCCATAAGAGAAGGTATTTTTGTTAATTATATTTCAGCTCTTGATTCCACTTAGGAATTTTTTTGGTCGTAATCCCATATGGAATTTACCCTTCTTACTTTAAGCCTTTTAAATATTATACCATCAAACTGATAAACTTCATTTTAATACTGAAATGTCGTATTACAACAATCACTTATTCTAAAAAAATTATGTTATTTACATGTGTCGATGATCATAAATATTATCAAATTGCTATATTTATTTATTTTGTACCCGAGCACAATGAGAATAATGTCTTTTTGGTTCTCGTTCTACCTTAATTCCCTTCTTTTCTTCTGTCAAACCTTAATTTCTCCTTCAAATCTCATAAATAAATCCAAATGCCTTCTTGCTTTTGCTTTTCTTTATCATACATATATTTTTTTTATTGATTTGATTTATCTATTCCAACCAATTGGCACGCACCAATAAAATTCAAGCGTTGCCTTCGTGTGGTGGAAGTTTCAATGCAGTGGAGAATCCAAGGCAATCCTACCTGGGAAGAAGATAACATGTGAGCAAGTTTCGGTGCACAGGAATGAAAAAAATAAAACCAAAAATAAAAGAGAATTGCTATTATGATACCGTAAATTAGAATGGTCGATTCCAAGTCTAATCCTATCCACAAAAGAACTAATTACTAATTTTTGGAACCAGGGCCGAAGCCTATCTGATCTAATAAAACGGGTCACTAAAAACGAAACCTCACGGCTAGCCTTTGGGAAGAAGAGAAAATAGATGAGGCCTACTGCTAAATCTTATTTCTTTTGGTGAAAAAACAATACGTTTGGCATGAATGCAGGCCCCGCAATCAGAACCTCTTTTCCTTCGTCCTAGAACATTAACGAACTTTGAAAGACGCGTGTAGGCATTTTTATGGCATTGGATAACAGTTTTGCATCATCTCATTCATTTAGATCATAATATTAGTTAAGGATATAGTGAATTTTTTGAGAGAGCACAAGAAATTCTCAAGTTTTCAGTTTTAACCATAGAAACTTAAATAATTCTAACTCCACAAAGTTTATAGAGCTATGTCCTTACCTACATAGTATCAAAAGTAGTCTCATCTTTCGGATTATTATCATTTTATCAATAAATTTGAATTTACTTTCTTTAATATTATGAAATGGTCAAGCTCTTGCATGTTATAAGATGATTTTATTACTGTGTTTGGACAAAATGATAATCTAGAAGGGTACAAGCTCCTATGTACACGCTTATATGGTGATTATATGCACACACATTCTAAGAAAGTAAAATTTTGATCATCATATTCTTGTGAATTAGATTTTAATCCTAATAAATTATTTTAGCGACAAAACTTATCAAAAACATATTCATCAGATTGATTAAATGCTTTCAACCCTTGCAGAAATTAAATTTATTTCCCTAGATAATCTAAATGAATCACATATCTGTGTGCCCTTTTTTGCTAGTGAATTGGATTAGTGAACTAATCTACATGGATTGATTCCCAATTTTCTGATCAAACACGATTTTGTTTTAGATATAATTTTCCATGTCATTTTTTTTAACATGGATTTTTTAATGCCACATCAAACAAGTAACAATATTTTTTAGTGTAGGATTAATGAGGTAAATTTGAGATTGGTTATTGATTTTTTTAGATAAAAAAATGTCCGGGCATATTTTGGATTGGACATTAAATTTTGAATTTTTCAAAGAAAAGAATTGGGAGTAGATTTACGACTGAATCCAAAGTTAAAGATTTTTTTTAGATAAAAAGTTTTGGGGTAGAATTAAAATTGGATTTAAAATTTGAGAGTTTTTAGGAGAGCAGGCCCATATAAAAAAGGGAAGAGAAAATCGAGGAGTTTCACTTGTTTTAATCATCCAGGGGCAGATATGAAATTAGATAGCATTTATTTTTCTATCTATCCCTTTGCCCGATGGCTAGGTCCTACCAGCCTTGCTTAACTTGAGGGTACCAGTCTTCTCTACCAAATTTTTATCAGTTTCTTATTCCGAATGAGTTGCTCTTCTGTCTACTCAGGTGTCTACTCAAGTGCATGCGTTTGGTAACATTTTTGTTACCGGAAACAATTTCTATTCAAAAACAATTTTTTCTATTTTTGTTCCAATAACCGTTTTATGAAAAAAAAACAAAAAAAGACACGTTTTGTAACTATACAGAAATTTCTATTCCCAAAACAAAAACAAAATGAAAAACATAAACTCGTTTGGTACAAGAATAAAAATCTCTATTCCCAAAAAAAAACTTATTCCCAATTTTTTCATTTAATTTATAAAATGCCAATTATAGTTGATTATATAAAGTTCTAGAAAGAGGAAGGTGGAATTGGAATCATAAACTTGTGTTTTTTAAATTTAAAAAAAAAAAATGCCGTCATTGGCTAATTGGAATCATAAACTCGAATGAGGCCTAATATGCTAGATAACTATCGCCATTGATAATTCCTGCAGTGTTTTGAACTAAAGCCAATCGGCAGAGATTAGGCTAAATGCACATGGAGCCTTAACAAGGAAAAACTGTATAGAAATATTCTCATTATTCTCTTTTCGATACTTCAAATAAGTCCTCATTGTCATTATTCAATCAAAAGAAATCACATTGTATCCGACTTACGGACGATAACACGATAGTAAAACCTCACTCAATGCAGTACCAGAGTAATCTATAACTCGGATGAACCACAACACCCCGCAAGCTTTACCCCTCTCATAACCATCTGCTTCTCCCCTCCCACATTTGTCATGCATTTTCAGCGCATCCATCATTTCGAAACCACCGACTCCTCGAGCGAGCGAAACAGACAGAAATTAAAAAAGGTTGTAAAAAGAGGCCACTCCACGCATATACATGCTCATTTCCACATAAGCCACCAACACAGTTTCAAAAATTAAAACTTTGCATGTCTGATTGCGGGTGAAAGTTTTCATGATCATACCTGCTTTGAGTCAAAAAAATGCTACTCTATCTCCTGGTTTTTCGACTCCAAAATCCGAACACAACCACCCAACATAAAGAAGCAAAACACCAAAAAAAAAAAAAAAAAAAAAACCCAACTTTTATTCATCACATAATAAATCTCAAAGCAAATTTAAAACAATCAAAACATGAAGAGCTTATCATGAAATTGCTAGAACCCAGAGAACTGTGAACAAAAATAAGTTGCTTCTAAATCTTTCAATTCAAAGAACCTCGTACAAGAGAATAGAAAGGCATGAAAATTCAAGAATGGATGCTGGAAAACGTATATTCGAGAAAAAGCCCAGCCAAAACTCTGCTGGGGACAGACAGGTATAATTGAATAGATAAGGTAAGGGGAGAATTTCGAGCGAGTTCGAGAATGTTCGAGGATTTGACTGCACTATTTGAGAACCCACCGCTTTGTGACAATCTTCTCAAGCAACCGCTTCTACCACACTTGTGAAACACACGAACCATCGACCCCAAAATCTCATTTTTCCTGCTACCCACTACTTCGATTCCGCAAAGGGGGAGAAACCCACGAGGAAAGAAGAATTGCAGGGAACCCCAAATAGCAGGGAACCCCAAATTGCAGATTTGTTGTCAAGAAGAACGGGAAGCGAGAGCACGAGCGGTCCGTACGTCGATGGCGAAAGTGAGAGCACCTCCAAAAACGACACGAGAGGAGCTACAACAGAAAGAAATCGAACGAACAGCAAAACGAAAACGATCTACGACTAACCCTCTCGCTCAATCGAGCGACAAATCAAACTCTAATAAAATAAGGCAAAGGGGAGCAATGAAAAACAAAGCGAGAATCGCCAGAGAGAGAGAGAGAGAGAGCAAGAATTGCCAAGGAGAGAGACGCCTACCGTTTCTCAAGACTAGTTGTGGCAACAAAGGAGGAGGAAAGGTGTCGCGACTCTGTCTTGACTCTGTCTTCTCCGGCGAACGATGCGAAGAGGAGGAGGAGAAACAAACTTCACGAGAGAGAAAAGAGAGAGAGAGAGAGAAAAAGAGGTCTGCCAAGAAGTTTTAAAGAGGATGAGAATTACTTCCGTTTTTTATTTTTATTCCCGGAAAAAAAGTAACTTTTTTTTAAAATTTTTATTTCTATTTCAGATCTATTCTCAAAAATACATTTATTCTTGGAAACAAAAAATTTACCAAATCCATTCTTATTGAGATTAAGAAATGTTCAACCATTACTTACGCTAAAATATTATATTACTATGTGCATCAAGGATTATAAAAAATTATCAACGTGTGTGTATATATATATCATTTTGTGCTCAAGCATAATGAGAAGAATTTCTTTTTTGCTTTGTTTCTGCTTTAATTTCTCCATCAAATCTCATAGGTAAATCAAAATGCCTTCTTGCTTTTGCTTTTAATATATATTTCTTTGTAGGTTTGATTTATCTAATAAATTAGTTGGCGCGCACCAATAATTCAAACTTGCCAAGCTAGATAAGTAATTCATTAACTAGGACCACTAACTATGTATTTATGGTTGTTGCCTTTTTTTTTTTTTGTCGATCCTACTTTATTCTTATTCTACACTCATTCTCAGACTTTTACTTTACCTCTTGCAAGGCGTGGGAGTCGAAACCCACTTCTAAAATTTACGCGTCCCCACTCATCCCTTCTTGAGAAGGTGGGGATTTGAACTCCCCACCTCCCCCTTTCATGTTGGAAGGATGGCCATTGGGACAAATCCCAGTAGTTATGGTCGTTGCCTTAACGCGGTGGAAGTTTCAATGCACAGAAGAATCCAAGCCGATCCCACCGAGGAGAAAGAAAAAATGTGACCAAGTTTCAATGCAGAAGCAATAAAAGGAAAAAGAAAACCAAAAATAAAAGACAATTGCTGTTATGTTATCCTGAGACAAGTGATCATAATTGGTAAATACATGCAAAACGTCCCGACAACGATTGCGCGTTTGAATTTTCCTTTTCTCATATTAATTTATCTTTTAGTAGAAAAATTATTTTGGTTGAATATATTTAAACTCTTGATCTCATTTAAGAATTTACCCCTCCCACTTTGAGCCTGTTAAGTATTATTGTATCAAACCAATAAATTTCATTTCTCTGCTGAAATGTTGCATTATCAACAATTTCTTATCGTAAAATCTACTATGTAGATAAAGTCTTCAAAAAATTATACACCTAGAGAAAGTGAAGAAGAAAACCCTAATGGCTTGATATCTCGATTCCTTAGGGGAAGCAGGTGAGGGCCCTATAGGTCCTGCGATGCTTTCTGAAATAACTTTCGGTGATACGTAACTTTTTATACACATCTGCCTTTATTTTGCCAGTTATTCTCTAAATATATAATGGGACATCAACAGCCACTTGCCATACATTAGGACAACAAACATACGGATGCATTGACCACTTATATATTTTATTATATCTTGGACTAACCAAAGAGCAGCCGATGTTGAATAAGAATCAATTAGAGGGTAAATATTTCTATAGCCTTTACTACCCTTCTTTTAAGATGGAGACTTTGAACACATCAATGCTCAATATTTTTTACTTTCCTCTTGTTTAATTTCTTTTCCTGATAAGACGGCAATTCTTTCTAGCTCCTTTCTTAACCTTTGCACATTACTTCCCTTCTCGCTCTAAATCCTTGATTTTCTACTTGTTGTCATCGCTTCCCTTACATTCACTATTTCCCCTTCCATGCCTGCAGAACCCTAAACCCACGCCCTTGGTCATTCTCAGTGACCGACGAGCCACCCCCCTCAAAATCACCCGTTAGTTGGTGAGAGAAGGATGTGTGAGGCCCCAACTGGTCACCCCCCATGATGTCAAAATTACACTTCGAATTATATATATATATATATATATGCTTTTATAATCAACAAATCACTTTGATATTATTACTATGTTTGGGATTAGCCATTGAAATTACTACAACTCGTATCCCGTTACAAGAAAAGTGTCGTCAATTACTTGACTTAAGATAATGTCCACTCGAGGACTCCCCATGGATGCGGGGAAATACTTGGACTATTGATTAATGATTAGGGTTCCAACTAACCTTTGAAGCGTTCTGGTCAATGATCAAATAGCAATTATATCATGTAGGGCTAAAAGAAAAAAAAAAAGAGAGAGAAGAAGATATCATCATGGATTACAAAATCAAAAGGCCGTGAAAAAAAAGAAGAAAGAAACAAAGGAGCTAATTGTGCCGTTTTTAAACGAAAAGGAAGCTCGTCCACGGCTTAAAAGCCAAACCTCCATTCAACATTTGTACCTATTATTGCTAGAAAGATATTTCAAAGTAATTACGATTCGTATATAATTATATCGAGTATATATTAGCGAGCATGCGTATTATATAACAAATGTGAATGAAGCTTGCCCACAAATATTCATTTGCTAATCGAGTAAAATCCAAACGAAAGGGAGCCATCGAACATGGAGGGGGAGTGAGGTGACTAACAAAGCTCTTTCTGCTTAAGAGAGCATCGATCTCCAATGATTTATCCCCTCTTCTTTTTAAATTAAGTTAATCATGTCGCTTGATGCATTAGGTCAGGCCCATTAAGCATTTAAACATGGTCTCTAGCTAGCTTAATGTGAAATAATAGCTTTCGACTAGTGCTGTTATCGTGCACATAGACGCGTAAAAGTTATTGCTATTTATAAAATCAACTGCCCGTACAATTATTGTGCTAACCTTACACTTACGACGTGGACATTACATCATTGCTTGATCCAAAAAAAATAAAAAATAAAAGAGAAGAAATTACATCATTATACTAATTGTTGATCGATAGATATCATGTCTATATAACGCCTAAATATCCTTTAACGATACTTTCTTTTTTTCCAACAAGCGACTTCAAAGTTAAAAGGGTGTTTTGCTGCCTTTACGAGCTGTTCGACATTAACTTGCAGCTGCAACACCTTCGGAGTTACGACACTTTCACGGTGCAACAACTTATATCGACTTTGAAGATATACTTGATAACTCTCTCAAACTACAAAGACCAGACCTAGTCTCACTATTGCACGTTTACTTTTCTCCGGTGAAGTTATTTTCCCTATTATATCATGTGTTCGCGAACAAACGACGTGGCATGAAGACTGCGTCCCCTCGAATGTCAAACAGCAAATACATCCTGTTTTGTTATTAATCAATAAATTTGTGGGACAAAAAAATTATTAATTACTAAATTGCCATTTCTCACAAATTTAATTTTTGGTCAGACTATTTCTCACAAATTACCAACAAAAAAAAAAAAAAAGCAATTGGCTACGTGCTGCCACCAATGTGAATGATCGAAACCCAACGCGCTTGTGCGTTATTTTAAACCAATTTCAAATACTTGCTCCCCCGACCGAAAATTTCCATCAACGAATTTTGGAGAAAGAATTGGAAAATCAACAATAACATATATGATATAATATGATTACATGCCCTCGTTCTAAGAAATCCAGCTTTACAATGATTACTAATTCGGGAAATCGTCCTATGCTCGCACTACACTTATTTATAATAACACTATAAAATAGAAAATGTTTTTATCCTATGCTTGTTAGAATCAAATTTTGTGTCTCAACTATTTTCAATCAAGCAAACCTATTGAAAATATTCTCACTTTAAAGGTCTCCCTATCATTAATATATTATCTCAATTTGTAATTGCAAATGCATAAAATTGTAATTCGCAGTAATTGAAACGATTGTCAAATAATTGCAAATGCATACTAGTTATGACCGACTCAACTTATTTATTGAGGATCTTAAAATCAGTTTCTTTTCTTTACAGCAAATGGTGGAAAAACAAGAAAATGATTTTTCATAATTAATGATTTATCGAAATATAGAATTGATTGCCCTTCTGTTGAGAAGCTTCAATGTGAATTTATGGTATACCAACTCGGGCCAAAAAGACAAAAAAAAAAAAAAAACCGAATAAATACCTACTTTTCTAAATTATGTTGGATTAATAAATTAATTCAGATTTATTCACCATGAACCCAACCTAACCCACGGTCCAGGTCACACGAAAGTGTGTGGAATCTTCGTCTTGCAGAAGTAATCGGACAACGGTGCCAGCCCGCAGCCCCGCCCAGCTGTACTACCGTAGAATTAAACGTGTCGGCATCAGGAGCCTCCACCTGGTCGTGGATCACGTGCAACGAGAGAGACCGAAAGAGAGAGAGAGGGGGGGATGAGCGGTGGTGATGATGGGACCCACCTGACACAAAGGCTTGTGATTATCGCCCGCCGCTTGTCCACCTTTGAAAAGTCAACTTGCTCTTCCTTTTTATTTTTATTTTTAACGCGCCTTTTTTTTGGGTCGGAATTTCTTAAACCCGCAAGAATACTAAAGAATCTTGTTAATTAACATGTTTTTAAAATATATAATGAAAGAGCAACGATAGAGACTGAAAACTAGGGCCGACCAATCATAACGAGCGTATTTAGTGAAAAATTATTATATAAATGCATATATATATTGAATCTGAATCTAAAAATGATGAATTTTAAGTAGGTTTTATAAGAGATTTAGTGGTGCAGAAACTATTCAATACATTTAATAAGTTCGTTGATTAACACATATGTATGATACTTATTAGATGCTTCAATAATCCTTTTTCTAAGGAGGATGGTTCGATTTCATAGCCAATTGCTTAAAATATATGCTAAAACACTCGGTTAATGGGGTTCCATATACGTGAAAGTGATGAAAAAGAAACACTAGAGCAATTGGAGCGTTATGGGGAGTGGAAAATCGGCTGTGTTTATTTCAATTTGCACCATTTAATATGAATAACTGAAAATATTTTTAGAGGAAACATTTTCTAAAAATTTGGACATGCATGGAGTCTCTATTCACTATCCAATGGACCTTAGCTCTTCGGCTTTTGAAATTGCTTGGATCGATTCCTTTATTTATATTTTGACCTATGGGTTTGCTTCGTGCCATGGGTTTTCTAATGCAAATAGCTAAACATGCAAAATAACAGCCTAGAGGAATTAAGATATTTCTTCTAATTATGCAGAAGAATAGCAACAGCAAAAAAATCACAATTTTTGTATTTCAAAGGGTTATAAAGGTATTATGACGGCCTACGTATTCATGAAAAATTTAATTTTAAACTGGCTGAGTAATGACTCGCTTATTTAAATAATTCTAATATTAAAACGACGATAGTTTTATTTATGGGTTCTGGAACCCTTTCCCCCATTTCCCTATTAATTTTCTTCAATCCATACACCCTCAGAATTGGAAAAATCTTCCAGTTTGAACCTCACCGAAATTCTTTTTTTATAAAAAAAAAAATGACCAAGTTAGTGACTTGAATTTAGGAGAATATTATTTAAACAGAATTGAGATGAACCTTGTAGGGGTTTAAGGTGTAGATATTTTTCTTACAAGGTTGCGCTAATGCTTTGCGTGCATCTCCCAAGTCCAGCATACTAATACGTCGAAAAAAAGTCAACCATTGGAATGAGCATTGTCCTTGATTGCGTTAATTTTATGCTTTCGCGTCATTTGCTCTGTCCTCCGCAAAGAAGAAAACAAATGTCAATTTTGGAATTACTTGAATTGGGTATGGGAACAAAAATGTACATTTCTTGTTAGACTCTGATTATTGCAATTGTGCTTGTATCTATTCTAATTATCTCCTTGGAGAGTTGGTGTTACTTTCTATAACATGTTAATTGAAGAGTGTATAAGAGTATTAGCAGTATTTGGTTATTGATGTTGAGATTTATTAGCTTCGAATACAAGCAATATGTGTTATGTGATAACTACTTATAAGATTATTATTGGATTCCAGTCTTGTTGGTCTAAGAGATTTGATGTAAGCTTAATATAAGCTGAACCACTATAAAATCTAGGTGAGACAACTTTTGTCTCTTAACTTAATTTATGTTTGGTTTATAGAAACATAATGTCTACAATATCATCAAACTATTGTTGCATCTCTCAGTCTGCTTCGACATCTATCAAAACTTAACTAGAGTTATTTAATGAAAGGATTATTAAGTTTTGTGAATCAACCTTTTCACCTCATTTTAAGTTGCATTATTAGCCTCAACATCATTTAGTTATTGCAATGGGCTATTTTTTTTATTAATAGGAAATCGAATTTTAAAACGATAGAGTATTATAACATGGAATTCAGTTTTCTGCTTTTCATTTTTGGCTTCTATATATTTTTTTTTAATGTCCTTATTGCTATGGGATTTGGATTCCTAACACGGGACACTTTCTGGTGCGTGCTTTGAGCGAATATGATTTCTAATTAATAAATGTCCGGAGGACACTCTGGTGCGTGCTTGAGCAAATGTCCTTTTGATTGCGGCATGTTCGATGTGTTTCTACAGGAGGAAAGAAGATGCCGCTTGAAGATGCCTTGATGCGAAGCGTACATACAGACCAAAGTAAGTAAAAAACTGTATTATACAATTTGGCAAATTGACTTTAGAATAATGTAAATAGGAGTGCCTTTCTTACAGCTCAATTCGACAGGGATTAACGTAAACGAAGTTCCTGTCTAACTTGTCGGTTGCTGAAGGAAATATATGGCTAGTTGAAATAGCTGCTATTGAATTGTTTTAGCGATATCTAGAGACGGTGGCAATTTTAACCGGGAAAATTGCTAATTAACAGAAGTATCTTACCCACACTTTTTAGCATCTAGTCATTTTGTAAAACATTTAAGCCAATCTTCTTCTATTCAACTAAATTTCTTCACGGTTAAGTTGTATGATATATGTGTGGATATAGAGAGATATATATTTGTACCCATATCACATCTGAAGGAATATTCGATAACTATTATGAAGAAACCTTTCTAATCTGTGAAATCTTTTTGATGTCTTTGTAGAGATCTCAACCCATTGATTAAAATAATGTTATGCCACTTTCTATTGAAAAAAAAAAAGGAAAGAAAACTGACGAGAAATATTCACATGCTCCAGGTGCTAATGTCCAGTAGTCAATGACAAAAACATATTCGACCCAAACGCAAGATGACAAAACCATAGCAGTCAGATTGGATTTTGTTAATAGATATCTATAACACGCTTAATATTCAAATAAGGAAAGTTTATTCTCAAAATTCAATCTGACTTTTCTCGAAAATCAACACTGATAAATTAATACAAAAAAAGGCCAAGAATTGATGGCAAGCTAAGTCAAGGCATCTTCTATCTTTCTTATAAAGAGAAGACTGATGACATTTGCTTTACGGGCATATAAATCCCATCCAGGTCACATCTTCCACCAGAAACGCTTATAAAAAATCTTCCCCAAAAATACGAGCAAAACTTTTACCGACTCCTTATAATAGAAGTCACATAAAAACACAGTTTACCAATCATCTATCTGGCTCCGACCAAAAAAAAAAAAAAAACCATCTATCTGGCAAGAACCCAATTAGAATCATTTGAGGTGTTGTCATCTGAAATCGGACCGGCCACCAAAAAATTTGGATCTTTTTAATAAATATCTGCAGCACGCTTAATATTCAAATAAAGGAAGTTTTTATTATTTTCAATCTTCAATCTGATTTTTTTTTAAATTAACAGTTATAAATTAATACCAAAAAAAGGCCATGATTAGACGGCACACATTAGTCAAGGCATCTTCTTTCTTTATTATAAAGAGAAGACGTCACTGATGACATATGATTTACGGGCATATTAATCCCATCCCCATCACATGTTCCACCAAAAACACCGTTGAAAAATCTCCCCCTAAAATAAGAGCAATAATTTCACCGACTTCTGATAATAAAAGTCGCATAAAACCAAAGTTTGCCGGCCATCTATCTAGCAGGAATCCAATTAGAATCATTTGTGGTTGTTGTCATTTGAAATTGGACCGTCCATTGAATAACTTGGATCTTTTTAATAAACATCTGTAGCACGCTTAATATTCAAATAAGGTTTATTATTTACAATCTTCAATCTGATTTTGTTGAAAAATCAACACTTATAAATTAATACAAAAAAAAAAAAAAAAGGCCAAGAATAGATGGCAAGCATTAGTCAAGGTGTCTTCTTTCTTTCTTATAAAGAGAAGACGTCATTGATGACATATAATTTATGGGCATATGAATTCCATCCCCGTCACATCTTCCACCAAAGACGCCCTTAAAAAATCTCCCCTAAAATGACAGTTTATCTAGTTGGAACCCAATTAATAATAATAATAATAATAATAATAATAATAATAATAATAATAATAATAATAATAATAATAATAATAATAATAATAATAATAATAATAAATGATAGACCTAATAGTTGTTGTCTTCTGAGATTGGACTGTCCATCAAATAATTTGCACCTTCTTCACCAAAAACTTGGTAGTCATGTTGCATGGTTTTGTTGGCTGCATCAAGTTTAGTAAATGGTTTGATTGTCTTGTACTAAATTCTATGAATGGGAATCCAATTACAATATTATGTACGCACTCTTTGTGTCCTCGCAGTCAAATGGGTTATTTGACAAAAGAAAAATAGTTAGTAGCAATATCTTGTCTGGAAATAATAACATTAGTCGAACGTGAAGCATCTTTATCTTTAGTTACTAGTAATATCCAGATTGGGCTATATGTCGGACTTAACCTGTTCTCCGTATTATGAGAAAACCTTTGTGGTTTCGAAACGGGCCTCCAAGGGCTCAACGGGGCCGGGCCGGGCCGGATTCTACGACTATATTACTTTGTCAAACGACGCCCATAAGTGCCCCCTTCGGGCACATGTAGGAGTGGTGGTTTAATTATTGAAATGTAATTGGGAAAAAGCAATGTGATATCATCCTCATTCACTTTAAATTAGAAAAGTATGTTAAGGAGCTATTTGAATTGGCATCTTACAATCGGCTGCTTAAGTGTTGAGAAGACGGACTAGCTCGAGCTCGATCGAGCCATTTGCCATCACCACGCAAAGCTTCAAACACTCGGCCGGATTACTTGACCAAGTCATTTGTCATTACCACCTGAAATCCACCCGTTTTTGCGCACCATTTCTTTTTTAACTTGGGATGATTGAATATCAAACTCAATTGTATATGATCATTCTCTAGTCAAGCGGCGAACGTCAATGTTTGATCCGGCCATTCCTCACATGTGCAATGCAAAGGAATTTGGCTTGCTGTAGTACTTTAAGTGGTTGGCTCTGCATCTGAAGAGCGTGGAGATTGCCTAGTTCCTAGCTCGTTCTTTCGATGACGGCGGGTGTTAGCTCACCTTGTCAATCCTGCTTTTACCAAATGATGCACTCCTGTTGGAGAAGATGGTCATTAACATCAAGAGTAATGGAAGACACCAACTGAAATCTTTCGAGTTTTTGCCATAGCTGGCTCTACCCTACCGAGTTGCTTTTGAAAAAGCTAGGTTGTCTTTAACTATTGTTAAAAGCGAGTTCTTGCTAGCAGCATCAAAGAGTTAAAACAACTTAAGAACCCCAGCGAGACTGTGCTGGGTGAGGAATGTACTGAATCCTAGTTCCTATTAAGTCTACTAGTCCTTCACATGGGGCTCCTCTGCTTAGATCACAAAGATAAGAAGTCGAATGAGCACCATTTTGAAGTTTTTACCAAAATAAAAGTTATATTGTAACCTGCAATGAACTATGAAGAAATTTGAAGCCGACTTTATTTCCCAAGCATCCTCAGAAGCTAGAGAATATCTTTACAAAAGAAGATTGCACCAATGACATCAAACCTTTCAAAAACTGGAAGGAGAGCCTCCGAATTTAGTGTTATTATTGCTGGACTGAGTCTTGGCTTCCAGTAGTGCGAATTTTTGGAC
This sequence comes from Eucalyptus shirleyi, assembly GCA_017140165.1. Classification (NCBI taxonomy): domain Eukaryota; kingdom Viridiplantae; phylum Streptophyta; class Magnoliopsida; order Myrtales; family Myrtaceae; genus Eucalyptus; species Eucalyptus shirleyi. The sequence goes on from CM029450.1 coordinate 43,065,182, forward strand.
TTCTATTGAAAAACTGACTGGGGCTTGCTCATTTTGAAAAACTGAGTAGAGCTGGTCAATTGACGAATCAATTGACTTCTTATCTTTGTGATCTGAGCAAATGTCCACACAAAATAGAAGCAAAAATAGCAGTACTAACCCATTAGGGCCATCAAATGCACATTTCTTAGCCTACATACAAGTACAAGACTCTAGCTGTCAAGATATGTTGGAACTTTTGCAGTAACGGTAAGGCAGAAAGTAAAACATCGTTCAAAATCATAAGCATGTAATAGCATGTATATGCATTATGCACATAAGATGAAAAACAAAGCTGCTGCTACTTATGCTGATGAGGAGAGCAGAAAAATAATAAATAGAAACGACAAAAGAACAAGCATTTTTAAAGCCGGAATATTTGTTCAACTGGACAAACTGGTTGCACTGTGTTCTACCAGTTTGACCGCTTGAACTGATTGCATGTGATGTCATCCGATTGAACACAATGCATATATTAGATTACACATGTTCAGAACAAAAGAAGCCCTGTGAGTCAGCAAGCGAACAAAAGAAGCCCACTGAGTCAGCAAACACTGTAGCATTTGAATAGATTATGCGTGCTTAATGTCATCTTAATAGCATCCCATTCAATTTTCTAATAGATTGGGACAAAACGGTCAATAAATAAATTAGTTACCACAAATTGAAGAAAGAAGACAAAGGAGCAAATGGTTGGCATGCTTGTTGATTACAAGAGGATGGAGTTTCAAAGCCCAACCCACCTCCAATCTCCCTTAAATTTTTCTTAAGGCCCAGACTTGGTCTAGGTTAGTTGAGAGGTTTGCTGGATACCAGCTGACAGGTAGACCCAGTTATCGGTTGAACAGGGTCAATACCACCAGTTCTTGACCAATACTATTTCTTTTGAGAAACCAAACTGGACAGGTCTGGTTCCCTGTCCAACCAAAGCCACTGCTTAAAACTCCGAAAAGAACAGGAGTCGACAGAAAAGCACAATATGCTAGTTTTTTCCTTTTGCCATCAATGTCTTAAATAGTGAATTGACATGATCAGAATAAAACTCTAGATATCAGGAGTAAGAAATCAATACGCGATCTCCAGATCCATGAGTTACCTTCAATAGGTGCAAATCCCAATTATTTGCACAAGTGGTTCCTGCAATATGCATAAATGGAAGGTCACTGGCCTACAAGATCATTATCCCGGCATCTCCCAGAAATCAATTTGGAAATCAATGAAATCTTTTGTGTGGAACAACTGAAGAGATGGAATCTTTTAAGGATGCTTTTGTGTGGAACAACTGAAGAAATGGAATCTTTTCTGTAAAGTCTTACTACAAGCTGCTCAATTGGGAGATTCATGGTAGAACAAATTTTCCTCAAAAATCGATTTGGAAAGTGAGAATTCTAATTAGAGTTTCTTTTTTTGCTAGGGAAGCAAAACCTGGGAACAAATCCTCACCTAAGAAATGAGGCAAGCTACTGGTTATCAGGTATTTCCTCAGCAAAAGGAGGCAAAGTCCGTGTGGCATCTTTCCTTCATTGTTCCTAGACAAGAATGATTTGGACAATTTCCTATGCTTGCATCATGTTTTCTTTGGTTCTCAGAGGTTTTATTAAGCAGGAACTTTGGGCATGGCAAGGCATTTGTTTACAGCATAACAAGTAGGATTAACTCAATTCCCATGTCTTTTGGCTGATTTGGAAGGAGTGGAACAAGAGAGCTTCTGATGGAAAGAAATGAATTATTCTATTTTATTGAAATTTGGCTTAATGTTGCACACTTTTGGTATAGTGAAAACTTGCATGTGGATGTAAATGCCTTGGTTGATTAGTCAATGATTTATCTGACATTCCAATTACCCTTTATTACAACACTTGTTATCTAATCATATAGTTTCAAGTACCAACATCAACATCTCATATATGATTTTGTACTAATCAGTATAACCATCATCCACGTGGGAAAAAACACTATGAACTCATAGTTGTAATTCCTTATGCAAATAACATCATTGTGACAAAAAGGTGCCACTACTACCGAAAGTCAAGATCGAAAAAAGTTCAAGAGAAACTTTGGTCCGAAGAGCTACCAACACACTGCCAAGAAAGGAGCAATATCAAGGATAGTATACAAAACTGATTTGAAGAGGAAAAATGCGAGTATAATGCGTAAGTAGGTCACAAACACCTAACATGAATCTATTTGGCATGCAACTTGGTAAAACCAATTTTAATACTAGGACTTAACATCCTCAGCATTATTCTGCCAAAAAAGAGGTGGTATATCAAAAAATCGTGATCTAAAGATATGATAAAAAATAATAATATAAAATGATCAATTCTCACATCTAAGTACCAAACAAATGATTATGAATAGAGACTCTCATAACCATGGTTAAGCATCATAGATTAAATCCATCTAGGCTCGATTCACTGTCATCCGAGCACCCACCAGTTAGTTTTTGAGCATTTTCTTCAGATAACTGAGTTTTCAATCTTAGCCTTAGCTTGTTGATAGTAAATATAACACAGGAAAGAAGAGTTTCACTACATTGAGTTCAATGAGTGGAATTTGGTAATATAAATAAGTCTAACTTCCCCTAGGCTCTAACAATAATATTGGCAGGTAAAAAGAGTAGATATGATTTTTTGGTACAAAAACTGACTTTTGCAATTATGAGGGCATATATGCTAAGATCGAAGAGGGCAAAAAAACTCTAACCTTTTAAATTGAGAACATAACTCTACACCTACTAATTATAATGTGAACAAATAAACATTGTATATCCAAATCTCCATGTACAGAACACTTAAATGTCAAACTTAGATCAAGTTCAAGTTCAAGTTCAAGTTCAAACCAATGATTAATGACCTACAATTCCATCATACGCTTATAGTAGAGATTGTCAACTTGTTGAATTAGACTCCAATCAGATTTTACTTCACCCTTTCCAGCCACTTAATGTTGGTAATTCATAACATTGCATATGATATGTTCATATGAAGAATCAACATCAGGATGTTCTGAAAAATATGGTGTGTCTCAAGATGTGCAGAAGCATAACTTCCTATAACAAATTCCTATCTCTATCTGATAACCTCCAAGACTGTTCACTAAGATGCACAAAACTTAATTATTTGGGAAAAAGCCCAAATGCAAAGATAATAACCCACACCTGTAGATGATTGAGGACAACCAGCTGAAGTTCTTTTCCAGCACCACAAACAATTTTTGGTACACACTTCATACCCTATCATTGAACAAACTAGCAAACTAAGATTATAAAAGCCAACCAAAAAAGCCAGAGTCCTATAGCATCATCATAGCTTCAAAAATCAGCCATAACACTTCACCCAAAGAATTAACAAGAAACTGATGGACTGCAGGACTGGTCCTAGCACCACCAAGAAGACTCAAAAATTCCTCCTGAGAAGAAGAGTCAAGACCTAGATAAGAAGACGAAAACACTTAAATGAAGAAATTTGAAACGCCATCTACTGCTTTGTGTTAACCGTACCACTTGCCATGGTCAGTAACAAGGTCTGACAGGAAATCAAACTTCTCATGAAATATGTTAATGGCATCAGCCCACTGCTCATGCATGACTGATAATGATGTCCGGATGATATGAAGTAAATCTTCAATGCTCAAAGCCTGTTGAGCAACTTGATGAAGTTTATTCTTTTTCTGCAGACTTAAAGAGGAGGCATTAAGATTCTCAAAAGTTCATTCTGATTTCAATTTGAGAATTAAAACAGACCAGAAAATGTGTTTGGTAACACTCCAAAAGCACTTGATGAATAAAAGGAAAACTATTCTCAAAATCAAAATCACAAACTTAAGATGACTTTTTAGTATTCTCATTCCAAATGCAAAGCCTGTTTTTTGAATGTGATGCAACCAGAGCATATTCTCACAATGTCCATCCCTAATGACATATATCATTTTCACTAAACAAATATTTCATTAAAAAAACATTGAAAACAATTTCTATGAAAATGGAAACTAAAGGTGCTTTCTAAAACTAAGTAGGACTTAAACAATCGAGAACAAAAACGACATGTGAAGCATGCAACGATGTTTAAAATTTTGCAACAAATTTGCCTCACAACTTTCAACATCTGAACAAAATAGATTCCTAGAGGTTTTTACTGAAAGTTAGTATGAAAATTACGGTTTGACTTCGAAGCATGAGGCATCGTGTTGTTCATGCATCGTGTTGTTCAGCTTATGGCGACTCTCGAAAGTCAACTCAAGCATTAAAAATTATTAGCAGGAAAGTTCTTCCATCATGTAAATTTCAAAGTTATTTTCTAAGAAAACTGCCCCGAAATTGCTCTACCTTGCCCTACCTTAACTATCCATTTCTTTTTGAAGGATGATGATAATATCGTGCGTTAATAAGCGTTTTACTTTCCTTATGACCAAACAAAGTTAGATACCACCGAAACAAATATCAGTGCACATGAACAACCTTAATATAATCGTAATATCAAGTACAATCACCACCACATAAACTAGATCAGAATCTAGATTTCCATGCTTATCACCTTCATTCACTCTTGGTTTTCCCTGTAAAAGACCAACTCCTCAGTTCGACATCATCTTCTCATATAAGACTTCCAAGCACTTCACACACTGAATAGAACCAAGAAAGAGCTTTCTCGATTCGAAGCAATTACCAAGAGAGACGGCCGATCGACCGCCTTCGAAGTCATCCGTGACCATGGCCAGCAAACCCTTCTCCGGATTCCACTCCGCCATCTCCCGAAAGAACGGCCAAACGGAGAGCGGAACCTAAGAAGCCAAAGTGGGCCGTCGGAACTCAAGCTGAAATGGAAGCGCGCGCCATTGGAACAGAGCAGGAACAGAGCTGGTACACTCCGTCTGATAATCGGAGGAAGGGGGCGGTAGCGGATCTTTTTCTTTTTTTTTTTTTTTTGAAGAAATTGAAAATTGAAATGTCCTTTTCATTTCCCTCTCTTGCTTCTTTTAAGGACGTGTTTAACATTGGAATATGAATCTTTTGAATTTTTATTTCTTGACAAAATATCTTGTGAATTAATAGGTTAATTTTCACAATTATGGCCCAATGCAAAACAGAGGAAACCCTCGTTCAACTCTATTCCCCTATCAATTCTTTTTTATTTTCCTGTTTCATTTTTTTATTCCGTACCTTCCATTTTCTCGTGTCAAAGGAGTCGTAAGTTTTTTGGAATGCGCATGATCGTCTATCAACTAGTCCTGAAAAGCACCAGGCTTTGTTATAATCTTCATTGTTCCAGTGGAAGAAAGTTTACAATGCTTGATACTGCAAAGATTGGTCGAATCAATGGTCAATCATCTTCTAAGAGTACCCAATGGTTTGTTCTTTGAAATTCCTTGCAAGAATGGTGGGAATCAAGGAGTTTCCTTTCACGTTTGTCTCCATTTTTGCCAAACAAATGAATATTGATGAGACTGAAGCATATGCTACGAATACGTCACCGTATACCTCATGTTCATTCATTTTTTGCATTGCTTATACCTCGTATGAACTTTTGATAATTGTTCTACAAATTATCCAGAGATAAAATCGAAAAAATTCTCAAAACGAACAAAAGGGCAAAAAAAGGTTCCAGGCAGAACAGCATAGCAACGCGAAGAAAGAAAAGAAAAAGAAGATGAAAAATTGAAGGAGAAAAGCAGCTAATTGAAAAAAAAAATCGTCAATTTTAGGCATTTCTTGTACGAAATGTTATTGCTTTTTACACACTTTTCTCTTTTTGTTGCGCGCAAGAATTTTGATCAAGTGGGTTCTGCAGTTATAGACAAAAACGATGTGCTCCTGCACGCTAACGTGCGTTGTCGCTAATTAAGGAAAAAAAAAACGAGGAAAATCTATAAGTTAAGCACCAATCGAGTGGTATGCCCATTCGTGTTTTGATCTTCAGACTACATGTAGCCCGCATGTACGCTTATGTGTTGAGATCATATGAGGTTCCGATGGATCAAATCGCTGCATTTTTTATCTACTGGTAAGTGTGATACATGTCTATAGCTCTAGATTTTCGATTGAACAAATAAAGCCTAGATTGATTCCAAAATAGTGATCTATATTGAATTGCCAACTAAAATCATTCACGGAAAAAGCGAATGATTTGAAATACTTTTTTCAAAAAATAATCTCTTATATGGTTACAAAAATGAACAAACGCGAGAAATCCTTGTCGAGCATGAAAACATTTGGATAATTGAGACATATTTCAATGGTCGATTATTTCAAATAATACAAGTGATCCATTTTAGAAATGTATTTTTCAAATCATTTATCTTTTCACGGAAGAAAAGGAGCCTCAGTTCACATAATCTACAAATAATGTCATATATGGTATGATGTGTTCAGGTTTGTCTAAGAAACAATATTGTTTACTTTGGGCTCACGTGTTCAATGGTAATCTCGTCGCACACCCCAACAAAAAAAAGGTGCCCTAACTGGAGGACTCATGGGACATCGCATCAATGTGAATGTGGTGGTGGATTCAGTTGTTGAAATTGTAATTTGGAAAAAAGCAATGTGATTATTCTTTTGAATTTTAAAAAATATGCTAATGAATTATTCAAATCATCATCTCACAAAAGCGAACATTCACGCATGCTTAACATGTCGAAATGATAGGCCAAGCCCGAAAATATGGCCAAGCCATTTGCCATCACCACCCAACTTCTAGCCAGTCGGCTGGATAGAAATACTCTCACCAAGTCATTTGCCATCATTCGCCCAAAATCCAATCCCTTTCCATGCACCTTTTTTTTTTTTTCCAATTTGTGATGATTGCATATCAAACTTTAATGTACATGATCATTCTCTAGTCAAGTGGCGAACGTCATTCATGTCTATTTTTATCCTCATGACACTTTTGGATGGATCACTAAGTCTTGTTACCACTAAATGTGCAGGCCATGTTTGATCCGGCCATTCCTCATATCTACAATGCAGAGGAATTCTTTCCACTGCAAAACTTCACATGCTTGGCTGGGCATCTGAAGAGCATGGAGATCATTGGTTCATAGCTCGTTCCTTCGATGGCGACGGATGTAAGCTCACCATGCCAATGCTACTTTTACCAAGAGATGCAAGAGATGCACTCTTACTAGAGAAGATGGTCATTAACGTCAAGACCAATAGAAGACGCCAATCGAAATCTCTCAAGTCTTTGCCACGGTTGGTTCTACCCTAGATGCAATCTTACTAGTAAAGTCTCGCTGCAAACTGCCCAATAGGGAGGAAGTGGGTGGACAAGAATGGTTTGGACAGTTTCCTATGCTTGTACCAAATTATCTTTGGGTTATTGGAGCTTTTGTGGAGCAAGAGACTTAGTATTCTTGCCACTGGCATCCTTTCAAAAAAAGAAAAAAAGAAAAAAGACAACCCAGAAGCTCAACATTGAACTAAATGAGCTACATCAATTTTCATAACAAATTATTTCCTATCAATCATGTTCAATTTTCCATCTAAAATATCTCATCTTAAAGTGAAAATTACCTGTTCTAGGTAAAGGACACAGGATTTTGAAATTGACTTCAAGTAGTCAACCGAGTCAAGAAATTGTGATCAAATCATCATTGACAATTCAGAAACTCCCCCATAGATCTGAAAAACCTCCCAAATAAAAACCATATTCCACACTAATAGATCTAATGATAGGCGGTGGGCCCAAGGGAGTCCATTTGGGAGAGTCCCAACAAGGAATTATAACTATTAAGGACTTGCTCCATGAAACTAAAGAGACAACTGATAGGAACCTTAATGATACTGATTAGAACAATTCTCCAGCACACGTTTATAGACTAATCAAATGTCTGTTGAGAAGTTTTATCATGTTTTCACTTTGAAACAGTACTAAACCCAAACATGCAGGAAGGTTCAGAGTGCCTAAAATTCTAAATCTTCTAATAGCTACACACCCACAGAGAGAACTATCTACACACAAACATACACACTCACAGTACTCACAGAACACTTTCCCCAACCAACGGTCGTATAGGCTCTCTCAATCTCCCTAAAAAATTGGACCAAAAAAAAAAAATCTCCCTAAAAAAAAAAGCAGAAACTCAAAAGTCTAAAACAAAAGCAGAAAGTCTGTACAGCAGGCTAACCCAGACAGACACCAAATTCTCCTTTAGGTGCTTCAACTGCAGTATAAGTAGGAATCTAGAACTTTTACAAGAATAACTTCACCTAGTATAGTTGTTTAATTGACCAGTCCATTACTTTCGGGCTATACTGATTTCTGCCATCAGATCCATTTATTAAGAAAGACTGCTCTATGGAAGTGAGAAAATCAATTGACTGAATCTAATAGACTATACTGCTAAATTTATGATCTGAAACAGACAAGAGGCTTACAACATTTCCAATTGGAAAGACACCAAATATACTAAAGCACAAAACCCCATCTTCATCTCCACTGCAAAGGATATTGAAACATTGCTTTGAAGAATTTGAGAGCACTACGAATGAATCTTGACCATCGTCAGTTAAAACAGTTTCTCCAGGTACTAGTCCAGGCATGCAAGAGAAACGAGTAGTGCAAGAAGAAGAAGAAGAAGAAGAAGAAGAAGGTAAATATAACAAGAGATTAAGGTTAAAGAGTCAACAATCAACAAATCAACAACTCACAGCTGACACCAAACATAAGTTTTCAAAAACCTTCCACAAACCCATATTGAAGCTGTTGAATAAAATCCTAAGTTTGAGAAAAGAAATATTTTAGTAGACCAGACTAAAATAACTACTTAACTGCAAACAAAGCATTAGATAGAACATGAAAGGTATGAACAATAAAATATTGTCCGTTAAGAATCAAGATCGAGAAGTTAGATGAACTTTTTACAGTTGAAAGATGCATACTCTATTCACTTGGGCATCCTCCTCCCAATTGAGACACACCCCAGCTGCCGCATGGGACTTAAGCTTCTTAACAGTTTTCCATTCTGCTTAATATTTGTACCGAATTAGAAAAAAAAAATACCACAGTACGTATAACTGCTGCAAGCACTAGCATATAACAAGCAGCACGATGCATATCCACGGTTCCATGAAGCGGATAATGATTAGAAAATTGGTAGACATCACAAAGAAACTTTATGGCAGCAGCATCAGCCAAGTTCTGAGCAATCGTACCCATAACCAAACAGCTAGCTTAATGAATAACTGGTAATCTACGAGCTTTTCCACCCACAAGCATAATTAAGACACATACAAATTCTATCATTTAGGAGTCACCCGAACTATTACCTTCCTAATATGACCAAACTAGACACATGTCACTTTAAATAATAGAAAGAAACTAATAATTTGATGAAAATGAGCGTGCCATGGATGACTGCTTCTATATGCTGTCTCAGTCATCTTTGGATAGGAATGAACGATTCAATCTAATTAGTTAAATGGGTATTTATAAGATACGAGATATTATGATATCATCTAAACTGAGGACCTTGTAAGTTTACAGTTATTCTTCTTAAAAATTATATGACATTGACGAAGATATGCATATTGCATGTATTGTACAAATTATAAATGCTGCACCGGTCATGTTTGGATTGGAATGAACCATTCACTTTAATTAGTTTAATGGGCTATTCATCTCGTCATTTGTAGACCTATTTAACAAAGGGGGCATGTTCGAAAAGAGTGTCTTAATAAGATCTATTAAGGCTTTCGTGCTCAGATTGACCTAACTAGCAGTCCACTGTTCATTTGACATTGGCAGACAGGACCCATAAACATGGATTGCCATCTCTATTAGCAGCTAAATGTTTGTTGAGCAAGCTTGCTGTTTGCAATGCATCATGCGGCTTTTGAGCAATTCAGAATCTCCAAAAGAGATTAGAGAAGAACACATTCTGAAGATAAGGGATTCTTGCGGTGAAACTGTACCATCTTCTAGTCCCAAGACAACTACTGTGCCATCAGGATGGCAGCATAATGATGTTATACATTTACCTAGAGTACATTAGAATAGTTAGATAATCCAGTATAACGACATACAATGGAGCGTGCAAAGAAAAGTGATTTCATAAACAACAACAACAACAACAACAACAACAACAACAACAACAAAAACACACAGAGAGAGAGAGAGAGAGAGAGAGAGAGGGGAGAGAGGGAGAGAGAGAGAGAGAGAGAGGATGAATAATTTGTTCACCATAAAATTAATAGACTAAGAGGAAAGACAGAGAACACACAAAAACCGAGAAAATGATAATAAAAATTTGGGAAGTAAGGCAAACATCATAACAGTACACATTATATCTGACAGGGATATTGGTAGCTTGACATGGGATTTCTTTGGGCTAGTAGATCATCTAAAGCTAGGGAATCTATATCTTTTTGGCAGCCTTCAATCCTCTCAATCCAGGAACGAATCTTATTGTTCAGCTTTGGAACCTCGAGGTGGAGTGTAACCATGAAAGGCAAGGATCACAAGTGTACAAGTATCTACAACTTATCTCAACAGAAACCACTCAAGGATTGGTTCAAGAAGCACTCAACAACATGTTTTTCATATCAAGAAGGCAACATGATGCACGTGGCATTCAAATGTTCCTGGAGAAAATATACCTCCTCTCTAAATTTTTCCAGTGAGAATAGATTACAAAAACTACCAAGGCTAGGCATCTGATCCCAAGCTCTTACGAATTTGAATTACCAAAAGATAAAGTTGTACAAGAACTTAACATACTTGGATGCAGCTCCGCCTACCCTCCTAGTCTTTTTGCTTTCTCCAACTCCTCCCTCCATGTATACATGTATGCAGCATAGCTTGACATATATCCTATTCACAAGTAAGTTAAATTCCCAACAACAAACTTGATTAATCAAAATGATGCGACGAAATGCCCCTTTGTAATCAGAAGAAGATAAATTAATTTCAAGTAATAGAAATTGTGCAAAACTTTCCAGACTAGACTCTACATTTTAACAATACAGAATGTGAGAAATCCTTGTAGGGAATGCTCAATCTGTACAAGAAGAGGAAGAAGAGGAGCCAAAAGTAATATTATGCTCAATCAGTACAAGAAGAGGAAGAGCGGAGCCAAAAGTAATATTACATCGTGAGAGTCACTAACACAAATTGAAGGAAAATATGTAGATGCCCGATGACATTGAGATCGTATTTTGCAGGGGTTAAACCTGCCAACTCCAAGTGAGCATCAAGCATTTCTACATTGGACATAACTAGTCTATCTAGCGTAAATGACATCCCCTCCAATTCAAGTTCTTTATCTTCATGAACACTTTGACTGGTGTACCGGAAAAGGGCAAAAAGATGGCAATACAGGAGTAGGGTACACTTCCAGTTGGTCTAGATGATTGTCAGTTATGTTATGGAAATCTCCAACGGCACCAATCTTGTCTAGAAGTTGATAGAAATCTATTGCGCCTGTAAATTGAAATCCCTTCATTCAACTAGTATCAGCTTGGGATTCTTTATTTGCAACTATGTCATCTCCAAATTTTCCCTCCCATTACCATCATTCACTCTTCATTTTTGTGTAAAACACCAACTCCTTAGTTTGATTTCATGTTCTCATTTAGAATTCCTTAACCTCTATATTCAACAACTCTCCATCAAATGCAATTTGAACTGGATTGGCAATTGAAGTGATTTATTTGGGGAAAAGGACCGTACACAATTAATGAAAAGCAAATGGGGAATAAGGCCAACTTACATGCAGAGTCAGAACTTGCAATTGGGCAAAGAAAATGGCACACCTTGTACCTCTGCCGCAAGTGATAAAACCTAAGCACATTCAAAAATTGAAAGGCAAAAGAATAAGATAATTTACTCTTCCTTCCAAATACAGTTTAAAAAACCCAGCAAGTGTATGCTTTGAGAACACTTTTGGTTCCCACCTATATGACAAATTGAGTGATGCTAAAGCTTTTGAGTTTGAAATAGTAGAACTTATATACTAATTCTAGTCAACAATCGCTTTTTCGGTCTTTTAAAAAACAGGACACAACAACTTTTCATTGACAATTTACTATGATCTTTGGAATGATGGTTATGCACTACTGAGCAGGAAAAAGAATGACCCTCAACCAGCTGCCTTTTCTTTGGTTTTTCAGTAGTTATTCTAAAGGCACGATGTGTATTTGCACCTGTGGTCATCAGGTAGAGTAGCAAACGATGCAAACCAGATTCCTTGTGCTGAAGTTTGGAATGAATTTCCTTAACTTGAGGAAGAGGGAACAATGAATTATCCATAGGTACGAACCAAACGAGTTAAATTTGAAATCAAAAACAATCTGCTCACCTGAAGGCACCAACTACCAATCAAAAGCTAAGTCGCGTTCTGCAGCTTCTGAAGCAGTCCCTCAACCAGGTGGCAATACCCTCCGTAAGACTCGAACCGATTTTGAACAAAACAATCAGATGGCCTTCCAAAATCCTCGCCTCTCATAAAAAAGTTCGACTCTGCTTCAATCAAGGATTGAGACTTCCGTTACCAGCTGCCTCATCACACCAGAAAATCCTCTCAAACAGCAACAGAGGACTCGAAATCTCCAAGGGGAAACCCTCATCAAGTGCATACCGAAAGCAGCCATTGCCCGCAATTTCCCTCAAAGTTCTCGAACAAACCTTGATGGTTCGCTTTATACCGTAGCATCCTTCCAAACTAAGGTCCTCCAGAACAGGGCTGCCATTCGACATCTCATGCATCACCTCCGAGTCACAGATGGACAGGGACCTAACATTAATCCAAGCGATACTTCTACTCAACGAGAAGCAACAGAGCCCTGAGTGCAGGTTCACCAAACGAAGAGCATCCATAAAAGGAGCCGCGGTACTGCGAAATGGCCGGCCATCTCGCACAACCTCTTAGTCGCATCGACTGAGAGGTCCTCGACACGGCGGTCGACAGCAAAGCGAAGCCACGGACTGAGCTCAGGCGCGCAACGGTCGAGAAAATCGGCGTCGATGTGGAACTTCCTCACCTTGGGCGACGCCTAGAGGATCAAGACGCCGTCCACGGACGGGGAGGCGTTCCGCCAGGGGAAGGAGAAGACGAGGTCCGGGGCGGCGGTCCAGACGGATCGCCACCGCTTCGACAAAAACGCACGTGCGGACAATGTGGGGATCGACGATCGAACGGAGGAACCGGGAGGAGAGCCTCCTCCGATTTGAGGGTTCATTTCACTCGGACTTAAGTTTCTGGCTTCCCGTATAGAGACACGTGTCGCTCGATGGAGAGGCAACCACCTTCCCGCGCCTTTTAATACATCTATGAGCCCACGATGATGGGCATCGCACGTCTTGAATTGCCGAGCACCGAACCTCGATTTTTTTAATCCAAGCTTGTTCGACATCTGAAAAAATCATCATATATATGATAATCGAGTATGAACAAGATCGAGTAGGCGTACATAAGCGAGCTTGAGCTTGATTTGTAATATCATGTTCGAGGGTTTCACTTACGTAATAGTAGACATAAATAATTATTGAAACTTTGCAAACATCTATAAAGAAAAAAGATAAAATAAAAATTAACCATAAATAAAATTTATGAGATAATTATTTAGCTTAAATTATATTCATGATCAAAGTATGATATCTCATGAGCTCGAAAAATAGCATATGAATGTTTCAACGTCTTGAATTACATTGGCATGAATGCAAGGAACGATAATCCAAGCAATTCATGAAGTTCGCCAGTCTAGGATGGACATGTTTCTTATTTTCAAATTCGCTGACAAGAATGCAACCGGAGAAGACTTTTCTCGCCTCACCACCATGCCAAATGCAAGACTATTAGCATCCACAATGTGCGTCTCCATTTAGATGGCAACTCCATGATTCTACTAATTAAGGTTGTTGAGCTTATGGCTCAAGTTCTACCAACTCAGATTTGAATCGAAGCCTGGAGATCAAACTAAGTCACATATGTGTTAGGAGGCATTGTGGGCATGTGGCAAAGTTATGTGGAGAGGACCGGATGCTCGAGCCCTGCCGTGCTACCGACCAAATGATAGCAGTAGGTATTGTCTGAGCTCCTGAGCAATCCCTTCAAACACTGAATCACTAGCATATTTAGTATCTGATATTTTGTTTCCTATGCAAAGCAAAAACTGCTAATTAAATATGTTCTCCATTGCAAAAGTTGGAAAGTCAGTTTTTATGAAGATGATGGATTTTCTTAATTTGTGTGGAATAGATTGATTCATCCTCCATGTAAAAAAAAAAAAAAAATAGGGCTATCACTCAAAACTTTTGGAAAGTGAAACCAAATCCAACCAAACTGAAAAGCGGTATTAGCTTGGCTTCAGAAGATACCAGGAAAAGAGTTCATAACATAAAGGAAGATTCTATTGTGTAAACATCCGAAGATTGTTCTATGTACATAAAATGCAAATAACATTGGTAAATAACAAGATCATTTGATAACAAAATGCTGACCTATAACTTCTTCAGTCATTAATATTTTGGTAAGTTACCAAAACTTTTAAGAAAATACCAATGCTTATTGTAATATTCTTTATTATATACTATTGTCGACCTTTGAATCTTCCCGATGGTTAAAATTAGAAAAATTCGAGACTCAAGATCTCTTCATTTCTTGACTAAAAAAAATTGATTAGTATCACTTTGTTGGTCAAACCAAAGTATCGACCTTTGACCGGAAAAAGAAATTATTGTTTCACTGGTCTTAATCTTTTTTAGACATTCGATTTAGGCGCGACAACCCAAAATCCGTTGGGAAAATAAAACGTAATCTTTTCCCATCTTCTTTTTACGTTCAAGGTGGGAGGCGCCGCAAGATTGATGGTCAATGAGCCTCTCCATCATTCCCCTCCACGCCATTAGTCGCCATAGCTGCTTGCCCTCGCCGTTGCCGAGCCGCCCTTTCCTGCTCCACTATTGCTCCCTGCCTTCCTCACCGTGAAGACCGAAGAGCCCAGATCTCGTCTGGAGACTCTCTTGCTGATCGTTGTTCTGTTCATAGATAAGTCATAAAGGTTCCAGTCGTCGGTTGCGAGTACCCGTCACAGCCTAGCTACACCACTGATAAACTAGGCCTTCTTGCTGCGTTCAACAATGGTCATCGATGAGGAGCCTCTGAAAAACCGACGGTCCAAGGGTTCATTTTTAGGCTCGAGTATTCTGGTTGGTTTATCCAATTGTATCCTTATTTTTGTTCCCTACGTTTTGTAGATGTAATGGCCGGCACAATGGTGAGCTGATGGTTAGAGGCGGTGGTCCGGTGAAGAGCGAGAATGAGTGAGGGTGGTGTAGGAGTACTTTTGAGTGTAAGGTCTTGAATGTTTCTGGTTCAATGAAGCTCTAGATATTAATCCGTAGGCATGAAGATTCGTTACAAGTCACTGAAGGCGGGAGCTCTGGGACTGGGGAGCCAGGCGTTAAAGATGAAGGGTGAAAAGATATACATCCCAAAGCAATGAACGATATTGACGTGTCCGATGGGGGTGGTCGGGGCCCCACACGGGGATGAGGTGGGGATCCGAACTCCCCTTTTGCTAATTGCTAATTGCTAATTGCTAATTGCTAATTGTTGCAGTGGAAATTGAGCCCCAACTTTATCTACTTTTCATCTACCTTTTTTCCGTTTTCCTTTGTTCCTATTCTTTTTTAGTAATATGCAGGGGTGTGATTGAGTTGGTTTTGCAGGGGCGTATGTACTCATCACTAACTTTAATAGAAAATTACAGGCTCCTATTTGAGTCAACTTGTTCAAGTTACTACCTTCTTTGGGAAATTATCACTATCATTTGAGTACACTTACTATTATCTTTAGAATTATTGACGTGTAAAAGTCATTGTGTAAATTGCTCCAATAATCTATCAACATATAGCTGATAACATTACTGTATAAGCTACTCCAATAATCTATCAACACATAGACGATAATTGATATTATGTGAGTGCATAGCGTGTTGATAAGAGATCGGGTTGAAAAGATTTATCAAACCAGCATTGAAGGTGAGAATAGCTCAATCATTTAATAGGCAAGACACCCAACAAAATGTGAAAAAAGAAGAATAAATTAAAACCCTTTAATGTCTCCTGGAAATGTACACGAAGTTGCATTTCTGCGAACATTTCGTGATAATAAACAGTAGTTGTCATTCTTTTATCCGCTGCAGTGTTTCTACAACCAAACAATCCCATATTCAGACACTTGGTTCTGAAGAAAAGAAAATTGCAAAGATGTCTTGCTTCACTCCAATCAAGTAGACATCTCATGAGCTTAAAAATAACAGACAATTGCTTTCATCACATCTTAAATTACATCGGCTCGAACACAAGAAATTGAGCTAAAACCTAGGATAGACATCTTAAAAACCTTCGAGTCCTCCGTGACCATAGCCAGCCAACCCTTCTTCGGATTCCACTCACGCCATCCTCACCTTCCAATCAGAAGAAATCGAGCCAAAACCTCACAAAACCGAATTGGAAAACAGTCAATTAGACCCACCAACTACTTCACAGAAAGAACGCTCCGAACGGGAGCTGAACCTAAGAAAACAAAGCGGTTCATCCAAACTTAAAGCTGAAACGGAAGCACGTGCCGGCGACCCTCCTTCGTCAGTCTACATCAAGCAGCCCGAGGACTGCAGCCATCAGCTCCGCTGGAACAGAGCTGTTACACTCGGTCTAATAGTCATAGGCGAGGGGAAGGGGCGGGTCTTCCTTTCTTTCTTTTTTTCTCTGAAATTGAAAATTGAAATTTTTATCGGATCCCAGGTGCACCTGGTAATTTTTATTTTTTTTTCCTTTTGTCCTCACTTACTTCTTTTAAGGACATGTTTCACAGTGGAATATGAATCTTCTGAATTAATAGGCTAACCCTCGTTCGGCTCCATTCCTCTTTCCATTTCGTTTCATTTCTCCACTCTGTTTGGTTTTTATTTCATACCTTCCATTTTTCATACTAAATGGGTCGAGAAATCTTCAGAATGCATATGATCGCCTATCGACTAGTTTTGAAAAGCATTGTACTTTGTTATAATCTTTGTTATTCCAATGAAAGAAGGTTCATAACACTTGGTACGGCAACTATTGATTGGACTAATAGTTGGTAATATTCAAAGAGCACATAATAGTTCGTTATTTGAAATTCGTTATGAGAACAGTGGGAATTGTTGACACCTAAATTTCGCCATTTTATTTAGGACTTAATCGTCTATGAAATTAGAAATTAGTCACTAAAAAAAAAAGAAAACAACAAAAGAAAAAAAAAGTAAAGAAAAACAAACAAAACATAAAAAAAGCCAAGAGGTTGGGTCGAGCCGAATCCGGCCATGGCCTGGCCCGCCCCCTTCCTTCCTCTTCTTTTACCCTCGCATGGGCCTAGGCCCAGCTCGGCATCTTTTCCTCCTTCGTGGCCCATCCCATTTGTCTTCTCTCTCTTGAGCTCAAACCTGCAAAAAAGAAGAAACAGCAGCGGAGACAGAGAGGAGCAGGAGATCGCGAGGAGCAGGCGAGCGGCATGATCCGCGGGTCGGGAGCACCTGGCCGACAACTGGCTTGGCCGTAGTCTTCGCGCAAGTTCCTGTAGAAAAAAAAGAAAAGAAAAAAAGAGCGCAAAAAGGAAAGAAAGGGGAAGAAAAGAGGAGGCAAGGTAGAGGATCGGCATGGCAGGGCTTTCGGCGCGATCTGCGGGTCGGGGAAGCAAAGCGATCGACCGGCTGGCACGGCAGGAGGTCTTCACTCGGAATACCTGCAGAAAAAGAAAAGACAGAAGGATAAGACCGAAGAAAGGCGAAGACGAGGGGGGGGAGGTTCTTTCGGCTGGTTCTGGGGGAACACAGAGAAGAACGGGGGGAGTTAGAGAGAGCTCGAAAGAGTGAGAGGGGGGGGCACAGAAGCAAGGAAGAGAGCAAATCGTAGAGGGTGGTTCACGGCTGTTCTTTGGTGAAGAGAGAAAAAGAGCACCAGAGGGCGAGCTTGAGAGAGACGATTGGGGAGAGAGCGCGTCGCCGTCGCCTGAAGTACGCTCGTTGCTCGCCACCCGAACCAGGTAGGCTTCTCGCTTCACTTCGAGGTCTCGGGCCGGAGCTCGCGGCTGACCTGTTCACGCGAGCTTCAGCTTCACCAGTCCTCCATGAAAGCTCATAGATGTCCTGATGCATGTTGATAGACGTCCAAGTTTGTACTTGAGTCCATACCAGTCCGAAGATCCTTCGTTTCTGCTGTGTATGCTACCCAGTTGATGAAATGCCTGAAAGAGATTCAAATCTGTGAGTATGTTGTGGCTGAAAATACTTGCTATGTTCGCATCTGTTCGAGTGTGGTATATGTCCCGTGGATCTTGAGTGTTGCTTGTGCATATTGTGTTGGTCTTTACTCGGATTCGAGCCTCAAGTGAGCCCATATGCCCTCTTTTTAGCTGCTGCACACCCAATATTTGACAAAATGTCTCAAAGAGAACCGAGGAAAAACCCGCGTTCGAACTTGATTTAATCTGCGCTTGTTCATATATATGTTGGACCATGTCTGTCTCTCGTGTTTTCATCGCGATTTCATGCGATTTTCGTGAAATAATCATGTGTGTTTGAGCTGCGGGTGTTTGCATCCGAAAATGGTGTAGCAACCCTCGGAGTTAGACGGCCGGCAACGGTGGGTGTTGTTGTCGATTCGTTTTAATTTTTTTTTGCTGTGGGTTCGTGGGGCGAAATTCCGAGGTGGAGTTCATCGGTGGAAGGCTTCGGTGAAAGACGTTGCTGGAGAGCAAGGCGTGAAAACGCACGAAGGAAGAAGGTCAGAAGGGAGGAAGGAAAGAAATAAATAGAAAAAGAAGAAAAACCAGCAAGGAAAAGAAAAAGAAATGTAAGAAAAACGAAATAAATAAATAATAAAAGGAAACAATGAAATGGCAGAGGAAGCCTTGGGTGTTTAATGGAAGTTTCGGGTGAAGAAGGAAACCCGCAGAGAAGACGACCTGAAAAAGGGGCTTAAAAGAAAAACAAGAAATAAAAGAAATAAAAGGGTAGTGAAAAGAAATAAAAAAAAAAAAGTAGAAAGGTTGAAGGCGTGCAGGGGGCAAATACGAAAGAAGAAGAAGACCAAAAAATAGTAAAAAGAAACAAGAGCAAAAGAAAAGTATCGAAAGAGTGAAAAAGTAAAAAAAAATTGAAAAAGAAAGGAAGATGTTGGTTTCGTGAAGAAGAGAGTCAGAAGGGAGGAGGGCAAGAATAAAAAAAAGAGAACAAAGAAAAGCCAGAAAAATGACAAAACAAAAATTAAAAAAAGAAGAAAATCCTAAAAGAGAAGAAAAGACAGTAGATGGGGGGTTGTTCGTAAGTGTCAGAAAAGATGAGGGAAAGAAAAACCAAAAAAAAAAAGGAAGAGAAAAGTAAAAAAAAAAAAAGGGAAAAGCGAAATAAATAAAAAAATTAGAAAACTAAAACAGCAAAAGTTGGCCTCGGGAAGGACCATTGGGCAGAGCGTGCAAGGGAAATGATGAAGTGGGAAAAGATAAAAAATTAATTACAAAAAGAATCTTTTAAAAAAAGCTGCACCAAAAAAAAAAAATGTTTCTTTTAATCCGAAAATGTTGGACCCGGGTTTGGGTTGGGTCCATGGGCCGGATTGGGTTTACCCGGTCCAAACCCATTTTATTGAAGCATAATAATATTAAATATTAAAAATGTATTCAAAAATTCAAAAAATTCAAAAATTTCGAAAAAAAATGATAAAATTTCAAAAAATTCAAAAAGTTTTCGAAATTTCAAAAAAACTCAGGAAAAATTAAAAATTCGACTTTCCTTTTGAAAAAAAAATTAATTAAATTTTTTTAAAAAAATTAATTAAAAAATTTTAAAAAAAAATTCGAAAATCCAAGAATGATATGGTTTGGTTAGGAATTACTATGTATTGCCACTTTAGTATAATTAAGCCTTTATTTTCTTGTATGTTGTTTTTATTGTATATTTAATTTGCATGTTTTGTGTTTAATTCACACGTGTTTAACTTTAGGGCAAATAGGACCTCGGTAGGTATAATTATTACTTTATTGATTGCGCACCTGCATGTTCACTCCCTACGTTAGTGGATAGATATGAAATTGATCTAAACTGCCTAATGAAAATCATTTTGTTAAAATGAACAAGATTAGGTACCGAAAGGGCACTAATTAGTCAATTAGTGTAATTAAGTCCCCGATCCCAGATTTTCCGGTTGCGTAGGAAGTGAGGTACACTCCCATGCCTTACTTGGTTTCTAGCCGACCCCAATAGGCTAGTGGCGACTCCTTTTGTGCAAAATTGTTAAGAATATCCCAACGTCACGCGGGGTATGGGCTTGGGAGAGCCCGCGCTTAATCATGGGCCTTAGGCCCATCATTTAGGCAATACTCTTAAACCTGTTCCCTCCCCCCGAGGGGTAGGTCGCGACAGGAATCAGGGAGTTTCTTTTTACCTTGTCTCCTTTTTGCTAAGCAAATGAAGATAAGATTGAGCCATATTGATTTTTCGCATTGCTCATGCCTGACATGAACTTTTGATTATTGCTCTACAATTATCCAAAAATAAAATCACAAAATTCTCAAAATAAATAAAAGAAAAAGAAACTACAAACGGAACATCATAGCAACAAAAAAAAAAAAAAATCGTAAATTTTCTTCGTATGACTAAGCGTTTAGGCATTTCTTTTACGAAATCCTATTACTTTTTACAAGCCTTTATTTTTCTTATCGTGAACAAGAATTTTGATCAGGTGGGTTTTGCTGCCAGACAAAAATGACGTGCTCCTGCATGCTAACGTGCATCGTCGCTAATTAAAAAGAAATGAGGAAAATCTATAAGTTATGCACGGATTGAGTGATTTGTCCATTCATGTTTTAATTTCCGGATTGCCTATAGCTCGCATACACACTTGTGTTGAGATCATACGAGGTCAGTGGCATAAAAATCGCTACACTTTTAGCTATTAGCCAATGTGATACATGTCCATCACTCTTGATTTTAGATCGAAAAGATGAAGCGAAAATCAATTCCAAAAGAGTGACTTGTATTGAATAGCCAATCGAAATCCTTCGCGGAAAATGAATGATTTGGAAAATATTTTTCAAAAAATAATTACTTGTACAGTTACAAA
This sequence comes from Eucalyptus shirleyi, assembly GCA_017140165.1. Classification (NCBI taxonomy): domain Eukaryota; kingdom Viridiplantae; phylum Streptophyta; class Magnoliopsida; order Myrtales; family Myrtaceae; genus Eucalyptus; species Eucalyptus shirleyi. The sequence goes on from CM029450.1 coordinate 43,086,295, forward strand.
AATGAACAAATGCAAAAAAAACATACATATTGCAAGCTTGCTGTCACCATATAGAAGTTCCTACCTTTGCATCTCTCTTGTTATCGCATAGAAAGTCACATAACGAAACACAAATCATCGTAACTCAAGAATCTTGGTACGCTTTCTTGGTTTCTTTCTCGACTGTTTGTTTCCAATCCCCCCACACGTATCCTCTTCGCCAGACTCGGACCTCACGTGCTTTGTTGGAACTCCCGCTTGGCAAATACCATGCTCATCGTCGTCATCGTTGTCGATAATATCTCCTGAGTCTGTTTCGCCAGTGCTAGAAGCTAATGGATTTGGAGGTTAACAACTCGCCTCTACAGATTCTACAGCTGCTACTGCTTCAGGGGAATGAAGATCGGCGATCCCTAGCATCAGAAAGTTACCACTGCTTAATAAGCGTTTAGGCATTTTTTTCTAGGAACTCTTATTGCTTTTTACAAACCATTTGCTTTTTTCGGTTGCGAACAAGAATGTTGATCAGGTGGATTCTGCTGCTGTAGACAAAAACGACGTGCTTTTTGCACACTAATGTGCATCATCGCTGATTAAAAAGAGATGAGGAAAATCCATAAGTGTAGATCAAGTGGTCTGTCCATTTGTGTCTTGATCTTCGAACTACATATAGCCCGCATATACGCTTGTGTGTTGACATCATACGAGGTTCGCGATGGATCAAATCACTGCACTTTTATCTACCGGTGAGTGTGATACATGTCCATCGCTCTCAATTTCCAATTGAAAAGATAAAGCTGAGATCAATTCTGGGATAGTGATCTATATTGAATTGCCAGCCAAAATCCTTTCGCGGAAAAAGCGGCCAATTTGGAAAATATTTTTTAAAAAACAATTGCTCACAATTATACAAATGAACGGATGCAAAAAGATTTCATCATGCACGACAATTGAGACGTATTTTTTGATCGATTATTTTAAATAATACAAGCAGTTATTTTTAGGAAGGTATTTTTCGCATCATTCATTTTTTGCAGAACAAAAGGAGTCTTAATTCACGTCAATTTGCAAATATTAACATATAAGTCATCGTTATCTCGTTTGTCTACAAAACGGCATCGTTTGATTCGGGCCCATACGTTCATTCATAATCTTGTTGCACAACCCAACGAAATGAAGTGGCCTGACGGAAGGAGGCTTGGCCCTGTTCCAGCAGAGCTGGTACAGAAGGGTTACGGAGGACTCATGGGACATCACACCGATGCGAATGTGGCGGTGGACTAGTTGTTGAAATTGTAATCTGGAAAAAGCAATGTGATCATCCTCACTTCTGATTACCTAAAACAAATAGGCAAAATACTGGTTAACAGTGCATTTCCTCCACCATTTAGGGACAAGAACTCGGGCTTGGCAGGGCATCCGTTTACAGTGCAACAAGAAAAGGACTTAACTCAATTCCCCAGGCAGGATAATACCTGTTAAGGGGCATCTGTTTTGGAATTCAGAACCCAAATCTTCTCGAGGCCTATCAAACTATGTTTCACAAGTTTCATGCCCGTCATTGGGTTGCTTGTACTCGACACAATTCTATCTTATTCGATGTTTGTTGACCATCCATCATACCAAAGATATCCATACCTCAATTTACAGTATTCTGAAAGCCCAAACTTAGATGAAGTTCAAATTCACACCAATGATTATGAAAGATATGGCATGTCTCAAAATGTGTGAAGCATAACTTACAGTAGAGATTGCCAACTTGTTAAATCAGAATCAAATCAGATTTTACCTCACCCTTTCCAGCCAAATAATGTTAGTAATCCATATCATTGCATACAATAGGTTTGTCAAAGAATTTAACACCAGGATGTTCTGAAAGATATGGCGTGTCTCAAAATGTGTGAAGTATAACTTCCTATAACAAATTTCTACATCTATCTGATCACCCTCCACGACTGTTCTATGCAATGCTTAAAACTCAATAATTTATCAGAGAAAAAAGCCAAATGCAAAGGTAATAACGCGCACCTGCAGATGATTGACGACAACCAGCTAAAGTTCTTTTCCAGCACCACAGATAACTTTTGGTACATGCTTCATACCCTATCATTGAACAAACTAGCAGACTAAGATCATAAAACCAACCAAAAAGAACAGAAGTCCTTTAGTGACACCAGAACTTTAAAAAACCAGCCGTACCACTTCACCCAAAGAATTAACAAGAAACTGATGGACTGCAGGACTGGTCCTAGCACCACCTGGAAGACTAAAAAATTCCTCGAGCAGAGGAGTCAAGACCTAGATAAGCAAACAGAAACAGTCAAATGAAGAACAATGGAAAGCCATCTACTGCTCTGTATTAATAGGACCACTAACTATGGTCATTAATAAGGCTTCATAACAAATCAAACTTCTCATGAAATATGTTCATGGCATCAGCCCACTGCTTGTGCATGACCGATAATGATGTCCAGACGACATTAAGTAAATCTTCGATGTTAGAAGCCTGTTGAGCAATTTGATGAAATTCATATTTACTGCAGACAGGAAGAGATTGAGAATCTAAGGAGGCATTGGGCTGATAAAGATTCTCAGAAATCTGCTCTCGTTCTATTTGAGAATGTTAACAGTCCAGAAAATGTGTTTGATAACACTTCAAAAGCAGTTAATGAAAGGAAAACTACTCTTAAAATCAGAATCATAAACTAAAGACCACTTTTTAGTGTTCACATTCCACACGCAAACAAGGAGATTTCAATTAAGTAAGCCTATTTCCTATTGTGACGAGCCTATTCTCACACCTTTCATCCCTTACAACATACATCATGTTCACTCTAACAAATTTTTTGTGAAAAAACATCGAAAACAGTTTCTATAAAAATGTAATTGAAAACTTAGCAGGCCTCTAATGGTTGAGAACAAAGATGACGCGTAAATCATGCGACAATTTTTAAAATTTTGCAAGAGTAACTCCTGCATTTTTGTCCCACTACTTTCAACATCTAAACTACATTGTCTTCCAGAGGTTTCTACGGAAAGATAGTATGACAGTTAAAGGTCGGTGAAAACCTTATTAAGCATGAACAAAATCATTCAGGCTACGAAGTATGAGGCATCATGTTGTTCAGCTTATGGTGGCTCAAAATTGCTCTATGTTAACCATCAGTTTCATTTTAAGGATCATGATCATATCGTGAGTTATGTGAGTTTTACTTTCTGTACAAAGTTGATACCTTTGAAACAAATATCAGTGCATATAAACAATCCTAATATAATCGTCATATCAAATACATCACTACTACAAAAACTATTTAAAATAATTAAAAAAAAAAAAAACTAGAACAGAAGTTCACCTCAAATTTGAATAACACTGAATCCTAGTGCAATTTCACCTCTATTGGAATATTGAAGTATCAAGCACTAAGCAATGTCTTCAACAAGTTCTCCTGCGCATGCAACCATCAAATAACAAAGGTCCTTGGATGAAGCCACCTAATGAAAACAATTACTAGCCAGCTTGCATTTCTGGTAGGGGAAGGGCGACTATCAGCCTAGCAAATAAGTCTGCTTGCTCTGGTGGAACATCTAACCTGATATCTGGAATAATCCAATCATATGAATAAACTTGCAGCTAGTACATTTTAAGTTTAGCAAACAGCTTCAGCGTCATACGTCTATCAAAATATTATCCGAGTTGTTTGACATTTACCGTGTCAGGCTGTTTGACATTATAACCAAACCATCGTTGAAGAAACGAACACACTGAATTCATTTAAAAAAAAGGAGGGGAACTTTCTCGAGTTGAAGCAATTACAAGGAGATTGTCCACAGCCTCTGCCAATGGAAGCAATGGAGCACCCACCTTCGAGTCCTCCGTGACCACCGCCAGCAAATCCTTCTTCGAATTCCACTCCGCCATCTTCACCTGCCAATCGCAAGAAATCGAGCCAAAACCTCACAACACCGAATGAGAACACAATCGAACCGACCCGCCCATTATTAGGTCGCCAAAAAAGGCCGACCGGAGCCGAACCTGAGAAGCCACCAGTTTGTCGAGCTGAAGCTGAAACGGAAGCACGCGTCGCGATGCTTCGTCGGTCTCCATGGCTGAAAAAAGCTCTGGGAGCAGCCGAAAACGCAGCCACCAGCTGCCAGGGCAAGCTGCGAGGGAGCGCCCAGAAGCGGCGGCGGCGGCAAATGCGAACTAAGAGAGGGAGAGCTGGCGGAGGGTGGAGCCCGAAAAACCCTAGAAGAAAGCCTGAAGAGCGAGACGGAAGAGACGAGCGAGAGAGTAACGAAGTGCACTGGAAGCCTGAGAATTTTTGCGGGACAGGTGGGAGAGAGACGATGAGGAAGGAGGGAGGATCTGATTACGGGCCGAGCCGGGCCATAAGTCGGGCTTTAACTTCTTCTTCGGGCTCGTTCATCATAAAAGAAAGAACGTGTGAGATGACACAACGGGCCGCTACGGGCCTTGAAAGTTGTCCGCATAGGGAGGGATCACAACAACATTTGCTCGAGAAACTCGAAAGAACTCGTGATTGAAAGACGTTGGTGGTTAGTCAAAGGTAATGATCCGCCGTTAAATATTCTCGCTGCTCAAGAAAGAGGCCGTGTTGCAGTGGGATTTCGCCATTAGAAAGAGAGGAGTCAAAATTGTGCAGTTAGATGAACCACCTAACTAAAGTCCAAGCTCGATTCGATCGTTGCTATCGTCGCTATCGTTGCACTACGAAAGATATTCTCAATTTGCTGTCTTATAGAAATTTTCGTGACTTTTTCTTAGACGAGGGCATTTTTGTTACTTGTCCATGTAGGACCTTGTTATCATTGATAATGTTATTCATCTGTGGACAGAATAGCTTTATTTACTAATTTTTCATCAAACGGTGTCTCTCTACTCCAGTTCTTTCAACATCTCTGTCCAAAAGGTTGTTTGATTTTTCACATGTAAGGAACGTAAGGTATATCATTCAAAGAGCATGCTCAGATTCTACGCTTGTTCTGCATGGGCATTGCAACCACGTCGATCGAGTGCTATGTATTGAGTCTTAAGTGTTTCTTGTTATTTACAGGCAATATAGCTACTTTTCGCAACACATAAGCTGTTAAATTATGATGTTAAGTTCCCTCGTTATCCTCCATCCATTTAGACTATTAGTTTAATAGGGACGCTAACTTACAAACATAGTTCATTCTACAATTACTAAAATAGTAGCAGAAGCAAATTTTACAAGACTACACAATGGCTGTGACAGAGGGTTCACCCAAAGGTGTTTTGTGTGACAAACGCAAATTACCTTCTATCCGTTTCTTATCAAGAGTGAGGCTTCTCTCCGTATTCTAGCAATACTCGTGATCCTGGCCTTCTCTTCTTGTTTCTCGGTCCTTGAAATTTTTAACACTAGTTTCTCCCAAACGAGCTTATGTAAGACACTCGTGCACAGTTTAATTTAATCCGCGGATTGCACTAGTAACTATTTATTGTTTTATCATATTATTAACTTTTGTTGTCACTATATCTACACTTATTATGGATTGGGATGGAAGACCTTGATGACGTGAAGATATGGAAAGTAATAAATAAAGCAAATTTTACAATGGATTTAACTAAAGTCGACAGGGAGTCATCATAAAAATAATTAATAACATATCATATATGCACATGTTACATACATATAATCATATATAAGAATGCATTTACTATCTCAGTGCAGATGATTGACCACAAAGCTATTATGTCTATAAGAGTTTCTCCTTTAGATTGGCAATAAATCCTAGTGAATACATGATCAAATTAAACAATTTTAAAGTATTGTATGTTTATACAACATTAAGTTTACTGGCTACATGATACTCTTTGTTAAAATACAAAACATGAATCTTTGTTAAGAATACAAAACATAATCTCGTGATCTTAAAACTACCATTTATTTACAAATTTCGAATATCTGAGATTGGATAATAGTATGCGTTCTTTAACTATACATCTAGCTAGTCATATCGATTATACTTGTCACGCCCCGATCCTTAGGCACGCACACATCCGTCTCACTTGGTCGATTTTATAATGCGATATCCCAGGACAATGTATCGCCGATCCTTTCAATTTTAAGCACATGCGGAAGCAGTTAAAATCCCCAGACAATAAAACGATGGGATAGAAAAGCAGGGCCATATTTTTCATATTGAAATTTATAACCAAACTTTTATACAAAACACAAACCCTTTCATAACTATTCACATCAAAACGGAGATCTCAAAAGAAGACAGGATCTCAATCCATCCAAACCGTACTCACGGCTCCTCTCGGGACTATCTTCTTCTTCCAAAAATCCTCCTCTTCAAATTTCACCTCCGAGTTCTCTTCTCGGATTCCTCCTCCTCAGCTCTTCAGCGGGGTCCTGAAATGGTTTTCCCCAAACTGGAATGAGACTACGTCTCAGCGAGTTCTACCCCACTAAGCCCGATTAGCAAACTATTATACTAAATCCTGCCTAAGCACGCACAGGGCAGAGGACTTACCTTGGCCTCTGATCCCACCTGCAAGTCAGTATAATTCACAATAAATACTCATTCACTTCAAACAAATCGAACCCGTCGATTACATGTCATGCCAATCAATCCCCACTGTGGGATATTTAAAAACTAGGCCACGTGCATTCTCGAGGACAACCTTCCAAGTCTCTGAGTTCATGTGCCTCAAACCTTGGGCCCATGTGCATTCTCTCAGGCGACCTTTTCGCCAAAGTGATACATCAAGTCACCGAGCCCACGTGCCCTTTTAGATGCCTTGGCCCACGTGCATTCTCTCAGGTGCATCTCACCAAAGCGATGCATCAATTCGCCGAGTCCACGTGTCCTTTTAGATGCCTACACTTAGTCACAGAGCTCCATCAATGCTCTCGGGCGTCAATTCGCCAAGGTGACGTACAGTGAACACTTTACTATGCTCTCGGGCGCCTTTTTCGCCAAGGTGATACACTGATCACGAGCCAACACAAACAATTCAATATGCTCTCGGGCGTCTTTTTCACCAAGGTGATACACGATCACGAGCCAACACAAACAATTCAATATGCTCTCGGGCGTCTTTTTCACCAAGGTGATACACTGATCACAGAGCCAACAGAAACAATTCAATATGCTCTCGGGCGTCTTTTTCGCTAAGGTGATACACTGATCACAGAGCCAACACAAACAATTCAATATGCTCTCGGGCGTCTTTTTCGCCAAGGTGATATACTCATCACAGAGCCAACATAAACAATTCAATATATTCAACCACTGAACTCACGTGCATTCTCCAGGTGATATTCCAATTCACCGAGTCACGTGCTTCTTTCAAGTGGTTACCAATCAACTTTCAATGCTGACAACCAATGCCCAAATGATTTCTCAATCAAATAATTAAATCAATTCAACAAAGCATTATAAATACTGAATAACATACTTGGCTAACATACTTGGCCATTTACCAATCAACAGTTCAATCTCAATCAATTCCAATCAATTTAGGGTAAATCCCTAAAATATCACAATTTATTCAATTCCATACAACGTGGAGCTCAAATAAATAAACGGACTACGCCACGACGATCAGCACGAGATTTCGGTCGTCGGCCATCAAAATCTTAATTTCCGAAAAATAATTAATTAATTAATTAATTTCGAAAATTAATTATTAATTACTAAAAATTCAATTTAGCTCAAAATAAGGCCCGATTAAATAAACGGACTTCACCACAGTCATCAGCATAATTTTCCGGTTCCAAGCCATCTCAGTTGCATTTTCGGAAAATAAATAATTATTTAATTTAATTCCGAAAATTAATATTTAAATGCTAAAAAATCCACTTAGGCCCGGAAAGCCTAATTGGAGCCCACTAAGGGTCGGGAAAAATCCCGAGGCACTTCCAATAAATAGTAGACCACGTCTACTTGCTAATTACACATTCAATTTATTTAATTCGCATCACAATTGACTAATAATTGCTAATTTAATCTAATCTAACAACCTAAACATAATTAATTAAATCTAAACCAACATTAAGCATAATTAGCCAGTAATCCTGGATTAGTGAGATTACTCACCAAATCGCGCGCAAATCGGATCAATCCGACGGCGGCGACGCGAGGAACGATTGTTCCCAAAGCGGCTCACGGATCCGAGGCCCGGAAACGGCCCAAAACGAGCCCGAAAGGGCTGGATACCCACTCCGTGGGTCTGCTGGTTGGGGCCGATTGGAGCGGCTCTGGCGGCTAGGGCGGCGGGGGAAGGCCGGCGGAGGGCGAGGGGGACAAGGGGAAGGTCCGGCGGGGTTGGGCGGTGGCCCACGGTGGCCGGAGGGGGCTTGGTCGGTGCGGAACAGGGGCAGGCCGCGGCTGGATCTCGCGGAGGGAGCAACGGCCGCGAGCGACGGACGGCGGGACGGCGGCGGGCGCACGGGCGCGGCGAGGCGGTGCGGCGGTGTGGCGAGCGGGACGAGCGGCGAGCGGCTGAGGCGCGGGCTGCTGGTTCGCTCGAGCGTGAAAAAAAAGAAGAAAGAAGAAGAAACCGGTTCTGTCGTGCACGAGAAGGAAGAAGAGAGAGGAGAGAGAAGAGAGAGAGAGAGAGAGAGAAAAGAGAGAGAGAGAGGATGAGGATTGACTAGTCAAAGTGGAAAAGAGAGAGAATAGGCGGTGGGGGAGGGGAAATCGCACGGATGGGGGAGGGAAAAAGGGGAGAGGAGAGAGAGAGAAGAGAAAAGAAGGAAAAAGGAAAGAAAAGAAGAGAGAGGGAGAGAGAGGAAAAAAGAAAAAGGAAATACAAAATCCTTTATTTCATTTTTCCTTTTCCTTTCTAATTTCTTTGGGGCTTCAATTTTCTTTTTCCGATAATTTCTTTATTGAAATTTCGGACTCGTTAATAAATTGACGAGCGATAAGACAGGATCCTAAAAATAAGAATTATGACGCGCTTAAAATTCGATTCCCGAAATCGAGTTCAATTTCGTGGTTAAAAATCGATCAGACGTGATTTTAGTCCAATCCAACCAATTGAGTAGCTTTTAGGGATTTTACCATGGATATATCCCTTAATGGCTTCACCCAATAGGTTAGTTAACTCGTGAGTGATCAGCTCAGAGAAAAAGGACCCTAAGCACGTCGACAAAATGCCTATTTCACTTTATCGAAACGGGGTCGAATTTCAGGATGTCACAACTCTTCCCCTCTTATAAAAATTTCGTCATCGAAATTTAAACCATTACACTTTGTTCAAGAAGGCGGGGGTACAACTGTCTCATCGATTCTTCAGTCTCCCAAGTCGCTCCTTCAATACCGTGGTGTTGCCAGACCACTTTGACCAACGGGATGGTCTTTGTACGCAGAACTTGCTCTTTACGATCGACAATCTGGACCGGGCTTTCAACGTATGACACACGGTCATCCACGTCCAATTCCTCGAAATTGAGCACGTGGGTCGGGTCAAGCTCGTACTTCCTTAACATCGACACGTGAAATACGTCATGCACTTGCGCCAATCTTGGCGGCAACGCAAGACGATACGCTAGGTCTCCGATTCTTTCAAGAATCTCAAATGGACCTACGTACCTCGGACTCAGTTTGCCTTTCTTACCAAAGCGCGAAATTCCTCTCATTGGTGACACTTTCAGAAAAACGTGATCACCAACTTGGAATTCCAAAGACCTTCGACGCTTATCTGCATAACTCTTCTGCCTGCTCTGCGCTGTCTTCAATCTGTCTCTGATCACTGCCACGGCATTTATCGATTGCTGAACCAACTCTTGGCCTGTTATCTTTCTTTCCCCAACTTCATCCCAACACACTGGAGTTCTGCATGCTTTGCCATACAACGCTTCAAATGGAGCCATCTTGATGCTCTGCTGATAGCTGTTGTTGTAGGAGAATTCCACCAGATGAAGTTGATCTTCCCAGCTTCCTTTAAAGTCTATTACACACGCTCTCAGCATGTCTTCAAGAGTCTGAATCGTCCTTTCTGACTGGCCATCCGTCTGAGGATGATATGCCGTACTGTACTGAAGCTTTGTACCCAAAGCACTCTGCAAGCTCTTCCAAAAGGCAGCAGTAAATCTCGGGTCTCTATCGGATGTTATCGTAACTGGCACTCCATGCATACGAACCACCTGACGCACATACAGGTCTGCGTGTCTATCCAGACTCAGATCTTTTCGAACTGCAATGAAGTGAGCCAACTTTGTTAGCCTGTCGACTACTACCCAAATCGAATCATTTCCCCTCTGACTCCTTGGTAGTCCAGTCACGAAGTCCATCTTGATATGCTCCCATTTCCACTCTGGGATCGCGAGAGGTTGCAGAAATCCTCATGGCTTGCAATGCTGGGCTTTTACTTGCTGACAAGTCAAACACTTGGCCACATGCTTGGCGATGTCCGCCTTCATACCTGACCACCAATAGTGTTGACGCAAATTCTGATACATCTTAGTGCTTCCAGGATGAACGCTGTAATTGCTACGATGTGCTTCAGATAAAATTTCTTCTCTAAGCTCTACATCGTTAGGTACAACCAAACGTCCACGAAACCTCAGTACTCTATCATCCAAAACTTGAAAATCAGTCTTTCTTTTATTAGTATCCTCTTGAAGAATTTTCTGTACGTCTGGATCTGTCGGTTGAAGTTGCTTGATTCTGACCTGGACATCCGGCTCAATTCTGAGGGTGACCATAAGACTTGAAAGGTGGCCTACCTCAAATTTGAATTCCGAATCTCGAGCTCTCTCGATTAAATTCCACTCCTTAACCAAGATCCGTGCCACTGAAGACTTTCGACTTAATGCATCAGCGACCTTGTTCGCCTTTCCTGGGTGATATAGAATGTCACAGTCGTAGTCTTTCAGCAATTCCATCCATCGGCGCTGTCTCATGTTCAACTCTTTCTGAGAGAACAAATACTTGAGACTCTGATGGTCCGTGAAGATCTGAAACTTTTCCCCACACAAGTAGTGTCTCCAAATCTTCAACGCAAATATGATGGCTGCGAGTTCTAAGTCATGCGTCGAGTAATTCAATTCATGAGATCTCAACTACCGGGAAGCGTATGCAACAACTCTACCATGTTGCATCAACACGCAATCCAACCCTCTGAATGACGCAGCACTATAGATCTCGAATCCTCCAGGACCAGATGGAATCGTCAGCACAGGTGCGGTAGTCAGCTTTTCCTTCAACTCTTGGAAACTACGCTCGCACTTGTTTGTCCATATAAACTTCTCATTTTTCTTTGTGAGCTTTGTCAGAGGCGACGCTAATGCTGAGAAACCTTTCACAAACCGTCTGTAATAACTTGCTAACCCCAGAAAACTTCTGATCTCTGTCACTGATGTCGGTCTTGGCCACTTGATCACGGCTTCTATCTTGCTCGGGTCGACGGAGATTCATTCTCCGGAAATCACATGACCTAAGAACGCAACACGAGTCAGCCAAAACTCGCATTTGCTAAACTTAGCATATAACTGATGAGTTCTTAAGGTCTGAAGCACTAATCTAAGATGATTCTCGTGCTCTTCATTACTTCTCGAATAGACCAGGATATCATCTATGAACACGATCACAAACTGATCTAGATATTCTTTGAACACTCTGTTCATCAGATCCATAAAGGCAGCTGGAGCATTCGTCAACCCAAACGGCATCACTGTAAACTCGTAATGACCATACCGGGTACGAAATGCTGACTTAGGAATATCCTCTTTCCGAATCCTTAGCTGATGATATCCTGTCTTCAAATCGATCTTTGAGAATATTGACGCTCCTTGCAGTTGATCAAACAAGTCATCTATCCTCGGCAATGGATACTTGTTCTTGATCGTTACCTGATTGAGCTGCCGATAGTCGATGCACAAACGTAACGAACCATCTTTCTTCTTAACAAACAGAACTGGTGCTCCCCAAGGCGATGCACTAGGACGAATGAATCCTTTATCTAGTAACTCTTGCATCTGTACCTTCAGTTCCTTCAACTCAGATAACACCATACGATAAGGTGCCTTTGAGATCGGTTTTGTCCCTGGTGCTAGCTCGATTACAAATTCAATCTCTCTTTCTGGCGGTAACCCTCGCAATTCTTTTGGAAAGACATCTGGAAACTCCTGTACCACTGTAATATCTTCCATTTTCAACTCTTCAACTGTCGTATCTGCGACAGTTGCTAAGTATCCTTGGCAACCCTCGTCTAACAAACGAGTTGCTTCCGACGACGAGATTAAGGAAATCAAAGGTCCTCCTTGATTCTCGACAAACTCGAAGCTCTTACCCCCTAATGGGTCAAACTGAATCGCCTTGCGATAGCAATCCATTTTAGCTCGTTGATTGGTGAGCCAGTCCATGCCAATTATCAAATCAAAATCATACATGGCTAGGACTAACAAATCAATTTTCCCCACTCGCTCACCAATCTCTAACTTGCACCCCGAACATCCCAAAGCAACAATAACTTTATCTTTCAAGGGTGTAGATATGCAAATTGCCGATTCCAACAGTACAGGATTCAATCCTAGCATCCTAACATATTGCTCGGCAATAAAGGAATGGGTTGCTCCCGAATCAAACAAAGTATAAGCAGGTTGGTCGTTGAGCGAGACCGTACCTGTAATCACGCCAGGCGCAGCTTTTGCCTGACCTTGGGTAATCGCGTACACAGTGCCCTGAGCTGGAGGTCTCTGCTGTCCTCCTTGCGGTGCATTCTGAGGGGCATACCCTCCTATCTGTTTCATCGGTGGCGGCGTCGGCAACAAAGGTTGTCCTCTTTGCTTCTTAGGACAAAATTTGGCCATGTGGCCCTGCTGGCCACATTCAAAGCATGCACCCGTCCTAACTGGGCACGGTGCTGTCCCATGTCTTCTTCCACACAAGCGACACTCATCATTCCTTTAGTCATCCTAGTGGCGTTTTGGCCACAGTAGCGATGTCTATGCTACCTTAGACTTCCACTGACAATCTTTCACTTGATAGCCACACTGGTCATCATCACAACATGTTCTAGTCATAGTCGGACACTAGATTTATCCATGCTTCCTTCTACAATTCCGACACTTATCAGATGAGTCTTCTATCTCCTGCCAAGTGACAGCACACATCAGTCTGCTAGGACCACTCCCAACCAAATATCCCTGTTGGCTATACTCCAAACAATTTCGCGTCCTAAGAAGGACATAAGACCAATCTTCATTATCATGTCCGGAAACAATCTGATCTATTTAACTCAGTGCTGACTTGACTATCCCACTCTTCTTCGTGAGTGGAATAGAATACTTTTCTCTCGACCTCGGTCTTTTCCTTGACCAATTTCCATTTCTGCCTGAACTGGATCTATACCTCGGCTCCAATGCAATGACTCGCTCCCGGATCACATCTCCACTCTGGATCTCAGCAGGTGAGGCGACAACAACGGTTGCGGTACTGACGGCAGCTCGATCTTAAGCCTGCTGGCTCTTCCAGTTCCCAAGGAACACTAGCATCAGAACGATCCTATCGAACTTAGGATCATTCGACGCTGCTACACTAGTACCAACCTACGGTGGTACTCTTACACTCGAGCTGGTCAGAGCCAACACTCTGCCACAACCACCTCGGGTACTGACCTTTGTCAGTGCATTATCCCGAGTCACAGAAGACATTGTCCTCTTACTAGGAGTTCTCAACTCCTACTCGCTCATGGTTCAGTCTTTACACTGCAACCCGTCTTCTAAATCCACACACAACAAACAATTTTAGCACTCAGCTAACACAGACATGCACCAGCATGAATTTAAAGGCCTTTCCTACTAACTATCCCATGGTCATCGCTCCTTATCACTCCAATCTTCAACTTCGCTCTGATACCACTTAAACAGGATGTCACGCCCCGATCCTCAGGCACGCACACATCCGTCTCACTTGGTCGATTTTATAATGCGATATCCCAGGACAATGTATTGCTGATCCTTTCAATTTTAAGCACATGCGGAAGCAGTTAAAATCCCCAGACAATAAAACGATGGGATAGAAAAGCAGGGCCATATTTTTCATATTGAAATTTATAACCAAACTTTTATACAAAACACAAACCCTTTCATAACTATTCACATCAAAACGGAGATTTCAAAAGAAGATAGGATCTCAATCCATCCAAACCGTACTCACGGCTCCTCTCGGGACTATCTTCTTCTTCCAAAAATCCTCCTCTTCAGATTTCACCTCCGAGTTCTCTTCTCGGATTCCTCCTCCTCAGCTCTTCAGCGGGGTCCCGAAATGGTTTTCCCCAAAGCTGGGATGAGACTACGTCTCGCGAGTTCTACCCCACTAAGCCCGATTAGCAAACTATTATACTAAATCCTGCCTAAGCACGCACAGGGCAGAGGACTTACCTTGACCTCTGATCCCACCTGCAAGTCAGTATAATTCACAATAAATACTCATTCACTTCAAACAAATCGAACCCGTCGATTACATGTCATGCCAATCAATCCCCACTGTGGGATATTTAAAAACTAGGCCACGTGCATTCTCCAGGACGACCTTCCAAGTCTCCGAGTTCACGTGCCTCGAACCTTGGGCCCACGTGCATTCTCTCAGGCGACCTTTTCGCCAAAGTGATACATCAAGTCACCGAGCCCACGTGCCCTTTTAGATGTCTTGGCCCATGTGCATTCTCTCAGGTGCATCTCACCAAAGCGATGCATCAATTCGCCGAGTCCACGTGTCCTTTTAGATGCCTACACTTAGTCACAGAGCTCCATCAATGCTCTCGGGCGTCAATTCGCCAAGGTGACGTACAGTGAACACTTTACTATGCTCTCGGGCGTCTTTTTCGCCAAGGTGATACACTGATCACAGAGCCAACACAAACAATTCAATATGCTCTCGGGCGTCTTTTTCACCAAGGTGATACACTGATCACAGAGCCAACATAAACAATTCAATATGCTCTCGGGCGTCTTTTTCGCCAAGGTGATACACTGATCACAGAGCCAACACAAACAATTCAATATGCTCTCGGGCGTCTTTTTCGCCAAGGTGATATACTCATCACAGAGCCAACATAAACAATTCAATATATTCAACCACTGAACTCACGTGCATTCTCCAGGTGATATTCCAATTCACCGAGCCACGTGCTTCTTTCAAGTGGTTACCAATCAACTTTCAATGCTGACAACCAATGCCCAAATGATTTCTCAATCAAATAATTAAATCAATTCAACAAAGCATTATAAATACTGAATAACATACTTGACTAACATACTTGGCCATTTACCAATCAACAATTCAATCTCAATCAATTCCAATCAATTTAGGGTAAATCCCTAAAATATCACAATTTATTCAATTCCATACAACGTGGAGCTCAAATAAATAAACGGACTGCGCCATGACGATCAGCACGAGATTTCGGTCGTCGGCCATCAAAATCTTAATTTCCGAAAAATAATTAATTAATTAATTAATTTCGAAAATTAATTATTAATTACTAAAAATTCAATTTAGCTCAAAATAAGGCCCGATTAAATAAACGGACTTCACCACAGTCATCAGCATAATTTTCCGGTTCCAGGCCATCTCGTTGCATTTTCGGAAAATAAATAATTATTTAATTTAATTCCGAAAATTAATATTTAAATGCTAAAAAGTCCACTTAGGCCCGGAAAGCCTAATTGGAGCCCACTAAGGGTCGGGAAAAATCCCGAGGCACTTCCAATAAATAGTAGGCCACGTCTACTTGCTAATTACACATTCAATTTATTTAATTCGCATCACAATTGACTAATAATTGCTAATTTAATCTAGTCTAACAACCTAAACATAATTAATTAAATCTAAATCAACATTAAGCATAATTAGCCACTAATCCTGGATTAGTGAGATTACTCACCAAATCGCGCGCAAATCGGATCAATCCGACGGCGGCGATGCAAGGAACGATTGTTCCCAAAGCGGCTCACGGATCCGAGGCCCGGAAATGGCCCAAAACGAGCCCGAAAGGGCTGGATACCCACTCCGTGGGTCTGCTGGTTGGGGCCGATTGGAGCGGCTCTGGCGGCTAGGGCGGCGGGGGAAGGCCGGCGTAGGGCGAGGGGGACAAGGGGAAGGTCCGGCGGGGTTGGGCGGTGGCCACGGTGGCGGAGGGGGCTTGGTCGGTGCGGAACAGGGCTGGCCGCGGCTGGATCGCGCGGAGGGAGCAGCGGCCGCGAGCGACGGACGGCGGGACGGCGGCGGGCGCACGGGCGCAGTGCGGCGGTGCGGCGAGCGGGACGAGCGGCGAGCGGCTGAGGCGCGGGCTGCTGGTTCGCTCGAGCGTGAAAAAAAAGAAGAAAGAAGAAGAAATCGGTTCTGTCGTGCACGAGAAGGAAGAAGAGAGAGGAGAGAGAAGAGAGAGAGAGAGAGAGAAAAGAGAGAGAGAGAGGATGAGGATTGACTAGTCAAAGTGGAAAAGAGAGAGAGAATAGGCGGTGGGGAGGGGAAATCGCACGGATGGGGGAGGGAAAAAGGGAGAGGGAGAGAGAGAGAAGAGAAAAGAAGGAAAAAGGAAAGAAAAGAAGAGAGAGGGAGAGAGAGAAAAAAGAAAAAGGAAATACAAAATCCTTTATTTCAATTTTCCTTTTCCTTTCTAATTTCTTTGGGGCTTCAATTTTCTTTTTCCGATAATTTCTTTATTGAAATTTCGGACTCGTCAATAAATTGACGAGCGATGAGACAGGATCCTAAAAATAAGAATTATGACGCGCTTAAAATTCGATTCTCGAAATCGAGTTCAATTTCGTGGTTAAAAATCGATCAGACGTGATTTTAGTCCAATCCAACCAATTGAGTAGCTTTTAGGGATTTTACCATGGATATATCCCTTAATGGCTTCACCCAATAGGTTAGTTAACTCGTGAGTGATCAGCTCAGAGAAAAAGGACCCTAAGCACGTCGACGAAATGCCCATTTCACTTTATCAAAACGGGGTCGAATTTCAGGATGTCACAATACTAATCTAGGAGGTTGGCCCTTTCACGCGAGAGTATTTTGTACATTGGATTTGATGCATCACTACATAGCAACACATGGAGAAGCAAAGCCAATTTTAGGTGATAGATTTCAACATTCATATATGAAGTGTATCGGTCAATTACACCATGTAAACCATCCAACCCAAAGATAAACAATCCAAAGCGGACATTTGGTTATCTTATATATGGAAATGATAAACAATAACGCATGAAGCATAAGCTAGGCACCATCAAAGAGCTATCAAAGCTTGCAGAAATACAATGAAGACAGTTAACCCCCTAGATAGAAGCCATGGGTCAGTATATGTTGACACCTAAATTTTGGCGACCCGTTTAGTCATTTATTGCATTAAAAAATTAAGGGTTAATTTTATCCTTGAAAAAATAGTCAATTGCATAACATATAGTTTTAGGTGCATTTATTTTTTATTTGCATTTACATTGGGCCGGTGACGGATGGATTAGAATTGATGGTTCAGAAACTTTAAGTTGATGAGTCGGGCTAAGTCCACAAGAAAAGCAAATCGGTCCAAGCCCGTATCCTCGGAGATATTTTACAGATTTATCTTTGTGAGATTTCAATTCAAAAGCAGATATTACATTTGAAAAAAAATAAATATTGCGTTTCGAAAAGAAATCTTTGTGGATATGAATTTGGAAAATTTAAAAAAACCTAATCCGTGCCCTATAAATAAGTAAACATACGTAGGGTTTAAGAGAGGCCACACAATCAATACATACGGCCACAATTCGGTTTAAGAGAGGCCACACAATCAATACATACGGCCACAATTCTGAGAGCATAGAGGGACACACATGAGAGAGAGAAAAAAGAAGGAACTCTCTCTACCGAACAGGGGGGGCCACACATGACATTGTATACATGGCTACACAATATGGAGAGAACGGCAAGATGTACAGAGAGAGGTCGTGAGTGCTCTTGAAGACTGAAGAGGGTGATGAAACGGGTCATCCTCGTGAGTGCGATCTGACAATTTAATTGGACGTCCACTCTCAAAAGGAGGCTACGATCTCAACACAAAAGCCACGAGAAAGAAAGGCAGCCAGGATTTTCTCCGCGCCGCACCC
This sequence comes from Eucalyptus shirleyi, assembly GCA_017140165.1. NCBI lineage: Eukaryota > Viridiplantae > Streptophyta > Magnoliopsida > Myrtales > Myrtaceae > Eucalyptus > Eucalyptus shirleyi. Next base: position 43,104,375 of record CM029450.1, read on the forward strand.
ACGACAAACCCAGGAGATCCTCGTGACGCCGTCCTATGACATCCTTGTTACTATCTGCGACGATGATCGAGCCCGCTGCCTCATCCCGCGACAGCTCGAGCCAACGTCGATAATTTTGTTGTGCCCCGAAGCCATCGAGCGTCACCCACTCCAACGGAGCTTTTGTCTTTCACCCCTCGCAGCGTTAGCAGCGCTGTGTTTCATCGTGTATGGCTCCGGTTGACATGTCATCAAACCTGGCTTGAATTCTTTGAACTCTTCGGTGAATTATTTGCAGGTTGACCCGCGAAGATCGTGATTTTGGTGTGACTTTCAGCAACATCCAGCAAATTCACAAGTGCCTCCACAGTGAAGTCTTAGTGGGCTTTTGGTCACTACCAAGCCCAGCAAATCTAGTGCTACTCCAATCCATGATTCTTCTTTTTTGCAGATTTGTTGACTTTCATCAAGCGTGCGAATTTTATCGAGGTGTGGATTTCACAAGTGCGAGTTACCACACCGTGAGCTTCATTGCTTCCTTGGTCTTGCAGAGAAGTATAATAATTCCTCACGCGGGAGTCCATTGTTGGTGCACATCCATCCCCACTTGCTCCTCGGCATCCTAGCGAGTTCCGGAGCCCACCGCCGTTGACGTTCTAACCCGTTTCCATCGAGACCATGGAGCAATAAGCCATCGTTGATGCCACCATCATCCGTCTGAATTTGGAAGTGTCACTCGCGTGACATCATGAATTAGGTAAGACTCTCGAATAATCTTATTTTCATATATGTCGCTGCCTAATTCATAATATCGCAATATTTCTTTGAATGTTTGATTGATATTGTCATATCCAAGAGATCTCTTGATCTCTCATGAATTAGGAAATTTTCCTAATTTCACAACATGCATACGATTGATAGTCCGATTTCACGCTCGAAATACGACTCGCAATCGCATGGAAAAATCGCCAATCCGATCTCCTGCTAGAGATACGATTCGCGATTTTATTTGAAATTGGCCAATCCGATTTCATGCGCGAGATATGATTCGTCAATTTATTTCCAAAATGGACATGGATGATATCTTGCTTGATTTGTTGCTGTGCTGTTCCCGATTGCTCCCGTAAAGGAAAAACCCAAAAAAATAATTGATTTAGGTTAAATGCATGTTAGGATGTTACTGGTTTTAATGTTATGTTGCATGTTTAGGATAGGAAATTTATTTCGAATTTCTTAAATAAAAAGACCAAAAACATTAATTTAGGATATCATATTTTCTTCTCATTAATTTAAATTGCACGTTTAATTATTTGGCAATTTTAAATTTCGAAGGTCATAAAAGAAAAAGACAAAATTAGAATTATGACATTCTTTACATGTCATTGCATATTTAGAATAAATCATCTCATGCTTAGGATAGACTACATGCTTAGTTATGTCATATTGCTTAGGTCATATAGCTAAGTCATGTTGCTATGTCATATCATTTCATGTTAAATTAGTGGCATGCATTGCATATTGCATGATTTTCATTAATTAAGTGAAAACAAAACAAAAATTGCGTGTTAATTAGAAATCATATCTAGGACTGCTGATGTGAATTCTAAACTAACAACGCAGATGCTTTCGTTGCTATGAGGTAAGTCCTGCAATTTATTCATTTGCTTTCTTGAGTGTTAAATTGGTGGTTTGCGTACCTGCATGGTCATCTCACATGTTAAGGAATTAAAATCAATTCAAGTTGCTTGCCAAACAATTTTTTCAAAATAAAAGATAAAGGTACCGAAAGGGCGTTAGAGAAATCTAACGTAACAAAGTTCCCGAACTCACAAATCTCTGGTTCGTAGGAGTAAAGTAAAACTCCCATTACTTTACTTGGGTTTCTAATCGACCCACCAAAAATAGATTAGTGGCGACTCCTTATTGAAATATCATTTGTATGTTAAGAACTTGAACCTAAGTCACGAATTGGTATGTGCTTGGGAGAGCCCGAGTTAAGTCTAGGCTTAACAATCCATTAGCCAAACCCTAGGTGGTTCACACCCCGAAAAATTTGGTCGCGACAGTATATTTCAGCCTATTCCATCTAACTAAATAGATAAATAGTTAGCTTTTACTCTACATTTTCTCTTCGATGAATGCCCGCCTAGCGGAAGAGGTTCACGGCAAGCATAAATTAAAACTCTTCGAAAAGGGTGGAGCCGAAGAGCTTCAATCGGAAAGCCCACATGCATTGCTTCTCACTTTGATGCCTCCTGCAGCTTCGAGTATTAGAGGTCCACCCACAAGCAACATGAGCATTACCACCGCAAATTCACGAACAGACGTTCATTTTGAATCAGAGATTTTATCTTCATCGTCGTCTAGTATGTAGACCAGGGCCCAGTTTCTTGCAACCAAAACACAAGCTGCGCTCTACTAGCTGTCACAAAAGAAAATCAACTTTATTTCACTCCAATGTTCCTATAACATGGCCATAACTAATGCGAAGTTTTGAGACTTCTGCTGGGTGAAAGTAATAAGTACAATACTTGCATCACGCTAAAACACAGGCGGAAGCAATACTTGTGTACCTGAAGAGGCTATGGTATGCATGTGAACCATGAATGCTTAGTAGTATCTTGCTATACTAGATACCATGATAGTATCAATCATCATGAACATGTACGTAATAGTTCTCAGTCAGTAAATCATGCTGCAATGAACCCTAACATAAGAAGAGAATTATTCTTGTTGTGTTTGTCTAGCCACTAATGATTCATCTTTTTCGCACTTTCACCTTCCAATTTATCTAAAATTGATAGGAAAACCTACTACTTTAGCATTTTACTTCTTCAAATGAATATATATATATATATATATATATATATATATATATATATATATATATGTATTCTTCTTTGGAGCATCAATTTGCACATTTCCAATTGTTGGAACAAGGATGAAATGGTCCATTAAGCACAATGAACCTGTGCCAGTCATATTTAAACTTAAGAGTAGCTTGTAAAAAATTTTAGTAAAAGCACGGATAAGATTAATTCAATTTCAACATTTAGCCAATGAGATATATTTGTTAATGACAATGGCAAGTTTATCAACAATGATACCAAAAGGAAAGACTATGGACAACAATAAGTTTCCAAATATCCAGATTGCAAATGGACCTAGTAAGAAACTCAAGGAAAATAGTTTTTTGATCATACGATTGATGGCGTGGCAATGAATTGATCCTTAGCTTGATTGTGTGGGCAATGTGAAAAATTCTTACCACTAATTAACAAGGGCGATGTGTAGTATGGGAATGCTGCCAATTTCTCATTCTTCATCTCTAGGTGTAAAATAAAGTCCTCGATGTGTAATTTCCCTGGGCGAGTGTTTCAAAAGTGTGAATGACACAACCAAGCAATATTGTTCTCACAAAATAGAAGCAAAAGTGGCACTGCTAATGCATTAGGGTCATCAAATGCACATTTCTTAACCTACATACAAGGCTCCAACTATCGAGATATGCTGGAGCTTTTGAAGTTATGGTAATTGAGATAGTGAAACATCCTTTAAAATGCACGCATATAATGGCATGTATATGCATATAGGAGGAAAAACTAAGCTGTTGCTATTCGTGCTGATGAAGAGAGCAGATGCATAATTAATAGGAAGAACAAAAGAACAAAAGTTCATAAAACCAGATTAGTGGTTCAACCAGTCAAAATTGAGAACTATACACAGAAAAAAAGAGTTTCACTTGCTACATTGAGTTCAATGAGCGGAATCTGGTAATATAAATAAGTCTAACCTCCCCTAGGCTTTAATAGTAATATCACTAGGTAAAAAGAGTTGAATATGATTCTTTGGTGCAAAAATTGACTCTCGCAATTATGAGGTGATATATGCTAAGATTGAAGCCGGAAATAAACTCTTTCCTTTTAAATTGAGAACATATCTCTACACCTGCTAATTAATGTGAATGTGTAAGCATTCTATATCCAAATCTCCATGTACAGTACACTTGAAGCTCAAACTTAGATCAAGTTCAAGTTCAAACCAATGATTAATGACCTACAATTTCCATTATGCGCTTATAGGAGAGATTGCCAACATGTTGAATTAGACTCAAATCAGATTTTACTTCACCCTTTCTAGCCACTTAATGTTGGTAATTCATATCATTGCATACGATATGTTCGTATGAAGAATCAACATAAGGATTTTCTGAAAAATATGGCATGCCTCAAGATGTGCAAAGCATTACTTACAATAACAGATTATCTCTATCTAATCACTACCAAGACTGTTCTCTAAGATGCGTGAAACTAAATTATTTGGGAAAAAGACCAAATGCAAAGATAATAACGTGCACCTACAGGTGATTGAGGACGACCAGCTGAAGTTCTTTTCCAGCACCACAAATGACTTTTGATAAATGCTCCATACCTTATCACTAAACAAACTAGCAGACTAAGATTATAAAAGCCAACCAAAAAAGCTAGAGTCCTATAGCATCATCAGAGCTTAAAAAATCAACCATACGTCTTCACCTAGAGAATTAACAAGAAATTGATGGACTACAGGACTGGTACCAGCACCATCGAGAAGACTAAAAAATTCCTCCTGTAGAGAAGAGTCAAGACTTAGATAAGCAAATGAAAACAGTCAAATGAAGAACAATGAAACGCCATATATCGCTTTGTATCAACAGTACCACTTGCCACAGTGTCATGCCCCGATCCTCCGAGTACGTGCCCATCCCTCATTGGCCGATTAAATAGCGATATCACAGGACGCATCGCTAATCCATTCATTTAAATGCGCATACGGAAGCATTATATAAAATCCGTAGATAATAATCCAATGAGATAGAAAAGTAGGGCCAACTTTTTCAAAACCAAAACAAGCCTTTTTATAAACGAACATGTTTATATACAATGTCAGGCTGTTTACCAAAATATCGGCTTAACAAAAGGGAACCATTCTATGACTCCCTAGTCAGACAGGTTCGCCAATTCTTTGATCTCCATCTTCCCAAACTTCAAGGCTCCCGGTCCCCCACTAACTTCTTCTAAGGACCTGAACGTGGTTATACAATAACCAGTGAGACAGTGTCTCAGCAAGTTCACCCTCTAAACCCCAATTAGTAAGAAAATATGCATCGGGGTGCTCTAGTCACACAACCACACAATTTGAACAGACAACTATCGATTCGCATACATCCTTACCTGGTATGCCATTCCCTGCACGTTATAATTCAGCATGATGCACGCAATGCACATGGCCATTAGATGATGCATTTCATCAATCACACATGAGTCGTGTCACAAGCGATCTTATCTGGCTATTGCCACACCCTGCACATCATCGATTCATGCGTGCATGCCATAAACGATGTGCTTAACTCATGCCTTCCAATTAATTTCGGCCACACAAGCACGATACTCGACACACACAGAAATACGGCCAAGCAGGCTTGGTATTACGCCACACGTGCATGATTAATTATTGCCACACAGGCACAAACTTTCTACATAGGAGCATTGCCCACCTGACATACAGCGGGGAACAGATTCAACTCAACCAGCACACAATTGAGCATAAGTTCTAGACATATCACAACCCAACCATACAACATCAATTATGTACAAACCAGTAAGCATTGCACCAATAACACCACGGCCATGACATAACCATTCGCGCCTCATCACGAATAATCCTCAGGCATAACACATAGTAACCACATCACCAAATGTGCAATTTTCAGTAAGTAAAGCATCAAGAACCATCACAACTCATACTCGGCCCTAATCGGCAGAATAGGCCCACTAGCACGTTTCCAAGTTTAAATTCAGAAACCAAATCGAATGAATTCGAAAAATTTCTAAATTTGAATATGTTGTAATAGACATATAGACGAACATTTTTCATGAGACACCATAACTCAGATCTTTCTAGATTCGGCCCAATAAGTCGCTCAATCCAGCACCAAAATTTGGTCCGTTTCTAGAAAGTCTATTTTCCTAATTCAGTTTGTTTTGAGGTCTAAAACATGTCCATTTGATTTGAAATTTGACTATGTTAAAACTAGAAGATATGATAAACAACTTTTGTGTAGAAACAATTTTGAAATTCATCCTAAGAGTTGGTAAAAACCCCTAGAATCCTAAAAAATCACCAATTCTAGCAAAAACTGAGGTTCTATTTGAAAATGATGGAGATGATATATCATTCTTTTAAGTCCCCAAAAATCTTAAGAAAAATATATGTTGTAGCTGAGGATGTTTAAAAAATTTCTCAAGAAGACATCAACCTCAAAATCATAACCCATTTCGATCAACAAAAATGACAAACGGTGAGGGTCTAAAAATCTGAACTGCAAAAATTTTACTAGATTCGACTAATCCATCATCAATTATACAAATCTCACTAATTAAGTGATACTAATCCACTTTAAGGCTAATCTAACCATCCTAGCTTATCACTAATCCATACTTAAGCTAATCTAAACAATATTTAAGCATAATTAACCTACTAAGTAAGGTTTAGTGAGCAAACTCACCCATTTAATAATCCGTTTGGATCGAAACGCCGGGAATGTTGCAGGGGTTGCTTTTCCCTAAAGAGGACCTAGGATTCGAGGCTTGGAACCACCTCAAAACAGGCTTCAAAGCCGCTGTGAAACCCACTAAAATACTGCTCTATTCTTGGCTGAAAACAAGAGAAAACAAAGTTGAGATGGCGATAAAGCTTGGGGACGAAAAATGGGGATGATCTTGGGTCCACACCGGTGGCTTGGAGGGCCTCCTTAGCCACTTGCAGTGGCTGGACAGAGGCTGGGACGGCATGATGTGCGAAGGTGGGTGGACGTGCGAGCGTGGACCGTGATGGTGATCTGGCTAGGCGTGTGGCTTCGGCGTGCGACGGCGTGAGGGCGACTGTCTCCGGCAATCTCCTTGGCTTGTTGCTAGTCGAAATGGAGAGGAGAGGGACAAGGAAGGTGGTTGGTTGAGAGAAGAGAAGGAGAGGATAGAGTTGAGGGAGAGATGGGGGGCGACATGCCAAGTTTTTCCACAACTTGGTCTCCAAGACTCCTCCTTGGCCAAGCATTCCTCCTTGGCTCACAATGAGCCACCAATGCTCACTTTTGGATATGTGAAATGGTCCATGTTGCTAGGCATCGGGAGGTTACAAATTTTGAACAAATCTCCCTCAATTGGACACTTATGTCATCTCAAATCAATCTCATATGGCCTTAATAAATTCAATTGACCCTCCATCAATCAAATTGATATTTGTTCTTACCCATATATTCATCATGTTTCCCAAATTTACGATCAAAAGCAATCCCAACATTTTTTCTAAACAAAAACGGTCCTATGTCGACTTTTTCCCAAAAAGTCTCGGGTTTCAGAAAAATCTTCTGAGACTGAGTCGATACTCCTAGAATTTATTGTGACATGATAGAATCTTCAATTTCTGAAATCAAACTCAATTTCACGGTTAATTTCCATTCGGCGCGTTTTTAGTATGACCTAGACTACCAGGTAGTTTTTAGAGATTTTTAGTGCAAATGACCCATGGTCGTTCGAGCCACTATAAACCCACTCGATACATTGGTGGCTCTCGGTTATTATGAAAATCTAGAGAATTCAAATACGGACACATGGTACTAAAACGACAGAAAAATCAAATGAGTATCAGTTGATGAGAATTTTGCAATTTAATAGGATCACTCATATTTAACCACTCATCTCAGTCAAATCGACTTATCGCTGATCTTTAATCAATTTACGTCTGTGCCGTAATGATCTCAATAGATGGACATGGTCGAGCAGCCGATTCTTAGTCGAATTCTCAAGTCTATTGCACTAAAATTCCTTAATGACTTCCTTGGATAATCTAATTATCTCGATAGTGATCAGCTCTAAGAATAGCTTTATAGGCGCGTCGATGAAATACCCAATTTATTCAATAAAAAACATGATTGAAAATTCGGGATGCCACACACAGTCACTAACAAGGTTTGGCAGCAGATCAAACTTCCTCATGAAATATGTTAATGGCATCAACCCACTAGTTATACATGACTGATAATGATGTCTGGATGACATGAAGTAAATGTTCAATGTCCAAAGCCTGTTGAGCAACTTGATGAAGTTCATTTTTTCTTCAAACAAGAATAGAATGATAATCTAAGGAGGCATTCAGCTGACAAGTATTCTCAAAAAAGTCCATTCTGATTTCAATTTGAGAATCAAAACATGCCAGAAAATGCATTTGGTAACACTTTGAAAGCAGCTGATGAATAAAAACAAAAACTATTCTTAGAATCAAAATCACAAACTGAAGATGACTTTTTAGTATTCTCATTCCAAATGCAAACATGGAGATTTGGAATAACTAAGGCTGTTTTTGGAATGTGACATAACCCAAGCATATTCTCACAATTTTCATCCCTAATGACATATATCATTTTCACTTAACAAACATTTTGTCAAAAAAAATAAAAAAATAAATCGAAAACAGTTTCTATGAAGACGGAAACTTTAAATAGTCGAGAACAAATTATCCTCTAGATTCCACTCCGCCATCTTCACCCGCCAATCGGAGGAAATCGAGCAACAACCTCACAAAACCGAATCGGAAAACAATCGAATCATTGTTGCCCATTAGGAGGTCGCGGAAAGAAAGCCCGAAAGGGAGCCGAACCCAAGAAGCGAAAGCGGTCTGTCGGAACTTGAAGCTGAAACAGAAGCGCGCGCTATTGGAACAGAGCTGGTACAAAGCTAGCACGCTTGGTCTGATAGTCAGAGGAAGGGGGCAAGGGCAGATCTTTTTCTTTTTGTTTTTCTTTTGTTTTTGAAAATTAAAAATTGAGATATCCTTTTCTTTTTCCCTCTCTTTAACTTATTTTAAGGACGTGTTTCACATTAGAATATGAATCTTTTGATTTTTTTTTTTTTTTTTGGCAAAGAATCTTCTTAATTAATAGACTAACTTTCACAGTCACGAGCGAATACGAAACAAAGAAACCCCCGTTCGACTCTACTCCCCTATTGATTTCATTTTATTTTTTTGTTCAATTTCTCTATTTTGTACCTTCCATTTTATCGCGTCAAATGGGTCGTGAGTTCTTTAGGATGCGTATGATCGCTCACCGACTAATTTTGAAAAGTACCTGACTTTGTTATAATCATCATTGATCTGGTGGAAGAAAGTTTGTAATGCTTGATACAGCAAAGATTGGTTAGATTAAAGGTCAGTAATTTCCTGAGAGGATACAATAGTTTGTTCTTTGAAATTATTACGATATTATGGAATCAAGGAGTTCCTTTTTTAGCATTGCTTATACCTGGTATGAACTTTTGTTAATTGCTTTACAAATTATCCAGAAATAAAATCCCAAGACTTCTCAAAATGAACAAAAGAACCAAAAAAAAAAAAAAAAAAAACTCCATACAGAACAACGCAACAACACGAAAGAAGAAGAAGAAGAAGAAGATGAAAAAATGAAGGAGAAAAGCAGCCAATTGAAAAAAAAAATCGCAAATTTTCTTGGTATGGTCGCTTAATAAATGTCTAGGCATTTCTCTCACGAAATCCTATTAGTTTTTACAATTTTTTTTTTTTGGTTGTGAACAAGAATTTTGATTAGATAGGTTTTGTTGCTGTAAACAAAAATGATGCACTCATGCACGCTAACGTGCGTCATGGTTGATTAGAAAAAAGAGAGAGGAAAATGTATGTTAAGGACAGATCAAGTGGTCCGCCTATCCATGTTTTGATCTTCGAACAACATATAGCCCGCATGTATGCTTGTGTGCTACCGGCGAGTGGGATATATGTCTATTGCTCTCGATTTCCGATCGAAAAGAAAAAGCTGAGATCAATTTCGGAATAGTAACGTGTATTGAATTGCCAGCCGAAATCCTTTGCAGAAAGCAAATGATTTGGAAAATGTATTTCAAAAAATAATCACATGTACAGTTACAATAATAAACGAACGCAAGAAGATTTCCACTGTGCTGGATAATTGAGACGTATTTCTTTGGTCAATTATTTCAAACAATACAAGTGATCATTTTTAGGAAGGTATTTCCCAACATTCATCTTTTTGTGAAACAAAAGAAGCCTCAATTCACATAATCTATAAATAATATCATACATGATATGATGTGTTCAGGTTTGTTTGAAAAATGGTATTGTTTAATTCAGGTCCATATGTTCAATGGTAATCTCATCACAAATTCCAACAAAACAAAGTGGCCTGACAAGAGGACTCGTGGGACATCACATCAATGTGAATGTGGTGGTGGAACTAGTTGTTGAAATTGTAATTTGAAAAAAAAACAATGTGATCAACCCCATTTACTTTTGAATTAAAAATATATATATAGCTAATGAATTATTCAAATCAACATCTCACAAGAGTGAACATTCACACATGCTTAACATGTCAAGACGATGGGCAAAACTCGAATGTGGCCAAGCCATTTGCCATCACCAACCAACCTTCGGGCACTCGGCCAGATAGAAATACTCTAACCGAGTCATTTGCCATCACCGCCCAAAATCTAGCCCCTTTCCATGTGCCTTTCTTTTTTCCCCAAATTTGTGATGATTGCACATCAAATTTTAATGTACGTGATCATTCTCTAGTCAAGCAGCTAACGTCATTCGTGTCCCTTTTTATCCTCATCATTCTTTTGGATGGATCACTAAGTCTTGTTACCAAGAAATGTGCAGGCCATGTTTAATCCACCCATTCCTCATATCTGCAATGCAGAGGAATTTCGCACACTGCAAAACTTCACATGCTTGGCTCGGCATCTAAAGAGCGTGGAGATTGCTAGCTTCGCAGCTCGTTCTTCTTCGGGCGACAAATGTAAGCTCACCATGCCAATTTTGCTTTTACCAAGAGATGCACTCTTGTTGAAGAAGATGGTCATTAACATCAAGACTAGTGGAAGACGCCAATCAAAATCTCTCCAGTCTTTGCCACGGCTGGTTCTAGCATAGATGCAATCTTAGCAATAATGTCTCGCTGCAAGCTGCTCAATAGGGAGGAAGTCGGTGGACAAGCATGGTTTAGACAATGTCCTATGCTTGCACCAAATGATCTTTGGGTTATTGGAGCTTTTATGGAGCAAAAAACTTAGTAGTCATGCCACTGGCATCTTTTCAACAAAAGAAGAAAAGAAAAAAGACAACCCAGAAACTCAACATTGAACTAAATGAGCTACATCAATTTTCATAACAAATGATTTCCTATCAATCATGTTCAATTTTCCATCTAAAATATCTCACCTTAAAGTGAAAATTACATGTTCTAGGTAAAGGACATAGGATTTTGAAATTGACTTTACGTAGTCAACCGAGTCCAGACATTGTGATCAAATCATCGTTGACAATTCACAAACTTGTACATAGATCTGAAAAAACCTCCTAATTAGGAAACCATATTCCACACTTATAGATCTGGTGGTAGACAATGGGCCCAAGGGAATCCATTTGGGAGAGTACCAACAAGGAATTATAAGGACTTGCTCCATGAAACTAAAGAGACAACTGATAGGAACCAAAATGATACTGATTAGAACAGTTCTCCAGCATGCATTTCCAGACTAATCAAATGTTTGTTGAGAAGTTCATCATGTTTTCACATTGAAAGAGTACTAAATCCAAACGTGCAAGAAAGTTCAAAAGAGTGCCTAAAATTCTAAATCTTCCAATAGCTGCACACCCACGGAGAGAACTATCTACACACAAACATAAAAACTCACAGAACACTTTCCCTAACCGACGGTCGTACAGGCTTTCTCAATCTCCCTAAAAAGAGCATAAACTCAAGAGTCTAAAGCAAAAGTAGAAAGTCTGTACAGTAGACTAACCCAAAAAAACACCAGGTGCTTCAACTGCATTATGGGTAGATGGAAATTATACGGCCAACAACAAAAACTTTGGATAATTGTGCTGTATCGAAGTCGAAGGTGTCGTCAACAAAAATATAAGTTCCAGACAATTTTGGAATTGTTTTGAGTGACTTGCATCCAACGATATGCAGTTCTTTTAAAAACTCCAACTTATCGAGGCACCGAATTTCAACCAAGTTTTCGCAATCTCTAGCATCTAATATCTTTAGACTCTCGGATTTTGGAAGGAATAGCCTTTCAATTGAAAGGCACTGAGAGACATGCAATGTTTCCAAGGACTCCAACCTATTGAGATCTTGAATTTCGGCTAAGTTTACACATCCAATAGTATGTAATTCCTTTAGCCTCCCAAATTTTGAGAGGTCTAGCCTTTTCATTGAAGTGCACCATTGGATATCTAGACTTTCCAGATACTCCAAACTATCGCGCACTTGAATTTCGGCTAAGGTTTTGCAGTGCCAAGCCTTCAATTTCTTCAATAATCCAAATTTTGGAAGGTCTAGCCTTTCAATTGAAGCGCAATTTTCAATATCTAGCCTTTCCAAATACTCCAACCTATCAAGGCCTTGAATTTCGACCAAGTTTTTGCAGTCTTTAGCATCTAATATCTTCAGACTCTCGGATTTTGGAAGGAGTAGCCTTTCAATTAAAAGGCATTGAGAGACATATAGTGTTTCCAAGGACTCCAACCTATTGAGACCTTGAATTTCGGCTAATTTATTGCACCCATCAAGATATAGTTTCTTCATACTTCTGGATTTTGGAAGGTCTAGCCTTCCAATTGAAGTGCATCTAGTAATATTTAGACTTTCCAAATACTCCAAACTATCGAGCTCTTGGATTTCAGCTAAGTTTTTGCAACCTATAGCCTCTAATTCCTTCAGCCTCCCAAATTTTGGAAGGTCTAGCTTTTCCATTGAAGTGTATTGTTGGATACTTAGCCCTTCCAAATACTCCGACCCATCGAGGCCTTGAATTTTGGCTAAGTTTATGCATTCTTCAGCTTGTAATTCCTTCAGCCTCCCAGATTTTGGAAGGTTTAGCCTTTCAATTACAGCGCACTCGCAGATACTTAAACTTTCCAAATACTCCGACCTATCAAGGCCTTCAATTTTGGCTAAGTTTTCGCAACTTGTAGCTTTTAATTCCTTCAGCCTCCCGGATTTTGGAAGTTCTAGCCTTTCAATTGAAGCACACTCAAAGATATTTAGCCTTTCCAAATACTTCAACCTATCAAGGCCTTGAACTTTGGCTAATTTGGCACAGTTGTTAACATTCAATTCCTTCAGGCCCTCGAATTTTGGAAAGTCCAACTGTTTGATTGAATAGCAGGATGAGATACTCAAGCTTTCCAAATATATCAATTTGTTAAAAACTCGAACTTCAAGTAGATTCTCGCAACGTCTAGCAATTAATGTCCTTAGATGGACAGATTGTGAAATGTCCAGCGTTTCGATAGATCCACAACTAAAGACTTCCAAGAATTCTAACTTGAAGGGTGTGTTTAGGGATTGTGGTGATTCTGATTCTGCAATTTCTGTCGGTTGGGAGCATTCTGAACTCTTTAATTGCATTGATGGAAGCTCTTGGATGCATTGGAGAAATCGGCAACCCTTAACTCGTAGGTCCTTGAGATGGGCTAGGTGGGAAAGCGAAGGCAATTTGCGGCTTTGACAGGTGACGCCCAAATATGTTAAGTCGGAAGGAAGGTTCGGCAGCGATTGGAGCTTGTCGCAGTCTGTAAAATCAAGGCGTTGTAGGGAAGAAAGATTACACATGCTTTCTACCATTATCCCTTTCAGATTTCTGCAATGGAAAGTACGTAACTCTCGGAGCTTTCTCAGACTCCCAATACCATCGGGTAATTCTTCTATACCACTGAAAGAAATATCTAGAATCTCTAGATTCTCCAAAGACCCTATACTATTTGGTAATGCAGAAAGGGATCTAGTCTCGTATAGATCGAGTTGCTGCAATGATTTTAATTTACCTATATTTGTTGGCAGCTCCTTGAGGTCAAAACATTTGCCCAGCTCCAAGCGAAGGAGGCCCTCCATGTCTTCAATGGAAGTGTCGATTCGCTTCAGTCTCCAACACCCATTGAGGATGAGAACCTCTAACTTCTTAAAAGCTAAGAGGAAGTCCGTATTTTCCAAGGATCGACAAAATGAAAGGTTTAGATACTTAAGCTTCTTTGCCATCTGGTAAAAAAATAACAATAATAATTGTCGAGGAGTGAGTCTGGAGTGATTATGATTCAAAAGACAGCATATAAAAGGGGAGGAAAAAAAAGAACTTAATTCTTACCTTGAAAAAACTCAATCCCTCCCATTTCCCATTTATCTCGCTTCCTTGTAGTTCGAGTACAGCTAATTCCTTTACATCAAAAGTGTTTACTTCAAAACTCGCGGGACATTTTCGCCATCGAAGCCATTTTAACCCCTTCATTAAGTCCTTAAAATCTCCACTCAGATGTGCATTTATCATGTGAAGATATCTTAGATTCATCAAATTCTTAAATTGTGTTTCTGTGTAAATGTCACCATCCTTTTCGAGCAAAAATATTCCGTGGAAGCCTTCTTTGTTGCTTTCACTCAAATTAATCGTCTCAATCTTTTCCGTTCCCTATAATCAAGAATCAATATTCATTAGCACTATATCCAACTAAAGTCATCAAATATCATTTGTTCATAATGCTATTGATGTGTATTAATGTGTTCAAGAGACCAGCAATGTGAAGACATGATTTTCTTTTTATGCCAATAAACTACAATCATAAAAGCTCACAAAGTGAAGGATGTCGACTTCCATTTCGAAATTTGGCCATAGGCATCCAGATCTTAAAAAGAATTATGATGTAATGGCTCGTGTAGAGTAAAAACTCTACAACTTGTAATCTTCTTCTTTCTGGAACTGTAGTTTCATTATCACACTAGTTAAGACACGCATGCAAAGCACGGAATATAATCAAATTGCAAAGTGCAAAATCAAAATTTTACTTGGTCAATTTTATATTTCTATTAAGGAGACTTTTTCTATTAAGCAATGCATGGGTGAAAGGATAGATAAAAGGGAGAAAAACCTCAGAAGCAGCGAGTCGGCGAGCAAGACTTTTCACAGATTCGGTGTTATTAAGGAGACTTCTAGCAAAAAAAAAATTTAGAAATGAAACTCTTTTTTTTTTATTTCAACGCATTCATAACACTTCAAAATGGAAATAACTGTTTTGACAACTCCAAAAATCAAAATGGAAGGGGGAAGATAAAGAGGCCACGAGATCCCGGCCCAATCGTCTTTGAAGAAAGAAATTAATTTCTCACCATCAATTCAGATAATTGAAATAACTCAGAAAGGCTTGTTTCAAGTAACTTTTATTCTTCATCTTTTGTTTTTTTCTCAAGAGCACGCACTTTGGCCATTTTTTTTTTTCTTTTTTGGTGATATATTCGTGAAACTTGTCGACACGCTGAATTATACATGATTTTTTTTAAATAGTTTTCTGGTGAGTATTATTTGATCTTTTGACGGGAGAGCAAGATATTTACTTTTGATTTTTTATTAGTTGCGGCGAGCAATCTATCTCGCCCTTTGCTTCAGCCTGTAGATTTTGACTAAAGGTATTTTGGGAGTACCTGTTAAGTAACCTAGCAGTAAAAAAAAAAAAAACACTATGTGAAGTGGTTTTTATTAAAAGTATTGATTTAACATAATACAAGAGCATGAAAATCGTGAAAGTCATCTCGAAAGAGAAACAAAAATTTTCAGCGAAGAGGGCCATTTATCAAGAGAAAAAGTTAATTGTGAAATACAAGATTTTACAAGTTAATATATCAAACAAGAGATTTAATATGTATATATATTGCAACGTACACTTAATTTGATAGGGAAAATTAATATATGACAGAAAAACCATAAAAGGAAATTCTTTCTATGAGAGAGCAACTCCCTACTTTCTAATCCTTTACCAAAAAAAAAGAAGAAAACTCCCTACTTTCTAATCACGTCACTGAAAAATTCGGGGGCAATAGTGAAGGTTCTTGGTCCTCTAGACCAAGCACTAAGTAGTGACCAACATTACTCTTAAGCGTAGAACATGGACTAAATGAGAAAAAGAAATGAAATGGTTACCTTATTTTCCTTTAGCACTTTTTGGGCTTCCTCATAGTCCCATAACCTGCTACGGCACCAAGGCTCTCGTTGGTTTTCTTCACGAACTATTTTCCTACCAAGATCTCTCAATTGGTCATGCATTCTGAGCTTATGATCATCTCCAACTTTTATCAATGACATGAATATCAATACTTCAATTCCCTCCCCTGGGTAAAAGTCACAAGCATCCCACATGTAGGATGCGATTTTGTTGTCAGTGCCAATGAAAAGGCAAGCAATATCCAAAAAAATTTGTTTTTGTCCATAGTCCAATGCTTCGTAACTAATTCTTAACTTTTCTTGCACTTTCTTAGGAGGGACTTTTTTTAACTTCTTTATCGTATCTCTCCACCGTCTTGGCTCTTTTCCACACAATAATGACCCAAAAACCTCAAGGGATAAGGGAAGCCCTCCGGTGATGGATACAGCTTCATGAGTAAGGTCCTCAAATTCGCTCGGAGGAGAGTCCCTTCGAAATGCATGTTTGCTAAACAGAATCAAAGATTGATTTTCATCCATTTCCTTATGTTCATAATCGTGGTCCACCCCAACTTCTTCAAGAACCCTCTTGTTTCTGGTGGTAATAATGATCTTGCTTCCCGAAGAAAACCAATCACGATTAGCAGCCAAACTCTGCAATTGAACAACATCATCCACATCATCAAGAAGAACGAGGACCTTTTTACTTTTAAACATGGAAGAGATGAACTTAATCCCTGC
Source organism: Eucalyptus shirleyi (assembly GCA_017140165.1). Lineage (NCBI taxonomy): Eukaryota > Viridiplantae > Streptophyta > Magnoliopsida > Myrtales > Myrtaceae > Eucalyptus > Eucalyptus shirleyi. The sequence continues at coordinate 43,121,144 of CM029450.1, forward strand.
ATCTGCATTACAAACTTCATTTTCTCGATTGAATATATGGTAGATTAACTGATTCTGTAAGTAATGTACACCATTACGCTTCCATGATTCCCTTATATCAGCAATGAAGCTACGATGCTCAAATTGATTGGAGAGCTTGTTGTAGATGGTTTTGGCAAGAGTAGTCTTACCAATGCCTCCCATTCCATGAATACCAACAAATAGGGTGGCATTAGATTTATTATCCACAAATTCCATAACCTTATTCACATGATTATCAATTCCGACCAAATTCTCAGAAGTAACCAACTCAAAACTTTTCTTCAATTCGGTTAACACTTTTCGGACAATTGATTTCACCAACTCGGCTTCATACCTGTCAAACATGACAAGAGCTCAAATATGTGGCAACAATAATTTCATATTGTTTTTTTTTTTTGGTAAAACAATAATTTCATATTGTTTATCTATTAAGAACACAATAAATATGGGGATAGGTTGAAAAACTTTTAAAATCATCGTTGTCATACCTCCATATATTATCATACATGCCAAGTCTAAAGTGGGAAATGATAGTGGTTGCTTCACATGCCCATTCCACTGTTACTCCGACATAATTAATGAAGCTAGGAAAAACTTGAGGGTATCACTTTGGAATCTTTAATATTGTAGATATTTTGGATTTCAACCAAATTTTAAACTAGTTGTTTATTAAAGATGTTAGGGATGATGTGAACATGACTTTGAAAATTCTCTAGAGTGTTTGAATAAGCAAAAATCCAATAAGCCAGCTTACCATGAGAGTTAGCCATCAATCAATAAACAATTTACAACGTTTGATGCAAGATGATTTCAAGTCCCGCATTACCAATCCAAACAAGATATTGTGAACTACCTTAATGCAATTGAAGTGATTTCTTCTTGTTTACGCAATTCTACATGCTTGTAAGTTTCTATTAGTGCTGTGAATTTAGTATTATTCTAGATTGGTGCTCTTATAAGTTTTCATTGCCACTAGGGCTTATAACAAGTTGTACTTTATTTTCCTTTTGAGTATGCATGTTCTATGATTATAACGATCTAGTATTGAGTTTATAGGGAAGTAGAAGAATAATTTTTACCCAAAAAACAACCTTACTTCTATATATGCAGGTGCATGAGATGGAAATTACTAGTTGAAGATAGGAAATGCTTTGAAAATTATTTAAACAGGCATATAATAAAAATAATCATTCCTATTTAACCAATGAAACATATATTTTGTAAAATAATTTTAATAGCAACTAATTAATAATATCAATGATTTATTATATGTAACTTGGGAAGATAAAGAATTACGGCAAAGCTTGTACACTATGATGTAATGAACTTTAAATCAAAATCACCAATAAGTTGCACTATTAATCTCAGATAAATATGTAACTAGAAAAGGTTGTGTGAAGATTAATGTAAAGTACACTATAAAATGAAAAAAAAAAATGGCATAATGTTACAAAATCTTCGGATATAAGAGGAAAAATTCATTCAAAAAATCTTATTATTCAAGCTAATGGAATCGTAAAAATAAAATATATAATTAGATCGGTCAATATATGAAAAAAGAAAAAGGAATAATCTATGGAACTCATGCATCTTAGGATCTTACTACCAACAAGATCCTACTGTTTTTTATATATAAAGAAGAAAAAAACGAAAAAGAAGCAGGTAAGAATCAAAACAACCAGTAAACACCCACGCATATTATAAGAAAGTAAAGAATGTTTTGGTGAAAAATTTTACCCATCGGCTTCATATCCTTTCAACCCGCTGATTTCAAGAAGTGCTTCCTTCCATTTCTCCAAAATCGTTGGGTCAAAATGCCTCTCAAGCAAACGCCTCTCACGCTCATGAAATGCTTCCCCAAAACTCCCGATTTGATGTCCCATGTCAGCTGGTTTCACTTTATAGAATATAGGCAACACTATGTGCCCCTTCTTATTCTTGCAATCCATTATTTGAACCAGTTCATCTATGCACCAACTGCTTGTACCATAAGTCACAGAGAGAATGGGGATTAGGATTTTACTGTTTCTAATGGCTGCCAAAAGCTCTGGTCTAATGTTCTCGCCTTCACGGAGCTCGTCATCATCTCTGAAAGCATAAATTCCAGCATCGAGGAGCCCATGATAGAGGTGATCGGTGAAGCCTTTTCGAGTATCTGGGCCTCTAAAACTCAAGAACACCTCGTAGCAGCTTCCGGTCGACACGGACAACGAATTAGATGCAACAGATTTAGTTTCTGTTGGAGCAATCATCGAACCAGCGGCGCCACTATCAGCATCTTCTGCACTTCTACCCAAGCAAGTTTTCATCTTCTTGATGAGACGATGCATTTCGGCTCTGCTTCGACTCTGCCCTTGATTTTAGCTTTCAAGTCTGATGGAGAAAAAAGCCAGAATGCCTCTCAAGAAAATAGGAAATGCCTTCTTATCTCTTGTGGTTTGATTTATACAATGGAACCACGTGCTTAGAGTCGCACCAATAAGTCAAGCTTTCTCAACCGCGAGCTTAGAGTCGTTGCCTTCACGTGGCTGAAATCTCAATGCGCAAGAATCCAAAGATCTGTTAAAATTTCGATGCACCTAAAAACCAGGGATTTGTTGGGAAGATGAAAAGTGGAGAGAGACTTGGGACGAGTCTTCGTTGAATTGAGTCCATTGCTTGCACCGTTGAACTTTCCTTTTTCTTTTCTTAATTTTTTTTCCATCCATATTTTTTTTAATTTAATATATTTAAACTCTTGATCCCACTTAGAAATTTAATTCTTACACTTTGAGCCTATTAAATATTATTAAATCAAATCGATAAATTTCATTTCACTACTGAAATGTTGTATTGATTACTTATTCTAAAAAATCACGCTATTATCACGTGCCAAGGATCATAAAAAAATTATCGATATTTTGTATATACATTTTGTATCCGCACAATGAGAAGAATTTCTTTTTTCTGGTTGTGCTTTAATTTCTTCATCAAAACTCATAAATAAATCAAAATGCCTTTATTATATATATTTCTTTATTAATTTGATTTATCTAATCCATCCAGTTCGCATGCACTAGTAATTCAACCTTGCTAACTAGTTATCAATTAACCACTGGGATTCGCCCCAGTGGCCACTCTTCCAACATGGAAGGGGGAGGTGAGGGGTTTAAATCCTCACCTTCTCAGGGGGATGGGATGGGGACGCGTAAGTTTCAAGAGTGGGTTTCGACTCCCACGCTCTGCAAGAGGCAGGGCAAAAGTCTGATAGTGAGTGTAGAGTAGGAATAGAATAGGACTGACAAAAAAAAAACTAGATATCAATTAATAATTCATTGACCGGGACCACTAACCATGCATTTATAATCGTTGCCTTCATGTGGTGGAAGTTCTAATGCGCAGGAGAATCCATGTCGATCCTGCCTAGGAAGAAGAAAACATGCTAGCAAGTTTCAATGCAAAAGCAATGGAAAAAAAAAAAAAACCAAAAATAAAAGACTACTGCTGTTATGTTATCAGAAGACAAGTGCTCATAATTGATAAACACAAAGAAAGCATCGGGACGGTGGCTGTACCGTTGAGCTTTCCTTTTCTTTTCTTAATTTAAATTCCATTGAAAAGGTGCGTCTGTTGAATGTATTTAAGCTCTTGATCCCACTTCGAAATTTACCCCCTCTGACTTTGAGCCTATTGAGTATTATCAAATCTCACCGATTAACTTCATTTCGCTGCTGAAATGCTACATTATCAATGATCGCTTATCCTAAAATCTATTATATATAAAGCCTTCAGATAGAAACTCTAAGTTGGTCTATTGCTTATTCCTAAAATCCACAATATGGACATCCTCCTGCAATATCTTCATTCACTTGATTGATTACGTGAGTTACTAGGAGATTCACAGTTCTCTTAATAGTAGGAAATATTAAAAATCGAAAGAAAGTTAAGAGGAAAACCCCTGCGAGTTAATATCCCAACTCCTTAAGGGAAGCAAGCAAGGGCCTACAAACCCTACGGTGCTTCCTAACTTGTATTTTAAGACCTTCGGTGCACTTTTCCTTTTGTTATCTTTTGAACAAATCAAAGAGCAGCCAATAGCATTAAATTACATCCCTAATAAATGATTTATAGTAGAGAACAGACTCAAAACACTTTCGGTGACACGTAAATTTTTACAGCCATTTACCTTTAATTTGCTAGTAAATACCAAGGGATAGTGGATTATTCTCTACATATACAATAGGACATGGACAGTGATTTGCAATCCATCCGGACAAGAAATACGCTGATGCATCAACTACTTAAATATTTTATTTTTTCCTCTTTCCCTCTGTCTTTTCATTTTTTTTTTTAAATTTCACCTCCTCCACGAGAATCTGCCTCCTCTGTTCCCCTTTTTCTTTCTTTACTTTTGTTTTGCCGACCACTTTTCAGCTTTTCTTTAATAAAGTTTTCTCTCTTTTTCCGACCATAACCCGCTCTCCGTATTTCTCTTTCTTGGCCGTGAAGAAAAATCCCCGCGCCACTTGCCTGAGAATCCCCTGCTTTTTTTTTGCCCAGATTTCCTCGTCTTCCTTGGCCATAAATTCCGGTCTTGAATGTCGTGATCGCTCCCTTATCAAGATGGGAACTGCTCTCCCTTGACCTCGTCCTCAATGTTCTTGCCATTGTTCGGGATGGATTTGAAATTAAATATAAAGTTTGAAATTTTTTAAGACGAAAAAATTAGGAGCTGATTTAGCATTAAGTCTAAAATTAAAGGTTTTCTGACATTTAAAAAAAGTTCGGGATAGAATTAAAATGGAATCTAAAATTTGAGGGTTTTGAAGAGATACAAAGGGAAAAGGGAGAGCATATAACAGGAGAGAAACGAGAAGAAAGGGAAAAGAAGAAAAATGAAAAAGAGAGTGTGATTTGCATATAGATCTCCCTTAGATTTACTTTCATTCGTAGTGCTCGATAACAGTTTAAGCCCTTTGTTTGTCTAATCAGGGCGGTTTTCGGAATTAGAGTACAAATTCAAAAATTATATGAAATTTATATTGCGAAGTTCAACTTTGAAGTTATTAATTTGTGAAAGTAAGGGCTTTGTGAAGTTATGACGTTAAACGGGAGTTGATTTGAAGTAATATTTTAATAGACGAGGTCTGATAAAATTTTGATACCCACATAATGGTGGATTTGTTGGGAAGATGAAAAGTGGAGAGAGAGAGACTTTGGACGAGTCTCGTTGAACTTTGTCCGGTGCTTTTTGGACGAGTCTCGTTGAACTTTGTCCGGTGCTTGCACCGTTAAACTTTCCTTTTCCTTTTGTTAAGTTATTTTCCACTGGAAGTGGTATTTTTATTGGATATATTTACGCTCTTGATCCCACTTAGAAATTTAATTCCTCTCACTTTGAGCCTATTAAACATTATATTGTTAAACTGATAAATTTCATTTCAATACTTTTAAGTTTAATAAATTAACATGTGTCGAGGATCATAAAAAATTATCAACATACTCTATATATTTATTTGGGATAAGTACACTAATTGTGCCATAAGTTGTATACGGTGCTCACTTTGGTGCCAAAAGTTTCCATCTGATCACTTAAGTGCCAAAAAATTTGAAAAACGCTCACTTTGGTGCCAACGCCGATGAAATTGGCCGGAAATCCAACGTGGCCTTTTTTTATTAATTTTTGAAGCTGACGTGGCTCGTCGGAGAGTTGGGTCAGCATCCAAACACCAAAACGACGCCGTTTGGCATCTTTTCCCCAACTTTGAAACCCTAATCCCAAATTGAGAGAGAGGGAAGGCTCGTCTTCGTGTCTTCTTCTTCCTTGAAGACCCACACCAGCAACGGCACTAACACGGCACCAGCAACAGCACCAGCAGCACACCAGCAACAACACCAGCAACGCATCACCAGCAGCAGCGCACCAGTAGCCCGTCATCTTCTTCCTCCTTCTCCTCCGCTCTCGCCTTCGATTTTTCCTGCAACAATCTCAGTCTCTCCTCGCTCACCTGGTCGAGCAACTACAATGGTGGCTGAGCGACGGTGGCCGAGCAGTGACGGTGGCCGAGCGACGGCGGGCGAACGACGGTGGCCGAGCGGCGAAAACCCTTAATTTTAATCCCCATGTGAGCTAAACAGCATCGTTTCCATGAAGCCATCCATGTAGGACGGCAAAACGATGTCGTTTTCTTAAGGAGGACCGAAAACGACGTCATTTAAAGGCCTATCGATTTAAAAAAAAAAAAAATCATTTTGGCCAGAATCTTTCGCCGGTGGCTGGAATCTTTCGCCGGTAGCACCAAAGTGAGTGTTTTTCCTCCGATTTGGCACTTAAGTGATCCGACGGAAAATTTTGGCACCAAAGTGAGCGCCGTACACAACTTATGACACCATTAGTGTACTTATCCCTATTTATTTTGTACCCGAACACAATGAGAAGAATTTCTTTTTTCTCTGGTGCTGCCTTAATTTATCCATCAAATCTCATAATTTAATCAAAAAGCCTTTTTTCTTTTACTTTTACTTTATTTTATATATATTTATTTATTTGATTTATCTAATCCAATCAGTTTGCACGCAATAATAATTCAAACTTGCCGAGCTAGAAATAAATTAGTCATTCGTTGACTAGGACCACTGATCATGCATTTATAGTCGTTGCCTTAATGTTGGGGAAGTTTCAAAGGACAGGAGAATCCAAGGCGATCCTTCCTAGGAAGAAAAGTACAACCGAGCAAGTTTCGATGCAAAAGCAATGAAATAAATAAAACCAAAAATAAAAGACAACAGTCATAATTGATGAATATATATATATATATATATATATATATATATATATATATATATATATATTATGAATATAAAGCGTCGGGACTATTGCTACACCATTGAACTTTCCTTTTCTTTTTTAAATTTATTTTCCATCAAAAAAGGTACTTTTGTTGAATATATTTAAACTCCCGGTTCTAGTTACGTATTTACCTTGAATGAGTTAAGTGTTACCATATCAAACTGATGAATTTCATTTCACTATTGAAATGTTGCATTATCAATGATCACTTAAAGCTACTATAGATATAAAGACTTCGGATGATTATAAATCCAAAAAAGATAAAGAAGAAGACTCTAGTGGCTTAATATCCTGACTCCTCCTTGGGCGAAGCGGGTGAAGGCTGCACTTTTAGGACTCCTTGCGTTCGTCCCTTTATTGTTTCTTGGACAAACAAAAGGGCAGCCAATAGCATGGAATTATACCAAATAAAAAATCGATCGAACGACTTTCAACGATACATAATTTTTTACACACATCTGCCTTAATTTTGCTAGTAATTGAATACGATGGCATATATAATGGGAAGATTTTCTAAATATAAAATAGGACATGGACTTGAACCTGAGTAAGTCCTTAAAAAGGCTCATGGGAAAGAAACATGCGAGAGATTCGCTCTGGGGTGGGAGACCCCGCAATGTCACTCCATATTCCCTCCTCCTTGAGAAAAAAAAAGTTAGAGGTTGGAATTTGGGGGCTTCATGATGGTGAAGATAAACACCACGGTAGGACTTCAGTTCTAGCTACTGTCGGATAGGCTAATATAATAGCCACCAATGCTTAAGGTGAGTGAAGATAGGTGAAAAGCCTATTGCGAGCCTGGCTGCCTTACAACAATCCATCTGGACAAGAAACTTGAAGATGCATGGATCATTGATACACTTTATTATTTCTTGGACTAACTAAAGAGCAGCCAATGTTGAATAAGAATCAATATGAGGATAGATATTTCTATAGCCCTTGCTACACATCTTTTAAGGTGGAGACCACTTTGAACACAACTGCTTTGTATTTTTTGTCTTTCCTCTTGTCTAACTTCTTTTTCCAAGTAGACTTTTCAATTCCACGACAACTCTTTCTAGTTCCTTTGCACATTTCTTTCTCCCTCGCTCCAAATTTTTATCTTTCCCCTGTTGTCACTGCTTCCCTCACATGCCCGTCACATGGTTTTATGGGAGAAAATGAAAAGTGGAGAGAGAGAGAGAGATTTGTCCAATCCAATATTTTCCACGCAAGTGCTCGAAATAGATAAAAGCATACGAAGCATCAGGACAATGAAGAGGGCATGCTTAGTCCACCGCCTGCACCAACAAACTTTCCTCTTTCTTTTGTTAATTTATTTTCCATCAAAAAAGGTGTTTTTCATTAAATACATTTAAGCTCTTAATCACACTTAGGAATTTACCCAGCCTAATATATATTATACAGTCAAACCGATAAACTTCATTTTAGTACTAAAATGTTATATTATTAACGATAACTTATTCTAAAAAAATATGTTATCATTGTTGTCGAGGATTATAAAATTATCAACATGCATAAATGTGTATATATTCATTCGGTACCATAACACAATGGGAAGAATTTATTTTTTACTCGGGTTCCGTCTTAATTTCTCTTTCAAATCTCATAAATAAGTCAAAATGCATTTTTGCTTTCGCTTTCGCTTTTGTTTTTACTTTATTTTATATATGTTATTAATTTAATTTATCTAATCTAAATAGTCGGCATGCATCGATAATTCAAATTTGTCGAACTAGATATAAATTAATAATTCATTGACCAGGACCTCTAAACATGCATTTATGGTCGTCGCCTTCAACTGGTGGAAGTTTCAACGAACAGGCAAAGCGAACTACTAGGAAATGAAGATATTACAAAAGTAGATTAAATTGCAGCTTTTTGCTCTCTGTCATTTCCTCAGGCGTGCCCCGACAATTTCTCTCTCTCTCTCTCTCTCTCTCTCTTCATTTTTTTTTTCTTTTCACCTCCTCTATTCTTCTTTTCTTTCTTTCTTTTGCAAACCACTTTATCAGTTTTTCTTTGTAAAATATTCCTTTTTTTGCCGACCAAAACCCTCTCTCTCTCTCTCCCCACTTTTCTTGGCCAGGAAGAAAAGCTCCATCTTTTTCTTTTTCAAGCTCCTTTGGCAATTATTGCATGTGGAAAAATGCCCCACCCACTCGGTCGAGAATCTTTTGCTTGTTCATGCCCAGATTTTCTTGTCTTCTTTGACCGTGAATTTCGATCTTTGAATGCCGAGACTTCCCCTTGTCAAGATGAAAATTGCTCTCTTGAACTCATCCTCGAGAATTTTTGTTGTTTTGGAACATATTTGGGACTGGATGTAAATTTGAAAAAAAAAAAATTAGATGAAAAAATTGAGGGTTGATGTACTAGCATATAAAGTTAAGGGTTTTTTTAAACAAAAAAATTCGGAATATAATTAAGATTGAACCTAAAATTTGAGGGGAATTAGGACCATATAAAAGGAGGAAAGAGAAAGTTGAGGACTTCACTTGTTCTTATTGCAAAGGAGTGGCCAAGCCCACTACTCTCCTCTTCACTTAATTATGAAGTTACCAATTAATTATTTAATCAAATTTATTGATGTCACAATTTTTTAATCAACCCAAAGCCAAATTCATAAATTTTTTGCAATTTTTTTTCTTGGTTTAGTTTAGTGATTGCAATCTACCTTCAACACCTATAATTTGTAATGCATGTTAATTCAAATATCCATATTATTGAATGGAACTAATACGTGTAGTGTTAGTTCAATATTTTAAATAATACCTTAACATAATGCATGTGATTCCTCTTAAATAACAAGGAATAGCTATGTTAATGAAAATGTAAATAGGTTTTACTTACCACCAATAACACACCTAGGCATATTACTCTCATCCAACTTTGTAGGTGACTATCTTTATAAATATGTTAAATATATTTTACAGATCACTCAAAATGTATCTAAGCATATTAACATTGTTATTCAACTTGGTTGGTGCAAGATGTGAAGCAATTTGTATGTTCAATAGAAAAAGCTGTATTTTGATATTTGCTTGTGACAATGCAAGCTGAAAGAATTATCAGTGCTATTTAAATACCAGCAATCCAAACTAAACTGTCGATATTTGAAATTGTGAAGTGTTAAAAAAAAAAAAAATGGAGTGCTAGTGGCACGAGCACTCATTTTTTCTTTTTTTTTTTTTTGGTAAAACACTCCTTTCTATAGTATTGATTTACAATACTTTACAAGTGCTAATTCTTCTTATTGAGACAACTGAACGCCAGCATGGAGAGAAGGACTGATGCCACGAGCATGGCAAAAGAATGCCAAAAATGGGACGATGCATTTCGGCTTTGCTCTAGTTCTGTCCTTGATTTTTTGCCTTCAAGTCCGACGGAGAAAAAAGCCAGAATGTGTCTCAGGAAACAGAAAATGCCTTCTTGTTGCCCATTTTCTTGTGGTTTGATTTATGCAACGGAACTAATTGGCAATTAGAATTGCACCAATAAGTCAAGCTTTGTCAACCACATGTTTAGAGTCGTTGCCTTCACACGACTGAAATCCCAATGCACAAGAGAATCCAAAGATGATAAGCATAGAACAGTGGATCTGTTGGCAAGAGAAATAAAGTGGATGAGAGAGAGACAGAGAAATTCGTCTGTTTCAATAATTTCCAGACAAGTGCTCAGTAACTAATAAAAACAAGCAAAGCATCAGGACAATGAAGAGGGCACACTTAGTCAGTCATTTGCTTCCACCATTGAACTTTCCTCTTTCTTTGTTGATTTATTTTCCATCGGAAAAAATATTTTTTGTTAAATAGATTTAAGCTCCTAATCTCACTTAGGAATTTACCCCTCTTGCTTTAAGTCCATTATTGTACAGTCAAATCGATAAACTTCATTTTAATACTGAAATATGGTATTAACACATGTCAAGTATCATAAAAAATTATCAACTTGGTGAGAAGAATTTCTTTTTTGCTTAAGTCATTTCTTAATTTCTCCTTCAAGTCTCAATTGGGATGCGCCTATAATTCAAACTTGTCGAACTAGATATAAATTAGTAATTCATTAGACGGGACCACTAAACATGTACTTATGGTCATTGCCTTCGTGTGGTGGAAGTTTCAATGCACAGGAAAAGCGAACTTTAGGAAACGTAGATGCTGAAAAATTAGATTAACAATCTTTCGGTGAAATTACAACTTTTTAATCTGTCTTTTCTCCACGTCTGCCCCGACAATTCTCTCTCTTTCTTCATTTTTTTTTTTATTTTCACCTCCTACTTTATTTTTTTCTTTCCTTTCTTTTGCGGACCACTTTCTTAGTTTTTCTTTATAAAAGTTTTTCTCTTTTTTGCGGACCATAACTGTGCATGACAACGCTTCTGTTCCCGGGAAGAGTTTTTTTTTTTTTTTTTCAAATAGTTAACTTTTTCATTTACGCTGCTTTAACAATTTCCGAGTAAAAAAAGAACCCGTTTAGTAGCAACACAAAATTTATTACTCTTGTAATAGAAAAAGAATAGAAATGCGGTGATGGGCTTCCGACGGCGGTCGGCGGTGACGATCGCGGCGGCTGCGGTGGGCGATGGCTCCAGGCGGTTGACGGTGGCCGTGGCAATAAAAGGAAATAAAAGAAAAAAAAAAGAAAATCAGTTTATTTAGAAATTGTTCCTGGAACAAGAAGTAACTTTTTTTTGTTTCTCAAAACTGTTCCCGGAAAACAAAAAAGTAGAGAAATTGTTCCCGGAATAAATATTTTACCAAAACAGTTATTTACTTTTTTATTCCGGAACAAAAGAACAGAAATTGGGAAAAACAGGAGCGTTACCATGCACTACAAGCCTCTCTCTCTCTCTATCTATCCCTTTTTATTGACCCAAAAGAAAAGCTCCGTCCTTTTACTTTTTTGACCTCTTTTGGCAATTATTGCATGCTGAAAAATGGCCCACCCCACTTGGCCGAGAATCCTCTGCTTTTTCCATGCGCAGATTTTCTTGTCTTCTTTGGCCGCGAATCCCAATCCTCGAATGCCGAGATTGCCCCCTTGTCAAGATGGAAATTGCTCTCTCAACCGCGTCCTCGAGGTACTTGCGGTTATTTGAGGTTCATTTGGGATTGAACATAAAGTTTAAAAATTCTTTTTAGATGAAAAAATTGAGGCTGATGTAGCATTGGGTTTAAAGATGAGGATTCTTTGAGACAAAAAGAAGTTCGAGATAAAATTAAAATTGAACCTAAAATTTGTGGGTCTTTAGGTAATTAGGACCGTGTGAAAAGAGGGAAGCAAAAGTCCACGAGCTTCACCGGCTTTTAGAATCCATGGGCAGATTTGTAATTAGATAGCTTGCAATAATTTTCTTTCTCCTCTGTTGACGGCTGGGTCCCACTAGTTCTTGCTTTTTGTTCTTTCTTATGTCAAATGAGTGCTTGGGCCCACCACTCTTCTCCTAGCTAATTATGAAGTTATCGATTAATCATTTAATCAAATTTATTGATTTCACAATTTTCGATCAACCCAAAATCAAATTGACTCAAATTTTTCCTGGCCAATGTTTTTCTTGGTTTCGTTTTAGCAATTGCAATCTTCCTTAAACACCTATAAATTGTGGTATGCGTTAATTCAAATGTTTATATTACTGGATGGAGTTGAAACGTTTAGCCTTAGCTCATTTTGGATTAAATGTAACTTTATACAATACTTAAACATAAATGCATGCGATTCCTCTTAAATAATGAGGGGTAGCTATATTAATAAAAATGTTAAATAAGTTTTACTTACCACCCAAAAGCATATTATTCTTATTTAACAATTATCCGTTACTCTTAAATAACGAGATGTTGCTATCTTTTATAACTATATTAAATAGATTTTACTTGCCACTCAAAATATATCTAAGCATACTAATACTGTTATTCAACTTGGTTGGTGCAAGATGTAAAGCAATTTGTATGTTTGATAGTGAGTCCATTAGGATACCATTTATTGCATTTTTTTTTTTGGTAAAAGGTAAGAATAACATTTTTTTCATGTAGTTACTTGACAACACAAAGCTCTTCAAACATTGATTCCACTTCGATTAAAAGATTTGCATCAAGAAGTGAGTGAAATGTGAAAAATCCAATGCACTAATTACTTCATTTTGCAATAGAAAGAAGCTTATTCTAATATCCACCATCCACTTGTAAGAGTGCAAGCCGAAAGAATTATCAATGCTATTTATATATCAACAGTCCAAACTAAAAGGTCACTACTTGAAACTTTGGAGTGTGAAAAAAACCAAAGAAATGAGTGCTTGCATATTTCACGATCACTATTTTTTATAGTATTAATTTACAATATCTTATAAGTGCAAAATTATCGCTTTAATTTCAAGAACTTAACTGCATTTTTCTCTAAAGCTAACCAACTCTAGCTCATCTTTATCTCTACTGCAAAGGATATTAAAACATTGCTTTGAAGAATTTGAGAGATTGTCCGTTAAGCCAGCATATTTGGGTATTTGTCTAGACGTGCGAGGAACTCTCGAATGCCAAGTTATTGACTTCATTTAGTCAAATTTATTTATTTATTTCACAATTTCTTAACTAACCCAAAACCATTTTTTTGTTGTAAACCCAAAGTCAAATTAATAAATCAAAATTTAAAATTTTTCTCGAGAAATGTGTTTTCTCGGTTTAGTTTGGCGATTGCTCTAATATTTTGCCATTCTTTTTGACTTGGTCAAAAAGTGAGCTTTAAAAAAAAAAGAAAAGAAAAAGAAGTGATATAAAGGGAAAAGGGAGAGCACGCACGCACCACGACAAAAACGAAAAGAAAGGAAAAGGAAAAAGGAGAGCACGCACCACGACAGAAACGAAAAGAAAGGGAAAAGAAGAGGAAGGGAAAGAAAATAAAAGTATGGAAAAGAGAAAGAGGGTTTTGCGTTCACATGACGGGACTTCATCAAGTCAGATTTATTTTGATTAGTTATTACCCCATTAGAATTTAAGTCATTTATTTATCTAATTGAAGTGATTTTCGGAATTAGAGCATAAATTCAAAAATTATGTAAAATTTGAGTTTTGAAATTCTATTTGGCATTATTAAGCTGTGAAAGTAAGGACATCGTGGTGTTGTGAAATTCAATTTTCGTTAGTTTGGTCCGATTTTTGGCAGCATTGGTCGATTCTTATGGAATTGATGATTTTTGGTCCAATTTCGGGTTTCGAGGGGAGCAGGACCAAATCAACTTTTCTTCATAAAAAATATTTTTTTTAGATTCTAAAATAATAACAACTCTAATATTACTTTAAAATTTTTAAATTCTTTAAATTTATTTGTTAAGTGATCGATTTCATTAGACCGGACCAAACTGGTCCAGTTCCCGATCTCAAGAATGTTTGATCCGATCCTCGATTCTAGATGGAATTAAGAACTGATCACTCCTAACATTTTAGATAATATTTCGGATACTTTGAATAATCGTTTTGGGAGCAATTCGTTGAGCATGAAAGTCATTTTGTTGAAAAGTAAGTTTCCTCCAAAGAGGGTGGCCCGTGAAAATAATCCGTTACTACCAATCGTAACTTTTGCAAAGTCTCCAACTTTGCACACCTTTTTCTTTAAAAGATAAAATGGTTTTTCTTACTCTAGTCCTAACTTTGAATAAAAAGTTGTTCAACTTCAAAACAGTGCCGAACTTGATTTCGTTCTAGGTTTGAACTGAAATGATGAAGAAATTTAACTATGAGGAGTAAAATTCTTGGAAATTAAAGTGCAAAAGGAAAAGTGAACTTGCAGGAAACGTACATGCTAAGAAAGTAGAATAAATAAACTTTCGGTGAAATTGCAACTTTTTGCTTTCTGTCCTTTCCTCACGCGTGCCCCGACAATTCTCTCTCTCTCATTCTCTTCATTTTTTCTTTTCACCACCTCTGTTCTTCTTTTTTCTTTCTTTTCTTTTGTGGACCCTTTTCTCAGTTTTTCTTTATAAAAGCTTTCTCTTTTTTGCCGGCCATAACTCTCTCTTTTTCTCTCTCTTGGCAATTATTGCATGCTGAAAAGTCACCCACCCCACTTGGGTGAGAATCCTCTCTTGACCGACACTCCCATCGAAAAAAAAGATTTTCTTAACTTCTTTGGCCATGAATTCCGATATCTGAACGGTGAGATTGCCCCTTGTCAGGATGGAAATTGCTCTCTCTTGACTATATATAAATTTGAGAAAAAATTTTGGAAGAAAAAGGTGCGTTTGGTAACATTTATGTTCAAAAATTGTTCTAGAGAACAAAAATAAAAATAAAAAGTATTTCTGTTCCTAAACAATTTTTAACTAGAAATACGCGTTTGGTAAACTTGTTTCGGGAATAAAAAATGAATAGAAACACGTTTGGTAGATTTTATATTCTTTTTTTGTTTCTTTTAATTTTTTAATATTTTTATTTTATTTTTCATTTTTTCCTTTCTTTTTTCTTTTTTTTTTCTTCTTTTGGCTGATCGTCGGCCTCCGGCGATCGGGCCGACGCCTCGCCTCCCGTTTCGGCGAGGCTCACCGGCCCCCAGCGAGGCCGAGCCTCGCTGGTGGCTAGGCGAGCTCGGCCTTGCCCAGATCCGGCAAGGCCGAGCGTCGCCGGCCCCGGGCAGGGCTCGGCCTCGCCGAATTTGGGCGAGCTCGACCTCACTCAGATCCAGCGAGGCCGAGCGTCGTCTGCGCGGGCGAGGCCTCGCCTCGCCTTGGCTGGGCGAGATTGGCCTCGCCCAGATCCGACGAGGTCGAGCCTCGTCGGGGGCCGACAACGCTCAACCTCGCCGGGGGCCGGCGACGCTCCGGCGAGGTCACCGACCCTCGATGACGTCGCCAGCCCTCGACGGCCGGTCGCCGGCCATGGTCGAGGCCAGCGACCGGCCAAAGAGAAAAGAAGAAGAAAAGAAGAAAAGAAGAAGAAGAAGAAGAAGAAAAGAACAGAAACGTTTTTTTGTTTCTTCAAAAGTGTTTCTGGAGCAAGAAACAATTTTTTTTGTTTTACTCATTTCTGTTTTTTTGTGTTTCGGGAACAAAAAATCTGATTTTGAACAAAAACGCAAACAAACGCGTTTACTGTTCTTTTTTTTTTGTTCTTAGGAACAAAAAAACAAATTTTCTGTTCATAAACAAAAAAAAAAAAAAAAAAAGAATGAAAACATGCAGGCCCAAAACTTTTTAGACGAGAAAATTGTCGGTTTAAAGTTGAGGGTTTTCCGGAAAAAAAAAAAAAAAGTCGATAAAGTTAAGCTTGAACCTAAAATTTGAAAGCTTGGAATTAGGATAGTATAAACAGAGAAAAGAGAAAGTTGAGGATTTTCACTTGTTTTTATCATCTGGAGGCATGTTTGTAATTAGATGGCATATGATAATTTAATTTCTAGGCCCACTCCCAGTGGTTGGGTCTCATGAATCCTTTAACTTGAGGCTACTGCTCTTTTCCACAAAGTTTTTGTCCATTTCTTATTGCGAAAGAGTGGCTAGGCCCAGCACTTTCTCTCTACTTAATTATGAAGTTACCAAATGATCATTTAATCAAATTTATTGATGTCACAATTTCTTAATTTACCCAAAGCCAAATTAATAAATTAAAATTTTGAATTTTTTCCAAATTCTTTTTGCTTGGTTTAGTTTAGCGGTTGCAATCTTCTTTCAACACCTAATACGTGCAGTTTTAGTTCATTTATATTAAATTATATTATTTATAAATGAATGTCTTAAATAATGAGGGATAGCGATGTTAATGAAACGTAATATGGCTTTTACCACCCAAAATACACATAAACATATCATTCTCATCCAACTGTTTATTTTATATAGATCTATTCCTATTAAATAACAAGATGTAGCTATTTCTTATAAACATGTTAAATAGGTTTTACTTACCACTCGAATTATATCTAACCATATTAATATTGTCATTGAACATGATTAGTGCAAGATGTGAACAATTTGTATGTTCAATAGTGAATCCATCCATTTAGATACTATTTAATGCGTTTTTATTTATTTATTTAGTTAATAAAACAAGGACTTCACACATTGAATTGACTCCCGTCAAAAGCTTTGTATGAACAATTGAGTAAAATGTTGAAAATCCAATGCATTTATTACTTCATTTTACAATAGAAAGAAGCTTTATTTGGATATCCACTGGTTACAATGCAAGCAAGAATTATCAATGCTATTTATACACCAACAATTCAAACTAAAATATCAATATTTGACATTGTGGAGTTTTTTTTTTTAAACAAAAGAGAGTTCTCGTGCATTTCACAAGCACTCTTTTTATAGTATTCGTTTACAACTCTTCGTAAGTGCTGAATTATCGTATTAAATTCAAGAGCCTAGTTGCATTATTCCGTAAAATTAATCAATTCAAGCTCGTAACTTAAGAGTACTTTGCTCACAATGCGTCTAACCTAATAGGCATCGAAGATGAATGTAATATGTCAACCTATACATATTTAACACTCTAATAGGAGAGTACTAGGTATATTAATGACATTAACAATTGAGACATCAACATATTCAGCCTATCAATATTTACAATTGTCGATCATTGGTTTGATGCAACAAAAGTTGGCATCCAATAACAAAATAAAAACACAATTTTATCAAATTCAACACAATATTGTTTGGTAACCAAAAAGCAATGCCATGACTACATGTTTTTAAATATATCATATTGATAATTTATTATATGCATGTTATTTAGTTCTACAAATGTTGCTTCAAATTTGTATCTATGTTGTACATTTTTTCACACTTGTTTTTATGACATCATATTGCGGGAATATTTGGCAAACATCTTGGCCCTCGAAGTAAATTTTCTTATGAAGTCTAGACCAAGGCTTCTGCAATGTCCTCGGCCTGGACTAAACTTGCTGGAAAGGGTGAAGATCTTCATAGGCTCTCTCAATCTTCATAGGACAAGGCAGAAACCCAATAGTCCCGAGTAGAGCAGAAAGTACGTGAGGCAGGCTAGCCTCAAGCCCAACAACAAAAAGCTTTGGATAAGTGTGTTGTATTCAAGCGGCAGGTGTCATCTTTAGAGTGACCAGCAGAAGTGAAATCTAGCTTGGAAAATGACCTAAACATTTGGAACTCTCGCAAACATAAATTTTATTTATTTATTTATTTGGTCGAACACAAGCATAACTTCACCTGGTATAGTTGTTTACTTAACCAGGCCATTACTTTCCAGGCAACACCGATTTACTTGCCCGCCATCAAATCCATTTATCAAGAATGCTGTATGAGAAGCAAGAACAAGGAAAGAGGAATCATAAACTGAATCTGATAGATCATACTCATAAATATTTGATTTGAAAAGATAGGATGTTTACAAATATTTGCGATTGGAAAGACACCAAACATACTGAAGCAAAAAAGCCTGTCTTTATCTCCACCGCTAAGGATATTGAAACATTGCTTTGAAGAATTTTAGAGCTCTACAAATGAATCTCGACCATTGTTGGTTAAACCAACATCTTCTGGTACTAGTCTAGGCATGCGAAGAACTCTTGGAGCTGGAGTGAAGAATCAAGCAGTGTAATCTTCAAATGCTAAAGAGTTACCAGAACCGTTCTATAAAACAAATGAATAATTATTTTCCAGTTGGAAAATAAAAAAGATAAAAAAAAATGAGATTAAAGCTAAGGAGCCAAACAAATTATCGAGTTAAAGATGCCAACAAACATATGCTTTCCAAAAATCTTCCATGAAATCCATACTAAAGCTGTTGGACTGTCAAATAAGATTCTAAGTTTGAAAAAGAAGTATTTAAGAAAACCAGACTAAATTAACTACTTAAACTGCAAACGAAGGGTGTGAGCCATAAGATATCTGTTATTGATAATAAAGATCACAAAGTTGTATCAACTTTTAAGTTGAAAGATGCCACATACTCTATTCACTTGGGATCCTCCTCCTAGTTGAGACATGCCACAACTGCCATATGGGACTTCAAGCTTCTCAACAGTTTTCCATTCTGCTTAATATCTATAAATGTTAGAAATGATTACACCGCAGCGTGCCAAACTGCCGCTGCAAGTATATGCATATCAAAGTAGCACACTGCATATCGATTATTCCATAAAGACAGCTACTTTGGTAAAATAACATTCATTATGTACAAAAAAACTCTTTTCTCAGCAAAATATAATCCATGAAGCGGACAATTAGTAATAAACTTGTAGAAATCTCAAAGAAACAGAATTGCAGCAAGTTCAGCCAAGTTCTGAGCCATTTTACTCATGACCAAGCAGTTATAGCTTAATAGAAACATAACCAATTACTTACAAACTTTTCCACCCACAAGCATAATAGAAGCACATACAAATCATATCATTTAAGAGTCACCTAAATAATTACCTTCTTAATTTGACTGAACCGATATTACAAATAATTGAAAGAAGCTATTAATTTTGATGAAAATAAGCATGTCACAGATGAATGCTTCTATATGACACCATCCACTTAGACCATAGATTCCCACAACAAGGTTGTCCCCAGCAAACATTATGCTTCAATTTGTCATTGACAATAGAAATAGTTTAAATCATTGATGACAGCATTAGCAGTGAGATGAAATGTTTTTGTCCTACACAAGAATGCAATTGAGCACATCAATCATATTCAAGTCCTAAAGTATATAAATCTATTGAATAGTATGTAAATTCCATATGATTGGTGATTAAAGTAATTCACTGCTGATTTCAACAATTAGATATGAGTTGATCAATTTCCCTAATTCATAATTTAACTCATGCATCAAACACTGTAGTGTCAAAAAACATTTCAAGGCTTTGTTGTAGGACGATGAGTCCCACAATAAAGAATAAATATTTATGCATCACACACAAAGCTACCTAAGCATGACACCTAGGCTGCAAGACACCAAAGAGGAATTGCATCCCACAATCTTCCAAGCAAAACACTTGCCAAGTTCAATAAATTATCAACTCTGTTGAAAAGTAAAAATTAGAACTATATTTGTAGACTCTCTAAAAGTTCTACTCGAAATAGGAAATCTCTAAACAAGAAACATTATT
Organism: Eucalyptus shirleyi; assembly: GCA_017140165.1. Lineage (NCBI taxonomy): Eukaryota > Viridiplantae > Streptophyta > Magnoliopsida > Myrtales > Myrtaceae > Eucalyptus > Eucalyptus shirleyi. The sequence continues at coordinate 43,141,050 of CM029450.1, forward strand.
GGAGTATACATAAGATCCTCCTACTCAAACTTAAAAGGATGAAGGAAACATTGTAAAATCCTAATAATACTCAAATCCTAGTTGATAAATTCAGTGATTAAAGTTCAAGAAGAATCCCGATCCCTGTTTGAGTTTCAAAGTCAATCTTCACCAAAAACTTGGTAGTCACCTTGCATGATTTGTTGGCTGCATCAAGCTCGGTGGATGATTTGATTTTGTCTTATACTAAATTCTATGAATGGGAATCCAATTACAATACTATGTACACGATCTTTGTGTCCTTGTCAAATGGATACTTATTTGATAAAAGAAAAATAAAATGTAGTAATACCTCATTTCTAGACATAATAACATTAGTCGAATTTGAAGTATCTTTATCATTAGTAATTACCTAACAATAAAAATAACACCACACTTTACAATCGATATTTAGTAATTACGTTTGTCATGGAATAACAATCTCAAACATTTTATCATTGTTTATGATTCCATTGGATGAAATTCATGATCCACAATCCATAGATTTGATTTTTTGATTCATGACTCAATTTTCCACATGACATTTAAGGGTGACCCTAAGAGGTTATCATGTCATATCAAAATTGTGGTTTCCTCCTTAACAGTTAACCCAATAAATAAATGAATATTGTTCTGAATTCAAAGTTCAAATCCTGAAAGAGAAATCGACTCATGTAATCTATCTAACTAAACAGTAGTGCCAACTTGATTAACAGCCTAACTAATCATGATATTTTTATATTTAGTTCATTAGAATCTTTAAAAATAATCATATGTGAATTTTGTTTCTTTTCAAACTTAATTTCGTTTCTTTTCAAACTTAATTGACATTGATGACAATATGCATATTGTACATATGCCGTGTCAGTCATGTGAGGATTGGAGTGACCCATTCAATTCAATCTAACTAGTTAAACGGCTTATTCATCTCTTGTAATTTGTTCACCTACTTAACAAAAGGGTCATGTTTGAATAGAGTTTTCCAGCAATTTTTTTTTTAATCATATCTTGCTCAGATCGACCTATCTAGCAATCCATTGTTAACTTGATGTTGACAGACATGACCAATAAAAGTGGATTGCTATCTCTATTAGCAGCTCAATTTTCGCCATCATGCAGATTTTGAGCAATTCAAGATCTTTCCCAAGAGAGATTAGAGAAGAACGCATTCTGATGACAAAAGATTGTTGCAGAAGGAATTTCTAGTTGAGAAGCAATGAGGGTAACATTCAAATGACAACATAGAAAACTCACTTCGAGATCATGCAGTCAAACTGTATCATCTTCAAGCCCAAGACAACCTTGCCATCAAGACACCAGCATAATGATGCTATACATTTACCTAGAGTAGATTGGAATGATTAAGAGAGGCCAATATTGATGACACACACTGCAATTTGCAAAGAAAGTGATTCATTATAAACAAAAAAGGAGGGGGAGAGAGAGAGAGAGAGAGAGTAATTTGTTCACAACAAAATTAACAGAAGAAGAGGAAAGACAGAGCACACACATTAACCGACAAAATGTTAATCGAAATTAGTGAAGTGAGGCAAAACATCATAACTGCACAAAATAACTAAGAGGTGGTCACTTGATATGAGATTTCTTTGGGCTAGTAGGTCAACTAAGCAAGAGAATCTATATCTTGTTGGCAGGCTCCAATCCAATATATGAATTAAAAAACAAATCTTGTTGCTCAGCTATGGAACCTCAAGGTGGAGAAGATGCTCGAAAGCTTTCTCCAGGCGAAGATTACGTACTAGTATTTACAACTTAGGATCTTAACAGAAACCATTCAACTACTGGCTCAAGTGCTATATTGCACTCAAAATGTTCTCCATATCCAGAAGACAATATGATGAGCGAAGCATTCAGATGTTTCTCAAGAAAATTATCTCCTCTCTAAATTTTTCCCGGGAGAATAGATAGCAAGAACTACCAAGTTAGGAATCTAATCTAGGCTCTTATGAATTTGAATTACCAAAAGATTGTCATATAGGATCTTCACATACTTAGATGCAGCTCCCCTTACCCTCCTAGTCTCTTTGCTTTCTCCAATTTCTCCCTCTGTCCCTCTTGACCAGATTGTCATACAACTATGCACTATAGCTTGAGATATATCCAAAAGTTAAAACTCCAACAAGTGCCAAAATGATGTGACGAAATGCCCTTCTTTAATGAGAAGAAGATAAATAAAACTTCAAGCAATACAAAATGTGAGAAACTTTCTGCCTATAGTCTATATTTCAGTATACGCCAAACATCTCCTTGTAGGGCACGTTTGGTCAGTAAAAAAATGCTCAACCAGTAAAGGAACGGGAGCCAGCAGTAAAGTTACATTGTGAGAGTCACCATCAGAAATTTAAGAAGATCTTTTTAGACGCCTGATGAAATTTAGATGGTATTCTGCAGGGGCTAAACCTTTGAACTCCAAGTGGGCATCAAGCATTTCTGCATCTGACATATCTAATCTAGCATAAATGGCATCCCCCAATTCATGTTAATTATTTTCATGGAAACTCTAACTAGTGTACAAAGAAGGGCAACAACGTGGTTGAGAAGTCGATAAGAATCCATTGTGCCTATAAATAATATCCCTTCATTCGACTGACACCAGCTTGGAATTCTTTACTCGCGGCTAAGTCATCTCTAGATTTCCACTCGCATCACCATCATTCACTCTTCGTTTCTGTGTAAAAAGACCAACTCCTTGGTTTGGCGTCATTCTCATTCAGACTTCCAAGCACTTTATACCTCTATATTCATCCAATTCTCTATCGAACACAATTCAAGCCAGATTGGCACTTACAGTGGTTCTTATGGCGAAAAAGGAAGAGTAGCACATTTAGGTAAAGCTAAAGAAGTAGAACAAGATAACGCCAATGACTCAAAGGGCACACACACCAAGCCATCGTTGAAGAAACGAACACTAAATATATATAAAGAACTTTCTCAAGTCGAAGCAATACCCAGGAGAGATTGTCACAGCCTCTGCCAATTGAAGCGATGAAGCACCCACACCATCGTGTCATCCGTGACCATCGCCACCAAATCCTTCTCCGAATTCTGCTCTGCCATTTTCACCTGCCAATCGGATGAAATCAAGCCAAAACCTCACCAAACCGAGTCGGAAAACAATCGAATCGACCCACCCGTTAGGAGGTCGCAAAAAGAATGCCCGAACGAGAGCCGAACCTGAGAAGCCAAGCGGGTCGTCGGAAATCGAAGCCGAAACGGAAGCAAGCGCCGGTGACCCTCCTTTGTCGGTGTCCATTGCTAGAAAGCTCCGCAAGCAGCTCGAAAACGCAGTGTACAGAAGGGACGGAGGCAGTAGAAGAGCAAGACGAAGAATGGAAAAGCAAAGGGAGGAAGGAGGTCAAACTGGGTCGGGCCGAGCCGAGCCGGGCTTTACGACTATAAGGCCTTGTCAAACAAGGCCCGAAACTGCCCTTTCGGGCCCATGGAGGCTGAAGGGTCAGACTCATGAGGCATCACATTGATGCGAATGGGGTGAATTAATTATTGAAATGTGATTTGGAATAAGGAATGCGAGCATCTTCATTTGCTTGATAGACAATTATCACGTTGATGCAAGTGAATTTCCAAAAGCTTCTTTTGACTTGAACCGAACCACCATAAGGCCCAATGTTTTAAGCTATTACATGAACCGATAAAATCCCCGACTTGAAAAGATAAAAAATATTGGGTTCAAGTCATGTTGGCTTTGGTATTTTTTACACCCCTACTAGGTGAGGGTCATCACACCCTTGGCTATTTGGCTCATGGTATATATATATATACTAATATATAAAAGGTCAACTTATTAATCAACGGACAAAGGGTATTGGAGAAAACACCAATATACTTGTATTTTTTTACTATATATATATACTAATAACTACATTCTATGAAATTCCACATGAACTACCTTGGGATAAGAACACTAAGGGTGCGTTTGGTAACGTTTCTGTTCTTTTTTTTGTTCCAGGGAACAGAAACAAAAAAAAGTGTTTCTGTTCCGGAAACAGTTTTTGAACAAAAGAACGCGTTTGGTAAGTGTAAAAAAAAACTGTTCTTGGAATAAAAAAAGAACAGAAACACATTTGGTAACTGCAGTCAATTTCTGTTCCTAGAATAGAAAAAAAATAGAAACACGTTTGGTAAACGACAAAAAATTTCTGTTTCCAATTTTTTTTTAAAAAAAAGCTTTTATTTAATAAAGTTTAAACTTAATATTGAATTCTCATTCCTATGAAATGCTCATTAATTTTATTTTGTTCATGGTGAGTGAAGACAAACATTTTATATGGGTAATCATATGGCATATTTCGTAAAAAAATTTGTAAGTAAAGTTTGTATCAAATTTTTTTCAAGTACTTTTTAATTTTTTAGTTTTAAAGCATGAGTAAATTAGTGAGTTTGGACTAAATAACTTGATTTATAATGCGAGAAAAGAACCTAGAATAAGCCGGTAGGCGGAAACTCAAGTTAGAAGGAAACAAATGATGATTAGAACTATGTTATAGAAAGATATCTCGAGACACCACATGCATTGTACGAGGAGGAAAAATTCCACCAAATAAGAAATTTTACCCATTGCCAAATAAGAAATTCGCAGAAAAAGATATCTACATTTTTTAATGAGTGCCATTGCCAAACTTTTAGTAAGAAAACATATCTAACAAACTAAAAGCTATTCGGTTTGTAAACAAAAAACGTTTGAAGGTGCATAGTAAAGGCTGAAGCTATCGAAATTGAATGCAATTAACTAATTCATCCAATGCAAACAGAGTTTAATGTTTCATGTGCTCACATGTCACTTTCTAACTTTTTCTGCATCAGATGGAAAAAAGAGTGATGGTCCACACGGATTCCAGCTTCGTTAGATATGTCTTCTTATGAACAAGGTGATCAATAAGACAGATACGCCGCCACCAAGTCCTCTTGATAACCTGAGATGACGTCAATGCTCTTACAATTCTGTGCCATAATCTTTCTCTACACCTGATCTTGACTAAAGTTGCAGAGATAGACAACTAGAAAACAAAAAGCCCATGACACATGCAGGTCAATATGCTGGAGTCTTTTCATCTACAAGCTCAAGCAAAGTAAAAACAAACCCAAGTGGGCCGTTTGAATCAAGAATAAGGAATCCATATCCAGGAAACTATAAACCACTGAACTCATCAACATGAAATGCCTCCTAAAGCAGCAAATTTAAAAAAATAACATAAAATCCTTCGAGCCATCTACAAAACCAAAAGAATAGTCGTTATTAGACATAAGATGAATCAGTAAATAGTAATAATCTCTCTGCTGGGTATGATGACATTTGATTAGAAATCTTTTCTCATTTTGTAGAACCAGGACCCGTGCATATCAGCTCCACGTGTGCTCACTTGCTTGAAAAATTGCAGACCGCAGTTTCTACTAAATCATAATCAATAGTCTAGTACTCTCGGTGATAAGAAAGATCATAAGCAATTAAGTTTGGATTAAAATAAAATTTCAGCCCTGTAAAGGCAATTATACAACCCTAAGCATCAATCACCATGACATCTAAAACCTAAGGTGTTGCTAATACCCACAGCAAAGACAACAAGTGCCCCGACAAAGAAGTATGTCAAAGAACAACGATGAAAAGATAGTCCACGCATCTTCGGAGGTTTCGCAACATACAAAGTATCGTATCTCTCATAGACCAGCTTGATGAACCGCAGCTTCCCGAACAGCACGCCAAGGAGCCGAGACGACGATCGAATCGTCCTCGGATTAACAAGGTCGTGAAAGGAACAAACGGGGTCTAAGTAGCTAATCAATGTCATGGACTCGATTGGAGATGATGCCGCTTAAATACCCATAAACCGTAGCCCGGCACATAACACTCCCGAGCATCGAATCCAATTTCCACAACACCTCCCAAAATCATATGCAAGATGCCAGTGAACAATGCCCGACATCAATTTGGGATCCCGGTTCAACCATTAAAGGCAGGTGCCATAACTCTCACTGTCAGGATGGATCAGAGTCAAGCCCACTCATCAACAGCATCAGAATGCTTAATACCAAACACAAACTCGACCAACGCATTCCGATTCGCTGAGCTTCTTCTCTTCCTCTACACTAAAATGTCCATCCCGGACACATTTCAGCTTCCTTCGCACGAATCAGTCCGGTTTCGAGACGAATACCCATCGAAACTTCAATTCCATACCCAAAAAGGAGCTCGAGCTCGGCAGAGCAGCTACAGCGAGCGTTGCTCGCCCAGATCTGCGGCAGATCTGGGCGAGCAACGCTCGCTTGAGGCTCGACCGAGCGTCGGGTGGTGGTCGGCGAAGGAGGCAGGTCGCCGAAGCCCTCTTTGAACGGAGATGGAGGAGCAGCAGCAATTACCTGGACTGGAAGCTTCAGCCGGTTGACGGAGCACCACCTGTCGGCGCCGGAGAGTCGCCGGAGTGGGGAGTCGCCGGAGAATCCGCCCGAGTGGGAGGCGCCGGAGAGGGGAGATGTCGGGGGAGAGCACGAACGAAGCGGAGGGCACGAACGAAGGACCTCCAGAAGTGTTCCCATTTTGTTTCTTAATTTTTGTTCTTTTTCGGTTTGCCAGAAGTGTTTCTGGATTCCAGAAACAAGTTTTTGTTGTTTTTATTTTTTGTTTCAATTTTGTTCCAGAAACGAAAAAATAAAAAAAGAACAGAAACGCAAACAAACGCGTTTATGTTCTTTTTTTGTTCCCTGGAACAAAAAAACAGAAAATCTGTTCATAAACACATTCCAGAAGTGAAAACATGCAGGCCCTAAGGGTGCCATAACTGTCATACAACATTCACTTGAGTATCACATTGGTGTAAATTTACTCATTTGAGTAATTATTTTGACAATCTATCATAAGTGGCTTTTTTACTTAATTTTATATCCAACGTGGTTTTCTAAGTCCATTGTTTTGTCCAACATGGCGAGTTTAAAAAATGTATGTATCTCTCTCCTTCTCTCTAACTACTTCCTCTGTTGAAACGATAATGTCTCTCTCTAAATGCTTTGTCAAATGATGACATTTCTTTCTCTCCAAAAGCTTCCTCTATGAAAGTCGTAGAGCCCATAGAAGAAAAAGCTTCCTCTCTTGGGCACGTCCTCTGTCTTCTTTACTCTCTCTCGCTTACTCAATGTCACCTCTCTCACTCAATGGAGACTAAAGGCACGGGAAAAGGGAAAAATGAGGGCTTGGTGCGCGACGAATCTTGTTGGACTTCATGGCCCCAATAACAAAAAAGGTTGACTTTTATCTTGGTTTTTAATTTGAATTTCATAATATAATTGGGTTTGTGTATAAAAAAAAGCTAGATGCTTGGGAGTTGCATGGAAAGATGATTGTTCTTTCGCAAAGGATATGATCATTCATTCATTCGACAAGCTTGTTTGTTTTATATTTGTTTCCACTCAATGTCATGGTTATGTCCTAGCATCTGTCAATTGGCTCTGAAAAACTTACTGTCAAATGTGTGTTTTCAATGCAAGCCTTACCAAGATTTTCAAGACCTCTGCAACTATGATGAAAAACAATTTTGGCGCGGAGGAATTGTGGGGCAAATCATCTCAAAAGATTTGAAATTTTCGGGTTCCAATTCGACTCTGTTAAATCATAACCTCTATTTGCCCTGGCTAAATTTCTTCTCGAGGAGGCAGTTGGATTGGAGAAGATAATAATTGACACTGAATTAAGGATGTCGCGTCATGGGGTGCCTGTTGAGCCTCATGATCTTTGGGATTTCCTTGAAGTGATTCAACTGCAAGAAGGCCATCGAAAAGCTTCACAAAATGCTAAAGTAATAACCAATTTTCGTTTCAGTGGACTCCGTTACGAGCCATGAGAGCATAAGCAAATCACAGGTAGACAGTACACCCTTGAAAATAGAATTACTTCTCTTTTTGTGCCACTTGTGACAGTGTGCGAAAACAAAGTATGTGGACAATAAGTTGGGTTTAACAAATGATATGATGTTGCTTCATTTTCAGTTTTTCGAGCTTGACGTTTCGTTTGGATCGAGCTTTTCCAACTTTCATGAGCAATTTTTCCTCTCATCGTATGTTGTATCATGAGCTCCTTTTGAGCCCCAAGATAGCTACATCGACGTGAGACTCCTTTTTGACAAGGATAAAGCATTGGTCCCCTTAGTTTACAGTGAATTCTCTTATTGGAGTTGTGCCTTAGCAGTGTGTACGTGAAAAATATTAGAGAATCTATTTGGACTAGCACCATCATAAAGAGTCCCTGAAGCAATCTATCTAATCAATAGCTATGATGGTCTCGATCTATATAGACCAAGGCTAGTTAATTATTTCCCTAGCATATGCCCAAGCACTTGTATTGGTGTAACATGAAAATTGACATGTCAATGGTGGGACCTACCTTGCCATGAAAGGCATATTCAAATATCTCTCTGTGATAAAAACAAATGCGAATGAGTTTTGTAATCTCATACTTTTACCATTTAATACCATGAAATGTCGTTGGTGCATTATAATCTCATAATACTAATGAGAAGTAAAATCCTAAGATGTGTGTGTAAAATTAAGACTGGAGCAAAGTGTGGCGCGCATGACATCGGTGGATAAAGCGGGAGCAGAGCATGATGTCAACTCCTTGACCATTGACAAGATCAAGAAGATTAACAAGTTCCTCGATGAACCCTAGGGAATCTAGCATCATAGCGGTAATCCATCTAATCCTGCGTAGGGGTTTTCTAGGGCTGGAAAATTCGAAGTCGTTCTGCTGTCATATTTAGTTTCGATACACTCTAATTTTCCTCCTCACCAGATACACAAGAATGAATGCCTTTCTTGCTGTCTCGGTCTTTAATCAATCTTAGTTAGTGCGAGTTCCTATGTTGAGATGAAATTCCATAAGCCCCACGACAAATCCAGCCTATCGGTCTGCCTATGATTTTGATCCCTCCATATAAAAAACTAATTTTGATCCAAACTTGAAAGATCCTCATCCTTGAGACCAGCTCTGACGGCGAAAACCGTGCCCGGCACTCGGATACTTCCTTGAGCTGTTTTTCGACACCAACCCATGTTCCAAGATCTCCGATGAATCACGATTTAACACGTTTGAGCTCTTAGTGATCGATCGTGGCCCTTCAAAGATCCAGAAGCAAATCCATACCCTAAGACCAATGGCTATTTTAATCTGACATGGCGTTATCCACACATGCTGCTGTGTCGAATTTTTTATGGCCTTAATTAATGAAGCTATGTGGGAAGGAGAAGTTGGTCATGGACGTTCGTCGGCGATCGATGCAGAGTTCGTTCCTGACCATATGTGGAGAAAATTGCAGAAGAGAAAGAACAGAGAGAGAGAGAGAGAGAGATTTGATTAAATTAGTCAAGGCGGACTTATTTGAATTAACGGGTGGGCCAAGCTAGGTCGGATCAAACTATATTACAAACATAATAGGTACTTCAGGCTTCACGACGAGTCTCCATGGGTTCAAAAGTGGTGGATTAATTATTTCATTGTAATTTAAGAAAAAGAAATACTGCTAAAACCCTAAATTATACTCACTATGCTGTAATTTAACAAACCTTTTCTTTTTTTTGCATCGCGAAAACCCCTCAACTCGAACTCATAATAGCGTGCCTAATATACCCTCCATCTACTTGTAGAAATCCTAAACTTTATTCGATATGACACCAATACATTAAAAAAAAAAAAGAATTGTGTCATCAATACTATAGACTTAAATCAACGTTATGAAAATTTAGGCCTTTATTGTCAATGTGAGCATATTTTTTATTGGCTCTAGTGACAAAAAAAAAATTGAGTATTGATTTCGTAACGGATTAATTTAAGATTTTTAGTAACATAACAGAAGTATTGAGTTATTAACGTCAGAGTGAATGTGATGTAGAATTTTTTGTATCATCAATACATTGCAAAAGTAATGTGATCATTACTCATATGAGGTAATGAAATTGGCATCCCACAAATGCAATAATTCATAGCTTGCACAGATGTCAAGATGATGGGACAGCTCACGCTAGACAGATTGATCTGCCGTGACCACTCAAATTAAAGCCTGAACACATGTGGTTGCATTGCATATGTCTCAACGAAAGCTTGTGATATGCTTATTGCTCCAACGTATACGGGCTACTCCTTCAATTTTGGTTCGTGCCTTAACTTAATCTATCTAGTAGGCTAAACCCTTCCACATCGCTTCTGAAAAAGCTGAGTTTATCTTTAATATTGTTAAAAGAGAGGCATTGTGAGAAGTGGCACAAAGTGAAACAACGTAAGAAGACCTGCAGTGAGGCTCTCTTGGGTCACGAAGGTACTTCGGTGTGTTTAATTACCAAGCTGTTCTGATAATTAGGATGACATGTTTATATTTTGTCGTTTTCATTTTTGTAGTTTGAGTAAATTGCATCCAACATCACTGCCTTCCTTTCCTTCTCTAAGGATTGCCTCCTCACCTTGATGTTTCAAAAATATGAGATTTTATAACTTTTATAAACATTCAAACTTGACTTTCAAGTTAAAGGGAAAATGAAAATACAAAAGTATAGCCAAATGTGCATGATAAAATCTGTTTCCAGAGAATAACTCTCCTCTTTAAATTTTTCCAGTGAGAATAGACATCAAGAACTACCAAGGCTAGGAATCTAATCCTAAGTTCTTACGAATTTGAATAACCAAAAGATTAAGTCATATAGGAACCCAACATACTTGGATGCAGCTCCCCTAATCCTCCTAGTCTCTTTGCTTTCTCCAATTTCTCCCTCCATCCCTCCCGACCTGATTGTCATACAAGTATGCAGCATAGCTTGAGATATATCCTATCAAAAGTTAAAACTCCCACCAGCGAACTTGATTAATCAAAATGATGTGACAAAATGCCCCCCTTAGTAATGACAAGAAGATAAATAAAACTTCAAGCAATACAAAATATAAGAAACTTTCCACCTATAGTCTATATTTCAATATTCAATAAATCTCTCCTTGTAGGACACGTTCAGTCAGTAAAAGAAGAGGAGTCGGTAGTAAAATTACATTGTGAGAGTCATCATTAGGAATCTAAGATCTTTTTAGATGCCTGATGACATTTAGATAGTATCCTGCAGTGGCTAAACCTGCCAACTTCAATTGGGCATCAAGCATTACTGCATCTAGGGGTGATCGGGTCCAGGGTGGGTAGGGTCTAGACCTGGACCCTGTACCCGACCCTGTTATAACCGGTTCTCTTTTTTTGGACCCTATACCTGACCCTGTTTGCATTGGACCCTGTTCCCGACCCACCCTGTTTTTCCGGTCCGGGAACAGGGTTAATCCTGTTTATATTGGAACCTGTTTCTTTGTCTTGTACTACATTTCCTACTTCGAGTAAACATCAAAACTGAGCATGCAGAACCACACATATGCATCCACTCTTCATTCTTCGATCATTGAACTTTCATATGTTATGCCCAGCAAGCTTTTTACAAGATTTTTCGATTTAGTTTTATCCTCTGCTTCTGTTGGCGTGGGATGCTTCTTCACCTGGTCAGCCTTCGATTCGGAAGTCACATGATTATTGTATATGGTGGTTGCCTGATTCGCATTTGGTGGGCTAGAAACCGTTTGCCACTTAGGCTTGATTTCCACAACTTTCTTGAGGAGAACTTGCTGCCTGCGTTAGATGGACAGTTAGAACTGTTAAGAGGAGGAAAAAACCTAAAAATTCCAACCTTGCACGTGCACTGAAAAGAGACAATACCTGATCCCAATCTTTGGTTTTGGTTCGACGCGAAGAGGCAAAGGCACGGATGCAGATAATGAATCTGCTAAACTCGCAGCTCTGTGTCCTTCAATTAAGTAAAAAACTCGATGAAAGCACTGTGACAGGGCTTCCACTCTACCTCTTTTAATGACCTCTACATCTATAAGTTATCAGAACAATGACTGAAACATTTTGACACATTTTAAAGCCAAGAATTCGTGCATCAATGTCAAAAAACTATCCCAATCAAGGCTTCAAACATCAACAGAGTTGACCATCAGTTCTCTGTTCTCCCAATCAAGATCACTTAGGTGGCAACTTAATCATAATAATACAATAAAGAGATCCTAAACAAAATTTTCAATGCGCATGCCGGAAGAAACAATTAACCCAATATGTATACTTTGTTCCAGCAGATACGCCTTTGTAACTATAACAAGAAACTGAGATCGCACCGCTACATTGCCTTGATATTAAACTACAATGATCGCCAGCCAAGAAGACCCAAAAACATAGAAACCCCAGAACACCTAGGTAGAATCATGCACAATATCCCATGAAAGCCTCATACAAAGTCCGATCCCAAAGAGCACAAGTATGGAAATTTTCATTGCATTATTACCATATTTGCATAAAACCTAGACTAATCTTGTTAGCCAAAATCGACAGTGAAGTACACTCCTTCAAATGTAATGAAAACCTTAAAAAAACATCATCTTCACATTATTGACCTCACCAATCTAAAAACTTTCACCCAAAAACAAAAAGATAACCCAAACATTGAAGGATATTTTAAAAGCAGCAAATGCTCGTTTTTCAGTGCGGCGTAGAAGGCGTTCTGCATCCTCCTCAGCTTCCATTTGTTCCTTGAGATATAGCAGATCATCACTGTCCAGGGCTGCACAATGAAGCCCAAACAAGGTTCTAGAAACTAAATGCACGAAAAAAAAAAAAAGGAAAGATATAAAACTGTAAAAAAACCCAGGAAAGAGCTTTCCCATCACTTCGCTGGGTGCACCACAGCGAAAGTTTGTCTACGACTATGCCTACCTCCTCATCCATGAAGGTAACCTCCACGTTCTCTAGCAACCTCTTGCATCTGCTAGCATCAGCCACCCGGTAAAGGCCAAGATCCCTGCCCGGGCATCTTATCAGAAAACCATCCTAATGCAAATGCTTAATGGAGATCGGGACTGAAGTAAAATTATATGGCGAAACAGACTCCTGGCCGACCCGCTAACTAAAAAAAACAGTCTTTACAATCTATCAAGTCGTGGACAAACCGTAAATTGCGCTAACCAAGATATTTCTACATTTTATAACAAAGTTAAACCAAGAGTCGATTCACATATTCTTACATCAATACCACGGGCATGATCAGCGTAAAACGACAACCACCTAAAATTTCTGCAGACCCGTCTTAATCCAACACATGAACAGAGGAACCCAAGTTCCTAGCCTAGGACAGAACCTCAATGCGTAGTTCCTCGGGCACAGCACACCTAAGTCCACTGGCGCTTTTCTTTCACTTAATCCCATCATCATCTATATTTTAAGTAACATCCTTAGAACATCATCCCACCAAGAAAGCTAACCCATATTGAACCATTGATACCATCTACCTGTTCTAAGCACTATGGAGGCCAGGAGCTGGCATACAACACACACACCAAACGAAACTGAGCTCGATCAAGTTCAGAAGAGACAGGAGACAGGGTGGGGTGGGAGATGGATGGGGCTAACCTTGGCGACCATGCGCTGGAATGTGATGTCCTCGTCGTCTATATTGTCCTTCCCCTTCCCCCATTTCTTATCTGTTCCGTAAATCACGACATGACCCAGAATCCCATTTCAACGCAAGCACTTTCAACTCAGAGAGAGAGAGAGAGAACCTCGGAGCGAGCAATGGTGAAGAGTGCCTGGGCAGTGTTCCTGTACGCCAGGAGGCACACGACTCTACCGTCGTTCGCTGCGTGAGTGCACGAACGAATCTGTATCAGCCAAAGCAAACTCCAAAAACTCGACACAAGCCGGAAGCACCCGAGAGAGAGACCTTGGAACCAGGTGCAGACGACGTCGATGGGGTGCGCGATAGCGATGGTGGCGAACCCAACGACGGCTCCGGCGGTGGCGCTCTCCCACTGACGAATCTGGCGATCGCGCGACGAAGGAAAAGCAAATCTGCAGGTGTGAGTCGTGACCGTGTGAGAGGTAAAGAAGATAGAAACGAATTAGGGTTTTTGATTTGGGGCTGCCTTAAAAACCGGTTCTCAAACCGGTTCCCAAACCGGTCCGGTCGATCCGGTTCCCGGGTGGGTAAGCCCTCGGAACCGATTCCCGGACCGGTTCAAACGGGGTCTGAATTTTGGGAACCGGTTCCCAGACCGGTTTCAACCGGAACCGGTTCCCGACCCTATTTTCCGGGTGGGCCGGACCGGGAACCGGGTAAACCCGGTCTGGTTGCACACCCCTAACTGCATCTGACACGGCTGGTCTATTTAGCATACATGGCATCCCCTCCAATTCATGTTAATTATTTTCATGGACACTTTAACTGGTGTACGAGAAGGGCCACAAGAAGGCAATACAGGAGTACGGTATGCTTATGGTCGGTGTAGATGACTGTCCACTAGGCTATGGAAAAAATCTCCCAAGGCAACAACCTAATCGAGAAGTTAATAAGAATATATTGCCCCTATAAATAAAATCCCTCCATTTAACTAATATTGGCTTGGAATTCTTTACTCGCAACTAAGTCATCTGTAGATTTCCACTCGCATCACGATCACTCACCCTTCATTTCTGTGTAAAAGACCAACTCCTTAGTTGGACGGCACCTTCTCATTCAGACTTTCAAGCACTTTATCTCTATATTCATCCAATTCTCCATCAAATGCAATTTGAGCTAGATTGGCATTACAGTGGTTCCTATGGCTAAAAAGGAAGCTTAGCACATTTAGGAAAAGCGAAAGAAGTAAAACGAGATAAGGCCGCTAACTCAAAGGGCAAACACAGCAAGCCATCGTTGAAGAAACGAACAAACTGAATAAAGTAAAAAGAGAACTTTCTTGAATTGAAGCAATTACCTAAGAGAGATTGTCCACAGCCTTTGCCAAATGAAGCGAAGAAGCACCCACCTTCGCCGCCAGCATCAACCCGCCCATTAGGTCTCAAAAGAACGTTGGACGAGAGCCGAACCTGAGAAGCCAGGCGGTTTGTCGAACCGAAGCTGAAACGGGAGCAGGCGCTGCGACCCTGCGTCGTCTCCATAGCTAGAAAGCTCTGCTGGAGAAGCTGAAGAGCGAGACGAAGAAGGGAAGAGCGGGAGTGAGGAGGGAATTGGGCCGTAAAGGGCCGCCACGGGATCAACTAGGCTGAGCCGGACCATGTAGCCCTGCCGAACAATGCCCGAAAGTGGTGGATTAGTTATTGAAACGTAATTTGGAAAAAGCAATGTGATCATCCTCATTTACTTTTGGATAAAAAAAAATGCTAATGAATTATTCAAATCGGCATCTTACAATAGATAAAACACACTCACGCCTGCTTAAGCATCGAGACAACGGACCAAGCTCGAACTCGACTAAGCCATTTGCCAACAACACCCAAACTCCTAACACTCGGCTGGATACAAATACTCGACCAAGCCCCAATTAGTGAGCTTTATGCTAAACTCCTGTTATAAGGTGCGCATGTGCAGCGATCATACAGTAGGAAGAAGAAACAGGAAGATCCAATGTCTTCTTTTTTTGTTTAATTGGAACTAGACAATTCGCCTCGTTACACTAATTCTAATCAACAACTACTTTTTTAGTATTTAGAAAATAGGACACAACTACTTTCTATTAATAATTTACTATGATCTTTGGGATCATGATTATGCACTATTGAGCAAGAAAAAGACTGACCCTAAATTAGTTGCCTTTTTCTTTTTGACCCTTTGGTAGTTATTCAGAAGGCAAAATGTACATTTGCACAATTAGACGTTAGGCACAATAGTAGACGATGTGAACTAGATTCCAGTGTGATAAAATCTAGTATGAACTTCCTCAACTCCAGTAAGAGGAACCCACAAGTATGGACCCAAATGAGTTGAATTAAACAATTTGCTCACCCAAAGGCACCAATTACCAATCAAAAGCTTAGTCGTGTTCTACAGCTTCTAAAGTAGGCCCTCCACCAGGCTACAATGCCCTCTATAAGCCTCGAACCAATTTTGAACAAAACAACCAGTTCGCCTTCCAAAATCATCGCATCTCTTGAAAAAGTTCAACTCAGCCTCAATCAAGGATGAGGCTTCAATTAGCAGTTGCCTCATCATACCAAATGACCCTTTCTAACACTGACAACAAAATGGCAAAAGAGGACTCGAAATCTCCAATGGGAAACCATCATCAAGTCCATTCCTGAAGCAGCGATTGACCATAATTTCCCTCAAAGTTCTCGAATGAAGCTTGACGTTTAAGGTACTCCAGAACAGGGCTACCCTTCAAGATTTCATGCATCACCTTATCCGTGATCTCTAAGCCGCATATGGACGGGGACTCGAGATCACTCCAAGTGACACTCCTACTAAATGGGACGCTACAGCGTCTTAAATGCAGGTTCACCAACGAAGAGTATCTATAGAGGAGCAGCGGTACTACAAAATGGCTGGCCATCTAGCACGACCTCTTAGACACATCGACGAGAAAATATTCAGTGGTTAGTAATCACCACGTCATCGGCTGACGCGGCGTGCATGTTCCATTGAGAAATCGACATCTGTCCGTAAGCTGGAATATGTAAAAATTGAAAAATAAAAATCGGAAGGGCTGGGACGCTCTTTTCTCTCTCATCTGGCAAACCACTGACACAAGGAATAATAAATGCCTGTCTCCGCTCAAGCCCTCTCTCTCATCTTTTCAATTTTTCGATTACCCGCGCGCTCTCTCTCCCCTCTTTTCTTTCTCTCTCGTCTTTTCCAGTTTTCAAGCGATAGGCTCTTCACCTGCTCTCTCTCTCTCTCTCTCTCCTTTTTGGAGAAAATATTCGCTTGTTTCTCACTGCATCAACAAGAAGACGTCATTTTTCTTCCTCCATCTTCTCCAGAAAATCGAATGTTGGAGCGATTTCCATCAACGCGGATCAAGCAACAAGCGTAACCTCGGACGACCGGCGCACGGGGATTGGGAGATTATTTACAGTCTCCAAAAAGAATGGGGTGCACGCTGTTGGTCCTCCTCTCTGATGTTGTTCATCTTGTTTCTCTTGCTGCATGACTGGGCAGGCCGACCATATTCAAAGAGATCATACAAAGAGTGGGATGCATGCTCACGGACGATCACGGGAAAGTGTATCATAAGGGCGGGTGCGGAGGATTCGGGAAGCTCAGCTTCTCGGAGCTCTTCAAGTCCATCGAGGAGTACGAGAAGACGCTCGAAGCGCATAGAGTCTCTGCCTACTACCATTTGTTACCTAGTGTGGGTTTCTCGTGGAAGCAGTTCGTCACCGTATATTTGAGAGCTAAGT
This sequence comes from Eucalyptus shirleyi, assembly GCA_017140165.1. Taxonomy (NCBI): domain Eukaryota; kingdom Viridiplantae; phylum Streptophyta; class Magnoliopsida; order Myrtales; family Myrtaceae; genus Eucalyptus; species Eucalyptus shirleyi. The sequence goes on from CM029450.1 coordinate 43,158,338, forward strand.
CTAGTGGAACGAACACTCTTTGTCGATGAGGTTGAGTGCGTTTGTGCTTCTCTGATGAGCAATAATGAAGAAAACTCTATCGTCGGATGTGAGATTGCACGTCACGGCATGAACCAGCAAAGAAGAATTGAACCTATGTGCACAAATCGATGACGACAGTTCCTTCTTCATCGCCTCTATCTTAGACCATATAGATTGGCCTTTTGACATCACAATAGCAAACTCTAACCATTGATGCTCTAAAAGCATGAAAGCTCTATCGTCGGATGTGAGAAGAAGCACGTTGAAAAGGGCAAATGGCAAATTTTTACGATCGCTCGTAGCATTTTGTTAATAATGTATATTTGTAGATTGAAATAGATGGCTAATTATGCCGTCCCTCTCAAGTCTTGATACTAAAGCTTTATCGCTGCTAAAAAAATTCTGGTTGATGGAATTTTCAAAGTGGCGAAGCTTAAATGCAATGATAACGTGAATACATAGTTGACCAAAAAAATAAAGTACAGAATGGCGAGAGGAAAGAAAAAAGGAAGGCATAAGAAGAAATGAAGAAACGGGTATGCAATTTCTCTTTTGCATTATAAAGAATATCTCAATCTTTCAAACGATCCCAAAAAATGCATGAAAGTTCACTTAGAATGGTCCCGAAAAATTACTACTGGTACACAAGCATAAAGCCATTAGTTGATTTCTATCATAGAGATGGAGCAATGCGTCTGCACACTGCTTGAAATGTCCGCCCACCATTTCCGGCAACATTTTGGCCTTCCTCGGTCGCTGGTCAATATCTTCACCACCGGATTTTTCACGAGTTCTTGCTCCGTCAGTGCCTCAAACATGGGTGGTTTTCCAAACAGCCCTTCATCCATTCGCCCAGTTCTTCAACATCTGTGATGGTGTAAATTATGCCCCCAACAACCAGAATATATGCATACTCGTCTAGCAAGGGAAACAAGATGAACAACATCAGAGAGGAGGACCAACAGCGTGCACCCCATTCTTTTTGGAGACTGTAAATAATCTCCCAATCCCCGTGCGCCGGTCGTCCGAGGTTACGCTTGTTGCTTGATCCGCGTTGATGGAAATCGCTCCAACATTCGATTTTCTGGAGAAGATGGAGGAAGAAAAATGACGTCTTCTTGTTGATGCAGTGAGAAACAAGCGAATATTTTCTCCAAAAAGGAGAGAGAGAGAGAGAGAGAGCAGGTGAAGAGCCTATCGCTTGAAAACTGGAAAAGACGAGAGAGAAAGAAAAGAGGGGAGAAAGAGCGCGCGGGTAATCGAAAAATTGAAAAGATGAGAGAGAGGGCTTGAGCGGGGACAGGCATTTATTATTCCTTGTGTCAGTGGTTTGCCAGATGAGAGAGAAAAGAGCGTCCCAGCCCTTCCGATTTTTATTTTTCAATTTTTACATATTCCAGCTCACGGACAGATGTCGATTTCTCAATGGAACATGCACGCCGCGTCAGCCGATGACGTGGTGATTACTAACCACTGAATATTTTCTCCACATCGACAGAGAGGTCCTCGACACAAGGTTGACAGCAAAACGAAGCCAAGGACTGAGCTCAGTTGCGCAACAGTCGAGAAAATCGATATCGATGTGAAGCCTCCTCACCTTAGGCGACACGTAGAGGGTCAAGACACTGTCCATGGACAGTGCGTCCACGGACCGCCACCACTTCGGCAAAGAACATGTTCGGCCAATGTGGGTGACGTCAAGGTAGGAGAAGACGTGATGGATCACCGAGTCCGGCAAGGTGGCTGATGCGATCGGCATCATCGCCTATGGTTTAACACCGATGAGAGGACGGGGAGGAGGAGGAGGAGGTCGGCGATCGCTTCTTCTTCGCCATGTGGGGATCGATGATCGACCGGAGGAACCAGAAGGAGAGCCTCCTCCGATTAGAGGGTTCATTTCACTCGGACTTAAGTTTCTGGCTTGCCGTATAGAGACACGTGTCGCTCGATGGGAGAGGCAACCACTTTCCCGCGCCTTTTAATACATCTACGAGCCCATGATGATGGGCCTTGCAGTTGCACGTCTTGAATTGCCGAGTACCGAACCTTGATTTTTTTAATCCAAGCTTGTCCGACATCTGAAAAAATCGTCATTCATATTATAATCGAGTATGAACAAGATCGAGCAGGCCAACATAAGTGAGCTTGAGCCCGTGAAATGAATGTTTGCTTGATTCCGCTTGATTTGTGATATCACACTCGAGGGCTCCACTTATGTAGTTATAGATATAAATAACTAGCGAAACTTTATAAATATCAATAAAAAAACAGATAAAATAAAAACTAATCATAACTAATTTTTATGAGATAATTCTTTAGCTTAAATTACATTCATGATCAAGTATGATGTTTTATGAGCTTGAAAAATTGTCGATGAATGCTTCAATATCTTGAATTACATTGGTTTGAATGCAAGAAATGACAACCCAAGCAATTCATAAATCTCACCACTCTCATGGACATGTTGTTCTCCTATTTTCAAATTAGCTGAAAAGAATGCAACTAGAGAAACTTTCCTCGCCTCACCATCCTCCCAAATGCAAGGCTACTGGCATCCACATTGTGTGTCTCCATTTAGATGGCGACTCCATGATTCTACTAATTAAGGTTATTGAGCTCATGGCTCTAGTTCTAGCCAAATCGAATTTGTGTCGGAGCCCAAAAATTAAAATAAGTTAGAGACATGTTAGGAGGTATTGTGGGTCTTTGGTGGAGCTATGTGGAGAGGACTGGGGGACTGGGCCATGTCGCCTACTGACCACATGATAGTCATTGGGTATTAGCCAGTCCCTTCAGATGCCCGAATAACTTATATAGTCAATATCTGACATTTTGTTTGTTACGTGAAACAAAAAATGCTAACCAAATATGTTCTCCGATGCAAAACTTGGAAATTTGATATTTATGAATATTGAATTTTTTAATTTAGTTGGAATAGGTTGATTTGTCCTTTGAATTGAAAAAAAAAATAAAAAATTAGAGGTATTCGTAACATTTGGAAAGTGGAAAACAAATCGAATCAAGCTGAGAATTGCATTTGCTTGGCTTTGGAAGATACCATGAAAAGAGGTCCAGGAAGATTCTACTAAGCAAAAATCCGAACATTGTTCGGTGCAGGTAAAGTACAAATAGCATTGGTAAATATCAAAACTAGTTGACAACTAAATTTTGAATGATAACTTATTCGGTTGGTAGCATTTTGGTAAGTTACCAAAATTTTTCAGAAAATATCAACAATTATTAGAACTCTTTATATATATATTACTATTGACAACCAAATAATCCTAATGGTTAAAGTTAGAAAAATTCAAGATTCAAGATCCCGATCGTGGCGACACTCATTTCTTAACTTGAAAAAAATTAGATTTGTATCAGTAGTACTTTAATTGCATATAGGTGTTAATTCAACATAAGCGTGCAGGAATAGGCGTTTAGATTTGAAGTTTTCATAGAAATGGCTTAAAATCCTTTTTTTTGGTCAAATCAAAGAATCTACCTTTGACTGAAAAAAAAATCATTTCAATAGTCTTTAATTCTTTTTAGACATTTGTTTTAGAAATAGTGAAATTTAAGTACCTACAATCAAATCAAAGAAATATCAATTTCACGAATCGATTAACCAGTTAGAACACCATATTTGTTATCATGGAATTTAAGCTCACACTTTTCAAGATCGCGTCACATGGCGCAATTACACAAAACGCTGTTGGAGAATAAAATCTGTTCTTTTCTCATCTTGGAAGGGGTCATTTTTTTCTTTTTCTTTTTTGGCTTCTTTTTACGTTCAAGAGGGAGGCGCCACAAGTTTATAAAAAAAAAAAAAAAAGAGAGAGAGAGGGAAAAGAAAGAAAAATAAGGAGGATTGACTCTTCATGAGCGCTGTGTATACACCTTCACCATTGCCCCATCGTCATCCGACCTCATCCTCGTCACCGCAAGCTGCATCCATTGTTCTTGGACTTCATTCTCTTGAGTAGTTGGAGCAATAGTCGCCGCTGCCCATTCCGATGATTGAAACCCACGCCATCACTTCGATGAGCCTCTCCATCACTCCTCTCGACTCCATTAGTTGCCAAGCCAATTGCCCTCGCTATTCCCAAGCCGCCCTTTCTTGCTCCACTATTGCTCCTTGCCTTCCCATCGTGATAAGCGAAGAGCCCCGATCTCGTCCGAAGACTCCCTCGCTGATCGTTGTTCTGTTCGTAGATAGTTGTAAAGGTTCCAATCGCCGGTTGCGAGTGCCCATCGTAGCCTACTTACACCACTGATAAACTAGGCTTTCCTACTACCTTCAACGATGGTCGTCGATGAGGAGCCACTCAAAACCTGACGGTTCGAGGGTTAATTTTTGAGCTTGAATATTCCGGTTGATTTATCCGATTCTATCTCCACTTTTGTTCCTTACTTTTTGTGGAGGCAATGGCCAGCGCAATGGTTAGCCAATGGTAGGAGACGGTGGTTCGGCGAAGGGCGGGAATGAGTAACAATGGTATAGGAGTACTTTTGAGTGTGAGATTTTGAATGTTTCCTCCTGGTTCGGAGAAGCTTTCGATAGCATGAAGATGCACCATGAAAAGTCATTGAAGGTGGGAGTTCTGGGAATAGGGAGATAGACCTCAAAGATGAGAAGAGGGGTGAAAAGGCGAGAAAAGGCTAAAATGATGATGACGTGTCCGGTGGGGTGAGGCCCCACACGGGGACGAGGTGGCGTTGCGGAGGGCCGGTCTTTTCCTCCGTTCCCGTCATCCAACCCTCTCTTTTGCTAAATTAGTAATTGCTAATTGCAATGGGGATTTAAAAATTAGTTCCCTGGAGTGTTCTAAATTCTCGAGGAGAGGATGGTATCCCTACTGCCAGATTGCCAATGTTGTTTCATGGTAACGATTTCCAGAATGCCATGTGGAGCGATACGATCCATTCTTCGAGCCAAACGGACCATACAGTGAGCGGGAGCGTCCTCGACTCTGAACTGCCCTGTGCCTCGACATCAAGCTTCCAGTCTTGGAGTCCACTTCCTCATCCTGAAGGCAATCCCATGATGGGAGATTCCCCAGCAATTTATTTAGATGACATTTTGGAATGTGATGACTTGTCAGATCCCACGATACGATGATGATGGTTCTGTTAGAGGTACCAGGAATGGTGGTGTTAAGTCCGAAATTTAGCCCAATTCTCTTTCTTCCTCATATCTGCAACTTTTCTCCGCGAATTCTTGGACTCCGCTGGACCTCGCAAGCCTCCCTCCATTGAAGCTCCATCCTTCACAAGCTCACCATGGGTTTGCATTTCCCACCGACGCTTATGTGCCCTCCTTGCGTTTTGTTACAGCATATCTGGTGGCTGCATTTTCGGCTGCTAGTGGCGTGTGCTTCTGTTTCAGCTTCAGTTCGACAAACTGCTTTGGCTTCTCAGGTTCTGCTTCCGTTCAGCGTTCTTTCGTGATCTAATGGGTGGGTTAACTCGATTGTTCCGACTCGGTTTTGTGAGGTTTTGGCTCGATTTCTTCCAATTGGCAAGTGAAGATGACGGAGTGAAATCCAGAGAAGGATTTGCTAGCGATAGTCACGGAGGACTCGAATGTGGTCGCTTCTTCGCTTCATTTGGCGGAGGCTGTAAACAATCTCTCCTGAGTATAGCTAAGACTAGAGAACTTTATTTATTTATTTATTTATCTATTCATTCATTCATTCATTCAGTGTGTTGGTTTCTTCAACGATGGGCATTTGTGCTTCAGTATATTTAGTGTCTTTCCAATCGGACATATAATAAGCGTCCCGTGCGTTGAAATCAAATATTTAGTAGTATGGTATATTGGATACAGCGGACAATTCATTCTTTCCTTGTTCTGGCTTCTCATTCAACACTTTTTCTTAATAAATCAGTATTGCTTGGAAAGTAATGGGCTGATTAAGTAAATAATTACATCAGGAATGCTTGTGAAAGTTTCAGATGTTTATGCCATTTCCCAAGCTAGATTTCACATCGGTTGGTCACTTCAGAGATGACACCCTCCCAACTTGGATACAGAACAATTATCTTATTTTTGTTTGGCCTGAGGTTAGCCTACCTACTTGCTCTACTCTAGGCTATTGGGTTTCTGCTCTGTTCTATGAAGATTTCCAATCAATTCTCCAGGCTTGATTTGATTCGTCCTTAATGTTGTACTAGGTAAGATGATTATCCGTTTACTGATAGAATTCTTGGTATTCTTTTCTTAGATGAGGGCATATGACTTACTCATATGTGTTCGGTTATTCATTGGTGTATAGAACATATTTGTTTAAAGGCCTACTTAAGCGAATAAACTTTTTCATCAGCTCTTTTAAATTTAGTTGCTCTCTCTACTTTCTTAAATCAAGCTTTACTACATGAATAACACATTAGGAGCTAAATAAAAAACATGCAAATCGTTTGCATTTATGGTAGTGAGAACTTTGGTTCCTTTGGCTTGATGAAGATGTTATGTACGCATTTGGAATATGATATTATTGCCAAGAGATAATGATTTTAGGCTTCGATTGATGTCTGTGAATGTGGATGCTCATGGGCAGTGGATCTTCTAGTTTTGACCATTTGTGGCGCACTAGCAGGCGCACTAGCAGCTACCATCAGCACATCGTGAGAGTAACTTCCATCAAGGCCCTTAGCGGCAACCCCGCCAACTAAAATCTTTCCCGTTTTCTTTTTTGCATTTTTATGCCCATTTTCTATTTTTGTGAACGAGAGACAACTATGACGATAGATGTGATGGTGGTCATGACGGAACCCCTCTTGATTTATAGATTTATTGATCCCAGTTATCATTATTATTGCTGTTGTTACTGTTCAATGATTAGTGGTGGAAGTGTTTCCTTTTCTTTCGTGTTCTATCCCCCTGTGATCACGTGCGCTCCTGTCGAAACCAACCCGACAACCCCAATCAAGTCGAGTGTAGAGACTGGGGGAGACATAAACCCTTCATCCAAGACTCCTGACGATGAACAGATACTCAGTATAAAACTAGAATTGGACCAGGAACATGCGTGATCAGCACGAGGATGAACGTTCCGCGCGTCTCTGTGGAAACACACCTGGTACTAACAGGATGAGCAAAAAGATGCTCGAACTATGTGATAATACTGATGAGGTTTTGAATCGGCGTCCTTCTATCGTCGAATGAAACATTATAGTGTCTCGACTGAGGGCTGAATCACGACTAATCCTAGCAAAAAGCCAGGGTGACAAGACGGGGTGGGGGAAAGAGGTGAGGCGACAAGTGCTGCGTCGATCTACTTTCGGACTCAAAATTGCATCTAGCCAATAGCACGTCCAAGTAGATAGAGAAAATATGTATTGGGTAGGGTTATTATTTGGGCAAAATGTGAAAATGTTTAGAACTTAATTGATACAATTAAAAGGTTCAGGATTAAATTAATACAAATGTAATAAGTTTAGGATTTTTTTTTTTTTTTGATAATTTTCCCGTCAATGCCATGGTTCATACAATTCGACATTCTGACCACTACATGTAAAACAGGTCAATCAAATGATGGAATTTGACTTACAGATCAATAATATCACACTAATTCAGCTCTTTTCCCTCCTTACTCAGATCTTACTATTGCTTAAAAATAACAAAAATTCAACGACGGTTATAGCGTATAATATATGGTCATAAAATCCCATAGAGTTGCCTCCAGAAAATTTTGCAAGCTAGGCATTCAGAATACTACACATAAATTTACGATGTATGATGTGCGTGATTTAAATGTGGTGTTTTTGTTAATGTGGTGTGCCGCATAATTGACACAAAAAAAAAATTGCATCATTCGCTACTCAATTTCATTGAAGTGGTGATTGTTACCTCCGCAATCATAACTTTGCTCACCCCTTTCGATGCCATTTTTATATTGTGAGTAAAGATACTTGATTGAGTCACATAGAGAACAATCTAGATTGGCGTGGAGCTCTAATTAAGATATATATATATATATATATATATATTGTGGGTTGAAATAATTTAGATTGCTTGAGTAAGGGCTATCATGAAACTCTCGTTTTGATTAATTTACGACACTCTGAACTTTATTAGTATATTCATTCGGTGAAAGGTAGCTATTATTGGTTGAAGGTTTTGTCCTTTATTTTATAGGGAATATTCAGTCATTCCCTAAATTCTAAGTTTGGCATTGGAGCCTGGCAGTAGGTGTCATTCGCGCGCGCACATTTTTTACGAGATGGAAAAATAGTCAACGTTGAAAAGTCGACCAAAGAAAAAAAAAATACTAAAGCAATAGCATCCATAGCAGCCTAAACTCCAGATTTTAGCCAGTTTTGACTTTAGCCTCCCTTGATTTTTTTTTTACTTTTTTTTTAGTCGAATGGCCTCCCTTGTTTTTTTTTTTTTTTTTGGTCATAAATGGCCTCCCTTGTTTAGCCGCCTGGAATTGCCCTTGTTTGTTTACGTGGGTCGAGAGTGCATTAATAAACTTATATTATCGAAAAAGAAAAATTCATAATTTCCTCGTTTAGAAAACAGACAAAATAAATAATATATTAGAGCACCGTGAGAGATTATAGAAGGAATTCCTCCGAGCCAAATTACTTGTAATGGTGCTTGTAAGCACATCTTCTATTGGATGATGGGCTACAATTTCAATTTTGAATAAATTTTGGGATTTTATTGAAATATTTCCGCGTCACCTGCCAACGTCACCGTATTAGGGAAACGCGTGGGAGGATAAAGCTTGAACTGCAAGATTGGCCACGTACACCAGAAAGCTAAGCAGCCTTCAGAGTTGACAAAATCCCCACTTCACTCGGTTCGGTTTGCATATGTTTAATTTAATCACTCCACCACCTTATGGCATAAGGCTTATGCTAATCCACTCGCATTCTTTGTCTTATTATAATTTGGGTTAATTATGTTAGGAAAAACCCCAAATTAACATACCTTTGATTTATCTATTCTAAACTAATTTTTTGATCACTACAAATCCAAAATTGGTATAGATACAATAGATTTATCATAAATTAATTTTTTAATCACCAAAAACCTCAAATTTGTATATTTGTGATAAATTTATTTTATGTTAGTTTATCTTAAATTGGATTAATACCGCAAAAAATCCAAATTGGTACATTTGTGACGAACGGAAGGCACGTGCCATCCAACTCAATAATTTGCCGATAAGCATTAATGGAAATTAATAAAAAGTAAATTTGTTATACGTAAAGCAATTTAGGGTTTTGGAGAGTTTAAAAATCAGTTTGAGTAAACATGTTACAGTGTACCAATTCAGAATTTTTCATGATATTAACCTTTATTATTATTGTTTCTTTTCTTTTCAATATTATAATAAAATTTGGCCACATCCAACAGAAAGCCAAGCTTGGAGTTTGGCCTTGTAATCGCATGTGGTTAGAAGTGATTAATGTTTTTTTAGCACTATAGATGATAACAAATAGAAATAAGTGCATTTGAAGTTTTAAAACTTATAATGAAAGTGTAATTGTAGTATAAGATTTTTAAAAAGTGCAATCAAGTTATAAAACTTGTCAAATTAATGCAATCAAATTCTTCTGTTAATTCCATCAAGAAAAATGCTAATATGACATTCTTTGTTATTCTTCCAAATCTAACTTAAATTAGATTTTACAAAAATTAAAAGCATATTTTTTTTTAAAAAAAAGTGCCCGCGCTGGTGGGTCACCAACGCCGAAGAGGGCCGGTGGAGGTCACCGAGGCAGGCTGAATTTTTTTGGGTCTTACAGGCTGGTGCAGCCATTTATTTCATCCAGAAAGAAAGAAATTGGGCACTTCATGGAGGAACATCTTCAGTTGACAGAATTATCAGCAATGTTCATTTCTCCATTAGAGTGCAGATGTCCTCCTTCATTATGTTGAGGAAGACGGCATTGCTGCAAGATGATGAGGAGTTTCCGGATGGTATACGTGATCACTCTTGGCAGCTGTGGCGGCCGCGGCAACCCATCGGCGAGGATCCTATGGCTCTTTTTAAAAATGCAAAATAAAATAAAATAAAATTTTAGATTATTTTAATCTAATTTAAGTAAGATTTGATGAACAAAATAATTAGAAAAAAGGTCACTTAGGAGAGAGAAAATAATAAAAAAATTGACGTGCCAGCGCTTTTTTTTTTTTTGGTACCTGGGGACTTGTGCGCGCGCTTGCGGCGGAGTAAACCTTGGGGTGACCTGGGCCCCCACCACTGACCCAGAACCTCAGGTAAATCGCGCGTTAGCACTGAAGCAATGTGACCACGAAGTTTCGAACTCCTCCCCTAGCGGATAGGGTACTAAGCACAAACCCAATGCGGCCACCGCGGGCGGTGGTGATATGCCAGCGTTTTCTGCTAAATAAATTTATCAAGTTAATGGAAATAATTGAGTACACTAATTTGACAAATTTTAGAGATTGATTGTGATTTTTGAAAATTTTAGAACTTAATTACATTTTCGCAACAAGTTTTAAGGCTTCCAGTACATCCATCTTGACACAAATTCAAGCATGTCTCCATTTATAAAAGACTGGTAGGATAAATTTACCTCAAAACTCACGCTGAAGGCAAAAATAGCTTAATTATCTAATAGGCTAAAGCCCGAAAAAGAAGATAATAATTAAAAAAAAAAAAAAGATGCAATTTCATAATATAAGGGGGCAAAGTGCTAAAATCTGAGAAAATTTAGATTTTTAAAAAAAAAAAAAAAAAAAAAAGACACTAGCCGGTAACGTTTCGGGGAAATGCATCAAGTCACATTTCGCGGAAAGTTATGTGCTGCAGGATGTATACAAAAAGAAGACGCACTGCCAATGATTACAAGAGAGTTTGGGTTCGTTGATGAACTGCCTTCCCTGTCTGATTCTCTGTCTGCTGCAGTTCTTCAGCAACCAAACTCTAGACACCTGCTTAGTTCTTGTTAAGCTTCACAGAAGAACAGGAAAACCATGTCGATGCAGAAGAGAGCTTTGCCTTCCTCCTCTTCTTCAGGTCAACCAAGTCAACCCAAGAGGCCATGCTTGCCTCCAATCGAGTAAGCTCGCTCTTTCCTCTTAACCTTTCAACGTTTGATTCATTGTTTGATGATCTTGCGTTAGTTTTAGCTGTACTTGAGGGAGATTCAATGAAGGGTTGTTGAGTTGAAGATTCTTGAAATGAGAGATACGGTGAAAGCCCGCCATCGATAAGCTTTTTGCCTCATGACCGTTCGAAATCGCTTTCGTTCAGTTCTTTGTTGGTGGGTTTGTGCTGTTGTTCTAATGCGAAGTATTAAAGACCACGAATGTTGTCGTCCTGGCTGTTTTGTGATTTCGCGTTTGGCAATCGCAGTACTTCCTCCTGAATCTAGCTGTATTCTTGGTAGAATCATTTGCCTGGCAAGTGAGCTGTTATCTTTACCAGGTTACTTTGCTATCCTGTAGTCTAAAATATCCTATCTCGCTTTTAATTTTGTGCTGATGTTCATGCAGTCAAGCATGGAATGGGTCTGAGACGAATCTCATGCCATGTCGCTGTTTGACAAAGGAGGATGTGTGGAGTGTGGTAAGATGAGTAAAGTAGCCAACTAGATCATGCAAAGTGCAGTCCTTATTATATTTCAATTCCTGATCTCTTTGAGTTGAGCAGTTAGATGAATTTCTAACATTCCAGTCAGTTTCTGGATGGAAATCCGTATGAGAAATAGCTGTGAGATGTATAGAGAATTATTCTTTGTGTGGTAAAAATGACCCGTTGAATATTCTAGGCTTTTCATGTGAAGCAATTGCACTGAGAACATGCTTTAGGCTTTTCATGTTGTTTTGGACAGTATGAATCACGAAAAGATCCAAATTTTCAATGAAGTGCCCTGGACATAACTGTCGCCATGAATCTTGGAAATGTGGTCGATATTAATTTAAATGTAGAAGGAGGACAAAGAAGATGCCTGTGATGTGAAACTTGAATGCAATGATTACATGACAGATGATTCTTGCAACGTAATTCTTTGCTATCACTCTTTGCTAAACAGGTTAGAGAAGTGCTGGAGCGGGCTAAGTCTCACTCGCCTGAATGTCAAAGGTGAATATATTTCTTGGGTTCACTGGCAGTATCTTATCTGCATCAATTGATTCCTCCAGTAGAATTTCCATTTGTGTTGTCTCGCCATATGAAAATATCATCAGATTCTCATATGCCATCAATCCATGATTCTTTTAGGCAAAGGGGAATACCTGCAGACACTTTTTTTTTGTTAATCACTGAAAAGACTCTGCAGTTGTAGATAGCTGCTAATTAACTTTACTGGCTTCTTTTATAACTGTACTGGATAAATACGTATTCCAGCTTCATGTCAACTTTTTTTTTTTTTTTTTTGAGTGTAGTATCTATGTTTTTATCCTGTAATTAGGTCTGACATTTATTTGGACTAGTGAATAATATGTTACATATGGATATTTGTCTATTGGTTACGAATGAGTCCGCTAGACAGCAGTTATTCAGAGTGTAATTTACATGTGTAGTTGCACTGGGCATGCTCTTGAAGTGGTTGCGCAACGGTTGCACTCAATAGAGTATGCTGTTCAGAAACTGGTAAGATGAACAGAGTCTATAAATTTATTGGTTTGTCTCTGTCATATCCCTTCTGCTTCATTTTTTGGATGTCTCCAACTTTGGCAATTCTGCTGTTGGTGGTTTTGAACAGATGGAAGCAGTGGAGCTTGGAAACATTCATTCTCCCCAACTTGCGAGGTGTGAATGCACTTCCCTTGTGATGCTGTTGAGAAAGGCTTTCTGTGTAGTGTTGACGGGTTATGCATTGTTGATGTTTTGGGGAATAATGGTCCGACCTACCGCTACCATCCCAAGCAGGCAGTCTGAGCTCTCAGTGAGTGTCAGGCCACAGTGACTCGGTTGTGCACAAAAGTGTCAATGCTCAATTTAGAACATAATTTTTGTGGCATGCGAGCAGTGGAACATTTTATTTTATTTTACTTCATTTTTTTTTAAATGTGCATTATTAAACAAATAAAATGATGGGTCTAATTATCCTTGTAGTTTCCTCGGCAGTAAGACCTGTCCAAGTGAGATGTTGGGTATTTTGTCTCTCTTTGTCGTTACTTCTCCAATTTTCCGTTTTTATACACATTCCTATTTCTGATAGTTATTTTCTGGAGAGAATGCAGGGCTAATGCTAATTCTACGGGAGAGAATGATGTAAGAAACTTACGGCTTCAAGTTCAAACCAAACTGTCAGATTCTCTATTTACTGGACAGAAGCTAAAAGGAGAGGGGGGTGCTCGCATTTCTGTTGCCTTGATCAATGCAAATACAGGGGATGTTGTTAGATCAGGCCTGGAATCCTCCATTAAGTTGGACGTCGTCGTGCTTGAAGGTGACTTCCACAAAGATGATGAGGATAACTGGACCCAAGAAGAGTTTGAGAGCCACGTGGTTAAACAACGTGAAGGAAAGAGGCCGCTTTTGGCTGGAGATCTCGTAGTGAAGCTCAAGGAAGGTGTTGGGGAGATGGGAGAACTGATATTTACTGACAATTCCAGTTGGAATAGGAGTAAAAGATTCAGAATAGGGCTTAAGGTGGCAACGGGTGGTTGTGGGAACACACGAATCCGAGAAGCAAAAACAGACGCCTTCCAAGTCAAGGAACATAGAGGGGAAGGTAAGTCCTTCATAGTCTTTCTACAGTATATAAACCTTATCCTTTATGACTGAACATAAACATGATTTTGGACATCCAGAGTATTCAATTTTTTAATTTGGAGCTTCATTTCGTGTGGACCTTTACAACTCGAACAAAGATTCTGATAAACAAGAAGCAATTGGTTTGATTGTTATTAGTAAATGTCGACACTTTGGATCAGTTTCAGGGAGAGATTGCAAGACTGTTAGAAGTTTGCTTCTACACATTAAGTTAATAGTCCCTGGGACCTTATTGTATATGTGCTCTTCATTTTACAGCTTACATGAAACATCATCCACCTGCATCTGACGATGAGGTTTGGAGGTTGGAGAACGTTGCCAAAGGTGGGAAATCTCACCAAAATCTGAGTGATGCTGGAATATATAAAGTGGAAGACTTTCTACTGCAACTGTTCACGGACCCCAAGAAACTGAGAGAGGTAAGCACTTAGTTAATGATTCCCAATTTGGGCTTGATTGACTGCCAAGAATGTAAGTCCTGTGTGTTCACTCATCATAGATTCTCGGAAGGAGCATAGCAGAGAAGAAGTGGGATAGCCTGATACGCCATGCAAAGACTTGCAAAACAAAGTGGAAACTTTACTTGGACTATCCTGATGGCGTGACGAAGCATGGTGTTGTATTCAACACTGATGGTCAACCAATCGGCCTAGTCAAAGACGGAAAATATTTTGCTACTCATCGACTTTCTCCCCAAGAGAAGGTAAGTAACCAAGGTGTTCCCACTCAGTTTTGTCAAGCCAGTTCACTCGCTTCACACCATCACGGGGAATTTGAATAATTTGGCCCATATTTTCTATGTAATCACTATTTTGATGTTTACTTGTAGCTGTGGCTTAGTATGTGTTAGAACTGATTAGAGATATGGAAACTTGAAATAAGCAGTTGTTCATCTAGAGGCTTTGCTTTTCTTTTCTTCTTTTTTTTTTTTTTTTCTTTTTTCTGATCATAAAAGTAAAATGAAGTTCCTGTGGAGAGAATAAAAAGAAAAAATAGATGCTACGTTTAGATCAGAATAGAGACCTTCTATTAATAGAGTGATTTTGGGCTTGCTCTCTTTGTGAAGCAAAGTTGAGGTTGGTGACCTTGTAAATTTAAGTGGTCTTCTGTATTGAGTAGTTGAAGACCGCTTTCAGCAGTTAATTCGGTTTCATCCACAAGAATCTGAGGCACTCATCAATAAATTGTAGTTTAAACGATTAACACATTCCCGTTGTGACCATTACTTTCCAAGTTTATAACCATCAAGATCTTAATTACTTGCACAATACATATCGATGAGTGCTTTATTTCTTCTCTGGTCCTTTCTTGATCAACTTTGCATCTTTACATTGAGGGCCTTGCCTTGAATGTACTCTAAATTATATCTTTTGAGCGCCTGACCTTTACGTGGTAGAGAAATGGGCAGATATAGGCATAAAGCAAATTGCGGTTCTTTCAATATTGTTCTTCTTTATCTGTGCTGCACTCACGTACTTAATCTGAATACAAGTTCATCCATTGGAATGCAACTTTACTTGTCGAAAAAAAGTAGTTGCTTGAAGCCAGAATGTTAATCTGTCAATAATGGAGATAAATACTTCCATTAGTACAGCTTAAGCAATATACCAGGTGTGTTTTTCCCAGGAACATGGAGATGCAATTGTGAAAAAGGCCTTGGCTAACTGGAATGATGTGAGAGAGTTCAATGGTGAGACGTTCTCTGATTCAATGAGGCGCAACCCTGTTCAACGTTATTTGGCTCCACCAATCTTTCCTGCCCCGTTTGGTCTGGAAGCTCCTCCGGCAAATGTGAGCTCCACTGCTGAAGGTACGTTCTCTAGAACACAATACTGTCTCTCCCTTTAAGCACATACAAAGACGTGGCCTGTGAAATTACAATGAAAATTGGAATTTCCACTTGATTGTTGAGCTTTTATATATAAAAGCATTGTGTAACTGATCCTTTTGGGTTCCACTTAATATAAAGACGTTCGTTTGTCCAGCTGTGATTGTTGCAAAATGAGCCTCATTCAATACATATATACGTATGTATGCATGTATGTGTTCCGTCCAAGCAATTGAAAAGCCACTAAAAAATTAGGTGGTAACATGTGCCTTTTTTGAGTGGGGGATTGGGGACGGGGAGGGCGGATACTCATGAACCCTTCACTTAGATGATGCTAAGTGAATGTTGACAAGATAATGCTACCACTAGGTAGATATGACTAGATGTAATGAGCACATGGCAATATGTTTATATTTGCATTTTTGTCATTTTAGAAAGGGCCTTGTCAATTGAAGCGCGTTAAGATTACAAAGATCAGGGGCAAGAAAAATTAAAGAGATGTGCAGGGTAAGGGAAAAAAAAAACTAGTAGCACTTTCTGTGATACCAGAATAGTAAAAGCTCATGATGAATCATTGCAAGAATTTTTATAGGCTCGTAGTCCTGTGCTTATGTCGGCCTATGTTTACGAACTGCGTTAATGTTTAGTTCTTTCTTCAGGACTCAATGGTGCAACGGCTTTGGCATTGCGGGTTCAATTACCAAATTTTCGTCCTGCTGCACATCAGCCCATGTCTGCAGACCGCTCGAATGTTCAGATTCCTCCAGGATATCATGATAGTACTCCTGCCAGATTGCCAACACAGCCCCTTGGTATCAATTTACAGAATGCTATACGTCGCCAAATGATCAGTTCTTCGAGCCAAATGGACAATGCAGGATATGATAATGCTCTTCTTGAAGGCGATCATGTGATGGAAGAGATCCAATCATGGTTTGCTGAAAACACACCATGTAATGACCCGTTCTCTGAGACCCCGTTATCCGATAATGGTTTTGTTAGGGGAACCGGCAGAGGTGTTATTGGCTGGCTCAAGATAAAGGCGGTGCTACAGTGGGGGTACTTCATCAGGAAGACAGGTGTCAGACTCGTGGAGTTAGACCAACCAACTATCGAAGTCCGGGCTTGTTCATAGTTCTTTCTTCGCTTTAGGGAAGATGATTCTATTCCTGATAGAAATTATGGTAATTCTTTCTTAAATGGTGATATTATTTCATTGGTGATGTTCTTCATCTGTATATAGAACAGCTTTGTCGAAAGCCTTCTTTCGACATCTTTCTTCAAGAAAGTTCTCTGATGCATCACATGTAAGGATGCAAGGTCATACCATTCAAAGAGTGTACTTGAATTATACGCTTATTATGCATTAGAATTGCAACCAAATCCATGGAGACCCATGTGACAAGTCTTGCCTACTGCTGCTATCCAGTGGCAATGCAGCCTTTTCCCACAACGCATGCATTGTTAACCCTTATAGGGTGCGTTTGATTTATGCGTTTGATTTAACATTCCCAAAGGGCTTTTAGTCTGGAAAGCCCTTGGGAAAATCCTCAATCGTTTAACAATTATTTTAAAGTAACTTTTAAATAAAAGCTAGTATTAGGAAAGCTAAAAGCTCAATACTACGGACTAACATTAAGCTTTCAACATTTTGCCAAATGCTGAAACTCATTTTTTTTTCCTCCAAAACTACCCTTACTCATTCTTCAAATTTCTGATTTTTCAAATAAGTTTTTTACCAAATGACATTTCTCTCAAAATCACTTTTCAAAGCATAATTTATCAAAAGACATTTGCATTTACTCAAATCCTTTAGGCTAAATTACTTTACATTTTCTCAATAGGCTTAAACCACTAAACCAAATGCACCATAAGTTCTCTCGTACCCGTTTTCCTGGCCTTCTCATTTTTGTTTTCTTGGTCTTTGAAATGGTTTACTTGAATTTCTCTATAACGAGCTTTGATGCGAAGCAGCTCGGGGTCTGTTCGATTTAATATTGGGTCTGCACTAGAATTTCGTCCTTATGATGGAGGATTGAGTATCTAGATCTTTCATATTTACTGGGTCATTCCACAGTTCCTTTACGTCATGAACTACTTAAAAAATTGAACATTCCTATAAGTTTATACATCATTAAATTCAATGGCTACGTGATACTCTTGGTTAAGAAAACACAAGTCCATTGAAGATATTGTAGACATAGTCTCATCATCCTAAATTGCAGATTCCGAATCTCCGACACAGCAATATAGTCAAATGCTCTTTAAAGCCACCTTGCAACTGTATATTTAGTGGCTGGTCATGTTGATTATATTGATCCCGGAGGGTAGCCCTTCCACACAAACGTATTTTGTGCTTTGAATTGGATGCATCACTTAACGTTGACATAGAGAAGCAAGTCAAATTTAGGTGAGAGATTTTAACATTCAAATGCAAAGTTCGTTGGTCAATTACACCAAGTGAACCATTCAACCCAAAGTATAAATAATCTAAACCAAGCATTTGTTTCTCTTATATATGAGGGTTATAAACATAGACAGATGAAGCACAAGCTTGGCACTATCGAATGGGTCTCAAAGCTTGCAGCAATACTACGAAGGCAATTGCCACCAGATAGAAGCCATGGCTCTAAATAGATAAATAGTTACCTTTAGCTCCAATTTTCTCTTCAACAAATGCCCACCAAGCAGGAAAGGCACGTGGCAAGTATAAATTAACACTTTCCAAGAAGGGCGGAACCGAAAAACTTCAGTCACAAAAGCATTGCTTCTCACACCGATGTCTGCAGCTTCGGAGAGTAGAGGTCCACCCACAGGAGCAACACAAGCATAACCACCACAAAATCTTGAACAGGCAGTCATTCTGAATCAGAGATTTCGTCTTCATCCTCGTCCAGTATGTAGACCAGGGCCCGCTTTCTTGCAGCTAAAACACAAGCCACACCTCTACTTGCTGTCGCCATAAAAACATGAACTTGATTTCAGTCCAACGTTCCTTGAATATATGGCCATAACTAACGTGATGTTTAGATACCTTTGTTGGGTAAAAGCAAAAGTACAACACGCATTATGCTAAAACACAGGCGGTAAGCAAACCTTGGTGCCTAAGGAGGCTATGGTATGCATGTAAACTACGAATGCTCTACAGTATCTTGCTATACTAGCTACCATGATAGTATCTATCATCATGAACATGTACAGGTTCTGAGTCAGTAACTAGACTGCGGTGAACCTACCATAAGAAGATTATTCTCTGTACTTGTGTGGCCTCTAAAGATTCACCTTTTCTGCACTTTGACCTCTCAATTGATTTAAATTTAGGGGAAAACCTGATACTTTAGTATATTACTTCTTCAACTGAAAAAAAATTGTTCTTTGGAGCGTAAGTTTGCACTTCTTCAAACTGTGGGAACAAACATGAAGTGGTCCATTAAAGAGACATAATGTACTTATGCCAGTCATATTTCAAACTTAAGAGTAGGCTGTTAAGTGAAATGTAGTAAGGAGCATGGACAGGATTTATTCAGTCCACTACCTAGTCAACAAGATGGAATTGTTGCTAACACTTGCAAGTTTATCAAGCATTGATACAGAAAGGAAATAGTATGGGCAACAATAAGTTTCCAAACATCCAAAAATGCAGATGGACATGGTAAGAAGCTCAAGGAAAAAAATTCAGGACTATAAAATTGATGGCATGACAATGATTTAATCCTTAGCTCAGTTGTATGATGGTGTCAAAAATTCTTACCACTAACTGACAAGGGAGGAGCAACATTATGAGGAATGCTGCAAATCTTCTCATTCTCCATATCTAGGTGTAATATAGAGTCCTACATGCATAGTTTCACTGGGTTAGTGCTTCAGGAGTGAGAATAAGATAACCAAGCAAAAAATGTTCTCACAAAATAGAAGCAAAAATGGCACTTCTTATCTATTAGGGACATTCTGACCAAAAAAATAAAAAATCAATTAGGGACACCACATGCCTATTTCTTAACATACATACAAGTTGAAGACTTTAACTGCCAAGATAAGTTGGAACTTTTGCAGTTATGGTAAGGCAGAAAGTAAAACATCCTTCAGAATTCCCAAGTGTTAAATAGCATGTCCATGCACATAGGAGGAAAAACTAAGCTGCTGCTCCTCATTCTGATGAGGAAAGCATATAAATAAAAGATAGGAAGAATAAAATTCCTAATGTTTTTTAAACTGGACAAGTGGTTCAACCGGTCAAACTGGTAGAACTGTGCTCCACCAGTTTAACAGGTTTAACATATTGCATGTGATGTCATCTGGTAGAATACTCCACATATATTAGATTACACGTGTTCAGATTAACAGATGCCTGGCTGAGTCGGCAGAGCCTCATTGAGCACAAATGACAGCATTCAAGTTCTCAAGAACATCATTTAATTTTCTAATAGATTAAGCCAATAAGGTCAATGAATAATAATACACCAACAAATTGAAGCAAGAAGACACTGGAGTGAATGGTTGGTATGCTTGTTAGTTACAAGAGGTTGGAGTTCCAAACCCCAACCCAACCCCAACACTCTTCCTTTAAACTTTTTGAATGCCCAGAACTGGTCCAAACTAGTTGACAGGATTGTGGGTCAACAGTTGACAGTTACGCCTGATAACAATAGGGTCAATAACACCAGTTCTTGACCACTACTGTTTCTGCCATGAAACCAGACTGGACAGGTCTGGTTCCCAATCCAACCGGAGCCAGTTCTTAAAACAGTGAAAAGAACAGGAGTCGACTAAAAAGCAATTTTATTTTTGCCATCAATGTTTTAAAAAGTGAACTGAGGCATATCAGAACAAACAGAACTCAGCAGCATCCTATATGTATCACAAGTACGAAATCAATATGCAAGCTCAGGATCCAAGAGTTACCTTTAATTGGTACAACTCCCAGTTATTTGCCTGAGTGGTTCCTGAAATATGCACAAATGGAAGGTCACTGGCCTGCAAGATCATCATCCAGGCATCTCCCAAGTTTTCACCAGTATCATTTATCTTATTTAGCAACATAACGATTTGAAGTTCCTGTTTCAAAATAAAATATATTAGCCACAAACACAAATTCTTAAAGTATGATATGCCAAGCTCTTACCTTATATAGAGCCAAATCCACACAATGGTAACCAGAAGGGATGCACAACAAGATTGCTTCCAAAGGTCTTCCCCGCTTCACATTGCTTGAATCATTCATAAATCCCCTCACTACAGCTATACAGTTTGTAAAATCTGAAAAAGACTCGTCGGGTATTTGGAAGGAAATATAATCTGTAAACCCAACTTCCTGAGTCAGATTAGATGAAGCAAATTCAGAGGCATCCTGCAGAGCCATATGAAGAAATGATTCACATGAAAAAGCATTTGTACTCTGCACATGCAGATCTCAGGATAAAATTGTTCAGATTAAGGGTAAATACCTCATAGAAGGACAGTGAAATTGGAATGTATTGGGTGGATGCTGAAACTGATGTAAGAGGGAATAGAGGCAATAAATTCTTACAACATATCTTTTTTGAAATAGTAGAAAAAGGCATCTGGGCAGCTTCCTTGAAACTGTAAAAATTTAAAATTATTCCTAATCAGTAAACATGAGATATGGCATTATCACACACAATAATCCTATGCTAATCAGAAAGCCCAATCCAATAAGATCACCCAGCTTAAGTTTCCATGTACATTGTCAAGTAATCAACATGAGATCGAATAAGAAACACTAGATTATTAGGTAGAGGGTAAGTGAAAAACCATTGTTGAGTACAACCTCCAGAAGACAACTCCCCACCCCCAAAGGTTTCCTTTCCTTTTCTTCCTTCTCTCATTATAGTCTCAAGGTTCTGGCCACTCAGACAAGCAAATTAAAAAGATGGGTACAAGTTTATTGTAACATGAATTGTCGAGATACCTGAATTAGATAAATGAGAAATGAATATTTCAGCTCAACTAAATGATGAGTTGGGTGAAACCAAAGCACAAGGTTTTAATTGAAGGATTGCAATGTTTACTAAAACCATTTTGGACCTGCACCATCATACTCAAACTCCTGTTATGCATACAAAGCTATCAAGGATTTCACATTTGGTACACTTGTCAGCAATGAGGACCAGACTTGGAGGGAAAAAATCAATCACTTCAAATGACAGATGACAGCAATGATTTATCCCGGAGTTCATATATTTCCCACTGAGGTAGCATGCATAAAAAAAAAAAAAATGGTAATGGAAAATCTAGATATAGCATAAATACAAAGAATTGACAATGAAAGAGCAACAAGACACATTCAAGGAAGAACTTCCATGCACGAACAAGATTCTGTTAAATTTCAAATTTCCAATTCTTTTGCTGATACCTGTATTCCATCAGTTGAAACTCCTTTGCAAGTGTCCTTCGCAAACATTTGCTGTCCTTAAATCCTCCAAATTGTACTAATTCTTTCACTCTCTCCATTGTTTCTCTGAAACAATAATGTGTGTAAAACATCTTACTGACCCGACGACATACATCAAGGCAGAAAAGTGCATGAAATTACACTTGATTTTCAAAAGACTTTCCAGTCCAATGAGAAACAACAATCAACCCGTCAATTTCAATCCTAGTTACTCTGTGGTTAACAACACAGTGCTGGACCAAAAATAACCACAGTTGAAGCCCAGCAAAGCACCCTAACTTGAGTCAACCTCATCTCGTTGTGCTCTTAAAAGTAATTACGAAGACAGTAGCAAGATGACTTAAAATGAAGAACTAACCCTCAAAACAGGAGTAATTTACAATTTCATATCCTGAGTTCAGCAACTAATTTGGTCACATTGCAATAAAGCAGGAGTGAGCCACTAGAGCACATGAAAAGAATACTAGGCTTGACAGGATACCTCTCTGACATTTAAAGCGTGACCAAGGTCCATTACACCATGGTATTCTAATCCTCTGGCACACAAATGGATAGCACAACCTAGTGAAGGGCTACAAAAATTTGCTGCTAGAGTACATGAAGGAAATAATAAGCTGTCCACACTTCACAGTATTCAAGCCATTGCCTCACCAAATTTCAGCTACAAAGAATGAAGAGATGGCCCACCCTTGGAATTAGAAGGTTAGCCCCACCCTCAGCATTAGAAGGTTATGTCAAATTATGAAATTAGTCATCATGTCCGAATGATACACATGATTCCATAACTAGGGCTAGGCAATAACATTTTCTTATTATATGAATGAAATTCATTAAGAACACCAAGTAGGAGCAAAACTTCAGATAATTCACAAGAGAAGAAATTTATTAATTCAATGGGTAGCCATTCTGTCAACAATAATGACACGTCACATCTCAGCCCAAGTAAAGTTAATGTTGATTGAAATGACAGGAAAAAAAGTAACTTTCAAGGAGTATACAAGCCATTTCTACTGGAAGCTTTCCGTACATGGCAATGCCAAACAGTCCACTTGGTGACTCCATCAGGTGTGAACAAGTATTAACTAAAGATTCAGGGGTTCTGGGTGCCATATTGTAAATGACTTAAAATTAGGAACTGGACAAGTTAGAGGAAATCACTTACAAATCAATGTCAATTTCTTCATCAGCCTCGGATAAATCCAGAAGCTGCATAACAGGATCTTGATCATACAGAAACTTCAAGAACACGACAACAAGTTCACTGTCGAAATTCATACAAGTAAATAGGGATTCACCATAAGGACTGAACCTGATGGACAAAAGTCAGACAAACCTATTGTATGTTAAAAGTTGATCGCTTGGCTCTGACATAAGTTGCTTTATACATTTCAGAAGCCAGCTGAAGAAATTTGCAAACTGAAAGAGAGACAAAACCAAAACCAAAAGCTTCAGCAACATGCACATAATCAACCAATATAAAATGCTTACACCGCTGGCTCAAGAATTTAGGATCCTACCAATATTCTGAGCTTCTCTAGATTTCAGTGGTCACACTGGCAATATTTTCATTTTGAAACAAGAAAGAATGCATGTCTTCAGTGTAGTATGTGCGAAATTGAAAAGGTATCAACAAACCCTAAGTTGTCAAGGGGCAGGAAGCAAAGATAAAAAAAAGCCATGCAATTCTTCACCAAAAAAAAAAAAAAAAAAAAAAAAGCCATGCAATTTCTCTCTGGCCCTTCAAATACATGATGATATCAACAAACAACAATGTGATACTGTCAGTATTTCATCATGATCTTAAAAGGTGCAAAATGGAACTTTGTTAAACGGGTTCAAGTCATGTGCAAATGCCTGGCTAACAGTCTCTTCTTCAAAATCCCAACAAAACAGCTCGTATTTCAAATATATAATGCTATTCGACTTAGAATAATATGTCATTCTGAGCACACAAGATCTTGTGTCTTATATCCACAAGTAGTTCAACTCCATGTTTAAAATTTAGGAATTTAGTGTGAGTAAAGACATGCACGATGAGAGACGGGCAGGATTTTAGAAAATAGTAGAAAACAGGAGGTATCAAGAAATGAAGAGAAATCATAACAAAGATTGTAACAGGCTACCTGCTGCACAACAGATGAGAGCACCCTTATGAATCGCTCAACCTGTACAAGCAGCATTCCAGCCTTTTCTACTGCATTGTCCACTAGTGTCTCATCCAAACCAATACCCAGGTAACGAGAGCGCCATCTCGAAAGACCCCTGAGCTCACCCATTCTAAAGCCAATAATTTCTACAGCAGGCTGCTAGGTAAATAACAATGTAAATAACAATAAGTCAATTAGTTAACCCCACAAGTCGAATATCCTCTCTAATCAAGGAAACTGACACACTCATGAGGGATAAAGATAACATCGAACATATAAGTTAAATGCTAAACAGCAATAGGAACCATCGATGTTAAAATTTTATGAAAGAAAATGTTCCACGCAGCAAATGGCCATTACAAGCCATCCTTATCTTTCAACTGCTAACTGTGTTTGAATTACACAGCATACGCTAGATTCTCTGACAAAGAAAAATCATTAAGAAAATGGAGCCTAGTCTGCCATCCAATTCATGCAAGCAGGCTGGAAGTTTGGAATGTTTGTGTGAAATGATCAAGTCCGAAAATGGAGCCTAGTCTACCATCCAATTCATGCAAGCAGGCTGGAAGTTTGGAATGTTCGTGTGAAATGATCAAGTCCTGCCCAAAGTGGCTGTGTGTGTGTGAAGGGGAAGGACACAAAGAGAGAGAGAGAGAGAGAGAGAGAGAGAGATCTTATTTATGTGATAGTTGTGGCTATAAACACAGCTGACAGGAATTGCTGATGTTTTTAAGGAGACAAAGCCCCAGCCCTTGTGCTGTTAGCTTGGGCAAGGGTAACTTCTTTACAACATTCAAATATCAAACTACATCTCTATCCCATAGCTTACACTTTTTGATTAGTTAGTTTTGGTCCCACAAAATTTTATGTGGAATTAGAGTAGGAGGTTTCAGGCTTAAAACTCACCTTGCTACCTATTTACCTCCCCAATTATCAAATATCTATCCTTCAATCTAAGGCCAAGTCTTAGCCTACGTGAGAGGGGGAGCATTATAGTAATTAAGTACCACATCTTTATTTGATAGGTAATCTTTTAGATGACTTGGCAATTGTTCCACAAAATTCTACACTGTCGTGAGTGCACATTTTGAGTAAACAACAGGAGAAAGGAGCCCCAAAGCATTGATTGACAGACCATGGAGATAAAGAAAGTTCATAAACTTTCAAAAGAAAAAAATAGGCAGGTTCCTACAAAAGAAATAAATTATACAGGAGCTGTAAAGGATAGATATTTGGATAACCGCCATATTTTTTTGGCATTGTGGGGGCAGTTCTTTAGACAGAAAGTCCTTTTTTGAATTATCTTAGATAAATACAAGCTTATGGGTGGTAATTTGTATAGAAGACGAACCCCATGATGCTCTTCAATAGAATTACATATCAAAAAAGTAAAAAGAAGAGAGTCTATAACTTTAAAGAAACTAACAGGAAACATTATTTCTCACCATAGTAATAATCAACAAGAATGTGCAGTGTACAAGAGAGTCCTGAACCCAGGAGAAGCAAGGAACCGATCTAATTAGCAACAGCCCTACAGTGTGCATGTGCAAGTGCAGACACCTGTGCAAGCACATGATCGCATGCATGTGCTTGGGCAATGCACATGTTAACAACACACAAAATTGCCCACATGTATGGAAAGAGATCTGGCAGAGAAGATATTGGCAATATATTTTCTTATAGATGATAAAGGATTTTAATTAAAGAAAATGTTCTAACGCATCAGTATACAAGAATAAAACAAAAGAAAAACAAACAAAAATAAAACATCAGAAGACCATATGAAATCAGAACATGATGTCCAAAGCCATTTAAAAGGTACACCACCAAAACTACCCAAGATTTCAAACTCCACTATTTTGTTGCTTTCCTTCCAAAGGCACCACATGCGATAAAGGTGTGGTGCTACAAGACTTCTTAGAAATTGATCCTCCTAAATAGGCATTACAACAACTAAAAAGCTGGATGGCATGTCTAGGCAAGGAAATGATCATTTGGGATATTGAGTTTGTGAGACAAGCCCAAGATTGGGAGTTTTTAACATCTCTTTTAATGTATTATATTCCAAGAATTCCGTTGCCTATGAGGATGCATTTGTGTGGAACGATGAAAAAGATGGAATCTTTCCAGTAAAGTCTCACTACAAGCTGCTCAGTAGGGAGGAAGTTGGTGGTAGAACGGATTTTCCTCAAAAAGTGACTTGGAAAGTGAGGGTTCTGATTAGAGTTTGGAAAGTAAGGGCTCTAATTAAAGTTTATCTATTTGCCTGGAAAACAACTTGGGAATGAATCCTCACTTTAGATAACCTACAACAAAGAAGCTGTTGAGCTGTAAATAGATAATATATTGCTGTAAATACATAGGATTGGGAGGTTTTTATTCTGATCAAATCGCCCACATCATGGGATTATAATTGTTAACCCACAAATCGTGGGATTTTAGTTTTTTCTCCTTTTTTTAAAATTTCTTTCCTTTATTTTTGTTTGTTAGGATTTATCTGTGTATTTGCCTATAAATACAGCATTGTAAAGCACCAGAAGATATGAATGAGAATAACAATTTCTCTCCATCCAAAATTTCACATGGTATCAGAGCTCTAGGCTCGATTCCTGAATTTAAAATTGCAGTCTTCATTGCTGCGTTCTTTTTCAGCCTTCGTTGCTGTCTATTATTCTCCAGAAATAGATTTCTGGATTTCAATTGCAGTCTTCATTGCTGCACTATTGCCCTTGTTCTCTTCTTAACATTCACTCTCCAAAATGGCCACATCCAAAGCCACAAATCCTACCATGAACCAATCTGAGGAGGTCGCCTCAACACACATGACAGGTGATCTTCAGAATATCAGGCCAACCTATAGATTGAATGAGAAGAACTACCTCAAGTGGTCACAATTTGTCAAGACGTATCTGAAGGGGAAAGGAAAACTCAGCCATTTACTTGGGACAGGACCCGAGAAAGGAGATCCTGATTTTGATGCGTGGGATGAGGCTGATTCCATGATCATGTCATGGTTATGGAATTCCATGGAACCAGCCATAAGCGACACTTGTATGTTTCTACCAACCGCAAAGGAGATCTGGGATTCCGTTCGACGGACGTACTCAAAGGCTCGTGATGCAGCCCAGGTGTATGAAATTAAGGTGAAAACCAGTGGGACAAAGCAAGGAGGTAAGACTGTTACCGAGTATGCTAATTCTCTGCAAAACTTATGGCAAGAACTCGATCATTATCGAGTATTTCAGATGCGGTGTCCAGATGATGCAGCCATTCTAAAGAGTTTTATTGAAAAGGATCGGGTCTACGATTTCTTAGCCGGGCTTAATTCTGAATTTGACCAAGTCAGAATTCAAGTACTTGGCAAGAAGGAAGTGCCATCATTAGAGGAAACGATTTCCTTGATTCGGGCGGAAGAAAGCCGTCGATCCGTCATGCTAGAACCACAAGCTGTAGAAGGGTCGGCCTTTACAATTAGAAAGGTTGATGAAAAGGGTGACTTGCCAAGGAAAGACAATCGGGACAGCTTGTGGTGTGCCTACTGCAAGAAGCCCAGACATACAAAAGAACAATGCTGGAAATTGAATGGCAGGCCAACTACTTCAGGCCGAGAGTGGGTGAATCGGGCAACACAACCAAGACCTCGGGTCCACCTAACTGAGAAAGCTGGTCAAGAAGAAGTTCAGGAAAAAGCAACCTTCAGCAATGAAGAAATTGAGAAATTAAGAGGTTTGTTAGGGTCTCTTAATAAACCTTCTGGTGCATGCTCACTAGCACTCTCAGGTAATTCATGGGTTATTGATTCAGGGTCTACCGACCACATGACTCACACCTCATCCCATTTTAGCACTTATACACCTTGTCCTAGCAATAAGAAGATTATTTTGGCAAATGGGTCTCTTGCTACTATTGCAGGGGTTGGAAATGTTCCTATCACACCTGATCTTATCCTTAAAGATGTTCTTCATGTCCCTAAACTATCTGCCAGCCTTATCTCAATACAGAAACTCACAAAAGATCTTCATTGTCAAGCTGTTTTTTACCCATCTTACTGTGTTTTTCAGGATCGGGACTCGGAGAGGAGGATTGGACTTGCTAAGGAACAAAATGGACTGTACTACCTTGAGACACCTCTCACTACAAGAAGAATCATGAATAATCTGTCTATGTCATTTCTTAGTACTTCAAATAAAGAAGCAATTTGGCTTCATCATTTTTGCTTTGGTCATCCGTCCTTTCAAGTTTTAAGCATTATGTTTCCATCTTTGTTTAAAGATCTGAATATTAAAGACTTCCATTGTGATGTTTGTGAATTAGCCAAACATAATCGTGTACCATTTCCTATTAGCAATCACCGTAGTTCTAATCCTTTTGACTTAATCCACAGTGACATTTGGGGACCTTCCACGATTCCAAACATCTCTGGAGCTCGCTGGTTTGTCACTCTAATTGATGATTGCTCTAGGATCACGTGGACTTTCGTACTCAAACATAAATCTGATGTGAGTAACATTATTCCTTCGTTTCATTCCATGATTCAAACTCAATTTGGGGTCAAGATCAAGGTCTTTCGGTCGGATAATGGTAGAGAATACTTTAATCAAGTGTTGTCTCCTTATTTTCAAAAGGAAGGCATTATTCATGAGTCATCTTGTGTGAATACACCACAACAAAACGGGGTTGCTGAAAGGAAAAATGGCCATCTCCTTAACACAACTCGTGCCTTATTGTTTCATGGACAAGTTCCTAAAGCATATTGGGGAGAAGCTGTTCTTACAGCTACACACATGATCAATAGACTACCCTCACGTACATTAGACCACAAGACCCCTATGGAAGTTTTTTCTCAGTTCTATCCTCACCTTCGTACATCTAATGGTCTTACACCTCGAGTCTTTGGTTGCACTTCCTATGTCCACATTCATCATCATCAACAAGGAAAGTTAGATCCTCGTGCAATCAAATGTGTATTTCTTGGTTACTCACAAACAAAAAAAGGTTATAAATGTTACCATCCTCCTTCTAAAAAATTCTATCTCTCCGCCGATGTCACTTTTGTTGAAAATAAACCCTATTTCTCACAATCTTATCTTCAAGGGGATTTTTCAGTCATGGAAGATAAGGACCTTGGTGTCATTGATAACTTAGATTTATTGTCTAATGTCCCTATCAACCAAAACTCATCAACTAGTCCCACACACCAACCTGTTTCTGTTCCTATTCCCACTAGTCCAACTCATATTTATGATTCTAAGAGATTTTCTCAGGTGTATTCAAGGAGGACAGCCGTTCCAACACAAGAGCAGGTCCAAAATACCGCTCCGGGTACTATCAATGAAAACACAGTAAGTTCTGAATCTCCTTTGGATGAACAGCTTAGTAATACACCTGAGAGTGATCTTGATTTACCTATTGCTGTAAGAAAAGGGACTAGAGAGTGTACCAAGAAACCGGTATATCCACTATCAAATTATGTGTCCCTTAATAGGTTATCATCATCATACAGAAACTTTATTGTGAGTTTAAACACAATTGCTGTTCCTAACACCTTGTCTGAAGCACTGTTAAAAGAAGAATGGAGGAATGCCATGAAAGAAGAGATGGAAGCACTCGGAAAAAATAAAACATGGAAAATTATTGACAGGCCAAGGGGGAAAAATCTAGTTGGTTGCAAGTGGGTATTCACTGTAAAGTACAAGGCAGATGGCTCTTTGGAGAGGTACAATGCAAGATTGGTTGCGAAGGGTTACACTCAAACATATGGAGTGGATTACCAGGAGACATTTGCACCAGTAGCTAAAATGAATACTGTAAGAATTTTATTATCTTTAGTTGCTCATTTTGATTGGGAACTTCAACAATACGATGTAAAGAATGCGTTTTTACACGGAGATTTGGAAGAGGAAATCTATATGAGCATCCCACCTGGTTTTGAAGGAAATGAAACAACAGAAAAGGTTTGTAGACTTAAGAAAGCATTATACGGGCTCAAACAATCACCTAGAGCCTGGTTTGGACGGTTTGCTAGAGTCATGAAGGCATCCGGGTATAAACAAAGCCAGGGAGATCATACAATGTTCATAAAACACTCAGACTTGGGGGGAGTTACAGCATTGTTGGTGTATGTTGATGACATAATAGTCACAGGCAATGATGAAAGGGAGAAACAGCGGCTGAAACAGTGCTTGATTAAGGAATTTAAAATAAAGGAGTTAGGGAAGCTACGGTATTTTTTGGGAATTGAGGTTTCGTACTCCAAGCAAGGGGTCTTTATTTCACAACGAAAGTATGTGACGGATCTTTTGGAAGAAACTGGGAAGCTTGGTTGTAAACCGGTAGCTACTCCAATTGAGCCGAACCAGAGGCTAACAGAAGCAAAAGAGGAGGCAGCAGTAGATCGAGAAATGTATCAGCGATTAGTAGGAAAGTTAATTTATCTTACTCATACTCGACCAGATATCTCCTATGCTGTCAGCTTGATTAGTCAATTCATGCATAATCCAAAGGAATCACATCTACAGGCTGTTCATCGAGTCCTACACTACTTAAAAGGTAGTCCAGGAAAGGGAATACTTTTCAAGAGAAGCCCAAATCTCAAGCTCGAGGCTTATACAGATGCTGATTATGCAGGCTCAATGGTTGACAGGAGGTCTACAATTGGTTATTGTACCTTCCTTGGAGGTAATTTGGTAACTTGGAGGAGTAAAAAACAGAATGTGGTGGCCAGATCAAGTGCAGAATCTGAGTTTAGGGCAGCAGCTCAAGGAATATGTGAGCTATTATGGATCAAGATCATTCTGGATGACTTGAAGATTGAGTGGCAGAGTCCTATGAAGTTATTTTGTGACAATAAGTCTGCAATTAATATTGCTCATAATCCTGTGCAGCACGACAGGACAAAACATATTGAGATTGATAGGCACTTCATCAAAAAGAAACTTGAAGAAGGGTTGATTTGTTTGTCTTATGTTCCTTCAGGACAGCAAGTGGCGGATGTCTTGACCAAAGGGCTTAATGGTGGAAGTTTTCATGAGCTAATTTCCAAGCTGGGAATGGAAGATATCTATTCACCAGCTTGAGGGGGAGTGTTGAGCTGTAAATAGATAATATATTGCTGTAAATACATAGGATTGGGAGGTTTTTATTCTGATCAAATCGCCCACATCATGGGATTATAATTGTTAACCCACAAATCGTGGGATTTTAGTTTTTTCTCCTTTTTTTAAAATTTCTTTCCTTTATTTTTGTTTGTTAGGATTTATCTGTGTATTTGCCTATAAATACAGCATTGTAAAGCACCAGAAGATATGAATGAGAATAACAATTTCTCTCCATCCAAAATTTCACAGAAGCAAATACTGGTTAATAGGTGTTTCCTCCGCAAGGATGAGGCAGAATCCCTGCAGCATCTCCTCCTTCACTGTTCATGGACAAGAGTGGTTTGGACAGTTTCCTATGCTTGCACCAAATTATCTTTGGGTTATTGGAGCTTTTAGGAGCAAGAACTCTGGGCTTGGCAGCGCATTTGTTTACAGTGCCACAAGAAAAGAAGGATTAACTCAATTCCTCTATCTGTTTTTAGGCTCATTTGGAAGGAGCTAAACAAGAGAGCTTTTGATGGAGAGAGATCTTCCATTTGTTGAAATTTGGCTTAAAGTCGTACACTTTTGGTATAGTGGAGACTGCATATGGATGTAAATGACTTGATTAATATGGTCGATGATGTATCTTGTATTTGAGCTTACTTTTGATTTTGAGAGTTGTTCTGTACATGGCTTTAATTTTTGGGCTCTAATCTTATATGGGTTTGCAACCCCTTGGTGTCCTATGGTTGAACTTTTGATCTATTAAAAGAAACTTATTCTTTTCTGAGGATTTTTAAGTTATTCCAACTATCTTATATCATAACATTGTATGTAATCATGTAGTTTCAAGTACAAATACTAACATCTCACATATGATTTTGTGCTAGTCAGCATAACTATCATCCATGTAGCATGTTTTTATTGAGCACAAAAACGCTCCATTAACTCACAGTTGCGGTTCCTTTTATGAGTTATCGTGACAAAAGGGTGCCTCTACAACCTAAAGTCAAGATCCAAAAAGCTCAAGAGAAACTCTGGATCCAAAGAGATACCAACACATTCCCAAAACGGGACAATACTACGGATACAAAGACCAGCATACAAAACTCGTTTGAAGTGGTAAAATCCAAGCATTTAGGCAAGTGTATTACAGACATCTAATACTAATCTATTTCACATGTGAGTAAGTAAACCATTTTCATTTATTAGGACATAACATCTTTAGCATTACTCTGCCAAAAGATGGTGCTTAGTTAAAAAAATGGCAACCTAATTGGAAAAGTTTGTAAAAAATATAAACTAATGAATTCTCACATCTAAGTACATGAACAAATTGTTGTGGACAGAGGCTCTCATAACCAAGGTTAAGCATCACAGATGAGCTCAATGTTGGCTCAATTCACTATCATCTGAGCACCCGCCAGTTATTTTATCTGCTCATTGTCTTCCGATAACTGAGTTTTCATTCTCAATTTTAGCTTGTTGACAGTAATAATAACATAAGAAAGCAGAGTTCAATTACTACAGCAAGTCCAACGAGTGGAATTGGTAGTATAAATAAGTCTTAACTTCTCCTAGGCTCAAATAGGGCTATGAGTAAGTAAAAAGAGTTGAATATGATTTATTAATATAAAGATTGACTCCCGCAATTATGAGGGATATGTATTAAGATTGAAGTGGGCAATAAAGTTTTTTCCTTTTGAAACAGAGAACATATATCTATACCTGTTAATTATAACATAAATGCATAAAAATTTCCATACCCATACCTCCATTTACAGTATTCTGAAAGCCCAAACTCAGATCAAGTTCATATTCAAACCAATGATTATGACCTATAATTTTTATTATTCACTTATAGTAGAGATTGCCAACTTGTTAAATCAGAATCAAATCAGATTTTACCTCACACTTTCCAGCCACTCAATGTAGGTAATCCATATCATTGCATATGATAGGTTCATATAAGAATTCAACATCAGGATGTTCTGAAAGATATGGTGTCCCAAAATGTGTGAAGCGTAACTTACTATAACAAATTCCTACATCTATCTGATCACCATTTAAGACTGTTCTGTGTGATGCTTAAAACTCAATAATTTAT
The DNA here is from genome assembly GCA_017140165.1 of Eucalyptus shirleyi. Lineage (NCBI taxonomy): Eukaryota > Viridiplantae > Streptophyta > Magnoliopsida > Myrtales > Myrtaceae > Eucalyptus > Eucalyptus shirleyi. The sequence goes on from CM029450.1 coordinate 43,191,629, forward strand.
CAGAGAAAGGCCAAATGCAAAGGTAATAACGTGCACCTGCAGATGATTGAGGACAACCAGCTGAAGCTCTTTTCCAGCACCACAGACAACTTTTGATACACGCTTCATACCCTATCATTGAACAAACTAGCAGACTAAGATTATGAAAACCAACCAAAAAGAACATAAGTCCTATAGTGACACCGGAACTTAAAAAAACCAGCCGTACCACTTCACCCAGAGAATTAACAAGAAACTGATGGACTGCAGGACTGGTCCTAGCACCACCTAGAAGACTCAAAAATTCCTCCTGAGGAGAAGAGTCAAGACCTAGATAAGCAAACAAGAACAGTTAAATGAAGAACAATGAAAAGCCATCTACTGCTTTGTATTAACAGGACCACTAACCATGATCATTAATAAGGCTTGTTAACAAATCAAACTTCTCATGAAATATGTTCATGGCATCAGCCCACTGCTTGTGCATGACTGATAATGATGTCCGGACGACATGAAGTAAATCTTCAATGTTGGAAGCCTGTTGAGCAACTTGATGAAGTTCATTTTTACTGCAGACAGGAAGAGATTGAGAATCTAAGGAGGCATTCGGCAGATAAAGATTCTCAGATATCTATTCTCATTTCATTTGAGAATGCAAACGGTCCAGAAAATGTTTTTGGTAACGCTTCGAAAACAGTTGAAAGGAAAACTATTATTAAAATCGAAATTAGAAACTGAAGACAACTTTTCAGCGTTCACATTCCACGTGCAAACATGGAGATTTGGAATAACTAAGCCTCTTTTCTTATTGCGATGGAACACGAGCAAATTCTGACAATTCTCATCCTTACAACATACATCATTAAACAAGTTTTCTGTGATAAAACATCGAAAACAGTTTCCATAAAAACGAAAACAAAAAATGTTATCAAAAACTTGGCAGGCCTCTAATTGTAGAGAACAAAAATGTTCTGTGAATCATGCAACAAAGTTCAAAATTTTGCAAGAGTAACTCCTGCAATTTTGTCCCACCACTTTCAACATTCGAACGACGTTGATTTCTAGAGGTTTCTACGGGAAAGATGGTATGATACTTGAAGGTCGGGTGAAAACCTTATCAAGCATGAAAAAAATCATTCAGGCTACGAAGTATGAGGCATCATGTAGTTCAGCTTATGGTGACTCTTTAACATCAACTTGGGCATTTAAAATTATCAGAAGGAAAATTCTTCTATCATGCAAAGTGTAGGTTAAATTCCAAGAAAAATGCCTCAAAATTGCTCCAGGTTAACCATCAGTTTCGTTTTAAGGTTGACAATAATATCCTGAGTTAATATGAGTTTTACTTTCTGTAAAACCAAACAAAATTGATACCTCTGAAACAAATATCAGTGCACATGAACAATTGTAATATAATTATAATACGGAGTCCAATTACTGCTGCACAAACTTAAAAGAGAGAGAGAGAGAGAGAGAGAAGAGAAGTTTCACCTAAAATATGAATAACACTAAATGCAAGTGCAATTTTACCTCTTTTGGAATATTGAAGTATCAAACACTAAGCAATCAAAGCCATGCGTACTATCTCCAACTGTTTGACACCCTCTTGATTCAACAATGTCTTCAACAAGTTCTCCTGAGCATGCAACCATCAAATGACAAAGATCCTTGGATAAAGCCACCTAATGATAACAATTACATGGCAGTTAGCTTGCTCTGGTGAAACATCCGACATGATATCTGGAATAATCCAATCACAGGAATAAGCTTACAGTAGGTACATTTGAAGTTTAGAAAAAAAGTCTGCATCTTACATCTATAAAATATTATCCAAGCTGTTTGATATTTTCTGTGTCAGGCTGTTTGACATTTTTATAGAAACATGTTTAGTTACCACTGAGCTTTTACTCAATAGTTTCTCTATCAAATTCCAATAAGGTGTTCATGAGAAGACAATGTATCTGATGACTATAACTTAAATGTCACAAAGTGAATGAAATTCTTTGCTGGTCACCAAAGCATTTTGAGCAAGAAAATATGCACAATTCACAGTAATTTTTTGTTTCATTTAGTCTAGGTTCCTTTGTTTAACTTTAAGTTTAGCTTGATCACCAATTGTTCAAAAAGTGTCTCTTAAGGTTTATTTTGTATTTTTCTTTTCCTAATGCATGGGAAAAACCAAAGAAAAGACAATTTAACATATCGTGAAGTTGCAATATATTGGTTGACTAATTAGGAATGAAAATAAATTAGTCCCAGCAGAGCAAAATGGCCTCCTATCATTAACCCATTAGTTGAAGAAACATGGAGGCTCTTGAGAGGCAACTATGTTAGTCAGTGTACCTTCCTCACAGATGCATTCAGAAGTCAGCAAACGGTGTCTCTGTCCTTGGTTGTCATAGGAATATCACATTCATGTATATTCTGGTGGACATTCCCATGCATTACGGCAATCACATAGCAAGAAGCAATAAGCGACTGATTATCGAACTGAAAATAGCGAACTCAATATAACAAAGCAACTATACAAATAAAGTCGAAACAGAGAGTTAAAAAAGCTTCCAAACTAAAATAACTAGTGGAAAGTGGAACTGTGCTATTTCTACAAGGTCAACTTAAAGATAACCAAGCACCATAACATTCATTTTTAGGTGGTCAATGATGGAACTAGAAAACAGAGAGAAGCAACAACTTAAGCAAAAAATGTAAACTTCATGGGCAACAGCACAAGTGCAGTATAGGTACTGATTCGACTTTTCCGAAGGCCTTTAATGCACTTACCTCAACACCAGACTACATACTATCTACATCACATTGCAACTTGGAAGGCTTTAAATTAGCAGTTCTACATTGTGTTTCCACAAAAACTTAGTATTCCTGCCACTGGCATCTTTTAAATTAGCAGGTCCACATTATATATATATATAATAAAAAAAGACAACCCAGAAGCTCGACAATGAGCTAAATGAGCTACATCAATTTTCATAACAAGTGATTTCCATCAAACATGTTTAATTTTACATCTAAAATATCTCATCTTAAGGTGAAAATTACCTGTTTAGGTAGTCAACCGAGTCAAGAAATTGTGATCAAATCGTCATTGACAATTCACAAACTTGTATATAGATCTGAAAAACCTCCCATTAGGAAACCATACGCCACACTTATAGATCTGGTGAAAGGCAGTGGGCCCTAGGAAGTACATTTGGGAAAGTCCCAACAAGGAATTGTAACTATAAGGACTGGCTCCATGTTACTAAGGAGACAACTGATAGGAACCTAAATGATACTGATTAGGACAATTCTTCAGCATGCATTTCTAGACTAATCAAATGTCTGTTGAGAAGTTCATCATGTTTTCACGTTGAAACAGTACTAAACCCAAACGTGCACAAAAGTTCAGAGTACCCAAAAGTCTAAATCTTCTAATAGCTGCACACCCACAGAGAGAATTTTCTACACACAAGCATACACTCTCATAGAACACTTTCCCCAACCAACGGTCGTATAGGCTCTCTCAATCTCCCTAAAAAGGAGCAGATACTCAAGAGTCTAAAACAACAGCAGAAAGTCTGCACAGCAGGCTAACCCAGACAGACCCCAATTTCTCCTTTAGGTGCTTCAACTGCAATAGACGGAAGGAGCACTCAGGGCAAACAACAAAAGCTTTGGATAATTGTGCTGTATCGAAGTTGGAGGTGTCATCTCTAAAGTGACCTATGGAAGTGAAATCTAGAAGTTTTACAAGAATAACTTCACCTAGTATAGTTGTTTAATTAACCAGCCCACTACTTTCAGGCAATACTGATTTCTGCCATCAGATCCATTTATTAAGAAAGACTGCTCTATGCAAGCGAGAAAGGAAAGTAGTCATTGACTGAATCTGACAGACTATACTGCTAAATACTTGATCTGAACAGACAGGAGGCTTACAATATTTCCGATTGGAAAGACACCAAATATACTGAAGCACAAAACCCCATCTTTATCTCCACTGCAAAGGATATTGAAACATTGCTTTGAAGAATTTGAGAGCTGTACGAATGAATCTTGACCATCGTCAGTTAAACCAGTTTCTCCAGATACTAGTCCAGGCATGCGAGGAACTCTTGGAGCTGGAGGGAAGAAACGAGTAGTGCGATCTTCAAATGCCAAAGAGTTGCCAGAAGTGTCCTATTAAAAAATGGATAATTATCATTCCAATGGGGAAAAAAACAAGAAGAAGAAGATATATATACATATATATAACAAGAGATTAAAGTTAAGGAGTCAACAATCAGCAAATCAACAACTCACAGCTGACACCAAACATAAGTTTTCAAAAAACCTTCCATAGATACATATTGAAGCTGTTGAATATGATTCTAAGTTTGAAAAAAGAAATATTTTAGTAAATCAGACTAAAATAACTACTTAACTGCAAACAAAGCATTAGATAGAACATGAAAGGTATGAACAATAAAATATTGTCTGTCAAGAGTCAAGATCAAGAAGTAAGATGAACTTTCTTAAGTTGAAAGATGCATACTCTATTCACTTGAGCATCCTCCTCCCAATTGAGACACACCACAGCTGCTGCATGGGACTTCAAGCTTCTTAACAGTTTTCCATTCTGCTTAATATTTATACCGAGTTAGAAATAAATATACCACAGTACATATAACTTCTGCAAGCACTAGCATATAAAAAGCAGCACAATGCATATCCACGGTTCCATAAAGACGGCTAGATTGGTAAGATAACATTCATATGTAAAAATAAGTTCTTCAAGAGCAAAACATAATCCATGAAGTGGATAATGATTAGTAAATCGGTAGACGGCTTAAAGAAACCTTTTGACAGCAGCATCAGCCAAGTTCTGAGCAATTGTATCCATGACCAAACAGCTAGCTTAATGACATAACCGGTAATCTATGAACTTTTCCACCCTCAAGCACAATTGAGGCACATACTGTCATTTAGGAATCACCCGAACTATTACCTTCCTAATATGACTGAACTGGACATATGTCACTTTAAATAATAGAAAGAAACTATTAATTTGATGAAAATGAGCGTGTCATGGATGACTGCTTCTATATGCTGTCTCGGTCATGTTTGGATTGGAATGAACCATTCAATCTAATTAGTTAAATTGATATATATAAGACACAAGATATCATCTAAACCGAGGACTTTGTAAGTTTACGGCTATTCTTTTTAAAAATTATATGACATTGACGAAGATATGCATATTGCATGTATTGTACAAGTTATAAATGCTGTGTCAGTAATGCTTGGATTGGAATGAACCATTCACTTTAATTAGTTAAATGGGTTATTCATCTCTCGCCGTTTGTTGACCTATATAAAAAAGAGGGCATGTTCAAAAAGAGTGTTCTAATGAGATCTATTAAGCTTTTCATGCTCAGATTGACATATCTAGCAGTCCACTGTTAATTTTACATTGGCAGACAGGACTCATAAACATGGATTGCCATCTCCATTAGCAGCTATACGTTTGTTGAGCAAGCTTGCTGCTTGCAATGCATCATGCAGCTTTTGAGCAATTCAGAATCTTTTGCAAGAGAGACTAGAGGAGAACACATTCTGATGAAATGGGATTGTTGCAGGAAGATTCCCAGTTGAAAAGTTGTGAGGGTAACATTAAAGTAATAACATAGAAAACTTACTTCAACATCATGCAGTGAAACTGTACCATCTTCTAGTCCCAAGACAACAACTTTGCCATCAGGACGCCAGCATAATGATGTTATACATTTACCTGGAGTACATTAGAATAAATAAGATAATCCAGTATAACGACATACAATGGAATGTGCAAAGAAAAGTGATTTCATAAACAACAACAACAACAACCAAAAAATGGAAAAAAAAAAATTAGAAGGAGAGAGGATGAATAATTTGTTCACCATAAATTAATAGACAAAAAGGAAAGACAGAGAACACACAAAAACCAAGAAAATGATAAATAAAATCTGGGAAGTGATGCAAACATCATAACAGTAAATAGTATATCCGAAAGGGATATTGGTAGCTTGACATGGATTTCTTTGGGCTAGTAGATCATCTAAAGCTAGGGAATCTATGTCTTATTGGCAGCCTTCAATCCATTATCTCAGTCCAAAAACAAATCTTATTGCTCAGCTTTGGAACCTCAAGGTGGAGTGGATCAATGAAAGCATACTTCAAGGAAGGATCACGAGTGTACAAGTATCTACAACTTAACATCTCAACAGAAACCGCTCAAGGATTAGTTCAAGAAGCACTCAACAACATGTTCTTCATATCCAGAAGGCAATATGATGCGTGAAGCATTCAGATGTTACCTCCTATCTAAATTTTTCAAGTGAGAATAGATTAAAAAAACCACCAAGGCTAGGCATCTAATCCTAAGCTCTTACGAATTCGAATTACCAAAAGATAAAGTCATATAAGAACTTAACATACTTGGATGCAGCTCCCCCTACCCTCCTAGTCTCTTCGCTTTCTCCAACTCCTCCCTCCATGTATACATGTATGCAGCATAGCTTGAGATATATCCTATTCACAAGTAAGTTAAATTCCCAACAACAAACTTGATTAATTAAATTGATGTAACGAAATGCCCCTCGTAATCAGAAGAAGATAAATTAACTTCAAGTAATGCAAAATGTGCAAAACTTTCCATACTAGACTCTAAATTTTAGCATTACAAAATGTGAAAGAATTTCCAGCCTAAACTAAATCTCTCCTTGTAGGGAACACTCAGTAGAAGAATAGGAAGAAGCAGAGCCAGAAGTGATATTACATCGTGAGAGTCACCAACAGAAATTGAAGGAAAACTATAAAGCTGCGTGACGACATTGAGATGGTATTTTGCAGGGGTTAAACCTGCCAACTCCAAGTGGGCATCAAGCATTTCTACATCTGACATAACTAGTCTATCTAGCATAAACAACATCCCCTCCAATTTGAGTTCTTTATCTTCATGAACACTTTGACTGGTGCAGCGTGAAAAGGGCAACAAGATAGCAGTACAAGAGTCGGGTACACTCCCGGTTGGTCTAAATGATTGTCACTTATGTTATGGAAATCTCCTAAGGCACCACTATTGTCTAGAAGTTTATAGGAATCTGTCGCATCTGTAAATAAAAATCGCTTTATTCAACTAGTATCAGCTTGGGATTCTTTATTTGCAACTACGTCATATCCACATTTTCCCTCCCATTACCATCATTCACTCTTCATTTTCGTGTAAAACACCAACTCCTTTGTTCGACATCACATCCTCATTCGGACTTTCAAGCACTACACCTCTATATTGACCAAATCTCCATCAAACGCAATTTGAACTGGATTGGCAATTGAAGTGATTTTTTTGGGGAAAAGGATCGTGGCACATTTAAGGAAAAGCAAATGGGGAATAAGGCCAACGACTCAAAGGGCACACACCAAGCCATCGTTGAAGAAAAGAACACGCTGAATAAAAAATAAAAAATAAAACGAGGAGAACTTTCTGGAGTCGAAGCAATTACCAGGAGAGATTGTCCACAGCCTCTGCCAATTGAAGCGATGAAGCACCACCTTCGAGTCCTCCGTGACCATCGCCAGCAAATCCTTCTCCGGATTCCACTCCGCCATCTTCACCTGCCAATCGGAAGAAATCGAGCCTAAACCTCACACAAAACCGAATGGGAAAACAATCGAATAGACCTGCCCATTATTAGGTCGCAAAAGAAGGCCAAAATGGGAGCCGAACCTGAGAAGCCAGCGGCTTGTCGAACTGAAGCTGAAAGGGAAGCACGTGCCGCGACCCTTGGTCGGTCTCCATAGCGGAAAAAGATCGGGGAGCAGCCAAAGCGTCCGGTGGCAAATGCGAACTGAGAGGGAGAGCCAATGGCGGAGGGTAGAGCCCGAAAACCCCAGAAGAAAGCCTGTTGGAAGAGAAGACTGAGGGAGTAAGGAAGTGCGCTAGAGCCTGAGAATTTTGCAGAGAAGATTGCGGGGGAGGAAGAACAGGCGGGAGAGAGACAACGAGGGAAGAGGAGAGAGAGAGAGGATACGGGCCGAGCCGGGCCGGATTGGGCCATAAGTCGGGCTAAACTTCTTCTCCGGGCTCGTTCATCATACGAAAAATAACGTAAGAGATGACCCAACGGGCTGCGACGCCCTCGAACGGTCCAGACCACTTTCGATAACTTCGAGTAGAGATTAAACCGAACGGGGTTTGGTTCGGGCATTTCATCGAACGTTTAAAGCGCGCTGGCTGAAAGGGGGGAAAAACCGAGTACCAACTCGCGCCGGGACTCGCAATAATAATCAACAAGTAGTAGTGATCCAAAACAGCAGCGCACAGACGAATGGGGCCGGTGCTCGCGCGAACCGGACGACGAGGAAGCCTGGTCCGGCGAGCGCGAAACGGGGCAAGGCAGGGGCACAAACAGGGGTGTCGGCCGAGAGTCCCTACCCGGCTCGAGAGCGCGGCCAGGAGCCGTCAGATGGGGTTCGGGCGTGACCGGACTGCCGGAGGGCTCCTCGCTCTCAAACTCTCTCTCTCTCGGTCGCTCTCACGGTCTCTCAACCCTTGTCTATTCCCTCTCTCTCTCTCTTGGTCGCTCTCACGGTCTCTCAACCCTTGTCTATTCCCTCTCTCACTCTATTTCTCTCCAAAAATCCTCCCTTTTAAGCTCTCTACCCGGCGCGCATGGCTTCCTGCCACACAAGCTGTCGCTGCCGGTCTTTCTCCGACCACCAACTCCGGTGAGACGCTCGCCGTGTCCTCGCGTCTTTGTCCTCGCGGTCCGGACCCCCCTTCACTTTTTTTTTCCCCATTTTCCCCTTTTTTAATGATTTATATTTTTTTATATGTATAAAATACTTTTAATAAATTCTAGCACCTTACAATTTATCGTATATAAGGCATGGCTGCCAATTGTCGACTTGTGAATGCTTCTGTTAAGAAGGTACAGTATTACCATTGTCGCTTCCGAGCCTCCGTGTTCCTTCAACTAATGGGCTAATGATAGTTGGCATTTTTGGCTCTGCTATGACTAATTTTACTTTCCTTCCTCATTAGTCTTCTAATATATTTCGACTTTATGATATGGTAAATTGTCCTTTCTTTAGTTTTTCCCATGCATTAGGAAACGAAAAACACAAATAAACCTTAAGAGACACTTTTCAAAACGATGGTAATCATGTTAAACTTAAAGTTATACAAAAGAATCTAGACTAAATTTAGCAAAAAATTACTAGACCCACGTTGATGCTTTTGGCCTATTTCAGCGTTTAGTTTATCATGCCTTAGTTATTTTAGATTGCATGCTCTCATGGACTTCACGCATTGGTGTGACACTTTTATGGGATTGGAAAGTAGAAGGAAATGCTTTTAAAGGGGATATGATTCAATGGATATTAGGGCTAGTTATCAGTGTAGTCTTGTGGGTAGAAGGTTGAGGGCTTTAATTAATCAACCGTATTTTATATTCTATTTTAATTATTTAATTAGAAACAAGAGAGTAAATTTATTTACTAAGAATGTTTTCAAAAGTAACTGTGTATGCCCTTACAGGACTCACATAAATGGCAATGTTCCTCTACTCATGTGTCACATTGATCTTAGACATTAATGTGATGAAAATTGTCTATCCTACAAAATTGAGATGTGGATAGATGTTTATTTATTTGTATATGTTAGGCATACTTATCGTCAATTTCTAAAGTTTGTTGCATGTTATAAATGATTCTTTGATTGCCCATAGTTTCTGCTCAAAATGCCTTGGTCGGCCTTGCTAGATTCGGGGAGGGGGGCCTCGCCTTAGCAGGGCAAGGCTAACGTTTGCCCTCGCCCAAGCGTGGCTTGATAAGGCCGACCCTCACCGACCATGGCTGTGGCTGATGATTGGCAATGGCCATTGGAGAAAACAAAAAGGAAAGGAAAAAAAGAAAAAAAATCAATAAATTCAAAAAATTATTAAAAAATTATTTAAAATGTCCATTTTAGTGCCAATTGCCCGATCGGCATTCATGTCAACAATTTCTAGCTTAAATTGGCTTGATGAACTAAATTGGTATCAATGTGAAAAATGTTTAAGGCTAAATTGATTCAATAGAAAGGTTTAGAACTGAATTGGTACCGATACAATATGTTTATGACTTTTTCGATACTTTCTCCATCAATAAGTGGTATCAAAGCTAGACGGTCAAGGATCGACTAGACTTCACTCAAGTACTTGTCCATCTGCCAGGTCAAGGTGAGCAATGATGTGATCGAGAAGATTTTGATAGGTGGCTGTATTCCTAAGCACTTACACTTAATCGAGCAACTTGAAGAAACTTGAAGCTAACTTTACCTGAGCATTTTCGGAAGCCAGAGGATATCTTTGGGCAGTTAGTTTGATAATGATGTTGAGTTACAAATAATCATTTGTTCTATCATTACTGAGAATAGTGGCAGAAGTAGATTTTATGAGGCTCTACAATGGCTATTAATAGAAGGTTTAGCCAATGGTATCTCGTGCAATAGACACAAGTCGTCTTCTTAGACATTTCCTATTAATAGCAAAGCTTCTTCCTTAGTCGTACTTCTTTTCCTAGCCTTCTATTCTTGGTCCTCGAAAATTTTAACGCCAATTTCTCCAAAACGAGCTTGTGTTTAACGGGTCAAGGAATTTAAAGTTTACATGCGATTTGCATTGGCAGCGAACCTGTTAACAATCATTTATTTTGTTGATAATGTTATTGTCCCATCTAATAATTAATGTTAAATGTCACTATTTCTGCACTTGCATTCGGAAGAATACATTGAAGACGTAAAAGATTTGGAAGGGCTATAAATAAAGGAGGATTTAATTTCAGAGTAAATTCAGCTTAAGTTCCAAAAGAGCTATCATCACGGCAAATAATAAACATAAGAAAAGAAGTATCACAAATGCACATGTTACATTCATGCATACTTTCTCCTGGAGACTGGCAATAATTCCCAGAGAAAGAATACTACAATTAAAGAATTATTGATTCCTGAATGTACATCATTGAATTAAAAGACTCCATGATGCTCTTTATTGAGGATACAAAGTCCATTCACGATATTGTAGACAGAATCTCATGATCTTAAACCTGCCATCTACTTGAGGGCTCCAAATATCTGAGATCGGAATATAGCGTATGTTCTTTAGTTGAGTACACTGCCTGAACCATTCAATCCAAAGTGAGTCAATGACAATGACACGTGGAGAAGCGAGTCATTTTCGGGTGAGAGATTTCAACATACAAAAGCAGAGCACGTTAGTCAAGTACACTACCTGAACCATTCAACCTAAAGCGTAGATAATCAAAACCAAACATTTGGTTCTCATACACATGCAAATAGTAAGCATATATAGATGAAGGAAAAGCTTGGCACTATCGAAAGGGTCTCGAGCTTACAGCAATACCATGACGACAGTTACCACTAGATAGAAGCCATGATTCAGCATCTTTTGGTCAATTCTATCCAACTCAATAGATAATCGCTACCTTTCACTCCACTTTTTCTATCGACAAATACCGCCTAGCAAAAAAGGCACATGGCAGGTATAGATTAAGACTTCTCCAGAAAGGGTGAAGTCAAAGAGCTTTAGTCAGAAAGCCCACATGCATTGCTTCTTACACTGATGTCTGCAGCTTCAAGTATTAGAGGTCCACCCACAGCAGCGACATGAGCATAACCACCACAAACTCTTGAACAGATAGTCATTCTGAATCAGAGATTTCTTCTTCATACTCATCCAGTATGTAGATCAGGGCCCACTTTCTTGCAGCTAAAACACAAGGCCATAACCAACATGATGTTTAGATACCTTTGTTGGGTAAAAGTATAAGTACAACACATGCATTATGATAAGACACAGGCAGGAAGCAAACCTTGTGTGCCTAAAGAGACTTCAGCATGCATGTAACTATGAATGCTCTACAGTATCTTGCTACACTAGATACCATGGTAGCATCTATGGTCATGAACTTGTAAATAGTGCTTCTCGATCAAGAACTCGGACCGCTATGCAGCTACCATAAGAGAATGATAATTCTTTTGGTATTTGTTTAGCGACTATAAAATCATTTTGCGCTTTGTCCTCTCAATTGATTTAAAATTTAGGGGAAAACCCAATACCACAATTTTTTCTTTTTTTTTTTACTTCTTTTGACTAAAAAATATTCTTCTTTGGAGCATACTTTCGCACTTCTTCAATCTATAGGAACAAACATGAAGTGGTCCATTAAAGAGGCACAATGTCCTATGCCAGTCACATTTGAACTTAATAGAAGGTTCTAAGTGAAAATGTAGCAAGGAGCATGAACAGGATTAATTCAATTCCATCACCCAGCCAACGAGATAAATTTGTTACTACACGGCAAGTTTATCAAACACCGATCCCTAAGGAAAGAGCATGGGCAACAATAAGTTTCCAGACATCCAAAACTGCAAATGGACAAGGCAAGAAGCTCAAAGAAAAAACCTTCAGAACTATACAATTGGCATAGCAATGAATTGATCCTTAGCTCGATGGCATGACAGTGTAAAAAAATGTTCTTACCACCAACCGACAAGAGAGGAACTACAAGTATGGGGAATGCTGCAAAGCTTCTCATTCTCCATCTCCAGGCGTAAGATATGGTCCTTGATGTGCGCTTCACCGGATTAGTGTTTCAAAAGTGAGAACAATACAACCAAGCAAAAATATCCTAACAAAATAGAAGTAAAAAGGGCACCGCTAACCCATTAGGGCCATCAAAGGCACATTTCTTAACCTACATACAAGGCTCCAAATTTGTCAAGGTATGTTGGAACTTTTTGCGCTTATGGCAAGGCAGAAAATAAAACACCCTTTGAAATTGCAAGGACGTAATGACATTTGTATGCATTATGCACATAGGAGGAAAAACTAAGCTGCTGCTAATCGTGCTGATGAGAAGAGCGGATAAATAATAAATTGGAACGATAAAAAAACAAACATTTTAAAACCAGACAAGTGGTTCAATCAGTCAAACTGTTAGAACCGTGCTCCACCAGTTCGACCAATTGAACCAATTTCATGTGATGTCATCTGATAGAATACTTTGCACATATTAGATTACACACTTTCAGAACGAAAGAAGCTAGTGAGTCGGCAGACACCATAGCATCTTAATATATTACACAAGCTTGACATCATCTTAATAGCATCCTGCTCAATTTTCTGATAGATTAGGCCAACACGGTCGATGGATAAGTTATCCACCACAAAGTGTAGCAAAAAGACACTGGAGCAAATGGCTAGCATGCTTGTTAGTTACAAGAAGCTGGAGTGTCAAACCCCAACCCAAGTCCAGCACTGCTCCTTTAAAAGGCCCAGAGCTGGTCCAGACTAGTTGACATGTTTGCTGGGTACCAGTTGACAGGTACACCTCGTTACCGGTTGAACAGGCTCAATACCACCAGTTCTTGACCAATACTGTTTCTGCTGGGAAACCAGACTGGACAGGTCTGGTTACCGGTCTAGCCAGAGCCACTTCTTAAAACTGTGAAAAGAATAGGAGTCAACAGAAAAGCACAATATGCTAGTCTTTTCCTTTTGCCATCAATGTCATAAATAGTGAATTGACATGATCAGAATAGAACTCTAGATATCATGAGTAAGAAATCAATATGCAAGCTCCGGATCCAAGCTCCGGATCCAAGAGTTACCTTCAATTGGTACAAATCCCGGTTATTTGCATATGTGGTTCCTGCAATATGCACAAATGGAAGGTCACTAGCCTGCAGGATCATCATCCCGGCATCTACCAAGTTTTCATTAGTATCATTCATCTTATTTAGCAACATGATAATTTGATGTTCCCTTCCAACAGAATATATTAGCCACATTTGCAAATTTTGGCTACAAAATATGATATACAAAGCTTTTACCTCAAATAGAGCCTAATCCACACAACAAAGGACCAAGAGAGATGCACAACAAGATCCTTCCAAAGATCTTCCCTTCTTCACATTGCTTGAAACATTCTTAAGTCCACTCACTACCGCTATATGATTTGTTACATCTAAAAAAGACTCCTCGTGTATTTGGAAGGAAATATAATCTGAAGCAAATTCAAAATCATCCCGCAATAACAAACACAGAGTAATGATTAGCATGAAAAAGCGGTTGGACTCTGCACATGTGGATCTCTCGGATAATTTTTGTAGTTTCAAATTAAAGGTATATACCCTATACAAGGACCATGAATTGCGAACATATCTGGTGGATGCTGAAACTGACGTAAGAGGGAATTGTAGCAATAAATTCTCAAAAGTATCTATTTCAAAATAGAAGAGAAAGGCATCTGGGCAGCTTCCTTGAAAATGTGATTATCAAATTAGTTTCTAATCAGAAACATGGAATACGTATTTCCACACACAAGGATCATAACCTAAACACACAGCCCAATCCCATAAGATCACCCAACTAAAGCTTCCATATACACCGTCAAGTAATCAAACCCGAGATCAAATATGAAAAACTAGATTATTAGATAGAGGGTAAGTGAAAAGCCATTGTTGAGGACAACCTCCAGAAGACAACCCCTAACCCCCAAAGGTTTCCTTTTCTTTCTCTCCTTCTCTCATTATAGTCTAAAGGTTCCGGCCACTCGACAAGGAAATGAAAAATATAGGACAACTTTATGCTAATAAGCATTTGGATAGAAATATCCACAGACAAACCCATTAACAGAAGTCCTGAATTAGCCAAACGAAAAATGAATATTTGAGCTCAAATAATTGATGAGTCAAGTAAAACAAAAGCACAAACTTTTAATTAAAGGATTGCAATGTTTACATAAACAAATTTCGAGCCCAGGTAATATACTCAAACTCTTGTTGATCCACAATTTCACATTTGGTGCATATATCAGCAACGAGGACCGACTCAAAAGGGAGAAAAGCAATCACTTCAAACAACAAATAACGGCAATGATTTATCCCGTAGTTCATATTTTTCCCACTAAGGTAGCATGTGTGAGAACAATTATAAATGGAAAAAGTAGATATAGGATTAATGTGAAGAATTTACAATGAAAGAGCAATAAACAATACATTCAAGCAAGAACTCCTATTCACAAACAAGATTCCATTACATTTTAGCTTTTTAATTCTTTTGCCAATACCTGTGTTCCATCTATTGAAATTCTTTCACAAGTGTCCTTCGCAAATATTCTGTGTCCCCCAAATCCTCCAAACTGTAGTAATTCTCCGACTCCCTGCATTGTTTGTCTGAGATAAAAATGAGGGCAAGACATCTCACTGATCTGACAAGATATATCAAGGCAGAAAAAGGAAATGCATTTGATATTTCGGAATATGAGACCTTCCAATCCAATGAGAAACGATGATCAACTGGTCAATTTCAACCCTTGTTACCATGTGGTTACTTAAAGTAGTGGTGGACCAACAATAAACACAGTTGCAGCCTAGCAAACCACCCTAGCTTAAGTCAACCTCATCTAGTGGAAGTGCACTCAAGTATTTCCTGTTCCAGTTATGGAACAGAATTGGGAGAACCTGTAGGTATTATTGCGGGAATGATCCTAGCTTTCATGCTTTGGTGGGTGTCCGTTAATTAAAAAATGAATATAGGTGAAGATGATAGCAAGATGACCTGAAATGAAGAACTAGCCCCCAAACCAGGAGTCATTTACAATTTCATATTCACAACTTTGCCAACTAATTTGGTCACATTGCCTCAAAGCATGAGTCAGCCGCTAAAGCACATGAAAATAATACTAGGCCTGACAGCATATCATTATGATATTTAAAGCATGACCAAAAGTAGAGAAAATCACTCACGGATCAATGGTAGTTTCTTCATCAGCCTCGAAAAGATCCAGGAGATGCATAGCGGCATCTTGATCATATAGAAACTTCAAGAACACTACAAAAAGTTCACCATCAAACTCAAAAGAGTATATAGGAATTCACCATGAGGAAGGACCCCGCTTGACAAAAGTTAGACAAACCTATTGTATGTTAAAAGTTGATCACTAGGCTCGACATCGATTGTTTTATACATTTCAAAAGCCAGCTGAAGAAATTTGCAACCGAAAGAGAGGCGAAAGCAAAAGCTTCAGCAACATGCACATTATTAACCAGTGCAATATGCTTTCGATCCCTAAGGTAAATACTACAAGCATGCCACAGGCTCAAGAACTCCATAGGATCCTACCAATATTTTGACCTTGCTCTAGTGGTCACACTATGATTTTTTCATTTTGAAACAAGTAAAATTGCATTTCTTCAGGGTAGCATGCGAGAATTGAGAAGGTACAAACCCCAAGTTGTGTGAGGCATGGGAAGCAAAGATACAGAAAAGTTGTCAATTTCTCTTTTTTGCTGCTTCAAAAACATGACGATATCAACAAAACAACAATGTGCTATTGTCAGTATTCCGTAACAACCTTAACAGTTACTAAATGGACCTTTGTTGAACAGGTTCAAGTCACATGTAAAGCCCATCGTCTAACGATGACTCCTTTACAATATTGAAAACAAGCTCATTTTTCAAATAATTAAAGGCTATTTAACTTACATCAATATGTCATTCTAAGCAACCCATATCATATCTTATCCACAAATAGTTCAACTTCATGTTTAAAATTTAGTAATTTAGTGTCACTAAAGACATGATACCATACATGATGAGAGATAGGCAAGATATTACAATAGTTTTTTTTTTTTTGGGTGACTGTGGATCCACTTTCCCTTGTCAGCTTACGCCGATTCGGTATTTGCGACTATACCTTCGGGAGACTAGCACAAGAACCCACCTTTGCTATGAACCCCCACTCCAATCACGGAGCCGATTAGGAGTTCGAACTCGAACCTCCAAAGAGGAAAGGCAAGCCCTCAACCATCTCAGCCATGCGTGGATGGGTAAGATATTACAATAGTTGCAAATAGAAGATATCAAGAAAGGTAGAGAAATCACAAGAAAGATTGTAACAGGTGTACCGGCTTCACAACAGATGAGAGCACCCTCACTCAACCTGTACAAGCAACATTCCAGCCTTTTCCACTGCATTATCCGCCGTTGTCTCATCCGAACCAATACCTAGATAACAAGAACGCCATCTTGAAAGACCCCTGAGCTCACCCATTCTAAAGCCAATGATTTCTACAGCAGGCTGCTAAGTAAATAACAATACTTCAATTAATTAACCCTGTACATCAAATATCATCTCTTAAGAAAACTGACACACTGATGAGGGATAAAAATAGCATTGACTACATACATTACTTGCTGGAACCATTGAAGTTAAAAATGCACAAAAAAAAAATGTTTTACACAGTAAATGGTCATTACGAGCCATGTTCATCTTCTGCAAACTATGTTTGAACTGAACAACATACTCTAGAGTCTCCACCAAATAAAAGATATACTGGAAAATTCAATAAAGAAATGGAGCCTAGTCTGCTATCCAATTCATGCAAGCAGATTAGAAGTTTGGAATGTTCATGTGAAATTATCAAGTCCTGCCCCAAAGTTGCTTTAAGAGAGAGAGAGAGAGAGAGAGAGAGAGAGAGAGAGAGAGGCCATTTATGTGATGGTTGTGGGCTATAAGCACAATATTGACAGGAAATGCTACTGTTTTCAAGGAGACAAAAGCCCTAGCCCTTTTGATGTTAGCTTGGGGAAGGGTAACTTCTTTACAACAATCAAATATCAAACTGCATTTCTATTCAACACCTTGGGGAAGGATAACTTCTTTACAACATTTAAATATCAAACCACATCCCTAGAGTCCTATTACCTATTTAACTCCCCAACTATCAAATGTTTACACTTCAATGTAAGGTGAAGTCCCAGCTTACAAGAGGGGCGGAGTTCTATAACATTTAAATAGTAAACCACATCTTTATTTCTTAGCTTAACCTTTTTATCGCTTGGCAATTTTTCCACAAAATTCTACACCATCGTGAATGCACATTTTGATTAGACAAAAGGAGAAAGGAGCCCAAAAGCATTGATCGGCAGTACTATGGAGTTAAAGAGAGTTCATAAGCCTTGGTAAGAAAGAAATAGGCAGGCTTTTAAAAATGAGGAAAGTTCTGTAGGTGCTGTAAAAGATATTTGGCTTTCTACCTTATTTTTTTTCACATTGTGGTGGCAGTGCTTTGGACACCAAGTCTTTTTTTTTTTTTTTTAATTTTTAAGGTAAATATGAGCTTTTAGGTGGAAATTTGTAAATAGGAGGCATCCCCTTGGTGCTCTTGGTGTTCTTTAATAGACTTATCCAAAAAAAGGAAACAGGAGTCTATAACCTTAAAGAATGTAACTGGAAACGTCATCTCTCACTATACTAGTAATCACGAAGAATATGTAGCATGTACATGAGAGTCACTGTACCCACGAGAAGCACAGAATCTGATCTAATTAACAACAGCCCTATAACGTGCGTGTACATGTGTGCACACCTGTACAAGCACATGATCGCATGCATGTGCACACCCAAGCACATGTTCACAACACACAAAAATGCCCACATAAATGGAGAGAGATCTGGCAAGGGAATAAACTGGCAATATATTTTCTATAGATAATAAAGGATTTTGTTGAAAGAAAAAGTTCCAGTACATCAGTATATTTTCTATACCTGAGAACAAATCCTTACTTTAGAAATGAGGCAAAATACTGGTTAACAGGTGTTTCCTCAGCAAAAAGAGGCAGAGTCTGCACAACATCTCCTCCTTCATTGTTCTTCGACAAGAATTTGGACAGTTTCCTATGCTTGCGCTATGTTATCTTGGGTTATCGAGTTTTATTGGGCAAGAACTTTGGGCATGGCAGGGCATTCCTTTACAGCACAACAAGTGGGATTAACTCAATTCCCTGTTTCTTTCAAAGTACAAAAATTGACTTGCAATTGTGAGGAGATATATGCTAAGATCTAAGGCAATAAACTCTTTCCTTTTAAATTGAGCACATATCTCTACACCTGCTAATTATAATGTGAACGTATAAACATTATATATCCATATCTCCATGTACAGTACACTCAAAGCTCAAACTTAGATCAAGTTCAAGTTCAAAGCAATGATTAATGACCTAAAATTTCCATTATACGCTTATAGGAGATATTGCCAACTTGTTGAATCAGACTCAAATCATATTTTAATTCAGATCATTGCATATGATATGTTCGTATGAAGAATCAACATTAGGATGTTCTGAAAATTATGGCGTGTCTCAATATGTGCATAGCATAACTTCTTGTAACAAATTCCTATCTCTATCTGATCACCTCCAAGACTGTTCATTGAGATGCGTGAAATTTAATTATTTGGGAAAAAGGCCAAATGCAAAGACAATAATGTGCACCTATAGATGATTGAGGACAACCAGCAGAAGTTCTTTTCCAGCATCACAAACAACTTTTGATACACGCTTCATACCCTATCACTGAACCAACTAGCAAACTATGATTATAAAAACCAACCAAAAAAGCCAAAGTCCTATGGCAGTACCAAAGCTTAAAAAATTAGCCATACCACTTCACCCAAAGAATTAACACGAAACAGATAGACTGAAAAATTCCTCCTGACGGAAAGAGTCAAGACCTAGATAAGCAAACGAAAACAGTTCAATGAAGAAAAATGAAACGCCATCTACCGCTCTGTATTAATAGTACTACTTGCCATGGTCACTAACAAGCTTTGCAGCAAATCAAACTTCCTCATGAAATATGTTTATGGCGTCAAATTTCACTTGCTTATGCATTAGTGATAATGATGGCTGGATGAATGAAGTAAATCTTCAATGTTCAAAGCCTCGTTGAGCAACTTGAAGTCCATTTTTTCTGCAGACGGAAAGAGATTGATAATCTAAGGAGGCATTCGGCTGATAAAGATTCTCAAAAGACCGTTCGATTTCAATTTGAGAATTAAAACAGACCAGAAAATGAGTTTGGTAGCACTCCGAAAGCAGTCGACGAATAAAAGGAAAACTATTCTCGAATCAAAATTACAAACTGAAGATGACTTTTTAGTATTCTCATTCCAAAAGCAAACATGGAGATTTGGAAAAAAATAATAAGCATATTTTTGAAAGTGATGTAACCCAAGCATATTCTAACAATTTTTATCCCTAATGATATTATTTTCACTGAACAAATATTTTGTTAGCAAAACATTGAAAAATGTTTCTATGAAAATGGAAACTAAAGGCATTTTCTAAAATTAAGCAGGCCTTAAGCGCCGAGAACAAAAATGACGTGTGAATCATGCGACAGTGTTTACAA
This sequence comes from Eucalyptus shirleyi, assembly GCA_017140165.1. Lineage (NCBI taxonomy): Eukaryota > Viridiplantae > Streptophyta > Magnoliopsida > Myrtales > Myrtaceae > Eucalyptus > Eucalyptus shirleyi. The sequence continues at coordinate 43,211,882 of CM029450.1, forward strand.
TTTTGCAACGAATTTGCCTCACAACATTCAACATCCGAGCTACACAGATTTTTGGAGACTTTTTACTCGAAAGATAGGATGATACTTACAGGTTGAGTAGAAATCAAGCATAAACAAGATAATTCACACTTCCAAGTATGAGGCATCATGTTGTTCAGCTAATGGCGACTCTCGAAAGTCAACTCAAGCATTAAAAACTATCGGCAGGAAAGTTCTTTCACAATGTAAAGTTTAAAGTCATTTCTAAGAAAACTGCCTCAAAATTGCTCCACCTTAACCATCCATTTCTTTTTAAGGATGATGGTAATATCCCTTATGACCAAACTAAGTTAGATACCAATGAAAAAAATATTAGTGCACATAAACAACCATAATATAATCGTAACATCAAGTACAATCACTACCACATAAACTAGAACAGAATCTAGATTTGCACTCGGATCACCTTCATTCACGTAGGTTTTTTTTTCGTAAAATGCCAACTCCTCGCCAACATCATGTTCTCAATGAAGACATTCAAGCGCTTCACACACCGAATAGAAAAAAGAGAGAGCTTTCTCAATTTGAAGCAATTGCCAGAGAGACCGTCCCGCATTAGAGGTCCACCCACAATAGATGTTTGTTCTGAATCCGAGATTTCATCTTCACCTTGTCCAAGTACGTAGACCAGGGCCAGCTTTCTTGCGGCCAAAACACAAGCTACACCTCTACTAGCTATAGCCAAGAATCAATAATTCAACTTGATTTCACTCCGATATTCCTATAATATGGCCATAACTAATGTGATGTTTTGATACCTTTGCAGGGTAAAATTAATAAGTACAATACTTGCATCGTACTAAAACATAGGCGGGAGCAACACTTATGTACCGGAAGAGGCTATCGTATGCATGTGAACCACGAATGCTCTACAGTATCTATACTAAAGACCCTAATAGTATTTATCATCATGAACATGTACCTACTAGTTCTTAGTCAGTAACTCAGACTACAATGAACCTACCATAAGAAGATAATTATTCTTTCTGTATTTGTTTGGCCACTAAAGATTAATCTTTTTCGCACTTTGACCTCCCAATTGATCCAAAATTTACGGGAAAACCTAATACTTTAGTATTTTACTTCTTCAAATGAAAAAAATATTCTTTGGAGCATAAATTTGCACGTTTTCAACCGTCGAAACAAACATGAAATTGTCCATTAGAGAGGCACAACATACCTATGCTAGTCATATTTAAACCTAAGTGTAGGTTGTAAAAGTGGAAATTTAGTAAGGAGCATGGATAGGATAATTCAACTCCACCACCTAGTCATGAAATAAATTTTTTACTGATACTGGCAAGTTTATCAAACGATGATACAAAAAGGAAAGACTATGAGCAACAGTAAGTTTCCAAAAATCTAAATTGCAAATAGACATGGTAAGAAGCTCAAGGAAAATAGTTTTCAGAGTACACAATTGATGGCAGCGCAATGAGTTGATCCTCTGCTTGATTGTATGGCGGTGTAAAAATTTTTTACCACTAACAAGGAGGAACCACAGTATGGGGAATGCAGCAAATCTTCTCATTCTCCCTCTCTAGGTGTAAGATAGAGTCCAAGATGTGTAATTCACTGGGTTAGTGTTCTAGAAATGAGAATGAGACAACCAAGCAAAAGTAGCACTACTAGCCCATTAGGGTCATCAAATGCACATTCCTATTCAAGTACAAGGCTCCAACTATCAACACAACTTTTGCAGTTATGTTATGGCGGAAAGTATAACATCCTTTAAAATTGCAGGCATGAAATAGGATGTATATGCATATAGGAGGAAAAATTAAGCTGCCACTCCTCGTGCTGATGAGGAAAGCAGATACATGATAGGAAGAACGAAAGAATAAAAGTTTTTAAAATTGGACTAGTAGTTCAACCAGTCAAATTGGTAACCATGCTCTAACAGTTCGACCAATTGAGCCGATTGCATGTAAAGTTGTCAAATAGAATACACATGTCCGGAACAAAAGAAGCCCAGGTCACTCGGCAAAGCTGCTTGAGCGACAAAAGACAGGATTCCTGTTCTCGATAGAATTGTTCAAATTTTTAATAGACTAAGCCAATACAGTCAATAAATAAGTAATCCACCACAAAATGAAGTAAGAAGACACCAGAGTAGATGGTTGGCATGCCTTTTAGTTACAAGAGGTTGGAGTTCCAAACCCCAACCCAACTTCAACACTCTTCCTTAAAGTTTTTGGAAGGCCTAGAACTGGTCTAGACTAGTTGACAGGCTTGCTGGGTTACCAATTGACAGGTACACATGGTTACTGGTTCGACAGGGTCGATACCACCAGTTGTTGACCACTACTATTTCTGCTGTGAAACCAGACTCGAAAGAAAAGCACAATGTCCTAGTTTTTTCTTTTTGCCATCAATGTCTCAAATAGGGAATTGACATGTATAGGAACAAATAGAACTCAGGAGCATCCTATACTTCTCACAAGTAAGGAATCATTATGCGAGCTCTGGATCCACGAGTTACCTTCAATTGGTCCAACTCACAGTTAATTGCACAAGAGGTTCCTGAAATATGCATAAATGGAAGGTCACTGGTCTGCAAGATCATCATCCAAGCATCTCCCAAGTTTTCACAAGCATCATCCATCTTATTTTGCAGCATAACAATTTGAAGTTCCTGTTTCCAACATAATATATTAGCCACATATGCAAATAAGGGATTTAACATATGATATACTCAGCTTTCACCTTTTATAGAGCCAAATCCACATAATAGTAACTAGGAGGGATACACAGCAAGATCAATTCCAAAGGCTTTCCTTGCTTCACATTGTTTGAATCATAAATCACCTCACCACTGCTATACCATTTGTAACATCTTAAAAAGACAATTTGTAAGGAGATATAATCTGTAAATCCAATTTCACAAGTTCGATTAGATGAAGCAAAGTTAGAGGCATCTTGTAAAGTCATATAAAGAAATGATTAGCAAGAAAAAGCAGTTGTACTCTGCACATGTAGACCTCTGCAGAAAATCGTAGTTTCATATCAAAGGTATATACCTCATAGAAGGACAGCAAAATGGGAATGTATCTCGTGGATGCTAAAATTGATGTAGGAGGGAATTTTGGCAATATTATTTCCTACTAATCTGGAAAAATGAGATACTTGTTTTCCAAACACAATTATCATAAGCTAAACAGAGCCCAACCCGACAAGATCACCCAACTTAAGTTCCAATTACATTGTCGAGTAATCAACCTGAGATCAAATATGAAACATAGAATATTAGGAAGAGGGTAAGTGAAAAACCATTGTTGACTACAAAATCCAGAAGACAACACCCCACCCCCAAAGATTTCCTTTTCTTTTTCTCCTTCTCGACAGTCTCAAAGTTCAGGCTACTCAGGCAAGGAAATGAAAAATATTTGTACAATTTCATGGTAATAGGAAAATGGATAGAAAGATCTTCGAACAAACTCAAATAATTGATGAGTTGGGTAACACAAAAGCACAAGCTCTTAAGTAAAGGATTGCGATGTTCACACAAACCAATTTTGAACCCGGTAATCATATTCAATCTCCTGTTATGTATACAAAGAGATCAAGAATTTCACATTTGGTACACATATCAGCAAAAGGACCAAACTTGAAAGGGGAAAAAACAATTACTTCAAACAACAGATAACAGCAATGTTTTGTCCCATAATTCATATTTCTCCCATAGAGGTGGCATGTGTAAGAACACCTATGCATGGAAAACTAGATATAGCATTAATAAGAAGAATCTACAATGAAAGAACAATTAACGACACATTCAGGTAAGAACTTCTATGCACTAACAAGATTCTATTACATTTCGCATTTCTAATTCTTTTGCCAATACCTATGTTCCATCTGTTGAAATTCCTCGCATGTGTCCTTTGTAGATATTCACTATCCCCAAATCATCCAAGTTGCAATAATTCTCTGGCATAATAATACGTGTAAGACATCTTGCTGACCTGACTTGGCAGAATACATCAAAGGCAAAAAAGCGCAAGAAATTAGAATTGATCTTTCAAAAAGTGAGAACTTCCAATCCAATGAGAAGCAACAATCAACCCGTCAATTTTAAGCCTCATTAACATGTGGATAATTAAAATAGTGCTGGACCAACAAAAACCACGGTTGACGACCAGCAAATCACCCTAACTTGAGTCAACCTTATCTAGTTGAAGTGCTCTAAGTATTTATGGAGACTGTAGCAAGATGACATGAAATGAAGAACTAACCCAAAACCAAGAGTCATTTACAGTTGCATATCATCAGTTTAGCAAGTAATTTGGTCACGTTGGATTAAAGCATGATTCAACTGCTAGAGCACATGAAAACAATACTAGGCTTGACAGCATATTATTCTGACCTTTAACGCATGACCAAGTTCCATTACACCATGGTATTAGAATTCTCTGGCACACAAATGGATAGCACAACCCAGTGAAGGCCTACCAAAATAGCAACTGGAGTACATGAAGGCAATACTAAGTTGACCATACTCCGCAATATCCAAGGAATACTAAGCTGACCAACTTTCTCACTTCAAAGTAATTACAAGGAGAGATTGCCCACGGCCTCTGCCAATTGAAGCGATGAATCACCAACTTTGAGTCCTCTGTGACCATCACCAGCCAACACTTCTCTGGATTCCACTCTGTCATCTTAACTTGTCGATCAGATATCGAGCAAACTTCACAAAACCGAGTCGAAACAATTGAGTCAACCGGCCATTAGGTCGCAAAAGGACATTGGGAACCAAACCTAAGAAGCTAGTGGTTTTTCAAAATAGAGCTGAAACGGAAGCATGATGAACAGTGGCCCTTTGCTGGTCTTCATAGCTAAAGTTCTATGAGTAGCCGAAAACGCAACACCAATGCCAGAACAAATCGCAAGGATGCAAGCTGAAAGAGGGCTTGTGAAGGATAGAGCTTAAAAAAAAAAAAAAACAGAGGAAACGTGGGATGACAATGTGCAAACAACCTTTTGCAATTCCAACGATGCATTGTCAAGGTCTGGAGAAGCTCAAGAAACATCGAGCTCCTGATCCTTCTATGATTTCATTCCTTTTAGAAGTGCCTTGCGAAAGCTCTCTTGGATATTTCAGCATTTACATCAACCAGTGGAATAATAACTGAATCCTGCCAGTGAGTAAGATGAAATCAATCCAGCAACTAACATCAACAAACTACTAATAATACTCCAAAGTTTATGGGAACTCGCTTTGTCAAACTCGATATTCTTTTTGAACTCTTTGGATCCAACTAATGGGGCTTCTAACATCATCAACCACAGAAGCTTTGATTAAATTAGTATAGTGTATTTAACTCAAGATGGTTGCTTTGTGGGACATAGTATGATTCTTTTGCTTATCATTATGTGATATTCATGCATTAGAATTAATGCAAGACAGTTTCAAATGGAATATAGGATACTGAAAATTTTCCTTGAGAAACTTATGGAAATGCTTCTTGTGTTTTTCTTTTCAGCAAGTAAATGAACTAACAAGAGCTTATGCACAATATAAGGAATTATTTCACAGTACAGGTGATTATGTCAAAAGACATTCTAGTTAATGTCTTGCCTGGCTCAATAGTTCAGGTATACGACAGATGGCTTTACCAACTCTACAAACATCAAGATGCATTCTTTGGAAGCCTTGGAGTAGGTATACCCTGGACTCAAACCAAATGAACATGGATCCATAGTCAGAAAAATTCAAATTGCAATTTTCTCGATCAATCCAAATAATTCATGATGCTTTTGCTTCCACCCTGTTTGCTAGTTCACTCACAGCCACACCACTAGGAGAAGAGCTTGTGCTTGCATTTAGCATTTCTAGATTGATACGATTATCCAAATCTACTAATGTAGACAGTTCTGTGAGATAAAATGTATGAAACTCAATGGTTGGACAAATTTTATCCCAAGTCAGTAGCACATGCATAGTAAGGGATGCCCTATCAACATACTCCTTTTGCATTGAAATTCACTCTTAAGTGTACCTTAGAAATATGCAGTCATGAACTGCATGATGAGCGTAGAGCAAACTAAAACCTCACATTAGAAGGATCACCATATAGGGTCCTTCATTTAGCATTTTCTTCAACCTATACAATGACCTTTGGCATGCTATCAAAAACCTGTACACATCAGTTTTTCAGCACTTCCAGCATTCCAAAATCAATCAAATGTTGAGAATCTCTATTTTTCTGCATAGGATGAAGGATCTTACTTGAAAACTAATGACAAATGATGCGCTTTGAAAGCCTTATCATCTATTTCCGCTACTGGCATGACAAGCAGAACCATTTTGCCAAAGCACACATTAACTTCCATGAACATCTCCCCTAGATTCCTTGAATTCAAGTAAGAAAACAATGGTAACACTATCAACCAGGAAATAATAATGACAAGATCATAAATCTTGAAAGATATTGCAAGCGGGAAATACAAATGAAAATTGGGCATTAGATCTTAAAAGAGCATAGGTTGATTACCTGCTTTATGTACCTTCATTAGAAAATGTGGATCCCTTCCAAGTTGTCCGATCCTATTCCTCATCCGAGTCATCCATATAGTATGGATTTGGTACGTCTTGTTGTGCCATCTGTAATCTCATAATATCGATAAATTTGCGTTCTAGATAATTCTGGAATTGTTTTGAGCGACTTGCATCCAATGATATTCAGTTTTTCCAAATACTCCAACCCATCGAGGCCTTGAATTTCGACCAAGTTTGTGCAGTCTCTAGCTTGTAATATCTTTAGACTCTTGGATTTTGGAAGGGATAGCCTTTCCATTGAAGTGCACCCAGAGATATCTAGGCTTTCCAAATACTCCAACCCATCGAGGCCTTGAATTTCAGCTAATTTCTTGCACCAACCAACAACTAATCTCTTCATACTTTCGGATTTTGGAAGGTCTAGCCTTCCAATTGAAGTGCACCTAGAGATATCTAGACTTTCCAAATACTCCAAACTATCGAGCCCTTGAATTTCGGCTAAGTTTTTGCAGCCTCCAGCTTTAATTTCTTCAGCCTCCCGAATTTTGGAAGGTCTAGCCTTCCAATTGAAGTGCACCTAGAGATATCTAGACTTTCCAAATACTCCAAACTATCGAGCCCTTGAATTTCGGCTAATTTTACGCATTCTCCAGCATCTAATTCCTTCAGCCTCCCAAATTTTGGAAGGTATAGCCCTTCCATTGAAGTGCACATAAAGATATCTAGACTTTCCAAATACTCCAACCTATCAAGGCCTTGAATTTCCGCTAAGTTTTCACAACTTCCAGCTTTTAATTCCTTCAGCCTCCCGGACTTTGGAAGATCGAGCCTTCCAATTGAAGTGCACAATCACTGATATCTAGCCTTTCCAAAAACTCCGATCTATCAAGGCCTTCAATTTCCGCTAAGTTTTTGCAAGTTATAGCTTCTAATTTCTTCAGCCTCCCGGATTTTGGAAGGTCTAGCCTTTTAATTGAAGTACAATGGCTGAAATTTAGCCTTTCCAAATACTCCAACCTATCAAGGCCTTGAACTTCGGCTAATTCGAAGCATTTGTACACATTCAAATTCTTTAGACCCTCGAATTTTGGAAGGTCCAACCGTTTGATTGAATAGCAAAATACGATAGTCAAGCTTTCCAAATATATCGATTTGTCAAGGCCTCGAACTTCGAGTAGATTATAGCAATCAGAGGCATACAATGTCCTTAGATGGACAAACTGTGAAACATCCAGCGTTTCGATAGATCTACATCTCCAGACTTTCAAGACTTCCAACTTGAAGGGCGTGTTTAGGGATTGTGGTGATTCCGATTCTTCAATGTCCGTCGGTTGGGAGCATTTTGAACTCTTTAATTGCGTTGATGGAAGCTCCTGGATGCACTGGAGAAATCGCAACCTCAACTCGTAGTTCCTTGAGATGGGCTAGGTGGGAAAGCGAAGGCAATTTGCGACTTCGACAGGTGACGCCCAAATATGTTAAGCCGGAAGGAAGGTCCGGCAGCGATTGGAGATCCAGGCATTCTCTAAATTCAAGGTGTCGTAGGGAAGAAAGATTAGCCATGCTTTCTACCATTATCCCTTTCAGTTTTCTGCAATCGAGAGCACGTAACTCTCGGAGCTTTCTCAGACTCCCAATACCATTGGGTAATTCTTCTATACCACTGTGAGAAATATCTAGAATCTCTAGATTCTCCAAAGACCCTATGCTATTTGGTAATGCAGAAAGGGATGAAGTATGTCGTAGATGGAGTTGCTGTAGTGCTTTTAAGTTACCTATTTTTGCTGGAAGCTCCCTGAGGCAGTAACGGAACGGACGATGGAACGCATGGATCATGCCCGTTCGGTTGCACCTTGCTGCGTTATTGTTTCTTGTTTAACACAAATCGCACTTTTTTTTCTTTTCTTTTTTTTTTTCTTATTTTCTTGTTCTTCTTTCTTTTGGCCGGTCGCCGCCCGGCCCGTGAGATGAGGTGCATGGGACGAGCACCCAGCTCCAAGCGAAGGAGGCCCTCCGTGTCTTCAATGGAAGCGTCGATTCACGGATCAAGGCGAGGCCGACCTTCAAATCCGAACACCTCGAGGATGAGAACCTCTAACTTCTCAAAAGCTGAGAGGAAGTCCGTATTTTCCAAGGGACAACATGAAAGGTCTAGATATTTAAGCTTCTTTGCCATCTAAAAAAAAAAAAAGAAAACAATAATGAATGTCGATGGGTGAGTGTAGAGTCCTTATGATTCAAAAGAAAGCTTAAAAGGAGAGGAAAAAAAAGACTTTAATTCTTACCGTGAAAATACTCCATCCTTCCCATTCCTCATTTATCTCACTTCCTTGCAATTCGAGTACAGCTAATTCATTTACATCAAAATTGTTTACTTCAAAACTCATGGGACAATTTTGCCATCGAAGCCATCTTAACTCCTTCATTGAGTCCTCAAAATCTCCACTGAGATGTGCCTTTTCCATGCAAAGGAATCTTAGATTTGGCATTTTTTTGAATTGTTTTGCTGTGTAAGTGTCGTCATCTTGCTCGGCGAAATGGCCGGGGCCTTTTGAGTTGCCTTCACTCAGATTAATCGCCTCAATCTTGTCCGTTCCCTATAAGTAAGAATCAATGTTCATTAGTACTATATCCAACTAAAGTCATCGAATGTCATTTGTTCATATTGCTATTGATGTGCATTAATGTATCCAAGAGACCGGCGGTGTGAAGACATGATTTTCTTTTTATGCTAATAAACTACAATTATAAAGGCTAACAAAGTGAAGGATGTCAACTTCCATTTCAAAATTTGGCCATACATAGTCAGATCTTAAAAGGAATTATGATGTAATGGCTTGTATAGAGTAAAAAATTTACAACTTGTAATCTTCTTCTTTCTGGTACTGTAGCTTCATTATCACACTAGTTAAGACATGCATGCAAAGCACGGAATATAATCAAATTGCAAAGTACAAAATCAAAATTTTACTTGGTCTATTTTATATTTCTATTAAGGAGACTTTTTTCTATTAAGCAATGCATGGGTGAAAGGATATATAAAAGGGAGAAAAACCTCAGAAGCAGCGAGCCGGCGAGCAAGACTTACCACAGATTCGGTGTTATTAAGGAGACTTCCAGCAAAAAAAATATATATATATAGTTTAAAAAGTCAGAAATAAAACTCCTTTTATTTTTTCTTTTTTATATTTCTACGCATTCATGACGCTTCAAAATGGAAATAATTGTTCCGACTACTCCAAATGTCAGAAGCGAAGGGGGAAAATGAAGAGGCCACGAGATTCCGGGCTAACTGTTTTTGATGAAAGAATTTAATTTCTGGCCATAGATTTGGATAATTGAAATAACTCAAAAAGAGTTGTTTCGAGTAACTGTTATTCTTTATCTTTTGTTTTTTCTCAAGAGCATGCGCTTCGGCCAATTTTTTGTGTGGTATATCCCTGAAACTTGTTCACACGACGAATTATACATGGTGTTTTTCATAGTTTTCTGGAATTTGAGTATTATTTGATCTTTTGACGGGAGCGTAAGATATTTACTTTTGGTTTTTATGTTAGTTGTGGCGACCAACCCATCTCGCCCTCTATTTCAGCGTGTCCATTAAATGCCAATGACAAAGAAAGGATGATTAGATTTTGTCTAAAGGTATGTTGGGAGTACTTGTTAAGTAGCCGGGCTGAAAAAAAAAAAAATCTCTTTATTAAGTGGTTTTTTTAAAAGTATTGATTTAACGTAATACAAGAAAGTAAAAATTGAGAAAGTCATCTTAAAAGGAAAACAAAGATTCTCAGCGAAGAGAGCCATTTATCAAGTGGAAAAGTAATACGCGAAACACAAGATTTCACTAATTACTAAATCAAACAAGAGATTTAATACGTGTATATATGTGTGTGTCTATATATATATTGCAAGGGACACTTAATTTCATATGATAGGGAATGTTAACATATGATAGAAAAATCATAAAAAAAAACATAAAAGGAAATTCTTTCGATGAGAGAGCAGCCTCCCTACTTTCTAATCACGTCAATGAAACATTCGAGGGCAATGGTGAAGGTTCTCAGTCCACTAAAGCAAGCACTAAGTAGTGACTAACAATACTCTTAAACTGTAGAACATGGACTAAATGAGAAAAAGAAATGAAACTGTTACCTTATTTTCCTTTAGCACTTTTTTGGCTTCATTATAGTCCCACAACCTGCTACGGCACCAAGGCTCCCGTTGATTTTCCTCACGAACTATCTCCCTACCAAGATCTCTCAACTGGTCATGCATTCTGAGCATATGATCGTCTCCAACTTTTATCAATGACATGAATATCAATACTTCAATTCCTTCCTCTGGGAAAAAGCCACAAGCATCCCACATGTAGGATGTGATATTCTTGTCGGTGCCGATGAAAAAACAAGCAATATCCAGAAATATTTGTTTTTGCCTATAATCTAATGCTTCAATACTTATCCTTAGCTTCTCTTGCACTTTCTGAGGAGGCACTTCTTTTAACTTGTCTACTGTACCTCTCCAAAATGGTAGCTTTTTTCCACACAATAATGAACCTAAAACCTCAAGTGATAAGGGAAGCCCTTTGGTGATGCATACGACTTCATGAGCGAGGTCCTCAAATTCCTTTAGAGGAGAGTCCTTTCGAAATGCATGTTTGCTAAACAGAATCAAAGATTGATTGGCATCCAGTACCTCATGTTCATGGTTGTAGTCTACCCTAGCTTCTTCAAGAACCTCCTTGTTTCTGCTAGTAATAATGATCATACTTCCCGAAGAAAACCAATCATGATTACTAGCCAAACACTTCACCTGATTGACATCATCCACATCATCAAGAAGAACAAGGACTTTTTTATGCTTAAACCTGGAGGAGATGAGCCCAATCCCTTCATCCTTAGTAACAACTTCAATTTTTTGCTTCAATATATCAGAGATTAACCGATTTTGTAAATAAGGTACACCATTACGCTTACACGATTCCCTTATATCATCAATGAAGCTATGATGCTCAAATTGATCGAAGAGTTTATTGTAGATGGCTTTAGCAAGCGTAGTCTTACCAATGCCTCCCATTCCATGGATACCAACAAAGAGGGTGGCATGAGATTTATTATCCATAAATTCTATAACCTTATTAACATGACTATCAATTCCGACCAAATTCTCAGAAATAACCAACTCAAACTTTTTCTTCAATTCATTCAATGCTTTTTGGACAACCACTTTCACCAACTCTGCTTCAGACCTGTCAAATGTGACAAGAGTTAAAATATTTAGTAACAATAAGTTTATATTGTTTATCTATAGAGAACATAATAAATCTGGGGATAGATTGAAAAACTTTAAATAACATTGTTGTCATACCTCTATATGTTATGATAAATGCTAAGTCTAAAGTGTGGTTGCTTCAAATGGGGTGCCCATTTCACTACTTCTCTAGCAGGATTTATCAAGCCAGGAAAAACTGGAGGGTATCACTTATGAATCTTAAATATTGTATATATTATGGATTTGAACCAAATTTATTAAAGATATTAGGGATGATGTGGATATGACTTTGAAAATTGTTTAGAGCATTTGAATAAGCAAAAATCCTATAAGCCAGCCCAATATGAGAGTTAGCTATCAATCAATAAATAAGTCATAACTTTTTATGCAAGTTGAATTCAGGTCTTGACCAATCCGAAAAGTTGTTCAGATTGTGATATTGTGAACTACTTGAATGCAATCGAAGGGATTTCTTTTTGTTTACGCAATTCTATAGGCTTGCAAGTTTAACTTGTGTTGTGAATTTAGTATCATTCTAGATTGGTGCTCTTATCAGTTTTCATTGCCTCTAGGGATGATAACAGGTTGTACTTTATTTTCCTTTTGAGTATCCATGTTCTATGATTTTAATTGATCTAATATTGAGTTATAGGGAAGCAGAAGATTTTTTTTTTTTTAATACTCAAAACAAGAACATTGCTTCGATATATGCACGTGCCTGAGATAGGAATTACTTGTTGAAGATAGGAAATGCTTTGAAAATTATTTAGACAGACATGTAATAAAAATAATCATTTTTTTACCACCATCTTATATAACCAATGAAACATTTCTTTTGTAAAGTAATTTTAATAGCAACTAATAAACAATATCAATGATTTAATAAATGTAACTTGGAAAGATAAAGAATTATGGCAAAACTTGGACGCTACGATGTTATGAGCTTTATATAAAAATCGCCAATAAGTTGTGCTATTAATCTCAAATATATGTAATTACAAAAGTTTGTGATAAAGATTAATGTAATGCACCCTATAATTAGATTGGTCAATATCATTAAAGCAATAAAATTTATTCAAGTGAATGAGGTATAAAAAATGATATAAGAGTAAATTCATTAAAGCAATAAAAAAAAATTATCATCTTATACTATTACAAAATCTTTTGATATAAGAGTAAAAATTTTTTCAAAAAATCTTATTATTCGAGTGAATGGGATCATAACAATAAAATTTATAATTAGATCGGTCAATATCATTAAAGCAAAAAACTAAAAAAGAAAGACTAACTTATAGAATTCATGCACCGTAGGATCTTACTGCCAGCAAGATCTTGCAGTTTTTTTATATATAGAAAAAGAAAGTAAAATGAAGCAGGTGAGAATTAGAGAAACCAACATACCCAACGAAAAAAAAAAAATAATTAGAACAACCAGTAAACACCCCCACATATTAAAAGAAATTAGAGAATGTTTCGGCGAGAAATTTTACCCTTGGGCTTCGTATCCTTTCAAGGTGCTGACTTCAAGGAGTGCTTTCTTCCATTTCTCCAAGGTCACTGCGTCAAAGAAGACCTCCCAAGCAAACGCTTCTCACGCTTATGAAATGCCTCTCCAAAACTCCCGATTTGATGTCCCACGTCAGCTGGTTTCACTTTGTAGAATATAGGCAACACCATCTGTCCATACTTATTCTTGCGCTCCATTATTTGAACCAGTTCATCTAGGCACCAACTACTTGTACCATAATTCTCTGAGAAAATGGGGATTAGAATCTTACTACTTGTGATGGCTTTCATAAGCATTGGTCTAATGTCCTCGCCATGGCAGAGCTCATCATCATCTCTGAAAGCATCAATTCCGGCATCAACAAGCCCTTTATAGAGGTGATCGGTGAAGCCATGTCGAGTATCCGGGCCTCTAAAACTCAAGAATACCTCATAGCAGTTTCCAGTCAACGAACTAGATGCACCGTTGTTAGCTTTTGTAGGAGACGGACTGGATCCATCAGAATCAGTTTTCGTTGGTGCAGCCATCGAACTAGATGCACCGTTGTTAGCTTTTGTCGGAGACGGACTGGATCCATCGGAATTAGTTGGTGCAGCCATTGAACTAGATGCACCGTTGTTAGCTTTTGTCGAGACGGACTGGATCCATCGGAATTAGTTTTCGTTGGTGCAGCCATCGACGTTGGTGCAGCCATCGAACCAGATGCACCAGTATCAACATCTTCTGCCTTTCCACGCACACTAGCTCTCTTCTTATTGAGAAAATAGAGCGTGAGGCCGGGGAGAAGGATCAGTGCCACGAGCTCGGCAAAAGAATACTCGAAAATGGGACGATGCATTTCGTCTTTGCTCTGACTCCGCCCTTGATTTTCACTTTCAAGTGTGGTAGAGAAAAAACTAGAATGCTTCTCAGGAAATAGGAAATGCTTTCTTGTTGCCCATTCTCTTGTGGTTTGATTTATATAATGGAGCCAATTTAGGTAACAACCTCATATGTGGCCAAGAGACCACCAAAACTCTTGTTGTTACTCTTTATTTATAGAAAAAACTCTCCTCATGCTCACACTCTCTCTCTTGCTCCCCTCACTTGCAAACAAAATCGCCTTAAAAAGTCTCATAGCCAAAAAAACTATGATTGTCACATAGCTTTGTCAACCGCGATTGATCGGTGCTTAGAGTCGTTGCCTTCATGTGGCTGAAATCTCAATGCACAAGAGAATCCAAAGATAACACGCATAGAACGGTGGATCTATTGGGAAGATGAAAAGTGGAGAGAATTGGGACTAGACTGTGACATGGATTTTCGGAAGAAAATGAAAAGTCGGGGGGAGAGATGGAGAGCGAGATTCGTCCGTTCCACTAATTTCCAAATAAGTGCTCGGTAACAGACAAAACATGCAAAGCGTCAGGATAATGAAGAGGGCACGCTTGGTCCACTGCTTGCAACATTGAACTTTCCTCTTTCTTCTGTTAATTTATTTTCCATCAGCAAAGGTATTTTTTGTTAAATATATGTAAGCTCTTAATCCCACTTAGGAATTTACCCCTCGTACTTTCAGCCTATTAAAAATTGTGCAATCAAACTGACAAACTTTAATTTAATAATGAAACGTTGTATTATTAACAATAATTTATTCTAGAAAATTATGTTATCAACAAATAGAGCATCATAAAAATTATTAACATGCATATATATATAGTACCTAAGCACAATGAAAAGAATTTCTTTTTTGCTCTAGTTCTATCTTGCCTTTTTGCTTTTGCTTTTATTTTATTTTATTATATATATCTTTATTGATTTGATTTATCTAACCAACTAATTGGGCATGCATTGATAATTTAAACTTACCGAACTAGACATAAATTAGTAATTCATTGACCGAGACCACTAAACATGCATTTATGGTCGTTGCCTTAGTGTAGTGGAAGTTTCAATGCACAGAAAAGATGAACTTTAAAGAAATTTAGATGCTACAAGTAGATTAATCTTTAAGTGAAATTGCAACTTTTTGCTCTCCATCATTTCCTCATGCGTGCTCCGATAATTCTCCCTTTCTTCATTTTTTTTCTTTTTACCTCCTCTGTTCTTCTTTTCTGACCACTTTCTCAATTTTCTTTTTTTTTTATTTATAAAAAAGCTTTCTCTCTCTTGCTGACCATAACCGTCTCTCTATATCTCCTTTTCTTCATCGTGAAGAAAAGCTCAATCCTTTCCTTTTTTGAGCTCTCTCGGGTAATGATTGCATGCGGAAAAATCACCCACCCAATGGGGCGAGAATCCTCTGCTTTTTTCAAGCCTAGATTTTCTTCTCTTCTTTGGCCATGAATTTCGGTCCCTCAATGCCAAGATTGTCTTCTTTTGTCTTTTTAGACAAAAAAAAAAAATTGTTAAGGCTAGAATTAAGACCGAATGTAAAATTTGAGGATTTTTGGATAATTAGGAAGAGGGAAGAGAAATTCGAGAAGCTTTACTTGTTTTAATCATCTAGGGGCAGATTTGTAATTAGATAGCATATAATTTTCTTTTTGCACCCTCGCCTAGTGGCTGAGTTCCATCCGTTCTTGCTTAACTTGAGGCTACCCCCCTCTTCTTTACCGATTTTTTGTCTATTTTTTATTTTGAATGAGTGGCTTGCTCCCAACTCTTTTCTCTTACTTTTTGATTTCACAATTTCTTAACAACCCAAAGTGAAATTAATAAATCTCAATTTTCAATTTTGCCGGCTATGGTTTTCCTTGGTTTAGTTTAGGGATTGCTGTACTGTTTTGCCCCTGTTCTTGTCTTGGTCAAAAAGTGGGTCTTTTTTTTTTAAAAAAAAAGAGATATAAAGAGATAAGGGAGGGGACGCAACGGGAGAGAAAGGAAAAGAAACGGAAAAGAAGAGGAAGAAACGGACAGAAGAGGGGAAAAAAACAAGAGAAAGAGGGCTTTGCACAAACATGAGACCTCAACAAGTCAGATTTATTTTGATTTGCAATGCCAAATCTTTTGTTCATTTAATCGGAGTTGTTTTTAAAATTATATTTGAATTACAAAATCCGATTTTGAAGTTTTTAAACTGTGGAAGTAAGTGCATTTTAAAGCTGTCAGATTTGACGGAAGATGATTAGAAGTAACTTTTCGTTAGAGCGAAATTTTCGAGTTTTGCATGCAAAATTTTGAAAAATCACATCTGTAGCAATTTGTTGATGCGTGAGAGTCATTTGTTGGAGAGCAAGTTTTCTCCAAAGAGGGTGGCCCGTGAGAATAATCTGTCACTGTCAACAGTGACTTTTACAAGGTCTCCAACGCTAATCACCCTTGCGTCCTCCAATCTTCAAAGATAAAATGATTTATCTTACTTTGGTTCTAACTTGAACAAAAGTTGCACAACTTCAAAGCAGTGCTGAACTTGGATTTCGTTTTTGGCTTTGAAATTAAAATGATGATGAAATTTAATCGTGAGGAGTAAAATTCTTTGAAATTAAAGTGTAAAAGGAAAAGCGAACTTGGAGAAAACGTGGGTATCACGAAAGTAGATTAAACGAACTTTTGCTCTGTCCTTCCGTGACGCGTGCCTTGACAACTCTCTCTCTCTCTCTCTCTCATTTTTTTTTGTCTTTGCACCTCCACTGCTCTTCCTTTTCTTTCTTTTCTTTTGCCGACCAATTTCCCAAATTTCTTTATAAAAAGCTTTATCTCTTTTGCGGACCACAACCCTCTCTCTCTGTCTCCTTTTCTTGGCCATGCAGAAAAACTCGTTCCTTTTCTTTTTCAATCTCTCCTTGGCAATCATTACGTGCTGAAATATCGCCCACCCCACTTGGGCGAGAATGCATTGCCTTTTTTTAAGCTAAGATTTTCTCGACTTCTTTGACCGTGAATTCCGGTCTTTGAATGCCAAAATTACCCCCCTTGTCAAGATGCAAATTGCTCTCTAGGGACCTTGTCCTTAAGGTTCTTCTCATTATTCGGAGCACATTTAGGGCTGAATATAAAATTTGGAAAGTTTTTTAGACGAAAAAATTGATGATTGATATAACATTGAGTTTAAAGTTGAGAATTTTTTGAAAAAAAAAAATTGAGATAAAATTAAGATTGAACCTAAAATTTGAGGGTTTTCAAGGAATTAGGATTATATAAAAGGAGGAAAGAGAAAGTCGAGGACTTCACCATCATCTGGAGGGGCATATTTATAATTAGATAGCATATGAAAATTTTATTTTTACCCCAACTCACGATGGCTGGGTCCCACAAGTCCTTCCTTAACTTGAGGCTATCGCTCTTTACTATCAAGTTTTTATTCATTTCTTATTGCAAAGGAGCGGCCAAGCCCACTACTCTCCTCTCTATTTAATTATGAAGTTACCAATTAATTATTTAATCAAATTTATTGATGTCATGATTTCTTAATCAACCCAAAGCCAAATTCATAAATTTTTTCCAATTTTTTTTCTCGGTTTAGTTTAGTGGTTGCAATCTACCTCAACACCTATAATTTGTAATGCATGTTAATTCAAATATCTATATTATTGAATGGAACTAATACGTGCAGTGTTAGTTCAATATTTTAAATAATGCTTTAACATAATGCATGCGGTTCCTCTTAAATAATGAGGGATAACTATGTTAATGAAAATGTAAATAGGTTTTACTTACCACCAATAATACACCTAGGCATATTACTCTCGTCCAACATTTTATATAGATCTATTTGTAGGTGACTATCTTTATAAATATGTTAAATATATTTTACTGATCGCTCAAAATATATCTAAGCATATTAACCTTGTTATTCAACTTGGTTGGTGCAAGATGTGAAGCAATTTGTATGTTCAATATAAGAAGCTATTTTTGATATCCACTTGTGACAATGCAAGTTAAAGGAATTATCGGTGCTATTTATATACCAACAATCCAAACTAAATTGTCGGTAATTGAAATTGTGAAGTGTTAAGAAAAAAAACAAAAGAGTGCTCATGCCACGAGCACTTCTTTTATGGTATCGATTTACAACACTTTATCAGTGCTAAATTATCACATTAGTTTCCTTCTTATTGAGAAAATTGAACGCAAGCATGGAGAGAAGGATTGATGCCATGAACACGGCAAAAGAATGCCCAAAAATGGGAGAACGCATTTCAGCTTTGCTCTGGCTCTGTCCTTGATTTTCCCCTTCAAGTCCGATGGTAAAAAAAGACAGATTGCATCTCAAGAAATAGAAAATGCCTTCTTGTTGCCCTCTCTTGTGGTTTGATTTATGCAATAGAACCAGTTTGCAATCAGAACTCGCACCAATAAGTCAAGCTTTGCGGACCACGTGCTTAGAGATGTTGCCTTCACACGGCCGAAATCTTAGTGCACAAGAGAATCCAAAGATTATACACATGAAACGATGCATTTGTTGGGAAGAGGAAAAGTGGACAGAGACTTGGGATGAGATTTGACATGGATTTGCGAGAGAAAATGAAAAGTGGATGAGAGAGAGATAGAGAGATTCGTCCTTTTCAATAATTTTCAAACAAGTGCTCAGTAAATGATAAAAACACGCAAGGCGTCAGTCAGTACATTGAAGAGGGCACGCTTGGTCAGTCAGCTGCTTGCACCGTTAAATATATTTAGGGTCTATATGGCAACGTTTCCGTTCCTCAAAATTTCTGTTATTTGGTTCCTCAGAACAAAAAAAGAATAGAAACCTATTTGGTAATGCCAAGTTGTTTTTCTATTCCCGGGAATAGAAAGTTAGCCCGGAATAGATTTGGAGCATCAATGAGAAGCAAAAAAAATTTGCTTCTTGTCCCGGGAACAATTTCTAGAAATAAGCTGATTTTCTTTTTTTCTTTTATTTCCTTTTCTTGCCGCGACCACCGTCAACCGCCCGAAGCCATCGCCCGCTGTCGCCGGCCGCCACCGACCGCCGCCGGAAGCCCATTGGCCGTCGACGACCGCCAGCTGCCGGCCGCCGGAGGCGGCCGGGCGGCCAATGGGCTTCCGGCGGCGGCCGGCAATGACGGTCGGCGATGGCGGTCGTGCGGCGGCAGCGGCTGACGGGCCGGTGGCCGCGACCGGCGGGCGGGGGGCAGGGGCGGCGATCCGTCGGCAATAATAAAAAATGAATAAATACAAATAAGAAATTGTTGCGTTACCAAACGCATTTCTATTCTTTTTCTATTCCAAGAGTAGAAATTTTGTGTCGTTACCAAACGGGTTCTTTTACTTAGAAATTGTTCCCCGGAGTAGAAATAGAAAAGAACCATTTCTAAAAAAAAAAACTCTTCCCGGGAAGAGAAGCGTTGCCATGCACAGCCTTAAGCTCCTAATCTCACTTAGGAATTTACCCCTCTTGCTTTAAGTCCGTTAAATATTATACAGTTAAATCGATAAACTTCAGTTTAATATTGAAATGATGTATTAACGATAATTTATTCTGAAAATTTATGTTATCAACACGTGTCGCGGATCATAAAAGATTATCAGCCTGATGAGAATAATTTCCTTTTTGCTTAGGTCCTATCTTAATTTCTCCTTCAAATCTCATAAATAAATGAAAATGCCTTTTTGCTTTTGCTTTTACTTTTACTTTATTATATATATTCATTGGTTTGATTCATCTAATCCAACCAGTTGATATGCTCTTATAATCCAAATTTGCTGAACTAGATGTAAATTAGTAATTCATTAGCCTAGACCATTAAACATGCATTTATGGTCGTTGCCGTGTAGTGGAAGTTTCACTGCACGGGAAAAGTAAATTTCAAGGAAACATAGATGCTATAAAAGTATATTAACAATCTTTTCTGTAAAATTGCAACTTTTTACTCTGTCCTTTCTCCACGCGTGCCCCGACAATTCTGTCTCTCTTTCTTCATTTTTCTTATTTTCACCTCCTATGTTCTTTTTTCTTTCCTTTCTTTTGCGGACCACTTTCTCAGTTTTTCTTCGTAAAAGCTTTTCTCTCTTTTGCCGACCACAAGCCTCTCTCTGTATCTCCATTTCTTGACCGTGACGAAAAGCTCCGTCGTACTTTTTCGTCCTCTTTTGACAATGATTGCACGCTGAAAAATTGCCCACCCCATTTGGCCGAGAACCCTTTGCTTTTTCCATGCCCATATTTTCTTGTCTTCTTTGGCCGTGAATTCCGGTCCCTGAATGCGGAGATTACCCCCTTGTCAAGATGGAAATTGCTCTCTTGACCGTGTCCTCAAGGTACTTGTGGTTATTTGAGGTTCATTTGAAACTGAACATAAATTTTGAAAATTCTTTTAGATGAAAAAACCAGGGGTTGATGTAGCCTTGGGATTAAAGTTGAGGGGAGACAAAAAAAAAAAAAGTTAGGGATAAAATTAAAATTGACCTAAAATTTGTGGGTCTTTAGGTAACTAGGATTGTATAGACAGAGGGAAGCAAAGCTTCACCGGTTTTGAGAATTCATGGGCAGATTTGTAATTAGATAGCATGTAATAATTTTCTTTCTCCTCTGTTGATGGATGGGTCCCACCAGTTCTTGCTTTTTGTCATTTCTTATGTCGAATGAGTGGCTGGCCCACCAGGTCTTCTCCTAGTTAATTATGAAATTACCTATTTAATCATTTAATCAAATTTATTGATTTCAATTTTTCGATCAACCCAAAGCCAAATTGACTCAATTTTTTTTCTAGCCAGTGTTTTTCTTGGTTTTAATAAACAAGCTTTGATAAAATTTTGATACCCGTATAAACGGTGGATTTGTTGGGAAGATAAAAAGTGGAAAGAGACTTTGGACGAGTCTTCGTTGAACTTAGTCCATCGCATGCACTGTTGAACTTTCCGTTTCCTTTCCTTTTGTTAAGTTATTTTCCACTGAAAATGGTATTTTTATTGAATATATTTAAGCTCTTGATCCCACTTATAAATTTAATCCCTCTCACTTTACGCCTGTTAAATATTATACTATTAAACTGATAAACTTCATTTCAATATTTATAAATTTAATGAGATAACACGTGTCAAGGATCACAAAAAATTATCAACATGCTATATATATTTATTTTGTACCTAGCACAATGAGAAGAATTTCTTTTTGCTTTGGCTATGCCTTAATTTCTCCTTCGAATCTCATAAATTAATCAAAATGCCTTTTTGCTTTTGCTCTTGCTTTATTTTATATATATATATTTCTCTATCAATTTGATTTATCTAAACCGATCAGTTGACATATATCGATAATTCAAATTTGCCAAGCTGGATATAAATACGTAATTCGTTGACCGGGAACCTCGACTATGCATTTATAGTCGTTGCCTTAATGTTGGGGAAGTTTCAAAGGATAGGAGAATCCAAGGCGATCCTTCCCTGGAAGAAAATAACATGTGAGCAAGTCTCGATGCAAAAGCAATGAAACAAATAAAACCAAAAATAAAAGAGGACTACTTTATTTATTTGTATCCATAGAAAGTGGTCATAAAGCGTCAGGATAATTGGTGCACCATTGCACTTTCCTTTGCTTTATTTATTTATTTATTTATTTTCCATCGGAAAAGTTACTTTTGTTGAATATATTTAAACTCTCGGTCCCAATTACAAATTTAACTTGAATAAGTTAGATATTACCATATCAAACTGATGAATTTCATTTCACTATCGAGATGCTGCATTATCAACGATCATTTAATATAAAGACTTCAGATGTGTATAAATCCAAAAAAAGTAAGGAGGAAAACTCTAGTGACTTGATATCCTAAATACTTGTAGGACTCCTTGCGTTTCTCCCTTTGTTGTTTCTTGGACAAACAAAAGGGCAGCCAATAACATTGAATTAGGCCCACCGAAGAACAGACCGAAACGACTTTCAATGACACACAATTTTTTACACACATTTGCCTTAATTTTGCTAGTAATTGAATAAGATGGCAAACATAATGAGAAGATTTTCTAAATATATAATAAGACATGAAAAGTGACTTGCAATCAACCAAAACAAGACATGTGCAGATGCATAAATCACTGATGATTTTATTATTTCTTGGACTAACCAAAGAGCAGCCAATGTTGAATAAGAATTAGTATGAGGATAGATATTTTTATAAGCATTACTACCTATCTTTTAAGGTGAAAACCACTTTGAACACATCAATGCTCTGCATATTTTGTCTTTTCTCTTGTCTAATTTCTTTTCCAAGTAGACTTTTCCACTCCATGACAACTCTTTCTAGTTCCTTTGCACATTTCTTTCTTCCTCGCTCCAAATTTTTATCTTTCCCTTGTTGTCACTGCTTCCCTCACATGCCTATCACATGGTTTTGCAGGAGAAAATGAAGAGAGAAAGAGAGAGAGAGAGAGAGAGAGAGAGAGAGAGAGAGAGAGAGAGAGAGAGAGAGAGAGAGAGAGAGAGATTTGTCTAGTCCAATATTTTTCACGCAAGTGCTCAAAATAGATAAAAACATACAAAGCATCGAAGACAGCGAAGATGGCACGCTTAGTCCACCGCCTACATCGACGAACTTTCCTCTTTCTTTTGTTAATTTATTTTTCCGTCAGAAAAAGTGTTTTTCGTAAAATATTTTTGAGTTCTTAATCACACTTAAGAATTTACCCCTATTATTTTGAGCTTGATATATATTATACAGTCAAACTTATTAACGATAACTTATTCTAAAAAATTATGTTATCAAAGCGTGTCAAGGATTATAAAAAATTATCAACACACATATATGTGTATATTCATTTAGTACCATAACACAATGAGAAGAATTTATTTTTACTCGGTTTCATCTTAATTTCCCCCTCAAATCTCATAAATAAGTCAAAATGCCTTTTTGCTTTTGCTTTCACTTTTACTTTTATTTTATTTTATATATATTATTAATTTAATTTATCTAATCCAATCCGTTTGCATGCATCCATAATTCAAACTTGTCGAAGTAGATATAAATTAATAATTCATTGACCAAGATAGCATTTATGGTAGTCGCCTTCAACTGTTGGAAGTTTCAATGCACAGGCAAAATGAACTACAAGGAAATGTAGATGTTACAAAAGTAGATTAAATGAACTTTAGGTGAAATTGCAGCTTTTTGCTCTCTGTCATTTCCACTTCTCTCTCTCTCTCTTCATTTTTTTCTTTTCTTCCTCATTTTTTTTCTTTTCCCTTTTGCCTCTATTCTTATTTTTGGACTTTCCATTGGCCAAATTTTTGGTTTGAGCAGACCACTTCCTCAGTTTTTTCTTTGTAAAATCTTCCTCTCTTTTGCCGACCAAAACCCTCTCTCTCTCTCTCTCTCTGAACTCTCGCGCAACCCGTTTCTTGGCCAGGAAGAAAACCTCCATCTTTATCTGTATTTAAATTTTACCAAACGATATTTGCATTTCGGAAAACCCCTTTACCCAAAGGTATTTGCATTACTGCAAATGCATTCCCCAAAAGCCGAACCAAATGGGCCCTTGTAAAATCTTCCTCTCTTTTGCCGACCAAAACCCTCTCCCTCTCTCTCTCTCTCCTTTTCTTGGCCAGGAAGAAAAGCTCCATCTTTTTCTTTTTGGAGCTTCCCTTGGCGATTATTGCATGTGGAAAAATGCCCCATCCACTCGGCCGAGAATCTTCTACTTGTTCATGCCCAGATTTTCTTGCCTTCTTTGACCGTGAATTTCGATCTTTAAATACCGAGATTTGCCCTTGTCAATATGAAAGTTGCTCTCTTGAAATCATCCTCAAGAATTTTTGTTGTTTTATGGAACATATTTGGGTCTGGATGTAAAATTGAAAAAAAAAAATTAGGCGAAAAAATTGAGGGTTGATGTAGTAGCATTTGGTTTAAAGTTAAGGGTTTTTTGAAACAAAAAAAATTCGGAATAAAATTAAGATTGAACCTAAAATTTGAGGGAAATTAGGACCATATAAAAGGAGGAAAGAGAAAGTTAAGGAATTCACTTGTTCTTATCAATTGGGGGGAAGAGGGGGCATATTTGGGCGTGTTTGTTTGTATTTATGTTCAAAAAGTGTTTCAAGGAACAGAAATAGAAAAAACTATTTATGTTCCGGGGAACAATTTTAGATTAGAAAGACACGTTTGGTAAACTTGTTCCGGAAATAAAAAATGAATAAAACACGTTTGATAAATTTATATATTTTTTTATTTCTTTTAATTTTTTAAATATTTTTATTTTCTTTTTTCTTTTTTTCCTTTCTTTTTTCTTTTTTTCTTCTTTTGGCCGGTCGACGGGCATGCCGAGGCCGGTGACCGGCCAACAGGGGCCGGCAGCCTCGCCCAGCCACGGTTTGATGTTCTCACCTTGAGGGGAGCTCCTCATTGTCTCTGAAAACATCAATTCCAGCACCAAGGAGCCCATTGTAGAGGTGATCGGTAAAGCCCTTTCGAGTATCTGGACCTCTGAAGCTCAAGAACACCTCGTAGCAGTTTCCAGTCAACGCAGTCAGCAAAGTAGATGCACTGTCGTTGGTTTCTATCAGAGATGAACTAGATCCAATGGAATTAGTTTCTGTTAGCACAGCCAACGAACCAGATGCGCCAGTAGCAGCATCATCTGCATTTCCACACACACTAGCTTTCTTCTTATTCAGAAAATATAACGTAAGCCCGAGGAGAAGGATTGGTGCCACGAGCTCGGCAAAAGAAAGCCCAAAAATGAGACGATGCATTTCGTCTTTGCTCTAATCTTCCCTTGATTTTCGCTTTCAAGCCTGAGGAAGAAAAAACCAGAATGCTTCTCGGGAAACAATAAATTCTTGTTGCCTATTCTATTGTGATATGTTAAAATTTCAAAACGGGCATAAAGTAGTGGATTTGTTGGGAAGATGGAAAGTGCAGACAGACTTATGACGAGACTATGACATGGACTAAGATGAAAAGTGGGGGAGAGAGAAAGAGAGGTCCAATATGTCCCAAACAGTGCTCGGAACAGATAAAAACATCAAAGGGTCAGGGATAGTGAAGAGGGCACGCTTGGTCCACTCCTTAGTTCGCTGTTCATTGAACTGTCCTTTTCTTTTGTTAATTTATTTTCCATCAGCGACGGTATTTTTGTTGAATAAATTTAAATTCTTGATCCCACTTTGAATTTTTTTGGGGTACTAATCCCCCTTTGGATTTCTTTTGGTTTTTTATACTTTGAGCCATTTAAATATTGTACCGTTAAATCGATAAAATTGATTTTAATACTAAAATATTATATTATTAACAATCATTTATTCTTAAAAATTATGTTATTTAAGTGTGTTAAGGATCATAAAAAATTATCAAATTGCTATATATATATATATATATATATATATATATATATATATTCATTTTGTACCTGAGCACAATGAGAAGAATGTATTTTTGGGTCTGCCTTAATTTCTCCTCTCTTTTTTTTTTTTGTCGGGCTTTAATTTCTCCTTCAAATACTAATATAAGTCAAAATGTCTTTTTGCTTTTACTTTTACTTTATTATTTATATATATTTCTTTGTTGGTTGGATTTAATCCAACCACATGGGACACGACAATAATTCAATGCCATAATGCGGTGGAAGTTTCGATGCACTAGAAAATCCAAGGCAATCTTACCCGGGAAAAAGAGAACAAGCCAACCACATGGGACACGACAATAATTCAATGCCATAATGTGGTGGAAGTTTCTATGCACAGGAAAATCCAAGGCAGTCTTACTCAGGAAAAAGAGAACAATCCAACCACATGGGACACGACAATAATTCAATGCCATAATGCAGTGGAAGTTTCCATGCACAGGAAAATCCAAGGCAGTCTTACCCAGGAAAAAGAGAACAATCCAACCACATGGGACACGACAATAATTCAATGCCATAATGCAGTGGAAGTTTCCATGCACAGGAAAATCCAAGGCAGTCTTACCCAGGAAAAAGAGAACAATCCAACCACATGGGACACGACAATAATTCAATGCCATAATGCGGTGGAAGTTTCCATGCACAGGAAAATCCAAGGTAGTCTTACCCAAGAAAAAGAGAACAATCCAACCACATGGGACACGACAATAATTCAATGCCATAATGCGGTGGAAGTTTGCACAGGAAAATCCAAGGCAATCTTACCCAGGAAAAAGAGAAGCCAACCACATGGGACACGACAATAATTCAATGCCATAATGCGGTGGAAGTTTCAATGCACGGGAAAATCCAAGGCAGTCTTACCCAGGAAAAAGAGAACAATCCAACCACATGGGACACGACAATAATTCAATGCCATAATGCGGTGGAAGTTTCAATGCACAAGAAAATCCAAGGTAGTCTTACCCAGGAAGAAGAGAACAACCCACCCCATGGGACACGACAATAATTCAATGCCATAATGCGGTGGAAGTTTCGATGCACAAGAAAATCCAAAGTAGTCTTATTGAGGAAGAAGAGAACATGTCAGCAAGATTCGATGCACAACGATGAAGAAAAAATAAAACCCAAAAAAAAAAAATATATAATTGTTGTTATGGTATCATAGAGTAGGGGTGATCCATTGTAGATCCAATCCCGTTTCGGGATCCAACAGCCAGATTGGGAGGATGAGCTCCTAATTTCTGGAATCAGGACCAAACCAGTTTGTCATGGGCACTAAAAGCGATACCTAACAACCAGCCCTATCAAGGAAGAAGAGAAAATAGGTGGGGCCCACCACCTAAATCTTATTTCTTTTAGTGAAAATAATACTTTTGGCATGAATTCAGACCCATTATAAGAACCTTTTTCCCTTCATCCTAAAAAATTAAGGAACTAGAAATAGGTATTTTAATCGTATTAAATAACAGTTTTACCTCATCTCATTCATTGAGATCATAATATTAGGTAAGGGTACAGTGAATATTTTAAGAGAGGGCAAGAAGTTCTCAAGTTTTCTGTTTTATATTTGTATAAATAGATAATATTTAAAACTTAAATAAAGCTTTTCAACCATAGACACTTCACTAATTATAATTCCACAAATTTTATAGAGCTATTTCCTTACCTATATAGTACCAATAATCGCCTCATCTTTTGGATTACGATAATTTTAAAAGCAAAGTACTTAATTTCAAATATGTTGAGTATATATATTGAAATGAATAAATTTGAATTTACTTTTTTTTTTAAATATTATGGAACGATCATGCCCATGCTTCTTCTAAAATGAATTTGTTGTTTTGTTTGGACAAAATGATAATCTAGAAGAGTACAAGCTCTCGTGTACAAGCTTTTATGGTGCCTACATGCACAAGCCTCCTAAGAAAGTAAACTTTTGATCATTGTATTCCTGTGAATATTCGATTTTAATCCTTATAAATTATTTTAATGACAAAACAAGTCGAAAATATATTTGTTGGATTCATTAAATGTTTTTGACCCTTTAACAAATTAAATTCATTTCCTTAGATAATCCAAATCAAGCACATTTGTGTGCCCTTTTTTGCTAGTGAGTTGAATAAGCAAACTAATCTAGGTGGACTGATTCCTCATTTTGGACATAACTTTTCATATCACTTTGTTAATGTGGATTTTTTTATTGACATAGAAATGTCATGTCAAACAACTAACAATGTTTTCGAATCTAAGGTTAACGATGTAGATTTGAGACTAGTCGTGATTTTTTAAAATAAAAAATGTTCAGGTTTAGGATTAGATTTAAAATTTGGGATTTTTTTATACAAAACAATTGGTGGCAGATTTAGGACTCAATCCAAAGTTGAGGTTTTTTATTAAATAAAAAAGTTCGAAGTAGAATTAAAATTGGACTTTGATATTTGAGAGTTTTTAGGACATTAGGCCTATATAAAAATAGGGAATAGAAAATTGAGGAGTTTCACCTGGTTTAATCATCCAGTGGCAGATTTGTAATTAGATACTAGATAGCGTATAATTTTCTTTCTGCCCCTTGGCCTAGTGGCTGTATCTCACAATCCCTGCTACTGCTCTTCTTTACCAAGTTTTTTTGTTATTTCGAATGAGAGGCTCACCAGTTTTCTATCTACTTAATTGTGAAGTTACTAATTATTATATCTGCTTTTTTTCTGCCCAGATTTTCTCTTCTTCTTTGGCCGTTCTGGTCCTAAATGTCGTGATTGCTCCCTTGTCAAGATAAAACTGCTCTCACTTCACCTCGTCCTCAAGGTTCTTGCCCTTGTTCAGGGCGAATTTTTGAAACTAAATATAAAATTCGAAATTTTTTAAGACGAAAAAATTAGGGGATGATTTAACATTGAGTCTAAAATTAAGAATTTTCTGAGATAAAAAAAAGTTTGGGATAAAATTAAAACAGAACCAACAATTTGAGGGTTTTTAAGAGATGCAAAGGGAAAAGGGAGAGCACGCATTAGGAGAGAAATGAAAAGAGAGTGGGTTTTGCGTGTAGATCTCCCCTAGATTTACTACCAGTCGCAGTGTGCTTTTTGGAATTAGAGTACAAATTCAAAAATTATATGAAATTTATATTGCGAAATTCAATTTTGAAGTTTTTAAGCTGTGAAAGTAAGGGTATTGTAAGGCGTAAACGGGAGTTGATTTGAAATAACATTTTAATAGACAAGGTCCGATAAAATTTCAATACCAATATAACGGTAGATTTGTTGGGAAGAAGAAAAGTGGAGAGAGACTTGGGACAAGTCTTCGTTGAACTTAGTCCATTGCTTGTACCATTGAACTTTCCTTTTCCTTTTGTTAAGTTATTTTTCACTGGAAATGGTATTTTTATTGAATATTTTTAAGCTCTTGATCCCACTAAAAAATTTAATCCCTCTCACTTTAAACCTGTTAAATATTATAACATCGATAAACTTCATTTCAATACTTATAAGTTTAATGAGTTAACACATGCAATTATCAACCTACTATATATATTTATTTTGTACCCAAGCATAATAAGAAGAATTTCTTTTGCTATGGTTCTGCCTTAATTTTCCCTTCAAATTTCACAAATTAATCAAAATACCTTTTCGCTTATGCTCTTACTTTATTATATATATATATATATATATATATATATATATATATCTTTATTGATTTGATTTATCTAATTCAATCAATTGGCACGTAGCAATAATTCAAACTTGCGGAGGTAGATATCAATTACTAATTTGTTGACTGGGACCACCGACCGTGCATTTATAGTCTTTGCCTTCATGGCGGGAAGTTATGATAGGGTGCATTTATAGTCGTTGCCTTCACGGTGGGGAAGTTTTGATGGACAGGAGAATCCAACGCGATCCTACCCGGAAGAAAATAACATGTGAGCAAGTTTCGATGCAAAAGTAATTAAAAAAAGTAAAATAAAAAATAAAAGACAACTACTTTATTGATATCCGTGGAAAACGGTCATAATTGATGAATACGTACAAAGCATCAAGACAATTGCTGCGCCATTGAACTTTTTTTTTAGGACCCAAATAAAAACTTTTCTTTTCTTTTTTTAATTTATTTTTCATCAGAAAAGTTACTTTTGTTGATTATATTTAAATTCTTGATCCCAATTAAAAATTTACCTTGATCCGATTAAGCAGCCAATGGCATTGAATTAGATCCATAATAAAGATAGTCTATAATGAAGAATAGACCAAAAGGACTTCTAATGATACATAACTTCTTTACACACATCTACCTTAATTTTGTTAGTAATTGAATATGATGGCAAATAGAGTGGAAAGTTTTTCTAAATATAAAATAGGACATGGACAACCACTTGGCATGGGCCACTGATAAATTTTATTATTTCTTGGACTAATTAAAGAGCAGCCAATGTTGAATAAGAATCCGTACGAAGGAAGATATTTTCATAGCCCTTACCTCACGTCTTTGAAGGTGGAGATCACTTTGAAAACAACTACTCCGTACTTTTTGTCTTTCCTCTTATCCAACTTCTTTTCCAAGTCGACTTTTCAACTCCATGATGACTCTTTCATGTTCCTTTGCACTGCTTCCCTCACATGCCCGTGACATGGATTTGCTGGAGAAAATTAAAAGTGGAGAGAGAGATTCGTCCGGTCCAATATTTTCCACTCAAGTGCTCACAGAAGATGACGAGGGCACGCTTAGTCCACCGCTTGCACCGTCCAACTTTCCTCTTTCTTTTGTTAATATATTTTCCATCAGAAAATGTGTTTTTGGTTAAATATATTTCAGCTCTTTATCACACTTAGGAAGTTATCCCTCTTACTATGAGCCTGTATATGTTACCTATAATCTTCATTTTTATACTGAAATGTTGTATTATTAATGATAGCTTATTCTAAAAAATTATGTTATCAACACGTGTTGAGGATCATAAAAAAATATTAACATGCATAAATGTATGTGTGTATATATAAATATATATTCATTTAGTACCGTAACACAATGAAAAGAATTTATTTTTTGCTCAAGTTCCGTCCTAATTTTTCCTTCAAATCTCATAAATAAATCAAAATATGTTTTTGCTTTTACTTTACTTCATATATATATATTTATATTATATATATATATATATATATTATTGATTTGATTTATCTAATCTAATTAGTTGATATGCATCAATAATTTAAATTTGCCGAACTGAATATAAACTAGTAATTCATTGACCGAACCATTAGACATGCATTTATGGTCATTGCCTGCAACCGGTGGAAGTTTCAATGCACAGGAAAAGTGAACTTTCAAGGAAATGCAAACGCTGCAAAAGTAGATTTTCAATGAGATTGCAACCTTTTGGTCCTTCTTGTTTTTTCATGCGGGCCCTGACAACTCTCTCTCCTCTCTCTCTTCATTTTTTCTTTTCACCTCTGTCCTTTTTCTTTCTTTTCCATTGCAGGCCACTTTATCAGTTTTTCTTTGTAAAAGCTTTCTCTCTTTTGCCGACCATAACCTCTCTCTCTATCTCCTTTTCTTGGCCCGGAAGAAAAGCTTCATCTTTTTTCTTTTTCGAGCTCCCCTTGGCAATTATGGTATGCGGAAAAATGCCCCACCCACTCGGTCGAGAATCCTCTGCTTTTTCATGCCTAGATTTTCTTGTCTTCTTTGGCCGTTAATTTCGATCTCTGAATGTCGAGATTGCGCCCTTGTCAAAATGGAAATTACTCTCTTGATCTTGTCCTCAAGGTTTTTGTTGTTGAGGATATAAAATTTGAAAAACCTTTTTAGACAAAAAAATTTGGGGATTGATATAGCATTTGGTTTAAAGTTGAGGATTTTTTAACAAAAAAAATTGGGATAAAATTAAAATTGAACCTAAAATTTGAGAGTTTTTAAAGAATTAGGACCGTATAAAAAGAAGAAAGAAAAAGTTGAGGAGCTTCACCTCTTTTTATCATTCGGGGGGCATATTTGTAATTAGATTGCATGTGATGAGTTTATTTCTACCCCCACCCCCGGTGGCTCGGGGCAGGAGTCCTTTCTTTAACTTGAGGCTACGCTCTTCTCTACCAAGTTTTTGTCCACTTCTTATTGCGAAGGAGTGGCTAGTCCACCACTTCTTTCTCTACTTAATTACAAGTTACTCAAATTTATCGATGTCACAATTTCTTAATCAACCCAAAGCCAAATTAATAAATTAAAATTTTCAATTTTTTCCAATTTTTTTGTTTGGTTTACTTTAGCAGTTGCAAAATTCCTTCAACATCTATAATTGATAATGTGTATTAATTCAAATATTTATATTATTGAATGGAACTAATACATGAAATGTTAATTTATTTAGATTAAACTGCATTTTAAATAACACTTTAACAGCCTCTTAAATAATGAGGGTAGCTGTTTAATGAAAATATAAAATAAACCAACAAAGGGTTGGTCTAGTGGTAGCATAATAGCATGCTCCCCGCACGGGCTTCACCTGCCAATGGCCACCATTTTATTTACCAAAAAAAAATGTAAATTAGGTTTTATTTACCACCCAAAATACACCTAGGCATATTATTCTCATCCAACAATTTATTTTGTCTAGATCTATTCTCATTAAATAACGAGGGTAACTATCTTTATAAATATGTTAAAAAGGTTTTACTAATCACTCAAAATATATTTAGGCATATTAATATTATTATTCAACTTGGTTGGTGCAAGATGTGAAGCAATTTGTATGTTCAATAAAAAGAAGCTTCATTCCGATATCCACTTGTGACAATGCAAGCTAAAAGAATTATCAATGCTATTTATATACCAATAACTAAGCTGTCAATACTTGAAATTGTGAAGTGTTAAAAAAAAACAAAAAACAAAAGAGTGCTCGTGTATTTCACAAGCACTCCTATATATACTGTTGATGTACAATACTTTATAAGTGCTAAATTATCACAATTATTCAAGAGCTTAACTTCATTATTCTCTAAAGCTAATCAACTCTAGCTTGTAAGTTGATAGTACTTTGCCTGAAATGCGTCCAATATAAGAGGCATCGAACATGAATGTAATATATCAACCTATGCATTTTTACCACTCTAATAGAAGAGTATTAGGTGTATTTACCATGTCAACTGTTGCGATACTAACATATTCAACCTATCAATATATACAATAATCCATCATTGGTTTGATGTAATAAAGTTGACCTCTAATAACAACAAACATAGTTTTATCAAATTTAACACAATATTGTTACTAAAAGGCAATGTCATGACTTTATGTTTTTATCATATTAGTAATTCATTATATGCATGCTATTTAGTTCCATAAATGTTGCTTTAATTTTATATTTGCAATGTTCATTTTTTCACACTTGTTTTTATGACATCATATTGCGCAAAAGTTTGACAAACATCATGGCCCTTCAAGTAAATTTCTTATGAAGTCTAGACTAAGGCTTCTGCAATTTCTTTGGCCTGTGTTATACTTGCTGGGTAAAGGACGATCTTCATAGGCTCTCTCAATCTTCCTAGAATAGAGCAGAAACCCAAAAGTCTAGAGAGGAGCAGAAAGTATGCAAGGCAGGCCAACCTCAGGCCAAACAACAAAAAGCTTCAGATAAGTGTTTAGTAACGAAGTTGGAAGTGTCATCTCTGAAGTGACCAACAGAAGTGAAATCTAGCCTAGGAAACGGCATAAACATCTAGAACTGTTGCAAGCATAACCTTGCCTAAGATAGTTGTTTACTTAACCAGCCCATTACTTCCTAGGCAATACTGATTTGCTATCAGTCTACCATCAAATCCCTTTATTAAGAAAAACTGCTGTATGAGAAGCAAGAACAAGGAAAGGACTCATTCACTGAATATGATAGACCATATAGCTAAATATTTGATTTGAACAGACAGGACACTGACAATATTTTTGATTGGAAAAACATCGAATATACTGAAGCGCAAAACCCCATCTATATCGCCATAACAAAAGCTAGGCAAACATTGCTTTGAGGAATTAGAGAGCTCTACAAATGAATTTTGAACCTTGTCAGTTAACCTAGCATCTCCGAATACTAGTCCAATCATTCAAGGAACTACTGGAGCTGGAGGGAACAATTGAGTAGTGCAATCTTCAAATGCCAAAGAGTTACCAGTAGCGTTCTATAGAACAAATGAATAATTACTTTCCAGTTGGAAAATCGAAAAAGATGAAAAAATATGAGATCAAAGCTAAAGAGTCAAACAAATCAACAAGTTACAAATGACACCAAACATACGCTTCCAAAAAATCTTCCATAAACCCATAATAAAGCTGTTGGACCGTGAAATAAGATTCTAAGTTTGAAAAAGAAGTATTTAAGAACACCACACTCAAATAACTACTTAACTGCAAACGAAGCATTATGAAAGGTGTGAGCCATAAGATATCTGCTATTGGTAATAAAGATCATGAAATCGTACCAACTTTTAAGTTGAAAGATGCCATACTCCATTCACTTGGGCATCCTCCTCCCAGCTAAGACACAGCCTAGCTGCCATACTTCAAGCTTCTCAACAGTTTTCCATTATGCTTCATATTTATACCCTGTTAGAATGATTACACCACAGTATGCATAACTGCTGCAAGCACTAGCATGTCAAAAGCAGCACCCTGCACATTTATAGTTTCATAAAGACAGCTACTTTGGTAAGTAACATTTATTATGTATAAACAACTTCTCTTCTCAGCAATTCTTGTGTATCCATAGGTGTTATATTGGATTTGAATCAGGTTTCGGATCCACCTATATTGATTGACTACAATCCATGAAGTGGATGATTAGTAATAAACTAGTAGAAATCTCAAACGAATAGATTTGCAGCATCCTCAGCCATGTACTCGGCCATTCTGCTCATGACCAAGCTGCTATAATTTGATAAAAACATAACCAGTTATTTACAAACTTTTCCACCCACAAGCATAATTGAGGCACACATAAATCCCATCATTTAAGAGTCACCTAAGTTATTACCTTCCTAATTTGACTGAATTGAACAAATTTACTAACAATTGAAAGAAGCTATTAATTTTCATGAAAATGAGCATCTCACGGACGAATGCTTCAGTATGACACCATCCACCTAGAGCATGGATTCTCACCGCAAGTTGGACCCCAATAAACACTATGCTATAATTTGTTGTTGACAATTGAAATATTTTCAACCATTGATGACGACATTAGCAGCGAAGTAAAAGTTTTGTCCTACACGAGAATGCAGTTGAGCACATCAATAAGATTCAACTCCTAAAGTATATAAATCTATTAAATGAGCATATTAATTATGTATGATATGTGATTAAAGTAACTCACTGCTGATTTCACTGATTAGAAATTAGTCAATCAATTTCCTTGATTCATAATTTAACTCATGCATCAAAGAATGTAAAGTCAAAAACATTTCATGGCTTTGATTTAGGATTGAGTCCCACAATAAAGAATAAATATATAAGCATCATATGCAAAATTGCCCAAGCAACACACCCAGGGTTTCTTAAGCATCACGCCAAAGATGAATTGCATCACACAATCTGCAAAGCAAACACTTGCCAAGTTCAACAACAAGAAACATTATTGGAGTATACATAAGATCCTACTACGCAAGCTTAAAGAAAGAAAGAAAAGGAAACTTCATAAAATCTTAATGATACTTAAATCCTAGTTGATAATTTTAGTGATTAAACTTCAAGAAGAATGCCGATCCTTGCTTGAGTTTCAAAGTCAATCTTCACCAAAAACTTGGTAGTCATCCTGCATGATTTTGTTGGCTACATCAGGCTTAGTGGATGTTTTGATTGTCTCATACTCAATTCTATGAATGGGAATCCAATTACAATACTATGTATAAGATCTTTTTGTCCTTGCAGTCAAATAGATACTCATTGGGCAAAAGAAAAATAATTTGTAGCAATATTTCATGTCTGGAGATAATAAAATTAGTTGAATTTAAAGTATCTTTGCGATTAGTTATTATCTAACAATTAATTTACACATGTCACGGAATACCAATCTAAAAAATTATATCAGATTTTATGATTTCATTGGATGAAAATCACGATCCACAATCTAAAGATTTAATTTTTTTATTCATGACTCTCATTTCCATGTGATCACTTAGGTGAGGCTACCTACTTGACAGTTACTTAATAAACGAATACTGTTCCATGTTCAAAGTTCAAACCGCAAAAACATAGATTGACTCATGTAATCTATCTAACTAAACAATAGAGCCAACTTGATCAACAACCTGACCTATTGTGACATCCAGATTTTTTTGAGTTATAATTTCGACTGGATAAATATGGCCGTTTTCATTCAGTTGAAGCCCAAAAGAAAATAGAAAGGGAAAGAGAAAAGAAAAGAAAAAAAAAGAAAAGAATAATACCATGTGGTGTTATATTAGTATTTCTTTTCTCTCCCTATCTCCTTTTCTTTCTTTTTCTTTTTCTCTCTTTCTCTCTCTCTTTTCTCCCCTTTTCTTCCGTGCGGACAGCCCCCCTCCCCATGCCGACTCTCTCCCCTTTTCCTTTGCCGTTTCCTACTTTGCTTTCTCTTCCCCATTTGACTTTTCAACCATTATCTCTTCTTCTCTCTCCTCTCTCTTCTCCCCCACGTGACCTTCTTCTTCTTCTTCGTTCTTTTTTGTGCGAACCAGACCAAAACCAGCAAAGAAGAGCAGCAGCTTGCCGAGGACCACCGTCGCCCGTCCCGCCGCCGCACCGGAGCCGAACCGCCCGCGACGCCCGCCCGCACAACGCCGCGCGTTCCGCCGGCCATCCCTCGCGCCCAGGCGTGCTCCCCCGCGCGATCCAGCTGCTGCCCATCCTCTGTCCAGCTCCGTTCGGCCACCTCCGGCCACCGTGGGCCACCGCTCGGCCTCGCCAAGCCACCACCCGCTCTCCCGACCTCTTGCCGCCCCCAACCCTCTCTCTTTCTTGCCGTTTTGCGGCCAAACCAGCAAACCCGCGAATGGGTTTCCAGCGGCTTTAGGCCCGTTTTGGGCCGTTTCCGGGCCCCGAACCCGAGGCCCGCTTTGGGAAGAATTGTTCCTCGCGTCGCCGCCGTTGGATTGATCCGATTTGCGCGTGATTTGGTGAGTAATCTCACTAATCCCAGATTAGTTGACTAATTATGCTTTAAGGTTGATTTAGTTTTAATTAATTATGTTTAGGTTGTTAGATTAGAATAAATTAGCAATTATTAGTCAATTGTGATGCGATTTAGATAAATTGATTGTGCAATTAACAAGTAGTCGTGGTCTACTATTTATTGGAAGCATCTCGGGAATTTTCCGACGCCTAATCGAGCTTCAATTTGGCGATTCGGGCCTAAGTGAGATTTTTGGGCATTTAAATATTAATTTTCGGAATTAAATTAAATAATTATTTATTTTCCGAAAATTCAAGGGAGATGGTCCGGAACCGGAATATTATGCGGATGACTGTGGTGAAGTCCGTTTATTTAATCGGGCTTTATTTTGAGCTAAATTGAATTTTTAATATTAATTATTTAATTTTCGAAATTAATTAATTATTTATTTATTTCCTAAAAATTCAACTGGGATGGCTTGTGACTGGAAAATTATGCTGATGACCGTGGCGCAGTCCGTTTATTTAATTAAGCTTTAAATTGTATTGAATTGATTTAATTGTGGATAATTACTTTAGAAATGGCAAGAATCATCATGAAAGGCACGGGGCTTGATGATTAGATATATCACCTCGGAGAATGCACATGGCTCGGTGACGAAGTATGTTGCCTTGGAGAATGCATGTGGCTCGGTGATTAAGTGTGGCATCTAAAAGGACACGTGGGCTCGGTAATTTGATGCATTACCTCGGAGAATGCACGTGGTTCCAATGAGTACATTTGGCATCTAAAAGGACACATGGGCTCGGTAATTTGATGCATTACCTCGGAGAATGCACGTGGTCCCAATGAGTACATTTGGCATCTTGAAGAGACACGTGGACTCGGTGACTTGATGCATCGCCTTGGAGAATGCACGTGGGTTCGCTGATTCAAAATGGCATTTTAAAGGGCACGTGGGCTCGGTAAATTAATGCATTACCTCGGAGAATGCACGTGGCTCGGTAATTGGTTTTATCAATTGAGACTGTATAACAATAGCTGATATGTAATCGACTAGGTCGATTGATCATTGATTTGATTTAATGTCATGGATTGATTGACTGATTAGAAATGACCGTGGGTGGTCTTGTTGGCATTTAATCGATTAGGTCGATTTGATCGATGCTTCGATCAGTGATATGATTGCTTGGGTGCCTATTATGAATTGTACTGACTTGCAAATGAGATATGAGGCCAAGGTACGTCTTTTACCCTGTGCGTGAATAGGCAGCCTATAGTATAATGGTTTACTAATTGGGCTTAGTGGGGTAGAACTCGCTGAGACGTAGTCTCATCCCAGTTTGGGGAAAAACATTTCAGGACCCCGTTGAGGAGCTGAGGAGGAATCTGAGAAGGAGAACTCGGAGATGAAACCTGAGTAAAAGGACTTTTGGAAGAAGAAGATAATACCGAGAGAGATTTTGAGTATGACCTGAAGGGATTGAGATTTCATCTTCTTTTGTGAAC
This sequence comes from Eucalyptus shirleyi, assembly GCA_017140165.1. NCBI lineage: Eukaryota > Viridiplantae > Streptophyta > Magnoliopsida > Myrtales > Myrtaceae > Eucalyptus > Eucalyptus shirleyi. Next base: position 43,250,099 of record CM029450.1, read on the forward strand.
TCCAATTGATGTGAATAGTTATGAAGTTCTCTAGTTGATGTCATGTACAAAAGTTTGGTTATAAATTTCAATATGAAAAACATGGCCTTGCTTTTCTATCCCATCGTTTTATTGTTTAGGGATTTTAACTGCTTCCGCATGTGCTTAATAAACGAAAGGGTCGGCGATACTTTGTCCTGGGATATCGCAAAATAATTTGTAGCAATATTCCATGTCTGGAGATAATAAAATTAGTTGAATTTGAAGTATCTTTGTGATTAGTTATTATCTAATAATTAATTTACATATGTCATGGAATACCAATCTCAAACAGTATATCAGATTTTATGATTCCATTGGATGAAAATCATGATCCACAATCGAAAGATTTAATTTTTTTATTCATGACTCACATTTCCATGTGACCACTTAGGTGAGGCTACCTACTTAACAGTTAATTAATAAACGAATATTGTTCCATGTTCAAAGTTCAGACCGCGAAAGACAGATTGACTCATGTAATCTATATAACTAAACGATAGAGCCAACTTGATCAACAACCTGACCTATCATAACCTGTTTATATTTAGTTCAGTAAGTTCTCTAATAAAAAATCATACATAAATTTGGTTTCCTTAGTTGTTACATATTATGATTTGATCACACCATATAAATAAAACATTTCATGTAAACCTAGGATTTTGTAAGCTTATGGCTAGTCCCTTTTCAAACTTATTTGACATTGATGAAGATATGCATATGGTTCATATGTCACGTTGGTCATGTTAGGATGGGAACGACCCATTCAATTCAATCAAATTAGTTAAACGGGTTATACATCTCTTGCCTATTTAACAAATGGGTCATGTTCAAATAGAATTTTCTAATAAAATTTTTTGTTAATCTTATCCTGCTTAGATTGACCTATCTAGCAATCCATTGTTAACTTGACATTGAGGGACATGACCAATAAAAATGGAGTGCCGCCTCTATTAGCAGCTGAATGTTCAGTTAGCAAGTTTGTTGTTTGCATTGCATCATGCAGATTTTGAGCAATTCAGAATATTTCCCAAGAGAGACTAGAGAAAAACACGTTTTGATGATAAAGGAATGTTTCAGGAGGAATATCTAGTTGAGAAGTAATGAGGGTAACGTTCAAGTAACAACATAGAAAACGTAGTTCAAGTAACAACATAGAAAACTTACTTCGACATCATGCAGTAAAATTATACCATCTTCAAGTCCCAAGACAACAACCTTGCCATCAGGACACCGGCATAATGATGTTACACATTTACCTGGAGCAGACTAGAATGATTAAGAAAAGCTAGTATTGACAACACACATTGAAATGTGCAAAGAAAGTGAATTTTGTAAACGAGAGAGAGAGAGAGAGAGAGAGAGAGAGAGAGAGAGAGAGTATTTTGTCCCAGTAAAATTAATAGAAGAAGAGGAAAGATAGAGGATAGACATTAACCAAAAAAATGTTAATCAAAATTTATGAAGTGAGGGAAAATGTAATAACTGTACAAAATAACTGAGAGGGATATTAGTCACTCGATATGGGATTTCTTTGAGCTAGTAGGTCATCTAAACCAAGGGAGTCTATATCTTGTTGGCAGCCTCCAATCCAATATCATAAAAAAAAAATATTAGTCACTCAATATATGATTTCTTTGAGCTAGTAGGTCATCTAAGGCAAGGAGTCAAACCTTTTTCCAATTCAATTATGGAACCTCAAGGCGAAGTGGATGCACGAAAAATTACTTCAGGTGAGGATTACAAGTGTAATAGTATTTACAACTTAGGATCTTAAGAGAAACCATTCAAGGATTGGCTCTAGTACTATAGTGCACTCAAAACATTCTCCATATCCAGAAGACAATATGATGACCGAAGCATTGAGATGTTTCCAGAGAAAAAATCTCCTCTCTAAATTTTTCCGGTGAGAATAGACATCAAAGACTACCAAGGCTAGGCATCTAATTTTAAGTTCTTACAACTTTGAATTACCAAAAGATTAAGTCATAAAGGAACCCAACATACTTGGATGTAGCTCCCCTGACCTTCCTAGTCTTTTTGCTTTCTCCAATTTCTACTCCATCCGTCTTGACCAGATTGTCATACAAGTACGCAGCATAGCTCGAGATATATCCTATTCAAAAGTTAGAACTCCCACCATCAAACTTGATTAATCAAACTGACGTGACGAAATGCCCCCCAGTAATGACAAGAAGATAAATAAAACTTCAAGCAATACAAAATGTAAGAAACTTTCTGCCTATAGTCTATATTTCAGTATCCAATAAATCTCTCCTTGCAGGGCATGCTCAGTCAGTTAAAGAATGCTCAATCAGTAAAGGAAGAGGAGTCAGCAGTGGCTAAGATCTTTTCAGATGCCTGATGACATTTAGATAATATTCTGCAGTGGCTAAACCTGCCAACTCCAAGTGGTAATCAAGCATTTCTGCATCTGACAGAGCTAGTCTATCTAGCATACATGGCATCCCCTACAATTCATGTTAGTTATTTTCATGGACACTTTAACTGGCGTACAAAGAAAAGCAACAAGAAGGCAATACAGGAGTATGGTACACTTACGGTCGGGGTAGATGACTGACCGACTAGGTTATGGAAAAAATCTCGCAAAGGCAACAACCTGGTCGAGAAGTTAATAGGAATCTATGTGCCTATAAATAAAATCCCTTCATTCAACTAATACCAGCTTGGAATTCTTTACTCGCAACTAAGTCATCTCTAGATTTCCACTCGCACCACCATCATTCACTCTTCATTTCTGTGTAGAAGACCAACTCCTTAGTTCGACAGAGCCTCCTCATTTAGACTTTCAACCACTTTTATCTCTAAATTCATCCAATTATCCATCGAACGCAATTTGAACTAGATTGGCACCCACCTTCGAGTGCTCTGTGACCATCGCCAGCAAATCCTTCTCCAGATTCCGCTCACCCCATCTTCACCTGCCAATTGGAAATTGACCAAACCCCTCACAAAACCAAATCGACCTGCCCATTAGGTCACCAAAGAATGCCTAACGGGAGCTGAGCTTGAGAAGCCAGGCGGTTTGTCAAACTGAAGCTGAAACGGAAGCATGCCTGCTTAAATGTCAAGACGACGGGCCAAGCTCGAATTCGACCAAGCCATTTGCCATCACCATCCAAACTCCTAGCACTCGGCCGAATGTTAATACTCGACCAAGCCCTAGTTGGTGAGCTTTATGCTAAACTCCTGTTATAAGGTACGCACGTGCGTCAATGATACAGTAGGGTGAAAAAATGAGATCCAATGTCTTTCTTTTTCTCTTTTAACTGGAATTAGACAATTCACCTTGTTACAAGGTACAGTTTTGCTATACTAGGAAAATCTCATTTCTCCACTTGTGCATGCAGAGTTAGAGACTTGCAACTGGGCAAAGAAAATAGCACGCATAGTACCTCTGCTGCAAGTGATAAAACCTAAGCACATCCAACAATTGAAAAGCAAAAGAATAAGATAATTTACTCTTCCTTCCAAATACGATTACAAAAGCCCTGCAGGTATGTGCTTTGAGAGCTATTTTGGTTCCCAACTATATGACAAATTAAGCGATGCCAAAGCTTTCAATTGTTGAAATAGTAGATCTTATATACTAATTCTAGTCAACAATTGCTTTTTCAGTATTTAGAAAATAGGACACAACTACTTTCCATCAATAATTATCATGATCTTTGGAATCATGCTTATGCAAAACTGAGCAGGAAAAAGACTGACCCTAAACCAGCTGCTCTTTCTTTGGTCTTTTTGGTAGTTATTCTGAAGGCACAATGGGTATTTGCACCAGTTGTCATCAAGCAGAGTTGCAAACGATGTAAACCAGATTCCTTGTGCTGAAGTTTGGAATAAACTTCCTTAACTCCAGGAAAGGGAACAATGAATTATCCATAAGTATGAACCAAACGTGTTAAATTTGAAATGAAAATCAATCTGCTCACCCGAAGGCACAATTTACCAATCAAAAGCTTAGTCACATTCTGCAGCTTCTGAAGCAGCTCCTCAACTAGGCTGCAATACCCTCTGTAAAACTCAAACCAATTTCGAACAAAACAATTAGTTGGCCTTCCAAAATCCTCGCCTCTCATAAAAAAAAGTTCAACTCCGCTTCAATCAAGGATGAGACTTCCGCTACCAGCTGCCTCATCATACCAAAAAACCCTCTCAAACGCAATGACAGGACAGCAAAAGAGGACTCGAAGTCTCCAAGGGAAAAACCTCATCAAGTGCATACCAAAAGCAGCTATGGACCGCAATTTCCCTCAAAGTTCTCGAACGAAGCTTGATGTTTTGCTTCAGACCACGGCATCCGGCTGCCCTTCAACATCTCATGCATCACCTCATCGGTCACCTCCGAGTCACAGATGGACAGGGACCTAAGATTAATCCAAGCAATACTCCTACTAAACCAGAAGCTTCGGAGCCTCAATTGCAGGTTCACCAGCTATGAGCATTTATGAAGGAGCGGCGGTACCGCGAAATGGCCGGCCATCTCGCACGGCCTCTTTAGTCACATCGAATGAGAGGTCCTTGACGTGGTCGTCGACAGCAAAGCGAAGCCACGGGCTGAGCTCAGGCGCGTAACGGTCGAGAAAATCGACGTCGACGTGGAACTCTCTCTAGTCGAAGCAATTACCAAGGGAGATCGTCCACAGCCTCTGCCAATTGAAGCGACGAAGCACCACCACCTTCGAAGTCCTCCGTGACCATGGCCGGCCGGCAAATCCTTCTCCGGATTCCACTCCCGCCATCTTCACCCGCCAATCGGAAGAAATTGAGCCGAAACCTCACAAAAACTAATCGGAAAAGAAATCGAATCGCCGCCGCCCATTAGGAGGTCGAGAAAGAACGCCCGAACGGGAGCCGAACCGGAGAAGCCAAAGCGGTTCGTCGGAACTCGAAGCTGAAACGGAAGCAGCCCGGCGACCCCTTGCTTCGTCGGTCTCCATTGCTAGAGAGAATGCTCCGCAAGCAGCCCGAAAACCGCAGCCACCGGCTCTGCCGGAACGAACCGCGAGGAGCGTACGGACAGCGACGGAGGCAGTTGAAGAGCGAGACGAAGGATGGAAGAGCGAAAGAGAGGAAGGTAGGAAGCCCCCCCACTGGAAGAGCGAGAATTCCCGGCGAAAGATTGCAGGCAGAAAAAGAGGGACCAAAAGAAGAGAGAGAGAGAGAGAGAGCGAGATTTATTTTAAAGGGCCGCCACGGGATCAAATGGGCCGGGCTGGGCCGGGCTGGACTTTATAACAAATAGATCCTTGTCAAACACCTTTGGGCCCACGGAGGCTGAAGGATCCTCGCCCGCCAGACTCATGAGAAATCACATTCGCGTCGGTGCAAGTGTGGTGGACTAATTATTGAAATGTATTTTGGAAAAAGTAATGCGATAATCCTCATAAACTTTTAAATTATAGAAATATCCTAATGAATTATTCAACGGAATCTTACGAGAGCAAATGTTCATGCCTGCTTAAATGCCGTGACATCAAACCTTTCAAAAACTGGAGGGAGAGCCTGCGAATTTAGGGTCCTCGACTGAGTTTTGGCTTCGAGCGAATTTTTGGACCTCTAGCTAACCCATACATGAGGCAACGATGATGGGGGCTTGCTCATGTCGAAAAACTAAGTAGAGTTGGTCAATTGACAAATCAAATCAAAATATTGAGTTTTAATCAATTTGAAATTTTGAAGAAGGCCTATTCTACAAATGAACTACGCTCTCTCTCCTTTGCAATCATAGAAAACATGTACCGTTTACTTTTAAATTGGTATTTTCCTTGATATTAGGAGGCACGTAATTCAATACACAATCTGTAATTCGCCATATAGGAGCATAAGTAAATTATACACATAGGTGTTTGGTGCAATAGACACAAGTTGTCTTCTAGACATTTCCTCTCATTAGTAAAGCTTCTCCCCGTTTTCCCTAGTCATATTTGTTTTTCTGGTCATCTCTTCTTGTTTTCTCAGTCCTTGAAACTTTTAATTGCAATTTCTCCAAAACGATCTTGTGTAAAATAGCTTATGGAATTTAAAATTTATATGAGGTTTGCATTGACAGTGGACCTAATAACAATCATTTATTTTGTTGGTAATAATATTATCTCATCTTATAATTAATGTTCGATGTCAATATTTCTGCACTTGCATAGGTAAGATTACTTCTTTTTTTGGAAGAGGGGAAGAATACATTGAAGACGTGAATATTTGGAGGGGGCAATAAATAAAAAAGGATTTAATTTTATAATAAGTTCAGCTAAAGTTCACAAAAAACCTATCATCATGACAAATAATAAACATAAGAAGTGTCTCATCAGCACATTTTACATTCCTACATTCTTTCTCCTTCAGATTGGCAATAATTCCAAGAAAAAAATAATACAATTAAACAATTTTAAATTCTTGAATGTTTATACATCATTAAATTAAAAGACTACATTATAATCTTTATTAAAGATACAAAATCCATTAACAATATTGTGAATATAATCTCATGACGTTTGTTTTTTGGGTGGAAAATGTCCTTTATCTTAAACCTACCATTTATTTGAGGATTCCAAATCTCTGAGATTGGAATATAGCAAATGTTCTTGATTGCTACCTTGAAACCATATATCTTGCTAGTCACGTTCTACACAAGAATGTATCTTGTCCATTGGATTGGATGCATCACTTAGCAATGATTGAAGAAGCGAGTCAATCTCAGGTGAGAGATTACAACATGCAAATGTAGAGTTCGTTAGTTGAGTACACTGCCCGAACCATTCAACCCAAAGTATAGATAGTCCAAACCAAACATTTGTTTCCCAGAGCTTTTATAAGCAAACAAGATTCTATCACATTTCAGTTTCTAACTCATTTGCTGATTCCTGTGTTCCATCTGTTGAAATTCCTTTGCGAGTGTCCTTCGCAATTATTCAATGTCCCCAAATGCTCCAAACTGCGGTAGTTCTCGACTCTCTGCATTGTTTCTCTGATGCAATACTGAGGTTAAGACATCTTACTAACTAAACAAGATATATCAAGGTAGAAAATATTAAGGCTACTGGATAGTGGAATAAGATTCTTAGTTTGAAACTTAACTGCAAACAAAGCATTAGAAAAAACATGTAAGATATGAAGAATGAAATACTCTGTTAAGAATCAAGATCAAGAAGTCATATCAACCTTAAGTTGAAAGATGCATACTTGTTCACTTGGGCATCTTCCTCCCGGTTGAGACACAACGCAACTGCTGCATGGGACTTCAAGCCTTGTAATAGTTTTTCATTCTACTTAATATTTATGCCATGTTAGAAACTATTATACCACAGCATGTATAACTGCTGCAAGCACTAGCATATAAAAAGCAGCACACCACATATCCATAGTTAAGTAAAGAAAGTTAGATTGGTAAGATAACATTCATTATATTATGTAAAAACAAACCCTCTTCCAAGCAAAACATAGTCCATAAATCAGATGATGGTTAATAAATTTGTGGAAGTCTCAAAGAAAGAAATGCAGTAGTATCAACCAATTTGTAGCCATCATACTCATGACTAAACAGCTATAGCTTAATGACATAACCAATTATTTATGAACTTTTCCACCCACAACCATAATTAAAGCACATTCAAATTCTATCATTCAGGAGTCACCTAAACCATAACCTTTTTAATTTGACTGAACGTATTTGAGTTTCAATATTCAGAATAAACTACTAATTTGATGAAAATGACCATGTCACATATGACTGTTTCTATTGACACCATCGACTGAGAGTGTAGATCCTCACAATGAGCTCAACCTCTGCAAATGCTATGCTGAAATTTGTCATCAACATTTGAAGCATTTTCAATCATCAGTGACAACATCAGCAGCAAGGTGACAATTTCCTATCCTACATGATAATGCAATTAGCCACATCAATTAGATTAAACTCCTAAAGTGTATATATCTATTGAATCTATTATTAATGTATGACACGTGAAAACAACAATTCATTTAGGCTATATATCTCTTCTAATTTGCTCATCCGTTTAACAAATGGCCATGTTCAATGATCTAATAAGATTTGTTAAGCTTATCCTGCTCAAATTGACCTATCTAACAGTCCATATATACTTGACATTGGCAAACATGACCAGTAAACATGGATTTCCATCTCTATTAGCAGCTGAATGTTCATTCAGCAAGCTTGCTATTTGCATTGCATCATTCAGCTTTTGAGCAATTAAAAAAATTTCTCAAGAGAGATCAGAGAAGAACACATTTTGATGATAAAGGTTTCTTGCAGAAGGAATTTCTCGTTGAGAAGTAATGAGGGTAACGTTCAGCAATAGCATGGAAAACTTACTTCTACATCATGCAGTGAAACTGTACCATCTTCAAGTCCCAAGACAACAACCTTGACAACAGGACCTCAGCATAATGATGTTATATGTTTACCCGGAGTAGATTAGAATAATTAAGAAGCAGTATTGACGATACACAATGAATGTGCAAAGAAAAGTGGGTTCATAAAAATAAAAATTAAAATTAAAAAAACCAGAAAAACAACAGAGAGAGAGAGAGAGAGAATAATTTCTTCACAATAAAATTAATAGAAGAAAAGGGAAGATAGAGAATGCACGGCAAACAGGAAATGTTGATCAAAATTTGTTAAGTAAATCAAAGTGTCATAATAGTACAAGATAACTGAGAGGAATATTGGTTACTTTATATGGGATTTCTTTGGGCTAGTAGGTCATCTACAGCGATGGAAATCTATAGTTTTTTGGCAGCCTCCAATCCATTATCTCAATCCAAAAACAAATCTTGCTGTCCACTTTGAACCTCGAGGAGGAGTGGATCCATGAAAGCTTACTTCGGGTGAGGATCACAAGGGTACAAGTATCTACAATTGACGATCTCAACAAGAAGCATTCAAGGGTTGGCCCGAGTAGTATAGTGCACTCAACATGTTCTCCAAATCCAGAAGACGATATGAGGCATTAGATGTTTCAGGAAAAAAAAAAAGCCTCCTCTCCAACTTTTTCCATTGAGAATAGATAGCAAGAACTGCCAAGGATAGGCATCTAATCCTAAGGTCTTACGAATTTGAATTACCAAGAGATAAAAGTCATATGAGAACTGAAGATACTCGGATGCAGCAACCTTTACACTCCTAGTCTCTGCGCCTTCTTCGATTCCTTACATTATCCCTCTCGACCAAATTGTCATACAAGTATGTAGCATAGCCTGAGATATCCTCTTAACAAGTAAGTTAAACTCCCACCAGTGAACTTGACTAATCAAAACGATGCAACAAAATGCCCCTCTCTAATCAGAAGAAGATAAATTTATTTTTTTATTATTATTATTTTTTTTTGGGTCTGATGGATAAATTTACTTCAAGTAGTACATGTGAGAAACTTTACAGCCTATACTGTACAATCCAGTATACATGGAATATCTCCTTGTAAGGACGCTCAATCATTAAAAAAGAGGAAGAAGAGGAGCTAGGAGAAGAGTTACATTTAGAGCACCAAAATTAGAAATATGTGGAAAACTATATAGATGCTTGACACCATTGGGATGGTATTCTGCAGGGCCTAAACCTACCAACTCCATGTGGGCATTAAGCATTTCTGCATCCAACATACCTAGTCTATCTAGCATCAATGACATCCCCATCTTCCCCTCCCAAATTCAAGTTATTTATTTTAATGGACGCTTTAACTGGTGTACCCAGAAGGATGACAACATGCAAACACCATTTACCATTCCAAGGATGCATTGCTAGAGTTTAAAGAAGTCCCAGAAACATCGAGCTCCTCATCCTTTGATGATTTTTCCTCCTTTTAGAAGCGCTGTGCAAAAGCTCTCTTGGATGTTACAGCACTTACATCAACCAGTGGCATGATAACCGAATCCTGCCAGTGAGTTAGATGAAATCAATCCAGTAAGTAACATCAAATGAACTACTAGTAGTATGAAGAAGTTTACAAGTCTCTATTTGTCAAACTCAATATTTTTTTTTTAACTCTTTGGATCCAACTAATGGGGTAGCTAACATCATTGACCACAAAAGCTTTGACCAGATTAGTGTAGTGTATTCAACTCAAGTTGCTTGCTTTTGGGGGACATGGTACGATTTCCTACCTTTATCATTATGTGCTATTCATGCATTAGAATTAATGCAAGAGAGTTTTCAAATGGCATATAGGGTACCGAAAGGTTTCCTCAAGAAACTTAACGAAAATGCTTCGTGAGTTTTCCTTTTTAGCAAGTACATGAACTAACAAGAGCTTATGCACAATATAAGGAATTATTCTACAGTACAGCCGATATTGTCAAAAGACATTCTGCTAATGTCTTGTTTGGCTCAAAAGTACTGGTATATAACAGATGGCCTAACCAACTCTACAAACATCAAGATGCATTCTTTTGCTAATTTGTCTATTCCATATGTTTAAATTCCCTGCAAGTGTCCTTTGCAAATATTCACTGTCCCTAAATCCTCCAAATTGCAGTAATTCTGAGGCATAACATGGTGTGTAAGACGTCTTGCTGACTTGACCTGACCTGACAGAATACATCAAGGCAAAAAGAGCAAGAAATTACAATTTATCTTCCAAAAATGAGGAACGATAATCAACCCATCAATTTTAACCCTTGTTACCATGTGGATCATTAAAATAGTGCTGGACCAACAAAAAAAAAAAAAAATCACGATTGACAACCAGCAAACCACCCTAACTTGAGTCACCTTTATCTATTTGAAGTGCTCTTAAGTATTTATGAAAACTGTAGGAAGATGACATGAAATGAAAAACTAACCACAAACCAGGAGTCATTTACAATTGCACATCATCAGTTTAGCAACTAATTCAGTGCTAGAGCACATGAAAACAATACTAGGCTTGACAACATATCATTCTGACATTTAAAGCATGACAAAGTTCCATCACACCACAGTATTAGAATTCTTTGGCACGTAAATGAATAGCACAACCCAATGAAGGCCTACCAAAATAGTTGCTAGAGTACATGAAGGAAATACTAAGCTGTCCATACCACGCAGTATCCAAGGAATTCTAAGCTAACCAACTTTCTTGCTTCGAAGGCAAGGAGACTGTTCACAACCTTTGCCAATAGAAGCGACGAAGCACCAACTTCGAGTCCTCTATGACCATCGCCAGCAAACACTTCTCTAGTTTCCACTCCACTATCTTTACCTGCCAATAAAAATCAAGCAAACTTCACAAAACCGAGTCGGAATAATTGAGTTGACTGCCCATTAGGTCGCAAAAGAACGCTGGGAGCCGAACTTGAGAAGCTAGTGGTTTTTCGAACTGAAGTTGAAACAGAAGCATGACGCACAGTGGTCCTTTGCTAGTTTCCATAGCTAAAGCTCTGTGAGCAACCGAAAACACAGCACTAGTGCTGGAAAAATCGCAAGGATACGAGCAAAAAGAGGGTTTGTGAAGGATAGAGCTCAAAGAGCCCAGAGGAAACGTGGCCTGACAACATGCAAACAACCTTTTATCATTCCAAGGATGCATTGTCAGGGTTCGGAGAAGTTCAAGAAACATCAAACTCCTGATCCTTCTATGATTTCGACTCCTTTTAGAATAGCCTTGTGAAAGCTCTCTTGGATATTTCAGCATTAACATCAACCGGTGGAATGATAATCAAATCCTGCTAGAGAGTCATATAAAATCAATCCAACAACTAACGTCAACGGACTACTAATAATACTCCAAAGTGTATGGAACTCTGTTCATCAAACTTGATATTCTTTTTGAACTCTTTGGATCCAACTAATGGGGCTTCTGACATCATCAACCACAGAAGCTTTGATCAAATTAGCATAGCGTATTCAACTCAAGATGCTTGCTTTTGTGGGACATAGTATGATTATTTTCCTTATCATTATGTGCTACTAATGCGTTAGAATTAATGCAAGACAGTTTTCAAATGGCGTATAGGATACTGAAAAATTTCCTCATGAAACTTATGGAAATGCTTCTTGTGTTTTTCTTTTCAGCAAGTAAGTGCTCTAACAAGAGCTTATGCAAAATATGAGCAATCATTTCACAGCACAGCAGATTATGTCAAAAGACATTCTAGTTAATGTATTGCTTGACTCAATAGTTCAGGTATATGACAGATGGCTTTACCCACTCTACAAACATCAAGATGCATACTTTGGGGGGCTTGGAGTAGGTATATTGTGGACTCAAACCAAATGAACATGGATGCATAGAAAGAAAAATTCGAATTGTAATTTTCTCAATCAATCCAAATATTTCAAGATGTTTTCGCTTCTACCTTGTTTGCTAGTTCACTCACGACCACATTACTAGCGAAGAGCTCGTGCTTGCATTTAACACTTCTAAACTAATATGATTATCTCAATCTGCTAATGAAGACAGTTCTGTGAGATAAAATGGGCGGAACACAATGGTTGGGCAAATTTTATCCCAAGTCAAAAGCATATGCATACTAAGGGATGCCCTATCAACATGCTCCTTTTGCACTGTAAATTCACTCTTAAGTGCACCCTAGAAATATGCAGTCATGAATTGCATCATGATTGTAGAGCAAACTAAAACCTCACGTTAGAAGGATCGCCACATAGGGTCCTTCATTTAGCATTTTCTTAGACCTATACAATGACCTTTGGCATGCTATCAAAAACCTATACACGTCAGTTTTTTAGTACTTCCAGCATTCCAAAATCAATCAAATGTCGAGAATCTCTATTTTTCTGTATAGGATGAAGGATCTTAATTGAAAACTAATGTCAAATGATGCGCTTTGAAGCCTTATCATCTATTTCCGCTACTGGCATGACAAGCAGAACCATTTTGCTAAAGCACACATTAACTTCCATAAACATCTCCCTTGGATTCCTTGAATTCAAGTAAGAAAACGATAGTGACACTATCAACCAGGAAATAATAATGACAAGATCATAAATCTTGAAAGATATTGCACGTAGGAAATACAATACAAATGAAAATTGGGCAGTAGATTTCAAAAGAGCATAGGTCGATTATCTACTTTATCTACCTTCAATAGAAAATGTGGATCCTTCCGGTCTATTCCTCATCTGAGTCGTCCATATAGGATGGACATGTTCCTCCATATGTGCCATATGTAATCTGATAATATCGATAAATCCACATTCCAGATAATTCCGGAATTGTTTCGAGCGACTTGCATCCAAAGATATTCAATTCTTCCAAAAACTCCAACCTATTGACGCCTTGAATTTGAACCAAGTTTATGCAGTCTCTAGCTTCTAATATCTTCAGACTCCCAGATTTTGGAAGAAGTAGCCTTTTGAGTTTAAGTGCACATAGAGATATGCAGCATTTCCAAGGACTCCAACCTGTCGAGGCCTTGAATTTCAGCTAATTTCTTGCACGAAGTAGCACATAATCTCTTCATACTTCAAGATTTTGGAAGGTCTAGCCTTCAAATTGAAGTGCACTAGATAGATAGTTTTTCCAAATACTCCAAACTATCGAGCCCTTGAATTTTGGCTAAGTTTTTGCAACATCCAGCATATAATTCCTTCAGCCTCCCGAATTTTGGAAGGTATAGCCTTTCTATTAAAGTGCACTCTTCAAAATCTAGCCCTTCTAGGTACTCCAACCTATCAAGGCCTTGAATTTCGGCTAATTTGTCACAGCTCTCAACATGCAATTTCTTCAGACCCTCGAATTTTGGAAGGTCCAACCATTTGATTGAATCGCAGGATGCAATAGTCAAGCTTTCCAAATATATCAATTTGTCAAGAACTCGAACTTCAAGTAGATTCTCGCAATCGTAGGCATCTAATGTCCTTAGATGGACAAACTGTGAAACGTCCAGCATTTCAATAGATCCACAGCTCCAGACTTCCAAGAATTCCAACCTGAAGGACGTGTTTAGGGATTGTGGTGATTCCACTTCTTCACTGTCCGTTGGTTGGGAGCATTATGAACTCTTTAATTGCGTTGATGGAAGCTCCTGGATGCACCGGAGAAATCTGCAATCCCGAAGTCGTAGTTCCTTGAGATAGGCTAGGTGGGAAAGCAAAGGCAATTTACGACTTGTACAGGTGACGCCCAAACGTGCTAAGCCGGAAGGAAGGTCCGGCAACGATTGGAGCTTGGTGCAGTCTGTAAAATCAAGGAGTCATAGGGAAGAAAGATTACACATGCTTTCTACCATTATCCCTTTCAGATTTCTGCAACCGTAAGCACGTAACTCTCGGAGCTTTCTTAGACTCCTAATACCATTGGGCAATTCTTCTATACCACTGTAAGAAATATCCAGAATCTCTAGATTCTCCAAAGACCCTATGCTATATGGTAATGCAGAAAGGGATGTAGTATGCTGTAGATCGAGTTGCTGCAGTGCTTTTAATTTACCCATTTTTGCAGGAAGCTCCCTGAGGTGGAAACACGCGCCCAGCTCCAAGCGAAGGAGGGCCTCCATGTCTCCAATTGAAGCGTCGATTCGCTTCAGTCTCTTACACCAATTGAGGATGAGAACCTCCAACTTCTTAAAAGCTGAGAGGAACTCCGTATCTTCCAGGGATTCACAATATGAAAGGTCAAGATATTTGAGCTTCTCTGCCATCTGGTAAAAAAAGTAAAAATGATTGTTGAGGGGAGTGTAGAATTACAATCCAAAAGAAAGCATATAAAGGAGTGAAAAAAAGACTTTTAGTTCTTACCATGAAAAATTTCCATCCTTCCCATTTCTCATTTATCTCGCTATATGGCAATTCGAGTACAGCCAATTCCTCCACGTGAAAATTGTCTACTTCAAAATTCCTAGGACATTTTTGCCATCGAAGCCATTTTAACTCCTCCATTGAGCCCTCAAAATCTCCACTGAGATGTGCCCCTTTCATGAAAAGGAATCTTAGATTTGTTAATTTTTTGAATTGTTTTGCTGTGTAAACGTCACCATCTTGCTTGGCTACTTTGCCGGAGCCTTTGGAGTTGCCTTTACTCAAATCAATGACCTCAATCTTGTCCGTTCCCTATAAGCCAGAATCAACGTTTATTAATACTAAATCCAACTAAAGTAATCTAACATTATTTGTTTGTATTGCGATTGACGTCCATTAATGTGTTCAAGATGTGAAGATATGATTTTTCTTTTTATGCCAATAAACAATATTTATAAAGGCTAACAAAGTGAAGAATGTCAACTTCCATTTTGAAATTTGGCCATATACATTTGGATCTCAAAAGGAATTATGATGTCATGGTTCATTCAAAGTAAAAACTTTACAACTTGTAATCTTCTTCTCCATACTATAGCTTCATTAACATACTAGTTAAGACAAGCGTGCAATGCAAGGAATTTAATCAAATTGCAATGTGCAAAATCAAAAGTTGATTTGATCTATTTTAATAGAAATATATTTTTTCTCTATATACATTTCACATTAATTTTGTGTATATTACTCGACTGTGCTACTTAATAAAAAAATATAACACATACTCTTTTTTTCCATTGGAGTAATAACCAATTACAAGAAACTGAATATTGTGACAATAGTAATATTAATATATTAAGTACTTAGTATTTACTAGTAGTAACTTGAGATATTCTTAATTAATTATTTTCTAATTATAAAAAACTAAGACAATAATATTAGTTATGTTAATATTCTCTATAACTTATTATTTTATCGTAAATTTTAGTTTGGCTATAGATTACAATTTGATATATTCATAATCATAAATAACTTATTAGCTATATTGATAATCTCTACAACTTGTTATTTTATCATAAATTTTAGTTTAAATATAAATTACAATTTGATATAATCATAATCATAAATAACCAAGTTACTCAAATATGATAAACATATTAAAAAATTAATTGTGGAAAGTGCAAATCATTTTTAGAAATGAGAAAATTGAAGCTATTTTTGGCTACAAGCCTACATGGAATAGCTATTCCTTGGCTGCAACAGGAATAACTACTCCTGATTTTGAGAGTATAGTAATTTCTAGCCTATTTTTTAATCAAATGAAGGAATGATTGCTTCATCAAAATAGAATGGAAATAGAATAGTTATTCCTGAGAACCAAATTGTAGCAAGCTTTCACAAAGTAATAATAATGATAATTCTGCATAAGAAGTCAAGAAGTAATCCAGAAAGTTCATGGACTTCCACATGTCATTGTCTTAGAACCAGAAATTTTGCTATTGTACTTCACAATGTTGTACAAGATTTCATGGATACTCATACGCAAACAACATAATAATTTGGGAAGGATTTTGATCTCAACACTCAAAAGAAATCCATGAGAAGAGTAACTATAAAAAGGAAAAAGGAAGAAATCTTCACCATAAGCAATCTACTTAGATTAGTCATTGCTTCCAAATAAATGCTCAAGTGACTATTTTTAATTGACTATAAGAACCGACCAAAAAAAATTGACTATAAGATTAACAGTTGGTTGTAGGTCACAAAAAAACAAATAACAGATAATTAAAAATTATTGTAACATTCACTCATTTAAGAATATGTGGCTTACATGTTATAATTATTATAGTACCCCAAAGACTATTATGTTAGCAGGACTTTTTCCCTCATTAACTTCCCTCTCAAATATTAGAATGCCCAATCTATCTTCAAGACTTCTTTGTGTGGTGGGTAACCTTTTTCAACTTAAAAAAATGGATAGGTAGGGTGTGGCCGAATCCCGAAAATAAGCCAACCTTTTGTACTCGGACAAAAGTCGCAAAACCTTTCAAACATCTATCAAGCATAACCTTCAGCATCTACGACAAAGATAACATAACCTTTCAAACACACCAAAAAAAAGAAAAAAGAAAGAAAAAGAAAAGGCCAACTGTTTCTGTAGAAAAAATACAAATTTCAACTATTATAATGATTAAATCGCCATGGATGAGCTACATTGTTCATTGTGCTAATGTACACAGTGACCCATGTCAACCCACACCAAAAAGGATGTTGTGTTTTACTTTATAATAATGTTAACAATTTGCTACAAAATTCCTGGCTTTTTGTAAAGAAAAAAAGTGTCATAATTAACATGGTTCATTGTGCATATCCGCACAATGAGCTATGTTGAATGACTCGAGGTGATTTAAAGTGAAAATAGGCAGAATTGATGGTTGGTGTAATTTTTGTCCCATGAGTAAAAGGATTAGTTTGAAAGGTAATCATTCCAAATTCAAAATGCTGGGTCCTTTTAGGATTTTTTTCAATTCGTGTGATCTTTATCCCAATCACAAAAAGTCGTACTTCTTTTATTTGGTCTGTACTCATTAATATCCAACGGGTGAGTTACGAGTGTGTTTCAATTATGCTTTACATGTCTTTCATTTTTTTGTTTATTTAGTAAGGCGTCCTAGTCCTTTGTCATTGCTTCGCACTTGGCATGCATTTTTTTGCATAAACACTTCAACAGAGGAGAGTATTGGGTGACCTCTCAAGTTGCTTTGCCATGTTATAGGACGTCTTGTACAAGCAATCTTTCTACAATGTACTTTAGGTGCAACACTTGAGAAGAAGGATGTGGAGGAAATTCTTCATTTCCTTGATAGATCTCAAGTGGCATTTCGATCGAGCCTACGCTGGAGGGTCCTTCTAAAGGTTCAGCATAATTGTAAAAGGAAGAGGCTGAGAGTTGTGAGTGGCTAACCCAGCCTCCTTCGTCCCTTGGGACCAGCAAGGGGTAGCAGTACTTTTTCAAACAAAGAAGGATATTTGGCATTTGTTTTTCAACCGGAAGTGGTGCAAATTGTGGTTCTTTCAGCTGCTTGTAATTTAGATAATATATATGAAAATAACTTCGGATATTTTCATTCAATGTTGAAATAAGCTGAAAAGAAGAACTTATATCATTTTTAGCAGAACCGCACTGATTTCAACTTACGATAGTGCCATGGATGAAGAACGAAATGGAATCATAGAAGAATACTGACATAATTATATCAACCTTTACCTTTTTAGCTGTAAAATTTAGTTATAACATTATATTTGTATATAAAATATACAGCATATTCATTTTTCTTTTGCTTAGTTTAGTTTGTTTTATCATGTAGTACGAAAGACATAATACATTGACACTGGCTTCGAACTTGTTAATCTATGAATTGGCTCTTGTGATTATACATACGTCGCATGTTGAGACTGTAAAAAAGTGTTGAGTCTTTTGATAAACAACTAATGTCAAACCAAATGATGGATTAAAAAGAGCAGAGTCGCAATCATGATTAATTCACAAATGCAAATACAATCTCATGCTTAATAATACAGAAAAGAATTTTAGAGTATTTATCTCCTTGACCTTTAATGTAGAAAATAAGTATCCCTTCCATTCTCTATTATGGAATAGTGACTGAAATTTCATGAGAAAAGCGGGCATCATTAGTCCTATTATATTAATTCTAACATATGATTTACATATCCCGATCAACTACGGTTTACAGTAGTATAGTCAAGTTATTTAATGCATGTGTCAAGGACGCAACTAAATCAATATAGATATTCAAGATTTTTGTCAATAAAGAATACCCCAATCAATATCTAAAAAGTTTGAAAGTACCTCATTCTTGAAGATTACTCTGTAATATACACTTGTTTAAGAAATATCTTAGATAAGCTGCTATACTTACTAAGAGAGAAGCAACCTCCTACTTTCTAATCATGTCGACGCTACAAGGATACCAATATTAGAAAGTTCTATGTTCACTAGAGCAAGCACTGAGTTGACGACCAACACTACTCTAGCAAGAGAACATGGACTAAGGGAACAAAAGAAGAGAAACGGTTACCTCATTTCTCTTGAGCATTTTCAAGGCTTCCTCGGAGTCCCATAACCTGCTATGGTGCCAAGGCCGTTGCTGGTTTCCCTCACGTACAATTGCCCTACCAAGATCTCTTAATTGGTCATGCATTCGGAGCTGAAGATCATCTCCAATTTTTATTAATGACATAAATCTCAATACTTCAATATTCTCCCCTGGAAAAAAGTCACAAGCGTCCCACATGTAAAATGCGATTCTCTTGTCAACGCCAATGAGAAAGCAAGCAATATCCAAAAATATTTGTTTTTGTTCATAATCCAATGCATCGTAACTTATCTTTAACTTTTCTTGCACTTCTATACAAGGGTCATTGTCTAACTTTTTTATCATCTCTCTCCATTCTTTTGATTCTTTTCCGCATAATAATGAACCTAAAACCTCAAGGGATAAGGGAAGTCCTCCAACGGTGGATACAACTTCACGAGTGAGGCCCTCAAATTCACTTGGAGGAAAGTCCTTTCGAAACGCATGTTTGCTAAACAGAATCAATGATTGATCAGGATCCAATTCCGTAAGGCCATAGTTGTGGTCCACCCCTACTAATTCAAGAATTCTCTTGTTTCTGGCGGTAATAATGATCCTACTTCCCAAGGAAAACCAATCATGATTACCGGCCAAACACTTCACTTGATCGACATTATCCACATCATCAAGAAGAAGAAGGACCTTTTTATCTTTAAACCTGGAGGAGATGAAATTAATCCCTTCATCCTTATTACGCACTTCATTTTTTTGATTCGATATATCAGAGATTAACTGATTTTGTAAGTCATGAGCACCACGCTTCCATGATTCCCTTATATCAGCAATGAAGCTACGATGCTCAAATTGATTGGACAGCTCGTTATAAATGGTTTTAGCAAGAGTAGTTTTACCAATGCCTCCCATTCCATGGATGCCAACAAATAGGAGGGCATGAGATTTATCATCTAGAAGTTCCATAATGTTCTTCAAATGACTATCAATTTTGACCAAATTCTCAGAAATAATCAACTCAAGCTTTTTCTTCAGTTCACTCAACACTTCACGGACAACCAATTTCACCAACTCTACTTCAGACCTGTCAAATGTGACAAGAGTTCAAATATGTGGTAACAATAATTTTATATTGTTTATCTATTGAGAATGTAGTAATAAACGAATCTAGGATAAATTGAAAAATTTTAAGAATTGTTTTTGTCACACCTCCATATATTGTCTTATATGCTAAGAAAAAGGTTCGAGAAATGCTTGTGGTTGTTTCACATGACATGCCCCCTTCCACTATTACTCCCAAAATTAATTTATTAAATTAGAAGAAACTTGAGGGCATCACTTATGAACCTTGAATATTGCATATGTTATGAATTTGAACCAAATTTTAGACTCGTTGTGTGTTAAAGATATTAGGGATGATGTGGACGTAACTTTGAAAACTTTCTAGAGCCTTTGAATAATAAAAAATCCAATAAGCCAACCTAGTGTGAGAGTCAAGAATCAATCAATAAATAGGTTATAACTTTGGTGCGAAACAATTTTAAATTCTATAATACCAATACAAAAAGCCGTTCAAATTGTGATATTGTGAACAACTTGAATGCAATCAAGGGGATTTCTCCTTGTTTGCGCAATTCTACACAATTGCAAGTTTCTGCTTGTGTTATCATTATAGATTGGTGTTCTTATTAGTTTTCATTGCCTCTAGGGATAATGAGTTCTTGTACTTTGTTTTCCTTTTGAGTAACCATGTTCTCTGATTTTAATTGATCTAAGTAGAAGGATAATTTTTTTTTTCCCAAAATAAGAACATTGATTCAATATATTTAGGTGTATGAGATAGAAATTACTTGCTGAAGATAGGAAATGCATTGAAAATTATTCAAACAAATATATAATATAAATAATCCCTTTTCCTTTTTTTATATTTTCCATCATCATCTATAACTAATGAAACATTTCTTTTGTAAAATAATTTTAATAGCAACTAGTCAACAATATTTGATTTAATAAATGTAACTTGGGAAGATAAAGAATTATGCCGTTGACAATCACCATGCACGATATGATGTTACGGGCTCTAAATAAAAATCACCAATAAGTTGTACTATTAATCTCAAATAAATATGTAATTAGAAAAGTTTGTGACGATGACTAGTGTGTCATACACTATAAACATGAAAAAAAAATGGCACGATGTTACAAAATCTTTGGATACAAGAGTGAAAACTCAATCAAAAAATCTCATCATTCAAGTGAATGGGATCATACCAATAAAATCTTTAAGTAGATTTGTCAATATCATTAAAGCAAAACACTAAAAAAAAAAAAAAAGAATTATTTATCAAACTCGTGCTTCGCAAGATCTTACTACCAACATGATCTTTCTATTTATATATATAGAACGAAAATGAAGCGGGTAAGAATCAGAACAACCAGTAAACCACCGCACATATTAAAAGAAAGTAGAGGATGCCTTGGTGAGAAATTTTACCCATTGGCTTCGTATCCTTTCAAGTTGCTAACTTCAAGGAGTGCTTGCTTCCATTTCTCCAAAGTCGTTGGGTCAAAAGAAGACCTTTCACGCAAATGACTCTCATGCTCATGAAATGCATCTCCAAACCTCCCGGTTTGATATCGCACTTCAGCTGGTTTCACTTTATAGAATATAGGCACCACTATCTGCCCATTATTATTCTTGCGCTCCATTATTTGAACCAGTTCATCCAGGCACCAACTGCTTGTACCATAATTTACAGAGAAAATGGGGACCAAGATCTTACTATTCGTGATGGCTGCCATAAGCTCTGGTTTGATGTCCTCGCCTTGGCAAAGCTCATCATCGTCTTTGAAAGTGTGAATTCCGGCTTTGAAGAGCCCATGGTAGAGGTGATCAGTGAAGCTATGTCGAGTATCTAGGCCTCTGAAACTCAAGAACACCTCGTAGCAATTACCAATCGACACCATGAAAGAACTAGATGCATTATTGTTAATTTCTGTCGAAGACGAACTAGATCCAAAAAATTTAGTTTCTGTCAGCACAGTCATCAAACCAGATGCACCAGTATCAACATCCTCTGCATTTCCACTCGCATTAGTTTTCCTCCTCTTAATGCGATGATGCATTTCGGCCTCTGACTCTGCCACTGAGTTCAGCTTTCAAGCCCTAACGGAGAAAAAAAACTAGAATGCCCCTCAAAAAACAGGAATGCCTTCTTGCCTCTTCTATTGTGGTCTGCTAAAATATCAATACACATGAAGCTGCAGATTTGTTCGGAAGATGAAAAGTGTAGAGAGACTTATGACGAGACTGTGACACGGATTTGCAGGAGAAGATGAAAGGTGTGTGTGTGTGTGTGAGAGAGAGAGAGAGAGAGAGAGAGAGAGAGATTCATCCAGTCCAATATTTTCCAAACAAGTGCTCCAAATAGATAAAAACATCAAAGTGTCAGGACAGTGAACAGTTCCCTGCTTAGTCCACTCCACTACTTGCACCATTGAACTATCGTTTTCTTTTGTTCATATATTTTCCATAAGAGAAGGTATTTTTGTTACTTATATTTCAGCTCTCGATCCCTCTTTGGAATTTTTTTGGTCATAATCCCATATGGAATTTACCCCTCTTACTTTGAGCCTTGTGAATATTATACTATCAAACCGATAATCTTCATTTTAATACTGAAATATTGTATTATAACAATCATGTATCCTAAAAAAAAACTATGTTGTTTACGTGTGTCGATGATCATAAATATTATCAAATTGCTATATATTTATTTATTTATTTTGTACCCAAGGACAATGAGAAGAATGTCTTTTTGGTTCTCATTCTACCATAATTTTCCCTTCTTTTTTTTGGAGGGGGGGGTTCAAACCTTAATTTCTCCTTCAAATCTCATAAATAAATCTAAATGCCTTTTTGCTTTTGCTTTTCTTTATCATGCATATATTTCTTTATTGGTTTGATTTATATAATCCAGCTAGTTGGCACGCACCAATAATTCAAGCATTGCCTTCATGTGGTGGAAGTTTCAATGCACAAGAGAATCCAAGGCAATCCTACCTAGGAAGAGGATAACACAGTGAGCAAGTTTTGATACACGGCAATGAAAAAAAAAACCCAAAAATAAAAGAGGATTGCTAATATGGTATCGTAAATTATGGGTGATCGATTTTATAATTACTCCATTTTACAATAGAAAGAAGCTTATCCTGATATCCACTTGTAACAATGCAAGCTAAAAGAATTATCAATGCTATTTACATACCAACAATCCATACTAAAATGTCACTAATTGAAATTGTGGAGTGTTATCCTCACCAAAAACCCAAAGCATTATGGAACAAAATCTAGAATTTACGAACCCTCCCCAAAATAAAAGTGTTCATGTGGAACCTTTATCAAAATGCCCTGCCCACCATAGAAAATTAAGCCAAGAGGAGAGTCTTACCTAAGCCGATGTGCTCCCTATGTAAAGTGACCCCAGAAAACAGCAGAACACTTGTTCCTGCTCTGCCCCTGGACAAAAGGAATATGGTCAGATCAACGACTATGGGTACAAATGCGAAGTGCAGGACTAAAAAGCATGGATCGGTGGTTTATGGAGTATGAAAGCAACCTTCCTCAAGCCCCCGAACCCGAAATAGTGAGCGAAGCTCTCTGGTTCATCTGGAAAGAGAGGAATGACGCTGTATTTCGAGCAAAAACGCCAGATCCGCAGGGAGTTGTAGCCGACATGCTTGCGGTGAAGGAAAACTTCAAAGATCAGATCCCACTACAGAAGCGAGACACCAGCACAGCAAAAGACATATCCCTCTGAAATGGAAACCGCCGGATCTGGGATGGGTGAAGATAAACGTTGACGGAGCTTTCAAAGCTGGAACAAACGACGGATCTGTGGCTGGAGTATGCAGGGACGCCCACGGTGTACTGCCTGGTGGCTTCGCTTGAGCGGTGAAACTCCAATCAGCTTTCCACGCGGAAACCCTGGCAATTTGTGAGGCTCTGGAGTTTGCCGCGAAGTGGGAAAAAGAAAAGAGGGGCACGCGTATCTACTATAGAATCTGACTGCCTCACAGCAGTTCGGATGGTTTTGGGGTTAGATCCTGCCCCCTGGGAAGTCAACGAGATTGTGAAAGAAGGCCGGGCCGTGCTATCTTCACTGCCTCTTTTATGCTTCACCCATGGACTGGGAGACCTAAATAAAATCGCAGCTTGGATTGTTGAAGCCCAGCTGCTAGGTTTCAAGTCCCCCACAATCTCTTTTGGATGTTCTTTATTTTAAAGCTCATTTAAGTTGTTCCTCTATATTATTTACTAGAAATGAAATGAGAATTTAAGGACACATTTAATAACGATTCTATCTTCGAGAACAATTTTTATTTAGAAATGATTTTTATCTGATTTTATTCTCAAAAATAATTTCTAAGCAAAAGAATGTGTTTGATAACCGTCTAAAATTTATATTCCCGAAATAGAAATGCATTTAATAGGAATCTTAAATTCTTTTGTTTCTTTTAATTTTTTCATACTTTTATTATATTTTTCTTATATTTTTCTCTTTTTTCCTTTGCTTTTTCTCTTCTTTTTCCTCCTTCTCTGTAGTTGATCGCCGAGGCTCGCCTGGAGGCAAGCCTTGGCCTCGCCAGATCTAGGCAAGATTGAGCCTCGCCCATGCCATGCAAGGTCGACCTCACCCTAGCCTAGCGAGGCCAAGCCTCAATGTGGTTGTGCAAGGCTCAATCGCCTGGCAGTGGCTCGGCGAGGCTCTAGTTGACGAGCCTCGTTGTGGCTCAGTGTTGTTGGGGGCCGGCAACGTAGAAGAAGGTAGGCAAAAGCTTCGAACTCCTAATCTTGGGCTTGGCTCACGAACTCAATATCCCAAATGATCATTTCATTGTTTAAATGATAACAATCTGCTACCAAAGCTTCCCTGTTCTTTGACATTTCATCCAAAAGCTTACTCATACAACACCAATAAGTGAGAATCAAATACCATTGTTTGGGAGTGTAAGTTTTGTAGTAAATGTGCACAAAATTGCAATAAGATTCTTACAATTGAGAATCTCGAGGAATGGAATTTGATTTTTCATAGAATAGTATTGTGTGTGAAAGCATTTGAGGGAAAATATCGATCATCTCTTTCTTCTTTCTGACTTTGCTCCCAAGCTTTTACAATGGAATACTAACAATAACATGTTGTTTTGTTGATATCATCATGCTTTTGAAAGATCAAAAAAAGAGAAATTGCACATCTTTTTTGTATCTTTGCTTCCCATGCCTTGCATAACCTAGGGTTTCCACCTTTTCAATTTTCACATGCTACCCCGAAGGAATGCAATCTTACTTGTTTCAAAATGAAAAAATTATATTATGACTGATAAAATCTAGAGCAAGATCAAAATATTGGTAGGATCCTATGGAATTCTTGAGCCCGTGGCATGCTTGTAGTATTTGCCTTAAGGATTGATAAAAATTTTGTTCGTAAGAATAAAAATCTATTTTTTTGTTCCCGAAAATAGATTTAGATTATAATTAAGAAGTAGAAAAAAATTGCTTCTTGTTCCCGAAAACAATTCTTAGAATCAGTTCTTATTTTTTTCTTTTCTCCACTTTTCTTCTCTTTTCTCTTCTTCTTTCCCTTTCTTCTTTTTCCTTTTGGCCGGTCACTGGCCTCGGCTATGGTCGGCGACCTCGCTGGAATAATTCAAAGATTTCTGTTGCTTTTAAGGATACTTTGGTGTGGAACAATTGAAGAGGTGGAACCCTTCTTGTAAAGTCTTACTACAAGCTGCTTGATGGGGAGATTCGTGGTAGAAGAGATTTCTCTCAGGAATCAATTTGGAAAGTGAGAATTCCAATTAGAGTTTTCTTTTTGCTTGTTCAGCAACCTGGGAACAAATCCTTACTTTAGAAATGAGACAAAATACTAGTTAATAGGTGTTTCCTCAGCAAAAGGAGGTAGAGTCCATGCAACATCTCCTCCTTCATTGTTCTTGGACTCCTATGCTTGCACCATGTTATCTTGGGTTATCAAAGGTTTTATTGAGCAAGAACTTTGGGCATGGCAGGGCATTCGTTTATAGCACAACAAGTAGGATTAACTCAATTCCCCTATTTCTTTTGGCTGATTTGGAAGGAGCGGAACAAGAGAGCTTCTTATGGAAAGAAATCTTCTATTCTATTTTATTGAAATTTGGCTTAAAGTCACACACTTTTGGTATAGTGCAAACTTGCATATGGATGTAAATGCCTTGGTTGATTAGTCAATGATTTATCTAGTATTTGAGCTCCCTTTTGGTTTTGGGATTTGTTTTGCATATAGCTTTAGTTTTTTGGGCTCCTTTTGTATGTGGGTTGCACCCCCTTGGTGCCCTACAAGTGAACTATATAATCTATAAAAAGAAACTTAGCACTTTTCTAAGGATTTTAAGTTGTTCCAATTACCCTTTATTCCAACACATGTTATCTAACCATATAGTTTCAATTACCAACATCAACATCTCACATATGATTTTGTGCTAATCAGCATAATCATCATCCACATGGGCAAAAACACTCTATTAACTCAGTTGTAATTCCTTTTGCGAGTAACGTCATCATGACAAAAGGGTGCTGCTACTACTGAAAGTCAAGATCAAAAAAGTTCAAGAGGAACTTTGGATCCAATGAGCTACTGGCACACTACCTAAAAAGGAGCAATAGTAGTAACTATGAGTGGTATACAAAACTAATTTGAAGAGGAAAACTGCAAGTATAATGCGTAAGTAGGTCACAAACATCTAATATGAATCTATCTGGCATTTGACATAGTAAAACCAATTTTAATACTAGGACTTAACATCCTTGGCATTATTTTGCCAAAAAGAGGTGGTATATCAAAAATCACGATCTAAAGGTATGATAAAAAATAATGATATAAAATAATCAGTCCTCACATCTAAGTACTAAACAAATGATTGCAAACAAAGACTCTCATAACTGTGGTTAAACATCACAAATTAGATCCATGTAGGCTCAATTCATTGTCATCCAAGCACCTACCAGTTAGTTTTTTGCTCATTTTCTTCAAATATTTGAGTTTTCATTCTCATCCTTAGCATGCTGACTGCAAACATAACACACACAAAAAAAAAAAAAAAGAGTTTCACTTACTACATTGAGTTCAATGAGCGGAATCTAGTAATATAAATAAGTCTAACCTCCCCTAGGCTTTAATAGTAATATAAATAGGTAGAAAGAGTTGAATATGATTCTTTGGTACAAAAATTGACTCTCGCTATTATGAGGTGATAAATGCTTAGATTGAAGCAGGAAATAAGCTCTTTCCTTTTAAGTTGAGAACATATCTCTACACCTGCTAATTAATGTGAATGTGTAAGCATTCCATATCCAAATCTCCATATACTGTACACTTGAAGCTCAAACTTAGATCAAGTTCAAGTTCAAACCAATGATTAATGACCTACAATTTCTATTATGCGCTTATAGGAGAGATTGCCAACTTATTGAATCAGACTCAAATCAGATTTTAGTTCACCCTTTCTAGCCACTTAATGTTGGTAATTCATATCATTGCATACGATATGTTCATATGAAGAATCAACATCAAGATTTTCTGAAAAATATGGCGTGTCTCAAGATGTGCAAAGCATAACTTATAGTAACAAATTCCTATCTCTATCTAATCATTACCAAGACTATTCTTTGAGATGCGTGAAACTTAATTATTTGGGAAAAAGACCAAATGCAAAAGTAATAAATTGCACCTACAAATGATTGAGGACAACCAGCTGAAGTTCTTTTTCAGCACCACAAACAACTTTTGGTACACGCTTCATACCCTATCACTGAACAATCTAGTAGACTAAGATTATTAAAGCCAACCAAAAAAGCCATAGTCCTACAACATCATTAGAGCTTAAAAAATCAGCCATACCACTTCACCCAGAGAAAACTGATGGACTGCAGGACTAGTACTAGTACCATTGAGAAGATTAAAAAATTCCTCCTAAGGAGAAAAGTCAAGACCTAGATAAGCAAACGAAAATAGTTAAATGAAGAACAATGAAACGCCATCTACCGCTCTGTATTAATAGTACCACTTGCCACGGTCACTAACAAGGTTTTGCAGTAGATCAAACTTCCTCATGAAATATGTTAATGGCATCAGCACATTACTTATACATGACTGATAATGATGTCGAGATGACATGAAGTAAATCTTCAATGTCCAAAGCCTGTTGAGCAACTTGATGAAGTTCATTTTTTCTGCAGATAGGAATAGATTAATAATCTAGGGAGGCATTCAACTGACAAACATTTCTCAAAAGTCCGTTCTAATTTCAATTTAAGAATTAAAACAAGCCAGAAAATGTGTTTAGTAACACTACGAAAGCAACCGATGAATAAAAAGGAAAACTATCCTCATAATCAAAATCACAAACTAAAGATGACTTTTTAGTATTCTCATTCCAAATGCAAACATGGAGATTTAGAACAACTAAGGCTATTTTTGGAATGTGATGTAACCCAAGCATATTCTCACAATTTTCATCCCTAATGACATATATCATTTTCATTTAACAAACATTTTGTCAAAAAAATAAAATCAAAATCGAAAACAATTTCTATGAAGACGAAAACTATAGGCCTTAAACAGTCGGGAACAAATCCTCCTCTAGATTCCACTCCGTCTTCCTCACCTACCAATCGTAGAAAATCGAGCAACAACCTCACAAAACCGAATCGGAAAACAATCGAATCGCCGTCACCCATTGGGAGGTCACGGAAAGAGGTCCAAAAGGGAGCCAAACTTGAGAAGCCAAAGCAGTCCATGGAACTTGAAGCTGAAACGGAAGCGCGCGCTGTTGGAACAAAGCTATGTTGTAATTATGGTTATAATTATGGTTAATGGATCAACGAAAGCCAATAAATTAAGATACGTCTTTTATATTTATGTATATAATTTGGATTCATGAATTTCCTATAGTTTCCTATTCACGTATCTATTGAGTTCATGAATTTATTGAGTTCATGAATCTCTTGAATTCATGTATCTTTGGATTCACGAATCTCTTGGATTCACATATCTCTTGATTCATGAATTTTGTGGATACATGCATCTATTTAATTCATGTATCTCTTCTGTACATGAACTAAAAAAATCTCTATAAATATATGGAAGCATAGAGCTTCATTTACGAGTTTTTGGTTTTCCCGACTTGATTCCAAAAGAGCTTTGATATGCTTTTCGACTCTTCCATCTTTTCTAGGTGTGCTGGTTCAATTGAACGGTTTGACAGAGTTCTATTTGCATAGTGTTAATTCAAACCGATTCGAGGTGTTGTATCTTTGGAGGCATAGTTCGTGAATCTGCAGAGTACCATTGGCAGGAACTAATCGCATTAAGGAGATTCGGTTATCCGTACCTCACCTCTAATTTTATGTTATTTTTTCAATTATATCTTATTTTATTCTTCTCCAAGATTTGTAAGTTTACATAAAAGAAGAACATTATATAGTTGTCATCGTCTTCTTTACATTGATGTTCTAATTGCAACAAACAATTTGTGTTTTCTCTGGATTAATTTCCAACAATTTTAAGGCAATTATTTCACTCACTGTTTGTTGTTCTTGTCAAATTATTGAGATGCTTGAAAATAATCAAGTGCCATTCAATGTCCATAATGTTTCAGGTGACGTTCATATGGTCGATTCAATAGTTGCTATGGAAGATGTTCAACCCTCAAAGTCTGAATTTGTAGCAGCCAATGCTACGGGCCTTTGGGCCAACACCAATTTTGGTGGTGCGGGTACAAGTCATTTGACTGTTATGCTCAGGACTGTTTTTTAGAATAATACAAGCCAAATGGCTTTTGGCTCCATTTCTGGAGGGATGGTTCAATGAACTTTGCCTACTGTGATGACAACACCTCTAGTTACAGCTAATGAGAGATTGTCTGCTGTGGTGATGTCTGAAGCATCTCTGGTGTCGAACACTAATGGCTGGTGGCTAGACAAAGGTGCCACAAATCACATATGTGCATATAAACGCATGTTCTCATCTTATGAGAAGGCTGAAGAATATGAGAAGCTTTATATGGCTTACTTTGTATCAACAAAGATTGCCGGAAGAGGAAAGGTGATCATGAAGTTTACATCTGGCAAGGAGGTTGTCCTGTTGAATGCGCTGCATGTACCAAAGATTCGGAAAAATCTAATTTCTGACCCCACACTTGTCAAGAAGAGTTTCAAAATTGTATTTGAATCTAACAAGTTTGTACTTTCGAAAGGAGGGATGTATGTGGGAAAATGGTACTTGTGTAATGACCTGTTTAAAGCCAATGTGGCTATCATTGATGTAAACTCGAATTATGTGTACCCAAAGACTATTAATAAAGAAAAGTCTTTAGTTTACACTATTGTGTCTCCTTATCTATGGCATAGTAGATTAAAACATATAAACTATGGTACAATAAAGAGAATAGCAAACTTGGGGTTAATTCCAAGATTTGAGTTGGATGCCCGTTACAAGTGTGAGACTTGTGTTGAGGCCAAATTTGCTAAGAAATCTTTCAAATCCGTTGAAAGAACAAGTAAACATCTACAATTAATCCATAGTGACCTATGTGATTTAAAGTTTATAGAAAGTAGAGGTGAAAAAAAGTACTTCATCACATTTGTGGATGATTATACTAGATTTTGTTATATTTATTTACTAACTAGCAAAGATGAGACTATGAGCATGTTTGTCAAGTATAAAAATGAAGTTGAAAACCAACTTGATAAACGAATCAAAGTGCTTAGGTCTGATAGAGGAGGAGAATACAGTTCAATCAATTTCAAAGAGTTTTGTGCTAGTTTTGGAATAATTCTCCGAACAACTACACCTTATACTCCACAACAAAATGGAGTTGCTGAACGATTGAACAGGACACTAAAGGAGATGGCTAACGCCATGCTTTTGAGTTCAGGTTTACCTCAGAACTTGTGGAGGGAGGCAGTTTTAACTGCAAATTATATTCTTAATAAAATACCCCACAAGAAGAGAGGTAAAATTCCATACGAGTTATGGAATGGAAAGTTGACATCCTACAATTTTCTAAAAGTGTGGGGGTGCTTGGCCAAGGTGGCGATTCCTCCTCCTAAACAAACTCGGTTGGGACCTAAAACAGTGGATTGCATATTCATTGGTTATGCTCAAAATAGTAGCGCATATAGATTTTTGGTTCATAAATCTGAAAATGCGGAAATTCATGTCAATACAATCCTAGAATCAAGGGATGCATAATTTTTTGAGGATATATATCCTGCAAAAAGAAATCAATGAGAACTTTCTCAAAAAAGGCTTAGAGAATCAGAATCTGAGAATGATGAAGTTGTGACCAAAGAAGCCGAACTTCGAAGGAGTAAAAAGCCTCGAATCGAAAAAATCTTTCGGACCTAATTTTCTAACATACATGTTAGAAGGTGAGCCCCAAACATATAAAGAGGCAATATCATCTCCAGATGCTCCTTTCTAGAAAGAAGCTGTTGACAATGAAATCCATTCTATCCTAAGTAACCATACTTGGGAATTGGTTGATCTTCCACCTGAAAATAAACCAATTGGATGTAAATGGATTTTCAAGAAAAAACTAAAAGCTGATGGTTCCATTGATATGTATAAAGCTCGACTTGTAGTCAAAGGGTTTAGACAAAGAGAGGGTCTTGACTACTTTGATACTTATTCACCTGTCACAAGAATAACATCTGTAAGGATGTTGATTGCTATAGCTTCGCTATACAATTTGCAAATACATCAAATATATGTGAAAACTACATTCTTAAATGGTGATCTCGACGATGAGATTTATATGGAACAACCTGAAGGGTTCAAGATCAAAGGACAAGAACACAAAGTGTGTAGACTTGTCAAATCATTGTATGGACTTAAACAAGCTCATAAGTAATGGCATAAGAAATTTGACCGGGTAATGATTCAAAATGGGTATAGAATCAATGAATGTGACAAATGTGTGTACACTAAATCCACTACAGTTGGATATATACTTATTTGTCTATATGTCGATAACTTACTAATTCTTGGAGATAATTGAGGTCATCAAAATCACCAAGAACATTCTCAAGAAGAACTTTGAGATTAAAGATTTAGGTGTAGCGGATTTTATACTCGGCATCAAAATTCTAAGGAATTCTGATGGCTTAGGTTTAACACAATCTTATTACATTGAAAAGGTATTTGAGAGATTTAAAGGATTCGGCATTAAAGATGCAAACAATCATTTTCTTCCACAACTAACTTTAAGAAAGAACACTGGAAATAGTGTTAGACAACTGAAATACTCTCAAGTAATCGGCAGCATCATATATATCATGAATTGCACTAAACCTGATATTGCGTACTCAGTAAGCAAACTAAGTAGATTTACCAGTAACCCGAGTCATGAGCACTGGAATGCTCTGATGAGAGTATTACGATATTTGAAAAAGACAAAAGACTATGTTCTACAATATGGCAAATATCCAGCTGTTTTGGAAGGTTATTGTGATGCCAACTGGATTTCAGATTCTGATGAATCGAAATCGACTAGCGGATATGTATACACGCTAGGAGGTGCTGCAGTGTCATGGAAATCCTCTAAACAAACTCTAATAACGTGCTCTACAATAGAATCAGAGTTTGTTGCTTTGGATAAAGCTGCTGAAGAAGCAGAATGGCTTCGACATTTTTTAGAAGATGTTCCAACGTGGCCAAAACCTATGCTTGCAATTTGCATACACTGTGACAATCAAGTGGCAATTGCAAGGGTGCATAATGTGATTTATAACGGTAAGTCTAGACACATTTGTCATAAACACAATACCGTAAGGCAGTTGCTCTCTTATGGTATCATTTCTTTAAACTTTGTAAAGTCAAAGGAAAATATCGCGGATCCGCTGACAAAAGGTTTGTCAAGAGAGCAGATAAATTGCGCATCGAGGGGAATGGGTCTAAGAGCCTTAACCCAATAAAGAGATTCCAGGGTAGAAACCTAACCTATGCAATTGGAGATCCCATGGTCTAGGTTCAATAGGACAACGCAAATTTTGGAAATTCTAGTGTAAGCACTGTCTCCCATTCCTATGATGCAACAGTGCTTTCCTACAGCGTTATTAAGGGTACACTATGCGTTTAATGATTCCTATAACTTGGAATATATTATCCAAGTAAGATATGGTATGATATCTTTAATAGGAATGCACCTATATGCATGGAGCTGGCTGACTCTATGAAAATCTTTAAAGGCTAGATTTTCTAAAGCACGCATAAATCCCGAGAGGTTTAGGGCCGAAAGAATGAACACAACCGAGAACCAATCTTGAATTGGAAATACTCCGTGTGAGGTTTATTGTCTAGGCTTACACAAACAACTGTCGATTCAAGGCTTAGTCCATCAACTAGTTAAGTAAGTTCGATAGGCTTTCACTAAAGAAGGTTCAAAGCAAAAGCTACCTATCTTGATGCGGTGTATTTCAACAGGCATGCTCAGATTCCTTCGAGTCAAAAATGTTTTGTTGATCCATTAATGTGGGGGATTGTTGTAATTATGGTTATAATTATGGTTAATGGATCAACGAAAGCCAATAAACTAAGATACGTTTTTTTCTATTTACGTATCTATTTTGGATTCATGAATTTCCTATAGTTTCCTATTCACGTATCTATTCAGTTCATGAATTTATTGAGTTCATGAATATCTTGAATTCATGTATCTTTGGATTCACGTATCTCTTGATTCATGAATTTCATGGATACATGTGTCTATTTAATTCATGTATCTCTTCTGTACATGAACTAAAAAAATCTCTATAAATAGATGGAAGCATAGAGCTTCATTTACGGGTTTTTGGATTTCCCGACTTGATTCCAAAAGAGTTTTGATATGCTTTTCTACTCTTCCATCTTTTCTAGGTGTGTTGGTTCAATTGAACGGTTCGACAGAGTCTGTTTGTATAGTGTTAATCCAAACAGGTTCGAGGTGTTGTATCTTGGGATGCATAGTTCGTGAATCTGCGGAGCACCATTGGCAGGAACTAATCGCCTTAAGGAGATTCGGTTATCTATACCTCACCTCTAATTTTATGTTATTTTTCCAATGATATCTTATTTTATTCTTCTCCAAAATTTGTAAGTTTACATAAAAGAAGAATATTATATAATTGTTATCGTCTTCTTTGCATTGATGTTCTAATTACAACAAACAATTTATGTTTTCTCCGGATTAATTTCCAACAAGCTAGTACAGAGCTGTTACGCTCAGTCTAATCGTCGGAGGAAGGGGACAGGGGCAGATCTTTTTCTTTTTCTTTACCTTTTGTTTTTGAAAATTGAAAATTGAAATATCCTTTTCTTTTGCCCTCTCTTTTACTTGTTTTAAGTTCGTGTTTCACATTGGAATATGAATCTTTTGATTTTTTTTCTTTTGGTAAAGAATATTCTTAATTAATGGTTAATTTTCACAGTCAATGACCAAATACGAAACAAAGAAACCCTTGTTTGACTCTACTCCCCTATCGATTCATTTTATTTTTCTGTTCAATTTCTCTATTTCGTATCTTCCATTTTGTCAGGTCAAATGAGTCGTGAGTTCTTTAGAACGCATGTGATCGTTTACCAACTAGTTTCGAAAAATACCAGACTTTGTTATAATCTTCGTTGTCTTGGTGGAAGAAAGTTTGTAATGCTTGATATGGCAAAGATTGGTTGGATGGATGGTCAATAATCTCCCGAAACCACACAATAGTTTGTTTTTTGAAATTGTTACGGTATTATGTAATCATGGAGTTCCTTTTTTGGCATTGCTTATGCCTGATATGATATTTTGTTAATTGCTTTACAAATTATCCAGAAATAAAATCCCAAAAATTCTCAAAATGAACAAAAGAACAAAAAAAAAACTCCAAATGGAACAGCGCAACAACGCAAAAAACGAAGAAGAAAGAAGATGAAAAAATGAATGAGAAAAGAAGCCAATTGAAAAAAATCAAAAAATTTCTTGGCATAGTCACTTAATAAATTTTTTGGCATTTCTCTAACGAAATCCTTTTACTTTTTACAATTCTTTTTTTTTTTTGGATTGCAAACGATAATTTTGATTAGACGGGTTTTGTTGCAATAAACAAAAATGATGCACTCATGCGGGCTAGCGTGCGTCATGGTTGATTAGAAAAAAAGAGAGGAAAATGTACAAGTTAAGCGCAAATCAAGTGGTCCGCCGATTCATGTTTTGATCTTCGGACTACACATAGCCCGCATGTACGCTTGTGCGCTACCAGCGAGTGGGATACATGTCTATCACACTCAATTTCCAGTCGAAAAGAAAAAGCTAAGATCAATTTCGGAAAAGTGACTTGCATTGAATTGTCAGCCAAAATCTTTCGTGAAAAGCGAATGATTTGAAAAATGTTTTTCAAAAAATAATCACCCATACAATTACAAAAATAAACGAATGCAAAAAGATTTCCATCGTGATGGATAATGGAGATGTATTTCTTTGGTCGATTATTTCAAACAATACGAGTGATCATTTTTAAGAATGTATTTTCCAACATTCATCTTTTTGCGAAACAAAAGAAGCCTCAATGTAATCTATAAATAATGTCATGTAGGATATGATGTGTTCAGGTTGGTTTAAGAAACGGTATTGTTTAATTCAGGTCCATGTGTTCAATAGTCATCTCGCCGCACACCCCAACAAAACAAAGTGGCCTAATGGGAGGACTCGTGGGACATCACATCGATGCAAATGTGGTGGTGGATCTAATTGTTGAAATTGCAATTTGGAAGAAAGCAATGTGATCGTCCCCATTCACTTTTGAATTAATATATATGCTAATGAATTATTCAAATCAACATCTCACAAGAGCAAACATTCACACATGCTTAACATGTCAAGATGACAGGGCAAACTCAAAGGTGGCCAAGCCATTTGCCATCACCAACTAACCTCCAGGCACTCGGCCAGATAGAAATTACTCTAACTGAGTCATTTGCCATCACCGCCCAAAATCCAGCCCCTTTCCATGCGCCTATCTTTTTCCCCAAATTTTTTATGATTGCACATCAAATTTTAATGTACACGATCACTCTAGAGTCAAGCAGCGAGCGTCATTCATGTCTCTTTTTATCCTCATCATTCTTTTGGATGGATCACTAAGTCTTGTTACCAATAAATATGCAGGCTATGTTTAATCTGCCCATTCCCCATATCTGCAATGCAGAGGAATTTCACACACTGCAAAACTTCACGTCCTTGGCTTGGCAAGAGCATGCAGATAGCTGGGTTTGCAGCCCGTTCTTCTCACGGCCATGAATGTAAGCTCGCCATGCCAATGCTGCTTTTACCAAGAGATGCACCCTTGCTGAAGAAGATAGTCATTAACGTCAATCAAAATCTCTCGAGTCTTTGCCACGGCTAGTTCTAGCATAGATGCAATCTTACCATAGTGTCTCGCTACAAGCTGCTTAATAGGGAGGAAGTCGGTGGACAAGAATGGTTTGGACAGTTTCCTTAGCTTGCACCGAATTATCTTTGGGTTATTGGAGCTTTTATGGAGCGAGAAACTTAGTAGTTGTGCCACTGGCATCTTTTCAATAAAAGAAAAAAAGAAAAAGGACAACCCAGAAACTCAACATTGAACTAAATGAGCTACATCAATTTTCATAACAAATAATTTCCTACCAATCATGTTCAATTTTCCATCTAAAATATCTCATCTTAAAGTGAAAATTAGCTGTAGTCAAGACATTGTGATCAAATCATCATTGACAATTCACAAACCTGTACATAGATCTGAAAAAACCTCCCAATTGGGAAACCATATTCCACACTTATAGATCTGGTGATACGCAATGGGCCCAAGGGAGTCCATTTAGGAGAGTCCCAACAAGGAATTATAAGGACTTGGTCCATGAAACTAAAGAGACAACTGATAGGAACCAAAATGATATTGACTAGAACAATTCTCCAGCACGCATTTCTAGACTAATCAAATGTTTGTAGAGACAGTACCAAAGCCAAACGTGCAGGAAAGTTCAGTAGAGTTCCTAAAATTCTAAATATTCTAATAGCTGCACACCCACAGAGAGAACTACCTATACACAAGCATACAAACTCACAGAACACTTTCCCCAACCGACGGTCGTATAGGCTCTCTCAATCTCCCTAAAAAGAGCAGAAACTCAAAAGTCTAAAACAAAAGCAGAAAGTCTGTACAGCAGGCTAACCCAGAAAAACACCAAACTTTTAGGTGCTTCAACTGCAGTATAGGTAGAAGGAGCACTCAGGGCAAACAACAAAAGCTTTGGATAATTGTGCTCTATCAAAGTCGGAGGTGTCATCTCTGAAGTAACCAACAGCAGTGAAATCTAGAACTTTACAAGAATAACTTAACCTAGTAAGGTTATTTAATTAACCAGCCCATTACTTTCAAGCAATATTGATTTCTGCCATCAGATCCATTTATTAAAAAAGACTGCTCTATGGAAGCAAGAAAGGAAAGAAGTAGTCATTGACTGAATCTGATAGAATATATAGCTAAATGTTTGATCCGAACAGACAGAAGGCTTACAACATTTCTGATTGGAAAGACACCAAATATACTAAAGCACAAAGCCCCATCTTTATCTCCACTGCAAAGCATATTCAAACATTGCTTGGAAGAATTTGAGAGCTCTACGAATGAATCTTGACCATCGTCAGTTAAACCAGTTTCCAGGTGCTAGACCAGGCATGCAAGGAACTCTTGGAGCTGGAGGGAAGAAATGAGTAGTGCGATCCTCAAATGTCAAAGAGTTGCCAGAAGTGTCCTACTAAAAAATGGATTATTATCTTTCCAATTGGGGGGAAGAAGAAGAAGAAGAAGAAGAAGATAAATATAACAAGAGATTAAAGTTAAGGAGTCAACAATCAGTAAATTAACAACTCACAGCTGACACCAAACATAAGTTTTCAAAAAACCTTCCATAAACCCATATTAAAGCTGTTGAATAATTCTAAGTTTGAGAAAAGAAATATCTTAGTAAACCAGATTAAAATAACTACTTAACTGCAAACAAAGCATTAAATAGAACATGAAAGGTATGAACAATGAAATATTGTCTGTTAAGGATCAAGATCAAGAAGTCAGATGAATTTTTTTAAGTTGAAAGATGCATACTCTATTCACTTGGGCATCCTCCTCCAAATTGAGACACACCACAGAACTGCCACCTGGGACTTCAATCTTCTTAACAGTTTCCATTCTGCTTAATAATTATACCGAGTCAGAAATAAATATACCACAGTACAATTAACTGCTGCAAGCAATAGCATAAAAAAGCAGCACAATGCATATCCAAGGTTCCATAAAGACAGCTAGATTGGTAAGATAACATTCATAAGTAAAAATAAGCTCTTCAGAGCAAAACATAATCCATGAAATGGATAATGATTAGTAAATTGGTAGGCATCGAAAAGAAACTTTATGGCAGCAGCATCAGCCAAGTTCTGAGCAATTGTACCCATGACCAAACAGCTGGCTTAATGACATAACTGGTAATCTACAAACTTTTCCACCCACAAGCATAATTGAGGCACACACAAATTCTATCATTTAGGAGTCACCTGAACTATTACCTTCCTAATATGACTGAACTGGACATATGTCACTTTAAATAATAGAAAGAAACTATTAATTTGATGAAAATGAGCATGCCACAGATGACTGCTTCTATATGCTGTCTCAGTCATCATTGGATAGTAATGAACCATTCAATCTAATTAGTTAAATGGGTATATATAATATGCAAGATATCATCTAAACCAAGGACTTTGTAAGTTTACAGCTATTCTTTTTAAAAATTATATGACATTGACGAAGATATGCATATTGTACGTATCGGACAAGTTATTCATGCTGTCTCGGTCATGTTTGGGTTGGAATGAACCATTCACTTTAATTAGTTAAATAGGTATATATAAGATACAAGATATCATCTAAACCTAGGACTTTGTAAGCTTGCAGCTATTTTTTTTAAAAATTATATGACATTATATGCATATTGCATGTATTGTACAAGTTATTCATGCTGTGTCGGTCATGTTTGGATTAAAATGAGCCATTCACTTTAATTAGTTAAATGGGAATATATAAGATACAAGATATCATCTAAACCTAGGATTTTGTAAGCTTACAGCTATTCTTTTTAAAAATTATATGACATTATATGCATATTGATGTATTTTAGCAAGTTATTCATGCTGTGTCGGTCATGTTTGGATTGGAACGAAAAATTCACTTTAATTAGTTAAGAGGGTTATTCATCTCATGTCCTTGTTGATCTATTTAACAAAGGAAGAATTGTTAAGTTTCCGTGCTGAGAGAGTCAGAATGACCTATCTAGCAGTCCACTGTTAATTTGACATTGGGAGACAGGACCCTCTCTCTCTCCAGTACATCCGACTGCAGGGGACACACCTGTTCCAAGCCAACTCTGTCAACAGCTTCCCATAGTAAGAACCTCTTATCAACCCCACAAACTTTGGCGGGCAAGCATCAAATTGCTTCCCTCTAGCATGATGATCCACATCTGAATCACAAACAACACTCTTTGAATAAAGACTCCAATAGACCTCCATACAGGTATCAACTATGATACCAACTTAAAATACAACCATCCGATTCATTGGCCATTATATCAAATGATTTGGCTAAATTTTCAGTATTTCAGAAACCTATTAAGTTAATGGGCAACTTGAGCTCTGCAAAGCTTATGTTAAATATAATCAGGGCAATGTAGGATGACAATATGCAAACATCCTTTACCATTCGAAGGCCATTCGAAGGATACATTGTCAGTGTTGGAGAAGTCCAAGAAGTGATTTAGAAAATCTTCCATAAACCCATACTAGCTGTTGGACAGTGAAATAAGATTCTAAGTTTGAAACTTAATTGCAAACAGAGCATTTGAGACAACATGTAAGACACGGAGATAAAATATTGTCTGTTAAGAATCAAGATCAAGAAGTTGTATCAAAGAAAATTCAAAGTCATCCTACAAAGCCATACAGAGAAATGATTGGCGTGAAAAAGTAGTTCAAATTTGCACATGTGGATCTCTAGATAATATATGTCAATTTTCATATTAAAGGCATATGCCCAGTAGAAGGGACAGTGTATTGGGAATGTTTCTGGTGGATGCAGAAACTGATGTAAGAGGGAATAGCGGCAATTAATTCTTACGAAGTATCTTTTTCAGAATAGAAGAGAAAGGCATTTAGGCAGTTTCCTTGAAATTGTGATGATCAAATTAGTTCCTAATCAGGAAACATGAGAGAACACAAGGATAATAAGCTAAACAGAGAGCCCAATTCGATAAGATCACCCAACTAAAGCTTCCATGTACATTGTCAAGTGATCAAACCTGAGATCAAATACGAAACTAGATTATTCAATAGAGGAAAAGTGAAAAACCATTGTTGAGGATAACTTCCATAAGACGACCCCTAACACCAATTGTTTCCTTTTTTTTCTCTGCTAATCTCATTGTAGTCTCAAGTTTCTGGCCACACAGGCAAGGAAATGAAAAATATAGGTACAACTTTATGGTAAAAGGCATATGGATAGAAATATCTACAGACAAACCCCATTAAAAGACGTCCTGAATCAGCCAAACGAGAAATGAATATCTCAGCTGATATATTTTATAAGTTAGGTAAAACCAAAAGCAAAAGCTTTTAATTAAAGGATTCAATGTTTACATAAACCAATTTTGAGACAGGTAATCATACTCAAGCTCCTGTTATGCATACAAAGAGATCTAGAATTTCACATTTGATACACATATTAGCAATGAGGACCAGACTTGATGGGGGGAAAGCAATCAGTTCAAACAACAGATAACAGCAATGATTTTTCCCATAGTTCATATTTTTCCCACTGAGGTAGCATTTTTAAGAACATTTATGAATGGAAAAATTAGATATTGCATTAATGTGAAGATTTTAAAATGAAAGAGCATAAACAACACAGTCAAGTAAGAACTTCTATACAAACAAGATTCTACGACGTTTCAACTTTCTAATTCTTTTGCTGATATCTGTGTTCCATCTCGTTGAAATTCCTTCACAAGTGTCCTTTGCAAATATTCAGTGTCCCCAAATCCTCCAAACTATAGTAATTCTCTAACTCTCTACATTGTTTCTCTAAGACAATAATAAGGGTAAGGCATCTTACTAACCTGACAAGATATATCAGAGTAGAAAATATTAAAGCTGTTGGACTGTGAAATAAGATTTTTAGTTTGAAACTTAACAGCAAACAAAGCATTAGAAAAAAACATGTAAGATATGAAGAATGAAATATTGTCTATTAAGAATTAAGATCCAGAAGCCGTATCAACTTTTAAGTTGAAAGATGCATACTCTGTTCACTTGGGCATCTTCCTCCTGGTTGAGACACAGCACAGCTGCTGCATAGGACTTCAAGCCTCATAACAGTTTCTCATTTTGCTTAATATTTATACCTTGTTAGAAACAATTATAACACAGCATGTATAACTACTGCAAGCACTAGCATATAAAAAGCAGCACACCACATATCCATAGTTAATTAAAGAAAGCCAGATTGGAAGATAACATTCATTATGTATTATGTATAATTAAAGGACATACAAATTCTATCATTTAGAAGTCACCTAAACCACAACCTTTTAATTTGACTGAACTGAACATATTTGAGTTTCAATAGTCAAAATAAACTATTATTTTGATGAAAATGAGCATGTCATAGATGATGGTTTCTATTGATACCATCTGCTTAGAGTGTAAATCCTCACAATCAGCTCAACCACTGCAAACGCTATGCAGAAATTTGTCATTGACATTTGAAGCATTTTCAATCATCAATGACAAGATCAGTCCTATCCAACATGAGAATGCAGCACATCAATTAGATTCAAGTCCTAAAGTGTATATATCTATTGAATCTATTACTTATGTATGACATGTGAAACAAATAATTCATTAAGGCTATTCATCTCTTCTCATTTGCTGACCTATTTAACAAATGGGCCATGTTCAATGATCTAATAAGATTTGTTAAGCTTATCCTGCTCATATTGACCTATCTAATAGTCCGTATTAACTTGACATTGCCAAACATGGCCAGTAAACATGGATTGCCATCTCTATTAGCAGCTAAATGTTCATTCAGCAAGCTTGTTGTTTGCATTGCATTGTGCAGCTTTTGAGCAATTCAGAATATTTCTCAAGAGAGATCAGAGAAGAACACATTATGATGATAAAGGATTCTTGCAGAAGGAATTTATAGTTGAGAAGTAATGAGGGTAACATTACAATAATAGCATGGAAAACTTACTTCTACATCATGCAGTGAAACTGTACTATCTTTAAGTCCGAAGACAGCAACCTTGCCATCAGGACCGTAGCATAATGATGTCAAATGTTTACACCTTAGCATAATGATGTTAAATGTTTACCTGGAGTAGATTAGAATAATTAAGAAGTCAATATTGATGACACTCAATGAATGTGCAAAGATAAGTGGCTTCATAAAAAACAACCAGAAAAGCAACAGACAGATTGAGAAAGAAAGACTAATTCTTCACAATAAAATTAATAGAAGAAGAGGGAAGATAGAGATCGCACAGTAAACAGGAAATGTTAATTAAAATTTGTGAAGTGAGGCAAAACGTCATAACAATAGAAGATAATTGAGAGGGATATCGGTCATTTGATATGAGATTCTTTGGGCTAGTAGGTCATCCAAAGTGACAAGAATCTATACTTTTTGGCAGCCTCCAATCCACTATCTCAATCTAAAAACAAATCTTGCTGCTCACTTTGGAACCTCAAGGTGGAGTGGATCCATCAAAGCTTACTTCAGGTAAGGATCACAAGTGTACTAGTATCTAAAACTTAGGATCTCAACAGAAACCATTCAAGGGTTGGCTCAAGTAGTATAGTGCACTCAACAACATGTTATCCAAATATAGAAGACAATATGAGGCGTGAAGCAGTCAGATGTTTCTGGAAAAAAAATGCATCCACTCTAAATTTTTCCACTGAAAATAGATAGCAAGAACTGCCAAGGCTAGGTAGCTAATCCTAAGCTCTTATGAATTTGAATTACCAAGCCATAAGGTCATATAAGAACTTAAGATACTTGGATGCAGCAACTTCTACACTCCTACTCTCTGCACTTTCTTCAATTCCTTACTCCATCCCTCTCAACCAGATTGTCATACAAGTATGCAGCATAGCTTGAGATATCCTATTAACAAGTAAGTGAAACCCTCACCAACAAACTTAATTAATCAAAATGATGGGACAAAATGCCCCTCTTCACAAGATGTGAGAAACTTCCAACCTATACTCTACAATTTAGTATATATTAAATATCTCCTAGCAGAGAATGCTCAATCATTAAGAAAGAGGAAGAAGAGGAGCCAAAAGAAGCGTTACATTTTGAGAAACAGCATGAGAAATCTATGGAAAACTATATAGATGCCTAGCAGCATTGAGAATGGTATTCTACAGGGCCTAAACCTACCAACTCCATGTGAGCATCAAGCACTTCTACATCTGACATAGCTAGTCTATCTAGCACAAATGACACTCCCTCCAATTCAAGTTCTTTCTTTCCATGGACACTTTAACTGGCATACCCAGAAGGATGACAACATGCAAACACCCTTTACCATTCCAAGGATGCATTGTCAGAGTTTGGAGGAGTTTAAGAGACATCAAGCACCTCATCCTTTGATGATTTTGTTTCCTTTTAGAAGTGCCTTGCAAAAACTCTCTTGGATATTTCAGCACTCACATCAACCAGTGGCCTGCCAGTGAGTCAAATGAAATCAATTCAGCAACTAATATTAATGAACTAATAATAATACTAAGAAGTTTGCAGGTCTCTGTTTGTCAAACTCGATAATCTTTTTGAACTCTTTGGATCCAACTAATGGGGCAAATAACATTATCAACCACAGAAGCTTTGATCAAATTAGCACAGTGTATTCAAATCAAGATGCTTGCTTTTGGGGGACATAGTATGATTCTTTTCCTTATCACTATGTTCTACTCATGCAGTAGAATTAATGCAAAATAGTTTTCAAATGGCATATAGGATACCGAAAAGTTTCCCTAGGAAACTTATGCAAATGCTTCCTATGTTTAACTTTTCAGCAAGTAGATGAACTAACAAGAGCTTATGCACAATATAAGGAATTATTTTACAATACAGTTGATTATGTCAAAAGACATTCTAGTAATGTCTTGCTTGGCTCAAAAGTTCAGGTATATGACAGATGGCTTTACCAATTCTACAAACATCAACATGCATTCAAACCAAATGAGTGGGTATATTCTGGATTCAAAACAAATGAACATGGATTCATAGTTAGAAGAAAATTAGAATTGCAATTTTCTCGATTGAACCAAATAATTCATGATGCTTTTGCTTCTGTCCTGTTTGCTAGTTCACACACGGCCACACCACCAGGAGAAGAGCTTGTTCTTACATTTAGCTTTTTAGACAAACACGATTAATTTAATCAGCTAATGCAGATAGTTCTGCGAGATAAAATGTTAGAACTCAATGGTTAGACTAATTTTATCCCAAGTTAGTAGTGTATGCATCCTAAGAGATGATGCCCTATCAACATGCTCATTTTGCACCGTAAATTCACTCTTAAGTGTACCTTAGAAATATGCAGTCATGAACTGCATGGTGAGTGCAGAGCCAACTAAAACCTCACATTAGAAGGATGGCCATATAGGTTCTTTACTCAGCATTTCTCGACCTACATAATGACATTTAGCATGCTATCCAATACCTGTATATATCAGATTTTACTCAGTACTTCCAGCATTCTAGAACCAATCAAACATCAAGAATCCTCATTTTTCTACATATGATGAACGATCTTACCCCCAAAATTAATGACAAATGATGCGCTTAGAAAGCCTTTTTATCTATTTCCATTACTGGCATGATAAGCAAAACATCTCCCTTGGATTCC
Organism: Eucalyptus shirleyi; assembly: GCA_017140165.1. Lineage (NCBI taxonomy): Eukaryota > Viridiplantae > Streptophyta > Magnoliopsida > Myrtales > Myrtaceae > Eucalyptus > Eucalyptus shirleyi. The sequence continues at coordinate 43,294,999 of CM029450.1, forward strand.
TTGAAAGTAAGAAAATAATGGTGACATCGTCAACTAGGAAATAATAATGACAAGATCATAAATCTTGAAAGATATTGCAAGCGGGAAATATAAATGAAAATTGGGCAGTAGATCTTGAAAGAGCATAGGTCGATTACCTGCTTTATGTATTTTCACTAGAAAATGTGGATCATTTCAGTATATCACTTGTCCGAGTAATCCATATAGTCTGATCCTAATGCTCTTGTTTTGCCATCTGTAATCTCATAATATCGATAAATCCGCATTCCAGATAATTCTGGAATTGTTTTGAGCGACTTGCATCCAGTGATATTCAATTCTTCCAAAAACTCCAACCTATCGAGGCCTTGAATTTCAATCAAGTTTTTGCAGTCTCTAGCTTTTAATTTCTTCAGACTCCTAGATTTTGGAAGGAGCAACCTTTCAATTGAAATGCACCTAGAGATATCCAATATTTCCAAGTACTCCAACCTCTCGAGGCTTTGAATTTCAGCTAATTTCTTGCAGGAATAAGCATTTAATATCTTCAAGCTTCCGGATTTTGGAAGGTCTAGCCTTCCAATTGAAGTGCATTTAGAAATATCCAGTCTTTCCAAATGCTCTAACCTATTGAGACCTTGAATTTCAGCTAAGTTTTTGCAGCCTCCAGCTGTTAATTCATTCAGCCTCCCGGATTTTGGAAGGTCTAGCCTTTCAATTGAAGTACATCCTGTGATATCTAGACTTTCCAAATGCTCTGACCTATCGAGACCTTGAATTTCAACTAAGTTTTTGCAGCCTCCAACTTTTAATTCATTCAGCCTCCCGGATTTTGGAAGGTCTAGCCTTCCCATTGAAGTGCACCATGTGATGTCTAGCCTCTCCAAATACTCCGACCTATCGAGACCTTGAATTTTGGCTAAGTTTTCGCAGCCTTCAGCATTTAATTCCTTTAGTCTCCTGAATTTTACAAGGTCTAGCCTTTCCATCGAAGTGCACCAATGGATATGTAGCATTTGCAAATACTCCAACCTATTAAGGCCTTGAATTTCGGCTAAGTTTATGCAGCCTTTAAGTTTTAATTCCTTTAGCCTCCCAGATTTTGGAAGGTCTAGCCTTTCAATTAAAGTGCACCCTTCGATATCTAGCCTTTCCAAATACTCCAATCCATCGAGGCCTTGAATTTCGGCTAATTTTTCGCATTCTCCAGCATCTAATTCCTTCAGCCTCCCGAATTTTGGAAGGTCTAGCTTTTCAATTAAAGTACACCGGTGGATATCTAGCCTTTCCAAATACTCCAACCTATCGAGGCCTTCAATTTTCGCTAAGTTTTTGCAGTCTCTAGTGTTTACTTCCTTCAACCTCCTACATTTTGGAAGGTCTACCCTTTCAGTTGAAGTGCACAATTCGATATCTGAACTTTCCAAATACTCCGACCTGTCAAGGTCTTGCATTTCAGCTAATTTGTCGCAGCCTTCAACATTCAATTTCTTCATATCCTCAAACTTTTGAAGGTCCAACCGTTCGATTGAATTGCAACATGTGATAGTCAAGCTTTCCAAATATATTGATTTGTCAAGACCTCGAACTTCAAGTAGATTATCGCACTTTTCGACGTATAATATCATTAGATGGATAAACTGTGAAACGTCCAGTGTTTTGATAGAGTAACAGACCCTGACTTTTAAGATTTCCAATTTGAAAGGCGTGTTTAGGGATTGTGGTGATTTCGATTCTTCAACGTCCGTTGGTTGGGAGCATGTTGATGGAAGCACTTGGATGCACTCGAGAGAATTGCAGGACCAAACTCGTAGTTCCTTGAGATGGGTTAGGTGGGAAAGCCAAGGCAATTTACGGTTTCGACAGGTGATGCCCAAATTTGTTAAGCTAGAAGGAAGGTCCGACAGCGATTGGAGCTTGATGCAGCAAAGAAAATCAAGGTGTCGTAGTGAAGAAAGATTACACATGCTTTCTGCCATTTCACCATTCAAATTCATGCAATGGCAAGCATGTAGCTCTCGGAGCTTTCTCAGCCTCCCAATACTAGTGGGTAATTCTCTTATATCACTTTCAGAAATCTCTAGAATCTCTAGGTTCTCCAAAGACCCTATGCTATCTGGTAATGCAGAAAGGGATCGAGTACCTAGTAGAAGGAGTTGCTCTAGTGCCTTTAATTTACCTATTTCTGCTGGAAGCTCCGTGAGGCTCACACACCTGCACAACTCCATGCGAAGGAGGGCCTCCATGTCTCCAATTGAAGCTTCGATTTGCTTCAATCTCTTACACCCATTGAGGATGAGAACCTCTAACTTCTTAAAAGCTGAGAGGAAGTCTGTATTTTCCAAGGATTCACAACTTGAAAGGTCTAGATATTGGAGCTTCTCTGCCATCTAATAAAAAAATAAAAATAAAAATGATTGTCGAGGGATGAGTCGAGTGATTACGATTCAAAAGAAAGCATAAAAGGGGAGGAGAAAAAAAAAATCTAGTTCTTACCTTGAAAAAACTCCATCCTTCCCATTTCTCATTTATCTCACCAAATGGCAATTCGATCACAGCTAATTGCTCTACGTGAAAATTATTTACTTCAAAATTCATGGGACAATTTGGCCATCGAAGCCATCTTAACTCCTCCATTAAGTCCTCAAAATCTCCACTGAGATGTGCCCCTTTCATGTAAAGGAATCTTAGAATTGTCAAGTTTTTGAATTGTTTTGCTGTGTAAATGTCGCCATCTTGCTTGGCTGTTTTGCCAGAGCCTGCTGTGTTGCCTCTACTCAAATCAATGGCCTCAATCTTGTCCGTTCCCTATAAGCAAGAATCAATGTTCATTAATACTAAATCCAACTAAAGTATTCGAATATTATTTGTTCATGCTGTGATTGACATGCATTGATGTGTTCAAGAGACCAGCAATGCAAGGATATGATTTTTCTTTTAATGCCAATAAACAATATTTATAAAGGCTAACAAAGTGAAGGATGTCAACTTCCATTTTGAAATTTGGTCATGCACATGCGGATCTCAAAAAGAATTATGATGTCTATGGTTCATTCAATGTAAAAACTTTACAACTTGTAATCTTCTTCCTTCCTATACTGTAGCTTCATTACCATACTAGTTAAGACAAGCGTGCAATGCAGGGAATTTAATCAAATTGCAATGTGCAAAATCAAAAGTTGATTTGATCTATTTTAATAGAAATATATTTTTTCTCTATGTAAATTCCACATTCGACTGTGCTACTTAATAGAAAAATAACACATAATTTTATTTTCCATTGGAGTAATAACTAATTACAAGAAACTGAATATTGTGGCAATAGTTATATAAATATATTATGTAGTTATTATTTACTAGTAGTAACTTGAAATATTCTTAATTAATTATTTTATAATCATAAATAACTAAGACAATAATATTAGTTATGTTAATATTCTATACAACTTATTATTTTATCGTAAATTTTAGTTTGGCTATAGATTACAATTTGATATATTCATAAACATAAATAACTTAGTAGCCATATTAATAATCTCTACAACTTATGATTTTATCATAAATTTTAGTTTAACTATAGATTACAATTTGATATAATCATAAACATAAATAACCAAGTTACTCAAGTATAATAAATATGATAAACATATTTAAAAAATTAATTGTGGAAAGTGCAAAGCATTTTTAGAAATGTGAAAATTGAAGCTATTCTTGGCAACAAGCCTACATGGAATAGCTATTCCTTCGCCCCCAGGAATAACTATTCCTGATTTTAAGAGTATAGTAATTTCTAGTCTATTTTTTAATCAAATGAAGGAACAATTGCTTCATCAAAATAGAATGGAAATAGAATAGTTATTCCTGAGAACCAAATTGTGGCAAGCTTTTGTATATACATACATACACACACTTATGCATAAGAAGTCAAGAAGTAATACAGAAAGTTCATGGACTTCCACGTTATTTTCTTAGAACCAGAAATTTTGCTATTGTACTTCACAATGTTGTACAAGATTTCATGGATACTCATAGGTGAACAACATAGTAATTTGGGAAGGATTTAGATCTCAAAACTCCAAAGGAATCCATGAAAAAGTAACTATAAAAAGGAAAAAGGAAGAAATTTCAACATAAGTAATCTACTCAGATTAGTCATTGCTCCCAAAGAAATGCTTAAGTGACTTTTATTAATCGACTATAAGATTAACAGCTGGTTGTAGGTCACAAAAAAAGAAATAACAAATAATTAAAAATTATTGTAAGATTCACTCTATTAAGAATATGTGGTTCACATATTATTATAGTAGTCCAAAAACTATTATACTAGTAGAGAAACGGTTACCTTATTTCTCTTTAGCACTTTCAAGGCTTCCTCGGAGTCCCATAACCTGCTACGGTGCCAAGGCTGTTGTTGGTTTTCCTCACGTACAATTACCCTCCCAAGATCTCTTAATTGGTCATGCATTCGGAGCTTAAGATCATCTCCAATTTTTATTAATGACATAAATCTCAATACTTCAATATTCTCCCCCGGAAAAAAGTCACAAGCATCCCACATGTAGAATGCGATTCTCTTGTCAATGCCAATGAGCAAGCAAGCTATATCCAAATATATTTGTTTTTGTTCATAGTCTAATGCATCGTAACTTATCCTTAACTTTTCTTGCACTTCTTTACGAGGGACCTTTTCTAACTTTTTTATCATATCTCTCCATTCTTTTGATTCTCTTCCACAACATAATGAACCTAAAACCTCAAGGGATAAGGGAAGTCCTCCAGCGGTGGATACAACTTCACGAGTGAGGCCCTCAAATTCACTTGGAGGAAAGTCCTTTCGAAATGCATGTTTGCTAAACAAAATCAAAGATTGATCGGGATCCAATTCCGTAAGGCCATAGTTGTGGTCCACCCCAGCTAAATCAAGAATTCTCTCATTTCTCGCAGTAATAATGATCTTACTTCCCAAAGAAAACCAATCATGATTACCGGCCAAACACTTCACTTGATCGACATTATCCACATCATCAAGAAGAAGAAGGACCTTTCTATCTTTAAACCTAGAGGAGATAAAATTAATCCCTTCATCCTTATTACAAACTTCATTTTTTCGATTCGATATATCAAAGATTAACTGATTCTGTAAGTCATGAGCACCACGCTTCCATGATTCCCTTATATCAGCAATGAAGCTACGATGCTCAAATTGATTGGATAGCTTGTTGTAAATGGTTTTAGCAAGAGTAGTTTTACCAATGCCTCCCATTCCATGGATGCCAACAAACAGGAGGGCATGAGATTTATCATCCAGAAGTTCCATAACATTCTTCACATGACTATCAATTCCAACCAAATTCTTAGAAATAATCAACTCAAACTTTTTCTTCAGCTCATTCAACACATTTCGACAACCGATTTCACCAATTGTGCTTCAGACCTGTCAATTGTGACAAGAGTTCAAATATGTGGCAATAATAATTTTATATTGTTTATCTATTGAGAATGAAGTAAAACGAATCCGGGATAGGGATAGAATGAAAAAATTTAAGAATCGTTTTTGTCACACCTCCATATATTATCTTATATGCTAAGAATAAAGTTTGAGAAATGCTTGTGGTTGTTTCACACAGCAAGCCCCCTTCCACTATTACTCCGACATAATTTATTAAATTAGAAGAAACTTGAGGGCATCACTTATGAACCTTGAATATTGTATATATTATGAATTTGAACCAAATTCATTGGTTAAAGATATTTGGGATGACGTGGACATAACTTTGAAAACTTTATAGAGCCTTTGAATAATCAAAAATCCAAGAAGCCAACCTAGTATGAGAGTCAGCTATCAATCAATAAACAAGTCATAACTTTTGGTGCGAGAAGATTTCAACTCTTGTAATACCAATTTAAATAGCCATTCAGATTGTGATATTGTGAACAATCGAAGAATAATTTTTGCGAAAAATAAGAACATTGATTCAATACATTTAGGTGTATGAGATAGAAATTACTTTCTGAAGATAGGAAATGCATTGAATATTATTCAAACAAATATATAATACAAATAATCCCTTTTTCCTTCTTTTTTATTTTTTATATTTTCCATCATCATATATAACTAATGAAACATTTCTTTTGTAAAATAATTTTAACAGCAACTAGTCAACAATATTAATGATTTAATAAATGTAACTTGGGAAGACAAAGAATTATGCCTTTGACAATCACTATGCACAGTATATGATGTCACGAGCTCTAAATAAAAATCACCAATAAGTTGTACTATTAATCTAAATAAATATGTAATTAGAAAGGTTTGTGACTATGACTAGTGTGACGTACACTATAAACATGAAAAAAAAAAGTGGCACAATGTTACAAAATCTTTGGATATAAGAGTAAAAACTCAATCAAAAAATCTTATCATTCAAGTGAATGGGATCATACCAATAAAATCTGTAAGTAGATTTGTCAATATCATTAAAGCAAAACACTAAAAAAAAAAAAAAAACGGAGAGAATAATTTATCGAACTCATACTTCGCAGGATCTTACTGCCAACATGATCTTCTGTTTATATATATAGAACGAAAATGAAGCGGGTGAGAATCAGAACAACCAGTAAACACCCGCACATATTAAAAGAAAGTAGAGAATGCCTTGGTGAGAAATTTTACCCATCGGTTTCGTATCCTTTCAAGCTGCTGACTTCAAGGAGTGCTTGCTTCCATTTCTCCAAAATCGCTGGGTCGAAAGAATGCCTCTCAAGCAAACGCCTCTCGCGCTCATGAAATGCATCCCCAAAATTCCCCTTTTGATACCGCACGTCAGCTGGTTTCACTTTGTAGAATATAGGCAACACTATTTGCTTCTTATTATTTTTGCACTCCATTATTTGAACCAGTTCATCTAGGCACCAACTGCTTGTACCATAATTCACAGAGAGAATGGGGATTGAGATTTTACTGTTCCTAATGGCTGCCAAAAGCTCTGGTTTGATGTACTCGCCTTGGCGGAGCTCATCATCATCTCTGAAAGTATCAATTCCAGCAGTGAAGAGCCCATGGTAGAGGTGATCGGTGAAGCCATGTCGAGTATCTAGGCCTCTGAAGCTCAAGAACACCTCGTAGCAGTTTCCAGTCGATGCATTATTGTTAGTTTCTGTCGGAGACGAACCAGATCCAACGGAATTAGTTTCTGTCGGCGCAGTCATCGAACCAGATGCACCAGTATCGACATCCTCTGCATTTCCACTCGCATTAGTTTTCCTCCTCTTAATGCTACGATGCATTTCGGCCTCTGACTCTGCCATTGAGTTCAGCTTTCAAGCCCTAAGAGAGAAAAAAAAAAAAAACCAGAATGCCCCTCAGAAAACAGGAAATGCCTTCTTGCCTCTTCTATTGTGGTCTGTTAAAATTTCAATACACACGAAGCGGTGGATTTGCTCGGAAGATGAAAAGTGTAGAGAGACTTACGAGTTACGACGAGACAGTGAAGACCGAAAAGTGTTTTTTTTTTTTTTGTTGGGGCAGGGGGGCGTTTTGGGGGAGAGAGAGAGAGAGAGAGATGGAGATTCGCCGGTCCAATATTTTCCAAGTAAAACAGAAAAATATCAAAGCGTCGGGACAGTGAAGACTGAAGAGTCCCCTGCTTCATCCACAGTTTGCGCCATTGAACTGTCCTTTTCTTTTGTTCATATATTTTCCATAAGATAAGGTATTTTTGTTAATTATATTTCAGCTCTTGATCCCACTTTGAAATTTTTTTTATTGTTATCGCATATGGAAATTACCCTTCTTACTTGGAGCCTTTCAAATATTATACTATCAAACCGATAAACTTAATTTTAATAAATGTTGTATTATAACAATTGCTTATTCTAAAAAAATTATTTTATTTATGTATGTCAATAATCATACATATTATCAAATTTCTATATTTATTTATTTATTTATTGGTTCTCATTCTACCTTAATTTTCCCTTCTTCTTTTTTTGTTGAAACTTAATTCCTTCAAATCTCATAAATAAATCTAAATGCCTTTTTGCTTTTGCTTTTTTTTAATCATATATGTTTATTTATTGGTAATTTAACCCAAGTTGGTATCCACAATAACTCAAGTGTTGCCTTCATGTGGTTCAAGTTTCAATGCACTAGAGAATCCAAGGCAATCCTACCCGGGAAGAAGATAACAAGTGAGCAAGTTTTGATGCACAGCACTGACGAAAAAAACAAACCAAAAATTTGAGAGTTTTTAGGACGGTAGGCCTATCTAAAAGAGGGAAGAGAAAATTGAAGAGTTTCACCTATTTTAATCATCTAGGAACAGATTTGAAATTTAATAGCATTTATTTTCTATCCGTCCTTTTGCCCGTTAGGTCCCACCAATCCTCGCTTAACTTGAGTCTGCCGCTCTTCTTTTATCAAGTTTTTGTTCATTTCTTATTTCGAATGAGTGACTAGACGCACCACTCCTCTCTCCTCTTAGTTGTCAAGTTAGGCAGTACTTTTTTTAAAATGTCAACTCATGGATTTCATTTAGTCAAATTTATTGATTTTACAATTTCCTAATCATCCCAAAGTCAAATTAATAAATGAAAATTCACAATTGTTGGGTAAATGTTTTTTCTTGATTTAATTTAGCGATTGCTTTAATATTTTGCCCTTCTTCTTGACTTGGTCAAAAAATGGGCTTTAGAAAAAAAAAAAGGAAAAGAAGAGATATAAAAGGAAAAGAGAGACCACGCACCAACGACAGAAACGTCAAGATAGGGAAAAGACGTGGGCTTCCTCACGCGTGCCCCGAGAACTCTCTCTTTCTCTGTATTTTCATTTTTTTCACTTCACCCCCTGCCATGAGAACCTGAGGAGCTTTCTCTACTTTTACCGACCACTTTCTCAGTTTTATATTAAGGTTTTGTCTTTTTTGCCGACCATAACCTGCTCTCCGTATTTCCCTTTCTTCTTTTTTTTTTTTTTTTTTTGGTAAAAGGATTTCTCTTTCTTTGCCGTGGAGAAAAATCCAAGCCCCACTTGCCCGAGAATCCTCTGCTTTTTTTTTTTTTTTTTTTCTGCCCAGATTTTCTCGTCCTCTTTGGCCGTAAATTCCGGTCCTCAATGTCGAGACTGCTCCCTTGTCAAGATGGAACCTGCTCTCCCTTGATCTCTTCCTCAAGGATTTTGCCGTTGTTGGAGGCAGATTTAGGACTAAACATAAAATCTGAATTTTTTAAAAAACGAAAAAATTACGGGCTGATTTAGTATTGAGTCTTAAATTAAGAGTTCTCATTAGATAAAACCTAAAATTTGGGGGTTTTTAAGAGATACAAAGGGAAAAGGGGGAGCCCGCACCAGGAAAGAAACAAAAAGAAAGGGAAAAGAAAAAAAAAAGGGAAATGAAAGGAGAGTGGGTTTTGCTTGTAGATCTGCCCTAGATTTACTTCCATTCGCAATGCCTAATACCGGTTTAAGATCCTTTGTTCCTCTAATCAGAGCAATTTTCAAAATTGGTGTACAAATTCAAAAATTATATGGGATTTATATTGCGAAATTCAATTTTAAATTTTAAGGTTGTTAAGACGTGGCGTTAAATGGGAGTTGATTTGAAGTAACATTTTAATAGACAATGTCTGATAAAATTTCTATACCTTTTAACGGTGGATTTTTTGGGAAGATGAAAAGTGGAGAGAGACTTGGGATGAGTCTCCATTGAACTTAGTCCATTGCTTGCACCATCATACTTTCATTTTCCTTTCCTTTTGTTAAGTTATTTTCCACTAAAAATGGTATTTTTATTTAATATATTTAAGCTCTTAATCCTACTTAGAAATTTAAGCCTATTAAATATTATACTATTAAACTGATAAACTTCATTTCAAACTTCATTTCAATACTTATAAATTTAACGAGTTAACAAGTGTCGAAGATCATAAATAATTATCAACATTCTATATATATTTATTTCGTACCCAAGCACAATGGGAAGAATTTCTTTTTTGCTCTGATTTTACTTTGCTTTCTGCTTCAAATCTCACAAATTAATCAAAACACCTTTTTGTTTTTGCTCTTATTTTATAATGTATATATATTTCTTTATTGGTTTAATTTATCTAATCCAATTAATTGGTACACATCATTAATAGAGGACAACCGCTTTATTGGTATCTGTGGGACGTGGTCATAATTGATTAATACGTACAAAGCATCAGGACAATGGCTGCACCATTGAACTTTCCTTTTTATGGCCAAAAATAATTTCCTTTCCTTTTTTTTTAAATTGATTTTCCATCAAAAAAGTTACTTTTGTTGAATATATTTAAACTTTTGATTTCAGTTAAAAATTTACCTTGAACCCATTAAGTATTACTATATCAAACTGATGAACTTCATTTCAGTATTGAAATGTTTCATTATCAATGACTACTTAAATCTACTATGTATAGACTTCAGATGATTACAAATCCAAAGAAAGTAAAAAGAAAAACTCTAGTGACTTGATATCCTTTGGGGAAGCAAGCGAAGGTTGCACTTTTAGGACTTTACTTGCATTTCTCCCTTTTTATTGTTTCTTAGATGAACCAAGGGTAGCTCAAAGCATTGAATTATACCCATGACAAATTTAGTCTCTAATGAAGAATGGACTGAAATGACTTTCAATGACACATAATTTTTTACATACATCTACCTTAATTTTTCTAGTAATTGCATAGGATGGCAGATATAGTGGGAAGATTTTCTAAATATATAATAGGACATGAATAACGACTTACAATCCTTCTAGACAAGAAATGTGCAGATGCATGGACCACTAATAAATTATATTATTTCTTGGACTAACCAAAGAGCAACCAATGTTGAATAAGAATCGATACAAGGGTAGATATTTCTATAACCCTTACTACATATCTTTTAAGGTGGAGACCACTTTGAATACATCAATGCTCAATATATTTTTTCTTTCCTCTTGTCTAATTTCTTTTCTAGGTAGACTTTTTAACTCCATGACAACTCTTTCTAGTTCCTCTGCACATTTTCTTATTCCTCGCTCCAAATCCTCAATCTTTCCCTTGCTATCACTGCTTCCCTCACGTGCCTGCGACATGGATTGGTGGGAGAAAATGAAAAGTGGAGATAGAGAGATTCATTGGGGTCCAATATTTTACACACAAGTGCTTAAAATACATAAAAACATACAAAGCATCAGGACAATGAAAAGGGCGCGCTTAGTCTATTGCTTGCATCGTCGAACTTTCCTCTTTCTTTTGTTAATTTATTTTCCATTGGAAAAGTTGTTTTTCGTTAAATATATTTAAGCTCTTAATCACACATAGGAATTTACCCATTACTTTGAGCATGATATATATTATACAGTCAAACCAATAAACTTCATTTTAGTATTGAAATGTTGTATTATTAACGACAACTTATTCTAAAAAATTATGCTATCAACGTGTGTCAAGGATTATTAAAAAATTTATCAACATGTATATATGTATGTGTGTATACATATATATTCATTCGCACCGTAACACAATGAGAATAATTTATTTTTTGCATGGATTCCGTCTTAATTTCTCATTCAAATCTCACAAATAAGTCAAAATGCTTTTTGGTTTTGCTTTGTTTTTATATATATAGTTTTTTTATTTAATCCAATCCATTATTTTTTATATATATAATTTTTTTATTAGTTTGATTTATTTAATCCAATCCGTTGGCATGCGTCAATAATTTAAACTTGCCAAATTAGATATAAATTAGTAATTTGTTGACCGGGCCCGTTAAACATGCATTTATGGTCATCGCCTTCAACCCGTGGAAGTTTCACAGCATAAGAAAAGTGATCTATAAGGAAATGTAGATGTTACAAAAGCAGATTAAACAAACTTTCGGTGAAATTGTACCTTTTTGCTCTCTTTTGTTTCCTCACACGTGCCCCGACAATTTCTCTCTCTCTTCATTTTTTTCTCCTCCCCCCGCCCCTACTTCTTTTCTTTCTTTTCTTTTGCAGACCACTTTTTGAGTTTTTCTTAGTAAAAGCTCTCTCTTTTGCCGACCATAACCCACTCTCTCTCTATCTCCTTTTCTTTTCCGAGAAGAAAAGCTTTATCTTTTTCTTTTTCGAGCTCCTTCGGCAATTATTGCATGCGGAAAAATGCCCCACCCACTCAACTGAGAATCCTCTGCTTTTTTTAAGCCCCGATTTTCTTGGCTTCTTTCGCCGTGAATTCCGGTCCTTGAATGCCGAGATTGCCCCATTGTGAAGATGAAAATTGCTCTCTTTTGACCTTGTCCTCAAGGTTTCTGTCATTATTCAGAACACATTTTGGACTGGATAAAAAATTTGAAAAAAAAAATTGGATGAAAAGATTGAGGGTTGATGTAGCATTTGGTTTAAAGTTTAAGGTTTTTTGAAAAAAAAAATCGGAATAAAATTAAAATTAAAATTAAACCTAAAATTTGAGAGTTTTTAAGGAATTAAAGCATTAGGGGGGGGGGAGAAACCCTCCATGCTTTAGTCCTTGAAGTGGATGCGCACTTTGGCCACCATTTTATTTGTCAAAGAAAAAAAAAATTAAAATAGGTTTTACTTACCACCCAAAATACATCTAGGCATATTATTCTCATCCAACAATTTATTTTTTATAGATCTGTTCCAGGATAACTATCTTTATAAATATGTTACATAGGTTTTACTAATCACTCAAAATATATCTAAGCATATTAATATTGTTATTCGACTTGGTTGGTGCAAGATGTGAAGTAATTTGTATGTCCTAGAGAAATAAGCTTTATTTTGATATCCACTTGTGACAATGCAAGCTAAAAGAATTATCAATGCTATTTATATACCAACAGTCCAAACTAAACATTCAATACTTGAAATTGTGAATGGTTAAAAGAAAAAAAACAAAAACAAAAGAGCGCTTGTGCATTTCATGAGCACTCCTCTTTATTCTATTGATTCACAATACTTTATAAGTGCTAAATTATCACATTAATTCACGGGCTTAATTGCATTATTCTCTAAAGCTAATCAATTCTAGCTCATAAGTTAGAGTACTTTGCCTCAAAAGCATCCAACCCAAGAGGCATCAAACATAAATATAATATATCAGCCTATGCATGTTTACCACTCTAATAAGAGTATTAAAGTGTATTTACCATGTTAACTATTGCGATACTAACATATTCAACCTATCAATATATACAATAGTCCATCATCAATTTGATGCAATAAAGTTGACCTCTAATAACAATAAACACAATTTTATTGAATTCGACACAATATTGTTACCAAAAGGCAATGCCATAACTTTATGTTTTTAAGTTTATCATATTAGTAATTCATTATATGCATGCCATTTAGTTCTGTAAATGTTGCTTTAAGTTTGTATTTGCGATGTACATTTCTTCACGCTCATTTTTACGACACCATATGGCACAAAAGTTTGACAAACATCATGGCCCTTCAAGTAAATTTTCTTATGAAGTCTAGACAGGGCTTCTGCAATGTCCTTGGCCTGGATTATACTTGTTGGAAGGGGAGGATCTTCCTAGGCCCTCTCAATCTTCCTAAAACAAAGCAGAAACCCAATAGTCTGGATAGAAGGAAAAAGTATGCAAGATAGGCCAACCTCAGGCCAAACAACAAAAAGTTTCAGATAAGTGTTCAGTATCAAAGTTGGAGGCGTCATTTTTGAAGTGGAAGTGACCAATATAAGTGAAATCTAGCCTAGGAAATGGCATAAACATCTATAACTTTTACAAGCATAATCTCGCCAAGATATAGTTGTTTACTTAACCAGCCCACTAATTTTCCAAGCAATACTGATTTGCTGTCAGTCTACCATCAAATCCATTTATTAAGAAAAAACTGTTGTAGGACAAGCAAGAACAAGGAAATGACTCATTTACTGAATATGACAAACCATATAGCTAAATATTTTATTTAAACAACAGGATGTTTACAATATTTTCTATTGGAAAGACACCAAATATACTGAAGCACAAAACCCCATCTTTATCTCCACTGCAAAGGCTATCCAAACATTGCTTTGAAGAATTTGAGAGCTCTACAAATGAATCTTGAATATCGTCAGTTAAACCAGCATCTCTGGGTACTAGTCTAGGCATTTGAGGAACTCTTGGAGCTGGAGGGAAGAATTGAGTAGTGCGATCTTCAAATGCCAAAGAGTTACCAGAAGTGTTCTATAAAACAAATTAATAATTACTTTCCAGTCGGAAAATAAAAAGGCGAAAAAATATGAAATTAAAGCTGAGGAGCCAAACAAATCAACAAGTTACAAATGACACCAAACATACGCTTCCAAAAATTCTTCCACAAACCCATACTAAAGCCGTTGGACTGTGAAGTAAGATTCCAAATTTGAAAATGAAGTATTTAAGAACACCACACTAAAATAACTACTTAACTGCAAACGAAGCATTATGAAAGTTGTGAGCCATAAAATATCTTGCTATTGGTGAAAAAGATCACAAAGTCATACAAACTTTTAAGTTGAAAGATGCCATACTCTATTCACTTGGGCATCCTCCTCCCAGTTGAGACACACCCCAGCTGCCATACTTCAAGCTTCTTGATAGTTTTCCATTCTGCTTAATATTTATACCCTATTAGAATGATTATACCACAGTGTGCATAACTACTGCAAGCACTCGCATATCAAATGTAGCACCCTACATATTCATAGTTCCATAAAGACAGCTACTTTGGTAGGTAACATTCATTATGTACAAACAAATTCTCTTCTCAGCAATTCTTATGTACCCATAGGTACTATATTGGATTCGAATCAGATTTCAGATCCATCTATATTGATTGATTGCAATCCATTAAGTTGATGATTAGTCATAAACTGGTAGAAATCTCAGAGAAACAGAATTGCAGTAGCCTTAGCCATCTACCCAGCCATTCTAGTCAATGACCAAGCAGCTATAGCTTGATAAAAACATAACTAGTTATTCACAAAGCAAAATTGAGGCACACACAAATCCTATCATTGAAGAGTCACCTAAATTATTACCTTGCTAATTTGGCTGCACTGAACTAATTTTACTAACAATTGAAAGAAGCTATTAAATTTGATGAAAATGAGCATCTCACAGACAAATGCTTCAGTATGACACCTTCCACTTAGACTATAGATTCTCACCATGAGCTGGACCCCAGTAAACACAATGTTGTAATTTGTTGTTGACAGCTGAAATAGTTTCAATCATTGATGACAACATTAGCAGCGAAGAAAATTTTTTGTCCTGCACGAGAATGCAATTGAGCACATCAATAAGACTCACCTCCTAAAGTATTTAAATCTATTAAATGAATATATTAATTCTGTATGATATGTGATTAAAGTAATTCACCGTTGATTTCACCGATTAGATATGAGTCAATCAATTTCCTTGATTCATTATTTAACTCAAGCATCAAACAATCTAATGTCAAAAACATTTCATGGCTTTGATGTAGGACCGAGTCCCACAATAAAGAATAAATATTTAGGCATCGCACTCAAAATTGCCTAAGCAACAAATCTAGGGTTTCTTAAGCATCACACCAAAGATGAATTGCATCACACAATCTGCAAAGCAAGGACTTGCCAAGTTCAATAAATTATCAACTCTATTGAAAAGTAGGAATTACAACTATATTTGTAGACTCTCCAAAAGTTCTATTCCTAGTGGAAATAGGAACCTCAAAACAAGAAACATTATTGGAGTATATATAAGATCCCACTACTCAAGATTTAAAAAAAAAAAAAAGAAAACTTCGTAAAATCTAATAATACTAAAATCCTAGTTGATAATTTTAGTGATTAAACTTCAAGAAGAATCTTGACCCTTGTTTAAGTTTCAAAGTCAATCTTCACCAAAAACTTGGTAGTCATGTTGCATGATTTTGTTGGCCACATCAGGCTTAATGGATGGTTTGATTGTCCTATACTAAATTCTATGAACAGGAATCAAATTACAATACTATGTAGATGATCTGTGTCATTGCAGTCAAATGAGTACATATTTGACAAAAGAATAATAATTTGTAGAAATATCTCATGCCTGGAAATAATAACATTGGTCGACTTTGAAGGATCCTTATCATTAGTTATTACCTAACAATAAAAATAACACCATACTTTACAATTGATTTACATCTGTTATGGAATACCAATCTCAAACATTATGTCGGATTTTATGATTCATGATCCACAATCCATAGATATAATTTTTTGATTCATGACTCATATTTCCATGTGACAACTAAGGGTGACCCTAAGTGGTTATCATGTCATATCAAAATTGTGGCTACCTACTTAACAGTTGACACAATTAATAAACCAATATTGTTTGGGTTCAAAGTTCAAACCATGAAACAGAAATTGACTCATGTAATCTATCCATCCAAACAATAGTGCCATCTTGATTAACAACCTGACCTATCATGACCTATTTATACTTAGTTCATTAAGTTTTCTAAAATAATCATACATGAATTTTGTTTCCATAGTGGTTACAAAATACAATTTGATCACACCATATAAATATAACATTTCAGGTAAACCTTAGGATTTTGTAAGCTAACGATTAGTTTCTTTTCAAACTAATTTGACATTGATGACAATATGCATATTGTACATATGCCATGTCGGTCATGTTAGGATAGGAATAACCCATTCAATTCAATCAAATTAGTTAAACGGGTTATTCATCTCTTGTAATTTGTTGACCTTTTCAACAAAAGGGTCATGTTCAAATAGAGTTTTCTAATAAAAATTTGTGTTGATCTTATTATGCTTAGATTGATCTATCTAGCAATCCATTGTGAACTTGACAATGACAGACATGACCAATAAAAATGGATTGCCATCTCTATTAATAGCTGAATGTTTGCTGAGCAAGTTTGTTATTTGCATTGCATCATGCAGATTTTGAGCAATTCAGAATCTTTTCCAAGAGAGATAAGAGAAGAACACATTATGATGATAAAGGAATTTTGCAGGAGGAATTTCTAGTTCAGAAGTAATGAGGGTAATGTTCAAGTATCAACATAGAAAACTTACTTCGACATCATGCAATGAAATTGTACCAGCTTCAAGCCCCAAGACAACAACTGTGCCATCAAGATGCCAGCAGAATCATGTTATACATTTACCTGGAGTAGATTAATATGATTAAGAAGAGCCAGTATTGATGATAGACATTGAAATGTGCAAAGAAAGTGAGTTCATTATAAACAAAAGAAAGAACACAAACAGAGAGAGAGAGAGTGTGCGTGAATAATATGTTCCCAATAAATTAACGCAAGAAGAGGAAAGATGGGCACACACATTAACCAACAAAATGTTAATAAAAATTTGTGAAGTGAGGCAAAACGTCATAGTTGTACAAAATAACTGAGAGGGATCTCGGTCACTTGACAAGGATTTCTTTGGGCTAGTAGTTTCATCTAAAGTGAGGAATCTACATCTTGATGACAGGCTCCAATCCAATATCTGAATCAAAATACAAATCTTGCTGTTCAACTATGGAAACTCAAGGTGGATTGGACGCACGAAAGCTTTCTCTAGGCAAGGATTACAAGTGCGCTAGTGTTTACAACTTAGGATATTAACACACCACCATTCACAGGTTGGCTTAAGTACTACAGAGCACTCAAAACGTTCTCCATATCCAGAAGACGATATGACAAGTGAAGCGTTTAGATTTTTCTGGAAAAAAAAAAAAAGAATCTCCTCTCTAAAGTTTTCCAGTGAGAATAGACAGCAAGAACTACCAAAGCTAGGCATCCAATCCTCAGCTCTTACGAATTTGAATTACCAAAAGATTAAGTCATATAGGATTTTAACATAGTTGGATGCAGCTCCTTTTCCTCGTAGTCTCTT
The DNA here is from genome assembly GCA_017140165.1 of Eucalyptus shirleyi. Lineage (NCBI taxonomy): Eukaryota > Viridiplantae > Streptophyta > Magnoliopsida > Myrtales > Myrtaceae > Eucalyptus > Eucalyptus shirleyi. The sequence goes on from CM029450.1 coordinate 43,312,876, forward strand.
GGCTTTGTCCAATTCCTCCCTCTGTCCCTCTTGACCAGATTGTCATACAAGTACGCAGCATAGCTCAAGATATATCCTAATCAAAAGTTAAACTCCCACCAACGAACTTGATTAATCAAAAGGATGTGATGAAATGCCCCTCTGTAATGAGAAGAAGATAAATGAAACTTCAAGCAATACAAAATGTGAGAAACTTTCCACCTATAGTTTATATTTCAGTATCCAATAAATCTCTCCTTCTAGGGCACACTCTGTTAGTAAAAGAATGCTCAATCAGTAAAAGAAGATGAGTCAGCAATAAAATTACATTGTGAGAGTGATCATCAGGAATCTAAGATCTTTTTAGATGCCTGATGACATTTATATAGTATTCTCAGTGGCTAAACCTGCCAACTCCAAGTGGGCATCAAGCATTTCAGTATCTGACATAGCTAGTCTATCTAGCATACATGGCATCCCTCCAATTCATGTTAATTATTTTCATGGACACTTTAACTGGTACACGAAGAAGGGCAACAAGAAGGCAATACAGGAGTATGGTACACTTACGGTCAGGGTAGATGACTGTCCGCCTAGGTTATGGAAAAATTGTCATAAGGCAACAACCTGGTTGAGAAGTTAATAGGAATCTATGCGCTATAAATAAAATCCCTTCATTCAACTATTACCAGCTTGGATTCTTTACTTGCAACTAAGTCATCTCTAGATTTCCACTCGCATCACCATCATTCACTGTTTTTTTTTTTTTTTTTTTTTTTGTGTAAAAGACCAACTCCTTAGTTCGATGGCATCTTCCTAGTTAGACCTTCAAGCATTTTTATCTCTATATTCATCCAATTATCCATCGAACGCAATTTGAACTAGATTGGCAATTACAATGGTTCCTATGGCGAAAAGGAAGCGTAGCACATTTAGGAAAAGCTAAAGAAGTAGAAGGAGATAAGGTCAATGACTCAAAGGGCAAGCACAGCAAGCCATCGTTGAAGAAACGAACACACTGAATAAAGAAAAAAGAGAACTTTCTCGAATCGAAGCCATACCCAGGAGAGATTGTTCACGGCCTCTTGCCAACTGAAGCGATGAAGGACCCACCTTCGAGTCCTCCGCGACCGTTGTCAGCAAATCCTTTTCCTGATACCACTCTCCCATCTTCACCTGCCAATCGGAAATCGAGCAAAAACCTCACAAAACCGAATCCACCCACCCAACAACGCCAAAACGGGAGCCGAACCTAAGAAGCCCAGGTTTAATCGAACTGAAGCTGAAACGGAAGGAGTAAGGAGAGAGCTCAAAAACAATGGAGGAAAGCTGAAGAGCGAGACAAAGAAGGGAAGAGCGGGAGTGATGTCCACTGAAGTCTGAGAATTCACGAAGAAAGTTGCGGGAAGAGGAACAGGCGGGAGTCAAAACAAGGAAGGAAGAGAGAGATGGGAATTGGGCCGTAAAGGGCCACCGCAGAATCAACTAGGTCGGGTCGGAATTTATAGCCTTGCCAAATAACGCCCGAAAGGGCCCTTTCAGGCCCAATGAGACATCACATTGATGCGAATGTGGTGGATTAGCTATTGAAACGTAATTTTGGAAAAAGCAACGTGATCATCCTTATTTACTTTTGGATGAAAAAAAGAATGCTAATGAATTATTCAAATTGGCATCTCACAAGAGATGACAAACATTCACGCATACTTAAATGTTGAGACAACGGGCCAAGCTTGAACTCGACCATGCCATTTGCCATCGTCACCCAAGCTCCTAACACTCGGTCGGATACAAATACTCGACCAAGCCCCAGTTGGTGAGCTTTATGCAAATCTCCTGTTATAAGGTACACAAACATACAATAGAAAGAAGCAATAAGAAGATCCAATGTCTTCCTTTTTCTCTTTTAATTGGAACTAGACAATTTGCCTCGTTACACTAATTCTAGTCAACAATAGCTTTTTTAGTATTTAGAAAATAGGACACAACTACTTTTCATTAATAATTTACTATGATCTTTGGGATCATGATTATGCCCTATTGAGGAGGAAAAAGAGTTACCCTAAACTAGCTGCCTTTTTCTTTTTGACATTTTGGTAGTTATTCTGAAGGCAAAATGTACATCTGCACCATTAAACGTAAGGCAGAGTAACAGATGATGTGAACCAAATTCTAGTGTGATGAAGTAAGAACTTTCTCAACTCCAGGAAGAGGGATCATGAACTATCCATAAGTATGAAACCAAACGGGTCAAATTAAACAATTTGCCCACCCGATTACCAATCAGAAGCTCAGTCGAGTTATGCAGCTCCTGAAGCAGTCCCTTGGCCAAGTTGCAATACCCTCTGTAAGGCTTGAACCAATTTTGAACAGAACAATTTCTGAAATCCTCGTGTCTTGTAAAAAAGTTCAACTCAGCTTCAATTAAGGATGAGGCTTTCAATTACCAGCTATCTCATCACACCAAACGACCCTCTCAAATGCAACGACAGCAAAAGAGGACTCGAAATCTCCAGTGGGAAACCCTCATCAAGTGCATGCCAGAAGCAGCGATAAACCACAATTTCCTCCTCAAACTTCTTGAACAAAGCAAGACGTTTTGCTTCAAACTGCGACATTCCTCCAACCTAAGGTACTCGAGACTGCCCTTCAAGATATCACGCATCACCTTATCCGTGATCTCCGAGCCGCATATGGACAGGGACCTGAGATTACTCCAAGTGACACTCCTACTAAATGGGACGCTACACAGCCTTAAATGCAGGTTCACCAACGGAGAGCATCCATAAAGGAGCAGCGGTACGGTGAAATGGCTGGCCATCTCGTGCAAACCCTTAGCCACATTGACAGAGAGGTCCTCCACACGGCGGTCGACAGCAAAGCGAAGCCACAGACCGAGCTCAGGCGCGCAATAGTCAAGAAAATCGATATTGATGCAGAACTTCCTCACCTTAGGCGACGCGTAGATAGTCAAGACGCTATCCACGGACGGGGCGTCTTTCCAAGGGAAGGAGACGACGAGGTTCGGGGCGGCGGTCCATCTGGACCTCCACCTGTGATCAGCATGGTCGCCTAGAGTTTCGCACCGAGGACAGGAGGAGGACGATGATGGGGTCTGTAATGGCTTCTTCGCCATGATGGGTTGATGGTCGAGCCTACAGTTTTAGATTTTTGCTCGACCGAATTTGGGCTTCCATAGAGCTACACGTGTCGCTCCCTGGAGAGACGACCGTTTTCCCGCGCCTTTTAAGCTCAAGCGGCGGAGACTCTACCTCGGATCACGATTTCGAATATACGTACGGAATTTTTGCGTCCCCTAATGCTCTGTGGAGCTGATCAGTGGACGAAATTATAGAAATCTTTCTTTATATTCACTCAGACAATCGGGCCTGGATAAGCTCAAGTGGGCTTCCACGATTGGGCTTGAGCTTGAGAAAGGAATTGTTTACTTGAGCCCCGGCCCAGTTAAGTTTGCGCGTGTCCACCCAGAATTTTTTTTTTTTTTTTTCTGTAAGTAACTGCTCTAATATAATCCTTCAGCGGAAACCATATTCATGATCAAGTATGGCACCTCATGAGCTTAAATTTAACAGACAATTGCTTTCATCACATCTTAGATTACATCGGCCCAAACGCGAGAAATGATAGCCCAAGAAATTCATGAGGTTTGCTACCCTAGATAGGCTTGTTCTTTTATTTTCAAACTGGCTGACAAGTATGCGGTCAGAGAAGACTTTCCTCACCTCACCACCATGCCAAATGCAAGACTACTTGGATGCATGTCGTGCGTCTCCATCTAGATGGCGACTCCATGATTCTACTGTTCAAAGGTTGTTGAGATATGGCTCAAGTTCTAGCCAAATCGAATTTGTATTGGAGCTTGGGGATTAAAATAAGTGAGAGACATGTTATGAGGCGCTATGGCGAGGCAATGTGAAGAGGATTGGGCACTCAGGCCCTACCGCCTACTGGCCATATGATAGTCATTGGGTATTGGCCGAGCTCCCGGATAGTCCCTCCAGATGTCTAAATAACTTGTGTAGTCACTATCCGACATTTTTTTTATTGCGTGAAATGAAAAATGCTAATCGAATATGTTCTCCATGGCAAAACTTGGAAATTTGATCTTCATGAAGATTGAATTTTCTTAATTTGGGTGATAGAGGTTGATTCGTCCTCTATATTGAAAAAAAAATTAGGGTGTTCATAACATTTTGAAAGGGGAAATCAAATCGAACCAAACTGAAAAGTGGTATCAATTTGGCTTTAGAAGATGCCACGGAAAGAGGTCCATAGCATGAAGGAAGATTCGATTGGGCAAACATCCGAACATTGGTTTGTGCAAGCAAAAATTGACAAGCATTGGTAAATATCGAAAACCAATTGACATCACAATGTTGTTTGATAACCTTTTTTTTGGTCTGTTTGTTTGATAACTTATTAAGTCGGTAAAGTTTTGGTAAGTTACCCAAACTTTTAAGAAAATACCAACAATTATCAGAATATATATATATTACTATTGCCATTCGGATTTTCGAGACGGTTAAAGTTAATAAAAATCGAGATTCAAGATCCTCGATCGCGACGAGACTCATTTCTTCACTCAAAAGAATTAAATTAGTATGATTAGTACCTTAATTGCATATAGGTAAGTCAACATGGCGTGTAGAAATATGCATTAGATTTCGAGTTTCCATAAATTTGGCCGAAGATGGCTTTTTTGGTCAAACCAAAGCATCGACCTTTGACCGGAAAAAAAAAAAATTCACTCGTTTTAATCTTTTTTAGACATCCAATTTAGGAAAACCGCAAAATTTAAGTACCTCGAATCCGATTAAAGAAATTCCAATTTCAAGAATCGATAGGCCATTTAGAATACCATATTTATTACCATAGGATTTGAGCTTATACTTCTAAAGATCGCGCCATTCAGCGCAATCATACAAAACCCCCTTGGGAGAATAAAATTTATTCTTTTCCCATCTTGGGAGGGGTCATTTTTGGTTTTTTTGTTTTTGCTTCTTTTTACGTTCAGCGGGGAGGCGCCACAATTAAAAGAAGAGGGGGAAAAAAGAAAAATAAGGAGTAACGATTCTTCATGCCAACTCCTTCACCGTCGCCCCATAGTCATTGGACTTCATCCTCACCACCGCAAGTTGCATCCATTGTTCTTGGTTTTCATTCTCTTGAGGAGTTGGAGTAGTAGTCGCGGCTGCCCATTCCAGCGATTGAAACCCACGCCATCACTTCGATTAGCCCTCTCCATCACTCCCCTCGACATCATCAGTCGCCATAGTCGCTCGTCCTCACTGTTCCCAAGCCACCCTTTCCTTCTCTATTGGCCTGTGCCTTCCCACGGTGAAACCGAGTAGCCCAAATCTTGTCTGAAGACTCCCTCGTCGGTCGTTGTTTAGTTCGTAGATAGTCGTAAAGGTTTCAGTCGCCAGTTGCAAGTGGCCGTCATACCCTAGTTACACCAATGATAAACGAGGCCTTACTGCTGTCTTCAACAACAGTCATCGATGAGAAGCCACTAAAAACCCGACGGTCCGAGGGTTAATTTTTAAGCTCTAGTATTCTGGTTGGTTTATCCGATTGCCACCCTGTTATTGTTCCCTACGTCTTGTGGATGCAATGGCCAGCACAGTGGTTAGATGATGGTCGAAGACGGTGGTTCGGTGAAGAGAGAGAATGAGTGACGGTGGTGTACGAGTACTTTTGAGCATAAGGTTTTAAACGTTTCTGGTTCAGTGAAGCTTTCGATATTGATCCGTAGGCATGAAAATTCATTACAGAAGTCATTAAAGGTGGGAGCTCTGGAAATAGGGAGCCAGGCATCAAATTTGAGGGTTTCTCCGTATATATTATCCAGAACGAATGAACGATGTTGACGTGTCCGATGGGGGTGGTGGTGAGGGCCTCACACGGGGACGAGGTGACGACCCGACACTCTCTTTTGCTAAGCTAATTGCTAATTGTTGCAGTGGGGATTGGGCCCACTTCATCTACTTTTCATCTACCTTTTCTCTTTTTCCTTCAATCCGGTCGTATTTTTTTAATAACGTGCGGGGGTGCAATTGAGTTGGGTTTGCAGGGGCGCACGTACTCATCACCAACTTTAATAGAAAATTATAGACTCCTATTTGGGTTCACTTACCGGCATTTATCGGATTGTTTCGATATCATAAATTGCGCCATTGAGTTAGCCTCATTTATTTGTTAAAGTTACTAGCTCTTATAGGATATTACTACTCTTAATTTGGGTAATTTATCAACTTTTCAAGGCTAAATCACAATAACTGATATTATTTGAGCATATTGCATGTTGATAAAAGATCGGAATTGAAAAGATTTACCAAACCGGCATTGAAGATAAAAATATCTCAATTATTTGATAGGCAAGAGGTAGAAAAATGTGAAAAAAAAGAAAAGAAAAGAAATTTAAACCCTTTATTGTTTCTTGGAGATGTGCATGAAGTCGCATTTCTGCGAACATTTCGTGCCTACACTTTTAGTCATTGCAAGCCTACTCCTTCATGCACTATAAAAGGAAGTACACCCCAGTGATAACAAACATTGCAAAAAGTTGTCATTCTTTCTTCTGCTGCAGTATTTCTGCAACCAAACACTCCTAAAGATTTAGAAAATTGCGGAAACCTAATATCATGCACATCAGAACACTATATAAGCAACTACTTCAATCGATATGAATTCTTTAAAATCAACATTCGTGAAGCCCATCTAGGAGGTGATCTTTCTTGAATTCATTCCCACAGTCACAAGCACACCGACAGGTAACAAATCACAATTGACACCCACACATGCACCCCGTGCACCCATATAGAGTAATGGTCTAGACATATAGCGCTAAGACAACAATTGCTAATAAAATAAGCAAACTATCATCCAAATTGTCTTGAATTTTCCCAACTAGGAACAGTCCTGTCACGTGGGGTCTGTCGATTTCATTTCAAATTGTTGTTATGCTTGCTGTCTCATATCCAAAATCAACAAGCGTGCAAGAGAGGAAAAAAAAACTAAAAACCCACATCCTGAAAGGACCGAATTCAAGAGCAATTCAATATCAAGACAATCAAAATAGGTACTCAAATTTGGCGAAAAGAAAAAAAAAAAAAAGAATCCCAAGAAACTGACAACAAGAAAAGGAAAAAGACTACATTTCAAACTTCGAACTAATAAAGAAAATGGCAATTGAGTCATCACATCATATCAATAGAAACTGCACAAAGAGCTTGCTTCGCCTCATCTCCTCCTTGTGGAAACGCCTCATCTCCTCCTTGTGGAAAGATGATCTTGATGAGGGGCGAGGCGAGGCCAGAAACGACAATCCGATCTCCTTCACCACGGATGTGGAAGTGAAATCAAGGAAGAAAGAAGGGTCGATGAAGGTGGGTGGAGAGGGGGGGGGGTTTAGAATGTCGGTCGTTTTTTATGAGGACATTTCAAAGACGGGGCTAAAGGTGGGATTTTCATTTTTATCTATCCCCCGTTTGGTGAGTAATTACTAGCGAACAAGCCACCGGTGGTCAGTGACGGCTTGTATTTGCATCTGCGTTAAGTTGTTTTTGACAAAGAAGAAAAGGGAGGAAGAAACGAAAAGATAAACATGAAAAAATAAATTTTGGCGAAAAACAAAACATAGATAATAAATAATTAAATTAATTAATGACGAGGATTTGGCAAGAGTTCGGATCGTGCGCGTCACTCGTGATGTACCCACCCACCCCCCACGCGGGCATTTCAGGATTGCGTTCACACGCGTGGGGAGGGAGGGGCCCATGGAGGTGGAAACCGAAGGCGGGGCAATAATTTTGTCATAATTGCTCATGCTTTACAAGTAACCTCCGGAGCTTTGATTCAATTTTGCAATATTGCTTCCGAACTTTGATTCAATATTCATTATTGTAAAATTTTAAATATTTTCAAGTGGCTTAAGAACTACATTCAACATTTGCCGATGGATCATATTAAACTAAAGTTTCGGATCATATTTCATAAATTAAAAATATAGGGATGATATTTTATGTTAGATTAAAGTTTATGGATTATTAGTGCTATTATCCTATAAAACTCTATCCAACTTCTCAAACAAACTTCTCATTGAACCATTGTCTCGTGGATCAACGTGCCATCGAGTTTGTCCCTTCGTAAAGGATTCATTGCACTCTTAATTAGTAAATAAAAACGAATTAATGGATATTAGAGAAGAGCGTTGAATGATGAGCATAGTGGGAAGTAACAACAATGTGATGTAAGATTAAGATGTGAGAGTTGAAAAATGTAACTGAAGGAAAAAAGGGTCATTAAAATACAATTATAATGAGCTTCAAATGGTATGAATCCTCAACCTGCTTATAATTTCCCACATCAGCTTTTACATACATAGCTTCCTTTAGAAACCTCAATACTTATGTGCTTGACTATTGCTTAAAAAGACCTGCTAACTGTTGTAGACTTTGCCTAAGAAGCAATTTCCATTAAGAATGTGATTTAGGATTTTAATGTTGTTTTAAATAGAATGGATCACAAACAGACACAAATTTTCAATGAAATGCGTTGGATATTATTGTTTCCTTGAATCTTGGAAAATGTGGTCAATAACAATTTCAGTTTGCATACCTACGCACGCATGGCTGCGTTGGTGGGGGCGTTCCCCCTTGAACCAAGAGGTCAGGAGTTCGACCCCCAAGTATGCTCCGTGATTTACGTGGGGGCTCTGGCGATAAGTTGTTGGACTAGTCTCGGTGCTTACCTCCGTAAGGTGAGCTAGGCCAGATGCTCGGTATCTTAAAAAAAAAAAAAAACAATTTCAGTTTGCATGTAGGAGGAGGACAACAAAGATACCCATGATGTGAAATTGAATGCAACTAATACATGAGGAATGATTCTTGCAATGTAATTCTTCGCTATGTCTCTTTGCCGGCTTGTTCGGAGAAAAGCTGGAGCCTGCAGAATCTCACTAGGCCGACTATTGTCAGTGGTGAATATATTCCATTTGGTTTGTTGGCAGTATATTATTCACATCAACTCTGGTAAAATTTCCATTTCTATTGCCTCGCCAAAGATAATCCTATGCCATTAATCCACCATTCTGTTCAGCAAAGTGTAATACCCGTGAATACATTATTATTATTATTATTATTATTATTATTATTATTATTATTATTATTATTATTGTTAATCACTGAAAGGACAGTGCATCTAGAGGTAGCTGCTAATTAACTTTGCTTCTATAAGTGACGTGTAGACATAGTGACCGAAATTGATGTCCAACTTTAAAGAAGACCTCGAAGTATGAGTTATTTTGCATCCTGCTATAGATTTTTATTTTATTTTACTTTTAAGATGGCACATTCCTGGTTTTCTGCTGGGGGAAACAGTCTAGCATTTTCCATCTTTTTTTTTTTTTTTTTGTCAATCTTACTCTGGTCACCTAAATGGCCATTCTCATCGATTATCTAAACTGTTTGTCTGGGAGAGGTTGCCTTCTCCTGCTGCCCTGAGGGAAGAAGGCCTGTGCCCTTTGACACCTGAAGAAGCGGTGCTTCTGCTAGCCGCTCTTGGTTTTAAAAGAAAAACATTCGTATGCGTCGCTGGAGCAAAAATACACTGGCCTCGTTAGAACATGTTTAGTTTGCCTCGCCGCTTTCCTCACCCTCCGTTCAAACACACGCCATTCTATTGTGTCGTTCTTTGTAAAGATATTCGCGAGTCTTCTCTTGTTCGGCCTTATTGTCGGCATCTTTCCTCCACCGTAATATATTCGGTAACCAGGGACCGAGGATGATAGCTGACTCACTGAGTCCGTCATGGCAAAGGCATCTGCTGGGGTGCGGACTATGAAGTCCAAAGCAGCTGACTCTAGAACTACGAGGAAAGGCAGCGAACAATCAGACTAACAATAGTTGCGACAGAGCTTAGTCCATAATCATTGCATGCTTCTCAAATTGTCACATGAAAATGAAGAAAAGAGAAAAGAACATGTAGAAAAGGCCAATGAAATCAAGTTAGAGGCTAATATTTCACGCTGACTATATACCTAAGAAGAAAATCAAAAAACAACTTTTTCACTTAAGAACACCAAAACAAGAAGATAAGTAAATCATTTTCTAAATTCCATATTTTTTTAATAGTCGGATTATTTGAATATTGTTTTCTTTGAAATTATCTCTTAATTCTACTTTAGTTTTTTAAATTGATTCGGACAGGCCCGAACCGCACAAACGGGTCGAGACCCGGTCCCCTCTTTGGGGCACGTGTGGCTTTTTCTCTTTTTAATTTTTTCACCAGACGCGAGCTGACATAATTCACGGCAGCTAGAAGCTGGAACTGTCTCTCTCTCTCTCCCTGGTTGCTTCGACCAACACGTCGATATCTCAATTGCCCAGTTGATCGAAAGTAAAAAGGTTCGATTTTTCCGATGAATCTCTCTTTTTCTTCAATGGGTTCTTGTGTTCAGCCCTTACGTTTGAGTTTCTTGCCATGTGCAAGAATTGCAATAAAAATCTCGCATTTTACAATCAATCAGTGATGCGATTTTTGTGTTATAAAAAATAGCTCCATCTTTCTTTTGCTGTCTTCGTTGGCTAAAGGCCCTAGCTCCATTAATGGGGGCGTCAGGAGATTTCGTCGGATCAAAATCCAAAGTTGTACAGATCCAATAAACTGAATTTAAAATGCTTTGCATTAAAGTAATTGACACATATAAAAAGATAGATTTAATATCTCCACGAGGCTAGTAAAAGATTTTGCAGGCCTCTAAGTATGCGTTTGGAGAGCATTTGACCAAAGTCTTTGCATCGATTATAGGGCAAAGAGTTTTTCACCAAATGCAAATAATATTTGTTAAACATTATTTGCATCAAGGAATTTGCTTCTCTTTTTTTTTTTTTTTTAAATAAAAATTATTATAATGACCCTCCTCGATAACTCAAGCAAAGTTAGAAACTTCAGTAACAAGTGTTGTCTAGATTGTGCAACACCAAGTGAGCCAAATCAAAGGACCTTTATGTCGTGCAACCAGTTAATGGATCACTAAGGTCACATGACCCTAGGTGTGAGCTTCTGAGATTGTATAACCCTAGGTGACGTGACGTTGAGGTCATTTGACCTCAGATAAGCCAGATCGGGACTCCAAAGTCACACATGTTGGGCGATGAATAGCGCGACCCCAACTGAAATGACAACGGCGTCCATTTAGCTCCTCCAAGCCACCTCTGCGAATCCCATATTTGTAGGGTACAAACAACAGACCAGTGTTAAAATGAAGAGGTTTATGTACTCCAGCTTTACGTGAAATTTTCTGTGGCTCCTTAGATTAAGGGAATGCAATTGAGGAGTCTGGTATGTTTATTTTTATACAGTAATTACGTTTGATATTCATTCATACTAGTAATAAAATGTTGTTTATCAATGTTTGTCTATTTGTACGAAAAAGCCCACAAGACAGCAGTTGTTCAGAGTGTAAATTTTCATGGTGCAATTGCGCTGGGAATGCTCTCAAAGACACAGTGAAGCAAATGCAATCAATGGAGATTTCTTTACAAACATTGGTAAGATAAACAGATTTTATCAAATTTCCACTTCGTCTCAGACATGTCTTTATCAGCATTTCAGTTATGAGTTGTTTATCTGCATGTCGTGAAGTGATCGAATGAACTCATTGACCAAAAGATTTACTAGCAAATGGATTTATGCCGACCGTTGAACAGCAATCATTTAACATAAGCTTTGCACAATATAAGAAAAGTCATTTTATTGATCAACTTGTGGAAATAAAAACATGGGGGACTACATTTCTGAGCAAGTCCATTACAACATAATGTCCCACGTATACAGCCCACGTCGAGGTGTCAAACCTCCCCAGAGAAGATTAGCTTGTTATCCCTAGAGTAACTTTTATTTGTTGTACAATGGCCCTTCAACTCGGCACCATATGATCACTAAGGCTGATTTTCATCCTTGCTCGATGGCCCTTCCGGGCTAACTTCCTCACTAATGCCTTCAAATTGTTCCCCTTGATGTGTTACCAGGCCCGAGTTAATTCACCCTTTGGGTCACTTGCAAATCTCGTACATGAGAGTAGCTATAAAAGTTGTTGCCAAAATCAGCTTTAAGAATACACTAAGAGAAAAAGTGCATTCAATAATCGTCATGTTGTCTAACTAGCACATAGGGGCTATCAATGTCACACCTACTTTTTATCTTGTTAGTAAGTGTGCAATCAATTATGCATCACCAGACAAGTTATAAAGCCATATTTTCGCACATTAGGCTTAAACCATATAAGCCCAAGCCAAGTCTATTATTCCCACATTTCCCCACCAGCTTCCAAGCCTCCTTTACAGAGAAAGAGCCCCTACATGATCCAGTAAATACTACCTTGTCTAAAGAGCCAGAGTTTGGGAAAATCAAGCCACATAAAGCCGTTTGAGTTTCAAGCAGATCATTAGACCTTGTTGGAGGCCATCTCCATCCATTTGCCTCGATAATATTTGCAACTGTGGCTATATTACCTAAAGCTGAAACATAAAGCGTATGTAAACTTTTGCAGGGACGTGGTATGAAGGGGGAAAATGAAAATGCTTAGGATTGTTCATAAGAGCTATATATACAACTGCTGTTGCTAAACACTATGATTGAAAATGAAAATGCTTAGGATTGTTCATAAGAGCTATATATACAACTGCTGTTGCTAAACACTATGATTTCAAATGTGTTTGAAGAACTTAGCTCAACAAGGTGTTTGATAAGTTGTTTTTAAGAAGGAAGAATAAAATAGGTTGTTCAACTTCTTTTGATGGAATGAATTGGTTTTGTGTCCCCTCTGCTTCATATTTTTCTCATGTCTCCAAGTTTGACAATGCTGCTGTTGGCGTTATTGAACAGAGGGTAGCAGTGGAGCTTGCAAACATTCACTCTACCCACCTCACAGGGTATGAATGCACTTCCCCCATGATGCCGTTTGGAAAGGCTTTCTTTGTGGTATTGATTGGTTATGCATTGTTCATGTTTTGGCGGAAGAACGGTCCAACCTACTGCTGCCAACCTACAGTAGGTAGAGTCAGAGCCCAGAGAGTGTCGGGCCATAATGACTCGGTAGTATCCCAAAATGTCAATGCTCCAATTTAGATAATAATTTTTGTAGCTTGATAGCAGTGGAGCTTTATTAATTTTTTTTTTTTTTGAAAAATTTGCTTTACTAAACTCTTGGACGACGGATCTATTAATCCTTGTAGTTTCCCCGACAGTATGACTTGTCTTAGTGAGATATTTGGCAGTTTGTCTCTCTTTATTGGCAATTCAAGCTGGAAATCTCCAAGTGACACTCAAGATAGGTGTTGGGCAGCTAAGAGAACTGACATTTACTGACAATTCAAGCTAGAATAGAAGTAAAAGTTTCCGTATAGGGCTTAAGTTGGCATCAAGTTATTGTGGGAGTACACAAATCTGGGAAGCAAAAACACATGCCTTCTATGACAAGGAACATAGAGGAAAATGTAAGTCCTTCAGTTTTTTTACAGTGTATAAACCTGTCCTTTACGACTGACCAGAGTCGTCAATTTTTAAATTGAGAGTCATTTTATAGACCTTAACCTCTTGAACAAAAATTCTGATAAATAATAAACATCAGGCGTCTTTGTTATTAACTATTGTTGACACTTTGATCACTTTCAGGAGAGAGTTTGCATATCTATCAGAAGTTAGCTTCTTCTCATTAATCTAATAGTGACCGAGACCTTATATGCATGTTCTCTTCATTTACTACATACATGAAGCATCATCCACCTGTATCTGACGATGAGGTCTGGAGGTTGGAGAAGATTGCCAAATATGGGAAATCTCACCAAAAACTGAGTGAAGCCGGAATACATAAGGTAAAGAACTTTCTATTGCAGCTCTTCATGGACTCCAAGAAACTGCGAGAGGTAGGCACTTAGTTAATGATTCTCAATTAGGGATTGATTGGCAACCAAGAATGTAAGGCTTGTGTCTTCACTCATCATAGAAATCGAAAAGAGCATAATACTGAAGAATTGGAATATCCTCTTAGATTATGCAAAGACTTGCAAAACAAATTGGAAACTGTACTGTCCCGATGGCATGAGGAAGCATGGTGCTGTATTCAACACTAATTGTCAACTGATTGCCCTAATCAAAGACCTAATCAAAGACGGTGCATGTTTGGCTACTCATCGAATTTCTCCCCAAGAGAAGGTAAGTAACTAAGGAGTTCCTACCGTGTTTTGTCCAGACAGTTCATGCTCTACACGCTATCATGCTGAATTCATATAATTTGTCCTATATCATCTGTACAATCAGTAATTTGACCTTTACTCATAGTTGTGGCTTAATAGGTGTTAGGATTGATAAAATATATGGAAACTTGGAACAGGAGTTAGTATGACATCTAGATGCTTTGTTTTTCTTCTTTCTTTTTTAATTATTATCAGTACCAAGACTACTCTCTGAGATGCATGAAGCTTAATTATTTGGGAAAAAGGCCAAATGCAAAGATAATAGCGTGCACCTGCAGATGATTGAGGACAACTTGCTGAAGTTTTTTTCCAGCACCACAAACAACTTTTGGTACGCGCTTCATACCCTATCACTGAACAATCTAGTAGACTAAGATTATAAAAGCCAACCAAAAAAGCAGAGTCCTATAGCATCATTAGAGCTTAAAAAATCAGCCATACCACTTCACCCAGAGAAAACTGATGGATTGTAGGACTAGTACTGGCACCATCGAGAAGATTCAAAAATTCCTCCTGAGGAAAAGAGTCAAGACCTAGTTAAGCAAATGAAAATAGTTAAATGAATAAAAATGAAACGCCATCTACGGCTCTATATTAACAGTACCACTTGCCACGGTCACTAACAAGGTTTGGCAGTAAATCAAACTTCCTCATGAAGTATGTTAATGGCATCAGCCCACTGCTTACACATGATTGATAATGATGTCTGGATGACATAAAGTAAATCTTCAAAGTCCAAAGCCTGTTGAGCGACTTGATGAAGTTCATTTTTTCTGCAGACAGGAAGATATTGATAATCTAGGGAGACATTCGGCTTAAAGTCCGTTCTGATTTCAATTTGAGAATTAAAACATGCCAGAAAATGTGTTTGGTAACACTCCGAAAGTAGCTGATGAATAAAATGGAAAACTATTCTCAGAATTAAAATCACAAACTCAAGATGACTTTTTAGTATTCTCATTCCAAATGCAAACATGGAAATTTGGACTAACTAAGCCTGTTCTTGAAATGTGATGTAATTTTAGCATATTCTCACAATTTTCGTCCCTAATGACACATCATTTTCACTTAAAAAATAGTTTGTCAAAAAAAAAAAATCTAAAACAGTTTCTATGAAGATGGAAACTAAGCGGCCTTAAATAGTCGAGAAAAAATCCTACTCTAGATTCCACTCCGTCATCCTCACCTGCCAATCGGAGAAAATCAAGCAACAACCTCACAAAACCGAATTGGAAAACAATCGAATTGCTGCTGCCCATTTGGAGGTCGCGGAGAGAAGGCCCGAAAGGGAGCCGAACCTGAGAAGCGAAAGCGGTCCGTCGGAACTTGAAGCACGCGCTGTTGGAACAGAGCTGGTACAGAGTTGTTATGCTCGGTTTGATGGTCGGAGGAAGGGGGCAGGGGCGGATCTTTTTTCTTTTTCTTTTTCTTTTGTTTTTGAAAATTGAAAATTGAAATATCCTTTTCTTTTTCCCTCTCTTTTACTTATTTTAAGGACGTGTTTCACATTGGAATATGAATCTTTTGATTTTTTTTTTGGCAAAGAATCTTCTTAATTAATAGGTTAATTTTCACAATCACGATCATATGCGAAACAAAGAAACCCTCGTTCGACTCTATTTCCCCATCGCTTTCATTTTATTTTTCTGTTCCATTTC
Source organism: Eucalyptus shirleyi (assembly GCA_017140165.1). Taxonomy (NCBI): domain Eukaryota; kingdom Viridiplantae; phylum Streptophyta; class Magnoliopsida; order Myrtales; family Myrtaceae; genus Eucalyptus; species Eucalyptus shirleyi. Next base: position 43,328,792 of record CM029450.1, read on the forward strand.
TCTATTTCGTACCTTCAATTTTATCGTGTCAAATGGATCATGAGTTCTTAAGAACGCGCATGATCGTTACCGACTAGTTTTGAAAAGTATCAGATTTTGTTATAATCTTCATTGTTCTAGTGGAAGAAAGTTTGTAATATTTGATACAGCAAAGATTGGTCGAATCGATGGTTGGTAATCTCTTAAGAGTATCCAATGGTTTCTTCTTTGAAATTCGTTACGAAAACGATGGAATCGGGGAATTCCTTTTTACCTTGTCTCCTTTTTGCTGAGCAAATGAAGACTGATGAGACTAAACCATATGCTACGAACACATCATCATCTATCTTTCGTTCGTTCAGTTTTTGCATTGCTTATACCTGATATCAACTTTTGTTAATTGCTCTACAAATTATCCAGAAATAAAATCGCAAAAATTCTTAAAATGAACAAAAGAAAAGAAAAACTCCAAACAGAGTAGCTCAGCAACACGAAAAAGGAGAAAAAAAAGGAAGACGAAAAATTGAAAGAAAAAAGCAGTGCATTGAAAAAAAATCGTAAATTTTCTTCACATAGTATTGGATTTTCTAACCATCATTGGCCTAATCTGTGCCCTCGCCGGTGTCTTGGCAGCACAAGACTCTCGCCAAGACTTCATCGACGAGCAAACCACCGCTTGTGCTGAAGTAGGGATCGGCCCGATAACCTGAAGTCGTACGGTCGCGGCTTACGCTCAGAAGTACACGGACGAGCCTAGAGGTGACTACGACCTCGAGCAGTCCGGAGGGCCCTATGGCAAGAACCTAGTCAAGGGCTTTGGCGTCCTGAGCAGCAGAGACTTGGTGAAGATGCGGGCGGGAGAGAAGGACAACTACGACTACTGCTCGAACTCATGCGTGGGAGGCGAGTGCCTGTACTACACTCAAGTCGAGGGGCGCAACTCGGTTCGTCTAGGATGCGCTAGAGTGAAGTGCGATAACAGGAAGTGGTCTACGATCCTCCCGGCAGTTACGGACGGCGAGCAGTCGTATTGAACGGTCTATATAAGTTCTGAATAAACTCTTATGATGCAGACGATTCTACAAAACCACACCACTCCGTATTTAAGACATACATATCGTAAGCCTGCTGTCACTAGACGACACTTCCTACCAAGAAGTTCCTACCTTTGCATCTCTCTCGTTATCATATTGAAAGTCACAACAAAACACAAATCATCATAACTCAACAATCTTGGTGCGCTTTCTCGGTTTCTTTTTCGACTGTTTGTTTCTGATCCCTCCATACGAATCCTCTTCGCCAGACGCGGACATTGTGTGCTTTGTGGGAACGCCCGCTTGGCAAATACCGTGCTCATCGTCATCATCATCGCCGGTAGTATCTTCTGAGTTTGTTTCGCCAGTGCTAGAAGCTAACGGATTCGGAGGTTAACAACTTGCCATTGCAGATTCTGCAGCTGCTACTGCTTCAGGGGTATGAAGATCCGCGATCCCCAGCAGCAAGTCCTGTTTCGTTAATTGCCCTACAAATTATCCAGAAATAAATTCGTAAAAGTTTCAAAATGAACCAAAAAAAAAAAAAAAAAAAAGAAATCCAAATAGAACACGGCAGCAACACGAAAAAAAAGAAGAAGAAAAGATGATAAAAAAAAATGAAAGTGAAAGTAAATTTTCTTTGCGTAGTCGCTTAATAAGTGTTTGGGCATTTCTTTTAGGAAATCCTACTGCTTTCTAAATTTTTATTTTTTGGTTCTGTTGTAGACAAAAACGATACACTTTTTGCACACTAGCATATGTCGCTGATTAAAAAGAAAAGAAGAAAATCTAGAAGATAAGCACAGATCGAGTGGTCCGCCCATTCATGTTTTGATCTTCAAATTGCATATGGCCCATATGTACACTAGTATGTTGAGATCATATGATGTTCATGATGGATCAAATTGCTACGCTTTTATCTACCAATGGGGGTTATACATGTCTATCACTCTCGATTTCCAATAAAAAAGATAAAGCCGAGACTAATTCCAGAATATTGATCTATCTTGAATTGCCAGCCAAAATTCTTTGCAGAAAGCGAATGATATGAAAAATATTTTTCAAAAAATAATCGCTCGTATAGTTAAAAAAATGAACGAACGCAAAAAATTAAAGTCGTACACGAAAATGTTTAGTTATAAATTATCGTCAATAATGAGACGTATTTCATTAATCGATTATTTCAAATAATATGAATGATCATTTTTAGGAATATATTTTTCAAATCATTCATTTTTTATAGAACAAAAAGAGCCTTAATTCACATCAATTTACAAGTAATATCATATATGGCATGATGTGTTCAGGTTTGTCTAAGAATCGATATTGTTTAATTTAGGTCCGTATGTTCAATGGTAATCTCACACATTTCCCAACAAAACGAAGTGGCCTGACAAGAAGGCGACTTGGCTCTGTTCCGGCAAAGCTGGTACGGAAGCATCAGAGGACTCATGGGACATCACATTGATGCGAATGTGGCGGTGGATTAGTTGCGGAATTTGTAATTTGGAAAAAGCAATGTGATCATCCTCACTTCAGATAACCTAAAACGAGGAGGTAAAATACTGGTTAATAGACGTTTCCTCCGCAAGGAGGAGGCAGAATCCGTGCGGCATCTCCTCCTCCACCGTTTATGGACAAGAATGGTTTGGACAATTTCCGATGCTTGCACCGAATGATCTTTGGGTTATTGGAGCTTTCATAGAGCAAGAACTATGGGCTTGGCTGCGCACTCGTTTACAATGCCGCAAGAAAAGAAGGATTTAACTCAATTCCCCAGGCGGGATAATACCCGTTATGGGGTTCATTTCGTAATTCAAAACCCAAATCTTCTAAAGGCCTATCAAACTATGTTTCGCAAGTTTCATGCCCATTATTTTTTTGCTCGTACATATAATACTCGACACAATTCTATCTTATTCGAAATCTGGTGATCATCTTACGAAAGATATCCATACCTCCATTTATAGCACTCTGAAAGCCCAAACTTAGATCAAGTCTAAACACAAACCATTAATTATGACCTATAATTTCTATTATACACTTACAGTAGAGATTGCCAACTTGTGAAATTAGAATCAAATCAGATATTACCTCACCATTTCCAGCCATATAATGTTAGTAATCCATATCATTGCATATGATAGGTTCGTATAAGAATCCAACATCAGGATGCTCTGAAAGATATGGCGTGTCTCAAGATGTGTGAAGCATAACTTACTATGACAAATTCCTAAATCTATTTGATCACCCTCCAAGATTGTTCTATGCGATCCTTAAAACTCAATAATTTCTTAGAGAGAGGCCAAATGCCAAGGTAATACGTGTGCCTGCAGATGATTGAGGACAACCAGCTCAAGTTCTATTTCAGCACCACAGACAACTTTTAATACACGCTTGATACCCTATGATTGAACAAACTAGCAGACTAAGATTATAAAAACCAACTAAAAAGAACAGAAGTCCTACAGTGACACTGGAACTTGAAAAAAAAAACCAGCCGTACCACTTCACCTAGAGAATTAACAAGGAACAGATGGACTGCAGGACTGGTCCTAGCACCACCTAGAAGACTCAAAAATTCCTCCTGAGGAGAAGAGTCAAGACCTAGATAAGCAAACAGAAACAGTCAAATGAAGCACAGTGGAAAGCCATGTACTGCTCTGTTTTAACAGGACCACTAACCATGGTCATTAATAAGGCTTGTTAACAAATCAAACTTCTCATGAAATATGTTCATGACATCAACCCACAGCTTGTGCATGACTCATAATGATGTCCGGATGACATGAAGTAAATCTTCGATGTTGGAAGCCTGTTGAACAACTTGATGAAGTTCATTTTTACTGTAGACAGGAAGAGATTGAGAATCTAAGTAGGCATTTGGTGGATAAGGATTCTCAGATATCTGTTCTCATTTTATTTGAGAATGTAAACAGTCCAAAAAATGTGTTTGGTAACACTTTGAAAACAGCTGATGAAAGGAAAAATATCATTAAAATCAAAATTAAAAACTGAAGACGACTTTTTAGTGTTCACATTCCATGTGCAAACATGGAGATTTGGAATAACTACACCTGTTTTCTTATTGTGATGGAACATGAGCAAATTCTCACAACTCTCATCCCTTACAACATACGTCATTTCCACTCAACAAATTTTCTGTGATAAAACATTGAAAATGTTTTTTATAAAAGTGGAAACAAAAAATGTCACAGAAAACTTGGCAGGCCTCTAATTGTAGAGAACAAAAATGACGTGTGAATCATGAGACAATGTTCAAAATTTTGCTATAGTAATTCCTGTATTTTTGTCCCACCACTTTCAACATCAAAACTTCATCGATTTCTAGAGGTTTCTACTGAAAGATGGTATGATACTTAAAAGTATGGGGAAAACCTTAAGCATGAACAAAATTATTGAGGCTTCAAAGTATGAGCCATCGTGTTGTTCAGCTCATGGTGACTCTTGAAAGTCAACTTGGGCATTTAAAATTATCAGAAAGAAAGTTCTTCTATCTAGCAAAATTTAGAGTTAATTCCAAGAAAAATTCCTCAAAATTGCTATGTTAACCATCAGTTTCGTTTTAAGGATGATGATCATATCCTGAGTTATATGAGTTTTACTTTCTGTAAAACCAAACAAAGTTGATACCTTTGAAACAAATATCAGTGCACATAAACAATCCTAATATAATCATAATATCAAATACAATCGGTCAATCACTACTACATAAATTATACATACGTACATACATAGTGCAATTTTACCTCTATTGGAATATTGAAGTATCAAGCACTAAGCAATGGAAGCCATGCATTCTGTTTCCAACCGTTTGACCCCCCTCTAGATTCAACAATGTCTTCAACAAGTTCTCCTGAGCATGCAACCATCAAATGACAAAGATCCTTGGATAAAGCCACCTAATGATAACAATTACATGCCAGTTAGCTTGCTCTGGTGAAACATCTAACATGATATCTGGAAGAATCCAATCATAGGAATAAAATTACAGCAGGTCCATTTGAAGTTCAGCAAAAGCTTCAGCATCTTAAATCTATCAAAATATCATCCAAGTTGTTTGGCATTTTAACCAAGCCATCGTTGAAGAAATGAACACACTGAATAAAAAAAAGAGGAGAACTTTCTGCAGTCGAAGCAATTACGAGGAGAGATTGTCCACATCCTCTGCCAATTGAAGCGATGAAGCACCACCTTGGAATCCTCCGTGACCATCGCCAGCAAATCCTTCTCCGGATTCCACTCCGCCATCTTCACCTGCCACTCGGAAGAAATTGAGCAAAAACCTCACAAAACCGAATGGGAAAACAATCGCATCGGTCTCCATAGCCGAAAAAGAATCGCATTAGGTCGCGAAAGAAGGCGGACTGGAGCCGAACCTGAGAAGCCAGAGGTTTGTCGAACTATAGCTGAAAGAGAAGCACGTGCCGCCACCCTTCGTCGGTCTCCATAGCCGAAAAAGATCAGGGAGCAGCCAAAGCGTCCGGTGGCAAATGCGAACTGAGAGGGAGAGCCAATGGCGGAGGGTAGAGCCCGAAAACCCTAGAAGAAGGCCTGTTGGAAGAGAAGAGTGAGAGAGTAACGAAGTGCACTGGAGCCTGAGAATTTTGCAGAGAAGATTGCGGGAGAGGAAGAACAGGCGGGAGAGAGGCAATGAGGAAGAGGAGAGAGAGAGGATACGGGCCGAGCCGGGCCGGATTGGGCCATAAGTCGGGCTTAACTTATTCTCCGGACTCGTTCATCATATGAAAAATAACGTAAGAGATGACCCAACGGGCCGCTACGGCCTCAAGCGGTCTGGACCACTTTCGATAACTCGAGAGTTGAGATTAAACCGAACGGGGTTTGGTTCAGGCATTTCATCGAACGTTTGAAGCGCGCTGGGACTCGCAATAATAATAATCAACGGCTCCAAGCCTCCAAGCCGAATGGAGGGCGAGTGCGATAGATCGTACCACGTCCGGTCGCCTCGCACGCCTCTGAGCCGGGATTCTCGCAAAACGGCTCGTCCCGCGAAAAATCGAAACAAAAAAGAAACCTGACCTACCGGAGACTTGGGCGCGGGGAACGCGAGCCGCGGTCTCGAGAGCGCTGCCCGGAGTCGTCGGAGGGCTCCTCGCTCTCAAACTCTCTCTCTCGCTCTCTCTCGGTTGCTCTCACGGTCTCTCCACCCTTTCTCTATTTCCGCTCTCCCTCTCTCACTCTATTTCTCTCAAAAAGTCCTCCCTTTTAAGCTCTCTAGCCGGCGCGCATGGCTTCCTGCCACGCGGGCTGTCGCTGCCGGTCTGCCTCCGACCACCAACTCCGGTGAGACGCTCGGCTTGTCCTCGCGTCTCTATCCTCTGTCCTCGCGTTGCGGACCTCCGTCCTCTCTTCAACCAGCTCAGGACCAAAGAAAAAGGAAGGGAGGAAAGAGAGAAAAAGAAGAAGGCCGAGCTAGGGAAAAAAAGAAGAACGGGCTGGCCCGATAGGGGGAAGCAAACTGGAAAAGGAGGGGCAAGGCAGGCCCAACCCTGGCCCGGCCCCCTCCACTTTTTTTCCATTTTCCCTTTTTTTAATTATTAATATATTTTTTTATATAAATAATTTTAATAAATTCTAGCACCTTACAATTTTATCGTATATAAAGCATGGCTCTAATGCCAATTGCCAACTTATGAATGCTTCCATCAATAAGGTACACTATGACCATTGTCGCCTCTCAAGAGCCTCCATGTTCCTTCGACTAATGGGTTAATGATAGTTGGCCTTTTTTGCTCTGATATGACTAATTTTACTTTCCTTCCTAATTAGTCTTCCAATATGTTTCAACTTCATGATATGGAAAATTGTCTTTTCTTTAGTTTTTTTCCATGCATTAGGAAACGAAAAATACAAGTAAACCTTAAGAGACACTTTTTGAATGATGGTGATCATGTTAAACTTAAAGTTATACAAAAGAATCTAGACTAAATTTAACAAAAATTATTGGACCCACGTTGATGCTTTTGGCCTATTTCAGCATTTAGTTTATCATGCCTTAGTTATTTTAGATTGCATGCTCTCATGGACTTCACGCATTGGTGTGACATTTATATGGGATTGGAAAGCGGAAGGAAATGCTTTTAAAGGGGTGATTCAATGGATATTAGGGCTAGTTATTAGTGCAATCTTGTGGGTAGAAGGTTGAGGGCTTTAATTGATCAACCATATTTTATATTCTATTTTAATTATTTAATTAGAAACAAGAGGGTAAATGTTAGGGGTGATCGGGTCTAGGGTGGGTAGGGTCTAAACCTGGACCATATACCCGACCCTATTATAACCGGTTTCCTTTTCTGGATCTTATATCCGACCCTGTTGTATTAAATCATGTACCCGTCCCATCCTGTTTTTTGGATTCGATTATAAGGTCAACCCTGTTTCCACTAGAACATGTTTTGCAATCTCCCGATATCTTATACGACTTCAAATTTTATATTAATAAGCAAGAAAATAACATAATCCTAAATTGAAACATTAAGCACTGGTAATAAATTACTACATGAATTTTTTGACTAAACCAAAAATTAAGGATCCATAGGGCTAATTATAATAAATAAAATAATAAGGCAAAGAATTAGCAACAAATATGGGTCTAATATTAGTCTTATTCCCACAACTACTACATGAAGCTACTCATATATGTAAGCATAACTTCTCTTACAAAAGAGAAATTATGCGAGCCAATCCATGTAATACACAAGAATTTGGGGGCGACGAACACTGTCCGTCCATCAGACGGAGTGAGAGAGAGCCGTGAGGGAGGGAAGCAAGTGAGGAAAAGGAATGACAAAGGAGGAGTGACATGTATGTTTGAGAGAGCCAAGAGGAAAAATATCGTGTGATTACGGGAGTAAAAGTAGAAATCGGGAGAAAAAAAAAGGTTTTGGACCTCTACTTACAAAACCAATCTGAGAACCGGTTCCAAAACTGGTCCAAGAACCAATTTTCGGATGGGTAATTACTCGGAACCTATTTCCGGACTAATTTAAACCGATTCCGAATTTTGGGAACCGGTTCCCGGATCGATTTCAATGGGAACCAGTTCCTGACCCTATTTTCGGGTGCGCCAATTCGAGAACTGGGTATACCTGGTCCGGTTGCACACCCCTAGTAAATGTATTTACTAAGAATGTTTTCAAAAGTAACAATGTATGCTTTTGCTGGACTTACATAAATGGCAATGTTCCTCTACTCATGTGTCACATTGATCTTATACAATAATGTGATGAAAATTGTCTATCCTACAAAATTGAGCTGTGGATAGATGTTTATTTTATTTGTATATGTTTGTCATTTTCTAAAATTTGTTGCACGTTATCAATGAGTCTTTAATTATCCATAGTTTCTTACTCAAAATGCCTCAGTCGGCTTTGTCAGATTTGGTGAGGGAGGCCTCGCCTTAGCAAGGCACGGCTACGCTCGCCCTCGCCCAAGCGTGGCTTGACAAGACCGACCCTTGCCGCTCATGGCTGTGGCTGATGACTAGCAATGGCCACCAGAGAAAACAAAGGGAAAGGAAAAAAAGAAAAAAGAAATCAATCAATTCAAAAAAATTATTAAAAAATTATTAAAAATGTCCATCTCAGTGCCAATTGCCCGATCGACATCCATGTCAGCAATTTCTAGCTTAAATTGGCTTGATGAATTGAATTGGTACTAATGTGAAAAAGGTTTAAGGCTAAATTGGTCCAATAGAAAGGTTTAGAACTGAATTGATATTAATGCAATATATTTATGACTTTTTTGATACTTTTTCCCTCAATAAGTGGTATCAAAGCTAAACAGTCAAGGATCGACTAAACTTCGCTCAAGTCCTTGTCCATCTGCCAGGTCAAGGTGAGCAATGATGTGATCGAGAAGATTTTGATAGGTGGCTGTATTCCTAAGCACTTACACTTAATGGAGAAACTTGAAGCTAACTTTACCTAAGCATTTTCGGAAGCCAGAGGATATCTTTCAAAAAGAGGGTTGTTATTGCCGACATCAAACCTTTCAAATTGAGCAGATTGAGCAAACTTCACAAAACTGAGTGGGAACCGAGTCGATCGCCCGTTAACTCATGAAAGAATGACGACCAAGAGCTGAACTTGATAAGCCATTGGTTTGTTGAACTGAAGTTGAAACGGAAGCATGTGTTGCAGTCCTTCATAAACCTCCATAGCTAAAAAGCTCTGCGATCAGTGGAAAAACGTAGCGCCAGGCCTAGAACAATTTGCAAGGAGTGTAAAGAAGTGTCGATGGAAAATGTGAACTGAAAGAGAGCTTGTGAAGGTTAGAGCTCGTAAAACCAAAAGTAAGGCTTGAGGCTAATTAGGAAAGAATAGAGCTGAAGAGTGAGTCGAGGAATGGAAGATCAAGAGAGTAAGAAAGTCCACTAGAGTCCGAAAATCATGCAGAGAAAATTGCAGAAGAGGAGTAGCCGAGAGAGAAAAATAAGAGACACGGACATGATTACTAGAGCGAAAGCGGACTCATTTGATTGATGGGCGAGCTGAGCCGGTTCGGCTCATGCCATATGTCATATGGAACTTGTTGTCCAGGCTCATTTATCATGAAGAAAAGTATGCATTTTCGAAACGGGCTGGGTTACCAAAGAGTTGGGTTAACTTGTAACCATAGTGGCCACCTTTCTTATGCATCCGTTATCAAATTGATCAAAATCATAATGAATTGGAAACTATATAAGCAAATTTCATTAAATTTAAATTAATGGAGAGATGATATTGAACATTTTTATATATCTTATGAATTAGATTAAACATTTAAAAATCAAAAGTTTATTAATGATATTGCACCTTTGACTAAAATTTATAGACCATTTATGTCTTTTTTTCTTTTGCATGAATGAGCATTTAATATAAGGACAGAATAGCTTTGTTTACTAATTTTTCTTCAGATGGTATCTCTCTATTCTAGTTCTTTCAACATCTTTCTTCAAAAGGTCCTATGATTTTTCACATGTAAGGAACACAGGGTGTATCATTCAAAGAGTGTGCTCAAATAATGCACTTGTTCTGCATCGGCATTACAACCACGTTGATCGAGTGCTATGTATTGAGTCTTGCCTATTTGCTGATGTCCATAGGCAATACAGTTGCTTTTTGGAACGCATACACTATTAAATTATGATGCTAAGTTCCCTCAATATCCTCCATTCGTTTAGATTGTTAGTTTAATAATGATGTTGAGTTACAAACATAGTTCTATAATTACTTAAACAGTAGTAGAAGCAAATTTTATAAGGCTACACGACAGCTATGATAGAGGGTTTTGCCAAAGGTGTTATGAGTGATAGACACAAATCGCCTTCTATTAGTTTCCTATCAATAGTATAGCGTCTCTCCATACTCCAGTAATACTCGTGATCCCAGCCTTCTCTTCTTGTTTTCTCAGTCCTTGAAAATTTTAACTGTAGTCTCTTCAAAATGAGCTCGTCTAAGACTGCTCGTGCATAGTTTGATTTAATACGTGGTTTGCACTCGTAGTGGACCAAATACCAATAATTTATTCTGTTGGTAATATTTATCGTTTCGTCATATTATCAATTGTCGTTGTCACTATTTCTACACTTATTACGCATCAGGAAAGAATAGATTGATGACGTGGAGATTTGGAAATAAATTAATAAAGCAAGTTAATCTCATAATAGATTTGGCTAAAGTCGACAAAGAAGCTCTCATAAAGATAATTTATAAACAGAAGAATAGAAATATCACATATGCACATTTTACATGCATACAATCATATATACGATTACCATCTTGGTGCATATGATTGAACACGAAGCTATTACATCTATAAAAGTTTTTCCTCTAGAGGCAATAAATCCTAAAGAATGAATGATAAAATTAAGCAAGTTTAGATTCCTATATATCTATATATCATTAATTTTTTTGGCTACATGATACTCTTGTCAAGAGTACAAAATATAATATCATAACCTTAAACCTACCATTTAATTGTAGATTTTGAATCTCTATTATTGAAAGATAGTATTTGTTCTTTAATGCCACCTTGGCACTATATATCTAACTAGCCATATTGATTCTAGTAATGCTGGAGATTGACTCTTTCACACGAGTGTATTTTGTACATTGGATTGGATGCATCACTTAATAATGATGTTTGGAGAAGTGAGTCAATTTTAAGTGAGAGATTTCAACATTTAAATGCAAAGTTCGTCAGTTGATTACACCATGTAATCCATTCAACCCGAAAGTACAAACAATCCAAACCTGACAATTGGTGCTCTTATATGCGGAAATACGCATGAAGCAAAAGTTGGGCACTATCGAATAGTTGTCAAAGCTTGCAGAAATACAATGCAAACAGTTACTTCCCCCTAGATAGAAGCCATGGGTCAGTATTTCTCTGTTGATTCCATCGAGCTCTATAGATAAGTAGTTAGCTTTCACTCTGCTTTTTCTCTTCAATAAATGCCTGCCTAGCATAAAAGGCTCATGGCAGGCATAAATTGAAACTCTCCAAGAAGGGTGGAGCAGAAGAGCTTTGGCCGGAAAGTCCACATGCATTGCTTCTCACACTGATGTCTCCTGTAGCTTCGAGTATTAGAGGTCCACCCACAAGCAACATGAGCATTACCACCGCACATTCACAAACAAACGTTCATTCTAAATCAGAGATTTCACCTTCATCGTCGTCGAATATGTAGACCAGGGCCTGTTTTCTTGCAGCCAAAACACAAGCGGCGCCTCTACTTGTTGTCGCAAAAAAGGAATCAACTTGATTTCACTCCGACGTTTCTATTATTTGGCCATAACTAATGCAATGCTTTGATACCTCTTTTGGGTAAAAGTAATAAGTACAATACTTACATGATGCTAAAACACAGGCGGAAGCAATACATGTGTACCTGAAGAGGCCATGGTACGCATGTGAACCATGAATGCTGATAGTATCTATCATCATTAACATGTACATAACAGTTCTTAGTCAGTAAATCAAACTGCAATGAACCCTAACATAAGAAAATAATTATTCTTTTTGTGTTTGTCTGGCCACTAATAATTCATCTTTTTCGCACTTTGACCTTTTAATTGATCTAAAATTTATAGGAAAACCTAATACTTTAGTATTTTACTTCTTCAAATGAAAAAAATATTCTTCTTTGGAGCATAAATTTGGACATTTCCAACCGTTGGAACAAAGATGAAATGGTCCATTAGAGAGGCACAATGATCCTGTGCCAATCATATTTAAACTTAAGAATAGCTTGTAAAGTGGAAACTTAATACGGTGCATGCATAAGATTAATTCAGTTCCACCACTCAGCCAATGAGATATACTTGATACTGACACTAGCAAGTTTATCAAAAGATGATACAAATAGGAAAGACTATGGGCAACAATAAGTTACCAAACGTCCAAACTGCAAATGGACATGCTAAGAAACTCAAGGAAAGTAGTTTTTTGAGTATACGATTGATGGCATGGCAATGAATTGATCCTTAGCTCGATTGTGTGGGCACTATGAAAAACTCTTACCACTAATTGACAAGGGGGGATTGCAGTATGGGAATGCTGCCAACTTCTCATTCTCCATCTCTAGGTGTAAAATAAAGTCCTAGATGTGTAATTTCCCTGGGTTAGTGTTTCGATAGTGAGAATGAGACAACCGAGCAATAGTGTTCTCATAAAATAGAAGCAAAAGTGGCACTACTAATGCATTAGGGTCATCAAATGCACATTTCTTGACATACATACAAGGCTCCAACTGTCGAGATATGCTGGAGCTTTTGAAGTTATGGCAAGTGAGAAAGTGAAACATCGTTTAAAATTGGACGCATATAATGGCATGCATATGCACATAGGAGGAAAAACTAAGCTGCTGCCGCTTATGCTGATGAGGAGAGCATATACATAGTAAATAGGAAGAACAAAAGAGCAAAAGTCTATAAAACCAGACTAGTAGTTCAACTAGTCAAACTTGAGAACCGTACTTTGCCAATTCAACCAGTTGAACCGATTGCATGTGGCGTTATTTGATAGAATAGGCATGTTCAAAACAAAAGGAGCCCCAGTCACTCGGTAGAGCCGCTTGCCCACAAAAGACTGGATTCTGGTTCTCAAAAGCATTGTTTTAATTTCTTATAGACTAATAAGCCAATATAGTCAATAAATAAAATATCCTCCACAAAAAGGAGCAAGAAGACACGCGGAGCAAATGGTTGGCATGCCTGTTAGTTACGAGAGGTCGAAGTTCCAAACCCCAACCCATTTTCTCCATAGAGATATCTACAACTCATCTAAAGGAATTACTTTCAAGAAAGATATCCATGTTCTTTCTAATGATATGGAGAATACGATATATACGTGTCATGGTTCATTTTGTACTTAAAGGAAATTGCTAGATCTCTTATAATGATTTTAAAGAATTGATTTCGAAGGACAAATCGTGAAAATAGTAGCCTCAGTGACACAAGATGAAGAGTTGAAGAGTTGAAGACGCTTTTAGAGTTGATTCCCCGTGTGGTGTGCCACGGTAGTCTATCGAATAGCAATCGCCAAATGTACTTCATATTCTACAAAGCACGCCAAGGTGATGGATAGGAAGATATCGAACAAATCAGAGATATTGGTCGAGATTGTCGAACTTACAAGCACGATAACCCAAACCGAGGGAGTTCAACATACGAGAGTTGCATATATGTGTTTAACCAAATTAAAATCAAGACTTCCATTGCTACTCCCTCTCAAGAAAATTATCCAAAAAGCCCTAAACTTATTGCAATTTTGTCAATTTAATGAAAAACTTTTCAATTTTACCAATTGAATTTTAATCATTTTCATTTTTTTACCAGTTGAGTTCATCCAATCAATTTTGACAGGAATTTGCTAATGTGCAAGGTTGGCATTGACATGGCACTTTTTAAAAAATATTTTGAATTTTTTATGATTTTTTTTCTTTTCTTTTCATTTTTTACTTTTTTTGCTTTTATTTTTGGGTTTTGGAGTTAGTTTGGCAAGGGTGGCCAGCTGACCTAGGTTGAGGGCACACGCACCCTCGCTTTGGCCAGCGAGGTTATCGTGGTCCTCGCCGGCCTAACTCCAAACCCCCAAAAAAAAGTAAAAAAGAAAAGAAAAGAAAAGAAAAGAAAAAATCATAACAAATTCAATATTATTAAAATATTATTTAAAAAGTGACGTTAGTGCCAACCGTCCACATCAGCAAATTTTAGTCAAAATTTCCCGGATAGACTCAATTGGCAAAATGTGAAAATATTTATGACTCAATTGACAAAATGTAATAGGTTTATGACTTTTTAAACAATTTTCCCCTCCCCTCTCTCATAAGCACACTGCTTGTGGAACTATTCTAAGTTTGAGATGAAACACATTATAAGATTAGAGTATATACAGCTGTCAATACCATGGGGTATTACAATGGGCATAGACCACGGAATTTGCCATAGTGACTCACCCTCGCCAGCCATGGCCTATGGCTAGGTGGTTAGCAACCATCCATTGGCAAAAAGAAGAAGGGAAAAAAAAATAGAAAGAAAAGAAAAAAGTCAGAAAAATTAATAAAAAATTGTAAACATTATCCACATTGGCAATTTTTGCTCAAAATTTGACTAAATGGATTACATTGACATATCCTCAAAAGGTCTAGAACTCAATTAACCAAATTTAAAAGTTTATGACTAAATTGATGCAACTACAATAGGCTTAAGACTTTCTTGGTAATTTCCCCTAACATTGTGTGCCGAGCATCCAATACTCATTTGGCTTGAAAGCATGTCAAGTGTTTCCACATTTTGAATAGCTAAAACGCACTTTCACTTAGGTGATGCCAAGTGGATATTGACAAGATAATTTTACCACTAAGTAGATATGAAAAGACGTAATAAGCAGGCGGCAACATGTTTCTGTATGCATTTTTATCAATAGGTGACTGGAAGATCACATTAGAAAAGAAGATTGGTTTGGTTAAACTAATATGAGGGCATATTAGGTACTTATCTGTATTTGACCCGTCATCATTAATAAGGTTATTCGCTTGTGTATAGATTAGCTTTGTTGCCTTCTTAAGTGACTAATTTTCTTATCAGTCTCATGTATTAAGTCTTGCTAGTTTGCTGCCATCCACAGGCAATAAAGCTATTTTTCGGAACACTCACTGTTAAGACATGATGCTTAGTTGTTAAGACATGATGCTAAGTTACCTTGACATTCTCCAATCATTTGGGCAGTTAGTTTGATAATGATGTTGAGTTACAAATTGTTTGTCTGAGATAAAAATGAGGGCAAGACATCTCACTGATCTGACAAGATATATCAAGGCAGAAAAGCGCAAGGAAATGCATTTGATATTTCGGAATATGAGACCTTCCAATCCAATGAGAAACGATGATCAACCGGTCAATTTCGACCCTTGTTACCATGTGGTTACTTAAAGTAGGGGTGGACCAACAATAACCACGCTTGCAGCCCAGCAAACCACCCTAGCTTAAGTCAACCTCATCTAGTGGAAGTGCACTCAAGTATTTCCTGTTCCAGTTATGGAACAGAATTGGGAGAACCTGTAGGTATTATTGCGGGAATGATCCTAGCTTTCATGCTTTGGTGGGTGTCCGTTAATTAAAAAATGAATATAGGTGAAGATGATAGCAAGATGACCTGAAATGAAGAACAAGCCCCCAAACCAGGAGTCATTTACAATTTCATATTCGCAACTTTGCCAACTAATTTGGTCACATTGCCTCAAAGCATGAGTCAGCCGCTAAAGCACATGAAAATAATACTAGGCCTGACAGCATATCATTCTGATATTTAAAGCATGACCAAAAGTAGAGAAAATCACTCACGGATCAATGGTAGTTTCTTCATCAGCCTCGAAAGATCCAGAGATGCATAGCAGCATCTTGATCATATAGAAACATCAAGAACACTACAAAAAGTTCACCATCAAACTCAAAAGAGTATATAGGAATTCACCATGAGGAAGGACCCTGCTTGACAAAAGTTAGACAAACCTATTGTATGTTAAAAGTTGATCACTTGTCTCGACATCGATTGTTTTATACATTTCAAAAGCCAGCTGAAGAAATTTGCAAACCGAAAGAGAGACGAAAGCAAAAGCTTCAGCAACATGCACATTATTAACCAATGCAATATGCTTTCGATCCCTAAGGCAAATACTACAAGCATGCCACGTGCTCAAGATCTCCATAGGATCCTACCAATATTTTGACCTTGCTCTAGTGGTCACACTATGATTTTTTCATTTTGAAACAAGTAAAATTGCATTTCTTCGGGGTAGCATGCGAGAATTGAGAAGGTACAAACCCCAAGTTGTGTGAGGCATGGGAAGCAAAGATACAGAAAAGTTGTCAATTTCTCTTTTTTGCTGCTTCAAAAACATGACGATATCAACAAAACAACAATGTGCTATTGTCAGGTATTCCGTAACAACTTTAACAGTTACTAAATGGACCTTTGTTGAACAGGTTCAAGTCACGTGTAAAGCCCATCGTCTAACGATGACTCCTTTACAATATTGATAACAAGCTCATTTTTCAAATAATTAAAGGCTATTTAACTTACATCAATATGTCATTCTAAGCAACCCATATCATATCTTATCCACAAATAGTTCAACTTCATGTTTAAAATTTAGTAATTTAGTGTCACTAAAGACATGATACCATACATGATGAGAGACAGGCAAGATATTACAATAGTTTTTTTTTTTTTTTGGGTGACTGTGGATCCACTTTCCCTTGTCAGCTTACGCCGATTCGGTATTTGCGACTATACCTCCGGGGAGACTAGCACAAAGAACCCACTTTGCTATGAACCCCCACTCCAATCACGGAGCCGATCAAGGAGTTCGAACTCGAACCTCCAAAGAGGAAAGGCAAGCCCTCAACCATCTCAGCCATGCGTGGATGGGTAAGATATTACAATAGTTGCAAATAGAAGATATCAAGAAAGGTAGAGAAATCACAAGAAAGATTGTAACAGGCGTACCGGCTTCACAACAGATGAGAGCACCCTCACTCAACCTGTACAAGCAACATTCCAGCCTTTTCCACTGCATTATCCGCCAGTGTCTCATCCGAACCAATACCTGGATAACAAGAACACCATCTTGAAAGACCCCTGAGCTCACCCATTCTAAAGCCAATGATTTCTACAGCAGGCTGCCAAGTAAATAACAATACTTCAATTAATTAACCCTGTACGTCAAATATCATCTCTTAAGAAAACTGATACACTGATGAGGGATAAAAATAGCATTGACCACATACATTACTTGCTGGAACCATTGAAGTTAAAAGTTCACAAAAGAAAATGTTTTACACAAGTAAATGGTCATTACGAGCCATGTTCATCTTCTGCAAACTATGTTTGAACTAAACAACATACTCTAGAGTCTCCACCAAATAAAAGATATACTGGAAAATTCAATAAAGAAATGGAGCCTAGTCTGCTATCCAATTCATGCAAGCAGATTAGAAGTTTGGAATGTTCATGTGAAATTATCAAGTCCTGCCCCAAAGTTGCTTTAAGAGAGAGAGAGAGAGAGAGAGAGAGAGAGAGAGAGAGAGAGAGAGAGAGAGAGAGAGAGAGAGAGAGAGAGAGGCCATTTATGTGATGGTTGTGGGCTCTAAGCACAATATTGACAGGAAATGCTACTGTTTTCAAGGAGACAAAAGCCCTAGCCCTTTTGATGTTAGCTTGGGGAAGGGTAACTTCTTTACAACAATCAAATATCAAACCGCATTTCTATTCAACACCTTGGGGAAGGATAACTTCTTTACAACATTTAAATATCAAACCACATCTCTAGAGTCCTATTACCTATTTACCTCCCCAATTATCAAACGTTTACACTGCAATCTAAGGTGAAGTCCCAGCTTATGAGAGAGGCAGATTATTATAACAGTTAAATAGTATACCACATCTTTATTTCAAAGCTTACTTTTTTATCACTTGGCAATTGTTCCACAAAATTCTACACCGTCGTGAATGCACATTTTGAATAGATAAAAGGAGAAAGGAGCCCGAAAGCATTGATCGGCAGTACCATGGACTTAAAGAAAGTTCATAAGCCTTGGTAATAAAGAAATAGGCAGGCTTTTAAAAATGGGGAAAATCCTATAGGTGCTGTAAAAGATATTTGGCTTTCCAACTGTGGTGGCACTTCTTTGGACACCAAGTCTTTTTTTTCAGTTTTTAAGGTAAATATGAGCTTATAGGTGGTAATTTGTAAATAGGAGGCATCCCCTTGGTGCTCCTTAATAGACAGACTCACTTTTCAAAAAAAGAAAACAGGAGAGTCTATAATCTTAAAGAATGTAACTAGAAACATCATTTCTCACTATAGTAGTAATCAAGAAGAATAAGAAGCGTGTACATGAGTCACTACACCAAGGAGAAGCACGGAATCTGATCTAATTGACAACAGCCCTTGCACACCTGTGCAAGCACATGATCACATGCATGTGCACGCCAAAGCAAATGTTCACAACACACAAAAATGGCCACATAAATAGAGAGAGATCTGGCAAGGGGATAAACTGGTAATATATTTTCTCTAGATAGTAAAGGATTTTGTTGAGAGAAAAAGTTCCAGTACATCCGTATATATGAGAACAAAACAAAAGAACAACAAACAAAAATGAAGCATTAGAAGAGTATATAGAATCAGTACATGATGCTCAAAGCCAGTTAAAATGTACAATGCAGAAGCAACCAAAGATTCCAGACCTTACATTTTGTTGCTTTCTTTCCTAAGGCACCACATGAGACAAAGGTGCTGTGCTTCAGGACTTCTTAGAAATTGATCCTCCTAATTAGGTATTCCAACAATCAAAAAAGTGGATAGCATGTTTTGCAAGAACCAAACCACCCTAGACAAGCTGAAGATTTGATGTAAAAGCTTGCAAGTGAAGTCAGAAAGAAGAAAGAGATGATTGACATTTTCCCACAAATGCTTTCACACACAACACCATTCTCTGAAAAATCAAATTCTGTTTACTGAGATTCTCAATCATAAGAACCTTATTCCAATTTGGTGTGCATTTACTACAAAACATACACTCCCATGTAATGGAGTTTGATTCTCACATATTAGAGTCGTATGTGTAAGCATTTGGGTGAAATGTCAAGGAACAAGGAAGCTTTGGTAGCAGATTGTTATCATTTAAACAACGAAATGATCATTTGGGACATTGAGTTCGTGAGCCAAGCCCAAGATTAGGACTTTGAAGCTTTTGCCTGCCTTCTTTTATGTGTTGCATAATTCAAAGATTTCTGTTGCTTAACGGAAGAGATGGAATCTTTTCTGTAAAGTTACTACAAGCTGCTCGATAGGGAGATTCGTGGCAAAACAGATTTTCCTCGAAATCGATTTGGAAAGTGAGAATTCCAATTAGAGTTTCTCTTTTTGCTTGGGAAGCAACCTGAGAACAAATCCTTACTTTAGAAATGAGACAAAATACTGGTTAACAGGTGTTTCCTCAGCAAAAAGAGGCGAGTCTGCACAACATCTCCTCCTTCATTGTTCTTCGACAAGAATTTGGACAGTTTCCTATGCTTGCGCTATGTTATCTTGGGTTATCGAGTTTTATTGGGCAAGAACTTTGGGCATGGCAGGGCATTCCTTTACAGCACAACAAGTGGGATTAACTCAATTCCCCTGTTTCTTTCAGTACAAAAATTGACTTGCAATTGTGAGTAGATATATGCTAAGATCTAAGGCAATAAACTCTTTCCTTTTAAATTGAGGACATATCTCTACACCTGCTAATTATAATGTGAACGTATAAACATTATATATCCATATCTCCATGTACAGTACACTCAAAGCTCAAACTTAGATCAAGTTCAAGTTCAAAGCAATGATTAATGACCTAAAATTTCCATTATACGCTTATAGGAGATATTGCAACTTGTTGAATCAGACTCAAATCAGATTTAAATTCAGATCATTGCATATGATATGTTCGTATGAAGAATCAACATCATGATGTTCTGAAAATTATGGCGTGTCTCAATATGTGCATAGCATAACTTCCTGTAACAAATTCTATCTCTATCTGATCACCTCCAAGACTGTTCATTGAGATGCGTGAAATTTAATTATTTGGGAAAAAGGCCAAATGCAAAGACAATAATGCGCACCTGTAGATGATTGAGGACAACCAGCAAAAGTTCTTTTCCAGCATCACAAACAACTTTTGATACACGCTTCATACCCTATCACTGAACCAACTAGCAAACTATGACTATAAAAACCAACCAAAAAAGCCAAAGTCCTATAGCAATACCAAAGCCTAAAAAATTAGCCATACCACTTCACCCAGAGAATTAACACAAAATAGATAGACTGAAAAATTCCTCCTGAGGGAAAGAGTCAAGACCTAGATAAACAAACGAAAACAGTTCAATGAAGAAAAATGAAACGCCATCTACCGCTTTGTATTAATAGTACTACTTGCCATGGTCACTAACAAGCTTTGCAGCAAATCAAACTTCCTCATGAAATATGTTTATGGCGTCAGCCCACTGCTTATGCATTAGTGATAATGATGGCTGGATGAATGAAGTAAATCTTCAATGTTCAAAGCCTGTTGAGCAACTTGAAGTCCATTTTTTCTGCAGAGGGAAAGAGATTGATAATTTAAGGAGGCATTCGGCTGATAAAGATTCTCAAAAGACCGTTCTGATTTCAATTTGAGAATTAAAACAGACCAGAAAATGAGTTTGGTAACACTCCGAAGGCAGTCGACGAATAAAATGAAAACTATTCTCAGAATCAAAATTACAAATTGAAGATGACTTTAGTATTCTCATTCCAAAAGCAAACATGGAGATTTGGAAAAAAATAATAAGCATATTTTTTGAAAGTGATGTAACCCAAGCATATTCTAACAATTTTTATCCCTAATGATATTATTTTCACTGAACATATATTTTGTTAGCAAAAATTGAAAAAGTTTCTATGAAAATGGAAACTAAAGGCATTTTCTAAAATTAAGCAGGCCTTAAGCAGTCGAGAACAAAAATGACGTGTGAATCATGGGACAGTGTTTACAATTTTGCAACGAATTTGCCTCACAACATTCAACATCTGAACTACACAGATTTTTGGAGACTTTTTACTGAAAGATAGGATGATACTTACAGGTTGAGTGGAAATCTGAAGCATAAACAAGATAATTCAGACTTCCAAGTATGAGGCATCATGTTGTTCAGCTAATGGCGACTCTTGAAAGTCAACTCAAGCATTAAAAATTATCGGCAAGAAAGTTCTTTCACAATGTAAAGTTTAAAGTCATTTCTAAGAAAACTGCCTCAAAATTGCTCCACCTTAACCATCCATTTCTTTTTAAGGATGATGGTAATATCCCTTATGACCAAACTAAGTTAGATACCAATGAATAAAATATTAGTGCACATAAACAACCATAATATAATCGTAACATCAAGTACAATCACTACCACATAAACTAGAACAGAATCTAGATTTGCACTCGGAACACCTTCATTCATAGTAGGTTTTTTTCTGTAAAATGCCAACTCCTCAGTTCAACATCATGTTCTCAATGAAGACATTCAAGCGCTTCACACACTGAATAGAAAAAAGAGAGAGCTTTCTCAATTTGAAGCAATTGCCAGGAGAGACCGTCCCCAGCATTAGAGGTCCACCCACAATAGATGTTTGTTCTGAATCTGAGATTTCATCTTCATCTCGTCCAAGTATGTAGACCAGGGCCAGCTTTCTTGCAGCCAAAACACAAGCCACACCTCTACTAGCTGTAGCCAAGAATAAATAATTCAACTTGATTTCACTCCGATGGTCCTATATTATGGCCATAACTAATGCAATGTTTTCATACCTTTGCTGGGTAAAATTAATAAGTACAATAATTGCATTGCACTAAAACATAGGCAAGAGCAAAACTTATGTACCTGAAGAGGCTATCGTATGCATGTGAACCATGAATGCTCTACAGTATCTTTCTATACTAAAGACCCTAATAGTATCTATCATCATGAACATGTACCTACTAGTTCCTAGTCAGTAACTCAGACCGCAATGAACCTACCATAAGAAGATAATTATTCTTTCTTTATTTGTCTGGCCACTAAAGATTCATCTTTTTCGCACTTTGACCTCCCAATTGATCTAAAATTTACAGGAAGACCTAATAGTTTAGTATTTTACTTCTTCAAAGGAAAAAAAACATTATTTGGAGCATAAATTTGCAGGTTTTCAATCGTTAGAACAAACAAGAAATTATCCATTAGAGAGGCACAATGTACCTATGCCAATCATATTTGAACTTAAGAGTAGGTTGTAAAAGTGGCAATTTAGTAAGGAGCATGGACACGATTAATTCAATTCCACCACCTAGTCAATGAGATAAATTTGTTACTGACACTGGCAAGTTTATCAAACAATGATACAAAAAGAAAAGACTATGGGCAACAATAAGTTTCCAAACATCCAAACTGCAAATGGACATGGTACGAAGCTCAAAGAAAATAGTTTTAGAGTATATAGTTGATGGCATGGCAATGAATTGATCCTTAACTCAATTGTACGGCGGTGTAAAATTTTTTTACCACAAACAACAAGGAACTACGGTATGAGGAATGCAGCAAATCTTCTCATTCTCCATCTCTAGGTGTAAGAGTCCAAGATGTGTAATTTCACTGGGTTAGTGTTCTAGAAGTGAGAATGAGACAACCAAGCAAAAGTGTTCTCACAAAATAGAAGCAAAAGTGGCACTATTAGCCCATTAGGGTCATAAAATGCACATTCCTTGACATACATTCAAGTACAAGGCTCCAACTGTCAACAAAACTTTTGCAGTTATGTTAAGGCAAAAAGTATAACATCCTTTAAAATTGCAGGCATGAAGTAGGATGTATATGCATTTATGTGGAGAAACTAAGCTGCCACTCCTCGTGTTGATGAGGAGAGCAGATACATAATAGGAAGAACAAAAGAATAAACGTTTTTAAAACCGGACTAGTGGTTCAACCACAAACTGGTAGAACCATGTTCTAACAACATTTGACCAGTTGAGCCAATTGCATGTAAAGTTGTCAAGTAGAATACACCTGTCCAGAACAAAAGAAGCCCCGGTCACTCGGCAAAGTTGCTTGAGCACAAAAGACAGGATTCCCGTTCTCAATAGAATCGTTCAAATTTTTAATAGACTAAGCCAATACGGTCAATAAATAAGCAATCCACCACAAAATGAAGCAAGAAGACATCGGAGCAGATGGTTGGCATGCCTTTTAGTTACAAGAGGTTAAGAGTTCCAAACCCCAACCCAACTTCAATATTCTTCCTTAAAGTTTTTGAAAGACCTAGAACTGGTCTAGACTAGTTGACAGGCTTGCTGGGTTACCAATTGATAGGTACACATGGTTACTGGTTCAACAGGGTCAATACCACCAGTTGTTGACCACTACCGTTTCTACTATGAAACCGACTCGAAAGAAAAGCACAATGCCCAAGTTTTTTTCTTTTTCCATCAATGTCTTAAATAGGGAATTGACAAGTATAGGAACAAATAGAACTCAAGAGCATCCTATACTTCTCACAAGTAAGGAATCATTATGCAAGCTCTGGATCCACAAGTTACCTTCAATTGGTCCAACTCTCGCTTAATTGCTCAAGAGGTTCCTGAAATATGCATAAATGGAAGGTCACCGGTCTGCAAGATCATCATCTAGGCATCTCCCAAGTTTTCACAAGCGTCATCCATCTTATTTAGCAACACAACAATTTGAAGTTGCTGTTTCCAACATAATTTATTAGCCACATCTGCAAATAAGGGATTTAACGTATGAAATACCTAGCTTTCACCTTTTATAGAGCCAAATCCACACAATAGTAACCAGAAGGGATGTACAACAAGATCGATTCCAAAGGCCTTCCCTACTTCACATTGCTTGAATCATTTATAAATCACCTCACCACTACTATACCGTTTGTAACATCTAAAAAAGACTATTTGGAAGGAGATATAATCTGTAAAACCAATTTCACAAGTTCGATTAGATGAAGCAAAGTAACAGGCATCCTGCAGAGTCATATAGAGAAATGATTAGCAAGAAAAAGCAGTTGTACTCTACACATGAAGATCTCCGGAGAAAATTGTAGTTTCAGACTAAAGGTATATACCTCATAGAAGGACAGCAAAATGGGAATGTATCTGGTGGATGCTAAAACAGATGTAGGAGGGAACTGTGGCAATATTATTTCCTACTAATCTGGAAAAATGAGATACTGTTTTTCCAAACACAATTATCATAAGCTAGACAGAAAGCCCAACCCAACAAAATCACCTAAGTTCCAATTACACGGTCAAGTAATCAACTTGGGATCAAATACGAAACATAGAATATTAGGAAGAGGGTAAGTGAAAAACCATTGTTGACTACAAAATCCAAAAGACAACACCCCACCCCCAAAGAATTCGTTTTCTTTTTCTCCTTCTCGACAGTCTCAAAGTTCAAGCTAATCAGCCAAGGAAATGAAAATTATTTGTACAATTTCATGGTAATAGGAAAATGGATAGAAAGATCTTCGAACAAACTCAAATAACCGATGAGTTGGGTAACACAAAAGCACAAGCTCTTAAGTGAAAGATTGCGATGTTCACATAAACCAATTTTGAACCCAGGTAATCATATTCAATCTCCTATTATGCATACAAAGAGATCAAGAATTTCACATTTGGTACACATATCAGCATGAGGACCACACTTGAAAGGGGGAAAAAGCAATTATTTCAAACAACAGATAACAACGATGTTTTGTCCCATAATTCATATTTCTCCCATAAAGGTGGCATCTGTAAGAACACCTATGCATTGAAAACTAGATATAGCATTAATAAGAAGAATCTACAATGAAAGAACAATTAACGACACATTCAGGTAACAACTTCTATGCACCAACAAGATTATACTTGCATTTGGCATTTCTAATTCTTTTGCCAATACCTATGTTCCATCTATTGAAATTCCTCAAAAGTGTCCTTTGCGATATTCACTTGTCCCTAAATCCTCCAAGTTGCAGTAATTCTCGGCATAATAATGCATGTAAGACATCTTGCCGACTTCGACCTGGCGGAATACATCAAAGGCAAAAAAGAGCAAGAAATTACAATTCATCTTTCAAAAAGTGAGAACCTTCCAATCCAATGAGAAACAACAATCAACCCGTCAATTTAACACTCGTTACCATGTGGATAATTAAAATAGCGCTGGACCAACAAAAGCCACAGTTGACGACTAGCAAATCACCCAAACTTGATTCAACCTTATCCAGTTGAAGTGCTCTAAGTATTTATGGAGACCGTAGCAAGATGACATGAAATGAAGAGCAAACCCAAAAACCAGGAGTCATTTACGCTTGCATATCATCGGTTTAGCAAGTAATTTGGTCATGTTGGATTAAAGAATGATTCAACTGCTAGAGCACATGAAAACAATACTAGGCTTGACAGCATATTATTCCAACCTTTAACGCATGACCTTCCATTACACCATGGTATTAGAATTCTCTAGCACACAAATGGATAGCACAACCCAGTGAAGGCCTACCAAAATAGCACCTGGAGTACATGAAGGCAAAACTAAGCGACCATACTCCGCAAAGTATCCAAGGAATATTAAGCTAACCAACTTTCTCACTTCAAAGCAATTACAAGAAGAGATTCTCCACAGCCTCTGCCAATTGAAGTGATGAAGCACCAACTTTGAGTCCTCTGTGACTATCACCAGCCAACACTTCTCCGGATTTCCCTCCGTCATCTTCACTTGCCACGAAATCGAGCAAACTTCACAAAACCAAGTCGGAACAATTGAGTCAACCAGCCATTAGGTCGCAAAAGAATGCTAGGAGCTGAACCTAAGAAGCTGGAGGTTTTTCAAACTAGAGCTGAAATGGACGCATGACCCACGGTGGTCCTTTGCTGGTCTCCATAGCTAAAGCTCCATGAGTAGCTGAAAACGCAGCACCGGTGCTAGAACAAATCGCAAGGATGCCAGTTGAAAGAGGGCCTGTGAAGGATAGAGCTTATAAAAACCAGAAGAATCATGGGATGACCACATGCAAACAACCTTTTACCATTCCAAGGATGCATTGTCAGTGTTTGGAGAAGCTCAAGAAACATTGAGTTCCTGATCCTTCTATGATTTCATTCGTTTTAGAAGTGCCTTGTGAAAGCTCTCTTGGATATTTCAGCATTTACATCAAGCAATGGAATAATAACTGAATCCTACCAGTGAGTAAGATGAAATCAATCCAGCAACTAACATCAACAAACTACTAATAATGCTCCAAAGTTTATGGGAACCCACTTAGTCAAACTCGATATTCTTTTTGAACTCTTTGGTATCAACTAATGGGGCTTCTAACATCATCAACCATAGAAGCTTTGATCAAATTAGTATAGTGTATTTAACTCAAGATGGTTGCTTTGTGGGACATAGTATGATTCTTTTTCCTTATCATTATGTGCTATTCATGCATTAGAATTAATGCAAGACAGTTTTCAAATGGAATATAGGATACTGAAAATTTTCCTCAAGAAACTAATGGAAATGATTCTTATGTTTTTCTTTTCAGCAAGTAAATGAACTAACAAAAGCTTATGCACAATATAAGTAATTATTTCACAGTACACCGATTATGTCAAAAGACATTCTAGTTAATGTCTTGCCTTGCTCAATAGTTTAGGTATACGATAGATGGCTTTACCAACTCTACAAACGTCAAGATGCATTCTTTGGAAGCCTTGGAGTAGGTATACCCTGGACTCAAACCAAATGAACATGGGTCCATAGTTAGAAAAATTCGAATTGCAATTTTCTCAATCGATCCAAATAATTCATGATGCTTTTGCTTCTACCCTATTTGCTAGTTCATCACAAAATACCACACCACTAGGAGAAGAGCTTGTGCTTGCATTTGGCATTTCTAGATTGAGACGATTATCTAAATCTACAAATGTAGACAATTCTGTGAGACAAAATGCATGAAACTCAATGATTGGACAAATTTTATCACAAGTCAATAGCATATGCAGAGTAAGGGATGCCCTATCAACATATTCCTTTTGCATGCAAATTCACTCTTAAGTGTACCTTAGAAATATGCAGTCATGAAATGCATGATGAGCGTAGAGCAAACTAAAACCTCACATTAGAAGCATCACCATATAGGGTCCTTCATCGAGCATTTTCTTCAACCTATACAATGACCTTTGGCATGCTATCAAAAACCTGTACACATCAGTTTTTCAGTACTTCTAGCATTCCAAAATCAATCAAATGTCAAGAATCCCTATTTTTCTACATAGGATGAAGGATCTTACTTGAAAAATAATGACAAATGATGCGCTTTGAAAGCCTTTTCATCTATTTCCGCTACTGGCATGACAAGCAAAACCATTTTGTCAAAGCACATATTAACTTCCATGAACATCTCCCTTGGATTCCTTGAGTTCAAGTAAGATGGCAACACTATCAACCGGGAAATAATAATGACAAGATCATAAATCTTGAAAGATATTGCAAGCAGGAAATACAAATGAAAATTGGGCAGTAGATTTCAAAAGAGCATAGGTTGATTACCTGCCTTTATATACCTTCAATAGAAAATGTGGATCCTTCCACTATTCCTCATCCGAGTCATCCGTATAGGTATGGACATGGTTCGTAATATATGCCTTCTGTTTGATAATATCGATAAATGCTGTGTAATTCCGGAATTGTTTTGAGCGACTTGCATCCAATGATATTCAGTTTTTCCAAAAACTCCAACCTATCGAGGCCCCGAATTTCAACCAAGTTTTTGCAATCTCTAGCTTCTAATCTCTTCGAGACTCCTTTGGAAGGAGTAGCCTTTCAATTGAAGTGCACCAAGAGATTTCTAGTATTTCCAAGGACTCCAACCTATCGAGGCCATGAATTTCAGCTAATTTCTCGCACCAACCAACATTTACTGTCTTAATACTTCCGGATTTTGGAAGGTCTAGCCTTCCAATCGAAGTGCACCTATAGATATCTAGACTTTCCAAATACTCCAAACTATCGAACCCTTGAATTTCGGCTAAGTTTTTGCAATCCCGAGCCACTAATTTCTTCAGCATCCCGAATTTTGGAAGGTCTAGCCTTCCAATTGAAGTGCACCCGCAGATTTCTAAACTTTCCAAATACTCCGACCTATCAAGGCCTTCAATTTCCGCTAAGTTTTCACAACCTATAGCTTTTAATTTCTTCAGCCTCCCGGACTTTGGAAGATCTAGCCTTCCAATTAAAACACAATAATAGATATATAGCCTTTCCAAAAACTCCGATCTATCAAGGCCTTGAATTTCGGTTAATGTGTTGTAACCGTTGGCGAAGAATTTGGTGAACTCGTCAACATTCAATTTCTTCAGACACCCGAATTTTGGAAGGTCCAACCATTTGATTGAATTCCAGGATTTGATAGTCAAGCTTTCCAAATACATCAATTTGTCAAGACCTCGAACTTCAAGTAGCTTCGGAATATTGTAGAGATCTAATGTCCTTAGATGGACAAACTGTGAAACGTCCAGCATTTTGATAGATTCATAGTCCCAGACGTTCAAGACTTCCAACTTGAAGGGCGTGTTTAGGGATTGTGGTGATTCCGATTCTTCAATGTCCGTCGGTTGGGAGCATTTTGAACTCTTTAATTGCGTTGATGGAAGCTCCTGGATGCATTGGAGATTATCGCAATCCTGAACTACTAGTTCCTTGAGATGGGGTAGGTGGGAAAGCGAAGGCAATTTGCGACTTTGACAAGTGACACCCAAATATGTTAAGCCGGAAGGAAGCTCCGGCAGCGATTGGAGCTCGTAGCAGAATGTAAAATCAAGGCATCGTAGGGAAGAAAGATTACGCATGCTTTCTACTAGTATCCATTTCAGATCTTCGCAATTGGAAGCACGTAACTCTCGGAGCTTTCTCAGACTCCCAATACCATTGGGTAATTCTTCTATACCACTCCAAGTAATATCTAGAATCTCTAGATTCTCCAAAGACCCTATGTCATCTGGTAATGCAGAAAGGGATGAAGTATAGGATAGATCGAGTTGCTGCAGTGCTTTTAATTTACCTATTTCTGCTGGAAGCTCCCCAAGGCAGAAACGAGGAACGGGGCGTTCAGCGCCTACCGCGAGATGAAGCGCGTGGGACGAGCACAGCTCCAAGCGAAGGAGGCCCTCCATGTCTTCGATGGAAGCGTCGATTCGCTTCAGTCTACGACACCGCTGGAGGATGAGAACCTCTAACTTCTCAAAAGCTGAGAGGAAGTCAGTATTTTCCAAGGATCCACAATACGAAAGGTCTAGATATTTAAGCTTCTTTGCCATCTACGGAAAAAAGACAAAAAGAAAACAATAATGATTGTTGATGGGTGAGTGTAGAGTCATTATGATTCAAAAGAAAGCATAAAAAGAGAGGAAAAAAAGGACTTTAATTCTTACCTTGAAAAAACTCCATCCTCCCCATTTCTCGTTTATCTTACTTCCTCGCAATTGGAGTACAGCTAATTCCTTTACATCAAAATTGTTTACTTCAAAACTCGCCGGACATTTTTGCCATCGAAGCCATTTTAACCCCTTCATTAAGTCCTTAAAATCTCCACTGAGATGCGCATTTATTACGTGAAGATATCTTAGATTCGTCAAATTCTTAAATTATTTTTCTGTGTAAATGTCACCATCATTTTCTGATGAAAATACTTTGTCGAAGTCTTCTTTGCTGTCTTCGATGTCTTCGGTCAGATTAATCACCTCTTCACTCAGATTAATCGCCTCAATCTTGTCCGTTCCCTATAAGCAAGAATTAGTGTTTATTAGTACTATATCCAACTAAAGTCATCGAATATCATTTGTTCATAATGCTATTGATGTGTATTAATGGGTTCAAGAGACCAGCAATGTGAAGACATGATTTTCTTTTTATGCCAATAAACTACAATTATAAAGGCTCACAAAGTGAAGGATGTCGACTTCCATTTCAAAATTTGGCCATACGCATCCGGATCTTAAAAAAAATTATGATGTAATGGCTCGTATAGAGTAAAAACTTCAACACTCGTAATCTTCTTCTTCTTTCTGGTACTATTAACTTCATTACCATACTAGCTGAGACATGCGTGCATGTGCGGAATTTAATCGAATTGCAATGTGCAAAATCATTAGTTTATTTGATCAATTTTAACAGAAATATATATTTTTTCTCTCTGTATATTTCATATCAATTTTGCGTAAGTTACTCAACTATGCTACTTACACGATTAGGTGAAAGAAATGACATATACTCTTGTTTTTCATTGAAGTAATAACTAATTGCAAGAAACTGAATATTGTGATAATAGTTATATTAATATATTATGTACTTGTTATTTTACTAGTAGTAACTTGAAATATTCTTAATTAATTATTTTCTAATCATAAATAAATTATTAGTTATATTAATAATCTCTAAAACTTATTATTTCATCATAGATTTTAGTTGAACTATATATTACAATTTGATATGATCATAATCATAAATAAATGAGTTCTCAAGTATAATAAATATAATAAACATACCGTAATAACTTTGACATATATTAAAAAAAATTAACTGTGGAAAGTGCAAAGCATTTTTAGAAACGTGAAAATTGAAGCTACTCCTTGGCTATAAGCCTACATGGAATAGCGTTTCCTTGGCCTTCCAGGAATTGCACAAAATAAAGGAATAATTGCTTCCTCGGAATAGATTGGAAATAAAATATTTATTTCTGAGAACCAAATGTGCAGTATGCTTTCACAACCAAAAAAACAAAAAATCACTTATGCATAAGAAGTCAATAAGTAATACAGAAAACTCGTGGATTTCCACATGTCAGTTGTTCCGAACCAGAAATTTTGTTATTGTAATTCCCAATGTTGTGCAAGATTTCATGGATACTCATAGATGAACGACATAATAATTTGGGAAGGAATTAGATCTCAACACCTAAAAGGAATCCAAGAGAAGAGTAACTATATAATATATATATATTTAAAAAAAAAAAAAAAAAAACACACACACATACACACACAACAACAACAACAACAAAAGGAAGAAATCTTCAACAGAAGTAATCTACTCACATCAGTCATTTCCCCCATGAACTTCCCTCTCAAAATATCAAGATACCCTATCCCTTGTACCGGCCAAATCTAAAAAATAAGCCCAACCATTTGTACTGGCAACAAAAGTAACAAAACCTTTCAGACGTCTATAAAGCCCAACCTTCAATATCTACGACAAAAATAATATAACCTTTCAAATGTAATAAAAATAGCCCAACTATTTAATCATAGAACAAAACTTACACCTATTACAAATTTCATTCATTATCATCGTTAAATCGCCATGGGTACCCTACATTGCTCCCTGTGCTAACGTATACAGTGAGCGATGTCAACCCACACCAATAAAAATGAGTTGTTTTATTTTATAATCTTGTTAACAAACTTTGATTATAATCTTTCTTATACCATTGTTGGCTTTTTGTAAAGAAAGAAGTCATTTGTGGTCATGGTTAACGTGGTTCATTGGGCATGTTCGCACAATGAGCTATGTAGGATGACGCGGGGCAATATTAAGTGAGAATAGGCAGAATTGATGGCCGGTGAGTAAAAGGATGAGTTTGAAAGGTAATGTTTTTTTCAATTCATATGCAAAAGGATGGGCTTCCTTTTATGATGGTACCATGGATGAAGAAAGAATTGGAGTCGTGCAAAATTACTGAAATAATTATATAAAAATGTACCTTTTTAGTTGTAATATTTAGCAATACCATTTTATTTGTATATAAAATATACATCATATTCATTTTTCTTTTGGTTAGTTTAGTTTATTTAATCATGTAGTGCTAAAGTCATAATAAATAACATTGGTTTTGAATTTGTTAATATTGAATTGGCTCTTGAGATTATACATCGTTCCCACGTTGAGATTGCAAATAAGTGCTAGTCCTTTTAGCAACAACTTGAGTCAAACCAAATGATGGATTAAAAGTAGGAGCATCAAAATTATGATTAATTTCACGAATTAAAATACACTCACATACTTAATTATAAAAAATAGAAGTTTAGAGTATTTATTCTTGGACTTTTTATGTAGAAAAAGTAAAACATTTCTCTTTTTAATGGTCATTGCATACGCTTGATGTTATAGATACACATATATACTCACTCATCTATATTATATATAAAAGGAATTTATGTTCCTATCTTATTCGGCAAGTTTTAAATCAGTCCTTATCCTATGAATATTGGTAAATGGGATTCCTAACGTAATATCACATAAAATGAGTATCCCTTCCATTCTCCATTATGCAATAATGACTATATTTCATGAGAAATGTGGGCATCGTTAGTCCTATTATGTTAATTTTAATATCTAGAGATTATAATTCTATGACTTATATATCCTGAGTACTTATGGTTTACAGTAGCATAGTCAAGTTATTTACTGCGTATGTTGAAAACATAAATGAAGCAATTATAGAAATTCAAGATCTTTCCGATATAGAATACCCCTGTCAAGGATCTAAAATATTCGAAAATATCTCATCCTTGGAGATTATTTCGTGATATACACTTTAAGAAAAATCTCAAATAACACTACAATACTTACTAAGAGAAAGCAACCTCCCTACTTTCTAATCTTCAATGAAACATTTGAGGGCAATAATAGTAGAAGGTTCTCTGTTCACTAGAGCAAGCAAAGAGTAGAGGACCAACATTACTCTAACAATAGAACATGGACTAAGTGAGTAAAAGAAACAAAACAGTTACCTTATTGTCCTTTAGCACTTTCAGAGCTTCCTTGGAGTCCCATAACCTACTACGATACTGAGGTTGCCGCTGGTTTTCCTTACGAACTATTTCCCTACCAAGATCTCTCAATTGATCATGCATTCTGAGCTCATGATCATTTACAACTTTTATTAATGACATGAATCTCAATGCTTCAATTCCTTCTCCTGGGAAAAAGTCACAGGCCTCCCACATGTACGATGCAATTCTCTTGTCGGTGCCAATAAAAAAACAAGCAATATCCAAAAATATTTGTTTTTGTTCATCGTCTAATGAGTCATAGCTTATTCTTAACCTTTCTTGCACTTTCATATTAGGGATATTTTTTAACTTACTTATTATGTTTCTCCATTGTGTTGGCTCTTCCCCACACAATAATGAACCAAAAACCTCAATGGATAAGGGAAGCCCTCCAGTGATGGATACAACTTCTCGAGTGAGGTCCTTAAATTCCTCAGGAGGAGAGTCCATTCGAAATGCATGTTTGCTAAATAGAATTAAAGATTGATCGTTATCCATTTCCTTATGGTCATGGTCATAGTCCACCCCAAATTTTTCAAGAATACTCTTATTTCTAGTGGTAATAATGATCCTACTTCCCGAAGAAAACAATCACGATATCTAGCCAAATGCTCCAACTGAACAACATTGTCCACATCATCAAGAAGAAGGAGGACCTTTTTACCTTTAAACTTGGAGGAGATGAACCAAGTCCCCTCATCCTCATTACGAACTTCATTTTCTACATTCAATAGATCATTGATTAATTGCTTTTGTAAGTGAGGAACGCCATACTTCCATGATTCTCTTATATCAGCAATGAAACTACGATGCTCAAATTGATTGGAGAGCTTGTTGTAGATGGCTTTAGCAAGAGTAGTCTTACCAATGCCTCCCATTCCATGGATGCCAACAAATAAGGTGGCATGAGATTTATTATCCATAAATTCCATAACCTCCTTCACTTGACTATCAATTCCAACCAAATTCTCAGTAATACTCAATTCGAACTTTTTCTTCAATTCGCTCAACGCTTTTCGGACAACCGATTTCACCAACTCTGCTTCATACCTATCAAACATGACAAGAGTTCAAATATGTGGCAACAATAATTTTATATTTTTATCTATTGGGAACGCAATAAATTTGGGGATAGATTGAAAACTTTAAAAATTGTTGTAGTCATACCTCCATATATTATCATTTATGCTAAGTCTAAAGTGGGAAATGGTAGTGGGTGCTTCACATGGCATGCCCCATTCCACCATTACTCCGACATAATTTATCAACCCAGGAAAAACTTGAGGGTATCACTTACGAATCTTAAATAGTTGTATATATTATGGATTTGAACCAAATTTTAAACTGGTTTTTTATTAAAGATATTAGGGATGACATGGACGTGACTTTGAAAATTCTCTAGAGAGTTTGAATGAGCGAAAATCCAGTAAGCCAACCCCATATGAGAGTTAGCCATCAATCAATAAACAAGCCATAACTTTTGATGGAGGATGATTTCAGGTCCCATAATACCAATCCGAAAAGTCGTTCAAATTGTGATATTGTGAACTGTCTGAATGCAATTGAAGTGGTTTTTTTTTTCTTTCTGCAATTCTACGGGCATGTAACTTTCTACTCTTGTTGTGAATTTAGTATCACTCAAGATTGGTGCTCTTATCAGGTTTCATTGCCTCTAGGGATGATTACAGGTTGTATTTATTTTCCTTTTGAGTATATATGTTCTATGATTTAAATTGATCTAATATTAAGTTTACAGGGAAGTAAAAGATTACTTTTTACCGAAAATAAGAACATTGTATATGCAGGTGCATGAGATAGAAATTACTTGCTGAAGATAGGAAATGCATCGAAAAGTATGTAAAGAGACATAATAAAAATAATAATTTTTTTAACCATCATCTTATATAACCAATGAAACATTTCTTTTGTAAAATGATTTTAATAGCAACTAATCAGCGATATCAATGATTTAATAAATGTACCTTGGGAAGATAAAGAATTATGGCAAGGCTTGGACGCTATGTGTTGTGAGCTTTGAATAAAAATCACTAATAAGTTGTACTTTTAATTTCAAATAAAATGTAATTAGAAAAGTTTGTGCTGAAGATTAATATAACGTACACTATAAACATTGAAAATAAAAATGGCACAATGTTACAAAATCTTTGGATATAAGAATAAAAACTCAAAAAATCTTATTTCCAAGCGAATGGAATCATAACAATAAAATTTATAACTAGATTGGTCAACATCATTAAAGTATAATACTAAAAAAAAAAGAATAGCTTACAGAAGTCACGCATCGCAGGATCTAACTTTTGTTTTATATATTAAAAACAAAAGAACGAAAATGAAGCTAGTGAGAATCAAAACAATTAGTAAACATCCACACATTTTTAAAGGAAGTACACAATGTTTTGGTGAAAAATTTTACCCATCGGCTTCATATCCCTTCAAGGTGCTGACTTCATCGAGTGCTTTCTTCCATTTCCCCAAAATCGTTGGGTCAAAAGAAGACCTCTCACGCAAACACCTCTCGCGCTCACGAAATGCATCTCCAAATTTTCCAGTTTGATTTCGCACCTCAGTTGGTTTCACTTTATAGAATATAGGCAACACTATCTGCCCATTATTATTCTTGCACTCCACTATTTGAACCAGTTCATCCAGGCACCAACTGCTTGTGCCATACTTCTTGGAGAGAATGGGGATGAGGATCTTACTTTTTGTGATGGCTGCCAAAAGCTCTGGTCTGATGTTTTTGCCTTGGGAAAGCTCATTATTGTCTCTGAAAACATCAATTCCAGCATTGCGGAGCCCATGATAGAGATGATCGGTGAAGCCTTTTCGAGTATCAGAGCCTCTGAAGCTCAAGAACACCTCATAGCAGTTTTCAGGTGACGCAGTCAATGAACTAGATGCACCGTTATTACTTTCTGTCGAACTAGATACACCGGAATTAGTTTCCGTTGATGTAGTCATCAAACCAGATGCACCAGTATCAACATCTTTTGCATTTCCATGCACACTAGCTTTCATCTTATTGAGAAAATAGAACGCAAGCCCGGGGAGAAGGATCAATGCCACGAACTCGGCAAAGGAATGCCCAAAAATGTGATGATGCATTTCGTCTTTGCTCTGATTCTGCCCTTGATTTTCGCTTTCAAGTCTGACGGAGAAAAAAGCTAGAATGCGTCTCAGAAAACAGGAAATGCCTTCTTCTTGCCCATTCTCTCGTGGTTTGATTTATATAATGGAACCATTGGCAATAAGTCAAGCTTTGTCAACCCGCTTAGAGTCGTTGCCTTCACGTGGCCGAAATCTCAATGCACAACAGAATCCAAAGATGACATGTATAGAACGGTGGATCTATTGGGAAGATGAAAAGTGGAGAGAGACTTGGGAGGAGAGCGTGACATGGATTTGGGGGAGAAAAAGAAAGAGATTCCTCCATTCCAATAATTTCCAGACAAGCGCTCGGTAACAGACAAAAACATGCCAGGGGTCAGGACAATGAAGAGGACATCCTTAGTCCACCGCTTGCACGGTCGAACTTTCCTCTTTCTTTTGTTAAATTATTTTCCATCAGAAAAGTTATTTTTTGTTAAATATATTTAATCTCCCGATCCCACTTAGAAATTTACTTCTCTTACTTTGAGCCTATTAAATATTATACAGTCAAACCGATAAACTTCATTTTAATACTAAAATGTTGTATTTTATTCTAAAAAATTATATTATCAACGCGTATTAAGGGTCATAAAAAATTATCAACATGTATAGATATATATGTATATTATATATATATATATATATATATATATATATATATATATATATATATATTCATTCAGTACCTGAGTACAATATCAAGAATTTCTTTTTTCTGTGGTTCTATCTTGATTTCTCCTTCAAATCTTGTAAATAAATCAAAATGTCTTTTTGCCTTTTCTTTTATTTTATTATATGTATTCTTCATTGATTTGATTTACTTAATTCAACTAATTGGCACATGCCAATAATTCAAAGTTGCCGAACTAGATATAAATTTGTAATTCATTAACCGGGACCACTAAACATGTATTCACGCTCGTTGCCTTCACGTGGTGGAAGTTTTAATGCACAGAAGAAGTGAAAACATGGATACTACAAAAGTAGATTAAACAAATTTTTGGTGAAATTGCAACTTTTTGCTCCCTTTTGTTTCCTCACGCGTGCCCTGACAATTCTCTCTCTCTCTTCATTTTTTCTTTTCATCCCCTCTGTCCTTTTTCTTTCTTTTCTTTTGCAGACCACTTTCTCAGTTTTTATTTATAAAAGCTCTCTCCTTTTGCCGACCACAAGCCTCTCCCTGTATCTCCTTTTCTTAACCGTGAAGAAAGGCTCGGTCCTTTTACTTTTTCGAGCTCTTTTGGCAATTATTGCGTGCTGAAAAATCGCCGACCCCACTGGGCCGAGAATCCTCTACTTTTTCTATGCCCAGATTTTCCTGTCTTCTTTGGCCGTGAATTCCGGTCCTTGAATGTCGAGATTGCCCCGTTGTCAAGATGGAAAGTGCTATCTTGACCACGTCCTCTCACTATTCGAGATTCATTTCGAACTGGACATAAAGTTGGGAAATTATTTTTAAACAAAAAATTGGGGGTTGACGTAGCATTGGGTTAAATTTTGAGAAAAAAAAAAGTTCAGGATAAAATTAAAACTGAATCTAAAATTTGCTCATCTTTAGATAACTAGGACTACAGAAAAAAGAGGGAAGCGAAAGTCGAGGAGCTTCGTAGGGTTTTAGAATCGATGGGCAGATTTGTAATTAGATAGCTTGTAATAATTTTCTTTTTCCCCTCTGTTGATGGCTGGGTCCCACCGGTTGTTGCTTTCTGTCCATTTCTTATTTCAAACGAGTTGCTGGCCCACCACTCTTCTCCCTAGTTAATTGTGTAGTTATTAATTAATCATTCAATCAAATTTGTTGATTTCACGATTTGTCGATTAACCCAAAGACAAATAGACAAATCAAAATTTTCAATTTTTTTTCCGGCCAATGTTTTTGCGTGGTTTCGCTTAGCGATTGAAATCGTCCTTAAACACCTATAAATTGTCGAATTAATATTTATATCGTTGAATGGAGTTGAAACATTCGACCTTAGTTCATTTTAGATTAAACATAATTTTATACAATACTTAAACGTAAATGCATGCGGTTCCTCTTAAATAACAAGGGGTAGCTATGTTAATAAAAATGTTAAATAGGTTTTACTTGCCATCCATAAGCATATTATTCTTATTTAACAATTATCAGTGTAACTATCCTTTATAAATGTGTTAAATAGGTTTTATTTGCCACTCAAAATATACCTAAAAATGTTAATATTGTTATTCAACTTGGTTGGTGCAAGATGTGAAGCAATTTGTATGTTTAATAGTGAGTCCATCCATATAGATACCATTTAATGCGTTTTTTTTAATATAGTTACTTGATAAAACAAAACTCTTCGGACATTAAATCCACTCCACTTAAAAGATTTACATCAAGAATTGAGTGAAATGCAAAAAAGCCAATGCATTAATTACTTCTATTTACAATAAAAAGAAGCTTATTCTAATATCCGGTAGTAATAATGCAAGTTAAAAGAAATATCATTTATCACTGCTATTTATATGCCAATAATCCAAACTAAATGGTCACTACTTGAAATTGTGGTGTGTGAAAGAAAAAAAAGGAGTGCTTGTGCGTTTCACGACCAATGCTTTTCATAGTATTAATTTATAATACTTTATAAGTGCTAAATTATCTCTTTAAATTCAAGAGCTTAACTGCCAACTCTAGCTTCTTTATCTTCATTGAACATTGCTTTGAAGAATTAGGGAGCTCTATAGATGAATCTTGACCATTGTCAGTAAGATAAGCATCTTCGATACCCGTATAGACATGCGAAGAACTCTTGGATGTCAAGTTATTGATTTCATGTAGTCAAATTTATTTATTTATTTATTTATTTATTTCACGATTTCTTAATTAACACAAAGCCTTTTTCTTTTTTTTGGTCGTGAACCCAAAGCCGAATTAATAAATTCAAATTTACAAATTTTCTCGACAAATGTTTTTGCTTGGTTTAGTTTAGGGATCGCTCTAATATTTTCCATCCTCCTTAACTTGGTAAAAAACTAGGCTTTAAAAAAAAAAGGAAGTAAAAGAAGTGATATAAAGGGCAAAGGGAGAGTACGCACCACGCACCACGATAGAAACGAAAGGAAAGGAAAAAGGAAAAGGAGAGATATAAAGGAAAAAAGGAGAGCACGCACCACGACAAAAACGAAAAGAAAGGGAAAAGAAGTGGAAGAAAGGAAAAGCAAAGGAAAGAGGGCTTGGCGTACACATCACGGGACCAGCCAAGATAGATTTATTTTTATTAGCAATACCTTATAAAGATTTAAGCCATTTATTTATCTAATTGGAATGATTTTTGGAATAGAGCACAAATTCAAAAATTATGTGAAATTTGAATTGTGAAATTCAATTTTGGAGTTGTTAGGTTGTGGAAGCAAGGGATTGTGGAGTGTAAGGTTAGATGGGAGTTAATTCAATGTAAGCTTTTTATTTGAGTGAAATTTTAGAGTTTTACATGCAAGCTTTGTGTTGCATAGGAGTTAGCATATCGGACCAACTGAAATCAGGAATCGTCTGAATTGGACCAATCAGTTTGGTTTGGTTCCTAGTTTCATAAAAAAGAAATCGGTGATTTTTTTATCCGATTTACAATTCCAAAGGGAACTGGACCCGATTAACTCTTTTTCATAAAAAAATATTTTTTTAACTCTAAAATAGTAACAATCTAGTATTTTTTTTAAATATTTTGAATTTTTGAATTTTTTTGTGAAGTGATTGGTTATATCGGATCAGACTGATCAATTGATCCGATTCTCAATCCCAAGACCATTTGGTTTGATCCTCAATCTCATATGAAATTGGGAACTACGCACGCAAATTGTGATGAGGGCTTAAGGACCAGTCTCATCATGAGGTGCTAGAAGGGTTCGACAGAGCAGTAGAGACCTTGAACTGGATCACCCCAACTTCAAAGCACCCAAATCACTAAAAAAAAATTTTATATAGAATTCACCTTAAAACTGCAAAATTAGCTTGGTTAAAAGTCTAGAATTCAAAAAATTTTTGCAAAGGGGAACATTACTTTGTGAACCGAAAGTATTGCCCATCTGTAATGAAGGATCAACCGATATTATTGTAACTGGTTGGTAGACCAATTTTAATTACCCAAGATGCCCTCTGAAGTGAGAGGCATAAGGAAGTAAAAATGGGATCCTATCAAATTCTTTCAATCTAAGATAATAAACTCAATTCAATCTTACTTCACCATCCAAAAACAAAAAAGGAATTCCATCTCCAAGTCGAGCTCGCATCCCTTCCGTTGCAGGGATTGATCATGCAACACAATGACTATATTACTGCCTATTGCAAACAGGAAAAATAAGTCTGAAAGCAAAGCGCAGCAGCGCCTTCTATGCTCCAAGAAACACGAGATTCTCCAGAGAGAACGTGAGATTTGCTTCTGGTGGCAACGTGCTATGGGTGATAGTTCCGTCTCGGCAGTAATTCTTTTTCTGGCGAATGATGCAGGATTTGAGAGAAGAATGAGCAATCTACTTGAAGATCATCTATGAGACCGTGCCAACGAACATTCTACAGTAGCACTGAGCCCACGCTATTAATTCTTGATTACTTCTTTTAGCCTATGTAGTGGAAATCAGCTGCTACTAAGGAGAAAACATCATAGCAATTACAGGTGCTAGGTTGAATCTAAGATCACAAAGGCTTGAATACTCACTAGGCATTGTGATTCGCAGTTGAATCAGCTTGTCGAGATGTCTATATTGATTACGTAGATCGGGGAACTGATCACTCTAGGGTTGCGGTTAAATTTGAAGTAATGCGTTTACACGTGAAAGTCATTTTTGTTGAAAAGTAAGTTCAGAAAGATGACCATGAAAATAATTCGTCACTGAATTTTCTCGAACTTTGCAGGCCCTTTCCTTTAAAGATAAAATGGCTTTTCTTACTCTTTAACTTTGGGCTGAAATGATGAAGAAATTTAACTGTGAGGAGTAAAATTCTTAGAAGTTAGAGTGCAAAAGGAAAAGTGAACTCGCAGGAAACGTACATGCTACGAAAGTAGAGTAAACTTTGGGTGAAATTGCAACTTTTTGCTTTCGGTCCTTTCCTCACGCGTGCCCGACAATTCTCTCTCTTCATTTTTTCTTTTCACCACCTCTGTTCTTCTTTTTGTTTCTTTTCATTTGTGAACCCTTTCTCAGTTTTTCGAGCTTTCTCTTTCTGCCGACCATAACTCTCTCTCGGCAATTATTGATTGTTGAAAAATCGCCCACCCCTCCTGGGTGAGAGAATCCTCTCTTGACCGACACTCCGACCGAAAAAAAAGAAGATTTTCTTGACTCCTTTGGCCATGAATTCCGGTATCTGAACGGTGAGATTGCCCCTTGTCAAGATGGAAATTGCTCTCTCTTAACTGGATATAAAATTTGAGAGAAAATTTTAGACAAGAAAATTGGGGATTTAAAGCTGAGGGTTTTCTGAAACCAAAAAAAAGTCAGGATAAAATTAAGATTGAAACTAAATTTTGAGTTTTTAAGGAATTAGGACAATATAAAAAGAGCAAGAGAAAATTGAGGAGCTTCATCGGTTTTTATCATCCGGAGGCATGTTTGTAATTACATAGCATATGATAATTTTATCTCTAACCCCCACTCCTAGTGGCTAGGCCCCATAAGTCCTTCCTTAATTTGAGACTACTGCTCTTCTCCATCAAGTTTTTGTCCATTTCTTATTATGAAAGAGCCGCCAGGCCCACCAGTCCTCTCTACTTAATTATGAAGTTACCAATTAATCATTTAATCAAATTTATTGATGTCACAATTTCTTAATTTACCGAAAGCCAAATTAATAAATTAAAATTTTCAATTTTTCCCATAATTTTTTTGCTTGGTTTAGTTTAGTGGTTGCAATCTTCCTTTAACACCTATAATTTGTAATTTGTTAATTCAAATATTTATATTATTGAATGGAACTAATACGTGCAATGTTAGTTCATTTAGATTAAATTATATTATTTATAAATGTGTATGGTTCCTCTTAAATAACGAGGGGTGGCAATGTTAATGAAAATGTAATATGGGTTTTACCACCCAAAATACACATCCAAAATAGGCATATTATTCTCATCCAATAGTTTATTTTATATAGATTGATTACTATTAAATAACGAGATGTAGCTA
Organism: Eucalyptus shirleyi; assembly: GCA_017140165.1. Lineage (NCBI taxonomy): Eukaryota > Viridiplantae > Streptophyta > Magnoliopsida > Myrtales > Myrtaceae > Eucalyptus > Eucalyptus shirleyi. Next base: position 43,371,069 of record CM029450.1, read on the forward strand.
TTTCTTTTAAAAATGTTAAATAGGTTTTACTTACCACTCAAATTATATCTAACCATATTAATATTGTCATTCAACTTGGTTGGTGCAAGATGTGAAGCAATTTGTATGTTCAATAGTGAGTCCATCCATTTAGATACCGTTTAATGCATTTTTTTTTTTTTAATTTAGTTACTCAATAAAACAAGGGCTTTGCACATTGAATTGACTCCGTCAAAAGATTTATGAACAATTGAGTAAATGTTAAAAATGCAATACATTTATCACTTCATTTTACAATTTAAAGAAGCTTTTTTTGGATATCCACCGGTAACAATGCAAGCAAGAGTTATCAATGATATTTATATACCAACAATCCAAACTAAAATGCCAATACTTGACATTGTGGAGTGAAAAAAAAAAAAAAAAAAAAACAAAACAAAAGGAGTTCTCGTGCATCTCACGAGCACTCTTTTTTATAGTATTAATTTACAACACTTTGTAAGTGCTGAATTATCACATTAAATTCAAGAGCTTAACTGCATTATTTTGCAAAGCTAATCAATTCTAGCTCGTGACTTAAGAGTACTTTGCCTAAAATGCGTCTAACCTAATAGGGATCGAAGATGAATGTAACATTAACCTATACAAATTTAACACTCTAAAAGGAGAGTACTAGGTATATTTATGACATTAACCATTGAGATATCAACATATTCGGCCTATCAATATTTACAAGTGTCGATCATTGGTCTGATGCAACAAAAGTTGACATCCAATAACAAAAAAACACAATTTTATCGAATTCAACACAATATTATTTGGTAACCCAAAAGCAATGCCATGACTTTATGTTTTTAAATTTATCATATTGATAATTCATTATATGCGTGCTATTTAGTTTTATAAATGTGAATTTAAATTTGTATCTACATTGTACATTTTTTCACGCTTGTTTTTATGACATTGTACTACAGGAATATCTTACAAACATCTTGGCCCTCCAAGTAGATATTCTTATGAAGTCTAGACCAAGGCTTCTGCAATGTCCTCGGCCTAGACTAAACTTGCTGGAAAGGGGAGATCTTCATAGGCTCTCTCAATCTTCATAGGACAAGGCAGAAACCCAATAGTCTGGAGTAAAGCAAAAGTATTTGAGGCAGGCTATCCTTAGGCCTAACAACAAAAACTTTGGATAAGTGTGGTGCATTGAAGTGGCAGGTGTCATCTCTGGAGTGACCAGCGGAAGTCAAATCTAGCCTGGGAAATGGCATAAACTTCTAAAACTTTCACAAGCATAATATATTTTTTTTTACACAAGCGTAACTTCACTTCATATAGTTGCTTACTTAACCGCCCATCACTTTCCAAGCAATATTGATTTACTGTCAGTCTACCATCAAATCCATTTATTAAGAAAGATTGCTATATGAGAAGCAAGAACAAGGAAAGATGAATCATAAACTGAATCTGATAGATCATACTCATAAGTATTTGATTTGAACAAACAGGATGTTTACAAATATTTGCGATTGGAAAGACACCAAATATACTTAAGCACAAAAGCCCATCTTTATCTTCACTGTAAAGGATATTGAAACATTGCTTTGAAGAATTTTAGAGCTCTACAAATGAATCTCGACCATTCTCGTTAAACCAGCATCTCCGGGCACTAGTCCAAGCATGCGAAGAACTCTTGGAGTTGGAGGAAGAATCAGTAGTGCAATCTTCAAATGCCAAAGAGTTACCGAAGCGTTCTATATGACAAATGAATAATTACTTTCCAGTTGGAAAATAAAAAATAAAAAAGATTAAAGCTAAGGAGCTAAACAAATCATCGAGTTAAAGATGACAACAAACATGTGCTTTCAAAAAATCTTCCATGAAACCCATACTAAAGCTGTTGGATTGTGAAATAAGATTCTAAGTTCAAAAAATAAGTATTTAAGAAAACCAGACTAAAATAACTACTTAACTGCAAATGAAGAGTGTGAACCATAAGATATCTATTATTGGTAATAAGGATCACAAAGTCGTATCAACTTTTAAGTCGAAAGATGGCACATACTCTATTCACTTGGGCATCCTCCTCCTAGTTGAGACACACCACAACTGCCATATGGGACTTAAGCTTCTTAAAAAGTTTTCCATTCTGCTTAATATTTGTAAATGTTAGAAATGATTACACCGCAGCGTGCCAAACTACTGCTGCAAGCATATGCATTTCAAAGCAGCACACTACATATCCATTGTTCCATAAAGACAGCTACTTTAGTAAGATAACATCCATTATGTACAAACAAACTCTTTTCTCAACAAAATGTAATCCATGAAGTGGACGATTAGTAATGAACTGGTAGAAATATCAAAGAAACAGCATTGCAGCAAGTTCAGCCAAGTTCTGAGCCATTCTACCCATGACCAAGTAGTTATAGCTTCATAGTAATATAACCAGTTACTTACAAACTTTTCCACCCACAAGCATAATTGAAGCACATACAAATCATATCATTTAAGAGTCACCTAAATAATTACCTTCTTAATTTGACTGAACTGAACATATATTACAAATAATTGAAAGAAGCTATTAATTTTGATGAAAATGAGCATGTCATAGATGAATGCTTCTATATGACACCATCCACTTAGACCATAGATTCTCACAACAAGGTGGTCCCCCAGCAAACATTATGCTTTAATTTGTCGTTGACTATTGAAATAGTTTAAATCACTGCTGACGACATTAGCAGTAAGGTGAAATGTTTTTGTCCTACACAAGAATGCAATTAAGCACATCAATCATATTCAAGTCCTAAAGTATATAAATCTATTGAATAGCATATAAATTCTATGTGATTGGTGATTAAAGTAATTCACTGCTGATTTCACCAATTAGATATGAGTCAATCAACTTCCTGATTCATAATTTAATTCATGCATCAAACACTGCAGTGTCAAAAACATTTCAAGGCTTCGGTGTAGGATGATGAGTCCCATAATAAAGAATAAACATTTAGGCATTGCACCCAAAACTGCCTAAGCATGACACCTAGGGTTTTTTTGAGCAAGACACCAAAGAGGAATTGCATCACACAATCTGCAAAGCAAATACTTGCCAAGTTCAATAAATTATCAACTCTGTTGAAAAGTAAAAATTACAACTATATTTGTAGACTCTAAAAGTTCTACTCCTAGTTGAAACAGGAAATCTCTAAACAAGAAACGTTATTGGAGTATTTGTAAGATCCTCCTACTGAAACTTGAAAGGAAGAAGGAAATATCGTAAAATCCTAATAATACTCAAATCCTAGTTGATAAATTCAGTGATTGAACTTCAAGAAGAATCCTGATCCTTGTTTGAGTTTCAAAGTCAATCTTCACCAAAACTTCGTAGTCACCTTGCATGATTTGTTGGCTGCATCAAGCTCAGTGGATGATTTGATTGTCTTATACTAAATTCCATGAAAGGGAATCCAATTACAATACTATGCACACAATCTTTGTGTCCTTGTCAAATGGGTACTAATTTGATAAAAGAAATATAAAATGTAGTATTATCTCATGTCTAGAAATAATAACACCAGTCGAATTGGAAGTATCTTTATCATTAGTAATTACCTAACAATAAAAATAACACCATACTTTACAATCAATATCTACTAATTACATTTGTCATGGAATAACAATCTCAAACATTATATCATTGTTTATGGTTCCATTGGATGAAATTCACATCCACAATCCATAGATTTGATTTTTTGATTCATAACTCAGATTTCCATGTGACATCTAAGGGTGACCTAAGTGGTTATCATGTCATATCAAAATTGTGGCTCCCTACTTAATAGTTAACACAAATTAATAAATGAATATCGTTCCAATTCAAAGTTCAAACCGTGAAACAGAAATTGACTCATGTAACTATCTAACTAAACAATAGTGCCAACTTGATTAACAAACTGACTAATCATGATCTCTTTATCTTTAGTTCATCAAAATCTCTAATAATAATCATACATGAATTTTGTTTCTTTTCAAACTTAATTGAAAAAACATTTCATTGATGACGATATGCATATTGTACATATGCTGTGTTGATCATGTGAGGATTGGAATGATCCATTCAGTTCAATCTAACTAGTTAAATGGCTTACTCATCTCTTGTAATTTGTTGACCTATTTAACAAAAGGGTCATGTTCAACAGCATTTTCCAACAATTTTTTTGTTAATCATATCTTTGCTCAGATTGACTTATCTAGCAAACCATCGTTAACTTGACATTGACAGACATGACCAATGAGATTGCTATCTCTATTAGCAGCAGAATTTTTGCTGAGCAAGTTTGCTGTTTGCATTGCATCATGCAGATTTTAAGCAATTCAGAATCTTCCCCAAGAGAGATTAGAGAAGAACACGTTCTGATGACAAAGGATTGTTGCAGAAGGAATTTCTAGTTGAGAAGCAATGAGGGTAACGTTCAAATGACAACATAGAAAACTCACTTCGAGATCATGCGGTCAAACTGTCTCATCTTCAAGTCCAAGACAACAACCTTGCCATCAGGACACCAGCATAACGATGCTATACATTAACCTGGAGTAGATTGGAATGATTAAGAAAAGCCAGTACTGATGACACACATTGCAATGTGCAAAGAAAGTGATTCATTATAAACAAAACGTTTGGGGGGGGAGGAGAGAGAGAGGGAGAGAGTAATTTGTTCCGAACAAAATTAACAGAAGAAGAGGAAAGACAGGGCACACACATTAAGCGACAAAATGTTAATCAAAATTAGTGAAGTGAGGCAAAACATCATATCTACACAAAATAACTAAGAGGTGGTCACTTGATATGAGATTTCTTTGGGCTAGTAGGTCATCTAAAGTGAGAGAATCTATATCTTCTTGGCAGGTTCCAATCCAATATATGAATTAAAAAACAAATCTTGTTGTTCAACTATGGAACCTCAAGATGGAGTGGATGCTCAAAAGCTTTTTCCAGGCGAAGATAGTATTTACAACTTAGTATCTTAACAGAAACCATTCAAGGATTGGCTCAAGTACTACAATGCACTCAAAACATTCTCCGTATCCATAAGACAATATGATGAGCGAAGCATTGAGATGTTTACAGAGAAAAACTCTCCTCTTTAAATTTTTCCGGTGAGAATAGAAGTCAAGAACTACCAAGGCTAGGCATCTAATCCTAAGTTCTTACGAATTTGAATAACCAAAAGATTAAGTCATATAGGAACCCAACATACTTGGATGCAGCTCCCCTAATCCTCCTAGTCTTTTTGCTTTCTCCAATTTCTCCCTCCATCCCTCCCGACCAGATTGTCATACAAGTATGCAGCATAGCTTGAGATACATCCTATTCAAAAGTTAAAACTCCCACCAGCCAACTTGATTAATCAAAATGATGTGACAAAATGCCCCCTCAGTAATGACAAGAAGATAAATAAAACTTCAAGCAATACAAAATATGAGAAACTTTCCACCTATAGTCTATATTTCAGTATTCAATAAATCTCTCCTTGTAGGGCACGTTCAGTCAGTAAAAGAAGAGGAGTCAGTAGTAAAATTACATTGTGAGAGTCATCATCAGGAATCTAAGATCATTTTAGATGCCTGATGACATTTAGATAGTATTCTGCAGTGGCTAAACTTGCCAACTTCAATTGGGCAGCAAGCATTACTGCATCTGACACGGCTTGTCTATTTAGCATACATGGCATCCCCTCCAATTCATGTTAATTATTTTCATGGACACTTTAACTGGTGTACGAAGAAGGGCCACAAGAAGGCAATACAGGAGTTCGGTATGCTTATGGTCGGTGTAGATGACTGTCCGCTAGGCTATGGAAAAAGTCTCCCAAGGCAACAACCTGATCAAGAAGTTGATAAGAATCTATTGCACCAATAAATAAAATCCCTCCATTCAACTAATATTGGCTTGTCGCAACTAAGTCATCTGTAGATTTCCACTCGCATCACCATTGCGCACCCTTCATTTCTGTGTAAGAGATCAGCTCCTTAGTTGGACGGCACCTTCTCATTTAGACTTTCAAGCACTTTATCTCTATATTCATCCAATTCTCCATCAAACGCAATTTGAGCTAGATTGGCATTACAGTGGTTCCTATGGCTAAAAAGGAAGCTTAGCACATTTAGGAAAAGCGAAAGAAGTAAAACGAGATAAGGCCGCTAACTCAAAGGGCAAACACAGCAAGCCATCGTCGAAGAAACGAACAAACTGAATAAACTAAAAAGAGAACTTTCTCGAATCGAAGCAATTACCTAAGAGAGATTGTCCGCAGCCTTTGCCAATTGAAGCGAAAAATTTCCCACCTTCGCCACCAGGAAATCCTTCTCCGGATTCCACTCACCCCATCTTCACCTACCAATCGGAAATCGAGCAAACCCCTCACAAAACCGAATCGACCCACCCATTAGGTCGCGAAAGAACGCCGAGCAGGAGCCGAGCAGGAGAAGCCAGGCGGTTGGTGGAACTGAAGCTGAAACGGAAGCAGGCGCTCCGACCCTGCCTCGTCTCCATAGCTAGAAAGCTCTGCTGGAGGAGCTGAAGAGCGAGACGAAGAAGGGAAGAGCGGGAGTGAGGAGGTCCATTGAAATCTGAGAATTCGCGGAGAAAGTTGCGGAAGTGGAACAGGCGGGAGTCAAAATAAGGAAGGAAAAGAGAGATGGGAATTGGGCCGTCAAGGGCCACCACGGGATCAACTAGGCTGGGCCGGACTTTGTAGCCCTGCCAAATAACGCCCGAAAGTGGTGGATTAGTTATTGAAACGTAATTTGGAAAAAGCAATGTGATCATCCTCATTTGCTTTTGGATAAAAAAAATGCTAATGAATTATTCAAATCGGCATCTCACGATCGATAACAAAAATTCACGCATGCTTAAATGGAGACGATGGGCCAAGCTTGAACCCGACCAAGCCATTTGCCATCACCACCCAAGCTCTTAATGCTCGACCAAATACAAATACTCGACCAAGCCCTTAGTTGGTGAGCTTTATGCTAAACTCCTGTTATAAGGTGCACATGAGCGTCAATGATACAGTAGGAAGAAAAATGAGATCCAATGTCTTCTTTTTCTCTTTTAACTAGAACTAGACAATTCACCTTGTTAAAAGGTACAGCTTTGCTATACCAGGAAAATCCCATTTCTCTACTCGTGTATGTAGAGTCAGAGACTTGCAATTGGGCAAAGAAAATGGCACACCTTGTACCTCTGCCGCAAGTGATAAAACCTAAGCACATTCAACAATTGAAAGGCAAAAGAATAAGACAGTTTACTCTTCCTTCCAAATACAGTTTAAAAAACCCAGCAAGTATATGCTTTGAGAACACTTTTGGTTCCCACCTATGTGACAAATTGAGTGACTAAAGCTTTTGAGTGTTGAAATAATAGAACTTATACACTAATTCTAGTCAACAATTGCTTTTTCGGTCTTTTAAAAAACAGGACACAACTACTTTTCATTAATAATTTACTATGATCTTTGGAATGATGGTTATGCACTACTGAGCAGGAAAAAGAATGACCCTAAACCAGCTGCCTTTTCTTTGGTTTTTCAGTAGTTATTCTAAAGGTACGATGTGTATTTGCACCGGTGGTCATCAGGCAGAGTAGCAAACGATGCAAACCAGATTCCTTGTGCTGAAGTTTGGAATGAATTTCCTTAACTCGAGGAAGAGGGAACAATGAATTATCCATAAGTATGAACCAAACGAGTTAAATTTGAAATAAAAAACAATCTGCTCACCTGAAGGCACCAACTACCAATCAAAAGCTTAGTCGCGTTCTGCAGCTTCTGAAGCAGTCCCTCAACCATGTTGCAATACCCTCTGTAAGACTCGAACCGATTTTGAACAAAACAATCAGATGGCATTCCAAAATCCTCGCACTCTCATAAAAAAGTTCGACTCTGCTTCAATCAAGGATTGAGACTTCCGTTACCAGCTGCCTCATCATCCCAGAAAATCCTCTCAAACAGCAACAGAGGACTTGAAATCTCCAAGGGGAAACCCTCATCAAGTGCATACCGAAAGCATCCATTGACCGCAATTTCCCTCAAAGTTCTCGAACAAACCTTGATGGTTCGCTTTAAACCGTAGCATCCTTCCAAACTAAGGTCCTCGAGAACAGGGCTGCCATTCGACATCTCATGCATCACCTCCGAGTCACAGACGGACAGGGACCTAACATTAATCCAAGCGATACTTCTACTCAACGAGAAGCAACAGAGCCCTGAGTGCAGGTTCACCAAACGAAGAGCATCCATAAAAGGAGCCGCGGTACTGCGAAATGGCCGGCCATCTCGCACAACCTCTTAGTCGCATCGACTGAGAGGTCCTCGACACGGCGGTCGGCAGCAAAGCGAAGCCACGGACTGAGCTCAGGCGCGCAACGGTCCAGAAAATCGACGTCGATGTGGAACTTCCTCACCTTGGGCGACGCCTAGAGGATCAAGACGCCGTCCACGGACGGGGAGGCGTTCCGCCAGGGGAAGGAGAAGACGAGGTCCGGGGGCGGCGGTCCAGACGGATCGCCACCGCTTCGACAAAAACGCACGTGCGGACAATGTATGCAACGTTGAGGAATGAGAAGACGTGGTGGATCACACCAACGAGAGGAGGAGGAGGAGGTCGGCGATCGTTTCGTCTTCTCCGATTTGAGGGTTCATTTCACTCGGACTTAAGTTTCTGGCTTCCCGTATAGAGACACGTGTCGCTCGATGGAGAGGCAACCACTTTCCCGCGCCTTTTTAATACATCTACGAGCCCATGATGATGGGCCTCGCACGTCTTGAATTGCCGAGTACCGAACCTTGATTTTTTTAATCCAAGCTTGTCCGACATCTGAAAAAATCATCATTCATATAATAATCGAGTATGAACAAGATCGAGTAGGCGTACATAAGCAAGCTTGAGCTCGTGAAAGAAAATATTTGCTTGATTCCGCTTGATTTATGATATCACCCACTTATGTAGTGATAGACATAAATAACTATTGAAACTTTGCAAACATCTATAAAAAATAAGAAAAAATAAAAATTAACCATAAATAACTTTTACAAGATCAAAGTATGATATCTCATGAGCTCGAAAAATAGCATATGAATGTTTCAACGTCTTGAATTACATTGGCATGAATGCAAGGAATGATAACCCAAGCAATTCATGAAGTTCGCCACTCTAGGATGGACATGTTTCTTATTTTCAAATTGGCTAACAGGAATGCAACTAGAGAAGACTTTCCTCGCCTCACCACCATGCCAAATGCAAGACTATTGGCATCCACAATGTGCGTCTCCATTTAGATGGCAACTCCATGATACTAGGAATTAAGGTTGTTGAGCTTACGGCTCAAGTTCTACCAACTCGGATTTGGATCGAAGCTTGGAGATTAAACTAAGTCACGGACGTGTTAAGAGGCATTGTGGACGTGTGGCAAAGTTATGTGGAGAGGACCGGATGCTTGAGCCCTACCATGCTACTGACCAAATGATAGCATTGCATATTGTCTGAGCTCCTGGGCAATCCCTTCGGACGCCGAATAACTAGCATAGTTAGTATCCGATATTTTGTTTCCTATGCGAAACAAAAACTGCTAATTAAATATGTTCTCCATTGCAAAAGTTGGAAATTCAGTTTTTATGAAGATGATGGATTTTCTTAATTTGTGTGGAATAGGTTGATTCATCCTCCATATAGAAAAAAAAAAAAAAAAAAATAGGGCTATCAATCAAAACTTTTTGAAAGTGAAACCAAATCCAACCAAACTGAAAAGCGGTATTAGCTTGGCTTCGGAAGATACCAGGAAAAGAGTTCATAACATAAAGGAAGATTCTATTGTGTAAACATCCGAAGATTGTTCTATGTACATAAAATGCAAATAACATTGGTAAATAACAAAACCATCTGATAACAAAATGCTGACCTATAACTTATTCAGTCATTAATATTTTGGTAAGTTACCAAAACTTTTAAGAAAATACCAATGCTTATTGTAATATGTTTTATTATATATTATTGTTCCCGACGGTTAAAATTAGAAAAATTCGACACTCAAGATCTCGGATTGTGGCGAAATTCGTTTCTTGACTAAAAAAACCAAAGTATCGACCTTTGACCGGAAAAAGAAATTATCGTATCACTAGTCTTAATCTTCTTTAGACATTCGATTTAGCCGCGACAACCCAAAATCCGTTGGGAAAATAAAACGTAATCTTTTCCCATCTTCTTTTTACGTTCAAGGTGGGAGGCGCCACAAGATAGATGGTCAATGAGCCTCTCCATCATTCCCCTCCACGCCATTAGTCGCCATAGCTGCTTGCCCTCGCCGTTGCCGAGCCGCCCTTTCCTGCTCCACTATTGCTCCCTGCCTTCCTCACCGTGAAGACCGAAGAGCCCAGATCTCGTCTGGAGACTCTCTTGCTGATCGTTGTTCTGTTCGTAGATAAGTCATAAAGGTTCCAGTCACCGGTTGCGAGTACCCATCGCAGCCTAGCTACGCCACTGATAAACTAGGCCTTCCTGCTGCGTTCAATGATGGTCATCGACGAGGAGCCTCTGAAAAACCGACGGTCCAAGGGTTCATTTTTAGGCTCGAGTATTCTGGTTGGTTTATCCAATTGTATCCTTATTTTTGTTCCCTACGCTTTGTAGATGTAATGGCCGGCACAATGGTGAGCTGATGGTCGGAGGCGGTGGTCCGGTGAAGAGCGAGAATGAGTGAGGGTGGTGTAGGAGTACTTTTGAGTGTAAGGTCTTGAATGTTTCTGGTTCAATGAAGCTTTAGATATTAATCCGTAGGCATGAAGATTCATTACAAGTCACTGAAGGCGGGAGCTCTGGGACTGAGGAGCCAGGCGTCAAAGATGAAGGGTGAAAAGATATATCCCAGAGCAATGAACGATATTGACATGTCCAGTGGGGGTGGTCGGGACCCCACACGGGGACGACTTTATCTACTTTTCATCTACCTTTTTTCTTTTTTCCTTTGTTCCTATTCTTTTTTAGTAATATGCAGGGGTGTGATTGAGTTGGTTTTGCAGGGGCGTATATACTCATCACTAACTTTAATAGAAAATTACAGGCTCCTATTTGAGTCAACTTGTTCAAGTTACTAACTTCTTTGGGAAATTATCACTGTCATTTGAGTACACTTACTATTATCTTTAGAATTACTGACGTGTCAAAGTCATTATATAAATTGCTCCAATAATTTATCAACATATAGCTGATAACTTTACTGTATAAGCTACTCCAATAATCTATCAACACATAGATGATAATTGATATTATGTGAGTACATAGCATGTTGATAAGAGATCGGGTTGAAAAGATTTATCAAACCAGCATTGAAGATGAGAATAGCTCAATCATTTAATAGGCAAGAGGCCCAAAAAAATGTGAAAAAAGAAGAATAAATTAAAACCCTTTAATGTCTCCTAGAAATGTACATGAAGTTGCATTTCTACAAACATTTCGTGATAACAAACAGTGCAAAAAGTTGTCATTCTTTTATCCGCTGCAGTGTTTCTACAATCAATCAGTCTCATATTCAGACACTTGGTTTTGAAGAAAAGAAAATTGCAGAGATGTCTTGCTTCGCTCCAATCAAGTAGACATCTCATGAGCTTAAAAATAACAGACAATTACTTTCATCACATCTTAAATTACATCGGCTCGAAGACAAGAAATTGAGCCAAAACCTAGGATAGACATCTTAAAAACCTTCGAGTCCTCCGTGACCGTAGCCAGCCAACCCTTCTTTGGATTCCACTCACACCATCCTCACCTTTCAATCAGAAGAAATCGAGCCAAAACCTCACAAAACCGAATCGGAAAACAATTGATTAGACCCACCCACTACTTTACAGAAAGAACGCCCGAACAGGAGCTGAACCTGAGAAAACAAAGCGGTTCGTCGAAACTTAAAGCTGAAACGGAAGCATGCGCCGGCGACCCTCCTTCGTCAATCTACATCAAGCAGCCCGATGACCGCAGCCACTGCCAGAGCTGTTACGCTCGGTCTAATAGTCGGAGGCGGGGGGAAGGGGTGGGTCTTCTTTTCTTTTTTTTTTTTCTCTGAAATTGAAAATTGAAATTTTTATCGGATCCCAGGCGCACCTGCTAATTTTTTTTTCCTTTTGTCCTCACTTACTTTTTCTATGGACATGTTTCACAGTGGAATATGAATCTTCTGAATTAATAGGTTAACCCTCGTTCGGCTCTATTCCTCTTTCCATTTCGTTTCATTTCTCCATTATGTTCTATTTTTATTTCGTACCTTCCATTTTTCATACCAAATGGGTTGAGAAATCTTTAGAATGCATATGATTGTCTACCGACTAGTTTTGAAAAGCATTGTACTTTGTTATAATCTTCGTTATTCCAATGGAAGAAGGTTCATAACACTTGGTACGGCAACGATTGATTGGACTAATAGTTGGTAATATTCAAAAAGCACATAATATTTCATTATTTGAAATTCATTACGAGAACGGTGAGAATCAAGGTGTTTCTTTTTACCTTGTCTCCTTTTTGCTAAGCAAATGAAGATTTGATAAGATCCATATTCATTTTTTGCATTGCTCATGGCCGACATGAACTTTTGATTATTGCTCTACAAATTATCCAGAAATAAAATCACAAAAATTCTCAAAATAAATAAAAGAAAAAAACTACAAATGGAACAGCACAGCAACAAAAAAAAAAAGAAGAAGAAGAAGAAGAAGATGAAAAAATGAAATAGAAAAGCAGCCCATTGAAAAAAAATCGTAAAATTTCTTCGTATGACTAAGCGTTTAGGCATTTCTTTTACGAAATCCTATTGCTTTTTACAAGCCTTTATTTTTCTTATCGTGAACAAGAATTTTGATCAGGTGGGTTTTGCTGCTGTAGACAAAAATGACGCGCTCCTGCATGCTAACGTGCATCGTCGCTAATTAAAAAGAAATGAGGAAAATCTATAAGTTATGCACGGATTGAGTGATTTGTCCATTCATGTTTTAATTTCCGGATTGCATATAGCTCGCATAAACCCTTGTGTTGAGATCATACGAGGCCAGTGACATAAAAATCATTACACTTTCAACTATTAGCCAATGTGATACATGCACTCTTGATTTTAGATCGAAAAGATGAAGCAAAAATCAATTCCAAAAGAGTGACCTGTATTGAATAGCCATTCGAAATCCTTCGTGGAAAACGAATGATTTGGAAAATATTTTTAAAAAAATAATTACTTATATAGTTACAAAAATGAACAAATACAAAAAAAAACATACATATTACAAGCTTGCTGACACCATATAGAAGTTCCTACCTTTGCATCTCTCTTGTTATCGCATAGAAAGTCACACAACGAAACACAAATCATCGTAGCTCAAGAATCTTGGTACGCTTTCTTGGTTTCTTTCTCGATTGTTTGTTTCCAATCCCCCCACACGTATCCTCTTCAGCAGACTTGGACCTCACGTGCTTTGTTGGAACTCCTGCTTGGCAAATACCATGCTCATCGTCATCATCGTCGTCGATAATATCTCCTGAGTCTGTTTCGTCAGTGCTAGAAGCTAATGGATTCGGAGGTTAACAACTCACCTCTACAGATTCTACAGCTGCTACTGCTTCAGGGGAATGAAGATCGGCGATCCCTAGCATCAGAAAGTTACCACTGCTTAATAAGCGTTTAGGCATTTTTTCTATTAAATCTTATTGCCTTTTACAAACTGTTTTCTTTTTTTGGTTGCGAACAAGAATGTTGATCAGGTGGATTCTGCTGCCGTAGACAAAAACGATGTGCTTTTTGCACACTAATGTGCATCATCGCTGATTAAAAAGAGATGAGGAAAATCCGTAAGTGCAGATCAAGTGGTCTGTCCATTTGTGCTTTGATCTTCGAACTGCATATAGCCAGCATATACGCTTGTGTGTTGACATCATACGAGGTTCGCAATGGATCAAATCACTGCACTTTTATCTACCAGTGAGTGTACTTTTATCCACCAGTGAGTGTTATACATGTCCATCACTCTCAATTTCCAATTGAAAAGATAAAGCCGAGATCAATTCTGGGATAGTGATCAATATTGAATTGCCAGCTGAAATCCTTTTGCGGAAAAAGCAAACAATTTGGAAAATATTTTTTAAAAAATAATTGCTCACGATTATAAAACTGAACAAACGCAAAATGATTTCGTCGTCCATTAGACGTATTTTTTAATCGATTATTTCAAATAATACAAGCGATTATTTTTAGGAAGGTATTTTTCCCATCATTCATTTTTTGTGGAACAAAAGGAGTCTTAATTCACATCAATTTGCAAATATTATCATATAAGGCAACCTTATCTCGTTTGTCTACAAAATGACATCGTTTGATTCAGGCCCATATGTTCAATGATAATCTCGTTGCACATCCCAACGAAATGAAGTGGCCTGACGAGAGGAGGCTTGGCTTCCAGCAGAGCTAGTACAGAAGCATCGGAGGACTAATGGGACATCGCATTGATGCGAATGTGGCGGTGAACTAATTGAAATTGTAATCTGGAAAAAGCAATGTGATCATCCTCACTTCTGATTACCTAAAACAAAGAGGCAGAATACTGGTTAACAGGCGTTTCCTCCACCATTTAGGGACAAGAATGGTTTGGACAATTTCCGATGCTTGCACCGAATGATCTTTGGGTTATTGGAGCTTTTATGGAGCAAGAACCATGGGCTTGGCAGGGCATCCGTTTACAGTGCACCAAGAAAAGAAGGATTTAACTCAATTCCCCGGGCAGGATAATACCTGTTAAGGGGCATTTGTTTTGGAATTCAGAACCCAAATCCTCTCGAGGCCTATCAAACTATATTTCACAAGTTTCATGCCCATCATTTGGTTGCTCGTATATATAAAACTCAACACAATTCTATCTTATTCGATGTTTGGTGACCATCCACCATACGAAAGATATCCATACCTCAATTTACAGTATTCTGAAAGCCCAAACTTAGATCAAGTTCAAATTCACACCAATGATTATGAAAGATATGGCGTGTCTCAAAATGTGTGAAGCATAACTTACAGTAGAGATGGCCAACTTGTTAAATCAGAATCAAATCAGATTTTACCTCACCCTTTCCAGCCAAATAATGTTAGCAATCCATATCATTGCATATGATAGGTTCGTAAAAGAATTTAACACCAGGAAGTTCTGAAAGATATGGCTTGTCTCAAAATGGGTGAAGTAACAAATTCCTACATCTATCTGATCACCCTCCACGACTGTTCTATGCGATGCTTAAAACTCAATAATTTATCAGAGAAAAAAGCCAAATGCAAAGGTAATAACATGCACCTGCAGATGATTGACGACAACCAGCTGAAGTTCTTTTCCAGCACCACAGACAATTTTTGGTACACGCTTCATACCCTATCATTGAACAAACTAGCAGACTAAGATCCTAAAAACCAACCAAAAAGAACAGAAGTCCTAGAGTGACACCAGAACTTTAAAAAACCAGCCGTACCACTTCACCCAGAGAATTAACAAGAAACTGATGGACTGCAGGACTGGTCCTAGCACCACCTGGAAGACTAAAAAATTTCTCCTGAGCAGAGGAGTCAAGACCTAGATAAGCAAACAGAAACAGTCAAATGAAGAACAATGGAAAGCCATTTACTGCTCTGTATTAATAGGACCACTAACCATGGTCATTAATAAGGCTTCATAACAAATCAAACTTCTCATGAAATATGTTCATGGCATCAGCCCACTGCTTGTGTATGACCAATAATGATGTCCAGACAACATCAAGTAAATCTTCGATGTCAGAAAACTGTTGAGCAATTTGATGAAATTCATTTTTACTGCAGACAGGAAGAGATTGAGAATCTAAGGAGGCATTGGGCCGATAAAGATTCTCATAAATCTGTTCTCATTCTATTTGAGAATGTTAACAGTCTGGAAAATGTGTTTGATAACACTTCAAAAGCAGTTAATGAAAGGAAAACTACTCTTAAAATCAGAATTATGAACTAAAGACCACTTTTTAGTGTTCACATTCCACATGGAACCAAGGAGATTTCAATTAAGTAAGCCTATTTCCTATTGTGACGAGCCTATTCTCACAACTTTCATCCCTTACAACACACATCATGTTCACTCAACAAATTTTTTGTGAAAAAACATTGAAAACAGTTTCTATAAAAATGTAATCGAAAACTTGGCAGGCCTCTAACGGTAGAGAACAAAAGCGGCACATAAATCATGTGACAATGTTTAAAATTTTGCAAGAGTAACTCCTGCATTTTTGTCCCACTACTTTCAACATCTAAACTACATTGACTTCCAGAGGTTTCTACAGAAAGATAGTATAACACTTAAAGGTCGAGTGAAAACCGTATTAAGCATGAACAGAATCATTCAGGCTACGAAGTATGAGGCATCATGCTGTTCAGCTTATGGTGCCTCAAAATTGCTCTATGTTAACCATCAGTTTCGTTTAAGGATCATGATCATATCGTGAGTTATGTGAGTTTTACTTACTGTACAAAGTTGATACCTTTGAAACAAATATCAGTGCACATAAAAAATCCTAATATAATCATCATATCAAATACAATCACTCCTACAAAAACTATTTAAAATATTTAAAAAAAAAAAACAAACAAACTAGAACAGAAGTTTCACCTCAAATTTGAATAACACTGAATCCTAGTGCAATTTCACCTCTATTGGAATATTGAAGTATTTCAACAATGTCTTCAACAAGTTCTCCTGCGCATGCAACCATCAAATGACAAAGGTCCTTGGATGAAGCCACCTAATGATAACAATTACTAGCCAGTTAGCTTGCTCTGGTGGAACATCTAACCTGATATCTGGAATAATCCAATCATATGAATAAACTTACAGCTAGTACATTTGAAGTTTAGTAAACACCTTCAGCGTCATACGTCTATCAATATATTATCCGAGCTGTTTGACATTTACTGTGTCAGGCTGTTTGACATTTTAACCAAGCCATCGTCGAAGAAACGAACACACTGAATTGAAAAAAGAAGAAGAAGAAGAAGAAGAAGAAGAAGAAGAAAAAGAGAACTTTCTCGAGTCAAAGCAATTACCAGGAGAGATTGTCCACAACCTCTGCCAATTGAAGCGATGAAGCACCCACCTTCGAGGCTTCGAGTCCTCCGTGACCATCGCCAGCAAATCCATCTCCAAATTCCACTCCGCCATCTTCACCTGCCAATCGCCAGAAATCGAGCCAAAACCTCACGACACCGAATGGGAACACGATCGAATCGACCCGCCCATCATTAGGTCGCGAAATAAGGCCGACCGGAGCCGAACCTGAGAAGCCAGCGGTCTGTCGAACTGAAGCTGAAACGGAAGCACGCGTCGCGACGCTTCGTCGGTCTCCATGGCTGAAAAAAGCTCCGGGAGCAACCAAAAACGCGGCCACCAGCTGCCGGGGCAAGCCGCGAGGGAGCGTACAGAAACGGCGGCGGCGGCGGAAAATGCGAACTGAGAGAGGGAGAGCTGGTGGAGGGTGGAGCCCGAAAAACCCTAGAAGAAAGTCTGAAGAGCGAGACGGAAGAGACGAGCGAGAGAGTAACAAAGCGCACTGGAAGCCTGAGAATTTTTGCAGAATGGGCGGGAGAGAGACGATGAGGAAGGAGAGAGGATCTGATTACGGGCCGAGCCGGGCCATAAGTCGGGCTTTAACTTCTTCTCCGGGCTCTTTCATCATAGAAAAAAGAATGTATGCGATGACACAACGGGCCGCTACGGGCCTTGAAAGTTGTACGCATTGGGAGGGATCACAACAACAATTATTCGAGAAACGTGAAAGAACTCGTGATTGACAGATGCTGGCTAGTCGAAGGTAATGATCCGCTGTTAAATATTCTCGCTACTCAAGATAGAGGCTGTCTAGAAAGAGAGGTATCAGAATTGTGCAGTTAGATGAACTGCCGAACTGAAGTCCAATATCAATTCCATCGATCTTACGGTTGCACTAGGAAGATATTCTCAATTTACTGTCCAATAGAATTTATCGTGACTTTTTCTTAGACGAGGGCATATTTGTTACTTGTCTATGTAGGACCCTGTCATCATGGATAACGTTATTCATTGGTGGACAGAACAACTTAGTTTACTAATTTTTTGTCAGACGGTGTCTCTCTACTCCAGTTTTTTCAATATTGTTCTTCAAAAGTTCCTTTTGATTTTTCACATGTAAGGAACGTAAGATATATCATTCAAAGAGTGTACTCGGATTCTGCGCTTGTTCTGCATTGGCATTACAACCACGTCGATCGAGTGCTATGTATTGAGTCTTCCCTGTTTGCTATTATCCACAGGCAATACATTTGTTTTTGGGAACACATACAATGTTAGATTATGATGCTAAGTTCCCTCAATATCCTCCATTCATTCGGATTATTAATTTAATAATGATGTTGAGTTACAAACATAGTTAGTTCTATAATAACTAAAACAATAGCAAAAGCAAATTTTATAAGACTACACAACAGCCATGATAGAGCGTTTAGCCAAAGGTGCTTTGTGTGAGATGCAAATAACCTTATATCTCGTGATCCCGGCTTTTGCTTCTTGTTTTCTCGGTCCTTGAAAATTTTAACCGTAGTTCTCCAAAATGAGCTCATGTGAGACCGCTTGTGTGTAGTTTGATTTAATATGTGATTTGCATTGGTAGTGGACCAAATACCAATATTTTATTTTGTTGTTAATATTTATCGTTTCATGATATTATTAATTGTCGTTGTCACTATTTTTGCACTTATTATGCATCACGAAAGAATACATTGATGACATGAAGATTTGCATAGGAATAAATGAAGTAGGATTTAATTTTACAGTGGATTCAGCTAAAGTCGACAGAATGTCATCATAAAGATAATTAATAAACACAAGAAGAAATATCACATATGCACATGTTACGTACATACAATCATATATACCAACGCAATTACTATCTCAGTGCATATGATTGAATGCAAAGCTATTACATCTATAAGACTTTCTCCTTTAGATTAGCAATAAATCCTAGAGAATGAATGATAAAATTAAACAATTTTAAATTCCTATATGTTTATACATCCTTAAGTTTACTAGCTACATGATACTTTTTGTTAAGAATACAAAACATGATCAGATAATCTTAAACCTGCCATTGG
Source organism: Eucalyptus shirleyi (assembly GCA_017140165.1). Classification (NCBI taxonomy): domain Eukaryota; kingdom Viridiplantae; phylum Streptophyta; class Magnoliopsida; order Myrtales; family Myrtaceae; genus Eucalyptus; species Eucalyptus shirleyi. Next base: position 43,390,267 of record CM029450.1, read on the forward strand.
TTCGCAGATTTCGGATCTCTAAGATGGGAAGATAGTATATGTTCTTTAATGCCACCTTGACACTATATATCTAGCTAGTCATATCTCGGAGGTTGGCCCTTTCACAAGAGGGCATTTTGTTCTTTTAGATCAGATGCATCACTTGACAGTGATATATGGAGAAGCGAGCCAATTTTAGGTAAGAGATCTCAACATTCCAATGCAATGTTTGTCAGTCCACACCATGTAAACCATTCAACGCAAAGTTTAAATAATCCAAACCAGACATTTGATTATCTTATATACGGAAATAATAAACATATATGCATGAAGCATAAGCTGGGCACTATCGAATAGCTGTCAATGCTTGCAGAAATACAATGAAGAGAGTTACCCCCAGATAGAAGCCACGGGTCAGTATCTTTCAACCGATTCCATCTAACTCAATAGAAAAATTGTTAGCTTTTACTCCACATTTTCTCTTCGATGAATGCCCGCCTAGTGGAAAAGGTTCATGGCAAGCATAAATTAAAACTCTCCGAAAAGGGTGGAGCCGGAGAGCTTCAGTCAGAAAGCCCACATGCATAGCTTCTCACTTTGATGCCTTCTGCAGCTTCAAGTATTAGAGGTCCACCCACAAGCAACATGAGCATTACCACCGCAAATTCTCACTCTGTGTCAGAGATTTCATCTTCATTGTCATCCAGCATGTAGACCAGGGCCTACTTTCTTGCAGCCAAAACACAAGCCGCGCCTCTACTCGCTGTTGCATAAAAAATCAACTTGATTTCACTCTGATGTTCCTATAATATGGCATAACTAATGGGATGTTTTGATACCTCTATTGGGTAAACATAATAAGTACTATACTTGCATTGCGCTAAAACACAGGCGGAGGCAATACTTGTGTACCTGAAGAGGCTATCACTCCGATGTTCCTATAATATGGCATAACTAATGGGATGTTTTGATACCTCTGTTGGGTAAACATAATAAGTACTATACTTGCATTGCGCTAGGCGGAGGCAATACTTGTGTACCTGAAGAGGCTATGGTATGCATGTGAAACATGAATGCTCTACGGTCTTTCTATGCTAGATACCATGAAAGTAGCTATCATCATGAACACGTACGTACAAGTTCTCAGTTAGTAACTCAGACTGCAATGAACCTACCATAAGAAGAAAATTATTCCTTCTGTATTTGTATGGCCACTAGAGATTCATCTTTTTTGCGCTTTGACCTCCCAATTTTATGGGAAAACCTAATACTTTAGTATTTCACTTCTTCAAATATATATATATATATATATTCTTCTTTGGAGCATAAATTTGCACATTTCTAACCGTCTGAACAAACATATGGTCCATTATAGAAACACAATCGCAATGTGCCTATGCCAGTCATACTTAAACTAAAGAGTAGGTTGTAAAAGTGGAAATTTAGTAAGAGGCATGGACAGGATTAATTCAGTTTCACCACCTAGTTAAACAAGGATTAATTTTGTTACTGACACTAGCAAGTTTATTAAACAAGGATACAGAAAGGAAAGACTATGGGCAACAATAAGTTACCAAACATCCAAAATGCAAATGGACATGGTAAGACGCTCGAGGAAAATAGTTTTTTGAGTATACAATTGATGGCATGGCAATGAATTGATCCTTAGCTCGATTGTATGGCGGTGTGAAAAATTCTTACCACTAATTGACAAGGAGGAACTGCAGTATGGGGATTGTTGCCAACTTCTCATTCTCCATCTCTTGGCTCTAGGTGTAAGATAGTCTTAGATGTGTAATTTCATTGGGTTAGTGTCTTAGAAGTGGGAATGAGACTACCAACCCAGTAGGGTCATCATATGCACATTTCTTAACATACATACAAGACTCCAACTGTCAAGATATGTTGGAACTTTTGAAGCTATGGTAAGTCAAAAAGTAAAACATCTTTTAAATCTGTAGGCATGAAATGGCATGGATATGCACATAGGAGGAAAAACTGAGCTGCTGCTCCTCATGCTAATGAGTAGAGCTGATACATAATAAATAGGAAGAACAAAAGAACAAATGTTTATAAAATCAAACTAGTGGTTCAATCAATCAAATTGGTAGAACCGTGCTCTACCGGTTCGACCAGTTTAACTTATTGCATGTGACGTTATCTAATAGAATACACATGTTCAGAACAAAGGAAGCTCGTCACTCGGCAAAGCCGCCTGAGCACAAAAGACAGGATTTCTGTTCTCAATAGCATCTCTCAAATTTCTAGTAGACTAAGCCAATATAGTCAATAAATAAATTACCCACCACAAAAATGAAGCAAGAAGACATAGGAGCAAATGGTTGGCATGCTTGTTAGTTACAAGAGGTTGGAGTCCAAACTCAAACCCAACCCCAACACTCCAGGTTACCAATTGACAGTACACCTAGTTACTAGTTCAACAAGGTCAATACCACCGGTTCTTGACCACTACTATTTCTGTTTTAAAACCAGACTCGAAAGAAAAGCACAATATCTTAAATTTTTCTTCTTCTTTTTTTTACCATCAAATGTCTTAAATAGTAAATTGACATGTATTGGAACAAATAGAACTCAGGAGCATCCTATACTTATCACAAGTAAGGAATCAACATGCAAACTCTGGATCCACAAGTTACCTTCAATGGGTACAACTCCCTGTTATTTGCACAAGTGGTTCCTGAAATATGCCCAAATGGAAGGTCATTGGCCTGCAAGATCATCATCCAAGCATCTCCCAAGTTTTTGCGAGCATCATTCATCTTATTTAGCAGCATAACAAATTGATGTTCCTGATTCCAACAGAATATTAGCCACATCAACAAATAAGGACTTTAAAATATGATATGCCAAGCTTTTACTTTATATAGAGCCAAATCCACACAATAGTAATTAGGAGGGACGCACAACAAGATCGCTTCCAACGTCCTTCACTGCTTCACATTGCTTGAATCATTCATAAATCACCTCGCCACTACTATATTATTTGTAACATCTAAAAACGACTATTTGGAAAGAGATATATAAACCCAATTTCATGAGTTCAATTAGATGAAGCAAATCAGAAGCATCCTGTAGAGTCAAATAGAGAAATGATTAGCATGAAAAAGCAGTTGTACTTTGCAAATGTAGATGTCTAGAGAAAATTGTAGTTTTAGAGTAAAGGTATATACCTCACAAAAGGACAGTGAAGCGGGAATGTATATTGTGGATTCTAAAACAGACATAGGAGGGAATTGTGGCAATAAATTTTTGTCAAGAATCTTTTTTAAAATTGTAAAAGAAAGGCATCTCGGCGGCAATGATCATAAGCTAAACAGAAGTACGAAACACTAGAATATTAGGAAGAGGGTAAGTGAAAAATCACTGTTGACTATAAAACCCAGAAGACAACACCCCACCCCCAGAGGTTTCCTTTCTTTTTCTCGTTCTCGCGTTATAGTTTCAATGTTCTGGCTACTCACTCAAGGAAATGAAAAATATTTGTACAATTTAATGGTAATAGGAATATGGATAGAAAGATCTACAAACAAACTCAAAGAATTGATGAGTTGGGTAACACCAAAAGCACAACATTTTAAGTGAAGGATTGCAATGTTCACAGAAATAAATTTTGAACTGAGGCAATCATACTCAAACTCCTGCTATGCGTACACAGAGATCAAGAATTTCACATTGGGTACACGTATCGGCCATGAGGACTGGACTTAAAAGGGGGGAAAAGCAATCACTTCAAATGATAGATAACAACAAGGTTTTGTCCCATAATTCATATTTTCCCTTAGTGAGATGGCATGTGCAAGAACACTTATGCATGGAAAACTAGATATAGCATTAATAAGAAGATTCTACAATGAAAGAGCAATAAACGACACATTTAGGTAAGAATTTTTATACAAGAACAAGATTCAATTGCATTTCACATTTTTAATTCATTTGCTATTACCTATATTCTGTCTGTTGAAATTCCTTCGCAACTGTCCTTTGCAAATATTCACTGTCCCCAAATCCTCCTAATTGTACTAATTCTCTGGCACTATAATGTGTATAAGATGTCTTGCTAACCTGACCTGATAGAATACATAAAGGCAAAAAAACACAAGAAATTACCATTGATCTTTGAAAAAGTGAGACCTTCCAATCCAATGAGAAACGACAATCAACCCATCAATTTTAAACCCAGTTACCATTGGGATAATTAAAATAGTGCCAGACCAAAAAAAGCCACGGTTGATGACTAGCGAATCACCCTTAACTCGAGTCAACCACAATAAACTAGTGCTTTAAGTATTTATGAGGACTGTCGCAAGATGACATGAAAAGAACTAACCCACAAACCAAGAGTCATTTACAATTGCATGTCATCAGTTTAGCAATTAATTCGGTCACGTTGGATCAAAGCATGATTCAGCTGCTAGAGCACATGAAAACAATACTAGGCTTGACAGCACATCATTTTGACATTTAAAGCATGACCAAGTTCCATTACATCATGGTGTTAGAATCCTTTGGCACACAAACGGATAGCACAACTAAGTGAAGTACTACCAAAATGGCTGCTAGAGTAGATGAAGGCAATACTAAAATAACCATACCTCACAGTATCCAAGGAATACTAAGCTAACCAATTTTCTTGATTTGAAGCAATTACTAGGAGAGTCTGTCCACAATCTCTGCCAATTAGAGCGATGAATCACCACCTTCAAGTGCTCCATGACCGTTGTTAGCCAATACTTCTCTAGATTCCACTCTGCTGCCAATCAGAAAATCGAGCAAACTTTACAAAACCAAGTTGGAACAATGAAGTTGACTGCCCATTAGATCGCGAAAGAATGATGGAAGCCGAACCTGAGACACCTGAGAAGCCAGCGGTTGATCGAACTGAAGTTGAAATGGAAGCATGGTGCGCCACGATCCTTTGTCGATTTCCATAGCTAAAGGGCTCCACGAGTAGCCAAACGCAGCACCAGCGTTGGAACAAATTGCGAGAATGCGAGCTGAAAGAGAATTTGTGAAGGAGCTCCAAAACCCAAAGGAAAGCTCAAGGCTAGTTAGGCAGTGGAGGCAATTGAAGAGCAGCGGTGAAGAATGGAAGAGCGAGAGAGGGAGAAATTCCACTCGAGTCCGAGAGTATGCGAAGAAAATTGTAGAAGAGGATCAGGCAGGAGAGAAAATGAGGAAGAGAGACAGACATAATTGATCACAGGAGTGGAGGCGAACAGTCTCAGCTTGCAAAGCTACTGTTAAATGTAATCAAGATGACATGGGATGACAACATGCAAACAACCATGCATTGTCAGACTTTGGAGAAGTTCAAGAAACATCGAGCTCTTGATCCTTCGATAATTTTGATTCCTTTTAGAAGTGCCTTGTGAAAGCTCTTTTGGATATTTCAACATATACATCATCTAGTGGAATGTAACCAAATCCTGCCAGCGAGTTAGATGAAATCAATCCAACAACTAACATCAAATGAACTACTAATAATACTCCGAACTACTAACATCAAATATTTTTTCGACCAAAAAAAAAAACTTGATATTCTTTTTGAATTCTTTGGACCCAACTAACAGGGTATCTAACATCATCAAATACAGAAGCTTTGATCAACTCAGCATAGTGTATTCAACTCAAGATGCTTGCTTTTGTGGGACATAATATGATTCTTTTCCTTATCATTATGTGCTATCCATCATTAGAATTAATGCAAGATAATTTTCAAATGGCACATAGGATACCAAAGAATTTCCTTAGGAAACTTATGGAAATGCTTCCTATGTTTTTCTTTTCAGCGAGTAAATCAACTAACGGCTTATACACAATATAAGGAATTATTTCACAGTACATCTGATTATGTCAAAAGACATTCTGGTTCATGTCTTGCCTGGCTCAATAGTTTAGGCATATCACAGGTGGCTTTACCAACTCTACAAACATCAAGATGCATTCTTAGGGAGGCTTGGAGTAGGTATATCCTAGACTCAAACCAACTGAACATGGATCCACGGTCAAAAAAAGTCGAATTTCTTTTTTCTTGATTGATCCAAATAATTCACAATGCTTTTGATTTTGCCCTGTTTGCTAGTTCACTCACAGCCACAGCACTAGGAGAAGAGCTTGTTCTTGCATTTAGCAATTCTAGACCAGCATGAATACTTTAATCAGCTAATGCAGACAGCTTTGTAAGATAAAATGTATGGAACTCAATGGTTGGAAATTTTTTATCCCAAATCAATAGCTTATGCATTCTAAGGGTTGCTCTATCAGCATGCTCCAATTGCACCGTAAATTCACTCTTAAGCATAACTTAGAAACATACAATCATGAGCTGCATGGTGAGCACAGAGCCAACTAAAACCTCACATTAGTAGGACCGCCATATAGGGTCCTTCATTTATCACTTTCTTTGACCTATACAATGACCTTTGGTGTGCTATGAAATTCCTATACACATTAGTTCTTATACAGTACTTCCAGTATTCCAGAATCAATCAAATGACCTTTGGCGTGCATAGGATGAAGGATCTTACCCAAAGACTAATAACACATGATGCGTTTAGAAAGCCTTTTCATTTATTTCTGTCACCGGCATGATAAGCAGAACCATTTTGCCAAAGCACACATTAACTTCCAGGAACATCTCCCTTGGATTCCTTGAAAGTGAGAAAACAATGATGACATTGTCAACCAGGAAATTATAATGACAAGATCATAAATCTTGAAAGATATTGGGAGCAGGAAATGCAAAAGAAAATTGGACAGTGAATCTCAAAAGAACAAAGGTAACTTACCTGCTCTATGTACCTTTGATAGTAAATGGGGATCACTTCAATTATGTTGACTCATCCGAGTTGTCCATATAGTTTGATCCAGATTCTATCGTTTCGTTATATGTAATCTCATAATATTGATAAACCCGCGTCCCAGGTAATTCTGGAATTGTTTTGAGTGACTTGCATCCAATGATATTCAGTTCTTCCAAAGACTTCAACCTATCAAGGCCTTGAATTTCGACCAAGTTTTTGCACTCTCTAATTTTCAATATCTTCAGACTCTCGGACTTTGGAAGGAGCAACCTTTCAATTGAAGTACACCCAGAGATATCCAGTCTTTCCAAGAACTCCAAGCTCTCAAGGCCTCGAATTTCAGCTAAATCCTTGCATAATTTAGCATCTAATATCTTCATACTTTTGGATTTTGGAAGGTCTAGCCTTCCAATTGAACTGCACTTAAAGATATCCAGTCTTTCCAAAAACCCTGACCTATCAAGGCCTTGAATTTCGACTAACTTTTCGCAGTCTCTAGCTTCTAATTCATTCAGCCTCCCAGAATTTGGAAGGAGCAACCTTCCAATTGAAGTGCACCCTTCGATATATAGCCTTTCCAAATACTCAGAATAGAGGCCTTGAATTTCAACTAAGTTTTTACAGCCCTCAGCTCTTAATTCCTTCAAACTCCAGGATTTTTGAAGGTCTAGCCTTCCAATTGAAGTGCATTTAGAGATATCCAATCTTTCCAAAAACTTCAACCTATCGAGGTTTTGAATCTCGGCTAATTGTTTACAACCTCCAGCTTCTAATTCCTTCAGCTTCCCAAAGTTTGGAAGGTGCAACCTTTTAATTGAAGTGCACCCTTTGATATCCAGCCTTTCCAAATACTTCGACCCATCGAGGCCATGAATTTCGGCTAATTTCTTACATGATTGAGCATATAATTTCTTCAGCCTCCCAAATTTTGGAAGGAGCAACCTTCTAGTTGCAGTGCAGTTAGAGATATTCATGCTTTCTAAAAACTCCAACCTATCAAGGCCTTGAATTTTAGCTAAATTTTCGCAGCCTTGAACATATAATTCCTTCAGAATCCCAGATTTTGGAAGGTCTAGCCTTTTAATTGAAGTGCACCCTTGGATATTTATACTTTCCAAATACTCTAACCTACCGAGGCCTTGAATTTCGGCTAATTTCTTGCATGATTGAACATTCAAATTCTTCAGACCCTCGAACTTTGGAGGGTCCAACCGTTTAATTGAATTGCACTTTACGATAAACAAGCTTTCCAAATGTTTCGATTTGTCAAGACCTCGAACTTCAAGTAGATTCTCGCAATTTTTGGCAGATAATGTCCTTAGATGGATAAACTGTGAAACGTCCAGTGTTTCGATAGATCGACACCATTGGACATCCAAGACTTCCAACTTGAAGGGCATTTGTAGGGATTGTGGTGATCCTGATTTTTCAATGCCCATCGGTTGGGAGCATCCTGAATTCTTTAATAGTGTTGATGGAAGCACCTGGATGCACTCGAGAAATTTGCAAAGGTGAACTTGTAGTACCTTGAGATGGGTTAGGTGGGAAAGCCAAGGCAATTTATGGCTTTGACAGGTGACGCTTAAATCTGTTAAGTTGGAAGGAAGGTTCGGCAGTGATTGGAGGTTGTTGCAACGAAGAAAATCAAGGCGTCGTAGGGAAGAGAGATTACACATGCTTTCTGACATTTCCCCTTTCAAATTTCTACAATTTGAAGCACATAACTGTCGAAGCTTTCCCAAACTCCCAATACCGTTAGGTAATTCTTCTATCCCACTGCTAGAAATATCTAGAATCTCTAGATTCTCCAAATTACCTATTTCTGCTGGAAGCTCCATGAGGCTCTTACACCCGCCTAGCTCCAAGTGAAGGAGGGCCTCCATGTCTCCAATTGAAGCATCAATTCGTTTCAATCTTCCACACCCATAGAGGATGAGAACCTCTAACTTCTTAAAAGCAGAGACGAAGTCCGTATTTTCCAAGAAATCACAATATGAAAGGTCGAGAGATTTGAGGTTCTCTGACATCTGGTAAAAAAAAACAATGATTATCAAGGGGTGAGCCTAAAGTGATTATGATTCAAAAGACAGCATAAAAGGGGAGAAAAAAAAAGGCTTTAGTTCTTACCATGAAAAAACTCCATCCTTTCCATTTCTCATTTATCTGGCTTTTTGGCAATTCGAGTACAACTAATTCCTTCACATAAAAATTGTTCACTTCAATGTTCATGGGACAACTTTGCCATTGAAGCCATCTTAACTCCCCCATTGAGTCCCTAAAGTCTCCAATGAGATGTGCCCCATTTAGGTGAAGGAATCTTAGATTTATCAAATTCTTGAATTGTTTTTCTGTGTAAATATTGCAATCTCGCTTAGCTATTATGCCAAAGCCTTCTGAGTTGCCATTGATCCCCACAATCTTGTCTGTTCCCTATAAGCAAGAATCAATAGTCATTAATACTAATTCAACTAAAGTAATCGAATATCATTTGTTCAAATTGATATTGACGTGCATTAATGTGTTCAAGAGACTAGCAATGTGAAGATATAATTTTTATACTTACGCCAATAAACAATATTTATAAAGGCTAACAAAGTGAAGGATGTCAACTTCCATTTTGAAATTTGGCCATACGCATGCGGATCTTAAAAAGAATTTAGATATAATGGGTCATTCATAGTCAAGCTTTAAAATTCGTAGTCATCTTCTTTTTGGTAGCTTCATTATCAATACTAGTTGAGACATGCGTGCAATGCAGGGAATTTAATCAAATTGCAAAGTGCGGGATCAAAATTTGGCTTGGTCAATTTTAAGAGAAATATATTTTTTCTCACTTGATAAATATCATATTAATTTCGTCTATATTACTCGACTGTGCTGATTACATGCTTAATAAATAAATAACATCTACTCTCATCTTTCATCGGAGTAATAATTAATTACAAGAAACCAAATATTGTGATAGTAGTTATATTAATATACGATGTACTTATTATTTTATTAATAGTAACTTGAAACATTGTTAATTAATTATTTTCTAATTAAGACAATTATATTAGTTATATTAATATTCTCCACAACTTATTATTTTATCATTAATTTTAGTTTAATTATAGATTACAATTTGATATATTCATAATTATAATTAAATTATTAGGTATATTGATAATCTCTACAAATTATTATTTTATTATAAATTTTAGTATAACTGTAGATTCAAATTTGATATAATCATAATCTTAAATAACTAAGTTACTCGAGTATAAATGTGAAGATATCTTAGATTCATCAAATTCTTAAATTGTTTTTCTGTATAAATGTGACCATCTCCCTCATCCTTTTCTAGCGAAAATATTTTGTCTAAGTCTTTTGCATTGCCTTCAATCAGATTAATCGCCTCAATCTTGTCCGTTCCCTATAAGCAAAGAATCAATGTTCATTAGTACTATAACCAACTAAAGTCATCGAATATCATTTGTTCATAATGCTATTGATGTGTATTAATATGTTCAAGAGACCAGCAATGTGAAGACATGATTTTCTTTTTATGCCAATAAACTACAATTATAAAGGCTCACAAAGTGAAGGATGTCAACTTTCATTTCGAAATTTGGCCATACACATCTGAATCTTAAAAAAAATTATGATGTAATGGCTCGTCTAGAGTAAAAACTTCAACACTTGTAATCTTCTTCTTTATGGCACTATTAGCTTCATTACCATACTAGTTGAGACATGCGTGCATGCGCAGAATTTAATCGAATTGCAATGTGCAAAATTAGTTTATCTGATCAATTTTAACAGTTTTAACAGAAATAAATAAATAAATAAATAAATAAATAAATAAATAAATATATATATATATATATATATAATCTATATATTTCATATCAATTTTTGCGTAAGTTACTCAACTGTGCTACTTACGCGATTAGGTGAAAAAATGACAACTCTCGCTTTTCATTCAAGTAATAACTAATTGCAAGAAACTGAATATTGTGATAATAGTTATATTAATAGATTATGTACTTATTATTTTACTAGTAGTAACTTGAAATATTCTTAATTAATTATTTTCTAATCATAAATAAATTATTAGCTATATTAATAATCTCTAAAACTTATTATTTCATCATAGATTTTAGTTGAACTATATATTACAATTTGATATAATCATAATCATAAATAACTGAGTTACTCAAGTATAATAAATATAATAAACATTCCGTAATAACTTTGATATATATTAAAAAAAATTAACTGTGGAAAGCGCAAAACATTTTTAGAAACGTGAAAATTGAAGCTACTCCTTGGCTACAAGCCTACATGGAATAGCGTTTCCTTGGCCTTCCAGGAATTGCACAATATAAAGGAATAATTGGTTCCTCGGAATAGATTGGAAATAAAATATTTATTTCTGAGAACCAAATGTGCAGTATGCTTTCACAACCAAAAAAACAAAAAAAAAATCACTTATGCATAAGAAGTCAATAAGTAATACAGAAAACTCGTGGATTTCCACATGTCAGTTGTTCCGAACAAGAAATTTTGTTATTGTAATTCCCAATGTTGTGCAAGATTTCATGGATACTCATAGATGAACAACATAATAATTTGGGAAGGAATTAGATCTCAACACCTAAAAGGAATCCAAGAGAAGAGTAACTATATATATATATATATACACACACAACAACAACAACAACAAAAGGAAGAAATCTTCAACAGAAGTAATCTTCTCACATTAGTCATTTCCCCCCATGAACTTCCCTCTCAAAATATCAAGATACCCTATCCTTTGTACCGGCCAAATCTAAAAAGTAACAAAACCTTTCAGACGTCTATAAAGCCCAACCTTCAATATCTACGACAAAAATAATATAACCTTTCAAATGTAATAAAAATAGCCCAACTATTTAATCATAGAACAAAACTTACACCTTACAAATTTCATACATTATCATCGTTAAATCGCCATGGGTACCCTACATTGCTCCCTGTGCTAACGTATACAGTGAGCTATGTCAACCCACACCAATAAAAATGAGTTGTTTTATTTTATAATCTTGTTAACAAATTTTTTTTATAATCTTTCTTATAACATTGTTGGCTTTTTGTAAAGAAAGAAGTCATTTGTGGTCATGGTTAACGTGGTTCATTGGGCATGTTCGCACAATGAGCTATGTAGGATGATGCGGGGCAATATTAAGTGAGAATAGGCAGAATTGATGGCCGGTGAGTAAAAGGATGAGTTTGAAAGGTAATGTTTTTTTTTCAATTCATATGCAAAAGGATGGGCTTCCTTTTATGATGGTACCATGGATGAAGAAAGAATTGGAGTCGTGCAAAATTACTGAAATAATTATATAAAAATGTACCTTTTTAGTTGTAATATTTAGCAATACCATTTTATTTGTATATTTTTATAAAATATACATCATATTCATTTTTCTTTTGGTTACTTTAGTTTATTTAATCATGTAGTACGAAAGACATAATAAATAGACATTGGTTTTGAATTTGTTAATATTGAATTGGCTCTTGAGATTATACATCGGTCCCACGTTGAGATTGCAAATAAGTGCTAGTCCTTTTAGCAACAACTTGAGTCAAACCAAATGATGGATTAAAAGTAGGAGAGTCAAAATTATGATTAATTTCACAAATGCAAATACACTCACATACTTAATTATGCAAAATAGAATTTTAGAGTATTTATCTCTTGGACTTTTATGTAGAAAAAGTAAGACATTTCTCTTTTTAATGGTCATTGCATATGCTTGATGTTATATATATAGATATATACTCACTCATGGATATTATATATAAAAAGAATTTATGTTCCTATCTCATTAGGTAAGTTTTAAATCAGTAATTATCCTATGAATATTGGTAAATGGGATTCCTAACGTAATATTACATAAAATGAGTATCCCCCATTCTCCATTATGCAATAATGACTAAAATTTTATGAGAAATGTGGGCATTGTTAGTCCTATTATATCAGTTTTAATATGTAGAGATTATAATTCTATGACTTATATATCCTGAGTACTTATGGTTTACAGTAGCATAGTCAAGTTATTTAGTGCGTATGTCGAAGACATAAATGAGGCAAATATAGAAATTCAAGATCTTTCCAATATAGAATACCCCTATCAAGTATCTAAGAGATTTGATAATATCTCATTCTTGGAGATAATTTTATAACACGCACTTTAAGAAAAATCTCAGATAACACTACAACAATTACTAAGAGAAAGCAACCTCCCTATATTAAGGGCAACTATAGTAGAAGGTTCTCTGCTCACTAGAGCAAGCAGAGAGTAGAGGACCAACATTACTCTAACAGTAGAACATGGATTGAGTGAGCAAAAGAAACAAAACGGTTACCTCATGGTCCTTTAGCACTTTAAAAGCTTCCTTGGAGTCCCATAACCTGCTACGATATTGAGGCTGCCGCTGATTTTCTTTACGAACTATTTCCCTACCAAGATCTCTCAATTGGTCATGCATTACGAGCTCATGATCATTTACAATTTTTATTAATGACATGAATCTTAGTGCTTCAATTCCTTCCCCTGGGAAAAAGTCACAGGCCTCCCACATGTAGGATGCGATTCTCTTGTCGGTGCCAATAAAAAAGCAAGCGATATCCAAAAATATTTCTTTTTGTTGATCGTCTAATGCTTCATAGCTTATTCTTAACCTTTCTTGCACTTCCATATTAGGGATCTTTTTTAATTTATTTATCGTATCTCTCCATTGTGTTGTCTCTTTTCCGCACAATAATGAACCAAAAACCTCAATGGATAAGGGAAGCCCTCCGGTGATGGATACAACTTCATGAGTGAGGTCCTCAAATTTCCATGGAGGAGAGTCCATTCGAAACGCATGTTTGCTAAACAGAATTAAAGATTGGCTGTTATCCATTTCCTTATGGTCATAGTCATAGTCCACCCCAAATTTTTCAAGAATCCTCTTATTTCTAGTGGTAATAATGATCCTACTTCCCGAAGAAAACCAATCACGATATCTAGCCAAATGCTCCAACTGAACAACATTGTCCACATCATCAAGAAGAACGAGGACCTTTTTACCTTTAAACTTGGAGGAGATGAACCAAGTCCCCTCATCCTCATTACGAACTTCATTTTCTCCATTCAATAGATCATTGATTAATTGCTTTTGTAAGTGACGAACGCCACGCTTCCATGATTCTCTTATATCAGCAATGAAACTACGATGCTCAAATTGATTGGAGAGCTTGTTGTAGATGGCTTTAGCAAGAGTAGTCTTACCAATGCCTCCCATTCCATGGATGCCAACAAATAGGGTGGCATGAGATTTATTATCCATAAATTCCATAACCTCCTTCACATGACTATCAATTCCAACCAAATTCTCAGTAATACCCAATTCGAACTTTTTCTTCAATTCGCTCAATGCTTTTTGGACAACCGATTTCACCAACTCTGCTTCATACCTATCAAACATGACAAGAGTTCAAATATGTGGCAACAATAATTTTATATTGTTATCTATTGGGAATGCAATAAATTCGGGGATAGATTGAAAACTTTAAAAATTGTTGTTGTCATTCCTCCATATATTATCATATATGCTAAGTCTAAAGTGGGAAATGGTAGTGGGTGCTTCACATGGCATGCCCCATTCTACTATTACTCCGACATAATTTATCAACCGAGGAAAAACTTGAGGGTATCACTTACGAATCTTAAATAGTTGTATATATTATGGATTTGAACCAAATTTTAAACTGATTTTTTTATTAAAGATATTAGGGATGACGCGGATGTGACTTTGAAAATTCTCTAGAGAGTCTGAATGAGCAAAAATCCAGTAAGCCGACATCAATCAATAAACAAGCCATAACTTTTGATGGAGGATGATTTTAGGTCCCATAATACCAATCCGAAAAGTCTTTTAGATTGTGATATTGTGAACTATCTAAATGCAATTGAAGTGATTTTTTTTTTCTTTCCGCAATTCTACGGGCATGTAACTTTCTACTCTTGTTGTGAATTTAGTATCATTCAAGTTTGGTGCTCTTATCAGGTTTCATTGTCTCTAGGGATGATTACAGGTTGTACTTTATTTTCCTTTTGAGTATATATGTTCTATGATTTAAATTGATCTAATATTGAGTTTACAGGGAAGTAAAAGATTACTTTTTACCGAAAATAAGAACATTGTATATGCAGGTGCATGAGATAGAAATTACTTGCTGAAGATAGGAAATGCATCGAAAATTATGTAAACAGACATAATAAAAATAATCATTTTTTTTTTTACCATCATCTTATATAACCAATGAAACATTTCTTTTGTAAAATGATTTTAATAGCAACTAATCAGCGATATCAATGATTTAATAAATGTACCTTGGGAAGATAAAGAATTATGGCAAGGCTTGGACGCTATGTGTTGTGAGCTTTGAATAAAAATCACTAATTAGTTGTACTATTAATTTCAACTAAAATGTAATTAGAAAAGTTTGTGCTGAAGATTAATATAACTACACTATAAACATTGAAAAAAATATGGCACAATGTTACAAAATCTTTGGATATAAGAATAAAAACTCAAAAAATCCTATTTCCAAGCTAATGGAATCATAACAATAAAATTTATAATTAGATTGGTCAACATCATTAAAGTATAATACTAAAAAAAAAAAAGAATAGCTTACAGAAGTCACGCATCGCAGGATCTAACTTTTGTTTTATATATTAAAAAAAGAACGAAAATGAAGCTAGTGAGAATCAAAACAATTAGTAAACATCCACACATTTTAAAGGAAAGTACATAATGTTTTGGTGAAAAATTTTACCCATCGGCTTCATATCCCTTCAAGGTGCTGACTTCATCGAGTGCTTTCTTCCATTTCCCCAAAATCATTGGGTCAAAAGAAGACCTCTGACGCAAACGCCTCTCGCGCATACGAAATGCATCTCCAAATTTTCCAGTTTGATATCGCACCTCAGCTGGTTTCACTTTATAGAATATAGGCAACACTATCTGCCCATTATTATTCTTGCACTCCATTATTTGAACCAGTTCATCCAAGCACCAACTGCTTGTGCCATACGTCTCGGAGAGAATGGGGATGAGGATCTTACTTTTTGTGATTGCTGCCAAAAGCTCTGGTCTGATGTTTTTGCCTTGGGAAAGCTCATCATTGTCTCTGAAAACGTCAATTCCAGCATTGCGGAGCCCATGATAGAGATGATCGGTGAAGCCTTTTCGAGTATCAGAGCCTCTGAAGCTCAAGAACACCTCATAGCAGTTTTCAGTTGACGCAATCAATGAACTAGATGCACCGTTATTACTTTCTGTCGAACTAGATCCACCGGAATTAGTTTCCATCGATGTAGTCATCAAATCTGTCGAACTAGATACACCGGAATTAGTTTCCGTCGATGTAGTCATCAAACCAGATGCGCCAGTATCGACATATTTTGCATTTCCATGCACACTAGCTTTCTTCTTATTGAGAAAATAGAGCGCAAGCCCCGGGAGAAGGATCAATGCCACGAACTCAGCAAAGGAATGCCCAAAAATGTGATGATGCATTTCTTCTTTGCTCTGATTCTGCCCTTGATTTTCGCTTTCAAGTCTGACGGAGAAAAAAGCTAGAATGCGTCTCAGAAAATAGGAAATGTCTTCTTCTTGCCCATGCTCTTGTGGTTTGATTTATATAATGGAACCATCGGCAATAAGTCAAGCTTTGTCAACCCGCTTAGAGTCGTTGCCTTCACGTGGCCGAAATCTCAATGCACAAGAGAATCCAAAGATGACATGCATAAAACGGTGGATCTATTGGGAAGATGAAAAGTGGAGAGAGACTTGGGAGGAGACCGTGACATGGATTTGGGGGAGAAAATGAAAGAGATTCCTCCATTCCAATAATTTCCAGACAAGTGCTCGGTAACAGACAAAAACATGCCAGGGGTCAGGACAATGAAGAGGACATGCTTAGTCCACCGCTTGCACGGTCGAACTTTCCTCTTTCTTTTGTTAAATTATTTTGCATCAGAAAAGGCATTTTTTGTTAAATATATTTAATCGCCCGATCCCACTTAGGAATTTACTTCTCTTACTTTGAACCTGTTAAATATTATACAGTCAAACCGATAAATTTCATTTTAATACTAAAATGTTGTATTTTATTCTAAAAAATTATATTATCAACGCGTATTAAGGGTCATAAAAAATTATCAACATGTATATATATATATATATATATATATATATATATATATATATATACATACATTCATTCAGTACATGAGTACACTATCAAGAATTTCTTTTTTCTGTGGTTCTATCTTGATTTCTCCTTCAAATCTCGTAAATAAATCAAAATGCCTTTTTGCCTTTTCTTTTACTTTATTATATGTATTCTTCATTGATTTGATTTATTTAATTCAACTAATTGGCACATGCCAATAATTCAAAGTTGCTGAACTAGATATAAATTTGTAATTCATTAACCAGGAACACTAAAACATGTATTCTTGCCCGTTGCCTTCACGTGGCGGAAGTTTTAATGCACGGAAGAAGTGAACTTTAGGGAAACATGGATACTACAAAAGTAGATTAAACAAATTTTTGGTGAAATTGCAACTTTTTGCTCCCTTTTGTTTCCTCACGCGTGTCCTGACAATTCTCTCTCTCTTCATTTTTTCTTTTCATCCCCTCTGTCCTTTTTCTTTCTTTTCTTTTGCAGACCACTTTCTCAGTTTTTATTTATAAAAGCTTTCTCTCTTTTTGCCGACCACAAGCCTCTCCCTGTATCTCCTTTTCTTAAACGTGAAGAAAGGCTCGGTCCTTTCACTTTTTCGAGCTCTTTTGGCAATTATTGCATGCTGAAAAATCGCCCACCCCACTGGGCCGAGAATCCTCTACTTTTTCTATGCCCAGATTTTCCTGTCTTCTTTGGCCGTGAATTCCGGTCCCTGAATGTCGAGATTGCCC
The DNA here is from genome assembly GCA_017140165.1 of Eucalyptus shirleyi. Lineage (NCBI taxonomy): Eukaryota > Viridiplantae > Streptophyta > Magnoliopsida > Myrtales > Myrtaceae > Eucalyptus > Eucalyptus shirleyi. The sequence continues at coordinate 43,408,071 of CM029450.1, forward strand.
TGTTGTCAAGATGGAAATTGCTATCTTGACCACGTCCTCTCATTATTCGAGATTCATTTCGAACTGGACATAAAGTTGGGAAATTATTTTTAAACAAAAAATTGGGGGTTGATGTAGCATTGGGTTAAATTTTGAGAAAAAAAAAAGTTCAGGATAAAATTAAAACTGAATCTAAAATTTGCTCATCTTTAGATAACTAGGACTACAGAAAAAAGAGGGAAGCGAAAGTCGAGGAGCTTCGTGGGGTTGTAGAATCGATGGGCAGATTTGTAATTAGATAGCTTGTAATAATTTTCTTTTTCCCCTCTGTTGATGGCTGGGTCCCACCGGTTGTTGCTTTCTGTCCATTTCTTATTTCAAACGAGTTGCTGGCCCACCACTCTTCTCCCTAGTTAATTGTGTAGTTATTAATTAATCATTCAATCAAATTTGTTGATTTCACGATTTGTCGATTAACCCAAAGACAAATAGACAAATCAACCACCCGCTATGGTGGCTCTGACTCTCTCTCCCGAAAGGGAGGTCGAGGGTTCCCCCGCGAAAGAATGCAGGCATTTTCGGCGACTTACCCGGTGCACGTGTGTGGTGGTGGCTAGACAAAAAAAAAAAAAAAATAGACAAATCAAAATTTTCAAATTTTTTTCCGGCCAATGTTTTTGCGTGGTTTCGCTTAGCGATTGAAATCGTCCTTAAACACCTATAAATTGTCGAATTAATATTTATATCATTGAATGGAGTTGAAACATTCGACCTTAGTTCATTTTAGATTAAACATAATTTTATACAATACTTAAACGTAAATGCATGCGGTTCCTCTTAAATAACAAGGGGTAGCTATGTTAATAAAAATGTTAAATAGGTTTTACTTGCCATCCAGAAGCATATTATTCTTATTTAATAATTATCAGTGTAACTATCCTTTATAAATGTGTTAAATAGGTTTTATTTGCCACTCAAAATATATCTAAAAATGTTAATATTGTTATTTAACTTCGTTGGTGCAAGATGTGAAGCAATTTGTATGTTTAATAGTGAGTCCATCCATATAGATACCATTTAATGCGTTTTTTTTAATATAGTTACTTGATAAAACAAAACTCTTCGGACATTAAATCCGCTCCACTTAAAAGATTTACATCAAGAATTGAGTGAAATGCAAAAAAGCCAATGCATTAATTACTTCTATTTACAATAAAAAGAAGCTTATTCTAATATCCGGTAGTAACAATGCAAGTTAAAAGAATTATCATTTATCACTGCTATTTATATGCCAATAATCACTACTTGAAATTGTGGTGTGTGAAAGAAAAAAAAGGAGTGCTTGTGTGTTTCACGACCAATGCTTTTCATAGTATTAATTTATAATACTTTATAAGTGCTAAATTATCTCTTTAAATTCAAAAGCTTAACTGCCAACTCTAGCTTCTTTATCTTCATTGAACATTGCTTCAAAGAATTAGGGAGCTCTATAGATGAATCTCGACCATTGTCAGTAAGATAAGCATCTTCGATACCTGTATAGACATGCGAGGAACTCTTGGATGTCAAGTTATTGATTTCATGTAGTCAATTTTATTTATTTATTTATATATTTCACGATTTCTTAATTAACACAAAGCCTTTTTCTTTTTTTTTTGGTCGTGAACCCAAAGCCGAATTAATAAATTCAAATTTACAAATTTTCTCGACAAATGTTTTTGCTTGGTTTAGTTTAGGGATCGCTCTAATATTTTCCATTCTCCTTGACTTGGTAAAAAACTAGGCTTTAAAAAAAAGGAAGAAAAAGAAGTGATATAAAGGGAAAAGGGAGAGTACGCACCATGCACCACAATAGAAACGAAAGGAAAGGCAAAAGGAAAAGGAGAGATATAAAGGAGAAAAGGAGAGCACGCACCACGACAAAAACGAAAAGAAAGGGAAAAGAAGAGGAAGAAAGGAAAAGCAAAGGAAAGAGGGCTTGGCGTACACATCACGGGACCAGCCAATATAGATTTATTTTTATTAGCAATACCTTATAAAGATTTAAGCCATTTATTTATCTAATTGGAATGATTTTTGGAATAGAGCACAAATTCAAAAATTATGTGAAATTTGAATTGTGAAATTCGATTTTGGAGTTGTTAGGTTGTGGAAGCAAGGGATTGTGGAGTGTGAGGTTAGATGGGAGTTAATTCGATGTAAGATTTTTATTTGAGTGAAATTTTAGAGTTTTACATGCAAGCTCTGCGTTGCATAGGAGTTAGCATATCGGACCAACTGAAATCAGGAATCGCCCGAATTGGACCAATCAGTTTGGTTTGGTTCCTAGTTCCATAAAAACGGAATTGGTGATTTTTTTATCCGATTTACAATTCCAAAGGGAACTGGACCCGATTAACTCTTTTTCATACAAAAAATATTTTTTTAACTCTAAAATAGTAACAATCTAGTATTTTTTTTTTAATATTTTGAATTTTTGAATTTTTTTTGTGAAGTGATTGGTTATATCGGATCAGACTGGTCAATTGATCCGATTTTCAATCCCAAGACCGTTTGGTTTGATCCTCAATCTCATGTGAAATTGGGAACTACAGCACGCAAATAGTGATGAGGGCTCAAGGACCAGTCTCATCATGAGGCACTAGAAGGGTTCGACAGAGTAGTAGAGACCTTGAACTGGATCACCCCTACTTCAAAGCACCCAAATCACTAAAAAAAATTATATATATATGAATTGCACCTTAAAACTGCAAAACCCTAGCTCAGCCTGGTTAAAAGTCTAGAATTCAAGAAATTTTTGCAAAGGGGAACATTACTTTGTGAACCGAAAGTATTGCCCATCTGCAATGAAGGATCAACCGATATTATTGTAACTGGTTGGTAGACCAATTTTAATTACCCGAGATGCCCTTTGAAGTGAGAGGCATAAGGAAGTAAAAATGGGATCCTATCAAATTCTTTCAATCTAAGATAATAAACTCAATTCAATCTTACTTCACCATCCAAAAACAAAAAGGAATTCCATCTCCAAGTCGAGCTCGCATCCCTTCCGTTGCAGGGATTGATCATGCAACACAATGACTATATTACTGCCTATTGCAAACAGGAAAAATAAGTCTGAAAGCAAAGCGCAGCAGCGCCTTCTATGCTCCAAGAAACGCGAGATTCTCCAGAGAGAACGTGAGATTTGCTTCTGGTGGCAACGTGCTATGGGTGATAGTTCCGTCTCGGCAGTAATTCTTTTTCTGGCTTGAGATCCGAATGATGCAGGATTTGAGAGAAGAATGAGCAATCTACTTGAAGATCATCTATGAGACCGTGCCAACGAACATTCTACAGTAGCACTGAGCCCACGCTATTAATTCGTGATTACTTCTTTTAGCCTATGTAGTGGATAATCAGCTGCTAGAAAAGGCTACTAAGGAGAAAACATCATAGCAATTACAGGTGCTAGGTTGAATCTAAGATCACAAAGGCTTGAATACTCAGTAGGCATTGTGATTCGCAGTTGAATCAGCTTGTCGAGATGTCTAGATTGATTACATAGATCGGGGAACTGATCACTCTAGGGTTGCGGTTAAATTTGAAGTAATGCGTTTACACGTGAAAGTCATTTTTGTTGAAAAGTAAGTTCGGAAAGATGACCATGAAAATAATCCATCACTGAATTTTCTCGAACTTTGCAGGCCCTTTCCTTTAAAGATAAAATGGCTTTTCTTACTCCGGTTCTAACTTTGGGCTGAAATGATGAAGAAATTTAACTGTGAGGAGTAAAATTCTTGGAAGTTAGAGTGCAAAAGGAAAAGTGAACTCGCAGGAAACGTACATGCTACGAAAGTAGAGTAAACTTTTGGTGAAATTGCAACTTTTTGCTTTCGGTCCTTTCCTCACGCGTGCCCCGACAATTCTCTCTCTTCATTTTTTCTTTTCACCACCTCTGTTCTTCTTTTTGTTTCTTTTCTTTTGTGAACCCTTTCTCAGTTTTTCGAGCTTTCTCTTTCTGCCGACCATAACTCTCTCTCTCTCTCTCTCGGCAACTATTGATTGTTGAAAAATCGCCCACCCCACCTGCAAGAGAATCCTCTCTTGACCGACACTCCGACCGAAAAAAAAAAAGATTTTCTTGACTCCTTTGGCCGGCCATGAATTCCGGTATCTGAACGGTGAGATTGCCCCTTGTCAAGATGGAAATTGCTCTCTCTTAACTGGATATAAAATTTGAGAGAAAATTTTAGACAAGAAAATTGGGGGTTTAAAGCTGAGGGTTTTCTGAAACCAAAAAAAAGTCAGGATAAAATTAAGATTGAAACTAAAATTTGAGTTTTTAAGGAATTAGGACAATATAAAAAGAGCAAGAGAAAATTGAGGAGCTTCATCTGTTTTTATCATCCGGGGGCATGTTTGTAATTACATAGCATATGATAATTTTATCTCTAACCCCCACTCCTAGTGGCTAGGCCCCATAAGTCCTTCCTTAATTTGAGACTACTGCTCTTCTCCATCAAGTTTTTGTCCATTTCTTATTGTGAAAGAGCCGCTAGGCCCACCACTCCTCTCTACTTAATTATGAAGTTACCAATTAATCATTTAACCAAATTTATTGATGTCACAATTTCTTAATTTACCGAATGCCAAATTAATAAATTAAAATTTTCAATTTTTCCCATAATTTTTTTGCTTGGTTTAGTTTAGTGGTTGCAATCTTCCTTTAACACCTATAATTTGTAATTTGTGTTAATTCAAATATTTATATTATTGAATGGAACTAATACGTGCAGTGTTAGTTCATTTAGATTAAATTATATTATTTATAAATGTGTATGGTTCCTCTTAAATAACGAGGGGTGGCAATGTTAATGAAAATGTAATATGGGTTTTACCACCCAAAATACACGTAGGCATATTATTCTCATCCAATAGTTTATTTTATATAGATTGATTACTATTAAATAACGAGATGTAGCTATTTCTTTTAAAAATGTTAAATAGGTTTTACTTACCACTCAAATTATATCTAACCATATTAATATTGTCATTCAACTTGGTTGGTGCCAGATGTGAAGCAATTTGTATGTTCAATAGTGAGTCCATCCATTTAGATACCGTTTAATGCATATATATATATATATATATATATATATATTTTAATTTAGTTACTCAATAAAACAAGGGCTTTGCACATTGAATTGACTCCGTCAAAAGATTTATGAACAATTGAGTAAATGTTAAAAATGCAATACATTTATTACTTCATTTTACAATTTAAAGAAGCTTTTTTGGATATCCACCGGTAACAATGCAAGCAAGAGTTATCAATGATATTTATATACCGACAATCCAAACTAAAATGCCAATACTTGACATTGTGGAGTGAAAAAAAAAAAAAAGGAGTTCTTGTGCATCTCACGAGCACTCTTTTTTTATAGTATTAATTTACAACACTTTGTAAGTGCTAATTATCACATTAAATTCAAGAGCTTAACTGCATTATTTTGCAAAGCTAATCAATTCTAGCTCGTGACTTAAGAGTACTTTGCCTAAAATGCGTCTAACCTAATAGGGATCGAAGATGAATGTAACAGGCCAACCTATACAAATTTAACACTCAAAAAGGAGAGTACTAGGTATATTTATGACATTAACCATTGAGATATCAACATATTCGGCCTATCAATATTTACAAGTGTCGATCATTGGTTTGATGCAACAAAAGTTGACATCCAATAACAAAAAAACACAATTTTATCGAATTCAACACAATATTATTTGGTAACCCAAAAGCAATGCCATGACTTTATGTTTTTAAATTTATCATATTGATAATTCATCATATGCGTGCTATTTAGTTCTATAAATGTTGATTTAAATTTGTATCTACATTGTACATTTTTTCACGCTTGTTTTTATGACATTGTACTACAGGAATATTTGACAAACATCTTGGCCCTCCAAGTAGATATTCTTATGAAGTCTAGACCAAGGCTTCTGCAATGTCCTCAGCCTAGACTAAACTTGCTGGAAAGGGGGAGATCTTCATAGGCTCTCTCAATCTTCATAGGACAAGGCAGAAACCCAATAGTCCGGAGTAAAGTAGAAAGTATTTGAGGCAGGCTATCCTTAGGCCTAACAACAAAAACTTTGGATAAGTGTGGTGCATTGAAGTGGCAGGTGTCATCTCTGGAGTGACCAGCGGAAGTCAAATCTAGCCTGGGAAATGGCATAAACTTCTAAAACTTTCACAAGCATAATTTTTTTTTTTTTTTGGGTCGGACACAAGCGTAACTTCACTTCGTATAGTTGCTTACTTAACCGGCCCATCACTTTCCAAGCAATATTGATTTACTGCTAGTCTGCCATCAAATCCATTTATTAAGAAAGATTGCTATATGAGAAGCAAGAACAAGGAAAGATGAATCATAAACTGAATCTGATAGATCATACTCATAAGTATTTGATTTGAACAGACAGGATGTTTACAAATATTTGCAATTGGAAAGACACAAAATATACTTAAGCATAAAAGCCCATCTTTATCTTCACTGTTAAGGATATTGAAACATTGCTTTGAAGAATTTTAGAGCTCTACAAATGAATCTCGACCATTCTTAGTTAAACCAACATCTCCAGGCACTAGTCCAAGCATGCGAAGAACTCTTGGAGTTGGAGGAAAGAATCAGGTAGTGCAATCTTCAAATGCCAAAGAGTTACCAGAAGCGTTCTATATGACAAATGAATAATTACTTTCCAGTTGGAAAATAAAAAAGAAAAAAGATTAAAGCTAAGGAGCTAAACAAATCATCGAGTTAAAGACGACAACAAACATGTGCTTTCAAAAAATCTTCCATGAAACCCATACTAAAGCTGTTGGACTGTGAAATAAGATTCTAAGTTAAAAAAATAAGTATTTAAGAAAACCAGACTAAAATAACTACTTAACTGCAAACGAAGGGTGTGAGCCATAAGATATCTATTATTGGTAATAAGGATCACAAAATCGTATCAACTTTTAAGTCGAAAGATGACACATACTCTATTCACTTGGGCATCCTCCTCCTAGTTGAGACACACTACAACTGCCATATGGGACTTAAGCTTCTTAAAAAGTTTTCCATTCTGCTTAATATTTGTAAATGTTAGAAATGATTACACCGCAGCGTGCCAAACTATTGTTGCAAGCATATGCATATCAAAGCAGCACACTGCATATCCATTGTTCCATAAAGACAGCTACTTTAGTAAGATAACATCCATTATGTACAAACAAACTCTTTTCTCAACAAAATGTAATCCATGAAGTGGACGATTAGTAATGAACTGGTAGAAATATCAAAGAAACAGCATTGCAGCAAGTTCAGCCAAGTTTTGAGCCATTCTACCCATGACCAAGTAGTTATAGCTTCATAGTAATATAACCAGTTACTTACAAACTTTTCCACCCACAAGCATAATTGAAGCACATACAAATCATATCATTTAAGAGTCACCTAAATAATTACCTTCTTAATTTGACTGAACTGAACATATATTACAAATAATTGAAAGAAGCTATTAATTTTGATGAAAATGAGCATGTCATAGATGAATGCTTCTATATGACACCATCCACTTAGACCATAGATTCTCACAATGAGGTGGTCCCCCAGCAAACATTATGCTTTAATTTGTCGTTGACTATTGAAATAGTTTAAATCACTGCTGACGACATTAGCAGTCAGGTGAAATGTTTTTGTCCTACACAAGAATGCAATTAAGCACATCAATCATATTCAAGTCCTAAAGTATATAAATCTATTGAATAGCATATAAATTCTATGTGATTGGTGATTAAAGTAATTCACTGCTGATTTCACCAATTAGATATGAGTCAATCAACTTCCCTGATTCATAATTTAATTCATGCATCAAACACTGCAGTGTCAAAAACATTTCAAGGCTTCGGTGTAGGATGATAAGTCCCATAATAAAGAATAAACATTTAGGCATTGCACCCAAAACTGCCTAAGCATGACACCTAGGGTTTTTTTGAGCAAGACACCAAAGAGGAATTGCATCACACAATCTGCAAAGCAAATACTTGCCAAGTTCAATAAATTATCAACTCTGTTGAAAAGTAAAAATTACAACTATATTAGTAGACTCTAAAAGTTCTACTCCTAGTTGAAACAGGAAATCTCTAAACAAGAAACGTTATTGGAGTATTTGTAAGATCCTCCTACTCAAACTTGAAAGGAAGAAGGAAATATCGTAAAATCCTAATAATACTCAAATCCTAGTTGATAAATTCAGTGATTGAACTTCAAGAAGAATCCTGATCCTTGTTTGAGTTTCAAAGTCAATCTTCACCAAAAACTTCGTAGTCACCTTGCATGATTTGTTGGCTGCATCAAGCTCAGTGGATGATTTGATTGTCTTATACTAAATTCCATGAAAGGGAATCCAATTACAATACTATACACACAATCTTTGTGTCCTTGTCAAATGGGTACTAATTTGACAAAAGAAATATAAAATGTAGTATTATCTCATGTCTAGAAATAATAACACCAGTCGAATTGGAAGTATCTTTATCATTAGTAATTACCTAACAATAAAAATAACACCATACTTTACAATCAATATCTACTAATTACATTTGTCATGGAATAACAATCTCAAACATTATATCATTGTTTATGGTTCCATTGGATGAAATTCACAATCCACAATCCATAGATTTGATTTTTTGATTCATAACTCAAATTTCCATGTGACATCTAAGGGTGACCTAAGTGGTTATCATGTCATATCAAAATTGTGGCTCCCTACTTAATAGTTAACACAAATTAATAAATGAATATCGTTCCGAATTCAAAGTTCAAACCGTGAAACAGAAATTGACTCATGTAACTATCTAACTAAACAATAGTGCCAACTTGATTAACAAACTGACTAATCATGATCTCTTTATCTTTAGTTCATCAAAATCTCTAATAATAATCATACCTGAATTTTGTTTCTTTTCAAACTTAATTGACATTGATGACGATATGCATATTGTACATATGCTGTGTCGATCATGTGAGGATTGGAATGATCCATTCAGTTCAATCTAACTAGTTAAATGGCTTACTCATCTCTTGTAGTTTGTTGACCTATTTAACAAAAGGGTCATGTTCGAACAGCGTTTTCCAACAATTTTTTTTGTTAATCATATCTTTGCTCAGATTGACTTATCTAGCAAACCATCGTTAACTTGACATTGACAGACATGACCAATGAGATTGCTATCTCTATTAGCAGCGGAATTTTTGCTGAGCAAGTTTGCTGTTTGCATTGCATCATGCAGATTTTAAGCAATTCAGAATCTTCCCCAAGAGAGATTAGAGAAGAACACGTTCTGATGACAAAGGATTGTTGCAGAAGGAATCCCTAGTTGAGAAGCAATGAAGGTAACGTTCAAATGACAACATAGAAAACTCACTTCGAGATCATGCAGTCAAACTGTCTCATCTTCAAGTCCAAGACAACAACCTTGCCATCAGGACACCAGCATAACGATGCTATACATTAACATGGAGTAGATTGGAATGATTAAGAAAAGCCAGTACTGATGACACACATTGCAATGTGCAAAGAAAGTGATTCATTATAAACACAACGTTTTTTTTGGGGGGGGGGGTGGAAGAGAGAGATGGGAGAGAGTAATTTGTTCCGAACAAAATTAACAGAAGAAGAGGAAAGACGGCACACACATTAAGCGACAAAATGTTAATCAAAATTAGTGAAGTGAGGCAAAACATCATATCTACACAAAATAACTAAGAGGTGGTCACTTGATATGAGATTTCTTTGGGCTAGTAGGTCATCTAAAGTGAGAGAATCTATATCTTCTTGGCAGGTTCCAATCCAACATATGAATTCAAAAACAAATCTTGTTGTTCAACTATGGAACCTCAAGATGGAGTGGATGCTCAAAAGCTTTTTCCAGGCGAAGATAGTATTTACAACTTAGTATCTTAACAGAAACCATTCAAGGATTGGTTCAAGTACTACAGTGCACTCAAAACATTCTCCATATCCATAAGACAATATGACGAGCGAAGCATTGAGATGTTTACAGAGAAAAACTCTCCTCTTTAAATTTTTCCGGTGAGAATAGACGTCAAGAACTACCAAGGCTAGGCATCTAATCCTAAGTTCTTACGAATTTGAATAACCAAAAGATTAAGTCATATAGGAACCCAACATACTTGGATGCAGCTCCCCTAATCCTCCTAGTCTCTTTGCTTTCTCCAATTTCTCCCTCCATCCCTCCCGACCAGATTGTCATACAAGTATGCAGCATAGCTTGAGATACATCCTATTCAAAAGTTAAAACTCCCACCAGCCAACTTGATTAATCAAAATGATGTGACAAAATGCCCCCTCAGTAATGACAAGAAGATAAATAAAACTTCAAGCAATACAAAATATGAGAAACTTTCCACCTATAGTCTATATTTCAGTATTCAATAAATCTCTCCTTGTAGGGCACGTTCAGTTAGTAAAAGAAGAGGAGTCAGTAGTAAAATTACATTGTGAGAGTCATCATCAGGAATCTAAGATCTTTTTAGATGCCTGATGACATTTAGATAGTATTCTGCAGTGGCTAAACTTGCCAACTTCAATTGGGCATCAAGCATTACTGCATCTGACACGGCTAGTCTATTTAGCATACATGGCATCCCCTCTAATTCATGTTAATTATTTTCATGGACACTTTAACTGGTGAATGAAGAAGGGCCACAAGAAGGTAATACAGGAGTACGGTACGCTTATGGTCGGTGTAGTTGACTGTCCGCTAGGCTATGGAAAAAATCTCCCAAGGCAACAACCTGATCGAGAAGTTGATAAGAATCTATTGTGCCTATAAATAAAATCCCTCCATTCAACTAATATTGGCTTGGAAGTCTTTACTCGCAACTAAGTCATCTGTAGATTTCCACTCGCATCACCATCACTCACCCTTCATTTCTGTGTAAAAGATCAACTCCTTAGTTGGACGGCACCTTCTCATTTAGACTTTCAAGCACTTTATCTCTATATTCATCCAATTCTCCATCAAACGCAATTTGAGCTAGATTGGCATTACAGTGGTTCCTATGGCTAAAAAGGACACCTAGCACATTTAGGAAAAGCGAAAGAAGTAAAACGAGATAGGGCCGCTAACTCAAAGGGCAAACACAGCAAGCCGTTGTTGAAGAAACGAACAAACTGAATAAAGTAAAAAGAGAACTTTCTCCTATCGAAGCAATTACCTAAAGAGAGATTGTCCACAGCCTTTGCCAATTGAAGCGAAGAAGCACCCACCTTCGCCGCCAGCAAATCCTTCTCCCGATTCCCCTCACCCCATCTTCACCTACCAATCGGAAATCGAGCAAACCCCTCACAAAACCGAATCGACCCGCCCACTAGGTCGCGAAAGAATGCCGAGCAGGAGCCGAACCTGAGAAGCCAGGCGGTTTGTCGAACTGAAGCTGAAACGGAAGCACGCGCTGCGACCCTACCTCGTCTCCATAGCTAGAAAGCTCTGCTGGAGAAGCTGAAGATCGAGACGAAGAAGGGAAGAGCGGGAGTGAAGTGTCCGAGCATTCGCGGAGAAAGTTGCAGAAGAGGAACAGGCGAGAGTCAAAATAAGGAAGGAAGAGAGAGATGGGAATTGGGCCGTAAAGGGCCGCCACGATCAACTAGGCTGGGCCGGACTTTGTAGCCCTGCCAAATACCGCCCGAAAGTGGAGGATTAGTTATTGAAACGTAATTTGGAAAAAGCAATGCGATCATCCTCATTTACTTTTGGATAAAAGAAAATGCTAATGAATTTTACCAAAAGAAAAAGAAAAAAAAAGAAAATGCTAATGAATTATTCAAATCGGCATCTCACGACCGATAACAAAAATTCACGCATGCTTAAATGGAGACGATGGGCCAAGCTTGAACCCGACCAAGCCATTTGCCATCACCACCCAATCTCTTAACGCTCTGACCGTATTCAAATACTCGACCAAGCCCCAATTGGTGAGCTTTATGCTAAACTCCTGTTATAAGGTGCGCATGTGCGTCAATGATACAATAGGAAGAAAAAATGAGATCGGATGTCTTCTTTTTCTCTTTTAACTAGAACTAGACAATTCACCCTGTTAAAAGGTACAGCTTTGCTATACCAGGAAAATCCCATTTCTCTATTCGTGTATGTAGAGTAAGAGACTTGCAATTGGGCAAAGAAAATGGCACACCCTGTACCTCTGCCGCAAGTGATAAAACCTAAGCACATTCAACAGTTGAAAGGCAAAAGAATAAGACAGTTTACTCTTCCTTCCAATTACAGTTTAAAAAACCCAGCAAGTATATGCTTTGAGAACACTTTTGGTTCCCACCTATGTGACAAATTGAGTGACTAAAGCTTTTGAGTGTTGAAATAGTAGAACTTATATACTAATTCTAGTCAACAATTGTTTTTTCGGTCTTTTAAGAAACAGGACACAACTACTTTTCATTAATAATTTACTATGATCATTAGAATGATGGTTATGCACTACTGAGCAGGAAAAAGAATGACCCGAAACCAGCTGCCTTTTCTTTGGTCTTTTGGTAGTTATTCTAAAGGCATGATGTGTATTTGCACCGGTGGTCATCAGGCAGAGTAACAAACGATGCAAACCAGATTCCTTGTGCTGAAGTTCGGAATGAATTTCCTTAACTCGAGCAAGAGGGAACAATGAATTATCCATAGGTATGAACCAAACGAGTTAAATTTGAAATCAAAAACAATCTGCTCACCTGAAGGCACCTACTACCAATCAAAAGCTTAGACGCGTTCTGCAGCTTCTGAAGCAGTCCTCGACCAGGTTGCAACACCCTCTGTAAGACTTGAACCGATTTTGAACAAAACAATCAGATGGCCTTCCAAAATCCTCGCCTCTCATAAAAAAGTTCGACTCTGCTTCAGTCGAGGATTGAGACTTCCGTTACCAGCTGCCAAATCATACCAGAAAATCCTCTCAAACAGCAACAGAGGACTTGAAATCTCCAAGTGGAAACCCTCATCAAGTGCATACCGAAAGTAGCCATTGACCGCAATTTCCCTCAAAGTTCTCGAACAAACCTTGATGGTTCGCTTTAAACCGTAGCATCCTTCCAAACTAAGGAACTCGAGAACAGGGCTGCCATTCGACATCTCATGCATCACCTCCAAGTCACAGATGGACAGGGACCTAAGATTTATCCAAGCGATACTTCTACTCAACGAGAAGCAACAGAGCCCTGAGTGCAGGTTCACCAAACGAAGAGCATCCATAAAAGGAGCGCGGTACTGCGAAATGGCCGGCCATCTGGCACAGCCTCTTAGTCGCATCGACGGAAAGATCCTCGACACGGCAGTCGACAGCAAAGCGAAGCCACGGACTGAGCTCAGGCGCGCAACGGTCGAGAAAATCGGCGTCGATGTGGAACTTCCTCACCTTGGGCGACGCCTGGAGGATCAAGACGCCGTCCACGGACGGGGAGGCGTTCCGCCAGGGGAAGGAGAAGACGAGGTCCGGGGCGGCAGTCCAGACGGATCGCCACCGCTTCGACAAGGACGCACGTGCGGACAATGCGTGCGAGGTCAAGAGACGAGAAGATGTGGTGGATCACCGAGTCGGGGGCAAGGTGGCTGGATCGACGATCGAACGGAGGAACCGGAAGGAGAGACTCCTCCGATTTGAGGATTCATTTCACTCGGACCTAAGTTTCTGGCTTCCCGTATAGAGACACGTGTCGCTCGATGGAGAGGCAACCACTTTCCCGCGCTTTTTAATGCATCTACGAGCCCATGATGATGGGCCTCGCACGTCTTGAATTGCCGAGAACCGAACCTTAATTTTTTTAATCCAAGCTTGTCTGACATCGGAAAAAATCATCATTCATATAATAATCGAGTATGAACAAGATCGAGTAGGCGTACATAAGCGAGCTTGAGCCCGTGAAAGAAAATATTTGCTTGATTCCGCTTGATTTGTGATATCACGTTGGAATGCTCAACTTACTTAGTAATAGACACAAATAACTAGTAAAACTTTGCCAACATCTATAAAAAATAATAATAATAAAAATAAAAAGAAGATAAAATAAAAATTAACCATAAATAACTTTTATGAAATAATTCTTTAGCTTAAATTACATTCATGATCAAAATATGATATCTCATGAGCTCGAAAAATAGTAGATGAATGTTTCAACGTCTTGACTTACATTGACATGAATGCAAGCAATGATAACCCAAGCAATTCATGAAGTTTGCTGGTCTAGGATGGACATGTTCTCTTATTTTCAAATTGGCTAAAAAGAATGCAATCGAGAAGACTTTCCTTGCCTCACCACCATCTGCAAGAATACTGGCATCCACAATGTGCGTCTCCATTTAGATGGCAACTCCATCATACTAGTAATTAAGGTTGTTGAGCTTATGGCTCAAGTTCTACCAACTCAGATTTGGATCGAAGCCTAGAGATTAAACTAAGTCACGGACGTGTTAAGAGGCATTGTGGACGTGTGGCAAAGTTAGGTTGAGAGGACCGGATGTTCGAGCCCTGCCGTGCTACCGACCAAATGATAGCACTAGGTATTGTCTGAGCTCCTCAGCAATCCCTTCAAACACCGAATAACTAGCATATTCAGTATCTGATATTTTGTTTCCTATGCGAAGCAAAAAATGCTAATTAAATATGTTCTCCATTGCAAAAGTTGGAAACTCAGTTTTTATGAAGATGATGGATTTTCTTAATTTGTGTGGAATAGGTTGATTCATCCTCCATGTAGAAAAAAAAAAAAAATAGGGCTGTCAATCAATACTTTTTGAAAGTGAAACCAAATCGAACCAAACTGAAAAGCGGTATTAGCTTGGCTTCGGAAGATACCAGGAAAAGAGTTCATAACATAAAGGAAGATTCTATTGTGTAAACATCTGAAGATTGTTCTATGTACGTAAAATGCAAATAACATTGGTAAATAACAAAACCATTTGCTAACAAAATGCTAACCTATAACTTATTCAGTCATTAATATTTTGGTAAGTTACCAAAAATTTTAAGAATGCTTATTGTAATATTCTTTATTATATATTATTGTCGACCTTTGAATCTTCCTGATGGTTAAAATTAGAAAAATTTGAGACTCAAGATCTCGGATTGCAGCGAGGTTCATTTCTTGACTAAAAAAATTTGATTAGTATCACTTTGTTGGTCAAACCAAAGTATCGACCTTTGACCGGAAAAAGAAATTATTGTTTCACTGGTCTTAATCTTTTTTTGACATTCGATTTAGGCACGACAACCCAAAATCCGTTGGGAAAATAAAACGTAATCTTTTCCCATCTTCTTTTTACGTTCAAGGTGGGAGGCGCCACAAGATAGATGGTCAATGAGCCTCTCCATGATTCCCATCCACGCCATTAGTCGCCATAGCTGCTTGCCCTCGCCGTTGCCGAGCCGCCCTTTCCTGCTCCACTATTGCTCCCTGCCTTCCTCACCGTGAAGACCGAAGAGCCCAGATCTCATCCGGAGACTCTCTTGCTGATCGTTGTTCCGTTCGTAGATAAGTCATAAAGGCTCCAGTCGCCGGTTGCGAGTACCCATCGCAGCCTAGCTACACCACTGATAAACTAGGCCTTCCTGCTGCATTCAACGACGGTCATCGACGAGGAGCCACTGAAAAACCGACGGTCCAAGGGTTCCTTTTTAGGCTCGAGTATTCTGGTTGGTTTATCCAATTGTATCCTTATTTTTGTTCCCTACCTTTTGTAGATGTAATGGCCGGCACAATGGTGAGCTGATGGTCGGAGGCGGTGGTCCGGTGAAGAGCGAGAATGAGTGACGGTGGTGTAGGAGTACTTTTGAGTGTAAGGTCTTGAATGTTTCTGGTTCAATGAAGCTTTAGATATTAATCCGTAGGGATGAAGATTCATTACAAGTCACTGAAGGCGGGAGCTCTGGGACTGGGGAGCCAGGCGTCAAAGATGAAGGGTGAAAAGATATATATCCCAAAGCAATGAACGATATTGACATGTCCGATGAGGGTGGCCGGGGCCCCACACGGGGACGAGGTGGGGATCCGAGCTCCCCTTTTACTAATTGCTAATTGCTAATTGTTGCAGTGGAAATTGGGCCCCAACTTTATCTACTTTTCATCTACCTTTTTTCTGTTTTCCTTTGTTCCTATACTTTTTTAGTAATATGCAGGGGTGTGATTGAGTTGGTTTTGCAGGGGCGTACATACTCATCACTAATATTAATAGAAAATTACAGGCTCCTATTTGAGTCAACTTGTTCAAGTTACTAACTTCTTTGGGAAATTATCACTATCATTTGAGTACACTTACTATTATCTTTAGAATTATTGACGTGTCAAAGTCATTGTGTAATGTCACGCCCCGATCCTCGAGCATGCACACATCCTTCATTCTTGGTCGATTTTATAATGCGATATCTCAGGACTATGTATCGCCGACCCTTTCATTTATTAAGCACATGCGAAAGTAGTTAAAATCCCCAGACAATAAAACGATGGGATAGAAAAGCAGAGCCACATTTTTCATATTGAAACTTATAACCAAACTTTTATACATAAAACAAACCAAAGCACTTCACAACTTTATAATCTATCTCTATTCATATCAAAATAGAGATTTCAAAAGAAGATAGAATTTCAATCCATCCAGGCCGTACTCAAGGCCCCTCTCGGGATTATCTTCTTCTTCCAAAAATCGTTCTCCTCAAATTTCACCTCCGAGTTCGCCTTCCCAGACTTCTTCTCCTCAGCTCCTCATCGAGGATCCTGAAATGATTTCCCCAAACTGGGATGAGACTACGTCTCAACGAGTTCTACCCCACTAAGCCCAATTAGTAAACCATTATACTAAAGGCTGCCTAAACACGCATAGGGCAGATGACTTACCTTGGCCTCGGATCCCACCTGCAAGTCAGTACAATTCACAATAGGCAACCATTTACACAAAAACAAATCGAACCAGTCGATTACATGTCATACAAATCAATCCCCACTGTGGGATATTTAAAAGCTTGGCCACGTGCATTCTCCTGGAAGACATTCCAGGTCTCCGAGTTCACGTGCCTCGAACCTTGGGCCCACGTGCATTCTCTAAGGCGACCTCTTCGCCAAAGTGATACATCAAGTCACTGAGCCCATGTGCCATTTTAGATGTCCAGGCCCACGTGTATTCTCTTAGGTGCTATCTCACCAAAGTGATGCATCAATTCACCGAGCCCACGTGCCCTTTTAGATGCCTGGGCTCACGTGCATTCTCTTAGGTGCTATCTCACCAAAGTGATGCATCAATTCACCGAGCCCACGTGCCCTTTTAGATGCCTGGGCCCACGTGCATTCTCTTAGGTGATATCTCACCAAAGTGATACATCAATTCACCGAGCCCACGTACCCTTTTAGATGCCAAACTCTGTCACCGAGCCCATGTGCATTCTCCAGGAGGACATACCGAGTCTCCGAGCCACGTGCATTCTCTCAAGCGACCTTTTCGCCAAGGTGACATATTCAACTACTGAATTCACGTGCATTCTCCAGGTGATATTTCAATTCACCAAGCTCACGTATTTCCTTTCAGGTGATTACCAATCTACTTTCAATACTGGCAACTAATGTCCACCGATTTCTCAATCAAATAATTAAATCAACTAAACAAAGCATTATAAATGCTGAATAACATACTTGGCCATTCACCAATCAACAATTCAATCTCAATCAATTCCAATCAATTTAGGGTAAATTCCTAAAATATCACAATTTAATTAATTCCATGCAACATGGAGCTCAAATAAATAAACGGATTGCGCCACGACAATCAGCACGAGATTTCGATTGTCGGCCATCAAAATCTTAATTTCCGAAAAATAATTAATTATTATTAAAAATTCAATTTAGCACAAAATAAAGCCCGATTAAATAAACAGACTTCACCACGGTCATCAGCATAATTTTTTGGTTCCAAACCATCTCAGTTGAATTTTCGGAAAATAAATAATTATTTAATTTAATTCCGAAAATTAATATTTAAATACTAAAAATTCCACTTAGGCCCAAAAAGCCTAATTGGAGCCCACTAAGGGTTGAGAAAAATCTCGAGGCACTTCCAACAATTAGTAGACCACGTCTACTTGCTAATTGCACAATCAATTTATCTAAATCGCATCACAATTGACTAATAATTGCTAATTTATTCTAATCTAACAACCTAAACATAATTAATTAAAACTAAACAAACCTTAAGCATAATTAGCCAACTAATCCTGGATTAGTGAGATTACTCACCAAATCGCGCGCAAATCGGATCAATCCGACGGGGGCAATGCGAGGAACGATTCTTCCCAAAGCACGGCTCGGGTTCGGGGCCCGAAAACGGCCCAAAAGTGGGCCTAAAGCCGTTGGAAACCCATTTCGTGGGTTGCTGATTGGCTGTGAAACAAGGGAAAATAGAGATGGTTAGGGGCGAGGAAGGCTTCGGGAGAGCGAGTGGTGCTTCAGGGAGGGCCGATGGAGGTCCGACGGCTTCAAACGACAGTTGGAGGTGGCCGGACGGGGTGGAATGAAGGCTGAGCAGAGCTGGATTCGCTCGAGGGAAGGGCGGCAGCGAGCGATGGACGCTGGGCGGAGCGCACGGCGTGTGCGGGCGGGCGTCGAGCGGACGGAGGTTCGGCTCCGGCGTGGCGGCGACGAGCGGTTGGCTACTGCTCCTGCTTCGATCCGCTTTTGTCTTGCTGGTTCATTCGAACCAGTGGAGAGAGAGTACCGAGAGAGAGAGAGGGTGTCGGTGGCGGCTGAGGAGGGTGAGAGAGAGGCGAAGGTGGGCGGTGAGAGGTGGAGCACGGTCGGTGACAGCGAGCTGCTCCGGTCTTCCTGTCTCGGCGTTGCTGTCTCCACTTATTATTCTGCCTTCTGTTTCCGCTCAAACAGAGGGGGCGAAAGAGAGTCGAGCGAGATGGAGAGATGAGAGAGAGGAGATGAAAGTTTGACTGGTCAAATGGGGAGAGAGAAGAAGCCAAATTGAATTTGGCAAGGGGCAGGTGTTCGGTGGGGGGAAAAACGCACGAGGGGGAGGGGAGAGAAGAGAGAGAAAAGAGAGAAAAAGGGAGAGAGAGAAAAGAAACAAAATAATAACATTATTCTTATTTCTCTTTTCTTTTTCCCTTTCTATTTTCTTTTGGTCTTAAATTTTCCTCCGATAATTTCTTTATTGAAATTTCGGGCTTGTCAACAATTTGACGGACGATGAGATAGGATCCTAAAAATAAGAATTATGACGCGCTTAAAATTCAATTCCCGAAATCGAGTTCAATTTCGTGGTTAAAAATCGATCATACGTGATTTTAGTCCAATCCAACCAATTGAGTAGCTTTTAGGGATTTTACTGTAGATACATCCCTTAACGGCTTCACCCAATAAATTAGTTAACTCGTGAGTGATCAGCTCAGAGAGAAAAGACCATAGGCACGTCGACGAAATGCCCATTTCACTTTATTGAAACAGGGTCGAATTTCAGGATGTCACATGTAAATTGCTCCAATAATCTATCAACATATAGCTGATAACTTTACTGTATAAGCTACTCCAATAATCTATCAACACATAGACGATAATTGATATTATGTGAGTGCATAGCGTGTTGATCAGAGATCGGGTTGAAAAGATTTATCAAACCAGCATTGAAGGTGAGAATAGCTCAATCATTTAATAGGCAAGACGCCCAACAAAATGTGAAAAAAGAAGAATAAATTAAAACCCTTTAATGTCTCCTAGAAACGTACACGGAGTTGCATTTCTGCGAACATTTCGTGATAACAAATAGTGCAAAAAGTTGTCATTCTTTTATCCGCTGCAGTGTTTCTATAACCAAACAGTCCCATATTCAGACACTTGGTTTTGAAGAAAAGAAAATTATAGAGATGTCTTGCTTCGCTCCAATCAAGTAGATATCTCATGAGCTTAAAAATAATAGACAATTGCTTTCATCACATCTTAATTTACATTGGCTCAAACACGAGAAATCGAGCCAAACCCTAGGATAGACATCTTAAAAACCTTCGAGTCCTCAGTGACCACCAGCAAACCCTTCTCCGGATTCCGCTCACGCCATCCTCAACTTCCAATAAGAAGAAATCGAGCCAAAACCTCACAAAACCGAATCGGAAAACAGTCGATTAGACCCACCCACTACTTCACAGAAAGAACGCCCCGAACGGGAGTTGAACTTGAGAAAACAAAGCGATTCATCGAAGCTTAAAGCTGAAACGGAAGCACGCGCTGGCGACCCTCCTTCGTCAGTCTACTTCAAGCAGCCCGAGGACTGCAGCCACTAGCTCCGCTGGAACAGAGCTATTACGCTTGGTCTAGTAGTCGGAGGTGGGGGGAAGGGGCGGGTCTTCCTTTCTTTTTCTTTTTTCTCTGAAATGAAAATTGAAATTTTTATCGGATCGCAGGTGCACCTGCTAATTTTTTTTTTTTCCTTTTGTCCTCATTTACTTTTTTTAAGGACATGTTTCACAATGGAATAAGAATCTTCTGAATTAATACCCTCGTTCGGCTCTATTCCTCTTTCCATTTCGTTTCATTTCTCCATTCTGTTCTGTTTTTATTTCGTCCCTTCCATTTTTCATACCAAATGGGTTGAGAAATCTTCAGAATGCATATGATTGTTTGCCGACTAGTTTTGAAAAGCATTGTACTTTGTTATAATCTTCATTTTTCCAATGGAAGAAAGTTCATAACACTTGGTACGGCAACGATTGATTGGACTAATAGTTGGTAATATTCAAAGAGCACATAATAGTTCGTTATTTGAAATTCATTACGAGAACGGTGGGAATCAAGGTGTTTCTTTTTACCTTGTCTCCTTTTTGCTAAACAAATGAAGATTTGATAAGATTGAGCCATATTCATTTTTTGCAATGCTCATGCCCGACATGAACTTGTGATTATTGCTCTACAAATTATCCATAAATAAAATCACAAAAATTCTCAAAATAAATAAAAGAAAAAAAAACTACAAATGGAACAGCACAGCAACAAAAAAAAAGAAAAGAAGAAGAAGATGAAAAAATGAGATAGAAAAGCAGCACATTGAAAAAAAATCGTAAAATTTCTTCGTATGACTAAGCGTTTAGGCATTTCTTTTACGAAATCCTATTGCTTTTTACAAGCCTTTATTTTTCTTATCGTGAACAAGAATTTTGATCAGGTGGGTTTTGCTGTTGTAGGCAAAAATGACGCGCTCCTGCATGCTAACGTTCATCGTCGCTAATTAAGAAGAAATGAGGAAAATCTATAAGTTATGCACGGATTGAGTGATTTGTCCATTCATGTTTTAATTTCCGGATTGCATATAGCTCGCATACACACTTGTGTTGAGATCATATGAGGTCAGTGACATAAAAATCGCTACACTTTTAACTATTAGCCAATGTGATACATGCACTCTTGATTTTAGATCGAAAAGATGAAGCGAAAATCAATTCCAAAAGAGTGACCTGTATTGAATAGCCAATTGAAATCCTTCGCGGAAAATGAATGATTTGGAAAATATTTTTCAAAAAATAATTACTCGTCCAGTTACAAAAATGAACAAATGCAAAAATAAAAAACATACATATTGCAAGCTTGCTGTCACCATATAGAAGTTCCTACCTTTGCATCTCTCTTGTTACCGCATAGAAAGTCACACAACAAAACACAAATCATCGTAACTCAAGAATCTTGGTACGCCTTCTTGGTTTCTTTTTCGACTGTTTGTTTCCAATCCCCCCACACGAATCCTCTTCGCCAGGCTTGGACCTCACGTGCTTTGTTGGAACTTCTGCTTGGCAAATACCATGCTCATCGTCGTCGTGGTTGTCAATAATATCTCCTGAGTCTGTTTCGCCAGTGCTAGAAGCTAATGGATTCGGAGGTTAACAACTCGCCTCTACAGATTCTACAGCTGCTACTGCTTCAGGGAAATGAAGATCGGCGATCCCCAGCATTAGAAAGTTACCACTGCTTAATAAGCGTTTAGGTATTTTTTCTGGGAAATCTTATTGCTTTTTACAAACCGTTTTCTTTTTTTGGTTGCGAACAAGAATGTTGATCAGGTGGATTATGCTGCCGTAGACAAAAACGATGTGCTTTTTGCACACTAATGTGCGTCATCGCTGATTAAAAAGAGATGAGGAAAGTCCATAAGTGCAGCTCAAGTGGTCTGTCCATTTGTGTTTTGATCTTCGAACTGCACATAGCCTGCATATACGATTGTGTGTTGACATCATACGAGGTTTGCGATGGATCAAATCACTGCACTTTTATCTACCGGCGAGTGTGATATATGTCCATCGCTCTCAATTTCCAATCGAAAAGATAAAGCCGAGATTAATTCTGGGATAGGGTCAATATTGAATTGCCAGCCGAAATCCTTTTGCGGAAAAAGCGACCAATTTGGCAAATATTTTTCAAAAAATAATTGCTCACGATTATAAAAATGAACGGATGCAAAAAGATTTCGTCGTGCACGACAGCTGAGACGTATTTTTTGATAAATATCGATTATTTCAAATAATACAAGCGATTACTTTTACGAAGGTATTTTTCACATCATTCATTTTTTGCGGAACAAAATGAATCTTAATTCACGTCAATTTGGATATATTATCATATTAAGGCATCGTTATCTCGTTTGTCTACAAAACGACATCGTTTGATTCGGGCCCATACGTTCAATTATAATCTCGTTGCACATCCCAACGAAACGAAGTGGCCTGACGGGAGGAGGCTTGGCCCTGTTCCAGCAGAGCTAGTACAGAAGCATTGGAGGACTCATGGGACATCACATTGATGCGAATGTGGCGGTGGACTAGTTGTTGAAATTTTAATCTGGAAAAAGCAATGTGATCATCCTCACTTCTGATTACCTAAAACAAAGAGGCAAAATACTGGTTAACAGGCGTTTCCTCCACCGTTTAGGGACAATAATGGTTTGGACAATTTCTGATGCTTGCACCGAATGATCTTTGGGTTATTGGAGCTTTTATGGAGCGAGAACTCTGGGCTTGGCAGGGCACCCGTTTACAGTGCAACAAGAAAAGAAGGATTTAACTCAATTCCCCGGGCAGGATAATACCTGTTAAGGGGCATTTGTTTTGGAATTCAGAACCCAAATCTTCTCGAGGCCTATCAAACTATGTTTCACAAGTTTCATGCCCGTCATTTGGTTGCTTGTATATATAAAACTTGACACAATTCTATCTTATTCGATGTTTGGTTATAATCCACCATACGAAAGATATCCATACCTCAATTTACAGTATTCTGAAAGCCCAAACTTAGATCAAGTTCAAATTCACACCAATGATTATGAAAGATATGGCGTATCTCAAAATGTGTGAAGCATAACTTATAGTAGAGATTGCCAACTTGTTAAATCAGAATCAAATCAGATTTTACCTCACCCTTTCCAGCCAAATAATGTTAGTAATCCATATCATTGCATACGATAGGTTTGTAAAAGAATTTAACACCAGGATGTTCTGAAAGATATGGTGTGTCTCAAAATGTGTGAAGTATAACTTACTATAACAAATTCCTACATCTATCTGATCACCCTCCACGACTGTTCTATGTGATGCATAAAACTCAATAATTTATCAGAGAGAAAAGCCAAATGCAAAGGTAATAACGCGCACCTGCAGATGATTGACGACAACTAGCTGAAGTTCTTTTCTAACACCACAGACAACTTTTGGTACACGCTTCATACCCTATCATTGAACAAACTAGCAGACTAAGATCATAAAAACCAACCAAAAAGAACGAAAGTCCTCTAGTGACACCAGAACTTTAAAAAACCAGCAATACTCGTGATCCTGGCCTTCTCTTCTTGTTTCTTGGTCCTTGAAATTTTTAACACTAGTTTCTCCCAAACGAGCTTGTGTAAGACAGCTCGTGGATAGTTTGATTTAATACACGGATTGCACTGGAAACTATTTATTGTTTTTATCATATTATTAACTCTCGTTTTCACTATTTTTGCACTTATTATGGATTGGGATGGAATACCTTGATGACGTGAAGATATGGAAAGTTATAAATGAAGCAAATCTTACAATGGATTTAACTAAAGTCGACGGGGAGTCATCATAAAAATAATTAATAGAATATCACATATGCACATGTTACATACGTATAATCATATATAAAATGCAGTTACTATCTCAGTGCAGATGATTGAACACGAAGCTATTGTGTCTATAAGAGTCTCCTTTAGATTGGCAATAAATCCTAGTGAATAAATGATAAAATCAAACAATTTCAGATTCTTGTATGTTTATACAACATTAAGTTTACTGACTACATGATACTCTTTGTTAAAATACAAAACATGAATCTTTGTTAAGAATACAAAACATAATCTCGTGACCTTAAACCTACTATTTATTTACAAATTTCGAATATCTGAGATTGGAAAATAGTATGCATTCTTTAACTATACATCTAGCTAGTCATATCGATTATACTAATCCAGGAGGTTGGCCCTTTCACGCGAGAGTATTCTGTACATTGGATTGGATGCATCACTCAATAGTGACACATGGAGAAGTGAGCCAATTTTAGGTGATAGATTTCAACATTCACATGTGAAGTGTTTCGGTCAATTACACCATGTAAACCATCCAACCCAAGGATAAACAATCCAAAGCAGACATTTGGTTATCTTATATATGGAAATGATAAACAATAACGCATGAAGCATAAGCTGGGCACTATCAAAGATCTATCGAAGCTTGCAGAAATACAATGAAGACAATTAACCCCCTAGATAGAAGCCATGGGTCAGTATATATCAGCCGATTCCATCTAACTAAATAGATAAATAGTTAGCTTTTACTCCACATTTTCTCTTCGATGAATGTCCGCCTAGCAGAAAAGGTTCACGGCAGGCATAAATTAAAACTCTTCGAAAAGGGTGGAGCCGAAGAGCTTTAATCGGAAAGCCCACATGCATTGCTTCTCACTCTGATGCCTCCTGCAGCCTCGAGTACTAGAGGTCCACCCACAGGCAACATGAGCATTACCACCACAAATTCACGAACAGACGTTCATTCTGGATCAGAGATTTCATCTTCATCGTCGTCCAGTATGTAGACCAGGGCCCGGTTTCTTGCAACCAAAACACAAGCTGCGCTCTACTAGCTGTCACAGAAGAAAATCAACTTGATTTCACTCCAACGTTCCTATAACATGGCCATAACTAATGCAATGTTTTGATACCTGATGGTTTTATTTATGGAGATGGGCCTAAGTTGGCCTGTCCGCCCAAGTTGGGCCCAGAAAGCCCGACCCACGGGAATAGGGCCCGTGGAAGGGGAGAGGTATAAAAGGGAGGAGAGAGAGAGAGAGAGAGAAAAAGGTACTGTTTTGTTTTAGAAAAAGACGTACGTTTTCTCTACGCTCTCTCTCTCTCTCTCTCTCTCTCGTTTTTTTCTTCAAAGCAAAACCAGTGAAGTGCTCGAAGGATTTTGCCTCCTCGGATTGAACATGGCCTAGTTTCTCTTCCTCCATTGGCATCGGTGTTTAATCTGTGGCTAACAAGGTACGCTCGAAACCGTGGTGTGCTTTACGATCGGTGATACGTGTTGTTTTCTTGGGCTTCGTCTTCCGCATTGATTTAGGGGTTCGATTTAGTGTTGAATCCGGTTTTCGGGGATTCATTATTCCCTACATTGGTATAAGAGCCCTAGTTCATGTTTTTCCCGACCTGTTTTGATGTTTTTGATTGATTTTTCACAAAAACAATTCGGCCGTACGGATCGGGGCGAGAAATCTCGACACCCAAGCGCTGTTTGGCCATTTTTCTGAGTTTTCGTAAGTCGAAATACAATTCTGATGGCATAGGAAGAAAGGCGACGTCGAGACGAGTCTGGCGATACGTCAAGCGCCGCCGGGCGACGCCGCACGCGCCCACACGCGCAGCCAGAAGGTGTTGCGTGGGGGCGTGACGCGCCCGGAAGCGCTTGCTCATCCAGCGCGTGCGGCACACGCGTCAGTCGGCGAACCGGCACGTGCGCGCCGCCCGCCGGGCGAACCGGCACGCGCTGGTTGATGGACCGACGCGTGCTGACGTCAATATGACGTCACCCAACGGTCGGTAACTGCTGGGATGACGTCATCGATGACGTCAGCGATGACATCGGTTGGCCGGGCGGCGACCCGACCGGCAACCCGACCCGACCCGACCGCGGACGCCAGGCATGCGCGCGGCACGTGCCGGATGACGTCTGCATGACGTCATCCCGCGCACGCGCGCGGCACGTGCGGTCGGTCCATGTGACCCGGTCCGACCGGCCCGACGACTGACGACCGTTGACCACCGTTGACCGTTGACCGACGACCGTTGACCGTTGACTTTGACTGTTGACTTTGACCGTTGACCGTTGACATAAAAAAAAAAAAGAGGAAAAAAATGTGTTTCTTTTTCAATTAAGTCTATGTGGATTATATGTGATCCCTTATTTGTTTTGCATTTGTTGCAGGAATAATGCCTCCCCTTAGGTTGCGCACACCTATTCGCGCAGTTACCGATGAACAAAAGGAAAGGCTGTATAAGTTGATAGCTAAGCTGACTGATCATCGATGGGAGAGTGGTGACTTAATTGATCACGTCCTTGAAGTCAACGGGAAAATTCAAAAGGTCATATGGAATGGTCGTCCTATCCCACAGTCAGAGATGGTGCGATTTTTGATAAACACTCTTCCACCTGAATGGCAAGATGTGTTGAATCGCATATGGGATGTCAACGGAGCTGCCTCATATAAGAAAATTGTGATGGATTTTGTAAATGAATAATACTGTATTGTTACAAGGGAAAAGATCAAGAAATTGAACAAAAGAGGATCTTTTCCAGTTCGTGTGCTGACTTGGTGTTAGTTGTATTGGCTAATCTTTGTTAAGTGTGCTTTGTGGACATCTTATGTATTGTTTACTACCCAATTGTTGTTGATGTAGCAATCTATATATTGGTTGTATTAATTGAAAGCATTATTGTTTTATTGGATGTCAATTATCTGTTGCTTTTTGTTATTGCTGGTTGTTGTGGGTAATTAGCTGTGGGTAGTTTTAGAAGTTTTTGTAGCTTCATAGAATTGATTTTGCATATGACAATCATACTAATAATAGTTTTAAGTTAGGATTTTTGGAGGATGATTGGAAACGTAGTGACCTTTTGATTCTGAAGCCTTACTTGAAATTATTCATTAATATGATGGGTCTATGCAAATAGGGATGCATAAATGATAGGCATTAATAATTCGTGCATATTTGTCTGATGTGTTCAGATCAATGGCTTCAGCCACAAAAAGCATAGTTGCCGAGCTGAACAAAGGTGAAAAGCTCAATGGTGACAACTATGAAATTTGGCAAATGAAAATCCAGTATGTGCTGGAAGAGCAAGAAGCACTTGAGGCTCTTAACCTAACCATGGTAGAACCTGAAGAAGGAAGCACTGCACAGTACATAAGAGATAAGGAAGCTTTTGCTGCGTGGAGAAGAAAGAACTCTCTTGCTCGCATCACGTTGCTGAGCAACATGGACAATGACGTCATGCGAGAGTTTAGGCGTTTTGACAATGCCAAAGAGATGTGGGAAGCATTGGCGGCAAGATTTGGTCATACTTTGGTGACCAGACTGAGGCAGCTCACTATTAGGTTTGACTCTTATAAGAAGCCTCATGGTCAGACCATGAAGCAACACCTTAGAAAGATGTCAAACATGATAAATGAGCTGAAAGATGCTGGCCATGTCCTCACAGATGAGTAGCAAGTGCAAGCAGTGATTCGTTCCTTGCCTTAGAGTTGGGAGCATATGAAGGTGCACCTGACCCATAATGATAATATCAAAACCTTCAGGGATGTAATGCGCCATCTTGAGCTAGAAGAGGACCGCCTCTTGGCGGCTAAGCCGGATGCTGAACTCTATCATGCTAGTTCTAGCTCAAATGGAGCTTCGAGCTCCAAGCGCAAGCGCCTTAACTGGTTTGATAAAGGGAAAGGCAAGGAAGAAGCAGGTCCTTTAGGGAAGAAACCCAAGTTTAACCAACATGATAGAGGAAAGTGTCCTCGCATGAAGAAGCTTACAAGGGTGAAATGCTTCAACTGTGACAAGAAGGGTCACTATGCTCGCGACTGTCGTGAGCCAAAGAAGGTATACACCCCTTGTACTTTTCAGAACTTTGCTTTTGTGTCAAGTTCTGTGTTCTTAATTGAGTCTAATCCTTTGTGGACTATGGATTCAGGAGCGACGGACCATGTAGCGAAGGATAGAGGATCCTTCGTGGAATTCCGACAAGTACCTACTGGAACTAAGTGGATCTATGTGGGAAACAACTCCAGAGCTGAAGTGAAAGGAATTGGCACATGCCAACTGAATATGCGTGGTGGACACACTTTGTTCCTACATGATGTGTTGTATGCTCTGGAGATTTGTCGGAATTTAGTGTCTGTTTTAGTATTGGTTAAATTAGGTTTTAATATGAACTTCTATAATAGAGGTGTGGATTTGTATTTGGATACAAACTACTATGGTTGTGGTTATTTTCTGGATGGTTTTATTGTATTGGATATTGAGTATGTTAATGCAAATGTTTGTTATTCCCTTATCACATCTCCTAATACCTATGATAATGATGTGAATGTGTAGCATGCTAGACTTGGTCACATTGGCTAACAACGTATGAATAGACTAGCCAAAGAGGGCTTGTTGGGTAACATTGAAAAAGTCGATTTACCCATATGTAAGCATTACCTAGAAGGGAAAACAACATGGAAACCATTTGGAAAAGGTAAAAGAGCTGAATTTCCTCTGCATTTAATCCATTCTGATGTCTGTGGTCTAATGAATGTGAGAGGAAGGCATGGGGCTGTTTATTTCATCACCTTTATTGATGATTATACTCGATTCGGATATGTCTATTTGATTTCTCATAAATATGAAGCAATAAGTTGTTTCAAAACGTTTATGAACCTGGTAGAAAATCAATTAGACAAGAAAATAAAAGCATTGAGATACGATCGAGGTCGAGAATATTTATCTGATGAGTTCAGAAAATTATGTGATGAAAAAGGAATAGAAAGACAGTTGTCTATTCCGTATACTCCTCAACAAAATGGTGTTGCGGAGAGAAGAAACAGAACCCTACTGGAAATGGTTAGGTCCATGATGGCACATGCTAACTTACCTATCACCTTTTGGAGTGATGCATTGTTAACTGCTGCCTATATACTTAACCGGGTGCCTTCCAAATCAGTTACTTCCACTCCATATGAGTTATGGACAGGTAGAAAACCGGACTTAAGTTTTCTTAAGCCATGAGGTTGTGCTGCCTATACACATGAGTCCTCTCACAAGTTTGGGAAATTGGGTCTCAGAGGAAAGAAGAGTATTTTCATAAGATACTCGGAACACTCGAAAGGGTATGTGTTCATTGGTGAGCAGGAAAGTGGGAGTATAACTGAATTTGAATCACGAGATGTCATATTCTTAGAGGATGAGTTTCCTAAGAAGGGTGAAATAGGGGAAGATCACTCCCTATTTGAGATCTTGGATCGAGATAATGATATTAGTGGAGTTCATCCAAGTGGGAGCATAATAGGGAATGATGTGCAAAGTGTACAATCTCCCATACGGCGAACAAGTCGCCAAAGTATTCCCCGTCGACGTTTTGACATTGAAGGGGAAACTTTTATAGTTGCTCCACAAGATGAGGATGAGCCAAGAAATATCAATGAGGCTATGAATTGCCCTAGTAAGGAAAAATGGATTCATGCAATGGAAGAGGAAATGGAGTCAATGAAATCAAACCAAGTCTGGGAACTGGTTGATCTTCCAAAAGGACGCAGAGCTATTGGGAACAAGTGGGTTCTCAAAATAAAGCGAAAGGCTGATAGCTCGATAGAAAGGCATAAGGCTCGCCTTGTGGCGAAGGGGTATAATCAACAGGAAGGAATTGATTATGAAGATACATTTTCTCCTGTAGTGAGATTTACCTCGATTCGCATTATTCTGGCAATAGTGGCTAGTCTGGATCTTGAGTTACATCAAATGGATGTAAAGATTGCTTTCCTCAATGGAGAATTAGAGGAAGAAATATATATGGAACAACCTGCTGGTTTCATAGTGAAAGGCCAAGAAGAAAAGGTATGTCGACTTTTGAGGTCGATATATGGCCTTAAGCAGTCATCAAGATAATGGTATATACGTTTTCATAATGCCATAATGGCATATGATTTTACAATGATTGAAGAGGATCATTGTGTATATATCAAAAGATCAAAGGATTAATTTGTGATCATATCATTATATGTTGATGATATACTAATTGCCGGAAGCAATATAGAGTTTGTTAATACTGTCAAGAGATGGTTGTCTTCTAACTTTGAGATGAAGGATATGGGTGAGGCTGCATACGTTCTTGGAGTTAAGATTTCGAGAGATCGTTCGAAGAGATCATTGTCTCTTTCACAAGAAACATATATAAATAAAGTTATTGAACAATTTCGTATGCAAGATTGTAAACCCATAGACACTCCTATTGCAAAAGGTGAAGGATTGAGCCATAGACTGTGTCCAGGGACTCCACAAGAGAAGGAACAAATGAAACATGTTCCTTATGCTAGTGCTGTTGGGAGCTTGATGTACGCTATGATGTGTACAAGACCCGACATATGTTTTGCAGTTGGAATGGTGAGTAGATACCAATCCAACCCAGGTCCAGCACATTAGAAAGCCGTCAAGAGAATACTGAGGTATTTGAAGGGAACTGCTGATTACAAGTTGAATTACCAAGGAAAGGATCTGCAACTTGAAGGCTATTCATATGCTGATTGGGGAGGAGATTTAGATGAAAGGAAATCTACCTCTGGATTTGCTTTCTTACTGAACAGTGGTGCCATATCATGGAGCAGTAAGAAGCAAACTTGTATAGCCTTATCCACGATGGAAGCTGAGTTCGTGGCATTATCAGCAGCGGTACAAAAATGAGTTTGGCTTAAGAGATTTTTGGATCATTTAGGTGTTATTGAGAAAGCTGCAAATCCATTATTGGTTAACTGTGATAGCCAAGCAGCTATAGTGTACACCAAAGATCCAAAATATCATGGTAAGACCAAACATATAGATACCAAGTATAACTTTGTGAAAGATATGGTTGCACGAAAGGATGTGAACTTACAGTACATATCTACGCATAGAATGGTAGCAGATCCTATGACAAAGCCAATACCTAGAGATGTGTTTTGTGGTCATGTAAAATCTCTAGGATTGCGTAGAGTCTGATGTACTGAATTGTAATTTCCCTGAGTTGTTTACATCAATGAAGTTGTGTTTTTTCATTGATTAATGCCAATGAATCTATGTATGATCTTTATGCATCTTAATGCTCAGTGCATTATTTTAAGTTGAGAAGTATGTCGGACAGATATAAGATTAGCCCACTCACACGGGTAATTGCCTATGTTTACTGTGTGATAAATAGAGATGAGACTGTTTTTAAGCTTATTATCTAGGTGATAATCGAGAGCTCAAGCTTAAAATACGTATATTGCCTTAACTGAGTGTTAAGATGAGGACATAATACTAAAGATGTCCGAAAGTAAAATAACCCACATATTTTACTTTATCTGTCTAAGATGCCAGATGTGAGTTCTGATGAATTTTGTGATTAAGTAGATACGTGAACTCAAGTTAGACATTAGGTATGTCTGAACTATCATCTGTACGGTATTGAAAGGTGTAGACATACGCTCCATGGGAAATGAGTTAATACCGTAATACGTATTTCATACTACGTATGCATGAGACGACCAATAAGAGTGGCAAAAAGTTTGATCTCAACTTTTATGACATGTGAGACTCTTGAGGAAAAGAGTTCCTTAATTTTTAGTCCCCTCATGACTCTTACTTATTATCAAGGTTTCTATTTAATGTTTGCTATCTTAGGGTGTTGCCAATGGTCATGAGTTGATTCGATCTAATGGGGCATTTCTAGAAAAGCAAGCTGAACTGAAATTGAGAGTTTTGATGGAAAGAGGAAGATCGATTTTGGAGAATCACATTATAGTTTTGTATTCACTGGTCGACCAATTATGACTGTCTTTGTGATAATTATAATTGTGAATACAATATATATATCATTGTTTTAAAAGAGATCAAGAGAGAATTAAATGTGATCGATTGATCTAGGGTACTGCATACTAAATCTACTCAAAGCGTGACGCCCATTATGAGCTGCTATATATTCCTAACAGATGTATAGCAACGAGCTCTCAAAGTATGCTGGTCACACGGATTATTTACCTGTATGAATATTGAAGAGAGGTAAAAAGAATCCTGTTCGGTCCACCATGTGCGAGTGGGAGATGATGGTTTTATTTATGGAGATGGGCCTAAGTTGGCCCGTCCGCCCAAGTTGGGCCCAGAAAGCCCGACCCACGGGAATAGGGCCCGTGGAAGGGGAGAGGTATAAAAGGGAGGAGAGAGAGAGAAAAAGGTACCGTTTTGTTTTAGAAAAAGACGTACGTTTTCTCTACGCTCTCTCTCTCTCTCTCTCTCTCTCTCTCTCTCTCTCTCTCTCGGTTTTTTCTTCAAAGCAAAACCAGTGAAGCGCTCGAAGGATTTTGCCTCATCGGATTGAACATGGCCTAGTTTCTCTTCCTCCATTGGCGTCGGTGTTTAATCTGTGGCTAACAAGGTACGCTCGAATCCGTGGTGTGCTTTACGATCGGTGATACGTGTTGTTTTCTTGGTCTTCGTCTTCCACATTGATTTAGGGGTTCGATTTAGTGTCGAATCCGGTTTTCGGGGATTCATTATTCCCTACAATACCTCTGCTGGGTAAAAGTAATAAGTACAATACTTGCATCATGCTAAAACACAGGCGGAAGCAATACTTGTGTACCTGAAGAGGCTATGGTATGCATGTGAACCATGAATGCTCAGCAGTATCTTTCTGTACTAGATACCATGATAGTATCAATCATCATGAACATATACGTAATAGTTCTCAGTCAGTAAATCATGCTGCAATGAACCCTAACATAAGAAGATAATTATTCTTGTTGTGTTTGTCTGGCCTTTAATGATTCATCTTTTTCGCACTTTCACCTTCCAATTGATCTAAAATTGATAGGAAAACCTACTACTTTAGCATTTTACTTCTTCAAATGAAAAAAATATTCTTCTTTGGGGCATCAATTTGCACATTTCCAACTGTTGGAACAAGGATGAAATGGTCCATTAAGCACAACGAACCTATGCCAATCATATTTAAACTTAAGAGTAGCTTGTAAAAGTGGAATCTGAGTAAGGAGCACGGATAAGATTAATTCAATTCTAGCATCTAGCCAATGAGATATATTTGTTAATGACAATGGCAAGTTTATCAAACAATGATACAAAAAGGAAAGACTATGGGCAATAATAAGTTACCAAACATCCAAACTGCAAATGGACCTAGTAAGAAACTCGAGGAAAATAGTTTTCTGAGTATACGATTGATGGCGTGGCAATGAATTGATCCTTAGCTTGATTGTGTGGGCAATGTGAAAAATTCTAATTCTTACCACTAATTGACAAGGGCGAACTGCAGTATGGGAATGCTGCCAACTTCTCATTCTTCATCTCTAGGTGTAGAATAAAGTCCTCGATGTGTAATTTCCCTGGGTGAGTGTTTCAAAAGTGTGAATGAGACAGCCAAGCAATAGTGTTCTCACAAAATAAAAGCAAAAGTGGCGGTCATGTTTTGATCTATTTAACAAAGGGCGCATGTTCGAAAAGAGTGTTCTTAACAAGATTTGTTAAGTTTCTATGCTCAGAATGACCTATCTAGCAGTCCACTATTAATTTGACATTAAGAGACAGGATCCATAAACACGGATTGCCATCTCTATTAGCAGCTAAATGTTTGCTGAGCAAGCTTCCATTTGCAATGCATCATGCGGCTTTTGAGCAATTCAGAATCTTTCTGAAGAGAGATTAGAGAAGAACACATTCTGATGATAAGGGATTGTTGTAGGAAGATTTCTAAGTTAGAAGTTGGGAGGGTAATGTTAAACTAATAGCATAGCAAACTTACTTCAACGTGAAACTGTACCATCTTCTAGTCCCAAGGCAACAACTTTGCCATCAGGAAGCCAGCATAATGATGTTATGCATTTACCTGGAGTACATTTGAATAGTTAAGATAATCCAGTATAATGACATACAATGGAATGTGCAACGAAAAGTGATTTCATAAACAACAACAAGAAGGCTGATGACTCAAAGGGCACGCACACTAGCCATTGTCGAAGAAACGAACATACTGAATAAACAAAAAAAGGAGAACTTTCTTGAGCCGAAGCAATACCAAGGAGAGATTGCCCACAGCCTCCGCCAATTGAATTGATGAAGCACCACCTTCGAGTCCTCTGTGACCATGGCCAGCAAATCCTTCTCCGGATTCCACTCCCCCATCTTCACCTGCCAATCGCAAGAAATCGAGCAAAAACCTCACAAAACCGAATCGGAAACAAATCGAATCGGGAGCTGAACCTGAGAAGCCAGCAGCTTGTCGAACTGAAGTGGAAAGGGAAGCACGTGCCGCTGCCCTTCGTCGGTCTCCATAGCTGAAAAAACTCCGGAAGCAGCCGAAAACGTAGCCCCACCAGCTGCTGGAGAAAGTAGCGAGGGGGTGTACAGAGAGCTAGTGGAGGGTAGAGCTTGAAAACCCTAGAAGAAAGCTTAAAGACCAAGACATTCTGCCTTAAGCCCTTCCCCACGTCCCTCGTTCGACAGCCGATTACGCCTCCACCACGAGAACACTATTGGAGGGTAGAGTGCTCTAGTTTGTGTTTTGTATAAAAGTTGGGTTATAAATTTCAATATGAAAAATATGGCCCTGCTTTTCTATCCCATCGTTTTATTGTCTGGGGATTTTAACTGCTTCCGCACGTGCTTAATAAATGAAAGGGTCAGAGATACATTGTCCTGTGATATCGCATTATAAAATCGACCAAGTTAGAAGGATGTGTGCGTGCTCGAGGATCAGGGCGTGACATCCAGTTTAAGTGGTATCAGAGCGAAGTTGAAGATTGGAGTGATAAGGAGCGTTGACCATGGGATAGTTAGTAGGAAAGGCCTTTAAATTCATGCTGGTGCATGTCTGTGTTAGCTGAGTGCTAAAATTGTTTGTTGTTTGGATCGCTCTTTTTCTAATTCGGTGTTGAATTGGAAATAGGTGTTAGTTGAGTAAAGCTACACCATGAGCGATCAGGAGTTGAGAACTCTTGCAAAGAGGACCAGTAGGGCCGTTATTCGGGGTAGAGCTCCGACTCGTGTCGGAACCTGAGGTGAACGTGGTCGAGTGCCAGCACAGGCTAGCGTGAGTGGAGTGAATCCACTTGTCATAGATGTCGGGGTAGCAGCCCCTAATGATCCCAGGGTGGATGGGATCTTGCATGTTGTGGAAGTGATGGGTAATAGAATGGATCAGCAAGCCACTACTGTGGAAGCCGCTGCAACTGTTGCCGCTGCTGCTGCCACCGGAGTTGCCCCTGCAGTCGCACCTGCTGCTGCGCCTACAATCGCACCTGCCGTTGCTCCAGCCGCCATGAATGTTGAAAATCCACCGGAGATAGTGGTCGCTGCAAGACCAATCCATAAGTTGGTGGAGTATTTCCTAAAGTTAAATCCGCCATTGTTTACCGGGTCTGGGGACCCCGAAGGTGCTTCTTCATGGATTCAGAAGCTTGAGAAGGCGTTTGCACTGCTGATGCGCAATGAGGCTGAGAAGGTAATGTTAGTAACTTACCAACTGGAGGGAGTTGCGGACACTTGGTGGATGACAACTCGAGAAATGATCTTTCCGGAAGGTGCTGTTCAGGACTGGAACACTTTCCGCGAAGCCTTCAATGATAAGTTTTTCTCTGAGACTACCAGAGAGGTGAAGATGGCCGAATTTCAACGTCTTCGCTAGGGTTCCCTATTTGTTGATGAGTATGAGGCGAAGTTCGCTGAACTTTCGCGATATGCCCCCGAGTTAATTGAGAACCCTATGAATCGAGCAAGAAGGTTCAGAGATGGATTCAGACAGGATTTGAGAAGCGCCTTAGTCCTTCTGGATTTGAAGACTTATAACGACATATATCGGAGAGCTCAGAAGATTGAGAAAGATCAGAACGATAAAGCTGCCTCATCTGGATCGAGGTTTAGCTCTCATAGAGACAACATCCACCAAGGAAAGAGGCCGATGTTTGGAAATAGATTCCAAAGCCCGTACAGCAAGAAGAGTGGATTTAATAGGTCAGGACCTATTAGGAATAATGAGTGTCGCTTGTGTGGGAGAAGACATGGGACAGCACCGTGCCCAGTTAGGACGGGTGCATGTTTTGAATGTGGCCAACAGGGCCACTTAGCCAGATTTTGTCCAAAGAAGGAAAGATGACAACCTCAATTGCCGCCGCCACCACTGATGAGACAGATAGGAGGGTATGCCCCTCAGAATGCACTGCAAGGAGGACAGCAGAGACCTCCAGCTCAGGGCATTGTGTACGCAATTACCCAAGGTCAGGCAGAAGCCGCGCCTAGCGTGATTATAGGTACGGTCTCGCTCAACGACCAACCTGCTTATGCTTTGTTTGATTCAGGAGCAACCCATTCCATCATTGCTAAGCAATATGTTAGGATGCTAGGATTGAGTCATGTATTGTTGGAGTCGGCAATTTGCATATCTACACCCTTGAAAGATAAAGTTATTGCTGCTTTGGGATGTTCGAGGTGCAAGTTAGAGATTGGTGAGCGAGTGGGGAAAATTGATTTGTTAGTCCTAGCCATGTATGATTTTGATTTGATAATTGGCATGGACTGGCTCACCAATTAACGGGCTAAAATGGACAGCTATCGCAAGGTGATTCAGTTTGACCCATTAGGGGATAAGAGCTTTGAGTTTGTCGGGAATCGAGGAGGACCTTCGATTTCCTTAATCTCGTCGCCGGAAGCAGCTCGTTTGTTAGACGAGGGTTGCCGAGGGTACTTAGCGACTGTCGTGGATACGACAGTTGAAGAGTTGAAAATGGAAGATATTGCAGTGGTACATGAGTTTCTAGATGTCTTTCCAAAAGAATTGCCAGGGTTACTGCTAGAAAGAGAGATTGAATTTGTAATTGAGCTAGCACTAGGGACAGAACCGATCTCCAAGGCACCTTACCGAATAGCGTTATCTGAGTTGAAGGAACTAAAGGTGCAGATGCAAGAATTACTGGATAAAGGATTTATCCGTCCTAGTGCATCACCTTGGGGAGCACCAGTTCTATTTGTTAAGAAGAAAGATGGTTCGTTGCGTTTGTGCATCGACTATCGACAACTCAATCAGGTAACAATCAAGAACAAGTATCCATTGCCGAGGATAGATGACCTGTTTGATCAATTGTAAGGAGCATCAATATTCTCGAAAATCGACTTAAGGACAGGATATTATTAGCTGAGGATTAGGAAGGAGGATATTCCTAAGTCAGCGTTTCGTACCCGGTATGGTCATTATGAGTTTACAGTGATGCCGTTCGGATTGACGAATGCTCCAGCTGCATTCATGGATATGATGAACAGAGTGTTCAAGGAATACTTAGATCACTTTGTGATCGTGTTCATAGATGATATTCTGGTTTATTCGAGAAGTAATGAAGAGCACGAGAATCATCTGAGATTAGTGCTTCAGACGTTAAGAACTCACCAGCTGTATGCTAAGTTTAGCAAATGCGAGTTTTGGCTGACTCGTGTTGCGTTCTTAGGTCATGTGATTTCCGGAGAAGGAATCTTCGTTGACTCGAGCAAGATAGACGCCGTGATCAAGTGGCCGAGACCGACATCAGTGACAGAGATCAGAAGTTTTCTGAGGTTAGCAGGTTATTACAGGCGGTTTATGGAAGGGTTCTCATCGATAGCATTGTCTTTGACAAAGCTCACGAAGAAAAATGAAAAATTCATATGGACAGACAAGTGCGAGTGTAGTTTTCAAGAGCTGAAGGAAAAGCTGACTACTGCACCTGTGCTGACGATTCCATCTGGTCCTGGAGGATTCGAGATCTATAGTGATGCGTCATTTAGGGGATTGGGTTGCGTGCTGATGCAACATGGCAGAGTAGTTGCATACGCTTCCCGGCAGTTGAGACCTCATGAATTGAATTATCCGACACATGACTTAGAACTTGTAGCCATCATATTTGCGTTGAAGATTTGGAGGCACTACTTGTGTGGGGAAAAGTTTCAGATCTTCACTGACCATCAAAGTCTCAAGTAACTGTTCTCTCAGAAAGAGTTGAACATGAGACAACGGCGATGGATGGAATTGCTGAAAGACTATGACTGTGATATTCTTTATCACCCGGGAAAGGGGAACAAGGTCGCTGATGCATTGAGTCGGAAGTCTTCAGTGGCACGGATCTTGGTTAAGGAGTGGAACTTAATCGAGAGAGCTCGAGATTCGGAATTCAAATTTAAGGTAGGCCACCTCTCAAGTTTTATGGCCACCCTCAGAATTGAGCCGGATGTCCAGGTCAGAATCAAGCAACTCCAACCGACAGATCCGGACGTACAAAGAATTCTTCAAGAGGATACTGATAAAAGAAAGGCTGATTTTCAAGTTTCTGATGATGGGGTATTTAGGTTTCGTGGACGTTTGATTGTACCTGATGATATAGAGCTTAGAGAAGAAATTTTATCTGAAGCACATCATAGCAATTATAGCGTTCATCCTGGAAGCACTAAGATGTACCAAAATTTGCGTCAACACTACTGGTGGTCAAGTATGAAGGCGGACATCGCCAAGCATGTGGTCAAGTGTTTGACTTGTCAGCAAGTAAAAGCCTAGCATTGCAAGCCGGTAGGATTTCTGCAACCTATCGCGATCCCAAAGTGGAAATGGGAGCATATCACGATATACTTCGTGACTGGACTACCAAGGAGTCAGAGGGGGAATGATTCGATTTGGGTAGTAGTCAACAGGCTGACAAAGTCGGTTCACTTCATTGCAACTCGAAAGGACCTGAGTCTGGATAGACATGCAGACCTGTATATGCGTCAGGTGGTTCGTATGCATGGAGTGCCAGTTACGATAACATTCGATAGAGACCCGAGATTTACTGCTGCTTTTTGGAAGAGCTTGCAGAGTGCTTTAGGTACAAAGTTTCAGTACAGTACGGCATATCATCCTCAGACGGATGGCCAATCAAAAAGGACAATTCAGACTCTTGAAGACATGTTGAGAGCATGTGTAATAGACTTCAAAGAAAGTTGGGAGGATCAGCTTCATCTGGTGGAATTCGCCTACAATAACAGTTATCAGCAGAGCATCAAGATGGCTCCATTTGAAGCGTTGTATGGTAGAGCGTGCAAAACTCCAGTGTGTTGGGATGAAGTCGGAGAAAGGAAGATAACAGGCTCAGAGTTGGTTCAGCAATCAGTAGATGCCATGGCAGTGATCAGAGACAGATTAAAGACAGCGCAAAGCAGGCAAAAAAGTTATGCAGATAAGCGTAAAAGGTCTTTGGAATTCCAAGTTGGTGATCACATTTTTCTGAAAGTGTCACCAATGAGGGGAATTTCGCGCTTTGGTAAGAAAGGCAAGCTGAGTCCGAGGTACATAGGTCCGTTTGAGATTCTTGAATGAATCGGAAACCTAGCATATCGTCTTGCGTTGCCGCCAAGATTGGTGCAAGTGCATGACGTCTTTCACGTGTCGATGTTAAGGAAGTACGAGCCTAACCCGACCCACGTGCTCAATTTCGAGGAATTGGACGTGGATGACCGTGTGTCATATGTTGAAAGCCCGGTTCAGATTGTCGATCGTAAAGAGTAAGTTCTGCGTTTAAAGACCATCCCGTTGGTCAAAGTGGTCTGGCAACACCACAGCATTGAAGGAGCGACTTGGGAGACTAAAGAATCAATGAGACAATTGTACCCCCGCTTTTTTGATCAAAGTGTAATGGTTTAAATTTCGAGGACATAATTTTTATAATAGGGAAATAGTTGTGACATCCTGAAATTTGACCCCGTTTCGATAAAGTGAAATGGGCATTTCATCGACGTGCTTATAGCCCTTTTTCTCTAAGCTAATCACTCACGAGTTAACTAACCTATTGGGTAAAGCCGTTAAGGGATGTATCAGCTGTAAAATCCCTAAAAATTACCTAATTGGTTGGATTGAGCTAAAATCACGTCTGATCGATTTTTAACCACGAAATTGAACTTGATTTCGGGAATCGAATTTTAAGCGCGTCATAATTCTTATTTTTAGGATCCTGTCTCATTGTCCGTCAAATTGTTGACGAGTCCGAAATTTTAATAAAAAAATTATCGGAAGAAAATTGAAGACCAAAAGAAAATAGAAAGGAAAAGGAAAAGATAAAAGGAAAATTGAAATAATGGTATTATGTATTTTCTTTTTCCTTTTTTCTCTCTCTCCCCCTTTTCTTTCTCTCTCTTTTCCTCTCCTTTTTCTCTCTTTTCTCTCTCTCCTCTCTCCCCTTTTCTTCCGTGCAGACAGCCCCCCACCGATTCCTCTCTCTCTCTTCCCTTTTGACCGGTCCAACCTTATCTTCTTCTCTCTCTCTCTCTCTCTCTCTCTCTCTCTCTCTCTCTCTCTCTCTCTCTCTCTCTTTCTTCTTCTTCTTCTTCCTCCCTTCGCACGCTCGAGCAAGCGAACCAGAACCAGAAGCTGCAGCTCGCCGTCGCTGCTCCGTCGCCGCTCGTCCCGCCGCAGCACCGCACACCCGCGCCCGCGGCCGTGCACCCGCCGCTCGCCCCTGTGTGCCGCCTACCTTCTCCTCCGTCCAAACGCCCCTTCACCCAAGC
The DNA here is from genome assembly GCA_017140165.1 of Eucalyptus shirleyi. Classification (NCBI taxonomy): domain Eukaryota; kingdom Viridiplantae; phylum Streptophyta; class Magnoliopsida; order Myrtales; family Myrtaceae; genus Eucalyptus; species Eucalyptus shirleyi. Next base: position 43,448,974 of record CM029450.1, read on the forward strand.
GAATATGCTCGACCCAGCCCCTGTTCCGCCCTTGTCCGGCCACCTCTGGCCGCCGTTTGACCCCGCCGGACCTCCCCAGCGTCCCCCTCACCCTCCGCCGGCCTCCCCTTGCCGCCCTAGCCGCCGGATTAGCCCCGGCCAGCCCTGACCAGCGACCCACGAAGTGGGTATCCAGCGACTTCGGGCCCGCTTTTGGGCCGTTTCCGGGCCCCGGATCCGTGAGTCGCTTTGGGAAGAATCGTTTCTCGCGTCGCCTCCGTCGGATTGATCCAATTTGCGCGCGATTTGGTGAGTAATCTCACTAATCCCGGATTATTTGGCTAAATATGCTTAAGGTTGATTTAGATTTAATTAATTATGTTTAGGTTGTTAGATTATAATAAATTATCAATTATTAGTCAATTGTGATGCGATTTAGATAAATTGATTGCATAATTAGCAAGTAGACGTGGTCTACTAATTATTGGAAGTGTCTCGGGATTTTTCCCGACCCTTAGTGGGCTCCAATTAGGCTTTCGGGCCTAAATGCAATTTTTAGTATTTAAATATTAATTTTCGGAATTAAATTAAATAATTATTTATTTTTTGAAAACTTAACTGAGATGGTCTGGAACCGGAAAATTATGCTGATGACCGTGGTGAAGTCCGTTTATTTAATCGGGCTTTATTTTGAGCTAAATTGAATTTTTAATATTAATTATTTAATTTTCGAAATTAATAAATTATTTAATTATTTTTCCAAAATTAAGATTTTGATGGCCGACAACCAAAATCCCGTGCTGATCGTTGTGGCACAGTCTGTTTATTTATTTGAGCTCCACGTTGTATGGAATTGAATAAATTGTGATATTTTAGGGATTTACCCTAATTTGATTTGAATTGATTGAGATTGAATTGTTGATTGGTAAATGGCCAAGTATGTTATTCAGCATTTATAATGCTTTGTTGAGTTGATTTATTTATTTGATTGAGAAATCGTTGGGCATTGGTTGTCGGTATTGAAAGTAGATTGGTAATCACTTGAAAGAGGACACGTGGGCTCGGTGAACTGGAATATCACCTGGAGAATGCATGTGAATTCAGTGGTTGAGTATGTCACCTTGGCTAAAAGGTCGCCTGAGAGAATGCACGTGGCTTGGAGACTTGGTATGTCGTCCTGGAGAATGCACGTGGCTCGGTGACAGAGTTTGGCATCTAAAAGGGCACGTGGGCTCGGTGAATTGATGCATCACTTTGGTGAGATAGCACCTAAGAGAATGCATGTGGGCCCAGGCATCTAAAAGGGCACGTGGGCTCGGTGAATTGATGCATCGCTTTGGTGAGATAGCACCTAAGAGAAGGCACGTGGGCCCGGACATCGTAAAAAGGACACGTGGCTCGGTGATCTGATGCGTCACCTTGGCAATTAAGTGCCTTAGAGAATGCATGTGGGTCTAGTATTTGAGAATAGCATCTAAAAGGGCACGTGGCTCGGTGACTTGATGTACTACCTTGGCGAAGAGGTCGCCTTAGAGAATGCACGTGGCCCAAGGTTTGAGGCACATGGACTCAGAGACTTGAAATGTCGTCCTGGAGAATGCACGTGGCCTAGCTTTTAGATACTCCTCCATGGAGAATGAATTGTATGACATGTAATCGACTGGTTCGATTTGTTTGAAGTAAATGGGTGCCTATTGTGAATTGTACTGACTTGCAGGTGGGATCTGAGGCCAAGGTAAGTCCTCTGCCCTGTGCGTGTTTAGGCAGCCTATAGTATAATGGTTTACTAATCGGGTTTAGTGGGGCAGAACTCGCTGAGACGTAGTCTCATCCCAGTTTGGGGAAATCATTTCAGGACCCCGTTGAGGAGCTGAGGAGGAATCTGAGAAGGAGTACTCTGCGATGAAACTTAAGGAGAAAGATTTTTGGGAGAAGAAGATAATCCCGAGAAGGGCCTTGAGTATGGCTTGGATGGTTGAGAGTTTATCTTCTTTTGAGATCTCCTTTTTGATGTGATTAAAGTTTAGAGTAAAAAGTTGTAGAGTGCTTTGGTTTGTGTTTTGTATAAAAGTTTGGTTATAAATTTCAATATGAAAAATATGGCCCTGCTTTTCTATCTCATCGTTTCATTGTCTGGGGATTTTAACTACTTCCACATGTGCTTAATAAATGAAAGGGTCGGCGATACATTGTCCTGGGATATTGCATTATAAAATTGACCAAGTCAGAAGGATGTGTGCGTGCCCGAGGATCGGGGCGTGACAACCAACTTGTTGAATCAAACTCAAGTCAGATTTTACTTCACCCTTCTAGCCATTTAATGTTGGTAATTCATATCACTGCACACGATATGTTCATATGACGAATCAACATTAGGATATTTAGAAAATATATGGCGTGTCTCTAGATGTGTGAAGCACATAACTTACTGTAACAGATTTCTATCTCTGTCTAATCACTACCAAAACTGTTCTCTAAGATGTGTGAAACATAATTATTTGGGAAAAAAGGCCAAATGCAAAGATGATAACATGCACTTGCAGATGATTGAGGACAACTGATTGAAGTTCTTTTGCAGCGCCAAAAACTTTTGATACACGCTTCATACCCCATAACTGAACAAGCTAGCAAACTAAGATTATAAAAACCAACCAAAAACCCAAAGTCCTATAGCATCATCAGAGCTTAAAAAATCAATCATACCACTTCACCTAGAGAATTAACAAGAAACTAATGGACTGCAGGACTGGTCCTAGCACCACTAAGGAGACTCAAAAATTCCTCCTGAGAAAAAAAGTCAAGACCTAGATAAGCAAACGAAAACATTTAAATGAAGAAAAATGATACGCCATCTACCGATCTGTATTAATAGTACCACTAGCCATGGTCACAAACAAGGTTTAATAGTAAGTCAAACTTCTCATGAAATATGTTAATGGCATCAGCCATTGCTTATGCATGATTGATAATGATGTCGATGACATGAAGTAAATCTTCAATGTTCAAAGCCCGTTGAGCAACTTCATGAAGTTTATTTTTTCTACAAACAGAGAGATTCATAATCTAAGAAGGCATTCGCTTGATAAATTTTCTCAAAAGTCCGTTATTTCAATTTGAGAATTAAAACATGTCAGAAAATGCGTTTGGTGACACTCCGAAAGTAGCTGATGAATAAAAAGGAAAACTATTCTCAGAATCAAAATCATAAACTGAAGATGACTTTTTAGTATTCTCATTCCAAATGCAAACATGGAGATTTGGAATAGCTAAGCCTGTTTTTGGAATGTGATGTAACCTGAGCATATTCTCACAATTTCCATCCCTAATGACATATATCATTTTCACTTAACAAACATTTTGTCAAAAAAAAAAAAAAAACATCGAAAACAGTTTCTATGGAGACAGAAACTAAAAGCAGCCTTGAATAGTCGAGCACAAATCCTCCTCCAGATTCCACTCGACCATCCTCAACTGCCAATCGGAGGAAATCAAGCAACAGCCTCAAAAAACCGAATCGGAAAACAATTGAATCGCCGCCGCCCATTGGGAGGTCGTGGAAAGAAGGCCCGAAAGGGAGCCGAACCTGAGAAGCCAAAGCGGACTATCAGAACTTGAAGCTGAAATGGAAGCGCGCGCTGTTGGAATAGAGCTGGTGGAAAGGGGCAGGGGCAGATCTTTTTCTTTTTCTTTTTCTTTTGTTTTTCAAAATTGAAAATTGAAATATCCTTTTCCTTTTCCCTCTCTTTTGCTTATTTTAAGGACGTGTTTCACATTGGAATATGAATCTTTTGATTTTGATTTTTTATTTATTTAGTGGCAAAAAATCTTCTTAATTAATAGGTTAATTTTCACAATCACAATCAGATGCGAAATAAATAAACTCTCATTCGACTCTATTTCCCTATCGATTTCATTTTATTTTTCAGTTCAATTTCTCTATTTCATACCTTCAATTTTATCGTATCAAATGGATCATGAGTTTTTTAGATCGTGTATGATTGTTGAGTGACTAGTTTCGAAAAGTATTAGATTTTGGTACAATCTTCGTTGTTCTGGTGGAGGAAAGTTTGTAATATTTGATACAGCAAAAATTAGTCGAATCGATGGTCGATAATCTCTTTAAGAGTATCCAATGGGTTCTTCTTTGAAATTTGTTACGAAAACGATGGAATGGGGGAATTCCTTTTTACCTTGTCTCCTTTTTGCTGAGCAAATGAAGACTAATGAGACTAAACCATATGCTACGAACACGTCATCGTCTATTTTTTGTTCGTTCAGTTTTTGCGTTGCTTATACTTGATATCAACTTTTGATAATTGCTCTACAAATTATCCAGAAATAAAATCACAAAAATTCTTAAAATGAACAAAAGAAAAGAAAAACTCCAAATAGAGTAGCTCAGCAACACGAAAAAGGAAAAAAAAAAAAAGAAGACGAAAAATTGAAAGAAAAAGGCAGTGCATTGAAAAAAATCGTAAATTTTCTTCATATAGTAGTGGATTTTCTAACCATCATTGGCCTAATCTGTGCCCTCGCCGGTGTCTTGGCAGCGCAAGATTCTCGCCAAGACTTCATCGACGAGCAAACCGCCGCTCGTGCTGAAATAGGGGTCGGATCGATAACCTGGAGTCGTACGGTTGCAGCTTACGCTCAGAAGTAAGCCGACGAGCCTAGAGGTGACTGCGACCTCGAGCACTCCGGAGGGCCCTACGGCAAGAACCTAGTCAAGGGCTATGGTGTCCTGAGCAGCAGAGACTCAGTGAAGATGTGGGTGGGAGAGAAGGACAACTACGACTACTGCTCGAACTCGTGCGTGGGAGGCGAGTGCCCGCACTACACTCAAGTCGTGTGGCACAACTTGGTTCGTCTAGGATGCGCTAGAGTGAAGTGCGATAACAGGCGGTGGTCTACGATTCTCCCGGCAATTACAGACGGCGAGCGGCCGTATTGAACGGTCTATGTAAGTTCTGAATAAACGCTTATGGTTCAGAAGATTCTACAAAATCACACCACTCCCTATTTGAGACATACATTTCATAAGCCTGCTGTCACTAGACAACACTTCCCACCAAGAAGTTCCTACTTTTGCATCTCTCTCGTTATCATGTAGAAAGTCACACGACTAAACACAAATCATCATAACTCAACAATCCCTCCATACGAATCCTCTTGGCCAGACTCGGACATTGCGTGCTTTGTGGGAACTCCCGCTTGGCAAATACCGTGCTCATCGTCATCATCGTCTCTGGTAATATCTTCTGAGTCTGTTTCGCCAGTGCTAGAAGCTAACGGATTCGGAGGTTAACAACTTGCCACCGCAGATTCTACAGCTGCTACTGCTTCAGGGGTATGAAGATCCGCGATCCCCAGCATCAAGTCCTGTTTCGTTAATTGCTCTACAAATTATCCAGAAATAAATTCGCAAAAGTTTCAAAATGAACAAAAAAAAAATCCAAACAGAACATCGCAGCAACACACAAAAAAAAAAAAAAAAAAGATGATGACAAAAATGAAAGTGAGTAAATTTTCTTTGCGCAGTCGCTTAATAAGTGTTTGGGCATTTCTTTTACGAATCCTACTGCTTTCTACTTTTTTATTTTTTGGTTCTATTGTAGACAAAAACAATACACTTTTGCACACTGGCATATGTTGTCGCTGATTAAGAAGAAAAGAAGAAAATCTATAAGATAAGCGTGGATCGAGTGGTCCGCCCATTCATGTTTCAATCTTCAAATTGCATATGGCCCGTATGTACCATTGCGTGTTGAGATCATACAATGTTCGTGATGGATCAAATCACTACACTTTTATCTACCAATGGGGTGATACATGTCCATCACTCTCGATTTCCAATCAAAAAGATAAAGCCAAGATCAATTCCGGAATATTGATCTGTCTTGAATTGCTAGCCAAAATCTTTCGTGGAAAGCGAATGATATGAAAAAGATCCGCCCCTTCCTAGAGGCAAAATACTGGTTAATAGACGTTTCCTCCGCAAGGAGGAGGCAGAATCCGTGCGGCATCTCCTCCTCCACCGTTTATGGACAAGAATGGTTTGGACAATTTCCAATGCTTGCACCGAATGATCTTTGGGCTATTGGGGCTTTCATAGAGCAAGAACTATGGGCTTGGCAAGGCACTCGTTTACAATGCCGCAAGAAAAGGAGGATTTAACTCAATTCCCCAGGCGGGATAAATACCCGTTATGGGGCATTCATTTCGGAATTCAGAACCCAAATCTTCTCAAGGCCTACCAAACTATGTTTCGCAAGTTTCATGACCATCATTTTGTTGCTCATACTTATAAAACTCGACACAATTCTATCTTATTCGATATCTGGTGACCATCCACCTTACGAAAGATATCCATACCTCCATTTACAGTACTCCTCTTAAAGACCAAACTTAGATCAAGTCTAAATTCAAACCATTGATTATGACCTATAATTTCTATTATACGCTTATTGAAATCAGAATCAAATCAGATTTTACCTCACCATTTCCAGCCAAATAATGTTAGTAATCCAAATCATTGCATATGATAGGTTCGTATAAGAATCCAACATCAGGATGTTTTGAAAGATATGGCATGTCTCAAAATGTGTGAAGCATAACTTATTATGACAAATTCCTAAATTTATCTGATCACCCTCCAAGACTGTTCTATGCGATCCTTAAAACTCAATAATTTCTCAGAGGCCAAATGCCAAGGTAATACGTGTGCCTGCAGATGATTGAGGACAACCAGCTCAAGTTCTTTTTCAGCACCACAAGCAACTTTTGATATACGCTTGATACCCTACCATTGAACAAACTAGCAGACTAAGATTATAAAAACTAACCAAAAAGAACAGAAGTCCTACGGTGACACTGGAACTTAAAAAAAAAAAAAAAACCAGCTTTAGCCCTTCACCCAGAGAATTAACAAGGAACCGATGGACTGCAGGACTGGTCCTAGCACCACCTAGAAGACTAAAAAATTCCTCCTAAGGAGAAGAGTCAAGACCTAGATAAGCAAACAGAAACAATCAAATGAAGCACAATGGAAAGCCATCGACTGCTCTGTTTTAACAGGACCACTAACCATGGTCATTAATAAGGCTTGTTAACAAATCAAACTTCTCATGAAATATGTTCATGACATCAGCCCACAGCTTGTGCATGACTCATAATGATGTCCGGATGACATGACGTAAATCTTCGATGTTGGAAGCCCGTTGAGCAACTTGATGAAGTTCATTTTTACTGCAGACAGAAAGAGATTGAGAATCTAAGTAGGCATTCGGTGGATAAGGATTCTCAGATATCTGTTCTCATTTTATTTGAGAAAGTAAACAGTCCAAAAAATGTGTTTGGTAACACTTCGAAAACAGTTGATGAAAGGAAAAATATCATCAAAATCAAAATTAAAAACTGAAGACAACTTTTTAGTGTTCACATTCCATGTGCAAACATGGAGATTTGGAATAACTATGCCTGTTTTCTTATTGTGATGGAACATGAGCAAATTCACACAACTCTCATCCCTTACAACATACATCATTTCCACTCAACAAATTTTCTGTGATAAAACATTGAAAATGGTTTTTATAAAAGTGGAAACAAAAAATGTCGTAGAAAACTTGGCAGGCCTCTAATTGTAGAGAACAAAATGACGTGTGAATCATGAGACAATGTTCAAAATTTTGCTATAGTAACTCCTGCATTTTTGTCCCACCACTTTCAACATCAAAACTTCATCGATTTCTAGAGGTGTCTACTGAAAGATGGTATGATACTTAAAGGTCGGGTGAAAACCTTAAGCATGAACAAAATTATTGAGGCTTCAAAGTATAAGCCATCATGTTGTTCAGCTTATGGTGACTCTTGAAAGTCAACTTGGGCATTTAAAATTATCAGAAAGAAAGTTCTTCTATCTAGCAAAGTTTATAGTTAATTCCAAGAAAAATTCCTCAAAATTGCTACGTTAACAATTGGTTTTGTTTTAAGGATGATGATCATATCCTGAGTTATATGAGTTTTACTTTTGGTAAAACCAAACAAAGTTGATACCTTTGAAACAAATATCAGTGCACATAAACAATCCTAATATAATCATAATATCAAATATAATCGGTCAATCGCTAATAATATATATATATATATATATATATATATATATATATATATATATATATATATATATATAACACTAGAACAAAGTTTCATGTAAAATTTGAATAACACTAAATCCTAGTGCAGTTCTACCTCTATAGGAATATTGAAGTATCAAGCACTAAGCAATTGAAGCCATGCATTCTGTTTCCAACCGTTTGACCCCCCTCTAGGTTCAACAATGTCTTCAACAAATTCTCCTGAGCATGCAACCATCAAATGACAAAGATCCTTGGATAAAGCCACCTAATGATAACAATTGCATACCAGTTAGTTTGCTCTGGCGAAACATCTAACATGATATCTGGAAGAATCCAATCATAGGAATAAAAGGTCCATTTGGAGTTTAGCAAAAGCTTCAGCATCTTACGTCTATCAAACTATTATCCAAGTTGTTTGGCATTTTAACCAAGCCATCGTTGAAGAAACGAACACACTGAATAAAAAAAAGAGAACTTTCTCGAGTCGAAGCAATTACCAGGAGAGATTGTCCACAGCCTTTGCCAATTGAAGCGATGAAGCACCACCTTGAAGTCCTCCGTAACCATCGCTAGCAAATCCTTCTCCGGATTCCACACCGCCATCTTCACCTGCCAATCGTAAGAAATTGAGCCAAAACCTCACAAAAAACCGAATGGGAAAACAATCGAATTGGCCCACCCATTATTAGGTTGCGAAAGAGGGCCGAAACAGGAGCCGAACCTGAGAAGCCAGCAGTTTGTCGAACTGAAGCTGAAAGGGAAGCACGTGCCGCGACCCTTTGTCAGTCTCCATAGCTGAAAAAGCTCCGGGAGCGGCCAAAAACACAGCCAAGGCGTCTGGTGGCAAATGCGAACTGAGAGGGAGAGCTAGTGGTGGAGGGTTAGAGCCCGAAAATCCTGGAAGAAAGCCTGATGGAAGAGGAGTGAAAGAGTAACGAAGTGCACTGGAGCCTGATAATTTTGCACAGAAGATTACAAAAGAGGAAGAACAGGCGGGAGAGAATTTGACTGTTGAGGAAGTAGAGTGAATTTGATTACGGGCCGAGCCTTGGGGCCCGGTCCCAATATGGGCTGCGATATTGGCTTAAACCCAAGCCCAAGAAACTCTAATTTAGCCCAAAATCTAAACCCAAATTTAACCGACATCCTAACTAAGCCCACTTCCCCGCCATTATCTCTCTACTGCAGTCCCCCGATCTACTGTCGCCTCTCAATTCCTCCTTCCAAACGAGCAGAACACGAGAATCCACCACGGTTAAAGTTCACCGAAAATGTACTTGCTAATCATAGGACAGATTACACCACACCGCACCGCACGTATTCATGTTGCCCGCACTTTGGATACCTTGACAGTCGAGATTAAACCGAACGGGGTTTGGTTCAGGCATTTCGTCGAACGTTTGAAGCGCACTGATTAAAAGGGGCCAAACCCGACCACCAACTTGCGCCGGGACTTGCAATAATTGACAGACAGCGACTCAAAACAGCGGCGCACAGACGAAGGGGGCCGGTGCTCGCGTGAACCAGACAAGGATGAAGCCTGGTCTGGCGAGCCCAGAACGGGGCAAGACAGGGGCACAAACAGAGGAGGCGTTGGCACAGAGTCCCTACCCGGCTCGATAACGGCGAATGGAGGGCGAGTTCGATAGATCGGACCACGTCCGGTCGCCTCGCACGCCTCCGAGCCAGGAAAAATGGGAAAAAGGAAAAAAAGGAAAAGAAGAAAGGAACTTGACCTACCGGAGAGTTAGCGAGGGGAACGAGAGCAGCGGGGTCAAGAGCGCGGTGGGGAGTCGTCGGACGGGTTTCGGGCGTGACCGGACTGCCGGAGGCCTCCTCGCTCTCAAACTCTCTCCCTCTCTCCCTCTCTCGGTTGCTCTTGTAGTCTCTCCACCCTTCTCTCTCCCTCTCTCCCTCTCTTGCTCTATTTCTCCCCAAAAATTCCACTTTTTTTTTTGGTCAGTCCTACTCTATTCCTACTCTACACTCATTCCCAGACTTTGCAGGGCGTGGGAGTCGCAACCTACTCTTGAAACTTACACGCCCCTACCCCATCCCCCTGAGAAAGTGGAGATTTGAACCCCTCACCTCCCCCTTCCATGTTGGAAGGGTGGCCACTGGGGTGAATCCCTAGTGGTTAAAAATCCCACCTTTGGCTCGCTCTCCTTTCCTCCCTTTTTGCTATGCTGTGACTAATTTCACTTTCCTTCCTAATTAGTCTTCCAATATATTTCGACTTTATGATATGATAAATTGTCTTTTCTTTAATTTTTCCCATGCATTAGGAAAAGAAAAATAAAAATAAATCGTATTCGTGATCACATTAAAGTTATACAAAAGAACTTAGACTACACGAAGCAAAAAATTACTTGACCCCTCTGATGTTTCTGGCCTATTTTGGTATTTAGTTCCTCATGCCTAAGTTATTTTAGATTGCACGCTCTGTGGGCTTCACGCATTGGTGTGCCACCTTTATGGGATTGGAAAGTGGAAGGAATGGCTAAGACTATATTGGAATGCTTTTAAAGGGGATGATTGAAATTAGGGTTAGTTATCAGTGCAGTCTTCCGGTTAGAAGGATAAGGGCTTTTATTAATCAACTATCTTTCATATTCTATTTAGATTATTTAATTAGAAACAATAGAGTATATATATATATATTTATTAAAGGCTTGTTTGATAATAATCCCGGGAATAAATTTTTTGCTCTGTTTTTTTGTTCCCGAGAACAAAACAAGTTTTTTGTTTCATCTTTTTTTTTTTTTTTGTTTCCGGAATAGATTTGAAATAGAATCAAGAAGCAGAAAAAAAAAATTGCTTCTTGTTCTCAGGCACGATTCCTAGAATCAACCTAATCTTTTCTTTTTTTATTCTTCTCTTTCCTTTTTTTCTTCTTCCTTTTGGCCGTTCGCCAACTTTGGCCATGGCCAACAATGGTCGATGATCGGCCGACAAGGATCGGCCGACAAGGATTGGCAACCTCGCCGAAGCATTACCAGACGGCAAGGCTCAGCCTTGCAAAGCTAGGGCAAGCCCAACCTCACACCATTGGGGCGAGGTCGAGCCTCACGGTGGCCAGGCAAGCCTCCAGCGAGCTCGCCGACCCTTACCCTGGCTTGGCGATGCTTCGGTGAGCTCGCCAGACCTTGCCCAGCCAATCTCTGGCCATGACGCCAGCCATCGTCATGGCTAGCGACTGGCCACAAAAAAAGGAGGAAGAAGAAGAGAAAATGAAAAAGAAAAAAGAAAAAATATAACAAAAGTATTAAAAAAATTTAAGAATCCTACCAAATACATTTTTATCCCGAGAATAAAATTTTTGTACAATTACCAAACACATTCTTTTGCTTGGAAATTGTTCCCAAAAATAGAATCAGAAAATATCATTTCTGATCAAAAATTACTTCCGAGAATAGAATTGTTACTAAACGTGTCCTAACAATGTTTTCCAAAAATAACTATGTAACTTGTTCTCCTTAAACTAAAGCACCCGTTAAAACAACAATTTGTATGTCCTTGTGGGACTCATATAAATGACAGTTTTCCACTACTCATGTATCACGTTGATCTTAGACAATATGTGATGAAAATTGTCTTTCCTAGAAAATCAAGCTATAGATAGATGTTTATTTATTTGTATAAGTTGGGCATGCTTATCGTCATTTTCTAAAATTTATTGCATGCTATAAATGAGTTTGTAATTGTCCATAGTTACTTACTCAAAATGCTTCAATCGGCCTCGCCAGATTTGGTGAGGGTTGACACTTGCCCTTGCCGACCATGGCTATGGTCAATGGCTAGCAATGGCCATCAACAGATAGAAAAGGGAAAGGAAAAAAAGGAAAAAGAAATCAATAAATTCAAAAAAATTATTAAAATTATCCACCTCAGCATCAATCGGCTGGCCGATGTCCATCTTTGCAATTTCTAGTTTAAATTGGCCTGATGAATTGAATTGGTACTAATGTGAGAAGGTTTAGGACTAAATTTGTCCAATTTTAAAGAATTAAAAATGAATTGGTACCAATATAATAAGTTTAGGACTTTCTTGACACTTTTCCTCTTGACAAGTGGTAGCAAAGATAGACAGTCAAGGATTGACTAAACTTTGCTCAAATCTTCGTCCATATGCCAGGTCGAGGTGAGTGATGACGTGATCGAGAAGATTTTGATGGGAGGCCTTGTTCTTGAGTACTTACATTTAATTGAGAAACTTGAAAGAGCATGAGATTGATAGATGTTGGTCACTTGAAGCTAACGATCCACTATTAAAGATTCTCGCTCCTCATTTTGCTGTCATTGCAAGTAACACAATGTTTTCTGCAATAAGAAGGTTAGAATAGTTGAAGCCTTGCGGTGATTCTTATTCTTAGTCGAAATAGCAACACTCTCATAAAAACTAAAAACGGAAGAGGATTACAATGAAGGTCAGGAGAATGAGTGCTGCAACCGTCATCACCAAGAGAGGCCAGTCAAAACAAGCACCATTTGAATTTTTTTTACCAAAATGAAAGTTATATTCTAACTTTGTGATGACCTTTGAAGAAACTTGAAGCTAACTTTACCTGAGCATCTTCAAAAGCTAGAGTATATCTTTCGAAAAGAGGATCGCTACCGATATCAAGCTTTTCAAATTTAGCAAATTGAGCAAACTTCACAAAATTGAGTCGGAACAACCGAGTCAATTGCCCATTAGCTTGCAAACAAATGCTAGCCGGGGGTTGAACCTGAGAAACCATCGGTTTATTGAACTAAAGCCGAAATCCGCATGGATATTAACCATAGTAAACTCAAAGCTGGAGGGTTGGAAGGAAAAGTTACTTACCAAAGTAGGAAAGGAAGTCTTGATTAAGAGTGTGGTGCAGGCCATACCAACCTATGCCATGTCGATCTTTAAGCTGCCAGTGTCCATCGGCAGAGCAATTGAAAGGCGAATAGCCTCATTTTGGTGGCATAAAGGGGATACAAAGAAGGGGATTCACTGGAAGAACTGGGAAGTTCTGAAAAATAGAAAAGATGAAGGAGGGATGGGGTTTAAAGACTTAATTACCTTCAATTGTGCAATGCTTGGTAAACAAGCATGGCGTTTACATACTTCCCCGAATGCATTATGGAGTAAAGTTCTAAGGGGCATATATTTTCCTCAGGGCGATATATGGAATGCACAGAAGGGTCAGAGATCATCTTGGGGTTGGCAGAGTATGCTGTTAGGTCGAGACACTATCAAAGTAGATATCAAATGGTTAGTCGGGAACGGCAAATCAATCAAAATCAGGGAGGATAAATGGTTATCACAGGAGTTAATAGGAGGACAAGTAAACCAATCAGAACCTACCATGGTGGAAAGTCTGATTAATGAAGAATCTCGAACTTGGAAGCAGTCCCTCATTCAACAGCTTTTTGAGGACAAAATAGTAAACGAGATTCAAGCCATTCCCCTGAGTAAGAACCCCAAACCCGACATCGGAATATGGACAGGAAACAGTACAGGGGAATTTACAGTGAAGAGCAAATATAACAAGGCCCATTTATCGACCATCATACTAAATCAAAACAAAGCCACTTGTTCATACCAGCCTCCACGCACTTTATGAACACAGATCTGGCGTCTCTCAGTCCCACCAAAAATCCGAACCTTTCTCTAGAGCATCTATCAAAATGCTGTTCCCACAAGGGAGAATCTCTACAAAAGAAAGATTAGCTCAGATCCATTATGTTAGATGTGTCACGCGCAAGTTGAAACCACCGAACATCTTTTTCTTTTTTGCGGGTGGACTAAACAGATCTAGAAAGATAAACTTTTGCAGGGAATGAACATTATGAAACAATTTAAGAGACTCGATCAATGGCTTCTGGCGGTCTTTGACTCAAGAAGGAAATCACCTGATCGGGAGTTCATCGCAGGGGTTTTATGGCAAATCTAGAAGGCTCGAAACTCGTGGATCTTTAGAGCAAAGGCTCCCAAACCGGCGGATATCCTTGATCTCGCATGAATCCAGAATATCGCCTTCAGCAAAGGGTCGAAGGACTAGCCAGGCCAAAGCACAACTCAACACTTACTAGTGAATTGGACACCATTGGGAAGTCGGGAGTTGAAATTGAACATAGACGCGTCATGGGTCCCAGGTGAGTTCCTTTGTTCTGTTGCCGGAATCGCCAGGGATGGAGATGGGTGCGTCGTCGATGGCTTCGCAGTGGAAGCTAGGGTTTCCTCGGCGTCTCAAGCAGAAGCAGAAGTAGTTCTACACGGGATATGCTATCTCAAGGAGTTAAAGTTGAGACACATGAGCAGTCAAGTAGTTCAATGGACTTGCGAAAGTGACAGTTTAGCGGTGGTGGAGTTTATAATGGGCCGGGCCAAGACACCTTGGAATTTAAAAGAAATTATTCAACACTGTCGAGAAGAGCTATCCATGTGCAACAACGTTTCAATAACCTATTGCCCCCAAGATGCAAACAAAGCTGCAGATTGGCTGGTATGTACCCATCGAGCAAAGAAACTTCCGTTAAATTGGGTGCATACACCCCCTCAATTTCTATGGGAACTTTTAGTTTCAGATTGTAAACCATTGTTGTGTTCTAAGACTACTTAATCAAATACATATATATTACTTTTGACCCAAAAAAAAAAAACTAAAGCCTAAATGGAAGCATGCTGCAGTCCTTCATCAACTTCCATAACTAAAAAGCTTTGCAAGCACCTAAAAAACGCAATGCTAGGGCTGGAACAAATCACGAGGAGTGTACAGAAACATCGATGGAAAATGCAAGCTAAAAGAGAGCTTGTGAAGGATAGAGCTCGAAAGATTAAGAGGAAGCCTCCAGGCTAGTGAGGCGAGGATAGAGCTGAAGAGCGAGATAAAGAATGGAAAAGTGAGAGAGAGTAAGAAAGCGCACTGGAGTTCGAAATCATATGGAGAATATTGCATTAAAGGAATGGGCAGGAGAGAATAAGAGATAGAAACAAGATTACAGGAGTGAAGGCGGACTCATTTGATTGATGGGTTGGCCGAGCTAGGTCGAATCGTCCCATATCCTGAATGGAACTTGTTGTCTGGGCTCATTCATCATAAATATGTGATTTTGGAACAGTCGATTACCGAGTGTTTGGTTTAGTTATAACCATAGTAGCTACCTTTTTCATACATTTGTCATCAAATTGATCAAAATCATAACAGATTGGAAATCACATCAACAAATTTCATTAAATTTGAATTAATGAAAGGACGATATTGAACTTTTTTTATATATCTTAGGAATTAGATTGAACATTAAATTAATGAAAAGTTTATGGATGACATGACACGTTTGACTAAAGTTCATAGACTATTTGTGTCATTTTTTCCTTTTGTTAGAGCTTAATCTTTGTTACAAAGCTAAACCAACATCAGTCAAGCTCCAATATCCCAATAGAAGCACAATCTCAAATGCACATCAATTGGGCTCTAGTGACCTTGTTTTTCACACTAGAAACATTTTCTACTTCAGTTCCAACAACGAATGATCAATTTCTTCCCAAAACTAAATTGACCAAAATGGAATTAACCTTAGCAATAAACAATAGTTTTTTCCAATAATAAATCTCAAAATAAGTAAATATAATGCTGAAATGTTAAAGAAACAAGGCAACAATAATACCAAGATTTTTACATTGAAAACTCAATGTAGGAAAAAAAACCATGAATTGCTCAAAAACTTTCACTAATCACCAAGAATAGTAACATCAACATTGCAATAATATTTCATTGTTATGGAGACGGATCAATTCAAATAGAGCAAGAAACCTTAATCGCAATTAGAAAAAACGAGAGAATCTAGAGAAGATTTTCAATGAGCGAAACTGATCAACTAGTGGTCTTGATTTAACGAACAACAAATTGAAAATTGAGCTAATTTTTGACAACGTTTGGCCTTCGATCCGGGACTTGGAAACTTGCTTTCCCTTTTTTCTTCTCGTGTGTTCTTACTGGGGAACGCTCTCTCTCTGTCTTTCCATTCTCCTTTTTCTTCTGTGTTCTTGGGAAACTCTCTCTCTCTCTTCCTCCCTCCTCTCTACACTCTTCACTCCACGAACACCTCCTCTCTTTCTTTTTTGTTTTGACTTTTTGGCCTTTTTCTTTTTCTTTCATGTTATGTTAGCTGAGCCTCACTGAGGCCGACCTAGACAACAATCCTCCACCAATAGGAATAAGATCTCAGTCTTGCAAAACTTTGATTCCACGACCTTTGACCTGACAGGCTTCCCATAAGTAGAATCTCGAAGTTCTTTATCAACCCAACAAACTTTGGAAGGCAAGCATCGAATTGCTTCCACTTTAACATGAAGATCAAAACCCGAATCACAAAGAACTCTCTTTGAATAATGAGTCCAATAGACTTGTGTCACGGGCCGAGAGTTTCCTTGGCCTTGGAAACGACCCGCGGGCGCCTAGCGAGCGGAATTCGCCAGGCCAGCCCTTTCTTTAGCTGTTCCACGAACAATACGGTGAATAATTCTTCGTACGAGATCCTACCACGCCCAGCTTCGCTCGGGCGTCTGGTCCATCAAGTAAGACAGCAGTTCTCTTTAGGCACAACAACTGGTTTCGGCCTGCCATGGCCTCGTCAGGAAAGCGGCATCAGCTCCCGACCAGTTTGTGCACGGGAGGCCTACCCCGTCTTCAGAGCTCCTAAGTGATATAATCCTTCTATCCTAGAACTCCTGGCACCAACTGTCCTGACGCCACTCCCACGGACTAGTTGTGTTCTACCCTTCTGCCTCATACTCTTCACCAGATAATCCCAAGCGCCACTCACAAGTGTCACGAGTACGGGAGGATTCACGGACCGTGACATTCTCCCCCACTCAATTCGCAACGCCCTCGTTGCGATCTCTGCTCTTTCGCTTCCTTGCGTAAGTTAACCATTGATGTGCCACTTTTGGGAATTCACATCGAACGGTCACGCTCGCTCAACAAAACAGGTCTTGCTCCATTGGTAGCCTCTTTTGATCTCAACCGCTCGGCCCTTCAGTCACCTGCGCTTTTTGGCGAGTGTGGCATTTTTCGCCAACTGCATCTTTTGGCAGCACCCTTTCAGCCTAATCAGTATCTTGACCCCAGCAGACCAGTGGAGGTTCTTTTCTTGTTGAAAACGTGATAGTAGACCTCTTCTTCGAATTCACCGATCGATCCAGGAACATTATCCCCATTCTGCAAGGGTTCGGTTCTTCTCGAACTCCTTATCAGCTTGGCGAGGAACCGACTCGTCCCAGTACTATTGCCGTCCTTGGAGCAAAGAGCGCAGCTTCGTTCGAGCATCTTTTGCCCCGGCCATCCACTTTCCGCCGCGCTAGGACAGGATCGGGCACTCATCAGTTCGACCCACTAGAGCGAGGAACTCGATTCTCCGACTTGCTTACTTGATTACTAGAGGGATTCCTGCTTTGATACCACTTGTCACAGGCCGAGAGTTTCCTTGGCCTCGGAAACGACCCGCGGGCGCCTAGTGAGCGGAATTCGCCAGGCCAGCCCTTTCTTTATCTGTTCCACGAATGATACGGTGAATGATTCTTCGTACGAGATCCTGCCACGCCCAGCTTCGCTCGGGCGTCTGGTCCATCAAGTAAGGCAGCAGTTCTCTTTAGGCATAATAACTGGTTTCGGCCTATCATGGCCTCGTCAGGAAAGCGGCATCAGCTCCCGACCAGTTTGTGCACGGGAGGCCTACCCCGTCTTCAGAGCTCCTAAGTGATATAATCCTTCTATCCTAGAACTCCTAGCACCAACCGTCTTGACGCCACTCCCACGGACCAGTTGTGTTCTACCCTTCTGCCTTATACTCTTCACCAGATAACCCCAAGCGCCACTCACAAATGTCACGAGTACGGGAGGATCCACGGACCGTGACACTTGCATATATGTGTCAAGTATGATACTAACTTAAAATACAACCGTCTAATTCGAAAGCCATCATATCAAACAAGTTGGCTAGACTTTCAGTATTTTGGAAACCTAGTAAGTTAATGGACAGTTTCAGCTCTACAAAGCTTTGATATAAAATAATTAGGGAAATGTGGGATGATAATATGCAAGCATCCTTTGCCATTCCAAAGATGCATTGTCAGAGTTTGGAGAAGTTCAAGAAACATTGAGTCCCCAATCCTTTGATGATCTCGAAAGTCTTCCATAAACCCATATTAAAGCCGTTGGACTTTGGAATAAGATTTCAAGTTTGAAACGTAACTGCAAACAAAAAATTAGAAATAATATGTAAGATATGAAGAATAAAATATTGTTCATTAAGAATCGACATCAAGAAGTCAAATATAAGCAAATCCAGAGTCATCCTATAGAGCCACACAGAGAAATGAATAGCACGAAAAAGTAGTTCTGCTCTACACACGTGGATATCTGGATCATATATGTAGTTTCAGATTAAAGGTATATACCCCATACAAGGACAATGAATTGCAAATGTATCCGATGGATGTTGAAACTGACATAAGAGGGAATAGTGATAATAAATTCTTACAAAGTTTCTTTTTCAAAATAGAAGAGAAAGACATCTGGGCAGCTTCCTTCAAAGTGTGATGATCAAATTAGGTTTTAATCAAGAAAGGTGAGATCGGTATTTCTATACACAAGGGTAACAAGCTAAACAGAGAGCCCAGTCTGATAAGATCACCCAACTAAAGCTCCCATGTACATTATCAAGTGATCAAACTTGAGATCAAATACCAAAAAATAGACTATTAGATGGAGGGTAATTGAAAAACCATTGTTGAGGATAACCTCCAGAAGACAATCCCAAGCCCCCAATGGTGTCCTTCTCTTTCTCTCATTATAGTCTCAAGGTTCTGATCACTCGGGCAAAGAAATGAAAAATATAGGTACAACTTTATGGTAATAGGCATTTGGATAGAAATATCTACATACGAACCCTATTAACAATAAGTTCTAAACTAGCCATACAAGAAATGGTTATTTCAGCTCAAATAATTAAAGAGTTGGCTAAACCTAAAAGCAAAAGCTTTTTATTAAATGATTGCAATGTTTACAGAAACCAATTTTAAGCCCAGATAATCATACTTAAACTCCTGTTATGCATATGAGGAGATCCAGAATTTCACATTTGGTACACATATCAGCAATGAGGACCCGCCTTGAAGGGGGGATGAAGCAATCACTGCAAACAACAGAAAACGGTAGTGATTTATCCCATAGTTCATATTTTTCCCACTGAGGCAGCATTTGTAAGAACATTTATGAATGGAAAAAGTAGATATAGCATTAATGTGAAGAATCTACAATGAAAGAGCAATAAACAACACATTCAAGTAAGAACTTTTATGAGCAAACAGGATTCTATCACATTTTAGTTTTCTAACTCATTTGCTGATACCTATGTTCCATCTGTTGAAATTCCTTTGCAAGCGTCCTTCGCAATTATTCAATGTCCCCAAATCCTCCAAACTGCAGTAGTTCTCTAACTCTCTGCATTGTTTCTCTGATGCAATACTGAGGTTAAGACATCTTACTTACTGAACAAGATATATCAAGGTAGAAAATATTAAAGCTATTGGATAGTGAAATAATATTCTTAGTTTGAAACTTAAGTGCAAATAAAGCATTAGAAAAAACATGTAAGATATGAAAAATGAAATATTGTCTATTAAGAATCGAGATCAAGAAGTCATATCAACCTTTAAGTTGAAAGATGCATAATTGTTCTCTTGGGCATCTTCTTCCCGGTTGAGACACAGTAGAACTGCCGCATGGGACTTCAAGCCTAGTAATAGTTTTTCATTCTGCTTAATATTTATACCATGTTAGAAACTATTGTACCACAGCATGTATAAGTGCTGCAAGCACTAGCATATAAAAAGCGACACACCACATATCCATAGTTAAGTAAAGAAAGCTAGATTGGTAAGATAGCATTCAATATGTATTATGTAAAAACAAACCCTCTTCCAAGCAAAACATAGTCCATGAATCAGATGATGGTTAATAAATTTGTGGAAGTCTCAAAGAAAGAAATGCAGTAGTATCAACCAATGCGTAGCCATCGTACTCATAACTAAACAGCTATAGCTTAATGACATAACCAGTTATTTATGAACATACAAATTCCATCATTCAAGAGTTACCTACACCATAACTTTTTTAATTTGATTGCACGTATTTGAGTTTCAATATTCAAAATAAACTATTAATTTGATGAAAATGACCATGTCACATATGACTGTTTCCATTAAGACCATCGACTGAGAGTGCAAATCCTCACAATGATCTCCAACTCTGCAAATGCTATGCTGAAATTTGTCATCGACATTTGAAGCATTTTCAATCATCAATGACAACATCAGCAGCAAGGTGACAATTTCCTATCCTACAGGAGAACGCAATTAACCACATCAATTAGATTCAAGTCCTAAAATGTACATATATATTGAATCTATTATTAATGTATAACATGTGAAAAAAACAATTCATTTAGGCTATATATCTCTTCTAGTTTGCTCATCTGTTTAACAAATGGCCATGTTCAATGATCTAATAGGATTTGTTAAGCTTATCCTGCTGAGATTGACAAATCTAACAGTCCATATTTACTTGACATTGGCAAACATGACCAGTAAACATGGATTGCCATCTCTCTTAGCAGCAAAATGTTCATTCAGCAAGCTTGCTATTTGCATTGAATCATTCAGCTTTTGAGCAATTCAAAATATTTCTCATGAGAGATTAGAGAAGAACACATTTTGATGATAAAGGATTCTTCCAGGAGGAATTTCTTGTTGAGAAGTAATGAGGGTAACATTCAACAATAGCATGGAAAACTTACTTCTACATCATGCAGTGAAACTGTACCATCTTCAAGTCCCAAGACAACAACCTTGATAGCAAGACCTCAGCATAATGATGTTATACGTTTACCTAGAGTAGACTAGAATAATGAAGAAGCCAGTATTGACGATACACAATGAATGTGCAAAGAAAAGTGGGTTCATTAAAAAAAAAAATAACAGAAAAATAATAGGGAGAGAGAGAGAGAGAGAGAGAGAGAGAGAGAGAGAGAGAGAGAGAGAGAGAATAATGAATAATCTCCTCACAATAAAATTAATAGAAGAAAAGGGAAGATAGAGAACGTACAGTAAACAGGAAATGTTGGTCAAAATTTGTTAAGTAAATTAAAGTGTCATAATGGTACAAGATAACTGAGAGGGATATCGGTCACTTGATATTCTTATTCTTTGGGCTAGTAGGTCATCTACAAGAATCTATAATTTTTTGGCAGCTTCCAATCCATTATCCCAATCCAATCGTGTTGTCTGCTTTGAACCTCGAGGTGCAGTGGATCCATGAAAGCTTACTTTAGGTGAGGATCACAAGGGTACAAGTATCTACAATTGAGGATCTCTACAAAAAGCATTCGAGGGTTGGCCCGGGTAGTATAGTGCACTCAACACCGTGTTCTCCAAATCCAGAAGACAATATGAGGCGTTAGATGTTTCAGGGGCAAAACAAAAGTCTCCTCTAGAAATTTTTCCATTGAGAATAGATAGCAAGAACTGCCAAGGATAGGCATCTAATCCTAAGCTCTTACGAATTTGAATTACCAAGAGATAAAGTAATACAAGAACTGAAGATACTTGGATGCAACAACCTCGACACTCCTAGTCTCTACGTCTTCTTCGATTCCTCACTCCATCCCTCTCGACCAAATTGTCATACCAGTATGTAGCATAGCCTGAGGTATCCTCTTAACAAGTAAGTTAAACTCCCACCAGTGAACTGAATTAATAAAAATGTTGTGACAAAATGCCCCTCTCTAATCAGAAGAAGACAAATTTACTTCAAGTAGTACAAAATGTGAGAAACTTTATAGCCTATACTTTACAATCTAGTATACATTGAATATCTCTTTGTAAGGAACGCTCAATCATTAAAAAAGAGGAAGAAGAGGAGCTAGAAGAAGCTTTACATTTTGAGAAACAAAATTAGAAATCTACGGAAAACTATATAGATGCTCGACAGCATTGGGATTGTATTCTACAGGGCCTAAACCTGCCAACTCCATGTGGGCATTAAGCATTTTTGCGTCCGACATACCTAGTCTATCTAGCATAAATGACATCCCCATCTCCCCCTCCCAAATTCAAGTTATTTATTTTAATGGACACTTTAACTGGTGTACCCAGAAGGACGACGACATGCAAACACCATTTACCATTCCAAGGATGCATTGCTATAGTTTAAAGAAGTCCAGCAAACATCGAGCTCCTCATCCTTTGATGATTTTGTTTCCTTTTATAAGCGCCTTGCGAAAGCTCTCATGGATATTATAGCACTTACATCAACCTGTCACGCCCCGATCCTCGAGCACGCACACATCCTTCTACTTGGTCGATTTTATAATGCGATATCCCAAGACTAAGCATCGCCGACCCTTTTGTTTATTAAGCACATGCGGAAGCAGTTATAAATCTCCAGACAGTAACACAATGTGATAGAAAAGTAAGGCCATATTTTTCATATTGAAATCCACAACCAAACTTTTATACATAGCATAACTCGAAGTCTATTCATAAGACTATTCACAACATTCTAGTCTCACACTATTCATATTTAGACAGGATTCATAAAGAAGATGGGATCATAGTCCTCATCCGGGTCGTACCCGGATCATCATCAGGGTTCTCCTCCAGGTACTCCTCTTCGGTTTCTTTCTCCTTAGGCTTCTCATCAGGGTCATGAAATGTTGTCCCACAACCGGGATGAGACTATGTCTCATCAAGTTCTACCCCACTAAGACTCGATTAGGAAACCAATATGCTAACCAGGCTGCCTATACACGCACGGGTCAGAGGACTTACCTTGACCTCAGATTCCACCTGCATATTAGTACAGTTCAATAGGCACCTAAGCAATTACATCACAGCTCAATATTTCGATCCATCGACCTAGTTGATTTCATGTCAATTCGACTATTCCCCAGTCGTTTCCCTTATTTAGTCTCCAATCGTACTCACGACTTCACGAGCATAAACTACCAAATTCGATGGCAACAAATTACAGTCCCGAAGGACATGACCTATCTTTGGGTAGCAAATTACGGCCCAATGGGCGCAACCTTTAATAGGTGGCAGATTACGGCCTTATCAGGCGCGACCCTTACCGGATGGCAAATTACGGCCTTAATAGGCGCGACCTTTAATAGGTGGCAATTTATGGCCCAACGGGCGCGACCGATTCTAAATTCGGTGGCAAAACTCGGCCCCGCTGGCACAGCCATACTCACAACCTTTCACAGTCAAATTCTAATTGAATACTGACACTGATCAATCTTGGGATAAATCCCCACATACTCATCAACTCACTCAATTTTCACACGATATTAACGTACCCGTTGGATCTCAGCCAAAAGTATATTCACTTAACTCTTACAAACTCCTCCACTTAATAGCCCATCAAAACATTATTGACGCTAAACAATCGTACAGGGCCATCCGCAACTCAATTACTCAATCTTAATCAATTTAGGAATAATTCCTTAAATTGCACAATTAATTCAATTTAGCACAACGTAGAGCTCAAATAAATAAACGGACTGCACCACGACAATCAACACGAAATTTCGGTCGTCGGCTATCCTTGCCTAATTTCCGAAAAATAAATAATTAAATAATTACTTTCGAAAATTAATAAATAAATACTAACAATCCAATTTAGGCCCGAATGCCTAATTGAAGCCCACTAAGGGTCGGGAAAAATCCCGAGATGCATTCAATAAATAATAGTACGTCTCTACTTGCTAATGACTAAGTCTAACCACCTAACATGCATCATTAAGTCACTAATTTAATTGTTCAAAACTAATCTAACCACCTAATTGCACTTAATTAAATATAATCAACCCTTAAGCATCATTAGTCTACTAAGTGAGGATTAGTGAGATTACTCACTTGATTAAAAGCAGGGACCGGGACACCGCAACGGCAATGCGACGGTGGCCGAAATCCAAACTTTTGACGACACCGACAGGCTTGGACCGGGCCTTAAACTTGGGCCCAACAAATCTCAGCCCAACTGAGATTTATTCTTGCTTTGGGCTGGACCCAAATTGGGTTGGGCCTGCTGAAGATGGGCTGCTCTTAATCAACTTGGGCTGGCTTGCGGGGAATTGGGCTTGAAGATGCCAAACTGCGGGCTGTTATTGGGCCACCTAAAATGATCAATTGCTGGGCTGAAGTTGTTGAAATTCTAGAAGATGATGGGCCCGCTAGGCTGAAGACGCTGGGCCGCACGAGGAAAGAAGTCGCTGCAAGCTTCTGAGATATTTGGGCCGAGGATCCGCGGGCGAAGGGAACGTGCGGCTTGGACGGCAGCTGGCTTGAGGCTTCGCTGGAAGCTGCTGCTCGTGAAGGCTTCGCTGGAGGAGGCGTTGGAAGTGTGCGGCTTCACTGGACACACGAAGGAGCTGCAGGTCAACCAAGGGGCTTCGGTGGCTTGTTGTTGACCGGGAAGGGCAGCTGTGGACGCGTGGGTCGGTGTTGCTTCGGTAGGATGAAACAGGCGAAGATAGGATGAACTTCGGTGGAGTGATGGAGCTTCCAAGGTCCACGGCGTGGGCGCAAAGTGAGCTTTGGTTGACCGAGCGTGAGGTGTGCTGGCGTGAGTTGGGCGAGGAGAACACTGGATGGAGCAGCTTCTGCCGTGAGCTGCTTTGATCGGTGGTGCTGGACAACGCACAAAACCGAAAGAAAAAAAAGGGCTTCGGTCGTTCGTGGGCTTCAAGGAGTCAACACCACAACTCTTGCTGAATAACTTTGACCCATGGAGGATAGACGTGAGACAAATGGCAGCAAGGAGGTTCGGTGGATGAAAATGAAAAGGGAATGAAAATGGAAGCTGAGCTTCGTCGAAGGCAAAAAAGGGAATGAGAAGCAACGAAGAAGGGAGAGAGAGGCTAAGCTTGCGGTTGTCTTGCGTGAGAGAGAGAAAAATCAAAGCCAAAATATCTCCATTAAATGCTTGGTCTCCCATAGGCTCCAAACTTATCCCTTATGTCCCCTTAAAAGCCCTCAATCTTATCCTACAAGTCTCCAATTACTTTCTTGTAGATAATCCACTAAATAATCAAATTGAAGCCCCAATATTCTGCCCTTTATTTCCAATTTCGAAATTCACCATCTTAATTTCAATTTCTTCACTCAATTTCCCAAATTGAGATCCGATTTTGATGAAGAAAATTTCCAAACAATTTTCTATAAGTCCCGGACATTCAAAGGCTCAGTCTGGAAGTCCAATTTTCTATCAATTTATCCCATCTGAATTTCCGCCAAATTTCCGTGACGTCTGAAACGGTTTTCCGTAAAAATTCTTGAATCTCCGAAAAATCTTCTGAGACTGAATCAACGTTCCTAAAATAGCTCGTGACACCACAGAACTTTCGATTTCTAAAATCGGGTTCGAATTCACGGTTAATTTTCATTCGACGCGTTTTTAGCGTGACCTAGACTACCAGTTAGTTTTCAGAACTTTTTAGTGCAAATGACCCGTGGTCGATTTTCTTCGAGCCACAATGAACCCACTCGACGCATTGGCAACTCTCGATTGTCGTAGAAATCTTGAGAATTCAAATACGAACACAGGGTACCAAAACGATAGAGAATTCAGTCTAGTGTCGACCGACGAGAATTTTCCAATTTAGTGGTGTCACCCACGATTAGCCACACATCTCTGTCGAACCGATCTATATCTGATCTCTAATCAATTTACATCTGTGCCGTAATGATCTCAGCAGATGAACACGGTCGAGCAGTCGATTCCTGGTCAAATTCTCAAATCTATTTGCCTTAAAATTCTTAATAGTTTTCCCAGAGAGTCTAGTTATCTTTAGAATGATCAGTTCTGAGAACAACCCTATAGATGCGTCAA
Organism: Eucalyptus shirleyi; assembly: GCA_017140165.1. Lineage (NCBI taxonomy): Eukaryota > Viridiplantae > Streptophyta > Magnoliopsida > Myrtales > Myrtaceae > Eucalyptus > Eucalyptus shirleyi. The sequence continues at coordinate 43,475,012 of CM029450.1, forward strand.
TGAAATGCCCGATTTATTCAATAGAAAACAAGACTGAAAATCTGGGATATCACACAACCAGTGGCATGATAACCGAATCCTGCCAGTGAGTTAGATGAAAATCAATCCAGCAACTAACATCAAATGAACTACTAACAGTTCGAAGAAATTTACAAGTCTTTATTTGTCAAACTTAATATTCTTTTTGAACTCTTTGGATCCAAATAATGGGGTAGCTAACATCATTGACCATAGAAGCTTTGACCAAATTAGCATAGTGAATTCAACTCAAATTGCTTGCTTTTGTGGGACATAGTACGATTTTCTACCTTTATCATTATGTGCTATTCATGCATTAGAATTAATGCAAGACAGTTGTCAAATGGCATATAGGGTACCAAAAGGTTTCCTCAGGAAACTTAATGGAAATGCTTCCTGAGTTTTCCTTTTCAGCAAGTAGATGAACTAACAAGAGATTATGCACAATATAAGGAATTATTCTATAGTATGGCCGATATTGTCAAAAGAGATTCTGCTAATGTCTTGCTTGGCTCAAAAGTACTGGTATATAACAGATGACTTTACCAACTCTACAAACATCAAGATGCATTCTTTTGCTAATAGTATGTTCAATCTGTTGGAATTCCCTGCACGTCTGTTCCATCTATTGAAATTCCCTGCAAGTGTCCTTTGCAAATATTCACTGTCCCCTCCAAATTGCATTAATTCTGTGGCACAATAATGCGTGTAAGACGTCTTGCTGACTTAACCTGACCTGACGGAATAAATCAAGGCAAAAAGCGCAAGAAATTACATTTTATCTTTCAAAAAGTGAGACCTTCTAATCCAATGAGGAACAACAATCAACCCATCAATTTTAACCCTTGTTACCATGTGGATAATTAAAATAGTGCTGGACCAAAAAAAGAAGACCACGATTGACAACCAACAAACCACCCTAACTTGAGTCACCTTTATCTATTTGAAGTGCTCTTAAGTATTTATGAAAACTGTAGCAAGATGACATGAAATGAAGAACTAATAACAAACCAGGATTCATTTACAATTGCACATCATCAGTTTAGCAACTAATTTGGTGCTAGAGTGCATGAAAACAATACTAGGCTTGACAGCATATCATTTTGACATTTAAAGCATGACCAAGTTCCATCACACCATAGTATTAGAATTCTCTGGCACGCAAATGAATAGCACAACCCAGTGAAGGCCTACCAAAATAGTTGCTACAGTACATGAAGGAAATACTAAGCTGTCCATACTACGCAGTATCCAAGGAATATTAAGCTAACCAACTTTCTAGCTTCGAAGACAGAGAGACTGTCCACAACCTCTACCAATAGAAGTGACAAAGCACCAACTTTAAGTCCTTTGTGACCATTGCTAGCAAACACTTCTCCAGTTTCCACTCATTATCTTCACTTGCCAATAAAAATCGAGCAAACTTCACAAAATCGAGTCGGAACTATTGAGTTGATCGCCCATTAGGTCGCAAAAGAACGATGGGAGCGAACTTGGGAAGCCAGTGGTTTTTCGAATTGAAGTTGAAATGGAAGCATGAGGCACTGTGGTCCTTTGCTAGTTTCCATAACTAAAGCTTTGTGGGCAGCCGAAAACACAGCACTAGTGCTGGAACAAATCGCAAGGATGCGAACTGAAAGAGGGCTTGTGAAGGATAGAGCTCAAAGAGCCCAGAGGAAATGTGGCCTGACAACATGCAAACAACCTTTTATCATTCCAAGGATATATTGTCAGTGTTTGGAGAAGTTCAAGAAATGTTGAACTCCTAAACCTTCTATGATTTTGATTCCTTTTAGAATAGCCTTGTGAAAGCTCTCTTGGATATTTCGGCATTAACATCAACCAGTGGAATGATAATCGAATCCTGCCAATGAGTAAGATGAAATCAATCTAGCAACTAACATCAACGGACTACTAATAATACTCCAAAGTTTATGGAACTCTGTTTGTCAAACTTGATATTCTTTTAGGACTCTCTGGATCGAACTAATGGGGCTTCTAATATCATCCACCACAGAAGCTTTGATCAAATTAGCATAGTGTATTCAACTCAAGATGCTTGTTTTTGTGGGACATGGTATGATTCTTTTCCTTATCATTATGTGATATTCATGCGTTAGAATTAATGCAAGACAGTCTCCAAATGGCGTTTAAGATACTAAAAAGTTTCCTCATGAAACTTAAGGAAATGCTTCCTATGTTTTTCTTTTCAGCAAGTAATTGCACTAACAAGAGCTTATGCACAATATAAGCAACCATTTCATAGCACAGCAAATTATGCCAAAAGACATTCTAGTTAATGTATTGCCTGACTCAATAGTTCAGGTATATGAAAGATGGCTTTACCCACTCTACAAACATCAAGATGCATTCTTTAGGAGGCTTGGAGTAGGTATATCGTGGACTCAAACCAAAAGAACATGGATGCATAGGGAAGAAAAATGCAAATTCAAATTTTCTCAATTGATCCAAATATTTCAAGATGTTTTTGCTTCTACCCTGTTTGCTAGTTCACTCACGACCACACCACTAAACTAATATGATTATCTTAATCTGCTAATGAAGACAATTCTATGAGATAAAATGGGTGGAACACAATGGTTGGACAAATTTTATCCCAAGTTAGAAGCATATGCATACTAAGGGATGCCCTATCAACATGCTCCTTTTGCATTGTAAATTCACTCTTAAGTGTACCTTAGAAATATGCAGTCATGAATTGCATGATGAGCGTAGAGCAAACTAAAACCTCACATCACAAGGATTGCCATAAAGGGTCCTTCATTTAGCATTTTCTTCGACCTATACCACCTTTGGCATGCTATCAAAAACTTGTACACGTCAGTTTTTCAATACTTCCAGCACTCCAAAATCAATCAAATGTCGAGAATCTCTATTTTTCTGCATAGAATGAAGGATCTTACTTGAAAACTAATGTCAATTGATGTGCATTGAAAGCCTCATCTTTTATTTCTACTGGCATGATAAGCAAAACCATTTTGCCAAAGCACACATTAACTTCCACAAACATCTCCCTTGGATTCCTTGAATTCAAGTAAGAAAACAATGGTGACACTATCAACCAGGAAATAATAATGACAAGATCATAACTCTTGAAAGATATCGCAAGCAGGAAATTCAAATGAAAATTGGGCAGTAGATCTCAAAAGAGCAAAGGTTAATTACCTACTTTATGTACCTTCGTTAGAAAATGTAGATCATTGCAGTATATTACTCATCCCATAAGTACTTATAGCCCATAAAAACCCAGTCACGTTCCTTCATTTCCCTAGATGCAATCTCATAATATCGATAAATCTGAGTTCTAGATAATTCTGGAATTGTTTTGAGTGACTTGCATCCAATGATATTCAGTTCTTCCAAAAACTCCAACCTATCAAGGCCTTGAATTTCGACCAAGTTTTTGCACTCTCTAGCATCTAATATCTTCAGACTCTTGGATTTTGGAAGGAGTAGCCTTTCAATTGAAAGGCACGAAGAGACATGCAGTGTTTCCAAGGACTCCAACCTATCGAGGCCTTGAATTTCAGCTAATTTCTTGCACCCATCAAGATATAGTTCCTTCATACTTCTGGATTTTGGAAGGTCTAGCCTTCCAATTGGAGTGCACCTAGTGATATCTAGACTTTCCAAATACTCCAAATTATCGAGCCCTTGGATTTCGGCTAACTTTTTGTGTGACATCCCGAATTTTGACCCCGTCCCGAATATATGAAATGGACATCTCGTCGACGCACCGATGGTCCTTTTTCTCTAAGCTGATCACTCATGAGTTAACCAATCTATTGGGTGAAGCCGTTAAGGGATATAATCGCGGTAAAATCCCTAAAAGCTACTCAATAGGTCGGATTGGACTAAAATCGCGTTTGGCCAATTTTAACCATGAAATTGAATTCGGAGTCGGGAATCGGACGTTCGAACATGTCATGATTTATTTATAGGATGTCCTCTTGTCTTTCGGAGAAATTCCATTGAGTTCGGGATTTTTCAGAAAATCACTTTGGATGATTCGGAAATGAATGAAGATTCAGATTGGCCGAATTGAAGGAATCTTCGAACTGCAAACCGAGCTAATTGGCGAAGGGGGACTGTAGAAATTATATGGGCTTTTTGTACATCGAAATTGGACATCGATTTGCAGACATCAAGGATGAAATTGAATCTCAAATTGTGAAATTCGAAATTAGTAATGGGGCAGGAAAATTGGACTTCAATTTGAATATTATTGTGGAAAATTATTGGCTAGAAAGTATTAAGGGGACAAGGAGGATAAGCTTGTAGACTAAGGGAGACCAAGCATTAATGATATAGGATAAGCTTGTGGACTTTTGTTTCTCTCTCATCCAACTTCTCGGACAAGCTTTTGCTGATCTTCTCCTCCTCGCTCGATCCCTACCTCAGCCGAAGAACCATTTTATTTCTGCATTTCATTTGGTTTCCTTCGTTCTGTCTTCAGCATTTTCAACACCACCGAAGCCATCGATTTCCCTGCTGCCGTCTCCACAGTTGCCACGGCTTCAAACCGCATCATCATCATCACCGTCCACCATCATCCAACGACACCATCATACTCCCTCAGCCCTCCGATTCTCCCCACCGTTCCTCCTCTTTCGTCCAACAGTCAACCGAGTAGTGCCCTCTCTCCACCGAAGCTTGCTCCACTTTCAATCTCCTCTGCTTGTGTCTTCTTCGGTCAGAATTTCCTCAGCTGAAGACCACGAATCTCCACGGTTGCTGCCACATGTCCATGAAAGACCTCCCTTCGGTCAAGCTTCTTCTCCGGTGAGGTGTGGTTGATCGAAGCTGCCAGCGGACGCCTTCCATCTTCAACCGAATCAACGAAACCAGCAAACCCACCGATCGTCCTCTCTGTCTCACGTGCGGCACCCCCGGGATGGCCTAGCAGCATCCCACGATGTTGATTTCTCCATTTTTGTGTCACCGTTTCTCGCTTGCCCTCTGTCCAGCAACGTTGAGCAGAAAAGGATGCAGCCTCATCATCTCTTCTCTCCGTCCATCAACCACCGAAGACCAGTAAAATTGCTGCAGTTGCCCGTGTCGTCCATTGCTCCACCGAAGCCATGCATCCAGTCAACACCAGTTGATCCCCTGCCCGTGTGTTGACTCCAGCAAGCGGCCGAAGCTGTTCTCTCCTCCGATCTTGCCACGCGTGGTCTTCTCCAGCTCGCGGCCACCGAAGTCCAGTTTCCTCAACTCCTTCGCTGTCTCTGTTGACCGGACTTGTTGCCCCGCACGAAGCCGATGGATTTCGGCCCAGCAACCTTCAATTTCACGGGCCCAGGAGCCCCGTGATTTTCAACCGAGCAGCCACTTGAAGCCCATGTGAAGTTCAGCTTCTTCAGCCCAAAAGCCCAATAGTTGGGTCATTTCGAGCCCACTTGAACAGCCAAGTTCGGCCCAAGAATTCAGCAGCCCAAGCCCACGAAGCCAAGCCCAACCGCATGTTCAGCCCAAGCCCAGCAATTTGCTGTGGGCTTGCAAGGCCTTTGGGCCCGGCCCAAGTGATCGTCGACGTCGCCGAAAATTCGGATTTCGGCCGCCGTCGCTCCATCGTGTCGCCGTCGCGGTGATCCGGTCTTTGCTTTGTCAAGTGAGTAATCTCACTAATCCCGGATTAGTTGGCTAATTATGCTTAAGGTTGGTTTAGTTTTAATTAATTATGTTTAGGTTGTTAGATTAGAATAAATTAGCAATTATTAGTCAATTGTGACGCGATTAAGTTAAATTGATTGCGCAGTTAGTAAGTAGACGTGGTCTACTAATTATTGGAAGCATCTCGGGAATTTTCCGACCCCTAATCGGGCTTCAATTAGGCTTTTCGGGCCTAAGTGGAATTGTTGGTATTTAAATATTAATTTTCGGAATTAAATTAATTAATTGTTTATTTTCCGAAAATTCAATGGAGATGGCTAGTGACCAGAATATTATGCTGATGACTGTGGTGAAGTCCGTTTATTTAATCGGGCTTTAGTTTGAGCTAAATTGAATTTTTAATATTAATTATTTAATTTTTGAAATTAATTAATTAATTATTTATTTCCTGAAAATTTAACTGGGATGGCCCGTGACCAGAAATTTATGCTGGTGATTGTGGTGTAGTCCGTTTATTTAATTGGGCCTTATTTTGAGCTAAACGGAATTTTTAAAATTTAATAATTAATTTTCGAAATTAATTGATTATTATTTTTTTTTTTTGGAAATTAAGATTGAGATGGCCGACGACTGAAATCTCGTGCTGATTGTCGTGGCGCAGTCCGTTTATTTATTTGAGCTTTGAATTGTGCCAAATTGATTTAATTGTGGATATTTAGGATATGTTCCTAAATTGATTATTTGGGTAAATTGAGTACGAATTAAGGTTGTGGATAGTTACTTTACAAATGGGATGAATCATCATGAAAGGCACGGGGCCTGATGATTAGATATGTCACCTCGGAGAATGCACATGGCTCGGTGACGAAGTATGTCGCCTTGGAAAATGCATGTGGCTCAGTGACTAAATGTATATATATCACCTCGGAGAATGCACATGGCTCGGTGACGAAGTATGTCGCCTTGGAGAATGCATGTGGCTCGGTGATTAAGTGTGGCATCTTGAAAGAGACACGTGGGCTCGGTAATTTGATGCATTACCTCGGAGAATGCACGTGGTCTCAATGAGTACATTTGGCATCTTGAAGAGACACGTGGGCTCGGTGACTTGATGCATCGCCTTGGAGAATGCACGTGGGCTCGCTGATTCAAAATGACATTTTAAAGAGCATGTGGTCGAGTGGGACCGTAAAGCCATTGAATATCGAAAGTGGTCGAGTGGGACCGTAAAGCCATTGAATATCGAAAGTGGTCGAGTGGGACCATAAAACCATTGAATATCGAAAGTGGTCGAGTGGGACCGTAAAGCCATTAAATATTGAATGTTGTCGAGTGGGACTATGAATAGCAATAGCTTGAATGACTGGGAAATGGTCAGGCTTTCATGAAATCGACTAGGTCGATTGATCATTGCTTTAATTTGATGTCGTGGATTGATTGACTTATTGGAAATGACCGTGAGTGGTCTTGTTGGCATATAATCGACTAGGTCGATTTGATCGATGCTTCGATCTGTGATATGATTACTTGGGTGGTTATTGTGAATTGTACTGACTTGCAGGTGGGATCTGAGGCCAAGGTAAGTCCTCTGACCTGTGCATGTTTAGGCAGCCTATAGTATAATGGTTAACTAATCGGGCTTAGTGGGGTAGAACTCGCTGAGACGTAGTTTCATCCCGGTTTGGGGAAAACATTTCAGGATCCTGATGAGGAGCTGAGGAGGAGGAATCTGAGAAGGAGAACTTTGAGTTGAAACCTAAGGATGAGGATTTTTGGAAGAAGAAGATAATACCGAGAGAGATCTTGAGTACGACCTGGATGGATTGAGATTCCATCTTCTTTTGAGAACTCCATTTTGATGTGAATAGAGTAAAGTAAAAAGTTGTGAAGAGGTGTGAAGTACTCTGGTTTATGTCATGTATAAAAGTTTGGTTATAAGTTTCAATATGAAAAATATGGTCTTACTTTTCTATCCCATTGTTTTATTGTCTGGGGATTTATAACTGCTTCCGCATGTGCATAATAATTGAAAGGGTAGGCGATACATTGTCCTGGGATATCGCATTTTAAAATCGACCAAGTAGAAGGATGTGTGCGTGCCCGAGTATCGGGGTGTGACATTTTGCAGCCTACAGCCTCTAATTCCTTCAACCTCCCTAATTTTGGAAGGTTTAGCCTTTCCATTGAAGTGCACTCTTGGATACTTAGCCCTTCCAAATACTCCGACCCATTGAGGCCTTGAATTTTGGCTAAGTTTACACATTCTTTAGCTTGTAATTCCTTCAGCCTCCCAAATTTTGGAAGGTCTAGCCTTTCAATTAAAGCGCATTTGTAGATACCTAAACTTTCCAAATACTCCGACCTATCAAGGCATTCAATTCCGCTAAGTTTTCACAACTTGTAGCTTTTAATTCCTTCAGCCTCCCAAATTTTGGAAGGTCTAGCCTTTCAATTGAAGCAAAACTTTTGATATCTAGCCTTTCCAAGTACTCCAACCTATCAAGGCCTTGAATTTCGGCTAATTTGTTGCAGCCTACAACATTCAATTTCTTCAGACCCTCGAATTTTGGAAGGTCCAATCGTTTGATTGAATTGCACAATGTGATTTCCAAGCTTTCCAAATATATCAATTTGTCAAGAACTCGAATTTTAAGTAGATTCTCGCAAAAGTAGGCTTGTAATGTCCTTAGATGGACAAACTGTGAAACGTCTAGCATTTTGATAGATCTACAACCCAAGACTTTCAAGAATTCCAACCTAAAGGGCGTGTTTAGGGATTGTGGTGATTTTGATTCTTCAATGTCCGTCGGTTGGGAGCATTTTGAACCCTTTAATTGTGTTGATGGAAGCACCTGGATGCACTGGAGAAATGCGCAACCCTCAACTCGTAGGTTCTTGAGATGGGCTAGGTGGGAAAGCGAAGGCAATTTGCGACTTCGATAGGTGACGCCCAAATATGTTAAGCCGGAAGGAAAGTCCAGCAGCGATGGGAGCTCCTAGGAGCGACAAAAATCAAGGCGTCGTAGGAAAGAAAGATTACACGTGCTTTCTACCATTATCCCCTTCAGATTTTGGCAATTGTAAGCGCGTAACTCTCTGAGCTTTCTCAGACTCCCAATACCGTTGGGTAATTCTTCTATACCACTTCCAGAAATATCTAGAATCTCTAGATTCTCCAAAGACCCCATGCTATTCGGTAATGTGGAAAGGGATGTAGTAAGAGATACATCGAGTTGCTGCAATGCTTTTTAATTTACCTATTTCTGCTGGAAGCTCCCAAAGGTAGAAACTAGGAACAAGGCGTTCGGTGCCTACGTCGGCACCTATTGCGCGATGAAGTGCATGGGACGAGCCCAACTCCAAGCGAAGGAGGCCCTCCATGTCTTCAATGGAAGCATCGATTTGCTTCAGTCTCCTACACCCCCTAAGGATGAGAACCTCTAACTTCTCAAAAGCTGAGAAGAAGTTGATACTTTCCAAGGAACCACAAAATGAAAGGTCTAGATATTTAAGCTTCTCTGCCATCTAAAAAAAAAAAAAACACACACACAATAATGATTGTCGATGGGTGAGTGTAGAGTCATTATGATTCAAAAGAAAGCATAAAAGGAGAGGAAAAAAAATACTTTAATTCTTACCTTGAAAAAACTCCATCCTCCCCATTTCTCATTTATCTCACTTTCTTGCAATTCGAGTACAGCTAATTCCTTTACATCGAAATTTTTTACTTCAAAACTCACAAGGCATTTTCGCCATCGAAGCCATTTTAACCCCTTCATTAAGTCCTTAAAATCTCCATTGAGATGTGCATTTATCATGTGAAGATATCTTAGATTTGTCAAATTCTTAAATTGTTTTTCTATGTAAATATCTGGCGAAAATACTTCATCGAAGTCTTCTTGAATGTCTTCACTTAGATTAATTGCCTCAATCTTTTCCGTTCCCTATAAGCAAGAATCAATGTTCATTATTACTATATCCAACTAAAGTCATCGAATATCATTTGTTCATAATGCTATTGATGTGTATTAATGTGTTCAAGAGACCAGCAATGTGAAGACATGATTTTCTTTTTACGCCAATAAACTACAATCATAAAGGCTCACAAAGTGAAAGATGTCGACTTCCATTTCGAAATTTGGCCATATGCATCCGGAGCTTAAAAAGAATTATGATGTAATGGCTCGTGTAGAGTAAAAACTCTACAACTTGTAATCTTCTTCTTTCTGGAACTGTAGTTTCATTATCACACTAGTTAAGACATGCATGCAAAGCATGGTATATAATCAAATTGCAAAGTGCAAAATCAAAATTTTACTTGGTTAATTTTATATTTCTATTAATGAGACTTTTTCTATTAAGCAATGCATGGGTGAAAGGATAGATAAAAGGGAGAAAAACCTCAGAAGCAGCGAGTCGGCGAGCAAGACTTACCACAAATTCGGTGTTTTTAAGGAGACTTCTAGCAAATACATATAATATAGTTTAAAAAGTTAGAAAAAAAAAAAAAAAATATATATATATATATATATATATATATATATATATATATATATATATGTGGCATCCCGGAAATTCAAAGCCGAGCCTTAAGGTGTGTTAAATGTCTTTAATTAGGTGATAGAATTTTATGGCTTATGCTTTGGCCAATTTGTCTTTTAATTTGATAAATTTTGCTTGTGTTATGGAAATTTAAATTTAAATGCTTGGCCATATGATTTAAATTTCAATGATTAAAAATATCCCAAGGTTTTGGCCAAGATGAAATTTGAGTTTAGAGATATTAATTAAAAGGAATTCAAAAAAAAAAAAAAAAGAGAGAAAAGAGGGTTATTTTCGAAATGGGCCTTGAACCCATTAGCCTAGAGCTTGGTGGGCCAAGCTAGTTGGCCCATTGGGCCCAAGAAGGATTTTCGACCAGCCCAAGAAGGAGTGGCCGGTTGGGCCTAAGCCCAAGCCCAAGCCCAAATTGAATTAAAAAAAATTGAAATTACAAGTGGCCAAAGGAAGAGCATGTATTGGCCATGGGTGTGGTGGATCAATCATTACCTATGATGAGCCTAGGGGAGTATAAAAAGGGGATTTGGAGAGAGAGTGGCCGGTTGCTTCTCCATTTTCGTCCAAGAGAAGTGAGAGGGAGAGAGAGATTTCGAGAGAAAGGGAGAGGAGAGACCGAGAGGGAGGAGGTGGAGCCGAGAGTTCCCGCCGCCCGTTAAACGTACGTCCGCCTAGTCCGACCGTCCTACGCCGCCGTTCATTGCTGTTGGTTCATCTTTGAGGCAAGTGGGGGTTCCTTTACTTCTCTTGCATGTTGTTTGATGGTTGCATGTTCGGTTTGAGGGGTGATTTGGGCGAAATACCGAAGTAAGGGTTGAATGTGTTCATGTTATGTGACTGTTTTCGTTCGGTTGGTGGTAGACAGTATCTTATTCGAGCTTGCATGTGTACTTGGAGTGCGATTTTGGTTTCGGTGTCTTCATGGAAGTTGAAGCTAACATCTTGTAGTATGACATACTCGAATTTCATGGAAAACGATGGTGATATGTGGGGTCAAAAGCTCTGTTATACGGAGACTTAGATCTACGAAATTTTCACTGACCTTTTGTTGATTTCTTGGTTGCATGTCGATTTCTGTTGGAGATCTCACCTTGTTGTCTTCTTGAAAGTTGTAGGAAACACCCTAAGCTACAACATACTCGAAAATGAGGCAAAAAGAACAAGTATAACTTGGTGAATCGGCTAGATCTTTGAGACGGATGGTTCTGTTGAAGTGAACCGAGATACCCGAGACTTCATGGGTTAAAATGGTGACCATAATCTGGTTATTTGACCTAGATCCCTTCATGAAGATTGTAAAGGACACATTGTTACATGACATACTTAAATTTCAGGAGAAACGAAAGATATTTGATGGGTCAAACCTAAGTTTTTCGGTGATGTACGTTCTGGACGAAACGGTAGAGGTTCCAGAAGCTTCGTGGAGTTATATAAATTAATCTATAAAGAATTTGGTTAAGAGTTCTTCATGAAAAATGCACGAAAATGTGTTGGCTACTGTCCTGTAAAATTTGGGAATTTTCGGAGGTCATATCAGTATTTTAATTGAATTAACTCGAAAACTGTGCAATCTGGCCGTGATCCGAATGTTGTGTGTATTTTGTGGAAATTTGGGAAATTATGTAAAATGCGAATTAGCCATGGATTTTATGTGAAATCTGATTCTAATTGTTTGTTTAAGGATTGATTGAAGATTATGATTTTTGGAAAATCATAAATATTAAATACAATATTTATTTATGAAAATAAATAAAATAATAAAATAATAAAATAATAATATAATAATATAATAATAATAATATAATAATATAATAAAATAATAAAATAATAAAAGGTGGATTATTTTATTGGCCATGAGTCCTATGGAATTATGATGCATTGCTATATGACATTGATGCATGTATGATCATGAATTATGATGTATTGTTATATGGCACTGATGTATGAATGATCATGAATTATGATGCATTGCTATATGACATCGATGCATGTATGATCATGAATTATGATGTATTGTTATACGGCATTGATGTATGAATGATCATGAATTGTGATGCATGTATGTAAATCATATGCCATGAAATAACAAGATGAAAAGGATGATAAAAAAATGGAAAATGGTATGTGAGTAAGAGGTTGTGGTGGAGGATGTTGTCTGGTGGCCTGGTGGCGTAATTCCAGAGATTCCCTGGGAGTTTCAGGATGCCCGGAATGTGGGGGGCCGGAAGCCTTGTCGGAGGTTTCTGCCCGAAGGGAGTGACTCGCGATGCCGTGATTAGGGTGCGAGATCCCCGGTTAGAAGGGTAAAGGCCGGAAGCCCCGCTGAGGTTTCTCGCCCGAAGGGAATGCCTCGTGATGCTAGTTGAGATGCGAGATGCCCGGAATGTGGGGGCCGAAGCCCAAAGGGCCATGAGATGGCTGGGATACTGGGATCCCTGTCGGAGGTTTCTGCCCGAAGGGATGGTGATGATGGTGAATTTGATGATTTGAGAAAAGATAATGTGGGGATCAATTGATAAATAAAAGTGGAAATTGATCTATGTTGTGATATGCATGGTGATGCATGGCTAATGATGATGTGATATGCATGGTGATGCATGGCTAATGATGATATGATGTGATATGCATGGTGATGCATGGCTAATGATGATGTGATATGTATGGTGATGCATGCCATCACGGCTAATGATGATGTGATATGCATGGTGATGCATGGCTAATGATGATATGATGTGATATGCATGGTGATGCATGGCTAATGATGATGTGATATGCATGGTGATGCATGGCTAATGATGATATGATGTGATATGCATGGTGATGCATGGCTAATGATGATGTGATATGCATGGTGATGCATGGCTAATGATGATATGATGTGATATGCATGGTGATGCATGGTTAATGATGATGTAATGATAATGATATATGAGATGCCATTATGATGATATATATGTTATGATGATGCATGAATACGCTTGACATCAAAAAGGTAAGCAATGCCTGCATTGTATGATGGTATGCATGGTGCACTGAGTTGTTATTGGATTTCCTATCTCGCGAGTGGCATGTACTCACCCCTTTTGGGGATAACATTTCAGATTAGCACTATGCCGCTACCCGCCGTTTCGCGTGGGGTATTTTACGGTCTACCGTCTGATGTTGAGGTGGAGTGTACGGAGTTAGATTGTCCCTCTGTGCCCGGATTGACGTTCATCCGAGTGCGATGCTTAGTTATGTATGATATCGGCCTGGCTGGGGGCCCCGTCATACAAGAGTTCATTTCTATTCACGTCCGTCGAGATGGTGCTATGCGAGGGATGCTGCCGCCGCCACCACCTGATGCACCGGGTTGGGTGTGAGACTCACGCGCGACGAGTAGGAGCCGAGCTTTTGATGTAGATAATCAACACCTTTGATGGGAGCTTGTGCGCTTGATGTAGAGGGTTGATAGTTTCTTTTTGAGATTTTAGGCAGGGCATGGCAGAGTCCTTGCTTTTCTTGTTTTGTATCGACCCGAGAAAGGAGGAGTCCCATCTTAAAAGAATATGTAAATAAAGTGTCGATGTTCGTATATAAAATCCTGATGTGTAGCTGGTGTGTATTTGTATCATGGGTTAGAAGGGAGATGGATGACGATGTGAATTTTGCTTCCGCTATGAGTTGCGCATGGGACCGCTTTAAAAAAAAAAAAAAAGAATGCCTGTAATCTGGCAAGGCTTTATTTAGCCAATAGATAGAGATGGTAGAAGATGTAACATCGGCACTGTTAACGACCTGCGAATGGTTCGGGGTGTTACAATATATATATATATATATATATATATATATATATATATATATATATATATTTAATTTCAACGCATTCGTAACACTTCAAAATGGAAATAACCATTCTGACAACTCCAAAAATCAAAATGGAAGGGGGAAAATAAAGAGGCCACGAGATCCTGGCCTAAACGTTTTTGATAAAAGAAATTAATTTCTCGCCATCAATTCGGATAATTGAAATAACTCAGAAAGGCTTGTTTTGAGTAACTTTTATTCTTCATCTTTTGTTTTTTTCTCAAAAGCATGCGCTTTGGCCAATTTTTTTTTTTTTTTGTGATATATCTGTGAAACTTGTTGACATGCCGAATTATACATGATTTTTTTTTACCAGTTTTCTGGAATCTGAGTATTATTCGATCTTTTGACGGGAGAGCAAGATATTTACTTTTGATCTTTTATTAGTTGTGGCGAGCAATCTATCTGGCCCTTTGCTTCAGCCTGTAGGTTTTGTCTAAAGGTATTTTGGGAGTACCTGTTAAGTAACCTGGCTGGAAAAAAAAAGAAAAAACTCTATGTGAAGGGGTTTTTATTAAAAGTATTGATTTAACATAATACGAGAACATGAAAATCGTGAAAGTCATCTCAAAAGAGAAACAAAGATTTTCAGCGGAAAGGGCTATTTATCAAGTGAAAAAGTCATACGTGAAATACATTAATATATCAAATGAGAGATTTAATATGTATATATATTGCAATGTACACTTAATTTCATGTGGTAGGAAATATTAATATATGACAAAAACCATAAAAGGAAATTCTTTCTATGAGAGAGCAACTCCCTACTTTCTAATCACGTCAATGAAACACTCGAGGGCAATAGTGAAGGTTCTCAGTCCTCTAGACCAAGCACTAAGTAGTGACCAACATTACTCTTAAGCGTAGAACATGGACTAAATGAGAAAAAGAAACAAAATGGTTACCTTATTTCCCTTTAGCACTTTTTGGGCTTCCTCATAGTTCCATAACCTGCTATGGCACCCAGGCTCTCGTTGGTTTTTCTCACGAACTATTTCCCTACCAAGATCTCTCAATTGGTCATGCATTTTGAGCTTATGATCATCTCCAACTTTTATCAATGACATGAATATCGATACTTCAATTCCCTCCCCTGGATAAAAGTCACAAGCATCTCACATGTAAGATGCGATTATGTTGTTAGTGCCAGTGAAAAGGCAAGCAATATCCAAAAAAAATTGTTTTTGTCCATAGTCCAATGCTTCGTAACTTATTCTTAACTTTTCTTGCACTTTCTTAGGAGGGACTTTTTTGAACTTCTTTATCGTATCTCTCCATTGTCTTGACTCTTTTCCACACAATAATGAACCAAATTCCCTCCGGCGATGGATACGACTTTATGAGTGAGGTCCTCAAATTCCCTCAAAGGAGAGTCCCTTCGAAATGCATGTTTGCTAAACAGAATCAAAGATTGATTGTAATCCATTTCCTTATGTTCATAGTCGTGGTCCACCCCACCTTCTTCAAGAACCCTCTTGTTTCTGGTGGTAATAATGATCTTGCTTCCCAAAGAAAACCAATCACAATTACCAGCCAAACTCTGCAACTGAATGACATCATCCACATCATCAAGAAGAACGAGGACCTTTTTACTTTTAAATTTGGAAGAGATGAACTTAGTCCCTGCATCGGCAGTACAAACTTCATCTTTCAGCTTCAATATATCGTAGATTAAATGATTCTGTAAATAATGTACGCCATTACGCTTCCACGATTCCCTTAATGAAGCTACGATGCTCAAATTGATCGAAGAGCTTGTTGTAGATGGCTTTAGCAAGTGTAGTCTTACCAATGCCTCCCATTCCATGGATGCCAACAACTAGGGTGTCATGAGATTTATTATCCACAAATTCCATAACCTGCTTCACATGAACATCAATTCCGACCAAATTCTTAGAAATGTCCAACTCAAACTTTTTCTTCAATTCGTTCAACACTTTTCAGACAATCGATTTCACCAACTCTACTTCAGACTTGTCAAATGTGACATGAGTTCAAATATGTAGCAACAATAATTTTATATTGTTTATCTGTAGAGAACATAATAAATTTGGGGATAGATTGAAAAACTTTAAATATCATTGTTGTCATACCTCTATATATAATGATATATGCTAAGTCTAAATTGTGGTTGCTTCAAATGGGGTGCCCCATTTCACTGTTACTCCAACATAATTTATCAAGCCAGGAAAAACTTGAGGGTATCACTTATGAATCTTAAATATTGTATATATTATGGATTTGAACCAAATTTTAAATTGGTTTTTTTTATTAAAGATATTAGGAATGACGTGGATGTGACTTTAAAAATTGTTTAGAGCATTTGAATAAGAAAAAATACTATAAGCCAGCCCAATATGAGAGTTAGCTATTAATCAATAAACAAGTCATAACTTTTGATGCAAGATAAATTCAGGTCCCGTAACACCAATCGGAAAAGTTGTTCAGATTGTGATATTGTGAACTCCTTGAATGCAATTGAAGGGATTTATTCTTGTTTGCGCAATTCTACAAGCTTGCAAGTTTAACTCGTGTTGTGAATTTAGAATCATTCTAGATAGGTGCTCTTTATCAGTTTTCATTGCCTCTAGGGATGATTACAAGTTGTACTTTATTTTTCTTTTGAGTATCTATGTTCTATGACTTTAATGATCTAGTATTGAGTTTACAGGGAAGTAGAAGAATAATTTTTACCCAAAAAAGAACATTGCTTCAATATATGCAGATGCATGAGATAGAAATTACATGTTGAAGATAGGAAATGCTTTGAAAATTATTTAAACAGACATATAGTAAAAATAATCATTTTTTTTGTCATCATCTTATATAACCAATGAAACATTTCTTTTGTAAAATAATTTTAATAATAACTAATCAACTTTATCAATGATTTAATAAATGTAACTTGGAAAGATAAAGAATTATAGCAAAGCTTGGACGCTACCATCTTATGACCTTTAAATAAAAATCGCCAATGAGTTGTACTATTAATCTCAAATAAATATGTAATTAGAGAAGTTTGTGACGAAGATTAATGTAACGTACCCTATAATTAGATTGGTCAATATCATCAAAGCAATTAAATTTATTCAAGTGAATGGGGTGTAAGAGTAAAAAGTCTTTTGATATAAGAGTAAAAATTTGTTCAAAAAATCTTATTATTCAAGTGAATGGGATCATAACAATAAAATTTATAATTAGATTGGTCAATATGGTTAAAGCAGAAAACTAAAAAAGAAAGAACAACTTATAGAATTCATGCACCGTAGGATCTTACTGCCAACAAGATCTTACAGTTTATATATATATATATATATATATATATATATAAATACGTAAAATGAAGCGGGTGAGAATTAGAACAACCAACATACCAACAAAAAAAAAAGGACTTAGAACTGTTATGAAATACATGAATGAATAGTCATTATATTAATCTTATCTAATGTACTTATTATGGTACATTTGTATCATACATTCTAAGTACATCTCCCTATACAATGAATGTTTATTTCCCTATCCAGTACATGTATCATTCAATACATTAATATTAATGATAAGTACATTCCTATTCTCCTATAAATAGAAGTTTAGTTTTGATGTACAACAATATAAAACACAATCACAACAGAAACACAAAAGTGAGATACTGGAAATAAAATTATCTCATCTGGCTTTCTCTACTATCTCTGGTGTTCACTTGCTTTCTCTTTTCAATCTCTTCTCTATTATTTATTTACAACGCAATATTTTATAACACGTTATTAGCACGAAGATCTACCGATTGAGTAAGTAATTTTTGCAATGTGGGTATTCTTTTTATTAATCAACTTATACTTCATCTTCTTCTATCAATTCTTCATTTTTATTTTTCTTGGCCTGAAACCAAATTTCAAATCTAAAAGTATCATTTTGCTCTTGAAGTAGCAATGGATATTTGGAAATCATTTTAATTAATTTAAGCAAGGATTATGGCAAATATTGAAATGCTCAAATTCCACATCTTGGAAGTGAGTGGAAAGAATTATCTATTCCGGTGCCTTGACATGGAAATGCCCCTCCAAGGGTAAGGTCTTGCTAATATAATTACAAAGGATGGAACCTCAAATGAAAAGGATAAAGCAAATGCGCTGATTTTTATTCGCCGTCATTTGCATGAGAGCCTATAGACTCAATATTTATCCGTTCAAGGCCCTCATATCTTGTGAAAGAGGTTGAAGGATAGGTATGATCATACCAAGACTATTATCCTCCCTCAAGCACAATATGACTGGCAAAATCTCAGACTACAAGATTTTAAATCAGTGTTTGACTATAATTTTGCTTTATTTGAGATCGTTTCTCGGCTTGAATTATGTGGTATCAAACTCGCTGATGCGGAATTGTTAGAGAAAACTTTCTCCACCTTCCATGCTGTAAATATTGTATTGCAACAGCAATACCAGCATCATCAGTTTGCCACATACTCGCAATTAATTTCTATACTTTTTACTGCCGAGCAAACTAATGAATTGCTGTTCAAAAATCATGGTCTTAGACTTGCTAGCTCAAAAGCATTTCCTAAAGCACATGCTAACTTTAAGAAAAAATACTGACCATTTTAAGGGCTATAACGCAGGCAAGAACATAATTCTAGAAGGGATGGCAAGAAATTTAACCGCCTTGGGAAATCAAACTTTGGCCTGAATCATGGCAAAGAAAAGAAGCCAAAGAAGGTGATTGATGAAAGTATTTGTCATCGCTGTGGCATGACTGGGCACTGGTTACATACCTGTCGTACGCCAAAATATTTTGTTGATCTATACCAGGCATCTTTAAAGAATACGACGCTTAGCACTCTCAGAGTTTCATGTTTCCAATGCTTCTAAGATAGATTATCTTTATGAAGTCTCTCTTAGCGATGAAACCAAGATCTCAGAAACTCAGCTTCCTCTTATGAACCCCTATGCAGCTTTTGCTAAACCCACCTCATCATTCTCACCCATCCGCTCCATTCGTCAACTGATTCACCAAACCTTGAAGCAAGTAAAGGAGTACGTTCAGTCCTCCAAGTTCGACCAGCATCCCATCCCAGCTACCGAAAAGGAGTACTTTGTTACTCTTCAGATCCCTCCAGAATTTCCCAGACAATAGGTCCAACAGGGATATTCTCATGTCCACTATGGAGCTGTTCGTCTCGCTCTCACCTTCCATGGTTGTAAAGGCTTGCCAGTAGTGGCAAGAATCGCGTTGTTAGACACCAGGTTTTTACAATACCAGCATGCTTGCATTGGTACTGTTCAAACCACTCTGAATGCCGGAACAGTCTTTGTTACTTTGTATCCAAACTTCAACATCGCTCTTTCAGACCCCCAACTTCTCTCTTTTCTGAAAGTTCAAGTCCAGCTTACTGGAGCCCCTCAAACTGCTGACTCTGTAGCCGCAACCCTACATTACCAGATGGTCTATCAAGTGCAGAATCATGCCCTCGACCTCAACTTCAACAATGGTAATGAAGATGCGTTGTTTATCTCCATGTAGAACGACCAGGCGTCCTGCATTCATGTTCCTAGACAGATCCCAAAGGATACGTTGGCCAAGCTTCTTCCAGATACTTGGATCACCAACTACGAAAAGCTACATCAGCATAACAAGCCTTTCCAGTCCACAGACTCAGAATTTGTGCGGAAAAAAGATGGAACTGTTTCCATCAAATTTGGCAAAGAAAAGGAAGAAAGTCATTCTATCTTCCAGACCATCCTCATGATCGAACCATGCATTCCTGAATCTATTTCCGAACCAGATCCAAAGAAACATGTTCGACACTTTGACGGGGATGGACATCCTGTCCATTACTATAAAGACAAGCATGGTCATTGTTTTTGGGATCCGTTTTGCCAATGTTCTTACTGTATAAATTCTCCTGATGAGGTAGACCCTCATGCAAGATCTCCTCCACGACGGAAAAAATCCAAGGATAAGATGTACCAGAGGTACTTAGAAGGAGATTCCTCCGTAGATACTCTTGGTGAGTGTGACAAATACCAGTTCATGGTCTCTTATGCACCACCTCCACCACCAGAGTCCAGTATTTCGTTCCAAACCTTACCAGATCCACCAAAATCTCCTCCACCTTCTCCTCCCCAGAAAAAGCAAGCTCTCTCTCCATTCTATAAGCCAATCCTCAAGTGGGCTAAGAAACACTCTTACCTCCTCGAAGTTCCAGCAGAAACACCACCCACTTCTTCTATTGCCATGTTCCAAGATACTAACTTTCCTCCTCTTGTCAAGGAAAGTTCTAAATTCTCTTTCCCTACTACAGAAGAGTTTATTGATCCACATGGTAGATATCGCCATGTTCCCAAAATACCTACTCCCACAGACGTAGACGAACATGGAAGACAGAAGAAAACCCCTGCTGCTGAAGCCGTTCTAAACTGGCAATCTGAGACTCTGTTGGCACAGAACAATGCCTTCAAGGCTATTGATTCCAAAATTGGAAATGTGCAACAAGATCTCCGAAGATACGATGAGGGTACAAGAAGATACTTTCTGAGTTCCAAAAAGGCTTCAAGCCTTGGAATCAGGACAACATCTTGGGTACCATTATCTTGAAAGCCCAAAGCCAGAAATAGACAAACTCAAGAAGCAAATTCAAATCCTTGAAGAAGGAAGATTCAGACCTTTCGATCCATTGGCACCTCATGTTCAAACTGGGTATACATCCCCAGCACCACAAGTGTCTATTTTTGCCAATATTCCACAAGATCCTTCCAGAAGAGAATCAGATATACGAAGCCGTCTCAAAGCTTTGAAAAAAGAAAAGGGAAAAGAGAAGACACCACCTACAGAATCAAGTTCTCTCTCACTTGTCATAAGAGAAAGGCCAGACCAGATGATGTTATCAAATCCATTGGAATCCTTTTTGAAGGATTTGGGTAAGCAAGATCCTATTACCCAACAGCCTGAGCCTGATCCACCAGTCCCGGAGACACAGATTCTGATCACTGAACAAACTTCTGATACTACATCAGATTCAGTATCTCTTTCTTCTTCTTATTCTTCCTTTTCAAACCAAATAGTCGATTCTCCCCCTACCATCCCACCAACTTCCCAAATACTCATGGCTAACACTCCTTCAGACTATGCAATGGAATCAAACTATTCTGATCTAGAAATTGGACAGACAAGTAATCCCACTAGAACCAATTCAGCCAGGCATGTGTCCATGGCATCAAAACAATTCTTCTCCATTGACGATATTCCTTATTCAAAATGGCCACATAGACTTGAAGAGTTTCATACTTGGTTGTGTACACAGTCCATCACCAACCATGATATGAATGATGTCCTTTACAATTTTGTTACAAGGTTCACAGGGAGCCTTAAATTTTGGTGGCAATCACTCACTGAACAAGACCAGCTTACGTTTCTACTGTCGCCAAATTATAGCCATGCCCTTATCTACCTATACCATGTTTTTGTGGGAACACCCGGAGATCTCAACGAGCTAAAAAGAAGAGAATTCTTCGAAAGAAGATGCTGCTCCCTTCAGAAAAAGTATCTTGATAAGCATTATCGATTGATGCTTCAGCTCTTCTACCAGATTGGCGCAGATCCAAATCTAAAGCATGTCTTTATTACTTCTATTCCTAAAGAGCTATCACAGATGGTTGAAAGATCTTTCTTTGGAAAGCAAAGAAGGATACAAGACGTTCCCATGGGAGAACTTCAGCAAGAAGTCCATCTATGCCTTGAAGAATTATGCTTAAAGCGTCGAATGGTACAAACATACATCACAGATGACAAGCGTCTTGAATCAGCCTGCTCTCATCAGAAGTTAAAAATCAAATGCTCCAAACAGGATTGTGATGGTACTTGTGGCCATTACTCCCGGAAGAAAAAGCACTTCAAGAAGTACTCGATTAAAAAATCCAAGCATGGCTCCAAGCATTTCCGGAAAAAGAAAAAATGGCGATACCTAAGAAAAAGAAGAGATCACACAGGCCACAAGAAGTCAAGCCGTTGCTACATTTGCAACAAGAAAGGACATTTTGCTAAAAATTGTCCTCATGCCAAAAAAGGTCAGAATCATCTGATTGAATGTGAAACAGGTATGTCCCTTGAAAATGATGACATCGAATCCTTATTTTCTGCTGACGAAGAACCAACAGAGCAAACACTTAATGTTATCCCCTTTTACCAATCTTCCAATGAAACCAAGTCTGACGAGTCAGAATCTGAATACATTTTTCACATATCCCCCACATCCTCATAACCAAATCCTGACATATTCTCAAGTCAAACTCATTGTCCCCATTTCCCTGTAAAAATCTTCACCTCAAAGTTCGCCAAACCTATCAATGTTATTGCTCTCATTGATACTGGAGCAAGTAGCTCCATTCTGGACACCAAAGTTCTGCCTGAAGAGTTTTGGACTCCCCATACCCGATACTTTAACTCTGCTTCTGGAGATACTTTCTCCACAAGTGTCAGAACTACTCCAGTTACTGTCCAGTTCTTTCCCGATTGCTCCATAAAGGCAAAAAACTTTAGATCAAACCTCCCCAATAAAGATTTGTTAATTGGGTGGGACATCATGACTCAAATCTCTCAACTACGCATCATTCTAGGAAAGGGTCTTAGATATAAAAATCATTTCTCTGAGTTTGTTGATATCCAGAGACTCTTTTCCATCCAAATGAGTCTGTTAGATCCAATCATGCAGAAGCTATTAGAATCTTGTTCGGAATCCCACTCAGAATTCTCTAAAAAATGTTCTCATCCTTTATGGGAAAATCCAGAATTCTTTGTTCGCCTCCCCTTCAAAAAAAATGAAGACATCAACCCAACAAAGGCGAGTCATGCGGGAATGAAGCCAGAACATTTGGCTTTAGCTCAAAGGGAATGCTCAGAATTATTACAGCAAGGCCTTATTGAAGTTTCTGATTCTCAATGGGCTTGTGAAGCCTTTTATGTCAATAAGCGCGCCGAGCAGAACAGAAGAAAAATGAGACTGGTAATTAACTACCAACCTCTTAATCTTTTCCTCCAAGATGATAAGTTCCCTTTACCATCCAGAGATTCTCTCTTTAGCGGCTTAACTAAGGCCCATATCTATTCCAAATTCGATCTCAACGCCGGATTTTGGCAATTGGGCATTCATCCTGAAGACAGAACCAAAACAGGATTCTGTATCCCAAATCAGCACTTCCAGTGGAAAGTTCTTCCTTTTGGCTTAAAGGTTGCCCCATCCCTTTTCCAAAAGGCCATGTGTCGCATTTTCCAACCCATATTGTCAACTGCAGCAGTATACATCGATGATATTTTGCTCTACAGTCCTGATGAACAGAGCCACTGCCAACTCCTTGAGAAATTTGCAGAAATCGTGAAAAGGCATGGCATTATGCTTTCTCAAAGGAAAATGAATATAGCCCAAACAGAAATTGAATTTCTTGGTATGCACCTCAACAAAGGTACATACTATCCAGGGCCACATATTGCTCAAGAACTACTGAAGTTTCCTGAAGATAACTTCACGACAAAACAAGTTCAGCAATTTCTTGGGATAATTAATTATCTCAGGGTTTTTGTCCCACACATTGCAAAGCTGCTGATTCCTTTGCAATCCATGTTGAAAAAGAACTCCCCGCCTTGGGGAAAAATCCAGACTAAAGTTGTTGCTGAGCTTAAGGAGATTATGCAGAATCTCCCACCATTACAAATACCATCAACAGGCAAAAGAATTCTTCAAACTGACGCCAGTGATGAATACTGGGCAGCCGTCCTATTCGAAGAAATTGATGGTAAGAAACACGTTTGTGCCTACAAGAGTGGAAAGTTTTCCTAGGCTGAAATGCATTATCATTCCACTTTTAAAGAAATCTTAGCAGTCAAAAATGGAATCAAAAGGTTTGAATTTCATCTCATCGGCCATCACTTCTTGGTCGAACTAGACATGGCATCTTTCCCCCAGATGACCAAGTTTAAACAAAAACAGATTCCAAACCCTCAACTGCTTCGATGGGCTGAATGGTTTTCAAAATATTCTTTTGAAACCAAACATATTCCTGGGAAAAAGAATGTCCTTGCTGACTTCTTGTCAAGACCCAAAGCACCAACCGAGATCAACATGTACATCAAGAGGCCTGCCTTTCATATGCTCCATTATGGCATCAAATACAAAATTGAGAAAATTAAAGATTCGCCAAGCTAGGCATATCCCCAGGAGATTATTCAGCAAATCCAGAATGACAGTCTTACTGAGAATATGGAGAGCCTCATGTGGCAATGCCACACAGACCTTTTCAGATTCAATGGAGGTTCGATTCTTTATCCTTTCGGGTTAAATTTGAATTATCCTTTTATTCATCCTCTTGCCTGGAAGGAAGATGATTTCCCTGATCAGCTCAAAACACTATTATGGTACTTAACCAATAAGTACTTGATAGCCATTGAAATTCCCACCAGAAGATTCATTGCCAATCTCACTAGGATATTCATGCTAGGAAGAAACATCGAAAAGGAATGTGATAGAAATCTTTTAGATTTTCTAAATTGGTTCTATCATCCTACATGTTGGAAACAGGACTTAGAAAGAGAACTGAGAACCATGACACCGAATCGTGAAGTTCACACCATCCTGTTTTTTAGACGTCCATGGAATTTTTTTAGAAATAATGGCGGTATTCTCGATGCACCACTTGAAATAGGAACCACAGCCTATAAACCTCACTCAAACAATCGAGAAGCCAGGATTCACAAATCTTATCCAAGATCTGTTAGAACTTCTGAACATGAATACAAAGAACTCCAGAGAATTCTATGCCAAGAAAACAAGACCATTCCTACAGATATTTGGAATAATGTACCCACTACGTGGGATCATTATGACCTAGCACCTGGAGCTAAAGACGCACTCAGGCAATATAGACAAGCTGCATCGTCCCAAGAGCACGAAATGACAAATGAAGATGACATTGTCCAGTCCACTCAAGACCCCTATGCACGCTTTGGAGGTCCATTGTCCCAGAATCCCTACGAACAAGGACCTTCGTCCTCATCCCAACATATGGACACAGCCTACTATGCACAGCCCTCCAACTGGCCTCAGCCAAGCTTTCCTGACAACACTACTGATGAAAACACAGACTGGGCAGCAGAAGAAGCATCCCATTGGGCCCATGAAGCCTCCTCATCTCAAAGGCTGAACCAGATTCTTTCACCTCAAGACCTTGAAGCCCTCCAGCAGAAGTATGAAGCACATCTCCTAGAAGACAGTTCAGATAACGACTCAGTATGTAGCTACAATGCTTGTGACGGACGAGATCATTGAGTCCGTACAATTTCACTGTACTAAAGTACTGTTCACTTTTACTGTAGCACTAGGCTAGGGAATGTACTGTTCACAGTACAGTTACTGTTCATAGTGTGCGAATAATTCCCTCTCGAAGGCTTTCGGTGCCTCTGTTTGTTTCTGGACCCGTGAGTTGGTCCCTGTGTGTCCTTGTTTACCTTTATTTGCCTATATAAGGCATTGTTGTTGTATCGTTTTGGGAGAGTCCCCTAAAGTAAAGAGTGTGCTTTGTGAAAAACCTCTATGGCTTTCTAAATCTCTCTTCTTCTCCAGCCTAGTAGGATCCTTCAAGAAATGCAGCTTGGGTAGATTAGACACATTCCCATCCTGGCATCCTCTGAGTGTCTCTAGGCTCTGGACTAAAGGGCTGAGTGGTTTTCTACTAAAAGGCTATCCCTAAAGGGCTTGAACGGGTTGTTCGCCCAATGTGGGATGCATACCTGCAGGAAATTTACTCTCCTTCCCTGGTTCTAAGTCTAGGTCCATTATCTCATACTATTGAAATCAATCCTACTGCCATAACCACTATTGAGGCCAACAATATCTCCGTTGGTGGGACTCCTCTTGCTCCTGAAGTAGCAAATGCATCATTGGATGTCTCTGATTTTTTTGAGGACCTCTGATTACTTTGATGAGGCATAAGATTGGTGGATGATAATTTGAACTTCGAATTTTATGTTGTTTCGCTTTAAATGTATTACTTTTTATTATTCTTTAATATGATTATGAAATGCTTATGAACCTTATATAATATTTATTTTTGAAATTTTATTCGACTATATAATTAATATGCAACTTTTATGATACTTGACACCTGAAGTTGTTAATATAAATGCAAATGGAAAATACCTAGAAAAAGGAAGATGTTTGTTTGCTTGATAGTGCAACAACACATACTATATTTCGTAATAGACACTTTTTCTCGAGTATGACATTGCATAAGGTGCAAATCCATACAATAACAGGTCATGTTCCGATTATTGATGGTTTTGGGAATGCCACAATTATTTTGCCAAATGACACAGTCCTGCATATTGAGAATGCATTTCTGAGCATTAGATCAAAAAGGAATCTACCCAGTTTCAAAGATGTATGCCTTAATGGGTACCATATTGAGACTATTTATGAACAAGATAAGGAATATATTGGCATTTTCTCTTATAAAATGAGCCTGAAGACCATCCATGAAAAGCTAGAAGCTTCTTCTATGGGTTTGTATTGTGTCATGATTAAGGCTGTTAAAACCTACGCCACCACATCCTGGAGATTGCTAAGCCCTGATCAATTTGGATTGTGGCATGATCGCCTTGGTCATCCTAGCGCTTCAATGATGCATAGGATAATTCAAAATACAAAAGGGCACCCTTTAAAGGATATAAATGTATTGTTGTCCAAAGATTACAATTGTGAAGCTTGCTCATAAAGAAAGCTCATTATCAAACCTTCTATAACAAAGGTTAATCTTGAATCTCTTTTAATCTTGCAAAGAATTCAGGGTGATATTTGTGGACCAATACAACCACCGAGTGGACCATTTCGATATTTTATGGTACTAGTAGATGTATCCTGTAAATGGTTCCACGTTTGCCTATTATCTATGCGCAATGTCGCATTTGCACGTTTACTTGCGCAGATTATAAAGCTTCGGGCACAATTCCCTGATTATCCAATTAAGAGCATAAGAATGGATAATGCTGGTGAATTTACATAAAAGAATTTTAATACATATTGTGCTTCACTCGGAATCGAGGTTGAGCACCCAGTTGCATATATTCATACTCAAAATGGATTAGCAGAATCCTTGATTAAACATATCCAAATCATTGCACACTCTATTATTGAGAATGAATCTCAACGATACAGCATGGGTCATGCAGTTTTGCATGCGGCAACTCTAATAAGATTACGCCCCACTGCTAGTCTTTTACAATCTTCCCTTCAAATGGTTCTTGGTTATGAACCAAATATTTCACATCTATGCACATTTGGTTGTGCAGTATAGGCCAAAAAGGAAAAAAAATGAGTCCCTAACGCCGTTTGGGTATTTATGTTGGGTTTAATTAACCGTCTATCATTAGGTTCTCGGAACCAACTACTAATGATCTTTTTACAGCCAAATTTGTAGATTGTCATTTTGATGAGACTAGGTTTCCATCAATTGGGATACCTACAACTTCCATGACTGCAAAACAAAAACCAATTAAGGTTTTCTCCTGTAATGAGAAAAATTTATCTCAATTAGACCCAAGGACTCTTGAATGTGAAAACAAGGTGCAACACATGATCCATTTACAAGTTATGGCCAACAGACTTCCTGACGCATTTAATGATGCTACTAAGGTAACGAAGTCTCATATTCCAGCTGCAAATGCTCCACCTAGGATAGCTGTTCCCGAAGAACAGGCTAAAATGGATCAAAATCCCCTGCACTTGAAGCGTGGTAGACCGATAGGATCAAAAGATATTGCTACTCGAAAACGAAGGAGAAAGAATCAGGAATCCACTCCAAAAGAGCCTGGTGTTGTGCTTGCTCCCAAAGAGCTTATTGCCCCTAAAGAGGCGTAAACCCATGAAAGGAACACTAGCCCCAGGAATACCAAGAATTCCATTACATATTGTAATGAAATTTGGGATTGAAATGAAATCATCATTGATGATACTTTTGCATTCTCAATTGCTCATAAAATTATGAATGATGATTGTGAGCCGCAATCTATTATTGAATGTCCTCGAAGGCAAGATTGGCCTAAGTGAGAGGAAACAATTAAAGCTGAATTAACTTCCCTAACTAAAAGAGAGGTTTTTAGACTTGTAACTCATATCCCCGATAATGTAAAGCCCGTTGGATATACATAGGTATTTATCCGAAAACGAAATGAGAAAAACAAGGTTGTCAGATATAAAGCCCAACTCGTTGTCCAAGAATTCTCCTAGAGACCTGGGATTGATTATAATGAGATATATTCACCTGTGAAGGATATTATTACATCTCGTTTTCTCATTAGCCTAGTAATCTTTGAAAGATTGAAAATGCGTCTTATGGACGTTGTGACAGTATATTTATATGGCTCATTAGACTCTGATATTTATATGAAAATTCCTGAGGGATTCAAAATGCCTGAAGAATGCACTCCCCGCAATTTATTCTCAATAAAATTGTAAAGATCCTTGTATGGTTTAAAGCAATCCGGTTGTATGTGGTATCAACGCCTAAGTGAGTACCTAACTAAGGAAAGGCACAAGAATGATCCTATCTGCCCATGCATGTTTATTAAGAAATTGGAAACCGGATTTGTTATTGTAGCAGTTTATGTTGACGATATAAATCTAATTAGAACTCTAAAAGAGTTAGCTAAAACTGCTGAGTATTTGAAAATAGAGTTTGAAGTTAAAGATTTGGGTAAAATCAAACTTTGTCATGGTCTAGAGCTTAAGCATAAAGCAAATGGAATAATCGTCCATCAATCAGCATATGTTGAAAGATTGCTTAAATGCTTCAACATGGACAAAGCTCACCCATTGAGCACCCCTATGGTTGTCCCTAGATTCCCAAAATGACCCATTTCGTCCTAGAAAATCAAATGAAGAGATACTTGGTCATAAAGTACCATATCTCAATGCAATTGGGGCTTTGATGTACTTGGCACAATGTACGAGACCAGATATCACTTTTGTGGTAAATTTATTGGCGCGTTTTAGTTCTAAGCCAACTTGGAGACACTAAAATGGAGTTAAACATACTTTCCGTTATCTCTAAAGAACCATAGATTTGGGATTATATTATTCCAAGGATTCGACTAACTCTGGTTTAGTTGGATATGCTGATGTTGGATATAGATCTGATCGACATAAGACTCGCTCTCAAACTGGGTATTTATTTTGTTATAACGGCACCGCTATTTCGTGGCGTTCTACGAAGCAATCGCTAGTAGCTACTGTGGTATCCCAAAATTCTATGACAAGCCATAAGGTGTGTTAAAGTTCATAATTAGGTGATAAAATTTCCCTTGGCTTATGCCTTAGCCATTAGTCTTTTATTTAGATGATTTGTGCATATGATTGTGAAAATTTAAATTTGATAGATTAATAATCTATGCTTAGCCATAAGATTTATAAATTAAATTTCAATAGACAAGATGTCCCAAGACTTTGGCAAAGATTGAAAATGGAAATTTAAAAATATTTATAGAAGAATTTCAAAAAAAAAAAAAAAGAGAGGAAAAAGGGTTAATTTTAGGAATGGGCCTTAGGCCCATTGGCCTAAGCTTAATGGGCCAAGTTAGTCGGCCCAATAGAGGCCCAAGAGGGAGTATTCGCCGGCCATAAAGGAGCCCGAGCCCAAGCCCAACTCCAAGGCCCATGATGCATGTAATTGGACAAGTGGCAAAGGGGAAGGCCATGCATTGGCCATGGTTGAGGCAAAGCAATCATTACTAATCATGAGAGTTTAGGGGTATAAGAAGGGAAGAGAGAGAAGGGTGGCCGGCCATTTGCTCGCCCAAAGAGAGAGTGAGAGAGAGAGAGAGAGTTGTGCGAGAGAGAGAGAGATCGTGCGAGAGGGAGGAGCAGCCGAGAGAAAGAGGAAGGAGGGAGTCGCCGTCGCTCACCGTCCGTCCGCCGTGTTCACCACCGTACATCATCGTTCGTCCGTCCTAGAGGCAAGTGGGAGTCCTCTAGCTTCTCTTGCATGCTTGTATGCTGTTTGCATGTTAAATTTTGGGTGTTTTAAGTGAGAAAAACCGAGGTATGGTTGGCTTGTTCTTAACTCGTGTGACTGTTCTTGCTCGGATTGTGTGAGTCAGTAACTTGTTTGAGCTTGCATGTGTGTTTGGAGTCCGATTTTGGCTTCTATGTCTTCATGAAAGTTGTAGCTAACATCTTTTACTACAAAATACTGAAATTTCGTGGAAATTGATGGAGATTTGAGGGGTAAAAGTCGCATCTTACGCAGACCTCAGATCTGGAGAGTTTTTACTGACCTTTTGCTGGATTCATGGTTGCATGTTGGTTTTTTTTTAGAATCTTACTTCGATTTCTTCATGAACATTGTAGGGAACATCTTAAGCTACAACATACTCAAATTTAAAGTGAAAAGAACAAGTATAGATTGGTAAATCAACTAGATCTTGAAGACGATGATTCTGGTGAAGTATTCCGAGACATCCGAGACTTAAAGGACTAAAATGAGTACTATAATATGGTTATTTGACCTAGATCTCTTCATGAAACTTGTAAAGGACACCTTGACACATAACATATCCAAATGTCAGAGAAAACGAAAGAGAATAGGTAGGTGAAATCTCAATACTTCGGAGATGTGTGCACTGGATGATGCGGTAATAGATCCAGAAGCTTCGTGAGGTTGAATAAAATAATCTATAAGGAATCTGGCTTGGAGTTCTGCATGAAAGTTGTACGAAAATGTCTTGGCTATAATCCAGTAAAATGTTATAATTTTTGGAGGCCATATGGATATTTTAATTGAATTTATTCGGAAACCGTGCATTCTGGTTTCATCCGAGAAGCATAGGATGTTTTGGGAAAAATTATGAGATTTTTTAAAAATTCAATTTGGTCATGAATTTTGCAAGTAATTATCATCCTATGGGTTTGTTTAATAATTTCTTGAATTTTGATAATTTTGGGAATTTATAGTTATTAAAATATATATATAATAAATAATAATAATATAAATAAATAAATGAAATGGATTATTTCATTGGCCATAGATTCCATTTAATTAATTCATGTTGCATGTGTGATAAAGCTTTGATATGTGTATGATATTGAATTGAGATGTATATGTGATAAAGCCTTGGTATGTGTATGATATTGAATTGAGATGTATATGTGATAAAGCCTTGATATGTGTATGATATTGAATTGAGTTGCATATGTGATAAAGTCTTGGTAAGTATATGACATTGAATTGAGATGCATATGTGATAAAGTCTTGGCATATGTATGGCATTGAATCAATGCATGTGTGAATGTCATGCCTAGTATGATTTGTTTGATATCATGCCATGTGCCATGTTAAAATGAGATTAAAATACTGGTAAACATGGATGATGGTAAATGAGGATATGGTTGTGATGGCGGATGATGCCCGGAATGTATAGAGATACATTGCCGGAATTCCCTGGGAGATTCAAGATGCCCGGAATGTGGGGGGCCGGAAGCCCTATCGAAGGTCTTTGCCCTAAGGGAAATGCCTCGCGATGCCAGGATTGGGGTGCAGGATGCCCGGCCAGGGAGTGTAAATGCTGGAAGCCCTGTTGGAGGTTTCTGCCTGAAGAGAATGCCTCGTGATGCTAGTTGAGATGCGAGATGCCCGGAATGTGGGGGGCTGGATGCCCAGTGGCCTGGGAGGCTGAATGCCGGAAGCCTCGGAGGTCTTTGCCCGAGGGGATAAATAAAATGATGAGATAAATAAAATGATGATATGCATGGTGATATGCATGGTGATGATGATATGCATGATGATATGCATGGTGATAATGATATGCATGATGATATGCATGGTGATGATGATATGCATGATGATATACATGGTGATGATGATATTCATGATGATATGCATTATGATATGATGATGATGATGAAATGGTATGGTAATATGCATACTTGATATGATGATGCACTTGTACGTGTTATGACTATGATAATGATGCATGATAGTATGCGCATGATTTCAAGGTAAGTAACGCCTGCATTGCATGTATGATTTGCCTGATGTATTGAGTTCTTATTGGATTTCCCTATCTACTGAGTGGTTGTACTAATCCCTTTTGAGGATAACATTTCAGATTAGCCAGTATGCCGCTTTCTGCCGTCACGCGAGGTACATTTTACGGGTTACCGTTCGACGTTGAGGTAGAGTGTGGGCAGTTCGACTGTCCTTCCGTGCCTGGACTCACCTACATACGCGTACGCTGTCTTGTCATGTACGACATAGGCCTGGCTGGGGGCCCAGTCGTTTAGGAGTTTGTTTCTGTTCACGTTCGCCGCGATGGGGTGATGGGAGAGATGCTGCCACTGCCACCGCCTGACGCACCGGACTGGGTGTGAGACCTGAGCGCGACGAGTAGGGGCTGTGTTTTTTTTTGGGAGTTAGTAGCCAGCACTTATGATGGGGGTTGTACACATGTGATGTAGAGGGTCGAGGGTTCTTTTTGAGGTTTTAGGCTGGACATGGCTGAGTCCTAGCTTTTCCTTTTTGATGTACCGATCCAAGAGTAGTCCCATCTTGAAAATATATGTAAATAAAGTGTCGTCGCTTGTTTATAAAATCTTGATGTTTAGTGGTGTGTATTTGTATCATGGTTGGTAGGGGGAGAGACGTGATGTTTTAATTTGCTTCCGCTAATGAGTCGCGCCCGTTTTGTTTTAAAAATAAATGTGTCTATGAATTATGACGCATCTTCTAAGGAGAAAGGTAATGAGGAGTAACATTTGCGCTGGTGACGACCTACGAAGGGTTCGGGGTGTCACAGCTACATCTTCTAACAATTTTGAGATTATTGCTTTATATGAAGCTAGAAGAGAGTGTGTTTGGCTAAGATCCGTTATAACACATATTCATAATTATTGTTACTTAGTTTCGGTTACAAATTTTCTTATTATAATTTATTAAGATAATGCTGCTTGTGTTGCACAAGTCAGGAGATGATATATCAAAGGTGATAGGACCAAGCATATCTCACCGAAATTTTTCTATACTCATGAACTCCAAGAAAGTCGACAAATTGATGTTAAACAAATTCGATCCATAAATAATCTTGCAGATCTTTTTACCAAATCATTGCCAATATCAACTTTTGATAAATTAGTATATGGCATTGGTATGCGGCGAGTTCACAAGATGCAAAATTGATTAGCCCTAGCAGTGGCTACATAGCTCAATTAAGGGGGAGATATTATGAACTATGCATTGCAGCATTGATATTCGGCGAGTTCACAAGATGCAAGATTGATTAGCCCCAGCAGTGGCTATATATGCATTGCACTATTTTTTTCTTTTTGTTCGGTTTTTTCCCATAGGGTTTTTTCTGCTTAAATTTTTTAACGAGGCAATTCATGCATCCATAAAAGGGAGAGATCTTAACATTTGTGCTCTGCACTCTTTTTCCCTTTTGTCCGGTTTTTGTCCCACTGGATTTTTCCAGCTTAAGGTTTTTAATGAGACAGTATCATTTGATGCATATTCGTAATGAATATAATGAATATTCAAAGGGGAGTGTTATGAAATACATGAATGAATATTTATTATATTCATCTTATCTAATATACTTATTATGGTATATTTGTATCATACATTCTAAGTACATCTCCCTATATAATGAATGTTTATCTCCCTATCCAATACATGTATCATTTGGTACATTGATATTAATGATAAGTACATTCGTGTTCTCCTATAAATAGGAGTTTAGTTTTGATGTACAACAATATAGAACACAATCACAACAGAAACACAATAGTGAGATATTAGAAATAAAATTCTCTCATCTGGCTTTCTCTACTATCTCTGGTGTTCACTTGCTTTCTTTTCTTAATCTCTTCTCTATTATATATTTGCAACACAATATTTTACAACAAGAACAACCAGTAAACACCCACACATATTAAAAGAAAATAGAGAATGTTTTGGTGAGAAATTTTACCCTAGGGTTTCGTATCCTTTCAAGGTGCTGACTTCATCAAGTTCTGACTTCCATTTCTCCAAAGTCGTTGGGTCGAAAGAAGACCTCTCACGCAAACGACTCTCGCGCTCATGAAATGCCTCTCCAAACCTCCCGGTTTGATATCGCAGTTCGGCTGGTTTCACTTTGTAGAATATAGGCAACATTATCTGCCCGTTATTATTCTTGCGCTCCATTATTTGAACCAGTTCATCTAGGCACCAACTACTTGTACCATAATTCACCAAGAAAATTGGGATCGGGATCTTACTACTCGTGATGGCTTCCATAAGCACTGGTCCGATGTCCTAGCCATGGCAAAGCTCATCATCGTCTCTAAAAGCATCAATTCCCGCATCAAGGAGCCCTTTATAGAGGTGATCTGTGAAGCCATATCGAGTATTTGGGCCTCTGAAACTCAAAAATACCTCATAATGGTTTCCAGTCAACGAACTAGATGCACTAATGTTAGTCCTTGTCGAAGACCAACTAGATCCACCAAAATTAGTTTCTATCGGAGACAGAGATGAACTATATGCATCGTTATAAGTTTTTTTCAGAGACAAACTAGATCCACCGAATTTAGAATTTGCAAGAGACGAACTAGCTGCACCATTGTTAGTTTCAGTTGGTGGCAAACTAGATCCACTAGAATTAGTTTCTGCCAGAGACAAAGACAAACTATATGCACCACTGTCAGTTTCTATCGGAGACAAGCTAGATCCATTGGATTTAGTTTCTGTCGGCGACGAACTACATCCACTAGTAGTTTCCGTCGGAGACGAACTCGATGCACCGTTGTTAGTTTCTGCTGGAGATGAACTAGATTTGCCAGAATTATTTTCTGTCAGCGCAGTCAACGAACCAAATGCGCCAGTATCAGCATTTTTGGCATTGCTATGCACACTCACTTTCTTCTTATCGATAAAATAGAACGCGAGCTCGGGAAGAAGGATCATGCCACGAGCTCGATGAAAGAATGCCCAAAAACAGAAAATATTCAGTGGTATGTGCGCACCACGTCATTTGCTAACATGGTGCGCACTTACCACTTAGTGATCAACACGCATCATGTGGACCCGCTACAAAATGGAGGGGCGGGCTCTGCTTGGCTCAGCTTGCTACAGAAGAAAAGATAGGTCACGACTCCCGCTTAAAAGGTTTCTCTCTCCTCGGTTGAATTTTTTGCAATTCTCTCTCTCTCTCTCTCTCTCTCTCTCTCTCTCTCTCTCTCTCTCTCTCTCCTCCTCCTCCTCCTCCTCCTCCTCCTCCTCCTCTTCCTCCTCCCTCTCATGATGTCCGCTTTGCTCTCTCTCTCCCCCTCCATGAAGTCGTCCGACACCGACTCCAATGTAGCCTCTGCCTCCTCCCGTGAACCTGACTTTGACACCTCCGCCCCTCCGCCTCCCTCTCACGACCTCTAGTCCGCTCTCTCTCTCTTTCATCCTCAAAGTCGCGCCTCTCTTCCAGCAAACCCCGACGCCAACACCCCCTCGCCGGTTGCCTCCGTCGGCGTCAGAGTCCGTTGCCCCCGTCTCCTCCGCCTTTGCCTACGCGCCCAACGCCAATGCGTCGAACCATGACGGCGAAACTGGAAGAGAGAGAAACGACGAAGCAGAAGACAGAGACGAAGAAGCATAAGCGTGTGCGCTCGGGGTTCTAGATATGGGTCGTCGGGTCGGTCGCGTTCCGGCTCGCCCTCGTCTACCTCCCTTAGAACCTCCGCTTGTCCACTCGCCTCAAGGTCGCCACCCCTATCACCAGCATTCGCTGCCGTAATGTTGCCTCTCTTCACTCCGTTAATCGATTCCTGATCCCTAATCCCCCGCCCCCTCCTCCCCTGAAATCTTGGAGGTCCATTTTCTGATACGATTTCTGGTTTTTCTTGTTTGTGCCGCCTGCAGTTGGCGAAGGCTACTGGTTAAAGCAGTCGGTGATGTCTCCCTACGTAGGTTCGACTCCGTTCGATCTCTATAGGAAGGAAGCTATTTGTTTGCCTACTGGTGTGTCGCTGTTTGATGCTTTGATCCCTTCCACGGGTTCCATGTATCATGGTTTTCCTTTGCTGTTGCTCGTTCTCGGACCTCTCACTATCAAAAGGTAACTACCGGAGTATAATCGCCGATGCATTTTGAAGATTGGGTTGATTGTGAGCTTTGCTAGTTATCTGCTAGAATTGAACTAGATTTATCTAGCGTTATCGAAGTGGAGGCTGTGGCTTGTGTGAAAAGTTGTTTTCAATTCTAGAAATTGAATTTCTTTTTAGGGGACTCCATCACCCATACCAGACCATCATAGGGAAATCTGTGGAAAGCCAAGTTCTGTGGAAGTCAGTAAAATGTGTCTTGCGGTTCCCTGATTTTGAAATTTATGGATATGAAAAAAAAATTGGAGGGACAGAGAAGTTTTTTGAAGAAGTTCTTCGAGTATTTGGCGATTCAGTTACTTGCCGACGCATTATATGAAGTGTTGGTTATTCAGTTACTTTTGGCGCTTCGCCGGAATGATGGCGGCAAAGGAAGACTTCGTGGAGGCGGACAACGCGGAGGCCATCATCTCCAGGATCGAGCACAAGTCCTGCAAGATCGAGAGCTTACTCAAGCAGTAAACTTCTCCTCCTCGATCACTCTCTTGCCGCCTTTCCGTCTGCGATTTCGCCGGATCGATTTTGAGCTAACCCACCTCCGCATTTCCTCGTGTTTTGTTTCGTCACGTGCAGGTCGAAGTTGGTGGAGGCTCTCAAGATCGCCCTCGAAGGATCGCCTCCGAACACGCAGGACGAGCGATGCAAGGTTCGCCCTTTTTTTTTTGTGGGGTGTTTGTTGCTTGTATCGGTAGATTTTTCGAGGTGGTGAAGTCGCGGTCTTTGCAGTCGGCGAACTGGATAGTGGTGCACAGAGCGATAATGGCGATAAAGGATCTGGATGCCCTGTTCTCTTCCCTGGATCCCGAGTACTACGACATCCTCATGAAGTGAGTGCTGCGCTGTCTTTTCCCTGTTTCCCGTACCCGTCCGTTGTCGATGCTTGTTCGGATTTATTGCTTCGTGTTTGCTTAGTGATCTTTACCGTGGAATTGAAATGTTTGGAGTGATGGTAGCAATTTAAGGCATAGGGGATGGTTTTCTTGTTTCCATTAAGTTTGTAGCGCTTGAAGGCACAAGTGATATCTATGCCGAAATGCCACTGGGTGTGTGGGGGGTTTGTGAAAGGCTTAATCTTTTCACTCAACTGTCTTGTTCTTTCAATGGGACATTTGAGTACTCCTGTAGTCCCTTGATACAGATTAACATAAGGATCATGGGCTCATTGGGTAGTGACGATTATGCCTAATGATTATCGGTTGTAAAGGGCTTAATTATTGAGCTGTTTGTTGTGGCTGCAGCTTTTGGTGGAGATATTTAATAAAGATCAAGAATTCATGGGTGATGTAATGACTAGAAACAGCAAACTTTCTCTTCAGTTCATTGGTTTATCTATGTCATCAGGGTTTGCATGTTAGGATCTCTGAAGACTTAACGTTTTTTTTCCCCCAACGACTTAGTTTGATATTCATTTTCTTATTTCTGGTGTTCAAACCTACAAATAATTGGGTGAGAATAATGCAAACTAATGAAGTGATCTTGGAAGAATTACCATTTATGAAATTTGACCATAACTTTGCTAAGGAATAGCCTACTATGGTTTAGGTTATCAGTTTCTCAATTTTGCTTATGAAGAATAGGTTGCGCCAATAACTACTATTAATTGTATGCTTTGGCTGATCATAGTCTATCTATTTAAGGCCTTGTTAAAATGTTTGTGTTGTTGTATTGTGAATTCACTAAATCATGCTACTTGTGATTGCTCTACTTATTTGTTGACACCCCATTTTTTTAAGGAACAAACCTTGTTAAACTATGCAAGGCAGTCAAGTTATTTGCTTGCCAGATACTTGCACAGAGGCTTGTCTACAGGGGATCGCCCCACCTGTGATTAGTGCCTGCGGATTCACGAAAGACTTACGGAGAGGGCCGGCTTGGCGTGCATACTTCGTTCCCTAGCAGACACCACAAATACAGTATGATGATTATTGCTATCGTGATCTGAAGAGAGAAAAGTGCCCACTGTATGATTCCTCGCCTCCCTTTCCTGTAGATTTGGGCTGTAGTGTGGCATCCCGAAAATTCAAAGCCGAGCCTTAAGGTGTGTTAAATGTCTTTAATTAGGTGATAGAATTTTATGGCTTATGCTTTAGCCAATTTGTCTTTTAATTTGATGAATTATGCTTGTGATTGTGGAAATTCAAATTTAGTAGATTAATGCTTGGCCATATGATTTAAATTTCAATAATTAAAATATCCCAAGACTTTGGCCAAGATGAAATTTGAATTTAGAAATATTAATTAAAAGGAATTCAAAAAAAAAAAAAAGAGAGAGAAAAAGGGATCAAAATTCGAAATGGGCCTTGGGCCCATTAGCCTAGAGCTTGGTGGGCCAAGCTAGTCGGCCCATTGGGCCCAAGAGAGGAGTTCGACCAGCCCAAGAAGGAGTGGCCGGTTGGGCCTAAGCCCAAGCCCATTGAAGTTCAAATTTAAAAACAAGAATTACAAGTGGCAAGACAAGTCCTCATGCATTGGCCATGGGTGTGGTGGATCAATCATTACCTATGATGAGCCTAGGGGAGTATAAAAAGGGGATTTGGAGAGAGAATGGCCGGTTCTTGCTTCATTTCCGTCCAAGAGAGAAGTGTGCGAGAGAGAGAGGGCTTGAGCGGAAGAGAGGAACCGAGAGGGAGGAGGTGGAGCCGAGAGTTGCCGCCGCCGTGTCTCGCCGTCGCCGCCTTGTCCGACCTTGTGCTTGCTGTTCGCTCATTTTGAAGGCAAGTGGGGGGTCCTTTACTTCTCTTGCATGTTGTTTTGATGGTTGCATGTTCGGTTTGAGGGGTGATTTGGGCGAAATACCGAAGTGAGGGTTGAATGTGTTCATGTTATGTGGCTGTTTCCGTTCGGTTGATGGTAGACAGTATCTTATTCGGGCTTGCATGTGTATTTGGAGTGTGATTTTGGTTTCGGTGTCTTGATGAAAGTTGAAGCTAACATCTTTTAGTATGACATACTCGAATTTCATGGAAAACTATGGTGATATGTGGGGTCAAAAGCTTTGTTATACGGAGACTTCAGATCTGCGAATTTCCTACTGACCTTTTGTTGATTTCTTGGTTTCATGCTGATTTCGGTTGGAGATCTCACTTTGTTGTCTTCTTGAAAGTTGTAGGAAACACCTTTAGCTACAACATATTCAAATTTGAGGAGAAACAAATGAGTATAGCCTAGTTAACCAGTTAGATCTTTGAGACGGATGGTTCTGTTGAAGTGAACCGAGACACCCGAGACTTCAAGGACTTAAAAGAGGATTATACTTTGGTTATTTAA
Organism: Eucalyptus shirleyi; assembly: GCA_017140165.1. Lineage (NCBI taxonomy): Eukaryota > Viridiplantae > Streptophyta > Magnoliopsida > Myrtales > Myrtaceae > Eucalyptus > Eucalyptus shirleyi. Next base: position 43,514,499 of record CM029450.1, read on the forward strand.
CCTAGATATCTTAATAAAACTTGTAAAGGACACATTTATATATAACATACTCGAATTTCAGGAGAAACGAAAGATATTTGATGGGTAAAACCTAAGTTTTTCGGTGATGTACGTTCTGGATGAAACGGTAGAGGTTCCAGAAGCTTCGTGGAGTTATATAAATTAATCTATAAAGATTTTGGCTTAGAGTTCTTCATGAAAAATGCACGAAAATGTGTTTTCCATCATCCTGTAAAATTTGGGAATTTTCGGAGGTCATATGAGTATTTTAATTGAATAAATTCGAAAACTGTGCAATCTGGCCATAATCCGAATGTTGTGTGTATTTTGTGGAAATTTGGGAAATTATGTAAAATGCAAATTAGCCATGGATTTTATGCGAAATTTGATTCTAATTGTTTGTTTAATGATTCGTTGAAGATTATGATTTTTGGAAAATCATAAATATTAAATATAATATTTATTTATGAAAATAAATAAATATAATAATATAATAATAAAAATATAAAATAATAAAATAAAATAAATTAAAAGGTGGATTATTTTATTGGCCATGAGTCCTACTGAATTATGATGCATTGCTATATGACATTGATGCATGTATGATCATTAATTATGATGTATTGTTATATGGCACTGATGTATGAATGATTATGGAATTGTGATGCATTACTATATGACATTGATGCATGTATGATCATGAATTATGATGCATTGTTATATGGCATTGATGCATGAATGATCATGAATTGTGATGCATGTATGTAAATCATATGCCATGAAATAACAAGATGAAAAGGATGATAAAAAGTGGAAAATGGTATGTGAGTAAGAGGTTGTGGCGGAGGATGATATCTGGTGGCCGAGTGGCATAATTCCAGAGATTCCCTGGGAGTTTCAGGATGCTCGGAATGTGGGGGGCCGGAAGCCCTGTCCGAGGTTTCTGCCCGAAGGGAGTGACTCGCGATGCCAGGATTAGGGTGCGAGATCCCCGGTTAGAAGGGTAAAGGTCGGAAGCCCTGTCGGAGGTTTCTGCCCGAAGGGAATGCCTCATGATGCTAGTTGAGATGCGAGATGCCCGGAATGTGGGAGGCCGGAAGCCCAGTGGCCATGAGATGGCTGGGATACTGGGATCCCTGTCGGAGGTTTCTGCCCGAAGGGATGGTGATGATGGTGAATTTGATGATTTGAGAAAAGATAATGTGGGGATCAATTGATAAGTAAAAGTGGAAATTGATCTGTGATATGATGTGATGCATGGTTATGGTGATATGCATGATGCATAATGATGATGTGATATGCATGGTAATGCATGGTTAATGATGATGATGATATGCATGGTGATGCATGGCTAATGATGATATGATGTGATATGCATGGTGATGCATGGCTAATGATGATGTGATATGCATGATGATATGATGATGATATGCATGGTGATGCATGGCTAATGATGATGATGTGATATGCATGATGATGGCTAATGATGATGATGCATGGTGATGCATGGCTAATGATGATGTGATATGCATGGTGATGCATGGCTAATGATGATATGATGTGATATGCATGGTGATGCATGGTTAATGATGATGTAATGATAATGATATATGAGATGCCATGATGATGATATATATGTTATGATGATGCATGAATACGCTTGACATCAAAAAGGTAAGCAATGCCTGCATTGTATGATGGTATGCATGGTGCACTGAGTTGTTATTGGATTTCCCTATCTGCTGAGTGGCTGTACTCACCCCTTTTGGGGATAACATTTCAGATTAGCACTATGCCGCTACCTGCTGTTTCGCGTGGGGTATTTTACGGTCTACCGTCTTGATGTTGAGGTGGAGTGTACGGAGTTAGATTGTCCCTCTGTGCCCGGATTGACGTTCATCCGAGTGCGATGCTTAGTTATGTATGATATCGGCCTGGCTGGGGGCCCTGTCATACAAGAGTTCATTTTTGTTCACGTCCGTCGAGATGGTGCTATGCGAGGGATGCTGCCGCCGCCACCACCTGATGCACCGGGTTGGGTGTGAGACTCACGCGCGACAAGTAGGAGCCGAGCTTTTTGATGTAGATAATCGACACCTTTGATGGAAGCTTGTGCGCTTGATGTAGAGGGTTGATAGTTTCTTTTTGAGATTTTAGGCAGGACATGGCAGAGTCCTCGCTTTTCTTGTTTTGTATCGACCCGAGAAAGGAGGAGTCCCATCTTAAAAGAATATGTAAATAAAGTGTCGATGTTCGTATATAAAATCCTGATGTAGTTGGTGTGTATTTGTATCATGGGGTAGAAGGGAGATGGATGACGATGTGAATTTTGCTTCCGCTATGAGTTGCGCATGGGACCGCTTTAAAAAAAAAAAAGCCTGTAATCTGGCAAGGCTTTATTTAGCTAAGAGATAGAGATGGTAAAAGATGTAACATTGGCACTATTAACGACCTGCGAATGGTTCGGGGTGTTACAGTCGCCCTTTTTGGTATTAGAGCGAATGGTTATAGGTGGAGTGATAAGGAGCCTCAATTGGGAATTGAAGAACATGATGACAATACACACCATAGGATGTAAAACGAAATAATTAAATAACGGGTGATGAGAATTCACTCGTAGATCCCTAGTAGTTTGTTTTGAGTGCCAGTAACATGTATATGTTACTTATGTAGTGATAGTAGTTGCTTTGAGTGGAGGCAGTGAGTCTCAGATTATTCCTGAGGCAATGCTTGGAATTTGCAGGAGAGTCATGGTGCGAGCTGGAAGTGCTCATCCATCGAGGGCTGAAGCCTCTGCTGCAAAGGCTGAACCCCGAATGGAAGATATCCTGCAGGCATTAGCCAATATTGGAAATCTGATGGAGAGGCAGGCACAGCAACAGCCCGGAGCAGAACGCCGTACTCAAGGACTAGTGGAGCAGTTTTTGAAGCTGAAGCCACTTAAGTTTAATGGAATGGGAAGTCCTGAGGAGGCAGAGCAATGGATTGATGGAATGGAAAGAATTTTCTGGCTGTTGGACTGCACTAATGCTGAGAAAATAGTCTTAGCAAAGTACCAATTGGAGGGAAATGCGAAGTTTTGGTGGAGAGCTTCGAAGGACATAATCTTTCCACCAGGTACCGATGTTAGCTGGGAAGAATTTGTTAGAGCTTTTAATAGGAAGCATTTCTCTGACTGTGCTAAGGATAGGAAGATTACTGAATTTGTTCAGCTAGAACAAAAGGGATTGACTGTAGATCAGTATGAGGCTAGATTTTCTGAATTGTCTAGATATGCTCCTAGATTGATTGAGGATCAGGAAGAGAAGGCTAAGAGATTCCTGAAAGGGCTGAGGACTGACATTAGAAAGCAGTTGGTGCCTTTGAACATAAGAGATTATAATGAGATTTATGAAAGGGCGCAGTTAGTGGAGCAGGAGTTGTTGAGGGAAAGGTCGGAATTTAAGAAACCGTTTAATTTTAGTGATGTGAAAAAGGGAAAGAGACCTTATTCTGGTCAAGGTCAGACCTGGAATGTGAAGAAGAAGGGAAATTTTGGAAATTTTGGAGGAACAAGGAGTGGTCTGAACATAGGGAAAGCACCCTATCAACCTGGACAACAGAAATGTTTTGGCTGTGGACAAGTGGGACATCTTAGGAGGAATTGCCCGCGAGAGAGGTCGCAAGTGAGTGTTGGCTCAGTGCGACAGGGATATCAGAGTGCTGTTAGGTCAAATCCGCAAGGAAATCCTCAAAGACCACCTGCTCAGGGAAGGGTGTATGCGATCACCCAGGAGGAAGCGGAAGCTTCCAAGAATGTTATCTCAGGTACGATTCTTATTAATGGTGAAAAGGCATATGCATTATTTGACACGGGTGCAACGCATTCGTTTGTGTCTGAAAGATATAGATGTTTGAATAAGATAGAAGTTATGCCTCTTGAGACGCCTCTTTATGTTTCCACGCCTTTAAAGGACATGGTATTGTCTACATTGGTGTGTGGAAATTGTAAGATCTCAATGGGAGGAAAGGATATGGAAATAGACTTGGTTGTAATGGCTATGTATGATTTTGATGTTATTATAGGAATGGACTGGCTTCGTAAGTATCGAGCTAGAATGGATTGTTATAGAAGAGTGGTGCAATTTGTTTTACCTGACCAGTCTAGTTGTGAATTTCTGGGAGGTCAAACCTGTTTTCCTGTAGCTCTTATTTCGGCAGTAGAAGCTTGTGAATTGCTTGACGAAGGATGTCAAGGGTATCTAGCCATAGTTAGAGATTATGCCAGGGAGGAGCCTAATCTTGAGGAAGTTTATGTGGTTAATGAATTTCAAGATGTATTTCCTGAGGAATTGCCTGGATTGCCGCCAGAGCGGGAGATTGAATTTGAAATTGAATTAATGCCTGGAATAGGACCAATATCAAAAGCTCCATATAGAATGGCCTTAGTTGAATTGAAGGAATTGAAAGTGCAACTGCAAGAATTGCTTGATAAGGGATTTATTAGACCAAGTGCTTCACCTTGGGGTGCACCGGTCTTGTTTGTGAAAAAGAAAGATGGGTCAATGCGCTTGTGTATTGACTATAGGCAGTTGAATCAAGTGACCATTAAGAATAAGTATCCTTTGCCTAGAATTGATGATTTATTTGATCAACTCCAGGGAAGTTCAGTTTTCTCTAAGATTGATTTGAGGTCGGGATACCATCAGTTGAGAATTAAGAAGGAGGACATTCCTAAGACCGCATTCAGGACTCGTTATGGACATTATGAGCTCCTTGTTATGCCATTTGGATTGACTAACGCCCCTGCTGCATTTATGGATTTGATGAATAGAATATTTCAGCCTTATTTAGACCAATTTGTGATTGTATTTATTGATGATATTCTGGTATATTCAAAAGGACCTAAAGAGCATGAGCGGCATTTGAGAATAGTTTTGCAGACTCTGAGAGAGCATAAGTTGTATGCTAAGTTTAGTAAGTGTGAATTCTGGTTGGATCGGATAGTATTTTTAGGACATGTGGTGTCAGGAAAAGGAATTGCAGTAGACCCGGCAAAAGTTGAAATGGTAGTGAATTGGCCGAGACCAACGACGCCTACTGAGATACGAAGTTTCTTAGGATTCGCTGGTTATTATAGGAGATTCATTGAAGGATTTTCAAGATTAGCAGGACCTTTAACTAAGTTGACCCGAAAGAATGTGAAATTTGAGTGGAATGGAGAATGTGAAAGGAGTTTTCAGGAACTCAAAAGGAAATTGACTTCAGCTCCAATTCTGACTATACCCACTTGGACTCGATGGATTCAAGGTGTATAGTGATGCATCTCACAAAGGACTAGGATGTGTTTTGATGCAGCATGGCAAGGTTGTAGCCTATGCATCCAGACAATTGAAACCTCATGAGTTGAATTACCCGACGCATGATTTAGAGCTAGCAGCTATAGTGTTTGCCTTGAAGATATGGAGACACTATTTGTATGGGGAAAAGTTTGAGATTTATACGGATCATAAGAGTTTGAAGTATCTGTTCTCACAAAAGGAGTTGAACATGAGACAAAGGAGGTGGATGGAGTTATTGAAGGATTATGATTGTGAGATAATATATCATCCAGGAAAAGCGAATAGAGTAGCATATGCTCTTAGTCGAAAGTCGGCTGCAGAAATAGCTAGTTTGAGAATGGCGGAATGGAAATTGTTAGAATCTGTAGCAAATTCCGAATTTAAATTGGAAGTGGATTGTCTTACTGGCATGCTTAGTGCATTAAGGATTGAGCCAGAGATTATCCAGAAAATTAAAATTTTGCAAGAATCTGACCCAGAGATTTTGAAAGTGAAAGATGCTGTATCTTTAGGGAAAAGATCGGAATTTCAGATCTCTGATGATGGAATAGTAAGATGTCAAGAACGACTTTGTGTTCCCGACAGTGAGGAATTAAGAAAGGAAATTTTGTCGGAGGCACATAAGAGTAACTGTAGTATCCACCCAGGTAGTACCAAGATGTACAGAAATTTGCGTCAGCAATTTTGGTGGAATGGTATGAAGGCAGATACGGCTAAGTACGTTTCTCAATGTTTGACATGTCAGCAAGTAAAAGCGGAGCATCGAAAACCCGTAGGACTTTTGAGACCATTAGACATTCCTGAATGGAAATGGGAACATATAACGATGGACTTTGTGCAAGGATTGCCAAGGACATCAAGTAGTCACGATTCAATTTGGGTTATAGTGGATCGATTGACTAAGTCGGCACATTTCTTAGCGGTTCGCATGGATTACCCAATGGATAAGTATGCGGACATGTATGTAAGTCAAGTGGTATGCTTACATGGTGTTCCAAAGTGACCATTACTTTAGATCGAGATTCGAGGTTTACTTCGAATTTTTGGAAAAGTCTTCAAATCGCATTAGGGTCTAAGCTTCGGTTTAGTACAGCTTTTCATCCCTCGACGATGGTCAATCGAAAGAGTAATCCAGATATTAGAGGATATGTTAAGAGCTTGTGTGATTGATTTCAAGGGAAATTGGGATGAAAGATTGCATTTGGTAGAATTCGCCTATAACAATAGCTTTCAGAAGAGTATAGGTATGGCACCTTATGAAGCATTATATGGAAGGAGATGTAGGACTCCTGTTTGTTGGAATGAAGTAGGAGAAAGGAAGTTGACAGGACCTGAATTGGTACAAGTTACCACTGAAGCTATTGATATTATCAGGGAAAGGCTTAGAACAGCTCAGAGTAGACATAAAGATTACGCTGATAGACGTAGGAGGCCTTTGGAATTTGGTATAGGAGACCATGTATTCCTTAAGGTATCTCCAATGAAAGGAATATCTCGATTTGGGAAGAAGGGTAAGTTAAGCCCCAGATTTGTTGGACCTTTTGAGATACTTGAGAAAATAGGAGACGTGGCTTATCGTTTAGCGTTACCTCCTAAGTTAGGAAATCTGCACGATGTGTTTCATGTATCGATGTTGAGGAAGTACCAGCCGGATCCTAGTCACATACTCGATCATGAAGCCATCAAAATGGATGAGAAAGAAAGGTATAGTGAAGAGCCTGTGCAGATACTAGATCGTAAGGAGCAAATTCTTAGGACCAAAAAGATCCCATTGGTTAAGGTGTTATGGCAACATCATGATGTGGAGGAAGCCACATGGGAAAGTGAGGATCAGATGAGGGAAAAGTATCCCTATTTATTTCAAGAAGGCGCGAGTAGTGCTTGAATTTCAAGGACGAAATTCTCTAAGGAGGGGAGAATTGTGGCATCCCGAAAATTCAAAGCCGAGCCTTAAGGTGTGTTAAATGTCTTTAATTAGGTGATAGAATTTTATGGCTTATGCTTTAGCCAATTTGTCTTTTAATTTGATGAATTATGCTTGTGATTGTGGAAATTCAAATTTAATAGATTAATGCTTGGCCATACGATTTAAATTTCAATGATTAAAAATATCCCAAGGTTTTGGCCAAGATGAAATTTGAATTTAGAAATATTAATTAAAAGGAATTCAAAAAAAAAAAAAAAAGGGATCAAAATTCGAAATGGGCCTTGGGCCCATTAGCCTAGAGCTTGGTGGGCCAAGCTAGTTGGCCCATTGGGCCCAAGAAGGATTTTCGACCAGCCCAAAGGGGAATGGCCGGTTGGGCCTAAGCCCAAGCCCATTAACCCAAAACAAATTCAAAAAAATTGATATTACAAGTGGCCAAAGGAAGAGCATGTATTGGCCATAGGTGTGGTGGATCAATCATTACCTATGATGAGCCTAGGGGAGTATAAAAAGGGGATTTGGAGAGAGAGTGGCCGGTTGCTTCTTCATTTCCGTCCAAGAGAGAGTGTGCGAGAGAGAGCTTGAGCGGAGGAGAGGCCGAGAGGGAGGAGGTGGAGCCGAGAGTTGCCGCCGCCGTGTCCCGCCGTCGCCGCTTTGTCCGACCGTCCCACGCCGCCGTGTGTTGCTGTGTGTTCTTCTTTAAGGCAAGTGGGGGGTCCTTTACTTCTCTTGTACGTTGTTTTGATGGTTGCATGTTCGGTTTGAGGGGTGATTTGGGCGAAATACCGAAGTGAGGGTTGAATGTGTTCATGTTATGTGGCTGTTTCCGTTCGGTTGGTGGTAGACAGTATCTTATTCGAGCTTGCATGTGTATTTGGAGTGTGATTTTGGCTTCGGTGTCTTGATGAAAGTTGAAGCTAACATCTTGTAGTATGACATACTCGAATTTTCATGGAAAACGATGGTGATATGTGGGGTCAAAAGCTCTGTTATACGGAGACTTAGATCTACGAAATTTTCACTGACCTTTTGTTGATTTCTTGGTTGCATGTTGATTTCTGTTGGAGATCTCACCTTGTTGTCTTCTTGAAAGTTGTAGGAAACACCTTGAGCTACAACATATTCAAATATGAGGAAAAAAACAAGTATAACCTGTTAATCAGTTAGATCTTGGAGATGGTTGATTCTGGTGAGGTGTACCGAGACACCCGAGACTTCATGGGTTAAAATGGTGACCATAATCTGGTTATTTGACCTAGATCCTTAATAAAATTGTAAAGAACACATTGTTACATAACATACTCGAATTTCAGAAGAAACGAAAGAGATTTGATGGGTCAAACCTAAGTTTTTCGGTGATGTACGTTCTGGACGAAACGGTAGAGGTTCCAGAAGCTTCGTGGAGTTATATAAATTAATCTATAAAGAATTTGGCTAAGAGTTCTTCATAAAAATGCACGAAAATGTGTTGTCCATCATCCTGTAAAATTTGGGAATTTTCGGAGGTCATATGAGTATTTTAATTGAATTAATTCGAAAACTGTGCAATCTGGCCATAATCCGAATATTGTGTGTATTTTGTGGAAATTTGGGAAATTATGTAAAATGCAAATTAGCCATGGATTTTATGTGAAATTTGATTCTAATTGTTTGTTTAAGGATTGATTGAAGATTATGATTTTTGAAAATCATAAATATTAAATATAATATTTATTTATGAAAATAAATAAATATAATAATATAATAATAAAATAATAAAAATAATAAAATAATAATAAAATAAAAGGTGGATTATTTTATTGGCCATGAGTCCTATTGAATTATGATGCATTGCTATATGACATTGATGCATGTATAATCATTAATTATGATGTATTGTTATATGGCACTGATGTATGAATGATCATGAATTATGATGCATTGCTATATGAAATTGATGCATGTATGACCATGAATTATGATGTATTGTTATACGGCATTGATGTATGAATGATCATGAATTGTGATGCATGTATGTAAATCATATGCCATGAAATAACAAGATGAAAAGGATGATAAAAAGTGGAAAATGGTATGTGAGAATGAGGTTGTGGTGGAGGATGTTGTCTGGTGGCCTGGTGGCGTAATTCCAGAGATTCCCTGGGAGTTTCAGGATGCCCGGAATGTGGGGGGCCGGAAGCCCTATCGGAGGTTTCTGCCCGAAGGGAGTGACTCGCGATGCCAGGATTAGGGTGCGAGATCCCCGGTTAGAAGGGTAAAGGCCGGAAGCCCTGTCGGAGGTTTCTGCCCGAAGGGAATGCCTCGTGATGCTAGTTGAGATGCGAGATGCCCGGAATGTGGGGGGCCGGAAGCCCAGTGGCCATGAGATGGCTGGGATACTGGGATCCCTGTCGGAGGTTTCTGCCCGAAGGGATGGTGATGATGGTGAATTTGATGATTTGAGAAAAGATAATGTGGGGATCAATTGATAAATAAAAGTGGAAATTGATCTATGATGTGATATGCATGGTGATGCATGGTTAATGATGAGATGATGTGATATGCATGATGATGCATGGCTAATGATGATGTGATATGCATGGTGATGCATGGTTAATGATGATATGATGTGATATGCATGATGATATGATGTGATATGCATGGTGATGCATGGTTAATGATGATATGATGTGATATGCATGGTGATGCATGGCTAATGATGATGTGATATGCATGGTGATGCATGGCTAATGATGATGTGATATGCATGGTGATGCATGGCTAATGATGAGATGATGTGATATGCATGATGACGCATGGCTAATGATGATGTGATATGCATGGTGATGCATGGCTAATGATGATATGATGTGATATGCATGGTGATGCATGGCTATTGATGATATGATGTGATATGCATGGTGATGCATGGATAATGATAATGTGATGATAATGATATATGAGATGCCATGATGATGATATATATGCTATGATGATGCATGAATACGCTTGACATCAAAAAGGTAAGCAATGCCTGCATTGTATGATGGTATGCATGGTGCACTGAGTTGTTATTGGATTTCCCTATCTGCTGAGTGGCTGTACTCACCCCTTTTGGGGATAACATTTCAGATTAGCACTATGCCGCTACCTGCTGTTTCGCGTGGGGTATTTTACGGTCTACCGTCTGATGTTGAGGTGGAGTGTACGGAGTTAGATTGTCCCTCTGTGCCCGGATTGACGTTCATCCGAGTGCGATGCTTAGTTATGTATGATATTGACCTGGCTGGGGGCCCTGTCATACAAGAGTTCATTTCTGTTCACGTCCGTCGAGATGGTGCTATGTGAGGGATGCTGCCGCCGCCACCACCTGATGCACCGAGTTGGGTGTGAGACTCATGCGCGACGAGTAGGAGCCGAGCTTTTTGATGTAGATAATCGACACCTTTGATGGGAGCTAGTGCGCTTGATGTAGAGGGTTGATAGTTTCTTTTTGAGATTTTAGGCAGGACATGGCAGAGTCCTCGCTTTTCTTGTTTTGTATCGACCCGAGAAAGGAGGAGTCCCATCTTAAAAGAATATGTAAATAAAGTGTCGATGTTCGTATATAAAATCCTGATGTGTAGCTGGTGTGTATTTGTATCATGGGATAGAAGGGAGATGGATGACGATGTGAATTTTGCTTCCGCTATAAGTTGCGCATGGGACCGCTTTAAAAAAAAAAAAAAAAAATGCCTGTAATCTGGCAAGGCTTTATTTAGCCAAGAGATAGAGATGGTAAAAGATGTAACATTGGCACTGTTAACGACCTGCGAATGGTTCGGGGTGTTACATGTAGTGTATCCGTCATCTCTGAGTCCTTACAAAGCTAAACTTGCTTCGGATTGCCAGAGAACATGCATTCTATCATTTTGAGGAGTTGAGCATTTGTCTACCCTTGAGATTAACTCAACACGAACATGAGAAACTTTTGTTCCGGACTTAAGTATGGCTAACTGATAATTAACACAGTTTAGACTGCATCCAAATTTCACGTAGACAATTCTGCATTGTCACTTGGGGACTGAGACGGTCGAAAGCAACATTTTGATTAAGTCCAGTTTTGTCAAACTGAAATAAAATGAAATCTCCATAGCTCATCTTGGTAGCTGATTTCTGTGCATTGATTGTAAAAGGAGGACGAAATGGCCATTGTTACATGACAGAGGTGATGTGTAGAGTCTTCGAAGTCATAAAAACCGGGTCAAATACAAGCTGAAACATACGCATGTGTTCTAAACCATCTTTTCCACTTCTTGAAGCCACCTTATGGGAAAGGTATTTCATGTATCAGTCACCCAACCGATGTGCACTATGTACCTCGTCCTACTCAATCGATGCTTGAATTTCCGAAATCTTTCACTATTGATCGATTTATTACACCTTAAGTCGCTGTCATATGCCATGTGATGTAACTCCTTGATCTACCACATGGGCTAGTCAAGAAATTGACTTTAGCATTCCAGAAACCTAACCAATTTACTCCTAGACTAGAAACGTCGTCAGCGATCGAGATTTATTAAACAATAAGATGAAAGAGAATTGTCAGTATTCTGATATGGTCATTGCCTAATCATAGAATGTGACCGCCATGTACGTATCCATTGTTAGGGGACATCATACAACTATTGCCCGTGTTTCAGTACTTTGCTCCTAAATTTACTTTTGAAAGGCATATTCTGTGTCACCCGTCAACAAATATCACAATCGAATTGCTTGAAACAGCTGATGACCCAACATGGTAGATGAGACCATGATTCATCGACATTTGAATAGATTCGACAATCACCCACATCATGATAGATCATCAAATTACCTAAGTGAACAAGTTTCATGAACAACTAACGTTCACCTTTTCTGTTCCCTACATGTTTTCGACCTTAAAAATAGGGATAAGATTTGTCTATCCCAGCAATCAATGTCCTATTATCAACAAAAAGCACAATAGACGCTCTATTTTGCCAATCATTGGATCTTTCTACGTCATACTTGCTAATGTATCGTTAGGATGAGCTGATACTTTTTGCTTTACGCCTTGGCGCATGCCGTGCAGATGTTAGAAAAGCCATTAAGAGTGCAAATTGTTCAGTCCTTGTTGTATCTGTAGCCTCACCCAAGGGTTGATGGATGGTCCAGACTGACTAAAAGGATTATGGACTGGCCCCATGTGGCATCCCAAAATTCATGGCAACCTCTAGTTACATTAAAGTCTATGAATATGTGATACCATTAAGTTATTTTATAGCCATTTAATCCATAATTTGCAATAAGATTTATGGCCAAGCTTTTAATGGATAATTATTTGATAGGAAAGAAAATCCTATCATTGGCCATGTGTTTTATAAATTGGAATTTATGGATTTATGATTTCAAGTTTTATGGCCATATGAAATCGTAATTTAGTATTTATATAAATGGGGATTTAAGGTAAATTATTAAAAGTAAAATGGACTTATTTAAGAAAATCTTGGGCTATTTAAGTTTGGGCTTTAGGCCCAAGTGAGATGGGCCTAAAGTGGGCCATAAGCCCGGCCCATGAAGCCCATTGGGTTGTCAGTGGATGGAGGGGGAGAAGGAGGAGCCGCATGGCCTCCAAGTGTCTTCGGCAAAGGAGACACTTGTCTCCTTCTTAGGGACAAGTGTCCCCCGTGCAAAGAGGGGTGCATGCAATATAAATACAACCAAAAAGGAAGAGAGAGAGGGAGTGGCTGATGGTTGAGGGTTGTCGTCCAAGAGAGGTGTCGAGAGAGAGGAGAGAAAGAGAGAAAGAGAGGAAGAGAGAAAGGAAGGAGCTCGCTAGTCGCCGCCCGCACGCCGTCCATCCGTCGCCGGTGTGCCGTTCGTGCGCCGCTGTCCGTTTGGTCTTTGAGGCAAGTTAGGATTGATTTCCAATATTGCATGTGTGTCTTGCATGTGTGGTTGAGTTCTTGGATGTTTAGAGGCTAGAAATCGAAGTGAATGAGGTTTGTTCTTGGAGATGCTTGCTGTTTTCGCATGAACCGCCTGACCCAGAATCTTGTGAGAGCTTGCATGCATGTTTCGAGTTTGATTTTGACCTTGATTCCTTCATGAAAGTTGTAGCCAACATCTTAAAATACAAAATACTAAAATTTGGTGTAAAATGATGGAGATTTAAGGGGTTAAACACTCATCCTACGGAGATGCTAGATCTGGAATGTTTTCGCATGAACTGTTTGAGTCAGAACCTTGTGAGAGCTTGCATGCATGTTTTGAGTTCGATTTTTACTTTGATATATTCATGAAAGTTGTAGCTAACATATTAAACTACAACATACAAAAATTTGGTACAAAATTATGGAGATTTGAGAGGTCAAACTCTCATCCTACGGAGATATCAGATCTGGAACGATTTCACTGACCTTTCGGTGGATTTGTGGTTGCATGTTGATTTTTACTAGGAATCTCTCTTCAATTTCTTCATGGAACTTGTAGAGAACATCTTGAACTACAACATACTCAAATTTGAAGTAAAATGAACAATTAAAACCTAGTGAATCAACTTACTCTTAAAAACCGTAGATCTGGAGACGCGGTACAGGTTACCCGAGAATTCATGGACTCATATGATGACTATATTCTGGATATTTGACTTAGATCCCTTCATAAAACTTGTAGAGAACATATTGAAGTAAAACATATCTAAATTTCAGAGGAAACGAAGAAGAATAGGTAGGTGAAGACTCAGTATTTCGGAGAAGCATGCACTGGACGTTTCGGTGTTAGATCCAGAAGCTTCGTGTGACTGTAGAAAATAATCTAAAACGAATCTGGCCTAGAAGTCTTCATGAAAAATCTACTTTACTGTCTTAACAATAACCTGGTGAAATTTCATAATTTCCGGAGGTCGTTTGGGTATTTTAATCAAATTATTTCGGAAACTGTGCATTCTGATTTCATCCGAAATTACATGCTGTATTTGTGTGAATTATGAATTTGTGTGGAATTCTATTTGGCCATGTATTTTGCATGAAATCATTATCCTATTGTCTTGTCTATCACTTGCCTTTAATTTATGATTTTTGAAAATCATATGGATATTTAAATTAAATATTTTCGAAAGTGGTACAAGCTGGGATTTAAATAAATATAAAAAGGGCATGATAAATGGATTATTTTAATTGGTACGAATTCCATAAATTTTATTTTATGAATAATTGTACCTTGTTGCATGTATGATGGTGTTTTGTTGCATGCATGATAATGATTTGAGATGCATGTATGAATTCAATGATGAATATGATCTTGATTGCCATCACATCACATGCCATGTTAAAATTGAACTATAATTGAAGATGAGAAATAAGATGTATGTGAATATGCATCGTGGTGATGATGATACCGTCGGAGGTGTGAGCCGATGATGCCCCGGGAGTCGGGATGCCCAAAGGTTCGAATGAGTCGATGCCCTTTGGATGCCTGGTTGTATTATGAATACATGCCCAGAGGTTTTTCCCGGGAGTGTCGGGATGCCCGGTTGTATTATGATACATGCTCGGAGGGTGAGGGGTTGTATCATGATGCATGCCCAGAGGGTAGGGGTAACCATTTTCATGGCGAGCCCCGGAGATTCCTCGTGATGCCAGGTAGGATGCGACATGCCCAGAGATTCGAATGAGTCGATGCCCTTTGGATGCCCGGTTGTATTTTGAATACATGCCCGGAGGTTCCTCGTGATGCCAGTTGGGATACGAGATGCCCGGAATGTGGGGGTGCTGGATGCCCGGTTGTATCTTGGATACATGCCCGGAGGTTCCTCGCAATGCCAGGATTGGGTGCGAGTGATGAATGTGGGATGCAAACATTGGTCTCGGAAAAGAGAAATGTGGCGGTCCAAAATGAAATTGAAATTGAATTATGCATGATGATATATGCATGATATGATGAGATGTGCATGGATGCAGGGTAATGATGATGGTACATGTGATGTGATGATGAGATGTGCATGGTTGCATGGTAATGATGATGGTACATGTGATATGATGATGAGATGTGCATGGTTGCATGGTAATGATGATGATACATGTGATATGATGATGAGATGTGCATGGATGCATGGTAATGATGATGGTACATGTGATATGATGATATGATGATGATGTTACATGCATGAATGCATGGTAATGATGATGGTACATGTGATATGGTGATATGATGATGATGTTATACGCATGGATGCATGATAAGGATGATGCCATATGTGACATGATGATGGTAAGTGTATAATATGATGATGGTGGTACATGAGGTATGATGACGTGTGCATGATGCCATGGTATGTTGTGCATGGATGCTTGTATGACATGTGATGCTATGATTGTGATGATTGCATGGCATGATGTATTGAGTGGCTTATTGATCCTTTACCTGCTGAGTGACTGTATTCACCCCTTTTGGGGAATAATATTTCAGACTAGATAAGATACCTCTGCTGCCACTGCTACCAGTAGATGAATCAAGTGGTTGGATATGATTGCGAGGAGGAGGATAGTAAAGGAAGGAACTCTTGGACGCCGACACTGATCGATGGACTTTAAGTATTCGACTGTTGGAGAAGATGTCAGTCATCTTTTGAAGTATAGCCGAGTATAGAAACATTGGCATTTTGATGTACCGATGAATGATGTCCATCTGGTTTAAGTAAATAAAAGTGTACGGGCTTTACTTATAAATATTTAGTAGGTGTGCATCGTTTTTTGAATATAGGGAAGGGAGTTTGTTGGATGTGCTTCCGTATATGAATTGTGCAAGGGACCTATCAAAAAAAAGAGTGTAAACCCCCTATGTTGTATGGACCCGCTGCAATTGAAATGGTATCAGAGTGACATGTCAATAAGGAAAGTGAAAGGTAAGCAAACTGTGGCGACCCTAATGGATCGGGGGCCGTCGAGGGGTGCCACACCCCATGGGGCCAATCACTGAGGTAGTGACTGAAGATGAAGATGGAGGCGACAATGATGCCGAAGGAACAGACACTCGCTGACATGAAGGGCACATGGTGAGCGTGGTGGGAGGGTTCATATGCATGTAGAGCTGTGGGGAGAGCTTCAGTGCTCTGAGCTCCTGCACTTCCTTCTGCAGCCTCTTGTTTTCTTGTGTAAGATTGTCGCAGCATCTCTTAAGGTACTCACAGTCCACCTCAGTTTGCTTCGTCTTAGTCCTACACCAAATTGGTAAAAAGAAAAAAAGATGTTACGGTACATCCTTATACAAAGCTACCCCACACAGATTGTTGGTGCCAAACTACAGCATGATAATAACACATTATCAGCTCAATCTAGTAAGGTATGAATAACAATCTTTAGCCCATTTCCATGTGATTAAGAAAATCAAGATGGCAGCTATTAGACAAAGAATTGCACATTTGCTCAAACTTAACATAGAGAAGCTGCTTCATCAAACCAATTCTTTGATGCAAAAGACCCAACGTCATTATCCTAACCATAAATAGAGCTTTCCAGAGCTGCATTGTAAATCATGAGTGCATGAATCTAAACTGGGGCCCTCGCGTAACCAAATTTTAGGTATTTGAGTACTCCCTAATAACTTCACTTCCTCCCCTGGCGGCTTTGAATTTATGTATCCCACATATCAGTGCTCCATACTAAAGTGAGAACGCAAAGTGTACTCCTAGATTAAGTGACAAGTCACATCATCGGACTCCCGCTACACGCTCACACACCTCGTGTGCAAGATGGCCCAATTGGGATACTTGTGGACCCAAAGATTACATGCACTCACTATAAAGAAAAACAACAACTTCGCTGTCGAACTACCATCAAATGATTAAGAGAGGAGAAAATATTGGCTGGGTCTTACCCTACGCCTACTTACCCTCCACGTAGGCGTAGGGTAAGATCATTTAGAATCCGACATTTAGCTCCACATAGGCGATGGCATCAGAGGTTCAAAATTTGCGCGCACGCTCTTGGGGCCCACCACTTTGACACACTCTCTCCTCCGCTCTCCTCTGTGACTTGTCGACTCGTCCTCTCTCTCCTCTCTCTCTCTCTCTCTCTTTCCCCGTTCTCCCCATTCTCCGTTCCGTTTTACGAGAGAACAAAAGTTGCAGGTGCTTCTCTCCGAATGCTCTTCCCCTCCTCTGCTCTCTCTCCTCCGCTGGTTGCCCGTGACACTGACACTGACGCCTTTGCTCTCTCTCCTCCACTAGTTGCCTGCGACGCCGACGCCGACGCCTCTGCTCTCTCTCCTCCGCTAGTTGCTCGCGACACCGACGCCAATGCCCTTTCCACCTCCGCCGATGCCTCTACTCTCTCTCCTCTACTGGTTTCCTGCGCGACGCCAATGCCAACGCCCTTTCCACCTCCGTTGACGTCGACGCTCTCTCTCCTCCGCTGGTTGCTCACAACGCTGACGCTGACTCCCCTCCACCTCCGCCTTCACCCCCGACTCTTCTGCCTCCGCCATCACCCCCGACTCCGATGCCGCCGCCAACGCCCCTTCGCCTCCCTCTCGCGACCTCTGCTCTGCTCTCCCCCTCTTTCCTCTGCGGAGTGCCCTTGCTGGCAACCCCGACGCCAACGAACCCGTGCTCGCGTTTTGGCCTCCCTCTCCACGAATGAAGGTCGCTCTGCTCGCTCTCTCCCTCTCTCTTTCCTCCGTGAAGTGCCCCCCGCTCCTAAACGCGGACGCCGCCAACACTGGCCCCTCCCACCGTCGCCTTCCCAAGCCCCACCCATAGGCACCACATTGGTGACTCCCGTACGTCCGAAGGTTTTTTGTTTTTTTTTTTTGGATTCCACTTAGTAGAATTCGATGTGATGTTAATGTTTAAGTTTATAAATACATATGTATTGCTCCTCTACTAAACCCAAAAGTATATTGAATGAACAGCCTTATTTTTCTGTCGTCTCTGCTCAATTCGTGTGGGAGAGAGAAATGAACATGTGAAACTCTTCAGCTGACAAATTGTCTGAGATGATCAAATTCCCCTTTTTTGCCTTGCCCATAATTTGTGTAGTTTGAGATGATCCTACCTAGGTGGTCCTCAAGAGACAAATATTTTGGGTTTTAATCCTTGAGAGAATGACTTGTAGATGGTTGGTTTGGACTAGTATTTAGTTCTTGCATATTTTGGTCACAGCTCGAATTATCGATCACTTGATCTTGCAAAATCTTTCTTTACTAGAACATCCCTATGCAAAACGTGGATTACTGATGATGGCAACGACCTTGGTTGACTACTACATCAACGTTGTTCCGCTTGCGGTATGAACAAATTATTTGTCTTGGCTATTACAGATCACACCTCTTTACGCAACTTCATCAATTGATAAGTTTGAAAGCCATCTTAACTATAACACCATATAAGAAAGCTGCGAGTGTTTTATTACATAACGACATATACTTAAGCCCAGTAATGTTCAAGTAATGCAGTTTCCTGTCACATTGACAAGCTTCTAGGAATAAGAAAAACCAAAACATGGTACCTGATGTGTTTGCTGGTAGTACTTACCAGTTTTCACTGACAAGTTTTCATGAGAGCAAATGGACCCTGATTCTATACATGTTGGAAAATTGACTCAAAATTGCATGAAGCTGAAAGCTAACACTCCAATAATGCTGTATAAGGAACTGGTGATTGCACGAATTCAATCTACTTCTATGTCAATGCGAGATGATATATTTCATTTGTTGTTGAAGGTTTTTTTATATTGAGTTCTATGAAGAATTTGCAGTGCATGCTTACAATTAATATGTCTTCAGGCTTGGGTTTGGTAAAAGGAATCGAAATTTTTTAGCGCTTTACTTTGGACAATGCTTCTTATTTGGCTAGGCAGGTATGACTTAAATTCTCTCAACGGGATTTCGGCTTCTTATTTTGTAGTTGCAAGTGGCACAAAAGCCACTTTAAGTTGTTTTAACAGGAAAAATGCTTTCGATTGATTTCTCAGCTGACATTGATGTGCATTATGATGTGATTCTTATCTCAGTGTCACAACGAGCTTCTTCATTCTTTTGCAATTTCTCAAGCTCTCACCTCAAGAGTCTTCACAAGATATGTTTTGCTGCAGCATTCTAGCAAGTATGTTTGCACTCCATTTTATTATATCATTGTTGTTTCTACGGGATTCTGGATATAGTACTTTACGGAGACATTATGAGCTCATGGTTTCATTGGACTACAGTAAACGAACAATTTACTGTTCTGGAGCTATAAATATTAAGAGTCTTTCAGACATTGTTTAGGTTGCTCTACATATTCAGTTTTAATAATGGGTTACTAATGTGGCCAACCACTCCAAAATTATGCTTTCAATTTTGAGCTGCAGTCTCTTTCTTGAGGAGAACAACAAATGGAAAGTTTTGATGTGCTAATTCTATCATTTCCAACTATGATTTTGGGTGTGCTGGAATACCCTTATCTGAGCAATTTGTTTCTTCAGGGATGGCATAGAACAGAAGAAGCAGCATTTTCCCGTTATAATTGCTAGAATCACTTTCATTGTTTGGGTTGTTTGATGCTGGCGACTCTTCTCTACACTATCTTCACTGATGGTAGCCCTTTCCAGAAAGAACTTTTAACTCCGTAAGTTAATTGTTCTGTCTTCAATGGGTCTTTGTCATTTGGTTCCCTAACATTTGGAGTTATGTTGGAGAAGGTATTAAAATAGGTTCTTTTTTACTTGTCATGGTGTACTATGAGGAATACACATAGGATTATTATAAGTGCCCATGCATATTTTTCTATTCATGTATCTCGAAAACTGGTTAGGGACTCGGCAGTTTTTGGTTTAACTACCTTTTGTTGCATTAGTTTTCTTACTTATTCAGCTGTTAGGAGCCACCATTTTTTCCCCTCGTATATACGGTGCGTAAATCATCTCAAACTGTACTAGAGTAAAGTGACGTGTCTTGAATGCTGGTTTGAAGAATATCACTGTTCATGGGAACTAATTGTTGGGTTTTGGATTAGATATGCGAGTTGTGAGTAGGAAGAGTTTACTGATTTAAAAATGTACCTTTGACCCTAGCAATATGTTGCCTGCTTCTCTTTTTGTTTTGTGGTGTGTTGTACCCTGCGTATGTATTTTCGCTCGTTAGAACCAAACTCTCCCTTGGGATATTAGATTGTCATTTTAAGTATGGAGGTTTCTATGCTTTTCTTTCTATACTTTTATTCTTCAATCATGAGATCATGCAATTTAAGCAGGTCCCCATGCCAGGACTCCTTTTTTTTTTTAAGTATAAATATGAGGGGGGCCTACTTCTTTCATTTGCATTTGAGTCAGTTTTTTAACATGTAAGCATATTAGTCTCTATCCTATGAATGTACTGAATGGTGCTATCAATTTGCAGGTAGATGACAGCGACGCTAATTGACTTCTACATCAACGTTGTTGCTCTTTCTGTTTGTTTTCTATTTTATTAGAAGGGAACTCTTGAAGAATTATTTCTATTTTGAAGACATCACCTCAATTAATTTGCACGTGTAAATTTATCGAATGGCTGAATCAGGGGTAGTTCTTTACTCATACAATGTGAAATATATTTTGTTTTCTTTTGATGTTATTTTTTTATTGATTATTTATTGTTCATTTTGTTGCAGCATGAAACTTCCCATCTTGCACATGTAATGCGTGATATGGAAAATGATTTTGAGTTTGCCATGGGGATGGTTTTTCTAATGAAGTTGAAGCATATCATAAGTATGTGGCTTATGCAATTGGCAAAGGATTTGGAGTGAGGAAGGGTCATACGGTTAAACATACAAAAGGAGAAATAACCCAACGAACATTTTTGTGCAATTGTGAGGGCCATTCTGTCACCTCATCTGATCAAGAAAAGAAATTTGAGAGGCCTGAAGTTAGATGTGGGTGTCCTGCTTATATCAAATTTAAGGTTGATAATGGTGTCTATGAGGTTATAGAGTATGTTTCTGAGCATAATCATGCATTTGTACCGGAAGATCAAAAGCATTTGATTAGATGTGGAAGGATGATATCTGATACTTGCAAAGGTGTTTTAGGTGACATGATGAAAGCAGGCATTGGTGGGACTACAGAATATAAGTTCTTAGCAAATGAAACAGGTGGAAGTAAGAACTTGGGTTTCATTCTACGTGATTGTCAAAAAAATTTACAGACCAAAAGCAATAAGATTATAGAAGGGGGAGATTGTCAAAATCTTTTGAATCATTTCCATCGCCAGCAGATCAAGAAGGTAGATTGGCAAATTTATTTTAGAGAGATAGTTTGTCCAAATTCGATTATGATTGTTTTGGTGATGTGCCAGTGTTTGATTCCACCTATCGAACTAATAGATATAGTTTGATTTGTGCACCTTTTGTTGGGGTTAATCACCATTGAAAAAATACTCTATTTGATTGTGCATTTTTGTTGAACGGGATGAGAAAATCATTCATTTGGGAAATAAGACTCCTAAAACCATATTCACTGATCAAGATCAAGCCATGGCAAAAGCCATTAGAATGGTGTTTCCAAATACACAGCATCGTTTATGCACTTGGCACATCATACAAAATGCCATTAAAAACATTCCATAGCTTTACAATAAGCCGGATTTTAGAGATAAGTATTCTTTTAGGCTTATGTATAGATGCAAATCGAAGGACGAATTTGAATCTAATTGGATGGAAATGGAAGAGGAGTGGGATACTCAGAACAACAATTGGCTTCAGAGATTATACGGCCTTAGACATAAATGGAGTTCAGCTTTTAGTCGTGATATTTTTTCATGCGGTATAAGGTCAAGTCAAAGAAGTAAGAGCACTAATAACGTCTTCCAGCATATTTCGAAGAAGACGTCATCCCTTATACAATTTGTCCACTATTATGAAGAGCAACTGAAGCACAAGAGAGAAATTGAAATTCAAGATGATTACAGTTCTCGTAGGCAGCCCAAATTGCAGGTTTCATCTAATGAGATTTTGAAACATGCTGCTTCAGTCTATACCCGTACTATTTTTCAGACCTTTAGTAAAGAACTTATGGAATGTCTCTCTGAAGATGTTTCAAGTACTACATTTGATGGATCGATTTATTCATATACCATAAGGTGTCGACATGAATACCTTGTCAGATTTAACCCTGCAGAGTTATTAATTTCTTGTGAATGCAAATTATTTGAATCAAAAGGGTGGTTGTGTCGCCATGCATTGTATGTGTTGAATTCGAATAAATCGATAGTTAAGAGCATTCCATCTCCCTATATTTTGAAAAGATGGACTAAGGGTGCCAAAGAAGGGATTGTGAATGATGAATCTTTGCCACTTGGTCCGTCTACATTTAATCGATTTTGATTAATGCAAGAATCTTTTGAGTTGATGAGTTTGGGAGCCAAAGATGTAAACACTATGCTGATAGTGAGGGAGAATATGAGAATAGAGAAGGGTCAAATTTCATCATACAATTCAAGGATGGCGTGACTGATGATGCTGGTGATGATGGTGATAATGAGGCTTCTTTGTGCGATATCTTGATATTAGACCCCCTTCAAAGGAAAGGAAAGGGAATAAGTTATGGAAAACTAAAAAGTTCAACTGAGAAAAAGAAGAAAAAATCTATCAAAGGAACACCCCCAATGCAAATAGACAAATAGAGGTCACATATTATTTTGGTTAATATGATCAGTTAAATTTTCCGTTTATGTTGCATGATGCTAATTAACATTTTATTGCTTTCTAATGTAGAGTTGGTTGTTCAAGCAACACATAGTGAAACTCATTTTTCAAATTATTTGAGTAATCAAAATCAGTTTCAAAGTATCTTTTATCCTAGCAACATTGGTGGTCCTACCATAAATTTTCATAATTAGGTATGTTGCTCTTAGCTTTCAATTTTTATTTACATTTTACTAATTTGGTAAAAGAATTTGTACAGATGCAGCAACCACCATACATCATGCCATTAGAGATTATGAATGGATTTTGCCAATTTCCTAATCAGGTATTGAATAGCTATGTATAAAGAGTTTAATTGGTGATCAATCAGTTTGTATATTTTTCAAGTTACTATGCCTCTTTATAATGGTAGAAAACACTTTCTCAAAAGTTACAATCATTATGATAATTTAATTGCATTATGATAATGTGGTCATTTTTTTTAATGTAGATGCAATCATCATATATCATGCCTGTTGCGACCAATTTTTTTGGGTGTGAACCACCTAGGGTTTGGCTAATGGATTGTTAAGCCTGGACTTAACTCGGGCTCTCCCAAGCTCATACCAATTCGTGACTTATGTTCAAGTTCTTAACATACAAATGATTTTCAATTAGGAGTCGCCACTAATCTATTTTTGGTGGATCGATTAGGAACCCAAGTAAAGTAACGGGAGATTTACTTTACTCCTACGAACCAGAGATTTATGAGTTCAGAGACTTGGTTACGCTAGATTTCTCTAACGCCCTTTCGGTACCTTTCTCTTTTATTTCGAAAAATGTTTGGTAGGCAGCTTGAATTAATTTTTAAATCTATTTCCCTAATATGTAAGGTGATCATACGGGTACGCAAACCACCAATTTAACATCCAAGAAAAGCAATGAATAAATTACAAAGCTTACCTCATAGCAACGAAAGCATCTGCGTTGTTAGATCAAAATTCACATCAACAACCCTAGATATGATTTCTTATTAACACGGAATTTCTTTGTTTTGTTTTCACTTAATTAATGAGAATCATGCTTTATGCAATGCATGCCACTAATTTAACATGAAATGATATGACATGACGACATGACTTAGCTATATGACCTAAGCGATATGACATAAATAAGCATGTAGTCTATCCTGAAGCATGAGATGGATTTATTCTAAAAAATAATTTTTTGTATTTTTCATGAGATTCGAAATTAAAGAAATGCAACACTTAAATATGCAATCTAAATTAATCTAATGACCTAATTCTAATGACGGGCAATTTCTAATTAAATGAACCGAACAAAAATCACTAAATGACGTGCATTGTATGAAACTAATTCTATATGATGTGCACATGATTTTTATATTCCTAATAAGCATGCAATCTATCATAATATGCAATGACGTGCAAAGAATGCGCTAATCGAGATTAAAATTGCCAAATAACTAAACGTGTAATTCAAATTTAAAACTAACATCCTAAATGAATGCATTTTTTTGGATTTTTTTTTTTAAATTCGAAATAAAAAAAATTTCCTATTCTAAACATGCAGGATAACCCTAAAATAATGAATATTCTAAACCGAACCTAATCTAACTCAGATTTTTTCGGATTTTTCTTTTTCTTTTACGGGAGCAATCAAAATAAGACATCAAGATCAGCACGCAACAAATCAGGCAAGATATCATCCATGTCCATTTTGGAAATAAATTGACGAATCATATCTCGTGCATGAGATCGGATTGGCCAATTTCAAATAAAATCGCAAATCGTATCTCGAGCGTGAGATCGGATTGGCGATTTTTCCGTGCGATTGCGAGTCGTATTTCAAGCATGAAATCGGACTGTCAATCATACGCACGTTATGAAATTATGATAATTCCCCAATTCACAAGAATTCAAAAGATTTCTTTTGGACTTGACAATATCAACTGAACATTTAAACATGATTGCTATCTGCTAATTTGCGATATTGTCCGGATATTTTCCTGAGTTCGGACGGACGGCAGGGGTGCTCAACAAGCTTGCGGCTCATACTGCTTTGCAGTGGTCTGTGCGATGGGATTCCCAATGCGAGGCTTTCACGGTGATTGGCGACCGGGTGCTTTTCGGCCACCGAGGAAGTGATTCCGGATCATGGATGCTTTTGTTTTGTGGGACCATGCATTGAGTCAAACTTCCCATAATTCTATGCACGTCCCCCGCAGCTGTGTTGACCGAATGAGGTCTCGCAAACAGCCCAAGATTTCCAATATATTCATACGTGAATTTGGAGTACGCTGCCTCTATTGGTGGGGTAGCTTGAGCGTACTTGAGCGTAGCCGGACTGCTGCGTGCGATCAACAACTGGTGCGGAGGACGGCAATTGACGGCAAACTCAAAACAACAACCCTGAACTCCAGGAAGTGCGATGGCAAAGATTTTGGTCAAAGAAACCATAATCGCTTTTGGTCATGGGGAGCACAGTGGCTCGTCGCCAAGAGTGGTGGTGCACGTCGAGTAGAGTCGATCCCAGTTGGGTACGTCGGTCTATTAAGCACGCGAGGCGACGAGTTGCTGTACCCACCGAACCCTCTTACACATAATCATCGCGTCAGAATTTTGCCACCTGGGCTCTTCTTGCTTGTGAATAATTCAAGTGCACTACTTCAATGATTCTTCACCATCGGGGATGGAACGGCTCGTGGTCGCTGGTACAGTCACGAGGAGGGAGCAACAGGTGGCGAGAGTCAGCATCGTGGGCTGCAACTCGGCTGGCACACGTCGGAGTAAGGGCCGGTTCAACGTCGTTGCGCAGGGACTACTAGGGCTGAGAAGCAAAGAACTCGTTAGAACACCAAGGTGTAGGATCCCGGTGGCCGTGAAATTGCTGGACTGGCGAGGCACGGATCTGGGGCTACGTTGCGAGGAGGGAGGAGCGATGGTTGTTGGCTTCCTTGGAGGAGCTCGCTGATTATGGTGAGTGATGTCACCGAACGAGGGATCGATTGGTCTGGTGCAATGATGAAAGGGCCGCAGTGAAGGACCGGGACAAAGACCTTGCTCTCTGCTTTTTTCTCTCTCTTTTCGCCTCTCTCTCTCTAGGGTTGCAGCTCCTTTTTCTCTTGATTGTGGCCGTGAATGTTAGTTGTGCGGCCCCTAAATGTGGCCGTGTATGTAATTGTGTGGCCCCCTAAACCCTCCGTATGTTTACTTATTTATAGGGCACGTATTAGGGTTTTTAAATTTTCCAAATCCATATCCACGATGATATCTTTTCGAAACGCAATATTTGTTTTTTCCAAACGTAATATTTGCTTTTGAATTGAAATCTCACAAAGATAAATCCATATAATATCTCTGAGGATACGGGTTTGGACCGATTTACTTTCTTTGTGGGCTTAGCCCGACTCATCAACTTAAAGTTTCTGAACCATCAATTCGAATCCATCCATCACCGGCCCAATGTAAATGCAAATAAAAAATAAAGGCACCTAAAACTATATGCTATGCGATTAACTATTTTTTTTAGGGGTAAAATTAACCCCTAATTTTTTAATACGATAAATGACTAAATGGGTCGCCAAAATTTAGGTGTCAACAGCTGCCCCTCTTTGAAGGTGAGCTCATGGAGGTTGCGTTCAAAGACAAATTGAAACCTATATTTTGGTCATGCTCATGCAATGAATGATTTTTTGTTGGAACGTGAATTCCATTTTTTAATGCAATTTATGGAAATGCTAATGCAAATGATAGATAAACCTACCTGGGATAACTTACCTTCGAGGAGGATAAAATAATTCGAGATAGTGAGTGTTACCTATCCAGGACCCGTACCATTCTACGGTCGCCTAGAATAGTAACATGACTTTGTGAAGATGCTGCTTTCCTAAGACCCGTACCATTCTATGGTCGCCCAGTATGGTAGAAAGGAGCTGCTTTCTCAGGACCCGTACCATTCTACGGTCGCCCAATACGGTAGAAATGTTTTGTAAGGAACTGCTTTCCCAGGACCCATACCATTCTACAGTCGCCTAGTACAGTAGAAAAGTTTTGTCTAGGACCCGTATCATTCTACAGTCGCCTAAACAGGGATTTAGTTTCCAGGACTCGTACCATTCTACGGTCGCCTGAATAAGGAATAGGTGTTGTCAAGGACTCGTACCATTCTACGGTCGCCTCGACGAAGAAAATTATTTTTCCAAGACCCGTACCATTCTACGATCGCCTGAATGAGGAAATTGCTTTTCCAGGACCCATACCATTCTACGGTCGCTTGTTAGAGCAATAAATGTTGTCTAGGACCCGTACCATTCTACGGTTGCCTAGACTGAGGTTTTGCTTGGCTAGGACCCAAACCATTCTTCGGTCGCCCAGCCTTGCGACAGAAATCATCCGACCAGGACCCGAACCATTCTTCGGTCGCCTTAATCAAATTGAATATGGAGGAAAAATCTTGGAGGGACAACTCCATTGAGTGTCGATGTAAAGGACTCTGGGCTACGAAAGCACGCCAGGTCGATAAAAGAAATCCGGGCTACGGAAGCACGCCGGTTCGATAAAATGGACTCTAGGCTACGAAAGCACGCTAGGTCAAGAACTCCGGGCTACAAAAGCACGCCGGGTCAATGAAGGGGACTTTGGGCTACAAAAGTACACCAGGTCAATTATAAGGGACATCGGTAAGTCAAGTGTTGATGCACTTAGGAGAGAATAGCTGCACAATGACAAGTATTTTAGAGTATGATAGAGATATACTTACCTGGTAATATCTCTGATTCTTGGGGATATGTCATTTGAAATTTAGATATCCTGTGGAGGTCTTTCACCTCATGGTGGAGGTTTCTCATCTCTTAATATCATGAAACATTCTGAAAGGAATTTGAATTACTTGTCAGACATGATTTAAAGCAAAAACTGATATGCATTCATCAAAGAGATAGACAATCTGAGCTACTCTAGAATGCACATTTCAAAATTCAAGGGTTCATGCATAATGACTTTACCATATTTGCATCACCCAAATTTCAACACGAGATAATTGTCGTTCAAGATAATGACATGGATTTCTTAAAAATACTAAATGAGAGACTTTCAGTTAGAAATGACTTTCACTCCCTCTCATTCAGAAGGGCTATTTTACGAGAATCACTCCGTCTCACTATCATCATACCAACAAGGGTCCAAGTATTCTCACAAGCGGTACGACCTTACCAATCTGAGAGGTCTTTAATAGGGGACCGTAATGTAGGCTTGGTCAATGGCTTAACAAAGGGATTCTTTGAGTCAAGGCTATTGAAAGAATAGCTTCGCAATCATCTCCGGGTTTACAAGTCAAGAACCCTGCAACATGAGAAAGAAATAGTCTTGCTCGCACTCCTTCAAGCGATGCTTAAAACATGTGAATCCCTATGTTAATTCAAGTGCCCTAATCTAAAGAGACTTTGTAAATGACGTAACATAGGCTAGGTTCATGAGTTAAGAAATGAAAGGATCATTAGGCTCAAAATATGTGTGAATGGTGAGAGTTGGTGATCATCTTGGCATTACCACCAGTTTTCTTTTTCACCATTAGGGATTGTCTTCATGAAGTGCCCTATTGATTATAAAAATTCAACATTTGAGTTCTTTGAGTATTGCTCCATTGGAATTCAATTCTTGCAATTGACAGTCACTTATATTGACTCTCTTTTTTTTTCATCTATGGGTATTGGCCTTGCTTTTACCAGGCACACTGCTTTTTCATACCCCCAGTTCTCATGCATTTTTTTTTACTTCTTTTCATGGGCATTGGCCTTGCTTTTACCAGGCACACTGCTTTTCATGCCCCTTAGTTCTATTTTGATTTCTATGCATGCGTAAAATAATGACACTCGAACTTTCAAGGGTTTTCATCTGCCTTTTGCCTTGTCCCAGTGTGGGAGATGATCACCAACTGGGTTTAAAGAAATGAAATTGCAGGCTCAAATGGGCTTTGCAATGGATAAAAGTGTATATGATAGAGAAAGAACTGCTCTTCGTCATTCTAAGGCACTTAAATTACCATATAAATTCAATGTAATAGCATGACTTGAAGATTAATGCAAGTGAGAGCAACAAATTTTCTTTTCATTTTGCTCATCTCATGATGTTATTTTACCTCCAATTTGCCCCTAATGTGGGGTGGTTCTTGACAAGATAATTTGAAAAAGAATCTCCACAAGTGTATGGGGCTCAAAAGGGGTTAAGCAATGTATCACCTGTAGTATTTGGGATAGAGAAATGAACTGCCTCTCATCATTTCGGTCATCATACCTTTTGCGAGAAAACTCTTTACCTTGTAGATATGGAACTTTCTACACCCATCTCACAAGTGTATCAAGTGTATAAGTAAGGGACTGTGTATACGATAAGGCTTGCCTTTCATCATCCTGATATGTCTCATTCAGCATTCTTAAACATTGATGTCACTCCCTTGAGTTGTCTATCTTGATAAATCTCCACATGAAATTGGTGAGCTAAATCAATATGAAAATTCTCTTTTCAAAAGAGTCCAGCAACTTTAAGCATAAAAAGCGTTTGTGACTTCAAAACAAACAATTTACTACACTCAAACATGATTTCCAGCATTCATTCAAGGAATTGTCCCATGAAGGGATTGTCTCAACAATGGATGTCCCTAGATTGCCTTTATCGAAAGGGAATAAACACGCAAATTGATCAATCGGTGATGAAAATTCAATCTTTGATTTGATGAAATCTTGCTTTTGCCCATGCACAAAACAACGTGCATGAATAGGATACTATGCAACATCAAAGTAAATTCAAATTGCACAACCATTTTGGCTCGGATCGAGATTTTGTCTCAGTCATGTCACTACTAGAATTTGTAGTGCCCTAAATTCGCCATCTGCAAGGAAAAGAACAAAGGTGTCAATTTGAAATTATGAACGCAATGTATCCATTTCATTCAAGACGGATGATCTTCTTTTGACTTTGTTTCATCATTTTCTCTTGGAAATGAGAAACTTCATTTGGCTTTTGAGAATGACATCTCACACAAATTGTAATGAGATGTGCACACTTTGGAATCTAGATGATCTCCTTTTGACTTGTCCTTGGTTTCTTATTGATGTGCAAGGAAATCACTCGGGACAAGTAAGAGGATAAGTAGTGCTTAATGTCTTCTTTACTCTTGGGAGATGTCATCAAGATCAGCTAGGAAATGATCCATTCCCCCACGCCTATTTTTCCTTCAGATGTATGTTTCCAAATCAATGGGCCCACTATCATTGGAAATTGACGCGTTATTTTCAAACGCCTCTCTGTTATGCTTTGAGACATGAAGTAAATGAGTTAGAAAAACAAACAAGGGTAACATAATGCATGTTTTTTGGAAATGGCTTGAAAAATGATCTTTTTTTCTTTTGGATTTTTTTTTTGGATGAGGAAGCATGAAGAAGCCTAGTCCTCAGAATTCTCCTTGGATGATATTTTCTTTTCATTGTTGGATATCGTCACCGGGCTAGTTTGGTGTACCCCATCATGTCCTCAAAACAAAACTTGTAATTCTATTGATATTCATCAATCAAATTACATTTATTGAAATGTGATGCTCAAGCACTAAAGCAAAACAGAAGAAATTTTTACCAATCCCTAAAAAGCAATAAGAATTCCCACACAGGGGAAGGTGCAATTGAACATGCCCCTAATTAAATAAGGAAAGCAAACTACTTAGGATCATGAATCATGTGTGCTTGAGTTCTTCACCCTCCTTGATCTTGTGATGCAAATCCTCTAGGTCAGAGATTCTTCCTTCTAGATAAGTCACTAGTCTCTTCATGGTGGCATCAAATTCAGCTACCTCAGGAAAATGAGACAATTCAAAAGTTCTTTTGGCTCTCTTCTTTGAGTTGCAATTTTTCATTGAAGATAGAGTACCTATGTCATCACAGCCCTTTTGCTTCATGAGAAAAGCCATAGTAGCAGACAATTCATCGACTTGACTTTGGTGGTGTGCAATTCGCTTGTTCATATTGTCAATGATATGGTCCAGCACATCATTTCGATCCGCCATTTTAGCTTTCGACCGTGTACGGATGGGTGAGCGGGATCGTTCTTAATTCAAATGAATGGGAACATGTAAGCATGAGGGTAAATAGAAAATCGATCCATGACAATGATCTAATCATTTTTTCCATTTTCTTTTTCATTTATTCATGAAAAGTTCGTACAAGAAGGGCATTCTTGAAAATGGACTAGGAAAATAAAGATAGACACCCTAGCAAGACCAAATTTCCTAGACATTTGAAAACAAATTCTCCAAAGTTTTTTTGGCAAATGATTCATTGCATGGCAATTTCCTCATTTCATTTCTAATTGACAAATGAATTAGATCAGACGACTAACCTAGATTGTCATGGATGGACCAAAAGTAAATTGCATAGTATAGGGATAGAAGACTTACTTCGCCAAGGAGAATCAATGACAATCACATAGACATGCGCATGGTAAGTGGCTCGATTTCTACTCTATAAGGCTTAACAAGGTGGAGCCACAAGGATGATCGGACTAGCCACAAGCTTGTGGACTATGTCGGGTCCTCATGACTCCGGCTTAGTCAAAGAGCCGACCCGGGTCGCGAGCATGCAGACCGAGGTGGGTACTCTTGACACCATGAAAGAAACTTTGGGATTGAGATGGGCGACTCGTACCGCGAGCATGCGGTCGGAGTGGCAAACATCTCAATACCATCCTAGATGATCCTATGCAGCCCAGGTCCGGCGGCAGGTTGTGTGTGCAAAAGTGTAGTGCTAGATGCAAGGCATGCACGACAGTTTATATCAAGCAACACTTCGTTCATGAAAATAAACCATACATTCCTACACCTTCTTGCAAAACAAAAGTTAGCAAAACTGTGACATCCCAAATTTTCAACCCTGTATTCTACTAAATAAATCGGGCATTTCATTGACGCGTCTATAGGGTTATTCTCAGAGCTGATCACTCTCGAGATAACTAGACTATCTGGGGAAATTATTAGAAATTTTAAGGCAAATAGACTTGAGAATTCGACCAAGAATCGGCTTCTCGACCGTGTCCGTCTTTAGAGGCCATTACGGCACAGTTAAAAATCGATTTGAAATTAGAGATAGACTGGATCGACAGAGATGTGTGGCTAATCATGGGTGACACCATTAAATTAGAAAATTCTCGTCGACCGGCACTAGACTGATTTTCTTATTGTTTTGGTACCCTGTGTCCATATTTAAGTCCTCGAGACTTTCACGACAATCGTGAGTCGCTAATGAGTCGAGTGGGTTCGTAGTGGTTCGAAGAAAATCGACCACGGGTCATTTGCTCTTAAAAATATCTGAAAGTTACCCAATAGTCTAGGTCACGCTAAAGACGCACTGAATGAAAATTAATCGCCAATTCGGGTCCGATTTCAGAAATTGAAGTTTTGGCCATGTCACAATAAATTCTAGGAGTGTCGACTCAGTCTCAGAAGATTTTTCTGACAACTGACACTTTTTGGGAAAAAGTCGTCGCCGGGTCATTTTTGTGCTGACAATGTTGAAGATGATCTTTGGTTGCAAAATTGAGAAGTATGATGGATTCTGGAATGAGGAAAATTATCAATTAAGGCATTCAGAGGTCAAGTGATTTTTGTTGAGGTCATTCGAGATTAATTCAAGAGGAATTGAATTCATTTAAGCCAATTCCCCTCCCCAAATTCGTGTACCCCCCACCTAGCCACAACATTTGGACCAATTTGGCTTCTAGAAGAATGCATGAGAGGTCCATTGTGAGCCAAGGAAATTATGCATGGCTGAGAATGGTTTTTTGGGAGATATTTTGTAAAATATCAAGCTTAAGGGGCCCTCACCTCTCATCACAATTCTCTCTCTCTCTACCCCTTGTCTAAAGCGAGACCCTCACGCCATCTGCTGGTCTCTCTCTCTCACCGAGGAAGCCCACGAATTCCACCAAAGTGTTTCTCCATTTTCGTTCATCCCTCTGCCACACGAACAGTCCATTTCAAGAAAAAGAACTGACTGGCTTCGACGCCAAGATCCCACCAACGCCCTCAACTCCACGCGTCCATCTTCCACTTCGTTGTACCAGTCGGCAATCGAGTTGAAGACGCCGAGGCAGCAACCGAAGCTGCTCCATCTTCCGCGCCCTTTTGTCAGCACGGCCATGACGTCCAAAGAAGCCAGGCACTTCTCCACGCGTCATCTCGGTCAATTTCTCCACCGAGCGAAACACTTGTTGACCGAGCAACACCACCGAAGAAGCCACACGCCAGCGAAGTCGTGATTTCCGGCAGCTTCGGCCACGTCCACACAGCCCGATTTCCCACTCAGCAGCGACAGAACACTGCAGCTCCTTCGTGCGTCCAGTGAAGCCTCCACGCGTCCAACCCACTCCTCTCTGGTCAACGAACGAGCCCAGTGGAAGCCCTTCACTGACCCCGCATCCAAGGATTTCCTTCGCCTGCACGCCAACAACACAAAAGCAGCCATCAACTCCAGCAAAACTGCTTCGCTTCTTCCTGCCGGCTCCGTTCCAGCAAGCCGCAGCAAATCACGGATCAAGCCGTGAATTCGCAAGTCTTTGGCTCAGCAATCTTCAACCCAAATCTGTAGACCAGCGAAGCTAGAAGCCTCAGCCCATTTTGCAGTCTTCAAGCCCAATTGGAATTTCACCAGCAGCAGGCCCATCCAGTTCAGCCCATATTCAATTGAATTGAAGCCCAATTTTTGTCCAGCACTTGAAGCCCATCTTCAGCTGGCCCATTCAACTTGGGTCTGGCCTTAAAGCAAGAACAAATCTCAGTTGGGCCGAGATTTGTTGGGCCTAAGCTTAAGGCCCGGTCCTCGCCCGCCGGTGTTGTCGAAGGCCTGATTTCGGCCGCCGTCGCGTCGCCATCGCGGTGTTTCGATCCCCGTTTTTAATCAAGTGAGTTTTACTCACTAAAGCTTTCTTAGTTTGCTAATTATACTTAAGGATGGTTAGATTTAATTAAATGCAATTAGGTGGTTAGATTAGTTTAAGTCAATTAAATTAGAAACTTAATGATGCATGTTAGGTGGTTAGAAATAGACATTAGCAAGTAGACATGCCATGTTATTTATGGAACGAGTCTCGGTAATTTTCCAGGCTCGTCTCGGCGTCTAATTCGGCATTATGAGCCTAAATTGGATTTTATATAATTATTTATTTAATTTTCGAATTTAATTATTTAATTATTTATTTTTCCGAAAATTCAACCTATGGGATGGCTGGTGACCGGAATTTCGTGCTAATTGTCATGGTGTAGTCCGTTTATTTATTTGAGCTTTATTTGGTGCTAAAGCAATTTAGAAGTGAATTTAAGATCTATTCCTAAATTGAATCTGGAGAGGGTCGGGTGGGACCGTAAAGCCACTAAATGTTGAGAGGGTCGGGTGGGACCGTAAAACCACTAGATCTTGAGAGGGTTGGGTGGGACCGTAAAGCCACTAAATCTAAGGAATTGCTTGGTGTAGGATGAACGACCTAAAATGGTCTGACTGACATGAAGTTGGCTAGGTCGATTTAATCGATGCTTTGATCAGGATGTGATTGTTTGAATGCCTATTGAACTGTACTAATATGCAGATAGAATCTGAGGCCAAGGTAAGTCCTCCAACTCGTGCTGTGTTTAGGCAGCCTATAGTGTATTGGCTTACTAATCAAGTCTTAGGGGGTAGGACTCGCTGAGACGTGGTCTCATTGATTATTGAATAACCATTTCAGGACCCTGAGGAGAAGCTGAGGAGGAGGAACCTGAAGGGAGGAAAGACTTTTGAAGAAGAAGAGGATCCAGAGAGGAATCTTGAGTATAACCCGGATGTGGACTGAGATCCCATCCTTTTTGTAAACCCTGTCTTAGTGTAGATAGGTGTGAGACAAGTATGCGGTGAATAGTATTGTAAATATACTATAAGTTGTGCTGTTAATGAAAGTGTGGTTGTGAATTTCAATATGAAAAATATGGCATGCTTTTCTATCCCATTGTTTTATTGTCTGGAGATTTATAACTGCTTCCGCATGCGTAATAAAATGAAAGGGTCGGCGATACTTAATCTTGGGATATCGCACTTTAAAATCGACTAGTATAAGAAGGATGGGTGCGTCCCCGAGGATCGAGGCGTGACAAAAACACTTCCCCTTACACCTCCCATCCTGCAAAAACACTAACACCTTAAATGTTAGGGATGTACCTGGAATCCTCGCTGCCAAACAAAACATTTTTCAAAAGAAAAGAAGAATTGGCCAAAGTCCACTAAGAGTTTTAGCTCAAGTCCCCAGTGGAGTCGCCAAGCTGTCGCGACCAATTTTTTCGGGTGTGAATCATCTAGGGTTTGGCTAATGGATTGTTAATCCTAGACTTAACACGGGCTCTCCCAAGCTCATACCAATTCGCGACTTATGTTCAAATTCTTAACATACAAATGATTTTCAATTAAGAGTCGCCACTAATCTATTTTGGTGGGTCGATTAGGAATCCAAGTAAAGTAATGGGAGATTTACTTTACTCTTACGAACCAGAGATTTATGAGTTCGGGGACTTGGTTACGCTAGATTTCTCTAATGCCCTTTCGGTACCTTTCTCTTTTATTTCGAAAAATGTTTGGCAGACAGCTTGAATTGATTTTTAAATCTATTTCCCTAATATGTAAGGTGATCATACGGGTGCGCAAACCACCAATTTAACATCCAAGAAAAGCAATGAATAAATTACAAAACTTACCTCATAGCAACGAAAGCATCTGCGTTGTTAGATCAGAATTCACATCAACAACCCTAGATATGATTTCTAATTAACACGGAATTTCTTTTTTTTGTTTTCACTTAATTAATGAGAATCATGCTTTATGCAATTCATGCCACTAATTTAACATGAAATGATATGACATGACGACATGACTTAGCTATATGACCTAAGCGATATGACATAAATAAGCATGTAGTCTATCCTGAAGCATGAGATGGATTTATTCTAAATTTTTTTTTTTTGTATTTTCCATGAGATTCGAAATTAAAGAAATGCAACACTTAAATATGCAATCTAAATTAATCTAATGACCTAATTCTAATGACGGGCAATTTCTAATTAAATGAACCGAACAAAAATCACTAAATAACGTGCACTGTATGAAACTAATTCTATATGATGTGCACATGATTTTTATTTTCCTAATAAGCATGCAATCTATCATAATATGCAATGACGTGCAAAGAATACGCTAATCGAGATTAAAATTGCCAAATAACTAAACGTGTAATTCAAATTTAAAACTAACATCCTAAATGAATGCATTTTTTCGGATTTTTATTTTTCTTAAATTCGAAATAAAAAAATTTCCTATTCTAAACATGCAGGATAACCCTAAAACAATGAATATTCTAAACCGAACCTAATCTAACTCAGATTTTTTCGGATTTTTCTTTTTCTTTTACGGGAGCAATCAAAATAAGACATCAAGATCAGCACGCAACAAATCAGGCAAGATATTATCCATGTCCATTTTGGAAATAAATTGAAGAATCATATCTCGTGCATGAGATCGGATTGGCCGATTTCAAATAAAATCGCGAATCGTATCTCGAGCGTGAGATTGGATTGGCGATTTTTCCGTGCGATTGCGAGTTATATTTCGAGCATGAAATCGGACTGTCAATCATACGCATGTTATGAAATTATGATAATTCCCCAATTCACAAGAATTCAAAAGATTTCTTTTGGCCATGACAATATCAACTGAACATTTAAACATGATTGGTATATGCAAATTAGGCATAAGATATATGAAACTGAATTAATCAAGACTCCTTCCTAATTTGTGATATTGCCCGGATATTTTCCTGACTTCGGACGGACGGCAGGGGTGCTCAACAAGCTTGTGGCTCATACTCCTTTGCAGTGGTCTGTGCGATGGGATTCCCAATGCGAGGCTTTCATGGTGATTGGCGACCGGGTGCTTTTCGGCCATCGAGGAAGTGATTCCGAATCGTGGATGCTTTTGTTTTGTGGGACCATGCATTGAGTCAAACTTCCCATAATTCTATGCACGTCCGCCGCTGCTGTGTTGACCGAATGAGGTTTCGCAAACAGCCCAAGATTTCCAATATATTCATACGTGAATTTGGAGTACGCTGCCTCTATTGGTGGGGTAGCTTGAGCGTACTTGAGCGTAGCTGAACTGCTGCGTGCGATCAACAACTAGTGCGGAGGACGGCAATTGACGGCAAACTCAAAACAGCAACCTTGAACTCCAAGAAGTGCGATGGCAAAGATTTTGGTCAGAGAAACCAGAATCGCTTTTGGTCGTGGGGGAGCACAGTGGCTCGTCGCCAAGAGTGGTGGTGCACGTCGAGTAGAGTCAATCCCAGTTGGGTACGTCGGTCTATTAAGCACGCGAGGCGACGAGTTGCTGTACCCACCGAACCCTCTTACACATAATCACCGCGTCAAAATTTTGCCACCTGGGCTCTTCTTGCTTGTGAATAATTCAAGTGCACTCCTTCAATGATTCTTCACCATCGGGATGGAACGGCTCGTGGTTGCTGGTACAGTCACGAGGAGGGAGCAACAGGTGGCGAGAGTCAGCATCGTGGGCTGCAACTCGGCTGGCACACGTCGGAGTAAGGGCCGGTTCAACGTCGTTGCGCAGGGACTACCAGGGCTGAGAAGCAAAGAACTCGTTGGAACACCAAGGTGCAGGATCCCGGTGGCCGTAAAATTGCTGGACTGGCGAGGCACGGATCCGGGGCTACGTTGCAAGGAGGGAGGAGCGATGGTTGTTGGCTTCCTTGGAGGAGCTCGCTGATTATGGTGAGTGATGTCACCGAACAAGGGATCGATTGGTTTGGTGCGATGATGAAAGGGCCGCAGTGAAGGACCGGGACAAAGACCTTGCTCTCTGCTTTTTTCTCTCTCTTTTCGCCGCTCTCTCTCTAGGGGTGCAGCTCCTTTTTCTCTTGATTGTGGCCGTGAATGTTAGTTGTGCGGCCCCTAAATGTGGCCATGTATGTAATTGTGTGGCCCCCTAAACCCTACGTATGTTTACTTATTTATAGGGCACGGATTAGGGTTTTTAAATTTTCCAAATCCATATCCACGATGATTTCTTTTCGAAACGCAATATTTGTTTTTTCCAAACGTAATATTTGCTTTTGAATTGAAATCTCACAAAGATAAATCCATATAATATCTCTGAGGATACGGGTTTGGACCGATTTGCTTTCTTCGTGGGCTTAGCCCGACTCATCAACTTAAAGTTTATGAACCATCAATTCGAATCCATCCATCACTGGCCCAATGTAAATGCAAATAAAAAAATAAAGGCACCTAAAACTATATGCTATGCGATTAACTTTTTTTTTTAGGGGTAAAATTAACCCCTAATTTTTTAATACGATAAATGACTAAACGGGTCGCCAAAATTTAGGTGTCAACAATGCCGCCAAGCAATTTGAATGGATTTTCTCCATTCACTACTCAGGTATTTATTATGAATCATTTTATTTGTTAGTATTATTTCAACTTTTTGTTACAATTGTAATATTTACTATTAGTAGCTTATTTTTGGATAGATGTTGGAGTACAATAATAGATCTCATGGAACCATTTTGAGTAAGGTAAAATTTACTTTTTATTGATATGGGATTATTTGAGACATTTATCTAAGCATATTATTTAGATAAATATTAATATATTTGTCATTTTCTTGTACAGGGGTCATCAAACTCTTTTCAACATCTTGGGATGAATGAATCCGAAGGCCCCTGTGAAAGCATAGATAATGCACGGTTGCAACATAAATAACCTAGAGGAACCCTCATATAGTATATAGTGCTTGTGATGTTTACAAGTTTTCAACTGGGTGGGATTCTTTGCATGGAGATGCCTGTATTTGTATTGCATCTTGCTATTGTCCCTTTTGGTTCCTTTTGTGACAATATTTCATCTAGAGTGATGAATTTTTCGTGATGTTAATGAAATAGTTCAAATCAAAATTTTCAATTGTGATCTAGATGTACTTTGGAGGTTAGTGCTGGTCTCTTCCTTGCTTATGGATAAGTAAGTAAATGAAGGTTGAATCTTGATGATCCTGGAACTTTCATGAGTTTGCTGATTGCTTGCGTGCATTTAAGTGCCGTAAGTTACGAGATTGAACAAACTTATGCTATAAAATTCTGCTCCATTTCCTTAATTATTTATCACATTTTCCATTTATTTTTTCCTCTTCTTTCCAGGCTAAAGGGAAGGTCAAAAGGGCTGAGAAAGCTCTAGCAAAAGTGCAGGAGAATCTTAGACCAGTAAACCTTCCAATTGATCTAGAAACCATATTTTTTCCTCTTCTGCTCAATATGATTTCTTTTATGTGCAAGAGCTCAATGTTGACTACATAATGTGGATGGTACAGGTTGTGTTGAAGGATGTTACTGACATTGATCCAAATGATCAGAATTCAATTCTTGAGCATCTGGACAAAGTGGTACATCTTTTGCCTCTTGCAGGAGCTCCTTTTTTGTTGCTTGTGGCAAATTACAGCCAGTGATATGCTTCCTTGGGAGCTTCCATGTCAACACATAAGTTGAAATTTTTCTCAAGTCAGAAATCTGATTGAGAAGTCCAGCAAAAAGGCAGCTAATAAATCTGAGCTGAAACTTCCATTGATATGGATAAAGGTAACCTCTTCCTTTTTTTAATCAGCATTACTTGTCCCTTCTCAACTTAGCCATAAAAAATGACTCCTTTTCAACTATTTCAACTATTTTTTTCATCATGCTACTTGTAACATGTTTGTTCCTAGTTCCTTTCCTTGTGGCACAAAAAATCCTCTTTTTTATCACTGCTTTTGATTATGTCCATGGATGTGGAAACACTCTCACAATTCTATTTACTTGATGATAGGAATTGATATCCGCCACTAGTGTCTGCATTCTCGGAGTGAATTTTAAACTCCCCATTCATGTGGCAGGTGGATTACTCTGGATTTATGATGATAAATCCTCAAAGGTTTGTACAAAAGTATGTTGGAAAGGTAAATGCATATTAGAAGGTGCACACGGTGTAGTCTTTGATAGCGCTACCAAAAAAGGAGTAATGATTTTTCTTTTTGTAGGTTGCTAATTCTCAAGATATTTTAATCTTCTCTAAGGCTTCAAGAAAGGGTCGGAGTGAAAGTGGTATAGATCTTTTGACAAGTGGAGTTCGATGATTTTTCTTTTTTGGGTCAAAGAGTTGGAATTTAGTAGGCTATGTTTTTGGCACTATTTGTCCTTCTTTTTCCAAGTCAATATTTGTATGCTTTTCTTATTGCCTTTGAATAAAGAAATGACTTGTCAAATGTATAATATCTATGCCAAATTCTATTTATTCACCCTCTTTAATTGCAAGACATAATTATCTACTAAAAATAATTGTATTAGTAAAGCTTTGATTCTCAAGGGTAATTGCATTTAAACATTCTTTATCAACTTACCAGCCATTGAAATTGTTCGTCTTCCTAATCTGTAGCACAATTTGAAGATTCTGAGCGACTTCGCCCTTAGGAGCTAAATCAACAAAACATTGAGGCGCTTGTTGCCGAGAATAATCTGGTAATCCTGATTCTTTTATGCTTTCTAAATGAATTTTTCATATTGTATAAATCTCTTATGGCCACCAGTGATAACCATAATAATAACAAGTGCTTTGCATTGTGATTTGTTGTTGCACACACATATTTTAACTTCAATTGTAGTTTAATTGAGTGTATTGTTATGGGTAGAATGTTAGAAAGATATGCTGATAATTGTTATCAGTCTCTTAGTTTTCTTAAGGTCTGTATATAATTTAATATGATGTTATGCCTTGCAAAAAATGGAGATACTTCCAGTCAATGATCTGGATAAAGCATTACACGAATTTGTCAATAAGGATGATAAAACGGCATTTTATTCTTGCGTGCAACTAAATTTTGAAGAAACTCGTGTAAGTATCATACCCTGCTTTTGTTGTTGCGGAGGCATCACTCTTAAGTTGTCAGTTCCTCATGCTATAGTGTGAATGTTATGTTTCTGTTATGCTTCTGTGTTGATACTTTTTTGTTTATGAACATGCACAGAATAAAATTGCTAGGGATTCCAACACCTTGAAATGCGAGGAGGAGGATCTAATTCTTAAAGACAGCGAGTGTTTGGAGGCAAAAAGTTATCTATTGAGACTTGTTATCCTTATAATGTGGTGAATTTAGTCTCATCCAACCATTTAATGTATGGAGTTCTTCCAAATTTTTGGGGGCTTTAGCTCATTTGCTTCAATCTGTAGTCAGGCTTTAACTTTCTGCTATGATTGTGGCTGTTATTAAAGTAAAGCAGGAATTTCATGTATATCTTATTGTAAGGTCTTTCTAGCAGTTACAGAAGGGCATTTCAATGAGAGAAACTAGGAGCTTGGATATAGTCTCGAGCATTATTTTTGCTTGTTGGTTTTAATTCCCATTAACGATAGGTTGAAGTTCTTTTTTAACTCATCTTCTTCCTGCCAAGTGCTGCCTAAAGTAAAGATTGATGCTTAATTGACTTTTTTCTTTATATTCAGGAACACGTTAAGGAACGTTCTGTACATCCCAGTGGCACCCCACATGGAACATCCAGTGCACCTTCTGTGGAGGTAAATCTAGCTGTAGCGCTAATTATCCTTCTTGGATTCTTATGAGTTTCTCTGTGAAGCCATTAAGTGCTAAATCTTTCATGTTAAATTATGCCCAGGCTGCTAGAAATAAGAGTGCTACAGGAATAGGAAGCACAATTTCTTTTAGCGATGATGAGGACACAGCAGAGATACTCGGCTCAAACTCTACCACTAGAGGCTGGAAAGGATCATTGGGAGTTTCTAGATCCTCCCATGCTACTTCAGATCTAGGAAGAGGGAAAACTTCTACAAGAGGAAGGGGCAGGGGAAGAGGATCTGCTAATTTGAAGCAAACTACTCTTGATTCAGCTTTGGTATCTTGACGTCGTGAAAGGTTAGTAGTGGATGTAGTCATGAACTCGAGCTTACGGATTAAAGTTGTCAAACTCCAATGTCCCATATCCCGAATCACCTAGCTAAAGATTATTTGCATCCTCAAGTGATCTAGCTTTGCAATTGAAGTGCTTCAGGGAAATAATCAGCATTAGTGTCTAGCGTAATATGTGGATACGGTAGGCTCTCTGATAGTGATGATTTGTTTGCATGGATTAAATTAAGTGATGGTATTTTCAAATGGCAATCTGGATAGTCATTTGTTGAGATCATTAAATTGAATGTGCAAAGCTTTTGTACTAAGAGAACTTGGATAGAGTGCAATGTAGTAATCTGTGGACAAACTAATACCTGGAAAAGTGCCAACATTATAGCATATAAGTTATAGCTTGCTCACTGTGTGTGTATGTGTATGATGACCGGCTTCCTATGGCTTAAATTAAGCCTTTGAAAGAACAAGGATGTGAAATCGGCTGATTGAGTCTGCAGTACCCCCAAAACTTCTTGTTTACATGGGTTTTTTGTTGTTTTCTTTTTTTGAAAAGAACAGAGAACACATAGACAGCAAAAACAAAAAAAGGAGTTTACAGCAGAAGCAGAGAACAAGTTTTCAGTAGAAGCAGAGCATCGTGTTCAGAAAAACTAAAAAAATATGTTCAAAATACATACTAGAACGTAACCACAAACCCACGTTACCAACTAACGGCTTGCTTGATCCACAAAATCAGCAACAAATTAGAATATCTAAGATACGTGCAGCTAACTACTCCTAGGAGATAAGAATGACTAACCAACTCCTAAAAAACAGGACACCAACAAACTGACTAAACAAAACAAAAAAAGAAAAACAACACGTGCAGTCTTGATGCATCAACATTTTTAACTTTAAATGATGGGATGCCTTTCTTGCTGCCAGTGGTTTATAAAGCCATGTATATGGAAGATCTATGTCTTGTGTTCAGATAGTAGATGAATTATACTAGCTCTCAGTGTTCTACTTATTGAATCTGCAGTCCTCTATATCAGTACTTAGGATAATTCTGTCTTTTTTTTCCCTGGTACAGCACCTCTGCAGCAGGGGCTGCAAAAAATTCTGCCAGAAGTATTCTTGATGATGAGGACGATTTAAATTCTGCCTCTAGTGAAGAAACAGGAAGATATGTGAGCAAGGATCCTGAGGAAAGCTCAGTAAGAAAGAATGCCTTTTCTCCCTATAAATAGATTCTTCCATTGGGTCAGCATATGGTTTCCCACAATCGGGCAACCATGAAAATCTTTATGTTTGCTTTACCTTGTTGAGTTTATGTATATTTGATCTT
Organism: Eucalyptus shirleyi; assembly: GCA_017140165.1. Taxonomy (NCBI): domain Eukaryota; kingdom Viridiplantae; phylum Streptophyta; class Magnoliopsida; order Myrtales; family Myrtaceae; genus Eucalyptus; species Eucalyptus shirleyi. The sequence continues at coordinate 43,557,732 of CM029450.1, forward strand.
AACGAGTTACCAATTTCAAATTAATGTCTGTTTGAATGTAAATATTGTCTTGTTCCAACTAAGGCCATTTCATATCAACTGATCTAAAAAACATGTGACTGTGGTGGGCTTATTCAGTCTTTAGATTGGAATTTCCTTTTGTTGATCAGACTGTGCCTTGTAGCAAATTTGCGGGGTCTTTTGTTGGCCAATTATCATTCCCTCATGTTAACTGTGAAGTTCCTCATAATTATTGTCTCCAAAGGGAAGTGATGAGAATCTGCACAGAAAAGGACGCAAAAGAGCTGCTCCACGGGGAAGGGGTAGAGGTACAGGAGCATCTTCCAGGCATGGCAGAAAAACTGACAATTTTTCAATTCACAAACTGCTCTTGCGCAATAATGACAACGATGATGATGAAGATGATGTGGAAAGAGACCAAATAAGTCGCAAACCAGGGTAAGTAGTTCTCATGGTCTTGAGAGTGATTTATTCTCTTCCCATAATCTATATGTGCTATGAAGTCTACCCTCTGCTTTTGAAGATGAATGTCCTAAGCGTTGAAGTCTTTTGCTTATTGTTTGCTTATAAGGCTTAATAATCAGACTCATAATTGCTGATTGACGAAATTGTGAAAAATGCTGAGCAATTCTCTGTCGAAATCAATTTCATCTTCATTGTTGACTTAGAAAAGAGACTCATATTAGTTAAATAGCTGAAGTACTTCATTCTCTATAGCTCTGTCTTCTTACTCAAAAAAATGATGAAACTTGTACGTTGTATGTCCTAGATGCCCATGAGGCTGTCATTAGCATGCCAAGTGATTTCATATTTTAATGGCATGTCATTTCCAATCTCTCACTATATGGAGATACATAAATGAATGAAGAACCTGATTCATGTGACGCTTCTGTAACTACATTTTTTTTTCCATAGATAGATATAAGTACGGCTGAAAATGTTTCACTCATTAAGCTCCATTGTCTCCCTATATGATGCATCTAAAACAACAGTTGAAATTCTATGTTCGTCTCTTTATCTGAATGGACCTCATTAAGGTGGATAAGATGGAGAGCCTGTTTGCAATGTCAATGCTTTACAGTTGGAACTGACAGCTCTATTTTCGGTTCCTAGGGAACGAGAAACTACGGTGCATTGAGAAGATGAGATACTATGGTTCCATGCCTTGTCACCAGTGCCTTTCGCATGTTGCGTCCATACCATGGCCAGAGGTAGTGCATTTATTAAACTTTGACCTATATTGCTTCTTGATTGAGAACCGTGCTCTTGCTATGGTTAAGGGGATGCCAGAGTCGCTCCTGTTTTCACGGGATTATCTCTTATGGCTATAGGGCGGAATCCCCATTTCTGAGTTTCTTGAGTAATGTATGCTATTGGCAATGATAGGCTATGTAAATTTTGAGAGCGTACATGGCTTATGCGGAAGGTTCATCTTGCAATGGTATCTATCGTGCTCGTTGCTTGGACTTGGCTCTTTCCATCATCATGTGTGCATTGAGAAATCTAGTTGGGTTTAGTATGGTTAATGCGAATTGCTAATACTCATATGGGCATATGCTGAGATGTTGAATACTCATTTCGCAAGTTTTAACGGAGGATTTGGCGTTGAAATGGTAAAATATTCTAAAGACCATCCTTCCGCTCAAAACTTTCCGAGTTGTTGGTCGACTGCCCTATATGTAAAATTGGCATTTATTTGCCATCAAGCATTTTTGTGTGCGTTATAATTGTGTATTAATATTTTTTTTGAACATTTAAATCTAATTTCTTCATTTTGACTTAGGAGTGTACGTCAAAGCTTAAATTCTAAGCCTGATTATGATTCAATGCGACATTTGTCCATCATTATGACATCATACTATCAAGTAATCAACGACTAAATTGCGGAGAATGATCGATAAATCTGTGATGTCCTACTCCTTTGGCACTTAAGTTCACTACTAAAGATAAGAATTAGATCCAAATATGATATGAATGTGGAAAAAATGACCGCCGCTCATCTTTTCATGCCCTACAGCTTCACTACTAATTCACATCTTGGTGCTACTCATCAGCATTGTTTAAGTAGACATTGGTATGAAAACTTTCTAAAGAAAAATAAGTATTGGTGGACATTGTCATATGAAACTCCATAATCATTGACAAATAAATATTCACGATACATTTTATAAAATTAATTTATTAAAATATGAAATATTATCATCAAATGACTAAATAAGTAAACACTTTCAAGCATCAAATAGATTTTTAAGTCCTCCTTGTTCTCCGCAATCTCATTGAACATCTCAACGCACTTCTTGACAAGATTTTTCCTGATGACCTTCATAATCTTGTTCTGTTGCAGCATCTCACGAGAAATGTTGAGGGGCAAGTCATCAGAATTGACAACTCCTTTCACAAATCCAAGATACTCTGGAATGAGCTCTTTGCAATTGTCCATAATGAAAACCCTCCTAACATAGAGCTTGATGTTGTTCATCTTCTTGCGAGTATTGAAGAGGTCGAACGGAGCACGTTTTGGGACAAACAAAATAGCCTTGAATTCAAGCTACCCCTCAACAGAGAAGTGCTTCACGTCAAGATGGTCTTCCCAATCATTGGTCAAGCTCTTGTAGAAGGAAGCATACTCCTCCTTGGTGATCTCCTCTGGCTTTCACAGCCAAATGGGTTCCAATTTGTTGATGAGTTGCCACTCATGAGAAACCTCCTTAATCTTCTTCTTCTTGGACTTCTTTTCTTCCTTCTCCTCATTGACGTCCTCAACATCTCCTTCCTCTTCCGTCTTGGGCTCATCATCCTCATCATCACTGATCTCTTTCTTGGTTGTCTTCTCAATCCATAGATTGTCACACCCCGATTCACAAGAAGAAGGGTATGACACGACCGTCCTTTTTACCAAAGGACACAACCTCAACGTAACCAAAATTTCAACCCAGTATCAACATATATACATCCACATATATAAAAGGCTAACGCATTAAAAAAAAAAATCTATCACACAATCTCACATCGTCCCATATCTACCCAAACAAATCGAAACTTAGGCTCTGATACCAACAAATGTCACACCCCGATTCACAAGAAGAAGGGTATGACACGACCGTCCTTTTTACCAAAGAACGCAGCCTCAACGTAACCAAAATTTCAACCCAATATCAACATATATACATCCACATATATTGGGTTGAAATTTTGGTTACGTTGAACATTTCTTCTAAGCGGATCGAGAAATCACTATGCACATTTAAAACATAACTCAAATACATAATTATAACTCAAATACCAAAATACCAATGGTCCAGTCCATTAGTCAATCTCATAAAACATGCATCAATGGTCTATTCCATTGATTAATCTCATCAAATCACATCGATGGTCCATTCCATCAACCAAACTCAAATCACACGTCAATGGTCCACTCCATTGACCAATTCATGCTCAAATGTCTAGCCATGGTCACGCGTAACGCCCGTGACAAGACGACTAAGATTCCCCCCTTGGCAAGGTCTCCACTTATTTTTAGCCGGTGGCTCGGCCCACAAGGATATCCTAGAATAGTATGCGCATACCCACACACCTCTCAGGGTTCATAGCAACATTGAGCACCAACCACCAATCACAATATCCAGTAATCCAATATCAGAAAGGAAGTCATATCAGAACTCAAAATTTGATATATAAATATCAAAGCATTATTTGATTCTTGCATGAAGAATTTCACAAACTATTTTCAAACAACCATTCCAATCGAAATTAAAATATAACTCTTTTCAAACAACAAAAAATAGCAGTAATAGCTCGATCTTGTTTTATGCAACAAGATATGCTTTTTATCAACTCATAGATTATATAATCCACTACATTTCTCAAAATATGAGTTTAAAATACAAAGAAGAAATAGTGTCACTCACCTGGGAAAAGCCAAAAGTCAATTACGATGCTCATACGAACCAACGCATTCGGATTCCTAACAATTAATGGAAAAATATCAAAAAGCCGAGTAAAAATGATATTCTTATAACAACTCGCCTATACTAGGCCTATTAGTCGATAAACGACACCTACGCGCCCCAAAAATTCACATTTTAGCATAAACCCATCATTTTCAGCTAGGCGCGGCCCATACGCCAACTTCGTCACGCCATAACTTCCTCCACAAAATTCTGTTTCAAGCCTTCTTATAGTCTTTAGAAAGCTCTCTTAACGCACAACAACAACCCCAACTCAGCTACTCCAAAATAGTACCGGAAATAACAAAAAAGAGACTCGAAGCCACTGTTCGCTACAGTCCAGATTGCACCTCCAACTTCAAAATTCCGTTCCGAACAAACCGCAAGCTCAAATCACGATCCGAAAGATGCTATAGCTTCACAACATCCCAAAGTACCATTTCTAAAAAATTTACAGCTTAACGACTCAAAAATTGGGCTTCGCCACACAAATACCCAAGAAATCCGAATTTCGAGCCCGAATTGTGGCAATTGCTTCAAGCAAGTAATTAAAGGCTTCAATTTCTTACCGACCTTGCAAAACACACTTGAGTCAGCTTGATGAGGCGTCCTCATCACGAGCGCACCAAAATTTTTCCATTTTTCCCTTTTTCCTTTCTCTTCTTTCTCTTGTCTCCCCTGTTTTGTGTTTCCCTTGCTTCTGCCGATATTCTTCTCTTTCTCTCTTTTTAAACTCAGCCGAAGCTTCTTCCACTTTCCTTCAGCCTCCCTTTTTTGACTTTTCAACCTTTTCTTTTTCTCTTCTTTTATTTTCTTTTCTTGCTTTAAAGCCCATATATTACATTCTCCCCTCCTTAAAAAAAATTTCATCCTCGAAATTTACAAGCACCTCATTCATGAAACAAGTGAGGGTATTTGCGCCTTGCCTCTTCCTCGAGTTCTCAAGTGGCCTCTCTCTACGTGTGATTTTGTCATTGGATCTTCACATAAGGAATAGTGCGTCGTCGCAACACTTGATCCTTTTTATCGATAATACGAATGGGCTACTCTTCGTACATTAAGTTTTCTCTCAACTTCAATGGTGTAAAATCCAATACGTGATCAGGATTTGGCACATATTTCCGCAATAAGAATACATGAAACACATTATGGACTCTGGATAATGCTGGAGGTAAAGCTAGCTTATAAGCAACTTCACTAATCTTTTCTAATATCAAAAATGGTCTCACGTACCTTGGGCTTAATTTACCACGCGTGCCAAATCTCATGATGCCCTTTATGGGAGAAACCTTTAAGAATACATGGTCTCCTACATTAAATTCTACTTTGCGCCTCTTAAGGTCTGCATAACTTTTCTGATGGCTTTGTGCTATTTTCAAACGCTCTCAAATGAGTCTGATTTTCTCTTCTGATTGTTGTATGAATTCAGGGCCGGTTAATCTTTTCTCACCAACATCATCCCAGCAAACAGGAGTCCTACATTTACGCCCATATAAAGCTTCAAAAGGAGCCATTTTAATACTAGAATGATAGCTGTTATTATATGAAAAATCTGCCAAGTGTAAATGTTCATCCCATGAACCACCAAAGTCAATAACGCAAGATCGTAGCATATCCTCTAATGTCTGAATAGTTCTATCTGACTGGCCATCTGTTTGTGGATGAAAAGCTGTGCTAAAGTTGAGTTGAGTACCTAACGCCCCTTGCAAACTCTTCCAAAAGTTGGACACAAACCTGGGATCTCTATTGGAAACAATACTCACTGGAACTCCATGAAGTCTCACTATCTCATTGACATATCGCTTCGCCATGTCTTCAAGTGAAAGACCGAATCAATAAGACAAAAAGTGTGCAGATTTAGTTAATCGATCAACAATCACCCATATGGCATTCTTACCACTAGGCGTCCTCGGTAAGCCGACGATGAAATCCATGGTAATATGCTCCCACTTCCATTTAGGTACTTCAAGTGGGTGTAGCTGGCCACCTGGTTTCTAATGCTCAACTTTCACTTGCTGGCAAATTAGACATTGGTTGACAAACTTCACAATATCTTTCTTCATATTGATCCACCAAAAATTTCCTCTCAAATCCCTGTACATCTTGGTGCTTCCTAGATGAATCGAGAATCTAGTGCTATGAGCTTCTTGTAATATCTCATTTTTCAATTATGAATCATTGGGAACACATAGTCGACCACGAAACCTCAATGACCCATCTACATGGATACTAAAGTCATCTTGTTTCCCAGCTTCTACACCTTCTTTGATCTTCTCCAATTGAGGATCTTCATTTTGTCTAGCCTTGATTCTGTCAATCAATGTCGGTTGTACTCGAAGATTAGCTAATTGAACACCAAGCCGATGTACCAAAACCTCCAGGTCCAGCTTTCTCATATCTTCAAGAATAGGCTTTTGAGAAGTGAGCAATGCTACCATATTTCCAGAGGATTTGCGACTCAAGGCATCAGCTACCACGTTAGCTTTACCTGGATGGTAATTGATGGATAAATCATAATCCTTCAGAAGTTCTAGCCATCTCCTCATCTCCTCTACCTCATGTTAAGTTCTTTTTGAGTAAAAATATATTTCAAACTCTTGTGATCGGTAAAGACTTCACATTTTTCACCATACAAGTAGTGCCGCCATATTTTTAATGCAAACACAACCGCCGCCAACTCTAGATCGTGAGTAGGATAGTTCTTCTCATGAGCCTTCAACTGTCTAAAGGCATATGCCACAACTTTACCATCTTGTATAAGAACACAACCTAAACCTTCCTTAGATGCATCGCAATAAATTGTAAAGCCACCAATTCCTGAAGGCAAAGTCAATATAGGAGCTGACACCAATCACCTCTTCAACTCTTCAAAACTGCGTTCACATTGATCTGACCGTACAAATTTAACTCCCTTCTGAGTTAGGCGAGTAAGTGGACTGGCAATTTTAGAAAACCCTTCTATAAATCTCCTGTAATAACCTGCTAACCCAAGAAAACTTCTCACCTCCGTGACATTTGTAGGGCGATTCCATTGAACAACTGCTTCAACTTTCTTTGGATCAACTGAGATACCATCCTTTGATATTACATGACCCAAGAATTCTATATGATCAAGCCAAAAGGCACACTTACTAAATTTAGCGTACAACTTCTTTTCACGCAAAGTTTGTAAAACAACTCTCAAGTGTTGTTCATGTTCTCCCAAACTCCTCGAATACACCAAAATATCATCTATGAATACCACAATAAATCTGTCAAGAAATTGCCTGAATACCCTGTTCATCAAATCCATGAAAGCCGCAGGTGCATTCATTAACCCAAAAGGCATGACAAGGAATTCATAATGCCCATACCTTGTTCTGAAAGTGGTCTTTGGCACATCATCAACTTTTATCTTCAACTGATGATACCCAGAACAAAGGTCGATCTTAGAAAATACTTGAGCCCCTTGAAGTTGATCAAATAAATCATCTATCCAAGGTAAAGGATATTTATTTTTGATCATCACCTCGTTAAGTTCTCGATAATCTATGCAAAGTCGCATACTACCATCTTTCTTCTTCACAAATAGAATAGGAGCTCCCCAAGGCGATACACTAGGCCTAATAAAACCTTTATCCAAAAGCTCTTGCAGTTGAGTCTTCAATTCACTCAATTCAGAAGGTGCCATCCGATATGGGGCCTTAAAGATGGGTGTTGTACCAGGCATTAAATCGATGCAAAACTCTATCTCTCTATCAGGAGGCAAGCCAAGCAAATCTTCAGGAAATATATCAGGAAATTCTCTGACAACATGAACATTTTCTAGCTTTACCGGCTCCTTACTTGTATCTTTTACACAAGCCAAATAACCGTAACAACCATTTCTCAAAAGCTTTCTTGCTCACATAGCTGAAATCAACCTTGGAAAAGTGCCTTCATAACTTCCCAAAAATGAGAATTCTGGTTGATTTGGAGGTCGAAAAATAACTTTCTTGGAATAACAATCAACAGTGGCATGATATTTTGATAACCAATCCATCCCTAGAATAACATCGAAATCTCGTATATCTAACTCCACCAAATCCACAAGCAATGGTACATCATCAATTCGCAACAAATAATTCTTGAACACACGATTAGCAATCAAGAAATCACCAGTGAGAGTATCGATACACAATTCATAATTTAGAAGCTCAGGCAACATATCAAGTTTCCTTGCAAAGTTAATGGAAGTAAAGGAATGCGTGGCACCGGGATCAAACAATGCATAAGCAAGTTGTGAGGCAATAGAAATATTACCTACAACAATTGTATTAGAAGCCGCCGCATCCTCTCTTGTCATCATAAAAACTTTCCCAGTCATCCTTTGCCTTTGCTGGCCTTCTTGTGGCTTATCAACTGGAGGTGCGGTCTTCCTCATAGAACAAGTATAGGCTCGATGTCCAGGTTGTCCACATACAAAACATACTCTACTATCTCCAAGGGCATTCTTCTGTGTTGGACAATCACGTGTCATATGTCCCATTTTTCCACAAGTGAAACATGCTCCTCTCTTGCGGTAACAAGGACCGCTATGTCATTTCCCACATGTAGTACAAGGGCCTGGATTATTCTGAATTCTAGGCTTTCCTGGCTGATTAAAAGCTTTCCTCTTTCCGCTGCCACCGGCGCCGCTATCCTGATAGTCAGTGAATCTCAACTTCTTATGCTAAGGTACGCCTTGCACATCTCGCTCCAAAATCTTTTGTTCCACTCTAATCGCTCGTTCCAGCACGTCTTTATAAGATGTCAATGCTAGAGGTGTGAGTGCCGAACCAATTTCATACCGGAGCCCCCTTTGAAAGTGATCGGCTTTATTTTGCTCATTAGACACATATTGCTCAGCAAATCTACTCATCTGATTAAAGCGGGCTGCATACTCCAAAACCGTGGAGTCGCCTTGAGATATGTGTATAAAATCACTCTTCATTTTTGTCTGAAATGACATTGGGAAGAATTGGGCATTGAAAGCCTGCTTAAAGTCCTCCCAAGCTATAGCACCACCCCTATCTCCGAGAGTTGGCCTCATTCCCTCCCACCAATGCTCTGCCTCGTCTTCTAAGTATCGAGAAGCAAAAATAACCTTCTTATTTTCGGGAACACCTTCAGCTTCAAAGATCCCTTCAATCTTTCTAGTTCATTGCTCAGCTGCAAGAGGATCAGCTTTCCCATCATAAGTGGGTGGTTTCGCCTTTCTGAATTGCGCAAAGGTATATAAGCTAGTTGCTCCATATCCACTTAATTCCTTTGCTTGACAATACCAATGAATCATAGCTTGCTCAAAGTCACTTGGGGGAAATGACCATTGGTTAACTTCCCTGACTTCATGCGAGTTAGGACTTTCATCACGCCGATCCTCCCGTCACCTCCTTAGAGACGCACCTCGAGAAGCTTGAGGCGTGTCTCTAGCATCAGGGGCTACAACTTGCTTGCCTTTACTATTTCTATGAAGTGAAGCAAGTGTCTCCGAGTCACGCATGATCACCTGAATCCAAGAACGGAGCTACAACTTAATATCTAAAAGCCTAACGCGTTAAAAAAAAAAATCTATCACACAATCTCACATCGTCCCATATCTACCCAAACAAATTGAAACTTAGGCTCTGATACCAACAAATGTCACACCTCGATTCACAAGAAGAAGGGTATGACACAACCGTCCATTTTACCAAAGAACGCAGCCTCAACATAACCAAAATTTCAACCTAATATCAATATATATACATCCATATATATATATTTGACAAAAATGGGCACTTGGTTACAAAATCTATATCAGAGTATATCTATAATCCACAAAAATCAAAACACAAATCTTCTACAAGGACTAACTTATAAACCCATTAACTATGCACAAGTCATACCAAAAAATTCCACCATAAAAGTCCTCCCTGAGCGAACGCTCACGCCTACTCGCGACTCGCTGAAGAACCTGAAAACAAGTATAAGAAATGAGTGAGCTACTACGGCTCAGTGAGTAGCACATTTCTTCTAAGCGGATCGAGAAATCACTATGCACATTTAAAACATAACTCAAATACATAATTATAACTCAAATACCAAAATACCAATGGTCCAGTCCATTAGTCAATCTCATAAAACATGCATCAATGGTCTATTCCATTGATTAATCTCATCAAATCACATCGATGGTCCATTCCATCGACTAAACTCAAATCACACGTCAATGGTCCACTCCATTGACCAATTCATGCTCAAATGTCTAGCCATGGTCACGCGTAACGCTCGTGACAAGACGACCAAGATTCCCCCCTTAGCAAGGTCTCCACTTATTATTAGCCGGTGGCTCGGCCCACAAGGATATCCTAGAATAGTATGCGCATACCCACACACCCCTCAGGGTTCATAGCAACATTGAGCACCAACCACCAATCACAATATCCAGTAATCCAATATCAGAAAGGAAGTCATATCAGAACTCAAAATTTGATATATAAATATCAAAGAATTCTTTGATTCTTGCATGAAGAATTTCACAAACTATTTTCAAACAACCATTCCAATCGAAATTGAAATATAACTCTTTTCAAACAACAAAAAATAGCAGTATAGCTCGATCTTGTTTTATGCAACAAGATATGCTTTTTATCAATTCATAGATTATATAATCCACCACGTTTCTCGAAATATGAGTTTAAAATACAAAGAAGAAATAGTGTCACTCACCTGGGAAAAGCCAAAAATCAATTACGATGCTCATACGAACCAACGCATTCGGATTCCTAACAATTAATGGAAAAATATCAAAAAGCCGAGTAAAAATAATATTCTTATAATGACTCGCCTATACTAGGCCTATTAGTCGATAAACGACACCTACGCGCCCCAAAGTTCACAATTTAGCATAAACCCATCATTTTCAGCTAGGCGCGGCCCATGCGCCAACTTCGTCATGCCATAACTTCCTCCACAAAATTCCGTTTCAAGCCGTCTCATAGTCTTTAGAAAGCTTTCTTAACGCACAACAACAACCCCAAGGAAATAACAAAAAAAGATACTCGAAGCCACTGTTCGCTACAGTACCAGATTGCGCCTACAACTTCAAAATTCCGTTCCGAACAAACCGCAAGCTCAAATCACGATCCAAAAGACGTTATAGCTTCACAACATCCCAAAGTACCATATCTAAAAATTTTACAGCTTAACAACTCAAAAATTGGGCTTCACCACATAAATACCCAAGAAATCCGAATTTCAAGCCCTAATTGCAGCAATTGCTTCAAGCAAGTGATTAAAGGCTTCAATTTCTTACCGGCCTTGCAAAACACACTTGAGTTGGCTTGATGAGGCGTCCGGATCATGAGCGCGCCAAATTTTTTCCCTTTTTCTCTTTTTCCTTTCTCTTCTTTCTCTCTTCTCCCCTGTTTTGCGTTTCCCCTACTTCTGCCGATATTCTTCTCTTTCTCTCCCTCTTTCTCTCTTTTTAAACTCAGCCAAAGCTTCTTCCACTTTCCTTCAGCCTCCCTTTTTTGACTTTTCAACCTTTTCTTTCTCTTCTTTTATTTTCTTTTCGTGCTTTAAAGCCCATATATTACATAGATAGATGGGGTAGCTAATGAACTCGGAGTGCTTCTTCACAAGGTCCTTAATCCTTCTTTCTTCCAGGTACTCCAGCTAAGGCAAACAGAGACGTGACGCTATTAGCATCATGTATCATCCAAAACCATAGTAAATCTTCTCCACCAATTCATAAAAGCAACCATAAATGAACTCACATGGTCCTCCTTAAGGAAGAAGGTGATCTCGGTTCCTCTGCCGAGTTGCTCCCCACTCACATCTCTCGTAACAGTGAAGGAACCACCGGCCTGGGACTCCCAGATGTACCACTCATCTTCCTTCACTCCTAGATGTACTACTCATCATCATTGTGCTTAGTAGTCACAATGACTTTCTCAGCCACCAAATAAGCAAAGTAGAAACCGACACCAAATTGACCGATCATGCTCACATCAGCTCTCGCCTGCAATGCCTCCATGAATTCTTTCGTCCCCGACCTCGCAATCGTACCCAGGTTGTTCACAAGATCTGTCCAATTCATCTCAAATGTTAATATCTACCAACAGTCTCACAACTTAAATGAACTCAGCGTAACAGTTACCGTTATCACGAAGGAACATAGCCATAGCCAAAAGACGCGAGCAAGAAAATTGATCAATCTCTGTCAGCCAATTACATTACCTGCTTTAGTCATGCCAACGCTGCTGTCAATGATCGAAAGGGTATTGTTGGCCTTGTCCAGCACCAGCCTAATGAACAGCTCGGGCTGCACATCAAGCTTGCTCTTGTCCGTGAGGCTCTCATATATAATCTTATCCAACGCCTAAAGCACACACAAACCGATCACAGATCAGAATCAATATATCACCTTCAGATCACAATATCGCATTTTGATCACGATTATTTGTCAACAATGCCTAAGGCAGAGCCATCCAATCAACTTAAAATGACACTCTTAACTCTTCACCACGCATCGAACAACTTCTTCAAGCAAACATAAATCTCTCTGATCTTCAAGCCTGCAAGCCATTACTAACACCTAACAGACAAAAGACATTGAACAAGGCAACCTAGTACTTCAAAGCAAGGTGGAGGAGACATACATCGAAGGAGTTGCTGATGAGCTCACGGAGGAAGATCTCCTTGTTGCTATAGAAGGTGTTGATGATCAGGCTCAGGAGCTGGTTTATATTTGCCAGGAATGCGAATGTCTCCGCTTCCGCCATTTTTTAATCAACCTTTGATACACAGGGGTAACAGGTTTCCATAGCATTAGTGGAAAGTGGGGACGAGTTTTGTAGTTATAGTTTCTGCCCCTAAAAAGGTATATTACCCCCACCAAATTAAGGAAAAGGATCACTCTCTCCATTGACCCACTTTCCTCCAAGTCACGTTCAGAAAATTGTGCGGTTTCCATGTTCACTCCCACGGCTGCAAATACTATAGCAAAATTGTCCTCTTTGTCATCCTACATAAATTTGCAGCACATCTTCAGAAATGATATTGAAAGAGTGTTTGGAATATTAGAGCAAGATGAAGACTTAGAGCATTGATTCTCAAAGAAAAGAAACAAATAAAATAAGATCAGGAATATTCACAAAGAATGCATTTAGCAATTGAGAAGTCTAGCGGATAATAGCAGGAAAATTCCGTGAAACTAATGGTAGTTCATTAAATTATCGAGGCAACAAAACTCTGCTCAAATCTGTGGACGTCACCGATCGTCAACGACTCGCTTGCTGATTCCCACGATCCCAGAAGTCCTCGAGCTGGTGGCCATACAAAAGCTGTCTCTTCTCTGTGTGTTGAAGATGAAGAAAAAGGCGATGTTCGGAAGAGGGAGAGACGAGAGATCAGTCTGATATCCAAATGAGGAAGCGGCCCCGTGTGTTATATAGAGGGATTGCAGAGAAGCTCGGAGAAAAGCCAACCGCCAAACTAGGTGGCCAGGTACACCTACCTAGTCCCCGTAGTACGGCTATGTATTCAATAGTACCGTCCGCTTTTCCTTTCCCTCGCCGTCGTCACTTTAACAATGAACAAATGTGAAAAAAAAAAAAAAAAAAAAAAAAAAAAAAAATGGACTAAAACTAAAAGACACAGATTCGATTTTCGAGGCTATTTATTTAAAAAGAATTACATGGTGAGTGATTTCTTCCGTTTTGAGAATATGGACGCGACCACCCAATATTTAAACAAAGTTTAGAAAAGCATAGTTTACCCCTTCAACAATCTGTGGATGTCCACCTTCAGGATTGGCAACATTATTTTGATTTATACCCAAACCAGTAGCAGGTGTCCTTGCAACATCTTCAATGTTTCTAATTATTGACTTCAAAAGAGCAACATGTAGTTCGCCCAACAATCTTGAATCCTGCCATGAAGTAGAATGTGCAGATGGGCATAAAAATTAATAAAAGGAAATCTTATGAGAAACAAAGATATCCAATTAGAGGGAACATTGCTTACATAGTCGTGAAAAGCTTGACCTGGTAGAGTGCAAACGGATAATGCAACACCCATCGTAGCTAGAATAAGAGTACCTAGATGGGGTGAATAGGTATATGCAAGATTTTTTAAAGCACAACCTTTCAGAGAGAAAGAGACCACAAACCTTGTCGATAATTGCACAATACTAGACAATCACCATTGATAGATTTGAAACAAATCAATAATCAAAGTAAGACCTTCAGATTTAGCCAGCTCAACAGCCAATCCAAAGAGAGAAGGGAAGAGAATATTGAACACGCGGTTTATAGTGGTTCGGCTTATTTCAAGCCTACGTCCACTCTTCTGCACTGATAGCCTATTGGCTGGATTCCACTATGAACAAAGAGATGTTATAGCGATGTTCTCCCTTGATCTTTCGATGTAGATGATCTACCACACTCGCTCAAGTTATCACTAAGTATAGACACTCTCTGTGTGTACAATTTCGCTTAGAATGTATCGACTAATAATCAAGGTGCTTCAGACTCTGGAATTTCTCTATCGATCATACACTAAAGCAGCTAGAACGACTTCCTTTTATACTCCTTTATGCCATCATACCCGTTGGCACTTACCAAAGGAATTCCTCCAATCTACCCGTTGGACGGAATCAATCAAGGAGATCATTCGAGCTATTAAAGGAACTTGACGATAGCCCATCAATCTTGTTCGCCCATACAATCAAGATCTTGGTTTCCAAGAATAGAACCTTCCAAGAATACTTCGTCGATCATCGGATCTTCAAACGATCTTGATAACGAATGAATGAATCCGTTTCAATTATCCAGCCAAGAGATCTTCTCCAGAGGATAGGAATAAATCTTCAACCAAATACTTCGGCTCTGGATTTCCTTCGTCACTAGATTAGAAGAACTGTCAATGAGAAAAGTCTTGAGTCTTGAGTCTTGAGTGCTGAGTCTGGTGATCTGAAAGTCTTCACACTCTAAACAGAAGGCTTGCAAATATCCAGACTAGACTGATAGAAACGTTTTGTCAGCTTCAAAATATTCTGGATAGATTTCTCCAACAATCTCCCCCTTTTTGATGATGACAAAACTTTCCTGTAGATTTGAACAACTTTGACCTGCAAAACATTACTCAAGCAATATGGCTATCTCATAAAGATTAATAAAATCAACAACCAGACTCTGCATCCACAGAAAATCGGTTAGTCTTTCATGAGTAAAACCATATAGCAATACTTGATATAAATGCAAATAGTCAAGCATCAAAATCCACATCCAAATCAGCCAAATTTAAGTTCACACCCAAGTCATACTCAAAAACATTCAAACACACAAAAAGAAATTTAAATTCAAAGTTTTAAAGAGTTGAGTTCAAATTGCAATTCTCCCCCTTTTTGTCATCATTAAAAAGGTGAGAAAAGAGTCAATTTTGCTTGGGAATGCGCACGATCTGGAAATCTCCCATCGACTGTACGATGCCTTCCAGCCTCTTCAAGTCTTCCCATAGATGAGCCACCTCTTCTCCTTTGGCATTGGCTTGAATTTGAAGAGCGATGTCTTTCATTTGATCCGCCAGGGTAGTAGAAGATGCTTGTCCAGCATTCTTCAGGACTTGAAGTTCACAGTCCAGAGCATATATTTGACCACGCATTTCCAGAAGAACATCAAGGATACGACGAAAATCTGCTGAATTGTCCGTCTGTGTGCTTGCATTTGCTCTCTCAGATGGAGTGAAGTCAGACGATGGAGCTTCGGTGACATCGAGCAAATTTGGTGTTGATGTATCATGTCCTTCCTCAGGCATTTGAGAAGCCTGAAAATCTTCTGGATTTGCTGGTGAGCGACTCACACCTTCATTGTGAACAGCCTGTGGTGTAGTCCTTTCTTGCTCGCCATCTCCCCCTGTCTCTAGGACCTCAATTGGGGAAGAGTGATGGTCATGCTCTTCAGCGCCTTGATTCCCTTTCTTTCCTGCTTCATCTGCAGACTTTTCTTTCACTGCTTCTTCTTCTTCTTCTTCTTCTTCTTCAACCTCTTTCTCTTTCTCTTGATGCTCCTCTGCTTCTTTGTTCTTTGCTTGTCCCTCTTTTTCTCTCTGTTCTGTTGATTCTGGTACAGAACGTCTTGTTCTTTTTAATGCACAAATAGAGAGATCTTCCTCTTCATCTTCATCCTCCAAGATAAGAGTTCTTTTCTTTTTCGATGGAGCACTCATGGGCTCCTTCCCTTTTCTCTTTGATGCAGAAGATACTGGAGTCTTCACTTTGAACTTCTCCAATGCCTTGCTAAGCTCTTTCAGACGCATTTTTATCAGCATTTTCAAACCCACCACCATTTTGTCGCATGGTCGAACACAAAGAGTATGTGGAGGCTCAATGTTCAAGTGTCTGAAGATCTTGGTCACAAGACCTGCGTAAGGCAATTGGCCCTTGTCCTTCACCATTGCTCTGTACATGTGAAAGAGAATGGTGTGAGGGAGAGAGAACTTCTTCCCTGAATTGATCGCGTACATCAATTTTGCATCGGAGTTAGACACGTCAGTCTTTGATGTAGACTTTGGCCTGAGACAGTTGATCACAATTTTGTGAAGCACGATGTTGATGGCACTCATCCTTGAGTAGGTAATTCTTTTCTCTGTATCCCTGTCTTTGACAAGCTCCAGTGTGGTACGAGCAATCGAAACTTTGATCGGTTGATAGCGTCCTCTTTCAACTCCAATTATATCTACCAACATGTCCACATCTACCACATAGACTTGGTCTCGAACACTGAAGGATATTCTATTCGCATCTAAAAAGCTGAGATTCGAATAGAAGTATGCTGTCAATTGTGCATAACCGTCTGTGGTATCGGAGCAAAATTTCTCAAGTTGAAGCAAATTGAACTTCTCTCTTAAGTTCACATTGATGGCATCCAAGAAGTCGAAATCAACACTCCTAGGGTTTATCACCCCTCTTTTCAACAGTCTGAAAAACAAATTTTCCTGATCCTTCGATTTAAACAAATCCATCCTTTTTCCCTTCACCTTTGCTGCAACACCCATTCTAGGTTGGAATTCAAGGAACATTTTATCATCATCGTTCCCGTCAGTAGGATTCTGTCCTGGTACACGAGGATCACTTGGAATGTTCGCAAGTGCTTCCTCAGCCTTTCCTTTGGGAGCAACTCCCAAATCCTCCATTTTCCGCAGAAAAATATACTCATTCCCATAATTCTTATCTTTAAGAAATTCATCTATGACATTCAGTGGAGACCCAATGCTTTTCAACGCACGATAGAGCTTATAAATAAATGCGGGTTTTTGGACTCTTACAGGGTCTGCGTCCTCGATTATTTCTTCCTCCAATTGATGACTCACACCTTGTGGGGTAGATGGTGAAGATTGACGTGGAGGAGAGCGAATCAGGCTCTGTTGCTGACTCGGTATATCTTCCTCCTCGGTGAGATCGAAGTGGGTAGACCCCTTCCTCATTCTCTGTGGTCCCCTGTTTGCGATTGTTGATGACTTTCTCGAAGAGGACATCCTTCCTTGTCAATGAAAGATTCCTTCACTCGCTTTCCCAAGAAAAGTTGACAACTTTCTCGAAGATGAACACAAAGTAGAGACAAGATTGGGAGGAGAATGCCTTTTTAGGGTTTTGAAGTTTAATCGAGAAAAAAAACTGTATATATATAACCAATCGGCACAAGGAAAGTGAACAGACGTATCTTTTGAAATTGATAACTGCCAATTTTAAGTTAATCTTTTTTGTAAAAGACACGATTCCATTTATCACGGAAATTATAAATTAACTGAACTAATGATCGTACCTTTTCGAGATTGAATATAACAACTTACAGTCGATAGCCATGAATGTCTGAGTCTGAGGGTTGGATAGTCTCTAGACTTTAACTTCCTCAAGCTTTAGAATGTTGAGTCTGGAACGGATAAAATCGAATTGATTTTTCTCCAAAGGCTTTGTGAATATATCCGCTAGTTGGCTTTTTGAATCAACAAACTGAATCGAGATTTCTCCATTTTGAACATGATCTCGAATAAAATGATGTCGAATCTCTATATGCTTTGCTCTTGAGTGAAGGATTGGATTTTTGGTGAGATTGATTGCGCTGGTGTTGTCACATCTAATCTCTGTGCTTGAGTCTTCAATTCCAAAGTCTTGTAGTTGTTGTTTTATCCATAGAATTTGCGAACAGCAACTTCCAAGAGCTACATACTCTGCTTCTGTTGTTGAGAGAGCCACAGTGCTTTGTTTCCTTGAAAACCAAGACACTGTCCTGCTTCCAAGCAACTGGCAAGTTCCCGAAGTGCTCTTTCTATCAACTCTGCAACCGGCCAGATCTGCGTCTTAATATCCCAGAAGATTAAAGTCTCCCTTCTTAGGATACCAAAGACCGATGCTTGAAGATGAAGCAACGTATTTAATAATACGTTTCGCAGCACTGAGATGAGATTCTCTTGGATCTGATTGAAACCTAGCACATATGCAAACACTCAACAAAATGTCAGGTCTAGAAGCAGTAAGATAGAGAAGTGAACCAATGATGCTCCTATACAGCTTTTGATCAACTTTCTTTCCTTCTTCATCTTTATCTATCTTCATCGAACTTGACATTGGTATGTCGGTCTTTTTGCACTTTTCCAGTCCAAACCTTTTGACAAGATCATTAGCATATTTTTCTTGATAAATAAAAGTTCCTTCCTTCAATTGTTTTATTTGAAGTCCAAGAAAGAATGTTAACTCTCCCATCATACTCATTTTAAACTCATCCTGCATAGACTTAGAAAATTTCTTGCACATACTTTCATTAGAGGATCCAAAAATAATATCATCCACATATATTTGAACAAGTAAAAAGCTTTTGTTTTCCTTTTTGATAAATAAAGTAGTATCTACTTTACCTTTTACAAAACCATTCTGTATTAAGAACTTACTTAGCCTGTCGTACCAAGCTCGAGGTGCTTGCTTTAAACCATACAAGGCCTTTTTCAGTCTGAAGACTGAGTCTGGCTTCTTTGGGTCTTCAAACCCTGGTGGTTGTTC
Source organism: Eucalyptus shirleyi (assembly GCA_017140165.1). Taxonomy (NCBI): domain Eukaryota; kingdom Viridiplantae; phylum Streptophyta; class Magnoliopsida; order Myrtales; family Myrtaceae; genus Eucalyptus; species Eucalyptus shirleyi. The sequence continues at coordinate 43,576,719 of CM029450.1, forward strand.
CACATAAACTTCCTCATGGATAAATCCATTTAGGAAGGCACTTTTGACGTCCATTTGGAATAACCTGAAATTTTTGTAACAAGCAAACGCAAGTAATAATCAAATAGCTTCTAACCTTGCTACTGGAGCGTAGGTCTCATCATAGTCTATTCCTTCTTCTTGCTATATCCCTTGGCCACGAGTCTTGCTTTGTTTCGTATGACTTTTCCTTTCTCATTCATCTTCTTCCTGAACACCCATTTGGCTCCAATAACAGTTTTACCTTTAGGTTTAGATGTCAATTCCGAGACATCATTTATGTTGAACTGTCTGAGCTCTTCTTGCATAGCTTCAATCCAGCTTTCATCCAATAAAGCTTTTTCTATGCTCTTTGGTTCAATTTCAGAAATGAGAGCCACAGCACTAGATTCTTCATGCCTTTTAGATTTGGTGCGAATTCCTTCATTGATGTCGCCAATGATAAGATCTTTGGGATGACTGGACTTATGCTTCCAGTTACTGGTTAATTTGTCAGGTTGATGATCTCTTTCTTTATTTGAATCTTCACGAACAGCTTGATGCTGGTCTTCCAGAGTCTGAGATGCTTCTTGAGTTGTAAGCTTTGGAGGGTCTGGAGCAGATTCAGACTCTTCATGATGAGTCTGACTGGAATCGTCTTGCATAGAGTCTTGAAATTTGACATTCATTGACTCCTCCACAGACTGACTCTTCTTGTTGTAGACTCTGTAGGCTTTGCTTGATGAAGAATATCCAAGGAAGATGCCTTCATCTGATCTTTCTTCAAACTTACCAATTTGATCTTTAGCATTTTTCAATATAAAGCATTTGCAACCGAACACATGAAAGTATGAAACAATAGGCTTCTTACCTTTGAATAACTCATAAGGGGTTTTCTCAAGAGAAGGTCTTAAAAAGACTCTATTGATTATATAGCACGCTGTTGAAACAGCTTCAGCCCAAAATCGTGAAGAAATCTTACTTTCAATTAAAAGAGTTCTAGCCATTTCTTGAAGAGATCTATTCTTCCTTTCCACAACTCCATTTTGCTGAGGAGTGTATGGAGAAGAGAACACATGCTTAAAGCCAGATTCATCACAAAACTTTGTAAAATCTTGATTTTCAAATTCACCTCCATGATCTGTTCTTATACTTGAGATAACACATCCTTTTTCATTTTGAACTATTTTAGCAAATTTTTCAAAATATGAGAAGGATTTGGACTTACTTGCAAGGAAATACACCCAAGTAAAGCGGGAGTAATCGTCCACAATTACTAGGCAATATTTCTTACCTCCAATACTCTGAGTTCTGGTTGGTCCGAAGAGATCCATATGCAACAACTGCAGTACATGATTAGTAGAGACATGATTTATTGGCTTAAATGAATTTCTTACCTGTTTTCCCAGAATACATGGAGTGCATGGATTAGACTTTTGGTATGGTAATTTGGGTAGACCTCGAACAAGCTGCTTTGATGAAATTTTGGCTAATTGCTTCATGTTGACATGACCAAGCTTTCTGTGCCATAAGCTTGCTTCGTCTTGAATTGAGATTAGGCATTGCGATTCATTTGGTTTTACATCCAGAAGATAGATATTTCCATGTCTTCGACCTATGAAAGACTGCGTAGAGTCTTTACTAGTTCTAGAACATGTTCCTTCTTGAAAGAAGATCTTAAAACCGGTGTCGCACAATTGGCTAATGCTGAGAAGATTGTAATTGAGTCCTTCCACTAAGGAAACATTACTTATTGTGAGATTTCCAATTTTCACAGTTCCAAATCCCACAATACTTCCTTTGTTGTTTCCTCCAAATGAAACTTTTCCACCATTTACTTGCACAAGCTTTATGAAGCAATTTGAGTCTCCTATCATGTGTCTTGAGCATCCACTGTCAAGATACCACTTTACCTTTTTCTTGACGGAGACCTGCATTTAAAAGAGAGTCTCAAGCTTTCTTTGGTACCCAAATTTTCTTGGGTCCTTTGGTGTTAGTAAAATAAACAGTATCAGCCCATACTTTCTTAACGGGTTTCCAAACCATAGGACACTCTTTTTCAAAGTGATCCGGACTTTTGCACTTTGAACACCTGAGGGCATTTCGACCTACAGACTTTACAAAAACTTTCTTGAAATGATTTTTGTAAGCCTCTCTCGAGGGTCTTTTCTTAATTCTTTCTTTTACTTTAGGAAAATCAATCAAGGGAATTGTTTCTGCTGTCATACCTAGACCGGACTTATTGAAGTAAGGTCTTTGAGCTGAAAGAATTTTTTCAAGTTTTTCATATCCTATTGAAAATTTCTTTGAAATATTCGATAAGTCAGTTTTTAAAAGAGAATTTTCTTTCAAAAGATTATCTTTATTTTCTTTAAGAGAAGAGACATTTAAGTCTAAACTTTTAACTCTTTCTTCTAAAACGATTTCCTTTTGTTTTAGAGCTGAGTTTTCCTTTTTAAGTTCGGAAATTCTTTTGAGAGAAGTCTTAAGACTAAAACACAATTCATCAATGTATTTAGAAACTTTGACAGGAATTTTAAAATCACTTACCTCAAATTCACTGTCTGAGTCTGATCCAGAGTTTGAGTCTGAGTCTGAATGTGCCATCAGACATAGGTTGGCATATTCATTATCACTTTCTTCACACTCTGTATCACTCCAGGTTTCGGCTTTGAGAGCTTTTCGAAACTTTTTAGCTTTTCCTCTCTTCTTCTTTAGAAGAGGACAGTTGGGTCTAATGTGTCCATTTTTCTTACATTCAAAGAAAACTACATCTTTGTTTGGTTCTTCATCATCAACAGACTTGGTCTGATGTCTTTGAAAACTTTGTTTCCTTGAGTTGAACCTTCTTCCTTTTCTATTCAGTTTTCTGAATCTTCTTATCATGAGAGCAAGCTCCTTATCATCCATGTCATCTTCAGAATCTGTATTATCATAATCATCATTTGATTTTAATGCAATGGATTTCTTACCTTTTGGATCTTCGTCTTCATTGATTCGTTCCACTTCATAAGACTGAAGAGTTCCAATCAGCTCGTCGACAGATAGTGGCATAATTCTTTGCATCTCTCTGATTGAAGTCTTTATGTGATTCCAATCCTTGGAGAGTCCACGCAGTAGCTTGTTTACCTTCATGGGATCAGAAATTTTTTTTCCTTGATTCTCAAGACCATTGACAATATCTGTAAAACGGCTAAACATGTCAGTTATTGATTCTCCTGGTTTCATTTTGAAGGCTTCATATTGACCGAGGAGAATGTTAATTCTGGTCTCCTTCACTCGATCTGTTCCTTCATAGGTGATATGCAATCTATCCCAAACTTCTTTTGCTGTAACACAAGAAGATATTCTGTTATATTCAGTTGGTGACAAAGCACAATATAAAGAGTAAATTGCTTTTGCATCGAGTGCTTGTCTCTTGATAATCTCTTCCTGAGTCATTCCGCTGGTCTCAACAGTTTCTTTCCCTCTTTCTGAGACTGATGCAGCTGTAGGAGTAATTCCTTTTTCTACAACGTCTAATTCCAAAGGATCCTTTGATCGTAGGAAGGCTTTCATCTTGTTCTTCCAGATGTTGTGATCCTTTCCATCAAAGTAGGGTGGTATGGTATTACTTTGCCCTTCCACCAGCCCTGGTGCTAGCATACTAGCCATGGATCTTTTACTCTGAAGTAAAACACTTCAAATAAAGTGAGTACACGAGCTCTGATACCAATTGATATAGCTAGAATAAGTACCTAGAGGGGGGTGAATAGGTATATGCAAGATTTTTTTCGGTAATTGCACAATACTAGACAATTGATAGATTTGAGACAAACAATAATCAAAGTAAGACTGAGAGAAGGGAAGAGAAAATTGAACACGCGGTTTATAGTGGTTCGGCTTATTTCAAGCCTACGTCCACTCTTCTGCACTGACAGCCTATTGGCTGGATTCCACTATGAACAAAGAGATGTTACAGTGATGTTCTCCCTTGATCTCTCGGTGTAGATGATCTACCACACTCGCTCAAGGTATCACTAAGTATAGACACTCTCTGTGTGTACAATATTGCTTAGAATGTATCGACTAATAATCAAGGTGCTTCATACTCTGGAATTTTTCTATCAATCATGCACTAAAGCAACTAGAACGACTTCTTTTTATACTCCTTTATGCCATCATACCCGTTGGCACTTACCAAAGGAATTCCTCCAATCTATCCGTTGGACGGAATCAATCAAGAAGATCATTCGAGCTATTAAAGGAACCTGACGATAGCCCATCAATCCTGTTCGCCCATACAATCAGGATCTTGGTTTCCAAGAATAGAACCTTCCAAGAATATGTAGTCAACCATCAGATTTTTCAAACGATCTTGATAACGAATGAAAGAATCCGTTATATTAATCCAGCCAAAAGATCTTCTTCAGAGGATAAAACTAAATCCTCAACCAAATACTTCGGCTCTGGATTTCCTTCGTCACTGGATTTAGAAGAACTGTCAATGAGAATAGTCTTGAGTCTTGAGTCTTGAGTGCTGAGTCTGGTGATCTGAAAGTCTTCGATATCCAGCCTAGAAAGTCTTCAAAATATTCTAGATAGATTTCTCCAACACACAAAACTAATGAGATACCATTGTTACCTTAGGTCTTCAAATATCCATGGAAGTCCTGCTGACCGAAGAAAAGACTCCAACTAGATAATGAAATCGTTTTGTCGGAGGATGAAGGTACTTCAAAATATTCTCAACGAAAGATTTCTCCCAAAAAGCAGTGAACAAGATGCTCAAAATAAGTGACCACATAAAAAAATTAGTAAGGGCATGCATCAATTTGTAAACCCAATTATTTATACACTAAGTTGACATTTTTGTTGTTAGATAAAATTGATTCATTATGCCAACCTATTCTAAATTGTCTCTACATTCCAAATGCCCTCTCGATATCTTTTCTTGTAGCATTTTTATCTCTTTCATTAATAATAACTTCCCAAAGCATCCCTTCAGATGCATAAATCTTCACTAGAACATTACGAATATTTTCTTGGTGCACATATCAAATAGCTTCGAGAGAACAATGAAATAATCAGTACAAATCTCTATTAAACCACGGACCCCCCGCCCCCCACACCCTAGAAAAATATATAAGAACACCAACCACCACCACCAAAAAGGTAAGAAAAATGCAATATGTGAACCTCTCAAGTGAAGTAACCAATTGTGAGTATTAATAAATTCAGGCAATATTGACAAATATCCATTCAAGCACCAAACTGACTAAAATGTTAAGCATCTCCAGCTTCAAACAAACTTTTCGTGCATGTGTGCACATTTGGACCGAGAGAGAGAGAGTGAAGCACTTAATATCTTTGTAGCTCTGCAATTAGATGATGCATTTAATTAGACTTAAAACATCATTATACATGAAGACAGCTTTATTATAATAGCACTTTAGCAAACATAAGTATATGGGATTTTTTTCTCCTATGAAATTGTCAAATGTGATTGTCAAGATGGAATATCCAATTTATTAAAAAGTTCTAAGAAAACTAAACTTACAATATTTAGCCCATCTTGTTTGACACCTACACTAATTAACTATATATTCTAAGGGAATAAAATATCCCAACCATTATCGTTTATGAGTAAAATGACATAATCCTACTACTAATATGCATGGGCTAATAATGAGAGACGTTGGGACTAAATTCCACGTGAAAAGCAAACAGTCACTGAATAAAACTAGATGAACAAATGCCTTCAGCTTTGTCACCAACCATCTCTACCTATTACTCATGCTACATCAGGCGAAGAGGAATCAGAGAAATGTATGATAAGCAAATGAGTTGTAACAAATCACAAGGCAAGGTGAATCTTAGGTTATAACAATATAAAGCAAAGAGGTTTATCAAAATGATACAAAGCAAAGAAAATCTTCCTTCACAATCTACATTATAGTGGAAACTATCTATCTACAAGAGCATGTTTACCATGGAGGTGTAGAAAATCCTAATGCAAATGTGCTCCATCCTTATCTGACTATAAACCTTAACATGATTTCTACTAAGTGGAATCCAAAAAAAAAAAAATCGAACCTTCGGACGTACAGGAGTCGCCAATGGGGTGCCTATCGGTGGGGCTTGCGAAGGCGATGGCAGGAGACGACGACGTCGGCGGCGTCCGCATTCAAGAGCGGGGGGCGCTTCGCAGAGGAAAGAGAGAGGGAGAGAGCGAGCAAAGTGACCTTCGTTCGCGGAGAGGGAGGCCAAAACGCGAGTAGGGGTTCGTCGGCGTCAGGGTTGCCAATAAGGGCGCTCCGCATAGGAAAGAGGGAGAGAGCATAGCAAAGGTCGCGAGAGGGAGGCGAAGGGGTGTTGGAGTCGGGAGCAACGGCGGAGGCAAAAGAGTCGGGGGCGAAGGTAGAGGCGGAGGGGCGTCGGCGTCGGCGTCACGGGCAACCAGTGGATGAGAGAGAGCATTAGTGTCGGCAAAGGTGGAAAAGGCATCGGTGTTGGCGTCGTGGGCAACCAGCAGAGGAGAGAGAGCAGAGGTGTCAGCAGAGGTGGAAAGGGCATCGGCGTCGGCGTCACGGGCAACCACCGGAGGAGAGAGAGCAGAGGGGTCAGCAGATGTGGAAAGGGCGTCGATGTCGGCGTCGTAGGCAACCAGCGGAGGAGAGAGAGCAAAGGCATCAGCGGAGGTGGAAAGGCCGTCGGCATCGGTGTCGCAAGCAACCAGCGGAGGAGAGAGAGCAAAGGCATTGGCATCGGCGTTGCGGGCAACCAGCGGAGGAGAGAGAGTAGCGGAGGGGGAAGAGCATTTGGAGAGAAGCACCTGCGACTTTTGTTCTCCCACAAAACGGAACGAAGAACAGGGAGAACGGAGAAAGAGAGAGAGAGAGAGAGAGAGGACGAGTCAACAGGTCGCAGAGGAGAGCAGAGGAGAGAGAGCGTCAGAGTGGTGGGTCCCAAGAGCACCCACGCAAATTTTGAACCTCTGACGATGTCGCCTACGTGGAGCCACGTGTCGGATTCTGAATGGTCTTTCCCTACGCCTACGTGGAGGGTAAGACCCGGCCAATATTTTCTCGAGCCTTCCTCCGATTTGAGGGTTCATTTCACTCGGACTTAAGTTTCTGGCTTCCCGTACAGAGACACGTGTCGATCGATGGAGAGGCAACCACTTTCTCACGCCTTTAATACATCTACGAGCCCATGATGATGGAACTCGCACATCTTAGAATTGCCAAGTACCGAACCTTGATTTTTTTAAGCCAAGCTTGTCCGACATCTGCAAAAATCATCATTCATATAATAATCGAGTATGAACAAGATCGAGTAGGCGTACATAAGCGAGCTTGAGCCCGTGAAAGAAAATGTTTGCTTGATTTTACTTGATTTGTGATATCATGCTCGAGCGCTCCACTTACGTAGTAATAGACATAAATAACTATTGCAACTTTGCAAATATCTATAAAAATAAAAATAATCATAATAAATAAATAAATAATAACCAGAAATAACTTTTATGAGATAATTCTTTAGCTTAAATTACATTCATGATCAAAGTATGATATCTCATGAGCTTGAAAAATAGCAAACGAATGCTTCAACGTTTTGAATTACATTGGCTTGAACGTAAGGAATGATAGCCCGCACAATTCATGAAATTCACCAATCTAGGATGGACATGTTCTCTTATTTTCAAACTGGCTGACAAGAATGCAATCGGAGAAGACTTTCCTCACCTCACTACCATACCAAATGCAAGAATACTGGCATCCACGTCGTGCGTCTCCACGCCTCACCACCATACCAAATGCAAGTATACTGACATCCACATCGTGCATCTCCATTTAGATGGCAACTCCATGATTCTAGTAATTGAGGTTGTTGAGCTTATGTCTCAAGTTCTACCAACTCGGATTTGATTGAAGCCTGGAGATTAAACTAAGTCACAGACTTGTTAAGAGGCATTGTGGGCATGTGGCAAAGTTATGTGGAGAGGACCGGATGCACGAGCCCTGCCGTGCCACCGACCAAGTGATAGCACTGGGTATTGTCTGAGCTCCTGAGCAATCCCTTCAAACATCGAATAACTAGCATAGTCAGTATATGATATTTTGTTTCCTATGCGAAGTAAAACCTGCTAATTAAATATGTTCTCCATTTCAAAAGTTGGAAACTCAGTTTTTACGAAGATGACGAATTTTCTTAATTTGTGTGGAATAGATTGATTCATCCTCCATATAGAAAAAAAAAATAAAAAAATAGGGGCGTGAATCATAACTTTTTGAAAGTGAAACCGAATCCAACCAAACTGAAAAGGGGTATCAGCTTAGCTTCGGAAGATATACCAAGAAAAGAGTCCATAACATAAAGGAATATTCTATTGTGTAAACATCCGAATATTGTTCTATGTACATAAAATGCGAATAACATTGGTAAATAACAAAACCATCTGATAACAAAATGCCAACCTATAACTTATTAAGTCATTAATATTTTAGTAAGTTACCAAAACTTTAAGAAAATACCAATGCTTATCGTAATATTTTTTATTATATATTATTGTCGACCTTTGAATCTCCCCGATGGTTAAAATTAAAAAAATTCGAGACTCAAGATCTTGGATTGCGGCGAGGTTCGTTTCTTGACTAAAAAAAATTGATTAATATCACTTTGTTGGGCAAACCAAAGTATCGACCTTTGACCGGAAAAAGAAATTATCGTTTCACTAGTCTTAATCTTTTTTAGACATTCGATTCAGGCGCGACAACCCAAAATCCGTTGGGAAAATAAAACGTAATCTTTTCCCATCTTCTTTTTACTTTCAAGGTGGGAGGCGCCACAAGATAGATGGTCAATGAGCCTCCATCATTACCCTCCACGCCATTAGTCGCCGTAGCTGCTTGCCCTCGCCGTTGCCGAGCCGCCCTTTCCTGCTCCACTTTTGCTCCCTGCCTTCCTCACCGTAAAAACCAAAGAGCCCAGACCTCGTCCGGAGACTCTCTCGCCCATCGTTGTTCTATTCATAGACAGTCGTAAAGGTTCCGGTCGTCGATTGCGAGTGCCCGTCGCAGCCAAGTTACGCCACTGATAAACCAGGCCTTCCCGCTACAGTCAACACAGTCATCGATGAGGAGCCACCAAAAACTTATGGTCCGAGGGTTAATTTTTAGGCTCGAGTATTCTGGTTGATTTATCCAATTGTATCCCTGTTTTTGTTCCCTACGTTTTGTGGATGTAATGGCCGGCCCAATGGTTAGCTGATGGTCGGAGGCGATGGTCCGGTGAAGAGCAAGAATGAGTGACAGTGGTGTTGGAGTACTTTTGAGTGTAAGGTTTTTGAATGTTTCTGGTTCAGTGAAGCGTTAGATATTAATCCGTAGGCATGAAGATTCATTACAAGTCACTGAAGGTGGGAATGGGGAGCTAGGCGTCAAAGATGAAGGGTGAAAAGATATATCCAAAAGGAATGAACGATATTGACGTGTCTGGTGGGGGTGGGGGCCTCACACGAAGACTCCCTCCCTTTTCCTTGCTAATTGCCAATTTTTGTGGGGGATTGGGCCCCATTTTATCTACTTTTCATCTACTTTCTTCTTTTTCCTTTGTTCCTATTCTTTTTTAGTAATGTGCAGGGGTGTGATTGAGTTGGTTTTGCAGGGGCGTACGTACTCATCACTAACTTTAATAGAAAATTACAGGCTCCAATTTGGGTCTACTTACCGGCATTTATTGTATTGTTTCGATATTATCAATTGCACCGTTAAGTTAGCCACATTTATTTGTTAAAGTTACTAGCTCTTGTGAGATATTACTTCTCTTGATTTGAATAATTTACTAGCTTTTCAATGAGTAAGTTACTAACTAATTTTAGCTTTACTAACTTCTAAATTACCAACTATTTACTTGATTTCTTTTTTCCAAATTTTCACTGGTTTTAATAATTTTTTACAAACATTTATTTACGGAGTTTATTGGCGTGTTAAATTTACTAACCCTTGCAAGAAATTGTGGACTCTTATTTGAGTAAATAAACCAAATGTTATTTGATTGTTTAAAATTTTCAACTATTCGGTTTCAATAACTTACCAACATTTCTTTGTTAAAGTTACCAAGATACACTTACTAACTCTTATGAGAAATTACCAACTTTTATTTGAATCGGTATGAATGTTCGCTTGATTATATCAAAATTGCCAACTATTCTAATAATTTAATAACATTCATTTACACAACTTATCAACTTGTTCAAGTTACTAACTCCTTTGGAAAATTATCATTGTCATTTGAGTGCACTTACTATTATCTTTAGAATTATTAATGTGTCAAAGTTACTGTATAAACTGCTCCAACATATAGATGATAACTTTACTATATAAGATGCTCCTATAATCTATCAACACATAGACAATAATTGATATTATTTGAGTATGTGGCTTGTTGATAAGAGATCGGGTTGAAAAGATTTATCAAACCAGCATTGAAGGTGAGAATAGCTCAATTATTTGATAAGTGAGAGGCCCAAAAAAATGTGAAAAAAGAAGAATGAATTAAAACCCTTTAATGTCTGCTGGAAATGTACACGAAGTTACATTTCTGCGAACATTTCATGATAACAAACACTGCAAAAAGTTGTCATTCTTTTCTCTGCTGCAGTGTTTCTGCATCCAAACACTCCCATATTTAGACACTCGGTTCCGAAGAAAGAAAATTGCAGAAGAGAGCTTCGGCTTCCTCTTCTTAGGTCAAACAAGTCAACCCAAGATGTCCAGCACTGCTCCAATCAAAGAGGCATCTCATGAGCTTAAAAATAACAGACAATTGCTTTCATCACATCTTAAATTACATCGGCTTGAAAACAATAAATCGAGCCAAAACCTACGATAGATATCTTAAAAACCTTTGAGTCCTCAACGACCATCGCCAGCAAACCCTTCTCCGGATTCCACTCACGCCATCCTCACCTTCCAATCAGAAGAAATCGAGCCAAAACCTCACAAAACCGAATCGGAAAACAGTCGATTAGACCCACCCACCACTTCACAGAAAGAACGCCCCGAACGGGAGTTGAACCTGAGAAAACAAAGCGGTTCGTTGAAACTTAAAGCTGAAACGGAAGCTCGCGCCGACGACCCTCCTTCATCAGTCTACATCAAGCAGCCCGAGGACCGCAGCCACCAGCTTCGCCGGAACAGAGCTGTTACGCTCGGTCTAATAGTCGGAGGTGAGGGGAAGGGGTGGGTCTTCCTCTCTTCTTCTTTTTTCTCTGAAATTGAAAATTGAAATTTTTATCGGATCCCAAATGCACCTACTAATTTTTTTTTTTTTTCCTTTTGTCCTCACTAACTTTTTTTAAGGACATGTTTCACAGTGGAATATGAATCTTCTGAATTAATAAGTTAACCTCGTTCGGCTCTATTCCTCTTTCCATTTCGTTTCATTTCTCCATTCTATTAGGTTTTTATTTCGTACCATCCATTTTTTTTTTTTGGTGAAAAACCTTCCACTTTTCATACCAAATGGATCGAGAAATTTTCAAAATGCATATGATCGTCTACTGAGTAGTTTTGAAAAGCACTGTACTTTGTTATAATCGTTGTTATTCCAATGGAAGAAGGTTCATAGCGCTTGGTGTGGCAACAATTGATCAGCCTAATAGTTGGTAATATTCAAAGAGCACAAAAAAGTTCGTTCTTTGAAATTCGTTATGTGAACGGTGGGAATCAAGGAGTTTCTTTTTACCTTGTCTCCTTTTTGCTAAGCAAATGAAGATTTGATAAGATTGAGCCATATTCATCTTTTGCATTGCTCATGCCCGACATGAACTTTTGATTATTGCTCTACAAATTATCCAGAAATAAAATCACAAAAATTCTCAAAATAAATAAAAGAAAAAAAACTACAAACGGAACCGCACAGCAAAAAAAAAAAAAAAAAAAAAAAAAAAAAAAGAGATGAAAAAATGAAATAGAAAAGTAGCCAATTGAAAAAAAAAATCGTAAATTTTCTTCGTATGACTAAGCGTTTAGGCATTTCTTTTACGAAATCCTATTGCTTTTTACAAGCCTTTATTTTTCTTGTCGTGAACAAGAATTTTGATCAGGTGGGTTTTGCTGCTGTAGACAAAAATGACGTGCTCCTGCATGCTAACGTGTATCGTCGCTGATTAAAAAGAAATGAGGAAAATCTATAAGCTATGCACGGATTAAGTGATTTGTCCATTCATGTTTCAATTTTCGGACTGCATATAGCTCGCATACACACTTGTGTGTTGAGATCATACGAGGTCAGCGACATAAAAATCGCTACACTTTTATCTATTAGCCAATATGATGCATGTCCATGACTCTCGATTTCAAATCAAAAAGATGAAGCAAAAATCAATTCCAAAAGAGTGACCTGTATTGAATAGCCAATCGAAATCCTTCGTGGAAAACGAATGATTTGGAAAATATTTTTCAAAAAATAATAACTCGTATAGTTACAAAAATGAACAAATGCAAAAAAATTTCGTCGTGCACAAAAATGTTTGGATGATTGAGACATATTTCATTGGTCAATTATTTCAAATAATATAAACTATTATTTTTAGGAAGATGTTTTTTTTTTTCCAAATCATTCATCTTTTCGCGGAACAAAGAGAGCCTTAATTCGCACAATTTACAAATAATGTCGTATATGGCATGATGTTCAAGTTAGTCTAAAAAACGATATTGTCCGATTCGGGCCATATGCTCAATAGTTATCTCGTTGCATACCCAACAAAACGAAGTGGCCTGATGGGAGAAGGCTTGGCTCTATTCCGGCAGAGCTGGTATGGAAGCGTTGAAGGACTCATGGGACATCACATTGATGTGAACCTGGCGGTGGATTTAGTTTTTGAAGTTGAAATTTGGAAAAAAAAAAACAATGTGATCATTCTCATTGATTTTTGAATTAAAAAAAAATATATGCTAATGACTTATTCAAATTGGCATCTTCGTGCACCATTATTATTTTTTTCCAATTTGTGATGATTGGATATCGAACTTGAACGTACGGAATCATTCTCTTGTTGATGTGTGTATGATTATCCTCATCCACACAATGAATGGATCACTGAGTATTGTTACCAATAAATGTGCAGGACATGTTTAATCTGGCCATTCCTCTTATCTGCGAGAGGTAGAGGAATTTTGCCCGCTGCCAAAATTCACGTGCTTGGCTCCACATCTGAAGAGCATGGAGATTGCTAGGTTCCTAGCTCGTTCTTTTGACGGCAACGGACGTAAGCTTGCCTCGCCAATACTGGATGCACTCCTACTAGACAAGATGGTCATTAATGTCAAGTGCAGTGGAAGACGCCAATCGAAGACTCTTGAGTCTTCGCCATGGCTGGTCCTACCCTAGATGCAATCTTTCCAGTAAAATCTCGCTACAAGCTGCTCAATAGGGGAGTTTGTCGGTGGTAGAACGGATTTTCCATGGGAAGTGATTCGAAAGTGAAGGTTTTGATTAGAGTTCCTCTTTTTGCTTGGGAAGCAAATTGGGAACGAATCCTCACTTTAGATAACCTAAAACAAAGAGGCAAAATACCGGTTCACAGGCGCTTCCTCCGCAGGGGGAAGGGAGAATCCGTGCCGCATCTCCTCCTTCACCGTTCATGGACAAGAATGGTTTGGACAGTTTCCCATGCTTGTGCTAAATTATCTTTGGGTTATTGGTGCTTTTATGGAGCAAGAACTCTGAGCTTGGCAGGCCATTCGTTTGTAGTGCCGCAAGAAAAGGATTTAAGACAATTCCTCTCTCTCTTTCTAGGGTCATTTGGAAGGAGCTGAACAAGAGAGCTTTGGCTTGGAGTCGTACTCTTTTGGCGTATAGTGGAGATTGAATACGGATGTAAATGCCTTGCATAATATAGTCGATGAGTTACCTTGTATTTGAGCTCGATTTTGGATTTGAAATTGTTCTGTACATGGCTTTAATTTTTGGGCTCTTTTCTTATATGGGTTTGCACCCTTGGTGCGCTATAGTTGAACTTTTGATCTATTAAAAGAAACTTAACACTTTTATGAGGATTTTTAAGTTATTCCAATTACCCTATATCACAACATTGTATCTAATCATGTAGTTTCAAACGAACATCTCACATATGATTTTGTGTTAATCAGCATAACCATCATCCACATAGCATGTTTTTATTGAGTGCAAAAACACTCCCTTAACTCACAATCGCGGTTCCTTTTATAAGTAAGATTATTGTGACAAAAGGGTGCCTCTACAACCTAAAGTCAAGATCTAAAAAGTTCAAGAGAAACCTCAGATCCAAAGAGATACCAACACATTTCCAAAATAGAAAAACACTAAGGGTACAAAGACTAGCATACAAAACTCGTTTGAAGTGGTAAAATCCAAGTATTTAGGCAAGTATATTACAAACAACTAATATGAATCTATGTCGCATGTGAGTTAGGAAACCATTTTCATTTACCAGGACTTAACATCTTTAGCATTACTCTGCCAAAAAATGGTGCTTAGCTTAAAAAAAAAAGGCGACCTAATTGGAAAAATAGTTGGTAAAAATAAAATAAAAATATAAACTAACAAATCCCCACATCTAAGTACGTGAACAAATTGTCGTGAACATAGGCTCTCAAAACCAAAGTCAAGCATCACAGATGAGATCAATGTAGGCTCAATTCACTATCATCCAAGCACCTGCCAATTATTTTATCTGCTCATTTTCTTCTGATAACTGAGTTTTCATTCTCAATTTTAGCTTGTCAACAATAATAATACCATAAGAAAGTAGAGTTTCACTTACTACATTGAGTCCAAGGAGCAGAATTGGTAGCATAAATAAGTCTTAACTTCTCCTAGGCTCAAATAGTGCTATTAGTAGGTAAAATTAGTTGAATATCATTCATTGATACAAAGATTTGACTCTTGCAATCATGAGGGATGCATGCTCAAAATGTGAAAGTTTCCAGCCTATATTAACTCCCTCCTTGTAAGGAATGCTCAACCAGTACAAGAAAAGTAGCCAGAAGTAATATTACACCATGAAAGTCACCAACAAAAATCGAAGGAAAACTATATAGATGCCTGATGATGTCGTGATGGTACTTTGCAGGGGTTAAACTCGCCAGCTACAAGTGGGCATCAAGCATTTCTACATCTGACATAACTAGTCTATCTAGCATAAACGACATTCCCTCAAATTCAAGTTCTTTATCTTCATGAACACTTTGACTGGTGTATTGAAAAAGGCAACAAGATGGCAATACAGGAGTAGGCGACCCTTCCGGTTGATAGATGATTGTCCGTTATGTTATGGAAATCTCCTAACACACCAATATTATCTAGAAGTTTATAGGAATCTGTCATGCCTATAAATAAAAATCGCTTCATTCAACTAGTATCAGCTTGGGATTCTTTATTTGCAACTATGTCATATCGACATTTTCCCTCCCATTACCATCATTCACTCCTCATTTTCATGTAAAACACCAACTCCTTTGTTCGACAACACATCCTCATTTAGACTTTCAAGCACTTCACCTCTATATTGACCAAATCTCCATCAAACGCAATTTGAATTGGATTGTCAATTTAAGTGATTTATTTGGGGAAAAGGCTCGTGGCAAAATTAAGGAAAAGCAAAGGGGGGGAATAAGGCCAACGACTCAAAGGGCACACACCAAGCCATCGTTGAAGAAACGGACATGTTGAATAAAAAATAAAAAGAGGAGAACTTTCTCGAGTCAAAGCAATTACCAAGAGAGATTGTCCGCAGCCACTGCCAATTGAAGCGATGAGGCACCACCTTCGAGTCCTCCGTGACCATCGCTAGCAAATCCTTCTCTGGATTCCACTCGGCCATTTTCACCTGCCAATCAGAAGAAATCAATCCAAAACCTTACACAAAACCGAATGGGAAAACAATCGAATCGACCCGTCCATTATCAGGTCGCGAAAGAAGGCAGATCGAAGTTGAACTTGAGAAGCCAGCGGCTTGTCGAACTGAAGCTGAAAGGGAAGCACGTGTCGCGACCCTTGGTCGGTCTCCATTGCTGAAAAGGCTTCGGGAGCAGCCAAAAACGCAGCCAAAGCGTGCAGTGGCAAATGCGAACTGAGAGGGAGAGCTAGTGGTGGAGGGTTAGAGCTTGAAAACCCTAGAAGAAAGCCTGATGGAAGAGAAGAGCGAGTAACCAAGTGCGCTGGAGCCTGAGAATTTTGCAGAGAAGATTACGAAAGAGGAAGAACAGGCGGGAGAGAATTTGATTATTGAGGAAGCAGAGTGAATTTGATTACGGGCTGAGCCGTGGGCCTCGGTCCAAATATGGGCAGTGGCTTAAACCCAAGCCCAAGAAACTCTAATTTAGCCCAAAATTCAAACCCAAATTTAACCAATAACTCCGTTTGGTTCGGCCTTAGGGAAAATAATTTGCATTTGGCAAACATTTTTTAAAACTCATTGGCCAAATATCAGCATCCCAATGATAAAAGCCCAATGTTAATCATTTAAGCATTCGGCATTTGGAAATGCAATTTGTTCACTGCATCATTGTTCATCTTCTTCCCCGGCCATCTTCTTCCCCATTCGTCTTCTTCTTCCCTGCCTAAGAGTCGGGCTTCTCTGACAGCCGCCACCGCCGCCTGAGGGTCGCGGTCCCCGATGACCACCGCCTGGGGTGGTGCAACCCGCGATGGTTGCATAGACCTCAAGTGATGCTACCTAAGGTCTCCGTGACCTCAGGCGGCGTAGCCTAGCTCGCGCGAACCAGGCGACACTGCCTGAGGTCGACGCCAGATCTGGCCTCCGTGACCTCAAGCTGCCAAACAATGGCGTCACTTGAGGTCGCACTGTCTAAGGTCGCAACCTCAGGTGGCCAGGTTTGGCTATCCGGCAGTTGGCCGGCTAACAACCGGCCACTAGATTTGATTTTTAGATTAAAAAGAAAATAGCAAAAGCCCACGTGAGTTTTGCCTAATGATATTTATGCTAAAGTTACCTTTCAATACAATTTGAAAATACAATTTATCAAGCGGTGTAACATTTTGAAAACCCCTTTTTGAAAATACAATTTATCAAGCGGTGTAACATTTTGAAAACCCCTTTTCAAAGGTATTTGCATTCTCCCAAGGCATTTCCTGAAGACTAACCAAATGGGCCTAAGGCCACTTCCCGGTCATTCTCTCACTCTACTGCAGTTCCTCGATGTGCCGTCACCTCTCAATTCCTCCTTCCAAATGAACAGAACATGAGAAACCAAAAATGTACTTGCTCATCATCGGACAGATTACACTGCACCGCACGTATTCATGTTGAACACTTTGGATAACTCGACAGTCGAGATTAAACCGAATGGGGTTTGGTTCAGGCATTTCGTCGAACGTTTGAAGCGCACTGGCTAAAAGGGGGCAAACCGACCACCAACTCGCACCGGGACTCGTAATAATTTGACAGACACCGACCCAAAACAACGGCGCACAGACGAAGGGGGCCGGTGCTCGCGTGAACCAGACAAGGACGAAGCCTAGTCTGGCGAGCCCAGAACGGGGCAAGACAGGGGCACGAACAGAGGAGGCGTCGGCCGAGAGTCCCTACCTGGCTTGGTGACGGTGAATGGAGGGCGAGTTCGATAGATCGGACCACGTCCGGTCGCCTCGCACGCCTCCGAGCCAGGATCCTCGGAAAAACAACTCTTCCCACAAAAAATAGGGAAAAAGAAAGGAACTTGACCTACCGGAGACTTAGCGCGGGGAACGGGGGCTACGGGCTCAAGAGCGCAGTGGGGAGTCGTCGGACGGGTTTCGAGCATGACCGGACTGCCGGAGGCCTCCTTGCTCTCTCTCTCCCTCTCTCAGTTGCTCTCACAGTCTCTCCACCCTTCTCTCTCTCTCCCTCCCTCTCTCGCTCTATTGCTCCCCGAAAATCTCACCTTTGGCTTGCTCTCCTTACCTCCCTTTTTGCTCTGCTGTGACTAATTTTACTTTCTTTAGTCTTCCAATATATTCCGACTTTATGATACGATAAATTGTCTTTTCTTTAATTTTTCCCATGCATTAGGAAAAGAAAAAATAAACCGTATTTGTGATCACGTTAAAGTTTAAAAAAAGAACTTAGACTAAACGAAGCAAAAAATTACTAGAGATTCCATTGATGCTTTTGGCCTATTTCAGTGTTTAGTTCCTCGTGCCTAAGTTATTTTAGATTGCATGCTCTATAGACTTCACACATTGGTGTGACACTTTTATGGGATTGGAAAGTGGAAGGAATGGCTAAGACTATATTGGAATGCTTTTAAAGGGGATGATTTTATGGAAATTAGGGTTAGTTATCAGTGTAGTCTTGTGAGTAGAAGGATAAAAGCTTTTATTAATAAACTATATTTAGATTATTTAATTAGAAATAATATAGTATATATATATATTTATTAAGGGTCTGTTTGATAACAATTCCGGGAACAACTGATTTTGTTTTTTTTGTTCCCAAGAACAAAATAAGAACAAGAGTCTATTTAGTAAATTTTTTGTTTCATCCATTTTTTTTTTTCTGGAAATAGATTTGGAATAGAATCAAGAGGTAAAAAAAAAAATTACTTCTTGTTCTCAAGAATAATTCCTAGAATCAACTTAATTTTTTCTTTTCTCTTCTTCTCTTTCCTTTTTTTCTTCTTCCTTTTGGCCGGTCGCCAGCTTTGGCCATGGCCAATGATGGCTGATGATCGGCCACAAGGACCGGCGACCTCGCCAGAGCATTGTCGGACGACAAGGCTTAGCCTTGCCAAGTCATGGCAAGTCCAACCTCACACCGCCAGGGCGAGGTCAAGCCTCGCGATGGCCAAGCAAGCCTCTAGCGAGCTCGCTGACCCTCACCCTGGCTTGGCAATGCTCCGGTGAACTCGTCGAATCTCGCCCAACTAATCATTGGCCACGACGCCGGCCATTGTCGTGGCCAGCAACTAGCCACAAAAAAAGAAGGAAGAAGAAGAGAAAATGAAAAAGAAAAAATATAACAAAAGTATTTAAAAAATTAAGAATCCTACCAAATGCATTTTTATCCTAAGAATAAAAATTTTGTGCAGTTACCAAGCGCGTTCTTTTGCTTGAAAATTGTTCCTAAAAACATAGTCAGAAAAATCATTTTTGATCAAAAATTATTCTCGAAAATAGAATTATTACTAAATGCGCCCTAAAAATATTTTCCAAAAGTAACTATGTAACTTGTTCTCCTTAAACTAGAGCGCTAGTTAAAACAACAATTTGTATGCCCTTGCAGGACTCACATAAATGTCAGTTTTCCACTACTCATGTATAGCATTGATCTTAGACAATAATGTGATGAAGATTGTCCTTTCTAGAAAATTGATCTGTAGATAGATGTTTATTTATTTGTATAAGTTGGGCATGCTTATCGTCATTTTCTAAAATTTATTGCATGCTATAAATGAGTTTGTGATTGTCCATAGTTTCTTGCTCAAAATGCTTCAATCGGCCTCGCCAGATTTGGTGAGGGCTGACACTCGCCCTTGCTAGCCATGGCTATGGTTGGTGGCTATCGATGGCCATCAATGAATAGAAAAGGGAAAGGAAAAAAAAAAGAAAAAGAAATCAATAAATTCAAAAAAATTATTAAAAAAATTATTAAAATTATCTACCTCAGCGTCAATCAGCCAGCCGGCGTCCATCTTCGCAATTTCTAGTTTAAATTGGCCTAATGAATTGAATTGATACTAATGCGAAAATGTTTAGAACTAAATTAGTCCAATTGAAAAAAAATAAAACTGAATTGATATCAATATAATATGTTTAGGACTTTCTTGACACTTTTCCTCTTGACAAGTGGTAGCAAAGATAGATGGTCAAGGATTGACTAAACTTTGCTCAAATCCTTGTCCATATGCCAAGTTGAGGTGAGTGATGACATGATCGAGAAGATTTTGATGGGAGGCCTTGTTTTTGAGTACTTACATTTAATTGAGAAACTTGAAATAGCATGAGATTGATAGATGTTGGCCAGTTGAAGCTAACGATCCACTATTAAAGATTTTCGCTCCTCATTTTGTTGTCATTGCAAGTAACACGGTGTTTTTCGCAATAAGAAGGTTAGAATAGTTGAAGCCTTGCAGTGATTCTTCTTGATGTAGCTAGTATAAGCACCTAGAGGGGGATGAATAAGTATAAAAACAATTTCTCGAGATACCACAGTAATACTAAGCAGATGATAGAAAGGAAATACTCTTTTGCTTAACCAAAATGAATTACGATCAAAGTAAAGTAAAGAGTAGGGAAGAGAAGATTAAACACAAGGTTTATAGTGGTTCGGCTTATCCTAAGCCTACGTCCACTCTTCCGCACTGACAGCCTATCGGCTGGATTCCACTATGAACAAAAGAGATGTTACAGCACAGTTCTTCCTTGATTCCACAGTGTAGATGTTCTATCACACTTCCTCAAGGTTTCTCACAAATATAAACTCTCTTTTGTATACAAGTTTTTCGCTCAAATGAATTGACTAAACAACAAGAAGCTTCAGACTTTGGAATTCTTCTGTTGTGCACACACTCTGAACAGCTTAGAACGTCTTCCTTATATACTCCTTTACGCCATCATACCCGTTGGCACTTACCAAAGGAATTCCTCCAATCTACCCGTTGGACGGAATCAATTAGGAAGATCATTCGAGCTATTAAAGGAACATGTCGATAGCCCATCAATCATGTTCGTCCATACAATCAGGATCTCGGTTTCCATAAGTAGAACCTTCCACGAATATTTCGCCAATCATCGGATCCTTAGTCATCGAATCAATATCGATCAATTAAGAGGATTCCATTATGTCATATCCAGCCAAGAGATCTTCTCCAGTCGATAAGGTCATATCCTTAATAAAACATCCAGTTCTGGATAGCCTTTCTTCAACAGATTAGAAACTGTCAATGAGGATAGACTTTGAATCTTGAGTTTGGCTGTCCGGAGGTCTTCAGACTTTAAACAGCAGAGTCTACAAACCTTCAGACTAGACTGATAGAAACGTTTTGTCAGCTTCAAAACATTTCAAGAAGATTTCTCCAACAATCTCCCCATTTTTTATGGTGACAAAACTTTCCTACAGACTTGGATAACTTTGACCTGCAAAACATTTCTCAACCAAATATACATATCTTATAAAGATAAATGGCTAAATGAATAACACTAGAATCTGCAACCACAGAAAATAGGTTAGTCTTGAATATGATAAAGCCATCCATAAGATATCAATAGCAGTAAATAGAAGTCAAATCCAAATTCAAATCCAGACACAAAATTAAAGTCAAACATCAATCCAAATCAAACAATCCAAACGATTAAAAATTCAAAGTTTGATTCAAATCTTGCACTTCTCCCCCTTTTTGTCAGCATTAAAAAGGTTGAGATGAAAATGGAGTGAAGTCAAGATTGCTTGGGAACGCGGACAAGCTGGAAATCTCCCATGGACTGAACGATCCCTTCTAGCCTTTTCAAGTCTTCCTTCAGTTGTGCAACCTCCTCACCCTTAGCATTGGCCTGAATCTGAACAGAGAGGACTTGGATTTGATCTTTCAAGGAACCTGAAGAAACTTGACCTGCATTCTGCAAGCTTTGAACCTCGCATTCCAGAGTATAGATTTGACCACGCATCTCCAAGAGAATATCCATAATTCTGCGAAAATTTGCTGAGCTGTCAGTCTGCGTACTAGCTTCAGCACGCTCTGCAGATGATGGCATATCAGAATAATCGCGCATATTTGGCGATGAGGCATCATGTTCTTCTTCAAGAAAATGAGAGGCATGAATGTCTTCTGGGTCGGCTAGAGAGCGGCTGACTCCTTCATTATCTTCTCCTGTTTCTGTGCCTTCAGGTGGAGAAGAGTGTTTTTCAGGCTCTCTTTCCTCTTGATTCATTCTCTCTTCTTCTTTTTCAGGTCTTTCCTCATTTGCTTCTTTTTCGCCAACTGCTCTTTCTTCTTCTTCTTTTTCTTATTCTTCTTGACCTTCTCTTTCCTCTTGGCCTTCTCTTTCCTCTCATTCTGTCTCATGTTGTTCCATTGACTCTGGAACAGTACGACTTAGCTTTTCCAAAGCTTTGGCCGAAATGGTAAGATCGTCATCCTCTTCATCTTCCACGATGAGAGCTCTTCTTTTCTTGGGTAGAGCAACCATGGGCTCCTTCCCTTTCCTTTTTGATGCAGAAGAGAATTGATGAGACTTTACAGGAGTCTTCTCCTTAAATTTCTCCAACGTTTTACTTAGCTCCTTCAAATGCATCTTGGTCACCATTTTTAACCCTACCACCATATGATCACACGATCGAGCATAAAGAATTTGTGGAGGTTGAATGTTCAGATGTCTGAATAACTTCGTGACAAGACTTGGATAAGGAAGTTGACCTTTGTCCTTCACCACTGCTCTATACATATGGAACATAACAGTGTGAGGAAGAGAGAACTTTTTTCCAGTGATGATGGCATACATCAGCTTTGTCTCCGAACTTGAAATATCAATTTTGGAAGTTGATTTCGGTCTGAGGCAATTTATCACAATCTTGTGCAGCAGAATGTTGAACACACTCATCCTTAGGTAGGAAATCTTTTCCTCTGTTCTCTTGTCCTTCACAAGTTCCAGTGTAGCACGAGCAATAGAAACTTTGATTGGTTGATATCTTCCTCTCTCAACCCCTAACACATCTGCCAGCATATCCATATCCACAACAAAATCTTGATCTTTGACACTGAAAGAGAATCTATTCGCATCCAGGAAACTAAGATTCAAATAGAAATAGGCAGTTAATTCAACGTAAGCTTCAGTGGTGTCAGAACAGAATTGCTCAAGTTGGAGAAAACTAAACTTTTCCCTCAAGTTCACATTCACAGCATCCAGAAAATCAAAATCCACATTCCTAAGGTTTATCACCCCACGCTTCAGCAATTTTGAGTATAGATCCTTCTGTTCTTTCGATCTAAACATCTCTCCTCTTTTTCCTCGATTTTCCGCCGCAATACCCATCCTCAGTTGAAATTGGCTGAACAATTTGTCATCATCATTCCCATCTTTCAGATTAAATCCCCAATCACGAGGATCACTTGGGATATTTTCAAGGGATTCTTCTGCCACCCCTTTACGAGCAATTCCCAAACTTTCCATTTTCCGCAAAAAAAATATATTCGTTCCCATATCCTTTGTCTTTAAGAAAATCATCGACATAGTTCAAAGGAGTACGAGTTCCCTTTAAAGCACGATACAGCTTATAAATAAAAGCGGGCTTTTGAACTCTTACAGGATTTGCATCTTCAATGATTTCTTCCTCTTGTTGATGACCAACATTTTGAGGACTAGACGGTGGAGAATGACGCTACCGAGAATGTTGTGGGCTCTGTTGCTGATTTGGAGACACTTCTTCCTCAGTGAGATCGAAGTGAGTAGGCCCCTCACTCATTCGCCATGGTCCCCTGCTTGCGATCCTCGAAGACTTTCTTGAAGACGACATATTTCTCGCTCTTTGAAAGATTCCTTGCTTGACTTTCCCAAGAAAAATGACAACTTTTTCGAAGATTAGGCAAGAGAAGAAAACAGGAATGGAGGATCGGTGCTTTTTAGGGTTTTGGAGAGTAAAGTGAAGAAGAAGCAACAGTGCATAATCGGTTAAAAAAGAAAGGGGGTATACGGAACGTCATAAAGGAAGGTGAAAAGATGCCTTTTCAGAAATAACTGCCTTTTTCCGAGAAAATAGTCATTTCAAAAATAACTTCTTTTTCAAAAGGAAACGATGCAATAATTACGCCGATTAAAGATAGCAATAAGACACGATTGATGATCGTACCTTTTCCAGATGAGATTCGAGAGAGAGAGAGAGAGAATAACTTACAGTTAAGGTCTTGTTTGCCTGAGTCTGAGAGTCTCTAGACTTTAACTTCTTCAAACCTCAATATGTTGAGTCTGGAGCGAATAATTTCAAATTGATTTTTCTTCAAGGGCTTTGTGAATATATCCGCCAGTTGGTTCTTTGAATCAACATACTGAATCGAGACTTCTCCATTTTGAACATGATCTCTAATGAAGTGATGTCGAATCTCTATATGCTTTGCTCTTGAGTGAAGAATTGGATTTTTTGTAAGATTGATTGCGCTGGTGTTGTCGCAGTTAATCTCCGTGCATGAATCTTCAATTCCAAAGTCTCTTAGCTATTGTTTTATCCACAGAATTTGTGAACAGCAACTTCCAAGAGCTGCATACTCTGCTTCTGCTATAGAGAGAGCTACTGTACTCTGCTTTCTTGAAAACCAAGACACCGTCCTGCCTCCAAGTAGTTGACAGGTACCCGAGGTGCTCTTTCTATCAACTCTGCAATCGACTAAGTCTGCGTCTGAGTATCCAAGAAGAGTAAAGTCTCCTCTTTTAGGATACCATAGGCCAATGCTTGAAGTTAAAGCAATGTATTTGATAATATGCTTTGCAGCATTTAAATGAGATTCTTTAGGTTCTGCTTGAAATCTGGCACAAATGCAAACACTAAACAAAATGTCAAGTCTAGAAACAGTAAGATAAAGAAGCAAGCCAATGATACTCCTGTATAGTTTCTGGTCGACTTTCTTTCATCCTTCATCTTTGTCTATTTTCAAGGAACTTGACATTGGAATATCAACATTTTTGCAATTGTCCAGTCCAAACTTTTTGACAAGATCATTAGCGTATTTTTCTTGATGAATAAAGGTTCATTCCTTTAGTTGTTTCACTTGAAGCCCGAGAAAGAATGTTAACTCACCCATCATACTCATTTCAAATTCATCCTGCATAGTCTTAGAGAATTTCTTACACAAACTTTCATTAAGAGATCCGAATATACTATCACCGACATATATTTGAACTAGCACAAAACTTTTGCTTTATCTTTTGATAAACAAAGTAGTGTCTACTTTACCTTTCACAAAACCGTTTTGAATTAAAAACTTACTCAGCCTGTCGTACCAAGCTCGAGGTGCTTGTTTCAAGCCATATAAGGCATTTTTTAGTCTGAATTCTGAGTCTGGATTCCTTGGGTCTTCAAACCCAGGTGGTTGTTCCACATAGACTTCCTTTGTTATTTCCTCCAAAAGAAACTTTTCCACCATTCACTTGAACAAGCTTTATGAAACAATTTGAATTCCCTGTCATATGTCTTGAGCATCCACTATCCAGATACCATTTTACCTTTTTCTTGATAGTGACCTGCATTTTAAAAAGGAAACTCAAACTTTCTTTGGTACCCATCTTTTCTTGGGTCCATTGGTGTTAGTATAATATGCTGTATTTGCCCATACTTTCTTAACAGGTTTTCAAACCATTGGACACTCTTTTTCAAAATGATCTACACTATTGCACTTCGAACATCTAAAAGCATTGCGACCTACTGGTTTTACAAAAGTCATTTTAAAATGATTTTTGTAAGCATCTCTTGTGGGTCTTTGTTTGATTCTTTCCTTCACTTTAGGAAAATCAATTAAATGAATGGTTTCAACAATCATTCCCAAACCAGATTTATTGAAATAAGGTCTTTGAATAGAAAGTATTTTTTCTAGTTTCTCAGATCCTATAGAAAATCTTTTGGAAATATTTGAGATACCATTTTTCAAGAATGCATTTTCTTTTGAAAAATGATCTTCACTTTCTCTAAGAGAAGAAACATTTATATCTAAACATTTCACATTTTCTTTCAAAACATTTTCTTGTTCTTTTAAGGCAGAATTTTCCTTTTTGAGTTCGGAAATCTTTTTGAGAGAAGTCTTAAGATTGAAACACAACTCATCAATGTATTTAGAAACTTTAATAGGGATCTTGAAGTTACTCACCTCAAATTCATTGTCTGAATCTGAGTCTGTCTCGGAGTTTGAATATGAATCCGATTGTGCCATTAGACATATGTTGGCATAATCATTATCACTTTCTTCACATTCTGTATCACTCCAGGTTTCTGCTTTAAGAGCTTTTCGATACTTTTTAGCTTTTCCTTTCTTCTTCCTCAGAAGAGGACAGTTGGGTCTGATGTGTCCATTTTTCTTACATTCAAAGCAGACTACATCTTTGCTTGATTCATCATCCTCAACAGACTTAGTCTATTGCTTTTGAAAACTTTGTTTCCTTGGATTGAATCTTCTTCATTTTCTGTTCAGCTTTCTGAATCTTCTTATCATGAGAGCAAGCTCCTCATCGTCCATATCGTCTTCAAAGTCTGCAACATCATAATCATCATTGGATTTTAATGCAATGGATTTCTTACCTCTAGGGTCTTCGTCTTCATTGATTCGTTCCACTTCATAAGACTGAAGAGTTCTAACCAACTCGTCAACAGATAGTGGCATGATTCTTTGAATCTCTCTGATTGAGGTCTTTATGTAATTCCAATCATTGAAGAGTCCTCGCAGTAGCTTATTTACCTTCATAGGATCAGAAATTGGTTGACCTTGATTTTAAAGACCATTTACGATATCTGTAAAACGACTAAACATGTCAGTTATAGATTCTCTCGATTTCATTCTGAAGGCTTCGTATTGACCGAGGAGAATATTGATTCTGGTCTCCTTCACTCGATCGGTTCCTTCATAGGTAATATGTAATCTATCCCAGACCTCTTTAGCTATAACACAAGAAGATATTCTGTTATATTCAGTAGGTGATAAAGCACAATATAAAGAATAAATTGCTTTTGCATCAAGAGCTTGTCTCTTGATTATCTCTTCCTGAGTCATTTGGCTAGACTCCATAGTATCTTTTCCTCTTTCTGAAACAGGTGCAGTTTTAGGAGTGATTCCTTTTTCTACAACATCCCATTCCAGAGGATTCTTTGATCTTAGAAACGCCTTCATTTTGTTTTTCCATATGTTGTAATCTTTTCCATCAAAGTAAGGTGGTCTAATATTGCTTTGTCCTTCTACCAGCCCTGGAGCCAACATACTAGTCATGGATCTTTAACTCTGAAGTAAAACACTTCAAACAAAGTGAGTACACAGGCTCTAATACCAATTGATGTAGCTAGTATAAGCACCTAGAGGGGGTGAATAGGTGTAAAAATAATTTCTCGAGATACCACAGTAATACTAAGCAGATGATAGAAAGGAAATACTCTTTTGTTTAACCAAAATGAATTACGATCAAAGTAAAGTAAAGAGTAGGGAAGAGAAGATTAAATACAAGGTTTATAGTGGTTCGGCTTATCCTAAGCCTATGTCCACTCTTCCGCACTAACAGCCTATCGGCTGGATTCCACTATGAACAAAAGAGATGTTACAGCACAGTTCTTCCTTGATTCCACAGTGTAGATGTTCTATCACACTTCCTCAAGGTTTCTCACAAATATAAACTCTCTTTTGTGTACAAGTTTTTCACTCAAATGAATTGACTAAACAACAAGAAGCTTCAGACTTTGGAATTCTTCTATCGCGCACACACTCTGAACAGCTTAGAACGTCTTCCTTATATACTCCTTTACGCCATCATACCCGTTGGCACTTACCAAAGGAATTCCTCCAATCTACCCGTTGGACGGAATCAATTAGGAAGATCATTCGAGCTATTAAAGGAACATGTCGATAGCCCATCAATCATGTTCGCCCATACAATCAGGATCTTGGTTTCCATAAGTAGAACATTCCACGAATATTTCGCCAATCATCGGATCCTTAGTCATCGAATCAATATTGATCAATTAAGAGGATTCCGTTATGTCATATCCAGCTAAGAGATCTTCTCCAGTCGATAAGGTCATATCCTTAATAAAACATCCAATTCTAGATAGCCTTTCTTCAACGGATTAGAAACTGTCAATGAGGATAGACTTTGAATATTGAGTCTAGCTGTCCGGAGGTCTCCAAACTGATTCTGGGAACAAAGAATCAGAATTTGGCCCTATTTGGATGGTTACCAAACAGGACCTAAGAAAGTCCACTGGAGTTCGAAATCATGTGGAGAAAATTGCAAAAGAGGAATGGGCAGGAGAGAATAAGAGATAGAAACAAGATTACACGAGTGAAGGCAGACTCATTTGATTGATGGGTTGGCCGAGCTAGGTCAAATCGTGCATATCCTAAATGGAACTTGTTGTCTAGGCTCATTCATCATAAATATGTGATTTTGGAATGGTTTGGATTACCAAAGTGTTTGGTTTAGTTATAACCATAGTAGCCACCTTTTTCATACATTTGTTATCAAATTGAGCTCTCGTTATCAAATTGATAAAAATAATAACAGATTGGAAACCACAAAAACAAATTTCATTAAATTTGAATTAATGAAAGGACGATATTGAAATTTTTATATATCTTAGGGATTAGATTGAACATTAAATTAATGAAAAGTTTATGGATGACATTATACGTTTGGCTAAAGTTCATAGACTATTTGTGTCATTTTTTCCTTTTCTTCGAGCTGAATCTTTGTTACAAAGCTAAACCAACATCAATCAAGCTTCAATATCCCAATAGAAGCACAATCTCAAATGCACATCAATTGGGCTCTAATGACCTTGTTTTTCACACTAGAAACATTTGCTACTTCGGTTCCAACAACGATGTTATTGGGGAGAATTGGGTAATGATTCATTAAGGACTAACTCAATCCATGATCAATTTCTTCCCAAAACTAAATTGACCAAAATGGAATTAACCTTAGCAATAAATAGCAGTGTTTTCCAACAATAAATCTCAAAATGAGTAAATATAATGCTGAAATGTTAAAGAAACAAGGCAACGATAAGACCAAGATTTTTACATTGAAAAATCAATGCGGGAAAAAAACCATGAACTACTCTAAAACTTTCACTACTCACCAAGAATAGTAACATCAACATTGCAATAGTATTTCATCATTATGGAGATGGATCAATACAAATAGAGCAAGAAACCTTAATCGCAATTAGAAAAAACGAGAGAGAATCTAGATAAGACATTCAATGAGCGAAACTGATCAAGTAGTAGTCTTGATTTTACGAACAGCAAATTGAAAATTGAGCTAATTTTGACAACGTTTGGCCTTCGATCCGGGACTTGGAAACTTGCTTTCCCTTTTTTCTGTCCGTGTGTTCTTCCTGGGGAACGCTCTCTCTCTATCTTTCCCTTTTCCTTTTTCTCCTGTGTTCTTCTTGGAAAACTCTCTCTCTCTCTTCCTCCCTCCTCTCTACACTCTTCACACCACGAACAGCTCCTCTCTTTCTTTTTTGTTTTGACTTTTTGGCCTTTTTCTTTTTCTTTTATGTTATGTTAAATGAGCCCCACTGAGGCCGACCTAGCCAACAGTCCTCCACCAATAGGAATAAGATCTCAGTCTTGCAAAACTTTGATTCCAAGACCTTTGACCTGACAGGCTTCCCAGAGGTAGAATCTTTAAGTTCTTTTCAACCCAACAAACTTTGGAAGGCAAGCATTGAATTGCTTCCACTTGAATATGAAGATCAAAACCCGAATCACAAATAACTCTCTTTGAATAATGACTCCAATAGACTTGCATACAGGTGTCAAGTATGATACTAACTTAAAATACAACCGTCTAATTCGAAGGCCATCATATCAAACAAGTTGGCTAGACTTCCGGTATTTTGGAAACCTGTTAAGTTAATGGACAGTTTCAGCTCTGCAAAGCTTCAATATAAAATAATTGTGGAAGTGTGGGATGATAATATGCAATCATCCTTTCCCATTCCAAGGATGCATTGTCAGAGTTTGGAGAAGTTCAAGAAACATTGAACCCCCACTCCTTTGATGATCTCGAAAGTCTTCCATAAACCCATATTAAGGCCGTTGCACTTTATAATAAGATTTCAAGTTTGAAACTTAACTGCAAACAAAAAAATGAGAAATAACATGTAAGATATGAAAAATAAAATATTGTTCATTAAGAATCAAGATCAAGAAGTCATAAATAAGCAAATCCAAAGTCATCCTATAGAGCCACACAGAGAAATGAATAGCACGAAAAAGTAGTTCTGCTCCGCACATGTGGATATATGGATCATATATGTAGTTTCAGATTAAAGGTATATACCCATACAAGGACAGTGAATTGCGAATGTATCCGATGGATATTGAAACTGACATAAGAGGGAATAGTAATAATAAATTCTTACAAAGTTTCTTTTTCAAAATAGAAGAGAAAGGCATCTGGGTAGCTTCCTTCAAAGTGTGATGATCAAATTAGGTTTTAATCAGGAAAGGTGAGATCGGTATTTCTATACACAAGGGTAACAAGCTAAACAGAGAGCCCAGTCTGATAAGATCACCCAACTAAGGCTTCCATGTACATTGTCTAGTGATCAAACTTGAGATCCAATACCAAAAAATAGACTATTAGATGGAGGGTAATTGAAAAACCATTGTTGAGGATAACCTCCAGAAGACAACCCCAAACCCCCAATGGTGTTCTTCTCTTTCTCTCATTATAGTCTCAAGGTTCTGATCACTCGGGCAAAGAAATGAAAATATAGGTACAACTTTATGGTAATAGGCATTTGGATAGAAATATCTACATACGAACCCTATTAACAATAAGTTCTAAACTAGCCATACAAGAAATGGTTATTTCAGCTCAAATAATTGAAGAGTTGGCTAAACCTAAAAGCAAAAGCTTTTTATTAAATGATTGCAATGTTTACATAAACCAATTTTGAGCCTAGATAATCATACTTAAACTCCTGTTATGCATATGAAGAGATCCAGAATTTCACATTTGGTACACATATCAGCAATGAGGACCAGACTTGAAGGGGGGAAGAAGCAATCACTGCAAACAACAGAAAACAGTAGTGATTTATCCCATAGTTCATATTTTTCCCACTAAGGCAGCATTTGTAAGAACATTTATGAATGGAAAAAGTAGATATAGCATTAATGTGAAGAATCTACAATGAAAGAGCAATAAACAACACATTCAAGTAAGAACTTTTATGAGCAAACAAGATTCTATCACATTTCAATTTTCTAACTCATTTGCTGATACCTATGTTCCACCTATTGAAATTCCTTTGCAAGTGTCCTTCGCAATTATTCAATGTCTCCAAATCCTCCAAACTGCAGTAGTTCTCTGACTCTCTGCATTGTTTCTCTGATGCAATACTAAGGTTAAGACATCTTACTAATTGAACAAGATATATCAAGGTAGAAAATATTGAAGCTATTGGATAGTGAAATAAGATTCTTAGTTTGAAACTTAAGTGCAAATAAAGCATTAGAAAAAACATGTAAGATATGAAGAATGAAATATTGTCTATTAAATATTGAGATCAAGAAGTCATATCAACCTTTAAGTTGAAAGATGCATAATTGTTCACTTGGGCATCTTCTTCCCGGTTGAGACACAGCATAGCTGCCACATGGGACTTCAAGCCTAGTAATAGTTTTTCATTTTGCTTAATATTTATACCATGTTAGAAACTATTGTACCACAGCATGTATAAGTGCTGCAAGCATTAGCATATAAAAAGCAGGACACCACATATCCATAGTTAAGGACATACCGACCCCTGAAGTGCCATAACTTTACAGAAGGGATACTTAGGCCCTGCATGGCTGCACCTTATTTCTGTTCCCAGGAACAAAAATTTCTGTTTTTTTGTTCCTGGGAACAAAAAAGGAACAGAAACGCGTTTGTGTGCGTTTTTGTTCCTTTTTTATTCTTTTGTTCCCAGGAACAAAAAAGAAACAGAAACAAGAAACAAAAAAAACTTGTTTCTTGTTTCTGGAACACAAATCAGAAACAAAAAAGGAACAAAATTGTGTTCCTTTTTTATTTCTTGGATAGTGCTCGAACAGGGCCTCCTCTCCCCCCCGCGACGAGCTTCCTCCTGCGACCTGCGACAAGCGACGAGCGACGGGCGAAGAGCTTCTCCTCCGGCGACCTGCAACGAGCGACGAGCTTCTCCTCCTCCGACCTGCGACGAGCGTCTCCTCCTGCGACGAGCGCCTCCTCCCCGCGAGCGAGAATTCCATCGTCTTCTCCGGCGCTGTCTCGACAGCCCGCCGCTCCTTCACCAGTGTAAACGTCGTCACCGCTCCTCCTTCACCGATTGTCTTCACTTCGGCGAGAGCTCGAGTGTTAGGGCTCGTTCGAGGAATCGCTTGCCCAGATCGTGAGCCGCTTGCTCGAGCGAGTCTCGCAGATCCGGGCGAGCGTTGCTCCCGGTCTGCGACAGCGCTCGTCGCTCGCTCGAGATCCGGGCGAGTGAGCAGCGAGCGGCCGCTGCTGCTCGGGCTCGGCTCGAGCGAGCGAGCGGCGCGCGCCGCTGCGAGGCTCGGGCTCGGCTCGAGCGAGCAGAGCAGCGAGCGTCGCTGCTGCTCAAGCTCGGCTCGAGCGAGCAGAGCAGTGAGCGTCGCTGCTGCTCGGGCTCGGCTCGGGCTCAGCTCGAGCGAGCAGAGCAGCAAGCGCCGCTGCTGCTCGGGCTCGGCTCGAGCGAGCAGGGCAGCGAGCGTCGCTGCTGCTCAGGCTCGACTCGCCACCACCATCTTTCATCAACTTCTGCAACAGTATTTCAAATTTGATCCTCCCTCTTTGATGAATTCTTGAATTTCTTATGGTTGTTTTGCTTCTGGGTCGTCCGGAATCAGTCCCAAAATTCATCATTTTCCTGTGTTTCGCTTGAAAAAAGAATAGATGGCCTGGTTTCAACGAGGTAACTCACCGTGCGGCGAGTTTGGTTTGACTGTGAGTGAGTGTGTGGGGTTTGCAGCGGCCGTGTTGAAGGGTGGTTGGGCGGGCAAAGGTTGGATCTTTCGGTTTCTCCCCCCGAGCACTTAAGCACTTATAATTTTTCTCAATCTGGCAAGAAATAATTATTAAATCTCGCTCTCAAATCTCAATTTCGGAACTCTTCTCTCCGTCCATCACTACAATACCAAAATAGTCCACCGCCAGTTCATCACGTACTGAGAGAGAGCGCGAGAGATACATTCATGGAATAAATATACAATTAACCGTCACTAGTTGCTCTCTTCAAATCTGACCAAACCCTTCTCTTGCTCTGCTTTGCCATGTATGAGCAGTAGCATATTCATCCCGGTTCATTCTCTTTCCGGGTCTTCCAAGAACTAACCATTGGGCTCTCAATACAGAGGTAAATACTCTTTCTTTTGTGCTTGTGTTGATTGGTTTTCCTTGGTTTCTTCATTCGTCTATCAAAGGATGTTTATCAATTGATTGGTTCTCGCAGTCTATGCATTTACTTGTTTTTTGAAATGACAAAACTAGCGGTTCACTAAGAACAAGGAGGAATATTCCAACGTATACGTGAATATGATGTATTGATGGGTGTTGTTAGATCTGGCCTTTGCTGGCGTTCCTCGACACCATGACGAGTTGCTGTTCTGTTGATCTTTGTCCCACGATCCTGTTGTCCCGCGATCCTGTTGTTCTATGGCAAATATCTCCTGTTGTTCTCAATTTGCGTTTTGTCCCGTATTGCTTGGATTTGGTCGAATATTAATATTTTCTGTGTGTCTCTATGAACCCTTGCGACTCAAGGGGAGAAAGACAAAAGGAAGAAGATGACGGCCGAAGAAGAGAACGTGTAGAGGGGTAGACTAAAGGGGAGGAGAAAAATAAAAGTGAAAGAAAAGAAAAGAACAGAAAAAAATAAAAAATAAAAAGGCACGTGAGAAGAACAACGTTGTCGACTTGTTCATTTAGTACATTCTTTGTGAATCTATAAGAACAACGTTGTTCGACTTTTTTTTGTAGGAATGTTGGGGATTATACATTATGCGAGATCCTTGATATCTTATGACTATAATGCTTCGATTTTTTCTCTTTAAGTTATGGATTTGCAGAGAATGGAGGGTGCTGTTTCGTTGTTGCCTTATTGCTTATTGTCTTGAATTTTTCTTTACTTAAGGTACATCCTCAATTGGTTGATTCATTCTCAAGTGAACGCTGATGCTTTGAGAACTTCGGTGGATCCATCCAAAGTTCCGCCTTGCCGGTGCCAATCCACGAAGACATACTCTTTTTCCCTTGCTCTGTTCCGAATTTGCCAGTCCCTGCCACATAAATCGCAATTTGCTGAATTTGGAAACAATCATCCGCACGCTAAGGTTGGCCTCTCGGTTCTTTTTTTTTTCATTTTCTTAATCTTAGAGATCTTATAATTTAGTTGGACCATTCACAAAATAGGATGGGGTATACGGATCCATATAGGTTACCATGCTAATTTTGTATATGGCGTGTAGTTCTTACGGTTTTATGTTAATGATTTAATTCATAACTCATGTGATGCTCAACCGGTCGAAGATTCAATGGCATCCGAGAGACACGCATTCAATGCAAAGTGGACGGAGTCTATAACCAATATACTTATCGGCTTATTGGTGGATGAGGTCAAAAAGGGAAACCGCACCTCTTCCACTTTCAACAAAGTCGGGTGGAGGAATGTACAGTCTGAACTCAGTAAACAGACAGGATTCCAATTTACCATGGTTCAGCTGAGGAACAAGGTAAACAAACTGAAACAACAGTATGGCAGTTTTCACAAACTCATTTCTCAGTCCGGATTTGGTTGGGATAATGTCAACAAAAGAGTTACTGTCGAAGATCCAAGTGTATGGGAATCTCATATTAAGGTATTTCTTAACTTTGTGGTCATTTTGATATTATTACAAATGCCAATTATGAAATGTATGATTATATTGCTGAAATGTCATTATTGTAAAAATTGTAGGATAATGTCGAGTGGGCAAGATTCAGGAAGAATGGACTTCCTCAGTATCCTGAGCTTTGTATTATTTTTGGTGGTACATATGCTACGGGAATTATGCCGTAGGATGTGCTCAAGAAGACAATCGTCGATGATGATGACAATGATGATGACAATGTACGGGGTGACAATAGTGGTGGCGGTGCAGATGGTGTCAATGCAGGTGGAGGTGGTGACTATGATGGTAGCAATGCAAATGATTTCATTGGATACCATAGTGATGACAGACTTTTTACAACAGACGATATTGGAACTTCAGCTCGTGGGAAGCACAAATTGAATAGAACTCCAAATAGTAAGCGGAGAAGAAAGAGCAACCAATCCAGTTTTGATGAAACTTGTAGAGCCATACAAGATTTTCTAAAGGTTAAGTCACCAAGTCCATCTGGTGATGGCTCTGCGAGCTCAAGGGACTTCACAACCACCCTGTTGACCCTTTCTCCGTATCTACTGCGGTCCAGATTCTAAACAATATGCCCGAGCTAGAGCAAGATGTTTACAATAAAGCAGTGGAACGAGCATGCGTCAATCGTGAATGGAGGGAGGCTTTCATTACATGCATACCTGCAAGGAGGATTGGCCTTCTTCAATTTCTTTAGTTGATATTTGGAAATATATTATGAATTGCATGGAGTTTCATTAGACTGTATGACGTATATTATCTATTAATCTTTAGTTTATTCAAATATGATTAGTGTTGAGACTCTTGTAATATCTTATTGAGATTTTATGACTTATGTTATTAATTATTATTATGATGTGTTTTCAAAATCTATATTGATGTTTTGGTCATTTTTGTGATTGTATAGGTACTATGGAAGGGGGATCAAATAGTGTGTCTAATGAGCAAGTACAACCAGTTGAACAATTCTCGGGTGATGACATTAACATATTGGTAGCGTGGCTCTGCTTAGCTGCGATGGAGACATCCCTCCATACGAGAGAACCTATTAGGGACAGTCAATTATCAGGAAGAGAATGGATAAGGGAGATTGTTCATGGACATTCAGATAGGATATATGAAGCATTTAGGATGGAGAGACATGTTTTTCTGAATTTATGTGACTTAATGAGGGTAAGGGGTTGGTTGAAAGATAGTCGATTTGTTCACATAGATGAACAAATTGGGATATTTTTAAGTGTGGTTACTCACAATAACTCAAATAGAGATTTATGTGAGAGATTCCAACATTCAGGAGAAACAATTAGCAAGTATTTCAATAGAGTGTTGAAAGCAATGATCAAATTTTCAAAGGAGATAATCAAACCACCGTCCTTTGACGTCATTCCACAAGAAATTCTTATTGATCCTAGTCATAAACGCTATTTCAAGGTATGATTTTTATATTAATTTTATACCATCAAATACATGTACTTGATAATCTTATATGATATTGATTGTTAATATATTAACAGGGCTGCGTAGGTGCTATGGATGGCACCCATATAGATGCTACCGTTCTGTGTCTCGGAGATTCCATTTAGAGGTAGGAGTGGGAGAACAACCCAGAATGTGCTGTGTATTTGCTCTTTTGATATGAAATTTACTTTCGTGTATGCTGGATGGGAAGGATCTGCAACGATTGTCGAGTGCTTTCAGCAAGACTCGAAAATCCGCAACTGCAATTTCCCGACCACCACCTGGTATTTACTTTGTTTATGAAGACAATTTTATGATTATATATTATGGTTCAATATCACAACAAAATTAAATTGATAAGCATGTTACAGGGAAATATTACGTGGTAGATTCAGGTTATGCAGCACTTCCAGGATTTTTAAATCCATTTAAAGGCGATCGGTATCATTTAAGCGAGTATAGAGGGAATGGGGGACAACCAAGGACAGCAAGAGAATTGTTCAACAGAAAGCACTCTTCATTGAGAAATGTAATTGAGAGGGCATTTGGGGCATTAAAGAATCGATTCACCATTTTGAGACAGATGCCTCCATTTACAATTCGGAAGCAAGCACTTGTTGTAATTGCTTGTTGTGCTCTCCATAATTATATTCGTGATCAAGATGCGATGGATAGGAACTTTTCCATATATGGAGATCCGGAATATCCATGCGGACCTACAGAATTGGAGGTTGCAGATGATACATTGCATGATGCACCTGGAATAAACATGCTTAGGACAAGGATTGCAAATAAAATGGCGAGGGATCATAATATGCCTGAAATTTCATGACTTTGTGTTTCTGACTTTTGTAATTTTGTTTTTAAGTATTCACTTATCAAATCCAATGTGATGAAGTTGAACAATGAACTATATTACTTCATTATTATGATGTTATGTATGAAAGGGTCTATGTAGAGATCTATGAAGTATTCTTCTTTTAGGTAGCTCTTATGGTGGGATTTTTACTTATGAAATTTTGTTCCAAGTATGCACATGATCATGTTCAAAATGTTTGTCTTCAACAACTATGAACAAAATTAAATTGATGAGCATTTCATTAGAGTTATAATGCAATACCAAGTTTACACTTTATTGAAAAAAAAAAAGGCACGTGAGAACAATTTGGAACAAAGTTTATTTATAAACTTTTCTTCAAAGTATGCACTTATAACTATGTTCAGAATGTTTGACTTTACTCACCATGAACAAAATTAAATTGATGAACATTTTATGATAATGAGAATTGAAAGTCAAGTTTACACTTTATTTTAAAAAAAAACAAACTGGAAAATTTTGGTACGAACTTAAAATATTTATTCCGTTCAAAGCAAATATGATCAAGTTTAGAATGTTTGTTTTCACTTAATATGAACAAAATTAAATTGATAAGCATTTCATGAGAATGATAATTTAATACCAAGTTCACATTTTATTAAAAAAAAAAACAATTGGAAAAAAATTGGAACAGAAATTTTGTACATAACCAAACGTGTTTCTGTTCTTTTTCTATTCCTAAACATAATTTTTTTACAGTTACCAAACGTGTTTCTGTTCTTTTTCTATTCCAGAAACAGAAATTTTATACAGTTACCAAACGCGTTTTTTTGTTCAGAAATTGTTCCCAGGAACAGAAACACTTTTTTCTATTTCTGTTTCCTGGAACAATTTTTAAACAAAAACGCAAACAAACGCGCCCTTAAGTGCCATAACTTACGAAAGGTACACTTAATTGTCAAAATTGGAGTAAAAGGGATCACTTGAGTGCCAATTCAGTCAAAATCCGGCCAAAACGCCGACGCGACATTTTTCCGGCAAAGCGAGCCCAAAACGACGCCGTTTTGCATGTTGATGTGGCCAAATAATGCAAAAACGGCGTCGTTTTAGGCTAACGTGGTAAAAAAAATAATATAAAAATTAATTAAATTATTTGGCCATGTCAGCATACAAAACGGCGTCGTTTTGGGCTCGCTTTACCAGAAAAATGCCACATTGGCGTTTTGGCCGGAGTGGCACTTAAGTAATCCTTTTTTCTTTGAATGTGGCACTTAAGTATACCTTTCATAAGTTATAGCACTTAAGTATCCCTTTGTACCAAGTTATGGCATTTGAAGCGTTCTTTCGCCCATAGTTAAGTAAAAAAAGCTAGATTGGTAAGATAACATTCATTATATATTATGTAAAAACAAACCCTCTTCCAAGCAAAACATAGTCCATGAATCAGATGATGGTTAATAAATTTGTGGAAGTCTCAAAGAAAGAAATGCGGTAGTATCAACTAATTCGTAGCCATCATACTCATGACTAAACAGCCATAGCTTAATGACCTAACCAGTTATTTATGAACTTTTCCACCCACAACCATGATTAAAGCACATACAAGTTCCATCATTCAGGAGTCACCTACACCATAACCTTTTTAATTTGACTGAACGTATTTGAGTTTCAATATTCAAAATTAACTATTAATTTGAATGACAATGTCACATATGATTGTTTCTACTAACACCATCGACTGAGAGTGTAGATCCTCACAATGAGCTCCACCTCTGCAAATGCTATGCTGAAATTTGTCAACAACATTTGAAGCATTTTCAATCATCAATGAGAACATCAGCAGCAAGGTGACAATTTCCTATCCTACAAGAGAATGCAATTAACCACATCAATTAGATTCAAGTCCTAAAATGTATATATATATATTGAATCTATTATTAATGTATAAGATGTGAAAAAAAACAATTCATTTAGGCTATATATCTCTTCTAGTTTGTTCATCTGTTTAACAAATGGCCATGTTCAATGATCTAATAGGATTTGTTAAGCTTATCCTGCTTAGATTGACCTATCTAACAGTCCATATTTACTTGATATTGGCAAAACATGACCAGCAAACTTGGATTGCCATCTCCCTTAGCAGCTAAATGTTCATTCAACAAGCTTGCTATTTGCATTGAATCATTCAGCTTTTGAGCAATTCAAAATATTTCTCATGAGAGATCAGAGAATAACACATTTTGATGATAAAGGATTCTTGCAGAAGGAATTTCTTGTTGAGAAGTAATGAGGGTAACATTCAGCAATAACATGGAAAACTTACTTCTACATCATGCAGTGAAACTGTACCATCTTCAAGTCCCAAGACAACAACCTTGATAGCAGGACCTCAGCATAATGATGTTATACATTTACCTGGAGTAGATTAGAATAATGAAGAAGCCAGTATTGACGATACACAATGAATGTGCAAAGAAAAGTGGATTCATTAAAAAAAAAAAAATAGAAAAACAATAGAGAGAGAGTAATGAATAATCTCTTCACAATAAAATTAATAGAAGAAAAGGGAAGATAGAGAATGCACAGTAAACAGGAAATGTTGGTCAAAATTTGTTAAGTAAATTAAAGTGTCATAACGGTATAAGATAACTGAGAGGGATATCGGTCACTTGATATGGGATTTCTTTGGGCTAGTAGGTCATCTACAAGAATCTATAACTTTTTAGCAGCCTCCAATCCGTTATCTCAATCCAAAAACGAATCGTGTTGTCCGCTTTGAAACCTCAAGGTGGAGTGGATCCATGAAAGCTTACTTCAAGTGAGGATCACAAGGGTACAAGTATCTACAATTGAGGATCTCATCAAAAAGCATTTAAGGGTTGGCCTAAGTAGTATAGTGCACTCAATACCATGTTCTCCAAATCTAGAAGACAATATGAGGCATTAGATGTTTCAGGGGAAAAAAAAAGGCCTCCTCTTGAAATTTTTCCATTGAGAATAGATAGCAAGAACTGCCAAGGATAGGCATCTAATCCTAAGCTCTTACGAATTTGAATTATCCAGAGAAAAGTCATATAAGAACTGAAGATACTTGGATGTAGCAACCTCTACACTCCTAGTCTCTACGCCTTCTTCGGTTCCTTACTCCATCCTTCTTGACCAAATTGTCATACAAGTATGTAGCATAGCCTAAGGTATCCTTCTAACAAGTAAGTTAAACTCCCACCAGCGAACTGAATTAATAAAAAATGATGCGACAAGATGCCTCTCAGAAGAAGA
This sequence comes from Eucalyptus shirleyi, assembly GCA_017140165.1. Taxonomy (NCBI): domain Eukaryota; kingdom Viridiplantae; phylum Streptophyta; class Magnoliopsida; order Myrtales; family Myrtaceae; genus Eucalyptus; species Eucalyptus shirleyi. The sequence continues at coordinate 43,616,868 of CM029450.1, forward strand.
TAAATTTACTTCTAATACAGAATGTAAGAAACTTTACAGCCTATACTCTGCATTATAGTATACATTGAATATCTCCTCCTAAGGAACGCTCAATCATTAAAAAAGAGGAAGAAGAGGAGCTAGAAGAAGCGTTACATTTTGAGAAACAAAATTAGAAATCTACGGAAAACTATATAGATGCTTGACAGCATTAGGATGGTATTCTACGGGGCCTGAACCTACCAACTCCATGTGAGCATTAAGCATTTCTGCATCCGACATACCTAGTCTATCTAGCATAAATGACATCCCCATCTCCCCCTCCCAAATTCAAGTTATTTATTTTAATGGACCGTTTAACTGGTGTACCCAGAAGGATGACAACATGCAAACGCCATTTACCATTCCAAGGATGCATTGCTAGAGTTTAAAGAAGTCCAACAAACATTGAGCTCCTCATCCTTTGATGATTTTGTTTCCTTTTATAAGCGCCTTGCGAAAGCTCTCTTGAATATTACAGCACTTACATCAATCAGTGGCATGATAACCAAATCCTGCCAGTGAGTTAGATGAAATCAATCCCAACTAACATCAAATGAAATCAATCCCAACTAACAATACGAAGAAATTTACAAGTCTCTATTTGTCAAACTCAATATTCTTTTTGAACTCTTTGGATCCAACTAATGGGGTAGCTAACATCATTGACCATAGAAGCTTTGACTAGATTAGCATAGTGAATTCAACTCAAGTTGCTTGCTTTTGTGGGACATAGTACGATTTTCTATCTTTATCATTATGTGACATTCATGCATTAGAATTAATGCAAGATAGTTTTCAAATTGCATATAGGGTACCAAAAGGTTTCCTCTGGAAACTTAATGGAAATGCTTCCTAACTTTTCCTTTTCAACAGGTAGATGAACTAACAAGAGCTTATGCACAATATAAGGAATTATTCTACAGTACGGCCGATATTGTCAAAAGACATTATGCTAATGTCTTGCTTGGCTCAAAAGTACTGGTATATAACAGATGGCTTTACCAACTCTACAAACATCAAGATGCATTCTTTTGCTATACGTCCGTTCCATCTGTTGAAATTCCCTACAAGTGTCCTTTGCAAATATTAACTGTCCCTAAATCCTCCAAATTGCATTAATTATATAGAACAATAATGCGTGTAAGACGTCTTGCAGACTTAACCTGACTTGACAGAATACATCCAAGGCAAAAAGCGCAAGAAATTACATTTTATCTTTCAAAAAGTGAGACATTCTAATCCAATGAGGAACAACAATCAACCCATCAATTTTAACCCTTGTTACCATGTGTATAATTAAAATAGTGCTGGACCAAAAAAAAAAACCACAATTGACAACTAGCAAACCACCCTAACTTGAGTCACCTTTATCTATTTGAAGTGCTCTTAAGTATTTATGAAAACTGTAGCAAGATGACATGAAATGAAGAACTAACCACAAACCAGGAGTCATCTACAAATGCACATCATCAGTTTAACAACTAATTTGGTGCTAGAGTGCATGAAAACAATACTAGACTTGACAACATATCATTTTGACATTTAAAGCATGACCAAGTTCCATCACACCATAGTATTAAAATTGTCTGGCAAACAAATGAATAGCACAACCCAGTGAAGGCCTACCAAAATAGTTGCTAGAGTACATGAAGGAAATACTAAGCTGTCCATACTAAGCAGTATCCAAGGAATATTAAGCTAACCAACTTTCTCGCTTCGAAGACAAGGAGACTGTCCACAACCTCTGCCAATAGAAGTGACAAAGCACCAACTTTAAGTCCTCGTGACCATCGCCATCAAACACTTCTCCAGTTTCCACTCCACTATCTTCACCTGCCAATAAAATTCGAGCAAACTTCACAAAATCGAGTCTGAACTATTGAGTTGACCGCCCATTAGGTCGCAAAAGAATGCTGGGAGCCAAACTTGAGAAGCCAGTGGTTTTTCAAACTGAAGTTGAAACGGAAGCATGATGCACTATGGTCCTTTGTTAGTTTCCATAACTAAAGCTCTGTGGGCAGCCGAAAACACAGCACTAGTGCTGGAACAAATCGCAAGGATGCGAATTGAAAGAGGGCATGTGAAGGATAGAGCTTAAAGAGCCCAGAGGAAATGTGGCCTGACAACATGCAAACAACCTTTTATCATTCCAAGGATGCATTGTTAGTGTTCGGAGAAGTTCAAGAAATTTTGAACTCCCGATCCTTCTATGATTTCGATTCCTTTTAGAATAGCCTTAAAGCTCTCTTGGATATTTCAGCATTAACATCAACCAGTGGAATGATAATCGAATCCAGACAATGAGTAAGATGAAATCAATCTAGCAACTAACATCGGTAGACTACTAATAATACTCTGAAGTTTATGGAACTCTGTTTGTCAAACTTGATATTCTTTTAGAACTCTCTAAATCCAACTAATGGGGCTTCTAATATCATTAACCACAAAAGTTTTGATCAAATTAGCATCGTGTATTCAACTCAAGATGCTTGCTTTTGTGGGACATGGTATGATTCTTTTCCTTATCATTATGTGCTATTGATGCATTAGAATTAATGCAAGACAGTCTCCAAATGGTGTATAGGATACTAAAAAGTTTCCTCATCAGCAAGTAAGTGCACTATCAAGAGCTTGTGCGCAATATAAGCAATCATTTCACAGCACAACAAATTATGTCAAAAGACATTCTAGTTAATGTATTGCTTGACTCAATAGTTCAGGTATATGAAAGATGGCTTTACCCACTCTACAAACATCAAGATGCATTCTTTGAGAGGCTTGGAGTAGGTATATCGTGGGCTCAAACCAAATGAACATGGATGCATAGGAAGAAAAATTCGATTATAATTTTCTTAATCGATGCAAATATTTCAAGATGTTTTTGCTTCTACCTTGTTTGCTAGTTCATTCACGACCACACCACTAGGCGAAGAGCTTGTGCTTGCATTTAGCACTTCTAAACTAATATGATTATCTTAATCTACTAATGAAGACAGTTCTATGAGATAAAATGGGTGGAACACAATGGTTAGACAATATCCCAAGTCAAAAGCATATGCATACTAAGGGATGCCGTATCAACATGCTCCTTTTGCATTGTAAATTCACTCTTAAGTTTACCTTAGAAATATGCAGTCATGAATTTCATGATAAGCGTAGAGCAAACTAAAACCTCACATTAGAAGGATCGCCATATAGGGTCCTTCATTTAGCATTTTCTTCGACCTATACAACGACCTTTGGCATGCTATCAAAAAACCAGTACACGTCAGTTTTTCAGTACATCCAGCACTCCAAAATCAATAAAATGTCAAGAATCTCTATTTTTCAGCATAGGATGAAGGATCTTACTTGAAAACTAATGTCAAATGATGTGCTTTGAGAGCCTTATCTTTTATTTCCGCTACTAGCATGATAAGTAGAACCATTTTGCCAAAGCACACATTAACTTCCATGAACATCTCCCTTGGATTCCTTAAATTCAAGTAAGAAAACAATTGTGACACTATCAACCATGAAATAATAACAACAAGATCATAACTCTTGAAAGATATCGCAAGCAGGAAATACAAATGAAAATTGGGCAGTAGATCTCAAAAGAGCATAGGTCAGTTACCTACTTTATGTACCTTCGTTAGAAAATGTAGATCATTCCAGTATATTACTCATCCGAGTCATCCATAGAGTCCCCTTGATATTCCATCATTTCCCAATTTGTAATCTCATAAAATCGATAAATCCGAGTTCTAGATAATTCTGGAATTGTTTTGAGTGACTTGCATCCAATGATATTCAGTTGTTCCAAAAACTTCAACCTATCAAGGCCTTGAATTTCAACCAAGTTTTCACAATCTCTAGCTTCTAATGTCTTCAGACTCTCAGACTTTGGAAGGAGTAGCCTTTCAATTGAAGCGCACCAAGAGATATCCAATTCTTCCAAGGACACCAACCTATCGAGGCCTTGAATTTCAGCTAATTTCTTGCACCTATCAACATCTAATCTCTTCATACTTTTGGATTTTGGAAGGTCTAGCCTTCCAATTGAAGTGCACTCAGAGATATCTAGACTTTCCAAATACTCCAAACTATCGAGCCCTTGAATTTCGGCTAAGTTTATGCATCCTCTAGCATGTAATTCCTTTAACCTCCCAAATTTTGGAAGGTCTAGCCTTTCCATTAAAGTGCACCATTGGATAGATAGCCCCTCCAAATACTTTAACTCATTGAGGTCTTGAATTTCAGCTAAGTTTTTGCATTTTTTAGCTTTTAATTCCTTCAGCCTCTCGGATTTTGGAAGGTCTAGCCTTTCAATTGAAATGCACTTAGAGATATCTAAACTTTCCAAATACTCCAAACTATTGAGCCCTTGAATTTCGGCTAAGTTTATACATCCTCTAGCATGTAATTCCTTTAGCCTCCCAAATTTTGGAAGGTTTAGCCATCCAATTGAAGTGCACCTAATGATATCTAGACTTTCCAAATACTCCAAACTATCGAGCCCTTGGATTTCGACTAAGTTTTCGCAGCCTACAGCCTCTAATTCCTTTAGCCTCCCGGATTTTGGAAGGTCTAGCCTTTCAATTGAAGCGCAATCTTCGATATCTAGCCTTTCCAAATACTCCAACCTATCAAGGCCTTGAATTTCGGTTAATTTGTCGCAGTTGTCAACATTCAATTTCTTCAGACCCTCGAATTTTGGAAGGTCCAACTGTTTGATTGAATTACAGGATGAGATAGTCAAGCTTTCCAAATTTATCAATTTGTCAAGAACTCGAACTTCAAGTAGATTCTTGCAATACTCAACCTCTAATGTCCTTAGATGGATAGACTGTGAAACATCTAGTGTTTCGATAGATCCACATTTCCAAACTTCCAAGAATTCCAACGTGAATGGCATGTTTAGGGATTGTGGTGATTCCACTTCTTCAATGTCCGTCGGTCGGGAGCATTCTATCAAATGTAATTGCGTTGATGGAAGCTCCTGGATGCACTGGAGAAATCCACAATCCCATAATTGTAGTTCCTTGAGATGGGCTAGGTGAGTAAGCGAAGGCAATTTGCGACTTCGACAGGTGACGCCCAAATATGTTAAGCCGGAAGGAAGGTCCGGCAGCGACTGGAGCTCATTGCAGTCTCTAAAATCAAGGCGTCGTAGGAAAGAAAGATTACACATGCTTTCTACCATCATCCCTTTCAAATTCATGCAACCGTAAGCACGTAACTCTCGGAGCTTTCTCAGACTCCCAATACCATTGGGCAATTCTTCTATACCACTTCCAGAAATATCTAGAATCTCTAGATTCTCCAAAGACCCTATGCTATTTGGTAATGCAAAAAGGGATGCGGTTTCCCGTAGATTGAGTTGCTGCAATGCTTTTAATTTTCCTAATTCTGCTGGAAGCTCCCTGAGGCGGAAACACAAGGGCAGCTCCAAACGAAGGAGGCCCTCCATGTCTTCAATGGAAGCATCAATTCGCTCCAGTATATTACACCCATCGAGGATGAGAACCTCTAACTCCTTAAAAGATGAGAGGAAGTCCGTATCTTCCAAGGATTTACAATATGAAAGGTCCAGATATTTGAGCTTCTCTGCCATCTGGTTAAAAAAATAAAAATGATTGTCGAGGGGTGAGTCTAGAGTGATTATGATTCAAAAGAAAGCATAAAAGGAAAGGAAAAAAAAGACCTTAATGCTTACCTTGAAAAAACTCCATCCCTCCCATTTCTCATTTATCTTGCTTCCTTGCAATTCGAGTACAGCTAATTCCTCTACATCAAAATTGTTTACTTCAAAACTCGCAGGACACTTTCGCCATCGAAGCCATTTTAACCTCTGCATTAAGTCCTTAAAATCTCCACTGAGATGTGCATTTATCATGTGAAGATATCTTAGATTCGTCAAATTCTTAAATTGTTTTTCTGTGTAAATGTCGCCATCTTCCTCATCCTTTCCTAGCGAAAATATTTCGCCTAAGCCTTTTGCGATGCCTTCACTCAGATTAATTGCCTCAATCTTGTCCGTTCCCTATAAGCAAAAAATAAATGTTTTTTTTTTTTGGCAAAGAGCAAAAAATAAATGTTCATTAGTAATATATCCAACTAAAGTGATAGAATATCATTTGTTCATAATGCTATTGATGTGTATTAACATGTTCAAGAGACCAGCAATGTGAAGACATGATTTTCTTTTTATGCCAATAAACTACAATTATAAAGGCTCACAAAGTGAAGGATGTCGACTTCCATTTCGAAATTTGGTCATACGCATCCGGATCTTAAAAAAAAATTATGATGTAATGGCTCCCATAGAGTAAAAACTTCAACACTTGTAATCTTCTTCTTTCTGGTACTATTAGCTTCATTACCATACTAGTTGAGACATGCGTGCATGCGCGGAATTTAATCGAATCGCAATGTGCAAAATTAGTTTATTTGATCAATTTTAACAGAAATATATATATATATATATATTCTCTCTGTATATTTCATATCAATTTTGCGTAAGTTACTCAATTGTGCTACTTAAGCGATTAGGTGAAAAAATGGCATTGTGCTACTTACACGATTAGGTGAAAAAATGACATATACTTGTTTTTCATTGGAGTAATAACTAATTGCAAGAAACTGAATATTGTGATAATAGTTATATTAATATATTATGTACTTATTATTTTACTAGTAGTAACAAGAAATATTCTTAATTAATTATTTTCTAATCATAAATAAATTATTAGTTATATTAATAATCTCTAAAACTTATTATTTCATCATAGATTTTAGTTGAACTATATAGTACAATTTCATATAATCATAATCATAAATGAGTTATTCAAGTATAATAAATATAATAAACATACCGTAATAACTTTGATATATGTTAAAAACAAATTAACTGTGGAAAGTGCAAAGCATTTTTCGAAACGTGAAATTGAAGCTACTCCTTGGCTACAAAGCCTACATGGAATAGCGTTTCCTTGGCCCCCCAGGAATTGCACAAAATAAAGGAATAATTGCTTCCTCGCAATAGATTGGAAATAAAATATTTATTTCTGAGAAACAAATGTGCAGTATGCTTTCACAACCAAAAAAACAAAAAAAAAAAATCACTTATGCGTAAGAAGTCAATAAGTAATACAGAAAACTCGTGGATTTCCACATGTCAGTTGTTCCGAACCAGAAATTTTGTTATTGTAATTCCCAATGTTGTGCAAGATTTCATGGATACTCATAGATGAACAACATAACAATTTGGGAAGGAATTAGATCTCAACACCTAAAAGGAATCCAAGAGAAGAGTAACTATATATATATTAAAACACACACACACACACACACATACACAACAACAACAAAAGAAAGAAATCTTCAACAGAAGTAATCTACTCACATTAGTCATTTCCCCCCATGAACTTCCCTCTCAAAATATCAAGATACCCTATCCTTTGTACCGGCCAAATCTAAAAAATAAGCCCAACCTTCTGTACTGGCAACAAAAGTAACAAAACCTTTCAGACGTCTATAAAGCCCAACCTTCAATATCTACGAAAAAAATAATATAACCTTTCAAATGTAATAAAAATAGCCCAACTATTTAATCGTAGAACAAAACTAACACCTATTACAAATTTCATTCATTATCATCGTTAAATCGCCATGGGTAGCCTACATTGCTCCCTGTGCTAACATATATAGTGAGCGATGTCAACCCACACCAATAAAAATGAGTTGTTTTATTTTATAATCTTGTTAACTTTGTTTCTAATCTTTCTTATAACATTGTTGGCTTTTTGTAAAGAAAGAAGTCATTTGTGGTCATGGTTACCGTGGTTCATTGGGCATGTTCACACAATGAGCTATGTAGGATGACGTGGGGCAATATTAAGTGAGAATAGGCAGAATTGATGGCCGGTGAGTAAAAGGATGAGTTTGAAAGGTAATGTTATTTTCATCCCATATGCAAAAGGACGGGCTTCCTTTTATGATGGTACCATGGATGAAGAAAGAATTGGAGTTGTGCAAAATTACTGAAATAATTATATAAAAATGTACCTTTTTAGTTGTAATATTTAGCAATACCATTTTATTTGTATATAAAATATACATCATATTCATTTTTATTTTGGTTAATTTAGTTTATTTAATCATGTAGTACGAAAGGCATAATAAATAGACATTGGTTTTGAATTTGTTAATATTGAATTGGCTCTTGAGATTATACATCGGTCCCACGTTGAGATTGCAGAAAAGTGCTAGTCCTATTAGCAACAACTTGAGTCAAACCAAATGATGGATTAAAAGTAGGAGCGTCAAAATTATGATTAATTTCACCAATTAAAATACACTCACATACTTAATTATAAAAAAATAGAAGTTCAGAGTATTTATTCTTGGACTTTTTATGTAGAAAAAGTAAAACATTTCTCTTTTTAATGGTCATTGCATACGCTTGATGTTATATATACACATATATACTCACTCATGGATATTATATATAAAAGGAATTTATGTTCCTATCTCATTCGGTAAGTTTTAAATCAGTAATTATCCTATGAATATTGGTAAATGGGATTCCTAACGTAATATTACATAAAATGAGTATCCCCCATTCTCCATTATGCAATAATGACTAAAATTTTATGAGAAATGTGGGCATTGTTAGTCCTATTATATCAGTTTTAATATGTAGAGATTATAATTCTATGACTTATATATCCTGAGTACTTATAGTTTACAGTAGCATAGTCAAGTTATTTACTGCGTATGTCGAAGACATAAATGAGGCAATCATAGAAATTCAAGATCTTTCCAATATAGAATACCCCTATCAAGTATCTAAAAGATTTGATAATATCTCATTCTTGGAGATAATTTTATAACACACACTTTAAGAAAAATCTCAGATAACACTACAACACTTACTAAGAGAAAGCAACCTCCCTATATTAAGGGCAACTATAGTAGAAGGTTCTCTGTTCACTAAAGCAAGCAGAGAGTAGAGGACCAACATTACTCTAACAGTAGAACATGGACTGAGTGAGCAAAAGAAACAAAACGGTTACCTCATGGTCCTTTAGCACTTTTAGAGCTTTCTTGGAGTCCCATAACCTGCTACGATATTGAGGCTGCCGCTGATTTTCTTTACGAACTATTTCCCTACCAAGATCTCTCAATTGGTCATGCATTACGAGCTCATGATCATTTACAATTTTTATTAATGACATGAATCTCAGTGCTTCAATTCCTTCCCCTGGGAAAAAGTCACAGGCCTCCCACATGTAGGATGCGATTCTCTTGTCGGTGCCAATAAAAAAGCAAGCGATATCCAAAAATATTTCTTTTTGTTGATCGTCTAATGCTTCATAGCTTATTCTTAACCTTTCTTGCACTTCCATATTAGGGATCTTTTTTAATTTATTTATCGTATCTCTCCATTGTGTTGTCTCTTTTCCACACAATAATGAACCAAAAACCTCAATGGATAAGGGAAGCCCTCCGGTGATGGATACAACTTCTTGAGTGAGGTCCTCAAATTTCCCTGGAGGAGAGTCCATTCGAAACGCATGTTTGCTAAACAAAATTAAAGATTGCCTGTTATCCATTTCCTTATGGTCATAGTCATAGTCCACCCCAAATTTTTCAAGAATCCTCTTATTTCTAGTGGTAATAATGATCCTACTTCCCGAAGAAAACCAATCACGATATCTAGCCAAATGCTCCAACTTGAACAACATTGTCCACATCATCAAGAAGAACGAGGACCTTTTTACCTTTAAACTTGGAGGAGATGAACCAAGTCCCCTCATCCTCATTACGAACTTCATTTTCTCCATTCAATAGATCATTGATTAATTGCTTTTGTAAGTGACGAACGCCACGCTTCCATGATTCTCTTATATCAGCAATGAAACTACGATGCTCAAATTGATTGGAGAGCTTGTTGTAGATGGCTTTAGCAAGAGTAGTCTTACCAATGCCTCCCATTCCATGGATGCCAACAAATAGGGTGGCATGAGATTTATTATCCATAAATTCCATAACCTCCTTCACATGACTATCAATTCCAACCAAATTCTCGCAATACCCAATTCGAACTTTTTCTTCAATTCGCTCAACGCTTTTTGAACAACCGATTTCACCAAATTTACTTCAGACCTATCAAACATGACAAGAGTTCAAATATGTGGCAACAATAATTTTATATTGTTATCTATTGGGAATGCAATAAATTCGGGGATAGATTGAAAACTTTAAAAATTGTTGTTGTCATTCCTCCATATATTATCATATATGCTAAGTCTAAAGTGGGAAATGGTAGTGGGTGCTTCACATGGCATGCCCCATTCTACTATTACTCCGACATAATTTATCAACCGAGGAAAAACTTGAGGGTATCACTTACGAATCTTAAATAGTTGTATATATTATGGATTTGAACCAAATTTTAAACTGATTTTTTTATTAAAGATATTAGGGATGACGCGGATGTGACTTTGAAAATTCTCTAGAGAGTTTGAATGAGCAAAAATCCAGTAAGCCGACATCAATCAATAAACAAGCCATAACTTTTGATGGAGGATGATTTTAGGTCCCATAATACCAATCCGAAAAGTCGTTTAGATTGTGATATTGTGAACTGTCTAAATGCAATTGAAGTGATTTTTTTTTCTTTCCGCAATTCTACGGGCATGTAACTTTCTACTCTTGTTGTGAATTTAGTATCATTCAAGTTTGGTGCTCTTATCAGGTTTCATTGTCTCTAGGGATGATTACAGGTTGTACTTTATTTTCCTTTTGAGTATATATGTTCTATGATTTAAATTGATCTAATATTGAGTTTACAGGGAAGTAAAAGATTACTTTTTACCGAAAATAAGAACATTGTATATGCAGGTGCATGAGATAGAAATTACTTGCTGAAGATAGGAAATGCATCGAAAATTATGTAAACAGACATAATAAAAATAATCATTTTTTTACCATCATCTTATATAACCAATGAAACATTTCTTTTGTAAAATGATTTTAATAGCAACTAATCAGCGATATCAATGATTTAATAAATGTACCTTGGGAAGATAAAGAATTATGGCAAGGCTTGGACGCTATGTGTTGTGAGCTTTGAATAAAAATCACTAATTAGTTGTACTATTAATTTCAACTAAAATGTAATTAGAAAAGTTTGTGCTGAAGATTAATATAACTACACTATAAACATTGAAAAAAATATGGCACAATGTTACAAAATCTTTGGATATAAGAATAAAAACTCAAAAAATCCTATTTCCAAGCTAATGGAATCATAACAATAAAATTTATAATTAGATTGGTCAACATCATTAAAGTATAATACTAAAAAAAAAAATAGCTTACAGAAGTCACGCATCGCAGGATCTAACTTTTGTTTTATATATTAAAAAAAGAACGAAAATGAAGCTAGTGAGAATCAAAACAATTAGTAAACATCCACACATTTTAAAGGAAAGTACATAATGTTTTGGTGAAAAATTTTACCCATCGGCTTCATATCCCTTCAAGGTGCTGACTTCATCGAGTGCTTTCTTCCATTTCCCCAAAATCATTGGGTCAAAAGAAGACCTCTGACGCAAACGCCTCTCGCGCATACGAAATGCATCTCCAAATTTTCCAGTTTGATATCGCACCTCAGCTGGTTTCACTTTATAGAATATAGGCAACACTATCTGCTCATTATTATTCTTGCACTCCATTATTTGAACCAGTTCATCCAAGCACCAACTGCTCGTGCCATACGTCTCGGAGAGAATGGGGATGAGGATCTTACTTTTTGTGATTGCTGCCAAAAGCTCTGGTCTGATGTTTTTGCCTTGGGAAAGCTCATCATTGTCTCTGAAAACGTCAATTCCAGCATTGCGGAGCCCATGATAGAGATGATCGGTGAAGCCTTTTCGAGTATCAAAGCCTCTAAAGCTCAAGAACACCTCGTAGCAGTTTTCAGGTGACGCTGTCAATGAACTAGATGCACCATTATTACTTTCTGTCGAACTAGATCCACCGGAATTAGTTTCCGTCGATGTAGTCATCAAATCTGTCGAACTAGATACACGGGAATTAGTTTCCGTCGATGTAGTCATCAAACCAGATGCACCAGTATCGACATATTTTGCATTTCCATGCACACTAGCTTTCTTCTTATTGAGAAAATAAAACGCAAGCCCCGGGAGAAGGATCAATGCCACGAACTCAGCAAAGGAATGCCCAAAAATGTGATGATGCATTTCTTCTTTGCTCTGATTCTGCCCTTGATTTTCGCTTTCAAGTCTGACGGAGAAAAAAGCTAGAATGCGTCTCAGAAAATAGGAAATGTCTTCTTCTTGCCCATGCTCTTGTGGTTTGATTTATATAATGGAACCATCGGCAATAAGTCAAGCTTTGTCAACCCGCTTAGAGTCGTTGCCTTCACGTGGCCGAAATCTCAATGCACAAGAGAATCCAAAGATGACATGCATAAAACGGTGGATCTATTGGGAAGATGAAAAGTGGAGAGAGACTTGGGAGGAGACCGTGACATGGATTTGGGGGAGAAAATGAAAGAGATTCCTCCATTCCAATAATTTCCAGACAAGTGCTCGGTAACAGACAAAAACATGCCAGGGGTCAGGACAATGAAGAGGACATGCTTAGTCCACCGCTTGCACGGTCGAACTTTCCTCTTTCTTTTGTTAAATTATTTTGCATCAGAAAAGGCATTTTTTGTTAAATATATTTAATCGCCCGATCCCACTTAGGAATTTACTTCTCTTACTTTGAACCTGTTAAATATTATACAGTCAAACCGATAACTTTCATTTTAATACTAAAATGTTGTATTTTATTCTAAAAAATTAGATTATCAACGCATATTAAGGGTCATAAAAAATTATCAACATGTATAGATATATATATATATATATACATTCATTCAGTACATGAGTACAATATCAAGAATTTCTTTTTTCTGTGGTTCTATCTTGATTTCTCCTTCAAATCTCGTAAATAAATCAAAATGCCTTTTTGCCTTTTCTTTTACTTTATTATATGTATTCTTCATTGATTTGATTTATTTAATTCAACTAATTGGCACATGCCAATAATTCAAAGTTGCTGAACTAGATATAAATTTGTAATTCATTAACCAGGAACACTAAAACATGTATTCTTGCCCGTTGCCTTCACGTGGCGGAAGTTTTAATGCACGGAAGAAGTGAACTTTAGGGAAACATGGATACTACAAAAGTAGATTAAACAAATTTTTGGTGAAATTGCAACTTTTTGCTCCCTTTTGTTTCCTCACGCGTGTCCTGACAATTCTCTCTCTCTCTTCATTTTTTCTTTTCATCCCCTCTGTCCTTTTTCTTTCTTTTCTTTTGCAGACCACTTTCTCAGTTTTTATTTATAAAAGCTTTCTCTCTTTTTGCCGACCACAAGCCTCTCCCTGTATCTCCTTTTCTTAAACGTGAAGAAAGGCTCGGTCCTTTCACTTTTTCGAGCTCTTTTGGCAATTATTGCATGCTGAAAAATCGCCCACCCCACTGGGCCGAGAATCCTCTACTTTTTCTATGCCCAGATTTTCCTGTCTTCTTTGGCCGTGAATTCCGGTCCCTGAATGTCGAGATTGCCCGTTGTCAAGATGGAAATTGCTATCTTGACCACGTCCTCTCATTATTCGAGATTCATTTCGAACTGGACATAAAGTTGGGAAATTATTTTTAAACAAAAAATTGGGGGTCGATGTAGCATTGGGTTAAATTTTGAGAAAAAAAAAAAGTTCAGGATAAAATTAAAACTGAATCTAAAATTTGCTCATCTTTAGATAACTAGGACTACAGAAAAAAGAGGGAAGCGAAAGTCGAGGAGCTTCGTGGGGTTGTAGAATCGATGGGCAGATTTGTAATTAGATAGCTTGTAATAATTTTCTTTTTCCCCTCTGTTGATGGCTGGGTCCCACCGGTTGTTGCTTTCTGTCCATTTCTTATTTCAAACGAGTTGCTGGCCCACCACTCTTCTCCCTAGTTAATTGTGTAGTTATTAATTAATCATTCAATCAAATTTGTTGATTTCACGATTTGTCGATTAACCCAAAGACAAATAGACAAATCAACCACCCACTAGGGTGGCTCTGCTGGTTCGGCACTCCCTCTCCCGAAAGAGAGGTCGAGGGTTCGAATCCCCCGCGAAGCGGGGGAATGCTAGTGGAGGCATTTTCGGCGACTTACCTGGTGCACGTGTGTGGTGACGCGTACCCCCTGCACGTTACTCTCCTACTGTTACTCTCGGGCACGGCGCGAGGTTCCTGGATCATTAAAAAAAATAATAATAATAAAAAATAGACAAATCAAAATTTTCAAATTTTTTTCCGACCAATGTTTTTGCGTGGTTTCGCTTAGCGATTGAAATCGTCCTTAAACACCTATAAATTATTGAATTAATATTTATATCATTGAATGGAGTTGAAACATTCGACCTTAGTTCATTTTAGATTAAACATAATTTTATACAATACTTAAACGTAAATGCATGCGGTTCCTCTTAAATAACAAGGGGTAGCTATGTTAATAAAAATGTTAAATAGGTTTTACTTGCCATCCAAAAGCATATTATTCTTATTTAATAATTATCAGTGTAACTATTCTTTATAAATGTGTTAAATAGGTTTTATTTGCCACTCAAAATATATCTAAAAATGTTAATATTGTTATTCAACTTCGTTGGTGCAAGATGTGAAGCAATTTGTATGTTTAATAGTGAGTCCATCCATATAGATACCATTTAATGCATTTTTTTAATATAGTTACTTGATAAAAAAAAAAAAAAAACTCTTTGGACATTAAATCCGCTCCACTTAAAAGATTTACATCAAGAATTGAGTGAAATGCAAAAAAGCCAATGCATTAATTACTTCTATTTACAATAAAAAGAAGCTTATTCTAATATCCGGTAGTAACAATGCAAGTTAAAAGAATTATCATTTATCACTGCTATTTATATGCCAATAATCCAAACTAAATGGTCACTACTTGAAATTGTGGTGTGTGAAAGAAAAAAAAGGAGTGCTTGTGTGTTTCACGACCAATGCTTTTCATAGTATTAATTTATAATACTTTATAAGTGCTAAATTATCTCTTTAAATTCAAAAGCTTAACTGCCAACTCTAGCTTCTTTATCTTCATTGAACATTGCTTCAAAGAATTAGGGAGCTCTATAGATGAATCTCGACCATTGTCAGTAAGATAAGCATCTTCGATACCTGTATAGACATGCGAGGAACTCTTGGATGTCAAGTTATTGATTTCATGTAGTCAATTTTATTTATTTATTTATATATTTCACGATTTCTTAATTAACACAAAGCCTTTTTCTTTTTTTTGGTCGTGAACCCAAAGCCGAATTAATAAATTCAAATTTACAAATTTTCTCGACAAATGTTTTTGCTTGGTTTAGTTTAGGGATCGCTCTAATATTTTCCATTCTCCTTGACTTGGTAAAAACTAGGCTTTAAAAAAAAAAGGAAGAAAAAGAAGTGATATAAAGGGAAAAGGGAGAGTACGCACCACGCACCACAATAGAAACGAAAGGAAAGGAAAAAGGAAAAGGAGAGATATAAAGGAAAAAAGGAGAGCACGCACCACGACAAAAACGAAGAGAAAGGGAAAAGAAGAGGAAGAAAGGAAAAGCAAAGGAAAGAGGGCTTGGCGTACACATCACGGGACCAGCCAATATAGATTTATTTTTATTAGCAATACCTTATAAAGATTTAAGCCATTTATTTATCTAATTGGAATGATTTTTGGAATAGAGCACAAATTCAAAAATTATGTGAAATTTGAATTGTGAAATTCGATTTTGGAGTTGTTAGGTTGTGGAAGCAAGGGATTGTGGAGTGTGAGGTTAGATGGGAGTTAATTCGATGTAAGATTTTTATTTGAGTGAAATTTTAGAGTTTTACATGCAAGCTCTGCGTTGCATAGGAGTTAGCATATCGGACCAACTGAAATCAGGAATCGTCCGAATTGGACCAATCAGTTTGGTTTGGTTCCTAGTTCCACAAAAACGGAATCGGTGATTTTTTTATCCAATTTACAATTCCAAAGGGAACTGGACCCAATTAACTCTTTTTCATACAAAAAATATTTTTTTAACTCTAAAATAGTAACAATCTAGTATTTTTTTTAAATATTTTGAATTTTTGAATTTTTTTTGTGAAGTGATTGGTTATATCGGATCAAACTGGTCAATTGATCCGATTTTCAATCCCAAGACCGTTTGGTTTGATCCTCAATCTCATCTGAAATTGGGAACTACATCATGCAAATAGTGATGAGGGCTCAAGGACCAGTCTCATCATGAGGCGCTAGAAGGGTTCGACAGAGTAGTAGAGACCTTGAACTGGATCACCCCTACTTCAAAGCACCCAAATCACTAAAAAAAAATTTATATATATGAATTGCACCTTAAAACTGCAAAACCCTAGCTCAGCCTGGTTAAAAGTCTAGAATTCAAGAAATTTTTGCAAAGGGGAACATTACTTTGTGAACCGAAAGTATTGCCCATCTGCAATGAAGGATCAACCGATATTATTGTAACTGGTTGGTAGACCAATTTTAATTACCCGAGATGCCCTTTGAAGTGAGAGGCATAAGGAAGTAAAAATGGGATCCTATCAAATTCTTTCAATCTAAGATAATAAACTCAATTCAATCTTACTTCACCATCCAAAAACAAAAAAGGAATTCCATCTCCAAGTCGAGCTCGCATCCCTTCCGTTGCAGGGATTGATCATGCAACACAATGACTATATTACTGCCTATTGCAAACAGGAAAAATAAGTCTGAAAGCAAAGCGCAGCAGCGCCTTCTATGCTCCAAGAAACGCGAGATTCTCCAGAGAGAACGTGAGATTTGCTTCTGGTGGCAACGTGCTATGGGTGATAGTTCCGTCTCGGCAGTAATTCTTTTTCTGGCTTGAGATCCGAATGATGCAGGATTTGAGAGAAGAATGAGCAATCTACTTGAAGATCATCTATGAGACCGTGCCAACGAACATTCTACAGTAGCACTGAGCCCACGCTATTAATTCGTGATTACTTCTTTTAGCCTATGTAGTGGATAATCAGCTGCTAGAAAAGGCTACTAAGGAGAAAACATCATAGCAATTACAGGTGCTAGGTTGAATCTAAGATCACAAAGGCTTGAATACTCACTAGGCATTGTGATTCGCAGTTGAATCAGCTTGTCGAGATGTCTAGATTGATTACGTAGATCGGGGAACTGATCACTCTAGGGTTGCGGTTAAATTTGAAGTAATGCGTTTACACGTGAAAGTCATTTTTGTTGAAAAGTAAGTTCGGAAAGATGACCATGAAAATAATCCGTCACTGAATTTTCTTGAACTTTGCAGGCCCTTTCCTTTAAAGATAAAATGGCTTTTCTTACTCCGGTTCTAACTTTGGGCTGAAATGATGAAGAAATTTAACTGTGAGGAGTAAAATTCTTGGAAGTTAGAGTGCAAAAGGAAAAGTGAACTCGCAGGAAACATACATGCTACGAAAGTAGAGTAAACTTTTGGTGAAATTGCAACTTTTTGCTTTCGGTCCTTTCCTCACGCGTGCCCCGACAATTCTCTCTCTTCATTTTTTCTTTTCACCACCTCTGTTCTTCTTTTTGTTTCTTTTCTTTTGTGAACCCTTTCTCAGTTTTTCGAGCTTTCTCTTTCTGCCGACCATAACTCTCTCTCTCTCTCTCGGCAACTATTGATTGTTGAAAAATCGCCCACCCCACCTGCAAGAGAATCCTCTCTTGACCGACACTCCGACCGAAAAAAAAAAAAGATTTTCTTGACTCCTTTGGCCGGCCATGAATTCCGGTATCTGAACGGTGAGATTGCCCCTTGTCAAGATGGAAATTGCTCTCTCTTAACTGGATATAAAATTTGAGAGAAAATTTTAGACAAGAAAATTGGGGGTTTAAAGCTGAGGGTTTTTTGAAACCAAAAAAAAGTCAGGATAAAATTAAGATTGAAACTAAAATTTGAGTTTTTAAGGAATTAGGACAATATAAAAAGAGCAAGAGAAAATTGAGGAGCTTCATCTGTTTTTATCATCCGGGGCATGTTTGTAATTACATAGCATATGATAATTTTATCTCTAATCCCCACTCCTAGTGGCTAGGCCCCATAAGTCCTTCCTTAATTTGAGACTACTGCTCTTCTCCATCAAGTTTTTGTCCATTTCTTATTGTGAAAGAGCCGCTAGGCCCACCACTCCTCTCTACTTAATTATGAAGTTACCAATTAATCATTTAACCAAATTTATTGATGTCACAATTTCTTAATTTACCGAATGCCAAATTAATAAATTAAAATTTTCAATTTTTCCCATAATTTTTTTGCTTGGTTTAGTTTAGTGGTTGCAATCTTCCTTTAACACCTATAATTTGTAATTTGTGTTAATTCAAATATTTATATTATTGAATGGAACTAATACGTGCAGTGTTAGTTCATTTAGATTAAATTATATTATTTATAAATGTGTATGGTTCCTCTTAAATAACGAGGGGTGGCAATGTTAATGAAAATGTAATATGGGTTTTACCACCCAAAATACACGTAGGCATATTATTCTCATCCAATAGTTTATTTTATATAGATTGATTACTATTAAATAACGAGATGTAGCTATTTCTTTTAAAAATGTTAAATAGGTTTTACTTACCACTCAAATTATATCTAACCATATTAATATTGTCATTCAACTTGGTTGGTGCCAGATGTGAAGCAATTTGTATGTTCAATAGTGAGTCCATCCATTTAGATACCGTTTAATGCATTTTTTTTTTAATTTAGTTACTCAATAAAACAAGGGCTTTGCACATTGAATTGACTCCCGTCAAAAGATTTATGAACAATTGAGTAAATGTTAAAAATGCAATACATTTATTACTTCATTTTACAATTTAAAGAAGCTTTTTTTGGATATCCACCGGTAACAATGCAAGCAAGAGTTATCAATGATATTTATATACCGACAATCCAAACTAAAATGCCAATACTTGACATTGTGGAGTGAACAAAAAAAAAAGGAGTTCTTGTGCATCTCACGAGCACTCTTTTTTATAGTATTAATTTACAACACTTTGTAAGGGCTGAATTATCACATTAAATTCAAGAGCTTAACTGCATTATTTTGCAAAGCTAATCAATTCTAGCTCGTGACTAAAGAGTACTTTGCCTAAAATGCGTCTAACCTAATAGGGATCGAAGATGAATGTAACAGGCCAACCTATACAAATTTAACACTCTAAAAGGAGAGTACTAGGTATATTTATGACATTAACCATTGAGATATCAACATATTCGGCCTATCAATATTTACAAGTGTCGATCATTGGTCTTATGCAACAAAAGTTGACATCCAATAACAAAATAACACAATTTTATCGAATTCAACACAATATTATTTGGTAACCCAAAAGCAATGCCATGACTTTATGTTTTTAAATTTATCATATTGATAATTCATCATATGCGTGCTATTTAGTTCTATAAATGTGGATTTAAATTTGTATCTACATTGTACATTTTTTCACGCTTGTTTTTATGACATTGTACTACAGGAATATCTGACAAACATCTTGGCCCTCCAAGTAGATATTCTTATGAAGTCTAGACCAAGGCTTCTGCAATGTCCTCGGCCTAGACTAAACTTGCTGGAAAGGGGGAGATCTTCATAGGCTCTCTCAATCTTCATAGGACAAGGCAGAAACCCAATAGTCCGGAGTAAAGCAGAAAGTATTTGAGGCAGGCTATCCTTAGGCCTAACAACAAAAACTTTGGATAAGTGTGGTGCATTGAAGTGGCAGGTGTCATCTCTGGAGTGACCAGCGGAAGTCAAATCTAGCCTGGGAAATGGCATAAACTTCTAAAACTTTCACAAGCATAATTTTTTTTTTTTAAATTTGGGTCGGACACAAGCGTAACTTCACTTCATATAGTTGCTTACTTAACCGGCCCATCACTTTCCAAGCAATATTGATTTACTGCCAGTCTGCCATCAAATCCATTTATTAAGAAAGATTGCTATATGAGAAGCAAGAACAAGGAAAGATGAATCATAAACTGAATCTGATAGATCATACTCATAAGTATTTGATTTGAACAGACAGGATGTTTACAAATATTTGCAATTGGAAAGACACCAAATATACTTAAGCACAAAAGCCCATCTTTATCTTCACTGTTAAGGATATTGAAACATTGCTTTGAAGAATTTTAGAGCTCTACAAATGAATCTCGACCATTCTCAGTTAAACCAGCATCTCCAGGCACTAGTCCAAGCATGCGAAGAACTCTTGGAGTTGGAGGGAAGAATCAGGTAGTGCAATCTTCAAATGCCAAAGAGTTACCAGAAGCATTCTATATGACAAATGAATAATTACTTTCCAGTTGGAAAATAAAAAAGAAAAAAGATTAAAGCTAAGGAGCCAAACAAATCATCAAGTTAAAGATGACAACAAACATGTGCTTTCAAAAAATCTTCCATGAAACCCATACTAAAGCTGTTGGACTGTGAAATAAGATTCTAAGTTCAAAAAATAAGTATCTAAGAAAACCAGACTAACATAACTACTTAACTGCAAATGAAGGATGTGAGCCATAAGATATCTATTATTGGTAATAAGGATCACAAAGTCATATCAACTTTTAAGTCGAAAGATGACACAGATCACAAAGTCATATCAACTTTTAAGTCGAAAGATGACACATACTCTATTCACTTGGGCATCCTCCTCCTAGTTGAGACACACCACAACTGCCATATGGGACTTAAGCTTCTTAAAAAGTTTTCCATTCTGCTTAATATTTGTAAATGTTAGAAATGATTACACCGCAGCGTGCCAAACTACTGCTGCAAGCATATGCATATCAAAGCAGCACACTGCATATCCATTGTTCCATAAAGACAGCTACTGTAGTAAGATAACATCCATTATGTACAAACAAACTCTTTTCTCAACAAAATGTAATCCATGAAGTGGACGATTAGTAATGAACTGGTAGAAATATCAAAGAAACAGCATTGCAGCAAGTTCAGCCAAGTTCTGAGCCATTCTACCCATGACCAAGTAGTTATAGCTTCATAGTAATATAACCAGTTACTTACAAACTTTTCCACCCACAAGCATAATTGAAGCACATACAAATCATATCATTTAAGAGTCACCTAAATAATTACCTTCTTAATTTGACTGAACTGAACATATATTACAAATAATTGAAAGAAGCTATTAATTTTGATGAAAATGAGCATGTCATAGATGAATGCTTCTATATGACACCATCCACTTAGACCATAGATTCTCACAACGAGGTGGTCCCCCAGCAAACATTATGCTTTAATTTGTCGTTGACTATTGAAATAGTTTAAATCACTGCTGACGACATTAGCAGTAAGGTGAAATGTTTTTGTCCTACACAAGAATGCAATTAAGCACATCAATCATATTCAAGTCCTAAAGTATATAAATCTATTGAATAGCATATAAATTCTATGTGATTGGTGATTAAAGTAATTCACTGCTGATTTCACCAATTAGATATGAATCAATCAACTTCCCTGATTCATAATTTAATTCATGCATCAAACACTGCAGTGTCAAAAACATTTCAAGGCTTCGGTGTAGGATGATGAGTACCATAATAAAGAATAAACATTTAGGCATTGCACCCAAAACTGCCTAAGCATGACACCTAGGGTTTTTTTTAGCAAGACACCAAAGAGGAATTGCATCACACAATCTGCAAAGCAAATACTTGCCAAGTTCAATAAATTATCAACTCTGTTGAAAAGTAAAAATTACAACTATATTTGTAGACTCTAAAAGTTCTACTCCTAGTTGAAACAGGAAATCTCTAAACAAGAAACGTTATTGGAGTATTTGTAAGATCCTCCTACTCAAACTTGAAAGGAAGAAGGAAATATCGTAAAATCCTAATAATACTCAAATCCTAGTTGATAAATTCAGTGATTGAACTTCAAGAAGAATCCTGATCCTTCTTTGAGTTTCAAAGTCAATCTTCACCAAAAACTTCGTTAGTCACCTTGCATGATTTGTTGGCTGCATCAAGCTCAGTGGATGATTTGATTGTCTTATACTAAATTCCATGAAAGGGAATCCAATTACAATACCATGCACACAATCTTTGTGTCCTTGTCAAATGGGTACTAATTTGACAAAAGAAATATAAAATGTAGTATTATCTCATGTCTAGAAATAATAACACCAGTCGAATTGGAAGTATCTTTATCATTAGTAATTACCTAACAATAAAAATAACAACATACTTTACAATCAATATCTACTAATTACATTTGTCATGGAATAACAATCTCAAACATTATATCATTGTTTATGGTTCCATTGGATGAAATTCACATCCACAATCCATAGATTTGATTTTTTGATTCATAACTCAAATTTCCATGTGACATCTAAGGGTGACCTAAGTGGTTATCATGTCATATCAAAATTGTGGCTCCCTACTTAATAGTTAACACAAATTAATAAATGAATATCGTTCCAAATTCAAAGTTCAAACCGTGAAACAGAAATTGACTCATGTAACTATCTAACTAAACAATAGTGCCAACTTGATTAACAAACTGACTAATCATGATCTCTTTATCTTTAGTTCATCAAAATCTCTAATAATAATCATACATGAATTTTGTTTCTTTTCAAACTTAATTGACATTGATGACGATATGCATATTGTACATATGCTGTGTCGATCATGTGAGGATTGGAATGATCCATTCAGTTCAATCTAACTAGTTAAATGGCTTACTCATCTCTTGTAATTTGTTGACCTATTTAACAAAAGGGTGATGTTCGAACAGCATTTTCCAACAATTTTTTTTGTTAGTCATATCTTTGCTCAGATTGACTTATCTAGCAAACCATCGTTAACTTGACATTGACAGACATGACCAATGAGATTGCTATCTCTATTAGCAGCGGAATTTTTGCTGAGCAAGTTTGCTGTTTGCATTGCATCATGCAGATTTTAAGCAATTCAGAATCTTCCCCAAGAGAGATTAGAGAAGAACACGTTCTGATGACAAAGGATTGTTGCAGAAGGAATTTCTAGTTGAGAAGCAATGAGGGTAACGTTCAAATGACAACATAGAAAACTCACTTCGAGATCATGCGGTCAAACTGTCTCATCTTCAAGTCCAAGACAACAACCTTGCCATCAGGACACCAGCATAACGATGCTATACATTAACCTGGAGTAGATTGGAATGATTAAGAAAAGCCAGTACTGATGACACACATTGCAATGTGCAAAGAAAGTGATTCATTATAAACACAACGTTTGGGGGGGAGGAGAGAGAGGGGAGAGAGAGTAATTTGTTCCGAACAAAATTAACAGAAGAAGAGGAAAGACAGGGCACACACATTAAGCGACAAAATGTTAATCAAAATTAGTGAAGTGAGGCAAAACATCATATCTACACAAAATAACTAAGAGGTGGTCACTTGATATGAGATTTCTTTGGGCTAGTAGGTCATCTAAAGTGAGAGAATCTATATCTTCTTGGCAGGTTCCAATCCAATATATGAATTAAAAAACAAATCTTGTTGTTCAACTATGGAACCTCAAGATGGAGTGGATGCTCAAAAGCTTTTTCCAGGCGAAGATAGTATTTACATCTTAGTATCTTAACAGAAACCATTCAAGAATTGGCTCAAGTACTACAGTGCACTCAAAACATTCTCCATATCCATAAGACAATATGACGAGCAAAGCATTGAGATGTTTACAGAGAAAAACTCTCCTCTTTAAATTTTTCCGGTGAGAATAGACGTCCAGAACTACCAAGGCTAGGCATCTAATCCTAAGTTCTTACGAATTTGAATAACCAAACGATTAAGTCATATAGGAACCCAACATACTTGGATGCGGCTCCCCTAATCCTCCTAGTCTCTTTGCTTTCTCCAATTTCTCCCTCCATCCCTCCCGACCAGATTGTCATACAAGTATGCAGCATAGCTTGAGATACATCCTATTCAAAAGTTAAAACTCCCACCAGCCAACTTGATTAATCAAAATGATGTGACAAAATGCCCCCTCAGTAATGACAAGAAGATAAATAAAAATTCAAGCAATACAAAATATGAGAAACTTTCCACCTATAGTCTATATTTCAGTATTCAATAAATCTCTCCTTGTAGGGCACGTTCAGTCAGTAAAAGAAGAGGAGTCAGTAGTAAAATTACATTGTGAGAGTCATCATCAGGAATCTAAGATCATTTTAGATGCCTGATGACATTTAGATAGTATTCTGCAGTGGCTAAACTTGCCAACTTCAATTGGGCATCAAGCATTACTGCATCTGACACGGCTAGTCTATTTAGCATACACGGCATCCCCTCTAATTCATGTTAATTATTTTCATGGACACTTTAACTGGTGTATGAAGAAGGGCCACAAGAAGGTAATACAGGAGTACAGTACGCTTATGGTCGGTGTAGTTGACTGTCCGCTAGGCTATGGAAAAAATCTCCCAAGGCAACAACCTGATCGAGAAGTTGATAAGAATCTATTGTGCCTATAAATAAAATCCCTCCATTCAACTAATATTGGCTTGGAAGTCTTTACTCGCAACTAAGTCATCTGTAGATTTCCACTCGCATCACCATCACCCACCCTTCATTTCTGTGTAAAAGACCAACTCCTTAGTTGGACGGCACCTTCTCATTTAGACTTTCAAGCACTTTATCTCTATATTCATCCAATTCTCCATCAAACGCAATTTGAGCTAGATTGGCATTACAGTGGTTCCTATGGCTAAAAAGGACGCTTAGCACATTTAGGAAAAGCGAAAGAAGTAAAACGAGATAGGGCCGCTAACTCAAAGGGCAAACACAGCAAGCCATCGTTGAAGAAACGAACAAACTGAATAAAGTAAAAAGAGAACTTTCTCGAATCGAAGCAATTACCTAAAGAGAGATTGTCCACAGCCTTTGCCAATTGAAGCGAAGAAGCACCCACCTTCGCCGCCAGCAAATCCTTCTCCCGATTCCCCTCACCCCATCTTCACCTACCAATCGGAAATCGAGCAAACCCCTCACAAAACCGAATCGACCAGCCCACTAGGTCGCGAAAGAACGCCGAGCAGGAGCCGAACCTGAGAAGCCAGGCGGTTTGTCGAACTGAAGCTGAAACGGAAGCACGCGCTGCGACCCTGCCTCGTCTCCATAGTTAGAAAGCTCTGCTGGAGAAGCTGAAGATCGAGACGAAGAAGGGAAGAGCGGGAGTGAAGTGTCCGAGCATTCGCGGAGAAAGTTGCAGAAGAGGAACAGGCGAGAGTCAAAATAAGGAAGGAAGAGAGAGATGGGAATTGGGCCGTAAAGGGCCGCCGCGATCAACTAGGCTGGGCCGGACTTTGTAGCCCTGCCAAACAACGCCCGAAAGTGGTGGATTAGTTATTGAAACGTAATTTTGAAAAAGCAATGTGATCATCCTCATTTACTTTTGGATATAAAAAAATACTAATGAATTATTCAAATTGGCATCTCACAATCGATAACAGAAATTCACGCATGCTTAAATGGAGACGATGGGCCAAGCTTGAACCCGACCAAGCCATTTGCCATCACCACCCGAGCTCTTAATGCTCGACCGAATACAAATACTCTACCAAGCCCTAGTTAGTGAGCTTTATGCTAAACTCCTGTTATAAGGTGAGCATGCGCGTCAATGATACAGTAGGAAGAAAAATGAGATCCAATGTCTTCTTTTTCTCTTTTAACTAGAACTAGATAATTCACCCTGTTAAAAGGTACAGTTTTGCTGTACCAGGAAAATCCCATTTCTCTACTCGTGTATATAGAGTCAGAGACTTGCAATTGGGCAAAGACAATTGCACACCTTGTACCTCTGCTGCAAGTGATAAAACTTAAGCACATTCAACAATTGAAAGGCAAAAGAATAAGACAGTTTATTCTTCCTTCCAAATACAGTTTAAAAAACCCAGCAAGTATATGCTTTGAGAACTCTTTTGGTTCCCACCTATGTGACAAATTGAGTGACTAAAGCTTTTGAGTGTTGAAATAGTAGAACTTATATACTAATTCTAGTCAACAATTGCTTTTTCGGTCTTTTGAAAAACAGGACACAAATGCTTTTCATTAATAATTTACTATGATCATTTGAATGATGGTTATGCACTACTGAGCAGAAAAAAGAATGACCCGAAACCAGCTGCCTTTTCTTTGGTCTTTTGGTAGTTATTCTAAAGGCATGATGTGTATTTGCACCGGTGGTCATCAGGCAGAGTAGCAAACGATGCAAACCAGATTCCTTGTGCTGAAGTTTGGAATGAATTTCCTTAAATCGAGGAAGAGGGAAGAATGAATTATCCATAGGTATGAACCAAACGAGTTAAATTTGAAATCAAAAACAATCTGCTCACCTGAAGGCACCAACTACCAATCAAAAGCTTAGTCGCGTTCTGCAGCTTCTGAAGCAGTCCCTCAGCCAGGTTGCAATACCCCCTGTAAGACTCGTACCGATTTTGAACAAAACAATCAGATGGCCTTCTAAAATCCTCGCCTCAAATAAAGAAGTTCGACTCTGCTTCAATCAAGGATTGAGACTTCCGTTACCAGCTGCCTAATCATGCCAGAAAATCCTCTCAAACAGCAACAGAGGACTTGAAATCTCCAAGGGGAAACCCTCCTCAAGTGCATACCGAAAGCAGCCATTGCCCACAATTTCCCTCAAAGTTCTCGAACAAACCTTGATGGTTCGGTTTAAACCGTAGCATCCTTCCAAACTAAGGTCCTCGAGAACAGGGCTGCCATTCGACATCTCATGCATCACCTCCGAGTCACAGACGGACAGGGACCTAAGATTAATCCAAGCGATGCTTCTACTCAACGAGAAGCAACAGAGCCCTGACTGCAGGTTCACCTACGAAGAGCATCCATAAAAGGAGTCGCGGTACTGCGAAATGGTCGGCCATCTCGCACAACCTCTTAGTCGCATCGACTGAGAGGTCCTCGGCACGGCGGTCGACAGCAAAGCGAAGCCACGGACTGAGCTCAGGCGCGCAACGGTCGAGAAAATCGACGTCGATGTGGAACTTCCTCACCCTGGGCGACGCCTAGAGGATCAAGACGCCGTCCACGGACGGGGAGGCGTTCCGCCAGGGGAAGGAGAAGACGAGGTCCGGGGCGGCAGTCCAGACGGATCGCCACCGCTTTGACAAAACGAGAGGAGGAGGAGGAGGTCGGCGATCGCTTCGTCTTCGCCATGTGGGGATCGACGATCGGCCGGAGGAACCGGAAGGAGAGACTCCTCCGATTTGACGGTTCATTTCACTCGGACTTAAGTTTCTGGCTTCCCGTACAGAGACACGTGTCGCTCGATGGGGAGGCAACCACTTTCCCGCGCCTTTTAATACATCTATGAGCCCATGATGATGGGCCTCGTACGTCTTGAATTGCGGAGTACCGAACCTTGATTTTTTTAAATCCAAGCTTGTCCGACATCTGCAAAAATCATCATTCATATAATAATCGAGTATGAACAAAATTGAGTAGGCGTACTGCGTACATAAGCGAGCTTGAGCCCGTGAATGAATATGTTTGCTTGATTCCGCTTGATTTAGGATATCACGCTCGAGGGCTCAATTTACATAGTGATAAACATAAATAGCATTGGTAAATATCAAAACTAGTTGACAACAAAATTTTGATCGATAACTTATTCGGTCAGTAGCATTTTGGTAAGTTACCAAATTTTTTTAAAAAATACCAACAGTTATTATATATATATTACTATTGACATCCAAATAATCCTAATGGTTAAAGTTAGAAAAATTCAAGATTCAAGACCTCGATTGTGGCGACACTCATTTCTTAACTTGAAAAAAAATTAGATTTGTATCAGTAGTATTTTAATTGCATATAGGTGTTAATTCAACATAAGCGTGTAGGAATAGGAGTTTAGATTTCTAAGTTTTCATAGAAATGGCTTACAATCCTTTTTTTTTTTTTTTTTTTTTTGGTAAAATCAAAGAATCTACCTTTGACTGAAAAAAAAAATTATTTCAATAGTCTTTAATTTTTTTTAGACATTTGATTTAGAAATAGTGAAATTTAAGTACCTTCAATCCAATAAAAGAAATATCAATTTCAAGAATCGATTAACCAATTAGAACACCATATTTGTTATCATCGAATTTGAGCTCACACCTTTCAAGATCACGTCACATGGCGCAATTACACAAAACTCTGTTGGAGAATAAAATATGTTCTTTTCTCATCTTGGAAGGGGTCCTTTTTTTCTTCTTCTTTTGGCTTCTTTTTATGTTCAAGAGGGAGGCGCCACAAGTTGAAAAAAAGGGAGAAAAGAGAGAAAAATAAGGAGGATTGACTCTCCATGAGCGCTGTGTATACACCTTCACCGTCGCCCCATCACATCCGACCTCATCCTCGTCACCGCAAGCTGCATCCATTGTTCTTGGACATCATTCTCTTGAGGAGTTGGAGCAATGGTCGCCTCTGCCCATTCTGATGATTGAAACCCACTCCATCACTTCGATGAGCCTCTCCATCACTCCTCTCGACTCCATTAGTTGCCAAGCCAGCTACCCTTGCTATTCCCGAGTCGCCCTTTCCTGCTCCACTATTGCTCCCTGCCTTCCCATTGTGAAAACCGAAGAGCCCAGATCTCGTCCGAAGATTCCCTCGCTGGTCGTTGTTCTGTTCGTAGATAGTTGTAATGGTTCTAATCGCCAGTTGCGAGTGCCCATCGTAGCCTACTTACTCCACTGATAAACTAGGCTTTTCTGCTACCTTCAACGATGGTCATCGATGAGGAGCCACTCAAAACCTGATGGCCCGAAGGTTAATTTTTGAGCTTGAATATTCCGGTTGGTTTATCCAATTCTATCTCCACTTTTGTTCCTTACTTTTTGTGGATGCAATGGCTAGCGCAATGGTTAGCCGATGGTAGGAGACGGTGGTTCGGTGAAGAACGGGAATAAGTAACAGTGGTATAGGAGTACTTTTGAGCGTGAGATTTTGAATGTTTCCTCCTGGTTCGGTGAAGCTTTAGATAGCGTGAAGATGCACCGTGAAAAGTCATTGAAGGTGGGAGTTCTGGGAATAGGGAGCTAGGCCTCGAAGATGAGATGAGGGGGGAAAAGGCGAGAAAAGGCTAATATGATGATGACGTGTCCGGTGGGGTGAGGCCCCACCCGGGGACGAGGTGGCGTTGCGGAAGGCCGGTCTTTTCCTCCGTTCCTGTCATCCAACCCTCTCTTTTGCTAAATTAGTAATTGCTAATTGCAATGGGGATTTAAAAATTAGTTCCCTGGAATGTTTTAAATTCTTGAGGAGAGGATGGTATCCCTATTGCCGGATTGCCAATGCTGTTTCATGGTAACGATTTCCAGAATGTTCCAAATCCTTGAGGAGACGATGGTATCCCCACTGTCGGATTGCCAATGCTGTTTCATGGTAACGATTTCCAGAATGCCATGTGGAGCGATACGACCCATTCTTCGAGCCAAACGGACTATTCGGGCGGCGGGAGTGTCCTCGACTCTGAACCTCCCTGTGCCTCGACATCAAGCTTCCAGTCTTGGAGTCCACCTTCTCATCCTGAAGGCAATCCCATGATGGAAGATTCCCTAGCAATTTATTTAGATGACATTTTGGAATGTGATGACTTGTCAGATCCCACAATTCGATGATGATTGTTCTGTTAGAGGTGCCAGGAACGGTGGTGTTAAGTCCGAAATTTAGCCCAATTCTCTTTCTTCCTCATATCTGCAACTTTTCTCTGCGAATTCTCAGACTCCGCTGGACCTCACAAGCCTCCCTCCATTGAAGCTCCATCCTTCACAAGCTCACCATGGGTTTGCATTTCCCACCGACGCTTTTGTGCCCTCCTCGCGTTTTGTTACAGCATATCTGGTGGCTGCATTTTCGGCTGCTGGTGGCGTGTGCTTCTGTTTCAGCTTCAGTTCGACAAACTGCTTTGGCTTCTCAGGTTCTGCTTCTGTTCAGCGTTCTTTCACGACCTAATGGGTGGGTCAACTCGATTGTTCCGGCTCAGTTTGGCTCAATTTCTTCCAATTGGCAGGTGAAGATGAAGGAGTTGAATCCGGAGAAGGATTTTCTAGCAATAGTCACGGAAGACTCGAAGGCTGTAAACAATCTCTCCTGAGTATAGCTAAGACTATAGAAACTTCTTTTGTTGATTTATTGATCTATTCATTCATTCATTCAGTGTATTGGTTTCTTCAACGATGGGCATTTGTGCTTCAGTATATTTGGTGTCTTTCCAATTGGACATATCATAAGCGTCCCGTCTGTTGAAATCAACTATTTAGCAGTATGGTATATTGGATACGGCCCACGATTCATTCTTTCCTTGTTCTGGCTTCTCATTCAACACTTTTTTCTTAATAAATCAGTATTGTCTGGAAAGTAATGGGCTGATTAAGTAAACAATTATACCAGGTGAAGTTATGCTTGTGAAAGTTTTAGTTGTTTATGCCATTTTCCAGGTTAGATTTCACATCCGTTGGTCACTTCAAAGATGACACCCTTCCAACTTGGATACAGAACGGTTTATCTTATTTTTGTTTGGCCTGAGGTTAGCCTGCCTTACCTACTTGCTCTACTCTAGGCTATTGGGTTTCTGCTCTGTTCTATGAAGATTTCCAATCAATTCTCCAAGCTTGATTTGATTCATCCTTAATGATGTACTAGGTAAGATGATTCTCCGTTTACTGTCTGATAGAAATCTTGCTATTCTTTTCTTAGATGAGGGCGTATGAGTTACTCATACATGTTCGGTTATTCATTCGTGTATAAAACATATTTGTTTAAAGGCCTTCTTAAGCGAATAAACTTTTTCATCAGTTCTTTTAAATTTAGTTACTCTCTCTACTTTCTTAAATCAGGCTCTACTACATGAATAACACATTAGGAGCTAAATAAAAACATGCGAGTCGTTTGCATTTATGGTAGCGAGAACTTTGGTTCCTTTGCTTTGATGACCCTCTATGATCAAAGATGTTATGTATGCATTTGGAATTGACATTATTGCCAAGAGATAATGATTTTAGGCTAGTATCGGTTGATGTCTATGAACGTGGATGTTCATGGGCAGTGGATCTTCTGGTTTGGACCATTTGTAGGGGCCCTAGCAGCTACAGTACCATCAGCAGGTCAAGGCCCTCAAAGCAACTGCCGTCAAGGCCCTCGGCGGCAACCCTGCCAACTAAAATATTTCTCGTTCTCTTTTTTGCATTTTTATGCTCTTTTTTTTTTTTTTTTTTTTTTTTGTGAACGAGAGACAACTATGACGAGAGATGGTGATGGTGGTGATGACGGAGCCCCTCTTGATTTATAGATTTATTGATCCCATTTATCATTATTATAGCTGTCGTTACTGTTCAATGATTAGTGGTGGAAGTGTTTCCTTTTCTTTCGTATTCTACCCTCCAGTGATCACGTGCGCTCCTGTCGAAACCAACCCGACAACCCCAATCAAGTCGAGTGTAGAGACTGTGGGAGACATAAACCCTTCGTCCAAGACTCCTGACGATGAGCAGATATTCAGTATAAAACTAGAATTGGACCAGGAACATGCATGATCAGCACAAGGATGAACATTTCGTGCATTTCTGAGGAAACACACCTGGTACTAACAGGATGAGCAAAAAGATGCTCGAACTATGTAATAATACTGATGAGGTTTTGAGTCGGCGTCCTTCTATTGTCGGATGAAACATTATGGTGTCTCGACTAAGGGCTGAATCGCGACTAATCCTGGCAAAAAGCCAGGGTGACAAGAGGGGGTGGGGGAAAGAGGTGAGGCGACAAGTGCTGCGTCGATCTACTTTGGGACTCAAAATTGCATCTAGCCAATAGGACGTCTAAGTAGACAGAGAAAATAGAGAAAATATAGGGTACAGCTGTTGTTCGGGTAAAATGTGAAAATGTTTAGGACTTAATTGACAGAATTGAAAGGTTCGGGATTAAATTAGCACAAATGCAATAGATTTAGGATTATTTTTTTAATAATTTTCCCGTCAATGCCATGGTTCATACAATTTGGCATTCTGACCACTACATGTAAAACAGGTCAATCAAATGATGAAATTTGACTTACAGATCAATAATATCACACTAATTCAGCTCTTTTCCCCTCCTTACTCAGATCTTCCTATTGCTTAAAAATAACAAAAATTCAACGACGGTTATAGCGTATAATATATGGTCATAAAATTCCATAGAGTTGCCTCCAGAAAATTTTGCAAGCTAGGCATTCAGAATACTACGCATAAATTTACGATGTCATGATGCTTCGCTTGTAATCAAATTACATTATCTAATTCTACGGTGAGTGGAGGTGTCAAAAATTGGCTTATGGGGAGCAAGATTTCGAGTACATTTGATTTTACATTTAATTCCAAGTTTTGATAACGATGCATTTAGTAATAACAACTCAATTGATTAAAACATAATACAAAAGAAAATCATGATATTCATGAAAATGTAATATTTAATCAAAAACGTTATAAATTAGAAAGACCATGTATATGCGGAAAATGAAAAAGCGTTAACTTAGAATTTAATAAAAGGAAGCATCGATGGCTAAAAAAATGTAGAAGAATGACTTCAGGATTAGGACATGGGACGACTCAAATAGGTGTTCAACTGTTGGATTATCGTACTTCCAAATAATATTGAAATTACTAGGTATGTAGGATTATTGCCCTAGATCCCTCCTTGACTTTATCTTCTTTTAATCAAGCTCATGAGATATATCATGATT
The DNA here is from genome assembly GCA_017140165.1 of Eucalyptus shirleyi. Classification (NCBI taxonomy): domain Eukaryota; kingdom Viridiplantae; phylum Streptophyta; class Magnoliopsida; order Myrtales; family Myrtaceae; genus Eucalyptus; species Eucalyptus shirleyi. The sequence continues at coordinate 43,649,769 of CM029450.1, forward strand.
TTTGGAAATATTGAATGTTTCTGTTACTTTTTTGAAATTTACTAGAATAGTGAATGTTATGAAACAATAATTGTATGTACATTGAAAAATTTTCTAGTTGATTTGATTTGTTGAGATAAATATTGGTGGTATGAAATTCTGATTCGTAGCCTTTCAAAGGTTAGTGATATCATTGAAGAAAATAGACTAGAGCGATCGAAAGTTGAAAAAAAGAAAATCTAATTTCTATATGTTTTATGCAAAATGGACGAATTTCCTGCAAAATAACAATAATTATAATTGAGCTTTGGATGTTTCAAGGCTTTAAGTAATTTTTGGACCATTGGGTTTACTTATCGGGCCCATGGATCTAAAATCGAGTATCAAAGGGCATTCACATAAATTTCAAACGGGCTTCTTGGCCCAAGTGAGTTCAGCCGCTATTTCTGTTGGTGCAATTTCTGATGAAGGGCTGAAACTTGCATCGCATTATTACTAAGAGGTAAAATTATTTTGTTATAATATTGGATCGGGTATTGGATGGATTTTCAAGTTGTTGTCATTTTGGATATACATTGAAAACGATTATGTAGGTGAATTATTTCATATCACTTATTGGTATGTCGGATATCATGTATCGATATTGAATTGATACACATGGTCAACCTATGCATTGAGAGATGATATAAATTTGCTAATCTGTTTGATTTTGGGGCTCAGCCACAAGTGATATGTTTTCTAGGGCTTAACTACAATGGATGTGGTTCTCTAGATCTTGTAACCTACCAAAGTGTGGTCATAGTGTTTTGATATGAGCAACTGGTTTGGTATATTTTATACTGAGATATTTCAATGATGTATGATGTACATGATTTAAATGTGGTGTTTTTGTTAATGTGGTGCTTCGCATAATTGACACAAAAAAAATTGCATCATTCGCTACTCAATTTCATCGAAGTGGTGATTGTTACCTTCACATTCATAATTTTGTTCACCCCCTTTCGATACCATTTCAGGTTGTGAGTAAAAGATACTTGACGAGTCATATAGAGAGCAATCTGGAATGACATGGAGCTCTAATTAAGATTTTTTTTTTTTTTAGGTCAAAATAATTTAGATCGCTTGAGTAAGGGCTATCATGAAACTCTCATTTGGGTTAATTTACGACACTCTGAACTTTGTTAGTATATTCATTCGGTGAAAGGTAGCTATTAACGGTTGAAGGTTTTGTCCTTTATTTTATAGGGAATATTCGCTCATTCCCTAAATTCTAAGTTTGGCATTGGAGCCTGGCAGTAGGTGTCATTCACGCGCGCACATTTTTTACGAGATGGAAAAATAGTCAATGTTGAAAAGTCGACCAAAGAAAAAGAAAATATTAAAGCAATAGCATTCATAGCAGCCTAAACTCCAGATTTAAGCCAGTTTTGACTTTAGCCTCCCTTGATTTTTTATTTATTTTTTATTTTAGTCGAATGGCCTCCCTTGTTTAGCCGCCTGGAATTGCCCTTGTTTGTTTACGTGGGTCGAAAAAGAAAAATTACTAGTAAATTCATAATTTCCTCGTGCATTAATAAACTTATATTATCGAAAAAGAAAAATTCATAATTTCCTCTTTTAGAAAGCAGACAAAATGAATAAAATAGTAGAGCACCGTGAGAGATTATAGAAGGAATTCCTCCGAGCCAAATTACTAGTAATAGTGCTTGTAAGCACATCTTCTATTGGATGATGGGCTACAATTTCACTTTTGAATAAATTTTGGGATTTTATCGAAAATTTCCGCGTCACCTGCCAACGTCACCGTATTGGGGAAACGCTGAGAGGACAAAGCTTGAACTGCAAGATTGGCCACGTACACCAGAAAGCCAAGCAGCCTTCAGAGTAGACAAAATCCCCACCTCACTCGGTTCGGTTTGCATATGTTTAATTTAATCACTCCACCACCTTATGGCATAAGGCTTATGCTAATCCACTCGCATTCTTTGTCTTATTATAATTTGGGTTAATTATGTAAGGAAAAACCCAAAATTAATATACCTTTGATTTATTTATTCTAAACTAATTTTTTGATCACTACAAATCCAAAATTGGTATAGATACAATAGATTTATCATAAATTAATTTTTTAATCACCAAAAATCTCAAATTTGTATATTTGTGATAAATTTATTTTATGTTATTTATCTTAAATTGGATTAATACCACAAAAAATCCAAATCGGTACATTTGTGACGAACGGAAGGCACGTGCCATCCAACTCAATAATTTGACAATAAGCATTAATGTAAATTAATAAAAAGTAAACTTGTTATACGTAAAGCAATTTAGGGTTTTGGAGAGTTTAAAAATCAGTTTGAGTAAACATGTTACAGTGTACCAATTCGGAATTTTTCGTAACATTAACCTTTATTATTATTGTTTCTTTTTTTTTTCAATATTATAATAAAATTGGCCACGTCCAACAGAAAGCCAAGCTTGGAGTTTGGCCTTATAATCGCATGTGGTTAGAAGTGATTAATGTTTTTTTAGCACTATAGATGATAACAAATAGACATAAGTGCATTTGAAGTTTTAAAACTTATAATGAAAGTGTAATTGTATTTTAAGATTTTTAAAAAGTACAAAACTTGTCAAATTAATGCAATCAAATCCTTCTGTTAATTCCGTCAAGAAAAATGCTAATATGACGTTCTTTGTTATTTTCTTCTCCAAATCTAACTTAAATTAGATTTTACAAAAATTAAAAGCATATTTCAAAAAAAAAAAAAAGTGCCCGCGCCGGTGGGCCACCAACGCCGAAGAGGGCCGGTGGAGGTCACCGAGGCAGGCTGAATTTTTTTGGGTCTTACGGGCTGGTGCAGCGATTTATTTCATCCAGAAAGAAAGAAATAGGGCACTTAATGGAGGAACACCTTGAGGTGACAGAATTTACAGCAATGTTCATTTCTCCATTAGAGTGCAGATGTCCTCCTTCATTATGTTGAGGAAGAGGGCATTGCTGCAAGAAGATGAGGAGTTTCCGCATGGTATACGTGATCACTCTTGGCAGCTGTGGCGGCCGCGGGCGAACCATCGGCGAGGATCCTATGGCTCTTTTTAAAAAGATAAAATCAAATCAAATCAAATTTTAGATTATTTTAATCTAATTTAAGTAAGATTTGATGAACAAAATAATTAGAAAAAAGGTCACTTAGGAGAGAGAAAATAAAAAAAAAATTGACATGCCAGCATTTTCTGCTAAATAAATTTACCAAGTTAATGGAAATAGTTGATTACATCAATTTGACAAATTTTAGAGATTGATTGTGATTTTTGAAAATTTTAGAGTTCAATTACATTTTCGCAACAAGTTTTAAGGTTTCTAGTACATTCTTTGACATAAATTCAAGCGTGTCCCCATTTATAAAAGACTGGTAGGATAAATTTACCTCAAAACTCACGCTGAAGGCAAAAATAGCTTAATTATCTAATAGGCTAAAGCCCGAAAAAGAAGATAATAATTATAAAAAAAAAGATGCAATTTCATAATATAAGGGACAAATTGCTAAAATCTGAGAAAATTTAGATTTAAAAAAAAAAAAAAAAAAGACACTAGCCGGTAACGTTTCGGGGAAATGCATCAAGTCACACTTCGCGGAAAATTATGTGCTGCAGGATGTACATAAAAAGAAGACGCACTGCCAATGATTACAAGAGAGTTTGGGTTCGTTGATGAACTGCCTTCCTGTCTGATTCTCTGTCTGCTGCAGTTCTTCAGCAACCAAACTCTAGACACCTGCTTAGTTCTTGTTAAGTTTCACAGAAGAACAGGAAAACCTTGTCGATGCAGAAGAGAGCTTTGCCTTCCTCCTCTTCTTTATGTCAACCAAGTCCACCCAAGAGGCCATGCTTGCCTCCAATCGAGTAAGCTCGCTCTTCCCTCTTAACGTTTCGGTGCTTGATATATTGTTTGATGATCTTGCGTTAGTTTTAGCTGTACTTGAGGGAGATTCAATGAAGGGTTCTTGAGTTGAAGATTCTTGAAATGAGAGATATGGTGAAAGCCTGCCATCGATAAGCTTTTGCCTCATGACCGCTCAAAATCACTTTCGTTCAGTTCTTTATTTACGGGTTTGTGCTGTTGTTTTAATGCGAAGTATTAATGACCTTGGATGACATCGTCTCGAATCTGTTTTGTGAATTTGTGTTGGCCAATTGCAGTACTTCCTCCTTATTTGAGCTGAGTTCTGTTAGAATCATTTATCTAGCAATCTGCGGAGTATGGTAAGATGAGTGAAGTAGCCATGTTGGACATGCAAAGTAAAGTCCTTATTATATTTCAATTCCTGTTTCTTCAATTAGAAGTGGTTAGATGCATTTCTGACATTCCGGCCAGTTTCTGGATAGTAATCCGCGTGAGAATTTGCCAAGAGATGTATAGAGAATTATTGCTTGAGTGCTAAAAATGACCCGCTGAATGTTCTAGGATTTTCCCAGGAAGCAATTGCACTAAGAACATGCTTTAGGCTTTTCATGTTGTATTGGGCAGTATGGATCACAAAAAGATACAAATTTTCGATGAAGTGCCCTGGACATAACTGTCGCCTTGAATCCTGGAAAATGTGGTCAATGACCTTTTGAATGTAGGAGGAGGAAAATGAAGATACCTGTGATGTGAAACTTGAATGTGATGATTACGTGACAGATGGCTCTTGCTTGTGTAATTATTTGCTATTGCGTTCTTTGCTGGACAGTTCAAAGAAGAGCTGGAGCGTGCTAAATCTGACTGGGCCGAATATTTTCAAAGGTAATCATACTTCATTTGGTTTGTTGGCAGTATCATATCTGCATGAACTGATTTCTGCACAAGAATTTCCATGTCTATTGTCTCACCATAGTATTAATGCCATAAATCCAAATTTCTGTTCAGCAAAGTGTAATACCTGCGCATACCTTTTTCTGTAAATCACTGAAAAAACGGTGCTTTGGAGATAGCAGCTAATCAACATTTCTTGCTTCTGTTATCAAAGTACTGGATAAATTTGTATTCCAGCTTTATGTTGACTTTTTATGTCGAGTTAGATTAAGGAATGCATTTGATGAGGCTGGTATTTATGGTATATACATTAATTAGGTCTGACATTCATATGTACAAGTAACTAAATGTCAAGGGTTTTTGTCTTTTTGTTATGAATAAGTCCACCAGACAGCAGTTGTTCATGGTATCAATTTTTATGGTGTAGTTGCATCTGGAATGCTCTCAAAGATTTAGTGCCACAGATGCGCTCAGAGAATGATTCTCAGAGATTGGTAAGATAAACAACTTCATAAAATTTCTACTTTTTCGCAGACATATCTTCATCAACACTTTAGGTATGAGTTGTTTATCTGCATGTCATGAAGTGATAGAATGAACTTACTAATTGCTTTATTCTGACAGTTTTAACAGCATTCATCGAGCACAAACTTCACACGATCTCCTTTGTCTATAAGTAAATATTCATTTCGTTGCACAACCTGTGGAAAGAAAAATATGGGAATGCCTAATTTCCATACAAGTCTATTACAGCATAATGTCCCACATAGGCAGCTGAAATTGAGGTGCCAAACCTTCTTGTCAATGTGAACTCTTGGGGAAGATCAACCTGTTATCCATAGAGTAACTTATATCCGTTAGAGTGAGGGCCTTCCACTCCGTACTGTCCACTTACTAGGGCCGACTTGCATCCCTGCTCAACGGCAAGAACGGGAGATCCTTTTGAACAACTTGTTATAATAGGAAAGCCTTATATCTTGACACAAGAGATCCTTTTGTGCAACCTATTACGACTCACTAGCCATGTTCTAAACCCACGTCTTGTCATATTAGGCATAAACCATACAAGCCTATGCCAAGTCACTTTGTTCCCCCATTTCCTCACTAGCTTCCAACTCTCCTTTATAGAGAAAGAGCCCCTAGATGATCCAGTAAATACCACACTGTCTATAGAGCCAGAGTTTGAGCGATCAACCCACACAAAGCCATCTGAGTTTCAAGCAGATCATCAGACCTTGCTGGAGGCCATCTCCATTCTTTCTCCTCAATAACAGTTTCAACTGTGGCTTTATCACCTAAAGCTAAATCATAACCATTCTAAAGCACATGGAAATTTTTTCATGGACATGGAATGGAAGGGGAAAATGAAAATGCTTAGGATTGATCATATGAGTTTTATAGACAACTGCTGTTTGGTAAAAGACAGTGAATTCAAATATGCATGAAGAACTTAGCTCAATAAGGTGTTTGATAAGTTGTTTTTAGGAAAGAGCCACAGAATAGGTTTTCCGACTCCTTTTGATGGAATGGATTGGTTTTGTATCCCTTCTGCTTCATTTTCTTGATGTCTCGAACTTTGGCAATTCTGCTGTTGGTGGTTTTGAACAGATGGAAGCAGTGGAGCTTGGAAACATTCATTCTCCCCAACGTGCAAGGTATGAATGCACTTCCCTCATGATGCTGTTGAGAAAGGCTTTCTGTGTAGTGTTGACAGGTTATGCATTGTTGATGTTTTGGGGAATAATGGTCCGACCTACCACTACCACCCCAAGCAGGCAGTCTGAGCTCTCAGTGAGTGTCAGGCCACAATGACTCGGTCATGCACCAAAGTGTCAACGCTCATTTTGGAACATAATCTTGTAGCTTGTGAGCAGTGGAACATTTTGTTTTATTTAACTTCATTTTTTAAAAATGTGCATTATTAAACAAATAAAACAACGGGTCTATTTATCCTTGTAGTTTCCTCAGCAGTAAGACCTGTCCAAGTGAGATGTTGGGTATTTTGTCTCCCTTTGTCGTTACTTTTCCAATTTTCCGTTTTTTATACACATTCCTATTTCTGATGGTTGTTTTCGGGAGAGAATGCAGGGCTAATGCTAATTCTACGGGAGAGAATGATGTGAGAGACTTACGGCTTCAAATTCAAACCAAACTGTCAGATTCTCTATTTACTGGACAGAAACTAGAAGGAGTGGGGGGTGCTCACATTTCCATTGCCTTGATCAATGCAAATACAGGGGATGTTGTTAGATCAGGCCTGGAATCCTCCACTAAGTTGGATGTCGTCGCGCTCGAAGGTGACTTCAACAAAGATGATGAGGATAACTGGACCCAAGAAGAGTTTGAGAGCCACGTGGTTAAACAACGTGAAGGAAAGAGGCCGCTTTTGGCTGGAGATCTCGTAGTGAAGCTCAAGGAAGGTGTTGGGGAGATAGGAGAACTGATGTTTACTGACAATTCCAGTTGGAATAGGAGTAAAAGATTCAGGATAGGGCTTAAGGTGGCAAGGGGTTTTTGTGGGAATACACGAATCCGAGAAGCCAAAACGGATGCCTTCCAAGTCAAGGAAAATAGAGGGGAAGGTAGGTCCTTCATAGTCTTTCTACAGTATATAAACCTTATCCTGTCACGCCCCGATCCTCGGGCACGCACACATCCGTCTCACTTGGTCGATTTTATAATGCGATATCCCAGGACAATGTATCGCCGACCCTTTCATTTTTAAGCACATGCGGAAGCAGTGAAAATCCCCAGACAATAAAACGATGGGATAGAAAAGCAGGGCCATATTTTTCATATTGAAATTTATAACCAAACTTTTATACAAACCACAAACCAGAACACTTCACAACTTTTCATTCTAAACTCTATTCACATCAAAATGGAGATATCAAAGAAGATAAAATTTCAATCCATCTAGGCCATACTCACGGCCCCTCTCGAGATTGTCTTCTTCTCCCAAAAATCCTTCTCCAACTCTTCCTCCTCAGCTCCTTAGCGGGGTCCTGAAATGGTTTTCCCCAAACTGGGATGAGATTACGTCTCAGCGAGTTCTACCCCACTAAGCCCGATTAGCAAACTATTATACTAAAGGCTGCCTAAACACGCACAGGGCAGAAGATGTACCTTAGCATCAGATTCCACCTGCAAGTCAGTACAATTCACAATAGGCACTCAAGCAATCATATCACCGATCAAAGCATCGATCAAATCGACCTAGTCGATTACAAGCCAACAAGACCACTCACGGTCATTCCCACTCAGTCAATCAATTCACAACATCAAATCAAAACAATGATCAATCAACCTCGTCGATTACATGTCAACCTGACCATTTCCCGGTCATTCAAGCTATTGCTATTCAGAGTTCCACTCGACAACATTCAAATATTTAATGGCTTTACGGTCCCACTCGACCACTTTCAAGATTCAATGGCTTTACGGTCCCACTCGACCACTTTCAAGAATCAATGGCTTTACGGTCCCACTCGACAACTTTCGATATTCAATGGCTTTACGGTCCCACTCGACCATTTTCAAGAATCAATGGCTTTACGGTCCCACTCGACCACTTTCAAGATTCAATGGCTTTACGATCCCACTCGACCACTTTCAAGAATCAATTTGGCACAATTCAAAGCTCAAATAAATAAACGGACTGCGCCATGACAATCGGCACGAGATTTCGGTCATCGGCCATCTCAATCTTAATTTCCGAAAAATAAATAAATAATTAATTAATTTCGAAAATTAATTAATAAATATAAAAAATTCTGTTTAGCTCAAAATAAGGCCCAATTAAATAAACGGACTTCACCACGGTCATCAGCATAATTTTCCGGTCACGAGCCATCCCAGTTAAATTTTCGGAAAATAAATAATTATTTAATTAATTTCGAAAATTAATTAATATTAAAAATTCAATTTAGCTTAAAATAAAGTCCGATTAAATAAACGGACTTCGCCACGATCATCATCAAAATTTTCCGGTTCCAGACCATCTCCCTTGAATTTTCGGAAAATAAATAATTATTTAGGCTCCGTTCGTTTACGGAAAATATCATGTTTCCTAAAACATTTTCCGAAAGTTATTTTCCAGGAAAATGACTCTATTTTCCGGTGTTCGGCCAACATCTAAAATTTGAGTGGAAAATATTTTCCACTGTTCGTTAGCTTAAACATTTTCCTGGAAAAAATTATCAAAAATTAAATTTTAATATTTTTAATTGACCCAAAATTTTATTTTATTTTATTTATATTTTTTAAAATGATTTTTTTAATTATTTATATTTTTTAAAATAGAAATTTTTATTATTTATTATTTCTTTTTTTTTTTTCCTTCCTTCTTCCGTCTCCTTCTTCCTCCCGAGCGGCGTCGTCGGCCGTGGCCTCCTTCCTCCTCCTTCGCGCCGCCACCTCCTTCCTCCCGAGCGGCTTCCGCCGCCGCCACCTCCTTCCTCCCGGCCGACCAAGACCCGGTGGCGGATCCGCGAGCTCGGGTGAGATCGAGCTCGGCCGATCTCACCCGAGCTTCGCCGGATCTGGGCGACTCGAGCTCTGTCGCCGGATCCGGCGAGCCGCGAGCTGCGCCGCCATCCGGCGAGCTCGGGTGAGATCGAGCTCGGCCGATCTCACCCGAGCGCGCCGGATCTGGGCGACGAGCTCGAGCTCGCCGGATCCCGAGCCCGAGCTCGCCGTTAGAGCGGCCGAGCCGCCGGAAGCGGAGCGCGGGCGGCGCGGGTGGCTTCCCTGGCTGGCCGGAGCGGGCGGAGCGGAGGGAGCGGCCGGGGAGGCGGAGGCTGTCTCGGAGAGGGACGTCGTCGGCTTCGACGACTTCGCAGCAAGGAGAGCAAGAGAGAGAGAGAACAAGAACCGAAGGAGAGAAGAGGCGAGGCTTGGAAAATGTTTTCCTCTTTTGAAAAGAGGAAAACATTTTCCAAGCTGCAAAGAAGGAATTTTCCGGTCAACGGAAAATGTTTTCCGTTGACCGTGATTTTCCGTCCACCCGAACACCGGAAAATCCGGAAAATATTTTCCTGGAAGTTATTTTCCGCGAAACGAACGGAGCCTTAATTTAATTCCGAAAATTAATATTTAAATGCCCAAAAATCTCACTTAGGCCCGAATCGCCAAATTGAAGCCCAATTAGGGGTCGGAAAATTCCCGAGATGCTTCCAATAAATAATAGACCACGTCTACTTGTTAATTGCACAATCAATTTATCTAAATCACATCACAATTAACTAATAATTACTAATTTATTCTAATTTAACAACCTAAACATAATTAATTAAAACTAAACCAACCTTAAAGCATAATTAGCCAACTAATCCAAGATTAGTGAGATTACTCACCAAATCGCGCGCAAATCGGATCAATCCGACGGCGGCGACGCGAGGAACGATTGTTCCCAAAGCGACTCGCGGATCCGGGGCCCGGAAACGGCCCAAAAGCGGGCCCGAAGTTGCTGAAACCCACTCCGTGGGTCTGCTGGTCGGGGCCGAACGGAGCTGCTCCGGCGGCTAGGGCGGCGAGGGGAGGCCGGCGGAGGGCGAGGGTCACGGGGAGGTCCGGCGGGGCTAGGCGGTGGCCCACGATGGCCGGAGGGTGGCTGGTCGGTGCAGAACAGAGGTGGAACAGGGCTGGTTCGCTCGGCTTGGGCGCGCGCGGACGGCGGGACGGCGGCGGGCGCACGAGCGCGGCGCGGCGGTGCGACGGTGCGGCGGCGGCGGAACGAGCGGCGAGGGGTTCTCGGCGAGCTGCTGTCTCCGAGCTCCTGGTTCGCACGCAAAGAAGAAAGAAGAACAGAGGGGTTCGGTCGCGTGGGGGAAGAAAGAAGAGAGAGGAGAGAGGAGAGAGTAGAGAGAGGGAAGAGATAAGGGAGAGAAAAGTGAGTGGGTGGGGCGTCCGCACGAAAGGGAGGGGAAAAGGGGGAGAGGAGAGAGAGAAAGAAAAAGAAAAAGAAAGAAAAGAAAAGAGAGGGAGAGAGAGGAAAAAGGAAAAGAAAAATACATAGATATTTAATTCAATTTTTCCTTTTCTCTTTTCCTTTTCCTTTCTAATTCTTTTGGTCTTCAATTTTTCCTCTGATAATTTCTTTCTTGAAATTTCGGACCCGTCAATAAATTGACGAGCGATGAGACAGGGTCCTAAAAATAAGAATTATGACGCGCTTAAAATTCGATTCCCGAAATCGAGTTCAATTTCGTGGTTAAAAATCGATCAGACGTGATTTTAGCTCAATCCAACAAATTAGGTAGCTTTTAGGGATTTTACAGCTGATACATCCCTTAACGGCTTCACCCAATAGATTAGTTAACTCGTGAGTGATCAGCTTAGAGAAAAAGGCCATAGGCACGCCGACGAAATGCCAATTTCACTTTATCGAAACGGGGTCGAATTTCAGGATGTCACATATCCTATTTGACTGAACATAAACATGATTTTGGACGTCCACAGTCTTCAATTTTTTAATTTAGAGCTTCATTTCGTGTGGACCTTTACAACTCGAACAAAAATTCTGATAAATAAGAAGCAATCGGTTTGTTTGTTATTGGTAAATGTCCACACTCTGAATTAGTTTCAGGGGAGAGATTGCAAGCCTCCTAGAGGTTTGCTTCTACAAATTAATCTAATAGTGCCCGGATCTAATTGTATATGTGCTCTTCATTTTACAGCATACATGAAACATCATCCACCTGCATCTGACGATGAGGTTTGGAGGTTGGAGAACATTGCCAAAGGTGGGAAATCTCACCAAAACTGAGTGATGCTGGAATATATAGGGTGGGTTTGGGAACTACTTTTGGGGAATGTCTTTAGGAAAATGCAAATACCTTTGACTTAAAGGTGTTTTCCAAAATGCAACCGTGTTTGGTAAATTGCACTTTGAAAGCTCTTTGTAAAGTATTTTGAGCAAAATAACGTTTGGGAAATTACACTTGCAAAAGATCTTTGTGGTAAAAAAAAAATTATCAAAAGAAAAATTAAAAAAAATTGACCAAAAGGGCAGAGTGGCCGCCGGCGACCTCCGGCGACCTCCGGCGACGCCGGATCTGGGGCAGCGAGGTCGCGGGAGGACCTCGCCGCCCCGGATCTGGGTCGCGGCGGGGTCGCGCGACCGCGCCGCCCTCGGAACTGGGGCGGCGAGGTCGCGGGAGGTCGCGCGACGCCGCCGCGACCCAGATCCGAGGGCCGCGAGGTCGCGCGACCCAGATCTGGGTCGCGGTGACCCAGACCTTGCCGTGGGTCGCGGCGGTCGCGCCACCGCCTGGCGTCGCTCGTCTGGGCGACGGTCGCCGGCGACCGCTCGCGGAAGAAGAAGCTCGCGGAAGGAGAAGACCGTCTGCCGCCCCAGATCTGGGTTTGCGGTGACCCAGCCCTCGGTCGCGCCACCTCCGGCGTCGGTTGCGCCACCTCCAGCGTCGGTCGCGCCACCCCCCGACGATCGCCGGCGTCCCTCTAGCAGTCGCCGGCCGCTCACAGTCAGCCGGAACCGAACCCCCCGGAGAAGATGAACAGTTGCGACACAAGGGCAAGAACCGGAAAAACAAAACATTCGTGAGGACAATTTCGGAAAAAAAAAAGTTATGAACAGTGCCCGTGTGGGCATGCCGAAAAAGCCGAAAGCCCAAGGCAGGTCCCCCCCTGCCTTGGGCTTTCGGCTTCACACATGCTGGCATTCCCTGAATGCGGGCTCAAAAATTTTTCCCAAACGGCCTAGCATTTGGCCAAGTACCTTTAGGCTTCAAAGGGGCTTTGGGAAGTGGTTCCCAAACGCACCCATAAAGTGGAAGACTTTCTACTGCAACTGTTCACGGACCCCGAGAAATTGAGAGAGGTAAGCACTCAGTTAATAATTCCCAATTAGGGTTTGATTGACTGCCAAGAATGTAAGTCCTGTGTGTTCACTCATCATAGATTCTCGGAAAGAGCATAACGGAGAAGAAGTGGGATAGCCTGATATGCCATGCAAAGACTTGCGAAACAAAGTGGAAACTTTACTTGGACTATCCTGATGGCGTGACGAAGCATGGTGCTGTATTCAACACTGATGATCAACCAATCGGCCTAGTCAAAGACACGGAATATTTTGCTACTCATCGACTTTCTGCTCAAGAGAAGGTAAGTAACCAAGGAGTTCCTACTCAATTTTGTCAATCCAGTTCACTCGCCACACCCCATCTTGGGGAATTCGAATTAGTTGTCCCATATTTTCTATGTAATCAGTATTTTGATGTTCACATGTAGCTGTGTGGCTTAGTAGGTGTTAGAATTGAATAGAGATTTGGAAACCTGAAACAAGGAGTTAATTGAACATCTAGAGGCTTTGCTTTTCTTTTCTTTTGTTTTTTTCTTTCCGATCACAAAAGTATAATGAAGTTCCCGTGGAGAGAACAAAAAAAAAAAAAAAAAAATAGATGCTATGTTTAGATCCATAATAGAGACTTTCTATTAATGGAGTGATTTTGAGCTTGCGCTCTTTGTGAAGCAAAGTTAAGGTTAGTGACCTTGTAAATCTAAGTGGCCCTCTATATTGAGTAAGTTAAAGACCACTTTCAGCACTTTATTTGGTTTCATCCATGAGAATCTGAGGCACTCATCAACAAATTATAGTTTAAACGATTAACACATTCCCGTTGCGACCATTACTTTCCAAGTTTATAACCATCAAGATCTTAATTACTTGCACAATACATATCGATGACTGCTTTATTTCTTCTCTGGTCCTTTCTCGATCAACTTTGCATCTTTACACTGAGGGCCTTGCCTTGAATGTACTTTCTAAATTACATCTTTTGAGCGCCTGACCTTTACGTGGTAAAGAAATGGGCAGATATAGGCATAAAGCAAATTGTGGTTCTTTCAATATTGTTCTTCTTTCTCTGTGCTGCACTCACGTACCTAATCTGAATACAAGTTCATCCATTGGAATGCAACTTTACTTGTTAAAAAAAGTAGTTGCTTGAAGCCAGAATGTTTACCTGTCAATAATGGAGATAAATACTTCCATTAGTACAGCTTAAGCAATATACCAAGTGTGTTTTTCCCAGGAACATGGAGATGCAATTGTGAAAAAGGCCTTGGCTAACTGGAATGATGTGAGAGAGTTCAATGGTGAGACGCTTTTTGATTCGATGAGGCTCAACCCTGTTCAACGTTATTTTGCTCCACCAATCTTTCCTGCTCCGGTTGGTCTGGATGCTCCTCCGGCAAGTGTGACCTCCACTGCTGAAGGTACGTGCTCTAGAACACAATACTGTCTCTCCCTTTAAGCACATACATATATAAAAGCATTGTGTAACTGATCCTTACGATTTTGGGTTCCATTTAATATAAAGATGTTCGTTTGTCCAGCTGTGATTGTTGCAAAATGAGCCTCATTCAATGCATATATATGTACGTGTGCATGTATGTGTTCCGTCCAAGCAATTGAAAAGCAACTAAAAAATTAGGTGGTAACATGTGCCTTTTTTGAGTGGGGGATTGGGGACGGGCAGGGCGGATACTCATGAACCCTTCACTTAGATGATGCTAAGTGAACGTTGACAAGATAATGCTACCACTAGGTAGATATGACTAGATGTAATGAGCACACGGCAACATGTTTATATTTGCATTTTTGTCATTTTACAAAAGGGCCTTGTCAAGTGAAGCGTGTTAAGATTACAAAGATGCAAGAAAAATTAAAGAGATGTGCAGGGTAAGGGAAAAAAAAAAACTAGCAGCACTTTCTGTGATACCAGAATAGTAAAGGCTCATGATGAATCATTGAAAGAATTTTTTTAAGCTCGTAGACCTGTGCTTACATCGGCCTATGTTTACGAACCGCGTTAGTGTTTAGTTCCTTCTCCAGGACTAAATGGTGCAACGGCTTTGGCATTGCGGGTTCAATTACCAAATTTTCGTCCTGCTGCACATCAGCCCATGTCTGCAGACCGCTCGAATGTTCAGATTCCTCCAGGATATCATGATAGTATTACTGCCGGATTGCCAACACAGCCCCTTGGTATCAATTTACAGAATGCCATACGTCGCCAAATGGACAATGCAGGATATGATAATGTTCTTCTTGAAGGCGATCATGTGATGGAAGAGATCCAATCATGGTTTGCTGAAAACACACCATGTAATGACCCGTTCTCTGAGACCCCGTTATCCGCTAATGGTTTTGTTAGGGGAACCGGCAGAGGTGTTATTGGCTGGCTCAAGATAAAGGCGGTGCTGCAGTGGGGGTACTTCATCAGGAAGAGAGGTGTCAGACTCGTGGAGTTAGACCAACCAACTATCGAAGTCCGGGCTTGTGCATAGTTCTTTCTTTGCTTTAGGGAAGATGATTCTATTCCTGATAGAAATTATGGTAATTCTTTCTTAAATGGTGGTATTATTTCATTGCTGATATTCTTCATCTGTATATAGAACAGCTTTGTCGAAAGCCTTCTTAAGCGATTACTTTTTTTCATTGGAAAGTGTCTCTCTACCTTAGTTCTTTCGACATCTTTCTTCAGGAAAGTTCTCTGATGTATCACATGTAAGGAATGCAACGTCATACCATTCAAAGAATGTACTTGAATTCTACGCTTATTATGCATTAGAATTGCGACCAAATCCATGGAGACCCATGTGACAAGTCTTGCCTACTGCTGCCATCCAGTGGTAATGCAGCCTTTTCCCAGAATTCATGCATTGTCAACCCTCATGATGTGTTTGGTTTAACATTTTCAAAGGGCTTTTAATCTCTAAAGCCCTTGGAAAAATGCTCAATCGTTTAACATTTATTTTAAAGTAACTTTCAAGTAAAAGACAACGTCAGGAAGGTTAAAAGCCCAATATTAGTAGGGACTTGCATTAAACTTTTAGCATTTGGTCAAATGTTGGAACTCATTTTTTTCCTCCAAAACAACTCTTACTCATTCTTCAAATTTCCGATTTTTTAAATATGTTTTTTTACCAAACAACATTTATCTCAAAATTACTTCTCAAAGCATAATTTATCAAAAGGCATTTACATTTATCCAAAATCCTTTAGGCTAAATTACTTTACATTTTTCTAATAAGCTTAAACCACTAAACCAAACGCACCCTAAGTTCTCTCGTACCCATTTCCCTGGCCTTCTCTTCTTGTTTTCTCAGTCTTTGAAATGGTTTACTTGAATTTCTCTATAACGAGCTTTGATGCAAAGCAGCTCGGGGTCTGTTTGATTTAATATCAGGTGTGCACTAGAATTTTGTCCTTACGATAGGATCGAGTATTTAGATCTTTCATATTTACTGGGTCATTCCACAATTCCTTTACGTCATGAACTACTTAGAAAATTTAACATTCCTATAAGTTTATACATCATTAAATTCAATGGCTACGTGATACTCTTGGTTAAGAAAACATAAGTCCATTGAAGATATTGTAAACATAATCTCATCATCCTAAACCTACCGTTCATTTGCGGATTCCGAATCTCCATACAGCAATATAGTCAAATGCTCTTTAAAGCCACCTTGCAACTGTATATTTAGTGGCTAGTCACGTTGATTATATTGATCCCGGAGCGTAGCCCTTCCACACAAACGTATTTTGTGCTTTGAACTGGATGCATCACTTAACGTTAACATAGAGAAGCAAGTCAAATTTAGGTGAGGGATTTTGACATTCAAACACAAAGTTCGTTGGTCGATTACACTAATGCTCCGTTCGTTTCGCGGAAAATAACTTTCAGGAAAATATTTTCAGGATTTTCCGGTGTTCGGGTGGGCGGAAAATCACGGTCAACGGAAAATATTTTCCGTTGATCAGAAAATTCCTTCTTTGCAGCTTGGAAAATGTTGTCCTCTTTTCAAAAGAGGAAAACATTTTCCAAGCCTCGCCTCTTCTCTTCCTTCGGTTCTTGTTCTCTCTCTCTCTTGCTCTCCTTGCTACGAAGTCGGCTTCGACGACGTCCTTCTTCGAGACCAGCCTCCGCCCTCCCTGGCCGCTCCTGCTCGCCTGCTCTGGTCGGGGCGCCGCCGCCACCGCCGCGCTCCGCCGCCACCGCCGCGCTCCGCTTCCCCAGCGGCTCGAAGTCGCTCAGGAGGATCCGGCTCAAGAGGGAGCTCCGCGGCGGCGCCGGGAGGCTTGCGGGGAGATCTGTCACTAGATCCGGCGAGCTCGGGTGAGATCAGCCGAGCCTCGAGCTCGCCGGATCTGGCGGCGGAGCTCGCGGCTCGTCGGATCCATGCAAGCTCGAGCTCTGTCGCCAGATCCGGCGAGCTCGGGTGAGATCGGCCGAGCCTCGAGCTCGCCGGAGTGGCCACCGGGTCTTGGTCGGCCTCTAGGCAACCGGCCATCGTCAGGCCGGAAGGAGGCGGCGGCGGCGGAACGAGGAAGGAGGAGGAGGAAGGAGGCGACGGCGGACGAAGCCACTCGGGAGGAATCGGGAGGAAGAAGGAGGAGGAAGGAGGAAGGAAAAAAATAATAAAAATTTCTATTTTAAAAATATAAATAACTAAAAAATCATTTTTAAAAAAATATAAATAAATAAAATAAATTTTTTGGTCAATTAAAAATATTAAAATTCAATTTTTGATAATTTTTTTCAGGAAAATGTTTGAGCTAATGAACAGTGGAAAATATTTTCCACTCAAATTTTAGATTTTGGCCGAACACCGGAAAATAGTCATTTTCCTGGAAAATAACTTCCAGGAAAATGTTTTCCGGAAACATGATATTTTCCGTGAAACGAACGAAGCCTAAGTGAACCATTCAACCCAAAGTATAGAAAATCCAAACCAAGCATTTGTTTCTCTTATATATGAGGGTTATAAACGTATACAGATGAAGCATAAGCTTGGCACTATCGAATGGCTTAAAGTTTGCAGCAATACTATGAAGGCAATTGCCACCAGATAGAAGCCATGGCTCTAAATAGATAAATAGTTACCTTTTACTCCAGTTTTATCTTCAACAAATGCCCACCAGGCAGGAAAGGCACGTGGCAGGTATAAATTAACACTTTCCAAGAAGGGCGGAACCGAAAAACTTCAGTCACAAAAGCCAACATGTATTGCTTCTCACACCGATGTCTGCAGCTTCGGAGAGTAGAGGTCCACCCACAGGAGCAACACGAGCATAACCACCACAAAATCTTGAACAGAGTCATTCTGAATCAGAGATTTCATCTTCATCCTCGTCCAGTATGTAGACCAGGGCCCGCTTTCTTGCAGCTAAAACACAAGCCACACCTCTACTTGCTGTCTCCATAAAAACATGAACTTGACTTCAGTCTAACGTTCCTTGAATATATGGCCATAACTAACGTGATGTTTAGATACCTTTGTTGGGTAAAAGCAAAAGTACAACACATGCATTATGCTAAAACACAGGCGGGAAGCAAACCTTGGTGCCTAAGGAGGCTATGGTATGTATGTAAACCATGAATGCTCTACAGTATCTTGCTATACTAGATACCATGATAGTATCTATCATGATGAAAATGTACAGGTTTTCAGTCAGTAACTGGACTGCAGTGAACCTACCATAAGAAGATTATTCTCTAACTTGTGTGGCCTCTAAAGATTCACCTTTTTTGCACTTTGACCTCTCAATTGATTTAAATTTAGGGGAAAACCTGATACTTTAGTATATTACTTCTTCAACTGAAAAAAAAGATTATTCTTTGGAGCATAAGTTTGCACTTCTTCAAACTGTGGGAACAAACATGAAGTGGTCCATTAAAGAGACATAATGTACTTATGCCAGTCATATTTAAACTTAAGAATAGGCTGTTAAGTGAAAATGTAGTAAGGAGCATGGACAGTATTTATTCAGTCCACTACCTAGTCAACAAGATGGAATTGTTGCTAACACTTGCAAGTTTATCAAGCATTGATACACAACGGAAATAGTATGGGCAACATAAGTTTCCAAATCCAAAAATGCAGATGGACATGGTAAGAAGCTCAAGGAAAAAAAATTCAGGACTATAAAATTGATGGCATGACTATGATTTAATCCTTAGCTCAGTTGTATGATGGTGTCAAAAATTCTTACCACTAACTGACAAGGGAGGGACAACATTATGGGGAATGCTGCGAATCTTCTCATTCTCCATATCTAGGTGTAATATAGAGTCCTACATGCATAGTTTCACTGGGTTAGTGTTTCAGGAGTGAGCATAAGATAACCGAGCAAAAAATGTTCTCACAAAATAGGAGCAAAAATGGCACTTCTTACCTATTAGGGACATTCTGACCAAAAAAATAAAAAATCAATTAGGGACACCACATTCTTAACATACATACAGGTAGAAGGCTTTAACTGCCAAGATAAGTTGGAACTTTTGCAGTTATGGTAAGGCAGAAAGTAAAACATCCTTCAGAATTCCCAAGCGTGAAATAGCATGTCCATGCACATAGGAGGAAAGACTAAGCTGCTGCTCCTCATGCTGATGAGGAAAGCATATAAATAAAAGATAGGAAGAATAAAATTCCAGTGTTTTTGAAACCGGACAAGTGGTTCAACTGGTCAAACTGGTAGAACTGTGCTCCACCAGTTTAACGGGTTTAACATATTGCATGTGATGTCATCTGATAGGATACTCCACATATATTAGATTACACGTGTTCAGATTAATAGATGCCTGGCTAAGTCGGCAGAGCCTCGTTGAGGACAAATGACAGCATTCAAGTTCTCAAGAACATCATTTAATTTTCTAAAAGATTAAGCCAATAAGGTCAATGAATAATAATACACCACCAAATTGAAGCAAGAAGACGCTGGAGTGAATGGTTGGTATGCTTGTTAGTTACAAGAGGTCACAGTTCCAAACCCCAACCCAACTCCAACACTCTTCCTTTAAGCTTTTTGAATGCCCAGAACTGGTCCAAACTAGTTGACAGGATTGTGGGTCAACAGTAGACAGCTACGCCTGATAACAATAGGGTCAATACCACCAGTTCTTGACCACTACTGTTTCTGCTGTGAAACCAGACTGGACAAGTCTGGTTCCCGATCCAACTGGAGCCAGTTCTTAAAACACTTAAAAGAACAGGAGTTGACTAAAAAACAATTTTCCTTTTGCCATCAATGTTTTGAATAGTGAACTGATGTGTATCAGAACAAACAGAACTCAGCAGCATCCTATACTTATCACGAGTACGAAATCAATATGCTAGCTCAGGATCCAATAGTTACCTTTAATTGGTACAACTCCCAGTTATTTGCCTGAGTGGTTCCTGAAATATGCACAAATGGAAGGTCACTGGCCTGCAAGATCATCATCCAGGCATCTCCCAAGTTTTCACCAGTATCATTTATCTTATTTAGCAACATAACGATTTGAAGTTCCTATTTCAAAATAAAATATATTAGCCACATCCACAAATTCTTAAAGTATGATATACAGAGCTCTTACCTTATATAGAGCCAAATCCACACAATGGTAACCAGAAGGGATGCACAACAAGATTGCTTCCAAAGGTCTTCCCTGCTTCACATTGCTTGAGTCATTCATAAATCCCCTCACTACAGCTATACAGTTTGTAACATCTAAAAAGGACTCGTCGGGTATTTGGAAGGAAATATAATCTGTAAACCCAACTTCCTGAGTCAGATTACATGAAGCAAATTCAGAGGCATCCTGCAGAGCCATACGAAGAAATGATTAGCATGACAAAGTAGTTGTACTCTGCACATGCAGATCTCCAGATAAAATTGTTCAGATTAAGGGTAAATACCTCATAGAAGGACAGTGAAATTGGAATGTATCGGGTGGATGCTGAAACTGATGTAAGAGGGAATAGAGGCAATAAATTCTTACAATGTATGTTTTTTGAAATAGTAGAAAAAGGCATCTGGGCAGCTTCCTTGAAACTGTAAAAATTCAAAATTATTCCTAATCAGTAAACATGAGATATGGCATTATCACACACAATAATTATATGCTAATCAGAAAGCCCAATCCAAAAGATCACCCAGCTTAAGTCTCCATGTACATTGTCAAGTAATCAACATGAGATCGAATAAGAAACACTAGATTATTAGGTAGAGGATAAGTCAAAAACTATTGTTGAGTACAGCCTCCAGAAGACAACCCCCCACCCCCAAAGGTTTCCTTTCCTTTTCTTCCTTCTCTTGGTATAGTCTCAAGGCTCTGGCCACTCAGAGAAGGAAATATAAAATATGGGTTTTATTGTAACAGGAATTGTCAAGATACCTGAATTAGCCAAATGAGAAATGAATATTTTGGCTCAACTAAATGATGAGTTGGGTGAAACCAAAGCACAAGGTTTTAATTGAAGGATTGCAATGTTTACTAAAACCATTTTGGACCTGGACCATCATACCCAAACTTCTGTTATGCATACAAAGAGATCAAGGATTTCACATTTGGTACAATTACAGCAATGAGGACCAGACTTGGAGGAGGGAAAAAATCAATCACTTCAAATGACAGATGACAGCAATGATTTATCCCAGAGTTCATATATTTCCCACTGAGGTAGCATGCATAAAACACTTGGGAATGGAAAATCTAGATATAGCATAAATACAAAGAATTGACAATGAAAGAGCAACAAGAC
The DNA here is from genome assembly GCA_017140165.1 of Eucalyptus shirleyi. Classification (NCBI taxonomy): domain Eukaryota; kingdom Viridiplantae; phylum Streptophyta; class Magnoliopsida; order Myrtales; family Myrtaceae; genus Eucalyptus; species Eucalyptus shirleyi. Next base: position 43,671,100 of record CM029450.1, read on the forward strand.
ACATTCAAAAAAGAACTTCCATGCACGAACAAGATTCTATTAAATTTCAAATTTCCAATTCTTTTGTCGATACCTGTGTTCCATCAATTGAAACTCCTTTGCAAGTGTCCTTCGCAAACATTTGCTGTCCCCAAATCCTCCAAATTGTACTAATTCTTTGACTCTCTCCATTGTTTCTCTGAAACAATAATGTGTGTAAAACATCTTACTGACCTGACAACATACATCAACGCAGAAAAGCGCATGAAATTACATTTGATTTTCAAAAGACTTTCCAGTCCAATGAGAAACAACAATCAACCCATCAATTTCAATCCCCGTTACTCTGTGGTTAACAACACAGTACTGGACCAAAAATAACCACAGTTGAAGCCCAGCAAAGCACCCTAACTTGAGTCAACCTCATCTCGTTGTGCTCTTAAAAGTAATTATGAAGACAGTAGCAAGATGACTTAAAATGAAGAGCCAACCCTCAAACAGGAGTCATTTACAATTTCATATCCTGAGTTTAGCAACTAATTTGGTCACATCGCAATGAAGCAGGAGTGAGCCACTAGAGTGCATGAAAAAAATACTAGGCTTGACAGGATACCACTCTGACATTTAAAGCGTGACCAAGGTCCATTACACCATGGAATTCGAATCCTCTGGCTCAAAAATGGATAGCACAACCTAGTGAAGGGCTACAAAAATTTGCTGCTAGAGTACATGAAGAATATACTAAGCTGTCGACACTTCACAGTATTCAAGCCATTGCCTCATCAAATTTCAGCTACAAAGAATGAAGAGATGGCCCTCCCTTGGAATTAGAAGGTTAGCCCACCCTTGGCATTAGAAGGTTATGTCTAATTATGAATCCAGTCATCATGTCTGAATGATACATATGATTCTATAACTAGGGCCAGGTTAACCTTTTCTTATTAGCTGAATGAAATTCATTAAGAAAACCAAGGAGGAGCAAAACTCACAGATAGTTCACAAGAGAAAAAATTTATTATTCAATGGTTAGCCATTCTATCAACAATAATGACATGTCACATCTCAGCCCAAGTAAAGTTAATGTTGACTGAAATGACAGGAAAAAAAATTAACTTTCAAGGAGTATACAAGCCATTTCTACTGGAAGCTTTCCATACATGGCAATGCCAAACGGTCCACTTGGTGACTCCATCAGGTATGAACAGGTACTAACTAAAGATTCAGGGGCTCTGGGTGCCGTATTGTAAATTAGGAACTGGACAAGTTAGAGGAAATCACTTACAAATCAATGTCAATTTCTTCATCAGCCTCGGATAAATCCAGAAGCTGCATAACAGGATCTTGATCATACAGAAACTTCAAGAACACGACAACAAGTTCACTGTCGAAATTCATAAGAGTAAATAGGGATTCACCATAAGGACTGAACCTGATGGACAAAAGTTAGACAAACCTATTGTATGTTAAAAGTTGATCACTTGGCTCTGACATAAGTTGCTTTATACATTTCAGAAGCCAGCTGAAGAAATTTGCAAACTGAAAGAGAAACAAAACCAAAACCAAAACCAAAAGTATCAGCAACATGCACATTATCAACCAATACAAAATGCTTACACAACTGGCTCAAGAATCTAGGATCCTACCAATATTCTGAGCTTCTCTAGATTTCAATGGTCACACTGGCAATATTTTCATTTTGAAACAAGAAAGAATGCATGTCTTCAGGGTAGTATGTGCGAAATTGAAAAGGCATCAACAAACCCTAAGTTGTCCAGGTGCAAGAAGCAAAGATTAAAAAAAGTCATGCAATTTCTCTTTGGCCCTTCAAATACATGATGATATCAGCAAACAACAATGTGATATTGTCAGCATTTCATCATGGTCTTAAAAGGTGCAAAATGGAACTTTGTTAGACAGGTTCAAGTCATGTGCAAATGCCTGGTCAACAGTATCTTCTTCAAAATCCCAACAAAAAAGCTCATATTTCAAATATATAATGCTATTCGACTTAGAATGATATGTCATTCTGAGCACACAAGATCTTGTGTCTTCTATCCACAAGTAGTTCAACTCCATGTTTAAAATTTAGGAATATAGTGTGACTAAAGACATGCACGATGAGAGACGGGCAGGATTTTAGAAAATAGTAGCAAACAGGAGGTATCAAGAAATGTAGAGAAATCATAACAAAGATTGTAAAAGGCTACCTGCTGCACAACAGAGGAAAGCACCCTTATGAATCGCTCAACCTGTACAAGCAGCATTCCAGCCTTTTCTACTGCATTGTCCACAAGTGTCTCATCCAAACCAATACCCAGGTAATGAGAGCGCCATCTCGAAAGACCCCTGAGCTCACCCATTCTGAAGCCAATAATTTCTACAGCAGGCTGCTAGGTAAATTAACAATGTAAATAACAATAAGACAATTAGTTAACCCCACAAGTCGAATATCCTCTCTAATCAAGGAAACTGACACACTCATGAGGGATAAAGATAACATCGAACATATAAGTTAAATGCTAAACAGCAATAGGAACCATCGATGTTTAAATTTTTTGAATGAAAATGTTTCACACAGCAAATGGCCATTACGAGCCATCCTTATCTTTCAACTGCAAACTGTGTTTGAATTACACAGCATACGCTAGATTCTCTGACAAATAAAAGTTATCTTGGAAAAATCATTAAGAAAATGGAGCCTAGTCTGCCATGCAATTCATGCAAGCAGGCTGGAAGTTTGGAATGTTTGTGTGAAATGATCAAATCCTGGAAAATGGAGCCTAGTCTACCATCCAATTCATGCAAGCAGGCTGGAAGTTTGGAATGTTCGTGTGAAGTGATCAAGTCCTGCCCAAAATGGCTGTGTGTGTGAGGGGGAAGGAGAGAGAGAGAGAGAGAGAGAGAGAGAGAGAGAGATCTTATTTATGTGATAGTTGTGGACTATAAACACAAAGCTGACAGGAATTCTTGATGTTTTTAAGGAGACAAAGCCCCAGCCCTTGTGTTGTTAGCTTGGAAAAGGGTCCCTTCTTTAAAACATTCAAATATCAAACTACATCTCTATCCCATAGCTTACGCTTTTTGATTAGTTAGATTTGGTCCCACAAAATTTTATGTGGAATTAGAGGAGGAGGTTTCAGGCTTAAAACTCACCTTGCTACCTATTTACCTCCCCAATTATCAAATTTCTATCCTTCAATCTAAGGCCAAGTCTTAGCCTACGTGAGAGGGGAGCATTATAGTAATTAAGTACCACATCTTTATTTGATAGATAATCTTTTAGATGACTTGGCAATTGTTCCACAAAATTCTACTCTGTCATGAATGCACATTTTGAGTAAACAACAGGAGAAAGGAGCCCCGAAGCATTGATACAGACCATGGAGTTAAAGAAAGTTCATAAACTTTCAAAAGAAAAAAATAGGCAGGTTTTTACAAAAGAGGAAAATTGTATAGGAGCTGTAAAGGATAGATATTTGGATAACCACCATATTTTTTTGGAATTGTGGTGGAAGTTCTTTAGACAGTAAGTCCTTTTTTGAATTATCTTAGATAAATACGAGCTTATGGGTGGTAATTTGTATATAACAGGAACCCCATGATGCTCTTCAATAGAATTACATATCAAAAAAGTAAAAAGAAGAGAGTCTATAACCTTAAAGAAACTAACAGGAAACATGATTTCTCACCATAGTAATAATCAACAAGAATGTGCATTGTACAAGAGAGTCCTGAACCCAGGAGAAGGAACCGATCTAATTAGCAACAGCCCTACAGTGTGCATGTGCAAGTGCAGACACCTGTGCAAGCACATGATCGCATGCATGTGCTTGGGCAATGCACATGTTTACAACACACACAAAATTGCCCATATGTATGGAGAGAGATCTGGCAGAGAAGATATTGGATATATATTTTCTTATAGATGATAAAGGATTTTAATTAAAGAAAAATTTTTAACGCATCAGTTTACAAGGATAAAACAAAAGAAAAACAAACAAAAATAAAACATCAGAAGACCATATGAAATCAGAACATGATGCCCAAAGCCATTTAAAAGGTACACCACCAAAACTATCCAAGATTTCAAACCCTACTTTTTTGTTGCTTTCCTTCCAAAGGCACCACAAGCAATAAGGGTGTGGCGCTACAAGACTTCTTAGAAATTGATCCTCCTAAATAGGCATTCCAACAACTAAAAAGCTGGATGGCATGTCTAGGCAAGGAAATGATCATTTGGGATATTGAGTTTATGTATTATATTATTCCAAGAATTCCGTTGCCTCTGAGGATGCTTTTGTGTGGAACGATGAAAAAGATGGAATCTTTCCAGTAAAGTCTCACTACAAGCTGCTCAATAGGGAGAAAGTTGGTAGTAGAACGGATTTTCCTCAAAAAGTGACTTGGAAAGTGAGGGATCTGATTAGAGTTTGGAAAGTGAGGGTACTTATTAAAGTTTATCTATTTGCCTGGAAAGCAACTTGGGAATAAATCCTCACTTTAGATAACCTGCAACAAAGAGGCAAGTACTGGTTAATAGGTGTTTCCTCCGCAAGGAGGAGGCAGAATCCGTGCAACATCTCCTCCTTCACTGTTCATAGACAAGAATGGTTTGGACAGTTTCCTATGCTTGCACCAAATTATCTTTGGGTTATTGGAGCTTTTATGGAGCAAGAACTATGGGCTTGGCAGAACGTTTGTTTATAGTGCCACAAGAAAAGAAGGATTAACTCAATTCCTCTATCCGTTTTTAGGCTCATTCGGAAGGAGCTAAACAAGAGAGCTTTTGATGGAGAGAGATCTTCCGTTTGTTGAAATTTGGCTTAAAGTTGTACACTTTTGGTATAGTGGAGACTGCATATGAATCTAAATGACTTGATTAATATGGTTGATGATTTATCTTGTATTTGAGCTCACTTTTGGTTTTGAGAGCTGTTCTGCACAAGGCTTTAATTTTGGGCACTTTTCTTATATGGGTTTGCAACCCCTTGGTGTCCTATAGTTGAACTTTTGATCTATTGAAAGAAACTTAACTTTCCTGAGGATTTTTAAGTTATTCCAACTATCCTATATCACAACATTGTATGTAATCATGTAGTTTCAAGTACAAACACTAACATCTCACATATGATTTTGTGCTAATCAGCATAACCATCATCCATGTAGCATGTTTTTATTGAGCACAAAAACGCTCCATTAAGTCATAGTTGCAGTTCCTTTTATGAGTAAGATTATCGTGACAAAAGGGTGCCTCTACAACCTAAAGTCAAGATCTAAAAAGTTCAAGAGAAACTCTGGATCCAAAGAGATACCAACACATTCCCAAAACATTTAGGCAAGTGTATTACAGACATCTAATATAAAGACCCGCATACAAAACTCGTTTGAAGTGGTAAAATCCAAGCATTTAGGCAAGCGTATTACAGACATTTAATACAAATCTATTTTGCATGTGAGTAAGTAAACCATTCTCATTTACTAGGACATAACATCTTTAGCATTACTCTGCCAAAAGATGGTGCTTAGTCAAAAAAAAAAAATGGCAACCTAATTGGAAAAGTTGGTAAAAAATATAAACTAATGAATTCTCACATCTAAGTACATGAACAAATTGTTGTGGACAGAGGCTCTCATAACCAAGGTTAAGCATCACAGATGAGCTCAATGTTGGCTCAATTCACTATCATCTGAGCACCCGCCAGTTATTTTATCTGCTCATTTTCTTCTGATAACTGAGTTTTCATTCTCAATTTTAGCCTGTTGACAGTAATAATAACATAAGAAAGCAGAGTTTCACTTACTACATCAAGTCCAAGGAGTGGAATTGGTAGTATAAATAAGTCTTAACTTCTCCTAGGCTCAAATAGTGCTATTAGTAAGTAAACAGAGTTCAATATGATTTATTGATACAAAGATTGACTCCTGCAAAGATGGAAGCAGGCAATAAAGTTTTTCCTTTTGAAACAGAGAACATATCTCTATACCTGTTAATTATAACGTAAATGCATAAAAATTACCATACCCATACCTCCATTTACAGTATTCTGAAAGCCCAAACTTAGATCAAGTTCATATTCAAACCAATGATTATGACCTATAATTTCTATTATACGCTTACAGTAGAGATTGCCAACTTGTTAAATCAGAATTAAATCAGATTTTACCTCACCCTTTCCAGCCACTCAATGTTAGTAATCCATATCATTGCATATGATAGGTTCATATAAGAATTCAACATCAGGATGTTTTGAAAGATATGGTGTGTCTCAAAATGTGTGAAGCATAACTTACTATAACAAATTCCTACATCCATCTGATCACCATCCAAGACTGTTCTGTGCGATGCTTAAAACTCAATAATTTATCAGAGAGAAAGGCCAAATGCAAAGGTAATAACGTGCACCTGCAGATGATTGAGGACAACCAGCTGGAGTTCTTTTCCAGCACCACAGACAACTTTTGATACACGCTTCATACCCTACCATTGAACAAACTAGCAGACTAAGATTATAAATACCAACCAAAAAGAACAGAAGTCCTATAGCGACACCAGAACTTAAAAAAACCAGCCGCACCACTTCACCCAGAGAATTAACAAGAAACTGATGGACTGCAGGACTGGTCCTAGCACCACCTAGAAGACTCAAAAATTCCTCCTGAGGAGAAGAGTCAAGACCTAGATAAGCAAACAAGAACAGTTAAATGAAGAACAATGAAAAGCCATCTACCGCTTTGTATTAACAGGACCACTAACCATGATCATTAATAAGGCTTGTTAACAAATCAAACTTCTCATGAAATATGTTCATGGCATCAGCCCACTGCTTGTGCATGACTGATAATGATGTACGGACGACATGAAGTAAATCTTCAATGTTAGAAGCCTGTTGAGCAACTTGATGAAGTTCATTTTTACTGCAGACAGGAAGAGATTGAGAATCTAAGGAGGCATTCGGCAGATAAAGATTCTCAGATATCTGTTCTCATTTTATTTGAGAATGCAAACGGTCCAGAAAATGTGTTTGGTAACACTTCGAAAACAGTTGAAAGGAAAACTATTATTAAAATCAAAATTAGAAACTGAAGACAACTTTTCAGCGTTCACATTCTATCTGCAAACGTGGAGAATAACTAAGCCTCTTTTCTTATTGTGATGGAACACAAGCAAATCCTCACAATTGTCATCCTTAGAACGTACATCATTTTCACTCAAACAAGTTTTCTGTGATAAAACATTGAAACTAGTTTCCATAAAAACGAAAACAAAAATGTTATCAAAAACTTGGCAGGCCTCTAATTGTAGAGAACAAAAATGTTCTCTGAATCATGCAACAATGTTCAAAATTTTGCAAGAGTAACTCCTGCAATTTTGTCCCATCACTTTCAACATCTGAACTACATTGATTTCTAGATGTTTCTATGGAAAGATGGTATGATACTTGAAGGTCAGGTGACAACCTTAACAAGCATGAATAAAATCAATCAGGCTACGAAGTATGAGGCATCATGTAGTTCAGCTTACAGTGACTCTTGAAAGTCAACTTGGGCATTTAAAATTATCAGAAGGAAAGTTCTTTTATCATGCAAAGTGTAGAGTAAATTCCAAGAAAAATGCCTCAAAATTGCTCCATGTTAACCATCAGTTTCATTTTAAGGTTGATGATAATATCCTGAATTAATGAGTTTTACTTTCCGTAAAACCAAACAAAATTGATACCTCTGAAACATATATCAGTGCACATGAACAATTTTAATATAATTGTAATGCGGAGTCCAATTACTACTGCACAAACTTTTAAAAAAAAAAAAAACAGTTTCACCTAAAATTTGAATAACACTAAATGCAAGCGCAATTTTACCTCTTTTGGAATATTGAAGTATCAAGCACTAAGCAATGAAAGCCATGCATACTATCTCCAACTGTTTGACACCCTCTTGATTCAACAATGTCTTCAACAAGTTCTCCTGAGCATGCAACCATCAAATGACAAAGATCCTTGGATAAAACCACCTAATGATAACAATTACATGGCAGTTAGCTTGCTCTGGTGAAACATCTGACATGATATCTGGAATAATCCAATGACAGGAATAAACTTACAGTAGGTACATTTGAAGTTTAGCAAAAAGTCAGCATCTTACGTCTATAAAATATTATCCAAGCTGTTTGACATTTTTATAGAAACATGTTTAGTTACCACTGAGCTTTTACTCGATAGTTTCTCTATCAAATTCCAATAAGGTGTTCATGAGAAGACAATGTATCTGATCACTATAACTTAAATATCACAAAGTGAATGAAATTCTTTGCTGGTCACCAAAGCATTTTGAGCAAGAAACTATGCACAATTCACAGTAATTTTTTGTTTCATTTAGTCTAGGTTCCTTTGTTTAACTTTAAGTTTAGCTTGATCACCAATTGTTCAAAAAGTGTCTTTCAAGGTTTATTTTGTATTTTCTTTTCCTAATGCATGGGAAAAACCAGAGAAAAGACAATTTAACATCTGGTGAAGTTGAAATATATTGGAAGACTAATTAGGAAGGAAAATAAAATTAGTCCCAGCAGAGCAAAAAGACCTCCTATCATTAACCCATTAGTTGAAGAAACATGAAGGCTCTTGAGAGGCAACTATGTTAGTGTACCTTCCTCACAGCCGCATTCAGAAGTCGGCAAACGGTGTCTCTGTCCTTGGTTGTCATAGGAATATCACATTCATGTATATTCTGGTGCACATTCCCATGCATTACGGCAATCACACAGCAAGAAGCAATAAGTGACTGATTATCAAACTAAAAATAGCAAACTCAATATAACAAAGCAACTATACAAATAAAGTCGAAACAGAGAGTTAAAAAAGCTTCCAAACTAAAATGACTAGTGGAGAGTGGAACTGTGCTATTTCTACAAGGTCAACTTAAAGATCAACCAAGCACCATAACATTCATTTTTAGGTCAGGTCAATGATGGAACTAGAAAACAGAGAGAAGCAACAACTTAAGCAAAAAATGTAAACTTCATGGGCAACAGCACAAGTGCGGTATAGGCACTGATTCAACTTTTCTGAAGGCTGTTAAATGCACTTACCTCAACACCAGACTACAGAATATCTACATCACATTGCAACTTGGAAGGCTTTAAATTAGCAGTTCTAAATTGTGGTTCCAACAAAACTTAGTATTCCTGCCACTGGCATCTTTTCAAATATATATATATATATATATATATATATATATAGACAACCCAGAAGCTCAACATTGAGCTAAATGAGCTACATCAATTTTCATAACAAGTGATTTCCTATAAAAAAAATTTAATTTTCCATCTAAAATATCTCATCTTAAAGTGAAAATTACCTGTTCTAGGTAAATGATTTTGGACTTGACTTTAGGTAGTCAACCGAGTCAAGAAATTGTGATCAAATCGTCATTGACAATTCACAAACTTGTATATAGATCTGAAAAACCTCCCACTAGGAAACCATACTCCACACTTATGGATCTGGTGATAGGCAGTGGACCCTAGGAAGTACATTTGGGAAAGTCCCAACAAGGTATTGTAACTATAAGGACTGGCTCCATGTAACTAAAGAGATAACTGATAGGAACCTAAATGATACTGATTTGGACAATTCTTCAGCATGCATTTCTAGACTAATCAAATGTCTGTTGAGAAGTTCATCATGTTTTCACGTTGAAACAGTACTAAACCCAAACATGCAGGAAAGTTCAGAGTACCCAAAATTCTAAATCTTCTAATAGCTGCACACCCACAGAGAGAACTATCTACACACAAGCATACACACTCATAGAACACTTTCGCCAACCGACGGTCGTATAGGCTCTCTCAATCTCCCTAAAAAAGAGCAGAAACTCAAGAGTCTAAAACAACAGCAGAAAGTCTGCACAGCAGGCTAACCCAGACAGACACCAAATTCTCCTTTAGGTGCTTCAACTGCAGTATAGACAGAAGGAGCACTCAGGGCAAACAACAAAAGCTTGGGATAATTGTGTCGTATCAAAGTCAGAGGTGTCATCTCTGAAGTGACCAATGGAAGTGAAATCTAGAACTTTTACAAGAATAACTTCACCTAGAATAGTTGTTTAATTAACCAGCCCATTACTTTCAGGCAATACTGATTTCTGCCATCAGATCCATTTATTAAGAAAGACTGCTCTTTGAAAGCAAGAAAGGGAAGTAGTCATCGACTGAATCCGATAGACTATACTGCTATTATTTGATCTGAACAGACAGGAGGCTTACAACATTTCCGATTGGAAAGACACCAAATATACTGAAGCACAAAACCCCATCTTTATCTCCGCTGCAAAGGATATTGAAACATTGCTTTGAAGAATTTGAGAGCTCTGCGAATGAATCTTGACCATCTCAGTTAAACCAGTTTCTCCAGATACTAGTCCAGGCATGCGAGGAACTCTTGGAGCTGGAGGGAAGAAACGAGTAGTGCGATCTTCAAATGCCAAAGAGTTGCCAGAAGTGTCCTATTAAAAAATGGATAAATATCATTCCAATGGGGAAAAAAACAAGAACAAGAAGATAAATATAACAAGAGATTAAAGTTAAAGAGTCAACAATCAGCAAATCAACAACTCACAGCTGACACCAAACATAAGTATTCAAAAACCTTCCATAAATACATATTGTAGCTGTTGAATAAGATTCTAAGTTTTAAAAAAGAAATATTTTAGTAAACCAGAATAAAATAACTACTTAACTGCAAACAAAGTATTAGATAGAACATGAAAGGTATGAACAATAAAATATTGTCCGTTAAGAGTCAAGATCAAGAAGTAAGATGAACTTTCTTAAGTTGAAAGATGCATACTCTATTCACTTGGGCATCCTCCTCCCAATTGAGACACACCACAGCTGCTGCATGGGACTTCAAGCTTCTTAACAATTTTCCATTCTGCTTAATATTTATACCAAGTTAGAAATAAGTATACCACAGTACATATAATTGCTGCAAGCACTAGCATATAAAAAGGAGCACAATGCATATCCACAGTTCCATAAAGATGGCTAGATTGGTAAGATAACATTCATATGTAAAAATAAGTTCTTCAAGAGCAAAACATAATCCATGAAGTGGATAATGATTAGTAAATCAGTAGACGTCTTAAAGAGACCTTTTGCAGCAGCATCAGCCAAGTTCTGAGCAATTGTACCCATGACCAAACAGCTAGCTTAATGACATAACCGGTAATCTATGAACTTTTCCACAGACAAGCATAATTGAGGCACATACAAATTCTGTCATTTAGGAATCACCCAAACTATTACCTTCCTAATATGACTGAACTGGACATATGTCACTTTAAATAATAGAAAGAAACTATTAATTTGATGAAAATGAGCGTGTCATGGATGACTGCTTCTATATGCTGTCTCGGTCATGTTTGGATTGGAATGAACCATTCAATCTAATTAGTTAAATGGATATATATATATATACACATAAAAGATACATGATATCATCTAAACCAAGGACTTTGCAAGTTTATGGCTATTCTTTTTAAAAATTATATGACATTGACGAAGATATGCATATTGCATGTATTGTACAAGTTATAAATGCTGTGTTGGTAATGCTTGGATTGGAATGAACCATTCACTTTAATTAGTTAAATGGTTTATTCATCTCTTGTAGTTTGTTGACCTATTTAAAAAAGGAGGCATGTTCAAAAAGAGTGTTTTAATGAGATCTGTTAAGCTTTTCATGCTCAGATTGACCTATCTAGCAGTCCACTGTTAATTTGACATTGGCAGACAGGACTCGTGAACATGGATTGCCATCTCTATGAGCAGCTATATGTTTGTTGAGCAATATTCCTGTTTGCAATGCATCATGCAGCTTTTGAGCAATTCAGAATCTTTCGCAAGAGAGATTAGAGGAGAACACATTCTGATGATATGGGATTGTTGCAGGAAGATTCCTAGTTGAGAAGTTGTGAGGGTAACATTAAAGTAATAACGTAGAAAACTTACTTCGACGTCATGCAGTGAAACTGTACCATCTTCTAGTCCCAAGACAACAACTTTGCCATCAGGACGCCAGCATAATGATGGTATACATTTACCTGGAGTACATTAGAATAATTAAGATAATCCAGTATAACGACATAAAATGGAATGTGCAAAGAAAAATGATTTCATAAACAACAACAACAACCAAAAAAGGAAAAAAAAAAAAAAGATAGAAAGAGAGCGGATTAATAATTTGTTCACCATAAAATTAATAGACAAAAAGGAAAAACAGAGAACACACATAAACCGAGAAAATGCTAATCAAAATTTGGGAAGTGAGGCAAACATCATAACAGTGCATACTATATCCGAAAGGGATATTGGTAGCTTGACATGGATTTCTTTGGGCTAGTAGATCATCTAAAGCTAGGGAATCTACATTTTTTTGGCAGCTTTCAATCTATTATCTTAATCCAAAAACAAATCTTATTGCTCAGCTTTGGAACCTCGAGGTGGAGTGGATCAATGAAAGCATACTTCAAGGAAGGATCACAAGTGTACAAGTATCTACAACTTAACATCTCAACAGAAACCACTCAAGGATTAGTTCAAGAAGCACTCAACTATGTTTTTCATATCCAAAAGGCAATATGATGCGTGAAGCATTCAGATGTTACCTCCTATCTAAATTATTCAAGTGAGAATAGATTAAAAAACCACCAAGGCTACGCATCTAATCCTAAGCTCTTACAAATTCGAATTACCAAAAGATAAAGTCATATAAGAACTTAACATACTTGGATGCAGCTCCCCCTACCCTCCTAGTCTCTTTGCTTTCTCCAACTCCTCCCTCCATGTATACATGTATGCAGCATAGCTTGAGATATATCCTATTCACAAGTTAAATTCCCAACAACAAACTTGATTAATTAAAATGATGTAACAAAATGCCCCTTGTAATCAGAAGAAGATAAATTAACTTCAAGTAATGCAAAATGTGCGAAACTTTCCATACTAGACTCTAAATTTTAGCATTACAAAATGTGAAAAACTTTCCAGCCTATACTAAATCTCTCCTTGTAGGGAACGCTCAATCAGTATAAGAAGAGGAGAGGAGGAGCCAGAAGTAATATTATGCTCAATCAGTAGAAGAATAGGAAGAAGCAGAGCCAGAAGTAATATTACACCGTGAGAGTCACCAACAGAAATTGAAGGAAAACTATATAGCCGCCTGACAACATTGAGATGGTATTTTGCAGGGGTTAAACCTGCCAACTCCAAGTGGGCATCAAGCATTTCTACATCTGACATAACTAGTCTTTCTAGCATAAAGGACATCCCCTCCGATTTGAGTTCTTTATCTTCATGAACACTTTGACTGGTGTAGCACAAAAGGGCAACAAGATAGCAGTACAGGAGTCGGGTACACTTCCGGTTGGTCTAAATGATTGTCGCTTATGGAAATCTCCTAAGGCACCAATATTATCTAGAAGTTTATAGGAATTTGTCGCACCTGTAAATAAAAATCCCTTCATTCAACTAATATCAGCTCAGGATTCTTTACTTGCGACTATGTCATATCCAAATTTTCCCTCCCATTACCATCATTCACTCTTCATTTTTGTGTAAAACACCAACTCCTTAAATCAACGTCATGTTCTCATTTAGACTTTCAAGCACTTCACCTCTATATTCACCAACTCTCCATCAAACGCAATTTGAACTGGATTGGCAATTGAAGTGGTTTATTTGAGGAAAAGGATCGTAGCACATTTAAGGAAAAGCAAAGGAGGAATAAGGCCAATGACTCAAAGGGCGCACACCAAGCCATCATTGAAGCAACGAACACACTGACTAACCAAAAAGGAGAACTTTCTTGAGTCGAAGCGATTACCAGGAGAGATTGTCCACAGCCTCTGCCAATTGAAGCGATGAAGCACCACCTTCGAGTCCTCCGTGACCATCGCCAGCAAATCCTTCTCCGGATTCCACTCCGCCATCTTCACCTGCCAATCGGAAGAAACCGAGCCAAAAACCTCACAAAACCGAATGGGATCACAATCGAATCGACCCGCCCATTATTAGGTCGCAAAAGAAGGCGGACCGGAGCCGAACTTGAGAAGCCAGAGGTTTGTCGAACTGAAGCTGAAAGGGAAGCACGTGCCGCGACCCTTCGTCGGTCTCCATAGCTGAAAAAGCTCCGGGAGCAGCCGAAAATGCAGCCACCAGCTGCTGGGGCAAGCCGCGAGGGAGCGTACGGAAGCGGCGTTGGCGGCAAATGCGAACAGAGATGGAGAGCTGGTGGTGGAGGTGGAGGGTGGAGCCCGAAAACCCTAGAAGAAAGCCTGAAGAGGGAGAGAGTAACGAAGTGCAGTGGAAGCTTGAGAATTTTGCAGAGAAAGATGGCGGAAGAGGAAAAACAGGCGGGAGAGAGAGGATTTGATAACGGGCCGAGCCGGGCCGGTTTGGGCCATAATCGGGCTTAACAAGTGGCCCTTCAATACACAAGCAAGCAGAGCCTTAGGGTCCATTCGTTTCACGAAAAATGGGCCATTTCCGAAAAATATTTTCCCAAAAATTATTTTCCAGGAAAATGACAATATTTCCTGATATTCGACTAAAACCTGAAAATATTTCAGAAAATATTTTCTAGTGTTTGGTAAGGAAAATATTTTCCGCTCGCCGAATTGGTGAACACGAGCATTAAGCTCGAGGCTTGCCAGATCGATGAGCGTGAATTTGAAATCGACAAGCTTGAGATTCACCTAGTCCGACAACTAACCAAGAAAGAAAAAAATAAGAAACAAAGAAAAGAAAAAGAAAAAAGGAAATTAAAAATAATTAGAATATAAAAAATAAGAAGAAGAAAGGGGAGGAGAAAGTGAGAATTTGTAGAGTTGTGAGATAAGAGAAATCAAGTGAAGAAAATGTTTTGTACTTTTCTACTTTTGAAGACTTTTTTCTTTTGATGGAAAACATTTTCCCCAAAGAATTCATTTTCCGTGAAATGAATGCTGGAAAATCCGGAAAATATTTCCCCAACGAAGGGAGCCTTAGAGAATATATCTTTGTAGGAGCTAGTTTGCTTTGGGCGCTCATTACAACCATTATGTTGCAGAAATAGTTTCTGAATAGAAATAGATTTTTCTATTTCTATTTCTAGAAAAGTTTTTAAGCAAAAATAACCGTTTGATAACGACACAAAATTTTTTCTTTTCAATCTCTCGGTCGGTAGACCAAATGACCGGCGACCGGCGACCGATGAAAGATTGGTTGACGAACATTAAAAAGAATTTTTATTTCTTATTTCTGTTCCAAAAAGAGAGAAGTAAAACTAATTTCTATTCCAAACCTATTCTGGAACAAGAATTTATTTCCGAAATAGAAAAATGGAATAGGTTTATCAAACGGATTTCTATTCCAGAAACAGGTTTGGAATAGAAAAATTGTTTCTAAAATAGAAATTCTGATTTGTCATGCACCCCCTTTGAGTGTTTTATAGTGGCGTTAGAAAATTAACTATAATAATGGGGCGCAGTCTTTTCCTACTCATAGTATTTACTAGTTGTGTGACATGATCATTTTGTGTTATGTTTGTACCGGTATATAAGTTGCCTATTACAATTTTACCGTATTACTAACATGTTGCTTTCACACCCATCAATTGGTACTAGAGCCACGCTTCCTTGCTCAACAAGTGGCATAGGAGTTAGACAATCAAAGATCGGTTGGACTTTGCTTAAGTCTTTGTCCATTTGCCAAGCCAAGGCATATGATGATGTGATCGAGAAGATTTTGATGGGTAGCACCATTCTTGAGTACTGAAAGTTTGAAAGTTGCACGCATGGGGAGGGATCACAACAACATTTATTCAAGAAACTTGAAAGAACTTGTGATTGATAGATGTTGGCTAGTCAAAGGAAATGATCCATCGTTAAAAATTCTCACTACTCAAGATAGAAGCCATGATGCAATGGGGGTTTCACCATCAGGAAGAGAGGTGTCAGAATTGTGTAGTTAGATGAACCACCTAAACAAAGTCTAGGCTCGATTCGATCGTTCTTACTATCACACTACGGAAGATATTCTTACCTTTTTTGTTGGATAGAATTTATCGTAACTTTCTCTTAGAGGAGACCTTATTGGTTACTTGTTTTTTGGATGACCCTATCATCATTCATGACATTATTCATACGTGGACAGAACAACTTTGTTTACTAATTTTTCATTAGATGGTATCTCTCTACTCTAATTCTTTCAACATCTTCCGTCAAAAGGTTCTCTAATTTTTCAAATGTAAGGAACACAGGGTATATCATTCAAAGAGAATGCTTAGATTATGCGCTAGTTTTGCATTAGCATTGCAATGACATTGATCAAGTACTATGTATTGAGTCTTGCCTGTTTGTTGCCATCCATGGGCACTGCCATCCATAGGCAATACAGCTACTTTTCGAAACGCATACACTATTAAATTATGATGCTAAGTTCGCTCAATATCCTCCATTTGTTCAGATAGTTTAAGAATGATGTTGAGTTACAAACATAGTTCTATAATTACTAAAATAGTAGCAGAAGCAAATTTTATAAGATTACACAATAGCTATGATAGAGGGTTTAGCCAAAGGTATTATGAGTACAGATTGCCTTCTCTTCGTTTCCTATCAATAGTATAGCTTCTCTCCATATTCCACTAGTATTCATGATCCCACCCTTCTCTTTTTGTTTTCTCGGTCCTTGAAAATTTTAACTGTAGTCTCTCCAAATCAAGCTTGTGTAAGACTGCTTGTGCATAGTTTGATTTTATACGCAGTTTGCATTGGTAGTGGATCAAATACCAATAATTTATTTTGTTGGTAATATTTATCGTTTCGTCTTATTACTAATTGTCGTTGTCACTATTTCCGCACTTATTTTGCATTGAGAAAGAGTACATTGATGACACAAAGATATACAAATAAATTAATAAAGCAAGTTAATCTCATAGTAGATTCAGCTAAAGTTGACCAAGAAGTTATCATAAAGATAATTAATAAACACAAGAACAGAAATATCACATATGCACATTTTACATGCATACAATTATATATACAGATACGATTACTATCTTGATGCATATGATCAAACACGAAGCTATTCCGTCTTTAAGAGTTTCTCCTTTAGATTGACAATAAATCCTAGAGAACGAATGATAAAATTAAACATTTTTAGATTCTTGTATATCTGTACATCATTAAGTATTTTGGCTATATGATACTCTTTTCAATAATATGAAACATAATCTCATAATCTTAAAACCATTTAATTGCAAATTTCAAATCGCTCATATTGGAAGATAGTATTTGTTCTTTAATGCCACCTTGTCACTATATATCTAGCCAGTCATATTGATTATAGTAATCCTAAAGATTGACCCTTTCACACTGACCCTTTCACACGAGTGTTTTGTACATTGGACTGGATGCATCATTTAACAGTGATGTTCAACATTCAAATGCAAAGTTTGTGGATTGACTACACCATGTAATCCATTCAACCCAAAGTACAAACAATCCAAACCAGACATTTGGTTCTCTTATATACTGAAATAATAAACATATAGACATGAAGCAAAAGTTTGGCACCATGAATAGCTGTCAAAGCTTGCAGAAATACCATGAAGACAGTTATCCACCTAGATAGAGGATAGGTCAATATCTTTTAGTCGATTCTATCTAACTCAATAGATAAAGAGGTAACTTTCACGCCGCTTTTTCTCTTCAATGAATGCCGCCTAGCAGAAAATGTTCATGGCAAGCATATATTATAACTCTCCAGAAAGGGTGGAGCCTAAGAGCTTCAGTCAAAAAGCACATATGCTTTGCTTCTCACACTGATGCCTCCTGCAGCTTCAAGCATTAGAGGTCCACCCACAAGAGCAACATGAACATTACTGCCGTAAGTTCACAAACAGACGTTCATTCTGAATCTGAGATTTTATCTTCATGCTTGTCCAAGTATGTGGACCACGGCCTGCTTTCTTGCAGCCAAAACACAAGCCATGTCCCTACTTACTGTCGCAAAAAAAAAAAAAAAAAAATTAACTCGATTTCTCTCCAGTGTTCCTATAATATGGCCATAACTAATGTGATGTTTTAATAGCTCTGTAGGGTAAAAGTAATGAGTACAATACTTGCATCACGCTAAAACACAGGCTGAAGCAATACTTGTGTACCTCAAGAGGCTATGGTATGCATGTGAACCATGAATGCTCTACAATATCTTGATATACTAAATACCATGATAGCATCTATCATCATGAACATGTACATACTAGTTCTCACTCAGTGACTCTGACCACCATAAGAAGATAATTATTCTTTTTGTATTTGTCTGGCCACTAAGATTCATCTTTTTCGCACTTTGACCTCCCAATTGATCTAAATTAATAGGAAAACCTAATACCTTAGTATTTTTCTTCTTCAATTAAAAAAATACCCTTCTTTGAAGCATAAATTTGCACGTTTCCAACCATCGAAACAAACATGAAACAATCCATTAGAGAGGCACGACCGCAATGTACCAACACCAGTCATATTTGAACTTAAGAGTAGGTTGTAAAAGTGGAAATTTATTAAGGAGCATCAACAGGATTAATTCAGTTCCACCACCTAGTCCATGAGATAAATTTGTTACTAACACTAGCAAGTTTATCAAACAATGATACATAAAGGAAAGACTATCCGCAACAATATGTTTCCAAACATCTAAACTGCAAATGGACATGGTTAGAAGCTCCAAGAAAATAGTGTTCAGAGTATACAATTTATGGCATGGCAATGAATTGATCCTTAACTCGATTGTATGTCGGTGTAAAAAATTCTTAACAAGGGGGGACTCTAGTGTGGGGAATGTTGCAAATCTTCTCATTCAGTGTAAGATAGAGTGCTAGATGTGTAATTTCACTGGGTTAGTGTTTTAGGAGGGAGAATGAGACAACTGAGCAGAAGTGTTCTCACAAAATAGAAGCAAAAGTGGCACTACTAACCCATTAGGGTCATCAAATGCACATTTCTTAACATACATAAAAGTACAAGGCTCCTAACTGTCAAGATATGTAGGAACTTTTGAAGTTATGGTAAGTCATAAAGTAAAACATCCTATAAAATTGCAGCATGAAATGGCATGTAAATGCACATAGGAGGAAAAACTAAGCTGCTACTCCTTGTGCTGATGAGGAGAGCAAGTACTAACAAATAGGAAGAACAAAAGAACAAACGTCTATACAAGAGGTTGAATGCTCTTCCTCTAAGATTTTGGAAAGCCCAGAACAGATCCAGACTAGTTGACAAGTTCACCGGGTTACCAATTGACAGTACACCTGGTCACATGTTCAACAGGGCCAATAACACCAGTTCTTGACTGCTACTGTTTCTGTTGTGAAACCAGACTCGAACAAAAAGCACTATATCCTCATTTTTTCTTTTCATTTTGCCAGTAATGTCTTAAATAGTGAATTGACATGTATTGGAACACATAGAACTCAGGAGCATCCCATACTTATCACAAGTAAGGAATCAATATGCAAGCTTTGGATGCACAAGTTACCTTCAGTTGGTACAATTCCCAGTTTATTGCACAAGTGGGTGCACAAATGGAAGGTCATTGACCTGCAAGATCATCATCCAGGCATCTCCCAAGTTTTCACGAGCACATTCATCTTATTTAGCAGCATAACAATTTGATGTTCCTGTTTCCAACAGAATATATTAGCCACATCTGCAAAGAAGGCTTTAAAATATGCTATGCCAGGCTCTTACCTTAGACAGAGCCAAATCCACACAATAGTAATTAGGAGGGATGCACAACAAGATCGCTTCCAAAGGCCTTCTCTACTTCACATTGCTTGAATCATTCACAAATCACCTCACCACTGCTATACCGTTTGTAACATCTAAAAAAGACTATTTGGAATGAGGTATAATTTGTAAATCCAATTTCATAATTCTATTAGATGAAGCCAATTCAGAGGCATCCTATAGATTTAAACAAAGAAATGAAGCAATTGTACTCTGCACATGTAGATCTCTGGAGAAAATTGTAGTTTTAGATTAAAGGTATATAACTCATAGAAGGACAGTGAAATGGGAACATATATGGTGGATGGTAAAATAGACATAGGAAGAAATTGTGGCAATAAATTCATGTCAAGATTTTTTTTTTTTAAATAGTAAAAAAGGGATCTTGGCAGCTTCCTTGACACTATAATGACTAAATTATTTCCTAATCTAGAGAAATGAGATACTGTTTTTCCATACACAATGATCATAAGCTAAACAGAAAGCCCAATCCGACAAGATCACCCAACTTAAGTTCCAATTACATTGTCAAGTAATCAACCTGAGATCAAATACAAAACACTAGAATGTTAGGAAAAGGGTAAGTGAAAAATCACTGACTACAAAACCTAGAAGACAACACCCTACCCCCAAAGGTTTCCATTTCTTTTTCTCCTTCTCGCATTATAGTCTCAAAGTTCTGGCTAATCAAGCAAGGGAATGAAAAACGTTTGTAAAATTTTACGGTAATAGGAAAATGGATAGTAAGATCTACAGACAAACTCAAATAATTGATGAGTTGGGTAACACCAAAAGCGCAAGCTTTCAAGTAAAGGATTGCAATGTTCTCACAAACCAATTTTGAACCAGGGCAATCATACTCAAACTCTTGTTATGCATACAAAGAGATTGAGAATTTCGCATTTGGTACACATATCAGCCATGAGGACCATACTTGAAAGGAGGGAAGAAGCAATCACTTCAAACAACAGATAACAGTAATGTTTTGTCCCATAATTCATATTTCTCCCACAGAGATGGCATGTGTAAGAACACTTATGCATGGAAAACAAGATATAGCAATCAGATGAAGAATCGACAATAAAAGAGCAATAAACAACACATTCAGGTAAGAATTCTATGCAAGAGCAAGATTCTATTACATTTCACATTTCTAATTCTTTTGCTAATACCTATGTTCCATCTGTTGAAATTCCTCCGCCACTATCCTTTGTAGATATTCACTGTCCCCAAATCCTCCAAATTGCAGTAATTCTCCAGCGCAATAATGTATGTAAGACATCTCGCTGATGTGACTGACAGAACACATCAAGGCAGAAAAGCGCAAGAAATTACAATTGATCTTTCGAAAAGTGAGAACCTTCCAATTCAATGAGAAATGACAATCAACCCATTAATTTTAACCCTTTTTTTCATGTGGATAGCTAAAATAGTGCTAAACCAACAAAAACCACAGTTGACACCCAACAAGCCACCCTACCTTGAGTCAACCTTATCTAGTTGAAGTGCTCTAAGTATTTATGGGGATGGTAACAAGATGACATGAAATGAAGAACTGACCCACAAACCAGGAGTCATTTACAATCGCATATCATTAGTTTAGCAACTAATTCAGTCACATTGGATTAAAGCAGATTCAGCTGCGAAAAAACAATACCGGGTTGACAGCATATCATTTTGCATTTAAAGCATGACCAGTTCCATAAAACCACAGTATTAGAATTCTCTAGCACACAAATGGATAGCACAACACAGTGAAGGCCTACCAAAATAGTTGCTAGAGTATATGAAGGCAATACTAAACTGAACATACTTCGTAGTAATCAAAGAATACTAAGCTGACAAACTTTCTCTCTTCAAAGCATTTACAAGAGACTGTCCACAACCTCTGCCAATTGAAGCGATGAAGCACCACCTTTGAGTCCTTTGTGACCATCGCCAGCCAACACTTCTCTGGTTTCCACTCCATCATCTTCACCTACCAATCAGAAATCAAGCAAACTTCACAAAACCAATTCGGACCAATCAAGTCGACTGCCCACTAGGTCACAAAAGAACACTGGAAGCTAAACCTAAGAAGCCAGTGGTTTTTCAAACTGAAGCTGAAATGGAAGCACAACACACTGTGGTCCTTTGCCAGTTTCCATAGCTAAAGCTCTGTGAGCAGCCGAAAACACAGCACCAACACTATAACAAATCACAGGGATGCAAGCTGAAAGAGGGCTTGTGAAGATTAGAGTTCAAAGAACCCAAAGGAAACATGGCCTGACAACATGCAAATAACTTTTACCATTCCAAGGATGCATTGTCGGGGTTCAGAGAAGTTCAAGAAATGTGGAGCTCCTCATCCTTCTATGATTTCAATTCCTTTTAGAAGTGCCTTCCAAAAACTCTCTGGGATGCTACAGCATTCACATCAACCGGTGGAATGATAATCGAATCCTGCTAGTGAGTCAGACGAAATCAATCCAGTAACTAACATCAATGGACTACTAATAATACTCCAAAGTTTATGGAACTCTGTTTGTCAGACTTGATATTCTTTTTGAACTCTTTGGATCCAACTAATGGGACTTCTGACGCCATCAACCACAAAACCTTTGATCAAATTAGCATAGTGTATTCAACTCAAGATGCTTTCTTTTGTGGGACATACTATGACTCTTTTCCTTATCATTATGTGCTATTGATGCGTTAGAATTAATGCAAGACAGTTTTCAAATGGCATATAGGATACTGAAAAGTTTCCTCAGGAAACTTAAGGAAATGCTTCCTGTGTTTTTCTTTTAAGCAAGTGCACTAACAAGAGCTTATGCACAATATAAGCAATCATTTCATAGCAAAAGACATTCTAGTTAATGTATTGTCTGACTCAATAGTTCAGGTATATGACACATGGCTTTACCCACTCTACAAACATCAAGATGCATTCTCTGGGAGGCATGGAGTAGGTATACCCTGGATTCAAACTAAATGAACATGGATCCATGGGCAAAAATATTCGAATTGTAATTTTTGCAATCGATCCAAATATTTCAAGATGTTTTTGCTTCTACCATGTTTGCTAGTTCACTCACGACCACACCACTAGGGGAAGAGCTTGCGCTTGCATTTAGCACTTCTAAATTAATATGATTATCTTAATCTCCTAATGAAGACAGTTATGTGAGATAAAACGGGTGGAACACAATGGTTGGACAAATTTTATCCCAAGTGAGAAGCATATGCATACTAAGGGATGCCATATCAACATGCTTCTTTTGCATTGTAAATTCACTCTTAAGTGTACTTAGAAATATGCAGTCATGAACTGCATGCTGGGCATAGAGCAAACTAAAACCTCACATTAGAAGGATTGCCATATAGGGTCCTTCATTTAGCATTTTCTTCGACCTATACAATGACTTTTGGCATGCTATCAAAAACATGTACACATCAGTTTTTCAGCACTTCCAGCGTTCCAAAATCAATCAGATGTCGAGAATCTCTATTTTTCTGCATAGGATAAAGGATCTTACTTGAAAACTAATGTCAAATGATGCACTTTGAAAGCCTTATCATCTATTTCCGCTACTAACATGATAAGTAGAACCATTTTGCCAAAGCACACATTAACTTCCATGAACATCTCCCCCTGGATTCCTTGAATTCAAGTAAGAAAACAATGGTGACACTATCAACCAGGAAATAATAATGACAAGATCATAAATCTTGAAAGATACTGCAAGCAGGAAATTTAAATTGAAATTGCGCAGTAGATCTCAAAAGAGCATAGGTCAATTACCTGCTTTATGTACCTTCATTAGAAAATGTGGATCCCTCATCCAAGTCATTCAATCCCTAGTCGTCCCTATAGTATACATATGATACGCTTTTGTTGGCACTTGTAATCTCATAATGTCGATAAATCCGAGTTTTAGATAATTCTGGAATTGTTTTGAGTGACTTGCATCCAATGATATTCAATTCTTCCAAAGACTCCAACCTATCAAGGCCTTGAATTTCGACCAAGTTTTCACATTCTCTAGCTTCTAATATCTTCAGAGATTTTGGAAGGAGTAGCCTTTCAATTGAAGTGCATCGAGAGATATTTAGACTTTCTAAATACTCCAAACTATCAAGCCCTTGAATTTTGGCTAAGTTTTTGCAACACCAAGCCTCTAATTTCTTCAGCATCCCGAATTTTGGAAGGTCTAGCCTTTCCATTGAAGTGCACCATGTGATACCTAGCCCTTCCAAATACTTTGACCCATCAAGGCCTTGAATTTCAACTAATTTACACAATCTCCAGCTTGTAATTCCTTTAGCCTCCCGGATTTTGGAAGGTCTAGCCTTTCAATTAAAGTGCACTTGTTGATATCTAAACTTTCCAAATACTCTGACCTATCAAGGCCTTCAATTTCGGCTAAGTTTTCGCAACTTGTAGCTCTTAATTCCTTCAGCCTCCCAAATTTTGGAAGGTCTAACCTTTCAATTGAAGCGCATCCTTTGATATATAGCCTTTCCAAGTACTCCAACCTATCAAGGCCTTGAATTTCGGCTAATTTGTGGCATTTCCTAACATCCAATTCCTTCAGACCCTCGAGTTTTGGAAAGTCCAGCCGTTTGATTGAATCACAGAAATCGATATACAAGCTTTCCAAATATATCAATTTGTCAAGAGCTCGAACTTCAAGTAGATTCTCACAACGGTAGACATTTAATCTCCTTAGATGGACAAACTGTGAAACGTCCAGTGTTTCGAGAGATTCACAACAAAAGACTTTCAATAATTCGAACTTGAAGGGCGTGTTTAGGGATTGTGGTGATTCCGATTCTTCAATGTCCGTCGGTTGGGAGCAGTCTGAACTCTTTAATTGCATTGATGGAAGCTCCTGGATGCACTGGAGAAATTTGCAACCCTCAACATGTAGAGTCTTGAGATGGGGTAGGTGGGAAAGCGAAGGCAATTTGCGACTTCGACAGGTGACATCCAAATATGTTAAGCCGGAAGGAAGGTCCGGCAGCGATTGGAGCTTCGTGCAGTAAAGAAATGCAAGGTGTTGTAGGGAAGAAAGATTACACATAATTTCTACCTTAATCTCTTTCAGATATTTGCAACCCCAAGCAATTAACTTTTGAAGCTTTCTCAGACTCCCAATACCACTGGGTAATTCTTTTATACCACTCCAAGAAATATCTAGAATCTCTAGATTCTCCAAAGACCCTATGCTATTTGGTAATGCAGAAAGGGATGAAGTATGTCGTAGATGGAGTTGCTGCAGTGCTTTTAATTTACCTATTTTTGTCGGCAGCTCCTTGAGGTAGCCACACGAACTCAGGTCCAAGCGAAGGAGGCCCTCCATGTCTTCAATGGAAGCATCAATTCGCTTCAATCCCCAACACCAAGAGAGGATGAGAACCTCTAACTTCTTAAAAGCTGAGAGGAAGTCCGTATCTTCCAAGCATTCACAATGTGAAAGGTCCAGATATTTGAGCTTCTCTGCCATCTGGTAAAAAAGAATAATAATAATGATTGTCGAGGGGTGAGTCTAGAGTGATTATGATTCAAAAGAAAGCATAAAAAGGGAGGAAAAAAGAAGACTTTAGTTCTTACCATGAAAAAATTCCATCCTTCCCATTTCTCATTTATTTTCTCCCTAAAACTCAATTCGAGTATAGCTAATTCCTTCACGCAAAAATTGTTTACTTCAAAACTCGGGGGACAATTCCAGAGAGGGTATAGATATCTATTGTCCCACCGAAGCCATTTTAAATCCTCCATTGAGTCCTTAAAATCTCCACTAAGATGTGCCCCTTTCATGGAAAGGAATCTTAGACTCGTCAATTTTTTGAATTGTTCTGCTGTGTAATTGTTGCCATCTCACTCGGCTATTTTGCTGGGGCCTTCTGAGTTGCCTTTACTTAGATCAATGGCCTCAATCTTGTCCGTTCCCTGCAAGCAAGTACGTTTATTAATACTAAATCCAACTAAAGTAATCTAATATTATTTGTTCATATCGCAATTGACGTGCATTAATGTGTTCAAGAGACCAACAATGCGAAGATATGATTTTTCTTTTTACACCAATAAACAATATTTATAAAGGGTAACAAAGTGAAGGATGCCAACTTCCATTTTGAAATTTGGCCATATAAATTCGGATCTCAAAAAGAATTATAATTTCATGGTTCATTCAAAGTAAAAACTTTACAACTTGTAATTTTCTTCTTTCCCATATTGTAACTTCATTACCACACTAGTTAAGACAAGCATGCAATGCAAGGAATTTAATCAAATTGCAATGTGCAAAATCAAAAGTTGATTTGATCTATTTTATTAGAAATATTTTTTCTCTATGTAAATTTCACATTAATTTTTTGTGTATATTACTCAACTGTGCTACTTAAAAAAAAAAAAAATAACACGTAGTCTTATTTTCCATTGGAGTAATAACTAATTACAAGAAACTAAATATTGACAATAGTTATATATATTATGTACTTATTATTTACTAGTAGTAACTTGAAATATTCTTAATTAATTATTTTCTAATCATAAATAACTAAGACAATAATATTAGTTATGTTAATATTCTCAACAACTTATTATTTCATCGTAAATTTTAGTTTAGCAATAGATTACAATTTGATATATTCATAATCATAAATAACTTATTAGCTATATTAATAATCTCTAAACTTACGATTTTATCATAAATTTTAGTTTAAATATAAATTAAAAATTGATATAATCATAATCATAAATAACCGAGTTACTCAAATATAATAAAAATATTTAAAAATATTAATTGTGGAAAGTGCAAAGCATTTTTAGAAATGAGAAAATTGAAGCTATTTTTGGCTACAAGCCTCCATGGAATAGCTATTCCTTGGCCCCGACAGGAATAACTACTCCTGATTTTAAGAGTATAGTAATTCTACTCTGTTTTTTAATCAAATGAAGGAATAATTGCTTCATCAAAATAGAATGGAAATAGAATAGTTATTCCTGAGAACCAAATTGTAGCAAGCTTTCACAAATAAAATAATAATAATAATTATGCATAAGAAGTCAAGAAGTAATACAAAAAGTTCATGGACTTCCTCATGTCATTTTCTTGGAACCAGAAATTTTGCTATTGTACTTCACAATGTTGTACAATTTTTCATGGATACTCATACGTGAACAACATAATAATTTGGAAAGGATTTAGATCTCAACACTCAAAAGGAATCCATGAAAAAGAAAGAAATCTTCAACATAAGTAATCTACTCAGATCAGTCATTGCTCCCAAAGAAAAGCTCAAGTGACCATTATTAATCGACTCTAAGATTAACAGTTGGTTGTAGGTCACAAAAAAACAAATAACAGATAATTAAAAATTATTTGGAGATTCACTCCAATCTATGTTCAAGACTTCTTTGTGCGGCGTGTAACTCTTTTCAACTTAAAAAAAATCGATAGCTAGGGTGTGGCCGAATCCCGAAAATAAGCCAACCTTTTGTACTCGGACAAAAGTCGCAAAACCTTTCAAACATCTATCAAGCCTAACCTTCAGCATCTACGACAAAGATAACATAACCTTTCAAACGCAATAAAAATAGCCCAACTATTTAACCGTAGAACAAAATTGACACCTAGTACAAATTTCATCTATTATAATTGTTAAATCGCCACGGATGCCCTACATTGTTCATTGTGCTAACGTACACGGTGACTAATGTCAACCCACACCAAAAAGGATGTTGTGTTTTACTTTATAATCATGTTAACAATTTGTTACAAAATTCCTGGCTTTTTGTAAAGAAAAAAATGTTTTAGTCATAATTAACATGGTTCATTGTGCATATCCGCACAATGAGCTATGCAGAATGACTCGAGATGATTTAAAGTGAAAATAGGCAGAATTGATGGCGGCCGTCATTTTTGTCCCATGAGTAAAAAGGATGAGTTTGAAAGGTAATGTCATCAACCACTGGGGGTTCGCCCCAGTGGCCACCCTTCTAACATGGAAGGGGGAGGTGAGGGGTTCAAATCCCCACCTCCTCAGGGGGGGATGGGATAGGGTCGCGTAAGTTTCGAGAGTGGGTTGCGACTCCCACGCCTTGCAAGAGGCAGGGCACAAGTCTGCGAGTGAGTGTAGAGTAGGAATAGAGTAGGACTGACCAAAAAAAAAAAAAGGTAATGTCATCTTCATTCCACATTCAAAATGTTGGGTCCTTTTAGGATTTTTTTTCGACTCGTGTAATATTTATCCCAATTGCAAAAAGTCGTACTTCTTTTATTTGGCTGTGCACTCATTAATATCCAACGAGTGAGTTATGAGTGTGTTTCAATTATGCTTTAAATGTTTTTTATTTTTTGGTTTATTTAGTAAGTCGTGCTAGTACTTTGTCCTTGCTTCACACTTGGCAAGCATTTTTTTCATAAACACTTTGACTAAGGAGAGTATAGGGTGACCTCTCACGTCGCTTTGCCATGTTATAGGACGTCTTGTACAAGCAATCTTTCTACAATGCACTTCAGGTGCAACACTTTAGAAGAAGGATGTGGAGGAAATTCTTCATTTCCTTGATAGATCTCAAGTGGCATTTCGATCGAGCCTACGCTGGAGGGTCCTTCTAAAGGTTCGGCATAATTATAAAAGGAAGAGGCTGAGAGTAGTGAGTGGCTAACCCAGCCTCCTTCGTCCTTGGGACCAACAAGGGGGTGGCAGTACTTTTTCAAAATAAAGAAGGATATTTGGCATTTGTTTTTCAATCGGAAGTGGCGCATATTGTGGTTCTTTGAGCTGCTTGTATTTTAGATCATATACATGAAAATACCTTCGGATATTTTCATTCAATGTTGGAATAAACTAGAAAGAAGAACTTATATCATTTTTAGCAGAACCACTCTGATTTCAACTTACGATAATGCCATGGATGAAAAACGAAATGGAATCATGGAAGAATACTGACATAATTATATCAAACTGTACCTTTTTAGTTGTAAAATTTAGTTATACCATTATATTTGTATATAAAATATACAGCATATTCATTTTTTTTTGTTAGCTTAATTTATTTTATCATGTAGGACGAAAATAGACAGACTTTGAATTTGTTAATATGTGGATTGGTCTTGAGATTATACATAGGTCGCACGTTGAGATTGCAAAAAGTGCTAGTCTTTTGAGAAACAACTTAAGTCAAACCAAATGATGGATTAAAGGTATTAGAGTCATAATTATGATTAGTTTTGCAAATGCAAATACAATCGTATACTTAATTATACAAAATAGAATTTTAGAGTATTTATTTCCTTACTTTTTTATGTAGAAAAAGTACAATATTTCTCTTTTTAATGGCCATTGCATAAAAATACACTTAATGTCATATATATAATTTCTGTTAATATCATATATATATATTATACATTATAAGAAATTTCTGCTCCTATCTAATTTGGTAAGTTTTAAATAAGACCTTGTCCTATGAATATTGTTAAATGGAATTCCTAACTTAATAAATAAGTATCCCTTCTATTCTCCATTATGGAATAATGACTAAAATTTCATGAGAAATTGGGGCATCATTAGTCCTATTATATTAATTCTAACATATGATTTATATATCCCGAGTAGTTATGTTTTACAGTAGCATAGTCAAGTTATTTATTGCATGTGTCAAGGAAGCAACCAAATCAATTATAGAAATTTAGGAATTTTTTCTTTATAGAATATCCCTATCAAGTATCTAATAAATTTGAAAGTACCACATTCTTTGAGATGACTTCATAATTTACACTTGTTTAAGAAATATCTCAGATAAGTTGCAATACTTTTTAAGAGAGAGCAACCTCCTACTTTCTATTCACGTCAACGAAATGACACAAGGATACTAATATTAGATGGTTCTTTGTTCACTAGAGCAAGCACTAAGAAGAGGACCAACGCTACTTTAACAGTATTACATGGACTAAGGGAACAAAAGAAGAAAAATAGTTACCTTATTTTGCTTTAGCACTTTCAAGGCTTCCTTGCGGTCCCATAACCTGCTATAGTTCTGAGGCTTCCATTGGCTTTCCTCGTGAATGATTGTCCTACCAAGATCTCTCAAGTGGTCATGCATTTGAAACTTATGATCATCTCCAATTTTTATTAATGACATGAACCTCAATACTTCAATTCCCTCCTTAGGGAAAAAGTGACAGGCCTCCCACATGTAGGATGCGATTCTACTATCAGTGCCTATTAAAAAGCAAGCAATGTCCAAAAATATTTGTTTTTGTTTATAGTCTAATGCGTCATAACTTATCTTTAACGTTTCTTGCACTTCCTTATGAAGCACTTCTTTTAACTTGTCTATTGTCCCTTTCCAAAATTCTAGATTTGTTCCACACAATAATGAACCTAAAACTTTCAAGGGATAAGGGAAGCCCTCTGGTGATGGATACAACTTCATGAGAGAGATCCTTACATTGTCTTGGAGGAGAGTCCCTTCGGAACGCATGTTTGCTAAACAAAATCAAAGAGTGAACATCATCCATTTCCTTATGGTAATAGGTGCGGTGCACCCTAACTTGTTCAAGAATTTTCTTGTTTCTGGTGGTAATAATGATCCTACTTCCTGGATAAAACCAATCAGGATTACCAGCCAAATGCTCTAACTGCCCGACATTATCCACATCATCAAGAAGAACAAGGACCTTTTTACCTTTAAACTTGGAGGAGATGAAGTTAGTCCCTTCATCCTGATCACGAACTTCTTTTTGTCGGTTCATTATATCATTGATTAACTTATTTTGTAAGTAATGTACGCCATTACGATTCCATAATTCCCTTACATCAGCAATGAAACTACGATGCTCAAATTGATTGGAGAGCTTGTTGTAGATGGCTTTAGCAAGAGTAGTCTTACCAATGCCTCCCATTCCGTGGATGCCAACAAATAGGGTGGCATGAGATTCATTATCCACAAGTTCCATAACCTCATTCACATGACTATCAATTCCGACCAAATTCTCAGAAATAACCAACTGAAACTTTTTCTTCAATTCTTTCAACGCTTCTTGGACAATCAATTTCACCAACTCAGCTTCACACCTATCAAATGTGGCCAGAGTTCAATATGTGGCAACAATAATTTTCTATCGTTTATCTATTGAGAACACAATAATAAATAAATTTGGGGATAGATTGAAAGAACTTTAAGAATCGTTTTGTCATACCTCCATATATTATCATATATACTAAGTCTAAAGTGGGAAATGTTGGTTACTTGACATGGTGTGCCGCATTCCATTGTTACTCCAACATAATTTATCAGACCAGGAAAAGCTTGAGGGTATCACTTATGAATCTTAAATATTGTATATCTTATGGATTAGAACCAAATTTTAAACTGGTTGCTTATTAAAAATATTAGGGATGACGTGGACGTGACTTTGAACATTCTCTAGAGTGCTTGAATAACCAATAAGCCACCCCAATATGAGAGTTAGCCATCAATCAATAAACAAGTAATAGTCATAACTTTTTATGCAAGATGAATTCAGGTCCCATAACACCAATCCAAAATGTTGTTCAAATTGTGATATTGTGAACTACTCGAATGCAATTGAAGGGATTTCTTCTTGTTTGCGCAATTATATAGGCTTGTAAGTTTCTCCTCATGCTGTGAATTTAGTATCATTCTAGATTGGTGCTCTTATTAGTTATCATTGCCTCTAGGGATGACAACAGGGTGTACTTTATTTTCCTTTTGAGTATCTACGTTCTATGATCTTAATTGATCTAATATTGAGTTTGTAGGAAGTAGAAGAATAATTTTTACTTAAAATAAGAACATTGATTCGATATATGTAGGTGCATGAGATAGAAATTACTTGTTGAAGATAGGAAATGCTTTGAAAATTATTTAAACAGACATATAGTAAAAATAATCCTTTTTTCCTTTACCATCATCTTATAACCAATGAAACATTTCTTTTGTAAAATGATTTTAGTAGCAACTATCAACGATATCAATGACTTAATAAATGTACCTTGGGAAGATAAGGAATTATGGCAAGGCTTGGGCACTATGATGTTATGAGCTCTATATAAAAATCACCAATGAGATGTACTATTAATTTTCAAATAAATATGTAATTAGAAAAGTCTGGGACACAGTTTAATATAACGCACACTACAAACATGAAAAAATGACACAATATTACAAAATATTTGGATATAAGAGTACAAATCCACTCACAAAACTTATTATTCAAGTGAATGGGATAATAACAATTAAATTTATAGTTAGATGGGTCAATATCACCAAAGCAAAAAACTATAAAAAAGAAAAAAAAGAAAAAAGAAAAACTTATACAATTCATGCATCGCAAGAGCTCACTGCCAACAAGATCTTACTAATTTAACATATAAAAGAAAAATAACAAAAATGAAGCAAGTGAGAATCAGAACCACCAATAAACACCCACACATATTAAAAGAAAGTACATAATGTATTTTACCCATAGGCTTCGTATCCTTTCAAGGTGCTAACTTCATTGAGTGCTTTCTTCCATTTCCCCAAAATCATTGGGTCGAAAGAAGACCTCTTCAGCAAACGCCTCTCACGCTTACGAAATGCATCTCCAAATTTCCCGGTTTGATATCGCACATCAGCTGGTTTCACTTTGTACAATACAGGCAACACTATGTGCCCATTAATATTCTTGCACTCCATTATTTGAACCAATTCATTCATGCACCAACTGCTTGTGCCATAGTTCTCGGAGAGAATGGGGATTAGGATGTTACTGTTTGTGATGGCTGCCAAAAGCTCCGGGCTGATGTTGTCGCCTTGGTGAAGGTCATCATCATCTCTAAAAGCATCGATTCCAGCATTGAGGAGCCCATTGTAGAGGTGACCGGCAAAGCCTTTCCGAGTATCTGGGCCTCTGAAGCTCAAGAACACCTCATAGTTGTTTTCAGTCGATGCATTCTTGTTAGTTTCTGTCAGATATGAACTAGATCCAACAGAATTAGTTTCTGTTAGCACAGTCAAGGGACAAGATATGCCAATATCAACATCATCTGCATTTCCACGCTCACTAGCTTTCTTCTTATTGAGAAAATATAACGTAAGCCCGAGGAGAAGGATCGGTGCCACGAGCTCGGCAAAAGAATACCCAAAAATGAGACGATGCATTTCGTCTTTGCTCTGATCTGCCCTTGATTTTTGCTTTCAAGCCTGATGGAGAAAAACCAGAATGTCTCCCTGGAAACAGGAAATGCCTTCTTGTTTCCTATTCTATTGTGGTTTGTTAAAATTTCCATACACAGCGGTGGATTTGTTGGGAAGATGAAAGGTGCGGAAAGACTTATGACGAGACTATGACATGGATTTGTGGGAGCCGATGAAAAGTTTGGGTGGTGTTTTTTTTTTTTTTTGACCGGGGCGCCGGGGGGCGGGGGGGGGGGTCGGTGTAGAGAGAGATTTGTCCAATCCAATATTTTCCACAAAAGTGCTCAAAATAGATAAAAACATACGAACAGTCAGGACAATGAAGAGGGCACGCTTAGTCCACTACCTACACCAACGAACTTTCCTCTTTCCTTTGTTAATTTATTTTCTATCAGAAAAGGTGTTAATTTATTTTCCATCAGAAAAGGTGTTATTTGGAACATATTTGGTACTGGATATAAAATTTGGAAATTTTCTTTTGCCAAAAAAATTAAGGGTTGACGCGGCACTTGGTTTAAAGTTGAGGGTTTTTTGAAAAAAAAAAATCAGGATAAAATTAAAATTGAACATAAGATTTGAAGGTTTTCAAAGAATTAGGACCGCGTAAAAGGAGGAAGAGAAAGTGGAGGAGCTTAACCTATTCTCATCATCCGGGGGCATATTTGTAATTAGGTAGCATATCATAATTTTATTTCTACCCCACTCCCGATGGCTGGGCCCCACGAGTCCTTCCTTAACTTGAGACTATCCACTTCCCTACCAAGTTTTGTCCATTTCTTATTGCAAAGGAGTGGCCAAGCCCACTACTCTCTTATGTACTTAATTATGCAGTTACCAATTAATCATTTAATCAAATTTATTAATTTCACAATTTCTTAATCACCCCAAAGCCAAATTCATAAATTTTTTCCAATTTTTTTTTAGTGATTTAGTTTAGCAGTTGCAATCTTCCTTCAACACCTATAATTTGTAATGTGTGTTAATTCAAATATTTATATTATTGACCGGAACTAACACGTGCAGTGTTAGTTCAATATTTTAAATAATACTTTAACATAATGCATGCAGTTCCTCTTAAATAATGAGGGGTAGCTATGTTAATGAAAATGTGAATAGGTTTTACTTACCACACATAATACACCTAGGCATTTTATTCTCATCCAACAATTTATTTATATAGATCTATTTCGGTTAACTATCTTTATAAATATGTTAAATAGGTTTTATTGATCACTCAAAATATATCTAAGCATATTAATGTTGTTATTCAATTTGGTTGGTGCAAGATGTGAATCAATTTGTACGTTCAATAGAAGAAGCTATATTTTGATATCCACTTGTGATAATGCAAGCTAAAAGAATTATCAGTGCTATTTATATACCAACAATCCAAACTAAACTGTCGGTACTTGAAATCATGAAGTGTTAAAAAAAAAAAAAAACAAAAGAATGCTCGTGGTTCAAGCACTCCTTCTTATATTATTGATTTACAATACTTTACCAGTGCTAAATTATCACGTTAGTTTCCTTCTTATTGAGAAAATTGAACGCAAGCATGGAGAGAAGGATTGATGCCACGAACACGGCAAAAGAACGCCCAAAAATGGGACAATGCATTTCGGCTTTGCTCTGGCTCTGTCTTTGATTTTCCCCTTCAAGTCTGACAGTAAAAAAAACAGAATGCGTCTCAAGAAATAGAAAATGCCTTCTTGTTGCCCTTTCTTGTGGTTTGATTTATGCAATGGAACCAGTTGGCAATCAGAACTCGCACCAATAAGTCAAGCTTTGTCGACCGCGTGCTTAGAGATGTTGCCTTCACGCGGCTGAAATCTCAGTGCACAAGAGAATCCAAAGATTATACGCGTGGAACGGTGCATTTGTTGGGAAAGGGGAAAAGTGGGACAGAGACTTGGGATGAGACTTGACATGGATTTGCGAGAGAAAATGAAGAGTGGATGAGAGAGAGAGAGAGAGAGAGAGAGATTCGTCCTTTTCAATAATTTCCAGACAAGTGCTTGGTAAATGATAAAAACACACAAAGCATCAGGACAGTGAAGAGGCCACCCTTAGTCAACTGCTTGCACTGTTGAACTTTCCTCTTTCTTTGTTGATTTATTTTCCATTGGAAAAAGTATTTTTTGTTTAATATATTTAAGCTCCTAATCTCACTTAGGAATTTACCTCCCTTGCTTTAAGTCCATTAAATATCATACAGTCAAATCGATAAACTTCAGTTTAATACTAAAATGTTATATTAACAATAATTTATTATAAAAATTTATGTTATTGATACATGTTGAGGATCATAAAAAATTATCAATTTGATGAGAAGAATTTATTTTTTACTTAAGTCTTATCTTAATTTCTCCTTCAAGTCTAGTCTCGTGAACAAATCAAAATGTCTTTTTACTTTTGCTTTTGCTTTTACTTTTACTTTATTATATATATTTATTAGTTTGACTCGTCTAATTCAACTAGCTGACTCGCGCTTATAATTTAAACTTGCTGAACTAGATATAAATCGGTAATTCATTGGCCGGGACCACCCGTTGCCATTGTGTAGTGAAAGTTTCAATGCACGGGAAAAGTGAACTTTAAGGAAACGTAGATGCTATAAAAATAGATTAACATTCTTTCCATGAAATTACAACTTTTTACTCTGTCTTTTCTCCACGCGTGCCCCGACAACTCTGTCTCTCTTTCTTCATTTTTTTTCTTTTCACCTCTTACGTTCTTTTTTCTTTCCTTTCTTTTGTGGACCACTTTCTCAGTTTTTTCTTTATAGAAGTTTTCTCTCTTTTGCCGGTCCCTGAATGCCGAGATTACCCCCTTTTCAAGATGAAAATTGCTCTCTTGACCGCGTCCTCAAGGTACTCGTGGTTATTTGAGATTCCTTTGGGACTGAACATGAAGTTTGAAAATTCTTTTTAGATGAAAAAATTAGGCGCTGGCGTAGCATTGGGTTTAAAGTTGAGGGCTCTTTGAGGCAAGAAAAAGTTCGGGATAAAATGAAAATTGAACCTAAAATTTGTGGGTCTTTCGGTAATTAGGACTGAACAGAAAGAGGGAAGCAAAAGTCGAAAAGCTTCACCATTTTATAGAATCCATGGGCAGATTTGTAATTAAATAGCTTGGAATAATTTTCTTTCTCCCCTATTGATGGCCGGGTCCCGCCAGTTCTTTCTTTTTGTCATTTCTTATGTCCAAAGAGTGGCTGGGCCCACATTTCTTCTCCTAGTTGATTACGAGGTTACCAATTAATCATTTAATCAAATTTATTGATTTCACAATTTCTCGATCAACCCAAAGCCAAATTGACTCAAATTTTTTATGGCCAATGTTTTTCTTGGTTTTGTTCAAGCGATTGCAATCTTCCTTGAACACCTATAAGTTGTTGTATGTGTTAATTCAAATATTTATATTATTGAATGGAGCTAAAACGGTCAGCCTTAGCTCATTTTAGATTAAATATAACTTTACACAATACTTAAACATAAATGCATGCGGTTCCTCTTAAATAACGAGGGATAGTTATGTTAATGAAAATGTAAATTAGGTTTTACTTACCACCCAAAAGCATATTATTCTTATTTAACAATTATCTGTTACTCTTAAATAAGAAGGCGTAACTATCTTCGCATCATTATTAGTTTTTGTTGAAGGACTATATCCACAGAAATTAGTTTCTGCCAATGCAATCACGAACCAGATGCACCAGTATCAACATCTTCTGCCTTTCCATGCACACTAGCTCTCTTCTTATTGAGAAAATAGAGCGTGAGGCCGGGGAGAAAGATCAGTGCCACGAGCTCGGCAAAAGAATACTCGAAAATGAGACGATGCATTTCGTCTTTGCCCCGACTCTACCCTTGATTTTCACTTTCAAGTGTGGTAGAGAAAAAAATCGGAATGCCTCTCAGGAAACAGAAAATGCGTTCTTGTAGCCTATGAAGCACGGACACTCTCAAGAAGCCTTCGTGTCGTGTCCGACACTCCGACACGCTCCGACACGTGGTCAACTCTTTCCAACACGCTCCGACACGCGAGTCCAGAATTCCGACACGCGATTCCGACACGCACGGGGTCAATTTTAAAATTTCTAATACTTGAGTGGTCAAAATATAAATATACACAAAAGAAGTAATAAAAGAAGTAATAAAATTGCTATAAATATACATGCACGGGGTCAATTTTTTTTTTCAGTTTTGTTTTTTAGAATTGTTTTATTTTTTAAAAAGTCTTTTATTATGAAAGAAGTAATAAAAAATGCTATATATGATAAATAAATAAATTTAAAAATATTATTTCAGCATTTTTCTTTAAACAATGTTTTTCTTCCTCTAAGTTGTGTATTATTGTAACAAATTAAAATAATAAATTATATTATTTAATATTTTTCGTGTAAATTAATTCTAGGCTATTATTATTATTATTATTATTATTATGCATTTATATATAAAAATATATTTAATATATAACGTGTCGAAACGTGTCGAAATTCTCTATTTTTAAGAAATGACGTGTCGTGTCGTGTCGCGTGTCACGTGTCCGTGTCGGTGCTACATAGCTTGTTGCCCATTCTCTTTGCGGTTTGATTTATATGATGAAACCAATTGGCAACCAAAATCTCACCCCTAAGTCAAACTTGTCAGGCTACATATAAATTCGTAATTCATTTACTGGGAACCGCAACCACGTGCTTGGAGTTGTTGCCTTCACAATGCTCTAGGGAATCCGAATATTAATAATAGACAGGGGGTGTTCAAATTTCAATACACATAAATAAGATGGTGGATTTGTTGGGAAGATGAAACGTGGAGAGAGAGAGAGAGAGAGACTTGGGACGAGAGTGGAACATGGATCTGCGGGAGAAGATGAAAAGTGGAGAAAGACACAGTCCATTTCCAGAGATGTGCTCAGAATGGATAAAAATACACAGAGCGTCGAAAAGGTGATGTTGGGCAGTGCCCAAATGTTTTTGACCCTTGAACAAATCAAATTCATTTCTTTCGATAATCCAAATCAAGCACATATTTGTGTGCCCTTTTTTGCTAGCGAATTGAATAAGCGAACTAATCTAGGTGGACTAATTCCTAATTTTTTGATCAAACACAATTGCATTTTGGATATAATTTTTGATGTCACTTTGATGATGTGGATCTTTTTTCTACTATAGAAATGCCACATCAAACAACTAACAATGTTTTTTAACATAAGATTAACAAGGCAAATTTGAGATTAGTCAGTGATTTTTTTAGCTGGGATTAGACAAAAAGTTTAGGATTTTTTAGACCAAAAAAAAAAATCAAGAGCAGATTTAAGACCAGATCCAAGGTTGAGGTTTTTTATTTTTTATTTTAAGATAAGAAAGTTCGAGATAAAATTAAAACTGGATTTAAAATTTGAGGGTTTTTAGGACATTAGGCCTATATAAAAAGAGGGAAGAGAAAATTGAGGAGTCTCACGTGTTTAATCATTCAAGGACAGATTTGCAATTAGATAGTATATAATTTTATTTTTATCCCTTTGGCCTGGGGCTCGGTTCCACCAGTCCTTGATTAACGTGAGACTATCACTCTTCTCTACCAAATTTGTCCATTTCTTATTTGGAGTGAGTGGCTAGGCCTATCACATTTCTCCCACTTAATTGTCAAGTTACCAATTAATTTTTTTTTTTAATATCAACTTATTGATTTTGTTTAGCCAGATTTGTTAATTTCACAATTAATCAATCAACCCAAAGCTATATAAGTAAATCAAAATTTACAATTTTTTGTGACAGATGTTTTTCCTTGGTTTAGTTTAGCTAATGCTCTAATATTTTTCCCTTCTTCTTGACTTGGTCAAAAAGTGGGCTTTTAGAAAAAGAAGGAAAAAAAAAAGGAAAAAGAAGAGATATAAGGGGAAAAGGGGGCACGCATGGGGAGTAATGATTTATTTAACGAAATGCGTGCTTGTTGCGCATTCTCTTGTGGTTTGATTTATTTGATGAAACCAGTAGGCAATCACAACCATCCCAATAAGTCAAGCTTGTCAAGCTACATATAA
Organism: Eucalyptus shirleyi; assembly: GCA_017140165.1. Taxonomy (NCBI): domain Eukaryota; kingdom Viridiplantae; phylum Streptophyta; class Magnoliopsida; order Myrtales; family Myrtaceae; genus Eucalyptus; species Eucalyptus shirleyi. The sequence continues at coordinate 43,710,149 of CM029450.1, forward strand.
ATTAGTTATTCATTCACCGGGAACTGCAACCATGTGCTTGGAGTCGTTGCCTTCACGTGGCTCAAATCTCAATGCTCAAAGGAATCCGAATATTAATAATAGACAAGGGCTCTTCAAATTTCAATGCACATAAGTAAGATGGTGGATTTGCGGGAAAAGATGGAAAGTGGGGGAGAGAGAGAGAGAGAGAGAAGGCGGAGATTCGTCCGGTCCAACACTTTCCTTACAAGTGCTCCGAGTAGATAAATACAAACAAAGCATTAAGACAGTGATGCTGGGCACGCCCAGTCCAATGCTTGTACCGTTGGACTTTCCTCTTCTTTTGTTTATTTTCCACCAGAAACGTTGTTTTTTTTTTTAATATATTTAAACTCTCGATCCTATTTAAGAATTTAACCCCTCTCACTTTGAGTCTTTTAAATATTACACTGTCAAATTAATAACTTCATTTCAAGACTGAAGTGTTCAACGATTATTTATGCTAAAAAGTTCTGTTATTAACACATGTTGAGGATCATGAAAAATTATCAACATGTTATATATATATTTATTTATTTTGTGCTCAAGCATAACAAGAAGAATTTCTTTTTTCTCTGTCTTTGCCTTAATTTCTCCTTCAATTCTCATAAATAAATCCAAATGCCTTTTTGCTTTGGATTTTACTTTATTATATAATATTTCTTTATCGGTTTGATTTATCTAATCTAATTAGTTGGCATGCACTAATAATTCAAACTTATAGAACTAGATATAAATTAATAATTCATTGACCGCACCACTAAACATATATTTATGACCGTTGCCTTCACGTGGTGGAATTTTCAATGTGCAGGGAAAGTCAACTTTTAAGGAAACGTAGATGCTACATAAGTAGATTAAACAAAGTTTAAGTGGAGTTGCAACTTTTCCTCTATGTTATTTCCTCATGCGTGCCCCCAAAATTTCCCTCTCTCTCCTTCATATTTTCTTTTCACCTCCTTTGTTCTTCTTTTCTTTTGCAGACCACCTTCTCAGATTTTCTTTATAAAAGCTTTATCTCTTTTGCCGATTATAACCCTCTCTCCGTATCTCCTTTTCTTGGCCATGAAGAAAAACTCCATCCTTTCCATTTTTGAGCTGCCTTTGGCAATTATTGCATGCGGAAAAATCGCCCCCCTTGCTTGGCCTAGTATCCTTTACTTTTTTCAAGCCCAGATTTTCTTGACTTCTTTGGCCGTGAATTACGGTCTTTGAATGCCGAGGTCGCCCCCTTCTCAAGATGGAGATTGCTCTCTCTTGACCTCGTCCTGTACTTATCGTTCATTTTGGATTGGACATAAAATTTGAAAATCTTTTTTAGACGAAAAAATGGAGCTGAGGTAGCATTCAGTTTAAAGTTGAGGGTCTTTTTAGACAAAAAAGAAGAAGTTAAGGATAAAATTAAGATTGAATATTAAATTTGAGGGTTTTTAGAGAACTAGGACTGTATAAATAGAGAAAACAGAGAGTCGAGGAGCTTCACCTGTTTTAATTACCCAAGAGTAGATCCATAATTAGATAGCATGCAATTTTCTTTTTGCGCCCTCGCCCGATGGCTGGTCCTTACCTAGCTTGAGAACACCCCTCCTCTTTGCTAAGTTTTTGTCCACTTCTTATTTTGAATGAGTAGCCAAGCCTACCACTCCTCTTTCTACTTTATTGATTTCACAATTTCTTAATCAACCCAAAGCCAAATCAATAAATCAAAATTTTCATTTTTTTTTGGCTAATGATTTTTCTTGGTTTAGTTTAGCGATTGCTGTAATGTTTTGCCCTCCTTCTTGTCTTAGTCAAGAGGGTTTTTTTTTTTTTTTAAAGGAGAAATATAAAGGGATAAGGGAGAGGACGCATCAGAAGAGAAAGGAAAAGAAACGGAAAAGAAGAGGAAGAAAGGGACAGAAGAAGAAATAAAAAAGAGAAAGAGGACATTGCGTATACATCTCGCCAAGTCAGATTTATTTTGATTCGCAATAATTGATAAGGATTTAAGTATTTTGTTTGTTTAATCGAAGTAGTTTTTGACATTAGATTTGAATTATGAAATCCAATTTTGAATTTATTGTGGAAGTAAGAGCAAAGAGTTGTGGGATTTGACGAGAGACGGTTTGAAGTAACTTTTAGTTAGAACAAAATTTCCAAGTTTTGCATGCAAAATTTTGAAAAATCACATTGGTGAGCAATTTGTTGATACGTGAACCATTTTGTTGGAGATCAAGTTTCTTCCTAAGAGGGTGGCCCGTGAGGATAAATCGTCACTGTCGATGGTGACTTTTGCAAGGTCTCCAACACCGGTGCCTTTTTGCATACCCTGCTCTTCATAGTTAAAATGATTTTTCTTACTTTAGTTCTAATTTGAACAAAAGTTGCTCAACTTCAAAACATTCCCGAACTTTTTGGCTTTGAAATTGAAATGACGGAGAAATCTAACAGTAGGAGTAAAATTCTTGAAAATTAAAGTGCAAAAGTAAAAATGAACTTGGAGAAAGCATGGATGCTATGAAAGTAGATTAAGCGAACTTTTTGCTCTCTGTCATTTCCTCACGTGTGCCCCAACAGTTCTCTCTCTCCCCTCATTTTTTCTTTTCACCTCCTCTGTTCTTCTTTTTCTTTATTTTCTTTTTGCTGACCATTTTGGACGCGTTTGATAACGATTTTATTCCTGAGAGCTGATTCTGACTAGAAAATGATTATTTTTTATTTTGTTCCCGAGAATTGATTCTGAATAAAAAAGCATATTTGGTAACTGTCCAAAATTTTTTATTCTCGGGATAGAATTGCATTTGATATCGTGTTAATTGATTATGTTCCAAATTAATTTCTTTTGATTTTTAAATAATTTTAAATAATTTTTTTACTTTTCTTTTTTCCTTTTTTTCCTATTCTTCTTCTTTTTCATGTGGCCGGTCGCCGGACCGGCGACCAGCTAGATGAGGGCCGGCTTTCGTCGGCCAAGCCTCGCCGATGGCCAGGCTGGCCTCGCCCAACCTGGCCACCGGCAAGGCTGGGCCTCGCTAGATCTGGCGAGATCGAGCCTCGCCGGTGGCTGGGCTTGCCTCCGGCGAGCTTACCAAACCTCGCCCTAGCCTGGCGAGCCTCTGGCGACCGACGGCGGACGACGAGGCAGCGGGCGGCGGCGAACGATGGCAGGCGGTGGCGGATGGCAACCAGGATAACGAAAGGGAAGAGTGAGGGTTTCACCGTTTTGATTTTTTTTTTTTTCTGATTCTCGGATAGAGAATCAATTTTTTTTTTATTCTCAAATCTTGTCCAAAACTATTCCCGGAAACAAAAATTTTACCAAACGCGATTCTCGTCTTAAACTGATTCTGGAAACAAAAAATCAAAATCTGGCACTGTTTGGCACGTTGCCAAATAGGCCCTTTCTCAGTTCTTGTTGCCAATTCTCTTCTTGTTTGATTCATATGATGGAGCCAATTGGCAACCACAATAGCATCAATTAGTCAAGCTTTGTCAATCACGTGCTTAGAGTCATTGCCTTCACGTGGCGGAAACCTCAATGCATGAGAGAATCCAAAGATAACGATAGAAGAGGTCCGTTCAAATTTCAATGCACAAAAATAAAACGATAGATTTGTTGGGAAGATAATAAAAAAAAAAAAAAGTGGAGAGAGACTTTGGACATGACTAACATGGATCTGCAGGAAAAGAAGAAAAGTGGGGAGAGAGACAGTGATGTTGGGCACGCTGTGTCCAGCGCTTGGACCGTTGGACTTTCCTCTTCTTTTGCTAATTTATTTTCCATCAGAAGAGTTATTTTTGTTTGATATATTTAAGCTCTTAATACCACTTAAGAATTTAGCCCCTCTCATTTTGAGCCTGTTAACTATTATAATAAACTTCATTCCAAGACTGAAATGTACAACGATTACTTATGCTAATTATTTTTATTATTAACGCATGTTGATGATCATAAAAAATTATCAACATGCTATATATACATACATATATATATTTATTTATTTTTATTTTGTGTTCGAGCATAATGAGAAAACTTTCTTTTTTGCTTTGTTTTTGTCTCAATTTATCCATCAAATCTCATAGATAAATCAAACAGTCTTTTTGCTTTTGCTTTTACTTTATGATAGATTTCTTTATTGGTTTAATCTATCTAATGAACAAGTTGGCACGTATCAATAATTCAAACTTGCCATGCTAGATAAGTAATTCATTGATCAGGACCACTAACCATGCTTCTGTAGTCGTTGCCTCTGCGGGGTGGAAGTTTCAATGCACAAAAGAATCCAAGATGATCCCACCTAGGAAGAAGAAAACACGTGGGCAAGTTCCAATGCAGAAGCAGTGAAACAAAATATAAAACCAAAAACAAAAGACAACTATTGTTATGTTATCCGTAGACGAGTGGTAAAATACACACAAAGCACAATTATATATATATATATAAAGCCTTCGTACAAGTTAAGAGAAAAACCCTAGCGGCTTGATATCTTGACTCCTTAGGGGAAGTAATTAAGGATTAAACTTTTAGGATTTTCTGTACAATTCTCCCCTTATTATTTCTTGGACAAACCAAAGAGAGGCCAATAGCATTAAAAATATATATATATAGTCTATAACGGAGAGCAAACCGAAACAATTTTGGTAACACGTATTTTTTTGCACACATCGATATTTATTTTGCCAATAAATGAATACAATGGGCAAATATAGTGGGATGACTCTCAAAATATTTAATAGGACATGGACAGCCACTTGCAATGCATCCGAACAAGAAATATTAGATTATTATATTTACGTCTGCTCTAAGAAAGGTCCTAATGTCGAGTAAGAATCAATCAACACATGATGTTGCATTGATAATTGTTATTTATTCAAGAGGTTGTAGAAGAATCGATAAGCACATGCTTATGCATCGATTCTTGTAATTTTTACTACGCATCTTTTAAGGTGGAGACCACTTTGAACACATCTATGCTCAAATTTTTTTGTCTTTCCTCTTGTTTAATTTCTTTTCTAGGTAGACTTTTTAACATCACGGCAACTCTTTCTCACTCCAAATCCTTGATCTTCTCATTGTTGTCACTACTTCACTCACGTGATTGTAGAGTCCTAACCCCATGCCCATGGTCATTCTTGGCGGCTAACGAGCCAACCTCCTCAAAATCACCTTGCAAGTTTGTGAGAGATGAATGCATCAACGCCAGTGATGATCATAGCATATCATCTTCGCTCCTGAGATTAGGGCTTGTTCCACTAAAAGAGCAACCACATAATGGGGCAAAAGTTTTAAATGTTACAAGAAAATTCTATATTTTCTTTAAAATAGAGTCACCACCAATCAATTAAGAATATTGAGCTGATTTGAGACCTAAGTGCATATGTGAAATCATTGGTCATTTGCAAGTAGTCTTCAGTTATGTGCAGGGAGGGTTCAATATCTTCACGACACCCTTTTGGTACCCCATTTTCAATTAAGTATTTTGAGTGCAATTATCAAATAATTTAAAAGTAATTGCGGCAACTTTTTTTCCAAGGATATAATCAAGATAATTCCCTTACGTGCTAGCATGACTCCATGCACCATGTGTGTTTCTGTTTTCAAAATATGCAATGGCGTGTTTAAATATGCATGGGTCCTAATCTGTGACATGTGCTCATGTGCAATTGACCACGACGTGTAATCAAATGACGCATGCTTAGTTTTAGTCATCCGCCGCATAAAGTCCAAGTAAACGAAATTAATTCTTTGACATTTGCCTAACCATTCTCACTGGATAGAAAGACAATGAGAATCTCTTTACTCCACTCAAGGAGTAAACGAAAAGTTTTTTAGAAAGTACAAGATATTTTGAATGGAGATCAATGAAAGATGAAATTTATTTTCCAATAGCTTTGATTGTACTCCATAAGGCTTTTGTTTATTAATCCAAAGTCCAAAAGTCCCGCCACAAACTTTTGAATTTTTCTCTCATTTTAATTGAAATTGAGCTTCATTCATCAGCTCAAAAGCTCAAGGAGGAAGACAAATAGATGGGGCCACTACCTAAATCTTATTTTTCAGGCCCCACCACCATCAAAACCATTTTCCCTTCATCCTAGAACATCTAGAAACTAGAAAAGACACGCGAAGGTACCTTTATCGCATTATATAATAAATTTTACCTATTTAGTATATATATATATATAAACAGTTTTACCTTATCTAACTCGTTAAGATAATAATGCTTGTCAAGAGTACAATGAATAATTCAAGATAGCACAAGAAATTCTCAAGTTTTTAGCTTTATATTTGTATAAATAGATAATGTCTAGGACTTAAATAAATCTTTTTCAACCTTAGAAGCTCGAGAATTCTAATTCCATAAAGTCTGCAAAGCTAATTCCTACCAATAATCGCCCAATCTCGCAGGGTGTGTATATATATATTTCGAAATCAATAATTTTGAATTTACTTTTCTTTAATATTATGAAATGGTCAGGGACATATCTGTTATAAGATAAATTTATTATTGTATTTGGACAAAATGATAATCTAGAAGAGTACAAGCTCGTGTATACAACCTTATATGGTGCATCCATGCACAAAACTTCTAGGAAAGTACACTTCAGATAATCATATACTTGTGAATGTTCGATTTTAGTCCTTATTAATTGTTTTGGTGACAAAACTAGTCAAAAACATTTTCGTTACATTGATTAAAATTTTTTGACCATTTAACAAATCGAATTCCTTTCCTTAGATAATTTAAATCAAGCACATATTTATGTGCCCTTAGAGGAATGGAGTAAAGGATAAATGAAAGCACAAACTAAATTTTATTCAAGGACTTTTGTGATACAAAAAATATTGCTAGCAAATTGAATAAGCAAATTGATCTAGGTGGACTGATTTCTCCTTTATATTTATGAGCATCTTCCAAGACAATATTCGACACATTGACAAATAATAAATTAGAGTAATTATAACACGAATATTGATGTAAAAAATATTTCTTAAAGTGGTCTTATTTACTCCTAGTGTGATGGTTAATAAGAGAGTGGATGGTTAAATTCCTCGAATCGAAAAGTGGATAATCAATTGCTCAAGTACCACTTAATTAAATCAGTAAAAAGGATGAGATTGTAAGTCACCAGATATTAGAAGATGAGATGCACGCTCTTTCATTTTGAGCTATAAGGACACCACTAACAAATCTAAACAATGGGGAGCATCTTTTTGATCAAGCTGGACAATTAGTACTGGTGCGTTTATCTTTGATTAAATTATGGGGAGCATCTTTCCGATCAAGCTGGACAAGTAGTACTAGTACATTTATCTTTGATTAAATTTATTATTCCTGATCTCTCCCTCGAGTCAATGCGATGCTGTCTGCGAATATTTTCAATTTTCCGAGGATATATGGCAAAAATAATGATGAAGCACACGAAATACGAGGTGCTCTGGTTCCATATAAAACCAAAAATTCGTGTTAAATTGTACTTTCGAGTGCCTAAAAAATTGAGCAAGTACTTATCATATGAAAAGGGTCGGTGATTTAGCCAGACATAATACCTATCTATATAAAAGGGTCTACTTCTCTAAAAAAAAAAAAAAAATCAATTTTAGGTATAGTTCCAATTTCCACACCTTTTAAAGAAAAAAAACGTAATTTTAAGTCCAATCCCAAATTTTTTCTAAATTATTTTTGTCTCAAAAAAACCCAACTACTAAATATTCACCGTTAGACATCCCCAATTTTCCTAATTTTTTCATTAAAAAATGATTTCGTTTTGGAGAATAGTTTCCCTCCTCACTTTGTTGATGATTTTTTTATTGGCATAGAAACGTCATGTCAAACAACTCATGACTGATTTTGGATTGAGATTAAAGGGAGTGGATTTGAGAATAGCTACTAATTTTTTAGACCAAAAATATTCGAAATAAGTTTGTGACTAAACATAAAATTTGAGATTTTTTTTTAGACATAAAATTGCGGGCAAATTTGGGATAGGATCTAAACTTGACAATCTTTTCGAGATTGAAATTGGGATAGAATGAAGATTGGATTTAAAGTTTGAGGATATTGAAGGAATTAAGCCTATTTAAAAAGAGGGAAGAGAAAATGGAGGAGTTTCACTTGTTTTAATCATCCAAGGCAGATTTGTAATTAGATAGCATATAATTTTCTCGATGGTTAGGCCCTACCGATCCTTGCTTAACTTGAGGCCATCCCTCTTCTATACCAAGTTTTTGTGCATTTCTTATTTTGAATGAATTGCTAGGCCCACCTCTCTTCTCTCTACTTAATTGTGAAATTACCAATTTTTTTTTATAGATGTCTAACTTATTGATCTCATTTACTCAAATTTATTGATTTTACAATTTCTTAATCAACCCAAAGCAGAATTGATAAATCAAAATTTCAATATTTTCCAATAATGTTTTCCATTGGTTTGGTTTAGTGACTGCAATTTTCCTTAAACACCTATTATTTAATATATGTGTTAATCCAAATATTTATATTATAAAATGGAGATGATACGTACAGTCTTAGTTCATTTTGATTAAATATAACTTCATATGATACTTAAACATAAGTGAATGTGGTTTCTCTTAAATAATGAAGGGTAGTTATGTTAATAAAAATGTTAAATAGGTTTAATTTACCACCTAAAATTTGCCTAAGCATACTATTCTCATCCAACAATTCATTTACTATAGATTTATTTCTATTAAAGAACAAGGGGTAGCTATCTTTGTAATATATGTTAAATAGGTTTGCTTGCCACTCATATTGTTATACTACTTGGTTGTTGCAAGATGTGAAGCAATTTGTACGTTCAATAGTGAGTTCATCCATTTGGATACCATTTAATGCATTTTTTTTTATTTATTTAGTTACTCAATAAAACAATGCTCTTCAGACATTGAATCAACTCAAGCAAGACATTTGTATAAAGAATTGAGTGAAATGTTAAAATCCAATGCAATAATTACTTCATTTTACAATAAAAAGAGGCTTATTATGATATCCACCTGTAATAATGCAAGCTAAAAGAATTATTAACGCGATTTATATAGGGAAGAGTATATAGAAAAATATATAGAAAAAAAGTCATAAACCTATTGTAATAGTTTCAATTGAGCCATAAATTTTTCAATTGGACCAATTTAACTCTAAATTTTTTCGCATTGATATCAATTAAATCCATCTAACCTATTTAGAGGAAATTTGCTGATGTGGATGGTGATTGTTCTACATGACATCATTGACGTTGATGTAGGTATTTTCAATAATATTTAAATGATTTTTATTTTTTATTTTCTTTTTCCTTCTCTTTTTCCTCTTTTTTTCTTCTTTCTATTTTATACTATTAACGGTCGACGGTCGAGGTTTAGCAAGCCCCCCTGGCCACTAGGCGAGGGCTGTGGGTGAGGGACACAAACCCTCACCTAGATCTAAGCAAAGGGCAAGACTTTAGTTGCGGCTAGTGAGGACTTAGCTATGGCGAGGGCTGTCACTTGCTTAGATTTGGGCAAGAGCTCACAGCCCTTGCTAGCTGCATGCAAAGGCGATGACTCGAGGAGGGTAGTGACCCTTGCCTAGTGGCTGATGAGGGCTTGTAGGCCCTTGCCCATTGGTTGGCAGGGGCCACAACCCACACTAGCTACTAGTGAGTGCCTAAAGCCCTCGCCCATTAATTGGCATGGTTGTCGGTCTGGGCCTCAATCAGAGATCGACAAGGGTTGCGGCCCTCACTAGCTACCTGCGAGGGCTTGTAGGCCCTCGCCCGTTGGCTAAAAGAGGTTTTCGGGCCTCGATTGTTGGTTGGTGGCCCTTGCCGACCATTAACAAAAAATATAAAAAGGAAAAAAAAAAAGAGAGAAAAAAAAAGGAAAATGAAAAACAAGGAAAAGATAATTAAAAATTCAACAATTTTAAAAAAATTATTTAAAAATGCTCACGCCAGAGGTGGTTATGTCACATAGGATAACAGCCATTCATGTCGTTAATTTTTGACCTAAATTGACTAGATGAACTCAATTGATACTAATTGAAAATGTGCATGACTAAATTCATTTGATTGGAAAGGTTTACAACTGAATTGATATTGATGCAAAATGCTTAGGACTTTTTTGGGTACATATCCCTATTTATGTACGAGGAATCCAAACTACAATGTCAAGTGTAAAGAAGAAAAAAAAGTGCTCATGCATTTCACGATCACTCTTTATTATAGTATTAATTTACCACATTTATAAGTGCTAAATTATCACTTTATTTTCAGGAGCTTAACTGCATTATTCTCTTAAACTGATCAACTCTAGCTTGTAATTGGATAAAATGCATCTAACCTGAAAGGATGAATGTAATATATCAGCCCATACATATTTACCACTCTACTAGGAGAGTACTAGGTATATTTACCATAGCATCTATTGTGATACTAACATATTTGGCCTATCAACATATACAATTGTCGATAATAACTTTGACACAATAAAGTTGAAATTTGATAATAGAAAACATCATCTTATCGAATTTGATGCAAAATTCTTTGGTAACCAAAAAGGCAATGCCATGACTTTATGCGTTTAAGTTTATTGTGTTGATACTTCGTTATATGCATGCTATTTAGTTCTGTAATTGCCTTAAGTTTGTTTTTTACGTTGTTCTTTTTTTGCACTCGTTTTTACAACGTCATTATACACGAAAGTTTGACAAACATCTTGGCCCTCCAAGTAAATTTTATTATGAAGTCTTGTCTAGGCTTCTGCAATGTCATTGGCCTATAGTGAACTTGCTGGAAAGGGGATTTTCATATGCTCTCTCAATCCAACTAGAACAGAGCAGAAACCCAATAGCCTAGAGTAGAGCAAGAAGTATGTAAGGCGGGCTAACCTCAGCCCAAACAACAAAAAGCTTCAGACAATTATTCTGTATCGAAGTTGGAGGTGTCATCTCTAAAGTGACCAACATAAGTGAAATCTAGCTTGGGTAAATGACATAAACATCTAGAGCTTTTATAAGCATAAATTCACCGAGAATAGATGTTTACTTAACTAGTCCATTACTTTCTGGGCAATATTGATCAACTGCCAGTCTACCATCAAATCCATTTGTTAAGAAAAACTGCTGTATGAGAAGCAAGAACAAGGAAAGGACTCATTGACTTACTCTGATAGACCATACTGCTAAATATTTGATTTGAATAGACAAGACGCTTACAATATTTCCGATTGGAAAGACACCAAATATACTGAAGCACAAAACCCCATCTTTATCTCCACCGCAAAAGATATGCAAACATTGCTTTGAAGAATTTGAGAGCTCTACAAATGAATCTTGAACATCATCAGTTAAACCAGCATCTCCGGGCACTAGTCCAGGCATTTGAGGAACTCTTGGACCTGGAGGGAAGAATCGAGTAGTGCGATCTTGAAATGCCAAAGAGTTACCAAAAGCATTCTATAAATGAATGAATAATTACTTTCTAGTTGGAACATAAAAAAGATGAAAAAAAGATGAGATTAAAGCTAAGGAGGCAAACGAATCAACAAGTTATAGATGACACCCAACATACTCTTTCAAAAAATCTTCCATAAAACCCATAGTAAAGCTGTAGGACTGTGAAATAAGATTATAAGTTTAAGAAAACCAAACTAAAACAACTATTTAACTGCAAACGAATCATTATAAAAGGTGTGAGCCATAAGATATCTGTTATTGGTAATAAAGATCGCAAAGTTGTATCAACTTTTAAGTTGAAAGATGCCACATACTCTATTAACTTGAGCATCCTCCTCCCAGTCGAGACACACCATAGCTGCCATATGGGAATTCAAGCTTCTTAACAGTCTTCCATGCTAGAAATGATTATACTACAGTGTGCATAACTGCTGCAAGCACTAGCATATCAAAAGCAGCACATTGCATATCCATTGTTCCATAAAGACAGCTATTTTGGTAAGATAGCATTCATTATGTACAAACAAACTCTCTTCTCAGTAAAATGTAATCCAAGAAGAGGACGATTAGTAATAAACTGGTAAAAAAAGTTCAGTGACGTTCTCTGCCATTCTACTCATGACCAAGCAGCTATAGCTTAATGGAAACATAACCAGTTATTTACAAACTTTTCCACCCACAAGCATAATTGAAGCACATACTAATCATATCATTTAAGAGTCACCTAAATAATTACCTTCCTAATTTGACTAAACTTAATTTTACCGATAATTGAAAGCTATTGATTTTGATGAAAATGAGCATGTTGCAGATGAATGCTTCTACATGACACCATCTACTCAGACCATAGAATCTCACAAAGAGCTGGAGCCCAACAAACCTTATGCTTTAATTTGTCATTGACAATTGAATTAGTTTAAATCATTAATGATGACATTAGCATCGAGGTTGAATTTTTTTGTCGTACACAAGAATGCAATTAAGCACATCAATCAAGTTCAAGTCCTAAAGTGCATAAATCTATTGAATAGTACATAAATTATATATGATATTTGATTAAATTAATTCACCGTTGATTTCACTGATTAGATATGAGTCAATCAATTTCCTTGATTCATAATTTACTTCGTGCATCAAACAATGTCGTGTCAAAAACATTTATTGGCTTTGATGTAGGACAATGAGTCCCGCCACAAAGAATAAACATTTAGGCATCACGCGCAAAACTGCCTAAGCATTACACCTTAGGGTTTTTTAAGCCAGACACCAAAGAGGAATCATATCACACAATCTGCGAAGTAAACACTTACCAAGTTCAATAAACTATCAACTCTATTGAAAGGTAAAAACTACAACTATCTTTGTAGACCCTCTAAAAGTTCTACTCCTAGTTGAAATAGGAAATCTCTAAACAAGAAACATTATTGGCGTATACGTAAGATCCTACTACTCAAACTTAAAATGAAGAAGGGAACTTCGTAAAATCCTAACAATCGCAAATCCTAGTTGATAAATTCAGTGATTAAACTTCTAGCAGAATCCTGATCCTTGTTTGAGTTTCAAAGTCAATCTTCACCAAAAACTTGGGAGTCACCTTGCATGACTTGTTGGCTACATCAAGCTCAGTGCATGGTTTGATTGTCTTATTCTAAATTCTATGAATGGGAATCTAATTACAATACCCAATAATACTCAAATCCTATTTAATCCTAATTGTCTCATACTAGATTCTATGAATGGGAATCCAATTACAATCCTATGTACATGATCTTTGTGTCCTTGTAGTAAAATGGATACTTATTTGACAAAAGAAAAATAAAATGTAGCAATACCTCATGTCTGGAAATAATAACATTAGTCGACTTTGAAGTGTCTCTATCATTAGTTATTACCTAACAGTAAAAATAACACCATTCTTTACAAATAATTTACATCTGTCATTGAATACCAATCTCAAACGTTATAACAGATTTTATGATTCTATTACATGATATTCATGATCCACAATCCATACATTTAATTTTTTGATTCATGACTCAGATTTCCATGTAACAACTAAGGGTGACCCTAAGTGGTTACTACTCAACAGTTAACACAGTTAATAAACAAATATTGTTCCAAATTCAAAGTTCAAATTGCGAAACAGAAATTGACTTATGTAATCCATTTAACTAAACAAGAGTGCCCACTTGATTAACAACCTGATCTATCATGATTTGTTCATATTTAGTTCATTAAGTTCTCTAATAATAACCATACATGAATTTTGTTTCCATAGTGATTACAAATTACAATTTGATCACACCATATAAATATAACATTTCATGTAAACCTAGGATTTTGTAACCTTATGAATAGTTTCTTTTCAAACTTATTTGAGATTGATGACAAAATGCATATTGTACATATGTCGTGTCAGTCATGTTAGGATTGGAATGACCCATTCAATTCGATATAATTAGTTAACTGGGTTATTCATCTCTTGTAATTTGTTGACCTATTTAATAAATGAGTCATGTTCAAATAGAGGTTTCTAATAAAAATTTTCGTTAGTCTTATCCTGCTCAAATTCACGTACCTAGCAATCCATTGTGAATTTGAAAATGACAGACATGACCAATAAAAATGGATTGCCATCTCCATTAGCATTTGAATGTTCGTTGAGCAAGTTTGCTATTTGCATTGCATCATGTAGATTTTGAGCAATTCCAAATCTCCCCCACAAGAGATTAGAGAAGAACACGACCTGATGATAAAGGACTATTGCAGGAGGAATTTCTAGTTGAGAAGTAATGAGGGTAACATTCAAGTAATAACATAGAAAACTTACTTTGACATCATGCAGTAAAATCATACCATCTTCAAGTCCCAAGACAAGAACCGTGCCATCAGGATGCCATCATAATGATGTTATACATTTGCCTGGAGTATATTAGAATGACTAAGAATAGCCAGTATTGATGACACATTGAAATGTGCAAATAAAGTGAGTTCATAATAAAATAAAAAAGAACAAAGAATGAATAATCTGTTCCCTATAAAATTAACACAAGAAGAGGAAAGATAGACCAGACACGTTATCCAACAAAATGTTAATCAAAATTTGTGAAGTGAGGCAAAACGTCATAACCGTACAAAATAACTAAAAGGGATATCAGCAACTTGATAGAGGATTTCTTTGGGCTAGTAGGTCATGTAAAGCGAGGGCATATATATCTTGTTGGCAGACTCCGATCCAATCACTAAATAAAAAAAATTGTTGTTCAACAATGAAACCTCAAGGTGGATTAGATGCACGGAAGCTTACTCCAAGCAAGGATCGCAAGTGCACTAGTATTTACAACTTAGTCATAACAGAAACCATCAAAGGATTGGCTCAGGTACCATAGTGCACTTCTCCATATCCAGAAGACATGACAAGTGAAGCATTTAGATGTTTGTGGAGAAAATATCTCCTCTCTAAGTTTTCCAGTGAGAATAGACAGCAAGAACTACCAAGGCCGGGCATCTAATCCTAAGCTCTTACAAATTTGAATTACCAAAAGATTAAGTCACAGAGGATCTCAATATACTTGGATGTAGCTCCCTGTACCCTCCTAGTCCCTTGCTTTTCCCAATTCCTCCCTTTGTCCCCCTCAACCAAATTGTCACACAAGTATGTAGCACAGCTAGAGATATATCCTATTCAAAAGTCAAACTACCACCTGTGAGCTTGATTAATCAAAATGTCGTGACAAAATGCCCTTCTGTAATGAGAAGAAGATAAATAAATCTTCAAGAAATACTAAATCTCTACTTGTACGGCACACTCAGTCAGTAAAAGAATGCTCAATCAGTTAAAGAAGAGGAGCCAGCAGTAAAATTACACCGTGAGAGTCACCATCAGATATCTAAGAAGATCTTTTTAGATGCCTGATGACATTTAGATGGTATTCTGCAGGGCCTAAACCTGCGAACTCCAAGTGGGCATCAAGCATTTCTGCATCTGACATATCTAATCTATCTAGCATAAATGGCATCCCCCCAATTCATGTTAATTATTTTCATGGACACTTTAACTGGTGTATAAAGAAGGGCAAAAACCTGGTTGAGAAGTAGACAAGAATCCATTGTGCCTATAAATAAAATCCCTTCATTCAACTAATACCAGCTTGGAATTCTTTTCTAGGTTTCCACTTGCATCACCATCATTCACTCTTTGTTTCTGTGTAAAATAGACCAACTCCTTGGTTTGACGTCACATTCTCATTCACACTTCCAAACACTTTATACCTCTATATTCGTCCAATTCTCTTTTAAACGCAATTCAAGCTAGATTGCCACTTACTGTGGTTGCTATGGCGAAAAAAGAGGAGTAGCACATTTAGGAAAAGCTAAAGAAGTAGAACAAGATAATGCCAATGAGTCAAAGGGCACCCATACCAAGCCATCATTGTAGATACGAACACACTGAATATTTTTTAAAAAAAAAGAAGGAAAAAAAAAGAACTTTCTCAAGTCAAAGCAATACCTAGGAGAGATTGTCCACAGCCTCTGCTGATTGATGCGGTGAAGCACCCACCTTCGTGTTCTCCATGATCATCACCAGTAAATCCTTCTCTGACCTGCCAATTGGAAGAAATCGAGCCAAAACCTCACCGAAACAATTGAATTGACCCGCCCATTAGGATGTCGCAAAAAAAAAAGCTCGAACGAGAGCCGAACCTGAAAACCCAAAGCGGTTCATTGGAACTGAAGCTGAACCGGCATAAACAACAAAAAGCTTAAGATAAATGTTCAGTATTGAAGTTGGAGGTGTCATCTCTAAAGTGACTAATAGAAGTGAAATCTAGCCTAGGAAATGCAATAAACATCTAGAACTTTCACAGGCATTAACCTCACCCAAGATAGTTGCTGTCAGTCTACCATCAAATCTCTTTATTGAGAAGAACTGCTGAATGAGAACCAAGAACAAGGAGAGGACTCATTGACTAAATCTAAAAGACCATAAAGCTAAATATTTGATTTTGAACAGACAGGACACTTACAAAATTTCCAATTGGAAAGACACCAAATATACTGAAGCACATAACCCCATCTTTATCTCCACTGCGAAGGATATGCAAACATTGCTTTGGAGAATTTGAGAGCTCTACAAATGAATCTTGAACATTGTCAGCTAAACTAGCATCTCCAAGTACCAATCCAGGCATTCGAGGAACTCTTGGAGCTGGAGGGAAGATTTTGAGTTGTGTGATCTTCAAATGCCAAAGGGTTACCCGAAGCATTCCCTAAAACAAATTAAAAAATATTTTCCAATTGTAAAATAAAAAAAAAGATGAAAAATATGAGGATAATGCTAAGGAGCCAGACAAATCAACAAGTTGCAGATGACACCAACCATACACTTTAAAAAATCTTCCATAAACCCATACTAAAGCTGTTGGACTTTGAAATAAGATTCTAAGTTTGAAAAAAAGCATTTAAGAACACCATGCTAAAATAACTACTTAATTGCAAACGAAGCATTATGAAAGGTGTGAGCCATAAGATATCCACTATTGGTAATAAAGATCATGAAATCATACCAACTTTTAAGTTGAAAGATGCCATACTTTATTCACATGGGCATCCTCCTCCCAATTGATACACACCACAGCCGCCATATGAGACTTCAAGCTTTTTAACAGTTTTCCATTCTGCTTAATATTTATACCTTGTTAAAATGATTATACCACAGCATGCATAATTGCTGCAAGCACTAGCATATCAAAAGCAACACACTGCATATCCATAGTTCCATAAAGACAGCTACTTTGGTAGGACAACATTCATTACGTGCAAACAAAATCTCTTCTCAGCAAAATGTAATCCATGAAGTGGACGATTAATAATAAAATGGGTAGAAATCTCAAAGAGACAGAATTGCAGCAGCCTCAGTCAAGTTCTCAGCCATTCTACTCACGACCAAGAAGCAACAGCTTAATGGAAATAAAACCAGTTATTTATAAACTTTTCCACCCACAAGCATAATTAAGGCACATATGAATCACATCATTTAAGAGTCACCTAAATAATTACCTTCCTAATTTGACTGAACCGAACAGATTTTACCAATAATTGAAAGAAATTAATTTTGATGAAAATGAACATGTCACACATGAATGCTCCTACATGACACCATCCACTTAGACCATAGATTCTCACAACGAGCTGGACCCCAGTAAACACTATGCTGTAATTTGTCATTGACAATGAAAAAGTTTCAATCATTGATGACAACATTAGCAACAAGGTGAAATTTTGTCCTACACAAGATCGCAATTGAGCAAATCAATCAGATTCAAGTCTTAAAGTATATATATATATATATATTGAACGAGTATATCAATTACTAATGATAGCTTATTAAGGTAATTCACCGTTGATTTCACTGATTAGATATGAGTCAATCAATTTCCTTGATTCATAATTTGACTCATACATCAAACAATGTAACATCAAAAAATTCCATGGCTTTGATGTAGGACTATGAGTCCCACAATAAAGAATAAATATTTAGGCATCACGCAAAACTGCCTAAGCATCAAACCTAGGGTTCTTAAGCATGACACCAAAAATGAATTGCATCACACAATCTACAAAGCAAACACTTGCCAAGTTCAATAAATTATCACTCTATTGAAAAGTAAAAAATTACAACTATATTTGTAGACTCTCTAAAAGTTCTACTCCTAGTGTAAATAGGAAACCTCTAAAGAAGGAACATAATTGGAGTATACGTAAGATCCTACTACTCAAGCAAAAAAGAGAAAGAAAAGAAAAGACAAAAGAAAAGGAGACTTACAATTAATTTACATATGTCATGCAAAACCAATCTCAAACATTATATCAGATTCTATGATTCCATTAGATGAAATTAACGATCCACAATCCATTGATTCATGACTCATATTACCATGTGACAACTAAGAGTGACCCTAAGTGGTTATCTGTCATATCAAAATTGTGGTTACCTACTTAACACAATTAATCAACAAATATTGTTCCGGGTTCAAAGTTGAAAAACACAATTTGACTCATTTAACCTATCTAACTTAACAATAGACCCAACTTGATTGACAATCTGACCTTACATATGCCATGTCAGTCATGTTAGGATTGGAATGACCAATTCAATTCAATGTAATTAGTCAAATGGGTTATTCATCTCTTGAAATTTGTTGACCTATTTAACAAAAGGGTCATGTTTGAATAGAGTTTTCTAACAATTTTTTTTTGTTAATCTTATCCTTCTCAGATTGACCTATCTAGCAATCCATTGCTAACTTGACGTTGACAGACATGACTAAATTATCTAACTAAACAATAGTACCAATTTGATTAACAACTTGACCTATCATGACCTGTTTATATTTAGGTCAGCAAGTTCTGTAATAATAAATCAGACATGAAGTTTGTTTCCATAGTGGTTACAAATTACAATTCGATCACCCCATATACATATAACATTTCATGTAAACCTAGGATTTTGTCAGTTTACGGCTAGTTTCTTTTCAAACTTGTTTCATATTAATGGAAATATGCATATTTTACATATATCAGGTTGATCATGTTAGGATTGGAATGACCCATTCAATTCAATCTAATTAGTTAAATGGGTTATTCATCACTTGTAATTTGTCGACCTTTTTAACAAAAGGGTCATACTCGAATAGAGTTTTCCGATAAAAGTTTTTGTTAATCTTATCCTGCTCAGATTGATGTACCTAGCAATCCATTGTTAACTTGACATTGACAGATATGACCAATAAAAATGGATTGCCATCTCTATTAGATCTGACTGTTCGCTGAGCAAGTTTGCTGTTTGTGTTGCATCATGCGATTTTGAGCAACTCAAAATCTTTCCCACAAGTGATTAGAGAAGACCACGTTCTGATGATAAAGGATTGTTGCAGAACGAATTTCTAGTTGAGAAGTAGTGAGGGTAACATTCAAGACAACATAGAAAACTTAGTTTGACATCATTCAATAAAATCTTACTGTCTTCAAATCTCAAGATAACAACCTTGCCATCAAGACGCCAGCATAAAGATGTTATAAATTTACCTAGATAGATTAGAATGATCAAGAAGAGCCAGTATTGATGACACACATTGAAATGTGCAAGAATGTGAATTCATTATAAACAAAAAAGAACAGAGGGAGAGGAGAGAGAGAGAGAGAGAGAGAGAGAGAGAGAGAGAGAGAGAACAATCTGTTCCCAATTAAATTAATAGAAGAAGAGGAAAGATAAAGCACACACATTAACCAATAAAAGGTTAATCAAAATTTGTAAAGTGAGGCAAAACATTATAACTGTACAAAATAACTGAGAGGGATGTTGGTCACTTGATAGAGAATTTCTTTGGGCTAGTAGGTCATACGAAGGGAGGGAATCTATATTTTCTTGGCAGGCTCCAATCCAATAACTGAATCAAAAATATTTTATTGTTCAACTACGAAACCTCAGGGTAGTTGGATGCATGAATGCTTACTTTAGGCAAAAATTACAGGCGTACTAGTATTTACAACTTAGTCTTAACAGAAACCATTCAAGGATTGGCTCAAGTAATATAGTGCACTCAAAACATTCTCCATATCCAGAAGACAAGATGACAAACGAAGCATTGAGATGTTTCTGGAAAAAATATCCTCCCTGAAGTTTTCCAGTGAGAATAGACAGGAAGAACTACCAAGGCTAGGCATATTATCCTAAGCTCTTATGAATTTAGTACCAAAAGACTAAGCCATATATGATCTTAACATACTTGGATGCAGCTCCCTTACCCTCCTAGTCTCTTTGCTTTCTCCAATTCCTCAATCTGTCCCTCTTGACCAGATTGTCATACAATTATGCAGCAGAGCTTGATATATATCCAATTCAAAAGTTGAACTCCCACCAGCGAACTTGATTAATCAAAATGATGTGATGAAATACCCTGCAGTAATGACAAGAAGATAAATAAAACTTCAAGCAATACGAAATGTGAGAAACTTTCTGCCTATAGTCTACATTTCAGTATCCAATAAATCTCTCCTTGCAGGGCATGCTCAGTTAGTAAAAGAATGCTCAATCAGTAAAAGGAAAGGAGTCAGCAGTAAGATCTTTTAAGATGCCTAATGACATTTATATGGTATTCTGCAGTGGCTAAACCTGTGAACTCCAAGTGGGCATCAAGCATTTCTGCGTCCGACATAGCCGGTCTATCTAGCATAAATGGCATCCCCTCTGATTCATTTTAATTATTTTCATGGACACTTGAACTGGTGTACAAAGAAGGGCAACAAGATGGCCATACAGGAGTATGGTACGCTTGTGGTCAGTGTAGATGACTGTCCGCTAGGCTATGGAAAAAGTCTCTCCCAAGGCAACAACTTGGTCGAGAAGTAGAGAAGAATCTATTGCACTTATAGATAAATCCCTTCATTCAACTAATACCAGCTTGGAATTCTTTACTCGCAACTAAGTCATCTCTAGATTTCCATTCGCATCGCCATCATTCACTCTTCGTTTCTGTTTAGACTTCCAAGCACCTTATACCTCTATATTCGTCCAATTCTCTATCGAACACGATTCGAGTTAGATTGACAATTATAGTGTTTCCTCTCGGGAAAAGGAAGCAGCGCATTTAGGAAAAGCGAAAGAAGTAGAACGAGATAAGGCCAGTGACTCAAAGGGCAAACACAACAAGCCATTGTTGAAGAAACGAACACACTGAATAAAGAAAAAGGAGAACTTTCTCGAATCGAAGCAATACCCGGAAGAGATTGTCCACAGGCTCTGCAAATTGAAGCGATGAAGCACCCATTTTCGAGTCATCCGTGGCCATCGACCGCAAATCCTTCTCCGGATTCCACTCACCCCCTCTTCGCCCATTAGATCGCGAAAGAACGCCGGGCGGTAGCCGAACCTGAGAAGCCAGGCGGTTTGTCGAACTGAAGCTGAAATGGAGGCACACGCTGCGACCCTGCCTCGTCTCCATAGCTAGAAAGCTCTGCTGGAGTAAGAACAAGGAAGGAGGAGAGAGGTGGGAATTGGGCCGTAAAGGGCTGCCGCGGGATCAATTGAGCCAGGCCGGACTTTATAGCCTTGCCAAACAACGCCCCCGAAGGGCCCTTTCAGGCCCAATGAGACTTTACATTGATGCGAATGTGGTGGATTAGTTATTTGAAACGTAATTTCGAAAAAGCAGTGGGACCATCCTCAATTACTATTGGCTAAAAAAAAGAATATGCTAATGAATTATTCAAATCGGCATCTTACGATAGATAACAAACACTCATGCCTGCTTAAATATCGAGATGATGGGCCAAGCTTTGTAAAAGTCGAACTAATTTTGAACGTAACAATCAATTGGCCTTCCAAAATCATCACCTCTCAGAAAAAATTTGAACTCCACTCAAATCAAGAATTGATACTTCCATTACCAGCTGCCTCGTCATACCAAAAAACCCTCTCAAACACAATGACAGGACAGCAAGAGAGGACTCGAAATCTCCAAGGGGAAACCCTCATCAAGTGCGTGCCAAAAGCAGTGATTGACCGTAATTTCTCTCAAGCTTTCGAACAAAGAATGAACTTTCGCTTCAAATTGTGGTATTCCTCCAACCTAAGGAACTCAAGAACAGGATTGCCCTTCAACATGTCATGCATCACCTTATCCGTGATCTCCGAGTTGCATAAGGACAGGAACTTGAGATTATGATTATTCCCAGTGACACTCCTACTAAATGAGAAGCTACAGAGCCTTAAATGCAGCTTCACCAACGAAGATCATCCACAAAGGAGCAGTGGTACTGCGAAATGGATGGCCATCTCGCACAACCTCTTAGTCACATCGGCTGAAATGTCCTTGACATGGTGGTCGACAACAAAGTGAAGCCACGGACTAAGCTCGGGCGCGCAACGGTCGAGAAAATCGACGTGGATGTGGAATTCCTCACCTTGGGTGACACCTAGAGGATCAATACGTTGTCCACAGACGGGGAGGCGTTCCGCCAGGGGAAGGAGAAGAAGAGGTCTGGGGCAGCGGTCCAGACGGATCATGATGATGGGGCTTAAGTTTCTGGCTTTCGGTAGAGCGACACGTGTCACTCGATGGAGAGGCAACCACTTTCCCACGCCTTTTAATAGATCTACGAGCCCATGATGATGGGGCTCAGACGTCTTGAATCGCCCGGTATCGAACCTTAATTTTTTAATCCAAGCTTGTCCGACATCTAAAAAATCATCATTCATATAATAATCGAGTATGACCAAGATCGAGTAGACATACATAAGCAAGCTTGAGACCATGAAAGGAAATGTTTGCTCGAGTCCGCTTGATTTGTTATATTACACTCAAGTGCTCGACTTACGTAGTGGTAGACATAAATAACTAGTGAAACTTTACAAACATCTGCAAACATCTATCAAAAGAAAAAATAAAATAAAAATTAACCATAAATAACTTTATGAGATAATTCTTTAGCTTAAATTACATTCATGATCAAAGTATGATATCTCATGAGATTGAAAAGTAGGAGATAAATGTTTCAATGTCTTGACTTACATTGACATGAACGCAAGGAATGATAACCCAGGCAATTCATGAAGTTCACTGGTCTGGGATGGACATGTTCTCTTATTTTCAAATTGGCTACAAAGAATGCAACCGGAGAAGACTTTTTCTCGCCTCGCCACCATCCGCAAGAATACTGGCATCCACAATGTGCGTCTCCATTTAGATGGCAACTCCATGATTCTAGTAATTAAGGTTGTTGAGCTTATGGCTCAAGTTCTACCAACTCAGATTTGGATCGAAGCCTGGAGATTAAACTAAGTCACATACATGTTAGGAGGCATTGTGGGCGTGTGGCAAAGTTATGTGGAGAGGACCGGATGCTCGAGCCCTGCCGTGCTCCCGACCAAATGATAGCACTAGGTATTGTCTGAGCTCCTGAGCAATCCCTTCAAGCACCGAATAACTAGCATATTCAGTATATGATATTTTGTTTCCTATGCGAAGCAAAAACTGCTAATTAAATATGTTCTCCATTGCAAAAGTTGGAAACTCAGTTTTTATGAAGATGATGGATTTTCTTAATTTGTGTGGAATAGGTTGATTCATCCTCCATGTAGAAAAAAAATAGGGCTGTCAATCAATACGTTTTGAAAGTGAAACCAAATCCAACCAAACTTGAAAAGCGGTATTAGCTTGGCTTCGGAAGATACCAGGAAAAGAGTTCATAACATAAAGGAAGATTCTATTGTGTAAACATCTAAAGATTGTTCTATGTACATAAAATGCAAATAACATTGGTAAATAACAAAACCATCTGATAACAAAATGCTGACCTATAACTTATTCAGTCATTAATATTTTGGTAAGTTACCAAAACTTTTAAGAAAATACCAATGCTTATTGTAATATTCTTTATTATATATTATTGTCGACCTTTGAATCTTTCCAATGGTTAAAATTAGAAAAATTTGAGACTCAAGATCTCGGATTGCGGCAAGGTTCATTTCTTGACTAAAAAAATTTGATTAGTATCACTTTGTTGGTCAAACCAAAGTATCGACCTTTGACTGGAAAAAGAAATTATTGTTTCACTGGTCTTAATCTTTTTTTGACATTCGATTTAGGCACGACAACCCAAAATCCATTGGGAAAATAAAACGTAATCTTTTCCCATCTTCGTTTTACGTTCAAGGTGGGAGGCGCCACAAGATAGATGGTCAATGAGCCTCTCCATCATTCCCCTCCACGCCATTAGTCGCCATAGCTGCTTGCCCTCGCCGTTGCCGAGCCGCCCTTTCCTGCTCCACTATTGCTCCCTACCTTCCTCACCGTGAAGACCGAAGAGCCCAGATCTCATCCAAAGACTCTCTTGCTGATCGTTGTTCTGTTCGTAGATAAGTCATAAAGGTTCCAATTGCCAGTTGCGAGTACCCGTTGCAGCCTAGCTACGCCACTGATAAACTAGGCCTTCCTGCTATGTTCAACAGCGGTCATCGACGAGGAGCCTTTGAAAAACCGACGGTCCAAGGGTTCATTTTTAGGCTCAAGTATTCTGGTTGGTTTATTCAATTGTATCCTTATTTTTGTTTCCTACATTTTGTAGATGTAATGGCCGTCACAATGGTGAGCTGATGGTCGGAGGCGGTGGTCCGGTGAAGAGCGAGAATGAGTGAGGGTGGTGTAGGAGTACTTTTGAGTGTAAGGTCTTGAATGTTTCTGGTTCAATGAAGCTTTAGATATTAATCCGTAGGCATGAAGATCCATTCCAAGTCATTGAAGGCGGGAGCTCTGGGACTAGGGAGCCAGGCGTCAAAGATGAAGAGTGAAAAGATATATATCCCAAAGCAATGAACGGTATGACGTGTCCGATGGGGGTGGTCGGGGCCCCACACGGGGACGAGGTGGGGATCCGAACTTCCCTTTTGCTAATTGCTAATTGCTAATTGCTAATTGTTGCAGTGGAAATTGGCCCTGACTTTATCTACTTTTCATCTACCTTTTTTTCTGTTTTCCTTTGTTCCTATTCTTTTTTAGTAATATGCAGGGGTGTGATTGAGTTGGTTTTGCAGGGGCGTACATACTCATCACTAACTTTAATAGAAAATTACAGGCTCCTATTTGAGTCAACTTGTTCAAGTTACTAATTTCTTTGGGAAGTTATCACTATAATTTGAGTACACTTACTATTATCTTTAGAATTACTGACGTGTCAAAGTCACTGTGTAAATTGCTCCAATAATCTATCAACATATAGCTGATAACTTTACTGTATAAGCTACTCCAATAATCTATCAACACATAGACGATAATTGATATTATGTGAGTACATAGCGTGTTGATAAGAGATCGGGTTGAAAAGATTTATCAAACCAGCATTGAAGGTGAGAATAGCTCAATCATTTAATAGGCAAGAGGCCCAAAAAATGTGAAAAAAGAAGAATAAATTAAAACCCTTTAATGTCTCCTAGAAATGTACACGAAGTTGCATTTCTGCAAACATTTCGTGATAACAAACAGTGCAAAAAGTTGTCATTCTTTTATCCGCTGCAGTGTTTCTACAACCAAACAGTCCCATATTCAGACACTTGGTTCTGAAGAAAAGAAAATTGCAGAGATGTCTTGCTTCGCTCCAATCAAGTAGACATCTCATGAGCTTAAAAATAACAGACAATTGCTTTCATCACATCTTAAATTACATCGGCTCAAACACGAGAAATCGAGCCAAAACCTAGAATAGACATCTTAAAAACCTTCGAGTCCTCCGCGACCATCGCCAGCAAACCCTTCTCCGGATTCCACTCACGCCATCCTCACCTTCCAATCAAAAGAAATCGAGCCAAAACCTCACAAAACCGAATCGGAAAACAGTCGATTAGACCCACCCACTACTTCACAGAAAGAACGCCCCGAACGGGAGCTGAACTTGAGAAAACAAAGCGATTCATTGAAGCTTAAAGCTGAAACGGAAGCACGCGCTGGCGACCCTCCTTCGTCAGTCTACATCAAGCAGCCCGAGGACCGCAGCCACTAGCTCCGCTGGAACAGAGCTATTACGCTTGGTCTAATAGTCGGAGGCGGGGGGAAGGGGCGGGTCTTCCTTTCTTTTTCTTTTTTCTCTGAAATTGAAAATTGAAATTTTTATCGGATCCCAGGTGCACCTGCTAATTTTTTTTTCCTTTTGTCCTCATTTACTTTTTTTAAGGACATGTTTCACAATGGAATATGAATCTTCTGAATCAATAGGTTAACCCTCGTTCGGCTCTATTCCTCTTTCCATTTCGTTTCATTTCTCCATTTTGTTCTATTTTTATTTCGTACCTTCCATTTTTCATACCAAATGGGTCGAGAAATCTTTAGAATGCATATGATCGTCTACCGACTAGTTTTGAAAAGCATTGTACTTTATTATAATCTTCGTTATTCCAATGGAAGAAGGTTCATAACACTTGGTACGGCAACCATTGATCGGACTAATAGTTGGTAATATTCAAAGAGCACATAATAGTTTGTTATTTGAAATTCATTACGAGAACGGTGGGAATCAAGGAGTTTCTTTTTACCTTGTCTCCTTTTTGCTAAGCAAATGAAGATTTGATAAGATTGAGCCATATTCATTTTTTGCATTGCTCATGCCCGACATGAACTTTTGATTATTGCTCTACAAATTATCCAGAAATAAAATCACAAAAATTCTCAAAATAAATAAAAGAAAAAAAAAACTACAAACGGAACAGCACAGCAACCAAAAAAGAAAAAAAGATGAAAAATGAAATAGAAAAGCAGCCCATTGAAAAAAAATCGTAAATTTTCTTCGTATGACTAAGCGTTTAGGCATTTCTTTTACGAAATCCTATTGCTTTTTACAAACCTTTATTTTTCTTACCGTGAACAAGAATTTTGATCAGGTGGGTTTTGCTGCTGTAGACAAAAATGACGCGCTCCTGCATGCTAACGTGCATTGTCGCTGATTAAAAAGAAATGAGGAAAATCTATAAGTTATGCACGGATTGAGTGATTTGTCCATTCATGTTTCAATTTCCGGATTGCATATAGCTCACATACACACTTGTGTGTTGAGATCATACGAGGTCAATGACATAAAAATCGCTACACTTTTATCTATTAGCCAATGTGATACATGTCCATCACTCTTGATTTCAAATCGAAAAGATGAAGCAAAATCAATTCCAAAAGAGTGACCTGTATTGAATAGCCAATCGAAATCCTTCGCGGAAAATGAATGATTTGAAAAATATTTTTCAAAAAATAATTACTCGTACAATTACAAAAATGAACAAATGCAAAAAAACATACATATTGCAAGCTTGCTGTCACCATATAGAAGTTCCTACCTTTGCATCTCTCTTGTTATCGCATAAAAAGTCACACAACGAAACACAAATCATCGTAACTCAAGAATCTTGGTACGCTTTCTTGGTTTCTTTTTCGATTGTTTGTTTCCAATCCCCCAACACATATCCTCTTCGCCAGACTCGGACCTCACGTGCTTTGTTGGAACTCCTGCTTGGCAAATACCATGCTCATTGTCGTCATCGTTGTCGATAATATCTCCTGAGACTGTTTTGCCAGTGCTAGAAGCTAATGGATTCGGAGGTTAACAACTCGCCTCTACAGATTCTACAGCTGCTACTGCTTCAGGGGAATGAAGATCGGCGATCCCCAGCATCAGAAAGTTACCACTGCTTAATAAGCGTTTAGGCATTTTTTCTAGGAAATCTTATTGCTTTTTACAAACCGTTTTCTTTTTTTGGTTGCGAACAAGAATGTTGATCAGGTGGATTCTGCTGCTGTAGATAAAAACGATGTGCTTTTTGCACACTAATGTGCATCATCGCTGATTAAAAAGAGATGAGGAAAATCCATAAGTGCAGATCAAGTGGTCTATCCATTTGTGTTTTGATCTTCGAACTGCACATAGCCCGCATATACGCTTGTGTGTTGACATCATACGAGGTTCGCGATGGATCAAATCACTGCACTTTTATCTACCAGTGAGTGTGATACATGTCCATCACTCTCAATTTCCAATTGAAAAGATAAAGCCGAGATCAATTCTGGGATAGTGATCAATATTGAATTGCCAGAAATCCTTTTGCAGAAAAAGTGACCAATTTGGAAAATATTTTTCAAAAATAATTGCTCACGATTATAAAAATGAACGAATGCAAAAACATTTCGTCGTGCACGACAATTGAGAAATACTTTTTGATTGATTATTTCAAATAATACAAGCGATTATTTTTAGGAAGGTATTTTTCATGTCATTCATTTTTTGCGGAACAAAAGGAGTCTTAATTCACGTCAATTTGCAAATATTATAATATAAGGCATCGTTATCTCGTTTGTCTACAAAATGACATCGTTTGATTCAGGCCCATACGTTCAATTATAATCTCGTTGCACATCCCAACGAAATGAAGTGGCCTGACGGGAGGAGGCTTGGCCCTGTTCCAGCAGAGCTAGTACAGAAGCATCGGAGGACTCATGGGACATCACATTGATGCGAATGTGGCGGTGGACTAGTTGTTGAAATTGTAATCTGGAAAAAGAAATGTGATCATCCTCACTTCTGATTACCTAAAATAAAGAGGCAAAATACTGGTTAACAGGCGTTTCCTCCACCGTTTAGGGACAAGAATGGTTTGGACAATTTCCGATGCTTGCACCGAAGATCTTTGGGTTATTGGAGCTTTTATGGAGCGAGAACTCTGGGCTTGGCAGGGCACCCGTTTACAGTGCAACAAGAAAAGAAGGATTTAACTCAATTCCCCAGGCAGGATAATACCTGTTAAGGGGCATTTGTTTTGGAATTCAGAACCCAAATCTTCTCGAGGCCTATCAAACTATGTTTCACAAGTTTCATGCCCATCATTTGGTTGCTCGTATATATAAAACTCGACACAATTCTATCTTATTCGATGTTTGGTGACCATCCACCATACAAAAGATATCCATACCTCAATTTACAGTATTCTGAAAGCCCAAACTTAGATCAAGTTCAAATTCACACCAATGATTATGAAAGATATGGCGTGTCCAAAATGTGTGTAGCATAACTTACAGTAGAGATTGCCAATTTGTTAAATCAGAATCAAATCAGATTTTACCTCACCCTTTCCAGCCATATAATGTCAGTAATCCATATCATTGCATACGATAGGCTTGTAAAAGAATTTAACACCAGGATGTTCTGAAGATATGGTGTCTCAAAATGTGTGAAGTATAACTTACTATAACAAACTCCTACATCTATCTGATCACCCTCCATGACTGTTCTATGCGATGCTTAAAACTCAATAATTTATCAGAGAGAAAAGCCAAATGCAAAGGTAATACTGCGCACCTGCAGATGATTGACGACAACCAACTGAAGTTCTTTTCCAGCACCACAGACAACTTTTGGTACACACTTCATACCCTATCATTGAACAAACTAGCAGACTAAGATCATAAAAACCAACCAAAAAGAAAAGAAGTCCTATAGTGACACCAGAACTTTAAAAAACCAGCTGTACAACTTGACCCAGAGAATTAACAAGAAACTGATGGATTGCAGGACTGGTCCTAGCACCATATGGAAGACTCAAAAATTCCTCTTGAGCAGAGGAGTCAAGACCTAGATAAGCAAATAGAAACGGTCAAATGAAGAACAATGGAAAGCCATCTACTGCTCTGTATTAATAGGACCACTAACCATGGTCATTAATAAGGCTTCATAACAAATCAAACTTCTCATGAAATATGTTCATGGCATCAGCCCACTACTTGTGCATGACTGATAATGATGTCCAGATGACATTAAGTAAATCTTCGATGTCAGAAAACTGTCGAGCAATTTGATGAAATTCATTTTTACTGCAGACAGGAAGAGATTGAGAATCTAAGGAGGCATTGGGCTGATAAAGATTCTCAGAAATCTGTTCTCGTTCTATTTGAGAATGTTAACAGTCCAGAAAATGTGTTTGATAACACTTCAAAAGCAGTTAATGAAAGGAAAACTACTCTTAAAATCAGAATTATAAACTAAAGACCACTTTTTAGTGTTCACATTCCACATGCACACATGGAGATTTCAATTAAATAAGCCTATTTTCCTATTGTGACAAGCATATTCTCACAACTTTCATCCCTTACAACATACTTCATGTTCACTCAACAAATTTTTTGTGAAAAAACATTGAAAACAGTTTCTATAAAAATGTAATCGAAAACTTAGCAGGCCTCTAATGGTAGAGAACAAAAATGACGCATAAATCATGTGACAATGTTTAAAATTTTGCAAGAGTAACTCCTGCATTTTTGTCCCACTACTTTCAACATCTAAACTACATTGACTTCCAGAGGTTTCTACGGAAAGATAGTATGACACTTAAAGGTCGGTGAAAACCTTGTTAAGCATGAACAAAATCATTCAGGCTACAAAGTATGAGGCATCATGTTGTTCAGCTTATGGTGCCTCAAAATCGCTCTATGTTAACCATCAGTTTCGTTTTAAGGATCATGATCATATCGTGAGTTATGTGAGTTTTACTTTCTGTACAAAGTTGATACCTTTGAAACAAATATCAGTGCATATAAACAATCCTAATATAATCATCATATCAAATACAATCACTACTACAAAAACTATTTAATATATATATATAAATATATATAAAAAAAAAATATATATAAAACTAGAGCAGAAGTTTCACCTCAAATTTGAATAACACTGAATCCTAGTGCAATTTCACCTCTATTGGAATATTGAAGTATCAAGCAGTAAGCAATTGATTCAACAATGTCTTCAACAAGTTCTCCTGCGCATGCAACCATCAAATGACAAAGGTCCTTGGATGAAGCCACCTAATGAAAACAATTACTAGCCAGTTAGCTTGCTCTGGTGGAACATCTAACCTGATATCTGGAATAATCCAATCATATGAATAAACTGAAGAAGAAAAGAGAACTTTCTCGAGTCAAAGCAATTATCAGGAGAGATTGTCTTCAAACTCTGCCAATTGAAGCTGTTTGACATTTTAACCAAGCCATCGTCGAAGAAACGAACACACTGAATTGAAAAAAAAAAAAAAAAAAAAAAAAAAAAAGAGAACTTTCTCGAGTCAAAGCAATTATCAGGAGAGATTGTCTTCAACCTCTGCCAATTGAAGCGATGAAGCACCCACCTTCGAGTCCTCCGTGACCATCGCCAGCAAATCCTTCTCCGAATTCCACTCCGCCATCTTCACCTGCCAATCGCAAGAAATCGAGCCAAAACCTCACAAAACCGAATGGGAACACAATCGAACCGACCCGCCCATTATTAGGTAGCGAAAAAGGCTGACCGGAGCCGAACCTGAGAAGCCACCGGTTTTTCGAACTGAAGCTGAAACGGAAGCACGCGCCGTGACCCTTCGTCGGTCTCCATGGCTGAAAAAGCTCCGGGAGCAGCCGAAAACGCAGCCACCAGCTGCCGGGGCAAGCCGCGAGGGAGCGTACAGAAGCGGCGGCGGCGGCAAATGCGAACTGAGAGAGGGAGAGCTGGTGGAGGGTGGAGCCCGAAAAACCCTAGAAGAAAGCCTGAAGAGCGAGACGGAAGAGACGAGCGAGAGAGTAACGAAGTGCACTGGAAGCCTGAGAATTTTTGCAGGACAGGCGGGAGAGAGACGATGAGGAAGGAGGAGGATCTGATTACGGGCCGAGCCGGGCCATAAGTCGGGCTTTAACTTCTTCTCCGGGCTCGTTCATCATAAAAAAAGAACGTATGAGATGACACAACGGGCCGCTACGGGCCTTGAAAGTTGTCCGCATAGGGAGGGATCACAGCAACATTTAATCGAGAAACTCGAAAGAACTGGTGATTGAAAGACGTTGGTTAGTCAAAGGTAATGACCCGCCGTTAAATATTCTCGCTGCTCAAGAAAGAGGCCGTGATGCAGTGGGGTTTCGCCATTCGAAAGAGAGGCGTCAGAATTGTGTAGTTAAATGAACCACCTAACTAAAGTCCAAGCATCGTTGCTATCGTCACTATCATCGCACTACTACGAAATATATTCTCAATTTGCTGTCTAATAGAAATTATCATGACTTTTTCCTAGACAAGGGCATATTTGTTACTTGTCCATGTAGGACCTTGTCATCATTGATAATGTTATCCATCTATGGACAGAACAGCTTTATTTACTAATTTTTCATCAAACGGTGTCTCTCTCCTCCAGTTCTTTCAACATCTTTCTCCAAAAGGTCCTTTGATTTTTCACATGGAAGGAACGCAAGATATGTCATTCAAAGAGCATGCTCGGATTCTGCACTTGTTCTGCATCGCCATTGCAACCACATCGATCGAGTGCTATGTATTGAGTCTTCCTATTTGTTGCTATCCACAGGCAATAAAGTTGCTTTCCGAAATGCCTACTATATTAAACAATGATGCTAAGTTCCCTCATTATCCTCCATCCATTTAGACTATTAGTTTAATAGGGACGCTAACTTACAAACATAGTTCATTCTACAATTACTAAAATAGTAGCTCGGTCCTTGAAATTTTTGAAATTTCTCCCAAACAAGACAACAATACACGGATTGCTTGTTTTATCACTTATTATTATGGATTGGGATGGAATACCTTGATGACGTGAAGATATGGAAAGTAATAAATGAAGCAAATCTTACAATGGATTTAACTAAAGTCGACGGGGAGTCATCATAAAAATAATTAATAGAAATATCACATATGCACATGTTACATACATATAATCATATATAAAATGCAGTTACTATCTCAATGCAGATGATTGAACACAAAGCTATTGTGTCTATAAGAGTTTCTCCTTTAGATTGGCAATAAATCCTAGTGAATAAATGATAAAATCAAACAATTTTAGATTCTTGTATTTTTATACAACATTAAGTTTACTGACTACATGATACTCTTTGTTAAAATATGAAACATGAATCTTTGTTAAGATACAAAACATAATCTCGTGATCTTAAACCTACCATTTATTTACAAATTTCGAATATCTTAGATTGGAAAATAGTATGCATTTTTTAACTATACATCTAGCTAGTCATATCAATTATACTAATCCAGGAGGTTGGCCCTTTCACGCGAGAATATTCTGTACATTGGATTGGATGCATCACTCAATAGTGACAAATGGAGAAGTGAGCCAATTTTAGGTGATAGATTTCAACATTCATATGCGAAGTGTTTCGGTGAATTGCACCATGTAAACCATCCAACCCAAAGTATAAACAATCGAAAGCAGACATTTGGTTATCTTATATATGGAAATAATAAACAATAACGCATGAAGCATAAGCTGGGCACCATCAAAGAGCCATCAAAGCTTGCAGAAATACAATGAAGACAGTTAACCCCCTAGATAGAAGCCATGGGTCAGTATATTTCAGCCTATTCCATCTAACTAAATAGATAAAAAGTTAGCTTTTACTCCACATTTTCTCTTTGATGATTGCCCGCCTAGCGGAAAAGGTTCATGGTAGGCATAAATTAAAACTCTTCGAAACGGGTGAAGCCGAAGAGCTTCAATCGGAAAGCCCCCATGCATTGCTTCTCACTCTGATGCCTCCTGCAGCTTTGAGTATTAGAGGGCCACCCATGAGCAACATGAGCATTACCACCGAAAATTCACGAACAGACGTTCATTCTGAATCAGAGATTTCATCTTCATCGTCATCCAGTATGTAGACTAGGGCCCGCTTTCTTGCAACCAAAACACAAGCTGCACTCTACTAGCTGTTGCAAAAGAAAATCAACTTGATTTCACTCAAATGTTCCTATAATATGGCCATAACTTATGCGAAGTTTTGATACCTCTGCTAGGTAAAAGTAATAAGTACAATCCTTGCATCACGCTAAAACACAGGCAGAAGCAATACTTGTGTACCTAAAGAGGCTATGGTATGCATATGAACCATGAATACTCAGCAGTATCTTGTTATACTAGATACCATGATAGTATCAATCATCATGAACATGTACGTAATAGTTCTCAGTCAGTAAATCATGCTGCAATGAACCCTAACATAAGAAGATAATTATTCTTGTTGTGTTTGTCTAGCCACTAATGATTCATCTTTTTCGCACTTTCACCTTCCAATTTATCTAAAATTGATAGGAAAACCTACTACTTTAGCATTTTACTTCTTCAAATGAAAAAAATATTCTTCTTTGGAGCATCAATTTGCACATTTCCAACTGTTGGAACAAGGATGAAATGGTCCATTAAGCACAACAAACCTGTGCCAGTCATATTTAAACTTAAGAGTAGCTTGTAAAAGTGGAATTTGAGTAAGGAGCACGGATAAGATTAATTCAATTCCAACATTTAGCCAATGAGATATATTTGTTAATGACAATGGCAAGTTTATCAAACAATGATACAAAAAGGAAAGACTATGGGCAACAATAAGTTACCAAACATCCAACTGCAAATGGACCTAGTAAGAAACTCAAGGAAAATAGTTTTTTGACTATACGATTGATGGCGTGGCAATGAATTGATCCTTAGCTTGATTGTGTGGGCAATGTGAAAAATTCTAATTCTTACCACTAATTGACAAGGATGAACTGCAGTATGGGAATGCTGCCAACTTCTCATTCTTCATCTCTAGGTGTAGAATAAAGTCCTCGATGTGTAATTTCCCTGGGTGAGTGTTTCAAAAGTGTGAATGAGACAACCAAGCAATAGTGTTCTCACAAAATAGAAGCAAAAGTGGCGGTCATGTTTTGATCTAATTAACAAAGGGGGCATGTTTGAAAAGAGTGTTCTTAACAAGATTTGTTAAGTTTCTATGCTCAGAATGACCTATCTAGCAGTCCACTGTTAATTTGACATTCGGAGACAGGACCCATAAACATGGATTGCCATCTATATTAGCAGCTAAATGTTTGTTGAGCAAGCTTCTGTTTGCAATGCATCATGCGGCTTTTGAGCAATTCAGAATCTTTCCAAAGAGAGATTAGAGAAGAACACATTCTGATGATAAGGAATTGTTGCAGGAAGATTTCTAAGTGAGAAGTTGGGAGGGTAATGTTAAAGTAATAACATAGCAAACTTACTTCAACGTGAAACTGTACCATCTTCTAGTCCCAAGGCAACAACTTTGCCATCAAGAAGCCAGCATAATGATGTTATACATTTACCTGGAGTACATTTGAATAGTTAAGATAATCCAGTATAACGACATACAGTGGAATGTGAAACGTAAAGTGATTTCATAAACAACAGCAAGAAGGCCGATGACTCAAATGGCACGCACACCAAGCCATCGTCGAAGAAACAAACATACTGAATAAACAAAAAAAGGAAAACTTTCTCGAGCCGAAGCAATACCAAGGAGAGATTGTCCACAGCCTCCACCAATTGAAGCAATGAAGCACCACCTTCAAGTCCTCCGTGACCATCGCTAGCAAATCCTTCTCCGGATTCCACTTCGCCATCTTCACCTGCCAATCGCAAGAAATCGAGCAAAAACCTCACAAAACCGAATCGGAAACAAATCGAATCGGGAGCCGAACCTGAGAAGCCAGCGGCTTGTCGAACTGAAGCTGAAAGGGAAGCACGTGCCGCGACCCTTCGTCGGTCTCCACAGCTGAAAGAGCTCTGGAAGTAGCCGAAGACGCAGCCACCAGCTGCTGGAGCAAGCAGCGAGGGGGTGTACAGAGAGCTAGTGGACGGTAGAGCTCGAAAACCCTAGAAGAAAGCTTGAAGACCAAGACATTCTGCCTCAAGCCCTTCCCCACGTCCCTCGTTCGACAGCCGATTACGCCTCCCCGAGGCCGCGCACGATCACGAGCTCCTCTGTTCTCGACCTGCTCGACAAATCACGCTCTGAATCGGAGCCGCCTTCGACGGAGAGCACGGACCGGAGGCCCGAAACTCAGACCGACGGGAAGCGGAGGAGCTGGAGGTCAACTTGACGATCGTGCCGACGGCGGCCGGAGCGATGGTCGGCGGAGACAGCGAAGAAGAGAAGAGAATTTGATTACGGGCTGAGCCGGGCTGGATTGGGCCATAAGTCGGGCTTTACAAGTGGCCCTTTGGGCCGGATTCCGGCCCGTCAGACTGCTGATCATGTCAAGGTGTGGCCCATTTATGGAGTTTTTTACGTGGAGTTTAGGAGTAAGCCACGGAACCAGTGAACTTCAGAACAATAGAGAAAGAGAGTTGGGCTTCGCGAGAGAAACCGAGGGTAAAATGAAGAGCACGACTCTGTTTTTCCGCAAAAAATTAATAATTTAGAAAGTATTTTCCCAAACTTAATCATCTTTTTTTTTAAAAAAATGAGTTGACAAAAAAATATCTTCATTATTAACAACAATTTGTGTTAAAACATTTTTGTTGATAATGAAAATGTTTTTTGCTTTCTCTTTTTCTGGAAATGTAAATGATCAAAATTAGGAAAAAGATCTTTTCCAAATATTGATTTTTTGAGACACAAATGAAGCCTTAGAGAATGTGTCTTTTTATGAGTTAGTTTGCTCCAAGTGTTTTTATAGTGGTGCCAGAAATTCAACTATAATAGTGAGGTGCAGTCTTTTGCTACTCATAATGTACACCAATTGTGTGAGACAATCATTTTTTTTTTGTGTGCCTTGCTTGTACCAGTATATATGTGTTTCAAGTTACCTATTACAATTTTCTCACATTACTAGCACCTCGCTCTCGCATCCACTAACTAGTATTAGAGACTTTGCTTAAGTCATTGTCCATCTACCATGTCCAAGTGAGTGATGACGTGATCAAGAAGATTTTGATGGGTGATCCTATTCTTAAGCACTTACATTTAATCGAGGAACTTGAAAGAGCTTGAGATTGACAGATGTTGGCCAGTTGAAGCTAACGATTCGTTGTTAAAGATTCTCGCTCCTCATTTGAGAATTAAAACTAACCAGAAAATGTGTTTAGTAACACTCCAAAAGCACTTGATGAATAAAAGAAAAATTATCAAAATCAAAGTCACAAACTTAAGATGACTTTTAGTATTTTCATTCCACATGCAAACATGGAGATTTGGAATAACTAAGCCTGTTTTTTGAATGTGATGTAAGCCGAGCATATTCTCACAATTTTCATCCCTAATGACATATATCATTTTCACTGAACAAATATTTTGTCAAAAAACATCAAAAACAGTTTCTATGAAAATGGAAACTAAAGACGTTTTCTAAAACTAGGCAGGCCTTAAACAGTCGAGACCAAAAGTGATGTGTGAATCATGCAACAATATTTAAAATTTTGCGACAAATTTGCCTTGCAACTTTCAACATATGAACTTAACAGATTTTTAGAGGCTTTTTATTGAAAGATAGTATGAAAACTACAAATTGGCTTCGAAGTATGAGGCATCATGTTGTTCAAGTTATGGCGACTCTCGAAAGTCAACTCAAGCATTTAAAATTATAGGCAGGAAAGTTCTTCCAACATGAAAAGTTCAAAGTTATTTCTAAGAAAACTGCCTTGAAATTGCTCCACGTTAACTATTCATTTCTTTTTAAAGGATGATAATAATATCCTGAGTTAATACAAGTTTTACTTTGCTTATGACCAAACAAAATTAGATACCACCGAAACAAATATCAGTGCACATAAGCAACCTAATATAATCCTAATAGCAAGTGCAATCACCACCACATAAACTAGAACAGAATCTAGATTTCCACTCGCATCACCTTCATTCACTCTTGGTTTTTCCTTTAAAACGTCAACTCCTCAGTTCGACATCATGTTCTCGTTTAAGACTTCCAAGCACTTCACACGCTGAGTAGAAATGAGAGAAAGAGCTTTCTCAATTCGAAGTGATTACCTTCGAGTCCCTCGCATCCTTCACCGGATTCCACTCTCGCCATCTTCACCCAACAATCGGAAGAAATTGAGCCAAAACGTCACAGAATCGAATCGGAAAACGATCGAATCACCGCCGCCCATTAGGAGGTCGCAAAAAGGATGCCTGAACGGGAGCCAAACCTGAGAAGCCAAAGCGGTTCGTCGGAACTTGAAGCTGAATCGGAAGCACACGCTGGCGACCCCTCCTTCGCCGGTCGCAAAAATACGTCATTGTCTGTCTTATGTTCATTCTTTTTTTTTGCATTGCTTATACCTGATATCAACGTTTGATTTATTGCTCTACAAATTATCCAGAAATAAAATCGCAAATATTCTCAGAACGAACAAAAGGAAAAAAAAACTCCAGACAGAACAGCACAGCAACACGAAAAAGAATATGAAAAAATGAAAGAGAAAATTTGTAAAAAACAAAAATTCCTCGCATGGTCGCTTAATAAGCGTTTAGGCATTTCTCTTACGAAATCCTATTGCTTTTTACAATTTTTTTTTTGGTTGCGAACAAGAATTTTCATTAGGTGGGTTGTGCCGTTGTAGACAAAAATGATGCAATCTTGCACGCTAACATTCGTAATCACTTATTTAAAATAAAAAAGGAAAATTTACAAGTTAAGCACGGATTGAGTAGTCTATCCATTCGTGTTATGATCTTTAGATTGCATGTAGCCTATGCTTGTATGTTGAGATCATACAAATTTGGGACAAATCAAATCGTTGTGCTTTTATCTGTCAACCAGATACATGTTTATCACTCTCGATTTCTAATCGAAAAAGTAAAGCCAAGAACAATTCTGAAATAGTGATCCGTATTGAATTGCCAGCCGCAATCCTTCGTGGAAAGAACAGGATTTGAAAAAATATTTTTCAAAAATTAATCACTTAAACGGTTACAAAAATGCATTAACGCCAAAAATTCTCGTTGTGCACAAAAATATTTGGATAATTAAGACAAATTTCATTGATCGATTATTTCTAACAATACAAGTGATAATTTTTAAGAAGGTATTTTCTAAATCACTCATTTTTTTGGAGAACAAAAAATACCTTAATTTACGTCATTTTACAAATAACATCACATATGGCATGATCCTCAGGATTGTCTGAGAAACGATATCATTTAATTTGGGTCCATACACTCAATGGTAATCTCGTTGCACGCCCCCAATAGAACGAAGTGGCTTCACTCTGTTCCAGCAGAGCTGGTACAGAAGCGTAGGAGGGGTCATGGGACATCACATAGATGCGAATGTAATTTGTCAAAAAGGAATGTGATAATCCATCCTCATTTACTTTTGAATAAAAAAACATATGCTAATGAATTCAAATCAACATCTCACAAGAGCGAACATTCACGCTTGCTTGAATGTCGAGACGACTGGCCTTGCTCGAACTTGACCAAGCCATCACCACCCAAGCTCCAAAGATTCAGCCGGATAGAAATACTCAAACCACGTCATTTGCCATCATCGTCCGAAACCGAATCCCTTCCCGCACACCATTTTTTATTTATTTTCCAATTTGTGATGATTGGATATCGAATTTGAACATATGCAATCATTCTCTAGCCGAGCGGCAAACATCATTCCTGTTATGCTTAATCCTCATCAACACTTCGGATGGATCACTAAATCTAGTTAGCAATATATGTGCAGGCCATGTCTGATCCAGCCATCCTCATGTCTGCGATGCAGAGGAATTTTGCCCTCTGCAGAACTCCTGCACTTGGAAGAAGTAGAAGGTGACGGATGTAAGCTCGCCTTGCCAATGCTGCTTTTACCAAGGGATGCACTCCTGCTGGAGAAGGTCATAAACGTCAAGACCAGTGGAGGACACCAATCGAAATCTCTCGAGTCCTTGCCACGACTGGTTCTACCCTAGATGCAATCTTTCTGGTAAAGTCTCACCACAAGCTGCTCAATAGGGAGATTGTTGGTGGTAGAACGGATTTTCCATGAGAAGCCATCCGGAAAGTGAAGGTTTTGATTAGAGTCTCTCTTTCTGATTGGGAAGCAACTTGGGAACATATCCTCGCTTCAGATAACCTAAAATGAAGAGGCCAAAACACTGGTTATTAGGCGTTTCCTCCAGAAGGAAGCAGAATCCCTGCAGCATCTCCTCCTTCACCGTTCATGGACATTGCGTGTTTTTATTGAGCGCAAAAACACTCCATGAACTCACAGTTGTATGACCAAAAAGCAAAAAAGAACTCACAGTTGCAGTTCCTTTTATGAGTAAGTTTATAGTGACAAAAGGGTGCCTCTACAGCCTAAAGTCAAGATCTAAAAAGTTCAAGAGAAACTTTGGATCCAAAGGGATATCAACACATTCCCAAAACAGAACAATACTATGGATACAAAGACTAGCATACAAAACCCATTCATGGTAAAATCCAAGTAATTAGGCAAGTAGATCACCGACACCTAATATAGATCTATATTGCATGTGACTTAGTAAACCATTTTCATTTACTAGGACTAAACATCTTTAACATTACTCTCCCAAAAAATGGTCAT
The DNA here is from genome assembly GCA_017140165.1 of Eucalyptus shirleyi. Taxonomy (NCBI): domain Eukaryota; kingdom Viridiplantae; phylum Streptophyta; class Magnoliopsida; order Myrtales; family Myrtaceae; genus Eucalyptus; species Eucalyptus shirleyi. The sequence continues at coordinate 43,750,507 of CM029450.1, forward strand.
TAGCTTAAAAAGATGGCGCTCTAACTGGAAAAATAGTTGGTAAAAAAAACATAAATTAACAAATTCCTACATCTAAGTACATTAACAAATTGTTGCGAACAGAAGCTCTCATAACCAAGGTTTAGCATCACATGAGATCAATGTCGGCTCAATTCACTATCATCTAAGCACCCGCCAGTCATTTTATCTGTTTAACATCAGGATGCTCTGAAAGATACAGCATGTCTCAAGATGTGCAAAGCATAACTTACTATAATTGTTCTGTGTGATACTTAAACTCAATAATTTATCAGAGAGAAAGGCCAAATGCAAAGGTAATAACGTGCACCTGTAGATGATTGAGGACAACCAGCTGAAGTTCTTTTCCAGCACCACAACCAACTATTGATACACGCTTCATACCCTATCATTGAACAAACCAGCTGACTAAGATTATAAAACCAACAAAAAGAACCGAAGTCCAAAAGCGACACTGGAGCTTCAAAAACCAGTCGTACCACTTCACCCAGAGAATTAACAAGAAACTGATGGACTGCAGGACTGGTCCTAGCACCACCTAGAAGACTCAAAAATTCCTCCTGAGGAGAAGAGCCAAGACCTAGATAAGCAAACAGAAACAGTCAAATGAAGAACAATGGAAAGCCATCTACTGCTCTGTATTAACAGGACCACTAACCATGGTCATTAATAAAGCTTCATAACAAATCAAACTTCTCATGAGATATGTCCATGGCATCAGCCGACTGCTTGTGCATGACCAATGATGATGTCCGGACAACATGAAGTAAATCTTCAATGTTGGAAGCCTGTTGAGAAACTTGATGATGTTCATTTTTACTGCGGACAGGAAGGGATTGAGAATCTAAGGAGGTATTCGGCCGATAAAGATTCTCAGAAATCTGTTCTCATTTTATTTGAGAATGTAAACGGTCCAGAAAATGTGTTTGGTAACTCCAAGTTACCATTTTTACAACAGGGGTTAAACCTGCCGACTCCATGTGAGCATCTAGCATTTCTGCATCTGACATAGCTAGTCTATCTAACATAAATGACATCCCCTCAAATTCAAGTTCTTTATCTTCGTGAACACTTTGACTGGTGTACCAAAAAGGGCAGCAAGATGGTAATACAGGAGTAGGGTACAGAAGAAAACCCCTAACCTTGAATGCTTTCCTTTTCTTTCTCTCCATCTTCTCTCATTATAGTCTCAAGGTTCTAGTCACTCAAGCAAAGAAATGAAAAATATCGGTAAAACTTCATGGTAATGGGCTTATGGATAGAAATATTTATAGACAAACCCCATTAATAGAAGTTCTGAATCAGCCAAATGAGAAATGGTTATTTTAGCTCAAATAATTGATGAGTTGGGTAAAACCAAAAGCACAAGCTTTTAATTAAAGGATTGCAACGGTCACAGAAACCAATTTTGAGCCCTGTTAATCATACTCAAAATCCTATTATGCATACAAAGAGATCCAAATTTCACATTTGGTACACATATCGGCAATGACGACCAAACTTGAAGAAGGGGGAGGTTAGGGGGGAGCAATCACTTCAAACAACAAATGACAACAATGATTTATCCCCTAGTTCATATTTTTCCCACTGAGGTAGCATGTTTAAGAACATTTACGAATGGAAAAAGTAGATATAGCATTAATGTGAAGAATTTACAATGAAAGAGCAATAAACAAGACATTCAAGTAAGAACTTCTATACACGAACAATATTCTATTACATTTCGGCTTTCTAATTCTTTTGCTAATGCCGGCGTTCCATCTGTTCACATTCCTTTGCAAGTGTCCTTCCCAAATATTCAGAGCCCCCAAATCCTCCAAACTGCAGTAATTCTCCGACTCTCTGCATTGTTTCTCTGAGACAATAATGAGGATAAGACATCTTATTGACCTAACAAGATATATTGAGGTAGAAACTATTAAAGTTGTTGGACAGAGCAATCGGATTCTTAGTTTGAAACTTAATTGCAACAAATCATTAAAAAACATGTAAGACATTAAGAATGAATTAAGAATCAAGATCAAGAAGTCATATAAACTTTTAAGTTGAAAGATGCGTACTCTACTCACTTGGGCATCTTCCTCCCAATTGAGACAACACAGCTACCGCACGGGACTTCAAGCCTCGTACTCATTCTGCTCAATATTTATACAATGTTAGAAACTATTATGCCATAGCATGTATAACTGCTACAAGCACTAGCATATAACAAGCAGCACACCACGTATCCATGTTAAGTAAAGAAAACTAGATTGGTAAGATAACATTCATTATGTATTATGTAAAATCAAACTCTCGTCCAAGCAAAACGTAGTCCGTGAAATGGATGACGATTAATAAATTTGTAGAAGTGTCAAAGAAAGAAATACAGCCGCATCAACCAAATTCGCAGCCATTGTACTCATGACCAAACAACAATAGCTTAATGACATAACTGAACTTTTCACCCACAAGCATAATTAAAGCACAAACAAATTCCATCATCTAGGAGTCACCTAAACCACAACCGTTTTAATTTGACTGAACTGAACATATTTTTGATTCAATATTTAAAATAAACTATTAATTTGATGAAAATGAGCATGTCATGACTGTTTTTTTTTTTTTTTTACCACATCTGCTTAGAGTGTAGATCCACACAATAAGCTCGACCTTTGTAAATGCTACGCCAAAATTTCTAATTGACATTTGAAGCATTTTCAATCATTAATGATAACATCAACAGAAGGTGACGATTTCCTATCCCACATGAGAGAGAGAGAGAGAGAGAGAGAGAGAGAGAGAGAGAGAGAGAGAGAGAGAGAGAGAGAAATTTATTCACAATAAAATTAATAGAAGAAGAGGGAAGATAGAGAATGCACACTAACTAGGAAATGTAATCAAAATATGTGAATTGAGGTAATGTGTCATAACAATATAAGATTACTGAGAGGGAAGTCAGTCGCTTGATATGGGATTTCTTTGGGCTGGTAGGTCATCCAAAGCGATGGAAATCTATACTTATTTGGTGGCCTCCAATCCATTATCTCAATCCAAAAATAGATCTTATTGTCCACTTTGGAACCCCAAGGTGGAGTGTATCCATATAAGCTTACTTCAGGTGAGGATCACAAGTGTACTAGTACCTATAACTTAGAATCTCAACATAAACCATTCAAGGGTTGGCTCATGTACTATAGTGCACTCAACATGTTCTCCAAATCCAGAAGACAATATGAGGCGTGGAGCATTCATATGTTTCTAGAAAAAATGCCTCTTTTCTAGACTTTTCCATTAAGAATAGATAGCACGAATTGCCAAGGCTAGCCATCTAATCCTAAGCTCTTACAAATTCGAATTACCAATGGATAAAGTCACGTAAGAACTTAAGATACTTGGATACAGCAACCTCTACGATCTTGGTCTATGCACTTTTGCATTTGACATAGCTAGTATATCTAGCATAAATGACATCCCTTCCAGTTCAATTTCTTTATTTTCATGGACACTTTAACTGGTGGGCCCATAAGTATGATAGCATGCACACACCCTTTACCATTCCAAGGATGCATTGATAGTGTTTGGAGAAGTTCAAGAAACATCGAGCTCCTCATCCTTTGATGATTTTGTTTCCTTTTAGAAGTGCCTTGCAAAAGCTCTCTCGGACATTTCAGCACTTACATCAACCAGTGGCATGATAACTGAAACGTGCCAATGAGTTAGATGAAATCAATCCTCCAACTAACATCAATGAACTACTAATAATGCTAAGACATTTGCGGGTCTCTATTTGTCAAACTCGATATTCTTTTTTAACTCTTTGGATTTAACTAATGGGGTAGCTAACATCATCAACCACAAAAGCTTTGATCAAATTAGCATAGTGCATTCAGCTCAAGATGCTTGCTTTTGGGGGACATAGGATGATTATTTTCCTTATCATTATGTACTACTCATGCATTAGAATTAATGCAAGACAGATTTCAAATGGCATATAGGATACTAAAAGTTTCCTCAGGAAACTTATGCAAATGCTTCCCGTATTTTATTTTTCAGCAAGTAAATGAACTAAGAAGAGCTTATGCACTATATAAGGAATTATTTCACAGTACATCCAATTATGTCAAAGGACATTCGAGTAATGTCTTGCTTGGCCCAAAAGTTCAGGTATCTGACAGATGGCTTTAGCAATAGTACAAATATCAAGGTGCATTCTTTGGGATAATCTATAATTAGCCTTGGAGTAGGTATATCTTGGATTCAAACGAAATGAACATGGATCCCTGGTCCGAAAAATTAGAATTGCAATTTTCTCAATAGAAATAAATAATTCAAGATACTTTTGCTTCTGTTGTATTTACTAGTTTGCTCACAACCACACCATTAGGAGAAGAGCTTGTTATTGGATTTAGCATTTCTAGACTGACACAAGTACTTTAATAAGCTAATGTAGATAAATTTATGAGATAAATTGTGTTGAACTCAATGGCTAAACCTTTACCAAAAAAAAAAAAAAAAACTCAATGGCTGAACAAGTCTTATCCCAAGTCAGTAGACTATGCATAGTAAGGGATGCCCTATCAACATGCTCCTTTTGCATTGTAAATTCACCCTTAAGTGTACCTTTGAATGCAGTCATGAATTGCCTAGTGAGCGCAGAGCAAACTAAAACTTCATATTAGAAGGATCGCCATATAGGGTCCTTCATTTAGCATTTTCTTCGACCTAAACAATGCCTTCGGCATGCTATCAAAATACTTGTACACATCTATTTTTATTCAGTAATTCCAGCATTCTAAAATCAATCAAACGTTGAGAATCTTTAATTTCCTACATAGGATGAAGGATCTTACCCAAAGACTAATGACAAATGATGCACTTAGAAAGCCTCTTCATCTATTCCCCTTTCTAGCATGATAAGCTGAATCATTTTGCCAAAGCACACATAAACTTTCATGGACATCTCCACCAAATTCCTTGAATTCAAGTAAGAAAACAACGAGGAACCGTCATCCAGAAAATAATAATGGCGAGATCATAAATCTTGAAAGATATTGCGAGTAGGAAAGACAAATGAAAATTGGGCAGTAGATCTCAAAAGAATAAAGGTAATTTACCTGTTCTATGTACCTTTGATAGTAAATGGGGATCATTTTCATCCTATTGACTCATCCGAGTTATCCGTATACCCTAATACAATTTGTATCATTTTTCTATCTTCAATCTCATATTATTGATAAATCCGAGTTCTAGATAATTTTGGAATTGTTTTGAGTGACTTGCATCCAATGATATTCAGATATTCCAAAAACTCCAACCTATCGAGGCCTTGAATTTCGACCAATTTTTTTGCATTCATTGGCCTTCAATATCTTCAGACTCTTGGATTTTGGAAGGAGTAGCCTTTCAATTGAATTGCACCTAGAGATATCTAGTCTTTCCAAGAACTCCAACCTATCGAGGCCTTGAATTTTGGCTAATTTCTTGCACGAATTAACAAATAATATCATTAGACTTCCGGATTTGGGAAGGTATAGCCTTTCCATTGAAGTGCACTCTTTGATATATAGCCATTACAAATACTCTAACCTATCGAGACCTTGAATTTCGGCTAATTTCTTGCACAAATTAGCATACAATATGTGGATAGAATAGCTTTGTTTACTATTTTTTCATGATGGTACCTCTCTACTCTAGTTCTTTCAACATGTTTCTTCAAAAGGTTCTCTGATTCAAAGAGCGGGCTCGGATTATGTGATTGTTCTGCATTAGCATTACAACCACGTTGATTGAGTACTATGTATTGAGTCTTGCCTGTTTGCTGCCGTCCACAAGCAATATAGCTGCTTTTTGGAACGCATACACTGTTAAATTATGATACTAAGTTCCCTCAATATCTTCCATTCGTTCAGATTGTTAGTTTAATAATGATGTTGAGTTACAAACATAGTTCTATAATTACTAAAACAGTAGTAGAAGCAAATTTTATAAGACTACACAACAGGGGTTTAGCCAAAGGTGTTATGAGTGATAGACACAAATCACCTTCTATTACTATCCTAGACAAAAGAACGCTTTAAGTGCCATAACTTTGCACAAAGGGACACTTAAGTGCCATAACTTTGCACAAAGGGACACTTAAGTGCCATAACTTACGAAAGGTACAGTTAAGTGCCACATTTTAAGAAAAGTGGGACACTTGAGTGCCATCTCCGGCGAAGCTGGCCGGAAATCATACATGGCATTAAAATATTAATATTTCTCGCCGATGTGTCTCGCCGGAGAGCTGAGTCAGCTCGACTTCACCCCAAACAGCGTCAATTTGGGTGTTGGCCCAAAATAGGGCCCTTAAATCAGCGAAAACGCTATCGTCTCCCCATTTGCCCTAAATCTAAAATCCTAAATCGGGCAAAATGCCATTGAAGCGCTGGAGCCCTAATCCCGCACCCTAATTCAATTTGCCCCAAATTCTACCACCGAATATTGGAAATGGAGAGCAAAACTTTCAGCAGCGGCTCAAATTTCTCTAGCCAAAGCAAAGGAGAAGGCGAGCATTTATGTTTTTGTGGGTTACCAAGTCCCAGAAGAACATCATGGACTTGAACGAATCCCGGGAGAAGATTCTATGGATGTGCCCGATACAGAGAAGGCTCAAAGTGCAAATACTTCAAATGGGTCGATGTAAAATTCTCTCACCAAGCCACAGAGGTGATATTGAACCTGTTTGATGGATGTCATCAACCTCCATCTACGCTTGTAGACAACTTGGACGATATTGACTCAATGCAAGCTCAAGCTCAAGCATCTTCTGTTAACCATTTGAAGAACGAAGTTTCAAAAATGAAAATTGAACGGAAGTGTTACCAAGTGTTTATTGTGTTGCTGTTTTTTTGTCTATCCTACTTTATGATGAAATGTAAAGTACTGGAAGATGAGAAGAAGTTTCTCGGACTGCCATAGTTGTAAATGTATGGAGAAATATACTTGTTTTGAATGAATGAATGAATGATTTCGACAAATACTGTTTGTACAATGTTTTTGCTTATTCTCAAATATAAATCGGTGATGATGGAATGTATATTAGGTCAATGTGTTGTGGTGACTATTTTACTTAAATTAAATGTAAACCAGCAGCAAATGTGTAAACCAGCAGCAAATATATAAACCAACAGCTTCTCTGTTTTGTTGCAAATCACCATATACATAGAATAGACACGAGTGATTACTCGAATGCTATAAGTTGTATCTAGTGATCACTTAAGTGCTAGTCGTAATAAAAAAAAGTCATTTAAGTATCAAGTTATTATTAAAAGGATCACTTAAGTGTCACTTGTTGTTAAAAGTGAACACTTAAGTGCTAGGTTTTTTAAAATGTGATTAGTTAAGTGCCATTTTTTTGTACACATCGGCTACTACCAGCCACCACCACCGCCCACCACTGGCCACCATCGGCCTCCAGCCATCATCACCACCAGCTACACCAAGCATTTTAAGCATCCACTTGAACCACCACCAGCCACCACTATGGTGGTGGTATGTTGCTGCATAAGTTGCTAGTGTAAGGTGTCTTACACTAGCTTGCACCAGCACTACCTGGTACAAACTGTGCATATTGCACACTTACATCTTGCACTAGGTGCAGCAAAAACTCCAACCCAACCCACCACCATCAGGCTTCATTAGCCGCCACCACCAGCCACACGAGCACCCCAGTCACCACCACATATCCACCACCAGAAGCAGCAATAACTAAAAGTAAAAAAAAAAATAAAAAAAATGAAAAAGGCATGCCAAAAATGACAACTAACAACCGTTCCATTGATTTTGAAATGAAGTCTGACAAACTCAATGACAAATGAAGTCTCACAAACTCAACTAACTCAATGACAAACTATTATATATATATATAAACAGATGTTTACAACTGACTCATCAGCCCCACAAACCATATCACATCCCATTTCATCAATCAATATGCACAATACCTCCTGTTCATGCTCGTTTTGATGGACCTCGCACTTGATTCATAATTCTTGTACTTTTTCTAACTGGACGTGAGACTTCTTCTTCAACTATCTTGGGATGCGTTGATTCTGATGGAGCTGCAATTGTCCTAGGCTGAACTGATTCAAAAGGAGCTACAACTGTTGTAAGTTGAACTGATTCAGATGAACCTGTAACTGGGTTCTTCCTACTCTTCTTTCTTGTTGGCGCAGGCAATGTCTTCTTCTTTGTTGGCACAGCTGTTGATTCTTGAGTTGGGCCTTGAGAGATAAGAACCTCTGAACTTCTCCCAGGATTCAAAAAGAAAACTCAATTATCAACAAAAGTTTGCACTATAAATTAAATTAAATGCAGCCTATAAAACTTAAATTAAGAATAATTGTTCCAGAACACTCATCTGTATAAAGGCCATAACCATATTGTTTTAGCCTCTTCCCAAGAGCCCCTCTTGTTCAAAGGGGAGCGTCACTTTCAGGTACTTGTGATTGATTGCCTCTTCTTCTCGTATGTGATTTATTGGGCTTTTGTGGCTGTTCAACTACAGCAGGGGCTTCTTCGGCCAGTTCTTCAGCTAGGCGTCTTGTAGGTGGCTCTTGATTTGGCTTTCTTCTGGTTGCTTTTCTAGTTAAGCATTTAGCTTCAGTGACACCTTCGGTTGGCTTTGGTGGTGGCCCTTGTGATGACCCTTCTAATGGCCTTTGTGATGACCTTGGTGATGGATCTTGTGGTGGCCCTTCAGCTGGGCCCTCTATTGGTAGCTGAGCTCTAACTTGCCTTCTTCGAACGTGAGAAAAAGGTAAATGACATCATAAATATAATATCAGGCCATATTAGAACGTAAATGAAAAGTAAACTCAAATCATTGAACTTACTAGGTATTTTTTTCTCTGTTGCTGCTAAAGAACAGTCGACTTAACTGGCCCTCTCACTTCAGCCAATCCTACAGCTGGCTATCTTCTACCTTCCCTTCTTTGATCAGGCCCTTCAGTTTCAAGTATAGCAGGGGCTTCGGTCAATTGTTCACGTGTCACGGTGACCTAACAAAGACAAAAACATTACATACATGTCACTTATATCTATATACATATTCGTAACAAACCATAAAGCAACATAAACACAACTGTCATGACTTACTGGGTTTATTGTCATCGACTGAAGAACAGTCGATTCACTTCTCCTTTCTGTTTCTCCTTCTCCAACTATCCCTTCATTAGGCCCTTTGGCTGGCCTCAATTGTTCCTGCTGCTTCTTTAATTAGCAACTCTTAATATTGTGCTCTGCTATGTGGCAAAAAGAACACTTTATCGGTACGCCTGTCTTATTCATCCTACGGTGACATGAGGCCTCTCCCTCCGTCATTTTTCATTTTCACTTTGGTCTTCCCATTCTTTTCTTTAGTGGCAAAGGTTGAGGTGCTTCGTGATCTATTGGCTCCCAAAACTTGCTGCTTCTAATTGGTTGCAACATGAATTGATACGAAGCAAGATATTTCGGTTTCTTGTACCAATCATCAAGGTAGTCTTCTGTGTTGTGGCCCTTCAATTGAATTGCACATATGGCAGTGCACAAGGAATTCCACTTAGTTGCCATGCTCTACATGAACACTTCATCGTACCAAAATGGACAACATACTTATCGGAACCCTTCATTATCTCATATCCTTCATCCCCATTCCAAATGGGATGATAATACCTACTTGCAACTAAGTTGTCATCTAATTTTTTAGCAATCCTAGGACCATATTGCTTAGTCCACTTTGCAGTCTCATCTCTTTGTCTGTGTAGCCGAGTCATGACCAAAACCCATATGTCTTCAAGCATCGAGATAATTGGTTTGCATTTAGCATCTATTATCCTCCCATTAAATGCTCGCAAAAGTTGTTATCAATGTTATTGCACTTGAATTCCTCGCTGAAGAACGCCCTACACCAATGCTTCGGGTCTGTTTGGAACAGTGCATCATAACCATCCTTTGTCAATTGAAGCATCCCTTCTTTGGCCATCCTAAAGTCAGCTATATTCGTGCTTTTTACTAACTGCCAAAATTGCGACTGCAACTTGTCCCCTTTTATAGGTCTTTGCCCAATTTGCGTATATGTGCCGTGCACATATTCGACGTTCAACATAAGGCAACAACTCAGCTATTGCTGGAACCAGTCCCTGCAATAATTCAAAATATAAAAAATGTAAGCAACTGACATGTTGATATAAAAAAACAAACAAGTGACCAAATTTTTTTTAAAAGCAAACATTACCTTTTGTTGGTCGCTCATGAACGCCCACCCTGCCCCATTTGTTGTCTCCAAATCAGTCATCAAATTTTTTAGGAACCAAGATCAATTATCATTGTTCTCTACCTTCACAACAGCCCAAGCTAGAGGAAACATTTGGTTGTTTGCATCTCTTCCAATTGCAGCCAGCAATTCTCCCTTACACAAGCCCTTCAAAAAACACAAGTCCAATCCTATAATCCGTCTACAACCGGATAAAAATTCCCGTTTGCATGCATCGAAGCAAATGTAGAATTTATCGAACTTCGTCCTAATATCAGGAAGTGGTCTCTCCACGACCTTTCTATATACTCTACTTCCGGGATTTTGCAGCTTACACTCCCAAGCATAGTCCCACAACTGTCCATATTCACCGCTGTACTGACCAATGAGTATCTTCAATACCTTTTGCTTCGATCTTTTACATTGATTCCTGGATATATGATGCCTACCTGCTCCTTCACCAGCATCCTGAACTGAGTAGTATTCATCTGAGGCATCAGCTTAATCAATTCAAAAAAGTGTTTCGACAACCATGCACTTGTTACCCTTTTATTCTCAAAATTAGTGGAACAAGTATGTTCATCTTGGTAGGCTCTAATCTGGAAAGATCCACTTCTCCTAACAAATGCGCTATAGATCTTCCATGGACAATTTTGCTGCGAACACCTAGTTCTTACAAAGGTCTTAGTGTTTCTAATGAAGTCAATATTCCTTTGTGCAGCAATGGAGTTCTTCAGTATAGCTTCTCTAAATTGTTTCGCATCATGAAATTTCATGCCTACCGACAAAATAGGAGAGGCAACGGATGGATCATAAGAAGGAAATTTACTTTTCCTTTTCCTTCTATGCACAAGTCCTTCATCTTCTTCAAGCTCATCCTGGGAAGTAGCATTCTCGACGCTTTCTTCATAGTCAGTCTCCTTGCCAGTAGCACTAGCATCTGTAGGGCCTTCGGGTCTATTTGGAACTTCATTGACTACTTGCAAAGCTGCAAACTTAGCTATCAAAAAATCTCTTCGCTGTATTCTTGACTGTACAAGCTCCTCGTCATCGTCATCACTTATAAAATTTTCAGTACGCAACCCTCCATCATCATCATCAGTTGATTAAGCTATTTCCCAATCTAATCCAAAGATTTTGATATCACCTATGTCATCATCACTTTGGTGAACTGCATCTGCGCTTCTCTTATGTCCATCATATCTATCCTGCCCTCCTTCGACCCTAATGTCAGTACTACCTTGAATACCATCTACTCAACAAATATTTTTACCTTTTCACCATGAAGATAATGGTATAGAACATCTCTAAGACCATTATCATGTTCTAAGCATCTCAAACCATCTCTTAAGTCTTTCCCAAAAATACAATACAACAGCTTCTGAACTTTACAAAGCAAATAACTCTCTATATCCCTAAGAAATCCTATATAAGATGCCTTCTTTATATCCACAAAGATGGTGCCCTCATTTCCATCATTATACTCCCACTCATCCTCCCCAATCACAAATTCCCCATCGTAGCAAATTATGACAACGACATAATCCTTGTTTTGAGCCATTACTGCACCAAGAATAAGAAAAAGAATCATTAGTTTTTGGAACCACTAGACAATTGCACATGGGAGTCCCCCCACTCTCATGGACTTTAGTAAATAGAGGTCCCCACACTGACAATATGCCCCTACATAATAGCCAAAATAGAGGTCGGCACTTTAATTATTTGCCTTCCCTTCTCTCAAAATATTAACAAAAAACAGAGGTCCCCACAACAACCACAGCCCAAGCAATTTTGTCTAGTGCACTAAACTTGCGATATGAGAGAATGTACATCAACTTAAGCAAATCAAAGCATACTCTGACATCAACTTAATCAAATCACAGCCTTTGACTCCTACAAATTCCTTTAGAAGTTTAAACTAAAATTAGAACAACTAAACTTGGAAGCATTTTATGTCGCTAAAGCTAAAGAAAAACAAAGAGAAAATGAAGCACAGACAAATCACTCCAAAGTCTTAGACTATCCTAACCCATAACAAATTTGGACAAGCAGGCAATACCTTTCTCAAAGAAGACTGATGCAAGCTGCAGAGCCAATTCCAGGAAATAGCTTCACCAAAACATGCTTCAATACCCTTTTAAGTTCTTATTCTTCTTGCTTGAAACTTTTTCTTAGTTTGTAACTTTACCAATAAAATTCTAGCTACAGTTGTTATGTTCTCATTCAAGATTTTGGATTGATAAACATACCCTATATAGCCTCACAAGTAGGGTGGTTCAAGGATATACCCTATACAGCCTCACAAGCAGGGTGGTTCAAGGACTTAATTTTCTTCTCAGAGATGCATTAGTCACCTACTTTATTAGGATGCTCTTAAGGAGATGCACAGCCAATGACTCAACAATCAAAGCATACTCTGACATTGGCTTGAAAGAAAAATTCACAAAAATAATGAGAAATCTGGTCTCTTTGTGTGATGTCAGCAAGTTTCAGTTGAAGTGCATCAACACAAATTCCATCAGAGCTGTAATAAAACAATCGAGCCCTAATAAAAAAATCGAGCGAGCCCTAATTAAATAATCAAGCCCTAATTTCATCACAAGGGAGGGGGAGAAGGGGCCAAACCTAGACGAGCGACGATGGTGAGCGGTGATGACGACCGATGATGGTGAGCAGTGAGCAGCGACGGCGATTGACGATGGCGACCGATGACCAGCTCTGGGTGTGAATGGCGACGAAGAGAAGGGCCTGAGATCTACTGTGAACACGGACGGGGAGGAACAACGTTTAGGTCAGCGCACTCAATGTGGATGGACGACGTTGTTTTTGTCGTCCACATCGGCTTTTTTTTTTTTAAACATTTGCCACATCAGTAAAAGAAGTTGCCGGAAAATGCCATGTATGCAATTTGGCCGGATTTTGGCCGGATTGGCACTCAAGTGATCCATTTTGTTCCGGTTTTGGCACTTAAATATACCATTCGTAAGTTATGGCGCTTAAGTGTCCCTTTGTGCAAAGTTGTGGCACTCCAGGAGTCCGCACATCTACTTTCCTATCAATAGTATAACGTCTCTCCATATTCCAATAGTACTCGTGATCTCGGCCTTCTCTTCTTGTTTTCTCGGTCCTTGAAAATTTTAATTGTAGTCTCTTCAAAACGAGCTCGTCTAAGATTGCTCATGCATCGTTTGATTTAATACGTGGTTTGCACTGGTAGTGTGGAGCACAATAATTTATTTTGTTGGTAATATTTATCGTTTCATCATATTATTAATTGTCACTGTCACTGTTTCTACACTTATTATGCATCATGAAAGAATACATTGATGACATGAAGATTTGGAAATAAATTAATAAAGCAGGTTAATCTCACACTAGATTCGGCTAAGAACGGAAATGTCACATATGCACATTTTACATGCATACAATCATATATATGATTACCATCTTGGTGCATATGATCGAACACAAAGCTACTATGTCTATAAGAGTTTCTTCTCTAGATTGGCAATAAATCCTAGAGAACGAATGATAAAATTAAACAATTTTAGATTCCTGTATATCTATACATCATTAAGTTTTTTGGCTACATGATACTCTTGTCAAGAATACAAATTATAATCTCATAATCTTATACTCGTGTCGACAAGGAGAGCAGATACATAATAAGTAGGAAGAACAAAAGAACAAAAGTTTATAAAACCAGACTAGTGGTTCAACCAATTAAACTTGAGAACCGTACTCTACTAGTTCAACCAGTTGAACCGACTGCATGTGACGTTATCTGATAGAATATGCATGTTTAGAACAAAAGGAGCTTCGGTCACTCGGCAGAGCCACTTGAGCACAAAAGACTGGATTCCGGTTCTCAAAAGCATTGTCTTAATTTCTAATAGACTAAGCCAATACAGTCAATAAATAAATTATCCGCCACAAAAAGGAGCAAGAAGACACATGGAGCAAATGGGTGGCATGCCTGTTAGTAACAAGAGGTCGGAGTTCCAAACCCCAACCCATTTTCTCGAGAGAGATATCTACAACTCATCTAAAAGAATTACTTTCGAGAAAGATATCCATGTTCTTTCTAATGGTATGGAGAATACAATATACATGTGTCACGGTTCATTTTGTACATAAAGGAAATGGCTAGATCTCTTATAATGATTTTAAAGAATTGATTTCAAGGGATAAATTGTAAAAATAGTAGCCGCTGTGATGCAAGATGAAGAGTTGAAGAGTTGAAGACGTTTTTAGAGTTTATTTCCCATGTCGTGTGCTGCGGTAGCATATCGAATAGCAGTCGCCCAATGTACTTCATATTCTACAAAGTAGGCCGAGGTGATAGATAGGAAGATGCCGAACGGATCAGAGATACTGGTCAAGATCGTCAAATTTACAGGCATGATAACCCAAACAAAGGGAGTTCGACATATGAGAGTTGCGTATATGTGTTTAACCAAATCAAAATGGGGACTTCCATTACTACTCCCTCTCGGGTAAATTATCCAAAAAATCCTAAACCTATTGCATTTTTGCTAATTTAGCCGTAAACTTTTCAATTTTGTCAATTAAATCCTAAACATTTTCATCTTTTACCAATTGAGTTTATCTAGTCAATTTTGGCCGGAATTTGCTAACGTGGATGGTAGGCACTAAAATGACACTTTTAAAATAATATTTAAATAATATTTTGAATTTTTTGTTGGTTTTTTCTTTTCTTTTCTTTTTTTACTTTTATTTTTGGGTTTTGGAGTTAGGGGGCGAGGGCAGCCGGCCGACCTAGCTCGAGGGCTCATGTGTCCTCGCTTTGGCTGGTGAGGGCATTGTGGCCCTCGCCAACCTAACTCCAAAACCCAAAAATAATAATAATAATAATAAAAGCAAAAAGTAAAAAATAAAAGAAAAGAAAAAACCATAAAAAAATTCAAAATATTATTTAAAAAGTGACTTCAAGTGTCGGCCGTCCACATTAGTAAATTCTAACCAAAATTAGTCTAATAGACTCAATTGACAAAATGTTAAAATGTTTATAACTCAGTTGGCATGATTAAAATGTTTACGACTGAATTGGCAAAAGCGCAATAGATTTGTGACTTTTTGAACAATTTTCCCCTTCCTCTATCTCATAGGCAAACTATGCTTGTGGAACTATTCTGAGTTCGAGATGAAACACATTATAAGATAAGAGTATATATGGCAGTCATGTCCACAGGGGATTAGAATGGACAGAGACCACGGAATTTGCCAAAGTCACTCGCCCTCACCATCCACTGGCAAAAGGAAAAAAGGGGAAAAAAAGAAGAAAAAATTCAGAAAAATAAGAAAAAATTGTAAACATTATACACGTAAGTAATTTCCGCCCAAAATTTGACTTGATGAATTACATTGGCAAATCCTCAAAAAGTTCATAATTCAATTAGCCAAATTTGAAAGTTTAGGACTGAATTGGTGGAAGCACAATAGGCTTAAGACTTTCTTGGTAATTTCTCCTAATATTGTGTGCCAAACATCCAAAACTCATTTGGCTTGAAAGGATGTCAAGTGTTTCCACACTTGAATAGCTAAAACTCACTTTCACTTATGTGATGCCAAGTGGATATCGACAGGATATTTTTACCACTAAGTAGATAAGAAAAGATGTAATAAGCACTGTTTCTGTATGTATTTTTATCAATAGATGACTAGAAGATCCAATTAGAAAAGAAGATTAGTTGGTTAAACTAATATGAGGGCATTTAGGTGCCCCATCATCATTAATAAAGTTATTTGTTTGTGTATAGATCAGCTTTGTTGCCTTCTTAAATGGCTAATTTTCTTATCAGAGTCCCATGTATTAAGTCTTGCTAGTGTGCTGCTATCCACAGGCAATAAAGCTATTTTTCGAAACACCCATTGTTAAGACATGATGCTAAGTTACCTTGATATTCGGGATAAGTACACTAATGGTGCCATAAGTTGTGTACGACGCTCACTCCGGTGCCAAAAGTTTCCGCCGGATCACTTAAGTGCCAAATCGGAGAAAAAACAATCACTTTGGTGCCACCGGCGAGAAATTCCGGCCATAATGATTACGTGGCATTTTTATTTAAAAACAAAAAGTTGCTCAGCTTTTAAACAATGTCGTTTTCCATCCTCTTCAAGAAACGATGTCGTTTTGCTCTTATACGTGGACACCCTTGCAAAAATGACGCCGTTTAGCTCGTACATGGGTTGAAATTAGGGTTAGGGTTTCTTCCTCGCCGCTCGGCCACCGTTGTTCGCCGCCAACGCTTGGCCACCGTCGCTCGGCCACCATTGTAGATGCTCGACCAGGTGAGCGAGGAGGGAATGAGATCATTGCTCAAACAAAAAGTGGCAAAAAGAATAGGAGGCGAGGCGGAGGAGGAGGAAGAAGAGTGGTTGAAGGTGCCGCAACCGGTGTGCTGCCGCTGCCGCCGCTGGTGCCATTATTGGTGCTGCTACTGGTGCACTGATGGTGTTGCTGCTGGTGCCGTTCGCTGCTGGTGTCGCTCTTCAAGGAAGAAGACGACGTGCCTCCTCTCTCTCTCTCTCTCTCTCTCTCTCTCTCTCTCTCTCTCTCTTTCAATTTGGGGATTTAGGGTTTCAATTTGGGGGAAAGAAGCCAAACGATGTCGTTTTTGTGGTTTAGATGCTGATTGTGCTCTCCGGCAAGCCACGTCGGCCGAAAAAATTAATAAAAAAACGCCACGTCAGATTTCCGGCCGATCAGATTGGTGTTAGCACCAAAGTGAACGTTTTTCAAATTTTTTGGCACTTAAGTGATTCAACGGAAACTTTTGGCACCAAAGTAAGTGCCGTACACAACTTATGGCACCATTAGTGTACTTATCCCCTTGATATTCCCCAATCATTCGGACGGTTAGTTTAATAATGATGTTGAGTTACAAATGATCATTAGTTCTATTGTTACTCAGAATAGTGGCAAAAGTAAATTTTATGAGGCCCTACAATGGCTATAAATAGAAGGTTTAGCCAAAAGTGTCTGGCATGATAGACACAAGTTATCTTCTTAGACATTTCCTATTAATAGTAGAGTGTCTACCTTAGCCATACTTCTTTTCCTAGCCTTCTCTTCGTATTTTCTCGGTCCTCAAAACTTTTAACAATTTCTCCAAAACAAGCTTGTGTAAAACAGGTCATGGAATTTAAAGTTTACATGGGATTTGCACTGGCAACGAACCTATTAACAATAATTTATTTTGTTGATAATGTTATTGTCCCATCTTATAATTAATGTTAAATGTCACTATTTCTGCACATGCATTAGGAATAATACATTGAAGACGTGAAGATTTGGAAGGGCTATAAATAAAGGAGGATTTAATTTCAGAGTCAATCCAGCCGAAGTTCCCAAAGATCTATCATCATGACAAATAATAAACATAAGAAAAGTATCACAAATGCACATGTTACATTCATGCATACTTTCTCCTGGAGATTGGCAATAATTCCGAGAGAAAGAATACTACAATTAAAAAATTATTGATTCCTGGATGTACATCATTTAATTAAAAGATTCCATGATGCCCTTTATTAAGGATACAAAGTCCATTCATGATGCTGTAGACAGAATCTCATGATCTTAAACCTACCATCTATTTGAGGGCTCCAAATATCTGAGATTGGAATATAGGCTACGTTCTTTATTGCCAAACTGAAACCATATATCTAGCTAGTCATGTTCCCCGCAAGAATGCATTATCTAAACCGGATCGAATGCGTCACTTAACAATGACACGTGGAGAGGAGCAAGTCAATTTCGGTTAAGAGATCTCAACATTCAAATGCAGAGTTTGCTAGTCGAGTACACTGCCCGAACCATTCAGCCCAAAGTGTAGATAATCCAAACCAAACAATTGGTTCTCTTACACATGAAAATAGTGAACATATACAGATGAAGCAAAAGCTTGGCACTACCGAGCAGGTTTCAAAGCTTACAGCAATACCATGACGACAGTTACCATCAGATAGAAGCCATGATTCAGCATCTTTAGGTCAATTCTATCCCACTCGATAGATAAATCGTTACATTTTACTCCACTTTTTTTTATCGACAAATACCTGCCTAGCAGAAATGGCACATGGCAGGTATGGATTAAGACTTCTCCAGAAAGGGTGAAGTCGAAGAGCATCAGTCAGAAAGCCCACATGCATTGCTTCTCACACCAATGTCTGCAACTCCAAGTATGAGAGGTCCACCCACATCAGCAACATAAGCATAACCACCACAAACTCTTGAATAGACAGTCATTCTGAATAAGAGATTTCTTCTTCATACTCGTCCAGTATGTAGATCAAGGCCCACTTTCTTGCAGCTAAAACACAAGCCACACCTCTACCTCCCATTGCCAAAAAAAAAGATCAACTTGATTTCAGTCCAGTGTTCCTTGAATGTATGTCCATAACTAACATGATGTTTAGATACCTTTGTTGGGTAAAAGTAAAATTACAACACATGCATTACGCTAAAACACAGGCAGGAAGCAAACCTTAATTGCCTAAAGAGGCTACAGCATGCATGTAACTATGAATGCTCCACAGTATCTTGCTACACTAGATGCCATGATAGTATCTATGGTCATGAACTTGTAAATAGTGGTTCTCAATCAGTAACTCAAGATTGCTATGCACCTACCATGAGAGAATGATTATTCATTTTGTATTTGTCTGGTGACTATTAAATCATTTTGCACTTTGTCCTCTCAATTGATTTAAAATTTAGGCGAAAACTAATACTTCATTTTTTTTTTACTTCTTCGACTAAAAAATATTCTTCTTTGGAGCATATTTTTGCACTTCTTCAATCTATAGGGACAAACATGAAGTGGTCTGTTAAAGAGGCACGGTGTACCTATGCCAGTCACATTTGAACTTAATAGAAGGTTCTAAGTGAAAATGTAGTAAGGAGCATGGACAAGATCAATTCAATTCTAATACCCAACCAACGAGATAAATTTGTTACCGACACTGGCAAGTTTATCAAACATTGATCACTAAGGAAAGAGTATGGGCAACAATTAGTTTCCAGACATCCAAAACTGCAAATGGACATGGCAAGAATCCCAAAGAAAAAACCTTCAGAACTATACAATTGATTGCATAGCAATGAATTGATCCTTAGCTTGATGGTATGACAGTGTCAAAATGTTCTTACCACCAACTGACAAGGGAGAACTACAGGACGGGGAATGCTGCGAAGCTTCTCATTCTCCATCTCCAGGCGCAAGATATGGTCCTAGATGTGCAGTTTCACGGGATTAGTGTTTCAGAAGTGAGAATAATACAACCGAGCAAAAATATCCTAACAAAATTCAAGCAAAAAGGGCACTACTAAACCATTAGGGCCATCAAAGACACATTTCTTAACCTACATGCAAGGCTCCAGCTATCAAGGCATGTTGGAACTTTTTGCGATTCTGATGGGTAGAAAGTAAAACATCCTTTGAAATCGCAAGCATGTAATGACATGTGTATGCATCATGCACATAGGAGGAAAAACTAAGCTGCTGCTAATCGTGCTGATGAGAAGAGCAGATAAATAATAAAAAGGAACAATAAAAGAAAAAATGTTTTAAAACCAGACCAGTGGTTCAACCAATCAAAGAGGTAGAACCGAGCTCTTCCAGTTCGACCGACTGAACCAATTGCATGTGATGTCATCTAATAGAATACTTTGCATATATTAGATTACACTTTTAGAACAAAAGAAGCCCAGTGAGTCGGTAGACATTGTAGCATCTTAATAGATTACACATGCTTGATGTCATCTTAATAGCATCCTGTTCAATTTTAGATTAGGCTAATATGGTCAATAAATAAATTATCCACCACGATTGTAGCAAGAAGACACTAGAGCAAATGGTTGGCACACTTGTTAGTTACAAGAGGTTGGAGTGCCAATCCCCAACCCAATTCCAACGTTACTCTAAACTTTTTTATGGCCCAGAGCTGGTCCAGACTAGTTGACAGGTTTGCTGGGTATCATTTGATAGGTACACCTAGTTACCGGTTGCACAGGGTCAATACCACCAGTTCTTGATCAATACTATTTTTGTTGAAAAACCAGACTGGACTGGTCTAGTTCCCAATCCAACCAAAGCCACTTCTTAAAACTCTGACATGAATAGGAGTCGATAGAAAAGCACGATACGCTACTTTTTCCCTTTTACCATCAATGTCTTAAATAGTGAATTGACATGATTGGAATAGAACTCTAGATATCATGAGTAAGAAATCAATATGCAAGCTCCAGATCCATGAGTTACCTTCAACCAGTACAAATCCCAGTCATTTGCACACGTGGTTCCTGCAATGTGCACAAATGGAAGGTCACTAGCCTGCAGGATTGTCATCTCAGCATCTCCCAAGTTTTCACCTGTGTCATTCATCTTATTTAGCAACATAATAATTTGATGTTCCTACTTCCAACAGAACATATTAGCCATACTTGCCAATTTGGGCCACAAAATATGATATACAAAGCTTTTATCTCAAATAGAGTCTAATCCACACAACAGTGACCAAGAGGGATGCACAACAAGATCCTTCCAAAGATCTTCCCTTCTTCACATTGCTTGAATCATTCATAAGTCCACTCACTACCACTATACGATTTGTTACATCTAAAAAAGACTCTTCATGTATTTAGAAGGAAATATAATCTGAAGCAAATTCGAAGTCATCCTGCAATACCATATAGAGTAATGATTAGCATGAAAAAACAGTTGGACTCTGCACATGTGGATCTCTGGATAATATTTGTAGTTTCAGATTAAAGGTATATACCCTATAGAAGGACAGTGAATTGGGAATATATTTGGTGGATGCTAAAACTAACATAAGAGGGAATTGTAGCAATAAATTCTTACAAAGCATCTTTTTCAAAATAGAAGAGAAGGCATATGGGCAGCTTCCTTGAAAATGTGATTATCAAATTAGTTTCTAATCAGGAAACATGAGATACAGTATTTCCATACACAAGGATCATAAGTTAAACATAGAGCGCAAATAAAATCGCCCAACTAAAGCTTCCATGTACATTGTTAAGTAATTGTTAGAATATTTAAATAATAAACCACGTCTTCATCTATCAACTTAAGCTTTTAGAACAGTTGGCAATGGTCCCACAAAATCTCACATGGTATCAGAGCTAGGAGATCCTGAGTTTGAATCTTCTAGGCCCCTATTTGTCTCCCCAATTAAATTTCCACCCTTAGTACTAGGCAGAAAGACCAGACTAAGCGTGAGGGGGAGTGTTAGAATATTTAAATAACAAACCACGCCTTCATCTATCAGCTTAAGCTTTTAGAACAGTTGACAGTTGTCCCACACAATCTTACAGTAATCAAACATCAAATACGAAAAACTAGATTATTAGACAAAGGGTAAGTGAAAAACCATTGTTAAGGACAACCTCCAAAAGACAACCCCTAACCCCCAAGGGTTTCCTTTTCTTTCTCTCCTGCTCTCATTATAGTCTCAAGGTTCTGGCCACTAAGACAAGGAAATGAAAAATACAGGCCAACTTTATGGTAATAGGCATTTGGATAGAAATATCTACAAACCCATTAACAGAAGTCCTGATGCAGCCCACATTGAAGACTGGCTCCCTCGACCAAGAAAATCGGCCCGCATTAAAGCTCGACGAAACCGAGAAGCCATAACGACATCTCGAGTCCATCCCGGAAGCTTGAAAGACACTTGGAAGCTCGCGTGATGCATTTACTAGCTTATAGTTTCCATGCTCTGTTTTTATTTCTTTAATGATATAAGCCATCCAATCCCTTGTAGAAGACAGACAACTTTTGATTAATGAAAAGCTTTGCTTGAAGCAAGTATCATGAACCTTGAAGAGTTCAACCCTTGAAAACCTAGAAGAGTTTTCACTCCGTCCTTGAAGAGTTGGAGCTTTCGAAATCTGCATCCTTGAAGAGTTGCAGTCATCGATCTAGAAGAATCGGTGTCCCTTTCAACTTCCTTGGAGGCCTAGAAGAGCAACCAACGAAGTTCCTATCTTTTCCTTTTCTGTTCGTTACTTCCAACCCAATTTCGACTATCCTATAGTGCTTATTTCAGAAAACCCAAAACACAGAAATTGTAGATCCAGAAGTCTTTGTTCATTTGGCTTTGGAATCAGGTCGATCCGATCTGTATTAACAAAGATACGACTGTTCTCCTGAGCTTGCGCAGTGCTGAAATTACTGTTCGTCCCGTTTCTTGTGCGCAAGTCACTCTCCCGATCCTATTGTTTGAGAAAGCCTCCCCTAGGCTTGCATCATTTGGTATCAGAGCTTTGGAGGAGAGGACAATGCCTCCAAGACAAGCAAGGCGTCGTGGCGGCAGAACCGTTCCCCTCAATGAATTGCACACACTCGCTAAGAATATGCAACAACAAATTGACGAACTGACGCAAGAAGTTCAGCGATTGAGGGCTGAAGCAAATAATTCTCCACCCCGTTCCAGGACTGAAAATTCCCGTGGTGACTCTTCCTCTTCGGAGAGTGTTCAATCTATTCACGGTCGGAGGCATGTTCGACATCGTTTACAACATATTTGTGAGCCCGATTGGGAAAAGGAAGTCAAGAAAGATGTTCCAGAATTTACAGGTATTGAGTCTCCTGATGAAATTGTTGATTGGCTGACACTTGTGAATGAGGTGTTTGAGCATCGGAATGTTCCGGAGAATCGTCGCGTTGGGATCATTGCTATGCGATTTCGAGGCAAGGCGATTGCTTGGTGGAGACGTGAAAAACAAACTCGCCAATCCGTTGGCAAAGCACCAATCACTTAGTGGAGAAAGATGGAGGGCAAGATTCAAAAATATTTTCTCCCCAAAGGATATAAGAGAGAGCTCTACCAACGGTACCAAAATCTAAAACAAGGTACGCGAACGGTGGACCAATACACCAATGAATTCAATGAGTTGGTGATTCGTAACAATATCCAGGACCCAGAGGATGTGCTTGTGAACAAATACTTGAACGGTCTTCAATTTTACATTCAAGACGCCTTGGAAGTCCTCGACATTTGGGACTTAGGAGATGCACACCAACGGGCCCTCAAAATGGAGCGCTCTCATTCTCGGAGACAGCAATCTGCTAGTAAGCCTTCTACTCAACCCCATGTTTCGAATCAACCTGCTACATCCGAAATACGTTGCTATTCTTGTGGGGAGTTGGGTCATCGTGCTAGCAATTGTCGAATCAATAAGAATCGACCAACCGGTAAAGCCTTTTTGGTGGATGATGATTTTGATGAGAATGCTGAGAATCCACTTGAAGAGGAGTTGAAAAATGATGAAGAAGCTGCGGATGATGAACAAATAGTGCATGCTGACACTGGCGAACTTCTTATGGTGAGGAAAAATTTTCTTACTCCTCGAGACGACACTGGAGATAGGTGGTTGCGTACCAATATTTTTCATTCTGCTTGCACAATCATGGGAAAGGTGTGTCGATTAATTATTGACTCTGGTTGTTGTGAGAATATAATTTCTGAAGTAGTGGTAAACAAGCTGAAATTGGAATTAAAAATGCACCCTACGCCTTATAAAATGTCGTGGTTGAAGAAAGGCACTGAGGTAACTATTTCCAAAGGATGCCTTGTTAATTTGTCCATTGGTTCTATTTATAGTGACAAGATATGGTGTGATGTTCTACCGATGGATGCTAGTCACATTATTCTTGGTCGACCATGGCAATTCAATAGGAGGACTATGCATGACGGTTATCGAAATACATATTCTTTTGAATTTGGAGGCAAGAAGATTACGTTGACACCTAGTAGGGTGGGAGATTCTTTTGATGATGATGGAAAGAATTCGAGGACGAATTCTTTTAAAGATGGGGAGGATGATGCAGCCCACATTGAAGACCGGCTCCCTCGACCAAGAAAATCGGCCCGCATTAAAGCTCGACGAAACCGAGAAGCCATAACGACATCTCGAGTCCATCCCGGAAGCTTGAAAGACACTTGGAAGCTCGCGTGACGCATTTACTAGCTTATAGTTTCCATGCTCTGTTTTTATTTCTTTAATGATATAAGCCATCCAATCCCTTGTAGAAGACAGACAACTTTTGATTAATGAAAAGCTTTGCTTGAAGCAAGTATCATGAATCTTGAAGAGTTCAACCCTTGAAAACCTAGAAGACTTTTCACTCCGTCCTTGAAGAGTCGGAGCTTTCGAAATCTGCATCCTTGAAGAGTTGCAGTCATCGATCTAGAAGAATCGGTGTCCCTTTCAACTTCCTTGGAGGCCTAGAAGAGCAACCAACGAAGTTCCTATCTTTTCCTTTTCTGTTCGTTACTTCCAACCCAATTTCGACTATCCTATAATGCTTATTTCAGAAAACCCAAAACACAGAAATTGTAGATCCAGAAGTCTTTGTTCATTTGGCTTTGGAATCAGGTCGATCTGATCTGTATCGACAAAGATACGACTGTTCTCCTGAGCTTGCGCAGTGCTTAAATTACTGTTCGTCCCGTTTCTTGTGCGCGAGTCACTCTCCAGATCCTATTGTTTGAGAAAGCCTCCCCTAGGCTTGCATCAAGTCCTGAATTAACTAAACGAGAAATGAATATTTCAGCTTAAATAATTTATGAGTCGGGTAAAACCAAAAGCACAAACTTTTAATTAAAGGATTGCAATATTTACATAAAACCAATTTTAAGCCTAGGTATCATACTCAAACTCCTGTTACACACAAAGATCTAGAATTTCACATTTGGTGCACATATCAGCAACAAGGACCAGATTTGAAGGGGGGAAAAGCTGCTCAATAGGGAGATTCGTGGCAAAACAAATTTTCCTCAAAAATCGATTTGGAAAGTGAGAATTCCAATTAGAGTCTCTTTTTGCTTGGGAAGCAACCTGGGAGCACATCCTTACTTTATAAATGAGACAAAATACTGGTTAATAGGTGTTTCCTCATCAAAAGGAGGCAGAGTCCGCACGGCATCCCCTCCTTCATTGTTCTTGGAAAGAATGGTTTGGACAGTTTCCTATGCTTGTGCCATGTTATCTTGGGTTATCAGAGGTTTTATTGAGCAAGAACTTTGGGCATGGCAGGGCATTCATTTACAGCATAACAAGTGGGATTAACTCAATTCCCCTGTTTCTTTTGGCTGATTTGGAAGGTGTAGAGCAAGAGAGCTTCTGATGGAGAGAAATCGTCCGTTCCATTTTATGGAAATTTGGCTTAAAGTCACACGCTTTTGGTATAGTGCAGAATTGCATATGGATGTACATGCCCTGGTTGATTAGTCGATGATTGACCCGGTATTTGAGCTCCCTTTTGGCTTTGGGAGTTGTTTTGTATACGGCTTTAGGTTTTGGGCTACTTTGGTATATGGGTTGCACCCCATAGGTGCCTTACAGGTGAACTATATAATCTATAAAAAGAAACTTCACACTTTTTTGAGGATTTTAAGTTATTCCAATTGCTCTTTATTCCAACACATGTTATCTCATCATATAATTTCAAGTACCAACATCAACATCTCACTTTTTTGCGAGTAACATCACCATGACAAAAGGGTGCTGCTACTACTAAAAGTCAAGATCGAAAAAGTTCAAAAGAAACGTTGGATCCAAAGAGCTACCAACACACTACCAGAAAAGAAGCAATACTAGGGACTAAGAGTAGCATACAAAACTGATTTGAAGAGGAAAAATGTGAGTATAATGCATTAGTAGGTCTCAAACACCTAATATGAATCTATCTGACATGCAACTTAGTAAAACCAATTTCAATACTAGGAGTTGACATCCTCAGCATTGGTTTGCCAAAAAAGAGGTGGTATATCAAAAATCGTGATCTAAAGATAAAAATAATAATACAAAATAATCAATTCTCACATCTAAGTGCTAAACAAATGATTAAGAACAGAGGCTCTCATAACCATGGTTAAGCATCACAGATTAGATTCATGTAGGCTCGATTCACTGTCATCCGAGCACCCACCAGTTAGTTTTCTGCTCATTTCTTTGAAGATCTGAGTTTTCGTTCTCATCCTTAGCTTGTTGACCATAAACATAACATAGGAAAGAAGAGTTTTACTAACTACACTGAGTTCAATGGGTGGTATTTGGCAAATATAAATAACTTCCCCTGGGCTCTAATAGTAATATCGATGGGTACAAAGCTTTGAATATGATTATTTGGTACAAAAATTGACTCTTGCAATTGTAAGGGGATATATGCTAAGATTGAAGTGGGCAATAAACTCTTTCCTTTTAAATTGAGAACATATCTCTACACTTGCTAATTATAATGTTAACGTATAAACATTCTATATCCAAATCTCCATGTACAGTACACTCAAAGCTCAAACTTAGATCAAGTTCAAGTTCAAACCAATGATTAATGACCTACAATTTCCATTATATGCTTATAGGAGATATTGCCAACTTATTGAATCAGACTCAAATCAGATTTTACTTGATCCTTTCCAGTCACTTGATATTAATAATTCATATCATTGCATACAATATGATTGTATGAAGAATCAACATCAGGATGTTCTGAAAAATATGGCTTGTCTCAAGATGTGCAGAAGAATAATTTCCTGTAGCAAATTCCTATCTCTATCCAATCACCTCCAAGATTCACTGAGATGCATGAAGGAAAAAGGCTAGATGCAAAGATAATAAAGCACACCCACAAATGATTGAGGACAACCAACAGAAGTTCTTTTCCAGCACCACAAACAACTTGTGATACACACTTCATACACTATCACTGGACAAACTAGCAGACTGAGATCATAAAAACCAACCAAAAAGGCCAAGGTCCTATAGCAGCACTAGAGCTTAAAAAATTAGCCATACCACTTCATCCAGAGAATTAACACGAAACTGATAGATTGGAAAATTCCTCCTGAGGGAAAGAGTCAAGACCTAAATAAGCAAACGAAAATAGTTAAATGAAGAAAAAAGAAACGCCATCTACCACTCTGAATTAACAGTATCACTTGCCATGGTCACTAACAAGGTTCAACAGCAAATCAAACTTCCTCTCGAAATATGTTAATGGCATCAGCCCACTGCTTATGCATTACATATAATGATGCCTGGATGACATGAAGTAATCTTCAATGTTCAAAGCCTGTTAAGCAACTTGATGAAGTCCATTTTTTCTGCAGACAGAAAGAGATTGATGATCTAAGGAGGCATTTGGCTGATAAAGATTCTCAAAAGTCTGTTCTGATTTCAATTTGAGAATTAAAACAGACCAGAAAATGTGTTTGGTAACACTCCAAAAGCAGTTGACAAATAAAAGGAAAACTATTCTCAGAATCAAAATCACAAACTGAAGATGACTTTTTTGTATTCCGATTCTAAATGCAAACATGGAGATTTGGAATAAATAAGCTTGTTTTTGGAATGTGATGTAACCTGAGCATATTCTCACAGCAGGCCTTAAGCAGTCGAGAACAAAAATGACGCGTGACTCATGCGACAATGTTTAAAATTTTGCAACAAATTTGCCTCACAACTTTCAACATCTGAACTACATAGATTTTTAGGGACTTTTTACTAAAAGATAGAAGATACTTATAGGTTGAGTAGAAATCTGAAGCATGAACAAGATAATTTAGGCTTCCAAGTATGAGGCATCATGTTGTTCAGATGATGGCAACTCTTGAAAGTCAACTCAAACATTAAAAATTATCAGCAGGGAAGTTCTTCCATAACGTAAAGTTTAAAGTTATTTCTAAGAAAACTGCCTTGAAATTGCTCTACCTTAACTATCCATTTCTTTGTAAGGACGATGATAATATCCTGAGTTACTTTGCGTTTTACTTTCCTTATGACCAAACAAAATTAGATACCGCCGAAACAAATATCAATGCACATAAACAACCATAATATAATCGTAATATCAAGTACAATCACCACCACATAAACTAGAACAGAGTCTAGATTTCCACTCGGAACCTTCATTCACACTAGGTTTTTTCTGTAAAACGCCAACTCCTCAATTCAAAATCATGTTCTCAATTAAGACATTCAAGCACTTCATGCACTAAATAGAAAAAAGAGAGAGCTTTCTCAATTTGAAGCAATTACCAGGTGAGACTATCCCCAGCAATAGAGGTCCACCCACAGTAGACATTCGTTCTGAATATGAGATTTCATCTTCATGCTCGTCCAAGTATGTAGACCAGGGCTAGCTTCCTTGCAACCAAAACACAAGCCACACCCCTGCTTGCTGTAGCCAAAAATAAATAACTCAACTTGATTTCACTCCAATGTTCCTATAATATGGCCATAACTAATGTGATGTTTTGATACCTCTGTTAGGTAAAAGTAATAAGTACAATACTTGCATCACGCTAAAACATAGGTGGAAGCAATACTTGTGTACTGAAGAGGCTATTGTATGCATGTGAACCATGAATGCTCTACAGTATCTTTCTACACTAGAGACCCTGATAGTGTCTATCATCATGAACATGTATGTACTAGTTCTCAGTCAGTAACTCAAACTGCAATGAACCTACCACAAGAAGATAATTATTCTTTTTGTATATGTCTGGCCACTAAAGATTCATTTTTTTTGGCACTTTGACCTCCCAATTGATATAAAATTTACAGGAAAACCTAATAGTTAAGTATTTGTACTTCATGAAATGAAAAAGATATTCTCTCGCCTACAAATGTATCGCACAACCCAGTGAAGGCCTACCAAAATAGCTGCTAGAGTACATGAAAGCAAATACCAAGCTGACCATATTTCTCAGTATCCAAGGAATACTAAGCTGACCACCTTCTCGCTTCGAAGCAATTATAAGGAGAGACTGTCCACAGCCTCTGCCAATTGACATTGCCTTTGAGTCCTTCTTGACCATCGCTGGCCAATTCTTCTTTGGATTCCACTCCATCGTCTTCACCTGCCAATCAGAAATCTAGCAAACTTCAGAAAATCAACTTGGAACAATCGAGTCAACTACCCATTAGGTCACAAAATAACACTAGGAGCCGAACCTGAGAAGCCAGTGATTTATCGAACTGAAGCTGAAACAGGAGGACGACACACTGTGGTCCTTCGCTGGTCTCCATAGCTTAAGCTCCGTGAGTAGTCGAAAAGGCAACATTAGCGCTAGAACAAATCACAAGGATGCGAGCTGAAAGAGGGCTTGTGAAGGATAGAGCTCAAACCTAGAGGAACGCTTGAGCCAGTTGAAGAGTGAGAGGATGAGGAAAGTCCACTTGAATCCTAGAGTAACATGTGGGAGAGAAATAAGGAAGATAGAGAGACTTGATCACAGGAGTAGAGGCGGACATTTTCAGCTCTGCAAAGCTTCTGTTAAACATAAGCAGGGCAATGTGGGATGACAACATGCAAACAACTTTTACCATTCCAAGTATGCATTGAGCTCCTAATCCTTCTATGATTTCGATCTATTTTAAAAGTGCCTTGCGAAAGCTCTCTCAGATATTTCAGCATTTTCATCAAGCAGTGAAAAAATAACCGAATCCTGCCAGTGAATTAGATGAAATCAATCTAGCAACTAACATCAACGAACTAATAATAATACTTTGAAGTTTACAAATCTCTGTTTGTCAAACTCAATATTCCTTTTGAGCTCTTTGGATCCAACTAATGGGGCATCTAACATCATCACCCACAGAAGCTTTGATCAAATTAACATAGTGAATTCAACTCAAGTTGCTTGCTTTTGTGGGACATAGTATGATTCTTTTCCTTATCATTACATGATATTCATGCATTAGAATTAATGCAAGGCAGTGTTCAAATGGCGTATAGGATATCGAAAAGTTTCCTCAGGAAACTTATACAGATGTCCCTTGTCTTTTACTTTTCATCAAGTAAATGAACTAACAAGAGCTTATGCACAATATAAGGAATTTATTTTACAGTACAGACGATTATGTCAAAGGACATTGTAGTAATGTCTTGCTTAGCTCAAAAGTTCAAGTATATGACAGATGGCTTTACCAACTCTACAAACATCAAGATGCATTCTCTGGGATAATCTATTATTAGCCTTGGAGTAGGTATATTCTAGATTCAAACCAAATGAACAAGGATCTATAGTCAATAAAATTCGAATTGCAATTTTCTAGATCGATCCAAATAATTCACAATGATTTTGCTTCTTCCCTGTTTATTAATTCACTCATAGCCACACCACTAGAAGAAGAGCTTGTACTTGCATTTAGCATTTCTAAATTGATACGATTACTTTAATTAGCCAATGCAGACAGTTCTGTGAAATAAAATGTGTGGAACTCAATGGTTGATGCCAAGGGATGCCCTGTCAACATGCTCCATTTGCACCGTAAATTAACTCTTAAGCATAACTTAGAAACATGCAGTCACGAGCTACATGGTAAGGGCAGAGCAAACTAAAACCTCAATTAGGAGGGCCGCCCTATAGGGTCCTTCATTTTTCATTTCTCGACCTACATAATGACCTTTGGCATGCTATCGGATACCTGTATACATCAGTTTTTATGCACTACTTCCAGCGTTCCCAGAATCAATCAAACGTTGAGAATCTTTATTTTTCTGCATAGGATGAAGGATCTTACCCGAAAACTAATGACAAATGATGCACTTAGAAAGCCTTTTCCATCTATTTCCCTTACGGCATGATAAGCAAAATCTTGTTGCCAAAGCACACAACAATTTCCATGGATATCTCCCCTCAATTCCTTGAATTCAAGTAAGGAGACAATGATGACATTGTCAGCTAGGAAACAATTTTGAGAAGATCATAAATCTTGAAAGATATTGGGACAGGAAATACAAATGAAAATTGGATAGTAGATCTCAAAAGAACAAAGGTAACTTACCTGCTCTATGTACCTTTGATAGTAAATGGGGATTACTTCCATTATATCGACTCATCCGAGTCGTCCGTATCGTCTGATCCATAGTCTGATTCATCGCTATTTGTAATTTCATTTGATCGATAAATCTGAGTTCCAGATAATTCTGGAATTGTTTTGAGTGACTCGCATCCGATGATATTCAGTTCCTGCAACTCTAACCTATCGAGGCCTTCAATTTCAACCAAGTTTGTGCAGTCTCTAGCTTGTAATTTCTTCAGCCTCCCGGATTTTGGAAGGTCTAGCCTTTCCATTGAAATGCACCCTTCGATATCTAGCCTTTCCAAATACTCCAACCTATCAAGGCCTTGAATTTCGGCTAATTTGTGGCATATGTTAATAGTCAATTTCTTCAGACCCTCAAGTTTTGGAAGGTCCACCTGTTTGATTGAATCGCAGTGTGTGATATTCAATCTTTCCAAATATATCAATTGGTCAAGAACTCGAATTTCAAGTAGATTCTCGCAAGCGTAGACCACTAATGTCCTTAGATGGACAAACTGTGAAACGTCCAGCATTTCGAGAGATCCACACCAAGAGACATCCAAGGACTCAAACTTGAAGGGCGTGTTTAGGGATTGTGGTGATTCCATTTCTTCAATGTCCGTCAGTTGGGCGCATTCTGAACTCTTTAATTGCGTTGATGGAAGCTCCTGGATGCACTGGAGAATATGGCAACCGGAAACTTTTAGTTCCTTGAGATGGGCTAGGTGGGAAAGCGAAGGCAATTTGCGACTTTGACAGGTGACGCCCAAATATGTTAAGCCGGAAGGAAGGTCCGGCAGCGATTGCAGATTGCGGCAACCGCTAAAGTCAAGGCGTCGTAGGAAAGAAAGATTACACATGCTTTCTACCATTATCTCTTTCAATTTCCAACAATCGGAAGCATGTAATTCTCGGAGCTTTCTCAGACTCCCAATACTGTTGGGTAATTCTTCTATACCACCACCACAAATATCTAGAATCTCTAGATTCTCCAAAGACCCTATGCTATTTGGTAATGCAGAAAGGGATGCAGTATAGGATAGATCGAGTTGCTGCAGTGCTTTTAATTTACCTATTTCTACTGGAAGCTCCCTGAGGCAGAAACGAGGAACGGCGCGTTCGGCGCCTACCGCGAGATGAAGCGCGCGGGACGGGCCCAGCTCCAAGCGAAGGAGGCCCTCCATGTCTTCAATGGAAGCGTCGATTCGCTTCAGTGTATGACACCCCTTGAGGATGAGAACCTCTAACTTCTCAAAAGCTGAGAGGAAGTCAGTATTTTCCAAAGAACCACATAATGTAAGGTCTAGATATTTAAGCTTCTTTGCCATCTACAAAAAAAAAAAAAAAAAAAAAAAATAATGAATGTCGATGGGTGAGTGTAGAGTCATTATGATTCAAAAGAAAGCATAAAAGAGAGGGAAAAAAAAAAAGAGTTTAATTCTTACCTTGAAAAAACTCCATCCTCCCCATTTCTCATTTATCTCACTTCCTTGCAATTCGAGTACAGCTAATTCCTTTACATCAAAATTGTTTACTTCAAAACTTGCGGGACATTTTTGCCATTGAAGCCATTTTAACCTCTTCATTAAGTCCTTAAAATCTCCACTGAGATGTGCATTTATCATGTGAAGATATCTTAAATTCGTCAAATTCTTAAATTTTTTTTCTGTGTAAAAGTCACTATCTCCATCTCCCTCAACCATTAATAGCGATAATACTTGGTCAAAGCTTTTTGAAGTGCCTTCACTCAGATTAATCGCCTCAATCTTGTCCGTTCCCTATATGCAAGAATCAATGTTCATTAGTACTATATCCAACTAAAGTCGTCGAATATCATTTGTTCATAATGCTATCGATGTGTATTAATGTGTTCAAGAGACCAGCGATGTGAAGACATGATTTTCTTTTTATGTCAATAAACTACAATTATAAAGGCTCACAAAGTGAAGGATGTTGACTTCCATTTCAAAATTTGGCCATACGCATCCGGATCTTAAAAAGAATTATGATGTAATGACTCGTGTAGAGTAAAAACTTTACAACTTGTAATCTTCTTCTTCCTGGAACTGTAGTTTCATTATCACACTAGTTAAGACATGCATACAAAGCACGGAATATAATCAAATTGTAAAGTGCAAAATCAAAATTTTACTTGGTCAATTTTATATTTCTATTAAGGAGACTTTTTCTATTAAGCAATGCATGGGTGTAAGGATAGATAAAAGGGAGAAAAAGTGCAAAATCAAATTATCACACTAGTTAAGACATGCATACAAAGCACGGAATATAATCAAATTGTAAAGTGCAAAATCAAAATTTTACTTGGTCAATTTTATATTTCTATTAAGGAGACTTTTTCTATTAAGCAATGCATGGGTGTAAGGATAGATAAAAGGGAGAAAAACCTCAGAAGTAGCGAGTCGGCGAGCAAGACTTACCACAGATTCGGTGTTATTAAGGAGACTTCTAGCAAAAATAAAAATAATATATATATATATAGTTTAAAAAGCTAGAAATAAAACTCCTTTAAAAAAAGAAGAAAAATCAACGCATTCATAACACTTCAAAATGGAAATAACCGTTCTGACAACTCCAAAAATCAAAACGGAAGGGGGAAAATAAAGAGGCCACGAGATCCCGGCCTAACCGTTTTTCATAAAAGAAATTAATTTCTTACCATCGATTCAAATAATTGAAATAACTCAAAAAGGCTTGTTTTGAGTAACTTTTATTCTTCATCTTTTGTTTTTTTCTCAAGAGCATGCACTTTGGCCAATTTTTTTTTTTTTTTGGGTGATATATCCGTGAAACTTGTCGACACGCCGAATTTTACATGATTTTTTTTTTTAGTAGTATTCTGGAATCTGAGTATTATTTGATCTTTTGACGGGAGAGCAGGATATTTACTTTAATTTTTTATTAGTTGCAGCGAGCAATCTATCTCACCCTTTGCTTCAACCTGTTGATTTTGTCTAAAGATATTTTGGGAGTACCTGTTAAGTAACCTGGCTGGAAAAAAAAAACTCTATAGGAAGTGGTTTTTATTAAAAGTATTGATTTAACAAAATACAAGTATGAAAAGCGTGAAAGTCATCTCGAAAGAGAAACAAAAATTTTTCAGCGACGAGGGTCATTTATCAAGTGAAAAAGTTATACGTGAAATACAGGATTTTACTAATTAATATATCAAACGAGAGATTTAATATGTATATATATTGCAACGTACACTTAATTTCATGTGATAGGGAAAATTAATATATGACAGAAAAATCATAAAAGGAAATTCTTTCTATGAGAGAGCAACTCCCTACTTTCTAATCACGTCAATGAAAAATTCGGGGGCAATAGTGAAGGTTCTCGGTCCTCTAGACCAAGCAATAAGTAGTGACCAACATTACTCTTAAGCGTAGAATATGGACTAAATGAGAAAAAGAAACGAAATGGTTACCTTATTTTCCTTTAGCACTTTTTGGGCTTCCTCATAGTCCCATAACCTGCTACGGCACCAAGGCTCTCCTTGGTTTTCTTCACAAACCATTTCTCTACCAAGATCTCTCAATTGGTCATGCATTCGGAGCTTATGATTATCTCCAACTTTTATCAATGACATGAATATCAATTCTTCAATTCCCTCCCCTGGGTAAAAGTCACAAGCATCCCACATGTAGGATGCGATTCTGTTGTCAGTGCCAATGAAAAGGCAAGCAATATCTAAAAAAATTTGTTTTTGTCTATAGTCCAATGCTTCGTAACTAATTCTTAACTTTTCTTGCACTTTCTTAGGAGGGACTTTTTTTAACTTCTTTATCGTATCTCTCCACCGTCTTAGCTCTTTTCCACACAGTAATGAACCAAAAACCTCAAGGGATAAGGGAAGCCCTCCGGTGATGGATACAGCTTCATGAGTGAGGTCCTCAAATTCGCTCGGAGGAGAGTCCCTTCGAAATGCATGTTTGCTAAACAGAATCAAAGATTGATTTTCATCCATTTCCTTATGTTCATAATCGTGGTCCACCCCAACTTCTTCAAGAACCCTCTTGTTTCTGGTGGTAATAATGATCTTGCTTCCCAAAGAAAACCAATCACGATTACCAGCCAAACTCTGCAATTGAACAACATCATCCACATCATCAAGAAGAACGAGGACCTTTTTACTTTTAAATTTGGAAGAGATGAACTCAGTCCCTGCATCCCCATTACAAACTTCATCTTTCAACTTCAAAATATCGTAGATTAACAGATTCTGTAAATAATGTACACCATTACGCTTCCATGATTCCCTTATATCAGCAATGAAGCTACGATGCTCAAATTGATTGGAGAGCTTGTTGTAGATGGTTTTGGCAAGAGTAGTCTTACCAATGCCTCCCATTCCATGAATGCCAACAAATAGGGTGGCATTAGATTTATTATCCACAAATTCCATAACCTTATTCACATGATTATCAATTCCGACCAAATTCTCAGATGTAACCAACTCAAAACTTTTCTTCAATTCGGTTAACACTTTTCGGACAACTGATTTCACCAACTCGGCTTCATACCTATCAAACATGACAAGAGCTCAAATATGTGGCAACAATAATTTCATATTGTTTTTTTTTTTTGGTAAAACAATAATTTCATATTGTTTTTTTTTAAGAGATCAAAGTAAACCCGGAGGGCTGTAAGGGGAGGACAACCCCCGACAACCCACTTAAGACATGGCTTTTAAAGACGATTCGAACTTTCTCGTAAAAAGTACCCTTGCCCAACCACCTACGCCACCACCACGGGTGGTATAATTTCATATTGTTTATCTATTAAGAACACAATAAATATGGGGATAGGTTGAAAAACTTTAAAAATCATCGTTGTCATACCTCCATATATTATCATACATGCCAAGTCTAAAGTGGGAAATGATAGTGGTTGCTTCACATGGCGTGCCCCATTCCACTGTTACTCCTACATAATTAATCAAGCTAGGAAAAACTTGAGGGTATCGCTTTGGAATTTTTAATGTTGTAGATATTTTGGATTTCAACCAAAGTTTAAACTAGTTGTTTATTAAAGATGTTAGGGATGACGTGAACGTGACTTTGAAAATTCTCTAGAGTGTTTGAATAAGCAAAAATCCAATAAGCTAGCTTACCATGAGAGTTAGCCATCAATCAATAAACAATTCACAACGTTTGATGCAAGATGATTTCAAGTCCCGCATTACCAATCCAAAAAAGATATTGTGAACTACCTTAATGCAATTGAAGTGATTTCTTCTTGTTTGCGCAATTCTACAAGCTTGTAAGTTTCTACTAGTGCTGTGAATTTAGTATTATTCTAGATTGGTGCTCTTATAAGTTTTCATTGCCACTGGGGCTTATAACAAGTTGTACTTTATTTTCCTTTTGAGTATGCATGTTCTATGATTATAACGATCTAGTATTGAGTTTATAGGGAAGTAGAAGAATAATTTTTACCCAAAAAACAACCTTGCTTCTATATATGCAGGTGCATGCGATGGAAATTACTAGTTGAAGATAGGAAATGCTTTGAAAATTATTTAAACGGGCATATAATAAAAATAATCATTCCTATTTAACCAATGAAACATATATTTTGTAAAATAATTTTAATAGCAATTAATTAATGATATCAATGATTTAATATATGTAACTTGGGAAGATAAAGAATTACGGCAAAGCTTGTACACTATGATGTAATGAGCTTTAAATCAAAATCACCAATAAGTTGCACTATTAATCTCAGATAAATATGTAACTAGAAAAGGTTGTGTGAAGATTAATGTAACGTACACTATAAAATGAAAAAAAAAATAATGGCATAATGTTACAAAATCTTCGGATATAAGAGGAAAAATTCATTCAAAAAATCTTATTATTCAAGCTAATGGAATCATAAAAATAAAATATATAATTAGATCGGTCAATTTATGAATAAAGAAAAAGGAATAATCTATAGAACTCATGCATCTTAGGATCTTACTACCAACAAGATCCTACTGTTTTTTATATATAAAGAAGAAAAAAACGAAAACGAAGCAGGTGAGAATCAAAACAACCAGTAAACACAATATTAAAAGAAAGTAAAGAATGTTTTGCGTGAAGAAATTTTACCCATCAGCTTCGTATCCTTTCAAAGTGCTGACTTCAAGGAGTGCTTGTTTCCATTTCTTCAAAATCGTTGGGTCGAAACGCCTCTTATGCAAACGCCTCTCACGTTCATGAAATGCGTCTCCAAAACTCCCGATTTGATGTCCCACGTCAGCTGGTTTCACTTTATAGAATATAGGCAACACTATGTGCCCCTTCTTATTCTTGCAATCCATTATTTGAATCAGTTCATCCAGGCACCAACTGCTTGTACCATAAGTCACAGAGAGAATGGGGATTAGGATTTTACTGTTTCTAATGGCTGCCAAAAGCTCTGGTCTAATGTTCTCGCCTTCGGCGAGCTCGTCATCGTCTCTGAAAGCATGAATTCCAGCATCGAGGAGCCCATGATAGAGGTGGTCGGTGAAGCCTTTTCGAGTATCTGGGCCTCTGAAACTCAAGAACACCTCGTAGCAGCTTCCAGTCGACGCGGACACCGAATTCGATGCAACAGATTTAGTTTCTGTTGGAGCAATCATCGAACCAGCGGCGCCACTATCAACATCTTCTGCATTTCCACCCGCACTAGTTTTCATCTTCTTAATGGGACGATGCATTTTGGCTTTGCTCCGACTCTGCCCTTGATTTTAGCTTTCAAGTCTGATGGAGAAAAAAGCTAGAATGCCTCTCAAGAAATAGGAAATGCCTTCTTATCTCTTGTGGTTTGATTTATAAAATGGAACCACGTGCTGAGAGTCGCACCAATAAGTCAAGCTTTCTCAACCGCAAGCTTAGAGTCGTTGCCTTCACGTGGCTGAAATCTCAATGCGCAAGAATCCAAAGATCTGTTAAAATTTCGATGCACCTAAAATCAGGGATTTGTTGGGAAAATGAGAAGTGGAGAGAGACTTGGGACGAGTCTTCGTTGAATTGAGTCCATTGCTTGCACCGTTGAACTTTCCTTTTTCTTTTCTTAATTTATTTTCCATCCATAAAGTTTTTTAAATTTAATATATTTAAACTCTTGATCCCACTTAGAAATTTAATTCTTATACTTTGAGCCTATTAAATATTGTTAAATCAAATCGATAAATTTCATTTCAGTACTGAAATGTTGTATTAATAATGATTACTTATTCTAAAAAATGATGCTATTATCATGTGCCAAGGATCATAAAAAAATTATTAACATTTTGTATATATATTTTGTAACCAAGCAAAATGAGAAGAATTTCTTTTTTCTCTAGTTGTGTTTTAATTTCTTCATCAAAACTCAAAAATAAATCAAATGCCTTTATTATATATATATATTTCTTTATTAATTTGATTTATCTAATTCAACCAATTCGCACTCACTAATAATTCAACCTTGTCGATATAAATTAACAATTCATTGACTGGGACCATTTATAGTCGTTGCCTTCGTGTGGTGGAAGTTCCGATGCAGAGGAGAATCCATGTCGATCCTGCTCAGGAAGAAGAAAACGTGCAAGCAAGTTTCAATGCAGAGGCAATGGAAAAAAAAAACCAAAAATAAAAGACAGTTGCTGTTATGTTATCAGTAGACAAGTGCTCATAATTGAAAAATACAAAGAAAGCATCGGGACACTGGCTGCACCGTTGAGCTTTCCTTTTCTTTTCTTAATTTAAGTTCCATCAAAAAGGTGTGTCTGTTGAATGTATTTAAGCTCTTGATCCCACTTCGAAATTTACCCCCACTGACTTTGAGCCTATAAAGTATTATCAAATTTCACCAATCAACTTCATTTCGCTGCTGAAATTTTACATTATCAATGATCACTTATCCTAAGATCTATTATATATAAAGCCTTCGGATAGAAACCCTAAGTTGGTGTATTGCTTATTCCGAAAATCCACAATATGGACATCCTCCTGCAATATCTTCATTCACTTGATTGATTATGTAAGTTACTAGGAGATTCACAGTTCTCTCAATAGTAGGAAATATTAAAAATCGAAAGAAAGTTAAGAGGAAAACCCCTACGGGTTAATATCCCAACTCCTTAAGGGAAGCAAGCAAGGGCCCTACGAATCCTACAGTGCTTCCTAAATTGTATTTTAAGACCTTCGGTGCACTTCTCCTTTTGTCATCTTTTGGACAAATCAAAGAGCAGCCGATAGCATTAAATAACACCCCTAATAAATGATTTAGAGTAGAGAACAGACTTAAAACACTTTCGGTGACACGTAAATTTTTACAGCCATTTACCTTTAATTTGCTAGTAAATACCATGGGATAGTGGGATGATTCTCTAGATATACAATAGGACATGGACAGTGGTTTGCAATGCATCCGGACAAGAAATACGCTGATGCATCGACCACTTATATATTTTATTTTTTTCTCTTTCCCTCTGTCTTTTCATTTTTTTCATTTCACCTCCTCCACGAGAATCTGCCTCCCCTGTTCTCCTTATTCTTTCTTCACTTTTGTTTTGCCGATCACTTCTCAGTTTTTCTTTATTAAAGTTTTCTCTCTTTTGCCGACCATAACCCGCTCTCCGTATTTCTCTTTCTTTTTTTTTGTTTTCTTGGTAAAAGTATTTCTCTTTCTTGACCGTGAAGAAAAATCCCCGCCCCACTTGCCTGAGAATCCTCTGCCTTTTTTTTTTTTGCCCAGATTTCTTCGTCTTCCTTGGCCATAAATTCCGATCTTGAATGTCGAGATTGCTCCCTTGTCAAGATGGGAACTGCTCTCCCTTGACCTCGTCCTCGATGTTCTTGCCTTTGTTCGGGGCGGATTTGAAATTAAATATAAAGTTCGAAATTTTTTAGGACAAAAAAATTAGGAGTTGATTTAGCATTGAGTCTAAAATTAAAGGTTTTCTAAGATTAAAAAGAAGTTTGGGATAAAATTAAGATGGAACCTACAATTTGAGGGTTTTTAAGAGATACGAAGGGAAAAACGAGAGCATGTACCGGGAGAGAAATAAGAAGAAAGGGAAAAGAAGAAAAATGAAAAATGAAAAAGAGAGTGGGTTTTGCATATAGATCTCCCTTAGATCTACTTCCATTCATAGTGCCAAATAACGGTTTAAGCCCTTTATTTGTCTAATCAGGGCGGTTTTTGGAATTAGAGTACAAATTCAAAAATTATATGAAATTTATGTTGCAAAATTCAACTTTGAAGTAGTTACGCTATGAAAGTAAGGGCCATGCGAAGTTGTGACGTTAAATGGGTGTTGATTTGAAGTAATATTTTAATAGACAAGGTCTGATAAACTTTTGATACCCATATAACGGTGGATTTGTTGGGAAGATGAAAAGTGGAGAGATTGAGAGACCTTTTTTTTTTTTTTGGGTCGGTTAGAGAGAGAGACTTCTAACGAGTCTTTGTTGAACTTTGTCCACTGCTTGCACGGTTAAACTTTCCTTTTCCTTTTGTTAAGTTATTTTTGCACTGGAAATGATATTTTTATTGAATATATTTAAGCTCTTGATCCCACTTAGAAATTTAATCCCTCTCACTTTGAGCCTATTAAACATTATATTGTTAAACTGATAAATTTCATTTCAATATTTTTAAGTTTAACAAATTAACATGTGTCGAGGATCATAAAAAATTATCAACATACTATATATATTTATTTTGTACCTGAGCACAATGAGAAGAATTTCATTTTTCTCTGGTGATGCCTTAATTTATCCATCAAATCTCATAATTTAATCAAAATGCTGTTTTGCTTTTACTTTTACTTTATTTTATATATATTTATTTATTGCTTTGATTTATCTAATCCAACCAATTTGCATGCACTAATAATTCAAACTTGCTGAACTAGAAATAAATTAGTAGTTTGTTGACCAGGACCACCGACCATGCATTTATAGTCGTTGCCTTAATGTTGGGGAAGTTTCAAAGGACAGGATAAACCAAGGCGATCCTTCCCAGGAAGAAAATAACAAGTGAGCAAGTTTCAATGCAAAAGCAATGAAAAAAATAAAACCAAAAATAGAAGACAACTGCTTTATTGGTATCCATGGAAAGTGGTCATAATTGATGAATACAT
Organism: Eucalyptus shirleyi; assembly: GCA_017140165.1. Taxonomy (NCBI): domain Eukaryota; kingdom Viridiplantae; phylum Streptophyta; class Magnoliopsida; order Myrtales; family Myrtaceae; genus Eucalyptus; species Eucalyptus shirleyi. The sequence continues at coordinate 43,791,769 of CM029450.1, forward strand.
ACAAAGCGTCCGGACAATTGCTGCACCAATGAACTTTCCTTTTCTCGTTCAAAAAAAAAAAAAAGAACTTTCCTTTTCTTTTTTTAATTTATTTTCCATCAAAAAGGTACTTTTGTTGAATATATTTAAACTCTCAGTCCAGTTACAAATTTATCTTGAATCAATTAGGTATTACCATATCAAACTGATGAATTTCATTTCACTATTGAAATGTTGCATTATCAATGGTAACTAAAATCTACTGCAGATATAAAGACTCTGAATGATTATAAATCCAAAGAAAGTAAAGGAAGAAAACTCTAGTGACTTGATATCCTGATTCTTCCTTGGGGGAAGCAGGCGAAGGCTGCACTTTTAGGACTCCTTGCATTTCTCCCTTTATCGTTTCTTGGACAAATAAAAGGGCAGCCAATAGCATTGAATTAGACCCAACGAAAAACCGACTTAACCACTTTCAATGTCGCAATTTTTTACACACGTCTGCCATAATTTTGCTAGTAATTGAATACGATGACAGATATAATGGGAAGATTTTCTAAATAAATAATAGGACATGGACTTAGACCTGAGCAAGTCCTTAAAAAGGCTCATGGGGAAGAAATAGGCGGGCGATCTACCTTGGGGTGAGAGACCACACAATGTCACCCTCTATTCCGTCCTCCTTGGGAAGAAAAAATTAGAGGTTGGAATTTGGGGGTTTCACGATAGTGAAGGTAGATACTATGTTAGGACTTTGATTTTAGCTACCGCCGGATAAGCTGGTATAGTAGTTATTAGTGCCTGAAGTGAGTGAAGATAGGTGAAAAGCCTATTGAGAGCTCGGCTACCTTACAACAATCCATCTAGACAAGACATGTGCAGATGCATGGATCATTGATAATTTTATTATTTCTCGGACTAACCAAAAGCAGCCAATGTTGAATAAGAATTAGTACGATGATAGATATTTCTATAACCCTCACTACGTATCTTTTAAGGTGGAGATCAGTTTGAACACATCAATATTCCGTATTTACAAATTAACTTTTCAACTCCACGACAACTTTTTCTAGTTCCTTTGCACATTTCTTTCTTCTTGCTCCAAATTCTTATCTTTCCCTTGTTGTCACTTGCTTCCGTCACATGCTTGTCGCATGGTTTTACGGGAGAAAATGAAAAGTGGAGAGAGAGAGAGATTTGTCCAGTCCACCAATGTTTTCCACACAAGTGCTCCAAATAGATAAAAACAAACAAAGCGTCAAGATAACGAAGAGGGCACGCTAAGTCCACCCCATGCACAGACGAACTTTCCTCTTTCTTTTGTTAATTTATTTTCCATCTGAAAAGGTGTTTGTTATAAAATATTTTTAAGCTTTTAATCACACGTAGAAATTTACCCCTCTTACTTTGAGCCTGATATATATTATACAGTCAAATCAATAAATTTTATTTTAATACTAAAATATTGTATTATTAACGATAACTTATTCTAAAAATTATGTTATCAAAGCATGTCAAGTATTATAAAAAATTATAAATATGCATAAATGTGTATATATTCATTCGTACCATAACAGAATGAGAAGAATTTATTTTTTACTTGGATTCCTTCTTAATTTCTCCTTTAAATCTCATAAATAAGTGAAAATGCCTTTTTGCTTTCACTTTCGCTTTTGCTTTTACTTTATTTTATATATAAAATTAATTTATTTATTTAATCCAATTAATCGGCATGGATCGATAATTCAAACTTGCCGAACTAGATATAAATTAATAATTCATTGACCGACCTCTAAACATGAATTTTTCGTAGTCGCCTTCAACTGGTGGAAGTTTCAATGCACAGGTGAACTACAAGGAAACGTAGATGGTACAAACGTAGATTAAACAAACTTTCGGTGAAATTGCAGCCTTTTGCTCTCTGTCATTTCCTCAGGCGTGCCCGGACAATCTCTCTCTCTCTCTCTATCTCTCTTCATTTTTGTCTTTTCACCTCCTCTGTTCTTCTTTTCTTTCTTTCTTTTGCAGACCCCTTCATCAGTTTTTCTTTGTAAAATCTTCCTCTCTTTTGCCGACCAAAACCCTCTCTCTCTCTCTCTCTCTCTCCTTTTCCACCGACTCCCTGTCTCGAGGAAGCAGCACCGTCATTTTTCTGTACCACGCCCGAGATTGATTACTCGGGGAAGGCATCGCAGAGATGGAGATCAGATGTGGGTCCCTATCCCTTTTTCGGGGTCGGCCGGGATACCCAATGAGGATACTATCCCATACTGCTCACCCTTTACTTGCCTGTAAATGGCTTGTGAGGAGAAGTCTTCCCGGGATATCTGATTAGGAGGAAACCTTTTTAAGGATATGTTCATGTATTTTCCTTTTTCAAGCTCCCTTTGCCAATTATTGCATGTGGAAAAATGCTCCACCCACTCGGCCGAGAATCTTCTGCTTGTTCATGCCCAGATTTTCTTCTCTTTTTGGACTGTGAATTTTGCTCTCTTGAACTCATCCTCGAGAATTTTTGTTGTTATTTGGAACATATTTGGGACTGGATGTAAAATTTGAAAAAAAAAATTAGACAAAACAAATGAGGGTTGATGTAGAAGCATTTGGTTTAAAGTTAAGGGTTTTTTTAAACAAAAAAATTTGGAATAAAATTAAGATTAAACCTAAAATCTGAGGGGAATTAGGATCGTATAAAAGGAGGAAAAGTTGAGGACTTCACAGCATATGAAAATTTTATTTCTACCCACAGTCCCGATGGCTAGGCCCCACAAAGTCCATCCTTAACTTGAGGCTATCGCTCTTTTCTATCAAGTTTTTGTCCATTTCTTATTGCAAAGGAGTGGCCAAGCCCACTACTCTCCTCTTCACTTAATTATGAAGTTACCAATTAATCATTTAATCATATTTATTGATGTCACAATTTCTTAATCAACCCAAAGCCAAATTCATAAAATTTTCCAATTTTTTTCTCTTGGTTTGGTTTAGTGGTTGCGATCTACCTTCAACACCTATAATTTGTAATGCATGTTAATTCAAATATCTATATTATTGAATGGAACTAATACGTGCAATGTTAATTCAATATTTTAAATAATACCTTAGTTCATCTTAAATAATGAGGGATAGCTATGTTAATGAAAATGTAAATAGGTTTTACTTACCACCAATAATACACCTAGGCATATTACTCTCATCCAACATTTTATATAGATCTATTTGTAGGTGACTATCTTTATAAATATGTTAAATATATTTTACTGATCACTCAAAATATATCCAAGCAACGTTGATTGGTGCAAGATGTGAAGCAATTTGTATGTACAATAGAAGAAGCTGTATTTTGATATATCCACTTGTGACAATGCAAGCTAAAAGAATTATCGATGCTATTTATATACCAACGATCCAAACTAAACTGTCGATACTTGAAATCGTGAAGTGTAATAAAAAAATAAAAATAAAAAGAGTGCTTGTGGCACGAGCTTATAGTATTGATTTACAGTACTTTACAAGTGCTAGATTATCACATTAGTTTTCTTCTTATTGAGACAATTAAACGCAAGCACGGAGAGAAGGATTGATGCCACGAGCACAGCAAGAGAACGTGCAAAAATGGGACGATGCATTTCGGCTTTGCTCTGGCTCTGTCCTTGATTTTCCCCTTCAAGTCCGACGGTTAAAAAAGCCAGAATGCGTCTCAAGAAATAGAAAATGCCTTCTTGTTGCCCAGTTTCTTGTGGTTTGATTTATGCAATGGAACCAGTTGGCAATCAGAACTCACACCAATAAGTCAAGCTTTGTCAACCACGTGCTTAGAGAAGTTGCCTTCGTGCGGCTGCAATCTCTGTGCACAAAAGAATCCAAAGATGATACGCATGGAACGGTGCATTTGTTGGGAAGAGGAAAAGTGGACAGAGACTTGGGATGAGACTTGACATGGATTTGCGAGGGAAAATGAAAAGTGGATGAGAGAGAGACAGAGAGATTTGTCCATTTCAATAATTTCCAGACAAGTGCTCAATAAATGAAAAAAACACGCAAGCGTCAAGACAATGAAGAGGGCACGCTTAGTCAGTCAACTGCTTGCACGGTTGAACTTTCCTCTTTCTTTGTTGATTTATTTTCCATCAGAAAAAGTATTTTTTGTTAAATATATTTAAGCTCCTATTCTCACTTAGGAATTTAGCCCTCTTGCTTTAAGTCCGTTAAATATTGTACAGTCAAATCGATAAACTTCATTTTAATACTAAAATATTGCATTAACGATAATTTATTCTAAAAAATTATGTTATCAACGTGTGTATCAACCTGATGAGAAGAATTTCTTTTTTGCTTAAGACCTATCTTAATTTCTTCTTCAAATCTCGTAAATAAATCAAAATGCTCTTTTGCTTTTACTTTATTATATATATTTATTGATTTAATTCATCAAATCAATTAACACACGCCTATAATATAAACTTGCTGAACTAGATATAAATTAGTAATTCATTGTCCCTTGGCTGGAACCACTAAATAGGCATTTATGTGGAAGTTTTAATGCACAGGAAGAGTGAACTTTAAGGAAACGTGGATGATAATAAAAGTAGATTAACAAACGATGCACCTTTTTACTCTGTCCTTTCTGCACGGGTGCCTGACATTTCTGTCTCTCTCTCTCTCTTCATTTTTTTTCTTTTCACCTCCTACGTTCTTTTTTTATTTCCTTTCTTTTGCAGGCCAATTTCTCAGTTTTTTCTTTATGAAAGTTTTTCTCTCTTTTGCCTACCATAAGCCTCTCTCTGTATCTCCTTTCCTTGACGGTGAAGAAAGCCTCCGTCCTTTTACGTTTTCGAGCTCTTTTGGCAATTATTGCATGCTGAAAACTCGCCCACCCCACTGGCCGTGAATCCTCTACTTCTTCTATGCCCAAATTTTCAAGTCCTCTTTGGCCGTGAATTCCGGTCCCTAAATGTCGAGATTGCCCCATTGTCAAGATGGAAATTACTCTCTTTTGACTACATCCTCTCGTTGTTCGAGATCCATTTGGAACTGGACATAAAATTGGGAAATTCTTTTTTAACAAAAAATTGATGTAGCATTGGGTGTAAAATTGAAAGTTTTTTGAGAAAAAAGTCCAGGAAAAATTAAAACTGGATTTAAAATTTGCGCATCTTTAGATAAGATAACTAGGACTAAAGAAAAAAAGGGGGGGAGCGAAAGTCGAGGGGCTTCATGGGGTTTTAGAATCCATGGGCAGATTTGTAATTAGATAGCTTGTAATAATTTTCTTTCCTCCCTCTGTTGATGCTGGGTCCCACTGGTTGTTGCCTTTTGTCCATTTCCTATTTGAAACGAGTCGCCAGGCCCACTACTCTTCTCCCTAGTTAATTGTGAGGTTACCGATTAATCATTTAATCAAATTTATTGATTTCATGATTTTTCGATTAACCCAAAGACAAATCGACAAATCAAAATTTTCGAATTTTTTCCGGCCAATGTTTTTGCATGGTTTCGCTTAGTGATTTCAATCATCCTTAAACACCTATAAATTGTCGTATTAATATTTATATCGTTGAACGGAACTTAAACATTTAGCCTTAGTTCATTTTAGATTAAATATAATTTTATACAATACTTAGACATAACTGCATGCAGTTCCTCTTAAATAACAAAGGGTAGCTATGTTAATAAAATGTTAAATAGGTTTTACTTGCCACCCAAAAGCATATTATTCTTATTTAATAATTATCATTACTCTTAGATAACAAGGCGAAGCTATCTTTTATAAATGTATTAAATAGGTTTTACTTGCCACTTAAAATATATCTAAGAATGTTAATATTGTTATTCAACTTAGTTGGTGCAAGATGTGAAGCATTTTGTATGTTTAATAGTGAGTCCATACATTTAGATACCATTTAATGCATTTTTTTTAATGTAGTTACTAATAAAACAAAGCTCTTCAGACATTGAATCTGCTTTACTTAAAAGATTTGCATTAAAAATTGAGTGAAATGTAAAAAATCCAATGCAGTAATTGCTTCATTTTACAATAAAAAGAAGCTTATTCTAATATCCCGTTGTGACAATGCAAGATAAGTGGATTATCACTGCTATTTATATGTCAATAATCGAAACTAAAAGGTCACTACTTTAAATTGTGGAGTGTGAAAGAAAAAAAGAGAGAGGGCTCATGCATTTCACGACCAATGCTTTTTATAGTATTAATTTACAATACTTTATAAGTGCTAAATTATCTCTTTAAATTTAAGAGCTTAACTGCCAACTCTAGCTCATCTTTATCTCCTCTAAACATTGCTTTAAAGAATTAGAGAGCTCTACAGATGAATCTTGACCATTGTCAGTAAAATCACCATCTCCAGGTACCAGTCTAGACATGTGAGGAGCTCTTAGATGTTAAGTTATTGATTTCATGTAGTCAAATTTATTTATTTATTTATTTCATAATTTCTCAATTAACACAAAGCCTTTATTTTTTGGTCGTGAACCCAAAGCCAAATTAATATATCAAAATTTACAATTTTTCTTAACAAATTTTTTTTCTTGGTTTAGTTTCTTGATTGCTCTAATATTTTGTTGTTCTTCTTGACTTGGTCAGAAACAGGGTTAAAAAACAAAACAAAAAAAGAAGTGATATAAAGGGAAAACGGAGAGCACGCACCCCACACCACGACAGAAACAGAAATGAAAATAAAGGAAAAAGAAAGAGGAGAGATATAAAGGGAAAAAGGAGAGCACGCCCCACGACAAAAACGAAAAGAAAGGGAAAAGAAGAGGAAGAAAGGGAAAGGAAAAGGTGTAAAAAAAGGGTTTGGCGTACACATCACGGGACCTTGCCAAGATGGATTTATTTTTATTAGCAATACCTGATAAAAATTGAAGCTATTTATTTATCTAATTGGAGTGATTTTTGAAATTAGAGCACAAATTCAAAAATCGTGTGAAATTTGAATTGTGAAATTTGATTTTGAAGTTGTTAGGCTGGGGAGCAAGGGCATTGTGGATTTGTGGATTAGACGGGAGTTAATTTGATGTAAGATTTTTATTGGAGTGAAATTTTAGAGTTTCAAGTGCAAGTTTTGCATTGTGTAGGAGTTAGCATATCGAACCAACTGAAATCAAGAACCGTCCATACTCGACCGTTGGTTTAGTCTGGTTCTCGATTTCATAAAAATGGAATCAGTGATTTTTTATCCGGTTCACAGTTCCAAGGGAAATTGGACCCGACCAACTCTTTTTCATAAAAAAATAACAATCTAGTATTTTTTAAAATTGTTTGAATTTTTGAATATTTTTGTTGAGTGATTGGTTCTATTGAATCGGATCAATCAGTTGGTCCAGTTCCCGTCCCAGGACAATTTGGTTCGATCCTCAATCTCAAATGGAATTGGGAACTAGATTGGAATCAATCACTCCTAGTGTTGTAGATAACTTCAAAGTAATTTGTTGACATGTGAAAGTCATTTTGTTGAAAAGTAAGTTCGTAGAGGATGGCCCATGAAAATAACACGATACTGCCAAACCGTGAATTTCGCAAAGTCTCAAACTTTGCATGCCCTTTTCTTTAAAAGATAAAATGGTTTTTCTTACTCTGGTTCTAACTTTGAACAAAAAATCATTTAACTTCAAAATAGTGCTGAACATGATTTCATTTTTGGCTTTAAATCGAAATGATGTAGAAAATTTACTGTGAGGAGTAAAATTCTTGGAAATTAAAGTGCAAAAGGAAAAGTGAACTAGCAGGAAACGTACAAGCTACGAAAGTAGAGTAAACAAACTTGCGGTGAAATTGCAACTTCTTGCTTTCTGTCCTTTCCTCACGTGTGCCCTGACAATTCTCTCTCTCTTCATTTTTTTCTTTTCACCACCTCTATTCTTCTTTTTCTTTTGCGGACCATAACTCCCTCTCTCTCTCTCTCTTCCTCTCCCTCTCGCTCTCGCTCTCTCGGCAATTATTGCATGTTGAAAGTCGCCCACCCCACTTGGGTGAGAGTCTCTCTTGACCGAGACTCTCCGACGCACTGTCTCTCTCGGCAATTTATTGCATGTTGAAAGTCGCCCACCCCACTTGGGTGAGAGTCTCTCTTGACCGAGACTCTCCGACGCACTGTCTCTCTCGGCAATTATTGCATGTTGAAAAGTCGCCTTGGGTGAGAGTCTCTCTTGACCGAGACTCTCCGACGCACTGTCTCTCTCGGCAATTTATTGCATGTTGAAAAGTCGCCCACCCCACTTAGGTGAGAGTCTCTCTTGACCGAGACTCTCCGACGCACTGTCTCCCTCAGCAATTTATTGCATGTTGAAAGTCGCCCACCCCACTTGGGTGAGAGTCTCTCTTGACCGAGACTCTCCGACGCACTGTCTCTCTCGGCAATTATTGCATGTTGAAAAGTCGCCTTGGGTGAGAGTCTCTCTTGACCGAGACTCTCCGACGCACTGTCTCTCTCGGCAATTTATTGCATGTTGAAAAGTCGCCCACCCCACTTGGGTGAGAGTCTCTCTTGACCGAGACTCTCCGACGCACTGTCTCTCTCGGCAATTATTGCATGTTGAAAAGTCGCCCACCCCACTTGGGTGAGAGTCTCTCTTGACCGAGACTCTCCGACGCACTGTCTCTCTCGGCAATTTATTGCATGTTGAAAAGTCGCCCACCCCACTTGGGTGAGAGTCTCTCTTGACCGAGACTCTCCGACGCACTGTCTCTCTCGGCAATTTATTGCATGTTGAAAAGTCGCCCACCCCACTTGGGTGAGAGTCTCTCTTGACCGAGACTCTCCGACGCACTGTCTCTCTCGGCAATTATTGCATGTTGAAAAGTCGCCTTGGGTGAGAGTCTCTCTTGACCGAGACTCTCCGACGCACTGTCTCTCTCGGCAATTATTGCATGTTGAAAAGTCGCCCACCCCACTTGGGTGAGAGTCTCTCTTGACCGAGACTCTCCGATGCACTGTCTCTCTCGGCAATTTATTGCATGTTGAAAAGTCGCCCACCCCACTTGGGTGAGAGTCTCTCTTGACCGAGACTCTCCGACGCACTATCTCTCTCGGCAATTATTGCATGTTGAAAAGTCGCCCACCCCACTTGGGTGAGAGTCTCTCTTGACTGAGACTCTCCGACGCACTGTCTCTCTCGGCAATTTATTGCATGTTGAAAAGTCGCCCACCCCACTTGGGTGAGAGTCTCTCTTGACCGAGACTCTCCGACGCACTGTGTCTCTCGGCAATTTATTGCATGTTGAAAAGTCGCCCACCCCACTTGGGTGAGCGTCCTCTCTTGACCGACGCTCTCTCTCTCTCTCTCTCTCTCTCTCTCTCTCTCTCTCTCTCTCGGCAATTATTGCATGTTGACAAATCTGAAAAATCGCCCACCCCACTTGGGTGAGGGTCCTCTCTTGGCCGATGCTCCGACCAAAAAAAACTTTTGACATTTGAATGGTGGGATTGCCCCTTGTCAATATGGAAATTGCTCTCTTGACTGGATATAAAATTTGAGAAAAATATTTAGATGAGAAAATTTTTTAGACAAGAAATTTGAGGGTTTAAAGTTGAGGGTTTTCTTAAAAAAAATAAGTTGAGATAAAATTAAGCTTGAACCTAAAATTTGAGAGGTTGTAAGGAATTAGGATCATACAAAAAAGATGAAAGAGAAAGTTGAGGATTGTTTTTATCATCCAGGGGCATATTTGTAATTAGATAGCATATGATAATTTTATTTCTACCTCTACTCCTAGTGGTTGGGCCCCGCAAGTTCTTCCTTGACTTGAGGCTACTCTCTTCTCCAGTTAACTTTTGGTCCATTTCTTATTGCGAAAGAGTCGCCACTCGCTAGGCCCATCACGCTTCTCTCTACTTAATTATGAAGTTAACCAAATTTATTGATGTCACAATTTCTTAATTTACCCAAAGCCAAATTAATAAATTAAAACTTTCAATTTTTTCCATAACTTTTTTGCTTGGTTTAGTTTAGCGATTGCAATCTTCCTTTTATTTATTGTAATGCGTGTTAATTCAAATATTTATATTATTGAATGAAACTAATACGTGCAGTGTTAGTTCATTTAGATTAAATTATTTTATTTATAGATGTATGTGGTTCCTCTTAAATAATGAGGGGTGGCAATGTTAATGAAAATGTAATATAGGTGGTAAATACACGTAGGCATATTGTTCTCATCCAACGGTTTATTTTATATAGATCTATTCTTATTAAATAATGAGATGTAGCTATTTCTTATAAACATGTTAAATAGGTTTTACTTGCCACTCAAATTATATCTAACCATATAAATATTGTCATTCAACTTGGTTGGTGCAAGATATGAAGCAATTTGTATGTTCAATAGTGAGCACATCCATTTAGACACTATTTAATGCATTTTTTTGTTTAGTTACTCAATAAAACAAGGGCTTCACACATTGAATTTACTCCCGTCAAAAGATTTATGAACAATTGAGTAAAATGTTAAACATCCAATGCATTTATTACTTCATTTTACAATAGAAAGAAGCTTTATTTGGATATCCACCGGTAACAATGCAAGCAAGAATTATCAATGCTATTTATATACCGACAATCCAAACTAAAATGCCAATGCTTGAAATTATGGAGTGTTAAAAAAAAAGAGTTCTCATGCATTGCACGAGTACTCTTTTTTATATTATTAGTTTACAATACTTTGTAAGTGCTGAATTATCGCATTAAATTCAAAATTCAAGAGCTTAACTGCATTATTCTATAAAGCTAATCAATTCAAGCTCGTAACTTAAAAAGAGTACTTTGCCGAAAATGCGTCTAACCTTATAGGGATCGAAGATAAATGTAATATGTCAACCTATACATATTTAACACTCTAATAGGAGAGTACTAGGTATATTTACAACATCAACTTTGAGACATCAACATATTAAGCCTATCAATATTTACAATTGTCAATCATTGGTTTGATGCAACAAAAGTTGACATCCAATAGCAAAAAAGCACAATTTTATTGAATCCAACACTATTATTTGGTAACCCAAAAGCAATGCCATGACTATGTTTTTAGATTTATCATGTTGATCATTCATTATGTGCATGCTATTTAGTTCTATAAACGTTGATTTAAATTTGTGTTTACGCTGTACATTTTTTCACACTTGTTTTTTATGACATTATATTGGGTGAATATTTGACAAACATCTTGGCCCTCCAAGTAAATATTCTTATGAAGTCAAGATCAAGGCTTATGCAATGTCCTTGGCCTGGACTAAACTTGCTAGAAAGGGGGAGATCTTCATAGGCTCTCTCAATCTTCATAGGACAGGGCAGAAACCCAATGGTCCGGAGTAGAGCAGAAAGCATATGAGGCAAGCTATCCTCAGGCCTAACAACAAAAACTTTTGGATAAGCGTGCTGCATTGAAGTGGCAAATGTCATCTCTGGAGTGACTAGCGGAAGTGAAATCTAGCCTGGAAAATGGCATAAACACCTGGAATTTTCACAAGCAATTTTTTTTTTTTGGGTTGGACACAAGCGTAACTTCACATAGTATAGTTGCTTACTTAACCAGCCCATTACTTTCCAAGCAATACTGATTTACTGCCAGTCTGCCATCAAATCCATTTATTAAGAGAAGCAAGAACAAGGAAAGATGAATCATAAACCAAATTTGATAGATCAAACTCATAAGTATTTGATTTGAACAGACATGATGTTTACAAATATTTACGATTGGAAAGACACCAAATATACTGAAGCACAAAAGCCCATCTTTATCTCCACCACTAAGGATATTGAAACATTGCTTTGAAGAATTTTAGAGCTCTACAATTGAATCTCAACCATTCTCAATTAAACCATCTCTAGGCACTAGTCCAAGCATGCGAAGAACTCTTGGAGCTGGAGGGAAGAATCAAGCAGTGCGATCTTCAAATGCCAAAGAGTTACCAGAACCGTTCTATAAAACAAATGAATAATTACTTTCCAGTTGGAAAAAAAAAAAAAAAGAAAAATTAAAGCTAAAGAGCCAAACAAATCATTGAGTTAAAGATGACAACAAACATGTGCTTTCAAAAATCTTCCATGAAACCCATACTAAAGCTATTGGACTGTGAAATATAATTCTAAGTTCAAAAAAGAAGTATTTAAGAAAACCAGACTAAAATAACTACTTAACGGCAAATGAAGGGTGCGAGCCATAGGATATCTCTTATTGGTAATAAGGATCACAAAGTCGTATCAACTTTTAAGTTGAAAGGTACCACATGCTCTATTCACTTGGGCATCCTCCTCCTAGTTGAGACACACCACAACTGCCATATGGGACTTCAAGCTTCTTAAAAGTTTTCCATTCTGCTTAATATTTATAAATGTTAGAAATGATTACACCGCAACATGCCAAACTGCTACTGCAAGCATATGCATATCAAGGCAGCACACTGCATATCCATTGTTCCATAAAGACAGCTACTTTGGTAAGATAACATTCATTATGTACAAACAAACTCTTTTCTCAGCAAAATGTAATCCATGAAGCAGACGATTAGTAATAAACTGGTAGAAATATCAAAGAAACAGAATTGCAGCAAGTTCAACCAAGTTCCGAGCCATTCTACCCATGACCAAGCAGTTATAGCTTAATAATTGCCTTCTTAATTTGACTGAACTGAACATATATTACAAATAATTGAAGAAGCTCTTAATTTTGATGAAAATGAGCATGTCATAGATGAATGCTTCTATATGACACCATCCACTTAGACCATAGATTCTCACAATGAGATGGTCCCCCAGCAAACAATATGCTTTAATTTGTCGTTGACAATTGAAATAGTTTAAATAATTTATGACGACATTAGCAGTAAGGTGAAATGTTTTTGTCCTACACAAGAATGCAATTAAGCACATCAATCATATTCAAGTCCTAAAGTATATAAATCTATTCAATAGCATATAAATTCTGTACGATTGGTGATTAAAGTAATTCACTGCTGATTTCACCGATTAGATATGAGTCAATCAATTTCCCTGATTTATAATTTAACTCATGCATCAAACATTGTAGTGTCAAAAACATTTCAAGGCTTCAGTGTAGGACGATGAGTCCCATAATAAAGAATAAATATTTAGGCATCACACCCAAAACTGCCTAAGCATGACACCTAGGGTTTTTGTAAACAAGACACCAAAGAGGAATTGCATCACACAATCTGCAAAGCAAATACTTGCCAAGTTCAATAAATTATCAAATCTGTTGAAAGTTAAAAATTACAACTATATCTGTAGACTCTCTAAAAGTTCTACTCCTAGTTGAAATAGGAAATCTCTAAACGAGAAACTTGATTGGAGTATTTGTAAGATCCTCCTACTCAAACTTGGAAGGAAGAAGGCAACATTGTAAAATCCTAATAATACTCAAATCCTAGTCGATAAATTCAGTGATTAAACTTCAAGAAGAAACCTGATCCTTGTTTGAGTTTCTAAGTTGATCTTCACCAAAAACTTGGTAGTCACCTTGCACGATTTGTTGGCTGCATCAGGCTCAGTGGATGATTTGATTGTCTCATAGTAAATTCTATGAAAGGGAATCCAATTATAGTACTATTCACACAATCTGTGTCCTTGTCAAATGGGTACTTATTTGACAAAAGAAATATAAAATGTAGTAATATCTCATGTCTAGGAATAATAACACCAGTGGAAATTGAAGTATCTTTATCATTAGTAATTACCTAACAATAAAAATAACACCATACTTTACAATCAATATCTAGTAATTACGTCTGTCATGAAATAACAATCTCAAATATTATATCATTTATGATTCCATTGGATGAAATTCACGATCCACAATCCATAGAATTGAATTTTTTTTATTTTTTATTTATGACTCAAATTTCCATGGGACATCTAAGGGTGACCTAAGTGGTTATCATGTCATATCAAAATTGTGGCTCCCTACTTAACAGTTAACACAATTAATAAATGAATATTGTTGCGAATTCATAGTTCAAACCGTGAAACAGAAATTGACTCATGTAACTATCTACTAAACAATAGTGCCAACTTGATTAACAACCTGACTAATCATGATCTGATTATATTTAGTTCATCAAAATCTCTAATAATAATCATACATGAATTTTGTTTCTTTTCAAACTTAACTGACATTGATGATGATATGCATATTGTACATATGTTGTGTCGATCATGTGAGGATTGGAATGAACCATTTAGTTCAATCTAACTGGTTAAATGGCTTACTCATCTCTTCTAATTTGTTGACCTACTTACAAAAGGGTCATGTTGTTAATCATATCTTGCTCAGATTGACCTATCTAGCAAACCATCATTAACTTGACATTGACAGACATGACCAATAAAAGTGGATTGCTATCTCTATTAGTAGCTGAATTTTTGCTTAGCAAGTTTGCTGTTTACATTGCATCATGCAGATTTTGAGCAATTCAGAATCTTTCCCAAGAGAGATTAGAGAAGAACACGTTCTGATGACAAAGGATTGTTGCAGGAGGAATTTCTAGTTGAGAAGCAATGAGGGTAACGTTCAAATGACAACATAGAAAACTCACTTTGAGATCATGCAGTCAAACCGTCTCATCTTCAAGTCCAAGACAATAACCTTGCCATCAGGACACCAGCATAACGATGCTATACATTTACCTGGAGTAGATTGGAATGATTTAGAGAAGCCAGTATTGATGACACACATTGCAATGTGCAAAGGAAGCGATTCATTATAAACAAAACCGGAAGGGGGGGGGGGAGAGAGAGAGTAATTTGTTCAAACAAAATTAACAGAAGAAGAGGAAAGACAGAGCACACGCATTAAGCGACAAAATGTTAATCAAAATTAGTGAAGTGAGGCAAAACATCATATCTACACAAAATAACTAAGAGGTGGTCACTTGATACAAGATTTCTTCGGGCTAGTAGGTCATCTAAAGCGAGAGAATCAATATCTTCTTGGCAGGTTCCAATCCAGTATATGAATTTAAAAACAAATCTTCTTGTTCAACTATGGAACCTCAAGGTGGAGTGGATGCTCGAAAGCTTTCTCCAGGCGAAGATAGTATTTACAACTTAGTATCTTAACAGAAAAAGTCAAGGATTGGCTCAAGTACTATCATGCACTCAAAACATTCTCCATATCCGTAAGACAATATGACGAGCGAAGCATTGAGATGTTTCTGGAGAAAAACTCTACTCTTTAAATTTTTCCGGTAAGAATAGACATCAAGAACTACCAAGGCTAGGCATCTAATCCTAAGTTCTTACGAATTTGAATAACCAAAAGATTAAGTCATATAGAAACCCAACATACTTGGATGCAGCTCCCCTAATCCTCCTAGTCTCTTTGCTTTCTCCAATTTCTCCCTCCATCCCTCTCGACCAGATTGTCATACAAGACGTAGCATAGCTCAAGATATATCCTATTCAAAAGTTAAAACTCCCACTATCGAACTTGAATAATCAAAATGATGTGACAAAATGCCCCCTCAGTAATGACAAGAAGATAAATAAAACTTCAAGCAATACAAATATGAGAAACTTTCCACCTATAGTGTATATTTCAGTATCCAAAAAATCTCTCCTTGTAGGGCACGTTCAATCAGTAAAAGAATGCTCAATCAGTAAAAGAAGAGGAGTCAGCAGTAAAATTACATTGTGAGAGTCATCATCACGAATCTAAGATCTTTTTAGACGCCTAATGATATTTAGATAGTATTCTATCGTGGCTAAACCTGCCAACTCCAATTGGGCATCAAGCATTACTGCATCTGACACAGCTAGTCTATTTAGCATACACGACATCCCCTCCAATTCATGTTAATTATTTTCATGGACACTTTAACTGGTGTACAAAGAAGGGCCACAAGAAGGCAATACAGGAGCATGGTACGCTTATGGTCGGTGTAGATGACTGTCCGTTAGGCTATGGAAAAAATCTCCCAAGGCAACAACCTAATCAAGAAGTTGATAAGAATCTATTGCGCCTATAAATAAAATCCCTCCATCCAACTAATACCAGCTTGGAATTCTTTACTCGCAACTAAGTCATCTGTAGATTTCCACTCGCATCACCATCACTCACCCTTCATTTTAGTGTAAAAGACCAACTCCTTAGTTGGATGGCACCTTCTCATTCAGACTTTCAAGCACTTTATCTCTATAGTCATCCAATTCTCCATCAAACGCAATTTGAGCTAGATTGGCATTACAGTGGTTCCTATGACTAAAAAGGAAGCTTAGCACATTTAGGAAAAGCGAAAGAAATAAAACAAGATAAGGCCACTAACTCAAAGGGCAAACACAGCAAGCCATCGTTGAAGAAACGAATAAACTGAATAAAGTAAAAAGAGAACTTTCCCGAATCGAAGCAATTACCTAAGAGAGATTGTCCACAGCCTTTGCCAATTGAAGCGAAGAAGCACCCACCTTCGCCGCCAGCAAATCCTTCTCCGGATTCCACTCACCCCATCTTCACCTGCCAATCGGAAATCGAACAAACCCCTCACAAAACCGAATCGACCCGCCCATTAGGTCGCGAAAGAATGCCGAGCAGGAGCCGAACCTGAGAAGCCAGGCGGCTTGTCGAACTGAAGCTGAAACGGAGGCACACGCTGCGACCCTGCCTCGTCTCCATAGCTAGAAAGCTCTGCTGGAGAAGCTGAAGAGCGAGACGAAGAAGGGAAGAGCGGGAGTGAGGAGGGAATTGGGCCATAAAGGGCCGCCACGGGATCAACTGAGCTGGGCCGGACTTTATAGCTTTGCCGAACAACGCCAGAAAGTGGTGGATTAGTTATTGAAACGTAATTTGGAAAAAGCCATGCGATCATCCTCATTTACTTTTGGATGAAAAAAAAATGCTGATGAATTACTCAAATCCGCATCTTACAATAGATAACAAACACTCACGCCTGAGACGACGGACCAAGCTAGAACTCGACCAAGCCATTTGCCAACAGCACCCAAACTCCTAACACTCGGCTGAATACAAATACTCGACCAAGCCCTAGTTAGTGAGCTTTATGCTAAACTCCTATTATGAGGCGCGCATGCACAGCGATCATACAGTTGGAAGAAACAATAAGAAGATCCAATGTCTTCTTTTTCTCTTTAATTGGAACTAGACAATTCACCTAATTACATTAATTCTAGTCAACAACTGATTTTTCAGTATTTAGAAAATAGGACACAACTACTTTCTATTAATAATTTGCTATGATCTTTGGGATCATGATCATGCACTATTGAGCAGGAAAAAGACTGACCCTAAACTAGCCGGCTTTTTCTTTTTGACGTTTTAGTAGTTATTTTAAAGGCAAAATGTACATTTGCACCACTAGACGTCAGGCAGAGTAGCAAACAATGCGAACTAGATTCCAGTATGATAAAATTTAGTATGAACTTCCTCAACTCCAGGAAGAGTGACCAAGAACTATCCCCAAGTATAAACCCAAATGGGTTGAATTAAACAATTTGCTTACCCAAAGGCACCAATTACCAATCAAAAGCTTATTCGCGTTCTGCAGCTTCTAAGTAGTCCCTCGACCAAGCTGCAATACCCCCTGTAAGCCTTGAACCAATTTTGAACAGAACAATCAGTTCGCCTTCCAAAATCATCGCGTCTCATGAAAAAGTTCAACTCAGCCTCAATCAAGGATGAGGCTTCAACTACCAGTTGCCTCATCATACCAAATGACACTCTCTAACACAACGACGGCAAAACGGCAAAAGAGGACTCAAAATCTCCAATGGGAAACCATCATCAAGTGCATAACTGAAGCAGCGTTTGACCACAATTTCCCTCAAAGTTCTCGAATGAAGCTTGACGTTTCGATTCGAACCGCGGTACTCCTCCAACCTAAGGTACTCGAGAACTAGGCTACCCTTCAAGATTTCATGCCCAAAGCTGGCAAGGCCGCGAGGGCCTCACCCAAGGCCTTTGCAACTGAGGGTGATGTGACCCTTGCCTAGATTGGGCAAAGGTTTTGCAGTCAGTGTGAGTCATCGATGACCCTTGCCGGCCTTAAAAAAAAAAAGCAAAAAAGTTCAAAAAAATTCAAAAAAGTTAAAAAAAAAAAAAGAATCCACATAGTTTGATTTGTTGGAATTAGCACTCAAGTCATCGATTTTACTCTAATGTGGCATGTAAGTGAGCTAGAAAAAAAAAAGTTATGGCATTCAAGTGAGCGTCGTACGAAAGTTTTGGCATTCCTACTATTCTTACCCCAAAGATATATTCTATAAATTGTGATTGTGCAAAATGAGCCTCATTCAATACATTCTATATATTTGGCCAAATGTGTATGTACATGCTACATACATACGCGTGGACAATAAAAATGCAACTAAAAATTTAGTCGGTACTAAGATGTGCCTTTCTGATTGGGAGATTAGGGGAGGGCAGATACTCACGAACACCTTCACTTAGGTGATGCTAAGTACATATTGACAAAATATTGCTATCACTAGGTAGTTACGACTAGATGTAATAATAAGCACATGGTGTCGTGCTTATATGTCCATTTTTATCAAGTGGAGACTGGAAAATAATATTAGAAAAGAAAATTGATCGGTTTAACTTATATGTCAAATGTTACAAATTGAGATATAAGATGTTCAATCTGTGACAGGCATAAAACTTGTCAAAAGAAGCACTTGAAGATTACAAAGACCGGTGGAAAGAAAAATTAAAGAGATGTGCACGGTGAGCAACAAAAATTAATGGCACTTTCTGTGATGTTAGAATAGTAAAAGCTTATATTTATTCATCCTAGATTTTTTTTTTTTATAAGATGGAACACTCCTATTCACGTCGGTCTATATTTACTAACCACATTAGTATTCTAATTCTTTCTCTACGACGTGATGGTGTAACTTTGGCATTGTCAGTACAGTCATAGAATACCAATTTTGGAAATGCTGAGTATTCAGAAGATAGTAGAATTACTACAGTCGATATACCAGTTCAACCCCATGACATCAATTCACAATGTCCCCTGCCTAGTCAAATGATCGGTTCTTCGAGCCAAAAGGTCTGTACGGAATATGACAATTGCCCCCTCTAAACCACCCCATGCCTTAGTACCAACTTTCCAATCTGGTAGTACATGAAGCAAAGATGAAATTTGCGTGTAAGCCTTTTGAAGATCATCTGTCACCATCGGTCCGCATGCCCTAATTTTTTCGACTTTCGGAAAAACTCTAGGTGATGCCAAAATCACAACTGTCGGATTGGAGAGTCTCATCCTACATCATTCTAAAATGTGCCGTGAGCAGCCAAATGATCAATTTTTCGAGCCAAATGGACTCTGCAGGAAAATAGAAACTTCTTTCAGACCTCCCTCAGTGTGTAACCGAAGGGTTTGTGTGACAGACACAAATCGTCTTCTATCGTTTTCTTGACCTTCTCTTCTTGTTTAGTTTGTCCTTGAAATTTTTAACTGTAATTTCTCTGAGCTTATGTAAAATGGTTGACGAATAGTTTGATTTGATTTGATATGGGGTTTGCATTGGAATTCAATCCTTCTAATGTAGGATTGAGTATCTAAATCTTTGAGTTTTGGGATGTCATTCCACGGTTCCGTTATTTCCCTGAATTATTTACAGCTTGCATTCAAGTATATCGTCATTTTCCATGGACCATCCAAAAAACCCACCCCCACAATATAAAAAATAAAAAAAAAAATTAGTGCCTGCCTTCCATCGTTCAGGGAATGGTTAATTTTTATTAATAAAAATTAATAAAAAGAAATAGGTAAAGGAAGAAAAGAGAAGATAAGAAAAAAGGAAAAAATAAAAAAAAATTGAAAAATATTAAGATTTATTAAAAATTATCCATGTCAAGACTGGTGTATCACATAGAATGGCCAACATCTACGCCAGTGATTTCTAGTCAAAATTGGTAGATGAAATAAATTGGTAAAATGTGAAAATGTTAAGGATTCAATCGGATCGGCGTAGTTAAAATGTTAATGACTAAATTAACAAAAATACATTAGCCTTAGTACTTTTTGGACAAATTTCCCGTCTATTCCTCACTTGCACTCCACATGAAGTATTCTCTTTTCACTATATGCGATATCTACATATGATTAAAAGCAGATTAAAAATAATTTCCTATAGGAAATTTTCCAAACACAGGACAATTGCCAAAAAAAGAAAAAGATAATTCTTTTCGTACACAAAAGAATCATAAAATATCTACATATAGTCTAAAGGAATTGTTTTCAAGAAAGATATCCACATCTTTTTTAATGGTATGGAGAATACGATATATGTGTCATGGTTCATTTTGTACATAGAGGAAATCATTATATCTTTTATAATGATTTAAAAGTGATGGTTTTATTTAATGTGATAGGCCTAAGTTGGCCCGTCCGCCCACGTTAAGCCTAAAAGCCCGGCCCACAAGATTAGGGCCCATGGATGGAGGGATATGATGAAGGAGTACATTTCTTTTTGGAGGGAATGTATAAAAGGAGAAAGAGAGAGGGAGGAACGCACTTTTTGGCATTTTTAACATACATTCCTCCTCCCTCTCTCCCTTGAAACGCTCCAAAAGAAAACGGTAAGCAAAAGGCGAATCCATCTTCCCTTCAAGGCCAATTGACGTCATTGGATCGAACGGGATCGTTTTCTCTTCCTCATACCGGCGTCGGTGTTTAATCTGTGGCTAACAAGGTAAGCTCGATTCCGTGGTGTGCTTTAGGATCGGTGATACATGTGAATTTCCCGGGCTCGTCTTCCGCATTCGTTTTAGGGGTTTGATTTAGTGTCGAATCCAGTTTTTGAGAATCCGACAAACCCAACATTGGTATCAGAGCACTAGTTCATGTTTTGCCGACCCCTTTCATGTTTACAGATGATTTCTTATTGTTTTTCCGCGAAATTAATCGGCCGACACCGATCAGGGCAAAAAATCCCGACACCCGAGCACTGTTCATTCCTTTTTTTCGAGTTTCTATAACTCAAAATTGATTTCTGATGGTGTTGGATGGAGGGGCTCGTCGAGGCGATCTCGACGAGTGGTGGAACGCCGTCAACAGCCGCCGGACTTGCCCCCACGCGTAGTCAGAACGAACCGGCATCTTCGCAGGCGAAGGCCCGTGTGTCGCCCGCACGCGCGCGATCAACGCGCGCACGTGCGACACATGTGCGCGTCCGCGGTTGCTGGCGCGTGCAAGGCACGCGCTGGTCGATCGGTCTGACCCGGCCTAACCGGCCTAACCGGTCCGACCGGTCCGTCCTGTCCGACGACTCGACCCGTTGACCGTTGATCGACAGCCGTTGACCATTGACCGTTGACCCAAAAAAAAAGGAGGAAAATAATGTGTTTCTTTTTCAATTAAGTCTATGTAGATTATATGTAATCCCTTATTTGTTCTGCATTTGTTGCAGGAACAATGCCTCCCCTAAGGTTACGCACACCTATTCGCGCAATTACCAATGAACAAAAGGAAAGGCTTTCTAAGTTGATAGCTGAGTTGACTGATCATCGATGGGAGAGTGGTGACTTAATTGATCACGTTCTTGAAGTCAACGGGAAAATTCAAAAAATTCATATGGAATGGTCGTCCTATGCCACAGTCTGAGATGGTGCGATTTTTCATGAACACCCTTCTACCAGAATGGCAATGAGTGTTGAATCGCATATGGGATGTCAACAAAGCTGCCTCATATAGGAAAATTGTTATGGATTTTATAGATGATTATTATTGAATTCTTACAAGGGAAAAGATCAAGAAATTGAACAAAAGAGGATCTTTCCCAATTCGTGTACTGACTTAGTGTTAGATGTAGAGGCTGGTCTTTGTTAAGTGTGCTTTTTGAACTTCTTATGTAATGTTTACTACCTGATTGTTGTTGATGTAGCAACTGATATGTTAGTTGTATTATGTGAAAGCATTATTATTCTATTAGATGTCAACTATTATTTGCTTTCTGTTATTGTAGGTTACTGTGGGTAGTTCATAGAAGTTTTTGTAGCTTCATAGAATTTATTTTACATAAGACAATTATATTAATAATAGTTTTAAGTTAGGATTTTTGGAGGATGATTGGAAACATAGTGACCTTTTAATTCTGAAACCTTACTTGAAATTGTTTATTAATATGATGGGTCTGTGCAAAATGAATATATAAATGATAGGCATTAATAATTCGTGCATATATGTTTGATGTGTTTAGATCAACCGCTTCAGCCACAAAGAGCATAGTTGCCGAGCTGAACAAAGGTGAAAAGCTCAATGGTAATAACTATGAAATATGGCACATGAAAATCCAATATGTGCTGGAAGAGAAAGAGGCACTAGAAGCTCTTAATCTGACCATGGTAGAACCTGAAGAAGGAAACACTGCATAGCACGAGAGAGATAAGGAAGCGTTTGTTGCATGGAAAAGAAAGAACTCTCTTACTCGCATTACGTTGCTGAGTAGCATGGAGAATGACGTCATGTGAGAGTTTAGGCGTTTTGAGAATGCCAAGGAGATGTGGGAAGTATTGGCAGCAAGATTTGGTCATACTTTGATGACCAGACTGAGGTAGCTTACTATTAGATTTGACTCTTATAAGAAGCCTCATGGTCAGACCATGAAGCAACATCTTAGAAATATGTCAAACATGATTAATGAGCTGAAAGATATTGGCCATGTCCTCACTGATGAGCAGCAAGTGCAAGCAGTGATTCGTTCCTTGCCTTAGAGTTGGGAGCATATGAAAGTGCACCTAACTCATAATGAAAATATCAAAACCTTTGAGGATGTAATGCGTCATCTTGAGTTGGAAAAGAAACGCCTCTTGGCGGTTAAGCCAGAAGCTGAAATCTACTATGCTGGTTCTAGCTCACATGGAGCTTCGAGCTCCAAGCGTAAACGTCCTAACTGGTTTGATAAAGAGAAAAGCAAGGAAGCAGGTCCTTCGGGGAAGAAGCCTAAGCTTAACTAACATGAAAGAGGAAAGCGTCCTCGAATGAAGAAGCTTACAAGGGTGAAATGTTACAACTGTGATAAGAAGGGTCACTATGCTCACGACTGTCGTGAGCCAAAGAAGGTATACACCCCTTGTACTTTTCAAAACTTTGCTTTTGTGTCGAGTTCTATATTCTTAATTGAGTCTAATCCTTTGTGGACTATAGATTCAGGAGCGACAGACCATATAGCGAAGGATAGAAAATCCTTTGTGGAATTCTGATGAGTATCAACTGGAACTAAGTGGATCTATGTGGAAAACAATTCCAGAGCTGAAGTAAAATGAATTGGTACATGCCAACTGAACATGCGTGGTGGACGCACTTTATTCCTACATGATATATTGTATGCTCCGGAGATTCGTCGGAATTTAGTGTCTGTTTTAGTGTTGGTTAAATTAGGTTTTGCTATGAAATTCCATAATAGAGGTATAGATTTGTTTTTGGATACAAATTACTATAGTTGTGGTTATTTTTTGGATGGTTTCATTGTATTAGATATTGACTATGTTAATGCAAATGTTTGTTATTCCCTTCTCACGTCTCATAATACATATGATAATAATGTGAATGTGTGGCATGCTAGACTTGGTCATATTGGCCAACAACGTATGAATAGATTAGCTAAAGAGAGCTTGTTAAGCAACATTGAAAGAGTCGATTTGCCCATATGTGAGCATTGCCTAGTAGAGAAAACGACAAAGGAACCATTTAGAAAAGGTAAAAGAGCTGAATTTCCTCTGCATTTAATCCATTCTGACGTCTGTGGTCCAATGAATGTGAAAGGAAGACATGGGGCTATTTATTTCATCACTTTTATAGATGATTATACTCAATTTAGATATGTCTATTTGATTTCTCATAAATCTGAAGTATTAAGTTGTTTCAAAAGATTTATGAACTTGGTAGAAAATCAATTAAACAAGAAAATAAAAGGCATTGAGATCCGATTGAGGTCGATAATATTTATCTGATGAGTTCAAAAAATTATGTGATGAAAAAGGAATAGAAAGACAGTTGTCTATTCCATATACTCCTCAACAAAATGGTGTTGCGGAGAGAAGAAACAAAACCCCACTAGAAATGGTTAGGTCTATGATGGCGCATGCTAACTTACCTATCACTTTTTGGAGTGATGCGTTGTTAACTGCTGCCTATATACTTAACCTCTAAATCAGTCACTTCCACTCCATATGAGTTATGGACAGGTAGAAAACTAGACTTAAGTTTTCTTAAGCCATGAGGTTGTGCTGCTTATACTCATGAGTCATCTCACAAATTTGGGAAATTGGGTCATAAAGGAAAGAAGAATATTTTCATAAAATACTCCGAACACTCGAAAGGGTATGTGTTCATAGGTGAGCAGGAAAGTGGGAGTATAACTGAATTTGAATCACGGGATGTCACATTCTTAGAGGATGAATTTCCTAAGAAGGGCGAAATATGAGAAGATTACTCTCCATTTGAAACCTTGGATCAAGATAATGATATTAGTAGAGTTCGTCCAAATGGGAGTAATATGAGAAGTGATGAATTAAATTCAACTCATTCTCAATTGTAACCACATGATGAGACGACGTCATTATTATCTAATCCTAATGGGAGCATTATGGGGAATGATGTGCAAAGTGTACAATTTCTCATACGGCGAAAAGTCGCCAAAGTATTCCCCGTTGACGTTTTGACATTGAAGGGGAAACTTTTATGATTGCTCCGCAAGATGAGAATGAGCCAAGAAATATTAATGAGGCTCTGAATTGCCCTAGTAAGGAAAA
Organism: Eucalyptus shirleyi; assembly: GCA_017140165.1. Lineage (NCBI taxonomy): Eukaryota > Viridiplantae > Streptophyta > Magnoliopsida > Myrtales > Myrtaceae > Eucalyptus > Eucalyptus shirleyi. The sequence continues at coordinate 43,816,496 of CM029450.1, forward strand.
ATTGATTCATGCAATGGAAGAAGAGATTGAGTCAATGAAGTCAAACTGAGTTTGGGAACTGGTTGATCTTCCAAAATGACGCAAAGCTATTGAGAACAAGTGAGTTCTCAAAATAAAGTGAAAAGCTGATGGCTCGATAGAAAGACATAAGGCTCGCCTTGTGGCGAAGGGGTGTAATAAACAGGAAGGAATTGATTATGAAGAAACATTTTCTCTTATAGTAAGATTTACCTCGATTCGCATTATTCTGGAAATAGTGGCTAGTATGGATCTTGAGTTACATCAAATGGATGTTAAGACTGCTTTCCTCAATGGAGAATTAGAGGAAGAAATATATATGGAACAATCTGCTAGTTTCATTAAAGAAGGCCAAGAAGAAAATGTATGTCGACTTTTGAGATCAATATATGGCCTTAAGTAGTTGTCAAGACAATGATATATACGTTTTCATAATGCCATAATGACATATGATTTTACAATGATAAATGAGGATCATTGTGTATATATCAAAAGATCCAAAGATCAATTTGTGATCATATCATTATATGTTAATGATATATTAATTGCCGGAAGTAATATGGAGTTTATAAACACCGTCAAGAGTTGGTTGTCTTCCAACTTTGAGATGAAGGATATGGGTGAGGCTGCATACATTCTTAGAGTTAAGATTTCAAGAGATCATTCGAAGATATCGTTATCTCTTTCGCAATAAACATATATAAATATGATTCTTGAACGATTTCGTATGCAAAATTGTAAACCCATAGACACTCTTATTGCAAAAGGTGAAGGATTGAGCCATAGACTGTGTCCAAGGACTCCACAAGAGAAGGAACAAATGAAACATGTTCCTTATGCTAGTGCCGTTGGGAGCTTGATGTACGCTATGATGTGTACAAGACCTGACATATGTTTTGCAGTTGGAATAGTGAGTAGATACCAATCCAACCCAGGTCAAGCACATTGGAAGGCCGTTAAGAGAATACTGAGGTATCTGAAGGGAACTGCTGATTACAAGTTTAATTACCAAGGAAAGGATCTGCAACTTGAAGCCCATTCAGATGCTAATTAGGGAGGAGATTTAAATGAAAGAAAATCTACCTCTAAATTTGCTTTCTTACTGAACAATGGCGCCATATCATGGAGCAGTAAGAAGCAAACGTGTATAGCCTTGTCCACGATGGAAGCTGAGTTCGTGGCATTGTCAGCAGCGGTACAAGAAGGAGTTTGGCTTAAGAGATTTTTGGATCATTTATGTGTCATTGATAAAGTTGCAAATCCATTGTTGGTTAACTGTGATAGCTAAGCAGTTAGAGCGTACACCAAAGATCCAAAATATCATGGCAAAACCAAATATATATATATCAAGTATAACTTTGTCAAAGATATGGTTGCACGAAAGGATGTGAACTTACAGTACATATCTACACATAGAATGGTAACAGATTCTATGACAAAGCCAATACCTAGAGATGTGTTTTGTGGTCATGTAAAATCTTTAGGATTGCGTAGAGTCTGATGTACTGGATTGTAATTTCCCTAATTTGTTCACATTTATGAACTTTTATTTTTTCATTATTAATGCCTATGAATCTTTGTTTGATCTTTATGCATCTTAATGCTTAGTGCATTAATTTAAGTTAAGAAAGTATGTCGGACAGATATAAGATTGACCCACTCACACGGGTAATCGCCTCTATTTACTATGTGATAAATAGAGATGATACGGTTTTTAAGCTTATTATCTAGGTGATAATCGAGAGCTCAAACTTAAAATATATAAGTCGCCTTAACTGAGTGTTAAGATGAGGACATGATATTTACTATGTTCGAAAGTAAAATACTCCACATATTTTACTTTATATGTCTATGATGCCAGATGTGAGTTTTGATGAATTTTGTAAATGAGTAGATACGTGAACTCAAGTTAGACATTGGGTATGTCTAAACTATCATCTGTACGGTATTGAAGGAAAAGACATATGCTCAATGGGAAAGAAGTTAATACCGTAATACATATTTCATATTACGTATGTACGAGACGACCAATAAGAGTGGCAAAAGTTTGATCTCAACTTTTATGCCGTGTGAGACTCTTGAGGAAAAGAGTTCCTCAATTTTAGTGCCCTCATGACTTTTACTTATTCTCAAGATTTCTATTTAGTGTTTGCTATCTTAGGATGTTGCTAATAGTCATGAGTTGATTCAATCTAATGAGACATTTCTAGAAAAGCAAGCTAAACTGAAATTGAGAGTTTGAAGGAAAGAGGAAGATCGAATATGGAGAATCACACTCTAAGTTTTGTTTTCACTAGTCGACCAATTATGACTATCTTTGGGATAATCATAATTATGAATACAATAGATATATCATTATTTAAAAGAGATCAAGAGAGATATAAATGTGATCAATCGATCTAGGGTACTGCATATTAAATATACTCAGAGTGTGATGCCCATTATGAGCTGCTATATATTCCTAACAGATGTATGGCAACGAGCTCTCAAAGTATGCTGGTCGCACGGCTTATTCACCGGTATGAATGTTGAAGAGAGGTAAAAAGAATCATGTTCGGCCCACCATGTGTGAGTGGGAGATGATGGTTTTATTTAATGTGATGGGCATAAGTTGGCTCGTCCGCCCATGTTGGGCCTAAAAGTCCGGCCCACAAGATTAGGGCCCATGGATGGAGGGATATGATGAAGGGGTACGTTTCTTTTTTGAGGGAACGTATAAAAGGAGAAAGAGAGAGGGAGGAATGCACATTTTGGCATTTTTAACGTACGTTCCTCCTCCCTTTCTCCCTTGAAACGCTCCAAAGGAAAATGGTAAGCAAAAGGCGAATCCATCTTCCCTTCAAGGCCAATTGACATCATCGGATCGAACGGGATCGTTTTCTCTTCCTCATATTGGCGTCGGCGTTTAATTTGTGGCTAATAAGGTAAGCTCGATTCCGTGGTGTGCTTTAGGATCGGTGATACATGTGAATTTCCCGGGCTCGTTTTTCGCATTTGTTTTAGGGGTTCGATTTAGTGTCGAATCCGGTTTTTGGAAATCCAACAAACCCAACAAAAAGAATTGATTTCGAGGGACAAATCGTAAAATATGTAGTAGCCACCGTGATGCAATTTGAAGAAGTGAAGACGCTTTTAGAGTTGATTCCCCATGTGGTGTGCCACAGTAGTATATGGGATAGTAGTCGCCCAATGTACTTCATATTCTACAAAGCAGGGTGAAGCAATGGATAGGAAAATGTCAAACGGATTGCGGATACCAGTCGAGATCGTAAATTTGACAAGCACGATAACCCAGATAGAGGGAGTTCAACATACGAGAGTTGTGTATACGTGTTTAACCAAATCAAAATCAAGACTTCCATTACTACTCCTTCCCTCTCTTAGGCACGCTATGCTTGTTGAACTATTTAGAGTTCGAGATGAAATGTGGATAGACGGTTGGCAACCATCCATTGACAAAAAAAAAAAAAAAGAAAAAGTCAGAAAAATTATTAAAAAATTGTAAAAAGTATCCACCTCGGCAATTTTTTTTTTTATCAAAATTGGTTGGATGGATTATGTTGACAAATTCTAAAAAAATTTAGAATAAAATTGATCAAATTAAAAAGTTTAGGACTAAATTAGCACTGTGACAATAAGTTAAGGCCTTTCTCGATAATTTCCCCTAATATTGTGTGTCAAACCTCTAATAGTGTCTCATTTGGCTTGATGGGATGTCAAGCACTTTGAATAGCAAAAACTCACCTTCACTTAGGTGATGCCAAGTGGAGTAGATATGAAAAGATGTAATAAGCAAACGGCAACATCTTCATATATGCATTTTCATCAATAGTTGACTGGAAGATCATATTAGAAAAGAAGATTGGTTGGTTCAACTTATATGTGAGAAATTGAGGCACTTGATAACAAAAACCGACAGCAATAAAAATTATAAGAGATATGCAAGATAAGGAAAAAAATCAATAACACTTTTACATGATATCAGAACCATTTATTCCAGATTTTTTTTATAAGATTGAGAACTATGTTCACGGCGGTCTATGTTCACTAACCACATTAATGTTCTAGTTTTTTCTATAGGACACAATAGTGTAACCGCTTTGGCATTGCCAGCACAGTCACAATATCCCAGTTTTGGAAATGCCATGGAGGTTTCAAATGATAGAAGTGTCCATCTCGCTGCACATCAGCACATACCTATAGACTGTTGGAATGTTCCGATTTCTCCAGAAGAAAATGGTATTGCTACGGTCGAATTGCTAGTACAGTCCCATGGTATTAATTTACAATATGCAAACGATTGATTCTTTGAGCCAAATGGAGTATACAATAATTAAAAATGTTCTCCCCACTATAGCCCCAATGCCTCAGAATCAAGCTTCCAATCTAGTAGTACAACTCCTCTATCTGAAGGCTATCAAGTGGCGGAAGACGTACATCAACCATTTCGGATGATGGTTTGAAGAACTGGCTGGCTGGTGTGTTTAGTCAAAACCCACCATATGACGAAGGTTTTGTTAGAGGTACAAAGCAAAGGTGTTAATGGCTAGCTCAAGATAAAGGCAATGATGCAGTGGGGTTTCTTCATTAGGAAGAGAAGTGTCAGAATTGTGCAATTAGATGAACCACTGATTGCAGTTCAAGCTTGATTTGAATTTTCTTTCTATCGATTAGGTAAGATGATTCTCTGTTTATAGTATGATGAAATCAATGGTACATTTCCTTATATGAGGGCATATTAAGTACTTCTCTGTGTTTGACCTCGTCATCATTGATAAAGTTGCTTGTTTATGTATAGAACAACTTTGTTACCTTATGAAGTGACTAATTTTCTTATCAAAGAGTATCTGTCTACTTCAGGTCTTTTAACATCTTTCTTCAGAAGTGCTGCGATTTTTCACATGTAAAGAATGCAAGGTATACAATTCAAGGAGTGTACTTGGATTCTGCGCTCATTATGCATCGGAATTGCAACCCTGTCCATCGCCCTATGTATTAAGTCATGGCAGTTTGTTGCTTATCCACATGCAATAGAGCTACTTTTCGGAACACACTGTTAAGACATGATATTCTCCAATTCATTCGGACGGTTGCTGAGATGATAGCAGAAGTAAATTTTAAATTGGTCCACAACAGCTATAAGTAGAAGGCTTAGCCGAAGGTGTCTGGTGCGATAGACACAAGTTGTCTTCTCCGACAGTCCTATCAATAGTAAAGCTTCTCCCTTAGTCGTACCTGTTCTCCTGGTCTTCTCTTCTTATTTTCTCGGTCCTCGAAGCTTTTTTTTTTTTTTTTTTTTGGTAAAAATAAGAATTATATTGACTTTAACCAAACTATACAAAAGGGGATTCCCGGCACCAGCAACATACGCTCAAAATGACAAATAGTCAGAGTGAGTGGATGGGTGCCAAGAAAGAAACAAAAAGAGGCCAAAACAGTGGCAACAAACAGCAAAAGCAGCAAGAACCAGCCAACACGGCGGCACGAACCAGCCAAAAAACAGCAACAAGTCAGCCAACCAGCGGCACCACAAAAGAAAGGAGAAAGGAGACCAAGCAGCATCCGGCAGCAACCCTCACCAACCTTCGAAGACTGAACTGGCCCCAACTTCGCATCTTCCTGCCAAACGCAAACGCTACCAGTCCTCGAAGCTTTTAACTGCAATTTCTCCAAAACGAGCTTGTGTAAAACGACTCCCAGAATTTCAAGTTTACATGGGATTTGCACTGGCAGTGAACCTGATAACAATCATTTATTTTGTTGGTAATGTTATGTTCCCATCTTATAATTAATGTTAAATGTCACTATTTCTGCACTTGCATTGGGAAGAATACATTGAACACGTAATGATTTGGAAGGGCTACAAATAAAGGAGGATTTAATTTTAGAGTAAATTCAACTAAGGTTCACATAAAGGTATCATCACAACAAATAATAAACCAAAGAAAAGAAGTATCACAAATGCACATGTTACATTCATACGTACTTTCTCCTGGAGATTGGCAATAATTCCAAGAGAAACAATAATACAATTAAACAATTTTAGATTCTTGAATGTACATCATTGAATTAAAAGACCCCTTGATGCTCTTTATTAAGGATACCCAAGTCCATTAACGATATTGTATACAAAATCTCATGATCTAAACCTACGATCTATTTGAGGACTCCAAATATCTGAGATTGGAATATAGCCTATGTTCTTTATTGTCACCTTGAAACCATACAGCTGGCTAGTCAAATGTAGACTTCGTTAGTCAAGTACACTGCCCGAACCATTCAACCCAAAGTATAGATAATTCAAACCAAACATTTGGTTCTCTTACACATGAAAATAATGAATAAGTATAGATGAAGCAAAAGCTTGGCACTATTGAGCACATCTCAGAGCTTACAGCAATGCCATGAAGACAGTTACCACCGGATAGAAGCCATGGCTCAGCATCTTTCAGTCAATTCTATCTAACTCAATAGATAAATAGTTACCTTTTACTCCATCTTTCTCTTTGACAAATGCCTGCCTAGCAGAAAAGGCACATGGCAGGTATGGATTAAGACTCTCCAAGAAGGGTGGAGTCAAAGAGCTTCAGTCAGAAAGCCCACATGCATTGCTTCTCACACTGTGTCTGCAGCTTCAAGTGTTAGAGGTCCAACGACAGGAGCAACACTAGCATAACCACCACAAATTCTTGAACAGACAGCCATTCTGAATCAGAGATTTCTTCTTCATCCTCGTCCATTATGTAGACCAGGGCCTGCGTTCTTGTGGCTAAACACAAGCCACAACTGTACTTGCCGTCGCCAAAAGAAACATCGACTTGATTTCTGCCTGGTGTTCCTTGAATATATGGCCATAACTAACGTGATGTTTAGATACCTTTGTTGGGTAAAAGTATAAATGCAACACTTGCATTATGCTAAAACACAGGCGGGAAGCAAACCTTGTGTGCCTAAATAGGCTATGGCATGCATGTAAACCATGAATGCTCAATAGATCTTGCTATCATGATAGTATCTATCATCATGAACTTGTAACGTGATGTTTAGATACCTTTGTTGGGTTAAAGTATAAATGCAACATTTGCATTATGCTAAAACACATGTGGGAAGCAAACCTTGTGTGCCTAAATAGGCTATGGCATGCATGTAAACCATGAATGCTCAATAGATCTTGCTATCATGATAGTATCTATCATCATGAACTTGTAAATAGTGGTTCTCAGTCGGTAACTTAGACTGCTACGCACCTACCATAAGAGAATGATTATTCTTTCTGTATTTTTCTGGCAACTATAGATTCATCCATTTTGCACTCTATCCTCTCAATTGATTTGATATTTAGGGGAAAACCTAATATTTCAGTATTTTACTTCTCCAACCGAAAAAATATTTTCTTTGGAGCATACTTTTGCACTTCTTCAATCTATAGGAACAAACACGAAGTGGTTCATTAAAGGCACACAATGTACCTATGCCAGTCACATTTACACTCTAAGAGTAGGTTCTAAGTGCACATGTAGTAAGGAGCATGGACAAGATTAATTCAATTCCAACACCCAGCCAACAATATAAATTTGTTATTGACACTGGCAAGTTTGATACACAAAGGAAAGAGTATGGGGCAACAATAAGTTTCCAGACATCCAAAACAGCAAATGGACATAGTAAGAAGCTCAAAGAAAAAAATCTTCAGCACCATACAATTGATGGCATCACAATGAATTGATCCTTAGCTTGATTGTATGACTGTCAAAACGTTCCTACCCCTAACTGACAAGGGAGGAACTACAGCATGAGGAATGCTGCGAAGCTTTTTATTCTCCATCTCCAGGTGTAAGATAGGGTCCTAGATGTGTAGTTTCACTGGGTTAGTATTTCAAAAGTGAGAATACTATAACCAAGCAAATGTCCACACAAAATTTAACCCATTAGGGCCATCAAATGAACATTTCTTACCCTGTATACAAGTACAAGACTCCATCTGTCAAGATATGTTGGAACTTTTGCCGTAACGGTAAGGCAGAAAGCAAAACATCCTTTGAAATCATAAGCATGTAATGGCATGTATATGCATTGTGTACACAGGAGGAAAAACAAAGCTGCTGCTACTCATGCCGATGAGGAGAGCAAATAAATAATAGATAGGAACAATAAAAGAACAAACGTTTTTAAAACCAGACCAGTGGTTCAATCGGTCGAACTGGTAAAACCATTGCATATGATGTCATTTGATAGAACACTCTGCAAATATTAGATTACACATGTTTAGAACAAAAGAGGCCAGTGAGTTGGCAAGCGAACAAAGAAGCCCATTGACTTGGCAGACACCATAGCATTTTAGTATATTACACACACTCGATGTCATCTTAATAGCATCCTGTTCAGTTATCTAATAGATTAGGCCAATACGGTCAATAATTAAATTATCCACCACAAATTGAAGAAAGAAGACACTGGAGCAAATGGTTGGCACACTTGTTAATTACAAGAAGTTGGAGCTCCAAACCCAAAGCCAACTCCAACACTACTCCTTCAATTCTTTTTAAGGTCCAAAACTGGTCTAGACTTTTTGATAGGTTTGCCGGGTACCAGTTGACAGGGATGTTGGAGAAATCTTTCCAGAATATTTTGAAGCTGACAAAACATTTCTATCAGTCTAAGTCTGGATGTTCGGAGACCGATAGTTTAAAGTCTGAAGACTTTGTATTCTCAAGACTCAAGACTCAAGACTCAAGACTCAAGACTCAAGACTTAAGACTCAAGACTTAAGACTCAAGACTCAAGACTTAAGTCTATTCTTACTGACAGTCTTTCTAATCCAAGTGACGAAGGAAATCCAAAGCCGAGGTAAATGGTTAAGGATTCGATCCTATCCTCTGGAAATGATTCTTTGGTTGGATAAATATTTCGGATTCTTTGATTCTTATCTAAGATCGATTGAAGATCCGATGGTCGACGAAATAATCTTGGAATGTTCTATTCTTGGAAACCAAGATCCTGATTGTATGGGCGAACAGGATTGATGGGCTATCATCAGATTCCTTAAATAGCTCGGATGATCTTCTTGATTGATTCCGTCCAACGGGTAGATTGGAAGAATTCCTTTGGTAAGTGCCAATGGCTATGATGGCATAAAGGAGTATAAAAGGAAGACGTTCTAGTTGTCTTAAGAGTGTGATCGATAGAAAAATTCCAGAGTCTGAAGAACCTTGATTGTTAGTCGATACAGTTCGAGCGAAATTGTATACACATAGAGTGTTTATATTTGGTGACACCTTGAGCGAGTGTGGTAGATCATCTACACCTAGAAATCAAGGAAGATTGACATTGTAACAGCTCTTTGATCATAGTGGAATCCACCCAATTGGCTGTCAGTGCAGAAGAGTGGACGTAGGCTTGAATCAAGCCGAACCACTATATAATCGCGTGTTCAATTCTCTCTTTCCCTTACTCAGTCTTGCGATTGAATTTTTAACTGTTGCAAATCCTTTAACTGTTTAAATATTGTGCAATCTTCAAGGAAATTTTTTATACCTATTCACCCCCCTCTCTAGGTTCTCATACTAGCTATATCAATTGGTATCAGAGCTCGTGTTCTTACTTTATTTGAAGTGTTTTACTTCAAAGTAAAAGATCCATGGCTAGTATGCTAGCACCAGGGCTGGTGGAAGGGCAAAGCAATACCAGACCACCCTACTTTGATGGAAAAGATTACAACATCTGGAAAAACAAGATGAAAGCTTTTCTACGGTCAAAGGATCCTCTGGAATGGGATGTGGTGGAAAGAGGAATCACTCCTACTGCTGCATCAGTATCTGAAAGAGGGAAAGAAACTGTTGAAGTCAGCGGAATGTCTCAAGAAGAAATAAACAAGAGACAAGCACTCGATGCAAAAGCAATTTACTCTTTATATTGTGCTTTGTCACCAATTGAATATAACAGAATATCTTCTTGTGTTACAGCAAAAGAAGTCTGGGATAGATTACATATCACTTATGAAGGGACAGACCGAGTGAAGGAGACCAGAATTAACATTCTCCTTGGTCAATATGAAGCCTTCAAAATGAAATCAGGAGAATCTATAACTGACATGTTTAGCCGTTTTACAGATATTGTCAATGGTCTTGAGAACCAATGACAAAAAATTTCTGATCCCATGAAGGTGAACAAGCTTCTGCGTGGACTCTCCAAGGATTGGAATCATATCAAGACTTTAATAAGAGAGACGCAAAGAATCATGCCATTATCTGTAGATGAGCTGATTGGAACTCTTCAGTCTTACGAAGTGGAACGGATTAATGAAGACGAAGATCCAAGAGGTAAGAAATCTATTGCACTAAAATCAAATGATGACTCTGATGATGCAGATTCTGAAGATGATATGGATGATGAGGAGCTCGCCCTCATGATAAGAAGATTCGAAAACTGAATAGAAAAGGCGAAGAAGGTTCAACTCAAAGAAACAAAGTTTTCGAGACACAGCAACCAAGTCTTGTTGATGATGAGGAACAAAACAAAGATGTAGTTTGCTTCGAATGTATGAAAAAGGGACACATCAGACCCAACTGTCCTCTTCTGAAGAAGAAAAGAGGAAAGCCTGAGAAGTCTCGAAAAGCTCTTAAAGCCGAAACCTGGAGCGATACAGAGTGTGAAGAAAGTGATGAGGAATATGCCAACTTGTGTCTGATGGCGCAATCGGACTGGACTGGATCAGACTCAGACAGTGAATTTGAGGTAAGTGATTATAAAATCCCTGTCAAAGTCTCTAAATACATTGATGAATTATGTTTTAGTCTTAAGACTTCTCTCAAAAAGATTTCCGAACTTAAAAAGGAAAACTCAGTTTTAAAACAAAAGGAAAACTTTTTAGAAGAAAAAGTGAAAAGTTTAAACTTGAATGTTTCTACTCTTAAAGAGAATGAAGAAAAACTTTCAAAAGAAAATGCTTTTTTAAAAACTGATTTATCAAATATTTCAAAGAAATTTTCAATAGGGTCGGAAAAACTTGAAAAAGTTCTTTCAGTCCAAAGACCTTACTTTAATAAGTCTGGTCTAGGTATGACAGCGGAAACAATCCCCTTGATTGATTTTCCAAAAGTAAAAGAAAGAATTAAGAAAAGACCGTCAAAAGAGGCTTACAAAAATCATTTCAAGAAAGTCTTTGTAAAGTCTGTAGGTCGAAATGCTCTAAGATGTTCAAAGTGTAACAGTCAAGATCATTTTGAAAAAGACTGTCCTATGGTTTGGAAACCTGTTAAGAGAGTATGGCCTAATAATGCTCATCCTACTAACACCAAAGGACCCAAGAAAATTTGGGTACCAAAGAAAGCTTGAGACTCTTTTTTGAATGCGGTCTCTCAAAAGAAGGTAAAGTGGTATCTTGACAGCGGATGCTCAAGACACATGACAGGAGACTCAAATTGTTTCATAAAGCTTATTCAAGTAAATGGTGGAAAAGTTTCATTTGGAGGAAATAGCAAAGGAAGTATTGTGGGATTCGGAACTGTGAAAATTGGAAATCTCACAATAAGCAATGTCTCTCTAGTGGAATGACTTAATTACAATCTTCTCAACATTAGTCAATTGTGTGATACTGGTTTCAAGATCTCCTTTCAAGAAGGCATATGTTCTGGAATTAGTAAAGATTCGACTCAGTCTTTCATGGGTCGAAGGCATGGAAACATCTACCTCCTTGATGTAAAACCAAATGAAGCACAATGCCTAATCTCAATTCAAGATGAAGCAGTCTTATGGCACAGAAAGCTTGGCCACATCAACATGAAGCAATTAGCCAAAATCTCATCAAAGAAGCTTGTTCGAGGACTACCTAAAGTGCCATACCAAAAGTCTGACTTATGCACTCCATGCATTCTGGGAAAGCAGGTAAGAAATTCATTTAAGCCAATAAATCATGTCTCTACTAATCATGTACTACAGTTGCTTCATATGGATCTCTTCGGACCAACAAGAACCCAGAGCATTGGAGGTAAGAAGTATTGTCTAGTAATTGTAGACGATTACTCTCGCTTTACCTGGGTATATTTTCTTGCAAGTAAGTCAGAAACCTTTTCGTACTTTGAGAAGTTTGCAAAAAAGGTTCAAAATGAAAAAAGATGTGCTATTTCAAGTATAAGAACAGATCATGGAAGTGAATTTGAAAATCAAGATTTTACGAAATTTTGTGATAAATCTGGTTTTAACCATATGTTTTCCTCACCATATACTCCAGAGCAAAATGGAGTTGTGGAAAGAAAGAATAGATCTCTTCAAGAAATGGCTAGAACACTTTTAATTGAAAGTAAAATCTCTTCACGATTTTGGGTTGAAGCTGTCTCAACAGCTTGCAATATCATAAATAGAGTCTTCCTAAGACCTATTCTAGAGAAAACCCCCTATGAATTGTTCAAAGGTAAGAAGCCTATTGTTTCATACTTTCATGTGTTTGGTTGTAAATGCTTTATTTTGAAAAATGCAAATGATCGAGTTGGTAAGTTTGAAGAAAGATCAGATGAAGGCATCTTCCTTGGATATTCTACTTCAAGCAAAGCCTACGAATCTACAACAAGAAAAGCCGATCCTCAGGAGGAATCAATGAATGTCAAATTCCAAGACTCAACGCAAGATGAATCCAGCCGACTCAATATGAAGAGTCTGAACTCGCTCTAGACTTTCCAATGTCTTCAACTCAAGAAGCATCTAAGACTCAGGAAGTCCAACATCAAGATTCTCATGAAGATTCAAATAAAGAAAGAGATCATCAACCAGACAAATCAACTAGTAACTGGAAGCACAAATCCAGTCATCCCAAAGATCTCATTATTGGCGAAATCAATGAAGGAATCCGCACCAGATCAAAAAGGCGTGAAGAATCTAGTGTTGTGGCTCTCATTTCTGAAATTGAACCAAAAAGCATAGAAGAAGCTTTATCTGATGAAAGTTGGATCGAAGCTATGCAAGAAGAACTCGAGGAGTTCAACATCAATGATGTCCGGGAATTGACATCTAAACCAAAAGGTAAAACTGTTATTGGAGCCAAATGGGTATTCAGGAACAAGATGAATGAAGAAGGAAAAGTCGTACGAAACAAAGCAAGACTCGTGGCCAAAGGCTATATGCAAGAAGAAGGAATAGACTATGACGAGACTTACGCACCAGTAGCAAGGTTAGAGGCTATTCGTCTATTACTTGCGTTTGCTTGTTATAAAAATTTCAGGTTATTCCAAATGGACGTCAAAAGTGCATTCCTAAATGGATTTATCCATGAGGAAGTTTATGTGGAACAACCACCTGGGTTTGAAGACCCAAAGAAGCCGGACTCGCCTTGAGAAAAAGGCCCCGTATGGTTTAAAGCAAACACCTCGAGCTTGGTACGACAGACTAAGTAAGTTTTTATTACAGAATGGTTTTGTCAAAGGTAAAGTAGATACTACTTTGTTTATCAAGAAGGAAAACAAAAGCTTTTTACTTGTTCAAATATATGTGGACGATATTATTTTTGGATCACCTAATGAAAGTTTATGTAAGAAATTTTCTAAGTCTATGCGGGATGAGTTTGAAATGAGTATGATGGGAGAGTTAACATTCTTTCTTGGACTCCAAGTGAGACAAATGAAGGAAGGAACTTTCATTCATCAAGAAAAATATGCGAATGATCTTGTCAAAAGGTTTGGATTGGGAAAGTGCAAAAAGACCGACATACCAATGTCATGTTCTCAGAAGATAGACAAGGATGAAGAAGGGAAGAAAGTAGAGCAAAAGCTGTACAGGAGCATGATCGGTTCACTTCTTTATCTTACTGCTTCTAGACCTGATATTTTGTTGAGTGTTTGCATCTGTGCTAGGTATCAATCAGATCCTAGAGAATCACATCTCATTGCCGTGAAACGTATTATCAAATACGTTGCCTCATCTTCAAGCATCGGTCTTTGGTATCCAAAGAGGGGAGACTTTAATCTTCTAGGATACTCAGATGCAGATCTAGCTGGTTGTAGAGTCGATAGAAAGAGCACTTCTGGAACTTGTCAACTGCTTGGAAACAGGACAATGTCTTGGTTTTCGAGGAAGCAAAGCACTGTAGCTCTCTCAACGACAGAAGCAGAGTATGTAGCTCTTGGAAGCTGCTGTTCGCAAATTCTATGGATAAAACAACAACTACAAGACTTTGGCGTTGAAGACTCATGCACAGAAATCAGATGTGACAACACCAGCGCGATCAATCTCACCAAAAATCCAATCCTTCATTCAAGAGCAAAGCATATTGAGATTCGACATCACTTCATTAGAGATCATATTCAAAATGAAGAAATCTCGATTCAATTTGTTGATTCAAAAAGTCAACTAGCGGATATATTCACAAAGCCTTTGGAGAAAAATCAATTCGACTTTATCCGTGCAAGACTCAACATTTTGAAGCTTGAAGAAGTTAAAGTCTAGAGACTCACCAACTCAGAGACTCACCAACTCTAAGACTCTGATCTCTCAGACTATAAACCATGAGACTCAAACATTCATGGCTAGAGACTGTAAGTTGCTATCTAAAAGGTACGAATTCTTATTTAGTTATTTTATCTCGAAAAGGTACGATCTTTCATTCAGATATAATTCGTGTGAAATTTGAAAACTTGTCTTTTTTTAAGGAATTAATTTTGGCAGTTATTGATTTTGAAAAGAAGTGTTCGTACACTTTCCTTGTACCGATTAAACTTCTCTTTTCAAATCCGAGGTATATATATATACAATTTTTCTTCGCCCAATTTTCAAAACCCTAAAAGGCACTCTCCTCCCGATACTGTTTCTACTTCTTGTTCGTCGTCGAGAAAGTGGTCATTTTTCTTGGGAAAAGCAAGTGAAGGAATCTTCCAATAGACAAAGAAAGATGTCGTCTTCGAGGAAATCATCAAGAATCGCAAGCAGGAGACCACAAAGAATGGAGAAGGGACCAACTCATTTCGATCTCACCGAGGAGGAAGACTTATCAAGTCAGCGACAGTCCGATTCGCTCTCCTCCACGTCATTCAACACCTCCTGCCCCACAAGGTGCAAGTCAACATCTGGAAGATGAGATAATCGAGGAAGTCGACCCAGTAAGAGTTCAAAGACCCTCCTTTATCTATAAGCTTTATCGTGCGTTAAAAAGCTCTGGTTCTTCATTAAAATATATAGATGACTTCCTTAAGGACAAAAATTATGGGAATGAGTATCTTTTTCTGCGGAAAATGGAGGAATTGGGAATTGCTCCGAAAGGAAGGGTAGAGGAGGCTCTTGCGAACATTCCTAGTGACCCTCGTTTGCCAGGACAAAATCTGATTGAAGGGAACGATGATGACAAAATGTTCCTTGAATTTAAACCTAGAATGGGTGTGGCAGCAAAGGTGAAAAGAAATCGGATGGATTTGTTTAAATCCAAGGATCAGGAAAAAGTGTATTTCAGGCTGTTGAAAAGAGGGGTGATAAACCCTAGAAGTGTTGATTTTGACTTCCTGGACACCATCAACATGAACTTAAGAGAGAAGTTGAATTTGCTTCAACTTGAGAATTTTTGCTCTGACTCTACGGACGGGTATGCTCAACTGACCGCGTATTTCTATTCAAATCTTAGCTTTTTGGATGCGAATAGAATTTCATTCAGTGTTCGAGACTAAGTTTACGTGGTAGATGTGAATATGTTGGCGGACATAGTTGGAGTTGAACGGGGACGCTATCTCCCAATCAAAGTCTCACCTGCTCGTACTACTCTGGATCTTGTCAAAGATATGGACACGAGAGAAGAAAATTACCTACTCAAGGATGAAGGCCATCAACATCGTGCTTCATAAGATTGTGATCAACGTCTCGGACCAAAGTCTACGTCAAAGACTTCTCGTGTCTCTTTCGAAGCAAAGTTGATGTACGCGATCAACTCGGGACGGAAGTTTTCTCTCCCGCACACTATTCTCTTCCATATGTACGAGCAATGTCAAAAGACAAAGGACAATTGCCTCATCCTGGTCAGGTGACCAAGATCTTCAGACACATAAACATTGAACCGCCACATACATTTTGTGTTCGACCGTGTGATAAGATGGTGGTAGGGTTGAAAATGTTAATGAAGATGCGTCTGCAAGAACTCTCCAAGGCAATGGAGAAATTCAAAGTGAAATCTCCAGTTCAGTCTGCCTCAAAGCGAAAAGGAAAAGAGGCCATTAGTGCTCCATCGAAAAAGAAGAAAAGAACTCTCATCCTGGAGGATGAAGATGAAGATGAAGATGATGAAGATCCCACTATTCATCCACTGACAAGAACCAGACGTTCTGTGTCTCAACCGACAGAACTTCAGCAGAGCAGAGAAAAAGAAGAGCAGAACAGAGAAGAAGAAGAACAGAGAGAGAAGGAGAAAGAAGTTGAAGAAGAAGGAAAATGAGAAAAAGAAAAGTCTGCTGATGAATCTGGAGAGAAAGGAAATCAAGAGTATGATCATCATTCTTCCTCTTTCGATTTCCTAGAGACAGGGGGAGTTGGCGAGCAAGAGAGGTCTACACCTCATGTTGCTGTCAGTGAAGATCTAAGACAATCTCCAGAAGACCCAGAAGAAGTTCAGGTCTCTCAATTGCCTGAGGAAGGTCACGATACGTCAGAACCAAATCTGCAAGACTTAACAGAAGCGCCATCGTCTACATACACACCTTCTGAGAAAGCCAATGCTAGTACACAGACGGAAGATTCTGCAGATTTTCGTCGTATCATGGATATTCTTCTGGAAATGCGTGGCCAGATATATGCTATGGACTGTGAAATCCAAGCCTTGAAGAATGCTGGACAAGCATCTTCAGTCTCTCTGGAGGATAAATTCAAAGACCTCGCTCTGCAACTTCAAGCCAATGCTAAGGGAGAAGAGGTAGCTCAACTGAGGGAAGACCTGAAGAAGCTCGAAGGAGTAGTCCAGTCCATTGGGGATTTCCAGATAGTGCGCATTCCCAAGCAGACATGACTCCTTTCTCACCATTTTTAATGCTGACAAAAAGGGGGAGAACCAATTTGAACCAACATTTTTAAAACTTTAACTTTTGTGATTATGGTTATGTTTGAGTATGACTTGAGAACTTGAACTTGAGTGTGAATTTGACTGAATTGGCTGTGGATTGTGATGCTTGACTGGTTGCATTTATTTCAAGTGTTGTTATATGGTGTTACTCATGAAAGACTAACCAATTTTCTGTGGATGCGTAGTCTGGTTGTTTTATTAATCTTTATGAGTTAGCCATATTGCTTGAGAAATGTTTTTGCGGTCAAAGTTGTTCAAATCTACAAGAAAGTTTTGTCACCATCAAAAAGGGGAGATTGTTGGAGAAATCTTTCCAGAATATTTTGAAGCTGACAAAATGTTTCTATCAGTCTAAGTCTGGATGTTCGGAGACCGATAGTTTAAAGTCTGAAGACTTTGTATTCTCAAGACTCAAGACTCAAGACTCAAGACTCAAGACTTAAGACTCAAGACTTAAGACTCAAGACTCAAGACTTAAGTCTATTCTCACTGACAGTCTTTCTAATCCAAGTGACGAAGGAAATCCAAAGCCGAGGTAAATGGTTAAGGATTCGATCCTATCCTCTGGAAATGATTCTTTGGTTGGATAAATATTTCGGATTCTTTGATTCTTATCTAAGATCGATTGAAGATCCGATGGTCGACAAATAATCTTGGAATGTTCTATTCTTGGAAACCAAGATCCCGATTGTATGGGCGAACGAGGATTGATGGGCTATCATCGATTCCTTAAATAGCTCGGATGATCTTCTTGATTGATTCCGTCCAACGGGTAGATTGGAGGAATTCCTTTGGTAAGTGCCAACGGCTATGATGGCATAAAGGAGTATAAAAGGAAGACGTTCTAGTTGTCTTAAGAGTGTGATCGATAGAAAAATTCCAGAGTCTGAAGAACCTTGATTGTTAGTCGATACAGTTCGAGCGAAATTGTATACACATAGAGTGTTTATATTTGGTGACACCTTGAGCGAGTGTGGTAGATCATCTACACCTAGAAATCAAGGAAGATCGACATTGTAACAACTCTTTGATCATAGTGGAATCCAGCCAATTGGCTGTCAGTGCAGAAGAGTGGACGTAGGCTTGAATCAAGCCGAACCACTATATAATCGCGTGTTCAATTCTCTCTTTCCCTTACTCAGTCTTGCGATTGAATTTTTAACTGTTGCAAATCCTTTAACTGTTTAAATATTGTGCAATCTTCAAGGAAATTTTTTATACCTATTCACCCCCCTCTAGGTTCTCATACTAGCTATATCAAGGGACACCTGGTTATCGGTCAAACAGGGTTAATACCACAAGTTCTTGACCAATACTATTTATGCTGGAAAATTAAATGGACAGGCTTGGTTCCCCATCCAACTAGAAGCACTTCCTAAAATTCTGAAAAGAACAGGAGTCAACAGAAAAGCAGAATATGCTAGGTTTTTCCTTTTGCCATCAATGTCTTAAATTGTGAATTGACATGATCAGAATAGAACTCAGGATACCATGAGTAGGAAACCAATATGCAAGCTCCGAATCCATGAGTTACCTTCAATTGGTACAACTCTCAGTTAATTGTACAATTAGTTCCTGCAATATGCACAAATGGAAGGTCACTGCTTGCAAGATCATCATTCTGGCGTCGCCCAAGCCTTCACAAATATCATTCATCTTATTTAGCAACATAGAAATTTGATCTTCCTGTTTACAACATAATGTATTTGCCACATTTGCAAATTTGGGGTTTAAAATATGTTATACCAAGCTTTTACCTCAAATAGAGCCAAATCCACAAAACAGTGACCAGGAGGGATGCACAACAAGATCCTTCCAAAGGTCTTCCCTGCTTCACATTCATTCCTCAGTCCCCTCACTACCACTATACAATTTGTTACATCTACAAAAGAATTGTCAGGTATTTGGAAGGAAATATAATCTGAAGCAAATTCAAAGTCATCCTGCAGAGCTAGACAGAGAATGATTAGCATGAAAAAGCATTTGTACTATGCACATGTGGATCTCTGGTTAATAAATGTAGTTTCAGATTAAAGGTATGTATGTCATTCTAAGCAACCCTTATAATGTCTTATCCAAAAATAGTTCAACTTCATGTCTAAAATTTAGTAATTTAGTGTCACTAAAGACATGATACCACACATGATGAGAGAGGCAAGATATTACAATGGCTGCAAACAGAAGATATCTAGAAAGGTAGAGAAATCACAAGAAAGATTGTAACAGGCATACCGACTTCATGACATATGAGAGCACCCTTATGAATTGCTGAACCTTTACATGCAGCATTCCAGCCTTTTCTATTGCATTATCCACCAGAGTCTCATCCAAACCAATACCTAGGTAATGAGAACACCATCTTGAAAGACCCCTGAGCTCACCCATTCTAAAGCCAATAATTTCTACAGTAGGCTGTTATGTAAATAACAATACTTCAGTATCTTAACCCCATATGTCAAATATCATCTCTTATTGAGAAAATTGACACACTCGTGAGGGATAAAAATAGCATTTATCTGCTGAACCATCGAAGTTAAAAGTTTATGAAAGAAAATGTTTAACACAGTAAATGGTCATTACAAGCCATCTTCATCTTCTGCACTGTGTTTGAACTAAACGACATACTCTAGAGTCTCTGACAAATAAAAGTCATACTGGAAAATTCATTAAAGAAATGGAGCCTAGTCTACTATCCAATTCATGCAAGCAGGATAGAAGTTTGGAATGTTCATGCGAATTATCAAGTCCTGCCCAAAGTCGCTAAGAGAGAGAGAGAGAGAGAGAGAGAGAGAGAGAGAGAGAGAGAGAGAGGGGGGCATTTATGTGATAGTTGTGAGCTGTAAGCACAATATTGACAGGAAATGCTAGTGTGTTCAAGGAGACAGCCCCTAGCCCTTCTGGTGTTAGCTAGGGTAAGGTTAACTTCTTTACAATATTCAAATATCAAACCGCATCTCTATCCAACGGCTTCAGGAAGGGTAACTTCTTTACAACATTCATATATCAAACCGCATCTCTACAGGAGGTACTTGATTCAAAACTCTCCATGCTGCCAATTTGCCTCCCCAATTATCAAATGTTTACACTTCAATCTAAAGAAAAGTCCCAGCTTACAAAAGACCATTTAAACAGTAAGCCACATCTTTATTTCATAGCTTAATCTTTTTATCACTTGTCAATTTTTCCACAAAATTCTACACCATCATGAATGCACATTTTGAATAGACAAAAGGAGAAAGAAGCCCTAAAGCATTGATTGGCAGTACCATGGAGTTAAAGAGAGTTCATAACCCTTGGCAATAAAGAAATAGGCAGGCGTTTAAAAATGAGGAAAGCTCTATAGGTGATGTAAAAGATATTGGCTTACCACCTTATCTTTTTCACATTGTGGTGGCAGTTCTTTGGACACCAAGTCTTTTTTAAATTTTTAAGGTAAACATGAGCTTATAGGTGGTAATTAGTAAATAGGAGGCATCCCCTTGATTACTACTATAGTGAGAAATGACGTTTCTAGTTACATATTTCAAGGTTATACTCTGCTGTATAACCTTGAAATATGTAACTAGAAACGTCATTTCTCACTATAGTAGTAATCAAGAAAAATATGTAGCATGCACATGAGAGTCACTGTACCCAGGAGAAGCACAGGATTTGATCTAGTTAACAACAGCCCTATAGTGTGCATGTACATGTGTGCACACCTGTGTAAGCACATGCTCACATGCATGTGCACGCCAAAGCACATGTTCACAACACACAAAAATGGCCATATAAATGGAGAGAGATCTGGCAGGGGAATAAATTGGCAATATATTTTCTCTAGATAACAGAGGATTTTATTGAGAGAAAAAGTTCCAGTACATCAGTATATAAGAGAACAAAACAAAAGAAAAACAAACAAAAATGAAGCATTAGAAGATATACAGAATCAGAACATGATTCTGAAAGCCAGTTAAAAGGTACCAACACAGAAGCAACCAAAGATTCCAAACCCTACATTTTGTTGCTTTCTTTCCTAAGGCATCCCATGAGACAAAGGCGCCGCACTTCAGAACTTCTTAGAAATTGATCCTCCTAATTAGGCATGCCAACAGTTAAGAAACTGGATGTTTAGGCAAGAACCAAACCACCTTAGACAAGCTGAAGATTTGATGTAAAAGCTTGGAAGCGAAGTCAGAAAAGAAGAAGGAGATGATCAACATTTTCCTATAAAAGTTTTCACACACAACTCCATTCTATGAAAAGTCAAATTCTGTTTCCTGAGATTCTCAATAGTAAGAATCTCATTCCAATTTGGTGTGCATTTATTATGAAACTCACACTCCCAAGTAATGGAATTTGATTCTCACATATTGGTGTTGTATGTGTAAGCATTTGGGTGAAATGTCAAGGAACAAGGAAACTTTGGTTGCAGATTGTTATCATTTAAACAACAAAATGATCATTTGCGACATTGACTTTATGGGCCAAGCCCAAGATTAGGAGTTCGAAGCTTTTGCCTGTCTTCTTTTACATCTTGCATAATTCAAAGATTTCTGATGCTTTTAAGGATGCTTTTACCTGGAACAAGGGAAGAGATGGAATCTTTTCTGTAAAGTCTTACTACAAGCTGCTTGATAGGGAGATTTGTGAATAGAACAGATTTTCATTAGAAATCGATTTGGAAAGTGAGATTCCAATAGAGTTTCTCTTTTTGCTTGGGAAGCAACCTGGGAACAAATCCTTACTTTAGAAATGAGGCAAAGTACTGGTTAATAGGTGTCTCCTCAGCAAGAGGAGATAGTGCGTGCGGCATCTCCTCCTTCATTTTGTTCTTGGACGAGAATGGTTTGGACAGATTCCTATGCATGCACCATGTTTTCTTGGGCTATCAGATGTTTTATTGAGCAAGAACTTTGGGCATGGTAGGACATTTGTTTACAGCACAACAATACTCAATTCCCCTGTGTCTTTTGGCTGATTTGGAAGGAGCGAAACAAGAGAGCTTCCGATGGAGAGAAATCTTCCATTCTATTTTATTGAAATCTGGCTTAAAGTCACACACTTTTGGTATAGGGCAAACTTGCATATAGGATGTAAATGCCTTGGTTGATTAGTCAATGATTTTCTGGTATTTGAGCTCCCTTTAGGTTTTGGGAGTTGATTTGTATATGGCTTTAGTTTTTTGGGCTCCTTTTGTATATGGGTTGCACCCCCTTGGTGCCCTACAGGTGAAATATATAATCTATAAAAAGAAACTTAACACTTTCCTGAGGATTTTAAGTTATTCAAATTACATATTGTTCCAACACATGTTAACACATGTTATCTCATCATATAGTTTCAAGTACCAACATCAACATCTCACATATGATTTTGTCGCTAATCAGCATAACCATCACCCACATGGGCAAAAACACTCTATTAACTCACAGTTGTAATTCCTTTTGCGAGTAAGATCATTGTGATAAAAGGGTGCCACTACTATTGAAAGTCAAGATCAAAAAAGTTCAAGAGAAACTTTGGATCCATAGAGCTACCAACACACTACCAAAAAAGGAGGAATACTAGGGACAAAGAGAAGTATACAAAACTGATTTGAAGAGGAAAAATGCGAGTATAATGCATAAGAAGGTCACAAACAGCTAATACGAATCTATCTGGCATGCGACTTAGTAAAAGCAATTTCAATACTAGGGCTTAACATCCTCATCATTATTTTGCCAAAAAAGATGCGGTATATCAAAAATCGTGATCTAAAGATATGCTACAAAATAATAATATAAAATAATCAATTCTCACATCTAAGCGCTAAACAAATGATTGCGAATATAGGCTCTCATAACCGTTGTTAAGCATCATAGATTAGATCCATGTAGGCTTAATTCACTGTCATCCGAGCACCCACCAGTTAGTTTTCTGCTCTTTTTTTTATTTAAAATTTCTGAGTTTTCATTCTCATCCTTAGCTTGTTGACCTTAAACATAACACAAGAAAGAAGAGTTTCGGTTACTACATTGAGTTCAATGAGTGGAATTTGGTAATATAAACAAGTCTAACTTCCCCTAGGCTCTAATAGTAATATCAGTGGGTAAAAAGAGTTGAATATGATTCTCTGGTACAAAAATTGACTCTCGCAATTAAGAGGGGATATATGCTAAGATTGAAACGAGCATTAAACTCTTTCCTTTTAAATTGAGAACATATCTCTACACCTGCTAATTATAATGTGAATGAATCGAACATTCTATATCTAAATCTCCATGTACAGTACACTTAAAGCTCAAACTTAGATCAAGTTCAAGTTTCGAACCAATGATTAATGACCAACAATTTTCATTATACGTATATAGGAGAAATTGCCAACTTGTTGATCAGACCCAAATCAGATTTTACTTTGCCCTTTCCAGCCACCTAATGTTGGCAATTCATATCATTTCATATGATATGTTCATATGAAGAATCAACATCAGGATGTTCTGAAAAATATGGCATGTCTCCAGATGTGCAAAGCATAATTTACTGCAACAAATTCCTATCTCTGTCTAATCACATCCAAGACTGTTCTCTAAGATGCATGAAACTTAATTATTTGGGAAAAAGGCCAAATGCAAAGATAATAACGTGTACCTGCAGATGATTGAGGACAACCAGCAGAAGTTCTTTTCCAGCACCACAAACAACTATTGATACATGCTTCATACATTATCACTAAACAAACTAGGAAACTAAGATTTTAAAAACCAATTGAAAAAGCTGAGGTCCTACAGCAACATTAGAGCTTAAAAAATAAGCCATACCACTTCACCCAGAGAATTAACAAGAAACTGATGGACTGCAAGAGTGGTACTAGCACCGTCAAGAAGAGTCAAAAATTCCTCCAGAAAAGAAGAGTCGAGAAGCAAACGAAAACAATTAAATGAAGAAAATTGAAATGCCATCTACTGCTCTGTATTAATAGTACCACTTGCCATGGTCACTAACGAGGTTTGATAGCAAATCAAACCTCTCATTAAGTATGTTAAAAGCATCAGTCCATTGCTTATGCATGACTGATAATGATGTCCAGATGACATGAAGTAAAATGTTCAAAGCCTGTTGAGCGACTTGATGAAGTTTATTTTTTTTGTAGACAGAAAGAGATTGATAATCTGAGGAGGCATTCGGCTGATAAAGATTCTCAAAAGTCCGTTCTGATTTCAATTTGAGAATTAAAACAGACCAGCAAATGCATTGGGTGACACTCTGAAAGCAATTGATGAATAAAAGGAAAACTACTCTCAAAATCAAATCACAAACTGAAGTTGACATTTTAGTATTCTCATTCCACCGCAAACATGGATACTTGGAATAACTAAGCCTGTTTTCGGAATGTGATGCAACCAGAGCATATTCTCAGAATTTTCATCCCCAATGACATGTATTATTTTCATTGAACAAATATTTTGTCAAAAAAAAAAATCAAAAACAGTTTCTATGACAATGGAAACTAAAGGTGCTTTCTAAAACTATGTAGGCCTTATACAGTTGAGAACAAGAACGACATGTGAAGCATGCAACGACGTTTAAAATTTTGCAACAAATTTGTCTCACAACTTTCAACATCTGAACTAAATAAATTTCTAGAGGTTTTTACTGAAAGCTACTATGAAAATTATAGGTTGGCTTCGAAGCATGAGGCATCCTGTTGTTCAGCTTATGGCGACTCTCGAAAGTTAACTCAAGCATTAAATATTATCAGCAGGAAAGTTCTTCCATCATGTAAATTTCAAAGTTATTTCTAAGAAAACTGCCCTGAAATTGCTCTACCTTAACTATCCATTTCTTTTTAAAGGATGATGATAATATCCTTAGTTAATAAGCGTTTTACTTTCCTTATGACCAAACAAAGCTAGATACCACCGAAACAAATATCAGTTCACATGAACAACCTTAATATAATCGTAATATCAAGTACAATCACCACCACATAAACTAGAATAGAATCTAGATTTCCACGCTTATCACCTTCATTCACTCTTGGTTTTTCCTGTAAAACCAACTCCCTCAGACCAACTCCTCCTCATCTTCTCATATAAGACTTCCAAGCACTTCACACACAACCATTCGAATAGAACATCATCTTCTCATATAAGACTTCCAAGCACTTCACACAACTGAATAGAACAAAGAAAGAGCTTTCTCGATTTGAAGCAATTACCTGCTGTATCTCAATGAGAGAGACCCATGACTTCTTGCATCCACCGCCTTCGAAGTCATCCGTGACCATGGCCAGCAAACCCTTCTCCAGATTCCACTCCGCCATCTCTAGAAAGAACGGGCAAACGGGGAGCGGAACCTGAGAAGCCAAAGCGGGCCGTCAGAACTGAAGGATGAAACGGAAGCGCGCGCCATTGGAACAGAGCTGGTATGCTCTGTCTGATAGTCGGAGGAAGGCGGGGGCGGATCTTTTTCTTTTTCTTTTTTTTTTTTGAAAAAATTTGAAAATTGAGATGTCATTTTCTTTTTCCCTCTCTTGCTTCTTTTAAGGACGTGTTTAACGTTGGAATATGAATCTTTCTAATTTTTATTTCTTGACAAAAAATCTTGTGAATTATTAGGTTAATTTTCACAATTACGGCCCGATGCGAAACAAAGGAAACCCTCCTTCGACTCTATTCTCCTATCAATTTCGTTTCATTTTCTTGTTTCATTTTTGTATTCTATATCTCTCATTTTCTCGTGTCAAAGAGGTCGTAAGTTCTTTAGAATGTGCATGATTATCTACCGACCAGTCCTGAAAAGCACCAGGCTTTGTTATAATCTTCGTTGTTCCAGTGGAAGAAAGTTTACAATGCTCGATACTGAAAAGATTGATCGAATCAATGGTCAGTCATCTTCGGAGAGTACCCACTGGTTTGTTCTTTGAAATTCCTTACAAGAGCGGTGGGAGTCAAGGAGTTTCCTTTCACGTTTGTCTCCATTTTTGCCAAGCAAATGAATATTGATGAGACTGAAGCATATGCTACGAATACGTCACCGTATACCTCATGTTCATTCATTTTTTGCATTGCCTACACCTGGTATGAACTTTTGATAATTGTTCTACAAATTATCCAGAAATAAAATCGCAAAAATTCTCAAAACGAACAAAAGGGCAAAAAAAAAAAAAAAGTTCCAGGCAGAACAACACAGCAACGCGAAAAAAGAAAAGAAAAAGAAGATGAAAAAATGAAGGAGAAAAGCAGCTCATTGAAAAAAATCGTCAAGTTTAGGCATTTCTTTTACACAATGTTATTGCTTTACAAACTTTTCTCTTTTTGTTGCGAACAAGAATTTTGATCAAGTGGGTTCTGCTGTTGTGGACAAAAACGATGTGCTCCTGCACGCTAACGTGCTTCGTCGTTAATTAAGAAAAAAAAGAAGAGGAAAATCTATAAGTTAAGCACCAATCGAGTGGTCTGCCCATACGTGTTTTGATCTTCGGATTACATGTAGCCCGCATGTACGCTTGTGCGTTGAGATCATATGAGGTTCTTGATGGATCAAATCGCTGTGTTTTTATCTATTGGTAAGTGTGACACATGTCTATAGCTCTAGATTTTCGATCGAACAAATAAAGCCAAGATTGATTCCAGAATAGTGATCTATATTGAATTGCCAACTAAAATCATTCACGGAAAAAGCTAATGATTTGGAATAAATTTTTTCAAAAAATAATTGCTTATACAGTTACAAAAATGAACGAACGCAAGAAATTCTTGTCGAGCACGAAAATGTTTGGATAATTGAGACATATTTCATTGGTCGGTTATTTCAAATAATACAAGTGATTATTTTTAGAAATGTATTTTTCAAATTATTTATCTTTCCGTGGAACAAAAGGAGCCTCAGCTCATGTAATCTACAAATAATGTCATATATGGTACGATGTGTTCAGGTTTGTCTAAAAAACAATATTGTTTAATTCGAGCCCACATGTTCAATGGTAATCCCATTGCACACCCCAACAAAACAAAGTGCCCTGACATGAGGACAAATGAGACATCATACCAATGTGAATGTAGTGGTGGATTTAGTTGTTGAAATTGTAATTTGGAAAAAAAAGCAATGTGATTATTCTCATTTATTTTTGAATTTTAAAAAATATGCTAATGAATTATTCAAATCAGCATCTCACAAAAGCGAACATTCACGAATGCTTAACATGTCGAAATGATAAGCCAAGCCCGAAAATATGGCCTAGTCATTTGCCATCACCACCCAACTTCTAGACAGTCGACTGGATAGTGATAACTCTATAAAAATAGAGTTATTTGACCTATTTTAGGCAACAATTAATGCATTATCTATGAGAAAATATTTGGATTTCCTTCTGATTATTTAAATTTTCTTTGTTTATGCAGAATAATGAAATATGGAGAAGATAAGGAAAAGAATGGCAATTATCGTGAATTCAAATAAAAGCGAAGGAAGATGGATATCAAATCAGGAAATTCTTGATTTTGTTTCGATGTTATCTCAAGCATTGAGAGATAGATATTTTAGATTTTCTATAAATAGGAAGAGAGAGCAGCTAGGGTTTTTTTTAGCTAGATCGTTTTCCATTGTTCGAGAGTTTTTCAAGTATTTTGAAGAAAAGACAAAAGTGGTGACAGAATTCTTGTTCTTTGATTCAAGATGCTGGGTTTGATTTATATTTATATTTTTATTTCTTATTCTACTATGTTCTAATTTTCTTTTGTTAGAGCTACGATGTAGCCTAACCATGATGATGTGACTTTCATGATTTTTATGTTCTACAATTGATTTCATTCATGTGAGTTATTTATTATTGCGTTTAATGCTTTTGAGTGACTGGCCACCACTTGAATGATCTGATGTGCATGTTTGAGACTGAGAGGTGATTATATGCAATTGCTCATCATAATATATAACCATGAATTAAACGTGGATAGAAATATACCGCGTTATTTGTGTAGCTTTCGGTGATAAGGTGATCCAAAAGACTAATTGTAAACCGGAAATATTCATAGTTTTCAATGCACTCATGTTTATCTTAATTCATATAGAGATATAGTGGATTAATAAGCTGAGTAGGTTTGCTATACCTAGAGATATGATAGTAAATAGATTAGGAAATTCCGCTATCACATGTTTGATATCGTTCTTGTATTCATAACAATATGAAATTCATATCTAGTGGTTACGGTGAAATCGGATGCTCTAACATATTTATCTGATCGATTTTACTGCATTTAGTCTACAAATTTCCTCTTTAACTCATTCTTAATTATATTTTGATTTGTTAGATAAATTTTAGAATTAATCTATTTTAGTATTTAATTAGTTTATTAATCATCAATCTCCGTGGGACGATACTTTATCTCATCATTATATTACTTGTTCGATACGTACACTTGCGTTTAGAATTTTACGAACAGATAGAAATACTCTCACTAAGTCATTTGCTATCATTCGCCCAAAATCCAACCACTTTCTATGCACTTTTATTTTTTTTGTTTCCCAATTTGTGATGATTGCGTATCAAACTTTAATGTACATGATCATTCTCTAGCCAAGTGGCGAACGTCATTCATGTCTATGTTTATCCTCATGACACTTTTGGATGGATCACTAAGTCTTGTTACCAAAAAATGTGCAGGCCATGTTTGATCTAGCCATTCTTCATATCTGTAATGCAGAAGAATTCTGCCCACTGCAAAACTTCATGTGCTTGGCTCGGCATCTAAAGAGCATGGAGATCATTGGTTCATAGCTTGTTCCTTCGATGGCGATGGATGTAAGCTCACCATGCCAATGCTGCTTTTACCAAGAGATGCATCCTGCTAGAGAAGGTGGTCATTAACGTCAAGGCCAATGGAAGATGCCAATCAAAATCTCTCAATCTTTGCCACGGCTAGTTCTGCCCTAGATGCAATCTTACCAGTAAAGTCTCGCTGCAAACTGCCTCATAGGGAGGAAGTGGGTGGACAAGAATGGTTTGGACAGTTTCCTATGCTTGCACCAAATTATCTTTGGGTTATTGGAGCTTCTATGGAGCAAGAAACTTAGTATTCTTGCCATTGGCATCCTTTTAAAAAAAAGAAAAAAAGGAAAAAGACAACCCAGAAGCTCAACATTGAACTAAATGAGCTACATCAATTTTCATAACAAATTATTTCCTATCAATCATGTTCAATTTTCCATCTAAAATATCTCATCTTAAAGTGAAAATTACCTGTTCTAGGTAAAGGGCATAGGATTTTGATATCGACTTTAAGTAGTCAACCGAGTCAAGACATTGTGATCAAATCATCATTGACACTTCAGAAACTCGTACGTAGATCTGAAAAACCTCCCAAATAGGAAACCATATTCCACACTAATAGATCTAATGATAGGCGGTGGGTCCAAGGGAGTCCCATTTGGGAGAGTCCCAACAAGGAATTATAACTATTAAGGACTTGCTCCATGAAACTAAAGAGACAACCGATAGGAACCTTAATGATACTGATTAGAACAATTCTCCAGCACGTGTTTCTAGACTAATCAAATGTCTGTTGAAAAGTTCATCATGTTTTCGCGTTGAAACAGTACTAAACCAAAACATGCAGGAAAGTTCAGAGTACCTAAAATTCTAAATCTTCTAATAGCTACACACCCACGGAGAGAACTATCTACACACAAGCATAGACACTCACAGAACACTTTCCCCAACCGATGGTTGTATAGGCTCTCTTAATCTCCCAAGAAAAGAGCAGAAACTCAAAAGTCTAAAACAAAAGCAGAAAGTCTGTACAGCAGGCTAACCCAGACAGACACCAAATTCTCCTTTAAGTGCTTCAACTGCAGTATAGGTAGAAGGAGCACTCAGGGCAAACAACAAAAGCTTCGGATAATTGTACTGTATTGAAGTCGGAGGTGTCATCTCTGAAGTGACCAGTAGAAGTGAAATCTAGAACTTTTACAAGAATAACTTTACCTAGTATAGTTGTTTAATTGACCAGTCCATTACTTTCAGGCAATACTGATTTCTGCCATCAGATCCATTTATTAAGAAAAACTGCTCTATGGAAGCAAGAAAGGAAAGAAGTAGTCATTGACTGAATCTGATAGACTATACTGCTAAATATATGATCTGCACAGACAGGAGGCTTACAACATTTCCAATTGGAAAGACACCAAATATGCTAAAGCACAAAACCCCATCTTCATCTCCACTGCAAAGGATATTGAAACTTTGCTTTGAAGAATTTGAGAGCACTACGAATGAATCTTGACCATTGTCAGTTAAACCAGTTTCTCCAGGTACTAGTCCAGGCATGCAAGGAGCTCTTGGAGCTAGAGGGAAGAAAAGAGTAGTGCAATCTTCAAATGCCAAAGCGTTGCCAGAAGTGTCCTATTAAAAAATGGATAATTATCTTTCCAATTGGCCAAAAAGAAGAAGAAGAAGAAGAAGAAGAAGAAGAAGAAGGTAAATATAACAAGAGATTAAGGTTAAGGAGTCAACAATCAACAAATCAACAACTCACATTTGACACCAAACATAAGTTTTCAAAAAACCTTCCACAAACCCATATTGAAGCTGTTGAATAAAATCCTAAGTTTGAGAAAAGAAATATTTTAGTAGACCAGACTAAAATAACTACTTAACTGCAAACAAAGCATTAGATAGAACATGAAAGGTCTAAACAATAAAAAAAAAAAAATACCACAGTATGTATAACTGCTGCAAGCACTAGCAGATAACAAGCAGCATGATGCATATCCACGGTTCCATAAAGACAGATAGATTGGTAAGATAACATTCATATGTAAAAATAAGATCTTCAAAGCAAAACATAATACATGAAGTGGATAATGATTAGTAAATTGGTAAGACATCGCAAAGAAACTTTATGGCAGCAGCATCAGCCAAGTTCTGAGCAATTGTACCCATGACCAAACAGCTAGCTTAATGAATAACTGGTAATCTACAAACTTTTCCACCCACAAGCATAATTAAGGCACATACAAATTCTATCATTTAGGAATCACCCGAACTATTACCTTCCTAATATGACCGAATTGGACATATGTCACTTTAAATAATAGAAAGAAACTAATAATTTGATGAAAATGAGCGTGCCATGGATGACTGCTTCTATATGCAGTCTCAGTCATCTTTGGATAGGAATGAACGATTCAATCTAATAAGTTAAATGGGTATATATAAGATACAAGATATCATGATATCATCTACTGAGGACTTTGTAAGTTTACGGCTATTCTTCTTAAAAATTATATGACATTGACAAAGATATGCATATTGCATGTATTGTACAAGTTATAAATGCTGTGCCGGTCATGTTTGGATTGGAATGAACCATTCACTTTAATTAGTTAAATGGGCTATTCATCTCTTGTCGTTTGTAGACCTATTTAACAAAGGGGGCATGTTCGAAAAGAGTGTTCTAATAAGATCTGTTAAGGCTTTTGTGCTCAGATTGACCTAACTAGCAGTCCACTGTTCATTTGACATTGGCAGACAGGACCCATAAACATGGATTGCCATCTCTATTAGCAGCTAAATGTTTGTTGAGCAAGCTTGCTGTTTGCAATGCATCATGTGGCTTTTGAGCAATTCAGAATCTTTCCCAAGAGAGATTAGAGAAGAACACATTCTGAAGATAAGGGATTCTTGCAGTGAAACTGCACCATCTTCTAGTCCCAAGACAACTACTTTGCCATCAGGATGCCAGCATAATGATGTTATACATTTACCTAGAGTACATTAGAATAGTTAGATAATCCAGTATAATGACATACAATGGAATGTGCAAAGAAAAGTGATTTCATAAACAACAACAACAACAAAAACACAGAGAGAGAGAGAGAGAGAGAGAGAGAGAGAGAGAGGGGGGGTGGAGAGAGAGAGGGAGAGAGACAGAGAGGATGAATAATTTGCTCACCATAAAATTAATAGACTAAGAGGAAAGACAGAGAACACACATAAACCGAGAAAATGATAATCAAAATTTGGGAAGTAAGGCAAACATCATAACAGTACACATTATATCTGACAGGGATATTGGTAGCTTGACATGGGATTTCTTTGGGCTAGTAGATCATCTAAAGCTAGGGAATCTATATCTTTTTGGCAGCCTTCAATATATTATCTCAATCCAGGAACGAATCTTATCGTTCAGCTTTGGAACCTCGAGGTGGAGTGTAACCATGAAAGCATACGTCAAGCAAGGATCACAAGTGTACAAGTATCTACAACTTATCTCAACAGAAACCGCTCAAGGATTGGTTCAAGAAGCACTCGACAACATGTTTTTCATATCAAGAAGGCAACATGATGCATGCAGCATTCAGATGTTTCTGGAGAAAATATACCACCTCTCTAAATTTTTCCAGTGAGAATAGATTACAAAAACTACCAAGGCTAGGCATCTGATCCCAAGCTCTTACGAATTTGAATTACCAAAAGATAAAGTCATACAAGAACTTAACATACTTGGATGCAGCTCTGCCTACCCTCCTAGTCTTTTTGCTTTCTCCAACTCCTCCCTCCATGTATACATGTATGCAGCATAGCTTGAGATATATTTATTCACAAGTAAGTTAAATTCCCAACAACAAACTTGATTGATCAAAATGATGTGACGAAATGCCCCTTTGTAATCAGAAGAAGATAAATTAACTTCAAGTGCTACAAATTGTGCGAAACTTTCCTGACTAGACTCTACATTTTAACAATACAGAATGTGAGAAATCCTTGTAGGGAATGCTCAATCTGTACAAGAAGAGGAAGAAGAGGAGCCAGAAGTAATATTATGCTCAATCAGTACAAGAAGAGGAAGAGCGGAGCCATAAGTAATATTACATCATGAGAGTCACTAACAGAAATTGAAGGAAAATATATAGATGCCCGGTGGCATTGAGATAGTATTTTGCAGGGGTTAAACCTGCCAACTCCAAGTGGGCATCAAGCATTTCTACATTGGACATAACTAGTCTATCTAGCATAAACGACATCCCCTCCAATTCAAGTTCTTCATCTTCATGAACACTTTGACTGGTGTACTGGAAAGGGCAAAAAGATGGCAATACAGGAGTGGGGTACACTTCCAGTTGGTCTAGATGATTGTCAGTTATGTTATGGAAATCTCCAAAGGCACCAATCTTATCTAGAAGTTGATAGAAATCTATCGCGCCTGTAAATTAAAATCCCTTCATTCAACTAGTATCAGCTTGGGATTCTTTATTTCCAACTATGTCATCTCCAAATTTTCCCTCCCATTAACATCATTCACTCTTCATTTCTGTGTAAAACACCAACTCCTTAGTTTGATGTCTATGTTCTCATTTAGAATTCCAAGCACTTAACCTCTATATTCACTAACTCTCCATCAAATGCAATTTGAACTGGATTGGCAATTGAAGTGATTTATTTGGGGAAAAGGACCGTAGCACATTTAACGAAAAGCAAATGGGGAATAAGGCCAATGTGCATGCAGAGTCAGAACTTGCAATTGGGCAAAGAAAATGGCACACCTTGTACCTCTGCCGCAAGTGATAAAACCTAAGCACATTAAAAAATTTAAAGGCAAAAGAATAAGATAATTTACTCTTCCTTCCAAATACAGTTTAAAGAACCCAGCAAGTGTATGCTTTGAGAACACTTTTGGTTTCCACCTATATGACAAATTGAGTGATGCTAAAGCTTTTGAGTTTGGAATAGTAGAACTTATATACTAATTCTAGTCAACAACTGCTTTTTCAGTCTTTAAAAAACAGGACACAACAACTTTTCATTAATAATTTACTATGATCTTTGGAATGATGGTTATGCACTACTGAGCAGGAAAAAGAATGACCCCAAACCAGCTGCCTTTTCTTTGGTCTTTCGGTAGTTATTCTAAAGGCACTATGTGTATTTGCACCAGTGGCCATCAGGCAGAGTAGAAAACGATGTAAACCAGAGTCCTGGAGCTAAAGTTTGGAATGAATTTCCTTAACTCGAGGAAGAGGGAACAATGAATTATCCATAAGTATGAACCAAACGAGTTAAATTTGAAATAAAAAATAATCTGCGCAGCTGAAGGCACCAACTACCAATCAAAAGCTTAGTCGCGTTATGTAGCTTCTGAAGCAGTCCCTCAACCAAGCTGCAATACCCTCTGTAAGAGTTGAACCGATTTTGAACAAAACAATCAGATGGCCTTCCAAAATCCTCGCCTCTCATAAAAAAGTTCGACTCTGCTTCAATCAAGGATTGAGACTTCCGTTACCAGCTGCCTCAACATACCAGAAAATCCTCTCAAACAGCAACAGAGGACTTGAAATCTCCCAGGGGAAACCCTCATCAAGTGCATCCCGAAAGCAGCCATTGACCGCAATTTCCCTCAAAGTTCTCGAACAAACCTTGATGGTTCGCTTTATACCGTAGCATCCTTCCAAACTAAGGTCCTCGAGAACAGGGCTGCCATTCGACATCTCACGCATCACCTCCGAGTTACAGATGGACAGGGACCTAAGATTAATCCAAGCGATACTTCTACTCAACGAGAAGCAACAGAGCCCCGAGTGCAGGTTCACCAAACGAAGAGCATCCATAAAAGGAGCCCCGGTACTGCGAAATGGCCAGCCATCTCGCACAACCTCTTAGTCGCATCGACTGAGAGGTCCTCGACACGGCAGTCGACAGCAAAGCGAAGCCACGGACTGAGCTCAGGCGCGTAACGGTCGAGAAAATCGACGTCGATGTGGAGCTTCCTCACCTTGGGCAACGCCTAGAGGATCAAGACGCCGTCCACGGACGGGGAGGCGTTCTGCCAGGGGAAGGAGAAGACGAGGTCCGAGGCGGCGGTCCAGACGGATCGCCACCGCTTCGACAAAAACGCACGTGCGATCGGCATCGACGAGAGGAGGAGGAGGTCGGTGATCGCTTCTTCTTCGCCATGTGGGGATCGACGACCGAACGGAGGAACCGGAAGGAGAGCTTCCTCCGATTTGAGGGTTCATTTCACTCGGACTTAAGTTTCTAGCTTCCCGTACAGAGACACGTGTCGCTCGATGGAGAGGCAACCACTTTCCCGCGCCTACGAGCCCATGATGATGGGCCTCGCGCGTCTTGAATGGCCGAGTACCGAACCTTCATTTTTTCAATCCAAGCTCGTCTGACATCTGAAAAAATCGTCATTCATATAATAATCGAGTATGAACAAGATCGAGTAGGCGAACATAAGCGAGCTTGAGCCCGTGAAATGAAGTGTTTGCTTGATTATGTTTGATTTGTGATATCACGCTCGAGGGCTCCACTTATGTAGAGATAGATATAAATAATTAGCGAAACTTTACAAATATCAATAAAAAAGCAGATAAAATAAAAATTACTCATAACTAACTTTTATGAGATAATTCTTTAGCTTAAATTACATTCATGATCAAGTATGATATTTCATGAGCTTGAAAAATTGTCGATGAATGCTTCAATATCTTGAATTACAATGGCTTGAATGCAAGAAATGACAACCCAAGCAATTCATAAATCTCACCACTCTCATGGACATGTTATTCTCTTATTTTCAAATTGGCTGAAAAGAATGCAACTAGAGAAACTTTCCTCGCCTCACCATCCTCCCAAATGCAAGGCTACTGGCATCCACATTTTGTGTCTCCATTTAGATGGTGACTCCATGATTCTACTAATTAAGATTATTGAGCTTATGGCTCGAGTTCTAGCCAAATCGAATTTATGTCGGAGCCCAAAAATTAAAATAAGTTAGAGACGCGTTAGGAGGTATTGTGGGTCTTTGGTGGAGCTATGTTGAGAGGACTGGGAGACTGGGCCATGCCGCCTACTGGCCACATGATAGTCATTAGGTATTGGCCGAGCTCTTAGTAGGTCCCTTTAGATGCCCGAATAACTTGTATAGTCAATATCCGACATTTTGTTTGTTACGCGAAACAAAAAATGCTAACCA
The DNA here is from genome assembly GCA_017140165.1 of Eucalyptus shirleyi. Classification (NCBI taxonomy): domain Eukaryota; kingdom Viridiplantae; phylum Streptophyta; class Magnoliopsida; order Myrtales; family Myrtaceae; genus Eucalyptus; species Eucalyptus shirleyi. The sequence goes on from CM029450.1 coordinate 43,852,469, forward strand.
AATACGTTCTCCAATGCAAAACTTGGAAATTCGATCTTCATGAATATCGAATTTTTTAATTTGGGTGGAATAGGTTGATTTGTCCTTCCTATTGAAAAAATTAGAGGTATTCGTAACATTTTGAAAGTGGAAAACAAATCGAATCAAAGCTAAGAATTGCATTTGGTTGGCTTCGGAAGATACCATGAAAAGAGGTCCAGGAAGATTCTACTAAGCAAAAATCCGAAAATTGTTCGGTGCAGGTAAAGTACAAATAGCATTGGTAAATATGAAAACTAGTTGACAACTAAATTTTGAATGATAACTTATTCAGTTGGTAGCATTTTGGTAAGTTACCAAAATTTTTCAGAAAATATCAACAACTATTAGAACTTTTTTTTTTTTATATTACTATTGACATCCAAATAATCCTAATGGTTAAAGTTAGAAAAATTCAAGATTCAAGATCCCGATCGTGGCGACACTCATTTCTTAACTTGAAAAAAATTAGATTTGTATCAGTAGTACTTTAATTGCATATAGGTGTTAATTCAACATAAGCGTGTAGGAATAGGCGTTTAGATTTCAAGTTTTCATAGAAATGGCTTAAAATCCTTTTTTTTTTTTGGTCAAATCAAAGAATCTACCTTTGATTGAAAAAAAAAATATTTCAATAGTTTTTAATTCTTTTTAGACATTTGATTTAGAAATAGTGAAATTTAAGTACCTACAATCAAATCAAAGAAATATCAATTTCAAGAATCGAGTAACCAGTTAGAACACCATATTTGTTATCATGGAATTTGAGCTCACACCTTTCAAGATCGCGTCACATGGTGCAATTACACAAAACTCTGTTGGAGAATGAAATCTGTTCTTTTCTCATATTGGAAGGGGTCCTTTTTTTTCTTCTTTTGGCTTCTTTTTATGTTCAAGAGGGAGGCGCCACAAGTTAAAGAAAAGGGAGAAAAGAGAGAAAAATAAGGAGGATTGACTCTCCATGAGCGCTGTGTATACATCTTCACCGTCGCCCCATCACATCCGACCTCATCCTCATCACCGCAAGCTGCATCCATTGTTCTTGGACTTCATTCTCTTGAGGAGTTGGAGCAATAGTGGCCGCTGCCCATTCCGACGACTGAAACCCACGCCATCACTTCGATGAGCCTCTCCATCACTCCTCTCGACTCCATTAGTTGCCAAGCCAGTTGCCCTCGCTATTCCCGAGCCGCCCTTTCCTGCTTCACTATTGCTCCCTGCCTTCCCATCGTGAAAACTGAAGAGCCCAGATCTTGTCCGAAGACTCCCTCGTTGGTCGTTGTTCTGTTCATAAATAGCTGTAAAGGTTCCAATCGCCGGTTGCGAGTGCCCATCGTAGACTACTTACACCACTGATAAACTAGGCTTTCCCGCTGCCTTCAATGGTGGTCATCGATGAGGAGCCACTCAAAACCTGACAGTCCGAGGGTTAATTTTTGAGCTTGAGTATTCCGGTTGGTTTATCCGATTCTATCTCCACTTTTGTTCCTTACTTTTTGTGGATGCAATGGCCAGCACAATGGTTAGCCGATGGTAGGAGACGGTGGTTCGGCGAAGAGCGGGAATAAGTAACAGTGGTATAGGAGTACTTTTGAGCGTGAGATTTTGAATGTTTCCTCCTGGTTCGGTGAAGCTTTAGATAGCATGAAGATGCACCATGAAAAGTCATTGAAGGTGGGAGTTCTGGGAATAGGGAGCTAGGCCTCGAAGATGAGATGAGATGAGGGGGTGAAAAGGCGAGAAAATGCTAAAATGATGATGACGTGTCCGGTGGGGTGAGGCCCCACACGGGGACGAGGTGGCGTTGCGGAGGGCCGGTCTTTTCCTCCGTTCCCGTCATCCAACCCTCTCTTTTGCTAAATTAGTAATTGCTAATTGCAATGGGGATTTAAAAATTAGTTCCCTGGAATGTTCTAAATTCTCGAGGAGAGGATGGTATCCCTACTACCGGATTGCCAATGCTGTTTCATGGTAATGATTTCCAGAATGTTCCAAATTCTCGAGGAGACGATGGTATCCCCACTGCCGGATTGCCAATGCTGTTTCATGGTCACGATTTCCAGAATGCCATGTGGAGCGGTACGATCCATTCTTCGAGCCAAACGGACTATACGGGGGGCGAGAGTGTCCTCGACTCTGAACCTCCCTGTGCCTCGACATCAAGCTTCCAGTCTTGGAGTCCACTTCCTCATCCTGAAGGCAATCCCATGATGGGAGATTCCCCGGCAATTTATTTAGATGACATTTTGGAATGTGATGACTTGTCAGATCCCACGATACGATGATGATGGTTCTGTTAGAGGTACCAGGAACGGTGGTGTTAAGTCTGAAATATAGCCCAATTTTCTTTCTTCCTCATATCTGCAACTTTTCTCCGCGAATTCTCAAGACTCCGCTGGACCTCACAAACCTCCCTCCATTGAAGCTCCATCCTCCAGAAGCTCACCATGGGTTTGCATTTCCCACTGACGCTTCTGTGCCCTCCTCGCGTTTTGTTACAGCATATCCGGTGGCTGCATTTTCGGCTGCTAGTGGCGTGTGCTTCGTTTCAGCTTCGGTTCGACAAACCGCTTTGGCTTCTCGTGTTCTACTTCCGTTCGGTGTTCTTTCGTGATCTAATGGGTGGGTCAACTCGATTGTTCCGACTCGATTTTGTGAGGTTTTGGCTCGATTTCTTCCAATTGGCAGGTGAAGATGATGGAGTGGAATCCGTAGAAGGATTTGCTAGCGATAGTCACGGAGGACTCGAATGTGGTTGCTTCTTCGCTTCATTTGGCGGAGGCTGTAAACAATCTCTCCTGAGTATAGCTAAGACTAGAGAACTTCTTTTATTTATTTATTTATTTATTTATTTATTTATTTATTTATTTATCTATTCATTCATTCATTCATTCATTCAGTGTGTTGGTTTCTTCAACGATGGGCATTTGTGCTTCAGTATATTTGGTGTCTTTCCAATCGGACATATCATAAGCGTCCCGTGTGTTGAAATCAAATATTTAGCAGTATGGTATATTGGATACAGCGGACGATTTATTCTTTCCTTGTTCTGGCTTCTCATTCAGCACTTTTTCTTAATAAATCAGCATTGCCTGGAAAGTAATGGACTGATTAAGTAAATAATTATACCATGATGCTTGTGAAAGTTTCAGATGTTTATGCCATTTCCCAGGCTAGATTTCACATACGTTGGTCACTTCAGAGATGACACCCTTCCAACTTGGATATAGAACAATTATCTTCTTTTTGTTTGGCCTCGAGGTTAGCCCGCCTTACCTACTTGCTCCACTCTAGGCTATGGGGTTTCTGCTCTGTTCTATGAAGATTTCCAATCAATTCTCTAGGCTTGATTTGATTTGTCCTTAATGTTGTACTAGGTAAGATGATTATCCGTTTACTGATAGAATTCTTGGTATTCTTTTCTTAGATGAGGGCATATGAGTTACTCATATGTGTTCGGTTATTCATTCATGTATAAAACATATTTGTTTAAAGGCCTTCTTAAGCGAATAAACTTTTTCATCAGCTCTTTTAAATTTAGTTACTCTCTGTACTTTCTTAAATCAGGCTTTACTACATGAATAACACATTAGGAGCTAAATAAAAACATGTGAATCGTTTGCATTTATGGTAGTGAGAACTTTGGTTCCTTTGATTTGATGATCCTCTTTGATCAAAGATGTTATGTACGCATTTGGAATTTGATATTATTGCCAAGAGATAATGATTTTAGGCTAGTATCGATTGATGTCTGTGAATGTGGATGCTCAAGGGCAGTGGATCTTCTGGTTTGGACCATTTGTGGGGGCACTAGCAACTACAACATACCATTAGCACATCCTCAGAGTAACTTCCATCAAGGCCCTGAAAGCAACTGCCATCAAGGCCCTCAGCGGCAACCCCGACAACTAAAATCTTTCCCTTTTTCTTTTTTGCATTTTTATGCCCATTTTCTATTTTTGTGAACGAGAGACAACTATGATGATAGATGGTGATGGTGGTGATGACGGAACCCCTCTTGATTTATAGATTTATTGATCCCATTTATCATTATTATTGCTATCGTTACTGTTCAATGATTAGTGGTGGAAGTATTTCCTTTTTCTTTTGTATTCTATCTCCCTGTGATCACATGCGCTCCTGTGAAACCAACCCGACAACCCGAATCAAGTCGAGTGTAGAGACTGTGGGAGACATAAACCCCTCATCCAAGACTCCTAACGATGAACAGATACTCAGTTTAAAACTAGAATTGGACCAGGAACATGCGTGATCAGCACGAGGATGAACGTTCCGCGTGTCTCTAAGGAAACACACCTGGTACTAACAGGATGAGCAAAAGGATGCTCGAACTATGTAATAATATTGATGAGGTTTTGAGTCGGTGTCCTTCTATCGTCGGATGAAACATTATAGAATAGGCCGTGTCGATCTACTTTGGGACTCATAATTGCATCTAGCCAATAGGATGTCTAAGTAGACAGAGAAAATATGAGAAAATATTGGGTAGGGTTATCATTCAGGCAAAATGTGAAAATGTTTAGGACTTAATTGATACAATTGAAAGGTTCGAGATTAAATTAGCACAAATACAATAGATTTATATATATATATATTGATAATTTTCCCATCAATGCCATGGTTCATACAATTCAACATTCTTGACAGAATAAAGTGGAAGAATGAATTTTTGTATATTTCAGTGTGTATATTACTGATGATACAAGAGCCTATTTATAGGCTAGTCTAGGCAACTATCTAAAGCAATAGAATATTACAATATCATAATCAAATCAATTATAAATTAATTAGGAAAATAAATGTCTCTAACATCCTCAGATATCTCTAACATCCCCCCTCAAACTCAAGGTGAGATAGAAGAGGTCAACTGGAGTTTGGATAAAAGATCTTTAAAACGCTCGGGTGGATGCGCCTTCGTGAAAACATCAGCCATCTGATCAATTGAAGAGATGGGAACAAGACAAACATCGCCACGAAGCACATGAGAGCGTATGAAATGACAATCTATTTCAATGTGTTTGGTACGCTCATGAAAGACATCATTATGAGTTATTTGGATGGCACTTCGGTTATCACAATGAATGACCGGTCCACCGTTGACGAACTCCCATGTCTTCTAGCAACCACCGTAACCATAATAATTCCGAAGTTGTATCGGCAAGGGCACGGTATTCCGCTTCCGTACTCGATCGAGCAATAGTAGTCTGTTTCTTACTCCGCTAGGAAATAAAGGACTTCCCTAAGAAAAAGCAATAGCCTGTAGTAGAGCGACGATCAAGAGGATCACCAGCCCAATCAGCATCAGAATAAGCTGTTAACTCCAAGGATGAGTCAGCTGAAAAGTGAAGACCATGAAATAAGGTACCCTTAATATAGTGAAGAATTCGAAGAACAGCAGCAAAATGAGTCGTATGTGGCGCAGTCATGAATTGACTCACAATGTGAACAGCATAAGCGATGTCAAGGCGGGTAACAGTGAGATAAACCAGACTACCAACTAACTGTCGATAAAGTGTAGGGTTTGGAAGAGGAGTCCCATCTTTTTCATCAAATTTGGCATTATTTTCAATGGGAGTGGTAGCAATCTTGTTATCAGTAAGTCCAGCTCGAGAAAGAAGATCAGTGGCATATTTCGCTTGAGAAAGATAATAGCCAGAGGAATCAGAAGCAACCTCCAACCCTAAAAAATAACTGAGCCGTCCAAGATCTTTCATTTCAAACTGTTGACTCAAATACAGCTGTAGTTTTGTAATGCCTTCATGATCATCGCCAGTAATAATCATGTCATCCACATATAATAGTAGCAGAATACTCCCACGAGATGTGCGTTGAACAAATAAAGCGTTATCATAGGGACTGTATAAAATCCAAGGCGTTCCATAGTAGAACTAAACTTAGAATACCACGCACGAGGAGCCTGTTTTAGTCCATATAATGCTCGACGTAGAAGACACACTTTACCAAGAGTATGAGTATATCCAGGAGGTGGCTCCATATATACTTCTTCAATGAGATCTCCATTAAGGAATGCATTTTTGACATCCATTTGAAATAGAGGCCATCGCTTAATAGCAGCGACAGCAAGAAGGCTACGAACAGAAGTAAGACGTGCAACTGGAGCAAACGTCTCATCATAATCAATGCCATACTCCAAGGTAAAGCCTTTTGCTACTAGTCGAGCTTTATAACGTTCCACTGTACCATCTGCCTTAGTTTTGATTTTGTACACCCATTTACAGCCTATAGTCGACTTGTTAGGAGGCAAATCAACCAAATCCCAAGTATGAGAGTGTTCTAATGCTTGCAACTCATCCGCCATTGCTTGTTGCCAAAGAGGATTAGTACGAGCTTCTCTATATGTGTGAGGCTCGTGAAAAGAGGCAATTGTGGAATAACAATGAAAATCACGAAGCCGAACAGAAGGTTGACTTACACGGGTGGAGCGACGAACAGAAGAAGGAACTTCCAAAGTTGGATCCACGGATGGCACAGACATATCAGGAGCTGTTGAAGTGGGATTTCCAAAGATACCTACATCAAGATTTGGAGAGGACAATTCGACAGAGGAAGATGTAGGAGTGGCATCTTCAGGGAACAGTTCAACAGAAGGATTTGTGAAGAAACGAACATTTGGAATAGTGGGAGAAGATGCAAAAGAATGTAAAGATGAGAACATTTTATGTTCCCAGAAGGTAACATGGCGAGACACACGAAGTCAATTGGATATAAGGTCCCAACATCTATACCCTTTATGCTCAATGCCATAGCCAAGGAAACAACATAGATGAGCACGAGGTTCTAACTTCGTGCGTTCATTTGGAAGAAGATGCACAAAACATGCACTACCAAAAACTCGAAGTAGACTATAATTAGGGATACTGTCATACAAGCGCTCATATGGAGAAGTGTTACCTATAATAGGTGACGGAATACGATTAATAGTGTAAACAGCAGTATGACAGGCCTCCCCCCAAAATTGTTCTGGACAAGATGCTGAGATTAAAAAAGTGCGTACAGTATCTAAGATATGCCTGTGTTTACGCTCTGGTCGACCATTTTGTTGGGAAGTTCCTGAACAAGAACGATGAATAATAGTACCGTTCTGAGAAAGAATTTTAAGAAACTCTCTATCCTTATATTCCATGGCATTATCAGTATGAAAAGCCTTGATATCTCGAGAAAATTGTGTTTTGATCATGGCAACAAAATTGCCATAGATATGGGTAAGTTCAGATTGATTTTTCATGAGATAAAGCCATGTATAACGCGAATAGTCATCAACAAAAATCACAAAATAACGAGAGCCTCCCATAGTGGGAGTAGGAGATGGTCCCCAAATATCCGAATGAATTAGATCAAAGGGAGCATAAGACACAGATTCACTAATATTGAACGGTAAAGCATGATGTTTTCCTAACTTACAAGATAGACAATCAAAGGTTTTATTGTCAACAGAACCTGGATGACCACTTGAAAGCAAATGACTTAGACGAGAAAAAGAAAGATGACCTAAACGAGAATGCCAAGTTTCAGATGAAACTGTGGCAGCACAACCAGTGAAGGAGTTGGGAAGCTTTAAGGAAACAAGCTCAAACAACCGTCCCACTTTACGGCCTGTCCCAATTGTCTATCCCGTCCGTGGATCCTACACACGACAACCATTCGAAGAGAAATGAATATCAAAACCAAGCTCACATAGCTGACCCACAGATATCAAGTTTAAAGAGAGATTGGGAACCATAAAAGTATCAGGTAAGGACAATGTGGATGTTGAAACGTTTCCTGTATGACTAACTATCATTTGAGAGTTATCAGCAGTGTGAATAATAGGTGCTTGTGAGTTATATGATTTTGACTTGAATAAATTGGAATGAGAAGTCATGTGATTACAACACGCAGAATCAAAGAACCATGAATCATGAGTACCTGGAGTGACTGATAGAGTAGAAGAACTAGAGGTACCGGTTTCTTGAAGAATGGAACAAACTGTGGATCGAAGATCATCTAAAGATAGCGTGACAGACGAGCTAGTAGAAGAATCCTCTATGACAGAAGCAGCAGTGGATGGGCGGCGTGCAGCTGCACCTCGAAAACGGGATCGGTTGTTTATTCCCGTAGGTTGCTTGGATTGCAATTGATAGCAGTTTGATGCACGATGACCAGGTCGACGACAAAGTACAATAAGGTTTGCGCCATGAGGATGAGCCGAAGTAGCAAGCACGCATCTATAGGAGTGGAAACCAGTGGAGTAGCACGTTGTGCCTTTAAAGTCGCAAGGCGAGTTTCCTTCGTTAGTAACTCTGAAACAACTACCTCAAGATGAGGTAAAGGATCCCTATGCAAAAGTGAGGCTCGTACAGGTTCATACTCATCATTTAGAGCCATCAAAAATTGCATAACCCGCATACGATCACGATATTCAGCAAACTTACGAGCATCAATAGTCGAATCCCATGTTGGTTCAGATAAAGCTAGCTGGTCCCAGATAGCATGCATTGAAGAAAGAAAGTCATTAATAGACTGACCTGTCTCTTGATGCATGCGATGTAAGTTCCCTAACAGTTGATATTGATGAGCAATGTCTGATGTGGAATAACGACCAGTAAGAAATCCCAGGCTTCCTTTGCTGTATTAGACGACCAAATTGAAGTTTGATGGATGGAATCGAAGTATTTCGAAACCACGTAAGTATCTGGTGATTCTTGCTCTCCCACTCTTCCAATCGTCCAGCAAATGTATCGTCATCTTCTTCGACGACTTGAGAAGGCTCGCGAAGATTTCCAGTGACATAACGCCAAAGCTTACGTCCCCTTAGAAAACTAGACATTTCTTGAGCCCATAAAATATAATTTGATCCATTTAGGATGGTCTGAATTGGCATTGAGACTTCTAACTTGTCCATGATAGGCGATATACTAGTAAACTCAATCGATTCTTTGATGAATTTGAGAAAAACTGATATTTGTAGAGCTATTCTGAAGAAAATAAGGCCGAAAATAGACTTAGAACAATGAAATACCTCAAGAACCAGTCTAGAAATGCCAAGAACCGGTCGGAAATTGGTTGAACCGGCCGAAAAACACTGCGAACCGGTCGGAATCTGACTGAACCGATTGGAATCTGGTTGAACCGGTCGAAAACACCTTAAAATTGCTCGAAAACTGCACGAACTGGACAGATAAAGGAGCTAACTGGTTGGGAAATGACCAAACCGGTCGAAAAACTCCGAGAACCGGTTGGAAAATAGCTAAACCGGTCGGAAAACGCTGCGAACCGGTCGGGTCAACGCCGGTCAATGACAATCGGCAACGAGATGACGTGGGCTGACATCACTGATACGCACGCAGAGGGTTGACCGGCGCGTGAGGGCACGTAGCTGACTCCCCGGCGTCGTGGGCGCGTGGATCTCATGCGCAGAGGCTTTGGACGGCGCGTGAGGGCGCGTGGAGTACTTTCCGGCGACGTTTGTTGCTGTTCTGGACTCGTATGGGAATGTAGAACCTATATATGTGGTTTTCGATAAAAAAAATTTCTAAGAATTGTTTTCGAAATTTCCACCTACAGTCGACGGCGTTGGTGGTCGTCAGTAGTCCTGTAGTACGACTGACGTGTGGCTTCTCTCCGTGGTAGATCAAGTTGCTGTGACAATGGCGACCACTCTCTCAGACAAAACCTCGCTCCGATACCATGACAGAATAAAGTGGAAGAATGAATTTCTGCATATTTCAGTGTGTATAATACTGATGATACAAGATCCTATTTATAGGCTAGTCTAGGCAACTATCTAAAGCAATAGAATATTACAATATCATAATCAAATCAATTATAAATTAATTAGGAAAATAAATATCTCTAACATCCTAAGATATCTCTAACAATTCTGACCACTACATGTGAAACAGGTTAATCAAATGATGAAATTTGACTTACAGATCAATAATATCACACTAATTCAACTCTTCCCCCCCCCCCCCTTACTCAGATCTTACTATTGCTTAAAAGGAACAAAAATTCAACGACGGTTATAGCGTATAATATATGGTCATAAAATCCCATAGAGTTGCCTCCAGAAAATTTTGCAAGCTAGGCATTCAGACTACTATTAGGACAATTCAGGATTACTACACATAAATTTACGATGTCATGATGCTTCACTTGTAACCAAATTATATTATATTATCTAACAGTACGGTGAGTGAAGGTGCCATAAATTTGGCTTATGGAGAGCGAGATTTTGAGTACATTTGACTTTCACATTTAATTCCAAGTTTTGGTAACGATGTATTTAGTAATAACAACTTAATTGATTAATCAATAAAAAAAAAATAGAAAGACCGTGTATATATGAAAAATAAAAAAAGTATTAACTTAGAATTTAATAAAAGGAAGCATCGATTGCTATAATAAATGTAGAAGAATGACTTCAGGATTAGGCATGGGATGACTCAAATAAGTGCTCAACGGCTGGATTATCGCACTTCCAAATAATATTGAAAATTCTAGGTATGTAAGTTTATTGCTCTAGATCCCTCCGTGACTTTATCTTCTTTTATCAAGCTCATGACATATATATGTAAATTCCTCATGATTTTCGGAAATATTGAATATTTCTGTTACTTTTTCGAAATTATTAGGATTGTGAATGTTACTAAACAATGAATATATAGACATCCAAAATTTATCTAGTTGATCTGATAATATTGGTCGTATGAAATTATAAGCGGCAGCCTTTTAAAGGATGGTGAGATTATTGAAGAAAATACACTGGTACGATCGAAGTTTGGAAAAAAGAATCCAATTTCTATCTGTTTTATGGAAAATGGATGTATTTTCTGCAAAAATTGAGCATTTTTTTTTTTTTTGGATGTTTCAAGGCTTTATGTAATTGTTGGACCATTCGGGGTACTTTTTGGGCCCATGGAACCAAAATCAAGTATCGAAGGGCAATTTCGTAAATTCAATACTAAACGGGCTTCTTGGCCCAAGTGAGTTTAGCCACTATTTGTGAGGGTGCAAATTTCTGAAAAGGGGATGAAACTTGTGTCGCATTGTTACTGAATGGTAAAATTATTTTGAGGCATGTTATATTTATAATATTGGATCCGGTATTGGCCAGACATTTCAAGGTGGTGTTATTTTGGATATACATTGAAAATGATCATATGAGTGAATCATTTCAAATCATGTTGGATATTATGTATCGATATTTAATCGATGCACATGATCAACTTATCTATTAAAAGATGATATATATTTGCTAATCAGCTCTATTTTGGGGCTTAACTGTGACAAATATGATTTCTAGGGTTTAACTAGAATGGATGTAGTTCTCTAGATGGCATCACCTACTGAAGTGTGGCCGCAGTGTTCCATGCAATTTAAATGTGATACTTTTGCTAACTTGGTGTGCCACATATATGATACAAAATTTGCTTCATTCACTACTCAATTCCATAGAAGTGGTGATTGTCACTTCCCCGGTCAAGGCTTTACTCGCCCCATTCAATATTGTTTCAAGTCATGAATAAGGAAACTTAACTAAACCACGTAAAGAGCAATTTAGAATAGCGTGGGACCCTAATTTAGATTACTTTTTTTTTTTATATGGGTAGAAATAATTTAGATTACTTGAGTAAGGGCTATTATACGAGTCATAAAACTCTCATTTTCATTAATTCACGGCACTCCGAACTTTGTTATTATATTCATTCGGTGAAAGGTTTATCATTTTCATATGATAGCTATTATCGGTTGGAGGTTTTGTCCTTTATTTTATAGGGAATATTCGGTCATTCCCTAGACTTTAAGGTTGGAATCGGAGTGCGGCAGTAGGTGTCATTCGCGCGCACATTTTTTACGAGATGGAAGAATAGTCAACCTTGAAAAGCCGACCAAAGAGAAAAGATTACTTATAAAATATTAAAGCAATAGCATCCATAGCAGCCTAAACTCTAGATTTTGTCCAATTTTAACTTTAACCTCCCTTGACTTTAAAATAAAATAAAAAAAAAGTCGGATGGCCTTTCATGTATAGCCGCTTGAAATTGCCCTTGTCTAGGGTGGGGACGATTTCATTTCAGAAGTGGATTTCGACTCCCGCGCCTTGTAAGGAAGCATGGCAAAAGTTTGAGAGTAAGTGTTAGAGTAGAATTAAAGTAAAACCGACAAAAAATAAAAATTGCCCTTGTTTGTTTACGTGAGTCGAGAGTGCATTAATAAATTTATATTATCGAAAAGGAAAATTTTATAATTTTCTCTTTTTGAAAAAGAGACAAAATAAATAAAATATTAGAGTACCATTATAGAAGGAATTCCTCCGGGCAAAATTGCTAGTAATAGTCCTCGTAAGCACATCTTCTATTTGATGATGGGCTCAATGTCAATTTTGAATAAATTTTGGGACTTTGTTGAAATATTTTCGCGTCACCTGCGACGTCACCGTGTTACATAAACGCGTCAAGAGGATGAAGCTTGAACTGCAAGATTGGCCACGTACACCATAAAGCCAAGCAGCCTTTGGCGTCGACAAAAAATCGCCACTTCCCTTGGTTAGGTTTGCAAATCTTTAATTTATAACTCCACCTCCTTATACTAATCCGAACGCGTTCTTTGTCTTATTATTATTAGGGTTAATATTAGGAAAACTCCAAACTAGTAGATATGATAAATTTATTTTAAATTAATTTTTTTATTGCAAAAATTTTTTATTGCTATATCTACAATAAATTTATCAAAAATTAAATTTTTGATTAAAAAACTCAAAATTGATATAAATGTAACAAATTTAATCCAAAATTAATACATTTATAATAAATTTACCATATATTAATTTCTATTAAATTTGATTAATACAAAAAAAAAAAAAAAAAAAAAAAACTGATATATACGTGACAAATGGATAGTAAAACTTTATATTGGTACACCCGTCAATTGTCATGTATTATCCACCTCAGTAAGTTGATGGTAAAATTTAGCGGAAAGTATGAAGGGTAAATATATCATGTATGTATTAGTTTGAAATTTTTTGTGATATTAACTCTTATTATTATTATTTTCATTTTTTTCATTATTATAATAAAATTGGCCACATACAAGAGAAAGCACATGATTGGAAGTGATCGATGGAATTTTTTTTAATCGATATTAGATTAAGTGCATTGCAACTTCTAAAACTTCCTTTACCAAAAAAAAAATTCTAAAACTTATTATAAAAATGCAATTGAGTCATAAGACTTTCAAAAAATGCAATCAAATCTTAAAACCCGTTAAATTAATGCAATTGAGTGCTATTAACTCCAAAAATGCTGACGTGACATTCATTATTATTTTCTTCCTCAAATCTTACTTACATTAGATTTTAAATTAAAAGGGGTAAAAGAAAAGCACCTCGGCCGGTGGGGAGTTCGCTTGAGGCTGGGTGAGTTTGTTTTATAGGCTGGTGCAGCAATTTATTTCATCCAGAAGGAAAGAAATGGGGCACTTCATGGAGGAGGAACATCTTCACTTGACAGAATCATCAGCAATGTTCATTTCTCCTTTAGAGTGCAGATGTCCTCCTTCGTTATGTTGAGGAAGAAGGCATTGCTGCAAGATGACGAGTAGCTTTTGGAGGGTATGCATGATCACTCCAGTGCCGCCAGTGCTGATTTTTTACAACGATCGCGGCGACCACGACCCATCGGCGAGGACCCTATGGCCCTTTTTTTTTTTTTTTGAGCTCCGGCTCTTTTTTAAAATAAAACCTTAGCATTTATTTATTTTTTAATCTAATTTAAGTAAGATATGTTTAAAAAATAATTATAAAAATGTCACGTAGGAGAAAGAAAATAAAGAAAAAAATGACATGTCAGCATTTTTAATTTTCATAGATAACCGAATGACCTGATTGCATCAATTTGACAAATTTTAAGACTTGATTACATTTTTTGGAAACTTCAGGACTCAATTATACATTCGTAATAAGTTTTAAAATTTCTAATACACTTATCTTTAACATAATTTCAAGCATGTCCCTCGTTGATTAAAGATTGGGTAGAATAGATTTACCTCAAACTCACGCTGAAGGCAAAAATAGATTAATTAATTAATTGGCTAAAGCCGGAAAAAGAAGATGATAAAAAAAAAAAAAAAAGTCGACGCAATTTCATATGGATATAAGGAAGCAAATTGCTAAAATCAGAGAAAATTTAAATAAATAAATAAAATCTAAATCGGCAACGTTTCGGGGAAATGCATGATGGAGTCACATTTCGCGGAAAATGATGTGCTGCAGACATATAAAAAAAGAGACGCACTCGTTACAGGAGCTTGAGTTCGTTGATGAACTGCTGATTCTCTCTCTCTCTCTCTCTCTCTCTGCTCTCTGCTGCGCTTTTTCAGTAACCAGACGTTCTCCTACATCTTGTTGAGCTCCAGAAAGGAGAAGGGAAAAGCCATGTGGAAGCCAAAGAGAGCTTTGCCTCCCTCTTCTTCTTCTTCAGGTCAACCAAGTCAACCCAAGAGGCTATGCGTCCCTCCGATCGAGTAAGCTCGCCCTACCCTCCAAACGTTTTGATGCTTGGTTCACTGTTTGATGATCTTGCGTTAGTTTTAGCTTTACTTGAGGGAGATTCAATGAAGGGTTCTTGAGTTGACGATTCTTGAAATGAGAGATATGGTGAAAGCCCGCCATCGATAAGCTTTTGCCTCATGACCGTCCTAAATCGCTTTCGTTCAGTTCTTTGTTGGTGGGTTTGTGCTGTTGCTCAGATGCGAAGTACTAAAGACCTCGAATGTCGTCGTCTCGAATCTGTTTGGTGATTTCGCATTGGCCACTCGCTGTACTTCCTCCTTATTCGAGCTGAATTCTGCTAGAATCATTTATCTAGCAAGTGAGCTGTTATCGTTACCAGGTTACTTTGCTATCCTGTTGTCTAAAATATCCTATCTCGCTTGTAATTTTGTGCTGATGTTCATGCAGTCGAGCATGGAATGGGTCCGAAATGAATCCTGTGCCGAGTTGCTGTTTGACTTGCTGTTTGACAAAGGAGGATCTGCGGAATATGGTAAGATGAGTAAACTAGCTAAGTTGGACATGCAAAATACAGTCCTTATTATATTTCAATTCCTGATCTCTTCAATTAGAAGTGGTTAGACGCATGAGAAATTGCCATGAGATGTATAGAGAATTTTTTCTTGAGTGGTAAATATGACCCGCTGAAAGTTCTAGGATTTTCCTGTGAAGCAATTGCACTAAGAACATGCTTTAGGCTTTTCATGTTGCATTGGGCAGTATGGATCACAAAAAGATACAAATTTTCAATGAAGTGCCCTGGACATAACTGTCGCTTTGAAACCTGGAAAATGTGGTCAATGACCGTTTGTATGGAGGAGGAGGAAAGTGAAGATACCTGTGATGTGAACCTTGAATGTGATGACTACGTGACAGATGGCTCTTGCTTATGTAATTCTTCACTTTTGCTTCTTTGCTGGACAGTTTAGAGAAGAGCTGGAGCGTGCTAAATCTGACTGGGCCAAATATTTTCAAAGGTGAATATATTTCATTTGGTTTGTTGGCAATATCTTATCTGCATGAACTGATTCCTCTAGTGAATTTCCATGTGCATTGTCTTGTCAGCTAAAGATATCATTGACATCATATGCCATCAATCCAAGACTCTTTTTGAAAAAGCGTAATACCTACACAAACATTTCATTTGTTGATCACTGAAAGGACAGTGCATTCGGAGATAGCTGCTAACTCACTGTAGTTGCTTCTGCTATCAATGTACTGCATATAAATATGTATTCCATCTCTACATTGACTTTATATATTCCCTTAGATTAAAAGAATGCATTTGAGTCTGGAATCTATCTTTTTATACTGTTATTAGGTGCAACATTCATGTGTACTCTTAACTAAAATGTTACATATGGATCTTTGTCTATTTACTACGATTAAGTCCACGAGACAGTAGTTTGTTCACGTTGTCAATTCTTATGGTGTAGTTTCTTCAGGAATGCTGTTGAAGAAATAGTGCAAGAGATGCACTCAATGGAGAATGCTTCTAAGAAACTGGTAAGATAAACAGAGTTTTCCAGTTTGGCTCAGACATATCTTTGTCAACACATCGGATATGAGTTGTTTATCTGCATGTCATGAAGTGACCAAATGAACTTATTGACCAACAAGTCCATTGCTAGCTAATTCATTTAGAGGAACATTCATTGAGCTTGAACTTGCACAAACTTTGCCCAAATTTTGCACGTTTTCCACCATATACAGCCGACATCAAGGTGCCAAACCTTCTTGTTAATGCGAACTCTTGGAGAACATTAGCCTTTTATTCCTAGAGTAACTTTTATTATTTGAGTGAGGGCCCTAGGGCCAACTTTTTTCCCTGTTCGACTGGAAGAATGGTAGATCCTTTTGCACAACCTATTATAGTAGGGAAGCCTTATAACTTGAAATGAATTCATCAGTTGACTTTCAACCTAATGACACCACGTGCCAGATCACAACATGACATCATAATCTTTCGCATCTACACTACCGGTGACAACACCAAAATACTACCCAGAAAAAAAAAAAAAAAAAAAAAAAAAAAAAAAAAAAAAAAAAAAACCATGCCACCAGATTACAGTCAAGTTAGTCAACATGAACTTGCCCATTTCTACTCAAAACACTTAACATCAGCAGTAACTGTCTTAATTCCTTGATGAATTATAGTTTCTAAAGAGACATTTACAGAGACAAAAACACAACTGCATCAAGGACACAGCAAGCTTGACGTATACATTTTTCATGCTTTGCTAAGTTTCGCCCTCTGCAGAAGATGATAAATTGTTGCAGTCTAGGCTAATTTCCTCACTAATGCCTTCAAACTTTCCCCTTCATGTTCTTCAAGGCTCAAGTACATCCATCCTTCCCGTCACTTGCAGATCTAGGACATGAGAGGAGCTGTAAAACTTGTTCTGATAATCTGCTTTGAGAAAGCACACTAAAAGAAAAAGTGCAATTTTAGATTCTTCATATTGTCTGCATAGCACAGAAGTGCTATTGATATCACACCAAGTTTTCATCCTATCCAATGTGTGCAACCTATTGTGAATCACCAACCAAGTTATAAAACCATAATTTGGCACATTAGGCTTAAACCATACAGCCAAAACCTACTCACTTATATCCCACATTCCCTCACTACTTCCCAGCCTCCTTTATAGTGAAAGAAGCCCTAAATGATCCAGTAAATACCACTTTGTCTAGAGAGCCAGAGTTTGGAGCAATCAACCCACACAATGCCATGAGTTTCAAGCAGATCATCAGACCTAGCTGGAGGCCATCCCCTTTAATTTCCTTTGTAACATCTGCAACGGTGATTTTATCACCAAGAGCAGAATCATAGCCGTTCTGAAGCACATGTAAATTTTTGCATGGACATGAAATGAAAGGCAAAAAATGAAAATGCTTAGGATTGTTCATATGAGCCACATACAGAACTGCTGTTTGGTAAACACTATGATTTCAAATGTACCTGAAGAACTTAGCTCACCAAGGTGTTCGATAAGTAGTTAGGAATGATAAAATAGGTTTTTCTGCTCCCTTTGGTGGAATGGATTGGTTTTGTATTCATTTTTCTGACTCTCCACCTTTGGCAATTCTGCTGTTGGCGGTCTTGAACAGAAGGAAAAAGTGGAGCCAGCTAACATTCACTCTTTCCACCTCAGAAGGTATGAATGCACTTCCCCTGTAATGCCATTGAGAAAGGCTTTCTGTGTAGTATTGACCAGTAACGCATTGTTGATGTCTTGGGTGAATAATGGTCTGACCTACTACTACCACCCCAAAGCAGGCAGTTAGATTTCGGTGAGCATCAGACCACAATGACTCGGTTGTGCGCCAAAGTGTCAATGCTCCAATTTAGAACATAAGTTTTGTAGCTAGAGAGCAGTGGAGCACTTTATTTTATGCTACTTCTTTTTCAATAATTTGCATTATTAAACTATCGAGACAATGGGTCTATGTATTTGTAGTTTCCTCGGCAGTAACTTGTCCAAGTGAGGTGTTTGGTAGTTTATCTCTCTTTATTGTCACTTTTCCAATTTTCCGCTTCTATGCAAGTTCCTATTTCTAATAGTTGTTTTCTGGGGAGAATGCAGGGCTAATGCTGTGGCAAAGAATGAAGCAAGAAGCTTACAGCTTCAAGTTCAAACCAAACTGTCACTTCCTCTATTTACTGGAAAGAAACTAGAAGGAGAGGGGGGAGCTAGCATTTACGTTGCCTTGATTGATGCGAAAACAGGGGTGTTGTTACATCTGGCCCCGAATCCTCCATTAAGTTGGACGTCGTCGTTCTTGAAGGTGACTTCAACAAAGATGATGAAGAAAACTGGACCCAAGAAGAGTTTGAGAACTACGTGGTTAAAGAACGTGAAGGAAAGAGGCCTCTTTTGACAGGAAATCTCCAAGTGATGCTCAAGGAAGGTGTTGGGCAGCTTTGGAGAGTTGATATTTACCGACAATTCCAGCTGGAATAGGAGTAAAAGTTTCAGAATAGGGCTTCTGGTGGCATCAGGTTATTGTTGCAATACACGAATCCAAGAAGGAATAACAGATGCCTTCCCTGTCAAGGAACAGAGAGGAGAATGTAGGTCCTTCATACTTTACAGTATATAAACCTTGTCCTTTTTGACTAACCATACATGGTTTTGGACATCCATAGTCTTAAATTTTATAATTGAATGCCTCATTTAGTGCCGACCTTTACATCTTGAACGAAAATTCTGATAATTAAGAAACGATTGCCTTCTTTGTTATTAGCAATTGTTGACACTTTGGATCAGTTACAGTAGAGAGTTTGTACACGCCTGTAAGAAGTTTGCTTTCTGGGACCTTACTATAGATGTTCTTTTCATTTTACAGCATACAGGAAACATCATCCACCTGCATCTGATGATGAGGTCTGGAGGTTGGAGAAGATTGCGAAAGATGGGAAGTCTCACCAAAAACTGAGTGAAGCTGGAATAAATAGGGTGGAGGACTTTCTACTGCAACTGTTTACGGACTCCCAGAAACTGAGAGAGGTAAGCACTTAGTTAATGATTCTTACTTAGGGTTTGATTGACTACCAAGATTATAAGTCTTGTGTCTTCTTTCATCATAGATTCTTGGAAAGAGCGTTATACCGAAGAACTGGGATATCCTCGTAGATCATGCAAAGACTTGCAAAACAAATTGGAAACTTTATTCATCCTATTTTGATGGCATGAGGAAGCATGGTGCTGTATTCAACACCAATGGTCAACTGGTTGGCCTAATCAAAGACAGAGTATCTTTTGCTACTCATCGACTTTCTGCCCAAGAGAAGGTAAGTAACTGAGTTCCAACTGAGTTTTGTCAAGCCTGATATGGACACTTGAAAAGAGGAGTGCGTTCGACATCTAGATGCATTTTTTTTTTTTATCAGAAAAAGTAATAGGTAGTGCCTGTGGAGAGAATAGAAAGAAAATCTAGATGCTTTGTTTAGATCCATAATGGAGACTTTTTATTAATGGAGTGATTTTGAGCTTTCGCTCTTTGCTATGCAAAATTGAGGATAGTGACCTTCTAAATCTAAGTGGCCTTCTGTACTCCGTGCTTAAAATTATAACAAAAACAGGAGTAAGTTGGAGACCACTTTCAGCAGTTGATTTGGTTTCATCCATTAGAATCTGAGGCACCAATCATCATAATGTAGTTTGAACAATTAACTCATTCATGTTGCACATGTTACTTCCAAGTTTAAATATGAAGATCTTATAGTTTGAACGATTTACACTTCAGCAGTCGAACGAGTTGATGCTTGTTTTATTTCTTCACTAGCCCTTTCTCAATCAACTTTGCATCTTTACCCTGAGGACCCTTGCCTTGATTGTACTCTTATTACATCTTCCGAGCACCTGACGTTTGGTGGAGAAATGGGCGGATATGGGCGTAAAGTGAATTGAGGTTCTTTCAATATTATTTTTATTCTTCTTTCCCTGTGCTGCTCTTACGTGCTTTATCTGAATACAAGTTCATCCATTGGAATGCAACATTACTCGTGAAAAAAGAAGTTGCTTGAAGCCAGAATATTTACCTGTCAATAGTGGAAATAAATACTTCCATTAGTCCAGCTTGAGCAATATACCAATTGTTTTTGTTCCAGGAACATGGAGATGCAATCGTGATGAAGGCCTTGGCTAACTGGAATGATGTGAGAGAGTTCAATGGTGAGACATTTTCTGATTCAATGCAGAAGAATAGCTCAAGCTCATATTCATCTTCAGTCTTAGGTGGACAAACTGAAAATCGCAACCATGTTCAACGTTATTTGGCTCCACCAATTGTTGCTGCTCCAGTTGGTCCGGAAGCTCCTCTGGCAAATGCGGGCTCCGCTGCTGAAGGTACGTGCCAGAGAACACAAAACTGTCTCTCCCTTTAAGCATATACAAAGATGTGGCCTGTGAAATTACGATGAAAATGGGACTTTCCACTTGATTTTTAAGCTTGAATATATAAAAGCATTGTGTACCTGATCCTTATGATTCTGGGCTCCAAATCATATAAAGACGTTTGTTTGTCCAGCTGTGATTATTGTGACATGAGCCTCATTAAATGCAATCTATCCATTTTGGCCAATATATGTACATATGTATGTATGCATGTATGTGTTCTGTCCAAGCTATTCAAAAGCAACTAAAAAATTAGTTGGTAACGGGTGCCTTTTTTGAGTGGGGGATTGGGGGAGGGGAAGGGTGAGGGTAGATACTCATGAACACCTTCACTTAGGTGATACTAAGTGGATATTGACAAGATATTGCTATGATTAGGTAGATATGAATAGATGTAATGAGCACACGATGTTTTTATATGTGTATTTTTATCAAGTGGTGACTGCGGTTGTTTTAGAAAGGGCCTTGTCAATTGAAGCATGTAAAGATTACAAAGATCAGAGGCAAGAAAAATTAAAGAGATGTGCAGGGTAAGGAGGGAAAAAAAAACTCGCAGCACTTTCCACGATATCAGAATAGCTCATAGATCTGTGCTTACATCGGCCTATGTTTATGAATCATATTAATGTTTTAGTTCCTTCTTCAGGACTTAATGGTGCAATGGCTTTGGCATTACCAGTTCAGTCACAAAATACCAATTCTGGAACCTCCATGAAGATTTTAGTTGATGAAAATTTTCGTCTTGCTGCACATCAGCTCATGTCTGCAGGCTGCTCGAATGTTCAAATTCCTCCAGGATATCATGATAGTACTACTGCCGGATTGCCAACACAGTCTCATGGTCTCAATTTACAGAATTCCATGCATAGCAAAATGATTGGTTCTTCGAGCAGAATGGACTATACAGGATATGATGATGTCCTTCCTGAAGGCATTCATGTGAGAGAAAACAACACACCATGTAATGACCCGTTCTCTAGGACACTCGCTCCTCCCAAAGGCAATGACGTGATGGAAGATATCCAATCAAGTCATTCAGATGATAGTTGGAAGCAATGGTTGGCTGATAACCCATTACTTGATAATGGTTATGTTGGAGAAAACAACACACCATGTAATGACCCGTTCTCTAGGACACTCGCTCCTCCCGAAGGCAATGGCGTGATGGAAGATATCCAATCAAATCATTCAGATGATAGTTGGAAGCAATGGTCGGCTGATAACCCATTATTTGATAATGGTTATGTTGGAGGTACCGGCAGAGGTGTTATTGGCTGGCTCAAGATAAAAGCAGTGTTGCAGTGGGGGTACTTCATCAGGAAGAGAGGTGTCAGACTTGTGGAGTTAGACCAACCACCGATCCAAGTTCAGGCTTGTTCGTAGTTCTTATATCGCTTTAGGGAAAGATGATTCTCCGTTTACTTCTGATAGAATTGATGGTAATTTTTTCTTAAATGGTGGTAATATTTCATTGATTCTATATATTCATCTGTATATAGAACATCTATGTTGAATGCCTTATTAAGCGACTAATTGTTTCATCATAGTGTCTCTCTACCTCAATTCTTTCCACATCTTTCTTCAGAAAAGTTCTCTTATATATCACATGTAAGGAACGCAAGGTGTACTTGGATTCTGCGCTTATTATGCATTAGATCTGCAACCAAATCCAAGGAGTGCCATGTAATAAGTCCTGCCTACTGCTGCTCTCCAGTGGCAATGCAGCTCTTTTCTGGAACGCATACACTGTCAAGCTTTGATGCTAAGTTCCCTCGTACCCATTTTCCCGGCCTTCTCTTCTTGTTTTCTCGGTCCTCAAATGTTTTCACTATAACGAGCTTTTAGGCAAAGCAGCTCAGGGTTAGTTTAATTTAATGTTGGTTCTGCACTGGAATTGTAACCTTATAAAATAGGATTAAGTATTGAGATCTTTCGTCTTGTTAGGAGTAAGAAGGGTAAATTAGTCTTAGGGTAAATTAGTCTTTACCACTTTTAGGGTTTATTTTTGGTGTATATATATTAAACTTTATTGAATAATACAAAGTAAGTTTTTCCTCACATGGTATCAGAGCCTAGGGCTTAACCCTAGAGCAACCGCGCGCCGCCGTCGATTCGCCGGACCGCCGTCAACTCGCCGGACCGCCGTCGGTTCACCGGAATAGGGCTTCTCTCTCGCGGAGCTCACTCACGGTGCTCGCGTAGCTCGCGCGGCTCGCTCGTGGGGCTCACTCGCGGTGCTCGCGCAGCTCGCACGGCTCGCTCGCGGGGCTAGCTCGCGCGGCTCGCCCTTGGGGCTCGCTCGCGCGGCTCGCCCACGGGGCTCGCTCGTGCAGCTCCCTCGGCTCGCGCCGCCCACGCTGCCCACACGGCTTGATTGTGCTACTCGTGGGGCGCGCTCGCCCTCACTCGGCTTGCTCGCGCGACTTCCGCGCTCGTGGGATTTGGTGGTGTAGCTGTGTTGCTTCTTGTACGTGAGGTCTGTGAAGAAGGAGGAGCTGAGGATGCCGGTGGTGTTTGTGAAGGAGGAGGAAAGTTGCTGATTTCGGGATGGTTTTGTGGGTTATAGTTTGCTTTAAAGTTGCTGATTTGGCTGATTAATTTGTTTGAGACTTGTGATGAAGCAAGTTGCTGCTTGGGTATAGTGCAATTATTTATTTGATGATTTGAAAGTTGTGGGGTAGCTTCTGTCACTTTATTTGGTAGTGGTATTATTGGGTTATTGAATTATTGAGGCTGAGTTATTTGACGGAAGCTAAGCTCAGAGTTTGCTTATTCTTATTTGGAAAATGGGCGATGAGAAGAGCAATGCTGTGATGACTGAGGTGATTTCTTCTTCATCTAATCGAATTACTGATAAGAAGCTCACAGGTAGTGCTAACTTCCACCAATGGAAGAAAATTGTGAGGCTTACTTTAACAAAGGGCGGAATCAACATAGACACCTAACTGAGTTTAAGCCCAGAGATGATGTTACTTGGGATGGTGTTGATGCACGTATTCTTGGTCAAATGCTGAATTCTATGGAGAGTAATATAGTTGACATGGTAACTCATATTGATACAGTGAGAGAATTATGGGAGTATTTGAATGTGTTGTATTCTGGCCAAGATAATTTGTCACGGATTTATGAGCTATCGCAGGAGTTTTATCGATTTGAAAGAAAGGGGTGCTCTATTACTCAGTGCTTTGCAGACTTTAAGAGATTGTATGAGGAGTTGAATGCTGTTCTCCCTATTTCAGCTGATGTTCAACAAATGCAACGTCAAAGGGAACAATTGGCTGTAATGGGATTCTTAGGATGTCTTGGTTCGAGTGTGAAAATGTTAGATCTCGATTCTTGGAGGAGAGAATATAGCGTCACTCACGAGATACATTTGCTCGAGTTCTTCGAGTATCTCGTGAGTCATCTCAGGATACTACATCTATGGTAGGAAGTTCAGCCCTTGTGTCCCAGACTCGAACTGGTAGTGGTAATAGGAGTGATGGAGGAACTCGTGGCGGATATAGTGGGCGTGGTGTCCGAGGAGGAGGCCGAGGCATTGGAATAGGGAGAGGTCAAGGTAATCAGCATCCTTATGGACAATTCCATATATCTACTGATAATTCGGGAACTACACGAGTTTGTCATTACTGTGGCAAACCTGGTCATATTCAAAAATTTTGCTACAAGTTACATGGGAGACCAGGGCAGCAACACCAGTTTGCTAATACGGCATCTAATATTGACCCTACTCCACAATCATCTGAAGACAAGGTGGTGGTTATGTCTGGTAAGGAATATGCTCGGTACACAGTCTCAAATCTCATAGCCTGTTTCTTCCATCGCTACTACCGCTCGGACATGTAATGCTACCGCATGTCTTTCGGCTACTTCTCGTCCTTGGATCATTGATTCAGGAGCTTCTGATCACATGTCAGGTCTTTCAGGTATATTTTCCTCTTTTTCTCCATCTTCGTCCATAGTTACTCTAGCCAATGGGTCACCTACACATGTTAGGGGAATTGGCACAGTTAACCCAAGTCCTTCATTACCTTTGTCCTCAGTGCTTTATCTTCCACAACTTCCATTTAACCTAATGTCTGTTAGTAAGTTAACCAAAAACTTTCAGTGTTCGGTAACTTTTTATCCCGATTCTTGTGTCTTCCAGGATCTGGCTACGAAGAAGACGATTGGTAGAGGACGTGAGGAAGGGGGGCTGTATGTACTTGAAGATGCTTCTTCAATTGCTTGCACAAGTGTTGCGTCCCCACATCAAATCCATTGTCGTCTTGGTCATCCTTCTCTACGTAGTCTTCAAAAGTTAGATTCTAGTTTTCAATCTCTTTCTAGTCTAGAGTGCGAGTCATGCCAACTTGGCAAATTACATCGTGTTAGTTATACACCTCGAGTCGTTAAACGATCAGCATCTCCTTTTTTATTAGTTCATTCAGATATTTGGGGTCCATGTCGTGTGGTTTCCAATTCAGGTTTCAGATATTTTGTTACTTTTGTCGATGACTATTCTAGAGTTACTTGGTTATATTTAATGAAGGATCGTTCAGAATTATTTTCTATTTTCCGTGCATTTATATCTGAAATTTATACTCAATTTGGCATACGTGTTAAAGTTTTGCGTTCTGATAATGCTAAGGAGTATTTTTCCACATCCTTTTCTGATTTTATGACTCAACATGGTATGATCCATGAATCTTCCTGTCCTGATACTCCACAACAGAATGGTATTGCTGAACGGAAAAATAGGCATTTATTGGAAGTTACTAGATCCATGTTATTTGAGATGAAGGTACCGAAAACCTTTTGGTCTGATGCTGTTCTAACTGCATGTTATCTCATTAATCGCATGCCTTCTTTCGTTACTCGCAAGGTGGTATTCCTTTTTCCACCTTGCTTCCTAGTGAACCATTGTTTGTCTTACCACCCCGTATCTTTGGTTGTGTCTGTTTTGTTCGTGATCATCGACCCGGAGTTTCAAAACTTGATCCCAAGGCACTCAAGTGTATGTTTATGGGTTATTCCCGCACTCAAAAGGGATATCGCTGTTATTCTCCATTACTGAGAAAATATTTTATAACAGCTGATGTTTCATTTTTTTGAATCCACTCCTTATCATAATGTTCCAATTGATGTGTCTGAATTAGATGAAGACTTGTATGTGACCACCATTCGGTCTACTATTCCCAATGTTTCACCAGTATCTACAGAGAAACCACCTCCTCTCCAGGTTTATACACGACGTCATCGTGATGCTACTCTCGCTCCCCGCTCCTCATGTCACTACTACGTCGACTTCAGCTCCGATCCGCCATTAGTTGTCCCTCCTCTTGTATCTGATCTTGATCTTCCTATTGCTCATCGCAAAGGTACACGTACTTGTACTCAACATTCTATTGCAAATTTTATTTCTCACTCTTACGTGTCTCCTACTTTTCGAGCCTTTTTAACTACTTTTGTCGAACAATATCCTATCCCCAAGTCGTCGCTGAGGCATTACAAAGTTCTGGTTGGAGGACAGCAATGGAAGAAGAATTACAGGCTCTTGAGATTAATCAAACTTGGGACTTAGTACCACTTCCTCTAGGCAAAACTGCTATTGGTTGTCGATGGGTGTATGCTGTAAAAGTTAACCCCGATGGTTCTCTTGCTCGTTTAAAAGCAAGACTTGTTGCAAAAGGGTATGCTCAGGTGTATGGAATTGACTATCTAGACACATTTTCTCCTGTTGCCAAACTTACTTCTGTTCGTATTTTGATCTCTCGGCTGCAACGTATAATTGGCCTTTGTTTCAGTTTGATGTCAAGAATGTTTTCTTGCATGGCATTTTTCACGAAGAAGTTTATATGGAGCAACCTCCGGGTTTGTTGCTCGGGGGAGTCTGGACTGGTTTGCAAATTAAAAAAGTTTTCATATGGTTTCAAACAATCCCCACGAGGATGGTTTGGAAGATTTTCTAAGGTTGTACTATCTTTTGGGCTGTTTAGATGTGAAAATGATCATTCTTTTTTTTTATAAACAATTAAGAAGAGGCAAACTATTCTCGATTGTGTATATTGATGATATTATCATCACGGGAGATGATTTGGTTGGTGTAGCTAAGCTCAAAACCTATCTTCAGCAATAGTTTCAAACTAAGGACTTAGGAAAATTGAAATATTTTCTAAGAATTGAAATGGCACAATCACAAAAAGGTATGGTTCTGTCATAGCGAAAATGTCTTGGATTTACTCACTGATACAAGTATGTTGGGATCAAAGACTCTTGATTCACCCATAGAACAAGGGGTTAAACTGGTTGCTGATGGAAGAGAAATTCTTAATAATCTCAAGAGATATAGAAGACTGGTAGGTAAGCTGAATTATCTTACGATTACTCGACCAGACATTGCTTTTCCCTGTCGGTGTAGTAAGCCGCTTTTTTGTCTTCCCCTCGTACATCTCACTCGGGATGCGGTTATTCGGATATTGAGGTATTTGAAGAAAGCTCCGGGAAAAGGAATTCTCTACCAAAACTATGGTCATAACGAGTTGAAGGTTTTTCGATGCTTTGATTGGGCTGGGTCTCCGGATGATAGAAGATCAACTACTGGATATTGTACCTTAGTCGGAGGAAATCTGGTATCATGGAAAAGTAAGAAACAAAGTGTTGTTGCCCGCTCTAGTGCTGAGTCAGAATATAGAGCCATGGCACAAGTGACGTGCGAATTAGTGTGGATTCGACAGTTATTGACTGAGTTAGGCTTTAAAGATTTAGTACCCATGACTCTGTGGTGCGATAATAAAGCTGCTGTGCATATGGCTTCCAACCCCGTGTTTCATGAAAGAACAAAACACATTGAGGTTGATTGTCATTTTATCCGAGAGAAGTTGCAGAATGGAGTAATTCTTCCCAGTCATGTTCGAACTAGTGAACAACTTGCAGACATCTTTACTAAGTCCTTGGGTAATGGGAGGATAGAATATATTTGTAACAAGCTGGGCATGATTAATATTTATGCTCCAGCTTGAGGGGGAGTGTTAGGAGTAAGAAGGGTAAATTAGTCTTAGGGTAAATTAGTCTTTACCACTTTTAGGGTTTATTTTTGGTGTATATATATTAAACTTTATTGAATAATACAAAGTAAGTTTTTCCTCACACGTCTTTAGTGTGTCATTCCACAATTCCTCCAGTTCCTGAACTATTTAAACAACTGAATATTCATGCATGTTTATACATCATTAAATTTATTGGCTAAGTGATATTCTTGGTTAAGAAAACGCAAGTCCATTGAAAATATTGTAGACATAATCTCATAATCCTAAACCTACCATTTATTTGCAGATTCCGAAGCTCTAGGACAGGAATATGATCAATGTCCTTTAAAACCACCTTGAAACTATATATCTAGCAGCTAGTCATGTTGATTATATTGATCCCAGAGGGCAGCCCTTCCACGCAAGAAGGTTTTTTGTGCATCGGATTGGATGCATCACTTAATGGTGACGTGAAGAAGCAAGTCAAATTTAGGTGGGTGAGAGATTTCAGCACTCCATTGCAAAGTTCGATAGTCGATTACACCGAGTGAACCACTCAACCCAAAGTATAAATAATCTACACCGAGCAATTGGTTCTCTTATATATGAAAGTTAATGTTTATAACAGATGAAGCATGAGATTGGGACTGTCGAATGGGTCTCGAATCTTGCAGCAATACCACGGAGACGATTGCCACCACATTGAAGCCATGGCTCTAATTAATAGACAAATAGTTACCTACTCCAATTTTCTCTTCAACAAATGCCCACCTAGCAGAAAAGGCACATGGGAGGTATAAATTAAGACTCCAAGGACGGAGCCGAAAAGCTTCAGTCACAAAAGCTAAAATGCATTGCTTCTCACACAGATGTCTGCAGCTTCGGAGAGCAGAGGTCCACCCACAGGAGCAACACGAGCATAACCACCACAAAATCTTGAACAGACAGTCATTCTGAATCAGAGATTTCATCTTCATCCTCGTCCAGTATGTAGACCAGGGCCCGTTTTCTTGCAGCTAAAACACAAGCCACACCTCTACTTGCTGTCGCCATAAAAACATTAACTTGATTTCAGTCCAACGTTTCTTGAATATATGGCCATGACTAACGTGATGTTTAGATACCTTTGTTGGGTAAAAGCAAAACTACAACACATGCATTATGCTAAAACACAGGCGGGGAAGCAAACCTTGCTGCCCAGGGAGGCTATGGTATGCATGTAAACTATGAATGCTCTACAGTATCTTGCTACACTAGATATCATGATAGTATCTATCATCATGAACATGTACAGGTTCTCAGTCAGTAACTAGACCGCAGTGAACCTACCATAAGAAGAATATTCTCTGTACTTGTGTGGCCTCTAAAGATTCACCTTTTTTGCACTTTGACCTCTCAATAGATTTAAATTTAGGGGAAAACCTGATACATTAGTATATTACTTCTTCAACTGAAAAAATATTCTTCTTTGGAGCATAAGTTTGCACTTCTTCAAACTGTGGGAACAAACATGAAGTGGTCCATTAAAGAGACATATTGTACCTAAGCCAGTCATAACCAGTCATATTTAAACTTATGAGTAGGCTGTTAAGTGAAAATGTAGTAAGGAGCATGGACAGGATTTATTCAGTCCACTACCTAGTCAACAAGATGGAATTGTTGCAAACACTCGCAAGTTTATCAAGCATTGATACACAAGGGAAATAGTATGGGCAACAACAAGTTTCCAAACATCCAAAAATGCAGATGGACATGGTAAGAAGCTCAAGGAAAAAAATTCAGGACTATAAAATTGATGGCATGACAATGGTTTAATCCTTAGTTCAGTTTTATGGTGGTGTCAAAAATTCTTACCACTAACTGAGAAGGGAGGAACAACAGTATGGGGAATGCTGCGAATCTTCTCATTCTCCACATCTAGGTGTAATATAGAGTCCTACATGCATAGTTTCACTGTGTTAATGTTTCAGGAGTGAGAATAAGATAACCAAGCAAAAAATGTTCTCACAAAATAGAAGCAAAAATGGCACTTCTTACCTATTAACCTATTAGGGACATTCTGACCAAAAAAATAAAAAATCAATTAGGGACACCACATGCCTACTTTTTAACCAACATACATGTAGAAGGCTTTAACTGCCAAGATAAGTTGGAACTTTTGCAGTTATAGTAAGGCAGAAAGTAAAACACCCTTCAGAGTTCCCAAGCGTGAAATAGCATGTCCATGCACATAGGAGGAAAAACTAAGCTGCTGCTTCTCATGCTGATGAGGAAAGCATACAAATAAAAGATAGGAAGAATAAAATTCCTAGTGTTTTTGAAACTGGACAAGTGGTTCAACCGATCAAACTGGTAGAACTGTGTTCTACCAGTTTAATGGGTTTAACATATTGCATGTGATGTCATCTGATAGAATACTCCACATCTATTAGATTACACGTGTTCAGATTCATAGATGCCTGGCTGAGTCGGCAGAGCCTCATTGAGCACAAATGACAGCATTCAAGTTCTCAAGAACATCATTTAATTTTCTAATATATTAAACCAATAAGGTCAATGAATAATAATGCACCACCAAATTGAAGCAAGAAGACACTGGAGTGAATGGTTGGTACGCTAAGTAGTTACAAGAGGTTGGAGTTCCAAACCCCAACCCAACTCCAACACTCTTCCTTTAAACATTTTGAATGCCCAGAACTGGTCCAAACTAGTTGACAGGATTGTGGGTCAACAGTTGACAGTTACGCCTGATAACAATAGGGTCAATACCACCAGTTCTTGACCACTACTGTTTCTGCTGTGAAACCAGACTGGACAGGTCTGGTTCCTGATCCAACCAGAGCCGGTTCTTAAAACACTGAAAAGAACAGGAGTCAACTGAAAAGCAATTTTCTTTTTGCCATCAATGTTTTAAATAGTGAACTGACGCGTATCAGAACAAACAGCGTCCTATACGTATCACGAGTACGAAATCAATATGCAAGCTTAGGATCCAAGAGTTACCTTTAATTGGTACAACTCCCAGTTATTTGCCCGAGTGGTTCCTGAAATGTGCACAAATGGAAGGTCACTGGCCTGCAAGATCATCATCCAGGCATCTCCCAAATTTTCACCAGTATCATTCATCTTATTTAGCAACATAACAATTTGATGGTCCTGTTTCAAAATAAAATATATTAGCCACATCCATAAATTCTTAAAGCAATATATGCCAGGCTTTTACCTTATATAGAGCCAAATCCACACAATGGTAACCAGAAGGGATGCACAACAAGATTGCTTCCAAAGGTTTTCCCTGCTTCACATTGCTTGAATCATTCATAGATCCCCTCACTACAGCTATACAGTTTGTAACATGTAAAAAAGACTCGTCAGGTAATTGGAAGGAAATATAGTCTGTAAACCCAACTTCATGAGTCAGATTAGATGAAGCAAATTCAGAGGCATCCTGCAAAGCCATATGAAGAAACGATTAGCATGAAAAAGCAGTTGTACTCTGCCCATGCAGATCTCCGGATAAAATTGTAGATTCAGATTAAGGGTAAATACCTCATAGGAGGACAGTGAAATTGGAATGTATCGGGTGGATGCTGAAACTGATGTAAGACGGAATAGAGGCAATAAATTCTTACAACATATCTTTTTTGAAATGGTAGAAAAAGGCATCTGGGCAGCTTCCTTGAAACTGTAAAAATTTAAATTTATTCCTAATCAGTAAACATGAAATACAGCATTATCACACACAATAATCATAAACTAATCAGAAAGCCCAATCCAATAAGATCACCCAGCTTAAGTTTCCATGTACCTTGTCAAGTAATCAACCTGAGATTGAATACAAAACACTAGATTATTAGGTAGAGGGTAAGTAAAAAACCATTGTTGAGTACAACCTTCAGAAGACAACCCCCACCCCCGAGGGTTTCCTTTTTTTCCTTCTCTCATTATAGTCTCAAGGTTCTGGCCACTCAGACAAGGAAATATAAAATATAGCTACAATTTTATTGTAACAGGAATTTGGATAGAAAGATCTACTGACAAATGACATTATCAAGATACCTAAATTAGCCAAATGAGAAATGAATATTTCAGCTCAATTAAACGATGAGTTGGGTGAAACCAAAGCACAAGGTTTTAAGTGAAGGATTGCAATGTTTACGTAAACCATTTTGGAGCCGGACCATCATACTCAAACCTCTGTTATGCATACAAAGAGATCGAGAATTTCATATTCGGTACACTTGTCAGCAATGAGGACCAGACTTGGAGGAGGGAAAAAATCAATCACTTCAAATGACAGATGACAGCAATGATTTATCCCAGCGTTCATATATTCCCCACTGAGGTAGCATGCGGAAAAACACTAGTGAATGGAAAATCTAGATATAGCATAAATACAAAGAATCGACAATGAAAGAGTAACAAGACACATTCAAGTAAGAACTTCCATGCATGAACAAGATTCTATTAAATTTCATTCAATTCTTTTGCTGATACCTGTGTTCCATCTGTTGAAACTCCTTTGCAAGTGTCCTTCGCAAATATTTGCTGTCCCCAAATCCTCCAAATTGCACTAATTCTTTGACTCTCTTCATAGTTTCTCTGAAACAATAATGTGTAAAACATCTTATTGACCTGACATCAAACATCAAGGCAGACAAGCGCATGAAACTACATTTGATTTTCAAAAGACTTTCCAGTCCAATGAGAAACGACAATCAACCCGTCAATTTCAATCCTCGTTACCCTGTCATTAGCAACATATGCTGGACCAAGAATGACCACAGTCAAAGCCCAGCAAAGCACCCTAACTTGAGTCAACCTCATCTCTTGTGCTCTTAGAAGTATTTAGGAGGACGGTAGCAAGATGACTTAAAATGAAGAACTAACCCTCAAACCAGGAGTCATTTACAATTTCGATATTCTGAATTTAGCAACTAATTTGGTCGCATTGCAAAAAGGCATGAGTGAGCCACTAGAGCGCATGAAAAGAATACTAGGCTTGACAGGATACCGCTCTGACATTTAAAGCGTGACCAAGGTCCATTACGCCATGATATTTTAATCCTCTGGCACACAAATGGATAGCACAACCTAGTGAAGGGCCACCAAAATTTGCTGCTAGAGTACATGAAGGCAATACTAAGCTGTCGACACTTCACAGTATCCAAGCCATTGCCTCACCAAATTTCAGATACAACGAATGAAGAGATGGCCCACACTTGGAATTAGAAGGTTATGTCAAATTATGAATCCAGTCATCATGTCTGAATGATACATATGATTCCATAACTAGGGCCAGGCAATAAGATTTTCTTATTAGATGAATGAAATTCATTAAGAACACCAAGTAGGAGCCGAACTTCAGATGATGCACAAGAGAAGAAATTTATTAATTCAATGGGTAGCCATTCTATCAAAAATAATGGCATGTCACATCTCAGCCCAAGTAAAGTTAATGTCGACTGAAATGAGGGAAAATAATTAACTTTCAGGGAGTATACAAGCCATTTCTACTGGAAGCTCTGTATATGGCAATGCCAAACAGTCCACTTGGTGACTCCATCAGGTATGAACACATATTAACTAAAGATTCAGGGGTTCTGTGTGCCATATTGTAAATGACTTAGAATTAGGAACTGGACAAGTTGGAGGAAATCACTTACAAATCAATGTCAATTTCTTCATCAGCCTCGGATAGATCCAGAAGCTGCATAACAGGATCTTGATCATACAGAAACTTCAAGAACACGACAACAAGTTCACTGTAGAAATTCATAAGAGTAAATAGGGATTCACCATAAGGACTGAACCTGATGGATAAAAGTTAGACAAACCTATTGTATGTTAAAAGTTGATCACTTGGCTCTGACATAAGTTGCTTTATACATTTCAGAAGCCAGCTGAAGAAATTTGCAAACTGAAAGAGACACAAAACCAAAACCAAAACCAAAAGCTTCAGCAACATGCACATTATCAACCAATAAAAAAAGCTTACACCGCTGGCTCAAGAATTTAGGATCCTACCAATATTCTGAGCTTGTCTAGATTTCAGTGGTCACACTGGCAATATTTTCATTTTAAAACAAGAAAGAATGGATGTCTCCAGCATAGCATGTGCGAAATTGAAAAGGTATCAACAAACATTAAGTTGTCAAGGTGCCGTAAGCAAAGATAAAAAAGTCATGCAATTTCTCTTTGGTCCTTCAAATACACGATGATATATATCAACAAATAACAATGTGATATTGTCAGTATTTCATCATGATCTTAAAAGGTGCGAGATGAAACTTTGTTAAACAGGTTCAAGTCATGTGCAAATGCCCAGCTAACAATATCTTCCTCAAATTCTCAACGAAAACGCTTGTATTTCAAATATTAAATGTTATTCGGCTTAGGATAATATGTCATTCTGAGCACACAAGATCTTGTGTCTTATATCCACAAGTAGTTCAACTCCATGTTTAAAATTTAGGAATTTAGCATGACTAAAGATATGCACGATGAGAGACAGGCAAGATTTTGGAAAAGAGTAGCAAACAGAAGGTATCAAGAAACGTAGAGAAATCATAACAAAGATTGTAACAGGCTACCTGCTGCACAACAGATGAGAGCACCCTTATAAATCGCTCAACCTGTACAAGCAGCATTCCAGCCTTTTCTACTGCATTGTCCACCAGTGTCTCATCCAAACCAATACCCAGGTAACAAGAGTGCCATCTTGAAAGACCCCTGAGCTCACCCATTCTAAAGCCAATAATTTCTACAGCAGGCTGATTCTCTCTGTCTCTCTCTCTCTCTCTCTCTCTCTCTCTCTCTCGCTTCTCGTTGAGCTCCAGAAAGGAGAAGGGAAAAGCCATGTGGAAGCCAAAGAGAGCTTTGCCTCCCTCTTCTTCTTCAGGTCAACAAAGTCAACCCAAGAGGCCATGCTTGCCTCCAATCGAGTAAGCTCGCTCTTCCCTCTTAACGTTTCAATGCTTGATTCGTTGTTTGATGATCTTGCATTAGTTTTAGCTGTACTTGAGGGAGATTCAATAAAGGGGTCTTGAGTTGAAGATTCTTGACATGAGAGACATGGTGAAAGCCCGCCATCGATAAGCTTTTGCCTCATGACCGTTCAAAATCACTTTCGTTCAGTTCTTTATTTATGGGTTTGTGCTGTTGTTTTAATGCGAAGTACTAATGACCTCGGATGTCATCGTCTCAAATCTGTTTTGTGAATTTATGTTGGCCAATTGCAGTACTTCCTCCTTATTTGAGCTGAATTCTGTTAAAATCATTTATCTAGCAAGTGAGCTGTTATCGTTACCAGGTTAATTTGCTATCCTGTCGTCTAAATATCCTATCTCGCTTGTACTTTTGTGCTGATGTTCATGCAGTCAAGCATGGAACGGGTCCGAAATGAATCCTGTGCCGAGTTGCTGTTTGACTTGCTGTTTGACAAAGGAGGATCTGCGGAGTATGGTAAGATGAGTGAAGTAGCCAAGTTGGACATGCAAAGTACAGCCCTTATTATATTTCAATTCCTGTTTCTTCGATTAGAAGTGGTTAGATGCATTTCTGACATTCCAGCCAGTTTCTGGACAGTAATCCGCGTGAGAAATTGCCAAGAGATGTATAGAGAATTATTGCTTGAGTGGTAAAAATGACCTGCTGAATGTTCTAGGATTTTCCTGGGAAGCAATTGCACTAAACACATGCTTTAGGCTTTTCATGTTGTGTTGGGCAGTATGGTTCACAAAAAGATACAAATTTTCGATGAAGTGCCATGGACATAACTGTCGCCTTGAATCCTGGAAAATGTGGTCAATGACCCTTTGAACGTAGGAGGAGGAAAATGAAGATACCTGTGATGTGAAACTTGAATGTGATGATTACGTGACAGATGGCTCTTGCTTATGTAATTATTTGCTTTTGCTTTCTTTGCTGGACAGTTCAGAGAAGAGCTAAATCTGACTGGGCCGAATATTTTTGAAGGTGATTATATTTCATTTGGTTTGTTGGCAGTAAGGTCAATCTGCATGAACTGATTTCTGCAGGAGAATTTCCATGTCTATTGTCTCTGTTAGAATATTTAAATAATAAACCATGGTGATTATATTTCATTTGGTTTGTTCAAATGGCAGTATCATATCTGGCAAAAAGAACTGATTTAGAATATTTAAATAATAAACCATGCATCTATCAGAATTTTAGAACCATGTCTATTGTCTCATCAAAGTATTAATGCCATAAATCCAAATTTCTGTTCGGCAAAGTGTAATACCTGTGCATACCTTTTTCTGTAAATCACTGACAGGACGGTGCATTTGGAGATAGCAGCTAATCAACATTATTTGCTTCTGTTATCAAAGTACTGGATAAATTTGTATTCCAGTTTTATGTTGACTTTTTATGTCGAGTTAGATTAAGGAATGCATTTGATGAGTCTGGCATTTATGGTTTATACAGTAATTAGATCTGACATTCATTTGTACAAGTAACTTAAATGTCAAGGGTTATCTGTCTTTTTGTTACGAATAAGTCCACAAGACAGCAGTTGTTCATGTTATCAATTTTTATGGTGTAGTTGCATCTGGAATGCTCTCAAAGATATAGTGCCACAGATGCGCTCAGAGAATGATTTTCAGAGATTGGTAAGATAAACAAGTTTATAAGATTTCTACTTTTTCACAGACATATCTTCATCAACACTTAAGGTATGAGTTGTTTCTCTGCATGTCATGAAGTGATAGAATGAACTTACTAATCGCTTCATTCCGACAGTTTTAACAGCATTCATCGAGCACAAACTTCACACGATCTCCTTTGTCTATAAGTAAATATTCATTTTGTTGTGCAACCTGTGGAAAGAAAAACATGGGAAGGCCTAATTTCCATACAAGTCTGTTACAGCATAATGTCCCACATGGGCAGACAAAATTGAGGTGCCAAACCTTCTTCTCAATGTGAACTCTTGGGGAAGATCAACCTGTTATCCATAGAGTAACTTATATCCGTTGAGTGAGGACCTTCCACTCAGTACTGTCAGCTTACTAGGGCCAACTTGCATCCCTGCTCGACGGGAAGAACAGGAGATCCTTTTGAACAACTTGTTATAATAGGAAAGCCTTATATCTTGACACAGGAGATCCTTCTGTGCAACCTATTACGACTCACTAGCCAGGTTCTAAACCATGTTTTGTCATATTAGGCATAAACCATACAAGCCTAAGCCAAGTCACTTTGTTCCCCCATGTCCTCACTAGCTTCGAACTCTCCTTTATAGAGAAAGAGCCCCTAGATGATCCAGTAAATACCACACTGTCTATAGAGCCAGAGTTTGGAGCAATCAACCCACACAAAGCCATCTGAGTTTCAAGCAGATCATCAGACCTTGCTGGAGGCCATCTCCATTCATTCTCCTCAATAACAGTTTCAACTGTGGCTTTATCACCTAAAGCTAAATCATAACCATTCTAAAGAACATGAAAAATTTTTCATGGACATGGAATGGAAGGGGAAAATGAAAATGCTTAGGATTGATCATATGAGTTTTATAGACAACTGCTGTTCGGTAAAAGACAGTGAATTCAAATATGCATGAAGAACTTAGCTCAATAAGGTGTTTGATAAGTTGTTTTTAGGAAAGAGCCACAGGATAGGTTTTCCAACTCCTTTTGATGGAATGGATTGGTTTTGTATCCCTCCTGCTTCATTTTTTGGATGTCTCCAACTTTGGCAATTCTGCTGTTGGTGGTTTTGAACAGATGGAAGCAGTGGATTTTGGAAACATTCATTCTCCCCAGCGTGCAAGGTATGGATGCACTTCCCTCGTGATGCTGTTGAGAAAGGCTTTCTGTGTAGTCTTGACAGGTTATGCATTGTTGATGTTTTGGGGAATAATGGTCCGACCTACCACTACCACCCCAAGCAGGCAGTCTGAGCTCTCAGTGAGTGTCATGCCACAATGACTCGGTCATGCACCAAAGTGTCAATGCTCAATTTAGAACATAATCCTTGTAGCTTGCCAGTGGAACATTTTATTTTATTTTACTTCATTTTTTTTTAAAATGAGAATTATTAAACAAATAAAACGACGGGTCTATTTATCCTTGTAGTTTCCTCGGCAGTAAGACCTGTCCAAGTGAGATGTTGGGTATTTTGTCTCTCTGTCGTTACTTTTCCAATTTTCCGTTTTTTATACACATTCCTATTTCTGATGGTTGTTTTCTGGAGAGAATGCAGGGCTAATGCTAATTCTACGGGAGAGAATGATGTGAGAGACTTACGGCTTCAAATTCAAACCAAACTGTCAGATTCTCCATTTACTGGACAGAAACTAGAAGGAGTGGGGGGTGCTCACATTTCCATTGCCTTGATCAATGCAAATACAGGGGATGTTGTTAGATCAGGCCTGGAATCCTCCATTAAGTTGGACGTCGTCGTGCTCGAAGGTGACTTCAACAAAGACGATGAGGATAACTGGACCCAAGAAGAGTTTGAGAGCCACGTGGTTAAACAACGTGAAGGAAAGAGGCCGCTTTTGGCTGGAGATCTCGTGGTGAAGCTCAAGGAAGGTGTTGGGGAGATGGGAGAACTGACGTTTACTGACAATTCCAGTTGGAATAGGAGTAAAAGATTCAGGATAGGGTTTAAGGTGGCAACGGGTTTTTGTGGGAATACGCGAATCCGAGAAGCCAAAACAGATGCCTTCCAAGTCAAGGAAAATAGAGGGGAAGGTAGGTCCTTCATAGTCTTTCTACAGTATATAAACCTTATCCTTTATGACTGAACATAAACATGATTTTGGACGTCCAGAGTCTTCAATTTTTTAATTTAGAGCTTCATTTCGTGTGGACCTTTACAACTCGAACAAAATTCTGATAAATAAGAAGCAATCGGTTTGTTTGTTATTGGTAAATGTCCACACTCAGGATCAGTTTCAGGGGAAAGATTGCAAGCCTCCTAGAGGTTTGCTTCTACAAATTAATCTAATAGTGCCCGGATCTAATTGTATATGTGCTCTTCATTTTACAGCATACACGAAACATCATCCACCTGCATCTGACGATGAGGTTTGGAGGTTGGAGAACATTGCCAAAGGTGGGAAATCTCACCAAAAACTGAGTGATGCTGGAATATATAAAGTGGAAGACTTTCTACTGCAACTGTTCACGGACCCCGAGAAATTGAGAGAGGTAAGCACTCAGTTAATAATTCCCAATTAGGGTTTGATTGACTGCCAAGAATGTAAGTCCTGTGTGTTCACTCATCATAGACTCTCGGAAAGAGCATAACAGAGAAGAAGTGGGATAGCCTGATACGCCATGCAAAGACTTGCGAAACAAAGTGGAAACTTTACTTGGACTATCCTGATGGCGTGACGAAGCATGGTGCTGTATTCAACACTGATGGTCAACCAATCGGCCTAGTCAAAGACACGGAATATTTTGCTACTCATCGACTTTCTGCTCAAGAGAAGGTAAGTAACCAAGGAGTTCCTACTCAATTTTGTCAAGCCAGTTCACTCGCCACACCCCATCTTGGGGAATTCGAATTAGTTGTCCCATATTTTCTATGTAATCAGTATTTTGATGTTCACTTGTAGCTGTGTGGCTTAGTAGGTGTTAGAATTGATTAGAGATTTGGAAACCTGAAACAAGGAGTTAATTGAACATCTAGAGGCTTTGCTTTTCTTTTGTTTTGTTTTTTCTTTCCGATCACAAAAGTATAATGAAGTTCCCGTGGAGAGAATAAAAAAAAAAATATAGATGCTATGTTTAGATCCATAATAGAGACTTTCTACTAATGGAGTGATTTTGAGCTTGTGCTCTTTTTGAAGCAAAGTTAAGGTTAGTGACCTTGTAAATCTAAGTGTTCTTCTATATTGAGTAAGTTAAAGACCACTTTCAGCACTTTATTCGGTTTCATCCATGAGAATCTGAGGCACTCATCAACAAATTATAGTTTAAACGATTAACACATTCCCGTTGCAACCATTACTTTCCAAGTTTATAACCATCAAGATCTTAATTACTTGCACAATACATATCGATGACTGCTTTATTTCTTCTCTGGTCCTTTCTCGATCAACTTTGTATCTTTACAATGAGGGCCTTGCCTTGAATGTACTCTAAATGACATCTTTTGAGCTCCTGACCTTTACGTGGTAGAGAAATGTGGCAGATATAGGCATAAAGCAAATTGCGGTTCTTTCAATATTGTTCTTCTTTCTCTGTGCTGCACTCACGTACTTAATCTGAATACAAGTTCATCCATTGGAATGCAACTTTACTTGTCTAAAAAATTAGTTGCTTGAAGCCAGAATGTTTACCTGTCAATAATGGAGATAAATACTTCCATTAGTACAGCTTAAGCAATATACCAGGTGTGTTTTTCCCAGGAACATGGAGATGCAATTGTGAAAAAGGCCTTGGCTAACTGGAATGATGTGAGAGAGTTCAATGGTGAGACGTTCTCTGATTCAATGAGGCGCAACCCTGTTCAACGTTATTTGGCTCCACCAATCTTTCCTGCCCCGTTTGGTCTGGAAGCTCCTCCGGCAAATGTGAGCTCCACTGCTGAAGGTACGTTCTCTAGAACACAATACTGTCTCTCCCTTTAAGCACATACAAAGACGTGGCCTGTGAAATTTCAATGAAAATTGGAATTTCCACTTGATTGTTGAGCTTTGATATATTAAAGCATTGTGTAACTGATCCTTTTGGGTTCCACTTAATATAAAGACGTTCGTTTGTCCAGCTGTGATTGATGCAAAATGAGCCTCATTCAATACATATATACGTATGTATGCATGTATGTGTTCCGTCCAAGCAATTGAAAAGCAACTAAAAAATTAGGTGGTAACATGTGCCTTTTTTGAGTGGGGGATTGGAGACGGGGAGGGCGGATACTCATGAACCCTTCACTTAGGTGATGCTAAGTGAACGTTGACAAGATAATGCTACCACTAGGTAGATATGACTAGATGTAATGAGCACACGGCAACATGTTTATATTTGCATTTTTGTCATTTTACAAAAGGGCCTTGTCAAGTGAAGCGCGTTACAAAGATCAGGGGCAAGAAAAATTAAAGAGATGTGCAGGGTAAGGGAAAAAAGAACTAGTAGCACTTTCTGTGATACCAGAATAGTAAAAGCTCATGATGAATCATTGCAAGAATTTTTATAGGCTCGTAGTCCTGTGCTTACGTCGGCCTATGTTTACGAACCGCATTACTGTTTTAGTTCTTTCTCCAGGACTCAATGGTGCAACGGCTTTGGTATTGCCGTTTCAATCACCAAATTTTCCTCCAGCTGCACATCAGCCCATGTCTGCAGACCGCTCGAATGTTCAGATTCCTCCAGGATTTCATGATAGTACTTCTGCCGGATTGCCAACACAGCCCCTTGGTATCAATGTACAGAATGCCATACGTCACCAAATGATCGGTTCTTCGAGCCCAATGGACAATGGAGGATATGATAATGTTCTTCTTGAAGGCGATCATGTGATGGAAGAGATCCAATCAATTGATCTTGATGCTTTTGAGAAATGGTTTGCTGAAAGCACACCATGTAATGACCCGTTATCCGATAATGGTTTTGTTAGGAGAACCGGCAGAGGTGTTATTGGCTGGCTCAAGATAAAGGCGGTGCTGCAGTGGGGGTACTTCATCAGGAAGACAGGTGTCAGACTCGTGGAGTTAGACCAACCAACTATCGAAGTCCGGGCTTGTTCATAGTTCTTTCTTCGCTTTAGGGAAGATGATTATATTCCTGATAGAAATTATGGTAATTCTTTCTTAAATGGTGGTATTATTTCATTGGTAATATTCTTCATCTGTATATAGAACAGCTTTGTCAAAGCCTTCTTAAGCGACTACTTTTTTTCGTTGAAAAGTGTCTCTCTACCTCAGTTCTTTCGACATCTTTCTTCAGGAAAGTTCTCTGATGTAT
The DNA here is from genome assembly GCA_017140165.1 of Eucalyptus shirleyi. NCBI lineage: Eukaryota > Viridiplantae > Streptophyta > Magnoliopsida > Myrtales > Myrtaceae > Eucalyptus > Eucalyptus shirleyi. Next base: position 43,893,906 of record CM029450.1, read on the forward strand.
CACATGTAAGGAATGCAAGGTCATACCATTCAAAGAGTGTACTTGAATTCTATGCTTATTATGCATTAGAATTGCAACCAAATCCATGGAGACCCATGTGACAAGTCTTGCCTACTGCTGCTATCCAGTGGTAATGCAGCCTTTTCCCATAACGCATGCATTGTCAACCCTTAGGATGCGTTTGATTTAACATTCCCAAAAAGCTTTCAGTCTCCAAAACCTTGGGAAAATGCTTAATTGTTTAACAATTATTTTAAAGTAATTTTCAAGTAAAAGCCAACAATAAGAAAGTTGAAAGCATAATACTAGTAGGGACTAGCATTAAACTTTCAGCATTTTGCCAAATACTTAAACTCATTTTTTCCTTCAAAACTACCCTTACTCATATTTTAAATTTCCGATTTTTCAAATATATTTTTTAACAAATGGCATTTCTCTCAAAATTACTTCTCAAAACATAATTTATCAAAAGGCATGTAATTTACATTTTCCCAATATGCTTAAACCACTAAACCAAACACGCCCTAAGTTCTCTCATACCCGTTTTCCTGGCCTTCTCTTCTTGTTTTCTCAATCTTTGAAATGGTTTACTTGAATTTCTCTATAACGAGCTTTGATGCAAAGCTGCTCGGGGTATGTTTGATTTAATATTGGGTATGCACTACAATTTTGTCCTTATGATAGAGGATTGAGTATCTAGATCTTTCATATTTACTGGATCATTCCACACTTACTTTATGTCATGAACTACTTAAAAAAATGAACATTCCTATAAGTTTATACATCATTAAATTCAATGGCTATGCGATGCTCCTGGTTAAGAAAACACAAGTCCATTGAAGATATTGTAGACATAATCTCATTATCCTAAACCTACCGTTCATTTGCGGATTCTGAATCTCTGATACAGCAATATAGTCAAATGCTCTTTAAAGCCACCTTGCGATTGTATATTAAGTGGCTGGTCATGTTGATTATATTGATCCCAGAGGGCAGCCCTTCCACACAAACGTATTTTGTGCTTTGAATTGGATGCATCACTTAACGTTGACATAGAGAAGCAAGTCAAATTTAGGTGAGGGATTTTAACATTCAAATGCAAAGTTCGTTGGTCGATTACACCAAGTGAACCATTCAACCCAAAGTATAGAAAATCCAAACCAAGCATTTGTTTCTCTTATATATGAGGGTTATAAACATATACAGATGAAGCATAAGCTTGGCACTATCGAATGGGTCTCAAAGTTTGCAGCAATACTATGAAGGCAATTGCCACCAGATAGAAGCCATGGCTCTAAATAGATAAATAGTTACCTTTTACTCCAGTTTTATCTTCAGCAAATGCCCACCAGGCAGGAAAGGCACGTGGCAGGTATAAATTAACACTTTCCAAGAAGGGCGGAACCGGAAAACTTCAGTCACAAAAGCCAACATGTATTGCTTCTCACACCGATGTCTGCAGCTTCGGAGAGCAGAGGTCCACCCACAGGAGCAACACGAGCATAACCACCACAAAATCTTGAACAGTCATTCTGAATCAGAGATTTCATCTTCATCCTCGTCCAGTATGTAGACCAGGGCCCGTTTTCTTGCAGCTAAAACACAAGCCACACCTCTACTTGCTGTCGCCATAAAAACATTAACTTGATTTCAGTCCAACGTTTCTTGAATATATGGCCATGACTAACGTGATGTTTAGATACCTTTGCTCGGTAAAAGCAAAACTACAACACATGCATTATGCTAAAACACAGGCGGGGAAGCAAACCTTGCTGCCCAGGGAGGCTATGGTATGCATGTAAACTATGAATGCTCTACAGTATCTTGCAACACTAGATATCATGATAGTATCTATCATCATGAACATGTACAGGTTCTCAGTCAGTAACTAGACCGCAGTGAACCTACCATAAGAAGAATATTCTCTGTACTTGTGTGGCCTCTAAAGATTCACCTTTTTTGCACTTTGACCTCTCAATAGATTTAAATTTAGGGGAAAACCTGATACATTAGTATATTACTTCTTCAACTGAAAAAATATTCTTCTTTGGAGCATAAGTTTGCACTTCTTCAAACTGTGGGAACAAACATGAAGTGGTCCATTAAAGAGACATATTGTACCTAAGCCAGTCATAACCAGTCATATTTAAACTTATGAGTAGGCTGTTAAGTGAAAATGTAGTAAGGAGCATGGACAGGATTTATTCAGTCCACTACCTAGTCAACAAGATGGAATTGTTGCAAACACTCGCAAGTTTATCAAGCATTGATACACAAAGGAAATAGAATGGGCAACAATAAGTTTCCAAACATCCAAAAATGCAGATGGACATGGTAAGAAGCTCAAGGAAAAAAAAATCAGCACTATAAAATTGATGGCATGACAATGATTTAATCCTTAGCTCAGTTGTATGATGGTGTCAAAAATTCTTACCACTAACTGACAAGGGAGGAACAACATTATGGGGAATGCTGCGAATCTTCTCATTCTCCATATCTAGGTGTAATATAGAGTCCTAAATGCATAGTTTCACTGGGTTAGTGTTTCAGGAGTGAGAATAAGATAACCAAGCAAAAAATGTTCTCACAAAATAGAAGCAAAAATGGCACTTCTTACCTATTAGGGACATTCTGACCAAAAAAGTAAAAAATCAATTAGGGACACCGCATGCCTATTTCTTAACATACATACAAGTTGAAGGCTTTAACTGCCAAGATAAGTTGGAACTTTTGCAGTTATGGTAAGGCAGAAAGTAAAACATCCTTCAGAATTTCCAAGCGTGAAATAGCATGTCCATGCACATAGGAGGAAAAACTAAGTTGCTGCTCCTCATGCTGATGAGGAAAGCATATAAATAAAAGATAGGAAGAATAAAATTCCCAGTGTTTTTGAAACTGGACAAGTGGTTCAACCGGTCAAACTGGTAGAACTGTGCTCCACCAGTTTAACAGGTTTAACATATTGCATGTGATGTCATCTGATAGAATACTCCACATATATTAGATTACACGTGTTCAGATTAACAGATGCCTGGCTGAGTTGGCAGAGCCTTGTTGAGCACAAATGACAGCATTCAAGTTCTCAAGAACATCATCTAATTTTCTAAAAGATTAAGCCAATAAGGTCAATGAATAATAATACACCACCAAATTGAAGCAAGAAGACACTGGAGTGAATGGTTGGTACGCTTGTTAGTTACAAGAGGTTGGAGTTCCAAACCCCAACCCAACTCCGACACTCTTCCTTCAAACTTTTTGAATGCCCAGAACTGGTCCAAACTAGTTGACAGGATTGTGGGTCAACAGTTGACAGTTACGCCTGATAACAATAGGGTCAATACCACCAGTTCTTGACCACTACTGTTTCTACTGTGAAACCAGACTGGACAGGTCTGGTTCCCAATCCAACCGGAGCCAGTTCTTAAAACAGTGACAGGAGTCGACTGAAAAGCAATTTTCTTTTTGCCATTAATGTTTTAAATAGTGAACTGACACATATCAGAACAAACAGAACTCAGCAGCATCCTATACTTATCACGAGTAGGAAATCAATATGCAAGCTCAGGATCCAAGAGTTACCTTTAGATGGTACAACTCCCAGTTATTTGCCTGAGTGGTTCCTGAAATATGCACAAATGGAAGGTCACTGGCCTGCAAGATCATCATCCAGGCATCTCCCAAGTTTTCACCAGTATCATTTATCTTATTTAGCAACATAACGATTTGAAGTTCCTGTTTCAAAATAAAATATTTTAGCCACATCCACAAATTCTTAAAGTATGATATGCCGAGCTCTTACCTTATATAGAGCCAAATCCACACAATGGTAACCAGAAGGGATGCACAACAAGATTGCTTCCAAAGGTCTTCCCTGCTTCACATTGCTTGAATCATTCATAAATCCCCTCACTACAGCTATACAGTTTGCAAAATCTAAAAAAGACTCATCGGGTATTTGGAAGGAAATATAATCTGTAAACCCAACTTCCTGAGTCAGATTAGATGAAGCAAATTCAGAGGCATCCTGCAGAGCCATACGAAGAAATGATTAGCATGAAAAAGCAGTTGTACTCTGCACATGCCTATCTCTGGATAAAATTGTTCAGATTAAGGGTAAGTACCTCATAGAAGGACAGTGAAATTGGAATGTATCGGGTGGATGCTGAAACTGATGTAAGAGGGAATAGAGGCAATAAATTCTTACAACATATCTTTTTTGAAATAGTAGAAAAAGGCATCTGGGCAGCTTCCTTGAAACTGTAAAAATTTAAAATTATTCCTAATCAGTAAACATGAGATATGGCATTATCACACACAATAATCGTATGCTAATTAGAAAGCTCAATCCAATAAGATCACTGTTAAGTTACTTTATTAAGTTTCCTTTATTATCAGAGTTTTATTTCCTTTTTTTACTTACATAAGGATATTATTGTTATATACAATTTATATTCAATATAAATACAATGGGAGTAGGGTTTCTGTGACTACAGAAAACTACAGCCCTCTCTTTCTTTCTTTTTTTACGTTCTCTTTCTCCTCCTCTCTATTTCTTCTCTCTTCCTTCTTTCTCTCTTTCTACTTGCTGCGGGTTCTCTAATCAGTTTTGTGACATGGTATCGAGAGCAGGTCTAATTACCTGATTACTTGATCCTATTGCTGGTTTGAGAGTCCCCTGGGGTTGGTGCACAGCCACCTAAAGCTGTCATTTTTATCGGTTTTCTCTTCAAGTTTTGATACATATGAGATCGGAAGATATCAAATTCATCAAGTTTGGTTTGTGAACATGGATTACAACTCTTAGGGGGTGCATGATAAAAATAATTTCTGTTCCGAAATGATTTTTCTTCCGCATCAATTTCTGGAACAGAAACTTGTTTGATAACGCTTATCAAATTTTTTATTTACGGAATAGATTTCTATTCCGTAAATAGAAATGGAGGAGAAATCGAAGTAGAAATTTTCTACTTCGATTTCTCCGTAAATCAATTTCTCGATTTCTCCCAACCCTAATTTCACTCTTTTCTCCCTCGTACGCCTCTTCTCTTGCCCAAAATAAAAATAAATATATTCATTTAAAAATAAAAATAAATTTATTAAAATAAATAAATTATTTTTATTTATCATTTTATTTTTAGTTTACTAAAAATAAATTTATTAAATTTATTTATGATAAATAAATAAATATTTTTATTAAAAGTAAAATTATTTTTTATTTGCCATGAGTGTTTTGCCAAATAAAATTATTTTTATTTTTTATTTTTATTCATTTTAAAAAAAATTATTTGTAAAATAAAATAAAATAGAATAAATAAAATAAATTTAAAATTTATTTTATTTAAAATAATTTATTTATGATAAAAATAATAATTTTTTATTTGCCTCGAGTGTTTTGCCAAATAAATTTTTATTGTTATTTTTATTCATTTTAAAATAAATTTATTCGTAAAATAAAATAAAATAGAATAAATAAAATAAATTTATTATATTTATTTAAAATAATTTATTTATGATAAATAAAAATAAATTATTTTTATTTGCCTTGAGTGTTTTGCCAAATCAAAATTTTTTTTATTTTTTATTTTTTATTTTTATTCATTTTAAAATAAATTTATTTTTATATTTTAATTTTAAAATAAAATGATATTTTTATTTTATTTTTTTATGATTTATTTTATTTTATTCATTATTTTTTTTGTTACTAAATCATTTTTATTTTTATTTTTTATATTAAAGGTCGTCGGTTAGTCGTCATACTGGCCCGTAATCGAAAGGAAGAAATTTTGTGTCGTTATCAAACGAATTTTTATTTTTAGAATAGAAATTTTGTTTCGTTATCAAACGGTTATTTTTGCTTCGAAACTCTTCTAGAAATAGAAATAGAAAAATCTATTTCTGTTTCAGAAACTATTTCTGGAACAGAATGGTTGTCATGCGCGCCCTTACTAATCAGCGGATTCAAGAATCAAAGTACTTTATTGATTATGGTTGACTGGTCTTGCTGGTTTCCATCAAGCATATAATTATATTGAGATTATCATCATGAGTGATACTACAACTCCTACTGGCTGCTATTGTCGCTCTTGCTACTTGTTGTTGCAATTGTCGCTATTGCGGCTATTCTTCTTGCTATTACTTCTGCTTTGCTCCTACTACTACCGTTGCTCCTACTACTCTGCTATTGCGGCTCGCTACTACTACTATTGTTGTTGTTTTGGTACTACCACTACTACCGTTGTTACTCCCATTGTCGCTACTACTACTACCGTTCGCTACCATTGTCTTTGCTCCTACTACTACCGTTGCTCCTACTACTACGCTACTACTACCGTTGTTGTCAACATCGCTCTTATCTTCTTTGCTACTACCGCTACTACCGTTCTTTAATCTTTATTCTGTTGCTTATTATTGCTGCCCTACGCCTCTCATTGCTTCTTTGCTACTACTACCGTTCTTTGCTACTCTCGCTATTACTACCGTTACCGCTACTACTGCGGTTAGCTTTTGCTACATCTTTGCTCATTCTTCTTCTTTGCTACTACTACTATCGTTGCTGCTACTATTACAGCGACTACTATGACTACTACTACGATTGCTGATTGGGCTCTACTATCTATAGGAAGAAACAAACTAAGAGGCTGAATATCGTGCTATGGCAAATACTGTGGCCGAATTGTTGTGGTTGAAATCTCTTCTCCAGCAACTTGGATTTTCGATTAATCAACCTATTGATATGATGTGTGATAATCAAGCAGCTATTTATATTGCTAGGAATCATGCTTTTCAAGAGCAAACTAAGCATATGATGTGAAGCAGAAGCTGGTTGCTACTTTCTTACGTTGCCTCTAGAGATCAGTTTGCTGATATGTTTACCAAAGCATTATTTCGTCTTGCTTTTTTGTTGCTGGTTGTTCCAAGCTGGGCATAAGTGACCTATATGCTCCAGCTTGAGGGGGAGTGTTAAGTTACTTTATTAAGTTTCCTTTATTATCAGAGTTTTATTTCCTTTTTTTACTTACATAAGGATATTATTGTTATATACAATTTATATTCAATATAAATACAATGGGAGTAGGGTTTACGTGACTACGAAAACTACAGCCCTCTCTTTCTTTCTTTTACGTTCTCTTTCTCCTCCTCTCTATTTCTTCTCTCTTCCTTCTTTCTCTCTTTCTACTTGCTGCGGGTTCTCTAATCAGTTTTGTGACAATCACCCAGCTTAAGTTTCCACGTACATTGTCAAGTAATCAACATGAGATCGAATAAGAAACACTAGATTATTAGGTAGAGGGTAAGTGAAAAACCATTGTTGAGTACAACCTCCAGAAGACAACTCCCCACCCCCAAAGGTTTCCTTTCCTTTTCTTCCTTCTCTCATTATAGTCTCAAGGTTCTGGCCACTCGAGACAAGCAAATTAAAAAGATGGGTACAATTTTATTGTAACATGAATTGTCAAGATACCTGAATTAGATAAATGAGAAATGAATATTTCAGCTCAACTAAATGATGAGTTGGGTGAAACCAAAGCACAAGGTTTTAATTGAAGGATTGCAATGTTTACTAAAACCATTTTGGACCTGCATCATCATACTCAAACTTCTGTTATGCATACAAAGATATCAAGGATTTCACATTTGGTACACTTGTCAGCAATGAGGACCAGACTTGGAGGAGGGAAAAAACCAATTACTTCAGATGACAGATGACAGCAATGATTTATCCCCGAGTTCATATATTTCCCACTGAGGTAGCATGCATAAAAACACTTGGGAATGGAAAATCTATATATAGCATAAATACAAAGAATTGACAATGAAAGAGCAAAAAGACACATTCAAGGAAGAACTTCCACGCACGAACAAGATTCTAATAAATTTCAAATTTCCAATTCTTTTGCTGATACCTGTGTTCCATCAGTTGAAACTCCTTTGCAAGTGTCCTTCGCAAACATTTGCTGTCCTTAAATCCTCCAAATTGTACTAATTCTTTGACTCTCTCCATTGTTTCTCTGAAACAATAATGTGTGTAAAACATCTTACTGACCTGACAACATACATCAAGGAAGAAAAGCGCATGAAATTACACTTCATTTTCAAAAGACTTTCCAGTCCCATGAGAAACAACAATCAACCCGTCAATTTCAATCCTCGTTACTCTGTGGTTAACAACACAGTGCTGGACCAAAAGTAACCACAGTTGAAGCCCAGCAAAGCACCCTTACTTGAGTCAACCTCATCTCGTTGTGCTCTTGAAAGTAATTATGAAGACAGTAGCAAGATGACTTAAAATGAAGAACTAACCCTCAAAGCAGGAGTCATTTACAATTTCATATCCTGAGTTTAGCAACTAATTTGGTCACATTGCAATAAAGCAGGAGTAAGCCACTAGAGCACATGAAAGAATACTAGGCTTGACAGGATACCTCTCTGACATTTAAAGCGTGACCAAGGTCCATTACACCATGGTATTCTAATCCTCTGGCACACAAATGGATAGCACAACCTAGTGAAGGGCTACAAAAATTTGCTGCTAGAGTACATGAAGGAAATAATAAGCTGTCGACACTTCACAGTATTCAAGCCATTGCCTCACCAAATTTCAGCTACAAAGAATGAAGAGATGGCCCCCCCTTGGAATTAGAAGGTTAGCCCACCCTTGGCATTAGAAGGTTATGTCAAATTATGAAATTAGTCATCATGTCTGAATGATACATATGATTCCATAACTAGGGCTAGGCAATAACATTTTCTTATTAGATGAATGAAATTCAATAAGACACCAAGTAGGAGCAAAACTTCAGATAATTCACAAGAGAAGAAATTTATTAATTCAATGGGTAGCCATTCTGTCAACAATAATGACATGTCACATCTCAGCCCAAGTAAAGTTAATGTCGACTGATATGACAGGAAAAAAATTAAATTTCAAGGAGTATACAAGCCATTTGTACTGGAAGCTTTCCGTACATGGCAATGCCAAACAGTCCACTTGGTGACTCCATCAGGTGTGAACAAGTATTAACTAAAGATTCAGGGGTTCTGGGTGCCATATTGTAAATGACTTAAAATTAGGAACTGGACAAGTTAGAGGAAATCACTTACAAATCAATGTCAATTTCTTCATCAGCCTCAGATAAATCCAGCAGCTGCATAACAGGATCTTGATCATACAGAAACTTCAAGAACATGACAACAAGTTCACTGTCGAAATTCATAAGAGTAAATAGGGATTCACCATAAGGACTGAACCTGATGGACAAAAGTTAGACAAACCTATTGTACATTAAAAGTTGATCACTTGGCTCTGACATAAGTTGCTTTATACATTTCAGAAGCCAGCTGAAGAAATTTGCAAACTGAAAGAGACACAAAACCAAAACCAAAAGCTTCAGCAACATGCACATAATCAACCAATATAAAATGCTTACACCGCTGGCTCAAGAATTTAGGATCCTACCAATATTCTGAGCTTCTCTAGATTTCAGTGGTCACACTGGCAATATTTTCATTTTGAAACAAGAAAGAATGCATGTCTTCAGTGTAGTATGTGCGAAATTGAAAAGGTATCAACAAACCCTAAGTTGTCAAGGTGCAGGAAGCAAAGATAAAAAGAAAAATTTAAAAAAAAAAAAAAAAAAGCCATGCAATTTCTCTCTGGCCCTTCAAATACATGATGATTTCAACAAATAACAATGTGATATTGTCAGTAATTCATCATGATCTTAAAAGGTGCAAAATGGAACTTTGTTAAACAGGTTCAAGTCATGTGCAAATGCCTGGCTAACAGTATCTTCTTCAAAATCCCAACAAAACAGCTCGTATTTCAAATATATAATGCTATTCAACTTAGAATAATATGTCATTCACACAAGATCCTGTGTCTTATATCCACAAGTAGTTCAACTCCATGTTCAAAATTTAGGAATTTAGTGTGACTAAAGACATGCACGATGAGAGATGGGCAGGATTTTAGAAAATAGTAGCAAACAGGAGGTATCAAGAAATGTAGAGAAATCATAACAAAGATTGTAACAGACTACCTGCTGCACAACAGATGAGACCACCCTTATGAATCGCTCAACCTGTACAAGCAGCATTCCAGCCTTTTCTACTGCATTGTCCACCAGTGTCTCATCCAAACCAATACCCAGGTAACGAGAGCGCCATCTCGAAAGACCCCTGAGCTCACCAATTCTGAAGCCAATAATTTCTACAGCAGGCTGCTAGGTAAATAACAATGTAAATAACAATAAGTCAATTAGTTAACCCCACAAGTCGAATATCCTCTCTAATCAAGGAAACTGACACACTCATGAGGGATAAAGATAACATCGAACATATAAGTTAAATGCCAAACAGCAATAGGAACCATCGATGTTAAAATTTTATGAAAGAAAATGTTTCACGCAGCAAATGGCCATTACAAGCCATCCTTATCTTTCAACTGTAAACTGTGTTTGAATTACACAGCATACGCTAGATTCTCTGACAAATAAAAGTTATTTTGGAAAAATCATTAAGAAAATGGAGCCTAGTCTGCCATCCAATTCATGCAAGCAGGCTGGAAGTTTGGAATGGTTTTGTGAAATGATCGAGTCCTGGAAAATGGAGCCTAGTCTACCATCCAATTCATGCAAGCAGGCTGGAAGTTTGGAATGTTCGTGTGAAATGATCAAGTCCTGCCCAAAGTGGCTGTATGTGTGAAGGGGAAGGACAGAAAGAGAGAGAGAGAGAGAGAGAGAGAGAGAGAGAGAGAGATCTTATTTATGTGATAGTTGTGGGCTATAAACACAAAGCTGACAGGAATTGCTGATGTTTTTAAGGAGACAAAGCCCCAGCCCTTGTGCTGTTAGCTTGGGCAAGGGTAACTTCTTTACAACATTCAAATATCAAACTACATCTCTATCCCATAGCTTACACTTTTTGATTAGTTAGTTTTGGTCCCACAAAATTTTATGTGGAATTAGAGCAGGAGGTTTCAGGCTTAAAACTCACCTTACTACCTATTTACCTCCCCAATTATCAAATGTCTATCCTTCAATCTAAGGCCAAGTCTTAGCCTACGTGAGAGGGGGAGCATTATTGTAATTAAGTACCACATCTTTATTTGATAGGTAATCTTTTAGATGACTTGGCAATTGTTCCACAAAATTCTACACTGTTGTGAATGCACATTTTGAGTAAACAACAGGAGAAAGGAGCCCCAAAGCATTGATTGACAGACCGTGGAGTTAAAGAAAGTTCATAAACTTTCAAAAGAAAAATATAGGCAGGTTCCTACAAAAGAGGAAAATTATATAGGAGCTGTAAAGGATAGATATTTGGATAACCACCATATTTTTTTGGCATTGTGGTGGCAGTTCTTTAGACAGTAAGTCCTTTTTTGAATTATCTTAGATAAATATGAGCTTATGGGTGGTAATTTGTATATAAGAGGAACCCCATGATGCTTATCAATAGAATTACATATCAAAAAAGTAAAAAGAAGAGAGTCTATAACTTTAAAGAAACTAACAGGAAACATTATTTCTCACCATAGTAATAATCAACAAGAATGTGGAGTGTACAAGAGAGTCCTGAACCCAGGAGAAGCAAGGAACCGATCTAATTAGCAACAGCCCTACAGTGTGCATGTGCAAGTGCAGACACCTGTGCAAGCACACAATCGCATGCATGTGCTTGGGCAATGCACATGTTTACAACACACAAAATTGCCCACATGTATAGAGAGAGATCTGGCAGAGAAGATATAGGCAATATATTTTCTTATAGATGATAAAGGATTTTAATTAAAGTTCTAACGTGCCAGTATACAAGAATAAAACAAAAGAAAAACAAACAAAAATAAAACATCAGAAGACCATATGAAATCAGAACATGATGTCCAAAGCCATTTAAAAGGTACACCACCAAAACTACCCAAGATTTCAAACCCTACTATTTTGTTGCTTTCCTTCCAAAGGCACCACATGCGATAAAGGTGTGGCACTACAAGACTTCTTAGAAATTGATCCTCCTAAATAGGCATTCCAACAACTAAAAAGCTGGATGGCATGTCTAGGCAAGGAAATGATCATTTGGGATATTGAGTTAGTGAGACAAGCCCAAGATTGGGACTTTTTAACATCTCTTTTTATGTATTATATTATTCCAAGAATTCCGTAGCCTATGAGGATGCATTTGTGTGGAAGATGAAAAAGATGGAATCTTTCCAGTAAAGTCTCACTACAAGCTGCTCAATAGGGAGGAAGTCAGTGGTCGAATGGACTTTCCTCAAAAAGTGACTTGCAAAGTGAGGATTCTGATTAGAGTTTGGAAAGTAAGGGTTCTGATTAAAGTTTATCCATTTGCCTGGAAAGCAACTTGGGAATGAATCCTCACTTTAGATAACCTACAACAAAGAGGCAAATACTGGTTAATAGGTGTTTCCTCCACAAGGAGGAGGCAGAATCCGTGCAGCATCTCCTCCTTCACTGTTCATGGACAAGAGTGGTTTGGACAGTTTCCTATGCTTGCACCAAATTATCTTTGGGTTATTGGAGCTTTTAGGAGCAAGAACTCCGGGCTTGGCAGCACATTCGTTTACAGTGCCACGAGAAAAGAAGGATTAACTCAATTCCTCTATCTGTTTTTAGGCTCATTTGGAAGGAGCTAAACAAGATAGCTTTTGATGGAGAGGATCTTCCGTTTGTTGAAATTTGGCTTAAAGTCGTACACTTTTGGTATAGTGGAGACTGCATATGGATGTAAATGACTTGATTAATATGGTCGATGATGTATCTTGTCTTTGAGCTCACTTTTGGTTTTGAGAGTTGTTCTGTACATGGCTTTAATTTTTGGGCTCTAATCTTAGATGGGTTTGCAACCCCTTGGTGTCCTATGGTTGAACTTTTTTTTTTTTTTGGTGAAAGTAAGAATATATTGGGGAAGGTGAAATTGTACAAAAATCAGCTTCAAAAACTTGCACTCAAGATGAACAAGCTCATTATGAGTGAAAGGAAGCCGAGGAAAAGGCCAAGCGGCCGCCAAAGAACAACAAGGCACCAATGCAAAGAGCCTAATGCAAAAACACCAAGCAGACACCAACTATCCTATATCACAACATTGTATGTAATCATGTAGTTTCAAGTACAAACACTAACATCTCACATATGATTTTGTGCTAATCAGCATAACCATCATCCATGTAGCATGTTTTTATTGAGCACAAAAACGCTCCATTAACTCACAGTTGCAGTTCCTTTTAAGAGTTATCGTGACAAAAGGGTGCCTCTACAACCTAAAGTCAAGATCCAAAAAGTTCAAGAGAAACTCTGGATCCAAAGAGATACCGACACATTCCCAAAACAGAACAATACTATGGATACAAAGACCAGCATACAAAACTTGTTTGAAGTGGTAAAATCCAAGCATTTAGGCAAGTGTATTACAGACATCTAATACAAATCTATTTCACATGTGAGTAAGTTAACCTTTGTCATTTACTAGGACATAACATCTTTAGCATTACTCTGCCAAAAGATGGTGCTTAGTTAAAAAAATGGCAACCTAATTGGAAAAGTTGGTAAAAAATATAAACTAATGAATTCTCACATCTAAGTACATGAACCAATTGTTGTGGACAGAGGCTCTCATAACCAAGGTTAAGCATCACAGATGAGCTCAATGTTGGCTCAATTCACTATCATCTGAGCATGCGCCAGTTATTTTATCTGCTCATTTTCTTCTGATAACTGAGTTTTCATTCTCAATTTTAGCTTGTTGACAGTAATAATAACATAAGAAAGCAGAGTTTCACTTACTACGGCAAGTCCAAGGAGTGGAATTGGTAGTATAAATAAGTCTTAACTTCTCCTAGGCTCAAATAGGGCTATTAGTAAGTAAAAAGAGTTGAATATGATTTATTGATACAAAGATTGACTCCTGCAATTATGAGGGATATATATTGAGATCGAAGCAGGCAATAAAGTTTTTTTCCTTTTGAAACAGAGAACATATCTCTATACCTGTTAATTATAACATAAATGCATAAAAATTTCCATACCCATACCTCCATTTACAGTATTCTGAAAGCCCAAACTCAGATCAAGTTCATATTCAAACCAATGATTATGACCTATAATTTTTATTATTCGCTTATAGTAGAGATTGCCGACTTGTTAAATCAGAATCAAATCAGATTTTACCTCACCCTTTCCAGCCAATCAATGTTGGTAATCCATATCATTGCATATGATAGGTTCATATAAGAATTCAACATCAGGATATTCTGAAAGATATGGTGTGTCTCAAAATGCGTGAAGCATAACTTACTATAACAAATTCCTACATCTATCTGATCACCATTTAAGACTGTTCTGTGCAATGCTTAAAACTCAATAATTTATCAGAGAGAAAGGCCAAATGCAAAGGTAATAACGTGCACCTGCAGATGATTGAGGACAACCAGCTGAAGTTCTTTTCCAGCACCACAGACAACTTTTGATACACGCTTCATACCCTATCATTGAACAAACTAGCAGACTAAGATTATGAAAACCAACCAAAAAGAACAGAAGTCCTATAGCAACACCGGAACTTAAAAAAACCAAACGTACCACTTCACCCAGAGAATTAACAAGAAACTGGTGGACTGCAGGACTGGTCCTAGCACCACCTAGAAGACTCAAAAATTCCTCCTGAGGAGAAGAGTCAAGACCTAGATAAGCAAACAAGAACAGTTAAATGAAGAACGATGAAAAGCCATCTACTGCTTTGTATTAACAGGACCACTAACCATGATCATTAATAAGGCTTGTTAACAAATCAAACTTCTCATGAAATATGTTCATGGCATCAGCCCACCGCTTGTGCATGACTGATAATGATGTCCGGACGACATGAAGTAAATCGTCAATGTTGGACGCCTGTTGAGCAACTTGATGAAGTTCATTTTTACTGCAGACAGGAAGAGATTGAGAATCTAAGGAGGCATTCAGCAGATAAAGATTCTCAGATATCTGTTCTCATTTCATTTGAGAATGCAAACGGTCCAGAAAATGTGTTATGGAACACTTCGAAAACAGTTGAAAGGAAAAATATTATTAAAATCAAAATTAGAAACTGAAGACAACTTTTCAGCGTTCACATGCCACGTGCAAACATGGAGATTTGGAATAACTAAGCCTCTTTTCTTATTGCGATGGAACAAGAACAAATTCTGACAATTCTCATCCTTACAACATACACCATTAAACAAGTTTTCTGTGATAAAACATCGAAAACAGTTTCCATAAAAATGAAAACAAAAAATGTTATCGAAAACTTGGCAGGCCTTTAATTTTAGAGAACAAAAATGTTCTGTGTATCATGCAACGATGTTCAAAATTTTGTAAGAGTAACTCCTGCAATTTTGTCCCACCACTTTCAACATCCGAACTACGTTGATTTCTAGAGGTTTCTACGGAAAGATGGTATGATACTTGAAGGTCGGGTGAAAACCTTATCAAGCATGAAAAAAATCATTCAGGCTACGAAGTATGAGGCATCATGTAGTTCAGCTTACGGTGACTCTTGAAAGTCAACTTGGGCATTTAAAATTATCAGAAGGAAAGTTCTTGCAAAGTGTAGATTAAATTCCAAGAAAAATGCCTCAAAATTGCTCCATGTTAACCATCAGTTTCGTTTTAAGGTTGACGATAATATCCTGAGTTAATATGAGTTTTACTTTCCGTAAAACCAGACAAAATTGATACCTCTGAAACATGTATCAGTGCACATGAACAATTGTAATATAATTATAATACGGAGTCCAATTACTACTGCAACTTTAAAAAAAAGAAAAGAGAGAGAGAGAGAGAGAGAGAGAGAAGAAGTTTCACCTAAAATATGAATAACACTAAATGCAAGTGCAATTCTACCTCTTTTGGAATATTGAAGTATCAAGCACTAAGTAATGAAAGCCATGCATACTATCTCCAACTGTTTGACACCCTCTTGATTCAACAATGTCTTCAACAAGTTCTCCTGAGCATGCAACCATCAAATGACAAAGATCCTTGGATAAAGCCACCTAATGATAACAATTACATGGCAGTTAGCTTGCTCTGGTGAAACATTCGACATGATATCTGGACTAAACCAATCACAGGAATAAACTTACAGTAGGTACATTTGAAGTTTAGCAAAAATTCTGCATCTTACATCTATAAAATATTATCGAAGCTGTTTTGACATCTTCTGTGTCAGGCTGTTTGACATTTTTATAGAAACATGTTTAGTTACCACTGAGCTTTTACTCAATAGTTTCTCTATCAAATTCCAATAAGGTGTTCATGAGAAGACAATGTATCTGATGACTATAACTTAAATGTCACAAAGTGAATGAAATTCTTTGCTGGTCACCAAAGCATTTTGAGCAAGAAACTATGCACAATTCACAGTAATTTTTTGTTTCATTTAGTCTAGGTTCCTTTGTTTAACTTTAAGTTTAGCTTGATCACCAATTGTTCAAAAAGTGTCTCTTAAGGTTTATTTTGTATTTTTCTTTTCCTAATGCATGGAAAAAACCAAAGAAAAGACAACTTAACATATCGTGAAGTTGCAATATATTGGAAGACTAATTAGGAAGGAAAATAATATTAGTCCCAGCAGAGCAAAAAGGCCTCCTATCATTAACCCATTAGTTGAAGAAACATGGAGACTCTTGAGAGGCAACTGTGTTAGTCAGTGTACCTTCCTCACAGACGCATTCAGAAGTCGGCAAACGGTGTCTCTGTCCTTGGTTGTCGTAGGAATATCACATTCATGAATATTCTGGTGCACATTCCCATGCATTATGGCAATCACACGGCAAGAAGCAATAAGCAACTGATTATCGAACTGAAAATAGCAAACTCAATATAACAAAGCAACTATACAAATAAAGTCGACACAGAGAGTTAAAAAAGCTTCCAAACTAAAATAACTAGTGGAGAGTGGAACTGTGCTATTTCTACGAGGTCAACTTAAAGATCAACCAAGCACCATAACATTAAATTTTAGGTCAGGTCGATGATGGAACTAGAAAACAGAGAGAAGCAACAACTTCAGCAAAAAATTTAAACTTCTTGGGCAACAGCACAAGTGCAGTATAGGTACTGATTCGAATTTTCTGAAGGCTTTTAAATGCAATTACCTCAACACCAGACTACAGAATATCTACATCACAATGCAACTTGGAAGGCTTTAAATTAGCAGTTCTACATTGTGGTTCCACAAAAACTTAGTATTCCTGCCACTGGCATCTTTTAGATTAGCAGTTCTACATATATATATATAAAGACAACCCAGAAGCTCAACAATGAGCTAAATGAGCTACATCAATTTTCATAACAAGTGATTTCCCATCAAACATGTTTAATTTTCCATCTAAAATATCTAACAAAATTACCTGTTCTAGGTAAATGATTTTGGACTTGACTTTAGGTAGTCAACCAAGATAAGAAATTGTGATCAAATCATCATTGACAATTCACAAACTTGTATATAGATCTGAAAAACCTCCCATTAGGAAACCATACTCCACACTTATAGATCTGGTGAAAGGCAGTGGGCCCTAGGAAGTACATTTGGGAAAGTCCCAACAAGGAATTGTAACTATAAGGACTGGCTCCATGTAACTAAAGAGACAACTGATAGGAACCTGAATGATACTGATTAGGACAATTCTTCAGCATGCATTTCTAGACTAATCAAATGTCTGTTGAGAAGTTCATCATGTTTTCACGTTGAAACACTACTAAACCCAAACATGCACGAAAGTTCAGAGTACCCAAAAGTCTAAATCTTCTAATAGCTGCACACCCACAGAGAGAATTATCTACACACAAGCATACACTCTCATAGAACACTTTCCCCAACCAACAGTCGTATAGGCTCTCCCAATCTCCCTAAAAAAGAGCAGAAACTCAAGAGTCTAAAACAAAAGCAGAAAGTCTGCACAGCAGGCTTAACCCAGACAGACCCCAAATTCTCCTTTAGGTGCTTCAACTGCAGTATAGACAGAAGGAGCACTCAGGGCAAACAACAAAAGCTTTGGATAATTGTGCTGTATCGAAGTCGGAGGTGTCATCTCTGAAGTGACCAATGGAAGTGAAATCTAGAAGTTTTACAAGAATAACTTCACCTAGTATAGTTGTTTAATTAACCAGCCCATTACTTTCAGGCAATACTTATTTCTGCCATCAGATCCATTTATTAAGAAAGACTGCTCTATGGAAGCGAGAAAGGAAAGTAGTCATGACTGAATCTGATAGACTATACTGCTAAATATTTGATTTGAACAGACGGTAGGCTTACAACATTTCCGATTGGAAAGACACACAATATACTGAAGACAAAACCCCATCTTTATCTCCACTGCAAAGGATATTGAAACATTGCTTTGAAGAATTTGAGAGCTCTATGAATGAATCTTGATCATCATCTCTCCAGGTACTAGTTCAAGCATGTGAGGAACTCTTGGAGCTGGAGGGAAGAAACGAGCAGTGCGATCTTCAAATGCCAGAGAGTTGCCAGAAGTGTCCTATTAAAAAATTGATAATTATCTTTCCAATCGGGACAAAAAAAAAGGAGGAAGAAGATAAATATAACAAGAGATTAAAGTAAAGGTGTCAACAATCAGCAAATCAATAGCTCACAGCTGACAACAAACATAAGTTTTCAAAAAACCTTCCATAAACCCATATTGAAGCTGTTGAATAATTCTAAGTTTGAAAAAGAAATATCTTAGTAAACCAGACTAAAATAACCAAACTGCAAACAAAGCATTAGATAGAACATGAAAGGTATGAACAGTAAAATATTGTCTGTTAAGAATCAAGTTTGAGAAGTTAGATGAACTTTTTTAAGTTGAAAGATGCATACTCTATTCACATGGGCATCCTCCTCCCAACTGAGACACACCACAGCTGCCGCATGGGACTTCAAGCTTCTTAACAGTTTCCATTCTGCTTAATAATTATACCGAGTTAGAAATAAATATACCACAGTACATATAACTGCTGCAAGCACTAGCACATAAAAAGCAGCACAGTGCATATCCACGGTTCCATAAAGATGGCTAGATTGGTAAGATAACATCATATGTAAAAATAAGTTCTTCAGGAGCAAAACATAATCCATGAAGTGGATAATGATTAGTAAATGGGTAGACGTCTTAAAGAAACCTTTTGGCAGCAGCATCAGCCAAGTTCTTAGCAATTGTACCCATGACCAAACAGCTAGCTTAATGACATAACCGGTAATCTATGAACTTTTCCACCCACAAGCATAATTGAGGCACATACAAATTCTGTCATTTAGGAATCACCCGACCTATTACCTTCCTAATATGACTGAACTGGACATATGTCACTTTAAATAATAGAAAGAAACTATTAATTTGATGAAAATGAGCATGTCATGGATGACTGGTTCTATATGCTGTCTTGGTCATGTTTGGATTGGAATGAACCATTCAATATAATTAGTTAAATGGATATATATAAGATACAAGATATCATCTAAACCAAGGAGTTTGTAAGTTTAAGGCTATTCTTTTTAAAAATTATATGGCATTGACAAAGATATGCATATTGCATGTATTGTACAAGTTATAAATGCTGTGTCGGTAATGCTTGGATTGGAATGAACCATTCACTTTAATTAGTTAAATGGGTTATTCATCTCTCGTCGTTTGTTGACCTATATAAAAAAGAGGGCATGTTCAAAAAGAGTGTTCTAATGAGATCTGTTAAGCTTTTCACGCTCAGATTGACCTATCTAGCAGTCCACTGTTAATTTGACGTAGGCAGACAGGACTCGTAAACATGGATTGCCATCTCTATTAGCAGCTATATGTTTGTTGAGCAAGCTTGCTGTTTGCAATGCATCATGCAGCTTTTAAGCAATTCAGAATCTTTCGCAAGAGAGATTAGAGGAGAACACATTCTGATGATATGGGATTGTTGCAGGAAGATTCCTAGTTGAGAAGTTGTGAGGGTAACATTAAAGTAATAACATAGAAAACTTACTTCAACATCATGCAGTGAAACTGTACCATCTTCTAGTCCCAAGACAACAACTTTGCCATCAGGACGCCAGCATAATGATGTTATACATTTACCTGGAGTACATTAGAATAATTAAGATAATCCAGTATAACAACATACGATGGAATGTGCAAAGAAAAGTGATTTCATAAACAACAACAACAACCAAAAAAAGGAAAAAAAAAAAAAAGAAAGAGAGAGGATGAATAATTTGTTCACCATAAATTAATAGACAAAAAGGAAAGACAGAGAACACACAAAAACCAAGAAAATGATAATCAAAATCTGGGAAGTGATGCAAACATCATAACAGTAATAGTATATCCGAAAGGGATATTGGTAGCTTGACATGGATTTCTTTCGGCTAGTAGATCATCTAAAGCTAGGGAATCTATGTCTTTTTGGCAGCCTTCAATCCATTATCTCAGTCCAAAAACAAATCTTATTGCTCAACTTTGGAACCTCAAGGTGGAGTGGATCAATGAAAGCATACTTCAAGGAAGGATCACGAGTGTACAAGCATCTACAACTTAACATCTCAACAGAAACCTCTCAAGGATTAGGTCAAGAAGCACTCAACAACATGTTTTTCATATCCAGAAGGCAATATGATGCATGAAGCATTCAAATGTTACCTCCTATCTAAATTTTTCAAGTGAGAATAGATTAAAAAAACCACCAAGGCTAGGCATCTAATCCTAAGCTCTTATGAATTCGAATTACCAAAAGATAAAGTCATATAAGAACTTAACATACTTGGATGCAGCTCCCCCTACCCTCCTAGTCTCTTTGCTTTCTCCAACTCCTCCCTCCATGTATACATGTATGCAGCATAGCTTGAGATATATCCTATTCACAAGTAAGTTAAATTCCCAACAACAAACTTGATTAATTAAAATGATGTAACGAAATGCCCCTTGTAATCAGTAGAAGATAAATTAACTTCAAGTAATGCAAAATGTGCGAAACTTTCTATACTAGACTCTAAATTTTAGCATTACAAAATGTGAAAAACTTTCCAGCCCATACTAAATCTCTCCTTGTAAGGAACGTTCAATCAGTATAAGAAGAGGAAGAGGAGGAGCCAGAGATAATATTATGCTCAATCAGCAGAAGAAATAGGAAGAAGCAGAGCCGGAAGTGATATTACATCGTGAGAGTCACCAACAGAAATTGAAGGAAAACTATATAGCTGCCTGACGACGTTGTGATGCTACTTTGCAGGGGTTAAACCTGCCAGCTCCAAGTGGGCATCTAGCATTTCTACATCTGACATAGCTAGTCTATCTAGCATAAACAACATCCCCTCCAATTTGACTTCTTTATCTTCATGAACACTTTGACTGGTGTAGCGTGAAAATGGCAACAAGATGGCAGTACAGGAGTCGGGTACCCTTCTGGTTGGTCTAGATGATTGTCACTTATGCTATGGAAATCTCCTAAGGCACCAATATTATCTAGAAGTTTATAGGAATCTGTCACGCCTGTAAATAAAAATCCCTTCATTAAACTAGTATCAGCTTGGGATTCTTTATTTGCAACTTTGTCATATCCACATTTTCCCTCCTATTACCATCATTCACTCTTCATTTTCGTGTAAAACACCAACTCCTTTGTTCGACATCACATCCTCATTCGGACTTTCAAGCACTTCACCTCTATATTGACCAAATCTCCATCAAACCCAATTTGAACTGGATTGGCAATTTAAGTGACTTATTTGGGGAAAAGGCTCGTAGCAAAATTAAGGAAAAGCAAAGGGAAGAATAAGGCCAACGACTCAAAGGGCACACACCAAGCCATCGTTGAAGAAACGAACATGCTGAATAAAAAATAAAAAGAGGAGAACTTTCTCGAGTCAAAGCAATTACCAGGAGAGATTGTCCACAGCCTCTGCCAATTGAAGCGATGAAGCACCACCTTCGAGTCCTCCGTGACCATCGCCAACAAATCCTTCTCCGGATTCCACTCCGCCATCTTCACCTGCCAATCGGAAGAAATCGAGCCAAAACCTCACACAAAACCGAATGGGAAAACAATCGAATCGACCCGCCCATTATCAGGTCGCAAAAGAGGGATGAAACGAAAGCCGAACCTGAGAAGCCAGCGGCTTGTCGAACTGAAGCTGAAAGGGAAGCATGTGCCGCGACCCTTGGTCGGTCTCCATAGCTGAAAAAGCTCCGGGAGCAGCCAAAAACGCAGCCAAAACGTCCGGTGGCAAATGCGAACTTAGAGGGAGAGCTAGTGGTGGAGGGTTAGAGCCCGAAAGCCCTAGAAGAAAGCCTGATGGAAGAGAAGAGCGAGTAACCAAGTGCGATGGAGCCTGATAATTTTGCAGAGAAGATTACGGAAGAGGAAGAACAGGCGGGAGAGAATTTGACTACTGAGGAAGCAGAGTGAATTTGATTACGGGCCGAGCCTTGGGGCCCGGTCCCAATATGGGCTGCGATATTGGCTTAAACCCAAGCCCAATAAACTCTAATTCAGCCCAAAATCCAAACCCAAATTTAACCGACATCCTAACCAAGCCCACTTCCCCGCCATTCTCTCTCTCTCTACTGCCGTCCCCCGATCTGCCATCGCCTCTCAATTCCTCCTTCCAAACGAACAGAACACGAGAACCCACCACGGTTGAAGTTCACCGAAAATGTACTTGCTGATCATAGGACAGATTTACACCGCACCGCACGTATTCATGTTGCCCACTTCACTTTGGATAACTCGACAGTTGAGATTAAACCGAGCGGGGGTTTGGTTCAGGCATTTCGTCGAACGTTTGAAGCGCACTGGCTAAAAGGAGGCAAACCCGACCACCAACTCGCGCCAGGACTCGCAATGATTGACAGACAGCGACCCCAAACGGCGGCGCACGGACGAAGGGGGCCAGTGCTCGCGTGAACCAGACAAGGACGAAGCCTGGTCTAGCGAGCCCAGAACGGGGCAAGACAGGGTCACGAACAGAGGAGGCGTCGGCTGAGAGTCCCTACCCGGCTCGGCGACGGTGAATGGAGGGCGAGTTCGATAGACCGGACCACGTCTGGTCGCCTCGCACGCCTCCGAGCCAGGATGCTCGGAAAAACGGCTCGTCCCACGAAAAATGGAAAGAAAAAGAAAAAGAAAGGAACTTGACCTACCGGAGACTTAGCGCGGGGAACGGGAGATGCGAGCTTAAGAGCGCGGTCGGGAGTCGTCGGACGGGTTTCAGGCTTGACCGAACTGCCGGAGGGCTCCTCGCTCTCAAACTCTCTCTCTCTCTCTCTCTCTCTCTCTCTCTCTCTCTCTCTCGGTTGCTCTCAGTCTCTCCACCCTTCTCTCTCTCTCTCCCTCTCTCACTCTATTTCTCTCCCAAAAATCCCACCTTCGGCTCGCTCTCCTTCTCTCCGTTTTTGCTCTGCTGTGACTAATTTTACTTGCCTTCCTAATTAGTCTAAAATATATTTCGACTTTATGATATGATAAATTGTCATTTCTTTATTTTTTCCCATGCATTAGGAAAAGAAAAATAAAAATAAACCGTATTTGTGATCACATTAAAGTTATACAAAAGAACTTAGACTACACGAAGCAAAAAATTACTTGACCCGTTTGATGTTTCTGGCCTATTTCGGTATTTAGTTCCTCATGCCTAATTTATTTTAGATTGCACGCTCTATGGGCTTCACGCATTGGTGTGCCACCTTTGTGGGATTGGAAAGTGGAAGGAATGGCTAAGACTATATTGGAATGCTTTTAAAGGGGATGGTTGAAATTAGGGTTAGTTATCAGTGCAGTCTTCTGGTTAGAAGGATAAGAGCTTTTATTAATCAACTATCTTTCATATTCTATTTAGATTATTTAAAACAATAGACTATATATATTTATTAAAGGCTTGTTTGATAATAATCCCGGAATAAATTTTTTGCTTTGTTTTTTTTTGTTTCCGAGAACAAAACAAATTTTTTGTTTCATCTAATTTTTTTATTTCCAGGAATAGATTTGAAATAGAATCAAAAAGCAGAAAAAAAAAAATTTGCTTCTTGTTCTCAGGAACAATTCCTAGAATCAACCTAATCTTTTCTTTTTTATTCTTCTCTTTCCTTTTTCTCTTCTTCCTTTTGGCCGTTCGCCGACTTTGGCCATGGCCAACAACGGCCGATGATCGGCCGACAAGAACTGGTGACCTCACCGAAGTGTTACCGGACGGTAAGGCTCAGCCTTGCAAAGCTAGGGCAAGCCCAACCTCACATTAATGGGGCGAGGTCGAGCCTCATGATGGCCAAGCAAGCCTCCAGCGAGCTCACCGACCCTTACCTTGGCTTGGCGATACTTTGGTGAGCTCACCGGACCTCACCCAGCCAATCACTGGCCACAACGCCAATCATCGTCATGGCTAGCGACTGGCCACATAAAAAGGAGGAAGAAGAAGAGAAAAGGAAAATGAAAAAAGAAAAAAATATAACAAAAGTATTAAAAAATTTAAGAATCCTACCAAATACATTTTTATCCCGAGAATATAAATTTTTTACGGTTACCAAATGCGTTCTTTTGCTCGGAAATTGTTCCCAAAAATAGAATCATAAAATATCATTTCTGATCAAAAATTACTTTCGAGAATGGAATTATTACCAAACATGTTCTAAGAATGTTTTCCAAAAGTAACTATGTAACTTGTTCTCCTTAAACTAAAGCACAAGTTAAAACAACAATTTGTATGCCCTTGCAGGACTCATATAAATGACAGTTTTCCACTACTCATGTATCACATTGATCTTAGACAATAATGTGATGAAAATTGTCTTTCCTAGAAAATCAAGCTATAGATAGATGTTTATTTATTTGTATAAGTTGGGCATGCTTATCGTCATTTTCTAAAATTTATTGCATGCTATAAATGAGTTTGTAATTGTCCATAGTTTCTTACTCAAAATGCTTCAATCGACCTCGCCAGATTTGGTGAAGGTTGAGACTTGCCCTTGCCGACCATGGCTATGGTCGGTGGCTAGCAATGGCCATCAACGAATAGAAAAGGGAAAGGAAAAGAAAAAGAAAAAGAAATCAATAAATTCAAAAAAATTATTAAAATATTATTAAAATTATCTTCCTTAGCATCGATCGGCCGACCGATGTCCATCTTTGCAATTTCTAGTTTAAATTGGCCTGATGAATTGAATTGGTACTAATGTGAGAAGGTTTAGGACTAAATTTATCTAATTTTAAAGAATTAAAACTGAATTGATACTACTATAATATGTTTAGGACTTTCTTGACACTTTTCCTCTTGACAAGTGGTAGCAAAGATAGACAGTCAAGGATTGACTAAACTTTGCTCAAATCTTTGTCCATATGCCAGGTCAAGGTGAGTGATGACGTGATCGAGAAGATTTTGATGGGAGGCCTTGTTCTTGAGTACTTACATTTAATTGAGAAACTTGAAAGAGCATGAGATTGATAGATGTTGGCCACTTGAAGCTAACGATCCACTATTAAAGATTCTCGCTCCTCATTTTGTTGTCATTGCAAGTAACACAATGTTTTCCGCAATAAGAAGGTTAGAATAGTTGAAGCCTTGGGGTGATTCTTATTCTTAGTCGAAATAGCAACACTCTATAAAAACTAAAAACTGAAGAGGATTACAATGAAGGTCAGGAGAATGAGTGCTGCAACTGTCATCACCAAGAGAGGCCAGTCAAAACAAGCACCATTTGAATTTTTTTTTACCAAAATGAAAGTTATATTCTAACTTTGTGATGAACTTTGAAGAAACTTGAAGCTAACTTTACCTGAGCATCTTCAAAAGCTACAGTATATCTTCCAAAAAGAGGATCGTTACCGATATCAAACTTTTCAAATTTAGCAAATTGAGCAAACTTCACAAAATTGAGTCGGAACAACCGAGTCAATTGCCCATTAGCTTACAAACAAATGTTAGCTGGGGGTTGAACCTGAGAAACCATAGGTTTATTGAACTAAAGCCAAAATGGAAGCATGCTGCAGTCCTTCATCAACTTCCATAACTAAAAAGCTTTGCAAGCACCTAAAAAACGCAATGCTAGGGCTGGAACAAATCACGAGGAGTGTACAGAAGCATCGATGGAAAATGCAAGCTAAAAGAGAGCTTGTGAAGGATAGAGCTCGAAAGATTAAGAGGAAGCCTCCAGGCTAGTGAGGCGAGGATAGAGCTGAAGAGCGAGATAAAGAATGGAAAAGTGAGAGAGAGTAAGAAAGTCCACTGGAGTTCGAAATCATGCGGAGAAAATTGCAGAAAAGGAATGGGCAGGAGAGAATAAGAGATCGAAACAAGATTACAGGAGTGAAGGCGAACTCATTTGATTGATGGGTTGGCCAAGCTAGGTCGAATCGTGCCATATCTTGACGGGAACTTCTTGTCTGGGCTCATTCATCATAAATATGTGATTTTGGAACGAGTTGGATTATCATAGCGTTTGGTTTAGTTATAACCATAGTAGCCACCTTTTTCATACATTTATTATCAAATTGAGCTCTCATTATCAAATTGATCAAAATCATAACAGATTGGAAACCACATCAACAAATTTCATTAAATTTGAATTAATGAAAGACAATATTGAACTTTTTTTTATATATCTTAGGGATTAGATTGAACATTAAATTAATGAAAAGTTTATGGATGACATTACACGTTTGGCTAAAGTTCATTTTCCTTTTTTTCCTTTTGTTAGAGTGGAATCTTTGTTACAAAGCTAAACCAACATCAATCAAACTTCAATATCCCAATAGAAGCACAATCTCAAATGCACATCAATTGGGCTCTAGTGACCTTGTTTTTCAACACTAGAAACTTTTCTACTTCGGTGCCAACAACGATGTTATTGGGGAGAATTGGGTAATGATTCAATAAGGACTAACTCAATCCATGATCAATTTTTTCCCAAAACTAAATTGACCAAAATGGAATTAACCTTAGCAATAAATAGCAGTGTTTTCCAACAATAAATATCAAAATAAGTAAATATAATGCTGAAATGTTAAAGAAACAAGACAACAATAATACCAACGAAGAGGTGAAGGGTTCAAAACCCAGAGGAGGCGTTAGGTGTATTAAGTGTGACTCAGGGGTGGTGGGTCCTCCTGCTTAAGTGTCACATGAGGGTTTACGGCGCGGCTGTCGGCTGCAAGCCGGTTTCTCTAGTACCAAAAAAAAAAAAAAAATACCAAGATTTTTGCATTGAAAACTCAATGCAGGAAAAAAATCATGAATTGCTCAAAAACTTTCACTAATCATACTATTCACTAATCACTAGTAACATCAACATTGCAATAGTATTTCATCATTATGGAGATGGATAAATAAAGATAGAGCAAGAAACCTTAATCGCAATTAGAAAAAACGAGAGAGAATCTAGGGAAGATTTTCAATGAGCAAAACTGATCAACTAGTAGTCTTGATTTAACGACCAACAAATCGGAAATTGAGCTAATTTTGACAACGTTTGGCCTTCGATTCGGGACTTGGAAACTTGCTTTCCCTTTTTTCTTCTCGTGTGTCCTTCCCGGGGAACGCTCTCTCTCTCTCTTTCCCTTCTCCTTTTTCTCGTGTTATTGGGAAACTCTCTCTCTGTCTCTTCCTCCCTCTTCTCTACACTCTTCACTCCACGAACAGCTCCTCTCTTTCCTTTTTGTTTTGACTTTTTGGCCTTTTTCTTTATCTTTCATGTCATGTTATCTGAGCCCCACTAAGGCCGACCCAGCCAACAATCCTCCACCAACAGGAATAAGATCTCGGTCTTGCAAAACTTTGATTCCAAGACCTTTGACCTGACAGGCTTCCCATAGATAGAATCTCTAAGTGCTTTATCAACCCGACAAACTTTGGAAGGCAAGCATTGGTTCCACTTTAACATGAAGATCAAAACCCGAATCACAAAGAACTCTTTTGAATAATGACTCCAATAGACTTGCATACAGGTGTCAAGTATGATACTAACTTAAAATACAACTGTCTAATTCCAATACCATTATATCAAACAAGTTGGTTAGACTTTCAGTATTTTGGAAACCTGTTAAGTTAACAGACAGGCAAAGCTTCGATATAAAATAATTGGGGAAGTGTGGGATGATAATATGCAAGCATCCTTTGCCATTCCAAGGATGCATTGTCAGAGTTTGGAGAAGTTCAAGAAACATTGAGCCCCCAATCCTTTGATGATCTCAAAAGTCTTCCATAAACCCATATTAAAGCCGTTGGACTTTGAAATAAGATTTCAAGTTTGAAACTTAACTGCAAACAAAAAATTAGAAATAACATGTAAGATATGAAGAATAAAATATTGTTCATTAAGAATCGAGATCAAGAAGTCATATATAAGCAAATCCAGAGTCATCCTATAGAGCCGCACGGAAAAATGAATAGCACGAAAAAGTAGTTCTCGCTCGCACATGTGGATATCTGGATCATATATGTAGTTTCAGATTAAAGGTATATACCCCATACAAGGATAGTGAATTGCAAATGTATCCGATGAATGTTGAAACTGACATAAGAGGGAATAGTGATAATAAATTCTTACAAAGTTTCTATTTCAAAATAGAAGAGAAAGGCATCTGGGCAGCTTCCTTCAAAGTGTGATGATCAAATTAGGTTTTAATCAAGAAAGGTGAGATCCGTATTTCTATACACAAGGGTAACAAGCTAAACAGAGAACCCAGTCCGATAAGATCACTCAACTAAAGCTTCCATGTACATCGTCAAGTGATCAAACTTGAGATCAAATACCAAAAAATAGACTATTAGATGGAGGGATCAAATACCAAAAAATAGACTATTAGATGGAGGGTAATTGAAAAATCATTGTTGAGGATAACCTCCAGAAGACAACCCCAAACCCCCAATGGTGTCCTTCTCTTTCTCTCATTATAGTCTCAAGGTTCTGATCACTCGGGCAAAGAAATGAAAAATATAGGTACAAATTTATGGTAATAGGCATTTGGATAGAAATATCTACATACGAACCTTATTAACAATAAATTCTAAACTAACCATTCAAGAAATGGTTATTTCAGCTCAAATAATTGCAGAGTTGGCTAAACCTAAAAGCAAAAGCTTTTTATTAAATGATTGCAATGCTTATAGAAACCAATTTTGAGCCCAGATAATCATATTTAAACTCCTGTTATGCCTATGAAGAGATCCAGAATTTCACATTTGGTACACATATCAGCAATGAGGACAAGACTTGAAGGGGGGAAGAAGCAATCACTACAAACAACAGAAACCAGTAGTGATTTATCCCATAGTTCATATTTTTCCCACTGAGGCAGCATTTGTAAGAACATTTATGAATGGAAAAAGTAGATATAGCATTAATATGAAGAATCTACAATGAAAGAGCAATAAACAACACATTCAAGTAAGAACTTTTATGAGCAAATAGGATTCTATCACATTTCAATTTTCTAACTCATTTGCTGATACCTATGTTCCATCTGTTGAAATTCTTTTGCAAGTGTCCTTCGCAATTATTCAATGTCCCCAAATCCTCCAAACTGCAGTAGTTATCTAACTCTCTGCATTGTTTCTCTAATGCAATACTGAGATTCAGACATCTTACTAACTGAACAAGATATATCAAGGTAGAATATATTAAAGCTATTGG
Organism: Eucalyptus shirleyi; assembly: GCA_017140165.1. NCBI lineage: Eukaryota > Viridiplantae > Streptophyta > Magnoliopsida > Myrtales > Myrtaceae > Eucalyptus > Eucalyptus shirleyi. Next base: position 43,923,571 of record CM029450.1, read on the forward strand.
ATAGTGAAATAAGATTTTTAGTTTGAAACTTAAGTGCAAATAAAGCATTAGAAAAAACATGTAAGATATGAAGAATGAAATATTGTCTATTAAGAATCGAGATCAAGAAGTCATATCAACCTTTAAGTTGAAAGATGCATAATTGTTCACTTAAGCATTTCTTCCCGGTTGAGACACAGCACAACTGCCGCATGGGACTTCAAGCCTAGTAATAGTTTTTCATTCTGCTTAATATATACCACGTTAGTGCTGCAAGCACTAGCATATAAAAAGCAGCACACCACATATCCATAGTTAAGTAAAGAAAGCTAGATTGGTAGGATAACATTCATTATGTATTATGTAAAAACAAACCCTCTTCCAAGCAAAACATAGTCCATGAATCAGATGATGGTTAATAAATTTGTGGAAGTCTCAAAGAAAGAAATGTAGTTGTATCAACCAATTCGTAGCCATCGTACTCATGACTAAACAGCTATAGCTTAATGACATAACCAGTTATTTATGAACTTTTCCACCCACAACCATGATTAAAGCACATACAAATTCCATCATTCAAGAGTCACCTAAACCATAACCTTTTTAATTTGACTGAACGTATTTGAGTTTCAACATTCAAAATAAACTATTAATTTGATGAAAATGACCATGTCACATATGACTGTTTCTATTAACACCATCGACTGAGAGTGTAGATCCTCACAATGAGCTCCACCTCTGCAAATGCTATGCTGAAAGTTGTCATCAACATTTGAAGCATTTTCAATCATCAGTGACAACATCAGCAGCAAGGTGACCATTTCCTATCCTACAGGAGAATGCAATTAACCACATCAATTAGATTCAAGTCCTAAAATGTACATATATATTGAATCTATTATTAATGTATAACATGTGAAAAAAACAATTCATTTAGGCTATATATCTCTTCTAGTTTGCTCATCTGTTTAACAAATGGCCATGTTCAATGATTTAATAGGATTTGTTAAGCTTATCCTGCTCATATTTTCCTATCTAACAGTCCATATTTACTTGACATTGGCAAACATGACCAGTAAACATGGATTGCCATCTCTCTTAGCAGCTAAGGGGGTGCATGGAAACACTCCAAAAAAGTGTTTCCGGAACACTTCTGTACGGAAAGTGTTCTCGGGAACAAAAAAAGAACAGAAACGCGTTTGGTTGCGTTTCTGTTCTTTTTTTTGTTTTTTTGTTTCTAGAACGAAATAGAAACAGAAAAAAGAAACAAAAAAAAGTTGTTTCTCCTGAAAAGAAACACTTCTCGGAAGGAACAAAAGAACAAAAACTCTTCTCTCTCTTCTTCTTCTCTTCTTCTTTTCTTTTTTTTTTTCTTCTTTTTTCTTTGGCCGGTCGCCGGCCTCGGCCATGGCCGGCGACCGGCCGTCGAGGCTCGGGCTCGCCGGATCTGGGCGAGCCCGAACTCGCCCAGCCAAGGCGAGGCCAAGCCTCGCCCAACCACGGCCGAGCTCGGCCTCGCCGTGGGCCGAGCCGCCGGAGGCGGTGACCGGCCGAAAAAAAAAAAAAAAGAAAGGAAAAAAAAAATAAAAAAAAAAAAAAATGTTTAAAAAAAATTAAAAGAAACAAAAAAATAATAAAATTTACCAAACGTGTTTATGTTCATTTTTTATTCCTGGACCAAACGTTACCAAACGTGTTCTTTTGTTCAAAAATTGTTCCCCCGAACAGAAACACTTTTTTTTGTTTCTGTTCCCAGGAACAAAAAAAGAACAGAAACAAATCCATGCGCACCCTAAATGTTCATTCAGCAAGCTTGCTATTTGCATTGAATCATTCAGCTTTTGAGCAATTCAAAATATTCCTCATGAGAGATCAAAGAAGAACACATTTTGATGATAAAGGATTCTTGCAGAAGGAATTTCTTGTTGAGAAGTAATGAGGGTAACATTCAGCAATAACACAGAAAACTTACTTCTACATCATGCAGTGAAACTGTACCATCTTCAAGTCCCAAGACAACAACCTTGATAGCAGGACCTCAGCATGATGATGTTATATGTTTACCTGGAGTAGATTAGAATAATGAAGAAGCCAGTATTGACGATACAAAATGAATGTGCAAAGAAAAGTGTGTTCATTTAAAAAAAAAATAGAAAAACAATAGATAGAGAGAGAGAGAGAGAGAGAGAGAGAGAGAGAGAGAGAGAGAGAGAGAGAGAGAGAACAATGAATAATCTCTTCACAATAAAATTATAGAAGAAAAGGGAAGATAGAGAACGCACAGTAAACATGAAATGTTGGTCAAAATTTGTTAAGTAAATTAAAGTGTCAAAACAGTACAAGATAACTGAGAGGGATATCGGTCACTTGATATGGGGATTTCTTTGGGCTAGTAGGTCATCTACAGGAATCTATAATTTTTTGGCAGCCTCCTATCCATTATCTCAATCCAAAAACGAATCGTGTCATCTGCTTTGAAACCTCGAGGTAGAGTGGATCCATGAAAGCTTACTTCAGGTGAGGATCACAAGGGTACATGTATCTACAATTGAGGACCTCAACAAAAAGCATTCAAGGGTTGGCTCGAGTAGTATAGTGCACTCAACACCATGTTCATCAAATCCAGAAGACAATATGAAGCGTTAGATGTTTCAGGGGAGAAAAAAAAGCCTCCTCTCGAAATTTTTCCATCGAGAATAGATGGCAAGAATTGCCAAGGATAGGCATCTAATCCTAAGCTCTTACGAATTTGAATTACCCAGAGCTAAAGTCATATAAGAACTGAAGATACTTGGATGCAGCAACCTCTACACTCCTAGTCTCTACACCTTCTTCGATTCCTTACTCCATCCCTCTTGACCAAATTGTCATACAAGTATGTAGCATAGCCTGAGGTATCCTCTTAACAAGTTAAACTCCCACCAGTGAATTGAATTAATCAAAATGATGCGACAAAATGCCCCTCTCTAATCAGAAGAAGATAAATTTACTTCAAGTAGTACAAAATGTAAGAAACTTTACAGCCTATACTCTACAATCTAGTATACATTGAATATCTCCTTGTAAGGAACGCTCAATCATTAAAAAAGAGGAAGAAGAGGAGCTAGAAGAAGCGTTACATTTTGAGAAACAAAATTAGAAATCTATGGAAAACTATATAGATGCTTGACAGCATTGGGATGGTATTCTACAGGGCCTAAACCTACCAACTCCATGTGGGCATTAAGCATTTCTGCATCCGACATACCTAGTCTATCTAGCATAAATGACATCCCCATCTCCCCCTCCCAAATTCAAGTTATTCATTTTAATGGACACTTTAACTGGTGTACCCAGAAGGATGACAACATGCAAACACCATTTACCATTCCAAGGATGCATTGCTAGAGTTTAAAGAAGTCCAGCAACATCGAGCTCCTCATCCTTTGATGATTTTGCTTCCTTTTATAAGCACCTTGCCAAAGCTCTCTTGGATATTACAGCACTTACACCAACTAGTGGCATGATAACCAAATCCTGCCAGTGAGTTAGATGAAATCTATCCAGCAACTAACATCAAATGAACTACTAACAGTACGAAGAAATTTACAAGTCTCTATTTGTCAAACTCAATATTCTTTTTGAACTCTTTGGATCCAACTAATGGGGTAGCTAACATCATTGACCATAGAAGCTTTGACCAGATTAGCATAGTGAATTCAACTCAAGTTGCTTGCTTTTGTGGGACATAGTCCGATTTTCTACCTTTATCATTATGTGCTATTCATGCATTAGAATTAATGCAAGAAAGTTTTCAAATGGCATATAGGGTACCAAAAGATTTCCTCAGGAAACTTAATGGAAATGCTTCCTGAGTTTTCCTTTTCAGCAGGTAGATGAACTAACAAGAGCTTATGCACAATATAAGGAATTATTCTACAGTAAGGCCGATATTGTCAAAAGACATTCTGCCAATGTCTTGCTTGGCAAGACTCAAAAGCACTAGTATATAACAGATGGCTTTACCAACTCTACAAACATCAAGATGCATTCTTTTGCTAATAGTCTGTTCCATCTGTTGGAATTCCCTGCATGTCTGTTCCATCTGTTGAAATTCCCTGCAAGTGTCCTTTGCAAATATTCACTGTCCCTAAATCCTCCAAATTGCATTAATTCTGTGGCACAATAATGCGTGTAAGATGTCTTGCTGACTTAACCTGACCTGACAGAATACATCAAGGCAAAAAGCGCAAGAAATTACATTTTATCTTTCAAAAAGTGAGACCTTCTAATCCAATGAGGAACAACAATCAACCCATCAATTTTAACCCTTATTACCATGTGGATAATTAAAATAGTACTGGACCAAAAAAAAAAAAAAAAAAACCACGATTGACAACCAGTAAACCACCCTAACTTGAGTCACCTTTATCTATTTGAAGTGCTCTTAAGTATTTATGAAAACTGTAGCAAGATGACATGAAATGAAGAATTAATGACAAACCAGGAGTCATTTACAATTGCACATCATCAGTTTAGCAACTAATTTGGTGCTAGAGTGCATGAAAACAATACTAGGCTTGACAGCATATCATTCTGACATTTAAAGCATGACCAAGTTCCATCACACCATAGTATTAGAATTCTCTGGTACACAAATGAATAGCACAACCCAGTGAAGGCCTACCAAAATAGTTGCTACAGTACATGAAGGAAATACCAAGCTGTCCAACTACGCAGTATCCAAGGAATATTAAGCTAACCAACTTTCTCGCTTCGAAGACAAGGAGACTGTCCACAACCTCTGCCAATAGAAGTGACAAAGCACCAACTTTAAGTCCTTTGTGACCATCGCCAGCAAACACTTCTCCAGTTTCCACTCCACTATCTTCACCTGCCAATAAAAATCGAGCAAACTTCACAAAACCGAGTCGGAACTATTGAGTTGATCGCCCATTAGGTTGCAAAAGAACGCTGGGAGCTGAGCTTGAGAAGCCAGTGGTTTTTCAAACTGAAGTTGAAATGGAAGCATGATGCACTGTGGTCCTTTGCTAGTTTCCATAACTAAAGCTCTGTGGGCAGCCAAAAACACAGCATTAGTGCTGGAACAAATCGCAAGGATGCGAACTGAAAGAGGGCTTGTGAAGGATAGAGCTCAAAGAGCCCAGAGGAAATGTGGCCTGGCAACATGCAAACAACCTTTTATCATTCCAAGGATATATTGTCAGTGCTTGGAGAAGTTCAAGAAATGTTGAACTCCTGATCCTTCTATGATTTCGATTCCTTTTAGAATAGCCTTGTGAAAGCTCTCTTGGATATTTCAGCATTAACGTTAACTAGTGGAATGATAATCGAATCCTGCCAATGAGTAAGATGAAATCAATCTAAAAACTAACAAGAGCTTATGCACGATATAAGCAATCATTTCACAACACAGCAAATTATGTCAAAAGACATTCTAGTTAATGTATTGCCTGACTCAATAGTTAGGTATATGAAAGATGGCTTTACCCACTCTACAAACATCAAGATGCATTCTTTGGGAAGCTTGGAGTAGGTATATCGTGGACTCAAACCAAATGAACATGGATGCATTGACATGTAGCCTTTCCAAGTACTCCACCCAATGAAGGCCTTGAATTTCGGCTAATTTGTCGCACCTGTCAACATTCAATTTCTTCATACACCTGACTTTTGGAAGGTCCAACCGTTTGATTGAATTGCAGGACACAATAGTCAAGCTTTCCAAATATGTCAATTTGTCAAGAGCTCGAACTTCAAGTAGATTGCTACATCTGAAGGCACTTAATGTCCTTAGATGGACAAACTGTGAAACGTTCAGTATTTCGATAGATCCACACAGAGAGACTTCCAAGAGCTCCAACTTGAAGGGCGTGTTTAGGGATTGTGGGGATTCTGATTCTTCAATGTCCGTCGGTTGGGAGCATTTTGAACTCTTTAATGGCGTTGATGGAAGCTGCTGGATGCACTAGAGAACATGGCAACCGTGAACTTCTAGTTCCTTGAGATGGGCTAGGTGGGAAAGCAAAGGCAATTTGCGACTTTGACAGGTGACGCGCAAATATGTTAAGCCGGAAGGAAGGTCCGGCAGCGATTGGAGCTTGTAGCATTGTTTAAAATCAAGGCGTTGTAGGGAAGAAAGATTACCCATGCTTTCTACCATTATCCCTTTCAGCTCGCTGCAATTGAAAGCACGTAACTCTCGGAGCTTTCTCAGACTCCCAATACCATCGGGTAATTTTTCTATACCACTTTGAGAAATATCTAGAATCTCTAGATTCTCCAAAGACCCTATGCTATTTGGTAATGCAAAAAGGGAGTGAGTACTGGATAGATCGAGTTGCTGCAGTGCTTTTAATTTACCTATTGCTGCTGGATGCTCCATGAGGCAGAAATGAGGAACGGGGCGGTCGGCGCCTGCGTCGGCGCCTACCGCGAGATGAAGCGCGCGAGATGAGCCCTGCTCTAAGCGAAGGAGGCCCTCCATGTCTTCAATGGAAGCGTCGATTCGCTTCAGTCTCATACACCCACTGAGGATGAGAACCTCTAACTTCTCAAAAGCTGAGAGGAAGTCAGTATTTTCCAAGGAATCACAAAATGAAAGGTCTAGATATTTAAGCTTCTCTGCCATCTACCAAAAAAAAAAAAAAAACAATAATGATTGTCGATGGGTGAGTGTAGAGTCATTATGATTCAAAAGAAAGCATAACAGGAGAGGAAAAAAAAGACTTTAATTCTTACCTTGAAAAAACTCCATCCTCGCCATTTCTCATTTATCTCACTCCCTTGCAATTCGAGTACAACTAATTCATTTACATCAAAATTATTTAATTCAAAACTTACGGGACATTTTTGCCATCGAAGCCATTTTAACCCCTTCATTAAGTCCTTAAAATCTCCACTGAGATGTGCATTTTTCATGTGAAGATATTTTAGATTCGTCAAATTCTTAAATTGTTTTTCTGTGTAAATGTCACCATCTCCTGCGCTGCCTTTACTCAAAATTAACCGCCTCAATCTTGTCCGTTCCCTATAAGCAAGAATCAATGTTTATTAGTACTATATCCAACTAAAGTCATCGAATATCATTTGTTCATAATGCTATCGATGTGTATTAATGTGTTCAAGAGACCAGCAATGTGAAGACATGATTTTCTTTTTATGCCAATAAACTACAATTATAAAGGCTCACAAAGTGAAGGATGTCGACTTCCATTTCGAAATTTGGCCATACGCATCCGGATCTTAAAAAGAATTATGATGTAATGGCTCGTGTAGAGTAAAAACTTTACAACTTATAATCTTCTTCTTTTTGGAACTGTAGTTTCATTATCACACTAGTTATATAATCAAATTGCAAAGTGCAAAATCAAATTTTACTTGGTCAATTTTGTATTTCTATTAAGGAGACTTTCTATTAAGCAATGCATGGGTGAAAGGATAGATAAAAGGGAGAAAAACCTCAGAAGCAGCGAGTCGGCGAGTAAGACTTACCACAGATTCGGTGTTATTAAGGAGACTTCTAGCAAAATTTATATATATAGTTTAAAAAGCTAGAAATAAAACTCCTTTAAAAAAAAAAAAAATTTCAACGCATTCATAACACTTCAAAATGAAAACAATCGTTCTGACAACTCCAAAAATCAAAATGGAAGGGGGAAGATAGAGAGGCCACGAGATCCCGGCCTAGCCGTTTTTTATGAAAGAAATTAATTTCTCGCCATCGATTCGGATACTTGAAATAACTCAGAAAGGCTTGTTTTGAGTAACTTTTATTCTTCATCTTTTGTTTTTTCTCAAGAGCATGCACTTTGGCCAATTTTTTTCTTTTTTGGTGATATATCCGTGAAACTTGTCAACACGCCGAATTATACGTGATTTTTTTTAATAGTTTTCTGGAATCTGAGTATTATTCGATCTTTTGACGGGAGAGCAAGATATTTACTTTTGATTTTTTATTAGTTGTGGCGAGCAATCTGTCTCGCCCTTTGCTTCAGCCTGTAGGTTTTGTCTAAAGGTATTTTGGGAGTACCTGTTAAGTAACCTGGCTGGAAAAAAAAACTCTATGTGAAGTGGTTTTTATTAAAAGTATTGATTTAACATGATAAGAGAACATGAAAATCGTAAAAGTCATCTCAAAAGAGAAACCAAGATTTTCAGCGAAGAGGACTATTAAGCAAGTGAAAAAGTCATACGTGAAATACAAGATTTTACTAATTAAGATATCAAACAAGAGATTTAATATGTATATATATTGCAACGTACACTTGGGAATATTAATATATGACAGAAAAATCATAAAAGGAAATTCTTTCTATGAGAGAGCAACTCCCTACTTTCTAATCACGTCAATGAAACATTCAAGGGCAATAGTGAAGGTTCTCAGTCCACTAGACCAAGCACTAAGTAGTGACCAACATTACTCTTAAGCATAGAACATGGACTAAATGAGAAAAAGAAACGAAAATAGTTACCTCATTTCCCTTTAGCACTTTTTGGGCTTCATCATAGTCCCATAACCCTCTACGGCACCAAGGCTCTCGTTGGTTTTCCTCTCAAACTATTTCGCTACCAAGATCTCTCAATTGGTCATGCATTCTTAGCTCATGATCATCTCCAACTTTAATCAATGACATGAATATCAATACTTCAATTCCCTCCCTTGGGTAAAAGTCACAAGCATCCCACATGTAGGATGCGATTATGTTGTTAGTGCCAATGAAAAGGCAAGCAATATCCAAAAAAGTTTGTTTTTGTCCATAGTCCAATGCTTCATAACTTATTCTTAACTTTTCTTGCACTTTCTTAGGAGAGACTTTTTTTTAACTTCTTTATTGTATCTCTCCATTGTCTTGACTCTTTTCCACACAATAATGAACCAAAAACCTCAAGGGATAAGGGAAGCCCTCCGGCGATGGATACAGCTTCATGAGTGAGGTCCTCAAATTCCCTCAAAGGAGAGTCCCTTCGAAATGCATGTTTGCTAAACAAAATCAAAGATTGATCGTAATCCATTTCCTTATGTTCATAGTCGTGGTCCACCCCAACTTCTTCAAGAACCCTCTTGATTCTGGTGGTAATAATGATCTTGCTTCCCAAAGAAAACCAATCACGATTACCAGCCAAACTCTGCAACTGAACGACATCATCCACATCATCAAGAAGAACGAAGACCTTTTTACTTTTAAATTTGGAAGAGATGAACTTAGTCCCTGCATCCCCATTACAAACTTCATCTTCCAACATAAAAATATCGTAGATTAACTGATTCTGTAAATAATGTACACCATTACGCTTCCACGATTCCCTTATATCAGCAATGAAGCTACGATGCTCAAATTGATCGAAGAGCTTGTTGTAGATGGCTTTAGCAGGTGTAGTCTTACCAATGCCTCCCATTCCGTGGATGCCAACAAATAGGGTGTCATGAGATTTATTATCCACAAATTCCATAACCTTCTTCACATGAACATCAATTCTGACCAAATTCTTAGAAATGTCCAACTCAAACTTTTTCTTCAATTCGTTCAACACTTTTCGGACGATCGATTTCACCAACTCTACTTCAGACCTGTCAAATGTGACATGAGTTCAAATATGTAGCAACAATAATTTTATATTGTTTATCTATAGAGAACATAATAAATCTGGGGATAGATTGAAAAACTTTAAATATCATTGTTGTCATACCTCTATACATAATGATATATGCTAAGCCTAAAGTGTGGTTGCTTCAAATGGGGTGCCCCATTTCACTGTTACTCCAACATAATTTATCAAGCCAAGCGAGGAAAAACTTGAGGGTATCACTTATGAATCTTAAATATTGTATATATTATGGATTTGAACCAAATTTTAAACTGGTTTTTTTATTAAAGATATTAGGAATGACATGGATGTGACTTTAAAAATTGTTTAGAGCATTTGAATAAGCAAAAATCCTATAAGCCAGCCCAATACGAGTGTTAGCTATCAATCAATAAACAAGTCATAACTCTTGATGCAAGATGAATTCAGGTCTTGTAACACCAATCAGAAAAGTTGTTCAGATTGTGATATTGTGAACTACTTGAATGCAATTGAAGGGATTTCTTCTTGTTTGCGCAATTCTACAAGCTTGCAGTTTAACTTGTGTTGTGAAGTGCTCTTATCAGTTTTCATTGCCTCTAGGGATGATTACAAGTTGTACTTTATTTTCCTTTTGAGTATCTATGTTCTATGACTTTAATGATCTAGTATTGAGTTTATAGGGAAGTAGAAGAATAATTTTTACCCAAGAAAGAACATTGCTTCAATATATGCAGATGCATGAGATAGAAATTACTTGTTGAAGATAGGAAATGCTTTGAAAATTATTTAAACAGACATATAATAAAAATAATCATTTTTTTGTCATCATCTTATATAATCAATGAAACATTTCTTTTGTAAAATGATTTTAATAATAACTAATCAACGATATCAATGATTTAATAAATGTAACTTGGGAAGATAAAAGAATTATAGCAAAGCTTGGACGCTACTGTCTTATGAGCTTTAAATAAAAATCGCCAATAAGTTGTACTATTAATCTCAAATAGATATGTAATTAGAAAGTTTGTGACAAAGATTAATGCAATGCACCCTATAATTAGATTGGTCAATATCATTAAAGCAATAAAATTTATTCAAGTGAATGAGGTATAAGAGTAAAAAATCTTCTGATATAAGAGTAAATTCATTAAAGCAATAAAAAAAAATTCCATCATCTTATACTATTACAAAATCTTTTGATATAAGAGTAAAAATTCGTTCAAAAAATCTTATTATTCAAGTGAATGGGATCATAACAATAAAATTTATAATTAGATTGGTCAATATGGTTAAAGCAGAAAACTAAAAAAGAAAGAATAACTTATAGAATTCATGCACCGTAGGATCTTACTGCCAGCAAGATCTTACAGTTTTTTATATATAAAAAAAGAACGTAAAATGAAGCAGGTGAGAATTAGAGAAACCAACGTACCCAACGAAAAAAAAAAAGAATAATTAGAACAGCCAGTAAACACCCCCACATATTAAAAGAAATTAGAGAATGTTTCGGCGACAGATTTTACCCTTGGGCTTCATATCCTTTCAAGGTGCTGACTTCAAGGAGTGCTTCTGTCCATTTCTCCAAGGTCAGTGCGTTGAAAGAAGACCTCCCAAGCAAACGTTTCTCACGCCTATGAAATGCCTCTCCAAAACTCCCGATTTGATGTCCCACGTCAGCTGATTTCACTTTGTAGAATATAGGCAACACTATCTGCCCATTGTTTTCCTTGCGTTCCATCATTTGAACAAGTTCATCTAGGCACCAACTACTTGTACCATAATTCTCTGAGAAAATGGGGATCAGAATCTTACTGCTTGTGATGGCTTTCATAAGCACTGGTCTGATGTCCTCACCATGGCAGAGCTCATCATCGTCTCTGAAAGCATCAATTCCGGCATCAATGAGCCCTTTATAGAGGTGATCGGTGAAGCCATGTCGAGTATCTGGGCCTCTAAAACTCAAGAATACCTCATAGCAGTTTCCAGTCAACGAACTAGATGCACCGTTGTTAGCTTTTGTTGGAGATGGACTGGATCCATCGGAATTAGTTTCCGTTGGTGCAGCCATCGAACTAGATGTACCGTTGTTAGCTTTTGTCGGAGACAGACTGGATCCATCGGAATTAGTTTCCGTTGGTGCAGCCATCGAACCAGATGCACCAGTACCAACATCTTCTGCATTTCTACGCACACTAGTTCTCTTCTTATTGAGAAAATAGAACGCGAGCACGAAGAGAAGGACCGGTGCCACGAGCATGGCCAAAGAATGCCCAAAAATGGGATGATGCATTTCGGCTTTGCTGTGAATTTGCCCTTGATTTTCACCTTCAAGTCTGACGGAGAAAAAAACTAGAATGCTTCTCAGGAAATAGGAAACGCTTTCTTGTTGCCCATTCTCTTGTGGTTTGATTTATATAATGGAGCCAGTGGGCGACCAGAATCGCACCAATAAGTCAAGCTTTGTCAACCGCGTGCTTAGAGTCGTTGCCTTCACGGCGCTGAAATCTCAATGCACAAGAGAATCCAAAGATAACACGCATAGAACGGTGGATCTTTTGGGAAGATGAAAAGTGGAGAGAGAATTGGGATGAGACTGACATGGATTTGTGGGAGGGGGGGGGAGAGAGAGAGGGAGAGATAGATTCGTCCGTTCCACTAATTTCCAAACAAGTGCTCAGTAATAGAAAAAAAAACATGCAAAGCGTCAGGACAATGAAGAGGGTACGCTTGGTCCACTACTTGCGACATTGAACTTTCCTCTTTCTTCTGTTAATTTATTTTCCATTTTCCATCAGCAAAGGTATTTTTTGTTAAATATATGTAAGCTCTTAATCCCACTTAGGAACTTACCCCCTCGTACTTTGAGCCTATTAAAAATTGTACAGTCAAACTGACAAGCTTTAATTTAATAATGAAATGTTGTATTATTAACGATAATTTATTGTAGAAAATCATGTAATCAACGCAGTCGAGGATCATAAAATTTATTAACACACACACACACGCATATATATCTTTATTGATTTGATTTATCTAATCCAACCAATTGGGCACGCATCAATAATTTAAACTTACCAAACTAGACATAAATTAGTAGTCCATTGACCGGGACTACTAAACATGCATTTATGGTCATTGCCTTAGTGTAGTGGAAGTTTCAATGCACAGGAAACATGAACTTTAAGGAAATGTAGATGCTACAAGTAGATCAATCTTTCGGTGAAATTGCAACTTTTTGCTCTGTCATTTCCTCATGTGTGCCCCGATAATTCTCTCTCTCTTCATTTTTTTTTTTCCTTTCACCTCCTCTGTTCTTGTTTTCTTTCTTTTCTTTTCTCGATCACTTTCTCAGTTTTCTTTTTCTTTTTTTTTTTTATAATTTTTTTTATAATTTTTTTTCTCTCCTTTTAGCTGACCATAACCCTCTTTCTATATCTCCTTTTCTTCATCGTGAAGAAAAGCACAATCCTTTCCTTTTTTGAGCTCTCTCCGGCAATGATTGCATGCGGAAAAATCGCCCACCCATTGGGGCGTGAATCCTCTGCCTTTTTCAAGCCTAGATTTTCTTCTCTTCTTTGGCCATGAATTTCGGTCCCTCAATGCCAAGATTGCTCTTCCAAAAAAAAAAAAAAAAAGCCAAGATTGTTTCTTTTGTCTTTTGAGACAAAAAAAAAAGTCATTAAGGCTAGAATTAAGACCGAATGTAAAATTTGACGGTCTTTAGAGAATTAGGACCGTATGAATAGAGGGAAGAGAAATTTGAGGAGCTTCACTTGTTTTAATCATTTGGGGGGCAGATTTGTAATTAGATAGCATATAATTTTCTTTTTGTGCCCTCACCTGGTGGCTGAGTCCCATCCGTCCTTGCTTAGCTTGAGGCTACCTCTCTTCTTTACCAATTTTTTGTCTATTTCTTATTTTGAATGAGTGGCTTGCTCCCCACTCTTTTCTCTACTTTATTGATTTCAAATATTCTTAATCAACCCAAAGTGAAATTAATAAATCGCAATTTTCAATTTTGCTGGCTCATGGTTTTTCTTGGTTTAGTTTAGGGATTGCTGTACTGTTTTGCCCTTGTTCTTGTCTTGGTCAAAAAGTGGGTCTTTTTTTTTTTTTTTTAAAGAGAGATATAAAGAGATAAGGGAGGGGACACAACGGAGAGAAAGGAAAAGAAACGGAAAAGAAGAGGAAGAAACGGCCAGAAGAGGGGAAAGAGAGAGAGAGAGAGAGAGAGAGAGGGGCTTTACACAAGCATGAGACCTCGCCAAGTCACATTTATTTGGATTGGCAATGCCAAATCTTTTGTTTGTTTAATCGGAGTAGTGTAAATCCGATTTTGAAGTTTTTAAACTGTGAAAGTAAGTGCATTGTGGAGCAGTGTAACTTGACAGGAGAAAGAAGTAACTTTTAGTTATAGTGAAATTTTCGAATTTTGCATGCAAAATTTTGAAAAATTGCATCAGTGAGCAATTTGTTGATGCGTGAGTCATTTGTTGGAGAGCGAGTTTTCTCCAAAGAGGGTGGCCCGTGAGAATAATTCGTAATTGTCAGTGACTTTTACAAGGTCTCTAATGCTTATCATCCTTGTGTCCTCTAATCTTCAAAGATAAAATGATTTTTCTTACTTTGGTTCTAACATGAACAGAAGTTGCATGACTTCAAAGCAGTGCGGAACGTAGATTTCTTTCTTGGCTTTAAAATTAAAATGATGAAGAAATTTAATCGTGAGGAGTAAAATTCTTTGAAATTAAAGTGTAAAAGGAAAAGCCAACTTGGAGGAAATTAAAGTTTAAGTAGATTAAACGAACTTTTTGCTTTGTCCTTTCGTGACGCGTGTCCTGACATCTCTCTCTCTTCATTTATTCTTTGCACCTCTACTGCTCTTGCTTTTCACTCTTTTCTTAAGGATTTAGGACCATATAAAAAGAGAAAAGAGAAAGTTGAGATGCTTCATATGTTTTATCATCCGGGGGCATATTCAATTAGATAGCATATGATAATTTTACTTCTATCCTCACTTCCTCTTCTCTACTAAGATTTTGTCTATTTCTTATTTCGAATGAGTGATTGAGCCCACCATTCTTCTCTCTACTTAATTGTCAAGTTATCAATTTTTTTAAATGTCAACTTATTGATTTCATTTAGTCAAATTTATTAATTTAACAATTTCTTAATCAACCCAAAGCCAAATTAATCAATCAAAATTTACAATTTTTCCAACAAATATTTTTTTCTTGGTTTAATTTCACCATTGCTCTAATCTTTTGCCCTTCTTCTTAACTCGGTGAAAAAGTGGGCTTTAGGAAAGAGAGAGAGAGAGAGATATATATATATATATATATATATATAAACGGAAATAGCAGAGCACGCACCACGACAGAAACGAAAAGAAAGGGAAAAGACGGGCTCGTTTGGTTCGGCTTTTGGGGAATGCATTTGCAGAAATGCAAATACCTTTGGGTAAAGGGGGTTTTCCGAAATGCAAATGTCGTTTGGTAAAATTTGCATTGAGAAACAACTTTGGCCAAAATATCGTTTGGTAAAATTTACATTTGTAATTAACTTTTATTAAATTAAAAAAGAAAAATATGTTTATATTTTTTATATAAACATATTTTTATATAAAAAATATAAACATATAAACATAAAATATCTTTATTAAACATAAAAAAATATATAAAAATAGATATGTTTATATAAATATATATTTTTATAAAAGCAATCGGAGAAAAAATAGATATGTTTATATTTGTAAATATATATTTATTTATTAAATATAAAATATATTTATATAAAAATGGATATGTTTATATCTATATAAAATATATAAATATATATAAATATATATTATATTTTTTATAAATATTTATTTATTAAACATAAAATATATGTTTATATATTTATACCGGACCGCCGACGGCGGCCGAACCGCCTGAATAAAAAATATTTTTATGTTTTTTATATAAACATATTTTTATATAAAATTTTTTTTATATAAAAATATAAAAATATAAACATATAATATATGTAAAAAAATAGATATGTTTATATAAATATATATTTTAAAAACAATAGGAGAAAAAAATAGATATGTTTATATTTATAAATAAATATATATAGTTATTTATTTATTTATTAAACATAAAATATATTTATATAAAAAAATGGATATGTTTATATCTATATAAAATATATATAAACATAAAATATAAAAAAATAGATATGTTTATATATTTATATAAAATATAAAATATATATTTTTATATAAATATATATTTTTATATTTATTTTTATTCAGCGACCGATTGGCTTCTCTACCGAAGAGATAAATAATACCGGAAGTTGCATTCCGAATATGCAACTTGCCAAAGGACCTCAAGAGTTGCATCGGGCTAAAGGCCCTTAGAGCCACTTGGAGATACAATTGCATCTCGCCAAAGTCGCGCAAAAAAACGAACCAAACAGCTTGGCATTTGGCCAAGGGACTTTAGAGCCCAAATGAGTATTCCAAATGCTGAACCAAACAGGGCCGACGTCGGCTTCCTCACGCGTGCCCCAATAATTCTCTCTCCTTCTCTCTCTCTTTGTCCTTTCATCTTTTCATTTCACCTCCTCCACAAGAATCTGCCTCCTCTGTCCTTCGAGAAAATATTCTTTCTTTACTTTTGCCGACCACTTCTCAGTTTTTCTTTATTAAAGTTTTCTCTCTTTTTTGCCGACCATAACCCGCTCTCTGTATTTTCCTCACATTTTTTTTTGGGCATAAGTATTTCTTCTTTCTTGGCCGTGGAGAAAGAGAAATTCCCCCCCCCCCTTTTTTTTGGACATAAGTATTTCTCTTTCTTGGCCGTGGAGAAAGAGAAATCCCCCCCCCCCAACACACTTGCCCAAAATCCTCTGCTTTTTTTCTTGCCCAGATTTTCTTGTCTTCTTTGGCCGTGAATTTCGGTCTCTGTATGCCCATATTGCTCCCTTGTCAAGATGGAAGCTGCTTTTCCTAGACATCGTCCTCGAGGGCGGATTTGAAACTAAATATGAAGTTTGCAATTTTTTAAGAAGAAAAAATTAGTGGCTAATTTAACATTGAGTCTAAAATTAAGGGAATTCTGAGATAAAAAAAAGTTCGGGATAAAATTAAAACGGAACCTAAAATTTGATGGTTTTTAAGAAATACAAAGGGAAAAGGGAGAGTACGCACCAGGAGAGAAACAAAAAGAAAGGGAAAAGAAGAAAAAAAAGGAAAAGAAAAGAGAGTGGATTTTGCGCGTAGATCTCCCTTAGATTCACTTCCATTCCCTGTAAGGGTTTAAGCCCCTTGTTCGTATAATCGAGACGGTTTTCGAAATTAGAGTACAAATTCAAAAATTATATGAAATTTATATTGTGAAATTCGATTTTGAAGTTGTTAAGCTGTGAAAGTAAGGGCATTGTGAAGCTATGATATTAAACAGGAGTTGATTTGAAGTAACATAGATAAGGTCCAATAAAATTTCGATACCCATATAACGAGGGATTTGTTGGGAAGATTAAAAGTGGAGAGAGACTTGGGACGCGTCTTCGTTGAACTTAGTTTACTACTTGCACCATTGAACTATCCTTTTCCTTTTGAAAGTTATTTTCCACTGGAATGGTATTTTTATTGGATATATTTAAGCTCTCGATCCCACTTAGAAATTTAATCCCTCTCACTTTAAGCTTGTTAAATATTATATTGTTAAATTGATAAACTTCATTTCAATACTTATAAGTTTAACGAGTTAACGCGTGCCAAGGATCATAAAAAATTATCAACATGCTATATATATTTATTGTGTATCCGAGCACAATGAAAATAATGTATTTTTTGCTCTGATTCTACCTTAATTTCTCCCTCGAATCTCATAAATGAATCAAAAATGCCTTTTTTACTTTCACTCTTACTTTATTATGTATATATAGTTATTCATTGATTTGATTTATCTAATCCAACCAATCGGTGTGCACCAATAGTTCAAACTTGCCAAACCAGATATAAATTAGTAATTGGTTGACTGGGACCACCGACCATGCATTTATAGTCATTGCCTTTGTGTGGGGGAATCCATGCATCCTGTCCGAGAAGAAAATAACATGTGAGTAAGTTTTGATGCAAAAGCAATGAAAAAAAAAAATAAAAATAAAAGACAACTTTTTTATTGATATCCGTGGAAAGTGGTCATAATTGATAGGAAAAATCTCAAATAAGAACTTAAAGTGCCATCATTTCCTCAAAGAAGACCTGAAGTGGAGTTTATCTCAAAGAATGACCCAAAGTGGTCATTTAGTCTCAAAGAAGAACCTCACTTGCCGGCCAGTGAATAGATGCATATCCGATGCATATTCCGGTGGCCTGATTAGGGTATTTTGTCAAATTTTTTTTTCCATTTTTGCCTGTCCTATTTATTGTCTTCTTCGTCCCCTGTTCACTTCTTCTTGCCCAAGAACACCGGACTTGGGGAAAGGCCAGCGAGCACCAATTGTTGGTAAGGGCCAACGAGGGCTCGACGCCCATCACTAGCAGCAAGCGAGGGCTCGACGCCCATCGCTGACAACAGGCGAGGGCCATCGAGCCCTAGTTGGCCATGGGGGAGGGGGGCCGTCCAAATTGAGGCCCTACAAGGAGGTCCTCGAGGGCAAAAGGGCCGTCCAAATTGTGCGATTTGTTGCGGTTTTGAGGTTGCGGGGGGCAGGGAATAGGCTTCACCAATTCGGCAAATTGCAATTTTCAGGCAATGTGAATTGGAGCCTTGCCTTTTTTGTGAAATACCATGAGAGGAATCGCTGGATTTGGTGCGAGGGCTGAGGCTTCCTTTTTTTTGGTAATCTGTTCGTTTTCTTTTTTTGGTACAATCAGAGTGAATTTTGTTTTTAGAAGTTCGTCGTGTTGGAAGTTTTGGATCTCGGAGGATCGCAAGGAGATCGGGTGGTGAGTTTCCCGAATCGAGCAAGTCATATAGTGAGATGCATTTTCGCGCTTAGTGGATCAGCGATTGGGCAAGGCTCTGTTAGCATTCTCGGATCCTGCATTGAGGTATATTAAGTAGCGCCAAGGTGGAGGGTTTTCCTCGTCAGCTGCTGACTACTCGGAGATCGGCGATTCGCACATGCGAGATGGGTGGAGGTTGGATGGTGATCCCAATATGTGCAGAGTGGACGGGAGTGACGTCAAGAGCAATTTGAGGGAGTTGAAGAGGAGAGGGAGCTAGGAGATGGGGTTGAAGGTGTTTGGGGAGGGCCGGGTGGAGAAGCTGCGGAACACCGTGTTGCCGCACTCCTTGCAGTCACGGAGAAATCGTCGATCTAGGAGCGGTGGTGGGAGGAAGGGATGAAGAAGGTGACGTGGACATCCCAATCATAGTCCTGGCAAAAGAAGAGGTTGTCGGTGGAGCGGCGAGCGAAGGTGGGGGAGGTCGCCCCTCACGGCCATCAGCGAGGTCGCCCCTAGCCGGCCTTGGGCGAGGGCTCGCCCACCTCACCGGCCACTAATAAGGGCCGGCGAGGGCTTGGTGGCCCTCGCTTATTGCCGACGATGGGTGTCCAACCCTCATCGGCCCTCACCAATGATCGACACTCGTCGGCCCTTCCCAAGTCCAATGTTCTTGAGAAGAAGATGAACATGGGATGGAGAAGATGATGAACAGTGCCACCATTGACCCAAAAAAATAAAATAAAAATAAAGAACAAGACAACTGATTTTTTTTTTAAATTGACAAAAATGCTCTTGATTAGGCCACCAGAATATGCATTAGAGATGCATCTATTCACCAACCGGTGAATGAGGTCATTCTTTGAGACTAAATGACCACTTTGGGTCCTTATTTGAGACAGACTTCACTCTAGATCCTCTTTTGAGAAAAGTAACACACTTTGGTTCCTCATTTGGGATTTTCCCTAATTGATGAATACGTACAACGCGCTAGGGCAATTGCTACACCATTGAACTTTCCTTTTCTTTTTTTAATTTATTTTCCATAGGAGAAGTTACTTTTGTTGAATACATTTAAACTCTAGATCCCAATTAAAAATTTACCTTGAACCTATTAAGTACTACCATATCAAACTGACGAATTTAATTTCACTATTGAAATGTTGCATTATCAATGATCACTTAAGTCTACGATATATGTAAAGACTTTGGATGATTATAAACCCAAAGAAAGTAAAGAGGAAAACTCTAGTGACTTGATATCCTGACTCCTCCTTGGGGGAAGCAAGCGAAGGTTGCACTCTTAGGACTTTACTTGCATTTCTCTCTTTTTATTGTTTCTTAGATGAACCAAAGGGCAACCGATAGCATTGAATTAAACCCATAACAAATATAGTCTATAATGAAGAAGGGACCGAAATGACTTGCAATGCCACATAATTTTTGCCACACATCTACCTTAATTTTGCCAGTAATTGAATAAGATGGAAAATATAGTGGGAAGATTTTCTAAATATATAATGGGACATGAATAGCAACTTGTAATCCATCTAGACAAGAAACGTGCATATGCATGGACCACTGATAAATTTTATCATTTCTTGGACTACCCAGAGAGCAGCCAATGTTGAATAAGAATCGATACGAGGGTAGATATTTCTATAACCTTACTACATATCTTTTAAGATGGAGACTACTTTGAACACATCAATGCTTTGTGTATTTTGTCTTTCCTCTTGTCTAATTTCTTTTCCAGGGAGACTTTTCAACTCCGTGATAACTCTTTCTAGTTCCTTTGCACATTTCTTTCTTCCTCGCTCCAAAACCCAAATCCTTGATCTTTCCCTCGTTGTCACTGCTTCCCTCATGTGCTTGTGACATGGATTTACGAGAGAAAATGAAAAGGGAGAGAGAGATTTGTCCAGTCTAATATTTTCCACACAAGTGCTCAGAATAGATAAAAACATACAAAGCGTCGGGACAATGAAGAGGGCAGGCATAGCCCATCCCCTGAATCGTCGAACTTTCCTCTTTCTTTTGTTATTTTATCTTCCATAAGAAAAGGTGTCTGTTCGTAAAATTCTAAACGCAAGTGCACGTATCAAACAAGTAATATAATGATGAGATAAAGTATCGTCCCACGGAGATCGATGATTAATAAACTAATTAAATACTAAAATCGATTAATTCTAAATTTTATCTAACAGATCAAAATATAATTAAGAATAAATTAAAAACGAAACTTGAAGACTAAATGTAGTAAATCAATCAGATAAATATGTTAGAGCATCCGATTTCACCATAATCACTAGATATGAATTTCAGATTGTTGTAGATACAAGAACGATATCAAACATGTGATAGCGGAATTTCCTAATCTATTTACTATGCTATCTCTAGGTATAGCAAACCTACTTAGCTTATTAATCCACTATATCTCTATGTGAATCAAAATAAACATGAGTGCATTAAAAACTATGAATATTCCCGGTTTACAATGAGTCTTTTGGATCACTTTATCATCGAAAGCTATACAAATAACGCGGTATATTTCTATCCACATTTAATTCATGGTTATATATTATAATGAGCAATTGCATATTATCACTTCTCAGTCTCAAACATGCACATCGAATCATTCAAGTGGTGGCCAGTCACTCAAAAGCATTAAACACAATAATACATAACTCACATGAATGAAATCAATTGTAAAACATAAAAATCATGAAATTTACATCATCATCGTTAGGCTACATCGTAGCCCTAACAAAAGAAAATTAGAACATAGTAGAAGAAAAAATATAAATATAAATCAAACCCAGCATTTTGAATCAAATGATAAGAATTCTGTCACCACTTTTATCTTCTCTTCAAAATACTTGAAAAATTCTTAGAACAATGGAAAACGATTTAACCAAAAAACCCTAGCTGCTCTCTCTATCTCTATTTATAGGATATATCCAAGATATCTATCTTCCAACACTTGCAGATAACATTAGGGAACAAAATCAAGAATTTCCTGATTTGATATCCATCTTCCACTACTGCTTTTATTTGAATTCCTGATAGTTGCCATTCTTTTCCTTATCCTCTCCATATCTCATTATTCTGCATAAACAAGGAAAATTCAAATAATCATAAGGAAATCCAAATATTTTCTCACAAATAATGTATTAATTACTACCTAAAATAGGTAAAATAACTCTATTTTTATAGAGTTATCAAACTCCCAAACTTAACATTTTGCTAGTCCTCAAGCAAAAGTAAGACATAACACATACTCAACCTAACAACCTTCTCCATGACGTCTTTCCATAATTGCTCAAATTCACAATTTAAAGAAAAATACAAATTTCATCCAAACATTGAAATCAATTTATAAGTTAAGACCAATTCTAACTATATGATCCAATTGTGTGTGTGAGAGTCCTCATCTTTTTCGAATTATATGCAATCCAGATAAATTCACATTGACATGTAACCTCTCAAAAATTCTCAATAATTATGACCAAATCTCATAGGTTTGCTTTTCATTCCTCTCTCCACTAATGTAAATTAATCATCCAACCAAAAATCAATAGGACTTTTCTCGGGTTGTAATGTAAGGCTGGGCTAAAGGTGAGATAAAGGGAATTTTAAGCTCAAAGCACCCATCAACACGTTGATTTCTAGGATCTAATTAGAGCCAATGTCATTGTCCAATTTCACTCATTCAAGATAATTTTTTTGCCGCCATATATCATCACTTTTTTTTTTTCTTTCCTTTTCTCTCTCCTTTTTTTTTTTTTGGAATTGCTTTATGGTGGAGTTTCTCGCAAAGCCCCTCCTAATATAACATGAAAATTTCCAACCCATTGAATATCCAAAAGGCTCACTCAATTGAAAGTTGGATAGGGAACCATAAAAGCAATTTTTTTTTTTTGGATAAGTGTTCCAGAAGTCCTACAATTTGTCACGAAAATGTATTTCAGTCCTAAAATTTGCAAAAAGTGCATTTAAGTCCTAAAACTTGTCAAATTATTTCAAATGAGTCCTAAGATCGTTGCTGTTAACATTTTCCGTTAAAAATGCTGACGTGGCATTTTAAATAATTTTTTATTTTCGAGGTTTATTTTTTAATTAATTTTTATCCATTTTTAAAAATTTAGATTTAAAAACTAAAAAATTAAATTTATTCTTATCTTATTTTCAACAAAAAATAAAAAGAAAATTTTAAAATTTTATTTTTAAAATTTTTAAAAATAAATTAAAAAATAGTGTTAACTTTTTAAATATTTTTTTAATAAATATTTTAAATTTTTTTAAAGTTTTTGGTGAAAATAAGATAAAATGAATAAATTTGATTTTTTTTTAGTTTTTAATCTATTTTTTTTAAAATAATTAAAAAAATTCACGCGGAAAAAAAATTATTTAAAATTCCACGTTAGCATTTTTAACGGAAAAGGCTAACGGCGTCGATCTTAGGACTCGTTTGAAATAATTTGACAAGTTTTAGGACTTAAATGCACTTTTTGCAAGTTTTAGGACTGAAATGCATTTTCGTGACAAATTGTAGGACTTCTGGAACACTTATCCATTTTTTTTTTTTGACAATACACCCCAAACAACCATAGCAATCACTTTTTATTTTTTATTTTTTTCATACTCCATGATTCCTCCCAAATTTCTATCAAGCTCAAATAATTTTTTATCCCAAAAGAAAATCAACGTGTTCATAGGGCATGGGATAAGGATATAATTTGATCACGGCTAGGCTAAACATATATGGGTGCCAATGAAAAATTGGGTAGTAATTAAGGGTCAACAGGATAGCTTGAAAGGCTCAATTGATCCAAAAACTGCCTAAATCATTTTCTCAGTTAGATTTAGCTTAGGATTTCGCCTAAAGAGAAAATCAAACAAATTCTAAGATTTTGGTGAAATTTAAGAAAATCACATACTTCACATGAATGTTCTCTAGATTTACACACAATTCAAAAATTAAGGACTTTTAGTGCTTGGTAAATGGATCAACATAATCAGAATTAAGATTAACTCATACATCAATTACAAGTTTAAATAAAATTTAAATTTTCCTAAGAATTGTAAAAATTCACAACCAAGAATGCAATTATGAACAAAATTATCCAAAAAATTTGTCGCCCGCCAAACTT
The DNA here is from genome assembly GCA_017140165.1 of Eucalyptus shirleyi. Lineage (NCBI taxonomy): Eukaryota > Viridiplantae > Streptophyta > Magnoliopsida > Myrtales > Myrtaceae > Eucalyptus > Eucalyptus shirleyi. Next base: position 43,947,220 of record CM029450.1, read on the forward strand.
GAATGAAGGAAAAATAGAAATATGAAGAAGAAAACTCCCCTGGTTGTAGGATAAGTCCATAGATGACATTGATGATTAAACTCTTGAAAGGTGCTCCCTAAAAATTAACCTGGATAAAACAGAGAAAAGTTAATCTTTTTTTTTTTGCAAAACATAAACTTAAAAATAAATAAAAACATAATTAAAATGCTTGGGTTGCCTCCCAAGAAGTGCTTGCTTTATATTTTTCAGCCAAACTATCTCAGATGTCGCTATTCTGGAGGATGAAGTTCAATGGTGGTCTTCTGATTGTTGTAACCACCTTCGAAGTAGGGCTTCAAACGTTGACCGTTCACTTTGAATGTACCTTCAGTGTCATGCGCAACTTCAACTGTTCCATATGGGAATACCTGTGTAACTATAAAAGGACCAGACCATCGAGACTGCGATTTTCCTGGAAAAAGTTTAAGACGAGAGTTATAAAGTAAGATTTTTTGACCAATTTTAAACTCTCTTCTGAATATGTGCTTCTCATGCCATCTTTTTGTACGCTCCTTGTACAACTTAGAATGTTCTTAGGCCTCATTGCGAAATTCCTCCAATTCATTCAGTTGCAATAATCTTTCTTCACTTGCAGACTGCATATCAAAATTCAGAAATTTCAATGCCCAATATGCTTTATTCGCTAATTCCACTGGTAAGTGACAAGCCTTTCCAAACACTAGCCTAAAAGGAGACATCCCAATTGGAGTTTTGAACGCTGTCATATAGGCCCAAAGTGCATCATCAAGTTTTATTGACCAATCTTTCCTAGATGCATTCATTGTCTTTTCTAAAATTCTCTTGATTTCTCTATTTGAAATCTCTACTTGACCACTAGTCTGAGGATGATAAGGGGTTGCAACCTTATGTGTGACTCCATACTTACTCAAAAGGGCTTTAAATTGTTTGTTGTAAAAATGTGTTCCCCTATCACTTATGATTGCCTTAGGAGTGCCAAATCGGATAAAAATATTTTTCTTCAAAAATTTCACCACAACCTTAGCATTATTTATTGGCAATACTACAGCTTCTACCCACTTAGACACATACTCCACAGCCACTAAAATGTATAAATTTCCATAAGAAGGTGTAAATGGTCCCATGAAATCAATACCCCCAACATAAAATAATTCACACACAATAATGTTGTTTAAATGCATCTCATTTTTTCTTGAAATATTTCCAGTTCTCTGACACCTATCACATGAAGCTACATAGAAGTATGCATCTTTAAAAAGTGTAGGCCAATAAAATTCAGATTGTAAAATCTTAGCTGCAGTTTTTGTGGCACCAAAATGACCACCTGCCTCTCCATCATGACAATGATGTAGAATGTTTGCCTTCTCTTCATCTGGAACACATCTCCTTATGACTTGATCTGCACATACTTTAAACAAGAAAGGTTCTTCCCAAAAATAATTTTTAACATCAAAAAAGAATTTTTTTCTTCTGTTGATATGATAATTCAGGAGGAAGAACATTACTAACCAAATAATTTACAAAATCGGCGTATTAGGGAATTTTTGTGGACATGATGGAAAAAATTTTCTCATCAGGGAACTCTTCCAAAATTGGTCTTACCTCTTCCTTTGAATTTGGAATTCTTGATAAGTGGTCTGCAATAAGATTTTCAGTCCCATTCTTATCTTTGATTTCCAAATCAAATTCTTGCAGCAATAGAATTCACCTGATCAACCTGGGTTTTGATTCTTTTTTTTCAAGTAGATACTTAAGAGCAGAGTGGTCAGAATAAACTATAACTTTTGAGCCAATTAAATAAGAACGAAATTTAATCAAAAGCAAATACTACTGCCAAAAGTTCCTTTTTTGTTGTTAAATAATTCAATTGTGCACCTGACAAGGTTCGACTGGCATAGTATATGGTTTGAAAAATTGTATTATTCCTTTGTTCCAAAACAGCTCCTACTGCAGAATCACTTAGGGGTGTGCAACGGGAACCGCCCGAACCGGGAACCGACCGGACCGGACCGAACCGGTCGGTTTTGGGCGGTTCCCATGGTCGGCGGTCCGGTCCCCGGTTCCTAATCTTGGAACCGGTGGCCGGTTGGTCCGGTTCTCGGTTTCAAGGTGGGAACCGGACCGACCGGACCGAACCAAATTTTTTTATATATAATTTATATACATAGAATTAATAAAACATATAAACATGATAACTTATTGCAACCAAAGTTACAATTTGAGGTAGCAACCTCTTATGTGGCCAAGAGACCATTAAAACCCCTTTTGTTACTCTTTTATTTAAAGAAAAAATCCCCTTGTTAGTTTCGATGTGATATTAAGACTTCAAGAGATCCCGTGAATCACACGAATGAAGTTTGAATATTTTGCACGTGAAACACGTGTGGTTAGTTTTGTTGAATTGCCCGGGAATCGAATTGGATTGATTGGTCGAGAGCGCGGTCACTCTTTAGTTCTTTAGTGCAAAAAAGTAGAGTCGATTTTTTTGGACCGGACCGGACCGGACCGGAACCGATGGTCGGTCCGGTTCCCGGTCCTAGGACCAAATGGTCCGGTCCACGGTTCGCAATTTTGGGAACCGGTGCTCCCGGTCCGGTTCCCAGTTTCAAGGTGGAACCGGACCGAACCGGGAACCGATCACCCCTAGAATCACTAGCATCACACATCAGCTCCAAAGGTAAATCCCAATTTGGTGCTGTCATGATTGGTGTTGATATTAACTTCTCCTTTAAAGTGTTAAAAGCCTGCATGCATTCAACAGAAAAATTAAAAAGAGCATCTTTTTGCAAAAGATTAGAAAGAGGTTTAGCAATTTTTGAAAAATCTTTTATAAATCACCTGTAAAATCCTGCATGCCCCAAAAATCCTCTGACAAGTTTCACAGATATTGGCGGAGGTAATTTTGCAATGACTTCCACTTTGGCTCAATCGACTTCTATTCCATTTCGAGAAATTTTATGCCAAAGCACTATTCTTTCCTGCACCATAAAGTGACACTTCTCCCAATTCAAGACAAAGTTAGTCTCCTCACATTTTTGTAAGACCAAAGCCAAATTATTTAAACAAGAATCAAATGATAGGCCAAAAACGGAAAAATCATCCATGAAAATCTCAATATATTTTTCAACCATATCAGAAAAAATAGCCATCATGCATCTCTGAAAAGTAGTTGGCGCATTACAAAGACCAAAGGGCATTCTTCTAAAAGCAAAAGTATCATAGGGACAAGTGAAAGTAGTTTACTCTTGATCTTCTAGTGCAATAGGAATCTGATTATACCCTGAATATCCATCCAGAAAGCAATAAAACTCATTCCCTGCAAGTCTTTCTAACATCTGATCAATAAATGGTAAATGAAAGTGATCTTTTCTAGTGGCATCATTCAATTTTCTGTAATCCATACACACACGCCATCCAGTAACTGTTCTAGTTGGAATCAATTTATTGTTGTCGTTTTTCTGAACAGTCATACCACCTTTCTTTGGCACAACTTGTACAGGACTTACCCAAGAACTATAAGAGATAGGATAGATGATACCTGCATCAAGTAGTTTAATTACTTCAGTTTTCACTACTTCTTGCATCTTCGGGTTCAAACTCCTCTGAGGTTGGATAGTGGGTTTATATTGCTCCTCCATCAAAATTTTGTGCATGCAAATTGAAGGACTAATTCCCTTGATATCAACTATTTTCCATCCAATTGCACCTTTATGCTCTCTTAATACTCTGAGCAATTTCTCCTCCATCAAATTTGTCAAAGAAGAATATATAATTACCGGTAAAGAAGAAATTCCATCTAAATAAGCATATTTCAAATGAGAAGGTAAGGGTTTGAGTTCAAGAATTGGAGGTTCTTCAATTGATGGTTTAGGCTTTGTAATGTGTTGTCCCAACTCCTCAAATTTAATTGCCTTTTACCTTGAATATGGTGGAATTGCCTCCATGAAATTTGTGTACTCCTTTATCTCCTCATTCTGAATATCTTTGTCTATTGGTTGAATTAGACATGCTTCAAGTGGATCTTCAAAAATATTTTCCTGAAAAACCTTATTCACCAATTTGTCAATTGTCTCAACTCTAAAACAAAAATTATCATCAGATGGATATTTCATTGCTTTAAAAACATTAAATGAAACAAGATCATCTTGAACTCTAAGAATTAACTTCCCTTGTTGTACATCAATAAGAGCTCTCCCTGTTGGTAGAAAAGGTCAACCTAAGATAAGTGGTACCTCAAAATTTTCCTCCATGTCAAGAACTATGAAATCTGCAGGAAAGATAAATTTGTCAATTTTTATCAAAACATCTTCCACCATACCTCTCGGATATTTAATTGATCGATCAGCTAGTTGAAGTGACACTGTAGTTATTTTTACCTCGCCCAATCCTAATTTCTTGAAAACAGAATAAGGCATTAGATTAATATTTGCACCTAAATCACATAATGCTTTTTCAAAGTATGAATCTCCAATAGTGCAAGGAATAGTAAAACTCCATGGATCTTTTAATTTCGGAGGCAATTTGTTTTGTAGGATGGCCAAACACTCCTCATTTAACTTCACAGTTTCATAATCCTCCAGTTTCATTTTGTTTGCCAAAATCTCCTTAAATTTTTTTGCATAACTAGGCATTTGCGCTAAAGCATCTGCGAAAAGAATGTTAATGTGCAATTTTTTTAAATACATCAAGAAATTTAGAAAATTGCTTATCTATTTTGTGCTGCTGGAGTCGCCGAGGGAATGGAATTGGCGGCACATATGGCTTGGGATTATCTGGAAAAAGTTTACTCTTACTTGTCTCCTTTGATTATTTATTGACCCCCTCTTCCTTGTCTTTGATAATCTCTTCTTCTCCCACTTGTTTACCACTTCTCAGGGTAATAGCCTCTATGTTTTCAATTGAATTTTTCTCTGTGTTGCTCAGCAAAGAACCTTGTTGTCTTCCTGACATCATACTTGCTAACTGACCCATTTGCATCTCCAAATTTTTGATTGAAGCCTCTTGGTTTTGAAATCTCACATCTGTGCTTTTGATGAAGTCATGAGTTGTGTTAGCAAGTTTGGTGACTATATCTTCCAAATTTGATTTTGTCTCTTCTGATTGTTTGAATCCCGGTGGTCTTGTCACATTCCGATTGTTTTATGAAAAATTTAGATGTTGCGCGGTCTCGGATTGTATGTGTTGGAGTAGGGATTATTCTGTGACCTGTTAAAATTCCCAACAAAGTTAGAATTTTCATGAGATTGTTTAAAAGTATTACCTACCTAACACTCTATGCTAACATGTCATCTACCACAAAAATCACATGTTAAATTCTGAATTTTCATGGCTGAAACACTCATATTATCAAGCTTTTTGTTGATTGCTTCAAATTGGGCAGCAATTGCAGTAAAAGCATCTACTTCATGAACTCCACTAACTTTTCGCATTGGTAATCTCTCAGTAGGCCACTGATAACTATTGGACGCCATCTCCTCTAATAAATTGTAGGCTTCTTCTGGTGTTTTATTATTTAGAGTTCCTCCTGTAGCTGCATCAATCATAGAACAAAGATTTGTACTATAGCCATTATAAAAAGTCTGTACTTGCATCCATATGGGTAGTTCGTGATGTGGGCATCTCCTAAGAAATTCTTTGAATCTTTCCTATACTTCATATAATAATTCATTATCCATCTGCATAAATTAGTAATATCGTTACGCATCTTCGTAGACTTTGCATGTGGAAAGAACTTACCAAGAAATTTCTGAGCCATATCATTCCATGTAGTAATTGATCCTGCAGGAAGAGAAGAAAGCCAACTCTTAGCTTTGTCTCTAAGAGAGAATGGAAATAATCTCAATTTAATAGCATCATCTGTAACTCCATTATATTTAATGGTGTCACAAATTTCAAGAAAAGCATCAATGTGAGTGTTTGGATCATCGCTTGGTAGCCCACTGAATTGCACTGATTGTTGAAGCATCTGAATGAGTGACGGTTTGATCTCAAAGTTGTTTGCTTGAATTGCAGGTCTTCTGATACTTGATGTGGTGCCTTGAACTGTTGGCGCAGCATAATCTCTTAAGTGTCTACGTGGATTTTCATTCTCACCGTCTGCCATCTTAGCATGATTTCTCTGTTCTCTCAGTCGCCTTTTGAATGTACGCTTGATTTCTGGATCAAGTTCAACAAGTTCCCCTTGTTGGCTACGTGTCATAAACCGATGTACGCCCTAAAAAATAAAACAAAACGAAAGCTAGATTAAACTTAGAATTATCTGGTATCAATATTAATTAGTATTAAACAAATGATCCCCGGCAACGGCGCCAAAAACTTGTTCGTAAAATTCTAAACGCAAGTGCACGTATCGAACAAGTAATATAATGATGAGAAAAAAGTATCGTCCCACAAAGATCGATGATTAATAAACTAATTAAATACTAAAATCGATTAATTCTAAATTTTATCTAACAGATCAAAATATAATTAAGAATAAATTAAAAACGAAACTTGAAGACTAAATGCAGTAAATCAATCAGATAAATATGTTAGAGCATCCGATTTCACCATAATCACTAGATATGAATTTCAGATTGTTGTGAATACAAGAACGATATCAAACATATGATAGTGGAATTTTCAAATCTATTTACTATGCTATCTCTAAGTATAGCAAACCTACTCAGCTTATTAATCCACTATATCTCTATGTGAATTAAAATAAACATGAGTGCATTAAAAACTATGAATATTCCCGGTTTACAATGAGTCTTTTGGATCACCTTATCATCGAAAGCTACACAAATAATGCAGTATATTTCTATCCACGTTTAATTCATGGTTATACATTATAATGAGCAATTGCATATTATCACTTCTCAGTCTCAAACATGCACATCGAATCATTCAAGTGGTGGCCAATCACTCAAAAGCATTAAACACAATAATATATAATTCACATGAATGAAATCAATTGTAAAACATAAAAATCATGAAATTCACATTATCATGGTTAGGTTACATCGTAACCCTAACAAAAGAAAATTAGAACATAGTAGAAAAATATATATATATATAAATCAAACCTAGCATCTTGAATCAAAGGACAAGAATTTTGTCACCACTTTTGTCTTCTCTTCAAAATACTTGAAAAACTCTCAGAACAATGGAAAACGATCTAACCAAAAAACCCTAGCTGCTCTCTCTGTCTCTATTTATAGGATATATCCAAGATATCTATCTCCCAACGCTTGCAGATAACATTAGGGAACAAAATCAAGAATTTCCTGATTTGATATCCATCTTCCACTGCTGCTTTTATTTGAACTCTTGATAGTTGCCATTCTTTTCCTTATCCTCTCCATATCTCATTATTCTGCATAAACAATAAAAATTCAAATAATTATAAGGAAATCCAAATATTTTCTCACAGATAATGTATTAATTACTACCTAAAATAGGTAAAATAACTCTATTTTTATAGAGTTATCAGTGTTTTTCGTTAAATATATTGAAGCTCTTAATCAAACTTAGGAATGTACCTCTCTTACTTTGAGCCCGATATATATTATACAGTCAAACTGATAAACTTCATTTTAATACTGAAATGTTGTATTACAATAACTTATTCTAAAAAATTATGTTATCAATGGATGTCTAGAATCATAAAAAATTATCAACATGCATAAATATGTGTGTGTATATAACGTAACACAATGAGAACAATGGGAAGAATTTATTTTTTGCTTAGGTTCCGTCTTAATTTCTCCTTTAAATCTCATATATAAGTCAAAATGCCTTTTTGTGCTTTTGCTTCTGCTTTTACTTTATTGTATATATTTTTTACTTACTTGATTTATCTAATCGAACTAGTTGACACGCGTCAATAATTGAGGAAGTTTCAATGCATAGGAAAAGTGAACTACAAGGAAATGTAGATGTTACAAAAGTAGATTAAACGAACTTTAAATTGTAGCTTTTTGCTCTCTAACGTTTCCTCACTCGTGCCCCGATAATCTCTCTCTCTTCATTTTTTCCTTTTCACCTCCTCTGTTCTTCTTTTCTTTCTTTTCCATTGCAGATCACTTTATTAGTTTTTCTTTGTAAAACTCTCTCTTTTGCCAATCATAACCCTCGCTCTCTATCTCCTTTTCTTGGCCGGGAAGAAAAGCTCAATCTTTTTCTTTTTTGAGCTCCCTTTGGCAGTTATTACATGCGGAAAAATGCCCCACCTACTTGGCCGAGAATCCCCCGTTTTTTCATGCCCGGATTTTCTTGTCTTCTTTGGCCGTGAATTTCGATCTCTGAATGCCGAGATTGCCCCATTGTCAAGATGGAAATTGCTCTCTCTTGACCTCGTCCTCAAGAATTTTTGTTGTTATTCGGAACACATTTGGGATTGGATATAAAATTCGAAAAAAAAAATTAGACGAAAAGAATTAGGGTTGATGTAGCATTTGATTTAAAGTTGAGGATTCTTTGAAATAAAAAAAAAATGGGAGAAAATTAAAATTGAACCTAAAATATGAGAGTTTTTAAGGAATTAGGACCGTATTAAAAGAGGAAAGAAAAAGTTGAGGAGCTTCATTGGTTTTTATCATCCGGGGCATATTTGTAATTAGATTGCATGTGATAAGTTTATTTCTACCCCCACTCCTGGTGGCTCGCCCAGGAGTCCTATGTTAACTTGAGGCTACCGCTCCTCTACCAAGTTTTTGTCCACTTCTTATTGCGAAGGAGTGGCTAGCCCACTACTCTTCTCTCTACTTAATTACGAAGTTTAACTCAAATTTATTAATATCACAATTTCTTAATCAACTCAAAGCCAAATAATAAATTAAAATTTTCAAACTTTTTCCAATTTTTTTTTGTTTGGTTTAGTTTAGTAGTTGCAATATTCCTTCAACACCTATAATTTGTAATACGTGTTAATTCAAATATCTATATTATTGAATGGAACTAATATGTGCAATGTTAATTCATTTAGATTAAACTACACTTTAAATAATACTTTGACATAAAGCATGTGGTTCCTCTAAAATAATGAGGGTAGCTATTTTAATGAAAATGTAAAATAAACCAACAAAGGGTTGGTCTAGTGGTAGCATGCTAACCCCGCACAGACTTTACCTGGCAATGGGCAGGGGTTCAAATCCTAATAAAAAGCCCTTGTTGGGAGGGGAGAAACCCTTGATGCTCTAATCCCCGAAGTGGTTGCTCACTTTGGCCACCATTTTACCCAAAAAAATGTTAAATAGGTTTTACTTATCATCCAAAATACACCTAGGCATATTATTCTCATCCAACAATTTATTTTATCTAGATCTATTCCTATTAAATAAAAATGGTAACTATCTTTATAAATATGTTAAATAGGTTTTACTAATCACTCAAAATATATCTAGACATATTAATATTGTTATTCAACTTGGTTGGTGCAGGATGTGAAGCAATTTGTATGTTCAATAAAAAGAAGCTTTATTCCGATATCCACTTGTGACAATGCAAGCTAAAAGAATTATCAATGCTATTTATATACCAACAATTCAAACTAAGCTACCAATACTTGAATTTGTGAAGTGTTAAAAAAAAACAAAAAAAAAACAAAAGAGTGCTTGTGTATTTCACAAATACTCCTATGTACATTATTGATTTACAATACTTTATAAGTGCTAAATTATCACATTAATTCAAGAGCTTAATTGCATTATTCTCTAAAGCTAATCAACTCTAGCTCGTAAGTTGAGAGTACTTTGCCTAAAACGCGTCCAATATAAGAGGCATCAAAGCATAATATATTAGCCTATGCATTTTTACCACTCCAATAGAAGGGTATTAGGTGTATTTACCATGTCAACTGTTGCGATACTAACATATTCAACCTATCAATATATACAATAGTCCATCATCAGTTTGATGCAATAAAGTTGACCTCTGATAACAACAAACACAGTTTTATCGAATTCGACACAGTATTGTTACTAAAAGGCAATGTCATGACTTTACGTTTTTATCATATTAGTAATGCATTATATGCATGCTATTTAGTTCCGTAAATGTTGCTTTAAGTTTATATTTGCGATGTTCATTTTTTTCACACTTGTTTTTACGACATCATATTGCGCAAAAGTTTGACAAACATCATGGCCCTTCAAGTAAATTTTCTTATGAAGTCTAGACTAAGGCTTCTGCAGTGTCCTTGGCCTGGATTATACTTGGTGGGTAGGGGAAGATCTTCATAGGCTCTCTCAATCGTCCTAGAATAAAGGAGCAATGCTAGAGAGGAGAAACCCAATAATTTGGAGAGGAGCAAAAAGTATGAAAAGCAAGCCAACCTCAGGCAAAACAACAAAAAGCTTTAGATAAGTGTTCAGTATCGAAGTTGGAAGTTTCATATCTGAAGTGACCAACATAAGTGAAATCTAGCCTAGGAAATGGCATAAACATCTAAAAAAATTTACAAGCATAACCTCACCTAGGATAGTTGAGTACTCAACTAGCCCATTACTTCCCAGACAATACTAATTTGCTGTTAGTCTACCATCACATCCCTTTATTAAGAAAAACTACTGTATGAGAAGCAAGAACAAGGAAAGGACTCATTCATTGAATATGATATACCATATGGCTAAATATTTGATTTGAACAGACAAGACATTGACAATATTTTCAATTGGAAAAACACCAAATATACTAAAATGCAAAACCCCATCTATATCTCCATTGCAATGGCTATGCAAACATCGCTTTGAAGAATTTGAGAGCTCTACAAATGAATCTTGAATCTTGTCAATTAAACTAGCATCTCCGGGTACTAGTCCAAGCATTCGAGGAACTCCTGGAGCTAGAGGGAAGAATTGAGTAGTGCGATCTTCAAATGCCAAAGAGTTACTAGAAGTGTTCTATAAAACAAATGAATAATTACTTTCCAGTTGGAAAATAAAAAGATGAAAAAATATGAGATCAAAGCTAAAGAGTCAAACAAATCAATGAGTTACAGATGATGCTAAACATATGCTTCCAAAAAATCTTCCATAAACCCATACTAAAGTTGTTGGACTGTGAAATAAGATTCTAAGTTTGAAAAAGAAGTATTTAAGAACACCACACTAAAATAATTAAACTGCAAACAAAGCATTATAAAAGGTGTGAGCTAAAAGATATCTGCCATTGGTAATAAAGATCACGAAATCGTACCAACTTTTAATTTGAAAGATGCCATACTCCATTCAATTGAGCATCCTCCTCCTAGCTAAGATACACCCAGCTGCCATACTTCAAGCTTCTCAACAGTTTTCCATTCTGCTTCATATTTCTACCCTGTTAGAATGATTATACCACAGTGTGCATAACTGCTGCAACCACTAGCATGTTAAAAGCAGCACCCTGCACATTTATAGTTCCATAAAGACAGCTACTTTGGTAAGTAACATTCATTATGTATAAACAACTTCTCTTCTCAGCAATTCTTGTGTATCCTTAGGTGCTATATTGGATTTGAATCAGATTTTGGACCCATCTATATTGATTGACTGCAATCCATGAAGTGGATGATTTGTCACCCCCTGAATCCTGAATGCGTGCCCATCCCTCTCTGGTCGATAATATTTTGCGACTTCCCAGAACGAGTTGTCGACCCTTTTCGTTTTTATTGCACACGCGAAAGCGAAAATAAATCCCCTAACAATAATCATCTCGGGATAGAAAAGCAGGACATCAATTCACAAAAGCACACTTTTATAACCAACGAGATTCAAGTACAAAACGGGTTTAGTCGAAAACCAACAAAAAGGTCGACTCTCAAAAGAAACTGTCCTACGACATACTAATAGGACACATCTACCGATCCTCCATACTCCTCCTCCTCCTCAGACTTCGGGGCCTCGATCATCCACGACCACTTTCTAAGGACCTGAAAATGGTCATTCAATAACTAGTGAGATAATGTCTCAACAAGTCTATGCTCTAAACCTCGATTATGAGGGTAATATGCCCAGAAGCATCCTAACCACACAATCACGTATTTGGTATAGAGGACTTACCTTATCTCAGTTCCACTTTGCAGGTCAGTACAGTTTATATCACGAACAGCCATACGAATATGAGCAACAATTAAGCTCCAACAATAGGAACGCCACACTCAATGAATCATGCGTTCCTAATTTTATTCTCAGCATATAGTATGTCCTACTTTCTGTTTGGCGGTCCTCTAGCATTGTTAGGCATCGTCTCACACCATTGTACACGACATCGTCATTACGTCGATGGCATTCCATAAAAGAGCATCGGTCCAGAATCTATTGCAATCGGCATTCATTGGTAGAGCATCCCATATAGGGGTAATGTCTAGCTTAATAGCTCGAGATGAATTTTCTTAACCAACACGCGATCACTCAAACATGGCTTAGGGTACCGTGCATTGCACTCAAATATCTCCATTAAAAAGTGAATCTGGCCTATTTTCTTTGTATTAGAAATACTCATGAAAATCATCGTGTGTGGATACACGATTAATTCACCCTAGAAAACCGATATCCTTTCTTTTCAAAATCACACTGTTTTATATAGTATATAAAACCATTTTCGGTGTTTAGAACCCGACACCTAGGATTTTCTAGATAAATGTCAAAATTCACAAATTTTGGAATAATTAACTCAATTTCCAACCAGCACTCAATTTTCATAATTTAACACTCAATTACAGAAATTAACTACACTATTGTAATTAGCATGAAATTCTGGTCACCAACTATCCCGATCTAATTTCCGGAAAAATAATTAATAATTAATTTATTTTGAAAATTAATTAACTAAATCAATTTAAATTCTAAAAATACCAACCTATGCCAAAATCACTAAATTAAAAACCAATACGGACCCGGAAAATTCCTGAACCCTTCTAGATAAATAGCACATCCTATCTAGGCCTTGATTAATTTAATCTAACCACCTAACATGCACAATTAAATAAATAAATCACTAATTTAATCTAACTAACCACCTAATTCTTAATTATATTAAACTAAACACCCCTTAGACGTCATTAGTCTACTAAGAAGAGTTTAGTGCATAAACTCACCGGTTTATTGCGGAAACCGGTTCACCGTGACGACAGCGCGATGGCGGCCGAAATCCAAATTTTCGGCGGATCAACGGACACTCGAGCTGGGCCCAAAAGCCTTGCAAGCCCACAAAAATTTCTAGGCTTGGCTTCGCGGGCCCAAGAACTTAATTGATGGACTGCTTCTTGGCTGAAATGTAAGCTGAAACGAGCGGGCCTCTAATTTCTCTAGGCTTCAAATGGCTGGGCTTGAAGATGACATTCACGTGGTTGGGCTGACTTCACGGGCTGAAGACAGACTGGATGGGCTGCGGCTTTGCTGGGCTTCGCTGGAATTGCTTGGCTAGAAAAGAAGGTTGCTGGACTGGACTTGTTGCGGCTGATCCACGAGCTGAAGAAGACGCGGGCGTCTTCGAGCTGGCTGAAATCCATGAGCTACGCTGGGGGCTACTGAAGACAAAACGCGTGGAGAGGCAGCTGGATTTCGTGGCTTCGGTGGGGGTAGCTGCGACGGAGAAGCCACGCGGAGAGGGAAGAATTGAGGGGAGTCAACGGCGTGGATGCACTTGCAGGTTTGTTGACCGAGAGAGAGCCCTTCGTGGACGTGTGGCATGCAGCTTCGGTGGATGATGGCTTCGTGGAAATTTGTGGTCAAAGATGAGGGGTTTTGGTGATGAGTGTTGACTGGTGGGTGCGTGGCCTGCAGAGGAGAGTTCAGTGGGGGCTGTGGGCGTGTGTGAGCGGAGGAATTGGTGTGCGTGAGTGCTGGTGCGAGAGAAATGAAAAGAAAATGAGGGGCGGCTTGGCGAGAAGGAAACAAAGGAAAATGAAAGGCAAGGCAGGAGCTGATGATGATGGAGTCGGCGAAGGCGTCCAACGGATTGAGCAGCTGGTGGTGTGTTGAAGAAGATTGAGAAAGAAGCACAAAAGTCAAGCAATAATTCAATCTAAATCATGAATTGGTCCTCCCAAAGGCTCACAAGATTATCCTATTGTCCCAATTACTTTCTTGCTCTAATTTCCCACAAAAATATCCAAATTAAAGCCAAAAATTCCAGCCCCTTGCCAAAATCCGAATTTCCTTATTTTTGGACTTCAATTTCCCAAATCGACGTCCAAATTTTCCAAAGAAAAAGCCCATAAAATTTTCTGCAAGTCCCCTTCGTCATATAAATCGATTTGATAGTCAAATTTCCTTTAATTTGGCCCATCCGAATTTCCATTAATTTTCCGCAACGTCCAAAACAGTTTTCCGCAAAAATCCTGGAATCTCTAAAAAAATTTCAGAGGATGAGTCGACGTTCCAAAAATAACTCGTGACATCACAAAACTTTCAATTTTTGAAATCGGGTTTAAATTCGCGGTTAATTTCAATCCAGCACGCTTTTAGCATAACCTAGTTTACTGAGTAACTTTTAGGAATTTTTGGTGCAATTAACGCGTGATCGATTTATCTCGAGTCACAATGTACATCTCTGACACATTGGCAGCCCTCGGTTATCGTGAAAATCTCAAGATTTCAATTACGGACACCGAATACCAAAATGATAGAAAAATTGGTCTAATGCCGTTCGACGAGTATTTTGCAATCAGGTGGAATTAACCATACTCTGATCACATAACTCAGTCAAGTCGACCTATTTCCAATTTTTGATCGATTTCTGATAGTGTCGTGATGACCTTTGCAGATCAACACGGTCGAGTAGTCAATTCTTAGTCGAATTCTCAAGTTTATTGCCTTTAAATTCCTTAATTGCTTCCCCAGATAGTCCAGTTAAATTGCTTCCCCTAATAATCCAGTTATCTCATGAGTAATCAGCTTAGAGAATTGCACTATTGGCGTGTCGATGAAAGGCTCGATTTATTTAATCGAAAACAAATTCTGAAAATTCAGGTTGTCACATAATTAGTAATAAACTAGTACAAATCTCAAAGAAACAGAATTGCAGCATCCTTAGGCATGTAGTCAGCCGTTCTACTCATGACCCAGCCCTTATAGCTTGATAAAAACATAACCGGTTATTTACAAACTTTTCCACCCACAAGCATAATTGAGGCACAAACAAATCCCATCATTTAAGAGTCACCTAAATTATTACCTTCCTAATTTGACCGAACTAAACAAATTTACTAACAATCAAAAGAAGCTACTAATTTTCATGAAAATGAGCATCTCATGGATGAATGCTTCAGTACGACACCATCCACCTAGACCATAGATTCTCACCACAAGCTGGACCCTAATAAACACTGTGCTGTAATTTGTTGTTGACAATTGAAATAGTTTCAACCATTGATGACAACATTAGCAGCAAAGTAAAAACTTTGTCCTACATGAGAATGCAATTGAGCACATCAATAAGATTCAACTCCTAAAGTATATAAATCTATTAAATGAGCATATTAATTATGTATGATATGTGATTAAAGTAACTCACTGCTGATTTCACTTATTAGATATGAGTCAATCAATTTCCTTAATTCATAATTTAACTCATGCATCAAACAATGTAACGGCAAAAACATTTCATGGCTTTGATGTAGGACTGAGTCCCACAATAAAGAATAAATATTTAATCATCACACGCAAAATTGCCCAAGCAACACACCCGGGCTTTCTTAAGCATCATGCCAAAGATGAATTGCATCACACAATCTGCAAAGCAAACACTTGCCAAGTTCAATAACAAGAAATATTATTGGAGTATACGTAAGATCCTACTATGTAAGCTTAAAAAAAGAAAGAAAAGGAAACTTTGTAAAATCTTAATAATACTCAAATCCTACTTGATAATTTTAGTGATTAAATTTCAAGAAGAATCTTGATCCTTGTTTGAGTTTCAAAGTCAATCTTCACCAAAAACTTGGTAGTCATCCTGCATGATTTTGTTGGCTGCATCAGGCTTAGTGGATGTTTTGATTGTCTCATACTCAATTCCATGAATGGGAATCCAATTACAATACCATGTATAAGATCTCTGTGTCCTTGTAGTCAAATGGGTACTCATTGGGCAAAAGAAAAATAATTTGTAGCAATATTTCATGTCTAGAGATAATAAAATTAGTTGAATTTGAAGTATCTTTGTGATTAGTTATTATCTAACAATTAATTTACAAATGTCATGGAATACCAATCTCAAACATTATATCAAATTTTATGATTCCATTGGATGAAAATCACTATCCACAATCTAAAGATTTAATTTTTTTTTATTCATGACTCACATTTCTATGTGACCACTTAGGTGAGGCTACCTACTTAACAGTTAATTAATAAACGAATATTGTTCCATGTTCAAAGTTCAAACCGTGAAACACAGATTGACTCATGTAATCTATCTAACTAAACAATAGAGCCAACTTGATCA
This sequence comes from Eucalyptus shirleyi, assembly GCA_017140165.1. NCBI lineage: Eukaryota > Viridiplantae > Streptophyta > Magnoliopsida > Myrtales > Myrtaceae > Eucalyptus > Eucalyptus shirleyi. The sequence goes on from CM029450.1 coordinate 43,963,630, forward strand.
ACAACCTGACCTATCATGACCTGTTTATATTTAGTTCGGTAAGTTCTCTAATAAAAAATCATACATGAATTTGGTTTCCTTAGTCGTTACATATTACGATTTGATCACACCATATACATAAAACATTTCACGTAAACCTAGGATTTTGTAAGCTTATGGCTAGTTTCTTTTCAAACTTATTTAACATTGATGAAGATATGCATATGGTACATATGTCACGTTGGTCATGTTAGGATGGGAATGACCCATTCAATTCAATCAAATTAGTTAAATGGGTTATACATCCCTTGCCTATTTAACAAATGGGTCATGTTCAAATAGAATTTTATAATAAATTTTTTTGTTAATCTTATCCTGCTCAGATTGATCTATCTACCAATCCATTGTTAACTTGACATTAAGGGACATGACCAATAAAAATGGAGTGCTGTCTCTATTAGCAGCTGAATGTTCAGTTAGCAAGTTTTCCATCTGCACTGCATCATGCAGATTTTGAGCAATTCAAAATCTTTCCCAAGAGAGACTAGAGAAGAACACGCGATGATAAAGGAATGTTGCAGAAGGAATATCTAGTTGAGAAGTAAGAGGGTAACATTCAAGTAACAACATAGAAAACTTACTTCGACATCATGCAGTAAAACTATACCGTCTTCAAGTCCCAAGACAACAACCTTGCCATTACGACACTGGCATAATGATGTTATTATTTACCTAGAGCATAAGAGAAGCCAGCATTGATGACACACATTGAAATGTGCAAAGAAAGTGAATTCATTGTAAAAGCGCGCACGCGAGAGAGAGAGAGAGAGAGAGAGAGAGAATATTTTGTTCCCATTAAAATTAACAGAAGAAGAGGAAAGATAGAGCACATACATTAACCAACAAAATGTAAATCAAAATTTATGAAGTGAGGCAAAATGTAATAACTGTACAAAATAACTGAGGGATATTAGTCACTTGTTATGGGATTTCTTTGAGCTAGTAGGTCATCTAAAGCAAGGGAGTCTATATCTTGTTGGCAGCTTCCAATCCAATATCATAAAAAAACAAACCTTTTTGTTCAATTATGGAACCTCAAGGTGAAATGGATGCACGAAAAATTACTTCAGGCGAGGATTACAAGTGTAATAGTATTTACAACTTAGGATCTTAAGAGAAACCACTCAAGGATTGGCTCAAGTACTATAGTGCACTCAAAACATTCTCCATATCTAGAAGACAATATGATGAGCAAAGCACTGAGATGTTTTCAGAGAAAAAGTCTCCTCTCTAAATTTTTCCGGTGAGAATAGACATCAAGAACTACCAAGGCTAGCATCCAATTCTAAGTTCTTACGACTTTGAATTACCAAAAGATTAAGTCATATAGGAACCCAACATACTTGGATGCAGCTCCCCTGACCCTCCTAGCCTTTTGCTTTCTCCAATTTCTCTTCCATCCATCTTGACCAGATTGTCATACAAGTATGCAGCATAGCTTGAGACATATCCTATTCAAAAGTTAGAACTCCCAACATCGAAGTTGATTAATCAAAATGATGTGACGAAAGGCCCCCCAGTAATGACAAGAAGATAAATAAAACTTCAAGCAATACACAATGTAAGAAACTTTCCGCCTATAGTCTATCTTTCAGTATCCAATAAATCTCTCCTTGCAGGGCATGCTCAGTCAGTTAAAGAATGCTTAATCAGTAAAAGAAGAGGAGTCAGCGGTAAAATTACACTGTGAGAGTCATCATCAGGAATCTAAGATCTTTTCAGATGCCTGATGACATTTAGATAATATTTCGCAGTGGCTAAACCTGCCAACTCCAAGTGGGCATCAAGCATTTCTGCATCTAACAGAGCTAGTCTATCTAGCATACATGGCATCCCCTCCAATTCAGGTTAATTATTTTCATGGACACTTTAACTGGTGTACGAAGAAGGGCCACAAGAAGGCAATATAGGAGTACGGTATGCTTATGGTCGGTGTAGATGATTGTTCGCTAGGCTATGGAAAAAATCTCCCAAGGCAACAACCTGATCAAGAAGTTGATAAGAATCTATTGCACCTATAAATAAAAACCCTCCATTCAACTAATATTGGCTTGGAATTTTTTACTCGCAACTAACTCATATATAGATTTCCACTCGCATCACCATCACTCACCCTTCATTTCCGTGTAAAAGACCAACTCTTTAGTTGGACGGCACCTTCTCATTTAGACTTTCAAGCACTTTATCTCTATATTCATCCAATTCTCCATCAAACGCAATTTGAGCTAGATTGGCATTACAGTGGTTCCTATGGCTAAAAAGGAAGCTTAGCACATTTAGGAAAAGCGAAAGAACTAAAACGAGATAAGGCTGCTAACTCAAAGGGCAAACACATCAAGCCATCATTGAAGAAACGAACAAACTGAATAAAGTAAAAAGTGAACTTTCTCGAATCGAAGCAATTACCTAAGAGAGATTGTCCACAGCCTTTGCCAATTTAAGCGAAAACCCACCTTCGCTGCCAGCAAATCCTTCTCCAGATTCCACTCACCCCATCTTCACCTACCAATCGAAAATCGAGCAAACCCCTCACAAAACCGAATTGACCCGCCCATTAATTAGGTCTCGAAAGAATGCCGAGCAGGAGCCGAACCTGAGAAGCTAGGCGGCTTGTCAAACTGAAGTTGAAATGGAAGCACGCACTGCGACCCTACGTCGCCTCCATAGCTAGAAAGCTCTGCTGGAGAAGCTGAAGATTGAGACGAAGAAGGGAAGAGCGGGAGTGGTCCGTTCAAGTCCGAGAATTCACGGATAGTGTGTTTGGAATCAACTTTGCAAAGGACTTTGGGCTTCTAAAGATACTTGGGCTAAAGCTGAGTTGTTTGGGAACAACTTTAAAATTTCCATTAGGCCAAAGTTGGCCTTCTGAAGGCTAAAAGCCCAAGGCAGGTGAAGGGGTGCCTTGGGCTTTTAGCTTTCTCGGCATACAAGTGGCACTGTTCACTTTTTTTTTTTTTTTTTTTTCCTTCCAAAACTATCCTCACCTACTCTCAATTTTTCCGATTTTGCCCTCGTCATTGTACTGTTCATCTTCTTCTCTGTTGAAGGCCGACCATGTGTTCCTCGAAGCTATGAGCAGCCGCCAACGGCTCGGCATGGTCACAGTGACCCAAGCGACCGTCGTCGGGGAGTGGTGCAACTGCCGCCTTGTCTGGGTCGCGGCGATCGCTGTGGGTCGCGGCGAGGTTTGGGTCGCTGACCTCGCCATGACCTAGATCCGAGGGCGGTGAGGTCCTCCCGCGACCTCGCCGCCCTAGATCTTGGTCGCAGCGATCGCCGGAGGTTGCGCGACCTCGATGCGCCAAATCCGGGGGCGGCGAGGTCGCGTGACCCTGCCGCGACCAAGATCTGGGGCTGTGAGGTCGCGGGGACCTCGCCGCCCCAAATCTGGGTCGTAGCGGGGTCGCCCGACGTCCGACGACCCTCTCCAATGGTCTTCAGTGGTCGCCCGACGTCCGACGACCCTCGCCGGTGGTCTTCAGTGGTCGCCCGACGTCCGACGACCCTTGCCGGTGATCTTCAGTGGTCACCCAACGTCCGGCGACCCTTGCTGGTGGTCTTTAGTGGTCGCTCGATGTTCGGCAACCCTCGCCGGAGGTCTTCAATGGACGTCCGGCGGCCACCTACCCTTGCCGGTCAATTTTTTTTTTCTTTTGATAATTTTTTTTTATCACAAAGCCCTTTGTAAATGTAATTCCCCCAAATACCATTTTGCTCAAAGATACTTCAAATGGGCTTTCAAACTACAATTTACCAAACACACTTTGCATTTTGGAAAATACCTTTAACTCAAAGGTCTTTGCATTTTCCTAAAGACTTTCCCCAAAAGACTTCCCAAACGCACGTAGCAGAAAAGGAACAGGCAGGAGTCAAAACAAGGAAGGAAGAGGGGTGTGGGAATTGGGCTGTAAAGGCTGCTATGGGATCAACTCGGCCAGGCCGGACTTTACAGCCTTGCCAAACAACCCCGAAAAGGGCCCTTTCAAGCCCAATGAGACATCGCATTGATGCGGATGTGGTGGATTGGTTGTTGAAACGTAATTTGGAAAAAAAAAAGCAATGTGATCATAAAAAAATGCTAATGATTTATTCAAATCAGCATCTCATGAGATATAACAAACACTTACGCCTGCTTAAATGTCGAGACGATGAGCCAAGCAAGAACCCGACCAAGCCATTTGCCATCACCACTCGAAACACTTTGACCGAATACAAATACTCGACCAAGAGCCAAGTTGTGAGCTTTATGCTAAACTCCCGTTATAAGGTATGCATGCGCGTCAATGATACAGTCGGAAGAAGCAATGAGATCCAATGTCTTCTTTTCTTTTTTAATTGGAGCTAGACAATTCATCCTGTTATAAGGTGCCGCTTTGCTCCACCAGGAAAATCCATTTTTCCACTTGTGCATGCAGAGTCAAAGACTCACAATCAGGCAAAGAAAATGGCACACCTTCAACCTTTGCCGCAAGTGATAGAACCTAATCACATCCAACAATTGAAAGGCAAAAAGAATACGATAATTTACACTTCCTTCCAAATACAATTACAAAATCCAACAAGTATATGCTTTGAGAGCTATTCTGGTTCCATGACAAATTGGGTAGTGCTAAAGCTTTCTAGTGTTCAAATAATAGAACTTATATACTAATTCTAGTCGACAATTGTTTTTTTAGTATTTAGAAAATAAGAGACAACTACTTTCCATTAATAATGTGTCATGATCTTTGGAATCATGATTATGCTCTACTGAGCAGGAAAAAGAATGACCCTAAACTAGCTGCCTTTTCTTCGGTCTTTCGGTAGTTATTCTAAACGCACGATGCGAATTTGCACCAGTTGTCATTAGGCAGAGTAGCGAACAATGTAAACAAGATTCATTGTGCTGAAGTTTGGAATGAATTTCTATAACTCGAGGAAGAGGGAACATGAATTATCCATAAGTATAAACTAAAGGGGTTAAATTTGAAACCAAAATCAATTTGCTCACTCGAAGGTACCAATTACCAATCAAAATCTTAGTCACATTATGGTGCTTCTGAGTCAGTCCCTCAACTAGGCTACAATACCCTTTGTAAAACTCAAACCAATTTCGAACAAAACAATCAGTTGGCCTTCCAAAATCCTAGCCTCTCATTAAAAAAAAAAAAAAAAAAATCGACTTTGCTTCAATCAAGGATGAGACTTCCGTTACCAGTTGCCTGGCAGAAGTCCAGCACAAGTGCCATAACTTGGCACGGGGGGACACTTAAGTGCCATAACTTCAAAACGGTACATTTAAGTGCCACTTTTTTTTTTCTAGTGGGACACTTAAGTGCCACCTTCACCGACCCTTGCCGGAAATCCTACGTGGCAATATTTTATTATTATTTTTTACCTACGTGGCTCACCGGAGAGCTGAGTCGGCTCAACTCCAAAGCAGCATAAAAATTAAAATTAAAATTAAAAAATAAGAAAATTTTAAAAATTTTAAAAAATTAAGAAAAATTTTAAAATTTTAAAAAATTAAGAAAATTATTTAAAAATAAAAAACAAGGGGAGGTCGAATGGGCGTCCACCTCCCCCCACTTTTTTTTTTTACTTTTTTCTTAATTTTTTAAAATTTCTAAAATTTTCTTAATTTTTTAAAATTTTTAAAATTTTCTTAATTTTTTAAAACTTTTAAATTTTTCTTAATTTTTTAAAACTTTTAAATTTTTCTTAATTTTTAAAAAATTTTAAATTTTTTCTTAATTTTTTAAAACTTTTAAAAATTTTCTTTTTTTTTTAATTTTTTGAATACTTTATAATTTAATTAATTTTTATATTATTATTTACACGTAGAAACGAAACGGCATCGTTTTTGCGTTTTCTCCGTCACGTCAGCATGCAAAACGACGCCGTTTTGGACTAAACTTGCCGGAAAATTGCCACGTCAGCTATTTGGTCGGATTTTTGCCGGAGTGGCACTTAAGTATCCCATTTTACTCCGATATTGGCACTTAAGTGTACCATTTTAAAGTTATGCTACTTAAGTGTTCCTCCGTGCCAGGTTATGGCACTCCAGGTGTCCCAACCTCCCAGTTGCCTCATCATACCAAAAAACTCTCTTAAACGCAATGACAGGACAGCAAAAGAGGACACGAAATCTCCAAGGGGAAACCTTCATGTTTTGCTTCAAACCGCGGCATCTGGCTACCCTTCAACATCTCACGCATCACCTCATTGGTCACCTCCGAGTCACAGATGGACAGGGGCCTAAAGATTAATCCAAGCGATACTCCTACTAAACCAGAAGCTCCGGAGCCTTATATGCAGGTTCACCAACTAAGAGCATTTATGAAGGAGCGGCGGTACAGCGAAATGGCCGGCCATCTCGCACGGCCTCTTTAGTCACATCGAATGAGAGGTCCTTGACGTGGTCGTCGACAGCAAAGCGAAGCCACGGACTGAGCTCAGGCGCGCAACGGTCGAGAAAATCGACCACAGCCTCTACCAAGTGAAGCGACGAAGCACCACCGCCTTCGAAGTCCTCCGTGAGCATGGCCAGCAAATCCTTGTCCGTATTCCACTCCCGCCATCTTCACCCGCCAATCGGAAGAAATCGAGCCGAAACCTCACAGAAACTAATCGGAAAAAGATCGAATCGCCGCCGCCCATTAGGAGGTCGAGAAAGAATGCCTGAATGGGAGCCGAACCGGAGAAGCCAAAGCGGTTCGTCGGAACTTGAAGCTGAAACGGAAGCAGCCCGGCGACCCCCTGCTTCGTCGGTCTCCATTGCTAGAGAGAATGCTCCGCAAGCAGCCCGAAAACTGCAGGCACCGGCTCTGCTAGAACGAACCGCGAGGAGCGTACGGACAGCGACAGAGCCAGTGGAAGAGCGAGACGAAGGATAGAAGAGTGAGAGAGAGGAAGGCAGGAGGTCCCCCCCACTGGAAGAGCGAGAATTCCCGGTGAAAGATTGCAGGTAGAAAAAGATGGACCAAAAGAAGAGAGAGAGAGAGAGAGAGAGAGAGAGAGATTTTTTAAAGGGCCGCCACGGGATCAAATGGGCTGGGCTGGGTTGGGCCGGGCTGGACTTTACAACAAATGTATCCTTGTCAAACACTTTTGGGCCCATGGAGGCTGAAGGATCCTCGCCCGCCAGACTCATGTGAAATCACATTGACGTCGGTGCGAGTGTGGTGGACTAATTATTGAAATGTAATATGGAAAAAGTAATGCGATAATCCTCATAAACTTTCGAATTAAAGAAAAATCCTAATGAATTATTCAACAGAATCTTATGAGAGCAAATATTAATGCTTGCGTAAATGTCATGACGATAAGCCAAGCCCGAACTCGACCAAGCTATTTCTTTTTCAATTTGGGGTGATTGGATATCGAACTTGAACATATAGAACTATTCTCTAGTGAAGCAGCAAACTGTCATTCATATCCTTTACAAAAAAAAACTGTCATTCATATCTATGCTTATCCTCATTGCACTTTAGACAAATCACTAAGTCTTGTCCAGGCCTAGTTTGATCCGGCCATTCCTCATATCTACAATGTAGAGGAATTCAAACTACTGCAGTACTTTATGTGCCCCACTTGAAGAGCACGGAGATTGTCAGGTTCCAAGCTTGTTCTTTCAATGATGACGGATGTAAGCTCACCTTGTCAATCTTGCTCTTACCAAGAGATGCATTCCTCCCGGAGAAGATGGTCATTAACGTCATGATCAATGGAAGATGCGAATCGAAATCTCTTAAGGCTTTGCCACAAATGGCTCTACCCCACCGAACAGCTTTTGAAAAAGCTAGGTTGTCTTTAACTATTGTTAAAAAGTGAGGTCTTGTTAGCAATAGCAACGAGTTAAACAACGTAAGAAGAATTGCGGCGAGACACTCCTACGTAAGTAATGTAGTGAATCCTAGTTCTTATTAAGTCTACTAGTCCGCATGGTGCTTCCCTGCTCATATCACAAAGATAAGTAGTCATATAGGCAACATTTTGAAGATTTTATCAAAATAAAAGTTATATTGTAACCTGCAATGCACTATGAAGAAATTTGAAGCCGACTTTATTTCCCAAGCATCCACGGAAGCTAAGGAATATCTTTACAAAAGAAGATTGCACTGGTGACATCAAACCTTTCAAAAACTGGAGGGAGAGCCTCCGAATTTAGGGTTCTTATTTCTCGATTGAGTTTTGGCTTCGGGCAGTGCGAATTTTTGGACCTCTACCTAACCCATCCATGAGGCGACGATGATGGGGGCTTGCTCATGTCGAAAAACTGAGTAGAGCTGGTCAATTGACAAATCAAATCAAAATATTGAGTTTTAATCAATTTGGAATTTTGAAGAAGGCCTATTCTACAAATGAACTATGCTCTCTCTCCTTTGCAATCATAGAAAAACACGTATCATTTACTTTTAAATTAGTTTTTTCCTTGATATTAGGAGGCATGTAATCCATCTAACATTTTTTTTATTTTATTTAAGTTTAATACCATTAAAAATCTCAAATTATTGCCTCATGTCACATTTATTCAAGCTGTCCTTAAATTGAACTTGCATATGAAAATGCTAAGAAATAGTTTTAACTGATGATGAACAAACAAGAGGATTAGGTTATTGTAAGCTGCTACCAAAAGCAGTAATCTTATAGATTATCGGTACAAATGCAAAAGGGCTGTCATCAAGCACTCATATTTAATCAAGGTTTAGTTTATGAGATACGACTTCAATTTGAACACAAAACTTATAAGAGTTGAAGTATCGTAATGATCTATAAGGACATGCTATCCAAAGCAAATTACACATGAAAAGATATATTCTATAAGTTGTGATTGTGCAAAATGAGCCTAATTCAATACACTGTCTGTAATTTGCCATATAGTAGCATAAGTAAAGTACTCCCCATTTTTTCCAGTCATTTTTGTTTTTTCTGGCCATCTCTTCTTGTTTTCTCGGTCCATGAAACTTTTAATTGCAATTTCTCCAAAACGATCTTGTGTAAAACAACTAATGGAATTTAAAATTTATATGAGGTTTGCATTGACAATGGACCTAATAACAATGATTTGTTTTGTTGGTAATATTATTATCTCATCGTATAGTTAATGTTCGATGTCAATATTTCTGCACTTGCATAGGGTAAGATTATATATATATATATATATTTGGAAGAGAGGGGAAGAATACATTATTATTATTATTTTTTATTTTATTTTTATTTTTTTGGTCAGTCCTACTCTATTCCTACTCTATTCCTACTCTACACTCATTCGCAGACTTGTGCCTTGCTTCTTGCATTAAAGACATGAATATTTGGAGGGGCAATAAATAAAAAAAGGATTTAATTTTATAATAAATTCAGCTAAAGTTCACAAAAAACCTATCATCACAACAAATAATAAACATAAGAAGTGTCACGTCAGCACATATTACGTCCATACATTCTTTCTCCTTCATATTGGCAATTCCAAGAAAAAAATAATACAATTAAACAATTTTAAATTCTTGAATGTTTATAAATCATTAAATTAAATGACTACATTATAATCTTTATTAAGGATACAACATCAATTAACAATATTGTGAACATAATCCCATGACGTTTGTTTTTTCGGTGGAAAATCTCCTTTATCTTAAACCTACCATTTATTTGATGATTCCTAATCTTTGATATTGGAATATAGCCTATGTTCTTGATTGTCACCTTGAAACCATATATCTTGCTAGTCATGTTCTACACAATAATGTATTTTGTTCATTGGATCGGATGCATCACTTAACAATGACATGTGAAGAAGCGAGTCAATCTCGAGTGAGAGATTTCAACATTCAAATGTAGAGTTTGTTAGTTGAGTACACTACCCGAACCATTCAACCCAAAGTATAGATAATCCAAACCAAACATTTGGTTCTCTTACACATGAAAATAATGAAGATATAGAGATGAAGCAAAAGCTTGGCACTATCGAGCAGGTCTCAGAACTTACAGCAATGCACCACCAGACCCAGCATCTTTCGGTCAATTCTATCCAACTCAATAGATAAAACATTACCTTTTCACTCCACTTTTTTCTTCGATGAATGCCCACCTAGCAGAAAAGGCACATGGCAGGTATAGATTAAGACTTCTCCGAGAAGGGTGAAGTTGAAGAGCTTCAGTCAGAAAGCCCACACGCATTGCTTCTCACGCCGATGTTTGCAGATTCGAGTATTAGAGGTCCACCTACAGCAGCAACACAAGCATAACCACACAAATTCTTGAACAGACAATCAATTCTGAATAAGAGATTCCATCTTAATCCTCGTCCAGTATGTAGATCAGGGCCCACTTTCTAAAACACAAGCCACACCTTTACTTACTATTGCCAAAAAAACATCAACTTGATTTCAGTCCAGTTTTCCTTGAATATATGGCCATAACCAACGTGATGTTTAGCTACCTTTGTTGGGTAAAAGTAAAAGAACGACGCATGCGTTATGCTAAAACACAGGTGGGAAGCAAACCATGTGTGCCTAAAGAGGCTATGGCATCATGTAACTATGAATGCTCTATAGTATCATTCTATACTAGATCCCATGTAGTATATACCATCATGAACTTGTACATGGCGTTTCTCAAACAGTAACTCAGATTGCTATGCGCCTACCATAAGCGGATGA